>OU426978.1:47237498-49994998 GCA_911387785.2 Aelia acuminata | reverse complement strand
AGGGATCACAAATTGGGAAGGAAAAGCAGAAATTTTATTGCTTTTTTTATGTTGTACCTGTCTTGCATTGGATTAGTGTATGTGTTTGCAAAAGTTAATACATTTTAGCACTGACAAAAAATTTACTTGAGTACTCAATTGCGTAAGGAAGTATCGAATTTGGCAATATGTACGACAACAGCTCGAATATCGTGTAACATGTAGTAATATTTAGGAAGAAAGTGAAAATTAAGGAACAATTGCTCTTCACAAGTGATACCAGAATGGCAATTAAGAAATTAGTTCTTATTTTTTATTAATTTATTGCTGCGCATCTGGATGCCCTGCGTCATCCAATCCTATCTTGCGTGTTCTCTGTCTTAATGTATAAAGAATTGACAGTTGACGATGTGATCATTATTATAACTCTATTCTCTATTTTATAATTAAAAGTAAGTTGGCTCTCGACTGTTGTTGAATTTTAATGATGAATGTTTTGTCAACCTTTAGTGGCAAATACAAAAAAAAAAAAGTACTTATTCATTCTTACAGTACACGAAAATAGCTCCGATCTAGTCATCCGATATTAATGCGATGACAGACTCGTTTGAAAAGGCCGTGATAGCTGAGCGCGTTTGAGCCGACCCACTTTAGCACGCTCGAGCTTAGCGAGCCCGCTTTAGTACTGTTTGAATCCGCCCTGGGAGGGTTGACTTTTATTTCGTAGAGGCCCCACCGTGGTTAGAATACGTTGGTTACACCTGTAGAGTAACCCACCCCCACCCCCCTCCCTCGTGTTCCACACATGGCCTTATAGGGATACCCAACAAAAAAAAAAAAAGTCTAGTTTGAAAATGGTCCTAGATTTTATTTTGAACAGGTCTAAAAATATTTTCATTTCGAAAATTCTTATAGCTGAAACTAATGGATAGTCTGTAAATTCGATTTCAATTATCTGAAGAAAACATTTCACGAAGTTCAACAAAAATTTATTAAGTTTGACTTTGTGATAGATATATGGAGAGCGATCGTAATCAATATAAAACATATTATTTGTGACAATCTGTATTTGACTGCAAATCGTTTATAAAACGTAAAGTTTCTTTTTGATAAAGTAATAGTAATTATGACATGTGAGGCTTGTAGATTAGCATCGTAGCTTGTTATTGTTACCTAGGTTTGTTAAAGAAGTAGATCTCCCAGACTTTTAATTTTTTTCCTCCCCCGTTCCCTCCTCGTATTTATGG
Source organism: Aelia acuminata (assembly GCA_911387785.2). Taxonomy (NCBI): domain Eukaryota; kingdom Metazoa; phylum Arthropoda; class Insecta; order Hemiptera; family Pentatomidae; genus Aelia; species Aelia acuminata. The sequence goes on along the minus strand of OU426978.1, from coordinate 49,993,772 downwards.
AGATAGAGTTCAGAATGATTATTCATAAGTTGTTCAAATGGATATCATTATGATAGGTTTTATAAGTCACATACCGAGTTTCTCTTTCTATTAGTCGTAGTATATTATATTGGAATGTTTGAAGTTCGTAAAGTTTATCTGTAGAGAAAACGACCATATAAGCTTTAGCAGTTACCTAATCTACCTATTAGTTATTCTATATAGTTCTATAGTTATCTACCTATTACAGTTACCTAATGTACCTAATCAGTTTCTGTCTTATGTCTAACTGAAAATTTAGAAGCAGTTAGGTTGATTTGATGGTTAGTAGTCATCCTTTTCATTTTAACTTATTGACTACTCATATTATTATAGTATTGATTTCATCAATTATAATGAAAATAATTTAGCCGAAATTTTTGAACTATGAATCAGACGGTTAGTTAGTTATTGGTGCTATTCCATCAAGATCTCCCTCCATACAGCCTCCTCATTGACTCCAATTTAAACGGCCTGCCCCTATGCAGCCGTCAGTGGCGTGCTTGTCCTCTTAGTGCTCTGTGGCTTTCTTGTTTGGGAGTAGGGGGTCTATGGTGAGTTACCAAAATATAATACAATAAAGTCACTACCTTTCTACATCTCAAAGAAACATGCAATAATCCAAAGATGTGCAATTTTAAAATTAAGGAATATTTGACTCATTAAATTTAAGTCCAAAATTATTTATTGCTTTTGGATTTTTCTATGCGAAATGCTCGAATCTACCTCAGTTGATATTCTCGTCGGACTATCTTTTATGTGGACCAAGAGTTTCTTGTTTATGCACAAGAGTTGTTCCAGCGGGATAGATATTCCAAGTGGCAAATGTTATGAAAACTGTATACGTTTTAACTACCGGAAAAAAAATATTGTTGTATTAACTTTTATCCAGACTTTAGTCTCAAAAATGACAAAAACAATTCCTGCCTCCTCATTAACACCATTAATGATGAGAAATGAATAGATTCAATTCCTATATTTTATCCATGCTCAAGTTATTAAAGTGACCGAGTAGTAATATTTTTTATCCGATTTATGCAATAATCGGATTGATTTGCTTTGAAAAAATTATGTAAAATCATAAACTTAAAACACTACGGAAAACCACTGAATGGTTCCGCGGATATCTTCGAATAAAGATGTAATATGGTGAGACGAGAGAAAAAATATTTAGCAGGTATAAAACATTACGGTACTTAGGGAAATATTATATTAGTAAAACTTGCGACGTCTAAGGGTCTGGCCACACATGTCCGCACCGGATCCGCACCGTAGCATTAATATAGGTTATGTTAAGAATATTTTTCATTTAACTTACATATTACCTTTAGTTATGCCTAAAGGTCAGGCCACACATGTCAGACACAGGCCACTTTAGGCATAACTAAAGGTAATATGTAAGTTAAATGAAAAATATTCTGTACATAACCTATATTAATGCTGCGGTGCGGATCCGGTGCGGACATGTGTGGCCAGACCCTAATTCATCCTTGTTAGTCTCTTCATTATGCCAAGTTTCAATGCAGTGGACATAAGTTAACAAACCTGCCTCCTTTGAAGACAGCATTAGCTGTTTGTAAGTCTTGTCTAGATTAAAAAATTTCTTAGATTTTTACTTTTACTTACCTATATATGAAATATATAGTAAGTGGAAGTATTGCGATCGTGAAAATTTTCGACTTCCGGTTTTCAACGGAAATACACGTTTTGGGGTCCCCTGAGTCAAAATAACCAAGTCCCGCGAAATGGTCTGTGTGTGTGTGTGTCTGTGTGTGTGTGTGTGTGTGAACAGACTAGCTCAAAAACTATAAACCGTGCGAACCTGAAATTGGGTATTTAGAGTACGTACAAGCCCGTGATGTGACAGCAAAAATTTCATCATATTTGCTCAAAGGGAGGGGGTACTTTATTTAATAACTTTTTAAGTTTTTTTCGATTTTCTCAAAAACGGCTCTAACGATTTTGATTAAACTGAGTATTTGATCTATTTATATGCCTGAAATATGACTGTAAAAATTTCATCAAAATTGATCAACCGGAGAGGGGACTTTACTTAATAAATTTTGTATCATTTTCACATGTTTTTTTTTATTTACTCAAAAACGGTTTTAACGATTTTGATCAAACTTGGTATTTGATGTATTTATATGCCAAAGATGTGATAACCAACATTTCATCACAATTGATCCACCGTAGGGGGGACTTTACTTAATAAATTTTGTATCATTTTCACGTGTTTTTTTTATTTACTCAAAAACGGTTTTAACGATTTTGATCAAACTTGGTATTTAATGTATTTATATGCCCGAGATACGACTGTAAAAATTTCATCAAAATTGATCTACGGGAGGTGGGACTTTACTTAATAAATTTTGTATCATTTTCACGGGTTTTTTTAATTTACTCAAAAACGGCTTTAAAGATTAACAAAAATAAGATATGAATGTAGAAAAATGTGTGACTTTGGGAAATGATATTTTGCAAAACACGTCAATTTCTAATCTAAGTAAGTTGGTAAGTGAAAGTTGTGTGTTGCGCGCACGCACCAGATTTTTGATATTTTCAATGGTTATGGTAATTGACAATAGAGGCCAATTTTATAGTTCTGGTCTCATTCTTCCCACGGGACGGGCAACTATGCGTGATTAGAGATGTTTTTGTAGTTAGTTGCTGTGGTCAGTTTAATCTATGTTGCGATAATTTTACTGAATGGGAGGTATGACCTTCGGTAGATCCAAAAATATTAGTAACCCACTATTAGCAATAAAGATTGCTATCAATAGCGGTATACATTAGGTTTCAATGCATTATTCAATACTGTCACATAAAGTTGAGTGAATAATTAAGAAATATGATATGATCTGATCCGATTAAGACAACCATCGGAACATTCTGAATGCCAAAGAAATTCTCTTCTTTTTTTTTAGGCACCAAAAATAATACCTCCCTTCTGCGTGGGAAGGTATAGAGCCCTTAAAATAAGTGATTCTATGAGGGTTGTTGTGGCTATGGCATTATCTCATTCTAAATATTGTTAAAGCCGGGCTTTAAGGCACCAGTAATTATTCCTTCTCGTGTGTTGCCACCCTCATTTTAATAAGCAGGTTTATTACATATGAGTAGCTGATTTACAAAATTACCCACCTTTTTTGAAAAAAAAAAAAAAAGAACTACCAGGTTCATCGTCACCTTTTTCCTAATTTTTTTTTATAAACCTTCAGATGGTATGTACACCTAATTTATTTTAGAATTCTCACATTTCTAAAAATTGAACGTTAGAGTTTTATATCTCGTCGAGTGTGTGACAAAGTAGTCAAATTAAAATATTACCAAATTCTTTTCGTAGTCCTGTTAAAAAAAAAAAAAAGAAATAACAATAATATCAGAAATGTTTGCATGAATATAAAATATAAACTCATAAAAGACAAAATTATGTTTGTATTAATGTTTTATTGACCGATTCATAAGTGGTGTATTAATATCTCTAGCTAAAAAAAATAGGTTTTTTTTTTAGAAAAACTTACTAAAGTTTCTTATGTTCCTTTCCTGGTTTATATTATTGTAGATTGTATGCGTTTCTTGCACAGAGATAATACAGTAAAATTCGAATATACTAAAGTCAATTCATAATCGCATTTGTTTGAATCAGGCAAGTCTTGTACTAAAAGTGCCATATCATTGATGCACCCCTAAGAATTCCATTAACAAAACGTTAATTTAAAACTAATTTTTTGCATTATTTTGTTTGCATTATGTGTTTGTATTTTATATTTAAGAAAATATGGCTTGAATCTTGGCTACAAACTCGACTATACTGTTCAATTTTGTGAGAAATGAAAGAGTTCAGTTGAGCGGACACAAAGTTCCGTTGCGGGTAAAACTAAACTTTGTTGGGCTGCTCTCGACAGGTCGGAGCCCGGGCCACGCCAGTCGATAGCAACCTGCGGCATAATAGCTTCCAGCCATTGTATTTGCAACAAGGGTCTCCCTTTTATTCCTTTTTTTTTTTTTCAAAATATAATTAATACACTTTTATGTAATCGTCGTAAAATAATAAAATAAACAGCCTTTTTGAGAAACTAACCGTTAATAGAACTCTAATAATATTTCCAAACTAGATGGTAATGGGGCCATCTTCTTTTCAGACGCCTCGGGAAATTATCCGAAATATAGTAGGAAGCTAGGCTGGAAACAAGTGGGTTGGGACGAGTCGGGAGTTCATAAGGAAATGGTTGGGCCGAAGAAGGTACAGATTGTCGGCATAAACTTAATTATTGATTGATCGTCAGCAACTTTTCTGAAATATTTTTTCAGTGAATAAAACAAAGTAAAAAATTCTTTATCGATCTAGAGGGACCGCGTGCAGGATGCGAATAAAAAAGTATAAATCTACGTCATGAAGTGATATACGCATTCCCACTATAGATCAATAGAAAAATTTATATTTTATTTTATTCACCAATTTTTTTTACTTTCACTTACCTATAAATGAAATGGTCCCGCGAAATGGTCTGTGTGTGTGTGAACAAACTAGCTCAAAAACTATAAACCGGGCGAACATGAAATTGGGTATTAAGTGTATGTATATGCCCGCGATGTGACAGCAAAAATTTCATCAAAACTGCTCAAAGGGAGGGGGTACCTTATTTAATAACTTTTTTACGTTTTTTTCGATTTTCTCAAAAACGGCTCTAACTATTTTGATGCCCCTTCCCATTCTAATGCCCAAGATATGACTGTAAAAATTTCATCAAAAATGGATTAACCGGAGGGGGGACTTTACTTAATAAATTTTGTATCAATTTTAAGTGTTCTTTTTATTACTTTCACTTACCGCTTTAACGATTTTGATCAAACTGGGTATTTGATGTATGTATATGCCAAAAATGTGATAGCCAACATTTCATCAAAATTGGTCAAACGGAGGGGGCACTTTATTTCACAACTTTTTTTCCTTTTTTTCGATTATCTCAAAAACGGCTTTAACGATTTTCATCAAATTCGTCATGTTTAATGAAAATTAGGTGTTCTTTAATATCAGGTAAGCTTTATCACTATTAAAATGTTCTAAAGGGGGCTTAAATGGGGAAGGGACCTTTTTTTGTTTTCTATAAAGTACCTTTTTTTTTTTTTGTTTATATGGAGAAATTAACTGTCTCTCGTTACCCCTAAAAATAAGAAATGGCTAAATATGAGATATGATAAAAACCAAGTAAACATATAGAGGAGAAATAAAAGAAAAATATTCAGTCAACTCATAAAACACGTTGAGCCCACGCATTAAAGACGTTATGTTCATTTAATGGAAAATAATTGTTTTATAGTAGCTAAATGAAATTTTCAACAAGTACTTAGAGAATTATAAAATCAGTCGACTTGGAGTATTATGCTTGCATTGCCGAATTATCTCAAGTAAAAACTTTTATTTAAGAATAAAAGAAATAGTGTTTTTTATAGAGCAAATGAAAACAAAAATAAGATATGAATGTGGAAAAATGTGTAACTTTGAGAAGTGGCATGAACAAAACGCATTAATTTCTAATCTAAGTAAGTTGGTAAGTGAAAGATGTGTGTTGGGCGCACGCACCAGATTTTTTTTTTTTTTTTTTTGAAATGTTGATTACGAGGAGGTGTCACGTTTAGGTGTCACAATTTGGTTATTTTATTTGTGATTAAATTAGGATAAATAAGGATTTTGGAAAGTTAAGATAGGATGCGATACGAGTTTGATGGTTTTGAGAAGTCCCAAAGCTCAACTCATCTGCTCCAAAAAGACCTTATTACTCAGAGGCGGCCACAGGATGGGGGAATTGGGGATAGATCCTCCCCGAAATTTCGGAAAATAAAAAAATTACTCGAATAAATTAATGCATCTTATTTACTAGGTAACAGTATTTTGGGTGGCGGAATGACCGAGTGGGCTAACGCGCTAGGAAATATGCATTGCTGTATAACATGTAAGTTTTAACCTAAAGATTGCCATTTCAAAACCCGGAGCCTGGCAATAATCCTTGGCAAAATAATTGGAAGTTATCTCCCACCCTCTTCCTTGGCCCGAGAAACCCCGTATAGACTAAAATGTGAAGAAGGGGGGGGAATATTTATAGAAAGTGTGCTAGTATTTATTTATAAGAATGTAATAATGTTTTTATTCTTTTATTTAAATAATTGTGTTGCTTTTCCTCGTTATTTTTTTATACCGACCAATAACCCCCCACCCCCACCATCAATTCATTTTCTGGGACCGCCTCTTACTTTCATATAAATAAATAACCCTTTTGTAATCTATTGCAAATTTGACTCGTTTGTCTAGTAAATATTAAAGTAGTCGGTAGCGTAGAACACTTCTTGTCGTTTCTGTATTCCGTAAGGATTATCTGTACAATTTAGGTTTCAGAAACTCCTGCCGTTTATGAACCTTCCCAAAGATGCATCCGATAGTTGATTATAATGAATCCAATCGACAGCTTTGCCTCAAATGATCTCTAGATCGTACGTAAGAAAAAAATATAAGAGGATTTCTCTACATATAAACTGCAATAGAGGGTAATAATGGTGGTGAGGATGTGTGCTTGTAAGTACATCACTGCATAATAATGGTCGTTGTATTACACTGCATTATATACCTATGTTTGTCAAGCAATGTCATCCCAACATGGTCAGTGGATGCATTGACAGATACCTTACAGCTCTGTGGTAGTACTAATAATGTATAAATGTGTAAATATATTGATAACTGTCTTATTGATAGCTATGTCAACCTTCTCTCTTTACTGATCCCCATAACATTTGTGGTTTAAAAAAAAAACAAAAAAAACTAGGTGATAAAATTGTAAGCAAAACAATATTTATTATGTAATAGGCAATTTGCTTGTGGCTTAGTGAAGAGAAAACGTTGACAGGGGGATAAGAGCCCAGGTAGCCTTGTGATTAGAGCACTGCAAAGGTGATGCAGAGACCCGGGTTCGAATCCCAGACATGGCTAATCTTTACTAAAAAATTATTCAAAAATATTATAACATAATAAATACTTATATATGAAAGCATAACTTAAAAATTAATAAACGTTAAAAATAAATAACCAAATTAGTTAGGGATGGTTCTCAAGTTTCTTGGCCATTCCCAAGCTTCGCGACGACTATGATTCATACCGATCAAGCAAAAAGTGTGTGAAATTCAAAATGCCGTACCTAATATATAAATCTGATTTCCGTCATTATTTTTTCACTTTTTTATGGAATGTTACAAAATTTCAATTTCGGTTTGGTAATAGTTGGCTGAAAATGTATAAGTTTTGAAGTATGCTTCTTTTCTTTACAACTTTTTTAGGCGCTATTTTTCTAACCCTGTAGGAGAAGCTAGCCTTCCAAATTATAACAACGACATTGTAATGAGTTAGTATCCATGGTAAGATAAAAAAACAAGAGGTAGCCTCGTTCAGCGGTGGAGCCTCATACATGCATTTTCTCAAAACCAGTAAGTTTTAGAGATTTAATACAGGGAGCAATATATGAATTGTATAAACCTCTTGTTGAAACTACTAAAATGGAATTGGTCCATTTCTATCCATTAATATGCTAAAATTCGTGCTATAAATATATTTTATCCATATTCGATAACAAGATAAAAACTGAGACTGCGATTCACAAACGCTCTGTGAAATTTTGAATCCAATGATAAGCATTTTATGGCGTTTGAGCATGACAGAACCTTATATTATCGATTTTAAGGCTTTGTGAAATAATATGGGCAGGATACGTTTAAACAATATGTTAATATTTCTAAAAAGCAATGAAGCCATGATAATGTTTAATTCATTTACACTAAATGAAATTATACAATATTTTAGGCCGATTTCTTGAAGAAATGACTTCTAATAAACTACTTCATGTGTTTTTGTTTGTTTTGTGGAACACCAAGATCATTTCAGTGGTACTGTGCGGCCATGATTAAATACCACATTTATTTGGCATACGTTCTAGAACCCAATATACTTTAAAATGTCCATATACAATCAGTCACTAAAAAAACTAACATTCCGGACACACGGAATCTAAGTCTTCCCTTATAATCCGAAATCCTCCGTAGGATTTTCAACTTACTAAATATATCACACCAAAATTATCTATAAAGACGTCAATATTACATTTGTTGCAGATTTAGCTGGAAATATTTGCATTTCTTTTGACAAATTACACAGTCCTACAGAAATTTTTTTTTTTTTTGGTGCCGAGAGTTTTATAGCTGATTAACTGTTTAAGGGCGCTGATTCCAATAATGCAATCGGTTTTTTCTATCAACACTACTTTTTAAGCTTCAGCATACCTTAACAGTAGTTTTATTCAAGAAATTCACGCTAATTTTAATTAAGCAATAAATTTCTATTTTAAAGTTATAAATAATATTCATCAAATATTGTTTATATTAATTTAACCATTATTGTGGAATAACCGCCTATTTTTTAAATTATTTTAAATAATTTATTTTTGAAGAGAAAAGATTTGGCTCCGCCGGGAATCGAACCCGGGTCTTCCGCGTGACATGCGCGGTATGCTATCCATTACACCACGGAGTCGCTTCCAAACTATTGTCCATCTCCCGTAAATACTCGCAAAACTTGCGAGATCGTGGGAGAGGTGTCAGTAAAGAGGAAGGACTTGGCACCGTTTGGAAGCGACTCCGTGGTGTAATGGATAGCATACCGCGCATGTCACGCGGAAGACCCGGGTTCGATTCCCGGCGGAGCCAAATCTTTTATCTTCAAAAATAAATTATTTCAAATATTGTTTAGACATCATGGGGTGATTGCATTGGTTATTGGCAACATTAAAGGGGAGGAGTCATCTTTTGATTTTACATTTTTGGGTTTTAATTCATTTTGACTACGCATTTCATCAATTTCGATGTTTGAAACATCATTTTGAAGATATCTTTATCCATGAATGCCACAAAATAGTCAGATCCCACAGAAACCCTCGGGAGAAGAGCTATGGATAAAATAAAACTTTATTTGCGCAAGTTATAAATTTCTATGTAGGTATAATTTAAAAAAAAAAAATTATAGTACAATAAAATTATCTTTCATTTTAGCTACCTCGTACATGTGAAAGTACCCTGTTTATTAAAGAATTCCCACAAGGCGTACTGTAAGCGTAATTAACGCTCTATATAATCTACCAATGAATTATTTGTGTTTTTAGTCATAATTGTTCTGATAATTGATTTTATTGAGCGTTTGGTCGGCGCCAGCGTTATTGCCTGGATAACTGTAAATAATACGACCGTGAATATTTATTTGGTAATAAAAGCAAGCTTCATAATGTTGTTTTTCTCAAGAGTGCCCTTCAAGCGAATTGTTAGAGTTCGATTTAATAGTCCCGGCCAATTTCTCGGCAACTTTTCTATGATGACTGATTTATCTCATATATATATACATATAACACTGAATAAAATGTTTTATATAAACCAGGATGGATCTATAACCTAAATTTATGTAACAATATCGTTACCCTCAATATTGAATCTTATCCAGAAATCTTGAGGGCGTTTTCCAGAGCGTGGGCGAGGTCTAAAATACGTCAATGTCCTCGACGCAGGTCTTGCGGAATTATTGGCATTTCACCGTCCTTTATGCTCCTTATGTAATATATAAAAATTACCATTCTTACATTTTAAAATTAGTGTAACATTTCATGTAACTAAAATTACAATATTGGTAGTTGCTTATATATAAAAGCCGGTGCTGAAACCATACTTTAAAAAAATCAAAGGATCATATACAGAAAATGTAATTAATGCATACATATAACTATAATAATAATAGGAAAATTGGAGGTCTTGGTCTGAGGAGCCTGTTAAGGTTATGCCGGTAGCAAGAAAATAATCTTCGTGCTTACATCAGATGTCATAACTCTATCATACTCTCAATTATTGCTTCACTGGATGCCAATTACACTGTAATAAATCTCTTTAGTGCTAAAACTCCAAACAGCAAGTCAAACTAGGCTACTTTAAAAGAGAAATGGAAAACAAACCACTACTTAGACGTTTTTACCATTCATTAACAGACAATGGGATAGGTATTATAGCATCCTTAACATTATAAGTTATAATTGGTCATTTATTTCCCAGTAATGAAGGATTCTTATAGGCAATCCGAGGTCAAGTGGTAGCTATCACTGTTTCATGAGCATATCGAAAAAGAAAATTTGGTGCCTGCGCGCAACACACAACTTTCACTTACCAACTTACTTAGATTAGAAAATTGATGTGTTTTGTTAATTGCCACTTCTCAAAGACACACATTATTCCCCATTAATTTCTCATTTTTGTTTTTATTTGCTATTTAAAAAAAAACTAATTTTCTTTATTATTAAATAAAAGTTTTTACTCGTGATACTTCGGCAATGCAAGCATAATACTCCAAGTCGTCTGTTCTAATAATTCTCTATGTAGTTGTTGAAAACTTTATTTAGTTACCATGAAACAAATAATTTCCATTAAATGAACAGAATGGCTTTAATTATGAACAATGGTCTGTCATTAAAGGCGTACTCCGTTATGAAATAAAGTGCCCCCTCCCTTTGACCATTTCTGATGAAATGTTGGCTGTCACATATTTGGCATATACATACTCGTATATCCAATACCCAGTTTGATCAAATTCGTTAAAGCCGTTTATGAGTAAATAAAAAACACACGTGAAAATGAGACAAAATGAATTAAGTAAAGTGCCCACTCTAATTGATCAATTTTGATTAAATTTTGAATGTCACACCGCAGGCATATAAATACATCAAAGACTGAGTTTAATCAAAATCGTTTAAACCGTTCTGGAGATAATTGAAAAAATATCTCCGTATGACCAATTTTGATGAAATGTTTGCTGTCTAATCGCGGTCATGCTCATACATCAATTTTGATGACATCTTTAATAATTTATGATAATAATTATTAATTAAATAAATATATTGAGTTCCCCTCCCCCCCCAAAAAAAAAATAAATATATCAACAATATGAGAAATAAATTTTATTTCTCCCAAACTATCGTTGTCTAAAATGTTTGCTGTCTAATCGCGGTCATGCACATACATCAATTTTGATGACATTTTTACTTTCACTTACCTATATATGAAATATATAGTAAGTTGAAGTATTGCGATCGTGAAAATTTTCGACTTCCGGTTTTCAACGGAAATACACGTTTTGGGGTCCCCTGAGTCAAAATAACCAAGTCCCGCGAAATGGTCTGTGTGTGTGTGTGTCTGTGTGTGTGTGTGTGTGTGTGTGTGTGTGTGTGTGTGTGTGTGTGTGTGTGTGTGTGTGTGTGTGTGTGTGTGTGTGTGTGTGTGTGTGTGTGTGTGAACAGACTAGCTCAAAAACTATAAACCGTGTGAACCTGAGATTGGGTATTTAGAGTATGTATAAGCCCGCGATGTGACAGCAAAAATTTCATCAAATTTGCTCAAAGGGAGGGGGTACTTTATTTAATAACTTTTTAAGTATTTTTCGATTTTCTCATAAACGGCTCTAACGATTTTGATTAAACTGAGTATTTGATCTATTTATATGCCTGAAATATGACTGTAAAAATTTCATCAAAATTGATCAACCGGAGGGGGGACTTTACTTAATAAATTTTGTATTATTTTCACATGTTTTGTTTATTTACTCAAAAACGGTTTTAACGATTTTGATTAAACTTGGTATTTGATGTATTTATATGCCAAAGATGTGATAACCAACATTTCATCACAATTGATCAACCAGAGGGGGGACTTTACTTAATAAATTTTGTATCATTTTCACGTGTTTTTTTTATTTACTCAAAAACGGTTTCAACGATTTTGATCAAACTTGGTATTTGATGTATTTATATGCCCGAGATATGACTGTAAAAATTTCATCAAAATTTATCTACGGGAGGGGGGACTTTACTTAATAAATTTTGTATCATTTTCACGGTTTTTTTTTATTTACTCAAAAACGGCTTTAACGATTAACAAAAATAAGATATGAATGTAGAAAAATGTGTGACTTTGGGAAATGATATTTAGCAAAACACGTCAATTTCTAATCGAAGTAAGTTGGTAAGTGAAAGTTGTGTGTTGCGCGCACGCACCAGATTTTTAATAATTTATGATAATAATTATTAATTAAATAAATATATTGAGTTCCTCTCCCCCCCCAAAAAAAAAAAAAAATATATCAACAATATGAGAAATAAATTTTATTTCTCCCAAACTATCGTTGCCTGTCACTAAAATATCGACAATATTGTATTTTTTTTCTCCCTCGAATAACGCTGTCTAACCGAATTTCACGAGTCGCTTTGCAGATTTTTCACACATTTTATATGCCACAAGAGTGAACTAGCGGGAATTATACACATAATGTTTGAAAAAGAAGCAAATACGCTTGGTGGCTACAGAAGGAGGAGCATGGGGATGCGACCCCCTCCCGAAATTTCGAATAAAAAATTAGTTGAAAGTAAAATCGATATACATGAATCAAAAATGGGAGGTCCATTCTTTTTGTAAATAAACAAGTTTGCTGTTTTTACAATGTATGTGTTGTCTTTTTTCTTCCTACCAATCACCCCCCCCCCCCAAAATAGTGTTGGGATTGTACTTGTAGGGATGAAATACTCAACTCGTTGGATAGGTTACCATTTATCAGCAGCCTTGCCGTTAAAGTGAGAAATGGCAAAGACCGATCTATGTTCCCTGAAATATTTTTCTGGAACGGCTCCTAGAAATGTGTTCATAAATTGGAACCCCACATATCGTGAGTCTCTGTATGTGAAGACTGAATTATCATTTATATATAGTTTCATTACAGAATTCGATACTATGCAAGATAAGAAATAGCTATTATATCCCTTTACTTTACCAGAGATACTTGTCAATTCGATTTATTATTTATGCTTTATCGATTTTACATTTTAAAGAAGACGTTTAAGCAAAACGGCTCCTCCATGCATAACTTGTCTGTCCCAGTTTTTTTAGTTTTTTATCTTGAATTTAAATTAGTTGTATACGTATATTGTGGCTATAATTCTTTAGATCTTCAAAATTTGATTTAATAGAATTTTTTAATGCCAATAATTTTAAATCTAAAATAGTTGGACCGCATTCGCATACTTCACTATTCAATGACCTTATAAATGAAAATAAGAAAACACCATATTAAAGAAATAATTTTTTTTTCATTAGATAAACTAAAGTGAAACCTAAAAGTCTCAAAGCTGTAACAAAGTAGCAAAGTGTTCGATTTTCTTCCCCCTTTTTAGGGAATTAAAATACCTTTAATGTTTTCATTAGCATTTTTCTTTTCTTCATAGCTCTTCTTAAAGTGGTTTTGTGGAAATTTTGCTGTATTTTCGGAATGGAGGAGAAGGAAATCTTCGAAATGATGCCTCAATCATCGCCTTAGATTAAGGAAGATAAAACGAAGGTACCGACAAAATTTATATAAATAAATGTTCGTACATAACGTTCTCATTCGTATATTTAACTCTTACTATATTTTTTAAAATATTCAATAATTTATTACATCTCTCTGAATCGGTCTTCAGTAGTCAAGGACTGCGCGAAACGGAAAGTTCAAATTATTTAAGAAGGGGTGCAATGTATTTATTAATTTATTTTTCAAATATAACTTGACTTGTCATTAAAGATCGATTTGCACACATTCGTTGTATGTATTAATTAATATTTTATTTCATTTCAACCTTTTTTTAAATCGGAATGAAGCAGCTGACCTCCTAAACTTCCCCTCATTCAGTTGACAGAATGACTAACTCCAATTTCAAAACTTTTCAGAAAGGTACTTTTAAATAATATTTCTTTTTTGAAAATTCATACTTTTTTATTCTGTAAAAGCACCAGAAATAACAAACTATACAAACGAAATAAATAAGTATGAACTTTCTTAAGAGAAATATGATTAAAAATTATTTTCTAAAAATTGTTAGATACTAGTTGGAAGTATCACTATGCTACTTCTGGACGTGGTAAATTGGGCGCCGTTTAGTGAGGCCCCGATCTCAACTGCATTTAACCTTAATTATCTCTGTAGAGGTAGCGGAGACGAAACCGTAATCAATAACTATAAATAAGAAATAAAACCGTATCAAACTAAAATGATGCGATGGGAGTAAGCTCATTTCACGGTCACATAACCTCCTTTAGCTGTACCATATGTTGAAATTAGAGTAAATCATTCTGTCAACTGGAAGCCTCATATATTAATAAAATAATTCAGTTTACTACCTTCCTATAAACTGATCTAGAGGTCGCGCACAAAGAAGCCTCATTCATCAATTCTTGGGAGTCAACAATGCATACCTGATTCCCCCATGACTCATATTGAACCGAGAACGCTCCAGTTTACCAGGTCAACTTGTGATTGTTAACGCCAAGTCAACAAAAATATACCTACTCTGCCATGTCAGTGGTGTGAAAGATGTTCGTTCAGGCAGCGCCCTGGTTTCAGCCATTTGTTTGTAAATTAAAAGAGCCTCAAGGCGAATTTGTTTAAAAGGGGATTCGTTGTTTAAGAGGCGATCGATCCGCACGACATTATTCCAGGAATATCTGTGTCGAATAAATAAAGGGGACGGGCTGGATTTATTATTTTGACCTTATTTTCGAAAAAGTATCCTTTCTTTTAAAATCAGCGGTAATATTTTTACATTCACTTACCTATATATGAAATATATAGTAAGTGGAAGTATTGCGATCGTGAAAAATTTCGACTTCCGGTTTTCAACGGAAATACACGTTTTGAGGTCCCCTGAGTCGAAATGACCAAGTCCCGCGAAATGGTCTGTGTGTCTGTGTGTGTGTGTGTGTGTGTGTGTGTGTGTGAACAGACTAGCTCAAAAACTATAAACCGTGCGATCCTGAAATTGGGTATTTAGTGTAGGTATATGCCCGCGATGTGATAGCGTAAATTTCATCAAACTTACTTAAAGGGAGGGGGTACTTTACTTAATAACTTTTTAGGTTTTTTCGATTTTCTCAAAAACGGCTCTAACGATTTTGATTAAACTGAGTATTTGATGTATTAATATGCCCGAGATATGACTGTAAAAATTTCATCAAAATTGATTAACCGGAGGGGGGGGACTTTACTTAATAAATTTTGTAACATTTTCACGTGTTTTTTTTATTTACTCTAAATCGGCTTTAACGATTTTGATCAAACTGGGTATTTGATGTATGTATATCCCCGAGATATGACTGTTAAAATTTCATTAAAATTGATTAACCGGAGGGGGGACTTTACTTAATAAATTTTGTATCATTTTCACGTGTTTTTTTTTTTTATTTAGTCAAAAACGGCTTTAAAGGTTTTGATCAAACTGGGTATTTGATGGATGTATATGCCATTTCATCAACATTGGTCAAACGGAGGGGCACTTTATTTCTTAACTTTTTTTGCAATTTTTACCTTTTTTTCGATTTTCTCAAAAACGGCTTTAACGATTTTCATCAAATTCGTCATGTTTAATGAAAATTAGGTGTTCTTTAATATCAGTTAAGCTTTATCATTATTAAAATGTTCTGGGGGGGCTTAAATGGGGTAGGGGCCTTTTTTGTTTGTTTGTTTTTGTTTCCTATGAAGTATCTTTGTTTTTGTTTATATGGAGAAATTAACTGTCTCTCATTACGCCTAAAAATAAGAAATGGCTAAATATGATATATGATAAAAACCAAGTAAACATATAGAGGAGAAAAAAAGAAAAATATTCAGTCAACTCATAAAACACGTTGAGCCCACGCATGCGTAGTACGCTTTAATGACAGATCATTGTTCCTAATCAAAGCCGTTCTGTTCATTTAATGGAAATTATTGGTTTCATGGTAACTAAATGAAATTTTCAACAAGAACATAGAGAATTATAAAATCAGTCAACCTGGAGTATTATGCTTGCATTGCCGAATTATCTCAAGTAAAAACTTTTATTTAATAATAAAAGAAATTAGTGTTTGTTATAGAGCAAATGAAAACAAAAATAAGAAATGAATGTGGAAAAATGTGTAACTGAGTGAGAAGTGGCATTAACACAACGCATTAATTTCTAATCTAAGTTGGTAAGTGAAAGTTGTGTGTTGCGCGCACGCACCAGATTTTTTAGCTTGTGAAAAGTGTACAGTTACCTAATAATGTTCGCCACACGTATCCTACGATTGGTACTACTATATGTATTAGGCGACGTGGTATTTTGATTAGCAATTGAGCCAATCTATTTCAGCAATCATACACTGTAGTCTCAGAGTTAAAGGAACGCTTTGATCTAAACTGTTGATTAAAATGTATCATACGCGTTCAATCAGTTTTTAAATAATACAGAATAGTGAGGATAAATGCTCTGCATTATTATTGAGTAGGGAGAAATAAATATCCCATTTGATTTTGCAACAATATCCTAAGCAAATTTGAAGTGCGTTGTGTTCAGTACGATGAGGGACGTATACCTGAAGGGCATGGCAACCATTTGATCCCTTGATTAAGAACACTACCCAACCAAGGGGTATTGAATTCGAATATCCCTTCGTCTGGGGTAGGATCTATCTTGGTTCCATTGCGGCCCATATCGTCAAAACTATAATACATAGAAATATTCAAAATCAATGTTATAATAATATAAGAGTTTTAATAATGGACAGGTGATCCTTCGATGTGATAAGACGCATTCGAGCTCCTGATCGTTTGAAAAGATATCTTGGTGTTATTTTAGTGTATATTGTGTTTATTATGTTGTTATTTTGTTGTTTCTAGTTATTATGAGTGTTGGACATGTTTTAATTTGTATATAGTGTAAATAGTTGTGAAGGGACAGGTGAGGTTAGCTTTGTCTAAGTAGTTTGCAGGCGTAGGGAGGACTATTACTGTGTGTTCCAGGCAGTGGTGATTACGGTAAGAACATTCTATTTTACTTTACAACTATACAAAACCTAAAGACCTTTTAAAGTTTTAAAGTGTTTCAGCTAAGAAGGTTATTTTATCATTGATAATAATTATTATTGTTACTTATTACTTACTGTTATTATTTATTGATCAGGATAAGTTCGAGTCACTTAATAACTGTAACAATGCCTAGTAGTGGCATTGAGGTAAAAACGAAGGAGGGGGAAGGGAATGAAGAGGGAAAACTGAGAGGAACAAGGCATTCCCTTAAAAGGGCAAGGAAGGGTGATACATTAGGCATATGCGATGAGGGTAAAACTAACTCCCTGCTAAGCAGTGCAAAAAATATCCAGGAGGACCTGATAAAGTACATTTTGAAATTGGAAAAAAAGGTTAGTAAAAATTCCATGGATCATATAATCAGTAAGATTAAAAGTATTGTTGAGATACTTGTCGAGATGGATGAGGAGGCTGGTAAATTTAGAGAAAAATATGAATATATATCTGGTACTGTACAGCGTGCTGTGGAAGATACCTTATCTTCCCAAAGTTATCAAGATTTGATAACCAAACAGCTTGTTGAGATATTTATGCCAAAACTAATCGAGGGTCTTTTAGCGGCGGGTTTAATATCCAATCAAAGTCGCACTGTAGAGCCCTCCGTCGATATGAGCGAGTTAGACGATGTAACTACCCCAGGTGATTCTTTACCGGCCAATGCTCCCTTCACAGTTGTGAAAAGCAAACGAAACCGAAGGAAGGCAAAAAAAGATACTGTAGTTGAAAGCAATGGACAAGAAAAGGAGCCAAAGGCTGAGCTACCAGTATCACCTAAGCAAAAAACAATGGCAGAGATAGTTAAATCTTTACCAATGAAGCCTAGTCAGTCTCCTAAGCCTACTTACGTCACGATTGGCGGGGAGGGACAGAGCCCTGCAGATATAATTAACAAGCTGCCATCCCCAACTGAAATTGGTGTAAAAGCTGAAATCGTTCGAGCAACCAAGGGTGGTTCTGTCTTAGTCCGTTTGGAAGACAGTTCTCATGTCACGAAAGTCATTGGGTGGCAGGAACTCCGTGCCAAAGGATTACAGGCAAAGCTAGCACTGAGGAAGAAACCTCGTTTGGAGGTCAGGGGTGTGCCTCAGGGATGGGATTCAGCCGAGCTAGTAAGGTTCCTATGGGGCAAAATTACCGAGAAGCCGGTATCTACTCCGCTTATCAAGGATGATCTTAGGCCCCTTTTTTCACAAACGGCTAGAAATGGGTTCACGAAAAATTGGGTGATGGAGGTGCACCCCATGGTGAGGTTCCAACTCCTGGAAATGGGAAGTTTAGATGGAGGATGGTGGTCTATGACTTTTAGGGATTACCTGGACGCCCCTCGCTGCACGAAGTGCCAGGGTTATGGTCACACGAAGGCTACCTGTGAAGCTGAAGTCCTTGTGTGCATATGGTGCGGAGCTAGTGGGCACATTTTAAAAGAGTGCCCCCAGAAGAAGGTTATGGCCAGCCCAAACTGCATTAATTGTGAGCGAGCTAATGCTCCTTCAGGTCAAAGGAAGCACAAATCAGGTAGTCGGGAGTGCCCTGTGCACTTACAGTGGGCAAAAGAAGTAGCGAAATCCACCTTCTATGAGTAAAATCACCATCCTCCAGATAAACATGGGACGTCGGCGACTTGTGGCTGATGAGCTTAGAGCTCTCGCCCAACGATACGACATCCTGGTTGTCCAGGAACCGAGCTGTCGTGGGAACGTGGTCACGGGGTTTGGCCTCACATCAAGAGTTATAGCCCTGAGCAGTGGAGAGAGGAGGCCCAGGGCAGCTATAGTGGTTAATAACCCTAACCTTGACGTGATGGATCTGAGACAGTACACCATGGCGGATTGCGCTGCATGCTATGTAAAGTGGGGAAACCTCTCTTTTACATTGGCTTCAGTATACCTGCCTGATGGAAATGGTTTTGAAGAAGGCATATCCGCCATGGAGGTGATCACTGCTAGCAATAGAAACGTAATCATCTGCTCAGATACCAACTCCTGGAACACGGTCTGGGGATCCAATCGAACCAATAGAAGAGGTGCTAAACTTTCAGAGTTTATTGCTAGAAGGCAACTGGTCATAGTCAACGATCCCTCTTCAGCTCCTACCTTTTCTGGAGCAAGAGGGGAGAGTTGGATCGATGTCACTCTGGCCTCGCCAACGATCGTAAGGCGTATTATCGATTGGACCGTCAGATCTGAAACGAGTTCCGACCACAGAGGGCTGTCGTTTACGCTGGTAAAAGAGACAGCTTGTTCCCGCGACATAGACAAAGGATACATAACCCGCAGAAAAGATTGGACTGCTTTTAAAAGTATGATGGAGTGGGAAATGGCCGAAGAAGATTGGGCCGAGGCGGAAGCGGCAAACACCGATGATTTAGACTACAGAGTGGGAAGGTTAACCGACGCCATTCGGGATGCGGCAGAGAACTCTCTCAAACACCGAAAGGCGAGGGTAAGACCTGTGCCATGGTGGACGCCGGCATTAACATCAATGAAAAGAGACCTCTACAAATCCCGGCGGTCGTATCAGAAGTGCAGCTGCGACGAGAGGCGCGCTGCACTTCGTGATGTGTACAAGTCCAAAGCAAGGGCATACCGAAACGCGGTGCGATCACAGAAACGGAAGTCTTGGGATGAGTTTATTGCGGAAGAATCCCGGATAAATCCTTGGGGTATCCCCTACAGAGTAGCTCTTGGTAAGATGGTGCCCCAACAGGTGTTGGCAGCTCTTAGAAATGCAGATGGTCAGGCAAGAACTCTGGAAGAAGCTGCTAACATCTTCATTGAAGGAACATATCCCAAAGATGATCCATCCCAAGACAATGAGGAACAAGGTTTTGTGAGACGCACCACGGTATGTCCTCCTGGTACGGACTTGTGCCCACCATGGGACATACATGACCTACGTATCGCCGTGGACAAGCAAAAGGCTGGTCGTGCTCCAGGACTTGATTCTATAGATGCGGCAATGTTGAGGAATAGTATCTCTTTCATTGAGGAAAGGCTTTTAGGAGTCTATAATGATTGCCTAGATAAGGGATACTATCCTAAAAGGTGGAAGATTGCCGACTTGAGACTCCTCTACAAGGGAGGAGGCCGGGATAAGCAGCTCCCAAAATCATACAGACCTATATGCCTCCTCCCTGTGATGAGCAAGGTCCTGGAGAACCTCATCATGGCCAGTCTTTCCCCCGTTCTCGCAAGAGCAAGTCATCCACGGCAATTTGGCTCTACAAAAGGCAAGGGAACCTCTGATGCTGTTCTGAGAGTACGTCTGGATGTCGAGGTACGAGTAGAGCGGTACGTTATGTTGATGCTCTTCGATATATCCTCTGCATTCGACAGTATCTGGTGGCCAAACGTGCTACAGCAGCTGCAAAGGTATGAAACCCCCAGCAACTTATACGCACTTTTACAGAGCTACCTCCAAGATAGGCGAATCAAGGTCAGAGGTAATTCCTTTGAAACGGAAGCATCTATAGAGAGGGGGTGCCCGCAAGGATCCGTCCTAGGCCCAGCTCTATGGAAATTAGTTTTTGATGAGTTGCTGGGAGTATTAGAGGAAAAAGGGTTCCCTGCTACTGCCTACGTGGATGACTTGGCTGTAGTCATATACTCCAACAGCAGAGCCGGCTTGAAACAAGAGGCAGAACGCTGTGCCAACCTAATAGCTGCATGGTGTGAAAGGAAGAGATTAAAAATGGCCGCAGCTAAAACCCAGGCCATCTTACTAAGAGGAACTACAGATAGAGCACACCCTATTAACATGACCATCCAAGGTGAAAGAATACGTCCAAGTGAAGAGGTCACTTATCTTGGTATAAGATTTAGGAGAGGCTTTAACATGACCCCTCACTTGGAGTGCTTGAGAAACAGGGTGGCTCTGACCTTGAACTGCCTCAATCGAATAGGGGGCGCTTTCTGGGGCCTCAGATACCCAGCTACATTGACCATATATAGGGGAGTAATTTTGGGTATTCTGAGGTATGCGTCCCCTGCCTGGTACCCTAACCTTTCACGCCGACAGAAAAGCAGATTGGCAACCATCCAGCGAACGGCGCTGTTGCGAGTTACGCGTGCGTATCGGAGTGTGTCTCATGAGGCGGTGCAGATTTTAGCAGGAGCGGTACCTTTCGACCTCCTCCTGCGAGAAGACCTTTTGAAACATACTTACAAGAGAGAAGGCTCTACAGGCATGCCAGTAAATCTCAAGTTGAGAATAGATGAGAACCCAAGGAAATGGAGGAGCATATTAAGGGAGGATACAACTGAGGAGTGGAACCGACGGTGGGTGACAAGCCTGAAAGGATCTACTTCAAGAAAGTTCTTCCCCACCGTCCAGTCTCGCTTGGAAGCCAAATGGGTCATCCCTGATTACTGGCTCTCTCAATTTCTCACAGGGCATGGGGGATTTCGAGCCAAGCTCCATAGCCATGGAATTGACGTTGACCCCCTGTGTATTACCTGCGGTATCCCGGAAACTGCAGAGCACATTATTGTTGACTGCACCGCCTTCGAGGCTCTGAGGGCTAAGTTACTTCGTGAAACAGGACTCTACGTTCTCACAGAATCCGATTTTCCCCAGCTGGTAGCGGAAAATAACTATCAGCATTTCAAGGACTTCGTCTACGGATGGAAGACTGCACTCGGCCCTGCCCACTTCAATGTTGGACGAGGGAGACCAGCCATGCCCAGAAACCAACCGGACTGAGGAAATGAAGCCTACCGGTCTAAAGTTCCAAAACATTTTTGTTTTATAGCAGCAGTGGGATGTTATGCAGACATGCCTAACATTCAACTGCTGCAACAACCCGTATTGCCTCAAGAGGCAGGGTAGGGTGTAAATAAATAAATAAATAAATAAATAAATAAGAGTTTTAATTATTTTGTATGTACTCCTGGAACGGAAGAGATTGTAATAGACGAGTTTACGCGCTTGTGGTCCCACAAGGAACAATCAATAAGCAGTTGTTAAATAAACAAGTCTATGCTTCAGACACTGAGCTAAGGATTTTTCGGTAATGAGCAACCTGTTATATCCTTTTAGCAATTAATCACTGAAAACTAATAGCATAATAACGTAACTAGCTCGAATAATGGAGGTTTTTATAGATTTAGTTGTATAGTTTTTTATTTTAGACATGAATTTTCGAATTTCACTATGGTTATGTTACCCTAGATCTGATTCCGAATTTCATTATAGCCGAGAAATTGGTTCCTGGTGGTTCTTCATTCACGTGCTTCTTCTATACATGTGCGTTTAACTATGAGGTAAATAAAATATGAACGGGGGTCACCCGTGGTACAATGGTTAGCATAGCAACCTACGTCCCGAGGTGGCCCCAGGACTTTTTGAAGGAAATCCTTCGCTATGCCATCCCTCGAATAGGCCGTAAAATTGAGATCCCGAGCATGTCAGGTACTCGATAAAGATCCCTATCCTAATTATACCAAGATAGGTTAAATCTAGGATCAACTGTAGCCTCGTCCAATTAACCTTAGTAGCATAAAGGATGTTAAAGAAACAAAGTATTACAAAAGGGATCCGTTGTATTCAAAATATCATCAATGAACTAGGTAAGTACCAGGTTTTTAGGTCATGTTTAAAAAACTGAGCTATAAATATATATTCGCTTTATATTTAAGTTTTTTGTGTTTTACACTACTGTCAAGAATCGTAATCCAATAATTTCAGCCTCCTAGGGCTTGATAAGAATATCAATAAAATATGTCTTTCCTTCCATAATATATCTATTGCAGTAGAAACATTGGGAGAATCACGACTGTCTGTAACGTAATATGTAGACATTATACTCCGAAGAGAGTATACGGCCCCAGTATTTTGCGACGGCAATAGGAAACTCCTATTTGGAATTAGTTAATTTTATAATAAAATAAGTAACATGAAGAAAAGTGAGATTAACTTCAAAGAGCATTTAGAGCAAAACAAGGAAAATGAAGGAATAATTTACTTTTACATTTTGGGTTATTGAAATCGATTAATTCTGAACGATTACTCATGTACCCAAGGTGTCCTGATAGTTCACAGTTTTATTTTTAAACATACGAAAATTTTTTAAATCGATAATTATTGTAACATCGAAACATTTTACTATTTTATACTAGACTTAACATTTTACTACAAGACTATTTTATATTTATAAATTTTTACATTATGTATATCTCATTTTGTTTAAGAATATACTCACTTTGTACTGTTATTCTGAATTACCTAACAAGTGATATGACTGTATTTTGATACCTGTAAGATACATATGAATATACATATAGACATACAACGACAGACATATTTTCCAGTAAAGGGAAATATAACTGTAAGAAATAGCGAGCGAGATTGTGCCCATTAGAAAGCTGTAGCAAGATTGATCAGTGACATTTATCCAGATAAAATTAGTTTAATTTTGTAAATTATGCGGATATTACATTGCAGCCTATCGCTTGCTTGAAATGCAAGGCGCACATTAGACAAAGAGGGGCGATTTGCCGCTGTTCTCTTTAATTATACCTAATTATTTTTAATGGAAGCCCCTTAGCCGACTTGTTAAACTCGCCATTTTCATGTCATTCATATCACAGGGGGCGGTGCTACTGTATTAGGCTACCAGTTTTAATATCACCAACTTCACTGTCTTTAAACTCAAGTAAAATATCGTGGACCCACGACACAAATTTTCTATGCAGCAAACTGCGGTACTAAGGTTGTAGTACGACGTTGCATAAGTACTTAAATAAAACACTCATACAATTTATTAAGCTGTGAGAACAATTGCCTCTATTGAACTAAATTAATTCCTTATTTATAGTTAACTAAAGGTTTATGTGGTATTGCCTTCAAAGAAAGGTACAACGAATTGCTAGTCAATTCTTCTTCAGTTTTTACAAAGCTCACTCTCTAAACCTTAGCAATTGATAATACCATTTCATATACGTCAAACAAATTTTTTGGATACGTCAAAAAAAAATTACCCATTTCATAATTAGGGTGAACCATACAGTTATTGACACTCAGTACCCCAACTATAACTTTAAGAAATAGGTAAAAGTCCTAATTTTATTACAAGATATACATGAGTCTAATGATTGAAGGGTCCTCTATGTCATCTATGAAGTAAGACTTTAACAAACTAACCATAGGGAAGATTTCACAATTAAATCCACAGGCTGCCAATAACTAGATTTGGCACTTTTAACAATAAATATTGCCATATTGTAAAACTATTGAGTCCAAAAAAAACTCTTGAGTCTTTATGAGAATAGATAAAGAGGAAGTTTCTATTTGGTCCCTTTATAACAAGTATTTTTTTTAATTTAACCACAGAAATGCAGTCGTAAGGGTGCCAATAACTGTACGGTTTACCCTATGTATGCGAAAATGTAAAATAAATTGTTACTCCTAAAATGTTTTTGTATAAAAGAAAGATTAAAAAAAAAAATTGTTGAATATTTTGTTTATCATTCGTTATCAGTGAGTGACCTTCTTATGTGGGAGTAGTTGCCACTTGTACAGATATCAAGTGCAGAGGAAGTATCGTTGGATTTTATTATAGCTTCTCATGTTACATGAATGCATTTAATCATTGATTTTGATGACTGTTAATTACTTTGTATTTATAATGTGGTAGGACTTCTGTTATCACTTGGTTAGAAAATGATAATGTTGAAGAAAAAATGGTTTTGGATCCTAGCATCTACTTACTTTTGTTTACGTAGGTCTATCCTACAATAATTGGATGTATACTAGTCTAATCATTTGAATAGGGTGGAATTATATATAAATGGTTATTGATCCATGGAGAAATAATCCGTATATCCGTGTGCCAGCGCCAGGGTCCAAATTTGATTTATTATTAATATACTCCTATAGCTATCAATAGTTAAGAAGTGTGTAAATTTCGAATCTTAAGCTGTCTTTTTTTTTTTTTTGTTCCGTACCCTACCTGGCCATACGGGGGTTACTCTATAAGTGTAACCAACAAACTCTACCATGGTGGGTAGGTCGAGATATATTATACACGCAATAAAGCGTGAGGCCTCCACGAAATAAAAGTGATCCCTCCCGGGCCGGATTCGAACTGCAGCTCGAGCATGCTAAAGCGGGTCGCGTTCCAACACGCTCGGCTATCCCGGCCCATCTTAAGCTGTCTTGTAAGTAAGATATCCTACCTTTATTTTTTGTTCTGATTTGTTGTATACCCTCGTAACGCGAGTAGCGTCATGACATTCTCCTCCCCCCCCCCAAAAAAAAAATTGGGTTAGTCTAACAATAATTCGTTAGATTTGCTTCGAAAAACTGTGGATAAGGTTTTGTTTTGGAAGGTTATAGGTCTTAAAATTTACGAAACAAAACAATTTTATTCAAATCGCTATAGTGGTTAGTCCGCGTACCCCCCTCCTCCCCCACCACCCAACACCGCCTAAACATATATACACTTATATACATAATTATATAAGTTTCTAAACTTATACAGATATTTCGGTGGAAACTTTCAGTTTCCTGGTCTTTAGGACCTCCTTAGCGACAATCTGAAGTCAACCTGCGGTGCGTGATTTTTGCATGCTCGATTGCACTCAACGCCTGTTTTATGCTTATTACTTGGTTATAAAGTCTGGAACCATTTTCTTTAGTTTTCAAAACTTAAATATTATCCAAATTATTACTTAATCGCTAACTTAGGATATTAATATAAAAAGCACAATTAATTCATTATTTCCTTTATTTAATATTTAGTTCTTTTTCATGAAAACTATGGTTTTTGCAAAAACTGAATATTTTCCAAACTATAAATGAATATTTATAACATCAAATTATATAATTTGAATATGTAATGTAGTAATGTATATATATATATATATATATATATATATATATATATATATATATATATATATTATATATGGGGGCCGGGATGGCCGTGTGGACAAGGGCGCTTGCAATAGATAATCAAAGTTAAGCAACGTCCATCGTGGTCAGTACTTGGATGGGTGACCGCTCCATTCGGGTGACCGCCCACCAATAAAAGCCACGAAGTCCAAGTCTACCCCCACCCCCGGGTATGTGAGACCCGTCAGCCTACTGGAGGCGACTCACATGTGTGGTTTTCCAGGATGTCAGTAACCGCCCGGAGGTTTGGTCCATGGACGGTATGCTTCAGGGAAAGAAATATAGGTCCTCGGGGCCTGCTGACTCTGGGCTACCATAATCCTTGGACCTAGACCAGTTTGTCACTGTCCTTGAACCCGAGAGAGCTGACGCCATCGGTGGGAACGACACTGCCAAATTGGCCCCAATGGGATTGGTTATGGAGCTATGGGCAGTCTGCTGCTGTACCATGGTGACCATGGCTTTCAGCAACGTGAGGTTTGGGCTACCCCCTCCAGGCTGTCTGTACTCCCGCAAGCAAAACAAATGTCTGTAAGAAGACCACACTGCGCGGCCAAAGGTCTCATTAGGCCTAATGCGCCAACCGAAAAAAAAAAAATATATATATATTATATATATGGAATTGAATATATAATATACATCATTTATATAATATTATAATTTCAATAATTATTAATGAATATTTTCCAAATTATTATTTTCGCTAACTCCAATTACAAATACTTATATAAAGCACAATAAATTTATTATTTTATTAAATTGCGATAGTAATTGCTTTGTCACAAACTGAATTGGACTTGAAATGACAAGCTAAGATTACGTAATTTACCTCTCTCACCCCAGTAGCTATTAAGTTGGCTCACCTGGCTAATAACAAAGCCAACTGGACGAGTTACAAAGGATTTCTGTTGCACAATAAACTGCAGCTGGGTAGGTTCAGTTATATTTTGTAATATTTAACTTGATATCATATATTATAGCTGGTAGTTCCATTATTATTATATTATCCACTAGTAAAAAAATAACCGTTATAATCACGCAAATATAATTTGCAAAATTCAATAATAAAACTTCTGCTACTACTAGCCAAAACTCAGCATGTGTAATGATACGGATAAAAAAAAGGATGGGTCAAGTGGAAAATAACTTAAGTTCCACTTTATCATATTTTAAGAAAAAATCTGGTGCGTGCGCGCAACACACAACTCTCACTTACCAACTTACTTAGATAACAAATTGACGTGTTTTGTTAAATATCATTTCCCAAAATCACACATTTTTCTACATTCATATCTTATTTTTATTAATCGTTAAAGCCGTTTTTGAGTAAATAAAAAACCCCGTGAAAATGATACAAAATTTATTAAGTAAAGGCCCCCCTTTGGTTGATCAATTTTGATGAAATGTTGGCTATCACATATTTGGCATATACATACATCAAATACCCAGTTTGGTCGCAATCGTGAAAGCCGTTTTTGAGTAAATAAAAAAAGCACGTAAAAATGATACAAAATTTATTAAGTAAAGTCCCCCCTCCGGTTAATCAATTTTGATGAAATTTTTACAGTCATATCTCGGGCATATAAATACATCAAATACCCAGTTTGATCAAAATGATCATTTTCACGGGGTTTATCTAATATGATATATGAAGAAAATCAAGTAAACATATACAGGAGAAAAAAATAAAAAAAATTCCGTCAACTCATAAAACACCTTGAGCTCACGCATGCGCCGTACGCCTTTAATGACAAACCGATGCGTTATAATTAAAGATGTTCTGTTCATTTAATGAAAATTATTTGTTTCATCGGAACTAAATGAAATATTCAACAAGTACATAGAGAATTATAAAATCAGGCGACTTGGAGTATCATGCTTGCATTGCCGAATTATCACAAGTAAAAACTTTTATTTAATAATAAAAGAAATTAGTTTTTTTTTTTTTTTTTTTTTTTGAGCAATTGGAAACAAAAATAAGAAATGAAAGTGGAAAAATGTATAACTTTGAGAAGTGGCAATTAACAAAACATATTAATTTCTAATCTAAGTAAGTTGGTAAGTGAAAGTTGTGTGTTGCGCGCACGCACCAGATTTTTTTTAATGCAATCTAAAAAGGATTGACCACGAATGGGAAAGAAAGCTTTCAAAAAATCTTTTTCAGTTGCGAAATGGTGAAGGAATAGAATGGAAGAACTTCATAATTTATATTTTGGCCGGGACGTGAGTCGCGAAAATACAGCATATTAACAATTGTTATTATATAATAAAATACAACGATAACCCTTCATCGTTTCTCGTAATTTTCTCAGTTATATTGGTGATTGAGATTGTATCAGTGTACGCTCTTTATCAAAATGACTTGACACTGTCGATATTGCCAATGTTAACACTAATAATAACAATCACGCGGAATAGTGGATTCGATTCGTTTAATGAAATAGAAGAGAACCACGAGCGGCACCGCCGCGGGGGGGGGCAGGGGAACGCGTCTCCCTGAAATTTTTTGTAGGAGGGTACTGTCCCCCCCCCAATATATTGGCAGGAGAGGACCCAATGTAAAAAATTAAATTAAAATGCGATTTTAAGAATTTATCAGTTTAACCATTCAAATTTATTCAATAACTTTTGGGGCACTTTATTTAATAACTTTTGTCTCATTTTCATGTTTATTTTTTATTTTCTCAAAAACGGCTGATTTTGATCATATCATGTATGTACACGCCCGCGATGTGATAGCCATAATTTCATATACCGTATTATCACTGACGAATTTGGTTCCTTAAAAAAAAGAAGCTATAATGCATCGAAAAGTACTGAGAACTTTCAACTTTTGCAATAAAAATACTCTATAACTCATTTAGATATACAAATACAAGCATATAAATGTGGGAAAATGTGTGAAACTGAGGAATAGCTTCGAAACATGTCAATTTCTAATCTAAGTAAGTTCCTAAGTGAAAGTTCAATAAAATAAATTCACTTGGATAAAATTCAATCACGAAATTTCGACCCACACATGAAGTCTTTGCAACTACCTCTATTCCGACCGAGGCATAAATTGACAAGTTTTAAGAAACTATAAATACCTTTATAATATATCGTTGTAGGATGAATGAATGAAATGTCCCAACAGTTGTTTTGAGGCTTTATTATTTAAACTTTTAACCCCTCGAATTTCTGTCTACACTATCTAGGAAAATATCGAGCGGTCCCCCCCAATAATTTGGTGGTGGTGACGGCCTATGAAAAGAACTATCATACCACAGTATTGTGCTAATCTCAAATAAAATTGAACATTAAAGAAGAGAACGTTCAAATACTATAGAGACTACGAAGACGTAACCACAAGTACGGTTTTTCGGGTATCTGAATTATCATGTAGCATGAAATGAACTTTAACGCTAATTATCAAAAGAGAAAGTTTCTAAATTTAGCTCCTGATTTCTTAGAGAATAGACTATTTTTTTCGGTCAAATTCTGGTTCTTTTTGTTCAGGATACAGCCTTTATGACTGAACCTAGTAACTTAAACGTTTGTATTTATTTGATTAGATCTACATTAATGTAAACAGAAAATCTTCAATAATAAATATTTTTATTCAGCAAATAAACAATTAAAAAAAGACTTTCCTACGAAGTTCAATGTTTCTTAAATAGCAAAGTCTTTTAAGAAAACAATTAACAACCTGTAAAAAAGTTTGAATTTACTAGTAAAAGTATTTCACTAATTTTAGTGTTATGTGTAATCGATATATTTTATTATTTAAATTCGCATTTTTTTGTAACTTTCATATTTTGAATTTGCACCTGTTAACGGGATACTGACTACAGCAAATGAGATTCAGAGAGTAAATAATGACATGTCAGGCAAGGGATCCTTCCATCGTCTTTTTAGTCCTCTAGTGCCGGACATATATTTTATTTCAATTTCTTTAATATTTTTTTTCGGATCAGTTCTGACTATCCCCGACCACTGACTTTTTTTATAGATAATTATTATTTATTAATTCTGAATACGCGATATAATTTACTTAATTTAATCCTTTCTTTTGTGTAACCACCTTATTTAATTTTATATTAATTTTAAATATTATATTTTTTTGAAGAGAAAAGATTGGTCTCGGCCGGGAGTTGAACCCAACGACCAACCTTTTCTTTTCAAAAATAAAATATTTACAATTGATATAATTTAGATTTATAAAACTGGTATGGTAAATTTATAACACCACACTTACTAAAACTCCTTTTATTGATATGGACTATATTATTTTATATAATGTATTTTTTTTCTCCTTAGGTGGACAGAAATCCTTATTTTTGACGGAAAATAACTGATCACCCGAAATGATCGATGGTTTTATATAATCAAGATTAAAATTTTTGTAATAAATATTGACAGTAAAAGAGTATAAGAGCCCAAATTGGTTATATATAATTATTCAATTTTAAATTATATCAAGTTTAAATATATAATTCATTCAAGTTTAAATTATATATAATTTAAACTTGAATGAATTATATAACTTATCTATATAAATAAAGTTGAAATTCTGTTTGTTTGTTTGTTCTTTATAGAAATCCATACCGTTTGTCCTAAATTCTCCAAATTTCACTCAGTGGTTCTTTGAGACCAGGTTCGCACCTGTCCGCAACCTATCCATATTAAAATTGCATAACTTCAGCCAATCTCTTGGTATATTCTTTATTGTTAAAAAATTCGTCATGATCTCGCTTTACAATGTTTTTTTTTTACAAAATCGACTGTTTGAGTCGAAAAAACGGCCTAAAAAATCGTTTTATAGATTTTGAAGAGGACAACAAGGCCCGGTAAGACCGTCCCTAGGTAGGAGTCGAGTTCTGGGATTTTTGAACCATATGTTTTTTTGTTTTTTTTAACATTACAATACGTTTATTTACATGTATGGTGAATTTATTTTTTATAAATGCCTCCTAAGAAGCGAGATTCAACAGGAGTAGTGAGCTCAAAAGCTAAAAAACAACGTCAAATACGAGGAACTGAAACTCTCGACAAACATCAAAATAGGATTGAACAACAGAGGCTTAGACAGGCAGAATCGCGGGAAACTGAGTCTGCCAAGGAATACGAGGCCCGCCTTGCGCCACAGAGGCTTAGGCAAGCCGATCTTTCATACCAGGTGCGAACACCTGTCCATATTAAAATTTCATAACTTCAGCCGATCTTCAGCTGATATTCTTTATTGTTATAAAAATCGTAATGAACTCACTTAACAATGTTTTTTTACGAAATCAACTGTTTCATTAGAAAAATGAAATTCCCCGATCAAACCGGGTTATGCAGCTTAAAGATGAAATTCTGTTAGTTTGTTTTTTCTTAATAAAAATCTATACCGTTTTTCCTAAACTCCCCAAATTTCGCTCAGTGGATCTTTCTTACTAGGTGCGAACACCTGTCCATATTAAATTTTCGTAACTTCAGCCAATCCCTGGGTATACCATATTCTTTATTGTTATAAAAATCGTTATGATCTCACTTAAAATTTGTTCACGTTTATTAGAAGAATGAAATTCCCCGGGTGAAACCGGGATGTACAGCTAGTATAATTATATAATGAATTATATATATATATATATATATATATATATATATATATATATATATATATATATATATATCAATGTTAATTCAAAATAATTTATTTGAATGCCAAAATATTTATTTAAGTATCATAAAATTATTTATTGGACGATCTAGTGTTTGTTCCATTAATGATACAGATTTAATAATATTAATTTAAAAAAAAAAACTGTACCACTAGAACCCATGGACCGCAATATGGAGCTCAGTACTGTGTAAGGAGGTACATTGTCTTGGTTAGCGGTGATTTAACCAGTGCACACTTAAACTTTTCCTCTCAAATATTATTCTTTAATTATTGTATAATTGATTATTGTTCATTTATTGAATAATAATTATTGTATGGAGCAACCACAACACGGTAAGGCATGCTTTCTTAAATAAAAACCATTTCCCACAACTGATTTCAAGCCGAAATGTCGAATTTCAAGCCAAGCCGACTTTTTTTTTTGCCTTCGTCACAGCTTCAAAGAAGGATTCAAGAGCACTAGGTAACTAACTCTGGGTTCAATGCACGCGAGGAGGGTTGAACAGGGTCTTTAATACCTACAAGTTATCATTTAAGTCCAATCACAGGACCTCTGGATTTAAAAACTATTCCAAAACATATTCTGTTTGCTTGAATTTAAACATTAAAGTATAAGTGAATTTGAATTATAAAAAAGATTTTTCTTGAACACATTGACTCTAGTTCTCTTGTTTTTATATATGAAGGTGGACCACAAAGGAGAGTGTTCCTTATGGTCTATTATGCTAAATGTAACATTAGAATGCGACGAATAGAAATGAAAATGGATTTAAGTTTAGTCACTAAATTATTAGACCTACAAAACGCCATTGTTTTCAGTACATTTTTTATCTAAACGAAATTTTTTCCCGTTAATTTTTGTATAAAAAAGGAATTTTTTTAGGGGTTGGGAGGGAGTGCAGAAAATGATAATTATTCGATAATAAGTTTAAGTTTCTTGTAATATTAAGCTCTCCTAAAACCTCATTCCAAGCTTCTGGTTTGCTCCTGATATGAAAACTGTTTCTACTATTCATTATCATTATTATTATTGGCGTATGTAAAAATATGTGTATCTTCACTTTCCACATGATAGGTTCCCTCTTACCTCTCATCACACTGAATTTGTCGCTTTAAGCCCTCAAACATTAGTACAAACGGCTAGTTTCTCGTTTTGATAAGACTAAACTTGCAACGATATTTCTTGATCGCCGGTCCACCTCTATCAGAAGAGAAACCTGCGTAACACACAACCAACCGAGGCACAGTGGCACGAATCGCAAATCTAGGTGTAAATAGTTAACATCAACTAATTAAAAAAATCATGTCGTTCTCATGAAAACAATAATCTAGCTAGGACAATTACAAACTTTTAATCGCTTGAAGCAAATAATGACAGAATAATGGAGGCTTGAACACGGTAGTTCCCTCATAATGCCCAGTCAGTTTATTTCCAAATTATATTACAAAATAAATAAAACCGAAGAGTGGATTGTGCTTTTTGAAAACAATTTTTACGAGGCATTGGAAAACGATTCAGAAATTTAGTTAATATAAGTTCTTGGTTCTTTAAATGTGGATCTAGTACAGAGTACCATGCTTTGTTTTCAATAGTCGGTAAGCTAATTTTTTGTTATACAAAAAATGGGATTACTTAAAATCTACCTCCAGATATTTTCACAGAATATAATCAACACTATATAGAAATAAATTGTACATTATGAATTGCTAATATCTGCTAATAAAGGTGTACGGTTTTTTGAGAAGTGTAAATCCCTTATAATTGAAAGCCCATATCATGTTTAGAGGCCCTAAGGAGGTGCAAATAAAATTCATAATAACATATTGATCCATTAGAATACTTTACGGAACTTGAGTTGGGGAACAATAAAAATTTAGCCTGGTTTAAGCTTGTAATCTTGTTTCTACTCGATATTGCTGACCTTTAGTTATTCTATGCCTTCTTTATTACCTGGATTAAGATATTTCAGATTTGAATTAATCAGAATGATGAAACATTCGGTTATTTGTTTTTGAGAATTTGATAGTACAATTTTATTTTAATTTATATTTTTAGAACAATACAACATTTTAAAAATAATTAATTATATAATTATTCCATTATATACAATTTACCAAATAATTATATTTTATGTATTATTTTCTACATTAAATGTAGACTTTATTTTATTTTTATAAATCCTTAGTCAGAAATATTGTGTAAACTTTTATTTATTAATCCATGCTTAAATTTAATTGTTTAGAAAAATTAAAATAAAATAAGTCGCTTCCAGAATTATTTCCAGGTCTGTCTGGGGTTTAAAGACGATTGTTTTTCAGAAAAGCAAGATATCAAAGTCCAGACCAACGCTCAGCTACCGGAATATCTATAGTCGATGATAAAAGCTTACAGGATATCTGTTAACTAAATCAGAAATTTAAGAGAATAACATCTTTTAACTAGACTTTTCTATCATGGAAAGTGAAACACAAGTCCAATTAAGTTATTTTTTTACATGAGTTGAATTTAAAAAAAAAATCCGAAACAGCTGGCCTTCTTTCAGGTGATAGATAGCACTTTGATTTTAGAAAAACCAATCTTTAATAATAGGATTGTTCATTCTGTATACGAGCATCTTTCAAATGGGAAAAGTGGGGGGGGGGGGGAATGTTCTAATCTTTTATCGAATTGTTCACTCAAGTTGTTTGTTTACGATATTTTTCTTACCTTGTAATCTTGTAATACATTTTTTATTTATAGGTTGAATTAATTAAATAATATGACTATGGAGAAGCCGCGTCGGTAAACAAGCGTAGTAAGTCTGGGGTCAAACTCGCTCTTGGCCTTCTCCTCTCCGAAGATATATATGAAGACAAAGTCATTTAAATGTAAATGACGTGTTTTACTTTAACTTTAATTGAAGTAAGTACATCCATTCTATTTTTCGCCAATCCTTAGAAGCAAGGATGCTTTTGAACCGAATCGTGTAGAAATTGCCGAATAATTGGAGACGACTGAGGACATCAATTTGAATTCAAAACTTGATTCGCGGGGTCGAGTTTAAACGCATTTTACAAAGAACGAGTACAAAACTGCTCTAAGGAGTCACCTGCGGTTTAGTGGTTAGCATGGCAACCTACCATACTCAGAGTCGCGGGTTCGCGTCCCGCTGTGGCCTTGAATTTTTAAAGAAGTAAAAAACCTTGGCTACCCCATCCCTCGAATAGGACGTAAAATGGAGGTCCCGAGCCTGTATGATGTCAGGTACTCGTTAAAGATTCCTATCCTAATTATACCTGAATAGGCAAAATTTAAGACTCCCACTGTAGCATCGTCCGATTAGCCTTAGTGGTATGAAGTGACGTTAAAAGAAACAAACAATACCAATAATGACATTTCTAAATTGCAGAATGTGTGGTGACGTGAAACAAAATCATATGATTTTGTCTGTTACAATGAAAAGAGTTCTAGACTTTTTGTTGGGACTGTTTCATAACTGTATTAGTAGGTAAGCTCTAGATGCTACAAGGTGCATGTAAGCTCTGGATGTTTCAAGAATGTTCTAAGCCGTTCTGGAAAGTTCTATTTAAGACTAAACATATGAAGCAATGGACTAGGTGGTTAGTCTTGCTCTGAAAATCGAAGCATATTACCTATATGCTTATTACTTATATGGTTACTTTTGTGTCACTGGTTGTTAGTTGCTTATTGTAACGTTATTAATTTAAGCTTTTATTACTTGTTTACGTAGTGAATTACAATTTTCTTCTGATAAACAGACATGAATGGATGAAGGTGATGAACCGAAGCCAGACTAATTTTTTTTTTAAATAAAATTTTTGAACCCGTGAATGGCAGCTGTAAACAACTCATTGCAACCGCATTTATGATTACATATTCAACAGCAACTTTTCAAGGAAGAAGTTTGACGAGAACATAAAATTATTACACTACCTTACTCTAGGTAAATTACAAAAAAAAAACGTAATTTGCATATTATTGCATATAAGTAGGCAATGGGCCGGGGATAGCCGAGCGTGTTGGAGCGCGGCCCGCTTTAACACGCTCGAGCCGAACGGTGGCGGTTCGAATCCGCCCTGGGATGGTTGAATTTTATTTCGTGGAGGCCCCACGGAACAAATCTCAACCTACCCACCATGGTTAGGATAGGTTGGTTACACCTGTAGAGTAACCCCCCCCCCCCCCGTATGCCACACAGGTTGGGGTACCGAACAAAAAAAAAAAAAATACTCGGTAAGGGAAAACCTCTGTAGAGGGAAGAAAAGGAAATCAGAAACATGAGGAGACAATTATAGTTATAGGGTATAGTTATAGTATAAGTTGTAGACCCTAATAAGTCATCATATTAGTCTAGAGGGTCCATAGACATTTTCAGCGTTCTGTGGCTGGTCTCTTATCGTTGCCTGTATTTGAATTTCCAAAAAGCTAGGTAGATAGGAAATATAATCAATATTTTATAATATTAAATATACAGTAATATTTTTTATTCATTTCATAATGCAAACAATAATATAAATATAAATAGTTTGTGTTTCTTTATAAGTTGCTCATAAAAATAGATAAAAAAAAATTAACAAAGATAAATGGTTAAATAGCATTTTTGGGTAAGGGAATGGGATGAGAGACTATTGCCGGCTCCATAAAACACACAACTCCAGGGACATTCGGGCGCGAGCCCTTCAACTTGGATTGTCTAGGGAAATTGAGGCTTGTTTCAGCAGTTGATTGTGTTTTTCTTCTTCTGTCGAGAGTTCTTTTTTTTTAGGTTTATAAAAAAAGTTTATTGTAACTGAATTTCATTAATTATTACAATCAGCATTCCATATAATTTTAAAAAAAAGAAGAAAGAAACTAGAAGATTCAACAACAATGAATTATATTGTTAAAGTTAATCACTGGTTTTTAAGGTCTACGAAATCCGATGTGGGTTAAATAACAAACACAACAATCATATCGCACGTCGCACAGTGTCACGATTATAAGGGGTAAGAAATGAAAAATCGTATTTTTTTACTTTCCCTTAAAAAAAAAAAATAAAAAAAAAAAAATAGCCGCATAAAACGTTGCTGTTATTTTTTGACCAACCATCCCTAACACAAAGATCATTATTTGTAAGAAGGCTATCATTACAATCAGCTGTTAAAAATGGACAAGATCTGATATAACGACCGGCATCACTATAAGCGATA
Organism: Aelia acuminata; assembly: GCA_911387785.2. Lineage (NCBI taxonomy): Eukaryota > Metazoa > Arthropoda > Insecta > Hemiptera > Pentatomidae > Aelia > Aelia acuminata. Next base: position 49,957,047 of record OU426978.1, on the reverse strand, counting down.
TGTCAGATGTAACGACGATCGCCTATAAAGACGAAGTTTTAACGGTCCCTTCAATGTCGTTATAAACGATATCCACTGTATACTCGTATGATTTTTTACTTTCACTTACCTATATATGAAATATATAGTTAGTGGAAGTATTGCGACCGTGAAAAATTTCGACTTCCGGTTTTCAACGGAAATACACGTTTTTGGGTCCCCTTAGTCTAATTAACCAAGTCCCGCTAAATGGTCTGTGTGTGTGTGAACAGACTAGCCCATCAAAATTGCTCAAAGGGAGGGGGTACTTTATTTCATAACTTTTTAAGTTTTTTTTCGATTTTTTCAAAAACGGCTCAAACGATTTTGATTAAATTGAGTATTTTATCTACTTATATGCCCGAGATATGACTGTAAAAATTTCATCAAAATTGATCAACCGGAGGGGGGACTTTACCTAATAAATTTTGTATCATTTTCATGTGTTTTTTTTTATTTACTCAAAAACGGTTTTAACGATTTTGATCAAACTGGGTATTTGATGTTTGTATATACCAAAGATGCGATAGCCAACATTACATCAAAATTGATCAACCGGAGGGGGGACTTTACTTAATAAATTTTGTACCATTTTCACGTGTTTTTTTTATTTACTCTAAAAAGGCTTTAACGATTTTTATCAAACTGGGTCTTTGATTTATGTATATGCGAAAGATGTGATAGCCAACATTTCATCAATTTGGTCAAACGGAGGTGGGACTTTATTTCACAACTTTTTTTCCAATGTTTACCTTTTTTTCGATGATCTCAGAAACGGCTTTAACGATTTTTATCAAATTCGTCATGTTCAATGAAAATTAGGTGTTCTTTAATATCAGGTAAGCCTTATCATTATTAAAATGTTCTGAGGGGGCGTTTTTTGTGGGGGGGGGGGCCTTTTTTGTTTGTTTGTTTCCTATAAAGTACCTTTATTTTTGTTTATATGGAGAAATTAACCATCTCTTGTTACGCCTAAAAATAAGAAATGGCTAAATATGAGATATGATAAAAATAAAGAAAAGAAAATAAAGAGGAGAAAAAAAGAAAATATTCAGTCAACTCATAAAATTCGTTGAGCCCACGCATGCGGACGGAGTACGCCTTTAATGACAGACCATTGTTCATAATTAAAGCCGTTCTGTTCATTTGAGAAGTGACAATAAGCAAAACGCATTAATTTCTAATCTAAGTAAGTTGGTAAGTGAAAGTTGTGTGTTGCGCGCACGCACCAGATTTTTTTTAACAGGGTTCATTATATTTTTAGGTAATTAAACGAAGTTCGATCTCAACGACAACACAAACATGAGAGTAAAATAATTTATTGAGGTATAAATTGTATATAGAGACTTTGCAAAAATTTAAAAATTTGCGAAAAACTTACGAAAATTTGCTCTAAGGAACTTAATATTAGCAGTACGACTGGAAGAACATGTTAAGAGAAATTTGTGCCTATAGTTTAATAACTACTCCTATTCAAATAGGAGGGGGAAAATGATTGTAGAAATAGATGAATCTTGTTTTAGTAAAAGGAAAAACAACGTACCCTATGTATTCTTATTTACCTGGTCATATGTTAATTAAAGCGATTACTTTTCAAGTAATCATTTGTTGATAAAAAGTAACTGGCAGCCTTAATGTAGAAAATACCATAAATGTGGTAGAATTACAGTAATAAATATAATCTCTGAGGAGATTTATCTTTTCTTAAGTTTCTGTTGGAATAAAGTTTCAAAAATATAAATTAATAACTGTATAAAACGGTTTCATCCGGGGAATTTCATTTTTTAAATCTATAAAATGAGACTTTTTCCGACTCAAACGGTCGATTTCGTAAAAAAAAAAAAAAAAAAAAAAAAAAAAACCAGTGTAAAGCGAGATCATAACGATTTTTATAACAATAAAGAGGTCGACTGAAGTTATGCAATTTTAATATGGTGTTCGCACCTGGTATGAAAGAACCACAGAGCGCAATTTGGAGAATTTAGGACAAACGGCATGGATTTGTTAACAAACAGAATTTCATCTTTATTTATATAAATTATATTAAAGCAGGCTGCTTTGCTCCCATCAAGGCTCGGTTAGTTTTAAGTCCACGCATTATCTTATATTCAATAGACCGAACCGCAAAAATAGCCAACTCGCGGAGTTTTCGAGTTTTGCCAACAGTTGTGAGTTGTGTATTGTATTTCTCCGGTTATTGATCTGTCCACCGAACCGGAATAGTTTATGCCAATTTTCCCGTCACGCGAGCTTAGACTATCAAATGTTTGGTGATATGTAAACGAAATGTATACATATCACCAATACTACAATGTATACATAGTATATCAGTCGATAAAATTATTATTTTTGTATAATAATAATTTATACAATATACACAGTAATGTGGGGAGTGATTTAATAATTAATCTTTCTATTTTATAAAATAGTATTTCTTATGAAATATTTTATTACTTCATTTTATTTATTTTTTTTTTTTATGAATAAATTACTAATTAAAATGCTGGGATGAAGACTCGATATTTATTAACAATGTGGGGGTTGGTCCGCTTAAGGAGACTGATGTTTTGTCCTCGATATCTATGTAAATATAAAATATTTATGTTTCTAATTCATAAACATTTTTTTGAGTAAGACTTAAGGTTTTTAAACTTGCAAGCGCGCTGCTATCTGGTGGACAATCACGGTGCTCAATTCCATTTCCCATTTTGCCTTCGTTAATTACTTCTCCATGCCCATGTGTCACAAATGTATAACTCGGAACATGTATGTGTATAGATTTGTCCCACTGATCATTAATATTAATAATTTTTTCAGCATATTATTGTAACATTTTTTTTTAAATTTCTTTTTTTAATTAATGTATAAAGTTCTAAACTATTTTTACAATAGACAAAGGTATTTTAAATAGTTTTAAAGTAGTTTTTTGCGAACCTGAAAACATCAAATATTGAACACTTAAGAAATTTAAAAATTCAAACTAAATTATCGGTGTTTCAGGATAATCGTGAAAAATAAAATTTTAATAACTTTGAAAATATTTTGTAGGTCTATTCTTTATAGGAGGAATGTAATAATTATTTTTAAAAAAATTGGGTGTATTTATTATTATAAGGTACCTTAAAAGCAAATTGAAAGTAGAAGAGAAGATAGAATATAAAATCTTATATATACCTTTTGTGATGTTTTGCTTCTGAATGCGACTAGACTGATAATTATTTTTGTGATCATCCGATTTTAACAATAAAAAAAGCAAGAGCTCACCATGAACAGTTATTTTATGAAAATAGGGCCGTTTTTTTAATTTAAAAAAAAATTTTGTCCTCAAATAAATTTACATAGTAAAAAAGTACATATACAGGGGTAGGAGTCGCCCAATATCTTTTTTTCGTATCTTGGAAGAAATGAGGCAATCACCTAGCTATTGGGTTGATGCAAACCTAATGCAGGTTTTTAATATTCATTGAAAATAGGCCATATCTTTACTTTAACTATATATATTTAATCAAAATAATTTCCATCTGAATCAATGCACTTTTGCCAACGTTCAACAAGCTTTCTTATTCCACCAGAAAAAAAATCTGAATCCCTGGACTCAATGAAGTCACGAAAAGAATTTTCAATTTCATCCTGGTTTTGAAAATTTTTCTCCCTCAAAAAGTTATCCAGATGCCTGAAAAAGTGGAAGTCTGTAGGAGAGAGGTCAGGTGAATAAGGTGGGTGTGGGAGAACTTCGTAGCCCAACTCGTGCAGTCGTCGTAGCGGTGGTTGTGCGACGTGTGGTCTGGCGTTATCATGGAGAAGGATAGGTCCCTTCCGATTCATCAATGCTGGGCAAAGACGTAATTTTTTATTCATGTTGTCAATTTCTTGACAGTACTTGTCAGGAGTTATAGTCTCACCTCGATTGAGAAAACTGTAGTGGATAACACCAGCAATATACCACCAAACTATGACCATAACTTTTTTTTTGGTGCAGGTTGGGCTTCGGGAAAGGTTTTGGTTGTTCATCTTTGCCCAGCCATTGGCTACAACGCCTTCTGTTGTCGTATAAGATCCATTTTTCATCGCCAATGAAGTCACAATGCGATCGAGAAATGGATCATTTTTATTGCGTGTCACAAGCATGGAACAGATTTCAAAGCGGCGATATTTTTGGTGGTCGTTTAATTGGTGTGGCACCCACTTGGCCAACTTTTTTACCTTACCAATTGCTTCCAAGTGGCGTACAACTGTGGATTGGTTCACGCCGAGTTCTATCGCAATTTCTCGGGTGGTTTTGGTTGGGTCTTCTTCCTCTATTGACCTCAGCTGGTCGTTGTCAAGAGCAAAATGACGGCCCCGACCTTCCTTGTCTTCGAGGTCGAAATCTCCGCTGCGAAACTTCTGGAACCAACGCTGCACCGTGCACTCGTTAATAGCCCCCTGACTCCACACTTCGTTAATATTACGAGCCGTTTGCGCAGCGCTGCGCCCTAATTTAAATTCGTAAAAATAAATTTGGCGAAAATCGTACTTCGACATTTTCGAGTTAAGACCTTTGAACACACTGAACAAAACGATTTTACTGATCAAATTCATGGTGAAAGAGAGGGTATTAGATAAGGTTTGTTTTGGTATAATAATGATCAATGTTAGGATTTGCTTTGTTTACATAATTGGAATTAAGATATCGCAATAGAGGAAACTAGCATTAATTTTGCATCAACCCAATACTAAAAAAAATATGTTTTTATTTTTAAAAAACAACGTGATTTTTAATTAATATTTATTTACTAAAAGATTTAGTTGTATGAAGCCCTAAAAATTAAATGTAGATTTTTGGACATGGTCGGGTCCCCAAATGACTCAGTCCTAATATTTTTTATTGTTTTATGATACTTAAGGTTTTATTCTTCATAACAATCCGGTCTGTATTATTCCTACTGCCGATTCATTGGTTTCCACCCCTCTTCTGTCAAGGCTCATGTTGCCAACTGATCTATTATTTATCGTATAATATTATATTCCATTTTTTTTTTTTTTTTTTTTTATATCACTTTCAGTTTAATGTCTTTCTTTTGCTTGTGAAACGAGTTCTCCTACGAATTCTCCTATTAAGTCAGAAATATTTTTCTATATTTAATAAATATACAATGTCTTTTATATTTACATTCATATATCAACTTCCACTTTTTTTCATTTAAAAATCTGCTCGCAACTCAGAAGGTGAAAATCCCTATTAAGTCTCATTTAAAGTTAAACAGAGCAGAGCGAATGCTAGGGTCAAGTAGAACCTTAAAAATTAATGCCACCTTTGAGATGCCGCCCAGAGCCTGCGAGGTGGTTAAAATTTACAATTCCATTTAGAGCAGTTTATATTGCATTAGGGAGGCAATTGCGAATGAAGTTTAATCCCCGCCTTGCCAACAGAAGATTAAAGTTTCCTCCTTGACATAGTTTCCTTCAGCTCACAAGCTGATTGTAAGTAATTTCCTTAAGGTGGGACACACGGATTACAGAACTCTGTGTTTTAATAAACTTATTACGAAAGGCAACGCGTAGTTATATCATTCTTATTGTAATTTATATCATTTATTTATACACATCCTGTTTATAAATATATATACATTTTGCTGATTTATATATAATTTGCATAAAAAATGTTTCCAAATTACGTAAAATCATATACTTCTTATCTTAATTTTTATTGCCTTTGAAAAGACTGAAAACTTTGATAGTGTTCGTTTAAATAATGTACGTTAATAGAACTAATTAAAAAGAGGAAAACAAATCTTTAAAAAAACCCAGCTATTATGAGGTATTAAAAGCACGACAATAAAGTTGATAAAGCAATTTGACATCAGCACAGATTATTACCCAACCGTTGCCATGGTATTTTAGCACATTATCTTCAGAAAAGAATAAGGAAGAATGGCACGAAGGCAAATAGACTTGACATATAGTAGTTTTTTTAGGAAAATAATGTTCCAGTGTTGCTGCATCTGAAATCTCAGTATCCCCATACATATTGATAAAATTCAAAAATATCAAATCAGGGTGTTTATAAAAACATTAGTCGATAAAATCTCTCTTTTTAAAATAAAACTATATTAATTAATTTTACGTAAAAATATATTGTTCTTGAACATTAAAGCTTTCTAACTAATTTCATTTTTTACTAATTAAAGTCTTTAAAATCTTATTTGGCAGGTTCATTCTTCTTATTTGTTTTTCTCATCCTTAGAAAAGATTTTGGTATTTATTTTTTTAATATAGTAAAAGTTTTACGCTTTGAAAAAAAAAAGTGCCTAAAAGGTTTTATTTTTTTATTCTTACTTTACTTTCCATTCCGTCCTATATCATTGAGACTAGATGGAAGTAATATTGGAAGTGAAATCACTATCCAGAGATCCCTATTTCCCCAGGCTCCGTTGCCTTATCACAGGGGACTAATAGAATCTTAGAGCTCCGCCGACCGGCGGGAAATAGGAGAAGAGTTTTATTTAGCAGGCCGTGGAAGTGAGGGAGGATCCGGTGTCTGAATATTCAATCACGATCGACCGGAATGGTATTATGGAAATTTAATCTAGTCACCAATGTTAGCACTTTGTTTATCCTCTTCCTCCAGATAGATTCAACGCTCAACCAACTTAGCAGTTATTAACGATACCTTGATATCTCGTAAAGTACAGTTGGTACCTTTTCCGTTCATCGATATACTGCCTTGAAAGAAATGTCTGTGGATTCAACTGTATATTGAAATGACAATAATTTACTCGCATATAAATGTCAATATAAAAGCCATTTTTTGTCTCGTGTTAATGTAGTAGTGTATCATTGCCTATCTCGTAGATTTCACTTACATAGATACATAAAACCATTTTATATCTCTATGTAACCATCATATACAATATTTTTTTATCGTCAAATGTGCGTGGAAATTTTCTGTTCTAAAGAGAAACAGATAAAACGTTCTATGGATGCGAAACCCTAATCTGTTGTATAGGGTAAGATGTTGAAATATTGAAATTCAGAGTATACCCTTCATAATTTATATTTCCTTTAATTTTACCAATAAATTCAGTTCTAATTTGTTATAATTTATGTGTTTTCCAGGTGAGTGCTTTTCAATACGTATCCGCCTAATGCTCCCTGCATGTAAGTAGTGTTTTTATATTTATACCAGCCATTGTAAATAAATGGTTTGTTTAAAATGTAGTCAAATAATGCACTTTTGATTCATAGAAAAAAAATTCTAACTTGCGGAGTTTTTTTAGTTTACATAGATAAGAATTAAATTAAATAAATTATTTTTTGAAGAGAAAAGATTAGGCTCCGCCGGGAGTCGAACCCGCGGGAGTCGTCCGCGTGACATGCGCGGTATACTAACCACTGCACCAGGAAGCTGGCTTCCAAGCGGAGCCAATCCATCCTCTTCACTGATGTCTCTCCCTTGATCTCGCAAGTTTAGCGAGTATTTACGGGAGGTGGACAATTTTTGTCCAATTTTGGGCATCTCTTGACGATTGTCAATTTTTAAATTATTCTCGTTCTTTAAATTATTCCAATTTTTTCTCTTCTAAAAATAAATTATTTAAAATAATTTAAAACAAGGTGGTTACCCACAAAAATAGATTAAATTAATATAAAATAAAAATTAAATGTTTCTTATAATAATATTAGATGCATACTTTTTTGTGGCAATCTGTTTAGAATCAATCCATCACAAAGAAAATTGTACTCTCTTTAAAATAAAAGGTCATACTATTTCATTTATTTAAAGTTAAATATGTTAATAAACTTTTTCGAGTTGCGGTTCATATGAGAATTTTTCCGTGGCACTCCAGGTCGACATTAAAATAATTGATAGAATGGGCTTGTCGTTCCCTACACATTTTATAAAGTAATAATATAACTAAATATAATAGTTCGTGTAGAAAACTTTTCACAGCCCCTCACGAGAATAATCGCGACGGCCCATGGCCCAGCTGCGCACATTTTGGGAACCACTGGGTTAAGCCATTTAGTAAGTAAGCCCAGTATATAAATGCCCATGATGTGACAGCAGAGGTTATGTCGAAATTAAGTAACCTGAGGGGTTGGTTTCTAATGCAAGTTCCAATTTATTGTAAGCTGTTATTCTAAACTATCTTATCGATTCCCATTTACAATTTATTTTCAAAAAGCGATTTTTCATAAGCGTACATAGACAGGCTCCTTGCTCTTATGCCATGTTATTAACACCATTTTTTCCGCCACTTCCGAAAAAAAGGAACCTGATGTTTAACTACGAATAGTGAGGGTGGCAGACTTGAGGATCATGAAGACTTACTCCCCAACAATGCCACATTGTATTGTACGGCGAACAGGAGTAGATTCAGACATTCTCTGAGAGGGGCTCTTTTTCTTTTTAACAACTGTTTATTTGGAAGCTTGAAACTACTTTAGAACTATTATTAATGAGAAAAGTGCCTATTCTGTGGAAGTATTTAGGATATAACAAATCCTCCTTGACGATTCTTCCACCGCCTAACCCAAAGCAGCCTCAATTCCGCCTCGACGTCCTCGAGTCCCCAGAGTAGTCGACAGTACAGAACTTCCTCAGCACCCTGTCCTGCCATCTGATGCGTTCCCCCTTGATAATGGTCACATCACCGAATGATTCTCAGCTTCTAGTTTTACCGCGCCGATTAGCAGACTAGAATCTTTCGGTCCCTAACTGTTCCTTACCGGCCTCATAAATCATGTTTCATTCCTGATAGCGATGATGAGTGGTCGGATTGTAGACTATTTCTCGGAATAACCTCAAAATTTAAGCACACGGTAAAGGCAAAGTAGGATAGGTTTCACGCACCTATTCTGGCATCGATTGTATTCCTGATTTTCGTATGTAAATAAAATATTATAATTAACATGTTATTTTAATTTATAATATTTTATTATGACTATCTGAGAGGAGGGCTATTCATTGACCAATGCTTAAACCTTCATTATCCAAAAATTGTGAACCAAACATAAATTTATTTTTATAAAGATTGTTTTTTTTTTAATTTATATTTACTTAGACAAATTTTTAGTCTACATGAAAAAATATCTATGAGAAAAAAGATGTTATAAATTTCTTCATCTAAGCTTTACAAAAGAAAAAAATAGGATAATAAAAAAATAAAATAATATTTTTATTTATTCAATCACTTTAACTTTCTTGATTGAAATTCCTCAATATAAATTCTTATGGGTCAATCTGAGTTTAAATATATTGGTAACATTAAGCATGAAATAAATGATAAACAAAGTGAACGTTGACGAAATACCATATTATGTGTTATGTTATTATTTTAGTAAATTATAATCTATATTTTTCAATATTTAATATAGTATAATAATGAAATGGCAGCAACAGTGTTATGATATGATTTCGGGGGGAATTGCTCCATAGAAAAAACAAGATACAAAAATATATTACTTAAACACCTTTATTTAGACAAAAAATAGGAACTTTATCAAATTATATTTACACTGTTATTCTAGATAATTCTTGAAAATGAGATGCCTAAGTACCTATATTATTGTTACAATTTAAAAAAAAAAATTGTCGAAATTTATGTGAAAAATGTGTAAGGCATTAAGTAGTTACATTTTGCTTTTTTAAAAGCTTACGATCAGGCATCAATTATTTACATCGTGATTTTTCAATAATTAGAAAATTCTTAATTGAGAAGTTAAACATTATCAGTTCTGGTATATGTGATAGGAAAAAAACATTTGGAACAAAAAGCACTTTAAGTGAAATATTAAAAATTAACCTCAAGAATCACTAAACAAGCATACGAACTATAAAATATGAAAAAAAAATTTGAATGGGATTAGTAGACAATAAAAAAATAATGATACTGTTACAATTAGATAATTGTCCTAAAATATTACTAACAACCATATTATAGTATCAGTTCTTCATTTCAATATTTTAGATTATTTTATTTCATATTTTAAAATATATACACTTATTATTTTTCTGTCATAAATTGCATGATGATTGATACATCCGATTCTAAGTAGATGTAAAAAGAGGATTATGAAAAATTTTATTATCATTAAAATTATTTAAACATAAATAAAAGTAGTTAATAAATTATTATATATTTAGTATATTTAGTTCTTGTGTCTAGTGAAAAAATAGACGGTTTTAGTTCCCACCACAAGACGTTTTAAAACGAGCTCATTAAATAGGTAACCGTACACTTTAGGACTTATATAGCCACCATTGCTTCTTGTTATCTCCGCGATATTGCAGAAGGAAATCCTGCCAACTTAACCTGTAAAGGTTTACTGCGAGGAGAGAAAGAATATTCCAAATTTATGGAAAATCAACTGCGTGCAGGTATATTTCAGCACAGCCTCGGCGGTTAGTGAAAGTTGCAACGGTTGAAACTAGTGCTGCTGGATGCCACGAGGCGGCGCTGCGCTGCCTATCAGCTGACCAGTGGCTGCTTGGCTTGGTACCAAGCTGGCCCTGGTTTGTGAGTTTTCCTGGTGGATCATGTCCAGTTGATCTTCTTCAGTCTTCAGTGCAAGTTCTTGTAGTGTCTTCATATCCAATCCTTGATAAGTTCGCATGTCTGCCATTCCGGGCCACGTCGGTGCGCCCTACAGGCACCCTTAACCTCACCCGATTGTTAGCACTCTATCAATTGTGATATATATCTATTTAAGTAAATAATCCCTGTGTCTATATACATATTAATAAAGTGTTTCAATTGAGTTTACAGAATACTATTACATAAACCTAGGAAGAGTGTTCTATAATCAGTTTTCAGAAGATATCTTACAATTCGGGTTCAAGTGCTTTATCTTCTCGGCTCTGACAATAAACTGGCACCTTACAGATAAAAGATATCATACTGTCAATTGTACTTTGAGTCTTTGGTAGGATGTGTTATTAGTTTAGTGTTGTGAGCAAGTAGTGCGAGGAAGGACCATGTCGACCACCAAGCTCCAAGCCAAACCCATCGCTAGGAGGGTCAGAAAAATAAGCAGGGTAAGTTAGCAAGTGATTATGTAAATATACTTTATTTTAAAAAATAGTAATTAAATTAACATCATAAAAACAATTTCTTTAAACCCTTTTCATAATAAAGGAAGTGCTAAAAGTTACATTGCATACCTTATAAATAAATCTCATAGTGAAGACAATAAAAAATATTTGTCAAATAAAAATATTTATGATGCTCTCTGTCCACTTTAACTATCATAATTAATGTATGTAATGATTGTTTATTAATTTACAATAATAATAATTTAAAATTATTTATAAAAAAGGGATGGTTATTTAACTATACACTATATCATATTCATTAATTACATGTATAAATAAATAAAATAAATTTTAAAATTGAATTGTAATTGGTCTGATACTGGTGCAAAATCTATGAGTTGAGTGGTTATAATCGGTTCTAGTTTATATATTATATTTTTTAGGTCATTTCGTGCTCTAATGTTTTTAGATAATTGTTTTCTATTCTTTCAGTTTCTGACCAATAAATATTTGCACTTTTAGCGCTGTGTTATATGAACTGAAATACGCTTCCAAGCTTCTTACTGATAATGCGTACAGGTTATGTTCAGCAGAGCTGTTGATAAAGCCTGTTCTTTATCTTAGGCTGTTGGATTCAAAACGTTATTAACGATTTTCTTAGTTATTTATCTCCCAATAACACAAGCACGTTTTAAACATTTTTGTATAATATTAGATCTCAATATTTATTTGAGATCGATTAACCTAGAAATGTTTTGCACCTGGTTTGAAATTTCGTAATCCACGGACAGGTTTCTTGTGCAAATTTCGTTTGAATTGCTCTCTTGTGAAACGCCATCCTTATAATTCTCGATAATAAAAGCATTATTTGATTGACTTATGATTATTTAGTACTCACGTTCTTTTCATTCGTCTCTTTTTTATAATTGGTTTGATTTTAGTTATAAGAGAATAGCGCAAGGAATTTACAAGCCATTGACGGCTATGAAGTTACAAAATCTACTGCATATAATGCATTAATGCCAGGTTATAATAATGTTATATCATACCTGAATAAAATAATGATATATCATTATTTTAACCTGGCATGAATCTGTTAATAAATAACGTGGATATACTCTCGTGGCGCCTTATGTCAAATCGGAGGCCAGGAAAGCTTATCTTAACCCAAGAGCAGCTGTGCCTTAAAATTTTCAGCTTCGGGGGCCGCAGCTTAGTTTTGGAACGAAATTTATTATTTAAAAAAAAAACTTTCTTTAGATTAAAACATTGTCTTTTTATTTTACTTAAAGGGTCTATTTTGAACACCCCCAAGCATATTTCTAACCGTTTATGTTGTTCGTTTTTTTAATGGAGAATATGTAGTTAACTACTTTTTTATATCCTCACAATCCCTAAATTGGCCCAAAATGTTAACAGCACTTTACTTTTTTTTTTTTTTTTTTTTTTTTTTTTTTTTTTTTTTTAATTTTCCATATTGAATCAGAATACTTTGTGAACCGAGTATTCTCAGTAGCTTTGTTGTTTAAATGTTAATAAATGTATTATGTGATACTGGAAATGATATAATTCCCTATACATTGGAGAGTTACTAGGAAAATAATTTCCCTGTCCTCCATCAAATATTGAATTCATCAATGAAGCCCAACAGCGTCCCTTAAAATGTACGCTATTATATAATTATTATATAACATAACTAATGTTATTTATATACAAGTTGGCCAGCCGTACTCCAGTAACTTCAGTCACAAATTCAACCAACTAAAAGCATTAAACAATTTTTTTTACTGACTTACTCTAAACAATGAAATTAACATCACTTTGCCTGGCATTATGCTTTAAAAATAAATAATCAATGAATAATGATTTATTTACTGATCAAAATATATTTCGAAAATAGTTATCGTTATCGGCAAAAGTTTTAATTTTTTTAGTTTGGTATAGATGATTCGGAAATATAACTGTTTTTATGCAGAACATGTTATGCTTCAAAAAGTTTAATATGAGTATATGTACTGTTGTTTTACTGTTATTTTATGTTTTTACTGTTATTTTATTTCATTATACTGTAGCCCAAATCAGGGATATTTTTAATTTTTTTAAAATTTATTTATTAATTTTCAGTATAATTTAGATTTATTTTCCAATACATGTGTTATGGAGGCTAAACAAGCAGAAGGTCAATTATTGACAGTAGTGTTCATTATGATTGACTCCACGGCCATTCAACCTTCTGCAACTTTCTCGAAGCAAAATTTCACTCCAATAAAGCAGTGTTAACTAACCTATCCATTTAGTTAGTTATATTTTTATGTAAACTTTTTTTTACCTACAATTTTATTTATATATATTTATTGTTACATTTTTTTATTAACATTAAAATGAATTAATTTAATATTGACTCTAGATTAAAATATATTTATCGATTAAGTATAATTATCACTTTACTACTGTAAAATATTTCGAAATGATTTTGACACTGCTTCCTTTGAAAATGATTCGTCTTAACACGTTCACGTCGACGTGTACCACCGGTGGCTCACTCTTGACTGCCTCATCGGGCGGCGTGAACCACCGGTGGCTCACACTAGAATGCCTCCTCGGCCAAATAATTAGATCTTTAACACTTTGACTGCCGAAAAAGAATACCTAAAAGTCACGATCTCGTTTCGACACAATTTCAATTCTTAAACAGTTATTGGATTTCAGGCAGCCGAAGTGTTAAGAAAGTAAAAATAATTTCTATATAGCTGAAAATTAAAATAATGAATTTCTTTATTTATTTATGTTTATATTTAAATACTCAAACATTTATTTTTTAATAACAAATATAATTAATATCGGATTATAAACATAACTAGTAGGATAGTATTTTTTATTGTTTATTTTATTATTATTGTTGGATTACTGCATAATGTCCTGTAATAGCTTCCGTCCGATAGAGCGAAAAGCATTAAACTCAGCCGCCAATGGGCAAGGAGGGTGAATTACAGTTCTGGCGTGAACGTTTTAAAGGAGAGTTAGGTGTTGGTAGGAACTATGTATTAGTCGTAGGAATGTTTAGTTACTCTCCAATGTATAGGCAATTATATCATTCCCAGTATCACATAATACATTTATTAAAATTTAAACGACTATGGGCGTAAGCCATTGAATAGCTGATTTCATGATATTTGCCTAAACTAAGATAAAAAATTGTTCCTTTAAAAACCGCATCTCTTCAAAATCTTAAGATATGAACCGCATACTTAGGGTCACACTTTAGTAGGTTTCCTAAATTAAATTATCCCGACATTATACCTTAACATTATTTCTTAAAGAGCTCAGTAACTTCATATTATCGTACTGAGGATATTGAATTCACAATTCCTTTTTCTAAAGTCAGCCAGTAGGCTAAATGTCTTCGGTAATAGTTTGAAATTCCACCGATGAAGTTCCCCTATTACGATAACAGTAAATTCCGAAAAGTTCTTTGTGGAGGAAAACCACAATCTCTTGGAGAAAAGAGGTCAAGCTCATTTCCAGCTATTATCGATTTTCAATTAGTTTGTTTTCGGCTTTGTAACAAAACAACATTTAAACGCTTGCGCTATAACGAGTTTATATATATATATATATATATATATATATATATATATATATATATATATATATATATATATTATGGCGGTTGAATAAGCTTCCTATTTAGTGGATAATATCTGAAATGACATAAAAATTCACAATTTATAATTTTTATAAAGCTCTTTGTTTCTCAATGGAATTCATAGTAAAAATTGACCTTTTTCAAGATGAAAAAGAACAAAATGAATATCACTAATATGTCATTAATTGATTAACATAAAACATATAAATTACCTTTGAATGTAAACACATTTTTATTACTTTTTTTTTTTAAGGACCAATTCCTTTCATTATAATTGAGGAGTATGATGTCTTTGTAGCTGTCAATCATTCTGGAATCAAAAGCGACTTCGTTCCGAATCCAGTCTAGGAGGGTAGACTTTTATTTCATCGTGAATACAAGTAATTAATCTCAACCTACCTAACCCGATTTGGACAGGTTGAAACGAGTTGTCCTTCCTGTCCTAGTTGAAGTCATTATATTAGAAACGAACAACGATTTACGAATACCGTAATACGTCAAACAATTTTACTGTATGTTTGAAGAAAAAAAAACTGCTCCGATATAATTACGATAAGAGTTAATCGAGTTTTCCGAAGCGCAAGCTACTAAGAAAAAATAACTTCTCTTGTTTTACAATACTCAAGGTTTAATTTGTCAACAGTCAACCTTGGAACGTTCCTCAGTAATAAATAATCATCATGGAATTAAAATAAAAAGATAATAATTAAATAATTTTATAAATAGCGCAGTTAGTATATAATTTTAGTTAGAAAAATTGACAGATTGATTGGTTGAAGATTCTTTTCCTAGACATGATAATATAGATTGGATAACATTATCGATGATTGTCAACTATTGACTTGCCTTGATTTTCTCTACTTAGAATTCGGATGTTATAATTGAATTAGTTAAATATTATTCTATTTTATTTGTTTTTTTTATTTCTTATTGTCGAAGATAAAGAAGTTATTTATTTATACCAGAAACTAAACATATTTAATTTACGTGAAAGCAAAAATTTCCATTCAGTTTTTTGTTTTATAAAGCAAGGGACAAATACGGTTCTTTTCTGTATGTTTTTAAATAAATTTAACCAAGTGTGCTATCAATCTCTCCAATGACGATGACGCAACCCCCACCCCACGCCCCTTGCCCTTCATGAAAAAATGTATTGCTTCTCCTCTCCTCAAAAGTTTTGCTATTAAAAGGAGATTTAATAAAATTTTAGTTAACTTAAGATTAAGCTGCGTCTGATCCGCGCTTTACCTTGTACCTTAATTCGAAAGTTTTTGTGCAAAAAAATATATTACTTGGAAAAATTTCGCCTCCTCTTAAATTTTTAGATGCAAACAATAATGGGATAAAAAATAATCCAAGATAGATTATTTGTAAAATAAAAGGAAAGCAAGGTGCTAAATTTTCAGTCATAAACTATTAAAACTCTAAATTTGATTTTATGTGTACCTGGTGATAGAGATATCCAGACATTAGAATTGTAAACAATGTAATTACCTCACTCCATGCCTGCAAACACCAAGAGTATAATCCTCAGCCTTTCAAGGTACAACGCTCTCCGGTATCCTTTCGACGGGTGTAGAAGATTTATGGCGTACCCGGGTTCATTTGTCCATCGACCAAGAGGAAATTGCTTGCCGAAGGCCCCCGTAAACAGATTGCCCCCTTCGCCCCCTAACGGAATATTCCTTGTTGTTATTTCTGTTGTTTTGGTCGGGACCCAAGGCGGTCGGTCGAGGACAAGGCTGAACGAGGTTTTTAAATATTGAAGCTATCTCTGCTCTGTCATTGGAAGCCCCGTGTTCTTCAGATATTTGTGAATTTCTCTCCTTTCCTTATGGCCTTGTAAATCGTATTTTTTTTTTACTCAAGTATATTTATGGACGGCCGTAACTACTAGGATCTGTGCCAGCAGTAGTAAGCCTATTTTTGCAGCCTCTTCTTCACTTTTGTTTCCATCCTCCCGAAAAAGTGAGCCATAAAAACATTTTTTTTTAGGTGCATTAAATATTTTCGTTTGATAAATAGGATCAAAACTATAAAAAAAAATGAAGAACAGCATTTTTATTTAAGATTAACAGTTTGCCACTCTATAAATTCTGCTGACCTTTTCTTACCTTTATTACTTCGTGGTGTTACGGTAAGGTATATTGTTCAATATGTCAAATTTCGATACCCAAGCGTATAGCGTTCCAGTACGCGTAATATTTTTTTATATGTATCCATACCTCACCATGTGTGGCAGGCGGGAAGTTAATCTTTATTTATTCTACCCAAAGTGGGAAGGTCGAGATATCTTTCCATGGGTCCGCTAGGAAATAAAAGTCAACAGGTCTAGGGCGTGTTCAAAAATGGCTCAAAAAATGGAGGAACGCTCTCGGCCCTCCATTACATGTGATCTCACAAACTGTTATAACCTATAGGCGAGCGCAAGCGACGGTGCTGCTTCTTTGAGGAACTAGAGAAACGGGGATAGAAGCCGGGCCATTACCTGGGATTCATAGGGTTTTTAATTTATTTTTCCATAATTAAAACCCGATCGAGCAAAAAATGATTTGAAAAATGTCTAATAGGTATTGCTCGGTCCCTCAGTGTTCAATTAGAAAATCAAAAGACGTGTAATTCCATTTATTACAAAAAAAATAAAAAGCTTCTTAAAGGTTGGATTGTAAAATTAAGAATAGATAAGCCTGTTTCGAAACATATGACGCTACATATCTTCATTTTAAAGAAAGTGACTATATTTATTCAGGTAAATATTAGTATTTGACATTTTATTATTTCAAAATGCTAGTTTTATGCAAATAACATTGGGACCATAGTGTCATAGATTTGTTTTTCTTTTTTAATTTTCCCCATTTTTGTATTACATCCGTTGTGCTTAATTGTTCCAAGTTTTCAATGCGATGCCTGAAAGTTTTGACATATAAGTAAATAATATGACAAAGAAACTAAGCTGTCATGAAAATGATAGCTGTCATAACAATGAGTGTATGAATAGGTAATTAATGTTATTACTAACCGAAAAACGGAGAGTAAAGTTACAATGATGTGTTTGCATTTACCAGAACTACCAGCTTTACACGAAAGTTACTTATTAGTATTAATAAATTTGATTTCCACTTTAATTTCATGGGGCAGTCCTTTAAGATCGCTTGTTTAAGGCTTGTAAAATGACTGTTTTTTTACTTATAGATATTATTCCACATGTAATTATGTGGTTTGCATCAAGGATAGCCTGCCCTTCAATTAATGGTCTCTTAAAATCACCAATTATCTCTATCACATCAACAACATCTATCCCCGTTCTTTCCGACATTTTGTAAAACTACTAGCGCACCCTATAGTCGATTGCGCCCGCCTATAAACTGAAATTATGAATTCGAGTCCCGGCGCCGGAGCCATCTTATAACTTGGCATTGATTCCCCTGCTCCTTTAAAAAAAAAAACTTATTTTAATATTGTTAAGCAGTAAATCATAAGAATGTTAAAATTTTTGTTTATTTTATTCTCTGTCTTCGTACATAGACCCTTACTAGCCTGTTTATTTTATGCTTTACAGATTTCAATCGTTCGATCACATTTTGTAATCTATTTTAAGGATTGAAACAGGAACTTCGATTGTGAGTGCGTGGTGACAATGCGGGAATTTCAGAACATGCAATCTATGTCTGCAATGCAAACATGCATTCCCATTCTGAATCTGATCCGGAAAAATAATTTGAATAAAAGTTTCCTAAAATGTTTTGAAACCGCATATACAGGAAAAAAAGAGAAAGATTGCTAGGTGTCAAAATATAAGTTTTGCAGGACTCGAATAATGTCCTTTTATAAGTTTTAGAGAGAGAGTAATATGCTTTGATTAAATATATTATTTAATGTATTCTGTAGTAATGATTATGAAAGATTATAATCTGACGAAAGTTTTCGGAGGAAAGTATTGTTGTATTTAAAATTAATTTAATATCAAATTATTATATTAGATCGAAATTGCTGATTGGCCGTAATGTAGTTATCTAACCAATATCTCGTTTCACTTCTAGGTACTCATTATCGCCATCAAATTATTATTTTGAAGTGCTCAACAGATTTAATAATTTAAGATAATGATGAAGAATAATGATTTATATTAAATATTTGAAATCACCCTTTATTTCAATTGTATATATATATATTCATACACACACAAATTATATCTTAATTATTAACATTTTTTGATGATGTATGATTTATCCGAACTGCAACATAAAAGTCCTTTAATAGGTAGCCGAAAAGTATTACAAGTCATTACATACCTAATTGAGTTATAATTTATATTGAATTTATAAACTAATAAGGCATTTAATATTGTAACACTTATGTGGATTTAAATAATTATTTTATTAAACGTAAATAATAAAACCATAATGTCAGGCAAACATAAAACACAAATAACTAAGGTTACAAAAAGTATCAACTTGTAACAATTGAGTAATACATAAATAACCATAAGGAGCAAGAAGAATCGCTCCTTATATTTAGTCAGAATTAGAACATTCCAGATGGTTCTCGACAAGCATAGAAGGATCTCGAATACTCTATAGTACTAGAACAGTTAGTAATTGTTCAACAAAAATTGTAGAAATCTTAAATCATTTGTTTTGCATTACAGTATTGTAACGTGAAATAAAACCTAAAGGGGAAAGTGCCCTATTATGGGATACTTTTTTTTAATATCTAATTGCTTGGCTCTAAATCGCTTAGACGATTCAAAAAATGTTGTTACCCATTTAGCAGTAGTAGTACACCGTATCAAAAATGAAAAACATCCCATATCTCCTTTTTGAAATTTGTAATCATGGTTAATGTGAGAAAAGTAAAATTTGCACTTTTTGAAAATGGGTTCTTAATATGGGATAGGGGGGTGTCCTAATATGGGCTACATATCCCTTATTAATGTCCATGATATAAAATGAAATATTTAAGGGAAAATTTGTTTATTATACAGACAATATTACAAAAATATGTGTTGTAAATGCCCATGGAAACGTATGATCGGAAACCCGAAGATAGCAAGTTCAAAACCCCGAGCCAGGGGCTATTTAATAATATCACTCGGCATTAATCCCCCACCCTCTCCTCTAGCCCGGGAACCCCGCATAGCCTAAGGGGCGAGGAAGGGGAGAAACAAAAAAAAAAAAATATACATATAGATATACCTATGTTATAAAATAAATCCATGTTTATTATGTTACAAAAAAAATCACATTTTATAATTTTCAAATAATCAAAATTTGATAAGACCTTTATTTGATAGATTTTTTTCACAAATTACAAAGAAAATTTGTGGATTATGAGTTCAACTCATGGCAGGGCACTCCACAGTAGGAACATTAGACTTAAGTTTCTTCATTTTCTAATTTTTTATCACAAAACGTACAAGTTTTTAAAAACTCAGTGTTTAAAGTAATATTTTATTAAAATCATTTGAATTTATTGATATTTTTATTTCAGTGATAAAAAGGTGCCTCAACATGGGATATCCCATAATAGGAAGTAATGGGTATCTCATATTAGGGAATGTGGCTTCATTTTTTGTAGAGTTTATTGTGCTTCAGTATGTAATAAAAAAAAGAAAGCAGTTAGCAAATATTGTAATGAATTGTTTAATATTTAAGACAAAACAATGATTAAGGGTATTCGACTTACTTTGAGGCCTGAAATATCAGGTCTAAATAATCACAAAAAATTTTTTGGACCCTAAAACAACAATTCACTGAAAATAATCCAACAGGTAGAGAATGTATAACAATGTGACAAGATTATGTGCCAATGCGACATTAATCTTCAATTTTATAGAATAAAAGCGAGATTACAGTACAAACTATATCCAGAAACTACATATCCCATATTAGGCAACCGTCCCATATTGGGGCACTTCCCCCCTATAGATTTTGGAGATATAACTAATAGATCTGTTAACCAACAGATAAAACTATATGATTTTGGTTATTTCCATTGAAAAGAATTTTTTGTTGCAACTGTTATAAACTGTTCTAGTACATGTTCTTGATTGTTCGAGATTCTTATTCGCTTTTCGAAAACTCTAAAATGTTCGAATACAGACTAAATAGAAGGACCAATGGAATAGAGCCTTTAGTCTTACTGAAAGATAGAATCATATCGTTACTTTGGGGTTACTCTATCTTTACAAGTAAATACTTTTTGTAATATTGTTAATTATTTGTCTGAAATTGTCAAGTGTTATTTTATTCTAATAAACATTGTTTAAACCCACATTAGTTTTACATTACACAATCCAAAAGTTGGTAAACAATCACGGTATAGATAGTGATAAAATAATTCTTCTAACAATTAATTATTCAAAAGTTAATATCATTTCTGCCTTTTTACTCCATTATAACAGAAACAATATCTTGATTAGGTTCTCTCTATCGGGCTTAGCCTTGTTGATATTATCAGTCAAAAATGATGTATTGATTGTGTTGCGCAAGTGATCTTAGCGAACCGAATATTTTCCTGTTTTGATGAGTTTTATCTCTTCTCCGAGATAAGGGCCAATAACAAAACCCTCAGGACTGCTTATATAGCCCTTTGACGCCACAAAATATTTATTGGATATTAGTGTTTTAGTAACAAAAAAAATTGTAAAAAAACATCGCCTTTTGTCCTGCAAAAGCAAATTCCTTTTCACACTAAGGTTTAGTGTAATATTTAACTTACCGTAAATCAAAGCTAATAGATATAGCTAATAATTTATTGTTTTATAAATTAAATAATTAAGGTTTTTTTTTTCAAGTTTATCGTAGCTACCTCTACTAAGCTACTGTTTTATTTGTATTTTTCTGAATCGATGCTTACTCAGTGAACAGTTCTATTGGGCTAAACTTGATTATTATAGTAGAAAAACATTTTACTTTTCTCATGGATTTTAGAGATCTTTAGCGAACGATAATGAGATTTAGCTTTGTATCTTATTGAACAGATGGGTTGACGACATGTTATCTAATGAGGAAGTTTTAAAATATATCATAGCGTATTAAACAAAATTAAAAATAATAAATAAATTATTTTATTGCTTTTCATTCTAGTAGCCATCTGATAAACCATTCCTTATCATTACAAGATTAGTAATTTGCGAAGAGCCTAGATTAGTCACTGTTTCGAGGATTATAAGTATTAAATGCAATGTAGTAATAATTGCTCCTCATGGCTGTTTTCCTACTCAAATACCTGCGGTGAATATAATTCTGTTCTCTTTTTACATGGTTTTTTTTTTTTTTTTTTTTTAGATTTTGGTTCTCTGAGGCAGTCAATATAAAATATCCTAAGCTATATTTATTTGTTTTTGGGGTTATCCCCCGTAATAGAATATGAATATAACATGAGTGAAGCAATCAAACATTTAAACTTCTCTGTACCCTAAAACTTATTTTTACTTTATTCATCATTCAATACAATCAGCTCCTATTTTATCATAATCAATTGCTCTTGTTAAACTTTCCTGAAAATAAAATATAAGTATTTTTAATTTTAATTGAATAGTTCCGGCATAAATTTGTTTTTCTTACAATTTTTAACTTCATAACATAGCAGTCAGGCAGCTTGAACGTGATATTAATGTGAGAATAAAATCATTTCATACTTAATTATCGTAATATTATGAAATTCTTAAGTTAAAACTATGCAAATGCCTTGATGAATAATGAGCCATTTTTTTTTTCCTCGCCTATAAGTCTATATGGTGTTTTCCCGGGCTAGGACCGAAGAATATTGGACTATAATATTTTGGTCATGAATTTAAATCTTTTCTCCTTAAGGCTGAATATTTGCCACTCCTAGCCCATATATGAATTTTCAAATATATAGGTCGGCTATTGGTTCAGCTTGCTGTTCTAATTAACACCTATAGCGCTTTTGTTGATTCAAAAATAATCAATTTCTTACCAAGGAATACCAAGGAAAGGCATTGGTACGGTCTTAATGCGAGAGTATAGTTCTATACTTACACGTACCTCTGAGAAGTTTCCATATTCACATCCAAGATGTATGTTAAAATTTATGTCGTTTGTCCCAGAAAAAAAAAAAATAAATAAAACTAACCTTATTTCCTATATATATATATATATATATATATATATATATATATATATATATATATATATATGTATATCTATGGAGACTCGGTTTTTCCCTTTGTTCCTGTTGTTGTTGATTTGTTCCCCTCATCACATTTCACAATTATAAAAGAATACTAAGTACTGACTACAAACTGACACAAATTCTTACTGAACACGGACAAACTAAACAATACCTAACACGCTTTAACATACTACACAATGACAAGTGCCCAGGCGACGGACAAATACACAATTTTCGACACCTAATATTTGACTGCAAAAACCTGGACCACATTCGGGCAAAACTTATACAGAACGTTCTTTTGAAACGAGGGACATGGCCTGAAACAGAACAGAGACTGATGACAAAATTTAAAAAAGACTTCCTGGAATTTATTAGGAAAATAGACTTTGACCGACTGACTGACGAATGTTGGAAGGCGGTTTAAATTATTTGCATTTATTAGCTTTGTACATAGCTTGTTGCGCTTTTTATTTTGGTTTACTTTTTTATTGGTAACATCTCTTTAACATAATTATTAATAATAATTGTTTATTATAAATCTTAATAATTTAACTTATATTGCTACATTTAGTAACTTTTCATTTCTATTTTCTGCTTATATTGCTACTTAGATATTTATGTTTATATTGCTACTTTATACTTTTGTTGCTACTTAGTTTATATTTATATTGTTTTCTTGTTTGTGTTTGAGTTTATATTGCTAATTAGTATTTAGTATTTATAATTATATTGCTACTTTTGTTTATATTTATAATACTACTTTTGTAACTTTTCTTATTTATTTTTTTATTTTGTTTTTCGTATATAACATAATCTAGGTAATAACAATTATAATCTGTTCACGATATAATGTAATATGTAATACATGTAATGTGCCTAATAAAATAGGCATGGAGCATGTAAATCGTTCAATAAACTCTCCTTCTTTGGGGCTCCCATAGAAGGAAAAATATATAAAAAAAAAAAAAAAATATATATATATATATATATATATATATATTTTATTATGAGAAAAATTTTACATTTTGTACCCAGACTTACCAAAAAAATGTATGGGTTAAGAAGCATCGAGAGATCGAAACTTGACACGTTTCGTCTGAATCAGTCGCTGATTCAGGAAATCTTGGATTGCGACTGCGCAGGATAGGGAACGGAGGTTCAGGATAAGGCCTTGACTAACTAATTGGTTTGTTGTGCCACTGATAATAATAATAATAATAATAATAATAGTACAGAGGCTAGTTTTTTTCTGTTGTTTCCTGCTGTTTAGTGTTTGCTGTTTATAGCAAATACAGCACTGTGATTGTTGCCGATTAGGTTTCAGTTTCTTTGTATTAATGGACAATGGATCTTATGATATAAACCAGAAAAGAGGTAGAGCCGTTTGTATTGTCATCTTGGACCAATATTTATATACCATAATTTTTCATAAGAGCAAATGTTATAGCATTTTTAAAGGACATATACGATAAGAAATGAGCGATGCTGATATCAGACTGCTTCATATATAGTCGCATCTTGCAGTTTATACAATTTATTTCTTTTCTATTAATGCCCTCCATTACAGCACAATAGCAGTAGAATAAAATATTTTATGTGTGCTACGTATAATTATGATATATTTTTAAAAATTCATCGTCTGCTCTCTCCATCTCCCAGAAATACCACGTTGAAGCCGTTACGGGGCTATTGTTGGTGGGACAATAGTTGCTATCCCGGCACATTTTTCAAAATTCCAAAACCGGTTTGTGCTACAGCAGTTGACCCGTTTTGGCACAACAGTTCACCCATTAGTTCCGTTCTAATTGTCCGCCATTGAAAAGCTTTGCTTTAGTGTCAGCATAATTTTGCAAATTGTGCTGGCTACCGGTAATACTAGTTTTTCCTCGTTTATTATAACAGCAGCTGGAGTTTAGTTCAAAAATTAGCTTTTGTAGAAGAAATTCATACACATGTATTAAGCTATGGATTGAAAATTTTCGTCGTTATAGAAGACAAAAAAAAAAAAAAAAAAAAAAAAAAAAATGCAAGACTGTTCTAACTCAAATCGGTTTTATTTTTTTTTTCTCACGAATTGTATTATAATTTTCTTCTACTATTTCAGTGCAAGACCTCTTCTTAAACATATTAGTGGATCAGCCCTTGATTGAGTGTGGATAAGTTAGCCTAGGATGTGTGCAAGAGTGAATCATCTCGATATCTCATAATATTCGTTTTTATTGAGTTAGACCAAGCTTATTCTGGGTTTTCGATATAAAGACCCAAACCTTTACCACTACAACCAGGAGGGGTCTTGGATGTTGCGCTGCGTAAGGAAGGACTGTTTCTTTGTCAGCGGTCGGTTAAGGAGTTGATTTGACCGTGACCGCGCTCAAGAACCACATTCCCCCCCCCCTAATTTTTCAATTGAAAGTACCCAATTTATAGTACATTTTCTTCACCAGATTAACTCAAATTAAGCCAAACAAATAAAATCAGTTTACACTTGTACGGATTTTTTCTTCAATCATTGAAAATTATTGTAACGATTGAATTTCAGCATATTTCTCTCTACGCATAGTAGATTATATTGTTATTTCCTACCTTGTTCTGTACTGGCCGATTATTCTGGAAGGCTAAGTCAGAACTCATTCCACAATGTTCCATAGTCTATTCGTGTTTAAACAATTTTTTGTCATCATATTTTAACATCGTAGGCTAAAAAATGTTTTTAGCCTTAACAGGAAAAATAATAGTACGATAATCATGAAGAACTTATCGGTTGAGAGAAAATTTATTTTCCTCTCCACTTAGATTTCTTTTAATTGACCTATAAGGCATCCAGAAACAATTACAAATTCTAGTTATTATGGGAAAAAGAACCTCCCCTTTTTTCACTCTCTCGTCCCGCATTTCTGGATCTTATTTTAGACATCTTTCCTTCTTTCTTAGATAATTAGGGAGTTTATATACTATCGAACAAGTGGCAATCGAAAAATGGTTTAAGTTCGAGCTCAGATTGAGGTACGTTCCTGTTAGGCAATAGCAGTATCGTAGAGGCCAAGATCCATGGATCATAAATGAATTATTTAAAAATGTTTATATAAATCAGCTTAAGGTATAAAGTTTGCATGGAATACCCGCTCTATTATCCACAGCTGGTACTTATCGAGAGGGTTAAGCCGATTACCCCTCCTCAATAGGGGTTCTTCAGCCTCCTTTTGTTAGTTTTGAGGTGGCATCGATCCTTCCAGGTCTTGTGTTCCATCCGGTACAGTCAGGTCTTCTGGAGGTGTTGTTCACTGTGTGGAAGTACAGAAGGGGAAAAAGTATAACCTGTCTGACTGAGCACATATTCTGATTTACGTGCTATCAACAAAAACAATTGTTATTTACATTAAAGATTGAATATGATAGTGAATAAAAAAGAAAAGAAAAGATAATTGAGAACTTCGGATAAATATATCAGTTAATAAGAGAATTTTACTTCAATTTTTTTCTAACATATTGCTAGTTAGTCTATTATTCCTTGTAAATCAAACTTGGAGATTAAGAAGCGTAGGATTTTGTACTGTTCATTCACGAGAATTCACGGACCCATTTTATAAACGGATCCATTTTGTAACTTTTACAATTTCTTCACAGATGTTTTAGTATTGATATAAAATTTGAATTTTCAATTACTCCGTTTACTTTTACCTTCATATTCATTTATTTATATTAGACGATAACAAGGTCAATCCAATGAAAAGGTTTTTTATCGTGGACGGGTGTAATCTTTTTCTTGCAGTGTATTCTTTGCTGTTCATCTTAGCGCAATGGTATTCTTATTACAATGACTAGTAATTACATTAGATATGATTATACATTAAGCCTCTATTACAACATTAAGAAGAATATAAAAAGATTGATGGATCCCAATGCGAAAATTGTTCAAAAAAGAAATGTGACAGGTATTGCAGTCAGTTTTTTGTGTAGCTTTGTGTTTTTCAGTGCGAATTAACTTAAATTGAAAATTTATTTTATCATTAAGAAAAGTTTTTCGAAAAATTAAGTAAAAAATTATCCTCCTGTTATTGGATGTCTCAATAACTATAATTATAAAAGATTTATTTCTAGGAGTCTCAGAAGGTTCAGTTGACCACAATAATTTTTATAAATTTAAATTTTGTTATAGCTTTTAATAAAATCCTTAAATATATTTTTAAACAAAGAGTATGATTACCACGACTTAAAAATATTCGTTCTATTAATTAAAATAAAATAGATTCTATCAACCTGGAGCGCCTTAAAAAAGAAACCAATTTTTTAATCTTATACATTCAAGGCCAAACACACTATAAAGTTATGTAATCCATACTTTAAAGTAATGAGGTTTAATTTAATTTAATAAATGATAGGATAGGATGGGAGTTTTAGGGCGATAAATAGCTAGATTATTACGCCCGTTAATTTAATAAAGATAGTAAAAACAATAAATTAAAGTCATTCACTATATCTTTGCTGTTAATGTTTTAATTGTAAAATTATATGAGTGTGCTGTGCTTTTTTTTTTTTATGTACGGAATTACTTTAGTGTTCAGTCTGAGTAAATGACATATAAATAAAACAGCAGGTTTTAATCACCTGAAGAGTTTTACACCTTCAAGCAGAAACGAAAATATTTTGTAATACAAATGGAGAGTACCTATGTGGGGTCTCCTATTTCAATGATTTCTTTTTTTTACTAAGCGTATTTTTATGTTCTATAATATTTCTGTTTGATTTTTCTCTTCTCAGTGTTGTGCTGTAATAATTTTATACTTCGTACTATCAGCTCCTGGCTTGGATTTTGGAGGAGTTTGCTATGTGTGGTGCAAGTCTGCCCCAAGATCCAAGAAGTTTGGGGCGTAGCCAAATCTATTTTTATTGACGGATTACACAATGGTTCTTTTTTGGGAATAGGTTTGAATACCTCTGATAGTGAATGAGACTTTTTTTTTTAATGTTTAGATATGCATATAAAAACACTGTTATGTTAGTCGCCATCTTTCCAGTCACAACACTCGAACATCAAAATTAGGCTGCTTCAAGGTCTCTTGCAGTTTTTGACTTAATTTTCTATTAAAAAAAATATATATATACACTTACATACGACTAAAGTAAACTTTAATTCTCTAACCATGTTTACTTAATTAAGTAGCTTATAGTATTATTAATTAAGTAATTTATAGTATTTATAAATATTTACTGTAGCATTGATATTTGTAACTGTAACATGGTCCGACTTGGTGTTGCATTTCTTTTGGAATTTAGTTCTTGAATCTCCTTCACATATTTTTGAAGCATTTTGGTTATGTCTTTCTTAAACCCTGTTATGAGCTTTTTGAACAATAACAAAATTTTAAATAAAATAGAGCTATCCGCGTTGTTACTTCACATCTCAAATATCTTATACAAAATTCTTATATTAAGTAGGACTAAGCGAAAATAGATAAATAAATGTATTTTAAATAACATTTTTCAACTTCAAACTTTCTAAAAAATATTTTTTTAATTTTTGAAAAAGTTAAAAAAAAATTAATTAAGTAAATATTTTATCTTACCCTCGACTTGATTAATACAGGGATCAGTACAACGTTTCGAAATATGAATACGCTCATTCTGGCATATTCTTCTTCTGCCTAAATTACTATGGAGCTAGGAATTAAATCATGATAACGAACCATTATTGGTATTATATACCTTTTCTCTTAATTTTCTTATATAAGAATAATTTCATTTTTTTTTCTTAAGAAAATTACAAAAAAAATGACCTAGATACTTAAAAAGATGACCCAGACACTTGTGTGCGTAGACGTAATATTACCGCTATAGGAATAGTGAAGGTGGATTCCGTTCTGCTTCCTAATTTCGACCAATTTCTCCGACCTTGGCTGCCGTGTCTTCCTTATCAGAGGAAACTCTTCAATGACACATTCTGAGACGATAGGGAAGCGGAATATTTCGCAAATGCGACGAAATATTTGACTTATATTTTTGAAAAACAATTATTAATATCGAATAAAATTCCTTCTATAATTTTTATCTAAATAATGAAAGAAATATGCGTTTTATTACATTATTTAGATTAGATACATCGGTACACTGGATTCAATCTAATTTTGTGTTAAAATTAAAAATAATTTACATAGTTTAGGTACAAATAATAATAGCTACTAACAAAAAAATAAGTTACCGTTTGACCTGCATCCCTTAATCCAACAATACTTATTAACTAACTGAATTTTAATAAACAGATCTTACTTAAATCATTGATAAAAATATCAGTTCATACGTAATTCTCTGGTTAAATGTATCATTGCGAAGTACAATAATTTCTCACCCGTACATACTCATATTTTCTTTTCTTAAAAAATTCCAAGAAAAATATGAAACAAAGAAATACCCCGTGACTTTCTTATTTGAAACAATCGTTGGAATTCTACAAATGATTCCTTGAGTTGAGCACGTATTTGCTATTAATCAGTTCCAAACAAGTTTGGTTAAAGGTAAAGACTAATTTCTCAGCTCAAAATAAAAATTATTATTGTTAATTAATGCTTACTAATTTTAGACACACTTATGAAAGGAGTCCTTTTTTATTTTTTTATTTTTTAAGCATTAGCTTAATATTATAATAAGAATTATAATTCAGACTTCGTTAATTCAGATTTCGTGTGGTATATAGAAACTTAATATTATGCATTAAAATGAAAATATGCCTTATTCTATTTTTTTTTTTAATTGAAATAGGACGGGCTAAAATGTTAGATTTCTTTTTGGTAGTTGTTGAAGATAGTCAAGTATACGTAGATGGCCCAGTTTCGTTGATAAAAAATAATGCATTGAATCAGTGGTTCATAAAAGTAAATTAAGGACGATGACCAGATTTATAATTTTATTTAAAAAGCAAGCAAAGCACGGAGCAAAAATTGACCGGGCGCCTATTTTAAGTATTTTATGTTTAAATATGCAATTTTATATCATTTATTAAGAATATCGATTTATTTGTGAATCGGAATAATCTACCTCGGGAGTAAAATCAATATGAAAACAGACGCAGCCGTTTCTATGCTCACCCGTCTTGACCCAGTTTAAAACCACGTCCCTCTTTATGTTTTTGTTACTGCCAATGCAAGGCATAAAAATGACGGTTTTTATTTTCCTAACTGGTATTGTGTAGATTGGTTAGTTGATAGCAAATAAATAAAGGCCGCGGTTAGTAATTCTGACGGATCGCTTTGAAAAATTTCCCAGAAGCTTGGAAAACGTTATTGTTGAAAACCTTATCTTCGTTTTCTGTCGGTTCGTCATTGTTTAGCAGAAATTGTTGTAACCGTATACTTGAGGTTGTTTACCTCTCTCCATTGAACCTTGTGTATTGTACAAGCTATGCTTTTGTGGATTTGGCTTATTAATTTAAAGATTCACCTAATTTAATGATTATGAACAATTGTGTTTCGGCTTTTTTTTAATGGAAGGAGTTTGAACCTGTATAGAGATATCCAAATCAATATTGTTGTGAACTGGTCTAGAACTTGTTTATTTCTGGGCTTCTGAAATATGATTTTGAATGAGTCATTTGAGAAAACTGACATGTCCGCATATTTAAATTTATTTTTAAAGCCAAAAAAGTGTTAAGGAGCATTTCGGACAAAGTCTGGACCATTTATTCATCGTATTCATAACAGATCTCCTGTAACTGTTTGTAATAGGAGGGAGATGTGCTTGCAAACTGGGTCAGGTCGGGCGAGCCTAAATAATCTAGATATTTTTTTAGAGCCACGGTTGTAAGTTCTGTTCTCGGTATGATTTGTTTCTGCTTGCAAGGGTTTGGAAGTAAGAAAAAGCTATGGCTACTTCTTTTCTCAATTTAAATTTCTATGAATTAGAAATTTAATTTTATTCGTTTTATGCGTCAGTATAACTGAAATATCCTACATTTTAAACGTGGTAAGTTTCACAATTATCTACATAATATAGTTTGTTTCTGTTTGGATGTAAGGAAAAGTTGTGGTTACTTCCTTTCTAACCTGTGCATTTGTATACAGAAGTGTAGAGTGGTTTGCTTGAACGCACTAATTGTTGTACTACAAGCCCTATTCAATAAAGTGTGCGTTAGAAGCGTTTAGTTCATTTCTGGACTTTGCGTTACACTACAACCGATAAGGACAGTTTAGTAAACATAAACAAGATAAGTTTTGGGGCTATAGTTAACCAGGTACATAACAGGTATATAGTTAATCAACTAAAATCTCGTATTCGCTAAGAGATAAATCGTTCAAAACATTTTTTCTTGTGTTTGCCCCCTCGAATCTGGTTATTACACATTTAATAAGATGCCCTACTTTAACGCTTATTAAGTCGTACTTAATATCATATATTGTCTAATGTTCCTATATGTACATATTATAGATATGCTCTGTATTAATATACATCAAGAAATCGAGCTCTACAAGGCATTCATTTTTCTGTTGCTTGAAGAATTGATGATACACTGTTAAATAACTTTTCACATCCCTGTTATAAATGTCTACCAATTTATTCAGTTTGGCTACTCTATCAAACCATGATTATCACCCTCACTTGTTTCCATGATATTCTGGGAGGAGTAAATTTAAGTTTGCTCACCCACTTAACTTGTGGAGCTTAATCTGTTTCTATATCCCTGGCTTCCTTGCTCTCCCAATACTGCAGCAAATGACCTTACGTAGTTATGGCAGAAGATGAAAATTTTATGGCTCTAATTTTTATTACTGAATTCGGCTTATAGTGTGCCATTAGTATGTTAAGCTACCTGCGAATCATATACAGGATAATTTTAGCTCCTTACTAAGGCCAGACCTGTTGAAAAACCGGAGATAGAGACATGGAATAAACATATAACTTAAGATTTAGATAATTATGAAATTCCTCGAGAGAAGATATAAGTTAATTTAGAGAATGGACAGCCCACCTGACAGCTTGAAAAGAGATACATGGAGGCTGCTGATGGACAGTTACCCGAGATACCTGTTAACTAATTAGTGGATTAATTTAATTATCTCATCCAGGGGTCAGTTGTAGTTTACTGAAGGATAACATATCGCTATCTCTTTGTGAGGTAAACGGCGTGGGTTGTTTCAAAATTGAAATAGATCATTTATCCTAACGCTTTTAGACAAATCAAGATAATTTATAATCGGAATAGTTATTGACTTGAGGGACACCAGATATTCTGAAAAATGCGTGCATATGAAATCTTTTTTTTTTTTCGTTTATTTATAACTATTTTATTAATGAAAGATTTTTGTATTTTTTTTTTAAATTAAAGTAAAATAGTTTTTCTAGTTTTATCTAGATCTTATACCAATTTATTTTCACTTTAAACAATTTAATTATTAAAGTTGCTTTGTGAGTTAGAATTTAATTTATTTAATGTATTTAAGGTGAAAAATGAGTAAATTTCGGAAGATGCCTCTGTAGATATATTTTTTATTCTGCTGCGGACCGTGTCTGTAGTACACTCAAGCCTCTATTAATTTTACTTATCCAGGTATAATTAGGACAGGGATCTTTAGCGTTTACCTGATATCGTACAGGCTCGGGACATCCATTTTACGTCCTATCCGAGGGACGGCATAGACAAGGATTTTTTACTCACATTAAAATATCCTAGGGCCACCTCGGGACGCGAACTCGCGACCTATTTGGTTGTTTATACCATTTAATATGTTAGGAATTCATTTCCTGAATTATTCATATAATCCATATATAGATAAGAAAAATATTAATAATAATTGAAGCGTGGAAATGCATAAGGGTGTAAGTGCCAAAAAAAAATAAAACAAAGTTCTTTTTTGCAGAATTGTTATATGTGCCAAAGCCATTCTTCAGAAATGATGTTGAGAGTTCACTGAACCTATGAAAGATGCATGGGTGTAAGCACTGAACGTAGTTCACCCAAAAGGGTATAAGTCACATCATTTCTGTAAAAATTTCCTCAGGCACTTATACCCTAATAGCATTCCACGCTTCAATTAATAAAAGGTCTTTTCTGCTGTTTTAAATTTCAATGACAAAATAAAACACTCCAATATTTAAACCTTCATTTTTTATTCGTCTGAACAATTTTTCGAACCACTTGAATCGAAAATTTATTTAATTTTAATTAACATTTCAATAATGCTTATCCTTGCAGAGTTTACTTATAATTGACATTTAACATTTTAAAGTATTTTTATGTGATTTTAACGAAAAATTACAAAGAGAAAGAAAAGTTTTTATTTATTATAAAATTTTACAACATATATATATATATGTATATATATATATATATATATATATATATATATATATATATATATATATATACTAGTTTATACATGATTTCAAAGAAAAGAAAACGAAAAAATACATTATACTTTTCAATCAATAGTTATACTTAAGTTTTAAAGAGTCCAAACGGTGTTAAATTAATGGCCAAATTAATAAGCCTTTGATTGAGAATTAATTTTATCTCTTACACTTCATGGCAATAAATATTGTAATAGCTATACGTTTTTATTCAAACCACAGAGGTATACAAAAATGAACTTAAATTAAAATAACTATGTACAATAACATACTACGTTCAATAACATGTTTTTAAAAATTAACATATTCTTGAGAGGTTACTTTAATTTTTATAAGCTATTTGGTCTCTGAAATTATATTTTAGGGTCAGAGCTTGAATATGAAATCAAGTGTTGTTTTGAAAAATCAATAAAGACGGTTGAAATTTAATTCTTCTTCTTTTTCTTTTTTTATAAATTTTATTTTGTCTTTGTGATAAATAATTGTGGTCATAATAATTTTAAGTAAATAAAATTGATAATAGTCTTCCCAATTCCATCCATACACACAGACCACCAGACTTTCATCAGGAGTTTCAAGGACTCTATAGTTCCTGCGTAGCTCCTCCTGTACTATGAGGTCCTGATACTTTGCCGTCACCTTTAGATGCTACCGCCCCCACACAAGGTGTGCTTCGTTCGTCCTATTTATTTTAATCCGTATCTTTCCCGCCACTAATGCCGATAGTCCAGAATTTTAATTATGATAAGACATATTGTAACTATTTTTTAAGAATAATTTAGTATTTATCTATGATATTTCAATAATTATAAAAATCCTGAAAATTAGATTTTCAGTTGAACAAAACTAAAAAACATTAGAATATCTTTTTTTTTCTTTTTCTAAAGTTGAATAAATTTTATTAAAATTATTATACAATGATCTTATTTTATTGTTCCTCCTCTTCCTCGCCTCTTAGGCTATACGGTGTTTCCCGGGCCAGAGTGTGGAATTGATGCCGAGTGTTATTGAATGTCCCCTGGCTCCGGGTTTCGAACTTACTATCTTCTGGTTCCAAATTATACTTTGCCATGGGCAACGCATATTTTTTAACGCGTTTGCCCACTCGGCCATCCCGCCACCCATGATTTTATTTATTGAAATCATACATTTTATTTTTATTTTTCAATAAAACTGAATTATAAGGTTTTAAAAGCAATGGAAAGAATGGCATGAATGAGTTACCGTCCGTCATAGTAATACCCGAGAGACTTTACGGCCAGAGTATTGATCAGTAATCTATATTAGGTCAAAGAGGTCTGTTGCGTAATGCAAACGTTTTTACTGACCTCATTTGTGATAGTTATATAGTTTCGAGAATTTTTTCTTCTTAGTTAATTATGATAAAACTGATATGATAAAGCGTCTTATCAAAGTTGGGAAATTATTATATCACCTTACAATTATAGTATTTGATTTCGTAAAGCTGGGAGTCAAATCTCGGTTAGTACGTCATTAGGGCAGGAAAAATGGTTGAGAATTCTAAAGAAAAGAGTGGACTGTGAGAGAATTATTAGTATTGGAAATATTAATGGTGGTGTTCCCAATTGATCTTAAATGCCTGTTTTCAAGGTTTAGCTTTTGGTACGAAGTTGTTATAGTTATTATATATATTATAATTCGAGGATTGATCAAAAAAATTTAACCGTGCAAACAGACTTAAAATCTTACGAAATTTAAAAATAATTAAAAAATACATTGATGATCGCCATATGTTTTACTTTTGAAAATGCTTCAAAATTTAATACTTATGTAATCCAAAATAATTGATTTTATATGTGACTATAATACATGAAAGAGTATGCATAGACTTTAGTGTCCGACCGAAACCAAATTCTTAGCCTAAACCGAAATCGAAACTAATTTAAATGTGTATATATAATACATGTTAGTGTGTAATATGTCTAGTATAGCAATAATATTAATGCAGTCTTATACAATAGCAGTGATTGAACTCAATTATTCTTACAATACGTGGGCTTGGTATGCAAGAGTGGCATAAGAGGTGTACCAGTTAAGTTATAAGATCGAATCCCTGGGTTATGCTTCCTATTAGGGCTGATCCCCGCGGGAAGTTTTAGACCTTAACTAGTAGAGACCTAAAAGCTGAAATATATTTGCAATAATAGGCAGATAAGAATAGCAATTCGTATTATCATATCTAAATAATATAAACCGGTAATAAAATAAATATACCGGAAATAAATCGGATATGGTCTGAAAAGATCGCGGCACGTCACTGAAAAGTCGAGTTTCAGAACGTTTTCGAGGTTATTTTATAAATAAAGAAATCGATAGAGATGGTTTCTATTAACTAAAAGTTTATTGATATTTTGAGTTTTTCCAATAACAAAAAATATATGTTAATTCAAGAAGTTGACAAATTATGACCATAAGAAAAATAGATTGCTTTTCTTTTTCTTCAAAAAGAAGTACGTCTCGCCCAATACTATCAGCCGGCCATTTTAACTTACCTATTTTGCAAACTAGATAGCCGGCCTTAATGAAAATTTAGTTTAG
This sequence comes from Aelia acuminata, assembly GCA_911387785.2. Taxonomy (NCBI): domain Eukaryota; kingdom Metazoa; phylum Arthropoda; class Insecta; order Hemiptera; family Pentatomidae; genus Aelia; species Aelia acuminata. The sequence continues at coordinate 49,921,330 of OU426978.1, read as the reverse complement.
TTGTAAAAAAAAAAAAAAAAAAAAAATGAAAAATCATCCTATTTTATAATTTAAACTACATAAAAGATTGCCAATAAACTATAATTCCTAGTTTAAAAATCTTAAAAACTGCGATTCGTCGGAAAAAGTGAAAAATAGAATAAGTAGGTTTTTGACAAAATCTATTCTACTTTTGAGAGCTGGGTCAGTAGACTTAATAGCATCTGATACAGCTTACGAATTTCACATTTTGTAAATGAAATTTGAATTTTTATAAAAGTTAATGGACTAATTTTTTTTTTTCTGTTCTCCATCATTATGATCTCATATTTTTTCTCATGGACTTGAATTTGTGAAAATGTCGGATTTCTCCAACGACTATTTTTAATTCACTTGTTTAGAAGATTTATTCTAATATGGTGTTTCTCCCATTATTTTTAGAAATCGAATTTCATATTAATAAAGATATAATTAAAAGTAAAGAAACGCTCTTAACGCTTAAGGTAAAGAACACTATTCTTTACTCCCAACGTAAGGGATACTTCATGAAAAAAAATCTTTTATTACCCTGTTTGTCACTATTACATTTTTGTATAACACCTAATTTGAGGTTTTCCTAAAGTATAAGAGAGACCTATGTGTTTTTGAATGATAATTCAACTGTAATTAACTTTTCTTTTTATTGGACCTCCCTTTCCTCGCCTTGTAGGCTATACGGGGTTTCCCGGGCCAGGGGAGAGGAGGGTGGGGGATTGATGCCGAGTATTATTAAATTTTTCCACTGGCTCCGGGTTTTGAACTTGCTATCTTTCGGTCCTCAATCATACGTTGCCATGGGCAACGCGTTTTTTTTTAACGCGTTTGTCCACTCGGCCATCCCGCCACCGAACTGTAATTAACTAAAATAACATATACTATATACGACTAAATTCAAAGGAGCTAAAGGTAATGAACAATATATGCTAACTATTATGGTACATTAAATCGTCTAGTCCCGCTCCCTTCCCGGAGATATCTGAAACTAATGCAAGATTCGGCCGATTTTCAGCCAAAACGAAACCAGGTTTTTCAGCCGAAACCTAAACTTCGGTCGGTCACTAATAGACATATATATCTATATTCATGTAATATTTAAATAACTACCCTCCCAGAAATTTGAAAAAAGAAAAATTTAAAATTTTTATTTTCCTCATTCTTATATTTGTTTAAATAAGAGTAGATTGGTTACCGATGGTTATTATGTTTGTGGCAGTAAAACATTTCCACACCTGACGTTGGTTTTTCTAATTGCATCAGGAAACATGTTTTAAAAAACCTTGGAATTCTTAAATATTACGTCAAATGTTTTGCTATTTTATATTAAAAATAGTCATTGATTGCTTTATTATTATGTGTTCACTGTAGGTTTTTTCCTTCATAAACAAAACTTTCCGATCCAAGTAATGTTGCTAATCTTACCTTGATCAGGTGGATCGGCTTTCTCTCCTTAGACTCAATACTGAAGGACACTGACATTTATTATATAATCCTATTATTATCTTCCTTTTTTTTATACTTGTATTTTTTGTGTTAATTATATGCTTCGAGAGATTATTGGAAACATTTATTAATTAGAAAAACCTTTTTTCACAACCTTATAAAATCGTTTTATTGTGTACTTACTACGTAACTAAAATTCTCATTTAATATAGTTTGAAAATTGACTTGTTAAATATTTAAAACGGTGCATTTTTTTAAGTAAAAGTTTTCATTTAATTACATTGCCAGGAAGAGTTTGTATTTTTATAAACGATGGCAGTCAAATTACTCTAATACTTACTATACTTGATACTGGTCAGAAAAAAGTCTTAGGTTGTAAAACCAAAAAAATTTTTAATTTAACACTTTCCGAATAAATTATTTAAAAAATCATAGCCAACTCCCTGGTTCCTAAAATATAGAAAAAAAATCTGGTGCGTGCGCGCAACACACAACTTTCACTTACCAACTTACTTAGATAAGAAATTGACGTGTTTTGTTAAATATCATTTCCCAAAGTCACACATTTTTCTACATTCATATCTTATCAAAGCCGTTTTTGAGTAAATAAAAAACCCCGTGAAAATGATACAAAATTTATTAAGTAAAGTTCCCCCTTCGGTTGATCAATTTTGATAAAATGTTGGCTATCACATATTTGGCATACACATACATCAAATACCCAGTTTGGTCACAATCGAAAAAGCCGTTTTTGAGTAAATAAAAAAAGCACGTAAAAATGATACAAAATTTATTAAGTAAAGTCCCCCCCTCCGGTTAATCAATTTTGATGAAATTTTTACAGTCATATCTCGGGCATATAAATACATCAAATACCCAGTTTGATCAAAATCGTTAAAGCCGATTTAGATTAAATAAAAAAAACACGTGAAAATGTTACAAAATTTATTAAGTAAAGTCCCCCCTCCGGTTAATCAATTTTGATGAAATTTTTACATTCATATCTCGGGCATATAAATAGATGAAATACTCAGTTTAATCAAAATCGTTAGTGCCGTTTTTGAGAAAATCGAAAAAAAAACCTAAAAAGTTATTAAGTAAAGTACCCCCTCCCGTAAATCAATTTTGGTGAAATTTTTACAGTCATATCTCGGGCATATAAATACATCAAATACCAAGTTTGATCAAAATCGTTATAACCGTTTTTGAGTAAATAAAAAAAACACGTGAAAATGATACAAAATTTATTAAGTAAAGTCCCCCCTCCGGTTGATGAATTTTGATGAAATTTTTACAGTCATATCTCGGGCATATAAATACATCAAATACAAAGTTTGATCAAAATCGTTAAAACCGTTTTTGAGTAAATAAAAAAAACACGTGAAAATAATACAAAATTTATTAAGTAAAGTCCCCCCTCCGGTTAATCAATTTTGATGAAATTTTTACAGTCATATTTGGGGCATATAAATAGATCAAATACTCAGTTTAATCAAAATCGTTAGAGCCGTTTTTGAGTAAATCGAAAAAAACGTAAAAAGTTATTAAATAAAGTACCCCCTCCCGTTGAGCAATTTTGATGAAATTTTGCTGTCACATCGCGGGCATATACCTACACTAAATACCCAATTTCAGGATCGCACGGTTTATAGTTTTTGAGCTAGTCTGTTCACACACACACACACACACAGACCATTTCCGGGACTTGGTTGTTTGGACTCAGGGGACCCCAAAACGTGTATTTCCGTTGAAAACCGGAAGTCGAAATTTTTCACGATCGCAATACTTCCACTTACTTTATATTTCATATATAGGTAAGTGAAAGTAAAAAAATCATACGTACGAGTATATAAATAACTGGTCAAGCATGTTGGAGAAACCGATTCAATTTTGCTCTCATTGCTTTATCCTTGTCAAATTTACTTGACGTATTCTTTTCTGTATTCATATTGATGTTGTTTTAAGTCTGTGAACTATTGAAAGAAGATGGCCCAGGGACATTCTGATTAAGAATTATTATTAGAGAACTACAGATTGGTAGTTTCTCTATAAGTTTATTTATGTGATTTTTTTCTTTTTTTAGTTTTTTTCGCATTTACTCGATGTATTATGTTATGATACAATTTTAAATATCAATAAATGTAAAATATATATATATATATATATATATATATATATATATGTATATATTCAAGTGCATGTTAAATACTAAGCAAAAAATGTAATTATTATATATTATTATCGTATTCGTATTTATACACCCATATTGTTACAAATATATCCATTTGCTTATGTTTTATTTTTTTTTTTTAAATAACATCACTTAATGCCTATTAATGTTCTCGTTTCGTTGTTCATATTCTTTGTTTAGCCGTTTATAATAATGGAATAAAGCTTTAGACTAGACTGCGTTACTTCTTCAATTGAATAATAACTGTGATTCATCGCAATTGATCCATTACACTAACTCTAAGTTCATCAAAATGCTAAACACTTCTGTCATTATTGATTTCATTTTTCGATAAAATTTTAAAATTATATCATGAATTGATATCTCTTTTCTTTTTAAAGTATATTTTAGACTAATGGTTTAAAAAATACACCATCAAATAGAGAAACGTTGCATTTTTGAATTGCGCATACGCTATTTAAAAATTCGTGACATTCCACTGTTGAAGGCACAATCACACAAATCCAATTATTTCTTCTCTTGCTTCCTCCCAGTTACCTGTTCGATAAAGATTAAACCGGCCTTGGCTGAAGACCAGATCCAAAAATGATTGCATAAAATGTACGTAAATACAAAAAAATATAATATACATTTTTTAACTGATTTGCTTGGTTCAGATTCAAGATATAAATATAACTAATTATATTAAGCTGTTCTTGACCTGCATGGTGAAACGTGGACGGATCAGACTTTTCACTTGCATTTAATAAAATCTTTGTTTTTTTTAAGTTAACAAATAAGTATATTCTAACGTATTATAGTTACGTATGTTAACTTATCTTTTGAAGCTATTGTAATATTTTTTATATTTAGTTTACACTGATTGAATATATGGAGGATGAGAGTTTACTATAGTGGCTTTAGTGCTAATGTAGGTCTTTTTTTTATATGTTGTGTTTCTTATAAGATTTGATTTTTGGCGTTTGATTAGTCATAATACTAGTTAGGTATTATATTTGTATATTTAGTTACAAATTTGTACATTTATATGATATCGTTTCTTCCATATATTGCGTAGTTAGTTTTTATTGATTTTAATAATAATTGGTGATAAACCTGAGCTTGAAGTAAATTTTTATTTATGATCGGTCTCAGTTATTGCATAAAAAAATAAATAAATGATTCAATTGCCTAACCTATTTTTTAACTTTAAACAAATATTCCCACTCTTACAATATTGTTTGGTACCCTTTAAAAGATAATGAATGGACTGGAATTATATACATATTTGTAGAGTGGTTGCCCAATTCTTATCGGCTCATCACAAGTGTTTACTGTTCGCATTCCAATAAACGAGGTGTCACTTATTAGAATTTAATTTTGAAATCAGGATTAGATATTTGGATATCAATCATAAATGTCAAGATTGCAATGTTCTCAGGGAAATATATTTTCAAATTATCTCAATTTTAAAAAAAAAATATATCAAATTATTCTAGTTGATCTCAATTTTACTGCAAAGATGGCAGTCTATAATAACTTATCGTTTAATACAGAAAGATATCATTGCCAGTTTCGATCGAAACCGTGGTTGCGGCCACTTATCTTGTAGGTATTACAGAGCTCTGTAAAATGCTAACCGCACTTTCTTTAATTCAATATATAGGTACTTTTTTTTTTTTTTTCAAGCAAAGCTGAACATATCCCATCATCGATAAAATTAATACTTATTGTTTTTTTTACTGTTTATTTTTAACTAGCTGTTCAGTTTTATGTTGAAGCAAATGCGCTCTTTACATCTTTTTTTTTTTTTTTTTTCAAAAACTGGAAATTACTACCAGTGATTTTCCCTCGTCATGGAAGATGAAAAAAAAAAAAAAAAGAAAAGGAAAAGCAATTTCAGCTGATTAATGAAGACTCGGTAATTACATAACGACGCATTTAAAAATAAAATTTTTTTTTTTTTTAATCCCTGCAATTATTTTTTTATCTGTCCTGAAATCGATCGTAAAATGGAGATTCCCAGCTGATCATTTATTCTTCGTTTAGCAGGAATAATTATTCAAGGAATTCAGATTTCATCAATAGCAATAAAATTGCTTCATGCGAAAATCCTAATACAGCCCGATACTTGACGTCAAAACCAAAATAAATTGATCAGAAGTACTTGAGAAAATTTGTTTAAATTGGGAAAAAAAAAACGGATATTTCACATCATGGTGTAGGAAATTATTTTTCTACCCCCCTCCTTGAATAGCCGAGTAAAAACTGTTTCTTTTATTGTTATATGCGATCTTATTCTTATTAACTTAAATTAATTTTTACGCTATGATTAATTATCTCATCTCTGTTAGAACTCCATTTTATTTAGATAGTGATGATCGTTTCCAGTTTTTTGGTGAATAAATCGGCAAGTTACCATAAAAAACCTCTTTGATTGTACTGTTTTTTAAATCATTTTGATTGATTACTCGAATATTTTAGATCCTGTCATCCGTTCAACATTCTTTAGTTATTGGATAATCAATCATTTGTGTATTTAGGCGCGAAGATAAGAAATATATAAACAATTGTTTAAAGCACCAGTTCACTTAATGGTTGAGGATCTTTGAAACAAAAACCAGAGCAGAAAAAAAAGTTAAATAATACAGCGGTTGAGCTTCTGCTGTGGAAGGCCCTCGCAATTTATCTAGCCTTGTTGTAACTACGAGGTTCCAGTCCTCATTTACTCTTTGAAATATCATCGCTATGTAAAACTGACTGTTTTTTATTTATTTATTTTTGAACATTTACCTTTGCTTCTCATAATTATGAGGCAATGGCGCCCTCAAAAAAGTCCAAATCACGGCATCTATTTTTAAATAATATTTTGCCTATTTTTCTTTAGTGGACATTGTAGTCCGTTATACGGCCTTCCATCGCGTTCTTAATTAGTTTAAAATACAGCCTTGGCCAAAAGTATTAGGCTCCTACATATTTTCTTAAAAAAAATTAAAGAGGGAAAAAAGAACATCTACTATCATAATATAATTTTTCAAAGATAAAACAAAGTCAAATTAATATCTCGTCTGCAAGCCATAGGCTTTTATTACCTCACTTTTCCTTTTTGGCATAGAATTCACAGGTTTTGAACAAATGTCTTTGTCTAATTTTTCCTACTCTTCTTTTAAGTACAAAAATTAGTTGTATTGTTTTGTAGGGTTACGTTTACCAACTGCATTTTTAATTATGCATACCAACTAATTTTTACTTTCACTTACCTATATATGAAATATATAGTAAGTGGAAGTATTGCGATCGTGAAAATTTTCTACTTCCGGTTTTCAACGGAAATACACGTTTTGGGACCCCCTGAGTCGAAATAACCAAGTCCCGCGAAATGGTCTGTATGTGTGTCTGTGTGTGTGTGTGTATGTGAACAGACTAGCTCAAAAACTACAAACCGTGGGAACCTGAAATTGGGTATTTAGTGTAGGTATATGCCCGCAATGTGACAGCAAAAATTTCATCAAAATTGCTCAAAGGGAGGGTGTACTTTATTTAATAACTTTTTACGTTTTTTTCGATTTTCTCAAAAACGGCTCTAACGATTTTGATTAAACTGAGTATTTGATCGATTTATATGCCCGAAATATGACTGTAAAAATTTCATCAAAATTGATTAACCGGAGGGGGGATTTTACTTAATAAATTTTGTACCATTTTCACATGTTTTTTTTATTTACTCAAAAACGGTTTTAACGATTTTGATCAAACTTGGTATTTGATGTATTTATATGCCCGAGATATGACTGTAAAAATTTCATCAAAATTGATCTACGGGAGGGGGGACTTTACTTAATAAATATTGTATCATTTTCACAGGTTTTTTTATTTACTCAAAAACGGCTTTAACGATTAACAAAAATAAGATATGAATGTAGAAAAATGTGTGACTTTGGGAAATGATTATTAGCAAAACACGTCAATTTCTAATCTAAGTAAGTTGGTAAGTGAAAGTTGTGTGTTGCGCGCACGCACCAGATTTTTTAATTTAGACCTTATGTGCTCAATGGGATTGAGGTCTGAGGACTGACGAGGCATGGATTGAAACGTGGCATGGAGCATTGTCCTGTTGAAAAAAAATGTTTTTTCTGTCATGTGGGATGAATATTTTTTCTAACGAATACTTCAAAATTTGATTTAACATGGAAATTTAGGCTTCGCTCTTCCTTCTTCCTTTACATAAAATCATTTCTCCAACACCTGAAGTCCCCTTACAGCCCCAAATCATTATATTTCCTCCACCGTGTTTCACAGTATGGACAACACAATCTGGATGATAGGCTTCGCCTTCCCTTCTTCGTACGATAACAGCACCAGGAGTTCCAAAAGTCTGTTCAAAATTCGATATTTTATGAGTTTTTAAAAATATCCGTATATCCATATAAAATATTATAATATAATATAAAATATCCAAAAATATAAAATATCCAGTATCCATATATTATACATTGATTTCAGGAAATTTTGGCAACTTTTAATTTCAATTTACATAAATTTATTTATCGTAAAGTTGCTTTCACCTAACCAAACCACTTTTGCCCAGTCTTGAGTAGTCAAGTTTTTGGTGAAATTTTGCTCAGGTTAGCCTCTTCTTGCGATTGGCTTTACTAAGCCGCCTTTCAGCCTTTCAGATCATTCTCTCCCAGTCTTCTTCTTGCTGTCCGAGCAGAAATGACAACAGAACACCACAAGGTTTTCATCTCTTCAACCAGCTTTTTCGATGTTTTCGTGGGATTCTGAAGAGATGTTCTCACCAAAAACTTATCCTCACGTGTTCTTTTTATTTTATTTCTTCCTGTTCTAGGTAGAGAGGAATATGTTTTATGCGTCAGATGTAGAAGAAGAGTATATTGAACAGCACAACGAGAGCACTTCATAGTTTTTGCTATCTCGGATTGGCTATACCCTTCCGATGATAAAAATCGGTTCCATCTCACTTAGTTCTTTAACTTTGAACATTTTTATTCATAAACGAAAAGAACATATAATTTTTTTATAATAAAATAAAACAAAACCTCAACTGCTTCCAATAAGAGAGCAAACACTGTACTGGGAACTTTTGTTTACATTTCATTTTATTTTTCTAGAGAATTAATGAGGAGCTAGAAATTGAAAATAATCCATTTAAGGGATCCATTTTTGTCAATACAACAAGTTTTGGGAGCCAGAGTGTATATAGAATTATTGAATAAAGTGAAATAGACAATTTTCCAAGGTGCCTCTTTTGGCTAAGGCTGTAATTTTTAAAAATGTCATCTGTTGTACTTTAAATTTATTTTAATTTACACAAAATGGTTGATCTCAATGTTATGTTGTCCGAAATAAAATGATCATAAATACTGAACTTACCTACGGGTGAACTTTATTTGATTGAGAGTATGTATTTGTTGGCGTTCATCCTGATAAAATTATTTGATAGGTATTCGTTATTTATTTACAAATTATACAAAATTATATTGTATTTTATACTGAGCAGTGTTTTATTTATTTAATAAATGCAAATTTAAAATAAGATCAGAAAGGAGCCCATTGCTAAACCTCTTCTATGTCGCTAGACGCGTATTCATTGCCTGGCCATTTATAATAATGAAATAAAGGTTTTAAAGAGGGCTGCGTTACCGCTACAATTGAATAATGGTTGTGATTCATCTCCATTGACCCATTACTCTTCTACTAACTAAAAGTGCGAAGTAAAACATAATGCTACTACCATTTTCATCTGTTTCATTTGCAAATTAAATATTTTCATGATTTTTTCAAAATTTTAATATTTGGTCTTTAAGCTCGGGCGTTTTTTTATAACATATATTCATAATTTTTAAAGCTGCAGACTCATATACTCATATCTGATCCTTGCTAAATATTTATATGATATTACAGATGAGATAAAAATATACTGATGCGCTATTATTTAAGAGGAAAATTTGTAACCGTTAAATTCATAAACTACAGAACCAATGAACCATTGTTTTTTCAAAATAATCCGCATGACCTTGAAATGTTTTTGAGCTATTGAACCCTTCAATCTGACCGCTTGAGCAAGATAAATAAGGTTTCATATTCAATCATCTTCAAACTCATGGAGAGATTTAGCAATTATACATTATAACCATACATCATTAATCATCCGTCATATTAATTCTATTTTATACCAATTTATTTAAATAAAGAATTTGTTTATTTTAACTCGCTAATTGCGAAAACTACTAGAATGATTTGAAAAATTAATTTTTAATTCGAGAAACTGTTTAATGATCAAATAATTAGGCTTTATAGAATTTTCATTATTTAAAAATTGAGTCTAATTAATTTTGGAATATTATGTAAATCATTTTCAGATAAACTTGTACTATGTACAAATGCATATCCGAAATGTAATGTGTATAACATAGGCGTCAATCGTCACTGAGACTGCGAGGAACAACGAGTATATATGTGCCATATTGTTATTGGAATATTAATTAAAAATAAAAGAAAAATTGTGCATATTATGAATGATTGTTTTGCTTAGCTACTAAGTACCCGAGTGGGTACCTTATAGTACCCCTGTACCCGGGTACCTTATAGTACACCTGTACCCGAGTGGGGTACCTAGGGTCCGGTAATTTTTATCATTTTTATTTTATTTTATTTTTTTAACATAGAAAAATCCTTACTTCATCGCCATCCATTGACAGTCGATCCATCTTGATGGTGGATTGTGACCCAAGTCTTCTCTGAACTTTGCTCCAGCTATTCTGTTCCCTTTCGTACTTGTTTTGAGGTTAAATAAATGTGTTTTTTAAAAATATGATTATGATTCTCATTCATATATTTTTATATTTGGTTGTGCAGTCAATAGAAATTTCACATTTTGTATAAATCCTGTCTAAATTTAAAACTAATTTCTCCCTAGTCTATTTCTGCGCTCTTTCGCAGAATCTCTTTCTTCGCGGATGGCATCACTTGCTGATTAGAGTAGTTTATGTTTAGCTGTGTAGGATGTCTTGCCAAGATGTACTTGTCTAAGATTTTTGTAATGTTATTTACATTACCTTAGGGAGAGTGGTGGCTCATTGGCAAGGCATTAAGCTGCTGAGCTTAAGGTCCTGAGTTTGAATCTGCGTGATCACGGTCAAATCCTTTATGCTGCTTTCCCACAACTAAAATTATACTTGTTCTGCACATTATTTGTTCTTTAACTTGCTTCCTTACATGAAAGTCAAATTCTATCTTTTAATGACGAAAAATTTTCCAAAAGGAGGGGCTGCAGGCCCCACAGCCCCCCCCCCCCTGTATCAGCCAATGGACTGGATACAATGACTTCTAAATACTTCTTTTTGAAGTACCATAAGCGCATGGACCGTAATCGGTTTGGCTACGTATGAAAGCCTTGTACATATATTCAGTTAGCTGCTTCTATTCGCTCCGCAATCTAAATTGGAAAAGATTTAAGGACTTAAATTTGATGAAACCATTACATATACTTATTCAACTGAAGACCAAATTATTTAATGATGGTCCTCAAAAATGATATAGATCATTCTTCATTTCAGTTCGGGGTTTTTAGACCTGAACTCCTTTAACATCTGAATATATGTAAGGCTATATGTAAGGCTGTATTCTTGTTTACAGAGAATATGACACCGCTATTTCAAGTTTGATCGAAACTAGTTTGCATCTTTTGAGATTGCTATCGATATGATCACGCATTAAATTCATTATTTTTTTTTAAAAATTTCCAATTTCATTTTCACCTAATATTTTACAACAGGCAATAATATGTACTTAAATTGATATTGTTTCTCCAATAAAGGTTACTTAATTTTTCGTTCAGTTAATTTCAATTCACTTAGATATTAATGCCTCTTGAATTTGACAGATTTTTATTTATCTGATTCGAAGCACTGACATTTATATCCACATGAATATTGTGTCAATACGATGTCACTCTCGTTCAATATAGAAGGTTATATTGTGTGGGCGGTTGAGGGGGAAGATTCCATCGTTTGCTTTTTAGTTCAAGTCCCATTGAAGACGCCCCCTCTGGAGGGAGATCTTGAGGATTTCCAATTCGTGACTTCCGAACCAATTTTCGACGCGGCATCATTAGCAAATTTGGTGCAAAAGATGAAGAGAGAAGAATTTATAATAGGCGAAATAAGTACTACGTTGGTCTTGTTATTCACACAGTTTTTTTTTTTTAAAACAATTATTACTAAATTTTCTATTTGTATATTCTTAATAATGTAACACTTATGTGGGTTTAAATATTTTTTATTAGACGAAAATAATAATTTACACTGTCAGACAAACAGTAAAACTCAAATAATCAACAAGGTTACAAAAAGTATCAACTTGTAACGACACACTAACACAAAAGTAACCATACGATTCGATCATCAGAGCCAGACTAATACTGCCTACCACTCCCTGTATTTAGTCTGAATTAGAACCGTCTAGAAGGTCCCCGATAAGCGTAAAAAATTCTCGAACAGACACGAACACGTACTAGACCTCTACTGTTCCGATGAATAGTCGAGAACTCTTTTCGATCATATGTTTTGTGTTTCACGTTACAATAATATTATTTAGATGTCAACTCGTTAGTTTAATTATGATTTTTTTTTGTTTCAGGTGAGTCACTTTTTATGAATAACTTATTACAGAGTGGTCACCTATGAGCGGTAAGTTTAAATTACATTAAAAAAAGACTATTTTCATGGATTTGTTTTATAAAGATCGATTTATAAGCATTAGCTAGTTCATTTCATTTTATGTAAATTCTCCAGTAAAGCTAATTTTTTTTATTCCGATTACGAAGATTTGACACTAGTTTTAACTGAATGAGGGAAGAATGAATAATCTAAAAGATTCCGCAGAAAGATTTGATAGAAATCTAAGGAATTAGATATTTCAAAACTGTTTCATTCATCTGTACTCTGATTAAAATCAAACAACTATGTATCAGAAATATGCTTCTTATATCTTTTCGTACTAGAAACCTTCGGGATGCTTCTCAGTGCTTATTAAGTTTTTCCCCTTAAAATGGACTTAATATTTTTTTTTTCATTTTCCGATTTAATAGAGATAAGGCATGTCCATTGCTGTTCCATCTGCTATGTTTCCTAAAATCTCGACTTCATTTAGCCAAATAATGCCAAACCATTGTTTGTTTTTGAGGTAATATTTTTGGAGTAAAAACTTTTATTACTTTGTTATCTTTATTGTTTCATTTAATTTGTTGTTTAAATACTTACCATTAGTGGCTCTGCTCACTGAATGATTTTGTGGATTAGACATGAAGGGAGAAAATACACGGAGTCATCTCTTCCTTTCTCGAGTTAGATATTTAGGGTAAACCACACAGTTATTGACACCCTGTACAGTTATTGACACCCCAACTTTAACTTAAAGAAATCCTAATATAGAAGTCCTAACTTTATTTCAAGATATATATGAATCTAATGTTTGAAGGGTCCCCTAAGTCATCTATGAAGTAAGAGTTCAACAAACTAACCATAGGGAAGATTTCACAATTAAATCCACAGGGTGACAATAACTAGTTTTTGGACTTTTAACTATAAATATTTCCATATAGTAAAACTATTAAACTTTTGACCCCTAAAAACCTCTTGAGTTTTTATAGATATATATATATATATATATATATATATATATATATATATATATATATATATATATAGATAGATATATATAGAGGAGCTATAGGAAGTTTCAATTTGATCCCTTCATAAAAAGTATTTTTTTTAATTTCACCACAGAAATGTTGTCTTAAGGGTGTCAATAACTGTATGGTTTACCCTTTTGTTCGGCTAGAAGATCCTCCATTCAGCTTCTTTTGATCCTCCTATGTTTGTTGATTTTAGCCATAATTTGTAATAATGAGCCAAGTGTAGGTCTGCGAAAGTCTCTTTGTTGAGTAATGCTACCGGCATATCACGGACATTTGGTTTTAGTTCCAAAAGCATGTTAATTTCAGTTCTCCAACGATAATCTAATTTATTTTCTTTACAAAATATCCGTTATATTTTTTACTTAGAGTAATTTAAATTGATTGGCCCATTTAGCTGATGTGGTAAATCACTTGCTGACAATTTACTCCTAACTACAGCTGCTGACATGGTTGATGAATCGGGATCGTCATTGCCCTCTTGATGAATGAAGGGACCTGTCAAGTGGCGCCCTGCAATATTTTGTGCGTTCGCCCTATCTGATGTTTATGGAGTGTATATGGCATAATATATTGAATTTTGGTTAAGATTGGTTAGGAATAATAAGGCAGGTAATCGATGATAATCTTCTGTTAAATTTCCAGAAAAACGAGAATTTATTTGTCTCTAAGTGCTACAAAGACTCATTTATTAGTTCTTACGACCAAAACTATCCCATTTATTAAACAAACCAACCTAATTCATATATTTAAATGTAAAACTTTAAGCGAAATAAATACGGTATAAAAGTCTCATTAAATAAACCAATGATTGGTATAAGAACAACGTTTAACAATGTGCGAAAACAGAGCTCTCTTTGTCATAGTTACTATCCCTGAAAAGCTCTAGTAATCTTACATAAAGGGTATACTGTGCAATGATGAAACCATTTCTGTTGTACCATTATACCGTGCAAGTGTTTGTTAACCTGATACCAGTTACTACCTTAAGAAAAAGTATTGAAAGTTTCCAGAGTTGCAAAGTCTTCGGGAAAATAATCGGAGTGATCCGAGAGCTAGCTCTCATGATATGAAGTCAGGGAAATTAAAGCAGGCTTGTAGCTCTTAGCAATCCATCAGGAATGAATGCAAGGTTCTTTCTGAAATTGCTAGTTCTTTTTGTTATTTATGGCATTTGGAGGCTATTATTATTTTTCTATACTGCTACTATATTTATTTATTTTTATTTTATTTGTTTTTATTATTAGGCGATTATTATTTTACTTCTATTTTATTAAATCAGAACTCTTGCGAACGGGTGTTACCCACTGCAGTGTTGTGGTTAGATTTTTATTGTATTTTAATTTTTTTTCTGTATATAAAAAAAATACATTAATCTGTTTGTCTGTCTCAATGAATGCCTCACTAAAGTAGGAAAGTGGTCTTTGAGGGAGGCTAAAAAGTAGATGAATAGATAACATCTACAACGATGCTGCATAACTACATGTAACTTACTGGAATGCAGGAGCCCAAGATAGAAAGATGTGGAGTAGGTTAGTTCAGGTTTTCTACATCAAGGTCGGTCGAAAGAAACGCTATCGGCGTAGGTATTTTTTTTTTAGGTCTTTACATGGGGTAGTTGAGGGACTAATTGGAACCTAATTATATTAACTATTTGTTTTGATGCAACTGATTTTTTTTTTTTTTCGTCCTTACCATTCTCGCCGCGGTCTTTCCCAATAAATTAGTGAATGGGGGATTATGAAATGCCCCCTGGCTCCGGGTTTTGAACTGGCAATCTTCGGGTTATCAGTCTTATGTTGTCTGGGGCTACGGGTATTTCCTCTAACGCGTTAGCCTACTGGGCCATCCCGCCAACCAGATACACCTCTTTAATTAATTGTTAATCGATTGATTAATTAACACCTCTTTAATCGATTACTAATATTTTCGTCACTGAATTAATTATCTTAATAATTAAACATCTTAGCTGATGCTGAAGTTTGCTGATAGCCCACCTTTGAATTGGTGATCATTTAATACTGTCCTGTGGGATTTATATACTATCGGATGTGCTTTTTTATACAACCATTTTAGTGCACATTAGTTTAAAAGTATCTTAGATGCACTAGACAACGACTTTTAGTTTCTAATTAAGTGTCACCAACAGGAGTAAATGCTCTATTAATAACTAAATAATTGGTCAAATATATTGGATTAAAACTGGCATAAAATTAAACGCTCACTCAAGAATATATAAATTAGTTGTTTGTTGAAATTATGGATGTTTTCGTTTAAGATAGCTATTACTATGAGCCTATCGCTGTGGCCTAGTGAAGTTGATCCGCAAAGTTTTGTTGATTTTATGTTGATTTAGCTCTATCGTGCCTCCACCACATCAAGCCCATCATCCAACAACCTTGACCACATTTTCTGCTCTGCATAGCTCCGCGGTCATTGAATTCAGCCAGTTACATAATGTGAAATGACAGAACCTTAAAACAATATGATGCATCGTTTACTTACTGGAAGTGTGTTTTTTTTTATTAGATTTTTTATTAGGCTTAAGAGAAAATTTAGGGTGTAGGGTGAGAAGTGGCTAATCTATTATGTTTGGTCTTATCCACTTGTTTTAAGAGTAAATTTTTATATCTATACCACTGTTCCTCATATTATGTATACGATAAATCTCAACTTCAGAAGTAAAACATTACGTAACATTTCAAAGATTAAACGAAGAGAAAAACGAAGTTTCAGGCATCATATTATTTCAAGATAATTGTCTATCTTGTTATATACAGCAATCAATCTTTTTATAAATAATGTTCAATATTGTTGTAGATAACGGCAATCATATCATCAATTATTAGTTTTTATCTTATCTGGGCTAATATATAAAGTTGAGATTGTTTGTTAAGAGGCGCATATTTAAAGAACTATTGCTTTGAAAATTACTTCTTGTATTCAATAGACGGTTTATTTTCTTATTTTCTAATAGTTCTCTCGGCTTGCAGACACATTATAAAAATAAAATTGTTTATTTTGGATGCGATATTTTCCTGTAGCATAGAGCACGGCACGAAACTACTAAATTTTACAATCGTTTATAAGAAGATAAAGCATTAAAAAAAATAAAAACTAAAAAATAGCCCTTTTGGAATAAGCTGATTTTGGGTTCTCTTAAATAGTTTTTTTTCTCTCTCTCCTTGAAAGTACTAGATTTCAAATTCTATAGTTTGAAGTTGTTACAATGATGTGGGAAAATTTCAGATTAATTTAGATATAAACGATTGAACCAATTTTTTTCTTGTTATATCCGCTAGAAGTGGAAACGGACACATTCGGGCACAATACGTTAATATGTTTGAAAGAAGATAAAAAAGTTGACCTTTTGTAACAGGTTGATTTCTTAATCAACTCTCCTTGAAAGCACAAATTTTCACATTCGATAGTTTGATGTAGTAGCAATGATGTGTTGAAATTTCAGAACAATATTGAATTAAACAATTGAAACTAACTTTTTTTTTTACTTTCACTTACCTAGTTATTTTTTGTGTGTAGCCGATACAAATAACGTGGAAGCTTGTCTACTTGGCAAAGATTGTTTCAGTGTTGATAGCATCAAATTTCACGCATGTTTTTCCATTAATATTTAATGGATTAATATTTCATATTTAATAGCTTAACGTCATTCTTAATATATAAAAGCTAAAACCTTTACTTTTTTAAATACTATTTTCTAATATATCCTAGATAATGTATCCCAAAAATTTCTTATCTATAACCGGATAGAGAATTAAAAAGGAATCAAAACACCTTTGAACAAACAAGATAATTCAGACATCAAAAATGGGGCAAGTCGTGCGTTTAATTGTAACGAGTTGATGGAAATGCCGGAGGGAAAATCGCTGGATAATTTCGTAACTAACACCATTAGGGGAGCGTGTGTTACAAACACGTGTCTCTCTGAATGGTTTGGAAATCAGTCCCCAGAAGTTTATACCTACCAGTATTGAGCGAGATCCGGTATATTGAATGTATTTAGGCTTGTATGAATTTATTTTTTTCAATTTTATTAATTGTAATTTCTTATTTTTTTCGAAGATATTTAATGTAATTTGACTTCGAATAGATAAAATTCAAAAAGAAACCCCCTCCCCGTTCTTGCACTATAAGTTTTTTTATATAATAATATATTAGTATTAATATATCATTGTAATATATACCTATTATATTAATAATTATTGAAGATATTTGAATAGAAATATTTTTTAATATTATCGATAACCACTAATTATCCATTTGATTACATTTTAAATATACAATGCCCTGTTACTTGCTGACAAAAATATATATTTTTTTTAAGCGAGCCAAAAATGATGAATGAAATAAATTTGTAAAAATATAATAATTAGATATGTCTTCCTTTTTTTTTTAACTTCTAGAATTGAACTTATTTAAATAGAAATTTAGTTAATGTTTAACTATTTAATGTCATATCATTGATAAATATATATATTTTATTATATATTATTTTATATATTTTATTATACTAAAAATATATATGTTTTTTTTAATGATTTATGAAAAATCTATTATCATTGAATTTCTTAAACAAAATCAAATTAATGTTTTCTCTGTATTTTTCTTTTAATAGCTAAATCCATATTTCAATAAACATCACGTTCAGGGAATAACAAGCACAACTTTTTCAGCCTTTTTATTTCTAGTTTCCGCTGTCTGATTCAGGTCTAAATATTACAATGAATTTCCATCACAGTCACCTATCATCATGTCTTTTATAATCATGTTTTTTTTTTTTAATTTTTTCTTTTCTAAATAATATCCACAAAGCTCGGATCTAGAACCGAATTTTAAATATAAATTAAAGTCAAAAGAAACAAGAAGAAAATAAAGAACTAAGATGTTCCCTTTTCTCCTTTAAGATAAAGTAAGGATCTCAACTAGAAATTAGAACTTAATTAAAATAATTTTAATTTAAAGTTCAGATCAAGTGAAGATATACATTTGGAAAAAAATCTGGTGCGTGCTCGCAACACACAACTTTCACTTACCAACTTACTCAGATTAGAAATTAATGCAGTTTGTTAATTGTCACTTCTCAAATGAACAGAACGGCTTTAATTAAGAACAATGGTCTGTCTTTAAAGGCGTACTCCGCATGCGTGGGCTCAACGAGTTTTATGAGTTGACTGAATATTTTTCTTTTTTTCTCCTCTATATGTTTTCTTTATTTTTATCATATCCCATATTTAGCCATTTCTTATTTTTAGGCGTAACGAGAGAGTTAATTTCTCCATATAAACAATAACAAAGGTACCAACTTAATAGGAAACAAAAAAACAAACAAACAAAAAAAGCCCCTACCCCATTTAACCCCCCTCAGAACATTTTAATAATGATAAACCTTACCTGATATTTAAGAACACCTAATTTTCATTAAACGTAACGAATTTGATAAAAATCGTTAAAGCCGTTTTTGAGATCATCGAAAAAAAGGTAAAAATTGGAAAAAAAATATGAAATGAAGTGCCCCCTCCGTTTTACCAATTTTGATGAAATGTTGGCTATCACATCTTTGGCATATAATTACATCAATACCAAGTTTGATCAAAATCGTTAAAGCCTTTTTTGAGTAAATAAAAAAACACATGAAAATGAAACAAAACTTATTAAATAAAGTCCCCCCTCCTGCTGATCAATTTTGATGAAATGTTTGCTATCACATCTTTGGCATTTACATACATCAAATACCCAGTTTAATCAAAATCGTTAAAACCATTTTTGGGTAAATAAAAAACACACGTAAAAATGATACAAAATTTAATAAGTAACGTCCCCCCTCCGGTTGATCAATTTTGATGAAATTTTTACAGTCATATCTCGGGCATATTAATACATTAAATACTCAGTTTAATCAAAATCGTTTGAGCCGTTTTTGAGAAAATCGAAAAAAATGTAAAAAGTTATTAAATAAAATACTCCCTCCCTTTGAGCAATTTAGATGAAATTTTTGCTGTCACATCGCGGGCATATAGTACACTAAATACCTAATTTCAGGTTCGAACGGTTTTTAGTTTTTGAGCTATTCTGTTCACACACACACACACACACACACACACACACACACACACACACACACACACACACACACACACACACACACACACACACACACACACACACACACACACACACACACACACACACACACACACGCACGCACGCACGCACGCACGCACGCACGCACGCACGCACGCACGCACACAAACACGCACGCACGCACGCAAACACACACACACACACACACACACACACACACACACACACACTCACACACACACAGACCATTTCGCGGGACTTGGTTATTTTGACTCAGGGGACCCCAAACGTGTATTTCTGTTGAAAACCGGAAGTCGAAATTTTTCACGATCGCAATACTTCCACTTACAATATATTTCATATATAGGTAAGTGAAAGTAAAACAATCGAGATTTTTTCTGAGTTGAAGATTGTTTTATTTTTCATTTATTATGTGATGAAGTGGAATTTTTATTGCTACTGCTATCCAAATGTCGTGTATATTGGAAAAATGATTAACCATGACAAGAACGTCGGTCTGTCATGTTGAAGGATAAAGTACCTTAAACATGTTGTATGATACTTAAAAAATGGAAATGAATATTTTATTTATTCCCAAGAAATTCAGAGACATAAAATCTTGTTTATTTTCAAGCACTCAACCCTTAAAGGTAAGGAAGGTGTCCTTCCCTTCCATGATTCAGCTTTTAACTCGTAAATTATAGATAACACTTTCTATTTGCTGTATATTATACCTTCAAGACTGGGTTCTTAAATATTCCTTTTCTTCTGCGCCTGAATGGCTTTTGCTCTTAACTTTAACTAGACACTCTGTAAATAGACTTCCATACATTTTCCGGTGTCAGAGATTGTATGTTTATTTTTTTATTTAATGTTAGAGTAACAGCTTATAACTATAGCACCATAAAGATCTTGTTACTTGTTGATATAGGAAGTCATTATACCAATGCTATCAACGTAAACCAATAAAATATTATGATCCCATTCGGCTCAGAAATTGTTACTCAAAACGAAGAACACAATGTTGTTACATATTTTCATTTTTAACCATTTCTTTATTGTTTTTAGAACTTGTCCGCCTTTAAAGGGATTTCTTCATAAATGTATGATTTTTCTCTTCAAACAGTTCAGAAATTCGACCAACGGGAAATTCAGAGCAACGAATTGGCAATATTTTAAACTAAGTTTTGTATGCGTTCATCTCTACGATTTCATCTTCCTTGCCAATGTAGGTCTTAATGTTTAAGTTCCAAGTGTGTTAGGTTCTGAGCGTCGCTCATTGGAAAAAATCTGCAACTCCTGACCAAATTAAGTTATTCGAATAATTCTTTTTTCAAAAATGAGCATAAGACTTTATTATAGGGGATGAAAAATATATGTATATATCCCATTACTCTGGGCATTTCATATTAATTTTTATATGAATCTTTTCTTCACTTTAATTTAAATACAATAGTTTCTTTATGTACAGGGTAATAAATAGAAAATGAAATGAGTCAATATTATTGCCATTTTCTTCTTTTGAAAGATGTTTAAATAATTACTGTCTGAAAAAGAAAAAATCCAAACAATCAAATTAAAAATATCCTATTTTTAATATTTTAACGGAAAAAATACTGTCAAATAATTCAACTAGAAGTATATTTTATGATTTAGTCTAATTCGAGGCAAAAATAAATTAAATGTTCAAATCTTGAAATTGATATCTCGCCGAAGGATCGTGTTTGATCGACCAAATTTCATTATGATATATCAGCCCCTTTTACCCTTTTTCTGTTTATTTATAAAAAAATGCGTTCTTCAACCTCATAAGTCATTTTAGCCCCCATAGAACATTTGCATAGTACAATAAAAAAAAAAAAAAAAAAAAAACCTGTACCACTACAACCCATGAAGGGGCTTGGGTTCAGTACTATATAAGGAAGAGCACTGTTTCTTGGTCAGCGATCGTGCAAGGAGGTGTAATAATAAGTAAAGTATAATAAGTAAAGGTGTATAATAAGTATATAATACCGTGATCACGCTCAACCGCCTAGTACAATAGTAACATAAAAATTATGTGTGACAGAAAACAAATAAAGAAGGTAGTATCGCTATTAAGAATTTAGGTGTTGCTTAGGAAGAGAGAATACTATTAAGGATAATATTATAAATGAATTTTTTCCGTTAAAATATTTAAAAATAGGATATTTTTAATTTAATTGTTTGGATTTTTTCTTCTTCAGACAATAATTATTTAAACATCTTCCAAAAGAAGACAATGCCTGAAAAAGGCACCTATATAAGGAGAAAGCTCAATAGGCAATAATATTGACTCATTTCATTTTCTACGTATTAGCCTGTACTTAAATAAACTATTGTATTTAAATTAAAGTGAAGAAAGGATTCTTATAAAAATTAATATGAAATGCCCAGAGTAATGGGATATATATATTTTTCATCCTCACTAATAAAGTCTCAGGCTCATTTTTGAAAAAAGAATTATTCGAATAACTTAATTTAGTCAGGAGTTGCAGATTTTTGGCCACTGAATCTCAAAATTTTCCCAATGTGCTTAAAATATTAAGACCCAGATTGGTAAGGAAGTTGAAATTGTAGAGATGAACGCATACAAAACTTAATGTAAAAAATTGCCAATTCGTTGCTAGTAATGGGCATAAAATAAAATAACCACAAAACATTAACACCCAGCGAGAAATTTTAGAACAAAAATTTTCCCACTGTGCGTCGAGTCGTAACCGTTTTGACTATCCATATGATATTTTCCTCTTAGCTAATGTGAATGAAGTTCTTTTAGGAAGCAGTCAATGAGTGGGAATCTGAACCCCATTAAGTCTAAGATGATAATGATATGTGTTTGACGTAAAGAGATAAATTTCCTGATCCAATTAAGGGAGAAAAACTAGAAGGGCTAAAGGATTACACATACCCTGAGACTTTGATCAGTAGAATGGGGAAACTAGATCACGAGCTGTCCAACAGGATCAACAAGGCAAACAAAACATCATCTATGAAGCTCTGTAGTAGGAAAGATGGACATGAAGAGAGGGATGTTAAGCTGTAAATCTTTCAAGCTTTTCCTTTCCTACTCTCCTCTGAGTGAATCAAAGCCACTTAGACTGGGATAGAGGTTTTGCTGCAGAAACAAGTACCTCCGAAGAGGAGCAGGCAAAACTAGAAGATAACGTGTCCGAAATTAGAGAATAGGGAGGGGGGGGGGGGAGTTTCAGCCTTTAAGGATATAATTGAGAAGGTAAAGCGTTGTGGTTTGGTGCCGGATGGACGCAGAAAGGGATCCCCGTATTTTTTTAGAAGAACCCACAGGAAGACGCTCTCGGGGAAGGCCCAATATAACATGGATAGACCACTTCGCCTGTTATGGTCAAAGAAAAGGCTGAGAACTTGGTGCCATGAAGGCGCTTACTCTAGATCGCGATGTGTAGACTGAAGTAGGGATGCGACATCGATGTCGATGTTTCTGAAACATTGATGTTTTCGGACCATCGATGTTTGTGGGCCGATGTTAACATCTATGTTTTTTTTTTAGCATTAACAAAGTTGTTAACAAAAACTAATATGCTCTTAGCATCGATTTTTTAACTATCAAGCTGTTTTTAACATTGGTATTTTTGTCCAAAACATTGATGTTAAATCATATTTGTTTTTGCAGAAAACATAGATGTTGTTTTAAAAAAATTTAAAATAGTTTAAATAGATTACATAATGTATAATTGTTTTAACATCGATGTTTTGGACAAAAACCATCAATATATATGCTCTTAACATCGATGTTTTAGACAACATCAAATATTATTTAACATCGATGAAAGACCAGATTTGTTTTTGCAGAAGACATCGATGTTTTAGACAACATCAAATATTTAACATCGATGTTTTAACAATAACCAAGTTCTTAATAACATCGATATTATATAAAAAAACAAATATGCTCTTAACATCGATATTTTTAACTATAACAGAGTAGTTTTTAACATCGATGTTTTTGTCCAAAACATCGATGAATAGAGTTAAAAATTCGGTGTTAAGAGCACATTTGTTTTTGTATATAACATTTATGTTAGGGGCCTGGTGTGGCTGTGCGGTAAAGCGCCGTACTCCCATGCCGGAGCTGCGGGTTCGAGTCCCGCCCTGGGTGGTGCTTTTCTTTCGTAGGAGAAGTATCACCTAGTGCCATGGTTGTTAGTATGGGCAGTATAGGGCTTCATAGGAAGCCTTGAAGTCCCAAAAAAAACAAGAAAAAAAAAACATTTATGTTAAAGAACAACTTCTATATTGTTCAAACATCGATGTTAAAACATATTTGTTTTTTGACCAAAACATCGATGTTAAGAGTATATGTAAAAAGAACTTGGTTATTGTTAAAACATCGATGTTAAAAAATATTTGATGTGGTCTAATCCATCGATGTTAAAAGCAACTTTTTTAAAAAATCGACGTAGTTTTAAACATCATTGTTTTCTGTAAAAACAAATGTGATTTAAAATCGATGTTTTGGACCTAAACATCGATGTTAAAAACACCTTTTTTATAGTTATACATCGATGTTAAGAGTATATTTTTTTTTGTATATAACATCGGTGTTAAAAAGAACTTGGTTATTGTTAAAACATCGATGTTAAAAAATATTTGATGTTATCTAAAACATCGATGTTTTTTGTCCCAAACTATGATGTTAAAATATATTTGTTTTTGTCATTTATGTTAAAAACCACTTTTTATTGTTAAAACATCGATTTTTTATAATTGTGGTTGCATGTTGTTTTTAACATCGATGTTAAGAGCATACAAATTGATGTTTTTTGTCCAAAATATCGATGTTAAAAACAACTTTTTTTAAAACATCGATGTTTTCTGCAAAATTAAATATGTTAAAATATATTTATGTTGTCCAAAACATCGATGTTAAGAGCATATGTATTGATGTTTTTTGTCAAAACATCGATGTTAAAACATTTATATTTGTCAAAAACATCGATGTTAAAAATAACTTTTTATTGTTAAAACTAGTTTCAACATCAATGAGATTAAGAGAATATATATTGATGTTTTTTGTCCAAATTATCGATGTTAAAACATTTTTGTTTTTGTTAAAAACAACGGTTTTTAAAACATCGATGTTGTTTTATTTATTGATATTTTCTGCAAAAATAAATATTTTTTAACAATAAAAATTTGTTTTTAACATCTATGTTTCAACTAAAATTAAGATGTTTAGGTCATCGATGAGTAAACATAATTGTTCCTCATCGATGTCAAAAACAACTTTTTATTGTTAAAACATCAATGATAAACACATATTTGTTTTTTGTCACAAAATTCGATTTTAAAACATATTTTTTTTTTTTTGTCATTGATGTATAAACCACTTTTTATTGTTAAAACATCGAGGTTTTTATGATCGATGTTAAGAGCATACAAACTGATGTTTTTTGTCCAAAACATCGATGTTAAAACATTTTGGTTTTTGTCAAAAACATCAATGTTAAAACAACTTTTTTAAAACAACATCGATGTTTTCTGCAAAAACGTATATGATTTAACATCGATGTTTTGGACAAAACCATTGATGTTAAAAACAACTTTGTTATAGTTAAAGCATCGATGTTAAGAGCATATTAGTTTTGGTATATAACATCGATGTTAAAAATAACTTGGTTATTGTTAAAATATCGATGTTAAAAAATATTTGATGTTGTCTAAAACATCGATGTTAAGAGCATATATATTAGTGTTTTTTGTCACAAAATTAGATGTTAAAACATTTTTTTTTTTCATTGATGTTAAAACCCACGTTTCATTGTTAAAACATCGATGTTTTTTAAGATCGATGTTAAGAGCATACAAATTGATGTTTTTTGCCCAAAACATCGACGTTAAAAACAACGTTTTTTTAAAACATCGATTATTAAAACAACATCGATGTTTTCTGCAAAAACAAATGTTTCCTCATCAATGTTTTGGACAAAAACATCGATGTTAAAAACAACTCTGTTATAGTTAAAAATATCGATGTTAAGAGCATATTTGTTTTTTTATATAATATCGATATTATTAAGAACTTGGTTATTGTTAAAACATCGATGTTAAAAAGAACTTGGTTATTGTTAAGACATCGATGTTAAATATTTGATGTTGTCTGAAACATCGATTTCTTCTGCAAAAACAAATCTGGTTTATCATCGATGTTAAATAATATTTGATGTTGTCAATGTTAAAAATAACTTTTTATTGTTAAAACATGTCTCAACATCAATGAGATTAAGAGAATATATATTGATGTTTTTTGTCCAAATTATCGATGTTAAAACATTTTTGTTTTTGTTAAAAACAACGGTTTTTAAAACATCGATGTTGTTTTAATTATTGATCTTTTCTGCAAAAACAAATATGTTTTAACAATAAAAATTTGTTTTTAACATCGATGTTTCAACTAAAATTAAGATGTTTAGGTCCTAGCAGTTGAATATTTATTAAATGATTATGCAAAACCAACTATGCAGAAAACCTCAATGTTTTTATATATTAGTAATGAAAATTAAACATGCTTTACACTTAAACATCAATTTAAATACGTTTGGGCACTAATATGTTAATGTTTAAAGAACGTATAAATTAAAAAACATCGATGTCGAAAAACATCGATGTTCTTGAACATCGATGTTTTGTGGTTGATGTTTAATCGGCATCGATGTTTTGATTGTAAAAACATCGATGTTCCAAACATCGATGTTTTGCCGTCGATGTCGCATCTCTAGACTGAAGCACTTCCCCGCTGAAAGGCATATGGAGAAGTGATAAAAAAGATCTAGAAGGTGTGGAGGTGAAAATCCGCATCTATATTTTTTTTCGTTTAGGTTCTACTCCAAATACTTATAATTCTCACTTGATTTTATGCTCATTAAGCGATCTAATTTAAAACATGAAAAATTTAAAACTGTAAAAACTTATCTTCAATCAAGTTTTGTCAATTTTTTTTTTTTTTTGGCTTCCACATCGTCGGTAAATTGCAAAAAGTAACTAATTAATATTTCATGTAATTAGATCACTTAAGTACTTTGATGAATTTTCCTTCAAGGGTATTAATATATTTTGCTCTTTGCATTATTGTGTTAGATAGATAAAAGGTTCAGTGTTGTTTTTAGGAACTTGCTGTGATTTTGCATCGGTAAGGTCGAAATGCTCATGATGTACTTGATTGTGTACATAAAAAACTTCACAAAAAAGCACTTAGGTACATATTTTTAACAATAAACCGATTAAATTATTTTTGTTGTTATACAAAAGATATAAAATTGTTAAAAATGAATTATTAGG
Source organism: Aelia acuminata (assembly GCA_911387785.2). Lineage (NCBI taxonomy): Eukaryota > Metazoa > Arthropoda > Insecta > Hemiptera > Pentatomidae > Aelia > Aelia acuminata. The sequence continues at coordinate 49,894,547 of OU426978.1, read as the reverse complement.
CTTCATTTTGTGATGTAGTTTTGACCACAATAAACTAAAAATTGGCCTAGTACGTGTCCTGTCCGCCTTCTAATTAATTCCGCTGACTCTTTAAGCATTAAAATTTTAAATATATCGAAACCCAGAAATAGCTGGGGAGGAGAAAATAAGTTTATTAATATCTCACCATTCGTTTAGTCATGGTACATATGTGTCAATAAAATTCATTAGATCTGCATTCTTCAGAGGGAATTTGTAAACAGAAACAACTAATAAAGTACAACTTGGAATTTATATTTTACATTAATTAAATGAGAAGAAGAAAAAACAATAAGAAAATTAATTTCCCCGCAATTTTTCACCATTTCTAATATTCTGAAATTAAATAATCATTTTTCAAAGTTTTTTATTTTTATTTTATTAAAATTACCATATGAAGCATCTAATTCTTCTGCTAAGATGGCTTAACTACATAGATTCTTGAAGACAGAAGCAAGTATTACACAATACGCAAGAAATGCGATGTGTCGTTCCTTCACATCTCACGGTTCGTTTGGTTATGTTAATTATGTGTCAATTAAATTCATTAGATCTGTATTCATAAAAAGGAATTCGTGGCACGTGTTTAATATGTGCGAGTAATAACGAACTAACGCCAAGGACGCCAGTCTTTCAATTGCTTAAATTTGTCTCTCATGCCAAGGAATCATTTCGTACACGCTAGCTAATTTTAATTATTTTTGTAATTATTGATTTAAAAAATCACTATTTCTTACTGTTCGAACGTTGGGTCAGTTTTTCCGTTTAAATGTGAAAACAAATCAAATATGTATGTATAATGTATTTAATCAAGGACTTGATACTTTATAACAAAAACTCCTTTTATTGCATCATTACATTATATAAAACTGAATCCAACTTCCTTATCACATTAACATATATCAAAAAAAACAGGTGATATAATTAAATCATTAAAAGAATACAAAAATATTACAATTTTCCCCCTCAAAAAAAAAAGGAAATAAGATATAAAAGAAAATATTAATTCAAATTTCTTCAATTAAACGTCTAGGTGGACGACAGTTTCTAACAGGCCGAGGCGACCTTAGGGGCTCTGGATCAGCTCTAACATTTTCACTCGCCTGCCCCATGTCCCTTGGGGTTGGTAGTCTTCTCGAGTTGATCTTGTCTTCTATAACATCTGTATCTGTATTCTCTTCCTCTTCCTTCCTCTCGCGTAGTTGATCTGCGTGCCTAATCCAAAATCCGTCCAATTCTGGCACATACACGCGAAATCGTCTCTGTCCGAGCACTTCTTGAATTATCGCCTTCTTCCAAGTTCTTCTAGGACACCTAAAGTCCATTACCCACACCTTGTCCTTCAATCTAAAATTAACCTTTCTTGTTCCTCTGGCATACTCAACCTGTTTGCCTTGGTTTTTGTGTACAGTATTACTTACCGGATCGGGGCGAAGTAAATCCAATCGAGTCCTCAATAGTTTTCCGAGAAGGAGCTCAGCTGGTGCTTTACCTGTTGTACAATGAACGGAATTACGGTAGTCCATCAAAAAAATTGATAAATCTTTTTCTTTTGATGGTGACGATAATATTAAACTTCGGATAGCACGCTTTACTGTTTTGACAGCGTTCTCTGCTGCTCCATTGGTTTCCGGATGATACGGGGCGCCTGATTTTTGCTCAATGCCATTCCCCTTAAGAAATAAAACAAATTCTTTGGAGTAGAAAGAAGAATAATTATCACAAACAAGCTGTCTAGGTACACCGAATCGTGCGAATAAATCTCTTAAAATCTTCATCGTAGCAACGGCTGTCATATTGCTGGAAGGAATGGCCTCAACCCATTTAGAATAAGCGTCCAAAACAATCAGGTAATATTTACCTCCAATTGGTCCCGCATAATCGATATGTAATCTCTCCCAGGGGCCGCCAGGCCATGCCCACGGGATCATTGGAGCCTTTGGTGGATCGCCTTTGCTATCTAAACATACTTGGCAATTCCGTATATAATCTTCAATATCCTTATCCAATTTAGGCCACCACACATAAGATTTCGCCAAAGACTTAACCTTTACTATACCTAGATGCGATCGGTGGAGCTCTTCCAGAACTCTCTGTCTCAGCTGTTTGGGTACGACCACCCTATATCCCCACATCAATAAGCCTCCTTCCAGATGTAATTCGTGGCGTTTCTTGAAATAAGCATTTAAGGTCTCATCAATGTTCTGCGGCCAGGAGTTCTTCAGAAAATTTATCACTTTAACCAACTCTTTATCTTTTTTTGGTGGCATTTAAAACATCATGATAAAGAATTGGCAAGTCTTCATTGTTGCCTGCATAATTTAAAAATACTTCATCATTTGCCTCCTCGAGGGTATTCTCTCCTTCAGCAGCAGGTAGAGGTGCCCTTGATAACCAATCAGCAAAGTTTTTTTTTGAACTTATGTGACAAATTTCGTAATCATACCCAGCCAAGAACAGAGCCCACCTCTGCAATCGACTGGCGGCCATTGTGGGAATCGGTTTCTTTCTGCTCAAGATGTGAACTAAGGGTTGATTGTCACAAATCAAAGAAAAATGTCTTCCAAATAGATAAACGTGGTATTTTTTTAAACCGAATATGATTGAAAGTGCCTCTTTATCCAATTGTGAATAATTTCTCTCATGACGCGTCAAAGTTCGACTGGAAAAAGCCAAAGGTCTCTCGCCCTCCGGAAATACTTGGGATATTGCCGCAGAAATACCGCATTCAGAAGCGTCCACCGTAAGCCTGAGGGGCAAGTCAGGGTTATAATGAGCTAAAACTATAGGAGACGCTACAATCTGCTTCAACCGCTTAAAGGATTCCTCACAGTCATTGTTCCAATTCCAAACGCAATTTTTATGCAGCTGCTGATACAAGGGATGTAATAAATCAGTTGCATTGGGGATAAACCGAATAACATAGTTGATAAATCCCAAAAACGATTGTAGTTCACAGACAGAAGTGGGACGTGGAGCATCGACAATCGCCTTTATTTTATCTTCAGCTAAATGTAGCCCTTCTTTGTCGATTCGGAACCCTAAATATATTACCGATGATTTGAAAAACTCACATTTTTCTTCTGCTAAAGTTAGCCCTACATCTCGTAATCGTTTAAGGACTTCTTCTAGCCGTATAAGCAGCGTCTGATTGTCAGCCGCACCTACCAATATATCATCTAAAAACCAGCCTGTTCCCGCTAGCCCCTGCAAGACACTATCCATGCATTTCTGAAATTTTGCAGGTGCACTGGCTACGCCAAACCACAACCTTTTGCAACGGAACAAACCTTTGTGAGTGGTGATAGTAAGGAGTTCCTGACTTTTTTTATCCAACGCAAACTGTTGATAAGCACTTCGTAAATCTAATTTACAAAAAACGACACATCCCTGAAAATTTTCGAATAAGGAATCAATGCGTGGTAATGGATGTTGATCTATTTCAATACATGGGTTTATAGTTGTTTTATAATCCCCACAAATCCGGACTGCTTTTTTTCCCCCTTTTTTTAATATTGGAACAATAGGTGACCCCCATGGGCTATAGTCTACAGGTTCAATAAGATCTTGTTGCATTAATCGGTCCAACTCCGCTTCTACCAATTGTTTCATTGCATGAGGTAATGGTCTCGCTCTAACAAATTTCGGTTTTGCATCTGGCTTCAAATTAATACTGATTTGACCCCTATTAAACCTGCCTATTTCCTCGGTAAAAACTGTGGGGTACTAAGATTTTAAGTCTTCTATGCATCTCGCTGAATCTATCGTCTGTACCTGAAAATTACTTAAAACTTTACCGTTGTCAATTTTCAAGTTTAAGTTCGAAAACCAATCCCTACCAAGGAGTGGGGGACCCTTAGTATCTACAATGTATAAAGGTTGATCCACAAGAACCTTTTCGTTAAGTTTAACACTTACTTCACATCTACCTATTGGATAAAACGTTGAACCACAGTACGTGACCAGACATTTATTTGTCTCCTGCAATTTTATGTGGTTAAACTTTTTTCGAAATAACTCTAGAGGCATCAAAGTTAAAGAAGAACCCGTATCTACCGAAAAGATTACTGATACCCCTTCTACTGACACTCGAATATCAAAAGAAGAAATCCCTTTACCTACATGAACATTGTAGAGCGGGTCTTCATTTTGTGGCTTCTGGTCCTTCGAGTAACCCTTGACGTTGGTCGAGCCAACAGCAACATTCATGGAAGACCTTTCTGAAACAAAGTTGGTATCTCCATCCTCGCTATCATAATCATTTTTCTTTGATTTATTTTCCAGGAAATTTGTTGATCTACTAACCTTTAATGGTTTTCCTTTCCTCAAACAAACTCTTCTGAGGTGTCCTCGTTGGCCACACGCAAAGCAAATTGCATTTTTAAACTTACAATTTAGTGTTATATGATTTTTATAGCCACAACATTGACAAGGTGTACCTCTAACTCGCTGTGCACGACAATCTTCCCGAGCTGTCAAGCTAACCTCTTCCAAATCGTACGAGTGAGAGGTAGCTTCTTTGTTTAATGCAATTTCGAAAGCCTTTTCAAGGGTTAGTGAGGTAACCTCTTCTTCAAATAACCTGTCCATTATTTTGTTTGTTCCCATTCCCATAATGAACCTATCCCTAACCATAGTTTTAAATTCTTGATCTTCAAAAAAACAATGACTCGCTAAACTTTGAACCCTAGCCAACCAATCCGGAATCGATTCGGTATTTTCTCGGTGTGAATTATAAAATCGATATCGCGCACTAAATCCAGCATCTGATTTCTTAAAATGTCTATCAACCTTTGAGATAAGCTCCGAGTATGTTAAATCATCCGGTTTTTTTGGTACACACAAACTCAAAATTAATTTATATGCGGCTTCGTCACAAGTATTAAGAAATAGGGCTCGTTTAGTATTCTCATCTTCTATCGATTTTATAGTAAAGTAGCTGCTTAGTCTTCCTTTAAATATAGGCCAATCATTATCAAGTTTGAATTCCCGCAAATGACCCACATAACTGGAAGCCATTGCAAAAATATACTACAATACAGAAATAAAAAGTGAATACTTATCTTCAAGCGAACACGTCTCCAAACACCTCGTCGCCAAATATAATGTATTTAATCAAGGACTTGATACTTTATAACAAAAACTCCTTTTATTGCATCATTACATTATATAAAACTGAATCCAACTTCCTTATCACATTAACATATATAAAAAAAAACAGGTGATATAATTAAATCATTAAAAGAATACAAAAATATTACAGTATGCTACCAATGAGTTTTTTAAATTCATGAATATCTAAGCTAATGCTACAAATGAAGGACTTAGTTATTGTAGGTACTATGTTTATCTTAATTTGCATAACTGTAGCGTGTACCCCTTTTAATAATCTCCCACATAGTGTGATTTTCCCATTATGCTTAAAATAACGTGTGATCCGCGTGACATTTTTTTGGCAGTTGAAAAGTAGATGCACTCACCTTGGTTCAGTCATTACCGATTGATATATATAACCTCTTTCCTAACGAAATTAAAGTTCAAAACGCCCAAAATTTAGTCCCTTAATAGCTTATTTGCAATACCTTTGTTAGGTAAATTAGGACTTAGATCCTCAACAGCATGAATTTTTACGAAAAAAGGAGAAATTAAATGATCCATTTGAGTTAATTATTGTATTATTAAAGGAATAACAGTTTTTCATTATCATTTTTCCTTAGAAAGTGTTATACCTTTCGCTAAACACGCAAAATGTTAGTCGTTCACATGCTAATCGCTTAAGCAGTGAGGCACTAATCTTTCACGATTTAAAAATGTATTGTAATTTAACTGCGAACCTTGATGACGGTATCTTTGCTTCCTTCACAATTTCGTGTACTTTCGAGATTCGATTAATTCGTTAAAAATAAAAAATAATAAATAAATAAAACCAAAACAATTTTTTCAAGTGTACATAAAGTAGGATGATAATACTGCTCATGGACTTCATATATATATATATATATATATATATATATATATATATATATATATATATATTCTCAAAACCTGAGTTAGCTTAAAATATTAAGGACCAAAGATAAAAAATTCGAATAAGCAGATATAACATGTTTTTCCATATGATGTCAAATTTAATAAAAATAAGTCCGAGCGCCCGTGAGAAAAAAATAGACTAACTTATAAAAACATTTATATTAACATCGACTTTGTTAATTTCAAAGAATAAGAATATGCCGATCATATTTAGGTAACGTAAATAAAACGCTAACGATATTAAGATACATTTTTTTTTCGGGCAATTTTTTTTATCCATATAAAATAAGATCGATATTTTACTTACATGCGAAAACAAATTAATTCCCTTTTAATTAATTCATCACACAAATTAATTCATACTTAATCATATTAAGTATGAGTGAGGCGAGCATGAATTTTAAATTGATCAGATCTTTTTTTTTTTTTTTTTAAGGGCAGTAAATTATCAATTGCTTTCTTGATTGATGATATCAGAGTAATACTTTTTGTGTACAATGTTTATTGCGGATTATAGGATATTACATTCTTTTTTTATTAGGGTTGTCGAGATTAAATTTAACGTTACTATTATTATGTTATTTTTCGTTTTTACCCTAATTCCATTAACAAATGCTTCTTCTTCTTTGAAATGTCAAGTCAGCATCTCACTAGTTTATATTTTACTCGCTCTAATTAGATGTTCAATGTTTCTTTGATCTGCCTGCTACCTTTGCTGAAATGTACTCAAATTAAAGATGGAAGTAATTAAAAAGTTGGATAAAAAAAGGAAGAAATGGATTTTTTTTTTTTAAAAGTGCAGCCTGGTATATATATTTTGCAGCAATAAACTTATAAGAAATAATAGAAAGATTCTTTAATTATGTAATTTTTTATAACACGAAGATTTCTTTTTTCATTTAAAAAAAATTAAAATTATGTCCGACTATTCTCTCCAAATATGGAATTTGGTTTTTTACAAACCATGGTTTCGGTTTTTATTGTCTATATCTGTTGGTGTAGGTTTCATAGTATTTCTATATTAATCTCTACAAATCGTAGCACTTTGGATGTATTTTTTATTTATGTGCACTGTATTGTAGGGGTACTTAATAAACGTTTATGGTGGGAAATACTTATTTAATTTATTTAGTCATCAGTTTTCTATGATTAAAATTCCAATTTTAATTAATTAATCTTTATATTTTATGAAAGTCCTGACAATAAATAATAACTCTTTTGCTTTTTGTAATTTTTTAACTTAATCTTTTCATTTGCTGTTTGTAAAAATATTAAGTTAAAGTTTAAAAAGAAACAGCAAAGCTTAAAAGTAAGTCAACAACTCATCATTCACTCGGTGCCATACTGTCTGGAGTCTTACCTTGGCTGCTGCCTGCAAAACATTGATTACCTACACCAAATTGCATACCCGTAATTTTATAACAATATAATGAGTATTTATAAGACATATTTATTATTAAATTATAACTATATATATATATATATATATATATATATATATATATATATATTTGTGTTTAGTTATTTATTTTTATTGGTCCACCTAATATATAGCCCATACCTTGAATAATGTAATAGTCTTCGCACAACGGATCCAGATGGCATATTTTTCCATATTTATGATAATTTATATTTCTCTCAGTGTCTCATGCATTAAACCCTTTACCAATGGTCTTTCTACCTCTCAATAATTCTGTTAATAAATTTGTATTATATTTTGGTATCGTAACGTCCCAGACAGTCTATTGTAAACAGCAGACGTTCTATTGTAAAAATGTGAGACATACTTTGTGATATATTTTGGTGTCATCAAGATAAGAACAAATCTTAAAGATACGAACTTATTGCTGATTCCGTTACATTGGCGATGGATATTACTTTATTTTCCTATTATTTTTTATTTTTTGGCATTTGCAACCTTTTTCGCTCGCATGTCTCAATTATGAATTACTATTAAAAACGGAAGTCGAAATTTTTCACGTTAAATATTAATCGAGTTTCTTATAGGAAATGTACGATTGGTTCAATATTTGCCTGGATGTATTTGTATAACTCCTTTGCTATTACCGTTGGGGGTTTTCGTACAAAAGAGGTAGCCCCCCCCCCTTGTACAAATATAATTCACGTCACTGGATACGAACATCTTCAGATCAGATTTGAATCCGGTTATACGTCACTTTCTTATTGCTTGGGACCACATAGGTGTCGTTCAAAAGCAAATATTTCTTGTACTTTATTTATTTAGTTTTATTTATTTATTCATTTTTGTCTAAGCTTTACTGTCTTCCATGAACTTTTATTCCGGATGCGATGGCATTACTCTAATTGTATAATTTTCAAATTTTTTATTATAGATTATTGCTAATTAATAATTTTTGTGAGCACTAAGATCTATTCAACGAATAGTTTTTTTTTTCTTAAGTGACCAAAGCTTACTTTTATTTTATTTATTTATTTTAAGAGTACATTTTTTAAATCTAATCTTAAAAGTAAAAATACTCTTAAAGAGTTCACTCAGTTTCTGTACTTTAATGCTATTATAATCGATTATTAGTTTTAATTTAATTTTGAAATAATCTAAAAACTAACAACTTTCGCTCTGTCACATTACTAACAACTGAAGCATAAGTCACATACGTGTCGGAAATTTTTAAATGTTGAATCAATCCACAGTTTTAAAACTTTTGTTATTCTATTTTATTTTCAATTTACGAGATCATTTCAATGCGTGCCATGACACACTTATTATATGACATTGCACACCTCTTTTTCATCCTGTTCACCTATCCGACATTTTTAAAACTATTCAATTTTTTTATTTTAACAGCTATAGTAAAGAATATTGATTTTATTACCATGATTACCCTGAGAAGAGGGGATAAATTAATTTTTTAGTAGTTATTTACTCTGTTATACATGAATGAGACCCAGTTAGCTAGCTATTTACAACAATTCGCGCATCACAAGGGCTATGACTTAGCTGCTGTCGATATCCAGGCCTGGCTCAATATTAGCATTTCAGATAGGTCTTCTTGTTGCCATGGTTACTGGATTTTTCATCCTATCGCGTAAACATTGCATATTTATTGGACATTGTCTCCTTTTTATATATGTTGCACTTTTGTATGCATTTGTTCTTAGCTGAAAATGAATTTTAAAAATGTTGAAACACGGTTTTCGTAATTCGTAATAAATATGCATATCGTTATGGGGCGGAACTGGGATGCTGTTGTGAATCAACGGAATATTTCAAAACTATGATTTAACCAATAATAAAAAAATAAAACTTGGCCTTTCTCTCATTCTTCCTGAATTTGTAGATCACTTGGTAGTAAAATTATCTACATTATCTTTAATTTACTTATTTTTTAAATGTACCTTATTTATGTACTTTAATTTTGTTTGTATGCACCAATGACTCATCCTAAAATGATTCTTTCAAAACATTAAAAAAAAAAAATTCTAATCGCCATATTCGTCGTTTAAAAATAAGAAAAGACGCTTGTATATTATATGTATAATGTTATATTCTTGTATATTATAGGGCTTCCATTTTTATTTCCAGTAATCGTACCATATATCCTTACTAACTTAAAATGAAACGACAAATTTGTTGATATTGATCTAAGTTTATTTAGTTGAAACAAATCGATTTATCTAAATGGTTCAGGATAAATCAGATAATAAATGTTAAAAGAAGACACGTTCATCCAGGAAGTGTTGTAGTAACCGATTGTTGGAAAGTCTGTAAGAATCTATTTAATAATGGACCCTTATTACTTGACGGTAAAGCTTAAATAAAAGTTGGTGGACCAAGAACACTTGGAAATATAAAAAATTGAAGACTGTGAGGATCAGTGAAGCGGGGAAACCAACAGAAACTTACTGGCTTCCTATCTAGCAGAACTTATGTAGATAATTCGAATGAACCAAGACTTTTTTAAAGAAACCATAGATATTTATCAATGTTGGATGGGGGTTAAGAAATGATTTATAAGGTTTGTTCCGACAAGCAGGTCAAACCCCCACCGTTAACCATTATTTGGAATGAGTAACACACCTTCACTAACATGCCATTATTTCTACTAGTTCCGATACAGTTTTCGAACGATAAAACCAACCAATGCAATATAAAATCAAAACAGTGGGGACTTGCTCAGTAGTAGGCCTTTCGTATCTTTACTGTTACTTAGGACTCCTTGTTGGTAAAATCTATATTTAAATTTGTAGTTGTAAATATGGAGCCCCAATAAGATACAAGTACCAAGAAAAGAGACAGTTAATAATAATTATGTATAGATCTTGGATTACCACCTATATAATGCCAACTTCAGTCTGATATATACGTTGCAATCATATTTCTTGTTGAATTATAACACTCTACACTTCAAATATTCGAAAAATTTGAGCAATTTTTGTTTATGGTAAGGACTCTGTGGTTGTTAATATGTTCTATTTTAGTAATCACTTGTCTAGAACCTTCTCTGTTCCTACTCGCCTCCAAGATTCAAACTTATCACTAGCCTTTAGAATGTTGAATTCAACTGTCTGTCAGATTTATTTATAAGAACTATAAATTTTCATTGCATCTTTCCTATTTTTACAAATCCACGAAGTTTCTCTAAGTTTGTACCTTGTTGTCTAAAACGTGAACAAAGAGCAAGATAGAAAAGTTCACAAAGTACTCGTAGATTCGATCATAAATACGAATAATTGTTGAGGATAAACAAAATAGATAGAAGAAGTGACAGTGTAACCTAACTTTTTTTTTATACTTACGTCTTTAACAGACTTTGTCATAATGAGTGGTGTTTTTTCTGTTTGTGTTGTGTTTCTGATTTATAATAAGCGGTTTATTTCGTTGTTTATTTTCTATTTTATTCTCTACTTTTACTTTTATTGACTAGGTCAGTAAATAAATTTGAAAGTAGCTCTGATTTGGATGCAGCTCTCTGAAAAAGTGGATATGAATTATATTTCTAGTAATTATTTACAATTTGCTGTCAAATATTATCGAAAATTCGGAATAATTCTTCCAGGAATGTCTTTGATTTGGGGCTTGTTATGTCCATTGATTTCGAAGAATACCTACATGCAAAACATTTAGGTTGATGTGTATGTAAATTTATGTGGCGGCGATATTATTAAGAGGACATATTTATAACAGTTTTAAATAGCATTAAGGAACTAAATAACGAAACGAAATACAGAATAGAACGAAATAAAGAAATTAACAATGAATAAAATATTAATTTATTTTTTTATATATTTATTCAATTTCCATGATATACCAACAGCGTTGTCATTGTTTGTAATGTCAGATTATAAACATCATGATGATAGCCTCCGCTGACATACCTAAGTAACAATAGATATTAGATTTTTATTCCATTAAATTGATGATCTGTCAATTTTGTGTGTTAGGTAGAAAAATAGTTTTGAAAAATAATGATCATGTCAATCAATAATGTCATACATTATCTGCGGATAAAAATATTTCTCTAGTGGCGCCGTTACTTTAAATATGCCTGAAAAATGCTTAAGTTTGTAATCTTATAGTCTTATAGTATATATATATATATATATATATGTATATATATATGTATATATATATGTATATATATATGTATATATATATATGTATATATACTACTTAAGCAAAAGAAAATATTTTCTAGAATAATTGAGGGAAAAAATTTTAGATGTGCATGCGTTACAAGAGTTTTCTTACATAAAACCGAATGCTCTCATTCTTGCTATCAAAGTATTATCTATTTGTCATTCGATATATGCTATTATCTATCTTATTTATTCGATTAGAACTCCTTTTCAGTGAACGACGCCTACACTTTTTTCTTTCATGCACAAACCATATGTTTGAATTTCAATGTTTACATAATACTTTTGAGCCCTTGAAAATTATGATTTTTAAAAACAATTTCGATTCACCGAGTTTAATTTTTTTCCTAATTCTGTTTAATATCTCTCTGTTTTTTCTTTGTTTTTTTTTCATAGACGCTTCTATATGAGATAAATTACGGCGAGTTTTAAATATCTTTTAATTAAATATATATTCTGTCGAGGTTATTTTAAATGATTTATTAACCTATAATTGGTAATCTATACTATGATTAATGAACGTTTCTGAAATGGCAGTTCGTTTTCGACCTGGTTAAATACCAAATTGCACAATAACTTCTTGCTGATGATTTACGCTCTTAGGATCCCCACTATATCTTGTCACCTCCTTCACTACTCAGATCTGAAACCATTAGAAATTATCTGCCGCGTCTCTGTTCTACGATGACGAAGAGTTCGACAGTCGCGAAAAGTGGTGCGAAGAAGAAGGTAAGTCGCGAGTAATAGTTTTCGATTAATATTATTTTTCATTTTGTAGAGTATCCTCGGTTTTAGCCAGAAATATTCACATAACCGGACCGTTGTCAGGGGTTTGGTGGATTATTATTACTGTTTAAAAAATGAATTGTTGTTATGGAATAGGTGAATAGTTGATCATATGATTAATCAAGGTGGTCCCGACAGAAGTTAATCAGTTGAGATTTCTTCATTTGGAACATAAAATTTTTGTACTTTGAATTCAATTAATCTTTCAATTCATTTGAATTCAATCTTAAATATCTGCTAATTGTAAAAAATCTGGTGCGTGCGCGCAACACACAACTTTCACTTACCAACTTACTTAGATTAGAAATTGACGTGTTTTGCTAAATATCATTTCCCAAAGTCACACATTTTTCTACATTCATATCTTATTTTTGTTAATCGTTAAAGCCGTTTTTGAGTAAATAAAAAAACCCCGTGAAAATGATACAAAATTTATTAAGTTAAGTCCCCCCTCCCGTAGATCAATTTTGATGAAATTTTTACAGTCATAGCTCGGGCATATAAATACATCAAATACCAAGTTTGATCAAAATCGTTATAACCGTTTTTGAGTAAATAAAAAAAAAACACGTGAAAATGATACAAAATTTATTAAGTAAAGTCCCCCCTCCGGTTGATCAATTTTGATGAAATTTTGACAGTTATATCTCGGGCATATAAATAGATCAAATACTCAGTTCAATCAAAATCGTTAGAGCCGTTTTTGAGAAAATCGAAAAAAACCTAAAAAGTTATTAAGTAAAGTACCCCCTCCCTTTAAGTAATTTTGATGAAATTTACGCTGTCACATCGCGGACATATACCTACACTAAATACCCAATTTCATGATCGCACGGTTTATAGTTTTTGAGCTAGTCTGTTCACACACACACACACACACACAGACACACAGACACACACACACACACACAGACCATTTCGCGGGACTTGGTCATTTCGACTCAGGGGACCTCAAAACGTGTATTTCCGTTGAAAACCGGAAGTCGAATTTTTTCACGATCGCAATACTTCCACTTACTATATAATTCATATATAGGTAAGTGAAAGTAAAAAAAAAAATCTGGTGCGTGCGCGCAACACACAACTTTCACTTACCAACTTACTTAGATTAGAAATTAATGCGTTTTGTTAATTGCCACTTATCAAATGAACAGAACAGTTTAATTATAACGCATTGGTTTGTCATTAAAGGCGTACGGCGCATGCGTGAGCTCAAGGTGTTTTATGAGTTGACGGAATATTTTTCTTTTTTTCTCCTGTATATGTTTACTTGATTCTCTTCATATATCATATTTAGCCGTTTCTTATTTTTAAGCGTGATGAGAGACAGTTAATTTCCCAATATAAACTAAAACAAAGGTACTTTATAGAAAAACAAAAAAAGCCCCTTCCCCATTTAAGCCCCCTCAGAACATTTTAATAATGATAAAGCTTACCTGATATTAAATAACAACTAATTTTCATTAAACATAACGAATTTGATAAAAATAGTTAAAGCCGTTTTTGAGATAATCGATCAAAAAGGTAAAAATTGGACAACATTTATTAAGTAAAGTCCCCCCTCCTGTTGATCAATTTTGATGAAATTTTTACAGTCATATCTCGGGCATATAAATACATCAAATACCAAGTTTGATCAAAATCGTTAAAACCGTTATTGAGTAAATAAAAAAAACACGTGGAAATGATACAAAATTTATTAAGTAAAGTCCCCCCTCAGGTTGATCAATTTTGATGAAATTTTTACAGTCATATCTCGGGCATATCAATAGATGAAATACTCAGTTTAATCAAAATCGTTAGAGCCGTTTTTGAGAAAATCGAAAAAAACTTAAAAAGTTATTAAGTAAAGTACCCCCTCCCTTTGAGCAAATTTGATGAAATTTTTGCTGTCACATCGCGGGCATATACATACTCTAAATACCCAATTTCAGGTTCGCACGGTATATAGTTTTTGAGCTAGTCTGTTCACACACACACACACACACACACACACAGACACACACACAGACACACACACACACAGACCATTTCGCGGGACTTGGTTATTTTGACTCAGGGGACCCCAAAACGTGTATTTCCGTTGAAAACCGGAAGTCGAAAATTTTCACGATCGCAATACTTCCACTTACTATATATTTCATATATAGGTAAGTGAAAGTAAAAATGATTACTTCAGAGAGTTTTTAGAACTGTGAATTATCAGGAACAATGATCGTTGATTAATATTTAGGACATTAAGTCATGTTCTTTACATTTAATCTGCTTTTTTTGTATTAGCTGTATTTTAATCAGTGCAAACTACAAAACTGTTCCCGTACATGCTGTTAAAAAAAAAATATTACTATGGTTTACTCTTAAAGATGATTCAGTCTGTGACGCGGCACCCCAGGTAGAATATAAAAACCCAAAAACGTTTTTCTCTTTTTCTCGAGTACATGTTGAGAAAAATAGGAGAAAAACACAATTCTAAACGATTTTAATGAAATTTGCCCTTGATGTCCTCCTCTACATATAGATAAAGCGCATATAAATACCTCAGAAGAAGCAAATAGTTGCAATGATAAATTTATTTTCGCAAAACAGTCTTCGAGGAATATTATAGTAAAAAATCAGAATTCATAAAAATCAGAAGGTAATTATTTCATACTTTTCAGTGAATTTAGTTTTACTGGTTCCTAGGTTTCGAAGTCGGTTTAATTTTTTTTTATGAAATGTTTTTTATTTCATACTTTTTAGTTGGAGAAGATAACAAATGTAGAAAACCGTGCGTTGGTTTAAAAAAAAAATTCGAAATCTTTTTACGCTCTACCACTTTCATCTTTCCCGGGCCTTTTTATTATTATATATTATTACAATAAGATGTTACAAATAGTCTCAGATAGACATGTAAGTATGTTGTGTATTAGCAACCCAATGTAGTTGGGTAGCATCTCTTTTATGATGAATAAAATGTTTCTCACTATATATAAACAGTCACCTTTTCAATTTTATTAATACACACAGAAAAATGGGAAAGCGGTGCGTGTATTTTACAACTTTCAACCTACTACGTTTTATAATTAAAAATGGTTTCTATTTTTTTAAAGATCAATGTTCCATTGCGAAGGGTGTTTGCTAAATACTCGTATTGTCGTCAGTACTTGTCATTTACATTCATCATCAGTGTTCCGAGATGTGTTGAGTTAAATATACATAAATACACAAATCCGGCCATTCCAAGATGAAGTCACTGAACAGTCGAGATTTTGGCCGGTTTTCGACAAGATATTGTTAATGGAGAATCGATGGTAACATGACCTATACCATAATACTCGTAAATTGGAATTATGATTGCTTGAATATCCTTCTGAAAACTATGGCGATATTATGCACTAATCCAAGAGGGACCGTTAATATTGCTTTATTTAAATCGATCGCTGGAAAAGTAATGATTAAAAAACATCATTGGATAGAAGTCTCAGCAAAAAAAGGGGCAGCCATAACATTGAACGATATAAAAAAGACTGCCCCGTTAGGATAGAAGCAACAGGGTTTGGGACTCATTTTATGGTTAATTTATTATAACGAATGATATTATTATTCTTGATACTACACTACTGATTTAATTCAAAAGGTTGAGTCAATTATGTTCGTAATTCCTTTCGATGAGTTTTGACTAAATTTATTACCTAAGTACTATGAATTATATCCTTCGTAATAAAATATTATTCAGAAAATAAATTGCTAGACATTGTTGCTTCAATATTAGTGGCGTAGAATTTATGATATTAATCATTTTCATGGCTGCCAAATTTTTGCTGAGGGGACTTTCATATAATGAGGTTGTTTTCTGGGAGTTATCAAGTTTTATTTTGCACTTTTTATTGATGGATGAACATCCGCAAAAGCCTCAATAGTTGCAGAAACAAAATTAAAAACCGATAATAGTAATCCGGATAGCATAACAGAAATGTCACCCATGAAGAATCGACACAAGATCTCCGACAAGATATTCAACATTGACTGAGTGTATCCGGAAGAAGACAGAGGTATATTGTTAAGTCAACTGAAAATGAGATTTTCCAGACATTATTGTATTCCTTTTTAATGGGCATTGCGAGTGACTACGATTTTAAATTTAAACGAACCTTCGGAAACTTGAAGAAGTCTCAAATTCTGCATTAAAACGGTTATCAATACTCAGTCTTTCTTGGAATTCCACGAATTTTGTGGTCTTATGATTATGGTGTCCAACCGTCGATTAGATCTAAATTAAAAAGGTTTACTGTTATCGGTGAATATATATATATATATATATATATATATATATATCTAATATTCATGCTAATATCGCTCCAGAAAACGATTATTGTACAGATTATTGAAATCTATTGTTGAAAAAATTAGTTAAGGTTATGTATAGGTTTGTTCCAACAAGCACTTAAAACACATCGATAACCAACAGACTACTGTTGTTGTTCTCCCCCCACTCTTTTGATTCTGAATTTGATTGGTTGGTTTTCCCATTTGATTCATCCAGCGGTAAGAAAATACTAAGATTTGTTAGTTTACCATTAGTTTTAATAGCTTGTTGAAGCATACCTTATGTTACATATGCCACATGTTTTTCAAATAAGTAAACATTTTGAGTGATAATTAAATAATTATTTTCATGTTTTTTCCCGATAACTTCTTAAATAAAGTAAGAACCCAAAAAAGGTTTCAGTGGGACCACCTTGGGAAAATACTCTACAAGATGCAAAAGGTTTCGTTCCAATTTCCATCCATCTCTGAGTAATCGGTGAACATACATAGAAAAAAAAATCTGGTGCGTGCGCGCAACACACAACTTTCACTTACCAACTTACTTAGATTAGAAATTGACGTGTTTTGCTAAATATCATTTCCCAAAGTCACACATTTTTCTACATTCATATCTTATTTTTGCTAATCGTTAAAGCCGTTTTTGAGTAAATAAAAAAAAAAACCGTGAAAATGATACAAAATTTATTAAGTAAAGTCCCCCCTCCCGTTGATCAATTTTGATGAAATTTTTACAGTCATATCTCGGGCATATATATACATCAAATACCAAGTTTGATCAAAATCGTTAAAACCGTTTTTGAGTAGATAAAAAAAACACGTGAAAATGATACAAAATTTATTATGTAAAGTCCCCCCTCCGGTTGATCAATTGTGATGAAATGTTGGTTATCACATCTTTGGCATATAAATACATCAAATACCAAGTTTGATCAAAATCGTTAAAACCGTTTTTGAGTAAATAAAAAAAACATGTGAAAATGATACAAAATTTATTAAGTAAAGTCCCCCCTCCGGTTGATCAATTTTGATGAAATTTTTACAGTAATATTTCAGGCATATAAATAGATCAAATACTCAGTTTAATCAAAATCGTTAGAGCCGTTTTTGAGAAAATCGAAAAAAACGTAAAAAGTTATTCAATAAAGTACCCCCTCCCTTTGAGCAATTTTGATGAAATTTTTGCTGTCACATCGCGGGCTTATACATACTCTAAATACCCAATTTCAGGTTCGCACGGTTTATAGTTTTTGAGCTAGTCTGTTCACACACACACACACACAGACACACACACACACAGACCATTTCGCGGGATTTGGTTATTTTGACTCAGGGGACCCCAAAACGTGTATTTCCGTTGAAAACCGGAAGTCGAAATTTTTCACGATCGCAATACTTCCACTTACTATATATTTCATATACATATAGGTAAGTGAAAGTAAAAAAAAAAAATCTGGTGCGTGCGCGCAACACACAACTTTCACTTACCAACTTACTTAGATTAGAAATTAATGCGTTCTGTTAATTGCCACTTCTCAAATGAACAGAACGGGTTTAATTAAGAACAATGATCTGTCCTTAAAGGCGTACTCCGCATTCGTGGGCTCAACGAGTTTTATGAGTTGACTGAATATTTTTATTTTTTTCTCCTCTTTATGTTTTCTTTATTTTTATCATATCTCATATTTAGCCATTTCTTATTTTTAGGCGTAACGAGACCAAACAGTTAATTTCTCCATAAAAAAAAAAACGAAGGTGCTTTATAGGAAACAAACAAACAAAAAATGGCCCCAACCCCCCCCCAAAAAAAAGCCCCCTCAGAACATTTTACTAATGATAAAGCTTACCTGACATTAAAGAAAACCTAATTTTCATTAAACATGACGAATTTGATAAAAATTATTAAAGCAGTTTTTGAGATAATCGAAAAAAAGGTAAAAACTGGTAAAAAAGTTATGAAATAAAGTGCCCCCTCCGACTGATAAATTTTGTTGAAATGTTGGCTATCACATCTTTGGCATATACATACATCAAATACCCAGTTTGATCAAAATCGTTAAAGCCGTTTTTGAGTAAATAAAAAAAAAATCTGGTGCGTGCGCGCAACACACAACTTTCACTTACCAACTTACTTAGATAAGAAATTGACGTGTTTTGTTAAATATCATTTCCCAAAGTCACACATTTTTCTACATTCATATCTTATTTTTATTAATCGTTAAAGCCGTTTTTGAGTAAATAAAAAAAGCAAGTAAAAATGATACAAAATTTATTAAGTAAAGTGCCCCCTCCGGTTAATCAATTTTGATGAAATTTTTACAGTCATATCTCGGTCATATAAATAGATGAAATACTCAGTTTAATCAAAATCGTTAGAGCCGTTTTTGAGAAAATCGAAAAAACCCTAAAAAGTTATTAAGTAAAGTACCCCCTACCTTTAAGTAATTTTGATGAAATTTATGCTGTCACATCGCGGGCATATACCTACACTAAATACCCAATTTCAGGATCGCACGGTTTATAGTTTTTGAGCTAGTCTGTTCACACACACACACACACACACACACACACACACACACACACACACACACACACAGACACACACACACACACACACAGACCATTTCGCGGGACTTGGTTAATTGGACTCAGGGGACCCCAAAACGTGTATTTCCGTTGAAAACCGGAAGTCGAAATTTTTCACGATCGCAATACTTCCACTTACTATATATTTCATATATAGGTAAGTGAAAGTAAAAAAAAAAAGTCACATACGTATCGAATAGAGTAATCTCCTGTTTCGTTCGAAGTCGGTTAAAAATAGATGAACTATCTCAAGTACTCGTAAGTTTCTTTGGATGGTTAATAATAACTTAATAATTAATGGTTTAATAACTTTCTGAGGTGTATAGAATCGCAACGATTCGTTACGGCACAATGCATAAAAGTCTCGGCAAATGATCAAATTTCAGATAACTCAAATTAAACTTTTTTTGTCTTATGTTAGTATCGGTATGCATTGTAAACAAATCATAAGCTACTATGATCTTATAATGTGTGCTTTTACGATGGATTAAATGATTCACTGTGGTGACTAAGCTTCCCGCGGAATTAGATTCTCAGCTGTTTATTGATAACTGAAGTGAATCATCGGTAATATAGGACGAGTATTATTAGTGTTCTCTGCACGATCGTATTATACATCTTGAATTATCATAATAATTAATTAAATATTCTTAATTAAATATTCTTAATTAATCAAAAGATTAATTCTTCATTATATTTAATGCATTACTTGAATGATGATTGTGTGTTTGCTGTACGCATATTATTTTGTCTAATCTTTTCTATTTCACTTGACCATTTTCTTCTTATTGTTATGTTTCATTAGGCTTTGTTTTGTTTTATTGAAGTTTGTTTATTATCGTTTTAAAAATCATATTATCTGTATAAAACTATAACTAAAATACGTCTCATGTAACATCTGTCGTTGTTGATGCTGCAGAGGTCTATGCACCAGTATCGCTGGAGGCGGCCCTCTGCTGTACCACCGGCGACACAAATAACATGTACATTGTATACAAAAATGTATGGTATGTACAGTATACAAAATAAACTCCCTTCTGGCAGGGTTACTGGGAGAAGGAAAATATAAAAAAAAAAAAAAATACTTGAACGATGATTTTTCTAAGATTATTAAACTTTGTATTTTTAATAATTTTATTGCATACCTTCAACTTTTAAATAAAAAAAAATTCTATAGTACTGTTTCTTGGTAACAAGGTAACTTGGTCGTGCAAGATGGTGATCACGCTCAACCTCAGTTTCCTTCCCTTAATTTTTCGATTAAGGGACCTACTTTATAGGATGGGTTTGCCTCTGGAGGGTCTTTTAGCAACAGTGTGTGACCGTGAATATTAAAGATGTCCAGCTAGGCCAGAATCGAACTGAAGACCTTGTGCACAGCAGTTCAATGCCTTACCATGCTACCCGTTCCCATAATTTAAAAAATAATTACTTACATTTTTAAATATGAAATTGTATAATTATACATATATAATATGGTTTAATTAACCATTTAAAATAAATTGAAACACATATTCGGGCTCTTGCTTCTATGAACTGACTTTATTGAAAACCTGTTTGTTTGCTATTCACTTTTGCTAGTTCTGAAACTGTGTTGATTTTAATTTAATTCTTTACAACAGTATTCAGTACAACAGTATTATTGAATTAAAAATAATAATTTTATTTTAACATTACAATGCATGAATTAAATAATAATGATGATAAATTTCATCCATCTGATGTAAGATTTTATTTCTGTTTTAGGTGAGTTTCATTTCCTCAGTGATGTCTAACTTATGGTAGTTATAGTTGGTAAGTTAAGGAATTTTTTTCTCTAGAGTTTGATGTAAATGTATCTATTTTTAAACGCGCCCAGCGTCCATACAATAATTTTTATATCATTTTATGTTAAAAGCCAGAATTTAACTTTACAAAAAGTAAGATAAAGAACAAATAATATGCAGAACAATTCAAATTTTAGTTGTAAAAAAGGTAAAAAAGATAAATAATGAAGGAAATTTGTTGACCGTAGAAGATTATGAGATGGAAATGGTTGGGGGTGCGGTCAAATGAAAACACTATATGTGAAATAACATATATATTGTGCCGACGTTTCGACCCGATATTCAGGTCTTCTTCAGGGCTAAATATAAAACAAGATAGCAACCAATAAATATGAAGAAAAGAAAAATAACAAATAAATAAAATAATGAGTAATATATGTATCTATATACATATATATGCATGAAAAAATGAAAATGAGTAAATAATTGCATAATAAAATAATATAATTTTTTTTTTTTTTTTTTTTTTTTTGTGTGTGAAATTAGATATTTAACAAAAGAATATGAATAAATCAATAACAATATTAATGGGAATAACAATATTAAATGAATAACAGAATAATAACAATATTAAATGGGATACGGAATAGATGTAACGAGGAAGCGGAAGGAATATGTGCGAAGTGAAAATAGGAAAAGATGGGTAAAAGTCTAAAGATATATGTAGCATATAATAGAAAAGGAGGTAGTAATAAAAATAGAAAAAGAAATGGGTAGAAGTCCAAAATATATTAAACAAGAAATAAAACGTACCTGTCGAGTGAACTGTCGGTGATCGACTGCCAACTGAAAAAGGAGGGGGTTATGTTTGTTTACCAAACCATCCGGTGTATCGTAAAAAAGATAAAGGTAAAAACTGATTGCCAGACCCAGCGGAAGGGGTGTTGGGCTGCAGTCTTTTACAAACGGCTGGATCCGGGTGTATAAATTCCCCCTATATAAATTATAAAGGTTATATAAATTCAGGATCCAAATCATGCTAGGTTAGTGCATAGCGCACTAGACTCACGTTGTTAAAGTTAGTGGTTCAAATCCCAGTGTATGATGTTACTTTTTGGGTGGCGGGATGGCCGAGTGGCTAAACGCGTTAGAAAATACGCGTTGCCACTGACAACCGGAGAGATGATTTGAGAACAGAAGATAGCAAGTTCAAAACCCGTAGCCAGGGGAAATTTAATAATACTCGCCATTAATCCCCCCACCCTCTCCTCTGGCCCGGGAAACCCCGTATAGCCTAAACGGCGAGGAAGGGGTGGACCCCCACCCCCCCCCCCCCCCCCCCCCAAAAAAAAAATAATAAAAAAATCAGGATCCATGTATATAAATTGTGAATAGATCACATGTATCGTTATTGATTTCACCTTATCCTCATTTTATATCTTCTTGTTTTGGACATATTTTTTCTGCAATAGTATGTAATTTTTACTATTTTGTACAAAAAAAATTGTTGGATAAATGAATTTTTCCATTTTCCCGAGCAAAAGGCCTTCCTCAATACGTAATAAACGCTTTATATGAATTATCATCATATTCGTTACATGCATTAGCCGAACGCCCAGAATGCTATTTGATGTCTGGAATAAATGGTTTTGTGCTCGGACTTGATACCAGAAAACTTAGTTTACTGTTTGCTATTGTTTTCCTCTTAGCGATAAGACCATCCACTCAAGAAGAAGTTGCTGTCCTGGGCGCGCCACCTGTCTGGAAGTTGAAGATGACAGCTCTCCAATTCTATAACCTCCGCGAGCAGGTGTAAAATATCCTCTCTTCCTATAATTTTCTCAACTTCTTATTTAATCATAAGAGGGTTCCACTCGACAGAATGGTTTTTTTTATTTTTATTTTATTCTGAGTGATAGATAAAAATGTTCAACCTAATGTTATTCGTTTTCGGTTTCCTAAAACAATTACTTTCTTGGTCTTGGCCCCTCTAATACGTGTAGTGTTACATGACTGTAACTCTAATAGACTTAGTTGACATAGACTTGTTGCTATGTTATAACTATGGGTTTGCCGCACACTGTCAACTTTTTATTCTCGTAATATTAAAATCTCTTGTCATTAAAATATTGCTGCTATTGCTGTTGTTCGAAGTGCCCATTAGGCAGTGAAATCGTTTCTTTAAAATCTATTTCATATTAATTTTGTAACTGAGAACTGAGACTGCATGCGTTTGTGATTTTGTCTTAAGGAAAATAAAAAAATACATACAATTTTAGAAACATCTATTGATAAGCACAATGTTTACCTACTGATGGACTATTTCTAAATCATACGATAGTTTAAAAATCATCCAATCAAAATTATTTTTTTTATTTTTAGCTTATTAAACTGATGGCTTAATTTAACTGCTTCTATAAATACAATACTTCGATGTCGAGCTACATGTTAATAGCACGACGAAATTGCCACTTAGCTTATTTAAGTTGTGCTTTGCTTAAGTTTAACATAGTTTTAGGCCTTTGATACATCTGTTTTAAGTATTCACCAAAAAACAGAATTTTCATGCTTCCTAAGATTTCGGGTCTCTGTAACTCAAACCTCTTATACTGAAACAATTAATACTTAATTAAGAAAATAACGAATCCTTTAAAGGTAAGCCTATCTACATATAAGATTAACAGGTTTCCTCTAATTAATAAATTGTTATCACATATTTAATATCAAATAATTATTTAATTTGTATTGTTTAGGATATAAAATTTAGGAAATAAATTTCACATCTCCTAGGGGAATGGGCACAAGATTTAATTTTCTCATTTTCGATGAAATTCCGAAAATTCTCGTCTTTAACCCGTACATTTATTAAGCACTCGACCTCAACTGAAAATGATCCTCTTGGGGTTTATAAAACTCTTTAGAAGGAGTTTCGTGAGCGGGTTTTAATTCACAAACCTTCGGGAGTTTGGATCTGTACCATGGAAGGTTATCCTCCAGAATGGCAATCGAACGTTCTCCTTCTAGGTTGTGACCGTGATATCTTGTGCCCGTGCTTCATGGAAAAGTGACGATTGTGAAATTAGTAGCGAAACAGGAATATAGGTGTCGAAAGACTGGGAAGAGCCATGATGGATTTGAAAGGGAAAAAGTATAAATCTCTTTTATCTTTCTCTGTCCTAAAATAACGTTTTAAATTTGTCTTCTAAGATTTTATTTTTTTTACTGAAGTAGCAACGAGGTAGGAAGTTACCATACCGACATTATTACGTCATTTAAACACAAGTAGAAGGGCAGGTAGAAAATAAAAGAATCTGGAAACGTCAGCAAAGGGACCTCTTGAACTTATCCATATTTTTCCGGATAGTTACGGCTAGTACATAAAAACGTCCAAGCTATTGGAAGCCTTTAGTTTGCTGTGTTTAATTCCATAGTTTTATTTCCTTACTTTACTCTTTTAAATAGGGGTTACCTGTGGTGTAGTGGTTAGCATACCAACCCTATAGATCCAATGGTCCTATCCAAACCCTATACTAGTCTGGATGGTAGCTCTAGGGCTTTATTACAAGGGAGTAAACATTTTTTTTTTCATGCTGTCCTTCGGTGGGGACTTTAAGGCCTGAATTACGCCTACCGAGTACTGGGCCGAGACAGTGCACTCAGCGGAGTGATCGGTTAATGTAATCAGCATTCAGTACTCGGCCTAGTAGCAGGCGAGTGATTTGGGCGAGACAGTGGATAAGAGGCTGTTCTATTCTCTCGGCCGAGTGAATACCCCCACCACCAGCTCGCTCTACTCGGCTCATCACTCGGTCGGTGTGATCAGTCAAGGTGAAGTAAACAAACAGTAAACATAGTAAAGAGATTTATTCCCCGTCTGCATCTTTTTTGATTTATTAAGTTCAAAATGGCTAAATGGAGCTCTGAAACAACAATTAAATTTATACAAGAATATAAATCACAGGAATGCCTCTGGATTTTCAAATCGGCAATCTATAAAAACAAACATATTCGTAATACTGCTTTTATCAAGTTAGTAGAGGCGATGGATTTACCTGACTAGTGTACCAGAGATAAAAAATAAAATTAAAAACTTGGGGTCAACATACAACCAAGAAAAGACAAAAATTCAAGATTCTAAAAAATCTGGTAGTGTTAGTCTTTTGAATTTTAGGAGTTATGATTTCAAGTAAAAAATCAAAATGATCTGTCTTTAATCTCATAAATGATCTATACTTTTTGAGATCTTCTGTTTCAAATTCTCTTAACAGAGTTGCATTTCCTCCTCTAATATCTCTTCTTAATAGCCATTGTTTTGTCCATATTCGTTTTCTATTTTTGCTAATTTTATCTTCGATTTCCTCTATTATGGCAGGTATGGTCAAGTTGCAACATTTCTTAAAACTTTCTTGATTTGTATTATTTGCGTCCTACGCGGAACCATGTTCCAAGAACATATAACCACGATGGCACTGACTCGCCCGCTGTCTCCTCCCTCTGTAATCATCCCAATCCTCAATATTTTGCTCGGCCGAGTGACAGAGCCTCTCAGAGCCGAGAGCTACTCGGTAGGTGTAATTGAGGCTTAAACGAAAGTGCCGAGTCTGTGCAATGTCAGGATAAAGATACCTGTTCTATGATTATTCAAGGCTAGAAAAAATGTATTTGGGTCCCGGTGTGGCTGTGCGGTAAAGCGCCGTACTCCCATGCCGGAACTGCGGGTTCGAGTCCCGCCGTGGGTGGTGCTTTTCTTTCGTAGGAGGAGTATCATCCAGTGCCATGGGTGTTAGTATGGGCAGTATAGGGCCTCAGTGGAAGCCTTAAAGTCAAAAAAAAAAAAAAAAAAAAAAAAAAAAAAAAATGTAGGACTCTTACTGTTACTTTGTCCGATTAGCATAAGTTTTAAAGCATAACTAAAATAAATGATCTATTTAATATAATATAAATAAATGATCTATTTAAAGCATAACTTTAAATAAATGAACAAACAAACTATACTAAAAAGTCCAGAAATCCTCTGGATAATTTTTTGCGGATACTAGCATAAATTAACTTTTAATAAATAAACAAACAAACTATACTACAAATCCAGCAATCCTCTGCATATTGTTTTAAGGATATTAGACGACCATTTTAAATATTTTCCAATTTATTCATTGTTACTATTTAGATTATTCAAACCACCTGTGAATGATCTCGATTACAATAATATTGGAGATTATTTTGTTTGATTTTTGATGAATACATTGTCATTCCTCTGCCACATTAGGAAATGATTGATGGACGAATAGGAGGCGGGTTTACGGAATGTTCAGTAGCCTATTGACCAATCGGCCTTGATACACACTCTCTCATTGGGTGAAGGACTCAACATCTCGTTCATTTATCTGTTTTCCGTTTCTGCTCGACACATCCGCTGTTGTAATGTTTAATATCATTTCTTCATATTTATTATCTGTTCGTAATTTACTCCTAATTTATTATTTTATTTTTTAATATATGACCTTTTTTTAAATAAAAAAGGTTTCAGTATAAAAGATAACAGTGGAATTATTTGGAGAAATAATTTTCAGATGTCTGCAAAAAAATATTAATGGTTCCCCAAATAACTAATTATTGTTATAAAATGAGGTCGATTATAGCTTTGCAGGTAGAATGATGTTTCTTAAAAAAAAAAAAAAAAAAAAAAAAAAAAAAAAAAAAAAAAAAAAAAAAAAAAAAAATCGTTCAAAAAATGTAAACCTACCAAATTAATACACATAAGTGTCTTTATTAACTTCCAGTTATGAAATTTCGTTACCTTACAAATATTTATGTAAATAATTATCGATGGATTATTTGCGAATGTTGTTTTTTGGTTTAGTGGTCCTGTACGTCGGCGTTTTTGTTGGGTGGAGGCGAAAACTCATATTTCTCAATAATTTAAATATTCGAAAAAATTTCTTTGAAAATGAAAATGTGTGGCTAATCAAATGTTGAAAACATGTTTTGCAATGATTATTTTCGTAGATTACATGATATTTGTTACCTAAAATATTTTTTAAGTAAAATAAAATCAAAAACTGTTGATCTATCTTTATGGTAAATAAACTCCGAAGGCCGTTGTACTTATGTGTAAATTGAAGCCGATAGAATGTACTACAAAGTAGTTCATCATTATGTTCATTGTATTTTTCACGATATTTGCTAAATTTCACATTACACATTTTATGCACTTTTGTAAGTATGGAAATCGCTGTTTTTACGAAGGAAATATAGGATAATGATAAATATTTATCATAAACTACTTTGGAATGTTTCCTACTATATGAAATTTAAATACTTAAACAGCACTTTACGTTTCAAAGCACGAATTTGTGATGTTATTATTTGCTAGATGGTTAGGAATCTGCTATTAATTACTACGTTTAATTGGATTTTCATATTTTAGGGATGACTCTCCTGACACTATCGATTTTTTTTTTTGGATCTATAATTGAAAATTTGGATTTCTATTAATTGAAAATTGGATTCATTTTCTGGATTCATATTGGCTTTATTCTATAATTTTATACTGTATTAGAAACGTCTATTATATAGATAACCAATAAAAGTTTCCCCTTACTTCATTGTAGGGTGCAATTGAGATAAAGAATAAATATGCCCGGAGCCTATGATTTATTTGCGGAGGGTGCTGGTGCCGCCCTTATGTCGGCCCCTAAGATAGCTCTTTGTAATATCGATGTTTACCTTCTATTGCCTTCCAGAAAATCGATTGTTCTATTACCGATTAGATAGATTGGTACGGCGCCTAACGTTGTATAGATAAGAGAGGCAACAATATGAATGGGTTAACTGTAAAATGTTTCAATTTATTCATAAACGTTAATGCATTGTTTAACAGTGGGCCTGTTAAAGTTAGTTGTAGGAATAGTGTAGTAAAAGTAATAAATCACAAATTAATATCAAGTAACGAAAGGAAAATCATTAAAATAATATATAAGAGAACTTAAACGAAATTGAACTGTTGATATGAAATTTTCTATATTTATTTATTGTGTAATTTACTGCTCGCATAAAACATGTTTACATTTGGGGTCACCTATGGTGCAATGGTTAGCATAGAAACTTACAATACTGAAGGTCGAGGGTTCGCGTCCCGAGGTGGCCCTAGGATATTTTAATGGGAGTAAAAAATCCTTGTCTATGCCGTTCCTCGGATAGGACGTAAAATGGAGGTCCCGAGCCTGTATGATGTCAGGTACTCGTTAAAGATCCCTATCCTAATTACACTTGGGTAGGCAAAATTTAGGACTCCCGCTGTAGCATAGTCCGCTTAGCCTTAGTGGCATAAAGTGGCGTTAAACAAACAAACATGTTCCGATAATACAAAAACTTATTTCTTAAGGCTTGCAGTTCAGTAAAGTGATTTACACTATACTGCTTATGAAAGTATTTCTTTCTAGACTGTTAGCTAACCTAGAAAGTTATCCATTACACTACTAGTAGTGTAAAGGAAACATCTGTTTTCTTTACTGTACAGTAGTACAGTAAAGAAAACACATGTTAATAAAACTCTTAAAAAGCCTACTAACCTTTTTATCACTTTAATTTAAATATATCTGAAGTTAGTGCCGAAGAACTTCCTTCAAAATCACGACACAGATACGAATTTGAATAGAATAAACTGCAGGAATAAAGAAAAGTTGATGACCTATTTAGAGACGATCCAATGTATAATATGAATTATAAAAAGTATACTAACTCGAAACGTGAGATTTAATTACCATTTAAAGGATTCAATATTAGTAATAATACTAATTGTACATTTAATAAAAATATAAATACTTATGTAGATTTTTTACGATTCATCAATAGCTCCTACCATATGATTTTCATTCATAATTTGTTAACCTTACACGTTTTATCAAATGTTACCCAAAATAAAATTATTATGATATATTTTATTTTATTTTTCAGTATAATGTAAAATAATTTACATCACTTGTACGGAAAGTGTCCCTACAGTACTCTGTCTAATTACCGAGCTCGGCTGCGCCTCGCTCGTCAAACCAGGCCTCGTACGGTAAAAAGCCACTTTCTGTACTAGAGACGTAAATAACTATTATTTAGTTTTGTACTCTTTCAAGGTTTAATTTAATGATTCTTTCGGGTATCTTCTAATATTATTTCAGATTCGCTCCATTATTATAATTAAGATTTTTAGAAGAAGACTATTACTTTCACTTACCTATATATGAAATAATAGAAGGTGGAAGTATTGCGATCGTGAAAAATTTCGACTTCCGGTTTTCAACGGAAATACACGTTTTGGGGTCCCCTGAGTCCAAATAACCAAGTCCCGCAAAATGGTCTGTGTGTGTGTGTGTGTGTGTGTGTGTGTGTGTGTTTAAAACATATACATTAATTTGCCAACGTTTCGGACTATTCGTCCCTCTTCAGGGCAAATTTCTTCTGCCAAGAACTAGTATTCCTTACACCTGACAATTTTTGGTGGCTAGGTCCATCTGTTTCTATATTACAGTTATATTCCATTACATAAGTAAATTGGTCATTTTATACAAAAACTATATGTATATGTTTTAAATTTTTAATAAAAGAAATTTGGAAGAAGTATTTTACCATTCTTCATTTACAATTTTCTTCCTTTTTCCTCCGTTGATATCAAAAGAAAGATGTTGAGATCTTATCTCAAATTGTAGAAATGTTATTTGTTCGGTTCTCTGCCTGCTACGATAAGGTTTATTTCGCCCTCGGAACTGTGCTGTGACGATAAGTTGCGGTACATCTGTCCCCCCAGTATGGTCGCCCTGGACATGCTGTCTTCGAGCATGGTCTCCAGTCTGGAGAGCCGGCTAGGCAACTCAGGATACTTCTCAGAGGTTTGTCCATTTTATAGCAAATAGTCTCTGTATAGGTCATCTAAACTCGGAAATCTTAGCATTGTTTATTTTTTGTGTTAGGAACTCACTTTTGAGCAAATCTTCCTTTAGTAATAATTATAAAGTTTTTTTTTTAAATAGTATGACCAGGAAAGCTGTCTTAGTATTTTAATGAGAATATATACTCATGAAGTTAATCTTACTAGTTCAAATAACCTGACCTAATTTTGCTAGGGATATTATCCATCAACAATTATAAATATTGCAATATTACAAATGTTACCTATTTGATAACATTCTTATATGGGATGGAATTCAAACCTTGTACTTCATGCAGAATTCTTCTCTTTGTTTTGCGAAAACAAAGTTGACAGTTATATTGCATTATGTACCAATGCTCTTATCCAAAGAGAAAAGTAGGCTTTCATTTAAATGATAGAAGCAGATTATTCTCATAAACATATCAACATAAAATCATAAAACATACCATCATAAACATGTTTTATAACACAATTTGAGAACTCAGGATACTTCTCAGAGGTTTGTCCATTTTATAGCAAATAGTCTCTGTATAGGTCATCTAAACTCGGAAATCTTAGCATTGTTTATTTTTTGTGTTAGGAACTCACTTTTGAGCAAATCTTCCTTTAGTAATAATTATAAAGTTTTTTTTTTTAAATAGTATGACCAGGAAAGCTGTCTTAGTATTTTAATGAGAATATATACTCATGAAGTTAATCTTACTAGTTCAAATAACCTGACCTAATTTTGCTAGGGATATTATCCATCAACAATTATAAATATTGCAATATTACAAATGTTACCTATTTGATAACATTCTTATATGGGATGGAATTCAAACCTTGTACTTCATGCAGAATTCTTCTCTTTGTTTTGCGAAAACAAAGTTGACAGTTATATTGCATTATGTACCAATGCTCTTATCCAAAGAGAAAAGTAGGCTTTCATTTAAATGATAGAAGCAGATTATTCTCATAAACATATCAACATAAAATCATAAAACATACCATCATAAACATGTTTTATAACACAATTTGATTCTACAGTATTTAAACCGTTAGAAATAAAATTTTTATGTTTGGGAGGGGAAGAATGATTATCAGGCCCCGATTACCCGCAGCAATAATTTCAAATTGGGTATTTAGTGTAGGTATATGCCCGCGATGTGACAGCATACATTTCATCAAAATTACTTAAAGGGAGGGGGTACTTTACTTAATAACTTTTTAGGTTTTTTTCGATTTTCTCAAAAACGGCTCTAAGGATTTTGATCAAACTGAGTATTTGATCTATTTTTATGCCCGAGATATGACTTTAAAAATTTCATCAAAATTGATCAACCGGAGGGGGGACTTTACTTAATAAATTTTGTATCATTTTCAAGTGTTTTTTTTTATTTACTCAAAAACGGCTTTCACGATTTTGATCAAACTGGGTATTTGATGTATGTATATGCCAAATATGTGATAGCCAACATTTCATCAAAATTGATCAACCGAAGAGGGGACTTTACTTAATAAATTTTCTATCATTTTCACGGGTTTTTTTATTTACTCAAAAACAGCTTTAACGATTAACAAATATAAGATATGAATGTAGAAAAATGTGTGACTTTGGGAAATGATATTTAGCAAAACACGTCAATTTCTAATCTAAGTAAGTTGGTAAGTGAAAGTTGTGTGTTGCGCGCACGCACCAGATTTTTTTACTATCGTTATGAAAAAAAGTTACGGATATTTGTCAAATTGTTAAAAAAATTTATAAATTATTCGGTTTAAAAGTGATTTTTTTAAAAGTGTGGTTAAACTTTCCTTGATTTCATAGAGTTTCCTTTTTCTACGGTAAGCATGGAAATAAAGCTTTTTTTTTGCTGTTCTTTAAGTTATTCGATTTTTTTCCTTTTTTTATAAACTAAGATATTTGATCCGCACCTTGATATTTTAGAATCAACAAATAAATATTGCACAGTTAATTTAATCCATTAAGGTGTACTTGGCATGAGAGATGGTGCATCCTCCTGGCATCTATCAAAATGCATTCTTGAATTGTAAACAACACTTTGAAAAGTGGTGTACCGAGACCATTCAGGGTTTTTTTCCTGTTTCATTTCTTCAACCATTTAAAACAATAAATTAAATCAATAGTTGTTTGTTATGGCTTAGAGGCGTGAAACCCTTAGGTCATCGACGCCTATAATCAATAGTTATATTTAATAAAAATGTCTCTCTCTCTCTCTCTCTCTCTCTCTCTCTCTCTCTCTATATATATATATATATATATATATATATATATATATATATATATATATATATATATATATTTGATTAAAATTTCGATTGATGATGAATAATGCATTTCCCTCTGACATTTTTAACCCATTATAGGTATTTCAGACGTGTTATTACATAAATTATCTTTAAAGGTTGACACAGCAGTTAATGATAATATACCGCCTCTTATGTAATACATAGTAGACATGACAAAATAAAAAAAAAAAATCTAATTTCGATGTGAGTTCAGTTGTGAATTAGAATTACAGCCTGGCCCCCTTAGTCCCCTGCCCCCCCAAATGTCAAAACATCGGTTTTGATAGTTCTGATTGTTCCATGTTTGTTTTTATTTTTATATAAATAAGTATTTAAAATTTAACCACGATAAATATAATAATTCATTGCGATGGTTCGTTAAGTTACTCTCCTACTAATCCTAAGTCACTTCTTATAAATAAATATTGCAATTTTACTGACTAGAGTTTTGTGTTTTATTTAAAGAATATTTTTTAAAAAAATTTTCCAGAACTCCGTTTTTCTCATTATTATTTTTTTTTTCTTAAAGTAGATGTTGTATTGTAAAATAAGATTTAGCATGTGTTTTTATCACAATACACATTTATGTATGTCTCTGATGTCGGATGTCTGATTAGGATTATACCACTAGAGGTGGTTTATCTTAATTCAATGATATGATGTTTTTGAACATCTTTCAGTTCAGTGAATTAAACGTCAAATTATGGTATTCTTGGTACTAATGAATTTATGATAATTTTTTTGTCCTTGAAAGTCTGGTTATCTCGAGTAAAAAGGCTTTGATAATCAATACATTTTTAGTCTAACTAAGACTTATGGATTCAAGTCTAAATAGACCGTGTATAAACTGGCTCATCTGCTCTAGTTTTAAATTACATGATTGGCTGTTTTAACCTTCGTATAATTGATGTGAGTTCCTAATGGACTGATACATCTCTAATTCTCATACTTTCACGAAGCGCGAACAGTAAACTTGGAATTGGTGTTTCTTATAAGCTAATTACGAAAAGTTAAGATGTTTCGTTTGACTAATTGTGTAATAAGTTGCAACATTTTAGTGATTAATCTGTATTATTGATTCATTGGTAATTTCAAATAAATAACGTTTTGTAGATTCATTGAAAGTAGAATAAAAATATATACAGACAAATAATAAAACTAATTTTAGTTACAAAAGAAATCGGCAATAGAAGACAATAGCTTAAACTAAGCTTTAAATCAGTGTTTTAAATTTATACATAAGCTTTCACCATTCAATAAATAAATCATATACTTACTTATATTATTTCCCAAGGTTTTTTTTTGTCAGTATGCCATAACTTTCTTAATACTTCATCAAATTTAGGAATGAGGCTTCATTTTATAGCTTTCTTTAACCGCTACACCGGAAAAATATACAAATCACTCATTTCGCCTTCGATTGCGAGTTATAAGCGTTTTTGCAAAAAAAATGGTCGTAGAGGTTTCTAAATGGTGTCAATTGTTTCAGGTTTTCAAGGAGAACATTTTTCAGTCATATACATTTTTCCGATTAACCTCTTCGATTGCGAGTTGTGAGCGAAAAACTGCAATCCTCAGAGAAAATCGTCGCATGGCTTTTTCGAAGGTTTCATTTTTTTCAGTTTGTCGAGATGAACATTTTTAGTTATATAAACTTAACCTATTGTCGCGCTCGTTTACGAGTGACACGCAAAAACATGCGATGTCCGCGTGAAATTAACCCACCAACCATCAAAGATGACCATGTCGTAACTTTCAACATTTTGTTAAAAAAGGTCCTGTGAACATAAAATACTATGTCAATATGTAAAAACCTTAACCTTATGTTTATCTCTACAATTTAAACACATCTATTTTTTACTTCAACCCTGACCTAGGCCCATGACGCACTACATACGCACTATATGATACTAAATATACGGTGTGTATTATTACTTAACTAAGTGGAATTTAAGTAGCTTAGAGGGCGAATGCTTTGCATGGGTCAGCTAGTTTATGTCTAATTAGAACAATTAAATTTGTATTTATAAATCTATTTATTCAACTTTCTGTTAAACAAGGGTTTATAAATAAATCTGTGTTGTTTTATTTTAATGTATGTCTTAATTTTATCGATTATGCATTAAAATTTTTAGAATTGGTCTCTTTTTGTCATCAATGCATATTTATATTGTAATAAGGCTGCGTTGTTAAGGGGAATCGGCGTAACATTTCAAACGTGGTTAGAACCGAGCCCTTAATTATATTTTTTGTACCAGTACCTCATTGAACTCAACCTTCCGAATATATATGTGCTCTTCAATAAGCGGCACCTCGTTATAATGTTAACTTAGGTCAAAATATTACAATATTATAAGCTCTTAAATCCTTAAACTATACACCATTTTAAATTATCTTTATCTTTCATCTTGAGAGTGGAAATTAAGATTACATACTAGCTTACTCAATTCCCTCAGATCTTCATATCTCACATTTCTTCCAATGACTTATTATTTTAGGAATAGTCATGAACTTAACACTGAACATGAACATAAAAAACGTGAAAACTTAACATAATAAATAAAATCTAATTAAATACATGCAAAGGATTGTGCTCCTGATTTATCGATAGGTTTTTGTCACAAGCAATTTCCTCAACCTTAGCCCATAAAATAATACGTCCAAGTAATCATAAATAAATAATAAACAAAAACAGATTTGCTTTTCAGATTCTTAAAGCGCTCGTGAAAATATGGCCCTCGTATTTTTTTTTTCCTGTTTTGTTTTTCACGTGCCAACTGTTTTTAAAGATAAAAAGGACTGTAAACTTCGTCAGAGGGCACGAGAAGTGATGTAAAGATAAAAATCGTAATGCAAGCTTAGATTCTGTCTTGAGAATATTTTTTTAAAGTTTTTTAAAAAAAAGTAATCTCTTCCATATTTTCTTTAATTAATTTATTTACCCAACGTCTCCCGCTTCGGACTATCTTCCAGGGATATGTAGTACATTTTTAAGACTCCACAACTATCTGTTTTTCATAAAAAACATTTTAAGATACATATGCCGTCGTTGCATAATTAGTAATTAACATTTAATAATATTCTTCTGTGGTTTTGGAATTGTTTTTATTGTCTCAACTTTCTGTAGTTTCTATTTTCATTCATTTACACTTTCAGTATACGTAAACTCTTCCTCACATAAGGGAAAATAATTTATTTTCCTATTTTTACTATGCATAAAAAAATATTTCGCTAATACTATATTATGAACTAGCATGTCCTTGCAAAATCGACATATTTTTGATTTGATTCAAGTATCGTCAATGAAATGTTTAATAAAAAAACTAAGAATAAATAAAAAAAAAATATATTTATAAATTTAAAATGTATTTACATTTTGAGTGCAAAAGTGAACACATTTGCTTGTTGCGTTACTGCGCAGGTGCTAATCTGCAAATCTATTTAATATTAGTAAATGATATTTTGAGTGTTTTTTTCCCTACTTTTAAACTTTAGATTATCTCTCTTAAAATCATGTTTTTGAGTTTATGTTATGAATTTGTTGAAAGCAGTGAGAGATTAATTCTTAAACATTTTATAAAATTATTTCACTTTTTAATTCATTTGTAACTATACTTTAAACGTGAGGTATATTTGAAATGTTCATCTTGAATAGCGTACTATAAATATATACCTAAACTACATATGTCTTCATAAATGTATAGGGCTGTAAGATGGCATAAGACTACATTTCTGGCATAAATTCAAGTCGTAAGAAAAATATTCAAAACAGCTCAACGTTAAACATTTTTTTTTCCATTGAAGAATTTTCAACTTTAAATCTATCTTTATTGCTCATTGAATGTTTACAATGTATAATTCATCAAAATATAAATTTTATATCGTATACATATTTCAATGACATGAGGTAAAATATTAAACCCTTGATTTTGCCACTCTTACAGTGGTCCTCTAACATCCCAAGATAACCGTGCACCAATCTCTCACCCCCAGGATGGCAACAAGTCAACCACCCCTGGAATTAATCCAACTCGAGAGCAAGCCCTATCGACCAGAACTGTGAGGTTCGAGGTACTCGACCTGGAGTCGAGACGGATTTATTTGTTCTTTATGAAGAATATTATCGTATCGTTGTACAAAATTATCTATCTAACCATCTTCGTATTCTAATATAAACTGGATAATCAGAAGTTCTATGAAATTACGACTTTTTAAAACTTCTATATATAATTATATATTATATATAGCTTAAGATATACAAAGAAATTTCAATTAAGAAGCATTCAGAGAACGGATTAGTGTATTTTTTAAAATTGTAATTTTAATACATTAAAATGTAATTTGTATACCAAAAATAGTTAAAAATTATGGCTTGGTTTGTGCAGTTGAATGTACCTGCCCATTAGTCTATTCAGAAATCCAGATGGGCAGCTGGAACAAAGATACCACAGAACAACTAATTTGAAAAGCAGTGCCTACTGATGGTGATAGGCAGTCAAACAAGTCAAGTTTATATCATTCATGTTTGGGCAAAAGGGCTTAAGTCATAAACATTTTTTTTTGTCTCGTCTTCTTAAAATTCATAATTGACTATAATTTATTCGTTATTCATAATTTATTACAGTCTCTGTGGAAAGAATATAGTTTATTTATTATTCTGGAATAAAGAAATACAATCAGAAAGAATTTTTAACGATTTCGATGACAACCCCTTTTGACCAAACACCAGTGATATACGGGTGTATATACACTGGCGGACAAAGTAACCGGCGCACCTTAATTTTACCATAAAATATGCTAATATAAAGAATCGAATTACATGCAATATTTGTTTATTTTATGTTTCGTGATCTCTATTAATACGTTTCGTGATCTCTATTAATACGTTTCGTGATCTCTATTAATACGTTTCGTGATTTCTATTAATACGACTTCTAATAACTTAAATGCTGATCTCCAATATTTCGATAAATTACCATTCAGTCAGGTCTTTAAGGGCCGTATTTATGAATATAATAAATATATAATAGTATATCACAAACATCTTAATTAGAAGAATATTGCAGTCTCTCATCCCCCAAGCTAACCTCAAGAGAAATAAAGTTTGAGACTAACACTACGTAACATTGTTTTATCACACTTTTTCACTCTCATTGGCATCTTCATCTTATAATAAAGATATTTTTGATTTTTATTCTGAAGCATCCATTAAGTTGTTTTGAAATCGGTTAGATGAAACATTGTATACATTTGCTTGTTCTTGTTACACTAATAATGTTTGCAACACTATTCGACTTTGAGTGATTTCTACTCCAATTATCATGTTCTTATAGTTTTAGAGCTGTAATTGCCACATTAACTACTTAAAACACTCGAAACAACAGAGTAAGCAAGAGTGAAGTTAACGCTGATGTCAGGTTAGGGAGGTTACGCCTAGCGACGGAGTACTCTTATAGATCTTCTCTGATTGGTTGTTTAGTTAAGGTGTCCTTATATTTGCAGCTTAATATATGCATACTTAGTTAAGGAAAGGAATTGTTAAGGAATGTTCATAAAATGATAATTATCTAAAGGAACACTTAAGCTAAAAGGTTACCTTAACATAGGAACTAGTTAAGGTTACCTTAACTGCTTCCTTAGGAACGTTCATGAATTTGGCCCTAAGTCGTTGCAGACGTTTTCTTTTGAAAAGTAGCCTGAAACGTGCAACGCATGAATTCTTTATAATTTTTTTACTATTGTTCCCTTTAAAATCATAAGTTATTGTTATTAGATATTAGGTATATTGTATTATAATGTACTTTTAAAAGGTACAACTAAATTTATTTTTGATAAATTATTTCCAAAGGACTGTATACTAGCACATACTAGCGCAAATAGGGTTCACTGAGTCATCAATAACAATAGTATGGTACTGCTGTGTAAAGGAGGAAACAGTCTGTCATATACTCTTGAGCGGCTGGATAGGAAATTTTTCTACTTCGTTTAAAATTGCATAATTAAACCCAAGCTCTGAGAATCGATTATCCTTTAGTATACTTAAATTCGTAATGGCTATTAGAATGTTGTGATAGAGCATTAGAAGGCACTCAATGAAACCGCCGTACATTAATGCCGTGGGAAAAAAAATGTTCTGGGGAAAGAAAATACATTCACCGATAGACGGAGCTCCTAAAGGCTTGGCTCCAAAGTTTAGTTTACTTGTATTTTTTTGGCAGTCGGAAGTAAACGAAATCCTAACAGCTCTGTTTTAGAGAACAGTGAAAATAGCTTCTTTCCTCACAAGCTCCTGGATGGAGATTGATTGAGTGTTTACTTTTAAAGTTTGTTAAAAAAAGAAGAGATATCTTTCTCCACTCAAGTTTCAGTTTTATCTCGAAATAGTTACTTATTCACTGGTTCCAACTATAGAGCTGATGTTTCATTTTGAATTGTATTAACTTGTAGGATTATTAACACTTATTTTATTTTCATTGTAGAATTAATTTTTACACTTGAAAAAAAAATATTAAAAGTTATACCATACATACTGCTCATTCCTTTCAACATCGTTATATATAAAAAAAACAGCTATTTTCAGTTATTTCAGAGACGTTTATAATTGCAAGATCGTCAAATTTCTTACAAAAGCATTATCATTCAAAAGTGAATGGTTGTTTTTTTAACATTTTGTAGTTTTTACTTTCACTTACCTATATATGAAATATATAGTAAGTGGAAGTATTGCGATCGTGAAAAAATTCGACTTCCGGTTTTCAACGGAAATACACGTTTTGGGGTCCCCTGAGTCGAAATGACCAAGTCCCGCGAAATGGTCTGTGTGTGTGTGTGTCTGTGTGTGTGTGTGTGTGTGTGTGTATGTGAACAGACTAGCTCAAAAACTATAAACCGTGCGATCCTGAAATTGGGTATTTAGTGTAGGTATATGCCCGTGATGTGACAGCATAAATTTCATCAAAATTACTTAAAGGGAGGGGGTACTTTACTTAATAACTTTTTAGGTTTTTTTCGATTTTCTCAAAAACGGCCCTAACGATTTTGATTAAACTGAGTATTTCATCTATTTATATGCCCGAGATATGACTGTAAAAATTTCATCAAAATTGATTAACCGGAGGGGGGACTTTACTTAATAAATTTTGTAACATTTTCACGTGTTTTTTTTATTTACTCTAAATCGGCTTTAACGATTTTGATCAAACTGGGTATTTGATGTATTTATATGCCCGAGATATGACTGTAAAAATTTCATCAAAATTGATTAACCGGAGGGGGGACTTTACTTAATAAATTTTGTAACATTTTCACGTGTTTTTTTGATTTTCTCAAAAACGGCTCTAACAATTTTGATTAAACTTAGTATTTGATCTATATATATGCCCGAGATATGTCTGTAAAAATTTCATCAAAATTGATCAACCGCAGGGGGCACTTTACTTAATAAATTTTGTATCATTTTTACGTGCTTTTTTTATTTACTCAAAAACGGCTTTCACGATTGTGATCAAACTGGGTATTTGATGTATGTATATGCCAAATATGTGATAGCCAACATTTCATCAAAATTGATCATCCGAAGGGGGGACTTTACTTAATAAATTTTGTATCATTTTCACGGGTTTTTTATTTACTCAAAAACGGCTTTAACGATTAATAAAAATAAGATATGAATGTAGAAAAATGTGTGACTTTGGGAAATGATATTTAACAAAACACGTCAATTTCTTATCTAAGTAAGTTGGTAAGTGAAAGTTGTGTGTTGCGCGCACGCACCAGATTTTTTCTTCTTCGAACTGGAAAAAAATTGTCAGTTATTAACTAAAATGATCTGCTGTTTTGTAAAAATTTAAATCGATGGCTTAATATATTGGTATG
Source organism: Aelia acuminata (assembly GCA_911387785.2). NCBI lineage: Eukaryota > Metazoa > Arthropoda > Insecta > Hemiptera > Pentatomidae > Aelia > Aelia acuminata. Next base: position 49,854,356 of record OU426978.1, on the reverse strand, counting down.
AATTTTGAATGTTAGTGTTCGTATAGTTGAATTTTAAGTTTGCTTCTAATTCTAAGTTCTTGCTGTCAGTGTGGGGCCCATGAGAGCTTAACTCCAATTGGATGGAGCTATGGTGCAGTTTAATCTTTGAAGTCGCTCTCTTGAAAATTCACAAAATCCAACTTTATATATATATGGTATATATATATATATATATATATATATATATATATATATATATATATATATATATATATATTCACCTTTGTTACAGATATATTCTGAACGCATTTTATCCTACTTTTCAACTCACGCTCCTGAAAAATTATGGTTGTTGAGATAATTAATGAGGAAGGGAATGAGGGATGTATGTACTTCTTCTTCTGCAGGTTCTTTTTAATAGTTTTATTGTTTTAAACGTCCGTGAAATTCTCTACTGCTTTGAATTGGAACTTTAATGTACATTCCTTGATATTATAATTGATTTCGCTCGTCCAGTAAAAGACTGGTCTGTCAATCAGACTGGTTAAATTTTTTTTTTTTTTTTTTTTTTTTTACGAGCCAATTAAAGGTTCTGCTTTTCCCTTCGTTTCATATACATTACCTCCTTTAGTTGATTATTAAAATATTTACGAATTATCACTATCACAGGGTATAACCGGTATTGTAGATTGATAATAGATGAAATTTGGAAAATAATTCGTAAAAAAAGAATGCAATTCTTTGTTTTAGTGCGAGCAATTTCAACTTTTTGTGACCTCCACGTATTCATGAAATACTTCACTGTTTCCAGTTCCATATTAATAACTTACTAGATTTTTCAACTGGTTCGTAATGTAATAAAAATAGTTGACTTTCATCAAGAATTGAAAAATTTTGTCTCATCAATGGACTTGAAATAATTCATTATTTTATCAGCTTTAATGGAAAAGCTTTTTTAAAAAAAAAAAAAAAAATACATGTCGGATACACTCGTAATAGATGTTTTCTGATGTTTTTAATCGTTAGAAAATGTTATTGCCTATTTATGCGCTACATGTAAATTACTTTTTTTTTGTAATTTACCTTAAGTAAGATAGTGTAATAAATTTATGTTGTGGTCAAACTGCTTCCTTGAAAAGTTTCTGTTGAATATGTAATTATAAATGCGGTTACAAAGAGTTGTTTACCGCTGCCATTCACGGGTTCAAAAGTTTTATTTAAAAAATAAAGTAGTCTGGCTTCGTTCCAACACTTTCATCCATTCATTTCCTCATTTGTAAGGTTCATTATAAAACATTCCGTAGTGCCACAAATAAAAAATATATTGATGTGCTCCTAAATTTCAAAGTATGATTTACTGAAAACAAGTTTTAAGCATTTTAAAGCAAAGAATAAAAAATTATTAATTTTTTTTTTTTTAGCTTTCAATATATATTTTAACACTAATATTTTTATCAGAAGAAAATTATAATTCACTACCTAAACAAGCAATAAAAGCTGAAATTAATAACAACGTTACAATAAGCAACTAACAACCAATGACACAAAAGTAGCCATATAAGTAATAAGCATGTATGCTTTCATTTTCTGAGCAATAGTAACCCACAAGTCCATGATACATATATTTATTCCGTAATCGAACTTTCCAGAAAGGCTTAGAACATTCTCTTCCGTACTTATACAGTTATTTAACTATTCCAACAAAAAGTCTAGAACTCTTTTCAAGGTAACGGGTTTGCATTAAAATAATGAAATAACAAAACAAAAAAAAGTATTAAAATGTTTTAAGTTAAAACAATATCATATGATTTTGTTTCATATTACCATATATTCTAAAATTTATAAATGTCCTTATTTGTTTTGGTAATTGTTAAAATATTTTAATACTTTTTTTTTTTTTTTTATTTCATTATTTTAATGCAAACCCATTTGATATGTCATATTAGCTAAATAAAATATACTTTCTTCCCTACAATTATCCAGATCAATTATTTTTTTTTTTAACCTTGCATTGACTTATGTTTTATTATTAAAAAGTTTTCCAATCCCAAAGGCTATAAGGATGTGTGCATAGGCTGAAAACGGACCGCTTATATTTCTTGTCATGTCGGAAGCAAAGCTGTAGTAAAATGGTGAAGTGGATCGCTACCATGTGAAAGGGCACTCAGGGTCTCAACAACACTACATCCTCGTATTCGCTCTCGGCGTTGTAGCTATTCGGCTCTGCGGGGCTTATCTATATTTCTATATCTTAAAAGGTTCAAATATTTCGTGTTAATTTCTGAATAGTTCGATAAAACAAATAAATAGTTGTATCACACTGTTTTACATAAAATATTACTGTTAAACTTTAAATACAAAAGGTCAAAAACGTCTTAACTATGATTAATTAATGATTTATTTGAATAATAAAGAATTAATAGGGAACATGAATGTTATTACAAAATGTCTTATCAAGACATTTCTTACCATTGCTTAAGAGTCTTATAGTACAATGAAATTAATTTATATATATTATAATAAAATAATTATAATTAATTAGTTATCAATTCTTATTTGTTTTCTTTATTGGTGATTTCTAGTTTCTAACTGGTTTCTTTTTGTTTGTTGCAGGTAAGGGACTTTTTCATGACTCCAACTCCATAATTTCCGCTGTATTGAAGATATTTCTGTAGAGGTATCTTATTAACACCGTGTTATTTATGGTGCTAATAAGTTTTTATTATATCTAAATATAAACATTATTACCATTCAAGGCTTGAGACATTATAATAATGAATCACAGTATTTAATAATTGTACTAAATAGGTTGTATTTATAGGAGCAGTTTCATATTATTCGTTGATATGGGTGGATGATTAGAAACGGAATTTTAAATGCTTGATTGAAAAGAATTGCTGAGTTTTGAGAAGGAATCGGATTTTTATGTATTTAAAAATGCCAAATATTTAATTGAAATATGCATTCATTTCCATCAAATAAATAAATAAATAAATAAATAAATAAATTCTTTATTCATTTGTTCTGGGACGTATCCCTTAAGAACAAAATTAAATAAAATACAGAGAGGGCTTTAGAGCCTTGAAGTTTAAGTAACAAATTGAATTGATAAAAATGATTAGAAAACCTCTAGTTTAAATAAATAAAAATAAAAAGAATACACATTAAATGTTCAATCGAAAAGTGAAAAGAAGCTAGTTTCTGCATCTTATAATATACACATATGTACACACTTATTTACAGGTTGGTTAAATAATATTTATATTTTCTAAAAAATAAAAAAAGAAAACAGAACAAAGAAAAAATTAAATTAAAAAGAAAAAAATGAGATAAGAGCTTCTAACGGTTTAAAAGGTAAATTATAATAGGAATTGTCAATTTACTTTTTAAGGAGACTGGATGGCTATGAAGTGATGATATAGGCGGGATTTAAAGGTGGAGAGGGTATTGGAATTACGGATGAAAGGAGGAATAGAATTCCATAGGGATGAGGACCTAATAATGAAAGATCTATCAAAAGCTGACGTTCGGTGGGCCGGTGTATATAGATCTGAAGACCTAGAGCGGGTATTGCGGGAATGGACGGAGGATTTGAACTGAAGGAGTTCAGAGATATATGAGGGACGACGGGAACGAATAACTTGGAAAAGGAAGGAGGCTAGGAAATACTTACGGCGGTAGGAAGGATATAACCACTTTAACTTTTCATAATAGGGCGATATGGAGACGTCTCTTGGGATCCCAAATATAAATCGGATGAAACAATTCATTAAACGTTTTAGTTTTGCTTCGAGATCCCCTGAGATACCCCCATACACTGTGCAGCAATAGTCGAAGTGGGGGAATATCAAGGAGGTGACCAGAAGTCTGCGTGTTTCAAAAGGGAACAGGTTACGGAGATGGTTCAGTTGCTTTAGGGTTGAAATAGTGCGACGGGAGATATTGGAGATATGGTTTTTCCAGGAAAGAGTTTGGTCAAAGGTTACACCAAGGTTTTTGACAGTTGGAAAGAATTTGATGGGATTGTTATTTAGGAACAGGGGTGGGATGTTAGGGGTGGTTTTGAGGAGGTGATTGGAGCCTATTAAGATTGCCTTTGTTTTTTCAGCGTTTAGCTTCAACTTGTTAGCCTCTGCCCAGAGACTGATTCGATTCAAATCCTCCTGAAGCTTTTTCGTCGCTGGCAACAGCTCCGAGGGTGGGAAAGACAGGTAAATCTGGAGATCGTCAGCGTAGATATGGTATTGGGAGTGATGAATCAGAGGTGGAAGGTCGTTAATATAAATAGCAAACAGAGTGGGGGATAGAGAGGATCCTTGGGGGACACCACAGGAGAGGGGAAGTGTTTTAGATGGAGGTTGACCAGGAACGACTACATATTGTGACCGGCCTGAAAGGAAAGATCTGAACCAATGTAAGGCGCTGCTAGAGAGGTGGAGTTTTTGCAGTTTTGTAAAAAGGATGTTATGATCGACAGTGTCGAAGGCTTTGGAAAAGTCCAGAAGGATTAGAATACTTAGTTTTCGGAGTTCTATGGAGGTTTGAAGGTCATGGGTAATTTTTAGGAGAGCGGATTGAGTTGAGTAACCTGATTGGAAGCCGGATTGGAGTGGGTTAATGAGGGAACGTTCTTCTAGGAAACTTGAAAGTTGATTTTGAACTAGGCGTTCTAACGGTTTAGAGAGATTGGAGAGAAGGGAAATAGGACGGAGGTCATTCATCGTGGAGGGATTTGAGGTTTTTTTCAAAGGTCGGACTAGAGCGGTTTTCCAGGAAGAAGGGAAAACCGAGTTTTGCAATGAGAAGTTGTAAATATGATAAAGAATAGGAATTAATGAGGGAAGGCAGGACTTCATTAGCTTAACTGGAACGTCGTCAGGACCGTAATCGTTGGTTTGGGATTTTAGGACTGCAGTAAATAGGTCATCGTAGGTTATGTGGGAAAAAAAGAAGTTCTCCGGATTAAAATTAGGATAATTGATAGCGGCGACTTGTGATGGATTAAGAGGGGGGGATAAGAAATGGTTATTGAGGTCATCTGGAGTGAACGGAAGGGAAGTAGAGTTATTGGAACCAAGGAGGGATAATTGACGTAGTATTTTCCACTTGCTTTTGGTATCGTGGGCACTGGAGAGGGCATTGTGAAAGTGGAGGGATTTGGCACGTCGGAGTTCGGATTGGGTAACATTTCTAAGTTTTTTAAAAGACGCATAATCAGCTGCCAAACGGGTACGCCGAAATTTGCGTCTTGCAGCTTCCCTTCTTTTCATCAGATCCTTTATCTCAGACGTCAGCCAAGGTGCAGCGGGGCGACGTAGGGTTCGGGTTTTCAGGGGAGCGTGGATATCTAAAATGGATTTCAGATTTGTGGTGAGGAAGGAGACCATGGGATCGACAGAATCGTAGGAATATATGGTATCCCATTGGACGGCTTCAAGATCGGATTGGAGGGATTCATAGGATAGTTGGTCAAGATTTCGAGATGATATGGCCTTAGGAGTAAAACGTATGACGGGGAGGTCGTATGAGATCTGGATGAGGTCGTGTGATGAGAGAAAGGGAACAGGACATTGCGAAGAAGAAATGATTTTGACAGGAGAATCAGAGATACACAGGTCTAGCCAAGTATCAGAGTATTGCGTGTGATGTGTTGGATAGTAGGGGACTAGGTAAAGGTTGAGGGAGTATAGGAGGTCAGTTAGAAAGGACTTCTCAGAGGATTCAGAGAGTAGGTTTACATTGAAATCGCCGGTAATGACGATGTTGGAATAATTGGAGACCAGGTTGACGAGGGAGGATTCAAAGAGATTGTCGAATGGGGCGCGGGGAGGTCTATAGATTACGGCGAATAACAGAGGGGAGGAAACAGAGGAAATTTCAACGAACATGTATTCAACGTGAGGAAGGTCCTGGGAGGGAGACTGGAGAAGGACTTTGGCTTTAAGGCTTTCATGGATGTATAGTCCGACACCACCTCCCGTGCGATTAGATCTATCATGGCGTAAGAAAGAGTAATTGGAGAGGGAAATCTGGGAGGAAGGGATGAACGGTTTTAGCCAGGTTTCGGATATAGCAATAACATGGTGAAAATTGTCCTGAAAGTATTTTTGAAATTCATCAAAGTGGGCAATAAGGGATTGTGCATTTACGAGACATGCGCTTAAAATGTTAGTCATAAATATGAAGGAGTAGAAATAACTGAACAAGGTACGTGGATGAGGGATAGTTTGAAACGTATTTAGGCAAAAACGGTATTTTAGTGATGTACAACGCATGGCTATGATTCGAACATTGAGCAGAAAATGATGGAATTTCTATTATTTGAAATAGATATTGAATATTAAAGTTGTTACTTAATTTAGAAATGACTCGAATTTTAGGGTAGATCCACAGTGAGGCACGAATAATCAAATGATGTTTAGGGGAAAGCAGAACGAAGTATCTAAAATAATAGTAAACAGAAGTAATGAGGATTATGATATCATTAGTTGAAATGAGAATATATATAGTTGAAAAAAATCTGAGAGTAAAAATAGCTGTAATAAAAATGTAAATATCTATGATGAAAATATAAATATTCACAATAAGAATGATAATTTTTGAATCAAAAATAAAATTATCTGTGGTAAAAATAAAAATAAGAATATCTTCTATAAAAACTAAAAAGTTCACTAGCTTGGTGGAACATAGAAACCGCATTCAGCTAAAAACGTCCAGGTCGCTGGGCTTACCAATAATCACTGCAGGGTGACCGTCTGCCTGCCTACAGCGAACTCGGCCTCCGCTAAACCAGACGTATTTTATTTTGGCCGTTGCCTTCTTCTGCCTGGCCAACCAGTAGAGATGTTTGTTGGCGGGCGTCATAGCTTCACTTAGATAAATCCGGAGGGCTTCATTGTCACCCCAGCCCAGGTGCCGTGTGGAAAAGTTCCTCTTTGCTTTCCTTTGTTGGACAACTTCATCGCTTACTGCCTGGCGGACGAATCTTGCGATTATGGGTCCTGGGGTCCCATCCTGCTTAGGCCTGAGCCTCACCGCGTGGTCCAGATCCTCCGGACACAGCTTAACGCCCAGACCCGCTCCGATACTGAGTATAGTGCCCATCACGGTGTCTCCCTGCCTCTCCGGAACACCTCTTATCTCCACTGTATTTTTCATCTGCAGCTGTTTGGTATAGTTTAATCGGCTTTCTAGTTCCGAAATTTTTGTCTTTAGGGCGGTGTTTTCGAGCGTCAATTTTTCAACGCTATTATTTTGCTCCTCGAGGAGGGTCTCTATTTTCAAAAGCCTATCCATATTTTCGAATGAGAGTTCTGATTGCTTCTGGAGGGTATCTTTAATATCTTTCAACTCTTCTAAGCCTTGAAGCTTGGACTTCATTTCCTTAACTTCCGCAGTTAGCGCCCTCAGTAGTCCTATCATCGAACTTGCCTCGGAGTCAGATGCAGCCCGTAGAGGCTCTTCGCAATCCGGGCAGGTCCATTTTTTAATTTTTTCTTTCAGACCTTCTGAGTCCGCGGTGTCGATTTTCGAGCATTTGAGGTGAAAAATATTTTGACAAACAGCGCAGGCCACATTAGCTTTTTCTTCTCTGCTCACGGTTTTAGTACATAATTTACAATTAACCATTTTAATTTATTTGTAATGTATTTCGGAGAGCAAGCGATGTAAATATTAGTGATCGAGCGATATAAATATTAGAAAGCGAGAGTGTAAATAAATAATGTCAGACCTGTTTGTTGTGGCGGGCGCAGGAGGGATTAGGCTGATACTGAACTCCCCACTACTTCAACTCCGTTGTCTTCTCTACCGGCACTTTCTACTATTATACTTTAAAACCGTAATCAGGATATAGTATTTTTCGACTGATTGTGGATGGGCTTGTCTTATAAGTGATAAATGTAGAGATTTTAAAACAGAATGACGGAGAAAAACTAGTGAAATGTTATAGTACAACGAGAGGCGCAGGATTGAGCTCTTCACTCATAGAGATCTGCTCCAAGACTATTAATATGTGATTTTCTTTAAATATTTTCAGAAATATTTAAGTAAAATGGTTAATTTCAGTAATATCGTTTAATGACATCGTTGGGTACAATGTAGGCAATATTAATAAAATGACATTTCTTACCTTAACTTATTCTAAGTAATTTACGGCTTGACCTTAGTCGAGCCAAGAAGGAGAAACAACAAATTAGTATACTTTCGTCTCAACTGCATACTGAACGGATCAGAATATTCAAGAACATATAGGAATATTCGGCAACAATTATTAAGAATTTCCTAGAAGTATTCCTTATGAGTTCTTTATTTTTGGGACTTGAATCCTGTCGGAGAGGGTATTAGCCCTCAAGCACTTTCTTAGAAGGTTGTTTTCCTCATTCGTCTTTTAACCAAATGAATGTCGTCTTTCCAACAATGCAAAACAATTAAATAGAAACCAAAATTATGATTTCTGAGAGCACACCTCCACATAACTTTAATTTTTCCTGATTAAACTTTTCTTTTTAAACTGATTTAAACAATGTGAGTATAATCAAGTGTTTGTTCATAATTGCTTATCAGATTCTAATGGCTAGGTATAACTATCCAAGATAGTGGCCCCACTCGTTTTTCTTCTAATGCCAGTTCCAAATTTCAACAAGTCTTGGCAAAATAGTTATAAAGAAAAAAAAAATTTAAACGTACTCAAAGTAACTTCATACTGCATGATCCATTTACAAATACTTGAAATAGGTTGCTCCAGATATTGGCAAGTGAGTTGTAATGCTCAACAGTTGTAATGCAGTATGGTATACCTAGCGCCTGCCCCTTTCTAGTTAATAATTCACCAGAACTTATAATTTTGATAAATTGTTTGAGAGATCTCTTGTTTTAGATATATGACCTACTTATCGTTTGTATTTATGGATTATAATCGGATATTTGGCAACTTTTTTTATTCTTGTAAACAAAACATTTTTATCATGAAAGTCGATACGGAACTTTTGCGTGAAAATTCCTATCGCTCTTGTTCCTCGTTAGGAGGATAAATGTATATATATATAGTCCTTAATTGACTTACTATACTTATGTAAATAATTGTATACATTATGCAAAATCAGCTTTAAGCTTAGGATTTGGAAATCTCGATCATTATAGAACATATTTAATAATAATAATAATAATAATAATAATAAAAAAAACTCATACACTATTAAAAAAAATAAAAATCTATTATTTCAGGCAAAGGTGGTGGTGAACGTGCCCTAGTCTTTTCCATACTCCATGTCCTTATCTCTGTTCGTGGTAGGCTTACTTCTTGCTCTCGCGTCCACTCCATAATCCTCTTCGACCAGCCGTCTTCATCCCTCCTAATGATATGGCCAGCCCATTTCCATTTTCTCCTTAAAACCATTTCTTATTAGTTCAGCATTGTTCCTATTCCATATATGTATTTCATTATTGTATTTCTCGATTATTTTAGACCTTTTTACTCAATCTCTAGGTCTCACACTCATATAATAAGGGCTACTTGAGCGTTTGTTTCCCCCCCCCCCCTTTTTTTTTCTTTTCATTTTCATATCAGCCTAGCTTTTATCGGACCCCTTGTGTCTCTACATGGCGTTCCGCCCTCAAGAAATTCTCGTTATTTCGTTCCACTGGCCTACTGCGCTAATTTGATGACCCAGACAGATGAAGTCCTTTGGGGTCACCTGTGGTGTTGTGGTTAGCATGGCAACATACAATACTAAAGATCGCGGGTTCAATTCCAGCGGTGGCCCTAGGATTTTTTAATGGGAGTAAAAAATCCTTAGCTATGCCGTCCCTCGGATAGGACGTAAAATGGAGGTCCCGAGCCTGTACGATGTCAGGAACTCGTTAAAGATCCCTATCCTAATAAAACCTGGATAGGCAAAATCTAGGACTCCCACTGTAGCATCGTCCGATTAGCCTAAGTAGCATAAAATGGACGTTAAACAAACAAACAAACAGATGAAGTCCTCACTACTTTCAATTGCACATTCAAGGGTTATTGTTTATTCAAAACATTAATTTTAATCAATTTTAATTTTTTTTTCAAATCGTTCATCATGTTAATATTTCGAGCTTTCGTTTTCACTTTTTCAATCATTTCCGCTCCGTTTTTTAGTCGACGTCAACGTTTATAGACGAGAGTTAACTTTAACTATAAGCCTTGCCATGCTGGTAATGATTTGAACGAGTTGACAAAATCTGCATTAAGAACCAAAAATATAAATCTTAGAATATTGAAAAATAAAAGATAAATCCGAATACCCGCTAAAGGAAATTACTTTGTTAGTTGCGTTTTGTTTTAATTAATCAAAATTCTGCCAAAAAGAATACTGAGATAATCTCTCAGATGACATTAGCATTAAACGAAACAATTCCATCGGCTTGGAAACTTTTGAAGAAAACTGCAAAACTCTTTACAAGTTCTTTTGCTCGTTTCCTCGGTTGAATTGTAGGTGGAGTTTCTCAACTTTGATTAGTTGGTTTTGAGAGACGGCTAAACTCAGGCGAGTTAGTTAAGATGGATTAGGTTTCGCCTGTAGGCGCTATTGAAGTTTCGAACAATATAGTCTTTGGACTTCGCAAAAGGTGTTTCAATGAGTGTTTCTGATAACATGTACTCTTCGAAAAATTGTTTGATGAATATGAAAAATATATTTACTAACAATTTTAAACTGATCTTTAAAGTAGAAAAGAAAATACGCTCGTTTACTATGAAACATATTACATTTTTACCTAAAAAGTCGGAAATAACTAGTAAACTTAAAATTTGTTTAATTTTACTAACAGAGATAGTGATAACCATCAAATTTTCTTTAAGCATAATATCTATCACCATTTATATATATATATATATATGAGAGTCTGGAGGTAGTAATTAAATGCGCCAACGACCCTCGCAAAAACCTTGAACAATTTTAGATTTTAGGAACACTCTTATGAACACTCTCCCTTTGTTTTTGGTCCGTCTTTTCGTGAATGAATAATAAATAAAAGTAGAACAACCTATATTGTTTTGAAGCTTATTTAGTTTATATTTTTTCAGTTTTTAAAGTAATGAAAACTATTAGATACTGCGAGTTTACAGTACCTAAAATTTTGCCTGAATTTCTTTTGCTGAGTCCAAGTTAATAACCCACAATATTATTATTAACATTACACAATATTTTTTACAAACAATAAAAAATATTGTGTAATGTCTGCTATTAAAAGATAGACTTAGTGAAAATATTGCCAAATGACTGTCCTTGTAATATTATTTCATAATAATAATAATAATAATAATAATAATAATAATAATACAAAAATGACATGTAGCTATGAATATAGTTCTGTGAGAGAACTACGAGGTAGTTGTAGAACATACGAGTATTTTCAAATCAATGTTAAAACTTGATCATTGCTTACTTTTCCGTGTATATCACTGAATCATTTAAATTTTGGCTTTTTAGTCAATTTTATTTTATTTTGTTGTATAACATAATTACAGCGTATGATGGTGGAATACGGGATAAAGATACATAATAAATTAAAAACATTGATTATGCATTAAAACAAATTTCTTATACATTTTTAAACTTATTTTTAAGTATTTAAGTGAAAAAAATTGCGTAAAAATGTTTTTGTTTTTTTTGTCTAATCCCAGAATAATGATAAATCTTGGCATTTCTATTTTTTTTGTCATTTTAAATACTAATATTTGTTGTTGATATTGTTACAGGATTCCGTAGCGAAGGTGAGTTTTATTGATTCTTGTTGAAATTCTTTGATTTTTCTTTCTTTTTTTTGTTGGTTTTCTTGCACCGTTAGCACTTTATTGGTAGTACGTAGTGCTGTAGTAATTAACGTTTTGCAGCTTTGCAGATACACTTAGGCACAATTTTAACCATCTCAACCCAAATTTTTTTTTTAATTTGTAGTAATTTTTTATTGGGACATATTGCACATCATTTATTTCCATCAACAGTTTACCCGCCTTTAGATTTGTTTTTGTATATTATGGCTATTGAGTTCATTTTTGTTTAATTTGGTTCCCCACCATACCTTCCATGCGAAAATGTTAATTTTAATATAGATTTTTATGTATATTTTTTTTTTTTATGTCTTTTTACTCCTTTTTCAGATATTAGGTTCATAAATGATGTTGGTGTCTATTAACTCAATATTGGCTGATTACTTATTCTTATTTGATTAAAAAGGTATGATTTGACAATTTTGAGTTTTCTAGTGCAATACTGCAGACATTTTAATATATTTTATTAAAATAGCAATAAAGAAAATAAATTAAAGAATAAAATTTATAACCCCCAATATCTGGATGGTATTTGGGTTAAATCTATATGCAAAACTTGGCATGGCCGTAGAATGTAGGCAGTTTAAACGGTTATTGCCTCCATACTTGCTATAACATCAACAATGAAATATTTATTGCTTTCAATTTCCTTTTATCTAATCGCTTAAATTAATTTTGCGTGGATTAATTTGTTTAAATTAAGTATTTTATTTTAACTATTATACCCTTTCCAGAACGATCCCATTAAAGCCTTATAATGCTACTTCCGAATACGTTTAAAGAGTGTGCTTTATTAGGGAAACATTTTTGTTTATATAAAACATATAATATAAACTATCGAAAGTCTAAATGTATAATTAATAACAACAATGCTAATGTTACAGTTTGCATTACAAATTTTTTGTCTAATTGTTCGTTGAGACTAGTGGCACACAAATAAAGCCTTGTCAAGGTTTTCATGGACAAACATATTTGGGAATTTTGTTTTAAAAACTTGAACTGATATTGACTTATTCAAAAATTACAAAACTGAACATACATTAGATAATTAAAAATTAGCTTATTTTAATCGAAATAAAATATCCTCATTCTCTAGTTACTTTTAGAAAACCTCAAGATGTCATATGTAAGTATCCATAACAACATCAAATCCTCCCCCCCCCCTTGAAAACGGTTAATTTTCGGGGCTTAAAATTGTATTATCGGTACAGTTCCCACGGGACTTTGACACATCTCATAATCAATAAAACAGAATTTGTCCGGCTGAGAACAATCGACGGTACTTTTCAGCCCTTCTTTTTAAACCCTAGCAGGAATTTATCCACCGAAATTACGTTCTGTCATCTCCTTGAAATTCCCTTTTCATTTTATACTATACCTCATTCATCAAAATCCTTCGATCTAACAGGATCTGATAAGGAGTTTGTACTACGATGTTTTGTATAGTGTAATGAAGATATATCCTATTTAATCAATGTTATAATTATACGTTACATAATGCTTTGGGACTACATAAGAAAACGCTTGCGTTTTCATGTAGTCAACGCCTGTTTTGCCGACAGGCAAGGTAGGGTGCATATAAAAAATAAATAAAATAAAATAAAAAATGTTATAAATTACCTTCAACAAATCTATCATTCTCATATCGAGTATTATCTGTCTCGATAAGTAATCAGCTTCCTTATTTTTCTATTTAAATCTCTTAAACCAGCTTCTTCTTCTTAAATTTAAAATCAAACCTATCACTATCACAATGAAGACAATACCGTCTATTGGAGGTTATCCGTGTGGGATTTGATTAATTTATTGCTTACTTCCTAATGGAAAAATAAATTATTAGTTGCAGTTGACTTTCGAGGGAAAAAAACCAAAAAAAAAAACCTTTGGAGTCCCTAAAATCCAGGTAGCTCCCTTCCACATTTCGTCAGCTCAGAAGAATAATCAAGATAAAAGGATTAGTATCTAGGTTAGTTTGATTTATTCGTTATCATTTGTTTAAAGCTAACTTGGAACGCTGAAATATTTCTGGAAGCTACGTTAGCGATAGACCTCGTGAACTAAGCGAACAACATACAGGAATTCCTGGACCGTTCTCCAACATTAAGGACCACGGAATTTCTTCGCTGTTTTTCAATCCAAACATTATGCGACATTGAAGGACCTCAAAAAAACCGCTAATATATTTTAGTTCTATTACTGGATTTGGTCATGCAATTATGGGGCACTGGGTCGTGCTAGACATCTGAAACTTGGGGGGTAGGGGTTCTTTGTGGTGGTGTACATATGTGCTTATCGGTAGCTATTTATTGATTTGCGGCACATTTAGCTATCTTAAAGGGACAGAGACTTTGAATCTGAACAAAAAAAAAAGGTTGAAGTGAAACATTTACAAAAAAAAGGTTGTAGTGAAACATTTACATCTACATACTCGTATGTATTAGTTTCAAATGTTTTCATGCATTCTCTCGAGTTATGAATGCTACTGAGCCTCGTAAAGTCACTCTATTTAGAGATAGCGCCACTTGCCCTTGACACTTTAAGCCCTCCTAACTGGGACTTTCAAAACTCAATTTCATTAGTGACTGCTCCCTTAAGTTCTCTAGACTTCTGGGGTTAGTAAATCTGAAATAATTTGCTAAAGTCCGCTTTCAAATTAGGAGTCCGTTTGTAATCTGATTGTCGCTAAATTAGGTCTAAGTTATTCCCGAAAGTGAAAGGGTCTTTTCGGCGTTGATTTAGTGCACTCTTTGCCTATCGTACTTCTGGAAATTTGCCATCTTTGAATGTTTGCTCGGGCTCCAGAGTTGTTTCCTTCTCACCAATGACCTACAATTTCGTTTAATTTTATCATTATATCTACCCCAGATATAAAAGGGCTGATATTCTGCAGTTCAGAAAAAAAAAAAAAAAAAAAAAAATGATCTTAACTTCGGTTAATTTTATTGCATACTTATCTTCTGAGTTGTTTTTAATCAAGGGTTCCAGTCGCAAATTTTCTTTATTTTTTTTATTCCTATATGTATAATATAACGTCGGAAAGCTTAACATTTCAGAAGGAATAATAATAGATAGTTTATAAAATTGTAAATTTTAAATATGCACGAAAAATCCTTCATTAGGCGAAACGAGAGCCATATAATTTCTCGATATAAGAAAAAACAAAGGTAATTTATAGAAAAACAAAAAAGGCCCCGTCACAACATTTTAATGATGATAAAGCTTACACGATATTAAATAATACTTTATTCTCATTAAGCATGACGAGTTTAATCAAAATCTTAAAGATATTTTTGAGAAAATCGGAAAAATGGGAAAAGGTTATGAAATAAAGTGGCCCCTCGGTTTGATCAATTTCCATGAAATTTTTGCTGTCATATCGTGGGCATATACATTTATCAAATACCCAGTTTTATCAAAATCGTGAAGCCGTTTTTGAGAAACTCGAAAATAACGTAAAAAGTTATAAAATTAAGTATCCCTCCGTTTGACCCATTTTGATGAAATGGGTTTATAGTTGTTCAGCTATTCTGTACACACACAGGCCATTTCGTGGGACTTGGTTATTTGGACTCACGGGACCCCAAAACGTAAAAAATATGGTCCCACCAGTAATCCGTTCCAAATTCCAAGCCAAAGGTTAATAGCAAATTCATGCTGAAACCTATTCTCTCTAATAGTTCTGGGATTTTCAAGAGCCCATACATGATAATTTCTTTGATTAACAATTCCTCCTCTTGTAAAGGTAGCTTCATCGGTCCATATAATTTTTAATGGAAATAAATTATCATCGCAAATTTTTTCAAGAAACCAGTTACTAAAATCCAATCTCTTGACATAATGTTGAGGTAATAAATTCTGAACTTTTTGAAGATGGGTAGCGATTATCACCTTTCAAAGTTTGTCATATTTCTTGTCGCGATATTCCTAATGCAGCAGATGCTCTTCGGATGCTAGTCTCAGGATTGTTATCGAAGTGGCGTTGGACACAATTTCTTCTCCGATAATCTGCTCTTATTGCTGCCTGGAATTGGTCGCCTTCATTACGTATTAAGAATGACCCAGTCTCTCGTAGTCTATTAAAAGTTAACGAAAAGACTCGTCGATTAGGCACTATTGTATTTGGAAATCGGCGTGCATACTCCTACACCGCTTCTAAAGCATTAGCGTTACAGAAACCATACACAAAAATCATATCAGCGTATTCAACATTAGAATATGTACGCGTTATAATATGCATAGATGCAGTGCATGGCTGATACTATTCACACAAAAATATCTGAGTAACTGACTGAAAATTGATTTAGGAATTATAATCCTAGAAGGAACCCAAAATGTAAATAAATAAAATAATGTGAAGGATAACATCAAGTGTTTACATATCTCACTGCCTAGCCTGACGAACTTTGAAAGGTAATAATCGCTACCTATATCATTTTTGTTTTGTTTCTTTTTTGCGATTTTCTCCTAAGCTAAGCAAAAACGAGCAAATCTCTAAAGGACTTTTTGTCTTATTTTTTCGATCTCCTATAAGTTCCTGAAGTTTTGCCATTTAAATTCGGGAGACCCTGTATACAATATACATATATTGTAAAGGAAAGTATTGCGATTATTACACGTTCTTCTGGGGTCCCCTGAATCCCAAAACGTGGGATAAGTCCTCTCAACGTCCCAAACCCTTGAGAAATTAACCAAGGCCTGCAAAATAGTCTTTATGTGTGTGAGCAGACTGCCTCAGAAACTATTAGTTGTACGAAACCTAAATTGGGTATTTGAGGTATGTGTCCGCGATGTGACAGCAATGATTTCTTCTAAATCGAGTAAACATAGACGGCCCTTCATCCCAACATCTTTTTTTTTTCTCTTAACGATTTCTCAAAAAGGCCCCTAACGATTTCGATTAAACTTATCATGTTTAATTCTAATGGAACATTTTTAATGTGAAATAGGTTTTATCTGTATTGAAAAGGTGTGATAGGGCTTAAATGGCTTAGGAAAAAATTTTCATACGAAGTGCCTTTGATTCTGTTTATTTAGAGAATAGCTGTCCTTTGTTATCCCTAATAATAAGAAATGGTTAAATATAAAATACGAAAGGATTTCATAATTAAGTAAAATAGAAAGAAATATATGAAAATTTCGATTTCTAATAATATTCTAATAATATCGTTGGAAAGCTTAAAATTTAAGAAATAGAATATTTAGTTTATAATATGGTAGCTGTAGAAGATGGCTGAAATAAAATATTGGGTATAAAAAAAAATAATTATTTCTACATCCAGATTATTATAAACTATTGGTTTCCCTGGTGCTGTACTAATCGCAACTGTCTTAAAACTAAACCAAAACTTAAAGAATTACAAAAAAAATGTTTAGAGAGAAGAAGCATTGTGATATAAGGCGAAGTGCTGCTCAAAATGTTATCGATTTGAAAAAAACATATGGCGATTCCTAATGAATCAAATGTATGTTCCAACAAGCACTCGTCCAAGTCCACAACTCGTGTTTGAAGAGGTTTTTGGCACTTACATAAACTATTGATTTAAATAAAGCACTTATAAATGTCCCTGCCCAAGAAGAATAAAATATCACCGTCGTTTTCTGTAAAAATACTAAGAAACTCAAAATAGAAAATTCAGTTCCAATTTATTATCGGACGGTGCTAAGAATCCTTTCTATCGATCCTTATTTACGATGTATCGTCGAAAAACATGATCGTTCGGTCTAAAAGTCAATCATTGTTTCTATAATCTCTTAAAAAAATATTCATATAAACAAATTCAAACGAACTCCTGGAAAGTTTGTAGTGCAAGAGTAAATGGCGCCAATTATATTCTTGGTACACGACTCTATAAATTACTTACCCCACTTTCCAATAAAAAACAAAACAATTTTCATTGGAAAATAAAGTTTAGTGTTCCCTCTCTGGTAGCACTTAAGTATGTCAGTAGTTGTGTATCCTCAAATAACCCAATATTCCAACCTAACCTTAAGTATGTCATTTTCAAAAAAATTTCTATTTTTAGTGAAAAAATTAAGGGGATAAGTGAAAGTTGTGTGTGTTGTGATGCTGGCACCGTACAAGATTTTTTATAATAAACTCCTTTGTGCTTAAATTCAGGAAGGTTTGGATTTCGTGCCGAGCCGTATCTGTTGGATGGACGCTCGCTATAAATCATTATTGTACATTATCTCCCTAATGGTTTCATTCCGATATTGAAAAGAATCCAATATCCATCGTTTGCATTAACTTATATTGAAAGCCTTAATTTATATATTTATTATGAACTCTCTCAGTCGTTATTTTAATTCTAATACACATTTTATGTTATAACTTAAAGTGCTCTCGATTATCCTACTGTGTATTTCCCCACTTTGTGCAACTATTTAAAATCATTTCGTACTGACCCCTTATGCCTATTATTATATAATTTCTTTTTTGTTATAATAAAACTCTTTTTCCTCTCTCTCTCTCTCTCTCTCTCTCTCTCTCTTGCTTAGTCGCTTATTTAAAATGCTCACTTTATTTCCTTATCCTATAAACCCTAAGTATTTCGTTAATTTAATCAATATATATTACAAAGCAAAGAGTACAATGGGCGTGCCGATAAAACTTAAAAACAACTGCCATAGACCATTTCGCGGGACTTGGTTATTTGGAACCAGGGGACCCCAAAATGTGAATTTCCGTTGAAAACGGAGGTCAAAATTTTTTTCACGATCGCAATACTTTCCTTCACTATATATTACATATACAGGTAAGAGAAAGTAAAAATAGCAGGGTATTACTGAAAAAATTAATTGACAACCAGTGGTTGGTTATTCATGTTTCAATATTTTTTATTAAAATCAAACCATCTATTGATAGAAATTGAATGTCGTCGCTTAAAAAATAATTATTTAAAAAGTAATTACGACTGGCATGCATTGATGACGTGTATTTCATAGTGTACATACCCCCCTTTTAATTGTTGTCGACATCTTATCAATGAGAATTATGAAATTATCAACAACCCGTTCAGAGAACAATGCAATGGCTTTATAATGTTTTTTTTTTAAACATCTCACGACTTTATTTAAAGTAAAATGTAAAAAGTCAACTACAATAACAGTATTATGAGCAATAGTTTGAAAAAGTAATGCATTTGAAATGTAATGTTTTTAGGAGGTCCTCAAAATTTTTCACCGCGGCAAAATTGTCAATCTAAATTATTTTCGTTGCGCCTTTATAAAAAATTCAGCTTTCGTACTTTATTTACGCTTAACTCGACTGGATCAAAGTGTTCCATGATTTTTTTTTTTTTTTTAGAGCGTTGCATTTTTGCCATCTTTTTCAGCTTATGACTCAGAAATTATGTTGATATTCACGAACGATTTAGTTTAATATGGACATAGATCTGGGCCATTTATGAAGATAATTAAAACAAATGTATAATTATCTCTGAAACTTCTAAGCTTAACAAACAAAAGCTTCTGTGATGATTACCGAATCTGTATGATACTTCTCAATAGCATTCATAGCAATCGAAAAACAACCATATAAGTAATTGAGTTATTTTGATTAGTTATTTGTAACACTAAAAGTTAGAAATAACTAATCAAAATAACTTAATTACATGGTTGTTTTTCGATTGCTATGAATGCTATTGAGAAGTATCATACAGATTCGGTAATCATCACAGAAGCTTTTGTTTGTTTTCCTCTGTCCATCTGCACTACGTCAGTTGTCACAACTATCTCTAGAGAACTGTAGGACTTATCAACGTCGGTATTGATAGAGCGCAACCTTCTCCATTTTTTATATTTAATAAATTTAAACAATATAGGGAAAATGAAATTTAATTCTCAACTAGTTACTTATTCAAATTAAGATACATAGATTTCTATATCGTTAGTAATATCGATTGGTACGTAATTATTAATTTTGTGTTGTAATTAGGTATCAATCCTTCGATTAGAGTATGATATAAAACTATGCCTGTTTTTCCTTCTCACAAAAATAAATTCAAATTATTTGTTCCACAATTCCGTAAATATATGTAGATTGCATATCACGGGGGCTTTTTAATGATGGAACGCGGCAATATTATTTGGAGTAAAACGGAAAAACAAAACAAACATAAGTAAAGGTTACTTTACTTAAGTTACTTAAAGTAAAGCTTAATTGTGTTACTTCTGGGCGGCGCCTATTTCGGGGGATTTAAGGAGTCTCTTACCGCGTTATTTTCTGTTAAAAAAGACCTTGCTTTGGACTCCCGTTCGCTCGCTCTACAGAGGTGAATAAATCCTCAAACGGGTCATTTTCATTGGGGATCGGCACCACACTGAACTGTGCCATTTTGGCTTTGCCCAGAAGTAACTTAGGTCAACTAGATCCAAAAAAAAAACTTGGGCACTGTGTAATCTCAATACGATTGATGATAAAATAATTAGATTTTAAGATGACTAAATTATCGAATGCACCAATTGATTTTTTAAAATAATTATTTCTAATACTAAATAGCTTTATGGAAGTACTTAACATAACAAAAAGAAATGGTGAATAATGGTATTAGTTCATTGAATTAAGGGGATTTTTAATTGAGCCAAAATAAAATAATTCGAGGATGAGTGAATAGATTAGCGGAGAATTGTATTATATTATATAAAAATCTATTTTTACATTATATAATCAAAACCAATTTCAATAGTTTTTTTTACTTTCATTTTTTAATTTAAAATACTAAGCAATTGAGATGACCTGTCTTCCTTTAAAATTCTTAAACAACACATAACAAAAGTTAAGGTAATTCTTTCTTCTAACCATCTGTGAAAAAAATTAAACAAGAGCTCAGTATCTAATAGAAATATTTTCATTTAATGATTTTGTAACGTAAAACAAACAAAAAACCTCTATGATTTTAAAGAGTTCTAGTCTTGTTGTTAGAGAAGTTGTAACAAACTATTCTAATACATCTTCGTGAATAATCTACGCTTGCCTAGAACCTTCCAGACGGTTCTATTTCAGACTGAATACCTATAAGGAGCGATCGACTGAAAAGTTAGTCTTGCTCTGAAGCTCAGTTCATATGTTTTTGTTACTTACTTGATTATTTGAGTTTAAATTGTTTGTGTGGCATTGCTAATTGTTATTTTCTTTGAATAAAAAAATGGTTAACCCACATAAGTGTTATTATTATGATTCCCTAAACTTGGTTATAACTCCAAACCTCGTCACATCAGAAATGTTGGTCGCGGCTCAGTGGCAGATTGGTTTGCCCACCATCGTGGACTACCTAGTCTACTTGTAATTTCCTGTGAATGCGGACTGTTCCAGTTCAGATCATTCTGTCAATCGGGTGGAAGGTTATACTGCACCCACTGAGTTCATTTTGATCAGAATTAAAATTCTGAATAATTTAATAATCTTTAAATTCTAAAAATAAACGTAATACTTCGGGGTTTATATTATTAAGACCCTAGTCACTAAATAAATAAATAAACAAATAATGTAGGTAAAATTAAATAAGTAGGAATGCTAAGATAATAAAAATAATCTCAATACGTATTAAACCAGCTAATAAATATTAAGAGCGATCTTCTTCTTTCAAAGTTACTGGAATCCTTGAACACCCTTTAGAAATTTCTAATATAGGATATACATTGCGATGACAGTAAGCAGCTTATCTTAGCATATCTCATGATAAGTAAGGAGGTTAAGATGGGTGAGGCATGTTGGCAAAATAAAAATTATCGTTGTTCAACAAATAATTAAAAGTTTTTTTAAAATGCAACATAAAATTGGTAATCAAAATATGAATCATTGTGATGCACTGCCATTTCCATGCACCACTGTATATATATATATATATATATATATATATATATATATATATTTTTTTTTTTTTTTAAATTAACGATCTACTGTTCGCCTGTAGAGGCCAACACAAGTTTTGTTGATTACATCAGCCGCTTCGGGCGCTGAAAGAGACTTCTGCTAATAATGCCTTTAAACTACAAGAATTAGGTTGAGCACCGTTGTTGCTTTTTCAATTAAAATTAATTATCTAACGCTTTATCGAGCCAGCCTGTCGCTGAAGTATTTGAAGGGAGACTATATTGTACTACATTGGTGAAAAATAAATTCGTTGAACGTATTTAAACGTACTTCATAACTAGGTCAATTTCTGAAGATGCGTAGATTTCACTTCCTAAAATTTCATTATTTAAATGTCACAATTTCGGGATGAAAAATGCATACCTGCTCAGTGACATAATATCTTTACTTTTGAGATAGTAGACGAGCAGGAGAACCTTTAATTATTCTTTTAAAAAATTATGAAAAAAATTCCAGAGTGAGTGAGTAAAAAATGTGTTGAGGAAGTAGCAAAAACGCGTATATTTTTAAGAAATACAACAAAAACAATCTTCAAATTCAAAAATAGGATATTCCAAGCTAGGGACTTGACATGCGTGAAATTTATAGGACTCAGCATACCTGGACAGAAAACTTCCTGGAATAGGTTTTATCTTAATTTAGTTTCAATGAGGGATGAGTTCTAATAATTTATTTTTTGCAAATGTGGCAGTTCCTCTATCAATTAATGTTGAAAAAAATCTGGTGCGTGCTCGCAACACACAACATTCACTTACCAACTTACTTAGATTAGAAATTAATGCGTTTTGTTAATTGCCATTTCTCAAATGAACAGAACGGCTTTAATTATGAACATTGGTCTGTCATTTAAGGCGTACTCCGCATGCGTGGGCTCAACGAGTATTATGAGTTGACTTAATATTTTTCTTTTTTCTCCTCTATATGTTTTCTTTATTTTTTATCATATGTCATATTTAGCCATTTCTTATTTTTAGGCGTAACGAGAGACAGTTAATTTCTCCATATAAACAAAAACAAAGGTACTTTATAGGAAACAAAAAACAAACAAACAAAAAGGCACCTACCCCATTTAAGCCCCCTCAGAACATTTTAATAATGATAAAGCTTACCTGATATTAAAGAACACATAATTTTCATTAAACATGACGAATTTGATATTGATCGTTAAAGCCGTTTCTGAGATAATCGAAAAACAGGTAAAAATTGTAAAACAATTAGGAAATAAAGTGCCCGCTCCGTTTGACCAATATTGATGAAATGTTGGCTATCGCATCTTTGGCATATACATACATCAAAAACCCAGTTTGATCAAAATCGTTAAAACCGTTTTTGAGTTAATAAAAAAAAAAAAACACGTGAAAATGAAACAACATTTATTAAGTAAATTCCCCCCTCCGGTTGATCAATTTTGATGAAATTTTTACAGTCATATCTCGGGCATATAAATAGATCAAATTACCAGTTTAATCAAAATCGTTAGAGCCGTTTTTGAGAAAATCTAAAAAAACTTAAAAAGTTATTAAATTAAACTAAATATTCAATTAAAGTTATTAAATAAAGTACCCCTTCCCTTTGAGCAATTTTGATGAAATTTTTCGTCAATCACATCTGCTGTCACATCGCGGGCATATACATACACTAAATACCTAATTTCAGGTTCGCACGGTTTATAGTTTTTGAGCTAGTCTGTTCACACACACACACACACACACACACACACACACACGCACGCACGCACGCACGCACGCACACACACACACACACACACACACACACACACACACACACACACACACACACACACACACACACACACACACACACACCATTTCGCGGGACTTGGTTAATTGGACTCAGGGGACCCCAAAATGTGTATTTCCGTTGAAAACCGGAAGTCGAAATATTTCACGATCGCAATACTTCCACTTACTATATATTTCATATACAGGCAAGTGAAAGTAAAAATAAAACAGATTTGTTTTTATCCTGGCTAGAAGAGCCATTAGTAAGAACGTGAATACTTGAAACCTGGGGGAGGTTGTTGTTAATATCACGGTAATTTGGTTAAAAATAAAAAAGACTGCAGAACCGAAAACGGTTAGCATTTTCCATCGAAAAAAATAGTTAAAAAAAATTTCTTGGAAACTCACTAGTTTTTTTGAAGTAAGGGAGTGAAGTAGCTATTGACCACAGTGTAGCTTTCCCGTAATAACCTAAATCTGACATTGTAGCGCCTGGTCGGCAGTCAAAACGATCCTATTGTCTTCCCTCAACCGATTCTTTCCACTCCGCTGTTCCCCTCAACGCTTAGACCATTCAACACTTCATGTGAGGGAGTGAAGGAAAAACGTCTGGACTATTATTTTATTTATCGTTATTGTTAACAATAAATGAAACCGATTATTTTTTTCATTGAATCTTGAAGTAATAACTGACTTAACCGATTAATCAATTGAATCGAACAATCAATTGTTGAAAGAATACAAATTTTTAAAGTGGTTTGCCTAGGGAGTCAGACAAGGTGAGGGAAAAAACAATCATTTTTATATATTTTTTTTATTTATTTATTTATTTTATTTATTGACGGGCACTACAGCTCTTGAAGAACCTTGGCCTCCTCCACAATTTTCAGCCACTCCTGACGATCATTCGCCTTCATCCGCCATCCTCTCACTCTCATTTTTCTTAGGTCCTCCTCAACATTTTTCAACCACGTCAATCTTGGCCTACCTCTTGGTCTTTGGCCGCCAGGTTTGCCGTATAACATCCTCTTGGGGATTCTATACTCGGGCATCCTCTCCACATGGCCAAGCCACCTTAACCTTGCCTTCTTGACGTACGTTACTATGTCAACTTCCTGGAAGAGTGCTCTTAATTCTGTGTTTGGGCGGATTATCCAAGTTCCTTGACGAAACACCGGGCCAAAAATCTTTCTTAAAACTTTTCTCTCCCATACCAGAAGAATTCTTTCCATTATATATTTTTTACCAATTATAAATTTATTTTGGAGGATAGCCTCCATAGAACAACTAAAGAGTGCAATATAGTTCCTATTTCCCATAAATTTAATACATTATAGTAACTAAGTACTAATAGTTCATGCATTTGACATATGCATGATGTTTGTTTTTTACTTGCTGTTAGTTCGAATCAATCCTTCACGAAGCCTCGAACCACATTATTGTTTGGTGACCCGTGGTTGCCAATGACTAACAAAAGATATAGAATCAATAAACATGCTTCAAAGCTTCTATCCTACTGGAAAAAATAGCACAAAATAGATTGAGTTGAGATCTTCAAGCCCCAAATGAAAAAAGCAATAGAATGAATAAATTAGAGATTTCGTATAATTAATTGCATTTATATATATAAAGCCATTTTATTTCAGAAATTTAAAAAAATCCTTAGCTTAGAAATTAGTAAGTCGACATTTCTTGAAGGGCAGAGTGGATGAATGTGATAAGTGGCATACGGTAAGATTTCAAATTTATCTAAGTATAAAGAAGTAAAGTGGCATATTTTCAATTTTTTTTCATCCATTGTATTATGCTACAAGCGGTTTGACGGAAGAGGTCATGACCCCTCTGTTTCATAATCACGTGGCTGGCAGCAACGTTTTTTTAAAGAGATTATTACCTTGTATTTAGAAGAACTGCGATCTAAACGATTTAAAGTGTTATGTTCAGGGCATATTAACTATCTAATTGCATTAATTGTTTAAAAATGCAAAATCACTGAAATGCCAAAATATTTGGGGGTCATGACCTTGTGACCTCTTCCTGGATCCGCCCTTGATTATACTCTTGTAGTGAATATAGTTGATTCGAATACAGTTTTCTCAGAACTCAAAAAGTATTACATATTACCTTCATGCACTTAGCTCTTTGGTAACGCTTTATTTTAAAAATTTTAAATTATAGAAGAAGAACAACAATGGACGTCACATCAAGACTCAAAAGATCAGGGAAGCTACATTTTACTAAATGGAATATTGTGTTTTGGGGATTATACTTATTAAATTAATGATATAATACACCAAAAACAGTAAAAAGAAATAGAAAAAGTTACTATTATGTCAATTGGGTTAAATTACAAAACTTATGTTTCCTCTACGTAGCGCCATGTTGTTGTTTGTGTTGATCTTGAAGAAGGTTTTACATGTTTGCTCGGCTAAATCAACTGTCACTATCAATCAATACAAACGGCACTACAAAAGTTTTGCAATGTAACTTAACAGAAAGACCCAGGAGGCTGCAAGTTACTGCGTGTTCAGACCTATCCATGCCTGCATACTAGCCGCCAGTATCACATCCCTGGGCTCAGTTGTTCATTAGCAGTGGCAGATTAAAGTGCATATTGTGGCATCGTTGTCACGTAGTGAAGTAAGGGCAGTTTTGCGATATAATTTTGTGCGTGGTTTAAGCATAGATCAATGCTTAGAAGAAATGAAGATTGCGTTGAATAATGATTGTCCACATCGTACGTCTATATTTAGTTGTTACAGACAATTCGAAAGGGGCAATTTTACTCTGGAGGACGCTGAGAGAGGAGGAAGGCCGCGAATGTCTGTAACTGAGGAAAAGATTTCTGCTGGGGGAAAAATGCTTGATGAGGACCGTCGAGTGACATATCAACAGATAGAGGAGACATTATGCCTTCATGCACCAGCAATTCATTCAATTCTGAGAGACCATTTAAAGGTAACAAAACTTTGTTGTCTTTGGTTGCCCCATAGTCTAACGGAAGAGCAAATGATTCATCGTGTGACTTGGTGCCGAAAGATGCTGAAACTATTTGATGAGGGAAATTCTACATATGTGAACAGCATCGTGACTGGTGACGAAACTTGGCTATACTATTATGATGTGCCGACCAAGGCCCAAAACAAAGTTTGGGCATTTGACGATGAGGATACACCTCTAATTGTCAGAAAACCTCGATCTGTAAAAAAAAAAACATTGATCGCTGTATTTTTCAGATCAAGTGGAATTGTAGAGCGTGTTGTTTTGGAGACACAGAAGACAGTCAATGCTCAGTGGTCTGTTTGACAGCCTGCCTAAAGTCATAGAGTCTATGAAAAACCTGAGACCAAAGTCAAGAATGGACACCCGTGTCAGAGCCAGCACCGAGTATTTGGCCACTACTGGGCTGAAACTTCTTGAGCACCCTCCTTACAGTCCAGACCTTGTTCCCTGTTACTTTGCACTGTTCCCACGTGTGAAAAAGAAGCTGAAAGGAAAACGTTTCTCCAGCGACGAGGACCTTCGGAGGGCTTGGGACAACGAATGTGCCTCAATCCCAGATGAAACTTGGCAGAGCTGGTTTAATGACTGGTTTCGACATATGAAGAAGTGTATTGAATGTGGTGGAAATTACTTTGAAAAAATTAAATAAATAAAGTTGTATTGCAAAACGTTTTTAGTACCCTTCGTAATACAAAAAGAAACGAAACGAAAATATTCATCCTGGAGCGCGGGAAAAATTCACAAAGTCATGGTGTCATATACGGTACCTTGCCAATCTAAGGGTTAAGATTCTTCTTTATATTGAAAAGGGTGATATTGTGCTCAATACGTGATAGAGTGCTTTTAACTATGGTTCTAAATTTGTCCATTAAGTAAAGGCAATGCATTTTTTGCACAAGACAAGAGAATTAAAATATGTATATTAGACTCAATGATATTACTTCATCTTTCGTAGACATTAATAAAGAGGAAATAAAACAACAATCATAAATATGGAAATATAACAACAATAATTGCAGCTCAAAGTAATTGTTCATTGTTGGAATCGAACCCTCGGATGATAGGCAGAGCCAGCGTTACCTAACCCGCCTGCTATTGACAGTAATATTATATAAAGCAAATCCTCGATCGCTGCTCTATGTTTACTTTCTCTGCAGGCTTCTCTTTCTAGCTTATTGTTTGCCCACGTGACTACAATATGGGATTCATTCCTCATTGTTTGTACCAGGAATAAAGAATAATATAGATAGCTGGCATATAACAGTTGTTAGGATTTTATATTTAATACTTCATATTGTTTGCTGTTATAGAGGCCTATTTTTTATAATTGATCTCTTTAAGGTTATGCTGAAGAAATTACCTACATTAAACAAAAATATAAAAAAGTACCGCTGTTATTGTAAACCTGGAATCGAGAGTATCGTATACTCTCATGTTACCAGAGGAGAGTAAACAGCTGTTCCTAATTCGGGGATGTGGTCTCCCCTAATTCGGGGTCGATTGACTGAGACCTTAGTTGGGTTCCCTGAGGTCTCAGCGAACCCGCGTATCTTTCGCTCGGGTACCCACCGGACCCGGTGACCCGTGAGACTGTCTTTAATTGGTATTACCCAGCTCTCGGGAACTCATCCCACGTCCTGCTAGTTCATCTGTAATCCGGGTAGCTCCTCGAAGTATAAATTATATGAATTTTTAACTGTTTAATATACACTCATAATGGAAAAATATCGTTGAAAAACAAAATTATTATGTTTTGATTCGTATTAAACTAAAAAGTAAGACCTGTGTTTAATTTCTTTGTTGCTAAAAAAAAAAAAAAACTAAAATTATATTTAAAAAAATTAATAATTTTTTTATAGGAAGAATAGTTTTTTATTCTTTTAGGAACTGTGACTATATTTTTACGAAGTTTTGTTTTCTTTCTTAATTGTATGCTTTTAGATAATATATAAATAATAAATCTACAATAAACATATTCCCTTCTCGCTTCCGCAAGACATTGGGCTATTAATACGGAGTGCGTGTTATTGCGGAGGTCGTACTAATAATAAACCCTTCGCTGACAGCTGAGGCGCCCTTTTGTGTAGCCATCTTTGCCGGCCGATTAATGTCGGTAAGTGAAGGAGCATATTATTCTCTGATTACCACTTACCTATCACCTGTATCCCTTCCACACCTTAAATTTGTTTCTTCGTGCCCTTTAAGCCGCATGTAAACTCCTTATGAAACATAATATTTGTAAGGAAAATTAATCAGGAAGGTAAATATATCTTATATCTAAAAATGCAAGGGCTGTTTGGTTATGAACTGGGTGGTTAAAAAACTTATGAACTAAATAACTAATTAACATTATTATTACAATACTCTTATCTTCTTCGTGTCTGACCGTTAATCGGCCATGTTGAGAGAGATAATCTTCAGAATATTGGATCAAGCATTTAATTTGATGAAGTATTTAGGAAGTAAAGGCGTATGAACAAAAAAAATAAAAAAAAAGAAATTGGAAATAATTTATAGCATTTAGGATAGTGCTAATATGATTTGGATTATACTTTTTTTCCTCTCATGCACCGTTCACCATTGCATCTTATTTATTGTCGGCAGTTCTGAAAAAAAGAAGTTTAACAAACAAGGCATTTAAAGAAATTTAATTTTTACTATTTGTGGATTTCTGAATTATCAGCTACCCTACTCTCATCGGTGGGGTAGCATGGAATAGCGTTAGATTCACCTACCTTGCATATTGTTCTTATCTTTTTATATAACTTGTTACGCTTTATGTTCCTTTATCGCCTTGCTAGTGATTTTGATCAATGGATCGAACTTTTAGATAAGAGATGAATTTGGATAGTATACACGACAAGGACATGGTACATAACCGATCATCGCCGAAATAAAATAATGTTGAAAATTATCAACGTCCTGACAATTAATTTCTTCTCCATCACTGTCCACCTAATGATGGATCGCTATTATAACTTTGAGACTGTTTCGGTAAACAATCGAACCAGAACCCTTGTAGGACCCGATGATCGATATGGCACCTGTTGTCAATTGGCGATAGTGATGGCCGTGGTCAGACATCTTCTAAAATCTTATAACCTCCATGGATTTTTATCATTGATTTTAATCGATAACGAGTCACTCTTGAAATCTAACCTTTTGAAAATCATTAAACGCATCTTTTAGTGTGATATTAAGTGAAATTGTACTCTTAAATGTGGTTTTTTACCTTTTTTTAATCAACTATACAAACAAATATCTATCTTTATTCGGTGAAGCTCTAACTGCCCTTGCGAGTTTTATAATTTGCTTTGTACTTAATAAAATGTTACAATCTTGTACTCTTTTCTTTCCCTTTTTCTATGATAAATGAGTAGTAATTGGTCTTATTATTAGAATATATGTTTTTCCTCTTGGTCGTCGCTTCTACCCTTGAGGGTCATTGGCGTTGTGGTTTATTACATTCTGTTTTAATATGTTGCCTGTTTTAGGTATTCCAGGCAGGTTTTAGGTTTTAGTATTTTAGGTATTAGGTAGGGTAACTATTTTTGTACCGTTGTCTTTCAACATTTATCCAAGTGTTTTTCCTTATCCAATTTGTCCAAAGATCACTCTATTGAGGACATTCTAATGTAAAAATGTGCTTTACTGTCAGAGTTGTTACATCTTTGACATGAGGGTGCCTCCAAACCTCTGAGAAGGTAACCTTGGGTGAATTGGCAATGCCCGATCCTCGTGCATAACAAAATGATTTCTTCTCTTCTCGAGGCTCTACAGCTTGTGGCCCTTTTTTTTTCAGAACAATTTTTACTTCTCGATCTAAATTTGTAATGTTTTTCATAAAACGCTTCAATTCACCTCTAAAAAAATGATTTGAAGCACCACTATTTGTATTGTACCATATTTACCACTATTTGTATTATCTGGTATTGTATTGTACCATATTTACCACTATTTGTATTATATATTATTGATACCACTATTTGTATTATCTGGTACTATCTAAATTTGTAATGTTTTTCATAAAACGCTTCAATTCACCTCTGACGAAATGATTTGAAGCACCACTATCATATATAAAAGATTTTTCATCAAAGATTATAATTAATTTCACTCTCACCTTGTGCATGATTGGCATAGCTATCTTTTAAAAGGTTTGTTTCTCCTTTGCCCTGCTGTGAAGTGAAATTGGTACCTCGGCCTCTTCTCCATTTATAGCCTTTGTTGATTCCACGCTCTCCATTTTGGCTTCCTCCTCTAAAATGTTTAGGACAGCTTGCCTGGAAGTGTGAACTGTCCCCACATCTAAAGCAACCACTATTTAGAGCTTTAATCTCAGAAATATCGTGAGCCTTAATTTTTAACTCATGTTCCAAGAGACGTGCTTTTACAAAGTCCATATTTATATTTTCGACAGTTTCTAATGCAATTACGACACTCTCATAATCTTCCGGGAGCGATAGAAGCAAATGACATATTTTATCACTTTCATTAAGTGAAGAACCTAAATCATTCAGTTCTCTGATTAATTTATCAAAATTAAGAAAATTATCTTCTAAACTTTCGAATCTTTCACTTTTTAAGTTTACTAACTTTCTCCATAAGGTTAGTTTAGAAAAAGAACTAGACCTAGCAAATATATTCTTCAAAGATTGAATAATCTCTTTGGACGTTTTACAATCTTGAATAATATCAAGATGTTTATCAGAAAGACCTTGAATTAAAATAAAATAAAAAAAAATAAAAAAAAGTTTTCTTTTCTGTAGCATCAGTTGGTGGGTCACTTACCAGAACGTCAGCTATTTGTTCCTTTTCAAGGATAGCATTTATCCTAAACTTCCAGTTTGTGAAATTATTCGTTTTCATTGATTCGTTCCGTTGATCCGTGTTTCCCATTGATTTAGCAGAGCTTTCTTTAATTGAAGCAGCCAGTACTCTGATGTAACTTCTTCTAAATATCTTATATGTAATTTATTTTTAAGTAATTAAATTATCTTTTCATTTTAAGACAATAAATAAATAAATTTCCTTAGTTCCACGAACATAAAATTATACAAAGTGCTGTGAGAGTTCCTGTCGTTTCCTGCTTCCGGTTTGATCAGGCTCCTCTACTAAATTGTAGAGGCTTGCTAAACGTGAATCGTTTCCGTTACTTTCTAATTACACCAATTTTGAAGCCGTCATTAGTTTAATCATCCGTCCCACGCGACCTATTTGTGAAATGATGAATATTTAAAAATTAAATTGCTTTCATATCAATTATTCTATCGGTTTTGACATAAAAGATCCTATATAAAATAGGATAATTGATTAATTTTTTCTTTGTTATTGAAAAGTTTTAATATAACTTATTTCAATTTACATAAGCATTATTAATATGAAGTTAGATATTATTAGTGTGTGTCAGATTATTAACAATGGTGGATGAATGTTGATTTTCCAGTTTTAACCAACCCAGCTACTTAAATATTTATATAGTTAGCTCTAAATTAGATAAGGTCAAGAGGCCATCTTGATTTTCTTTTGCATTTGAGAATTAGGAATAGAGTAAGAAGCAAGGTTGGAAACTAGCGGGTTAGGGTATGTAGGAAGTTTTTTATGAAAGGATGTGTTTAGGCGGAATTCCACTGATGCAACTTTTAGGCAAAATGTAGCATACGGCATTGACGCATGCTACACACAGACTTACCATAGAAGGAACACATAGCTAAAAAAAATATTTGTAGCAAGCTACACACAGATTTACCATAGAAGGAACACATAGCTACAAAAAATATTTCTCCTTGACAAATGCTACAAGATCATCGTTATTGTTGACCCCAATTGTTACCTGTCTACTGCTTGATGCAAGGTGTCGAACAGTGTCGCCGTCTATCCGACAGCCTACGGATCGGTGCGGCTGGTATTATGCGCCATGTAGTGGACGAATGGAATAACTACTGCTCTTCTTGATGATTTCCCCAATTCCTCCGATTTATGGAACAATAAAATCACCGAATTGTTAAAACATTAAATTATTTTTTTCAAGTTTCGTGTTTTATTTTACTATGGGTTTTTAATATCTTAAACTTTTTTAATATAGCTAATATATAAATATATAACTAACAAATATAACATTTTATTGGTTAATGGATAGTTGATTTTTATTATTCTTCGTCCTGGTTAACCTTCCGATGACAGCGAGAATATTTTTGAGGAATAATATTTTCGGCTCGGGCCTACGAAGAATGCTTTGAAAAAGGATCTTCAGATTGACGGCATATATGATTTAATGATGTTTGAAGCCATATTATCATAGAAAACTGATACTTTTGTATGGAATAAAAGGATGGTGACGTATTAATATTTTTACTTACCCGACAGAACCCTGAAGAACATCCAAAGTTCTTCATCAAAGCTCTGCAAACCTCAGGAATAATTTGAAAAATGCTTGCTCAGATATTCGAAACAGATATATGACCCGGATAACTATCACCCGTAGCCAAATACCAATTGTCACCAACAATCACGCGTGGTGCTACTACATCCCGAAAGTTTGAGTCATATTTTTTTATTCTAGGTGAAGTTTTTCAAGTGGTGCTGAAAAACTTTAGGCATCCGTGTGAAAATTTGAAATAAAATCGCCGACGATGATGCTTAAATTAAAAGTACAAATTATACTGAATTTCTTAGCCATCAACGCATATCTCTCTTCTCAAATATCGTGGCGTTCTTCTTTTCCGTTCTACGATTCAAAGCGATTTCCGAAGATTCATGAATAATTCGCCTGATGTTGCCCGCATTGATTCACTTTAGACTCATGTACGACAAACCGCGTGCGACGTGGAGCAACAAATTCCGCAAAGGACATTAATCGAATTTTGTGCTTCATTGTCGCACCACTACTATAGGCAACACTGGGAAACAAGTTTCATGCCACATATTATTCAGTGTTGCCTCAGTGGAATTGTGCCTTATCTTAATAAGGTATAGGCCCCTATCGACGACTTAACACATTAATGTATTGACCATACTTTATTGCTTGTTACTTTTATTGCTTTGTTGTTAAGGATTTCTATTATTATCCGGAAAACTGCTCCCTTATTCTTAACAACAAATATAAGATTGCTACACCTATTAGTGGTCTGACTCAATTTAGTGATGACTTGAAAGCGTTATAAATAGAATGGAACAGGTCGAGCGAAAATTGAAGCCTCTAGTTCAAGATGTTTGTTCTATGTACGAGGTAGGTTGCGTAGTCCCTCCTTCCTGCTCTACGCAAATATCAACCGATATACTATTTAAACATCTAGATACTTGTACATCTTCAGATCTGCATCATCCTTATTTTTGTTCTGTTTATAAATTGATTTGTGAAAAAATAGTTAAAAATAGAAATTGCAGATCGCCCAAGTTGATGAATGGGTCTACAGTCTTGTTATTTCAAAGACACCTGTCCTGCCACAACTTTTATTAACTTTTTGGATGCAGATCCAATACAATTTTTTTATAATTAATTTTCGTTAAAATTATCCTCTCCCCCAACTAAGGCCCCTAAATTACATTAAGAACTACTCTTTAAATTTTTAATTGAGCAATATCAGATACTAAACTTAGGTTTTACTTTTGATGAAGAATAATTTGCATCAAAATATATTACCAAAAAAACGCCGTTTTTTCTCTGTTGCGAACATGATTTAGGCCTAAAACAAGTGCTAACTGCCATTTAGCCCTTACCAAGAATTAAATATAAAAATAATTTTTAAAAAATCCGTTTAAATGTTGGAAGGCAGAGGAACACCGAGTAATGACTAAAAATAATGTTAATACATCATTTACTACTGTGATATTTTTTAAAAACTTTTCCTTAGCTTTTCGAATCCTCTTTTGATTAAGATGGCTTTTCATGCCTTATATATGTCCAAAATATGCTTACTGTTAACCTCCTGCCATATATGTAGCACAATAAAGTGGGTTTATTTCGGTTTCTCTATACATCTGATAACAATAGGAAAACAGGTGAATTCACTAATTAAATTTACTAAATAGGTGTATCTTTAAATTTATTGTGACCTAATAATCAGCCAGACTTAAGATCATCTTGATAGATACTTGTGAATTACATTAAATAATTATTTAAGTTGTTTGACAAGGTTTGGTTCTTGTTATAATTAAATTAAAAGTCGTTTGTTGGTTAAAAAGCTAACATTAATTTTATATCAGTTGTGCATGGTAAGATACTCACTATTTAATATTATCAATGCAATCCTCATTGTTTTATGTTGTTTAATTTATACATTTAACATTTTAAAAAAGCTGCTGTAATATTAGCTCAGTTCCATCAGTATTTATTGTTCAGTCTTAAATGAGCATGCATTAATATTTTTACAATGCTACAACACCCTCTTTCTCAATAATGAGGAATTCCGCTTCAACATCCCGCCAGTGGGCTGGTGGCCAAGCTCTGAGAAACACTGTTACTGATTAAGAAATACCCACGGCTTCTACCGATTTGGTAGGGCCTGTTCCTATTTTTAGGCGGTATACAAACAAATTCTTTTCTTCGTTGCAAAATTTAGATCTAGAAGTAAACTTTGAATCAATTTTTCTGCTCCAGATTCCAATTTTTTTAAATTCTTCTTTTATCTGCTTAAACGTCATTGAATGATTCAAGATTAAAAATATAAAGATTTATTTAAAAAAAAAAAAAAAAAAAAAAAAAATGATAGGTTAAATGATTTTCAGTTAAAACTTTTTTATTTTGGAAAGCCAACGTTTGGATCCAACTTGTGGATCTTCATCAGGGCTTCTTAGTCCTGAGTAATACTAGTTAGGTCCACAAGTTGGGTCGAAACGTTGGCTTTCCAAAATAAAAAAGTTTTAACTGAAAATCATGACAATCATTTAACCTATCATAAAGAATAAAAGTTGACCATTTCTCACCACTAAAAAGATTATGATTAAAATTATAACCATCCAATAACAATTAAAATAATTGCGGATCTATGTAGTAGTATTAGCCAGGTACTAATTTCGTGCTGAAAACTTTTTGTGAAGTATAATTAATTTTCAATTACCAATCTTCCTCCTTCTTCCATGTTTTTAAATTAATGATAAATTTAGCTACCTACCCTAGCTACCTAAATAGTTCTATTTAATATTTTATCATGTCTCCTTATACTTGGCGAAAATAAGTCTTAGCAAGTAATATGCGCTACGAATACTTTCACGTTTTTATTTGTTTTAAATTTAGCACTCTTTAGCACTTTAAAACTTCAAAACAATTTTTTTTTTTTAAATAAAAATGTTTCATTTAGAGTTAATGTTTTCGAGTTATAGGCGCTGGAGCTTCCACCAAAAGGGTAAAAATTGCCAAACTTTGATTTTTAAATCTGGCTACACCACCTGACAGATTTCAAGTTTAAATATGTCATTCTGTTTGGAATGGTATACCATTTTATGTTAAACACAGAGCAATCAACTTCCGCTGTGTGATCCGTTCTTTGCGAGTTATATGCACAAAACTAAAAAAAAATTTCAATTTATAAATTTCACGTATTTCAGGGTACTATGCGCTGCAAATATTTTCAAGTTTTCATTAATTTCTCTACACAGCAGTGAGTTAATTTTAAAATTAAAGAGCTCGTGTCAAAATGAATTTAAGCTCTACAACTTTTAGCCTGCGGTAACAGACGTTCATATATTAGTCTTTGGAATTACTGCTTCCACCTTGTAAGAATTTTTTTTTGTTATTTCAGCCATTTTATTTAAGTCTCGGTAATAATCTGAAAAATCACCTCCGTCTTAATCCGTCAAAGTCTCTTTTATATACATATAATACATTCACGATAATCCATCGTTGCAGGGACCCGGAAAGGGGGCCTAACCGACCTTATTATAAATACTGTAATGTTGTTACTTTTTAGTCATGAGACCTCTACATCCTGCAAAATTCAATGTCAGTTGGTATATTTAAGAATAGATATATTACTATGGCAACAGGCTGTGTCGAAGAGCGCATCTGTTGCCAAAACTTCCGACCTTCCTCTCAATCCCGCCTTGTCATGCTTGGCTCTGTACGCTGCCAAAGGTTACGTCTAACTCTAATATTTATTATTACGCATTAAATGTAACCTATTTTCTAGATCTATTTTTAAATGTTTATATTTTCGCCATGTCATTCTTAATATTTTCAACTGATTACCGAATGTTAATATTCTTTGTCGGAACTATTAAGGAAAATTATTTCAACTCGATTTTTATCATTGAAGTCTGACAATTTTTAAAAGCCTGTTCAAATCCGATTTACCTGGAACTACAGAAAACTTAGAAGTCGATGTATATAGCGGGCGCAAGCGACGGTGCTGCTTCTTTACATGAACTAGAGAAACGGGGATAGAAGCCGGGCCATTACCTGGGATTCATAGGGTTTTTTTGGCGTTTTTAATTTATTTTTCCATAATTAAAACCCGATTGAGCAAAAAATTATTTGAAAAATGTCTAATAGGTATTCCTCGGTCCCTCAGTGTTCAATTAGAAAATCAAAAGACGTGCCATTCCATTTATTTCCAAAAAATAAAAAGCTTCTTAAAGGGTGGATTGTAAAATTAAGAATAGATAAGCCTGTTTCGAAACGTATGACGATATGTAGTCTTCAATGTAAAGACAATGACTGTATTTATCCAGGTAAATAGTAGTATTTGACATTTTATTATTCCAAAATGCTAGTTTTATGCAAATAACATTGGGACCATAGAGTCATAGATTTGTTTTTATTTTTTAATTTTCCCCATTTTTGTGTTACATCTGTTGTGTTTAATTATTCCGAGTTTTCAATGCGATGCCTGAAAGTTTTGACAAATAAATAAATAATATGACAAAGAAACTAATCTGTAATGAAAATGACAGCTGTCATAACAATGATTGTATAAATAGGTAATTAATGTTATAATTAACCAAAAAACGTAGAGTAAAGTCACAATGATGTGTTTGCATTTACCAGAACTACCAGCTTTACACCTAAAATTACAAGAAAATTGCTTATTATTATTAATATATTTGATTTCCAGTTTTATTTGATGGGGCAGTCCTTCATGATCGCTTGTTTGAAGGCACAAGGCTTGTAAAATAACTGTTTTTTTACTTCTAGATAGTATTCCACATGTAATTATGTGGTTTGCATCAAGGATAGCCCGCCCTTCAATTAATTTTCTTTTAAAATTACCAATTACCTCTATCACATCAACTACATCTATCCCCGTTGCTTCCGACATTTTGCCAAACTACTAGCGCACCCTATAGTCGATTGCGCCCGCGATATTAGAGCCTAAAGTTAACAAAAAATAAGAAATATGTAGTTTAAAAATTCATAAAATGATATGGAAAAGAATAAACGGGTTAAGAGTACTTTTAATGAAAGCTACTTTGTTAGGTTTATTATCATGCCAAAAATCAGCTTTGGCGTTCATACCCTAATTCCCAAAACTTACGCTCAAAAGCTGTGTTTTGAGAATTTAAAGCAGTTGTTTTGAATAGCCCTTTTCAAGTATTGGACTTCAAAATATTCAAATAATAAAGAGAACACAAAATATAGAACAGACTTTAAGGAAAACAATTGTGTTTGAATTATTAGTCTATGACTTACCAGTCTTGAAAAAATGGATTTTTTGTGAGAGCTCAAAAACTCAAAAATCGGCCTGAAAGGTGAAAAAATAATGGCTGCCATTTTGAAACGGTTGATCCTAAAAATTGATTTGAACTACTGATTCCCATACGTAAGTGGTGGTAAAATTATAAAAAAATTATAAAATGATCGAGCAACCACCTTTGGACCACTTGATTTGGAATGACCCTACTTCCCTCTACCTCGTTATAGCAGATTAGGTTATACCTTGCATTCGACAGATGTAGTGGTTAGAGAAAAACAACATATCCTATTCCCTAATATCAAGTTTGTACCATTCCTATGCATCCCTATTAGTTTGTACCTATCCAGCATCCCTAACCATCCCTAATATCAAGTACAATGTTTTCCTTGTAGTAACTCCTCTCTATTACTGCAAGATGGAGTCAGTGGCAGTCGAATTGTGCAGTGGTACCTAGAAATAGCTAGACCTTACTTGTGTCAATCCGTACCCTCCCCTGCTTCCTTGCCTTGTAGCGTGAAGATGTTAACGTTGACTTGTCTACACTCAACGTATTATCACTATCAGATACTCTAACTTGTATCCTCTGTGTGTTTCAGACTGAGAGCGAGGGGTCGGAGCGCGGCGGAGGAGAGGAAGGCCGGCTGACAGAGGACGACGTGAGCCCCGGGGAGGACGCGGATGGGCTGAGCTACTGCGAGGTGCACGACATCCCCCCGCCACCCGATGGCGGCTACGGCTGGGTCATCGTCATCGCCTCCTTCATGTGCAACATGATCGTGGACGGCATCGCCTACACCTTCGGCGTCTTCCTCGGCGAGTTCGTCACATACTACGGAGAGGGCAAGGGGAAGATAGCCTGGGTGGGCTCCCTCCTCTCCGGCATGTATCTCTCTGCTGGTATGTATCAACTCTCATCTTTACTTCATAAATTT
Organism: Aelia acuminata; assembly: GCA_911387785.2. Lineage (NCBI taxonomy): Eukaryota > Metazoa > Arthropoda > Insecta > Hemiptera > Pentatomidae > Aelia > Aelia acuminata. Next base: position 49,815,408 of record OU426978.1, on the reverse strand, counting down.
AGGATATAAGCTATGGAGACATCAGGAAACAAGTATATCACATCTTTAAATAGTCCGTTAGTATGAATTTCGTTGACGTAAAATCCATTCGCAACTCTATACCATCCCTATATAATAATTATAATACTTTATTGTTAGCTACATACACAATTTGCAAAAGGGTTAAAAAATAAAGTATACATGGCTATGGCAATAGCCGTCTGCCAGAGTTCACTGAAAGTATAAAGTGTACAAGCTCAGGTAAACAATAATAAAATACGACTATGCATTTACAATGAAGAAAATAAAACGAAGAAATTAATTAACTTATGAGTTAGTTATAACATATTAAATAACGTAAAACAAAGATTGAAAGAAAGTAATTAAATAGGGTTAATTATACTTTGAGGAACAATAAATAAAAAAATACATTTAAAAAAAAATAACAAATCTTAAATTCAATATACCAGAGTAAAAATAAAGTAAAGAATAGAACTTATATTAATTAATCCAATCTTAAATTGTGGCTGACCACCAATTTTAAATTATTTTTAAATAATTTATTTTTTTAAGAGAAAAGATTTGGCTCCGCCGGGAGTCGAACCCGGTATCAGTGAAGAGAAAGGATTTGCTCTGCCTTGAGCCGAGCTCTGTGGTGTGGCGGTTAGCATCCTCGCATGTAACGCAGGAGACCCGGGTTCGACTCCCGGCGGAGCCAAATCTTTTCTCTTCAAAAAATAAATTATTTAAAAATAGAACTTATAAAGTTAAATATCAGACATCCAGGAGTACCTAGCCCTCCAAGCGTGACGAGCAAAACGGATCAAGGGACGAGGATGAGAAAGACCAGTTAGAAAAGAAATTATCTCCTCCCTTGTGAGACTGTGCTTGTTAAAATAAAGTAAACGAAACTCAGCCAATATAGGACACTCTCCCAAGAAGTGACACAAATCTTCACGAGAACTGCAATTATATGGAGAACATCTTGACTGATCGGGATCATTTTGAAACCAAGGACGATAATTCAAATAAAGAAGCTCTCCCCTCAATTTAAGCAGCCATTTCAGCTCCAAAAAATTCAAATCTTTGGAGAGAGATGCAGTAACGCGGTTTTTATAATCCGAGATTAAAACTTTGTATAAAAGAAAGTGGTCTGATACAATCGCGCGATTAAAGTTCTTCCCATAGTAATCCTCTTTTATTTTGGAAAATAAGGCCGAAAATTGTTGACTCCATAAACCCACGTCATCACTAGAGAATAATAAAGAAAAAGAGCGGAATAGACACAGCCAATTGTTAAACAAGAATAATTTCTTGGTTATTATTTGTTGGGACACTTTTACTATTTATTTACAACACTTTTATTATTTATTGTAAGGACACACAAAGAACTTTCGTAATATACTTCACATGGAGGCGAAGAGTGTAAATCATAAGAGGTTCCAAAGAGGTCTCCAGAGCCAAGATATAATTGGGAGTGGAAGAAGGCAAACTAAACATGTTTCTTACAAAAAATCTCTGAAATTTGTCCAAGACTTCATAAGACTGAAACCCCCACACTTGGATAACATAAGTTACATATACCTTCCCTATATCCGGGACCTATTACGAGTATATTAGCTCTGTCCGCAGACACAGCTAATATATCTTCTATATATCTGTCTCTATATATCTCTATAGCTAATATATCTATCTCCTTCATCTCCACCATTTGTAGAAGACCCATGCATCCAAAAGCTGGGTCCTACGATCCTTATTCTTCTTCACCATGTCAGTATTTTGCCAAATGAATCACAGTCATGGGAAATTTACTCCCCAACCTGTGATTAATCTTTTCAATATTAGCAATAAGGGGAAAAACGCATATTTTCATCTACAGTACCAGTCAAAAGTTTAGACTCACTTGCATTTAATTCACAATCTTTAAGTTTAAAAAAATAATAGTAACGAAAGAGATAACATTTCAAAAATTATATGATTGTTTTGATTACAATCTATACAACTAAAGATGGTATTCTGTTTGTTTGTTTGTTCTTTATAGAAATTCATACCGTTTGTCCTAAATTCTCCAAATTTCGCTTAGTACTTCTTTCATACCAGGTGCGAACACCTGTCCATATTAAAATTCCATCACTTCAGCTATTTATTCTTTTCTTTATTCTTTATTGTTATAAAAATCGTTATGATCTCGCTTTACATTAGATTTTTACGAAATCAACCGTTGGAGTCGAAAAAAATCACATTTCTGTCCTAACGAACTTTTCTTAACCCTAGGTTTTTCTCATTTTGTTCTAAGTTCCCTGGGTGAAACCGGGATATAGAGCTAGTTATAAATGAATTAAAAATAAAATTATAGTTGTTATGTTGTTCAATAAATAAAATTTTGTTATTTATTTATTTTACAAACTCTAAGGGTGAGTCTAAACTTTTGACTGGTACTGTATGTAAATCTGTTAAATTAATATGAAATTGAAATAGGTTTAAAATCTATTATATTTTTCTAAATCCTCTCAAAATGATCATCGTTATTACATTTCCACATAAATAGGAGTTAGGACTACTCCTTCTGTTCCCATATTCTGTTTTGCAGCGCCTTCCAGCAAGGATCCACATAACTTATATAGTATTGGTGTGAACTCCAGTGTTTGAATCTGTGACCAGAAAGTATGGGTATACTAATTTATATGCTCCAATTTTCATAAATAATGAGGGCTCAGGGCTAACAAACTCTTTAATCGCGCTATTTAATGTCCGTTTAGTTCTGTCGGAGAATGTATAAAGAAAGCACTCCATTTAATTTCCCGAAGTACAGTGTCAAGGAAAATTTTTTTATTAACACAACGTAGTTAGAAAATAAAAAAAATCAATACGAAAAATGTTTCCAATAATTTTCTTTTCTTTTTTTAAACGAATTAAATTTTTATCGGAAAATTTGGTAAAGAATAAATAAATATATATTTTTATAAATTTAAATAGAAATTCCACGGTATTAATGCAGCAAAGGTTTTAAAACATAACAATATTATTTAATAGTTTATTATATTAAGTTATTATTATAAAATTAAAATTTTGTTTGCAGTTCCTTTTTTTGTATTTTACCATTTCAAGTCCCTTGGCATTGATCGGGCCAATTAGCTACATTCGAAGTCATTTGGGGAGTGATTTCTATCATTCTCCAAGAAATCTAGATATAAGATTTTTACTGACTTACGAGAGCTACGAAATAAACAATAAACCCTTAGTTATTTGTAAAAAATCAGTATCAAATAAAAACTTTTGCTAGGAAATTTTACCTATTAATGATTAAATAAAAAATAGACTATTAATTTAATTTTTTTTCAAAGTTTAGTAATCAAGATCATTACATAAATTATTTGCAGTCAAAGTAGTTATTTTAGTTGCAGTTCTATTTAAAATTTTAAAGGATGCGAGTATGGAAACTTATGCTGGTCACTGCATTTCGCCGAAGATCCACAATGGGGGCACGTTTTCCCAGTATTATATTTCAGTGTACATGTTGATCATGAATATTCACAATTTAAGTTGCCTAGTAATAAACCCAATTATATGCTATTTTTGAAGCTAATAGAGTCCTATTGTTTTATTTTAACTTCCCAATGCATGTTAACTATTTTATAAACATTCTAAATTGTGAAAATCGTAGGCAACTTAATACGAGTAATTTTAGCGTTATAGGGTATAAAAACAAAAAAAGTAATAGCTGGTTTAATGAATAAATAAATTTATCTACAGTTAATTTAACAAAGAGTCTTACATATACTGCTATTATTATTCAATCACACCAATCAACCATGAATTTTTAAGAAGCAAATTCGTAGTGGTAACTTGTTAACATTACTGCTTAAACAACTGGTGCCGATTCTGATTTCATTACTTGAAAAGTTCGTTTTTTTGGATTACCTCCTTCATTGTAATTTTCAGTCTTAGTTTTGATTATCTTTAATATTTTCTCAATGTTTTCAAGATAGTAGTCTCCTTATGTACCCTAGAGGCTAAAATGACGCAAGTGGTCGAAGAGCCATTGTTAGTTATAAATAATAAATGATAAAGAAAGAAATAAAAATACCTTCAATCAGAAATTTTGTTCTGTAAAAATATCTCATCTTGCTAGGGTAGTTTAATATGAAAAAAAAAAGAAATTAAATAAAAACATTTATTTTATAAGCTCCATATTTTCTTTTTGTTACTGTTAACCTCTAAAACTCTTTATCTCACATGGCCCAGTTTATTTTCCTTATATTTTTTTAATTTTAGTGGTTCGCAGTAAAGTCTGGCTTTCAATCCAATGAATTGATTTTCCTCATACGATGTTCCTAATCTTATGGCTTTATTACTTAATAGGTCTTAAACCGCACCTTTCACCATGATGAGGGGGTAGTGTGAGTGGTTGATAAATGAGTTGGTGTCTTAATAACGTAGTTTCACGTACATATATTTTTTAAAAAGCTATACAATGCTTACTGTTAAATAAAGGAAAATGGTTCGTATTCATAAACTTATGTATTAGTGTTAAACGAATTTGGAAAATTTATATATTTAAGGAATTTTTCTCTGATCTCATTATCTATAAATTTTGTTTATATATTGCCCCCTTCAGTGTGCTTTTCCATTCCTTTTATTTTACTCTTACCTTTTATTTTTGGCCCATTGCTTTCAACATACCATTTCAACGTAGTAATTTCCTTATATACCATAGAAGCTAAAATGACACTAGTGGTCCAAGAGCCCTTGTTAGTTATGAATAAAGAAATAAATAAAAAAAGCTTTCAATCTGTATTTTTGATGGCTCCTTTGTTTGTTTTAACGCCACTTTATGGCACTAAGGCTAATCGGACGATGCTACAGTGGGAGTCCTAAATTTTGCCTATCCAGTATAATTAGGATAGGGAGCACATCACAGGTTACCCCGTTGGCTCCTTTATCAACGCTTACAAAATTTTACTATATCAAAGCTACTCATTGATTATCATTTTCTTTAGTCATTCTCTTAGATGGATTTTCCATTAAATATTCTAATACATAATTGTTTTTAGCTTATCCAATTTTTATTTATTCAAATATATTTAATTTTATAATTATTTATATAATGATAAAATTAATTAAAATACGAATATATGTATATATATATATATATATATATATATATATATATATCATCATCATAGTGTAAAATTGGTTAAGTCGACTTTAAGTGGCCAAGAAGCGTGGAGGTGGTTCATGATGAAATAAATAAGTATTTAAGTAAGGCATCAATTTGAAATTTAGTTTTAATAATTTACGGTAAATCTGTTGCAATCGTTCGGTGAACAATTATTCCACACTTATACTCATCATTGATTAGATCTATTCAGTTGGTTTAATGTCCGTAATTAATAGGCTCTGTTTTGATATGTTTGACAAAATTTCAACTTTTTATAAATAATACTACGATTATATATATATATATATATATATATATATATATATATATATATATATAAAGATATTTCAACAGAACTCAAGCCGCTTATATTAAGGCCCACGTGTCCTAATATTTGGTCCCTTATTAACAGCGCGTTGATGACGCAGTCTTGTGTGACGTACATGAAATTCCTTTTAGCTCGACATGGGTCTTGCACATATCTAAAACCATTTTAATGTGATTTTGTTTATTTGGTATTAGGTTTCGCTATTTTACTCATGGTTGCAAACTAACAATATTATCACAATAGTATTAATAGTTCCATTCGCATAAGACGCAATTTACCATATTCTTTTATATAGGGGATGGTAGTGTTAATGAAGGTAGAGGGCCAATTTTGAGTTACAATTGTGACCAGTGGTACTAACGAGCCCAATGGTAGTCTATTTATGATCAAATACTATTTTCCTACTCACTGTTTGTTGGTATGCAGTTGAAACTTCACTTGTGATTATCCAAAAAAACGGTTTCTTGAGTTGTAACTATCTTCTTGCGGAAGTGCGACTTTTTCCAAATTATGTCTATGTTCCATTTTTTCCATGCGATTTATGTAAAATACTTATCATTAAAATTCGATGTTTATTTGACGAATTTATTATCAGTACAATTTGACTGAACAAACTTAGTGTATCATCCATTTTTTTTTTTTTTTTTTTAATCTAATCCAAATAACCCAAATTAGCAGATTTACTTCGTTCAACAGATCATTTTAGTTTTGGCGTTTCTAAACTTTTGAAATGTCGCTGTCGATATGTTATCTTATTTATAAAATACTTTTTTAAACCAATGTCATTTTAAAAATAAACAAAAATAAAAAAACTGAAATCATAAATGTCCTTATACATACGTAATAACCCTAGGAAAGCCGAACTATCTAACCCTTATCAGGGCCAAACCAAAAATCGTAGACAAACTTTTTTATAATAGTATATACACCGGGACGATCTCACTGATTGCTCACCAAAACAAAAGACCCCACACCGATAGAAAAACAAAGACACCTCATATATAACATTTCCTGTAAAATTTGTGATAAACCTTACATATATCACAACCTCAACTGATCTCAAAACTAGATTTTACACCCGTAGGAGCACTCTTTAACCAAACTCTAAAACAACCACATCATTGGCAAACCATGCAAAAGAAACCAGACATAAAATAGATTCTGAAAACTTATAAATTCTACGTAAATCCACCTCCCGGCAAAACAAAAAATAATAGAATCCATTTACATCGCAATTAAATAAATACATTACTACTTAAACTTTAAATTTCATTACTAAAAAGTAATGTATCATACACCTCAACTTGGAAATAATTTCATTACTTAGCATTAAAATATATTTTCTTTTTTCATGATTGTTTTATTCAACATTTTGTTTGGAAATACAGTAGAAAATCATTGCCAGAGATTTTGATAAGTTTCTTACCTTACATACTCATTGCATTTTTTTGCAAACAAAATTTATTTTCTTGTCTTTTTTTAAAATGACATTTTTATACATCAGATTTAATTAATTATTGCTGTCCCCCTATGTATGAGTCAGTAAAGTTTATTTATAATATAATATTAGCCTAAGCCTGAGAGTGACTGTTGCATAAGCTCTTGAAGTTTTCTTTTTCTACAGGTCCGCTTGTTAGCGCACTCACTAATAAATTTGGATGCCGGACTGTCTGTATCTCTGGGAGCATCATAGGTTGTGCAGCTTTTGTTCTCAGCACCTTTTCTCCGGACGTTAACATGCTCATGATAACGTATGGTATCATGGGAGGTGAGTGACTGTCAACAAAGACAGCGGTTATTTTACAATTTATATTTTATTTGATTAGTCAAAATTAGCTAATAAAAATTCATCTAATCTAAGGAAACTTTAATATTTTTTTTAAATTTATTAATTCAAAGTTTTCTTTAAAAATTATAAAAGGTAATTAAATTAAATAATACTACTAGTACTAATAATACTACTGCAGTCCTATTAGAAGTGCAATTCCTTGATGACTGTGTTATTAGATAATAAAAACTTTCTTTAATAAAAATAATTTTTAATTTGAAAAAATAAGCAGATAAAAAGTTCTTTAATTTCACCAAAATCGAATCATTAAGTCTTCTAGAGTTTTATTAATTTTTTATTTTTCTAGGTATTGGGTTTGGCCTGATCTACCTACCAGCTGTGGTCTGTGTTGGCTATTACTTTGAGACGAAAAGATCTTTGGCCACAGGTATTGCTGTATGTGGCTCCGGGTTTGGAACGTTTGCTTTTGCACCCTTTGCCACCTTACTTCTTGAATATTACGATTGGAAAGGGGCAAATCTAATATTGGCAGGACTTATTCTCAACTGTGCTGTAAGTCTTTTGATTCAAAAATAGTTGATGCATTGTTGATATCTTCTTTATCAAAATTAAATAATGATGAGTAAATTAAATAATTAAATCAAATGTTTCAGCACATATCTAAATGATCGCATTAAGTTATTTTTTTTAAATTTAATTAATATGATTTAAATTCCTGTGGATCCTATAAAATAGTTTTTCAAAATGTCATCATATTATATTCATCATATTATTATCATATGATCATATCATATTATGTTCTAGGTTTTCGGAGCTTTGATGCGTCCTTTAGAATTTCCAAAAGGTCCATCTTGCAAACCTTTACTCCAGAGAATGGCCGATGAAAAGAGATTTCAAATGGAAAGAGGCTCAATCGGTGGATCATATTTCATTGTTCAACTGCCAGATGGCTCAATGGAGAAAAGAATGAAAATGCCTATCAACATTGATCCTGGGGTAATTTTCTATCAGTATTTTTTATTTTAAATTTATTTAAGTTGGTAAGGTTGGAAACATTGCAGGCTTCTGTTTCTTGACTTCATTATTTTAATAATCTGTATGCCTTTCTTAAGGTCTCTAATACTGATCATATTTATTTAAAGGTTAATTCTCCTGGCTTGCCACCTTCCAGAAGCAGAAATAAAATTTGAAGTAATAATAGTTATTTACTTTTAAATCCTTGTTTATAATTAAAAAATAGGAAAAAATATTTCTAGTTCTATAGTTCTTACTCTATTTAAATAATATTCTTGATCAAATAATAAAAAACTCAAATTAATCTCATATAACAATTATAAATTACATTCATGTCAATATTCCGAAAAGCTTTTAAACAATTACTTTGCTGAAAATGATTGCAAAATGAATAATTTAGTAGCAACCATTTAATTTTATTTGGGTTTATGAATAGTTTTATACATAAAACTTCTTGTTTCTGAATAGAATCCTTTTTTGAACATCAGTTAACTTCATCAATTACCTGTAAAGGAAAAAAGTTATTAATAACTTTATAAATTACCTATGAGAGGAAAAAGGTATAATGAATTTATTAGAAAAGGTCTTCAAGGTGTTGTGAAAATTGAATTAAGAAAACTTTGCTTTGTGAAAATTGAATTAAGAAAACTTTGCTTTGTAAAGAAATGATCCATTATTTTTTTTTTTTTTTTTTTTTTTTTTTTTTTTTTTTTTTTTTTTTTTTTTTTTTTTTAGCATTACTTTTGTTTTAAAAATAGTTTAACCTTCTAATTATTTGTAGTAAGTAGTTAAATTGTAGCTTTGAAACTTACTAACCTAATAAAAATCTAAATAAAATGATCTTCTATCAAACTACTGAAATCTGTAAATTCAAGATTTGAAATAATTAGAAAAAGTAACGATGACAATGATTTCAGGTACACTCAAGCTTCAACTTGAATGAATTGGTACCAGGTACCCCAATCACTCCAGTTCCAACAATGCCAGTCTTACCAACTATAACTGAAGCAAAGATTCCCGAACAGAGTGGCAGTTCTGGTAGCTCTAGTTCTGGTACGTATTATGTCTGATACTGATAAATTGTTGTGAAGAATAAGAAGTTAATTGCTTTAATAATTATAAAACATGTTGCCTATTTCAAAAAATAAATTATATGAAGACATTCAGTATAGATTATTTTGAAAGATTATTAATTCTGAAATTAATACCATTTGAAACTTTAAAAGAGGGTATGTTAAAGTTGTCAAATGAAATTATACGTTTTTAATTAATGGTTGTATATGACAATATCTTCAAAAAAAGTATATATAAAAGTATAGAAAGATAATTTAATTTTAAGAGATAATATAATTGGTATATTTTTACTAGGAGAAGTGAACTTAAAAATTTTAATCTACTGATCTGAGTTATTATTTGTTCAATTCCGATTATACCAATGGTTATACCAATGATAATTTACTTAAAATGAAAGTATGCTTCCAGTTTTTTCTTTTTATAAACTTGAAACCAAAATTTGCACAATTTGTAAAAAATTGTACAAAATTTCTTCATTTATGGGTATATTAAAATATATTTAATAAATATCAATTACAGGTAGTGGAACTGAACTGAAGATAAAAGATCATTCCAAATCTGGTGAAAAAGAAGAAGTTAAAAAACTTGATACGTCTAAAACATCCCTTCCTCGAAACGCTTCCCAACCAGCATTTCCAACTCAAGTACAAGTGAGCTACCTTATCTTAATATATAATTTTATTGTTTTTCACTGATGTTAGTAAAAAAAAATTATCCATTGTGTTTAAATTTCAGGGTCTACCTAAAAATGGGTCAGTTCCTTTCTTTGATAGACTGAGGAAGCCCAGCACTGGAGAGAGGTTCAAACCAACACTCCAGGCAATCAAAGTATCACGTCCAAACATAAGTTCTAATGGTGATGTTAGGCGCTCAATGCATCTCAGGTTATCTAATGCTTCGATAGTCAGTGGAGCCACCAACAAGAACAATAATCCTGATGATATGTGGTCAAAAACTGATGTATGTACTCGAATCGTTATATTTCCGAATAGAATTGATTTGTTCTGAATGTGTTGCTTGTATTGTTATTCAGATGAATGTATTTATTTACAATTTCATATGTGTTCGAGTTTATCTGTTGATGTTTTCTTTTAATTTATTAAAATTCTGCTAACATTAAAATAACTAGTTACCATATCAAACTTATAGAATATTTCCACCTGGTATTTGCTTACCTTATATTACATATTTAGTTGGAAGGATCAAATAGCAGCAAATTCCCCTACATTTTGGAAATCAAATTTATGTTAACTTAAATTTAAGTGTTAAAACTATAAATATATTGAGGATTTTGAATTTATTTCATAAACTATAATGAATATGTATTTTTAAATTAAATATTTTTATACAATTCAGATACATGTTTTGATTAGATTCGCTCAAAAATTATATTTATTACATTATTATTTTTATTTGGCAATGGTTTTGGAACTCAAAATGATTATATTTTTTTAAAACATGTCTTCGAAAGATTCCATTTTTTTTATTTTTAGATTGATGTGGAGAGCGTTTGCTTTGCTACTAGTAAGATGAGCATGACTGCACGGAAGGAACTCATCCGCCCCCTCTCCCGAAAAGACATATTCTACTCTGGCTCAGTTGTGAATCTTCCTGAATACCAGTCCCAGAGATCTATTGTAGGTTATAGGCAAAGTGTTGTTTCACTCCCAAAGTACCACAGGGGACCTGATGGAGAAGTTATTGAACCTCGTGAGTATTGCACTGAATATATTTTTGTAATTATAAACAATGTATAACATTTTTTTCACATCTTAATCTATTTTAGCGGATTTATGTCCATGCTGCACACTTCCCGAATCTTTTAAGTCTGCCCTTGCTACAATGTTGGATTTCTCACTGCTAAAAAATCCTGTATTTCTTTTAATCGGAATAAGTAATGTTTTTGGAATGGCTGGATTGTACATACCATTTGTATACCTGGTTGACTACGCTGTGGAAGAGGTTAGTCTAGTGCCATTCTGATATGATTTTTTTTTCTTTCTTTTTCCCTATGTTATATGATAAACCTGATTAATTTCCATTCTTAGCTGCCTGAATACTCTTTATTTTTGGTTTAATTTATAATATAAATGATACAAGTGATTTGTTGTTATGATTTATGTATAATAAGAGACCTAATAATTACATCATAAGGTTTTAATGATGCAAGATGCTCGTGTATGGTTTTTAAAATTTTAATTACCTTATATATGATTTTTGAAAACTTTAGATTAAATTATTTATTTAATTTTTATATTTATTTTAGTCTAAAATATTTTTTAAGTGTATTGCCATTTTCAAATATATAGTAAAATTATATATTTTGTACATTATTGATTATTTATTAAAAAATAATCTTTCTAGGGAATCGAGAGATCAACTGCATCTATGCTGCTCTCTATCATCGGTATAACAAACACTATTGGACGTGTTGCCTGTGGATGGATAGCTGATTTCCCTTCAGTGAATTCACTGTTCCTCAACAATATGAGCCTTGTTGTTTCTACAATTGCAGTTACTGCTACGCCATTCTGTAAATCATTTACAGCCTACGTCATAATGGCTATATTCTTTGGACTAGCAATTTGTAAGTGGATACCTTGATTATAACAATATTCATTATCTTCCATAACTTTTTTTTTATCCCTCTTGTTACTTTTCTAAATCTTCTTTAGTATTTCTAAAATTTTCACCATTCCTTCTTTTCAAATTTAAATTGAAGATAATGAATGGGATCTCAGACTTCAGGTTGATGAAGGTAAGGTTAACTGTCTAGGGTATAAACTGGAAGAAGCCCATTTGATTACATCTTTTCCATTATAAATTATCCTAAAAAACTCATGTAAATGAGAAATAGTGTGATAGTAAGTGTGTTCTTCTTTCCTCATGCCGAGCTGATTCTCTTACTTTCTGACATATTGTTTTGGCAACCACCAATAAGAATATATTTGTGATTGAGCCTAACATGAGGGCTACTCGGCTCCATTAGGATCATTGGACAGGGCCTTTAACTTTTAACGAAGAGTACTAAGAGAAATTTTTTCTTTCAGAGATTTTGAAAGCAGGATTTATCTATTTATAAAAAAATTATAAACCTTCATGATGATTATATCTATAGTCATTTTTTGTTTAGAATAATAAAATACAACCATTTTACTTTTCATATATCTGTATCATAAGGTATAATGTAATTCTAATGCTTACTTATAAAAATCAAGCCAACTTTTTAATCATAAAAAATCAGCAGGAAACATTAAACTGATCTTCTTAGAAGACAGACAGAGCATGACTTCAAGTCCTCCAAGGTGTAGATATAGAGAAAATAATTAAAAATTAACCTAATTCAATTTTAATTTGTTTCAGCTGCGTATATCTCCCTCACTTCCATAATCTTGGTTGATCTTTTGGGCCTGGATAAACTCACCAATGCTTTCGGCTTGCTCATTCTATTCCGTGGTGCTGCTGCAATCTTTGGCTCTCCCCTTGCTGGAATGATCTACGATGCTACTAAAAGTTATTCAATTCCATTCTACATGGCAGGGTTTCTGTTCCTGTTGTCCACGATCACATCTTTTATGGCACCATGCATGAAGAGCTGCGTGCCTGCTGATGACGGGCCTCCAGTATTGTTAGATGCTCTCACCCCGATAGATGAGGATGATGAAGAAGGTGAGGATGACATACCCGAGATAATCGAAACAGCGCCTTCACCAGGACCAACATCTTCATCATTGGAAATCAAACAGATTGAATCTGTTTTGTAAAGCCAAGTAGGAACCATCATGAACGGAGAAGCTTTTTGTCAGTCCTATAGTTCTAGGATTTTTAATATAAAGTTTCGTTAATTGTAAAGTGTATATGACGTCATTTTATTAATAGTTCAAAGAGCCCTTATAAGATTTACAAATATAAGATAGTCAATTAAAGAAGAGTTCTTCTATAAAAATAAAATTATACTGTCTTGTAAAATTATTGTTGTATATTACCATGTTATATTAAGATCTTAAAGAGTGTGGCCTTTAAAGTGTAATGAATTATAATCAGATTAATATTCATCGGATTTTAAATGAAATGTTCTTGTAAATGAGGAGGGTAATGAACAAATTAAATTGTTAGAATAAGTATTTTTTATTTGTACTTAGCAGGCTGATATTCATTGATTAGTTTCAATAGTAAAATTATTATAGTCTTAATTCAAATAGTTCAAGTGTATATTATGAAAAGTAATTTTTTTGAGAATCGTAGTATGAAAAATAAAATATATTTATTGAAAAATGTAAATTTTCTTATTTACCAAACTGTTTTAAATTAATTTTTTTTTTTTAAGACGTGAATATTTCACTAACATGAATTACACTTAATATATAGGAGCAACCATAAAGCTATTTAGCTAAGACCCAAGTACCTCATGACTTTCAATGTTTAGTTGTTTGTTTATTAAGTTATTAAAATTGTATTACTTTGTATTTATATACCACATAATAACCTTTTATTAACCATGTATATGATTTTTTTAACAAAACTTTATTTAATTGTACATATTAATACCATATGTATATCTTTAAGATCAATGTTATAGAGTACAGCAATATTATGTTATATAGAAAAGGTAATAACAATTGCAAAGATTGATTTTATATGATTTAGTAACACTAATTATTCTTCTTGTATAGATTATAGTTGTGATATTAATACTTTGTGCTAAAATTAATTCTTGTATTGATTTTCATATTTTTTATTTATAACCATGAAATTAGATGGGAAAATTACCAAAATTAATTTCTTGGTTTTTGTACTTTTACATGTATATGTTTCTTAATTACTTGAATGTCAGAAGCCAGTGCCATTGTGTATATAGTAGTAATAATTTAGAAAGATAAGTGGATAAATTGTAAATGCTATGCTAATGTATTGTCTTCATATGTTTTTTCAATATTGAATTATTTAAGTGTTGACTAAATCATATGAAATACATATCTATAATTAAATTACTATTTTTATATAACATCAAGAACGTGGCTTGATTTTGTTTAGATTTTTGTGTAGCGATTATTAGAAGCAGTATTTGAACTTGACACTTGTAAGATAACATGAGAGCCCTTCTCGATTGAAGAACCATTCTAGGTTATAAGTTATTACTGTGATACATAATACTAGTATTTGAGAAATACGATATAGGAAAGGTTCTCGGAACATTTTGATGGATTGATAAATTTTATTTTTTGTTTGAAAATGATTTTTTTTTTTAAATATCGAAAATTTATCTAAAGTATTAATTATCTAGCTAATGAATACAAGTTTTAATGCCTGTATATCAAAAGAGGAACATGTTAGATTACACTGTTAAATTTATTTGGAACATTAAAAAGCTATTTTTAAAAATAAGAAAAATAAATTTGTATCTCTTTAACAATTGTTACTATGTATAGAGAAGTATGTTTTTTATGAATGTATGATCTAAAAATGTGTTGCCATTTAATTAATTTATGGTTTTTAAATAATTGTTATGTAATATAAATTCAAAATTTATATATTTATAATAAACAAACATAAATTTTGTTGATATCAGTGTATATCTTGCAGCTGAGCATTGGTTAAAGCTGCAGAAATCATAACCCCCTTTGATTTGACAAGATGTAAAGTTGCATTCCACCCATTATTGAATTTAGTGACATGCAATAAATTTTCTTAAATATATATATATATATATTCTAGGAAAATATTAATATATAGGATATGTACTAATCCTTGGTACTTATATTCAAAGGAAAATCACAATGAATGGAACATACCAAAACACCAGAGATTATTATCAGTTGCAATTAGACATTAAGAAAATTTTGGTACTAAGTAGGTGTAAATAACAATACCCGAGTGTGTTCTGTATTTGGAGTGATTTTCCGAGAAATATACAAACTCAAATCGTTGTTTGTTGAACACTTCATAAATACAAGATCTATTTTTGTAGGTAATGTTGAGTCTTTTGTCTGGGAATAATGGAAGAATATGTGAGAAAAATTTGCATCATGATTGATGTAGAGTGAGAATCGCCAAGAGAACTTTATATTTTAATATTCAATATATTTTATTTCTCTTATTGTTTTGTCTCAATTTGAGAATATAGTGGCTCTTTCACTGTCACTTATGATTTTCTCTTTTTTTTTCTTTTTCTTTTTTTTTGCTTGGCACATTGCAAATTTATTAATAGTGAAAAAAATGAATAAATAACAAGTGTAAATATGTTAGTGATGAAAAGAAATTAATAAATAATTGTACAACTGATTATTTTAGTTATTACCATAAATCCTTAATTTTTAACAATTACCTATTTATATTTTATCTACGGAACCCATTGATTATGGCCTATCGTAAGAAGTATAGATTAGTCTTAATCGTTTCCTTGAAGAAGGATAGCTCAAATTTGAATACATAAATTTTCAAATTTAATTCCAATTGAGTACTTTAATACTTGAAAGAAATAAGACCCTGTGTAAGGCCTAACTAGATCAATTGGCAGACTCAGCAAAAACACTGCTGGCATAGATTAGGAAAGCAGAAGACTATGAAAGGCAACGGAAAAGGCTGGTATAGGCTGCTAAAAATGTATGAGGTCTGTGAAGCCAACAGAGGGATCAAAAAATTAATTGTGAAATATATTCCTAGACTTGAGACCCAGTGTTGTACATGTTATCCAACTACTTTACCCATAGTTCATTCCTTGACTCAGCTGTTGTGACCCATAAGTTTGATCCTAACAATTAGATTTAAATCTTTACTTCCTGCAGGATCTACTAGGGTAGGTCACAGGAAAACTAACCTACCAAAGCATATTTAATATTTAAGTATATTACCGTACTTAATGTGGATTTCATTTTCAGGTCAGCATTACAATGGTAACCAATGCTGACCTGAAAATGAAATATCTATATTAAACATAGTAATATACTCAGATGTCAAATATAATTTTTTGGGTTAACAGTAAGTGTAACCAATACCTTCATCTATCATTCTACCTTCATTCATAGTTCTAATGTTGAGAGTACCATTGCCAAGACACAATTTTAAGTTAGCTTAACAATCACATTGATCATTCAATTTAAATTTAGATTGCCAAAAACTAAATGGGGTTTGTATGCTCTCTCTAAATCCCCCAAAGCTCTTTGAACTCTTTGAGATACTTTAGCAATAAGGGAATTAAACTTATCAATAAAAGTGACAAAGGTAAAATGATCAGAATATTTGCTATTGATTGGTTTTTGTTTGTTTAACGTCTCTTTATGCTACTTAGGCTAATCAGATGTTGTTACATGGGAGTCCTACATTGTCATAAACTTATATAGGTATAATTAGGATAGGGATCTTTAACGAGTACCTGACATCATATAGACTCCTATTCGATAGGCGGACCAAGGATTTTTTACTCCCTTTAAAAAAAACACTAGGGCCACCGCAGACGCGAACCCGAGGCCTTTATTATTGTAGGTTGCTATGCTAACCACTACACCACAGGTGATCCCTATTTGCTATTGAGAATCCCATGCTCAAAAATACATTGATTCGAGAAATAAGAATCATTGTTAGCAGCTGAAAAAGTTTTCATCTGGGCAACCTCAAACTGTCCCATCACCTGAAATAAACCAGAGGATCATTTACTTTGTATGGCAGAAAATCGTAAAACAACCCTAGACACAATAATTGCTATTTCCTTTTTATAAGATTTCCTAAAGATAATAAAACTGGAAATTTGAGAGGTGAGTGGTACACCAGATAGGAACAGATCAAAGCTAAAAGAGATTTAGAGCCTACTCATCAAAATCTGTAATCTCTTTAAGATAAGTTTTAATCATAAAACAATTTAATTGTTGGTTCTAATCATTTCAGATTTATCTCACAACCTAGTGTCAAAGGAAACTTTTTATGTTGGCAATCAAGTTGTGCTCAGTGATATTGGTGCAACTATTATTAACAGAAAATCTTTTTCCTTCAATTGTAAATCTTTTGGTGGTATTTTTGTGCCATTATTTAAAATAATAGAGATTTCACCACCTAAAGGGATGAAATCTTCCACTATTGGTGTCACAGCATAGAAGACTAGATCATCACCACTCAGCCACATTAAGAACATGATGCTTGTCCATCAAGAAGGAACAAGAAGTGTTGTAATGAAGATGAAATGTTGCACAGATATCCCCCCCCCCCTTGTAAAAGTTCCATCCTTGTGGAAAATTACTATCAAGACATTGTTTATGACTACACAATTTTGTAGTTTTCTATATTCCACAATATAAATTTCAGGCCTTGGTTAGTTCCAAGGTATGCTGTTATAGGGAGCTCTCTCATTATTTCAAGTACTCATTGTCAACAAAATTGACATCAATTTTACTCCAAGTACATACCCATTGTCTTATACTCTTTGAACTGCTGATGTTCCGCTACTAGTTGAGAGGAAAATCAAACTCTGTCAGAATGTTGGGTCCGGTTTCCTGAACCAATTTCAGCCTTTAGTGCCTCAAAAGCGGCGCACCCCCTCCCCCCCCCCACCCTTAAACACTATATGTATTTAATTTATAATTACCCTTTTTCATCTGTTTCACATTTCTCCTTGTTGATTGGTTCGTAATTTGATTTATAAAAAGCAGTATGCAGTAAAAAGAAAAGCCTCCCCCCCCTTATAAGTTCATAAACCTTTATTAATGTGGCACCATCAAAAAATTAGAAGGCGCAACGCCATGCATTCAGCAAAGCCACAGGCATATTCCAAAATCATCACAGCTACTGTTTCAAGGCAAGACTGGGAGGAAAAAGAATAAAAGGCCCCTGGTTTAAACATATTTATTATTACCGAATAAAAACAATACTCCAACAACATTATCATAGCGCAGGGGTTCACTAATAAAGACATTAATATTAGTGATCTTGGAATTGAACATTCCCTTTCTGAAAAAAATGTTGCACAATTTGCAATTTTAACTCCTTATTGAAGCCTCCCAATCTAACATCAATATCATATGCACACAAATAATTTTTGAGTATTTGCGAAAGACGGCAATCCTTTATCTCAAAACATTATTGTTTATATTTTTAACATCTTCTTCTTGAAGCTATCACACTCCGTAACTTGCAATTGCCTACTTTGAGCAATGTTTTAGTTTTTTAATTCGTTACAATTAAACATTCGTTGAAATAAAATAATTGCATTTGCTGGTTGGACGATCGTATCATGGATGATAACTCGCTAAATGTATACGATTTTAAGAATATAAGAACCGTTTTTTGTATTTTAATCTATCTTTCCGATTTCAGACTATTACTAGGTATTCCCAACTACTGTAAAACTGAAATGTAATTGGTCCAAATGAAACAGTAAGAATCTAGTTTATAGACAAATATACGATTATATGTATATAATCTGTTATAGATGTAAATTCATGGAGAAAAAGTTACTTAATTCTTAAATGAGAACAGTTATTAATTCATATTTTCTGATAAATATATGCTTGAGAGATAAGAATTACGTTTTCGTGTTCAGAATTTTAACGAAGACCTATTCATTCGTTTTCTAACTTTCTTTTATTCTATGCATTTTTTCGAACAGACAATATCATGAATAAATAGAATAGTTCCCATTTATATATGTTCTGTCATTTTAGTAATTTTGTGTTAGTGGCAACATTGATGTTAGGTATTTACAATTTCATGGAGAAGGTTGTAATTTTCATAGGAATTGATGTGTTTAAGTTTGTTTTGATTGCTTAGGTTCGAATTATCTACCAGTTAGATTGCCCGAAGCTCGATTTCTCTTGATGAATAAAGTTTCACAGTTGTTCTAGCTGAACCTGCTTAAAATGTTAAATGAACTAGTGACGCTTGTATTTACCACATACTTTCCAAGTGACTAATAGGGTTGTGAATTTCCATGTAATTCCTCTACCAGGAATAATGACATAATTTAAACTGAAATCTGTTCAATGTAGTGTTGTTTTAGTTAATTTATTGTATGTGCTAAGTTGTGATGTCTCACATAAGCTGCCAAATTCATAGTAATATGAAAAAGTTGTGATAATAGTGTTGAGTGCAATGCCTTTCAAGTTTCGCCTTAAAAAAAGTCGACAATACAATGTTGTTTCCAAGTCTTTATTCGTCATTTGTGTTGAACTGTTGGATGGAGCTACAATTGAGTGTACACTCTCCTCTGAGAGTGTTGGGAGAGAATGTCTTGACAATGTTTGCCAGAGGTTGGGACTTCAGCAGGTACAGAAGTTTATTTAACCTAATTTAACGTTTTATGTTTTTAATGTACTGCCTTTTCATTATGTCTTATTTGAAAACCCAAGTGCAAGTTAGTTATTAGTGTAAACAATATCTTGAGCTTACAAACATGATTAAATCCAATGGCTAAATTCAATTAATGTTGTTTGAAATGCTGCATATTTGAGTTTTTCAATATCATTGATGTCGTGCAAGGGATTGGGGAAACGTAGCAATTGCTAGGACTGCCTCATTATATGAAAAGTATATCTCATATGCTCTCCAAAAAATTAGTGAATTATTTGACTTGCTGTCACTGACTATATGATTTGTAGTAATCGTGTTTTTAATTTTACTTTTCTTTGTATCCTTTCGATCAGACTTGAAGTCATATGTCAAGTGATAGTTGATTTCCTGAAGAAAAAAATAAATTATTTTATATTTAATTTTTGGTTTATTTTTTTCATGTTTGATTATTGTAAATAAAAATGAAATAGGCGTACTTTTTTTGTGTTATAACTTAGTTTGTTCTGTTGGCTGTAGGATTTTTTTTTTTTTTTTAATTTATTATTGAAATTTAAAACTATGTAATATAAATATAAAAATTAAATTTGGTAAAAGTATAAATGACATGAAAAAGCGTGTGGAGAAACTATCCACTGGTAGCACTCGAATATTGTTTTAATTTAGAAGATCTCCAGGCCATCTTCTGAGATACATTAATTAATTGACTTAGCCAATTCTAATATAGAAACATTATAATGGCTGGTTACATTCGATATCATTCAGAATCTTAGAACTAATAAAATCCCAACATGAGAAATGTGACATATGGCTGTTTAGGTGAACAACATGTCTGAAACCAGTTGAGGTACTTATGAAAATGACATAGTCAATTTCTTGAAGAAAAACCAATTAGTGGACCAATTTGTTTCAGTTATGCTTGAAACTGCTTGAAAATTTAACTATTTAGTTCAATACCTGCCTCGAATTGAATTGAAGTGTCAAGTGGATAAAGGTATTTAATATTTCTTAGTTTCATAAATAAAATATTCGGCTCAGTCATCAGCCTATTCAAATATATTTCCATGTAAACAACTAGGCAAGGAACTGTCGATTATTTGGTCATCATTTTTTTTCCTCCTCTCTTTTTAATTTGTATTAGATGAATTTTCATTCCTTATGAAAGTTATGATTAGCATTAGACTAGAAAATAGATAGGATTAGAAAAGAAAATTGGGTAATGCTACTACTATGTCATTTATGGGTGTGTTATTTTTTGACAGGTAATAGCAAACACCAATCGCATCTTTTTCAGAAAATACAGGGCTTTGAATAGTTTTATTGGACCGTAGGTGACGATGAAATTCAACGCTTCACTTGCTCAAAAAAGTTATTCAATCCCCAGGTTTATCCTAGGCTTATTACAATCCCGTTTCAGTTTATTGGGGCCACACTGAATGGTTCTAGGAGTTATATGGCAGTAATGATACCAAAAATACCATTATGTGCATTATAAATCATGAAACATGAAAGGTAGAACAAGTGAATAGACCTTGCAGAGTGCAGAATGTGAAACAAGACACAAATTCATGTCCTGAGTATAAATTATTGGAAAATATTCAATCAAGTTTTGTATCATTATTAGATACCAACTGGTTTCTAACAGTGTAAAGCAACTTATGCAGATGACACAGCTTTTCTTACCAAAAATGCTGTTGTTACTGACAATAACATGTTATATACGACAATTTCAGGACTAATTTAAAAAAATTCTAATTTAGAACACATTATTTTCATGCTCCGAAACCAAATCCTTTCTTTCTATTTTCATAACTGGAATATTCTTATTCAATAGACTAACCTAATTCATTACCATGCCTAACATTCAAGAAGAGAATGATCAGGAAGCACACATTAAATAGAAATGTCAAACCTTTAAAAGTCAACTGAGACTTCTAAAGTACTTTCTCCTTCCAAGATCCAATACCTTCTTTATACCTCATTGTGTAATTGTAAGTAAAAAATTACACAAAGATCAAATACCTTATTTTATTTAATAATACCCATATGGACTTATGGTTCATAAATCAAAGGAACATTTAAAAAGACTTATGATGGGTTAAATGATGGTCAGGATTTTCAGTTTACAATGACTTTATTATGGTAAGCCAACATTTCGATCCAACTTGTGGATCTTCATCAGGGCTAAAAGAAAACAAATATATGAGTATCTATGCTAGAGGGTGACAATAAATGGATGCATTACAGAACTGATAATAATATAAAAGATGGTGTATACATGAATATTAAAATAAGAGGCTGGTTAACAAGATAAAATAGAATCTGATATTTACCTACTGAGTCCAGGTGTATACGAAGACTAAAGGTAAAAATAAGGTGAGAGGTAGTGGTAGGGGGTTAGTTTGCCGACTTCAAAGGTTTATGACGGGGAAATCCAACGCGTTTGAAGTGAAGGCACATGACAACTGAGTGAACAAAAATATTTAAAAACTAACAAAATATATGGTACTGTATACAAATAGTTGTGTCTGGACTCAATAATAACATAAAAATGAGATAATACATAATGTAACAATGCATAAAAATTTGGAAATATACAGAAATAAGCATACAATACAAAAAATAATAATAGTACAAGAGGTACAGAGATAATTGCAGGTACCCATGAAATCAAAACTAGGATTTGAGGATGCGGAAGATGTTAGAATAAATGGATGAAATTATCTCTTTATCTGTTTTGTGATTTACCAGGTTATTTTTTTCTAGATGGATGAAGATGGATTCTGAGAGGAGTCGTTTATCGTGGTTAGGTCCAGTAGCTAATATGGAGGGGTTCTCAAAGTCGAAGGAATGGTTGTGGGCAATGGCATGTTCTGCTAATTTAGATGTAGACGAATTACGCGTGGAAATACTGTATTTATGTTGATAAATACGTTTTTTTAAATAATTTTTGGTTTCACCGATATAGCAACTGTTGCAATTAGGCGTGGAGCACTGGATACGATAAACAACATTACACTTGTCTAGGAGAGGTACTGGGTCTTTGAGTTTTGTATAAAGATTTTTTAATTTATTGTTATTTTTTAATACTAGGCGGATGTGTGGGAAACTCGATGAGAAGGATTTTTTAATTTTGTTTGAGAGTATGGGGATATATGGGACAGATCTGTATTGGAAAGTAGAGATCGGAGGTTGTGAAGAGTTGTTAGAGAGATTTTGTGTTTGGATCGAAACGTTGGCTTACCATAATAAAATCATTGTAAACTGAAAATCCTGACCATCATTTAACCTATCGTAATTGAAGAACAGTTGACCATCTCTCACCTCTAAAAAGACTTATATTCATAAACAGACTTTTTGATGAAAACCTAGTAACAAAATATTACATAAATGCATACATATACCTAAGCTACAAGATTACAATATCATGTATGATTTATTTTTCATCAAAATTAGGTTGTTTTTTTTTTTGTTATTGTTTAAACAACCCTCTAAAAATAGATACTATCTTTCTTTTAAAAAAATGTGCAATGATTAAATTCCGTTGTTTCAACTTCAAAATTTTAATTATTATCTTTAAGTCCTCTTCAGCTAATCTAAAAATTACAAAAAGGTGTAATTGGGTTTTCTAAATAACCACATTTTAAATTTGCTATTATATAAGGCATCTAGTTTACACCGGATATGTACATTTTTATGTCCATAAGCTTGTTTATTGGGAAAAAGACCGAACGAATAAAACATTTTTAAAGTCCTTCTGTCTGCGTTCTTATGTTACTAAAATTTTAATTAGGTGTTTAATCAAATTTTCTAATGAGGTTAAACTTTATTCAGTTTTGTTCCTTTTATTTAAAAATACTTTGTCTGGTTTAATTCACAGGAAGCGACATTAGACATGGAATAGAGAAAGGGGAAGAAGAGTCCAATGACACTTTATTGTATAGGATTCCATGAAATATTTATTCTCTGTCCACCAATCAATTGTTTTTACTACTTTTATTACTTTTACAATTAATAATTATCACTAATCAGCTATCTTAAATATTAATTATATCTTGATCCTCAAATATATGATGTGAGAAAAGGTTATTTATAAGTTGACACATTATTCTGTTACTATGTCAGAAAATAGTTTTTTAATACATATTTACAAGTATAACTGGTAAGAACTATCACATTTGATACCTATGCTTTCTCCCTGATACATCGTAAAGTATCAACATTATTAGAGATGCTCTAACTACGCCACAATCATGAAATTTCTCAATTAAGCTCTAGCAAAAATTAAGGAATCGAAATCATGATCTTTCACTTATCCGCTGATAAATAAATTATTTGAAATCCATCGCTCATGGA
This sequence comes from Aelia acuminata, assembly GCA_911387785.2. NCBI lineage: Eukaryota > Metazoa > Arthropoda > Insecta > Hemiptera > Pentatomidae > Aelia > Aelia acuminata. The sequence continues at coordinate 49,791,435 of OU426978.1, read as the reverse complement.
GCCAGAATTTGTAATGTAAAGAAAATTAATGAAATAAGATTCATTATAAATTCAACTTCATAATGGTTTTGTTAATATATTATATCTGTATAACTTTTGTTATATTTCAGCCTGAATTTTTTGGACTTCGTTACGTGAACCGGCACGGAGCCCCGAGATGGGTAGAAATGGAAAGACCAGTTAAGAAACAATTAGATAAGTATGCTAAGGAACCTAATTTATATCTCCGAGTAATGTATTATGTGAATGGAATTAGTCTGATTCAAGATGAAATGACAAGGTATTTTACAAATAATTTCATTTCATTTAATTATGAAATATTGAAAAAAAATATATATACCATGATTTACTTTATAGGTACCATTATTTCCTCCAACTGAAAAAAGATGTAATTGAAGGAAGAATCAATTGTACTTTGAAACAAGCCACTACATTAGCAAGTTATTGCATGCAAGGTTTGCTTTTTAACTATATATAGTATGATCTAATTAGCTAAGGCAGAGAAAACCATAGAAAGGTATGGGTAAGTAATTCTCAAACTAAAGGCAATTATTGAGTTCCGATAATATTCTAGAGCAACCATTCGTCACACCCTCCAAGGTTTCATCCTAATGGTAAAATGGAGAGCTCATCTACCAAATCTAATGAGGGAATGTGTGATACATTCAATAAATATGTCGATTTTGTTACTTAGGATAAATAATGTTTTTATTATTTTAGAAGATCTTTTTACAAACTTCACCTATCTCGTTTTAAGAGTTGTGTTATTCAAAAGTAAATAATTAGAATGACCTAAAATCGGATGCAAACTTCCATTTTAACATGTTAGACTGCCTCATTGGACACTTTATTCAATTACAAAACTTTCCACGATGATGTAGGATTGTGTTGTTTATTGTATTAATGTTGGATTGTCAATACTGTATAATGGCCTAGAATAACTCCCATCCGATAGAGCGAAAATCATTTAAGTAAGCCACCAATGGGGGAGGAGCATGAATTACAGCCCCGGCGTGAACGTGTTAAGCTCAGCCGCTATACTGTTTTAAAAAATGCAGTATATTGGGAGTGTTTCTTATGTAGTGGAAGGCGTTAACCCTGTCTGATTAAAATCCAGAAGGTACTCTAAGATTGTTATCAGTTGAAGGGTAATACTGCATTATTATGATATTCAACTCTTAATTAACCTATTCATGGGCTTATTTATATTTTTGTGGATAATTATTGTGGTCTCTTTTAACTCAAATTATTATTATTTTTTATAACAAAATATATTCGTTTTCATTTCACTTAGTTTGACCAGATATTTTGAAATATATAATTAGAATTTCATCATTATTTATAGTGGTTAAGATCAGAGTTGGGCGTATTCGTATTCGCGAATAAGAATACGAATATCACCCGAAGCACCCCCAACCTGCGAATACGAATATGAATATTCGTATTCGCATATATGAATACGAATATATTTTTATTCGCAAATGTAAATACGAATATTCGAATATTCGCGGGGGAAATCAGCGAATATTAGATTATTTGCAGGGAAAATCTGCGAATATTCGATTATTCGCTGGGAAAATCTGCGAATAATCGTATACTCGCAGCTGAAATATACAAATATGGTCGTATTTACTTGATAAAAATACAGATACACTCTCATATTCGCTACAAAAATATACGAATACTCTTATTTTCTCAAAAAGAAATATTAAAACAGCTATATTCTCAACTAATAGAACTAATTAAGGTATACCATGACTAAAGATTATTATTGTTGTATTAAATTGTCTGTTAGTATTAAAAGTAATTATTTAATTGTTATTTATTTATTACTTTCACTTACCTACATACGAAATATATAGTAAGGGAAAGTGTTGCCATCGTGAAAAATTTTGATTTCCGGTTTTCCACGGAAAGAATGTTTTGGGCCCCCTTGAGTCGAAATAACCAAGTCCCGCGAAATGGTCTGTGTGTATGTGTGTTTGTGTGTGGCAGGACTAGCTCAAAACTATTTGTCGTACGAAACTGAAATTAGATATTTGAGGTATGTAGGTGCCCCCGATGTTTCAGCCAAGATTCGTCTAAATCGAGTAAGCATAGTGAGCACTTAATCCGAATATTATTTTTCTATTGAATTTCTATTAGGATTTCTCAAAGTCAAATCCTCTTCAAATTCTAACGATTTCGATTTAGCATTTTAAGTTTAATTTTAATGAAGCATTCTTTAATATTAACGAAATCAATAGGTCTGATAGAGCTTATATTATTGGCTAACGAAAAAATCTTCTTTTACAGTAATTTTTTTTCATTTCTAATTTCGAGTAAATAATTGTCCCTTGTCATCCCTATTTAAAAGAAATGGCAAAATATAAAATACGAAAGAATTTAGGAATCAAATAAAAGATAAATAAAATATAGGATTTACCAAAACAAAAATTTCAATTTCCGATTATATTATTAGTAATATATATGTATAATATATCGTTTCAAAGCTTGGAATTTAAAAATAATTTTTGTACCAAGAATGGCCTTGGTCTCATTTACTTTAGAGGTTCGTTTGAATTCTTATTTATAAATAAATATATTTTTAGCTGCTAGGTTTTTTTTCTTCACTTAGTGAGGAAGAGTGCTTCAATATATAGGATTTTTTTAAAGAAGTTTATTTGTGTCCCAACGTTTCGAGCTATTGGCTCATCCTCTGGCGTTATCTTATCTTATGTGACTTCATTTTCCACATTAGCCATATGTCATCTTATATATATTTTTTTTGAAACAGTATATAAATACTTATGTCTAGCTAATTTCTTATTACATTTTATGGCATTATTACATATTTACTAGTCTTTTTTATTTCACTGTCACATATTAGCATATATTTATATTAGCATTATATATATTATATACATTATATATTAGCACCAGGTATATGTGACAGTGAAATAAAAAAGACTAGTAAATATGTAATAATGCCATAAAATGTTTTAAGAAATTAGCTAGACATAAGTATTTATATACTGTTTCAAAGAAAAAATATATAAGATGACATATGGCTTATGTGGAAAAAGAAGTCACATAGGATAAGATAACCTCGGAGAATGAGCCAATAGCTCGAAACGTTGGGACACAAATAAACTTTTAAATACGGAAGAGACTCCTTCTTTAAAAAAATCCTATATATATATTTTTAGATTATAGAAAAAATAATCAAGTTTTAGACTGAGCGATCATATTTTTTGTGGAAATATCGATATATTATACATACACATTACTACTAATATTATCGGAAATTGAAATTTTTGTTTTGGTAAATCATATATTTCATTTATCTTTTATTTGATTCTTAAATTCTTTCGTATTTTATATTTAGCAATTTCTTGTAAATAGGGATGACAAGGGACAATTATTTACTCGAAATTAGAAATGAAAAAACATTACTTTAAAGGAAGATTCTTTTCTTAGCCAATAATATAAGCCAAATCAGACCTAATTGATTTCGTTAATATTAAAGAATGCTTCATTAAAATTAAACTTAAAAAGTTTAATCGAAATCGTTAGAACCGGTTTTGAGAAATCCTAAATAGAAAAATAGTATTCTGATAAAGTGCTCACTATGCTTACTCGATTTAGACGAATCTTGGCTGAAACATCGGGGGCACCTACATACCTCAAATATCTAATTTCAGTTTCGTACGACAAATAGTTCTGAGCTAGTCCTGCCACACACAAACACACACAGACCATTTCGCGGGACTTGGTTAGTTGGATTCAAGGGGCCCCAAAACATCCGGTTCTGTGGAAAACCGGAAATCGAAATTTTTCACTATGGCAATATTTACTATATATTTCGTATGTAGGTAAGTGAAAGTAATAAATACACAACAATTAAATAATTACTTTTAATACTAACAGACAATTTAATACAACAATAATAATGTTTAGTCATGGAATACCTTAATTAGTTCTATTAGTTGAGAATATAGCTGTTTTAATATTTACTCTTGCAAAAATAAGTGTATTCGTATATTTTTGTAGTGAATATGAGTGTATCTGTATTTTTATCAAGTAAATACGAACGTATTTGTATATTTCAGCTGCGAGTATACGATTATTTGCAGATTTTCCCTGCGAATAATCGAATATTCGCAGATTTTCCCTGCGAATAATCGAATATTCGCTGATTTTCCCTACTAATATTCGAATATTCGTATTTACATTTGCGAATAAAAATATATACGTATTCATATATGCAAATACGAATATTCGTATTCATATTCGCAGGTTGGGGGTGCTTCGGGTGATATTCTTATTCTTATTCGCGAATACAAATACGCCCAACTCTAGTTAAGATAAGAGTTAAAAGTGTAAAATGTAATCGCTATGGCAGAAAATATGCTATTACTATAGATATGCAATACTCTGTAATCACCGTGGATCCAATATTTCTATGTTTTTGTTTTTGGAAATGAAGATGGTGATTGATTTGAAACTTTTTTTTTTTTGACCCATTATATCTTACAAACAACTACAATTTTATTTTTTTAAATCATAGGACTTGGTTAATAGCTGGACATATACCCATAGTTTGAGAATTACCCTTTTATAAATCAAAGTCTAAATCTTTCTTTTGTTTTGTATTCATTGCTCTACTAATCTATTACTATTTTTTATTTTTCATTTTTGGTTATTTTAGTTCTAAGGAAATTGTTATTGTGATTATCTATTGTTCACTACCTGTAATTGGGCAATTTGCTGTTGTTGGAATGTTATATATAAATTAATAATCTATAACCCCTTTTTATGATGCACATTAAATGATATTGTATGTGATTTACAGCTGAATTTGGAAATCATGATCTGGAAAGACACACTGCTGAATATCTAAAAGATTTTGCTCTATTCCCAACGGTGATTTTTACTTTTTTATTTGTATGCATTGTTTTGTTATTTAATTTTTATTCCCTAATGTAAGAAAGTTTTAATTTTGCCATAGCATTTGCTACAAGAAGGTCATTTGGAAACATTAACAAAGGCTGTGATATTGCAACACGCTGAATTAGCTGGTCTTCCACAAGGAACTGCTGAAGAATACTATATTTTAGCAGCTCAACAATTAGAGGGATATGGACAGGAGACATTTCTTGCTAAGGTTGTTATATTTTTAGTTTTTTGTACTAATTTTTTCATATCATCTAATTATTTTCTGTAGATTAATACTTTTAGTAAAAAATAAAATGGTGGCCAAATTATGTGAATTCATTTAAAACCATTTCCTGCTCTATCAGCAGACATCATGCATTTTCACATTGAGTTCATCCTGTCTGAGTTATTCAAAGAATCTGAAACAGTTTTCATTCAATGGATTATCTGGATAAATTTTGTCAAAAAATGAACTTTAGAAATCGCGGCTTATCCAATTATGAACTATTTACTAATATTATAATTTTTTTATGATTTAAATTTTCTCATAAATAATTCCATTTCCTCCTTGTTGCCCTTTATTAAATTTAGATGGAGTCTGCGTTTTATTGCCAGGTATTAGATGGGGAGATGGAGCTGATCATTACATATACACATAAGTTTTATACTACTGATTTTGAAGTTGCTAAATTATTATTTTATGCGCTTTTTTATCAAATTAACATAATTCTACCCTTAAATTGATCTTAAATATGCATCTTTATGTTGATATCAATATTATCTGTTCATATTTTATGAATTATAAAAATTTGTTCTTTTTAGGATGACTGTGGAAATGAAGTCGTTATTGGAGTTGCCCTCATTGGTATTTATGTTATGTACGACAATAACAACCACCACCAACCAAAGATATACCAGTAAGTATTTTGTTTATTTCGAAAATTTATTTTTGTTTGATATTATAGTTTTTGAAATATCCTTTTATGTGTTAGGTGGAAGGATATCACAAATGTCATCAATCATAAAAGGCACTTTGGTATGGAGCTGCATGAGCAAGCTGATCCTGTACAGTTTCAGTTACCTGACATTGAAACAGCTAAATATATCTGGAGAATGTGTGTCCATCAGGTTAGTCTGTATTGAACATTACCTACCTTAGGCTTATATAAAAATCTTTTTAGTTGCGGCAATTCTTTCAAAGCTTTTGAAATGTTTCATTATCAATGAATTGTGGTCTTGGGGAGATGTATGCTGTATTCTTCTTAGGAAAATTGTTAAGTAAGAAGAAATGGTGTGGAGGAGGAAAATGAAAATTATGAATTAATTCATCAGGCGGTAAAACAGAAAAGGCTATTATTTCGAGTAAGAGGATTGAGAGACAGCCAGTTTTGGGAAGGAACAAAATTCGTATTAATTATTAATCTTATCAATTCATTCTCCATCAAAATTATATGTTCTGGCTGCCAATTGCATTTATAAATGTTTTTCGGACATTTTCTGTATAAAATAGTTTAGTTTTAGTATAACAACGGGTTTTCCCTTTTCTCTAAAGCCATGGACTGCAGGAGTATTTGATATGATTAGGTTTTAGTAGTAGTATTTAGAAAATCCGATTTTTGTTTTTGCCTGGTCTAATAAACCTAATCAAGGCTCATTTTAACTGAAAAGTCCATTTGAATCCCACCATCTATACCAACATCAGGATAGTGCCTTTTCAGGGTGTTTGTTGTGTCAGGTTATAAATATCATAGCGGATAGCGTCAGTGGCGATATGTTAAACTTGTATGTACCAAATATACCAACCAACCAAAAGTTACTTCATTTATAGGGCTTTAACTTTATTGGTTGCTAATGATAATAACATGAAGGTGGGAAGAACATGTTAAGTGAAAATAAGCAGTGTTTACTGGCTGGGTTCAGTAATTACCTTACAGTGGAAAGACTCTGGGTGGGGAATCCAATCTTTGACAGAAAGATTTTTGAAAAACCTGGATAAAATAAATTGTGAATTACTTTTATGTTATCACTATATGAGATTTATCTTTGCTTATTACTTCATACTGCTTGAAAACAGATGTAAATACCAGCGAACAAAAACAAACCTAGACGTTTCCTAATTCTTTCTCAGGCTGTTTAAAATGATATCTTAGACTGAATACAAGTGGTTTACAGATCAATTTTGATAAGATTCCTTACCTTTAAAATTATATAGTTAATAGCTTATGTTATTTATTACGTAATGAAAATTGATCTGACTAACAAGTGCATGGTAAACGCTCGGTGACCCTTTTCAGAATAATCGCACACATGTGATAATATCTTGGATTGTGAATGGCCTTTTTTTATTTTTTAAATGATTATAAAACCAATGTACATTAGATTAACAAATTTACGGTTGATATAGTTAGAAATTTATTCGTAATTTTAATATAATTGATAATTAAAACGAATAAAGTAACTTATTATAAATTTCTCAGCTATACTCCTTATTGGGTAGAGCATTTCGCTGGTCAGTAAGAATAGTGACACATGTTAAAATTTTAGTGTTTTTGCTTAATGAATGGAATATATTAAATTTTAAGCTAGAAAATGTATTATATTATCAATACTGTTCATTACCTGTTTAAAGTTTACTATCTATAAATAATTATTGTTACAGTAAAAATTTAAATCTTATTTGAGAAATTTTAATTCCAACAGGCCATATGGAAAAACTTGTTTCACTTTCTATAACTATGAAATTTTATTTTTTACAGCACACTTTCTTTGTTCAAAACGAATCAGCTTCATCATCTGAACCTGGCAATACCACGCAGGCAGTGCGGAATTTATTTTCACAGTTGAGAAATGATGTATGTCTCGTTTTAAAATAAATTTACTGAATTTTTATTTTAAATATTTGATTTATAATTATCCACATATTGCAGGACGGGCAAGTAGCAAGTAGTCATGAGGAATTGGACCGAGTAGACAATGTACCTGTTGAAAGGCTGAGAGCTCAATCAACTTCTTGTCTCGATTTAGCACATTCTAGTCGGAATGACATTGAGAGGCTACGGTAATGATTTTATATATATTTTGTTTAGATTTAGTTTGTATATATTTGTTTAGTTTTAGTTTGACTCTTTAATTGATAAGGTTTCATAATCTTTGATATGATATGTAACTAAACAAAAAAAAAGTAAATAATAATAAACCTATGCCTGTTATTACTTATTTAATTGGTTCATGAGGAATTCTTCATTGAATAATCCTATTTTGTAATTAACTGAATGTTTTTTGTTAGTGTTATATAGTATAATGATTATTAAGTTACTGGCGTTGATGACCAGTTCGGTTTTACGCCACTAAACTCCAACAAACAAACAATGATTATTAAGTGTTTTTTTTTTTTTTTTTTACTTGAAATAAACCTTTTGATATGTAAATGGAAAATCAAATGAGAACAGTAGTTTTTCCAGATCTTATTTTCTTTTTTATGTACTTACGCTTATTTGCTGTTACAATAGTTCATCAGATCAATGGTATTTTAAATCTATTATAACTATTTCATATGTCTTAACTAATACTTAATAGGGGCCATGCATGGCCTTTTTTGCATGGACATTTTTGGGTCTTGTAGCAACAGTTCAAATCTGTCTTAGGCTGGTTGAAATTTATTTCTGGTGCACCCATGGAATCAATCTCAATCTTCTCCCCCTCGTTGAAAAAAGTTAGTTATAAATTTACTCAAGAGTTACCCTTGTAGATTAACAAATATTAAACCAGGTCATGCTCTAACAAACTCGTCTGTCATCGCTGTAACCCTGAATGAATTTTCCTTTACCAATAATAAAAGTTGGTGAATTTGTTAATTTAGCACCTAAATAAAACTATTTATTTTCAGAGCGATGCTACCCTCTTATCGTCCTGCACCTGACTATGAGACAGCAATACAGCAGAAGTATAGGGGCCATGCTGTTCTCTATAGTAGTCAACCAGAGATACATCAGACCAATCTTCATGAGGTAATTTTCATCAAGGAATTCATTCTATGAAACATGAATAATTATTTATTTTTGCTGTCCTTATCAACCATGTTTCTTATCAATACATAGTGGCTTACAAACTGCGACAAGTATATTCTGTAAAAATACTGATGTTTATATTATCTATTAACTGACTAAGGATTCTTTGTAACTAAACAAAAAAAAAAATAATAAATAATAATAAACCTATGGCTGTTATTACTTATTTAATTGGTTCATGAGGAATTCTTCATTGAATAATCCTATTTTGTAATTAACTGAATGTTTTTTGTTAGTGTTATATAGTATAATGTTTATTAATTGTTTTTTTTTTTTTTTTATATGAAATAAACCTTTTGATATGTTAATGATGTATTAATGGAAAATCAAATGAGAACAGTAGTTTTTCCAGATCTTATTTTCTTTTTTATGTACTTACGCTTATTTGAAATACAAAGCTATATAGCAGTTGTTGTTAATTTTAAAATCTATAGCCTGGGATTTTAACTCTAATGCTATATTCCTTCTTATTTATATTATGAAGTAATTTGATTAAATCAAAACTAAATTTAATATGAAGTTATTTTTTTCTAATTGCAATCAGTGGATTCAATGTCTTCTAATTGTTATTTACTATTCTTCAAATTAAGAATAGTTTCTAAAAATTTCAATTATCAATATTGTTATATTATTTATGGAATGATAAATTTTTTATTATCTTACCTACACATACAAAATTATCTTTTTTATATTGATTTAATATTATTGTTTTACTATATTGTATAGTATTAATTATTTTATATTTTTCTGTATTCTTTTAGAATGTCATTATTTCTGATATGAGGTCTTATGCAAATGCTTACAAACACTTCCCTGATGTTGCTCGAGTGGACAGGGTTTATGTTGAGCAGCCAGAGGAAAACCACAGGCCACATAACTTACCTACTCTGCATACGTATAGGTTGTCATATTTAATAATCATAATATCATTAAGGCAGATAAATGGAAAATGCTGAAAGTGCCAAAATTCTAAAAAAAAAAAAATTTGGTTGGAAAATAAGGTCAATTTCGTCACCAATGTAAAGGTTTCAGTAGCAAGTGCCTATCGTGAAGGTTGTTGTATCTAAAGACACCAGTAGATATCATGAACGCTGTATGCCTTTACAGTTTTACTTTGGAAAATGCTTTATGTCTCTACACTTTTCGAGAAATAATTAGATAATTAGCCAACAGTGGTGGAATTGGAGATGTAACAAACTAATATTGTAATTATTTAGCAGAAATGTATTCATCCCATGATTGGGCACGTTCCTAATATTGTTACTTATTTTAATAACCAAAGTTAAGCTCAGTTTTTTTTTTAAATCTCAAAATCAATAATATACCACTTATAGCCTTTTCCATTTTGCATATCAGTTTAAAAAATTATCATTGTTGTAAATACTATCACGCACGTTAGACTTTTCTGGTATTTAGGCTGCTGGCAAAAAGTGACTTTATTTACTTTATTTAGCCTGTTAACTGATTGAAAAGGTTTATGAATTTAATAGATTCAATTATGTTGAATATAATTGATTTCATAAAATCATTTACTTAGACCTTCCACCTAAAGATATGTTGTAGGGGAGAGCGGGGTTGGTTGGCGTAGGGGGTAGGTTGGCCATTGGCTTATAGTTTCTGTCACACCTGTTGTGAAGGCCCCACCATTATACCATGTGACCCGCTCGACCTCGGGAGTCTTGTCCTGAGTTTTCAATCTGATGGTAACAGTGTAGAGAAGAGTGGAGCACATAGGTCCAAACTCCTTTGAAAAACCTAACCTTTCGATTAACCAGTTTCTTGTTTGATTGTTCTCCCCTGTCCTGGCAGCCATCTTTCATACGATCTCTCCTGTGGGTTTAGTTGGCTCTCAACTTTTTTTTTGGCGCAGTAGCAATTCACAAAAGCAAGGTAAACATAAACAAAGATGAAACTACCAAATGTCTTTAGTTCCAGCGAGGAGGATGAGAGCAATATTTCCTATGCAGAAAGTGAAGACAGTCTAAACTTCTATCTTCTTCTATTGTCATTCTATTTTCCCTTAAAAGCTGTTAAAAACCGATTCAAAATTATTATACCATTATAGTGCAGCTTTTAATAACAATAATGTATGTCAGGTAGTACTTGAATGAGATGGGTAAACAACTCCACCTTATAGGCCAACCTGCCCCACATAGGGGGTTAATTGGCTTACTCTGGATTGACGAATTCTTCAATTTTCTATGATCTTAGTATTAAATATTATGTGTTGAAAAAAATACTTAAAGTACTCTAATACTTGGAGTTTACACTGGTATCAGCCATATTGGGATTATATTAACAGGAACGACTCAACAATCAAAAAAGTGAAAACTGTTGCCAACCAACCCCGCTCTCCCCTATGTATTACATGCAGTTCATGTTAAGTGATTTGCTAACTGCAGAAAGGAAACTACTTCATTATTATAAATTTTACAAGGCAGATAAAAAACTGATTATTACATTATATAACCACTAGTTATTACTTCTTAGCATTTTATTTATATTGTACCATCTACGTTTACTTACAATATGCATATAAAAAATTCTTATCTCATATCAAAAAATGGTGGTATATTTGTTGTTTTTAAATGTCCTTTTTTTTAAACCAAATTTGGACTAGTTGCTTTTCTGCAGTTAGCGATCCAAGTATTGCCCTTCAATTTGAATATAATGCCTGGGCGTTTGGAGAATTAATGCAATATAAAACCATTTTGACGCAGCACTCCTGATCTGGACGGTAACGAAGGGGGAGTGGTGGTCCAGCTTTACAAGCCCCCTCCACCGTACAGGCCCAACAGTAACTCCACTCCAGACCTTGCCTCACAGCCCCTCCAACCTACGCACACCTTTATCAGCACACAGGTACACTTCTCACTGTTCTTCATTTCGATTCCTTTTGTAAAATTCTTCTATTTCTTTGTAATTTAAATCACAGCTGTAAAGCCTGTGCTAGTTCCAAAGTGCTTTCTTTTTATTTATGCTGATAATTGTATCATAAAACATATTTAATAATCTCTAAACAGTGTTTTTTTAAGAATTGGGAACACGAGATTCATTTAGATTATTAATTGATTTAGATATACCCAGTATTAGTTACTCTGAAAATTTTATATACCAGTGTTGAAAGGAGTTCATTTCTTCTTTGGATATACCTTTTTATTTTAATAATATTGAAAGGGTTTTCGAATTCTTAATTATGAAGTAAATTCTGTCTCCACTCATCCTTAGTTCGGTCAGCTGTATCAGGTTAAGGTGTAGAAGAAAGAGTATTTATTAATTATAATTTACTGAAGGTTTTAAGAAAGTAATTATAGCTTAGTTATGATTAGTGAAATATATTATATTAGATATATAAATTCAGAATTTCAACTGATTTCAAGGTAAAAGATGAAACCAAAACGATAAGTTTTTTTAGAATGTGTTTTAATGTGTTATTAGCTTTAAACTGTCCTTAGGATGAACATATAAATAGAATAGAACAGCCAGCATTTATTCCTTTATATGGGATTTGTTATTAGTTATATATTTGATAATTGGCCGTATATTCAACTAGAAGAAAATTCGTCGTTGTGGTGGTCGAAGTATCAAAAACATTTTGACCCAACAATGAAGTTCTTGTTTAGGGCAAGTGAAATTGGCAAAGGTAGAGCCTAGAATGATCCAATAGACGATTCCAACCTCTACTCTATTGTCAATAATGTCAATTGTCCTAAAAAAGACCTGCATTGTTGGGCCAAAATATTGGCTATAATAAAGTAGTTAATTACTATTAGTAGTTTCTTTGACTTCCACCTTGGAATAATTATTTCCTTATTAATTCTAGAGCTTATCAGTTTGAGAATATGTCTAAATGGTTGTAAACTTCTGATGGCTGGATATGAATAAACACTACAGCAAAAAATTTATCTCTGAGCAAAAGTTTTATATCATTTTGCACTCATTCTCCATCCTATATATATATTATATTTTCTCTATAATATATTTTTACATTTTAGTTCATGAACTTTTAGAATATTCAAGATGAAGCATTTCCCATCCTAAACTCCATCAACTCTACTTGTTGTACAAGTTTGGAAGAGGTATACTTTCGTAGTTGTATTATAGAGGAATTTTTTAATGCCCTTCCTTATTGACTGGAACAGCAGGTTAATGCAGTTATAGCCATAGTTACTTTGTCTTAGAATTTCTCTAAGTTATCCTCTATTCATACGAAGTAACCTAAGTTTTAATATGGTTACATATTTCTTCTCAGCATCATAGCTGCTCGGTGGTCAACATAAAATAATTTTTATTAGCAATTAATTTTTTCTATATAGTCCAGTCAGATTTGTATGGTTGGTCGGAAAACTCAAGCTGTCCTGAGTCCGGCAGATGGTTTGCATTAAATAGTGATTTTCGTCTGTACTCCTTATTCCCTTTGAGGGTGATTTTACTTTGGTATTTTACAAAAAAAAAAAAAATTATCTTATTTATTATTTGTTATCATTTTCCTTTCTATAACTTTCATTTTCAGTCAGGAATCAGATTAGGACTCAGTCATGATTCTTGATATATACCATATATGTACTATTGATGTGACCATTTGCTCTTTCTTATCCTTTTTATAGCTCTCTTTACTATTTTATAAATAAAAGGAAAGATTGTTTATTTGTCCTTCATATCGTCTGCATTATGTTTCATTTATTTTTGAATTATTCAATGTTTAAGGTAATTTTTGCTTTCTACATAATTTTTGCATATAGTTTTTTTTTTAAAGTTTAGTGTTGTCTCTTAATTTATGTTAAGTTTATGATTCTACTTTTCATCTCTAGGTAGTTTGTATTTTTATATGTGTATAATTCTTATTAAATTTTAAATTAGTTTTAAGTATGAACTGTGTCTTCTTTGAATTTCATTTCAAAGTCGTAGAAAAGTTGTTGAAAGCTGGTAAGATTGTTTGCATCTGAACGCCTCTAGGTTAGCGGGTCAAGCCCTGACTTGGTTTGCTTGCGTGGTGGGGGCCAGTTTGGCGGGCCTCAGTACCTTCTCCCGAACCCCCATGCACATCGGACCTACACCAACCTTGCCGCGCTCATAGATAATCAAGTATGCCAGCTAAAGACCTCTTGTGGTGGCAGAGCACATTGGGAACAATGATGATTAAGGCTAAATATTTAGGACCCCAATATGCATTCAGAGCTCTCTATTTTTCTTTGTGTTTGATGTGTGACAAAGAAAAATGTTTTTAAATAAAAAAAAAAAAACATCAGGCTTCTTTTAATGGAGCTGTTAATTTGTGTTCCTTTTTATTTAGCCTTTTAATATTAATAATTTTGTAACTAATAATATTATAATGATGAAGCTTTGGGCTATTATTGGTGAAAAGTCTTAATTTGCATGTTTCTATTAATAATCTATTTTCTTATAATGAATTTCCCATGTTTTATTACAGAATATCTATATTCTGGCAAAGTATAAAGGTTTTTAAGGAGTTGATGTTGATAATTTTAGCAGACGTTATATTGTCTTAACAATGCTCTTTCTTTTGTGAATTTAGACAGAACATTCAAATTAATTTAGCCGGAGAGGCTGTTCATTTAATTTTATTCAGCTTGAACTGATCAGAAAAGTGTAAATCTGTATTAATTTTTTTTAATGATTTTTTGAATTAATTTTTCCTCTCTTTCATACAATAGGTTCTAGTAGCATTATACTACTACTACTTCGTGACGCTACAGACCGATGTGGTCCTTGGCCTCCACAATGAGCATTCACCAGATGGCTCTATCTTGAGCAGCTGCTTGCCAGTTGCGGTTGTTTAAGTTCACGGGTGGCCCGAATGATGGCGTCCTCCCATCTTAGATGTGGTTTACCAACCCCTCTTGTCCTGTAGAGTTCCCGTCGAATTTCTTCTAGTTAGAGTTCCCGTCAAGCTTTTTTGGGATTTCTTCTTCTGGCATTCTGGTTATATGGCCTACCCAACGCAACGCCTCCCAAGCTTGATGCACCTCATCACATGCGCCTCCCCTTATAGGTTATATATCTCCCTGTTTGTCTTCCTTCTCCAAATGTCACCAATCTTAACTAGTAAAAAGATACGATGAAGGATCTTCCTTTCAAAAATTAATAAATCTTTTTCCTCAGTGCTTGACAGGGTCTTATAGAGGCGATGGTGCAGATTCTAGTGTGTTTACTAAGGCCTAAAAAGTGTTTGCCATTATATTCGCTGATTAATTTCGAGATATTCTGTTTCCACAGCTCCCAGATATGTAAAATGGTCTACATTAAGAAAGGTACACAGAAATGGGTCCATAGCTACCAGTACTCGAACTGCTGTCTTTGTTCTGTACGCATAAACATGGTCTTTTCCTGATTTGCGCTCATTCCAGTAGTCCCTGCTGCTTTAGCCAATTTTAAAAACGCATTTTTCAGAGATTTAAAGGAACGTGCTACCAAGTCTAGGATTCAGCAAACCTTAGTATTTTTGTCTGGATTCCCGAGTTGCATATCTCCTCCAGAGCCAGATTAAACCATAGGCAGGCAAGACCATCACCATGCCTAACTCCTCGCGTGGAATAAAATTCAGGCGACAAGTCTGACTGTACTCGAACAGTACACCTAGTGTCATCCATAGTCATCTTGATCCGGCTGACAAGTTTCCAAGGAACTCCAAGGTCACAAAAAGCTGCATACACTTGAGGTCGCTTGTTGCTGTCATATGCACTCCTGAAGTCTTATTGATTTGTATATTTATTTTCAATATAATTTTTTTTTTTACTTACTTAAAGTATGATTGTATATCTATAGATTCTGGAATGTAAAATAGCATATTAACTGAACCCCTTTGTACTTTGCTGTATTTTAAACGTATTATATAAAAAATTTCTAAGTAATTATGAAGGTTTCAGCTTCTAATAGCAATTATTATTTTAAAGGTGGTGGTTTAAAGTTAAAGTAATATATCTAGTTTTATTTTGGAAATAATATTTAAGAGAATTTAAAATTAATTACCTAATGAGTGATTTATTTAGTTAATAATGATTTATTATCATTCCAGAACTCTAATTTTGAAGTTGACATTTATTGTAATACAATCTAATGAATATATCCATTTTCTACATCGTTTTATGTAATGAACTATTATTTTTGCATTTATTTAATGACGCTTCTATCAGTTGCCAAAGTATTGTTCTCATTGATAATTTTTAACCTTGGTGTGATGATAGTTTATTATAATATGCATAGTTTATTAAAATAAAATTATTATTAATATTAATCTAATCTTAATTTGTTGGTGACCACCATTTTAAATTATTTTTAAGTAATTTATTTTTTGAAGAGAAAAGATTTGGCTCCGCCGGGAGTCGAACCCGGGTCTCCCGCGTTACATGCGCGGATGCTAACCACTGCACCACAGAGCTCGGCTCAAGGCAGAGCATATCCTTCCTCTTCACTGATATCTACTCCCCCTATCTCACAAATTTTGCGAATAGAAGCGGGAGGTGGACAAATTTTGTCCAATTTGTGATATTTATTGACATACGTCAATCGACGTACAATACGTCACGTGGCAATACGTCGATTGACGTATGTCAATAAATATCATAAATTGGACAAAATTTGTCCACCTCCCGCTACTACTCGCAAAATTTGTGAGATAGGGGGAGTAGATATCAGTGAAGAGGAAGGATTTGCTCTGCCTTGAGCCGAGCTCTGTGGTGCAGTGGTTAGCATCCGCGCATGTAACGCGGGAGACCCGGGTTCGACTCCCGGCCGAGCCAAATCTTTTCTCTTAAAAAAATAAATTACTTAAAAATAAAATTATTAATTTCATAACTTGAGAAGCTATTAACAAATTTTTATTTTAAACAAGTACCCATAATTTCTTTTTCCTATGATATCTCGTATTGCTGCATCGCTTAATTAAACAATTTTTTAAGCATTTGGATGACGTCGGTGGTAATAACATTGTCTACTACATGGGGAGAGGGAATGCTGTACTTCATCAGCCTTCCGGTCAGCCACAGCCAGCAATGAGGCAGTTCTCTCATAGGCAAGGTAGTGTCTTATTAATTTTTGTATAACTTATTTAATTTTTGGGCTAACGACTTAAAAAGTGATCTTTTGATAGTTTACATGTTTATAAAATTCAGATTTCATTATTTCATTTTTATGAATATAATTAATTTTCTTAGAACCGATTTATGAGAACATCCCTCTGAATTGGACTCCTGAGGGAAATGAACCGAGAAGCCGTGCTGCGAGCATACAGTCCGCTCCCGAAATGAGAATCCCTCAAGAACAATTCAAACCTAGCCAGCATCAGAACCATCAGCCTCAGCACAACCACCAGAGCCCTCAGCACAACCACCAGAGCCCTCAGCACAATCATCAACCCCAGCACAACCACCAGTCACCCCAACAAAATATGCAGAACAACCACCAGTCTCAGTCGCAGCAGACCATTCAGCACAACCACCAATCCCAAACGCAGCTCAACCAGCAATCGCATCAGCTTGTTGCGATGCAACCGTCCCAGCAGCCTGGGTCATCACCCAGCCACGACAGGATCCATGGCTACAATGTTTCTATTGGTATGTTGAAAATATTGATTCGTATGAAAAAGATCCACAACAAAAACATTACATTACATGGATTCATTACTTTTTCAAGTATTTGACTGAGATTACACTCAACCCTTAGGTTTTTACCCTCAGTTAGTTATTTAAGCAAGAGTACCCGCATTATAAAGGCTGATTCTGATTTTTTTAACTAATAACCTGATATTCATCACTCATTAAATTAAAAAAAAAATGATAAAATACCCCATTCATAATTTGAATTAAATTATTAAAAAAAATTTTGTGTTATTATCTTTTTTTATTATGGTCTAAATACAAAGAGAAAAAAAAAATTATAACTGTATTTTTCATTGGACTTTATATCAAACTAAAACAGACTGCTATAGGGTATTCTTCAAAATATCCAACTGAATGTATCAATAGCCTTGAATAGATGTTTGAATCTGAATAAAATTATGTCAAGTGGTTGATAAAAACGGAATTTAATTATAGTCTTTAAATCCATGAAGATTATTTTAAACAGTGGTTCTTTTTTTTTTTTTTTTTTTTTTTTTTTTCTATTAGCTTATGTGAATTGAATTTTATAAGGGATTTTTTTTTCTTGAGGATACTTGCAATGATCTTCCTGTTTATTTATTTTCTGTTATTTCTGTATTATCCGAAAGACTAGTAAATACCGTTTTTAAAAAGATAATTTTATAGGAAATGATATTTCTTAACAATATCAAACTAAATTGTTTTGCTTTGTTAAATAAATTAATAATTGTATTTCATGCTTAAGTAAAAGTTCAATTGTTTCCCTATAAAACATCTTTTTGTATTAATTATTCTATTAATCAACACGATTTATCTTGAATAGAATTATCAAAAGAAAGTCTTTTCTTTATCTATGTTATATTTTATCAAAGCTAGCTGTTAAAGCTCTGTTTCTGTTGGATGCTTCACTACGTCACAAGTGATTCAATTAATGATTTCACTTCCGTCAAGTATTCTCTTCAAATAATACCTCATAATGAATCATGTGCTCAAGAGTATGTCACTTAACAACCTTCTGAATACAAATAAATAGAAAATAATAATGGGACATTTTTAAACTGGAAAACTACTGTTTATATCTTGATTGTCAAGAAAATATTTAAGTGGGTTATATTTTTAACTTAAAAAAAGTAGATGCCAGTACATGAATGAAGGTCTCTTACTTTCATTTCATAGTTCCCATGGTGATAGAGTTAAATGACACCGTAAATTTCTTAAAATATATTTCTTATAGATAAGTTTTGAACATTAAAAATTAAATGATAGTAAATTGGACTTTGAATTGTTAGCATTTAATTGTTTTGTGAAAATAGTCCTATGCTCTCAATTATTTATTTTTACATTTTGTTAGTTATTTTAACTGAATTATTGCAAAGAAATATTCTTGCAAATCTAAAAATTAATAACATTTAGACATTTAGATTTAATTACATCAATAATTATTAATTTTAAATGGACATAGCTAATAAAAAAATAAATAAAATGAGTTAATCAGATTTTTAACTATTTTAATTTGAAAAAAATATAAATTAAATAAGTTTTAGATAATTAATATTTTTAAACATTTTCAATTTCAAAGTTAGGTTGAATTAGTTAAATAATTTATGATTGAATAATTTGTTACAGTAATGAACCACGTGACTGTACCTATTTTTTCAATTATCAAGCCATTGTAATTGCTTTAGAGTTACGTGGTATAATTAAAGTAAATTTTAAGTTTTGATTCAACTATCTTTAATCTGTTCCAACTCTCTCATTTTCGTGTAATTATGACTTAGAATATTAAGTTTTTTCTTGTTTAAAGTTGATACAGTAAAATCTGTCTAAAACGAAATGCCGTTTCCGTTTTGACAGGTTTCCGTTTTAGACAGGTTATGCTGGAAAGTATGAAAAAAAAGCATCGGTAACTATTTTTTTGTTTAAGCAATTTAATAAAACTCCAATAGCAAGATAAGCATTTATTAAATTAGAAAATACATAAATACGTTAAAAAAGAATAATAAAAAAATAACATTTTTAAGATAAGCATTTGTTAAAAATAAAAAATACATAAATGCATTAAAAAAAAAATAACCTTTTTAAGGTAAGCGTTTATTAAAAATAGAAAATACGTAATTACGTAGTGATTTCATTATACATATTAGGATAAAGTCATATTAGGATATTTTGAAAAATTAGTTATAGTTGTTTGGTTAGCAGATTTATAAAAATGTTTATACATAATTTCTTTAGCATCCTTCATTAGGTCCAACAATTGCGGGCAGTTTTTACTTGCTGCAAACTCTTCGAGGTCATTTACAGCGTTTATCGCTTCATTAAAAGTTTTTATGTTCAATGGCTGTTCATTTTCTGGAACAGACTCAGCTTCGTCGTCAGAATCGGATCCTGCACTGACATTATTAACAGCTTTGATAACGTCTTCAAACACTGGGAGTTTATCGTCGAAGTGTAACATGTCTTCACTATCCACACTGAGGTTAGCTCTGCGGCATAGTTCAGCCATCTCCCCATCGTGGTCGATTGCATCAGGCACGTCCATTTGAATATCCCCGCTTGGAAACCCTGCCTTAATAAAACAATTTGTTACAGTAGCTGGAAGTATGCTCTTCACAGCTTTGCTAATAAAATAGACTGCGTCAAGAACATTAATTGTCCTACATAACTCTGCAACGTTCGAGCAATTATTCAATTTTAAGATTAGTGATTTTAAAATTAATTTTCTGTAAAAGCATTTGAAGTTTTGAATAACCCCTTGATCTAACGGTTGAGTAATTAATGTGGTATTAGCAGGAAACCAAACTAATGTTTGATAAAGAAATATGCGGATGACAAGTAGCATTGTCTAAGAATAACAATATGTTTCTCTTCTGAATTTTCATTTTTTCCATTGAACGTATGTAACCACTCTTCCATAATTGTACTTGTCATCCAGGCTTTTTTGTTAAATCTCCAATGAACTGGTAATGTATTCCTATCTAGGTGCCTAAAAGGTCTAGGACGGGCAGACTTACCAATGACGAGAGGTTTTTCAAATTCTCCTTCCATGTTGGCACAGAGAAAAACCGTCATCCTTTCCTTCGAGTTCTTCCCACCACTACACATATCACCTTTTATCACTAGGGACTTAGTTGGAAGCATTCTGTAAAAAAACCCGGTTTCATCACCATGAAATATATTTTTTTTATCATAACCTTCTATGATTCTGTTAATCTTATCTCTCCATTCTTGGACAGTTTGGGTATCTACATCTTTTGACTCTCCAGAAATTTTTTTAAACACTATATTGTGCCTTTTTCTGAAGCTGTCAAGCCATCCAGATGATGCTTTAAAATCCACATTACCTATTTTTTGGGCTTCTTCCAAAGCTTCTGCTTGTATCATGGGTCCAGAAATCGGCATTCCTCTCGCTCAGCACTTACGAACCATTCCCAAACAGCTTCATTAATTTCTTCATTTGAGCCAACTTTTTGGACCGTTTTGACTGGCCTGCTGTTCCACTTAACCACCGATCTTTAATTTTATTCTTATTTTTAATAGCTTCATAAACTTGTGTTTTCCCGATTTGATATTTTTCAGCTAAAAGTTTAACCGATGTTTTTTTCATTTCGTGCTCTTTAATCAGTTTCACTTTTTCATTGAGAGATAAAGTTTTGTTTTTACGAACTGACATCTCGAATAAGAAAAATTAATTTTGATAAAGGTACTACTCACAAGTGTATTGTTCAAAAGCTTTAAAAGTACTAAATAGAAAAGCAAAGAAATAGAAGGAGGATTACCGGTAGAGCCATAGTAAGAAGGATTACTGGACGCGGTTCTTCGAAAATTCGATTTCCTGAATTTCAAGCTAAAGCGCTCATAACAGCAGAGTATATATTGGATGGAACAGAGAACGATTCTTTGAAATCTATCTCCTACCGGATAGTTCATTCATGCGACTAACTACTATTTTCCGTTTTAAGAAATTTTTCGTACCGAAAAAAGCCTTCCGTTTCCGGGTTAGACAGATTTCCGGCTTACGCAAGGTGGTTACAGGTATTAATTCGATCCGTTCCGAGATAATTTTTCCGTTTTGACAGAATTCAGTTTTATACAGGTTCCGTTTTAGACAGATTTCACTGTACCAATATTCCTTTGAGTCAGAAAATACAACTTATTTAGATAATTTAATTTTGTCAATCTGATCCATGATATCTGCAATTATAATTAAAATTGTTGTGACGTATTTGAAATATATGTAAAACCTCATTAATTAAAAGAAATTTAAGAAACAAAATTTAACTTGCCACAAGAGCAACCCAAATTATAATAATGGATTTTTTTTTTTCAAATATTAAGATTACAAAACAGTTGTTTAATATGGCCATCGCAGCTTTTTTCATCATATTAGGATGAAATTATTCTTATTCAGGTAAAATTGTTTTTTCTAGATTTTTAAAAAAATTCACACTAAGGTATTTATTTATGTTAAAATATAATTAATTAGATTAAAGCGATTTAATAAGTTTTTCAGTCCAAATATTTGAATCGTAAATCTCTTCTTCATATTTTTTTTACAAGATAAGGGATAGTAGTTTATTGTTTTAAACGATGTTGTAATTTTTATTATATAATTTTTTAAATAAGATAGTCGTAGTCAAAGACAAAGCTATTAGAATAGAAATATTTATGAAATAATATACAAGTATTCAAATGTTGCAATGATCATTACTTATATTTCAATCTTTAGAAGAATACTTAAGAATATTTTTATAATTTTTTGAACAATGTCTTTTCTGCTATTAAAATTATTTTTTATTATAAATTTATTGAATATATTTTAAAATTATAATATATATTCAATAATAATATTATTATTGAAATTATATTATAAGAAATTATTATAATTATTTTAAAATAATATAAACTTTTCTGCTATTAAAATTATTTTTTTATTATAAATTTTATATTTTAAAATTAATTATTAATTGTGAACTCTATATTTTTTTAGTGCAAAAAATAATTATTATAAATACTAAAAAAAATTAATTAATTAATATGGGAAATTATAATAATATTATTGATCAAATTTTTTTCTTCTCTAATCTCCAGGGTAATTCTTTTATTATATTTTTTTAAAATAATTTCTAATAAGCTTTTTATCTAGTACTTGAAAAACAGCACATGGCTGAATCACACTTTTTTTTTCAGTTCCCAGTTTGACACTATCTTATCAGTTGGAACAAAAGTTAAATGTAGCGCCTAGTTATGTGTCACAATGGTCCTGAAAATCTTTAAGATACCATGCATTTCAGATTCCTCAACGAGGAGCAGCGACGGCTCCCAGAGTGGCACCCTCGGAAAGACGGGGAAGGGTAAAGGCAGGAAGTGGGCGAACCTCCTTGGCTCTGGCGGAAAGAACAAACAGGCCACTTTACCGAAGCAAAGTGAATCCATCAGGGTCCCATTGCCTGCTACCATAACCAAGGAAGCCATGGTATGTTATTCAAAATTCAAATTTTAAACGATAATTTTTTAATAATTTTTTAATAGTGTAAACAAATTTAGCATTTAATTTTATTAAACTGTTGTTTTTATCCACATTGTTCTGAACTATTAAACTTATTCGTGATACATGACTAGGATTTATTAGTAATTATTTTTATAATCGTAGCTATAATCTGGAAGTTTGCTACTGCAAGACAATTTTCAGTATGTAATTAGTTATTTTTATGAAGTATTAATGTTTAAAAATAAAGTTATTAACCCTAGACCAGGCGCGCCAAATGTTTTTACACTACTGGGTGTGTGGTTGACTTTGGACACCATTACTTTTATTTACTTAAAATTAAGTGTAGGTTTATGAATAATTTAAAATTATTTATAAATGTTGTATTATTATGATTTTTCTACAGATAAAACAAGAAAAGAATAATAATAATCAATTTGAATATTTAAAAAAAAATTAAATATTTCGAAAAATCTAAAAACAACTATTTGAAACTATTAAAAACTATTTGATCTATAATATTTACATCGATTATTTGAGTAAAACATTTAATTTCTGAAAAAGCATTTTTTGCATCCCCCTAAGGGCCAAGAAATATTTTAAAAATATTTTTCGACTTCATTCTGGAATTAGGTTTCGAAAAATCTTTCGTTGACCACATTGTTTCACCGTCCTTTCCAAAAACGAATTCCCTATCATCATCATCCGACTCATATTCATCATCCGCCTTCTTGTTCTGAGTCAATGACGTGCTCTTGGCCAGAATAATTGATGGCGTCATCTTCCTCATCATACAACTCTCTTAAAATCCTTGAAATGTTTTCATATTTTATAATATTGCCCTTTAAAGAGAATAAGGTTCAGATATTTAACATTAACCAAAAAACAAAAAAAAAAAAAATCTGAAAATTAAATAATAAAAAGAACTTTATAACTTACATGTCCGGGCGCGTGGTTGCTTTTGGACACCAGCCATGGTTTTCAATGATAAACACGCAATAACTGGTCACTTGTCATTTGAACAAAAGCCAGTGTGAGACTTATCAAGGGAGGAGTCCAGGGAAAGGTACTAAGGGCGGGGAGGGGTAATTCAAATTGCTTCCTGCACGACTGACCTTTATTGAGAATTGGTGTCCAAAGTCAACCAGCGCGCCCTGTCTAGGGTTAAAAAAAAATCTGTCTTAAATTGAGTAATGCTTGTTGAATAAACTGTAAATAGTTTGATTTGGTTGGACAATTATTGTAAATTCATTAACTAATTATATTTTAGTAAATATATATCGGCAGAGCCAAAAAAAAAAAGGGAGTAAAAAATCCTTAGCTATGCCGTCCCTCGGATAGGACATAAAATGGAGGTCCCAAGCCTGTACGATGTACGGTACACGTTAAAGATCCCTATCCTAATTATACCTGGATAGGCAAAATTTAGGACTCCCACTGTAGCATCGTCCGATTAGCCTTAGTAGCATAAAAATGGACGTTAAACAAACAAACAAAAAAAAAATAAAATTATAGTTGGATATTATAGGAACTCAAGGCTGAAGTGAGAGGAGGGATAGGTTGAAATAAAGCTTATATTTTAATGTACCTTTTTTTTGTTTTGAACCCTGGACTGACTGCAGATTTCTCTCCAATATTTGTTTTTAGGTTGAATAAAAAATAATTGTTTCTGATTGACTTTTATTCAGCCAGTAAAATAAGTTAAGGTTAAAATATGATGATATTTATTTCAACTGTTATATAACTGCTAAGTTTTATTGGGATGGAAGGTGAAATAAAGGGTGTCAAAATTAAGCTTAGGTCTTAAATTTAGCTTAGCTCTTCTCCTTGATAAAGATCCTAGTTTCTGCCCTGTAGAGTATCCACGCCTGATGAAACTTTACTGAACATTTATTTTGGGTCTAAACTTTAATGAATGCTTGATTCTGTGCTCTGACCAATCTTCTAAAAATAATATTTGTCATTTAAGCTGACTGTTTATTATATACAATCTTCTGGTTAAATTGTCTGAATAACTAAATCTAGAGTAGTATTTTCTACTAAGCCATATGATTGTATCTCTTCAAATCTTATTTGTTTTAATCAATTAAGAAAATAGTAGAATATATTCATATGTCATTACTGGTACCCTGCTTAAAAATAATTTTCTCGAGAGCAGTTGTAAGTGCATTATTTATTGCAGTATATATTTAGTGAAAAACATTACTGTTTATATAATATATGTTTTTTTTATGCATCCTTAAACTGCAAAAAATATTCAAAAACTTGGCAGATTCTTAAATTAACCATTATCTAATTATTTTAATAATTAGTTTCTTGTACCTACTTTTTTATTTATTCTGCTGATAAAGAGTATCGTTTTTTAGTCATAATAAGTAAACTTTCTGATTTCAATCGATATAGTTAATGTTTTGTTTACAGGAAAGATTGGTTTGATGATGGGGTATTAATATTTCCTTCTCTGCTTAGTTATCTAATTAAACAGTTTAACTAAGGATAAAAAAAAAATCATAGACAACAATGAAAATTAAAATTGTTTGAATAAAGAATATAACTGTTGAAATAAAGCTTATATTTTAAGTACCTTTTTTTTGTTTTGAACCCTGGATTGGTAGGAGCTTTTTTTAAATTTTATGTTATTTTTTGTAGTTACAGATAATTTAGTCAGCTTTTCAATAATCATTTATTATCACAAACTTGTTTCACTTGCAACATTGAATGACACCAACTAACATCTTAACCCTTCCATAAACAATCGATTTTCTGGCATATTTATGTAATGATGCTGAGTTAAACATTAATTATATGGCTAACTCAAATCTACAAAACAATGCAGGCAATGGTAGAGAGAAGTTTTCTGTTGACATTGACTCTTCTAGTACATATATTTTATAAACAATTCTTACTAGCTCCTCTCTTGAATTCTTCCTTGGCAATGAATTTTGACTAAACTCTTTTCAGCAAAAACTTAGTCCTTTTAAACTAATTAAAAAGTTGTATTGTTTTCAACTAAAAAAGTGTCACAAAAAGAAGAAATTTGATTTAAAATATTATTGGCAGTTTCGAAATTAAGTAACTTCAGCATATATAAAATACATCAATAATGTTGATAAAAAATAAAATAAATAATTACCTCAAGATCTGTTGGTATAAAAACTAAATAATAGTAGGATTTTTATATCAACCTAATTAATAGATACAAGTAGAAGGAAAACACTGCTCTGTTGGTTCTACATCATTGTTAATTAACCCTATTGTCTTTTAACCTTCCTTATTATTAATTAACTTTCATATAAAAGTCAATGTTGATGCATTAACAATGAATAATATTTATGATGTTATAAAACAAGACACGTGTGCAAAAAATAAAAACGGGGAAGAAATAGCAATTTTAATTGTAAAGGATCCATATAGTGAGTGATAGGTCTTATATCTTATAATAAAATATTCCGCAATCATTTTTAAAGGTATTCATTTCTTCATCTTGATATAAACCTTGCGAGAGATAACCTGAAATTCTCTGTTAGTTTGTTTTCAAAATATCTACAGAGGAACTTTTACACACTCATATGAATGGAACATGTTTATTATAGACGAAATTTTGATTGAATTATATTGTTATATTCTGTTCCTTCACAAAGTTATTTTATTGATGCACTGCTGTATTACTTTTAATTTAAGATTTTAAAGATAATTTTGTGTGAAATGATACTTTTAAGTCCAATGGAAGTTAAAGTTTGGGTAAACATATAAACACACCTACTTCCATCACACTTTCCTATACTTAATATTAGCTTAAAACTTGTGCACATTTAATTTTATTTCAATTTTTAAAAACATTACTTGTGTTCATAAATTTGAAACATGGTCCTTAAGTGGATCAGCCTTAATAGATCAATTTAACAGCTTATTGGATTTTGTTATCTGACTATCTTTTATTTATTATTTCATTTATGAAATTTTGTAGATTAGAGGTTTATGTGATAAGCTTTTTTAAAGCACTCTTGTAATTTTTGGATGAATGTTTTAAGTGCTACTACAATTCTTTAGTGATATTAAATAATTTGAGTTGTAATTGATAAAGATGATTCTCTTTCTGGAGATGCTTTATCGTTACATTATGGGATCACCCATTTTATATCTATAGCTGGGTCACTCCCACTTCAAATAAATAAAGAAATCACTCAATATGTGTTACTTATGGATTAACTTGAGCCTTACTTGTACAACAGTGTTGTCTGAGAATACAGCAGAGAGAAAAATAAAATAAATGTGGTGTAAAACATATTTTATCAATTTAATCATTTCTTATGGGTAACCACTTCATTAAATTTTATATTAATTTTAAATATTTTATTTTTTTAAGAGAAAAGATTGGTCTTGGCCGGGAGTCTAACCTGAGTCTCCCGCATAACATGCGTGGTACGCTATCCACAGCGCCACCAAGCTCGCTTCCAAGCTGAGCCAATCTCTCCTCTTCACTGATTCCTCTCTCCCGATCTCTCATGTTTTGTTAATTTTTATGGGGGGTGGACAATTATTGTCCAATTGACGGAATCTCTTGACATCTTCGATTTTAAATATTTTTATATCAATTTAATCATTTCTTGTGGGTAACCACTTCATTAAATTTTAAACATAAGTATTAAATATTTTATTTTTTGAAGATAAAAGATTGGTCTTGGCCGGGAGTCAAACCCGGGTCTCCCATGTAACATGCGATGTATGCTATCCACTAAGGACTATAATAACTAAATACGATATAACTAAGAGGGGAGATTGGCTCAGCTTTGGTGGTGCTCAGTAGTTTAAAATTTATATTTTATCAAGTTTAAATTATATTAACTTCACAACACAAATTAAAA
Source organism: Aelia acuminata (assembly GCA_911387785.2). Taxonomy (NCBI): domain Eukaryota; kingdom Metazoa; phylum Arthropoda; class Insecta; order Hemiptera; family Pentatomidae; genus Aelia; species Aelia acuminata. Next base: position 49,763,504 of record OU426978.1, on the reverse strand, counting down.
TTTACATTTAATTTATTTTTTTTTTTTTGCTTAATTATGATCAATCATCAATTGAATAGAAATATTTTCTTTTTTAGTGTCAGTTGCTGGAAAAAAAACTTTTAGATTATCCTCGTAGCACATTATTCTTTGAGTTTGAGAAAATTCCAAAACAGAAAAATAACTGTGATTTTGCCACTGCCTCTTTATCTGAGAATCTTGCAAGAAACAGGTAATTTACTATTTCAGCTTGTTAGTTGTTAGATTTCTTGACTCAATATTGCTTTGTAATTAAGTATATATTTTGAATTATTTTTGCTAATTTATCTATTTTTTTAAGATTCAATGATGTTCTTCCTTATGAAGAAACACGAGTGAGGTTATCTCCCAGTAAAGAAAACAAATATGGCTATATAAATGCTTCACACATCACTGTAAGATCAATTTTCTATATCAGTTTTTTAATAGTTTTATATAAACAAAACAAATAAATAAACTTTTTAAAACTGTGGTGTTTAATTCAAGGCTACCGTTGGAACACAGCAGAGGTTCTACATTGCTGCCCAGAGCCCGCTAACTTCGACGATTAGGGAATTTTGGCAGATGATTTGGGAATGTGAAGTGTATTTGGTGGTGTCCTTGCCTGCTCCGGGAGAAGAGATTGCCCCTTATCTTCCAACCCCTGATAGGATTCTCCATGCTGGAAAGGTGAGTGAAATCACTAATGGGATATATACCTTAAATATCAAATATTATTAAGGTATAACTGGTATTAGAAGGATCTAACTACATTTATTATATACAATTGAATCTAGATTTATAGCTATTTTCCGTAATAGGTGTAAGTAGTAACATTAAGGTAAATAAAAATCTCTGTTGAAGATAAAAATTGTTCTTTGTTCTAACTTTGTCTATTTCCCTTTTGTGTTGAAATTTAAAGGTTTAGATAGAGAAAAACACTTTATTCATAGAACAGATGCTGCCCAACTACAAGTTGGGTTGCTAATACACAGCATACTATAAGGCTATCACAGACGATTTGTAAAAAAAACCTGCTAATATGAATAATAATATTTAAAATATGTTGTAAAATATTTCCGTGTCTTGCACAATACTATAGATTTAAAATAATTTAAAAATTCTTAAGTTAAAATTATTGTTTTAGTTTGAGGTAATGTGCCAGTTTTCTCAAGCAACCGGACATTGCGCGACAAGCAAATTGAGGATCCAAGATGTGGACAGCAAGTCTTTCAGGGGTATTTGGCATCTTCAATACACGGAGTGGGGTCATCAGGGGTGCCCCAATGCTGTGCCACATTTCTTAGGTGAGCTGATAATCAATTATTTTTTTTTATGTTGGTTAATTTCTAGATGCATATTTATAGATCATCCTTTCATCTGGGACACTCTTGTAAATTTATTCTGTGTATGGGATAGATCAAATCTCATGACATATCACTGATGACAATACTTCATTGTTTAAGTTTTAATTTTTACTTTCACTTACCTATATATGAAATATATAGTAAGTGGAAGTATTGCGATCGTGAAAAATTTCGACTTCCGGTTTTCAACGGAAATACACGTTTTGGGACCCCCTGAGTCGAAATAACCAAGTCCCGCGAAATGGTCTGTGTGTGTGTGTGTGTGTGTGTCTGTGTGTGTGTGTGTGAACAGACTAGCTCAAAAACTATAAACCGTGGGAACTTGAAATTGGGTATTTAGTGTAGGTATATGCCCGCGATGTGACAGCAAAATTTTTATCTAAATTGCTCAAAGGGAGGGGGTACTTTATTTAATAACATTTTACGTTTTTTTCGATTTTCTCAAAAACGGCTCTAACGATTTTGATTAAACTGAGTATTTGATCTATTTATATGCCCGAAATATGACTGTAAAAATTTCATTAAAATTGATCAACCGGAGGGGGGACTTTACTTAATAAATTTTGTATCATTTTCACATGTTTTTTTTATTTACTTAAAAACGGTTTTAACGATTTCGATCAAACTTGGTATTTGATGTATTTATATGCCAAAGATGTGATAACCAACATTTCATCACAATTGATCAACCGGAGGGGGGACTTTACTTAATAAATTTTGTATCATTTTCACGTGTTTTTTTTATTTACTCAAAAACAGTTTTAACGATTTTGATCAAACTTGGTATTTGATGTATTTATATGCCAAAGATGTGATAACCAACATTTCATCAAAATTGATCAACCGGAGGGGGGACTTTACTTAATAAATTTTGTATGATTTTTCACTTGTTTTTTTTATTTACTCAAAAACGGTTTTAACGATTTTGATCAAACTTGGTATTTAATGTATTTATATGCCCGAGATACGACTGTAAAAATTTCATCAAAATTGATCTACGGGAGGGGGACTTTACTTAATAAATTTTGTATCATTTTCACGGTTTTTTTTTATTTACTCAAAAACGGCTTTAACGATTAACAAAAATAAGATATGAATGCAGAAAAATGTGTGACTTTGGGAAATGATATTTAGCAAAACACGTCAATTTCTAATCTAAGTAAGTTGGTAAGTGAAAGTTGTGTGTTGCTCGCACGCACCAGATTTTTATTGTTGAAATTCAATCAAAGGAATCTTAGCAAATCATTTAGATGTTTGTCAAAACAGAAGAAGATTTTAAGTAATGGTTTAATTTGGTACCATTATAAACCGGTAATGGTTTATAAACCAGTATAAAAAGGTAAAGTGTTAAGACATTGTCAGCTGAATTAGGAATCGGCGAGCAAACTGTTTGTGATATTTTGAAGAAGAGAAGAGACATTTCCGACTTTGTATTGTTGTCGGCCCGAACATTGTGTCCTCGGAAAACAATGAAGAACTCAACATTAAAAGACGTAGATGAAGCTGTCTATCGGTGCAAAAATGCGCTGAAGGAGTTCGTTTGTTAGTTTGTTAATAAAAGTGATTTTCTGCAGTTTTTTTTTTTTTTTTATTTTTTTTTTTTTTATTAAAAATGCGCTGAAGGAGTTCGTTTGTTAGTTTGTTAATAAAAGTGATTTTCTGCAGTTTTTTTTTTTTTTTTTTTTTTTTTTTTTTTTTTTTTATTAAAAATGCGCTGAAGGAGTTCGTTTGTTAGTTTGTTAATAAAAGTGATTTTCTGCAGTTTTTTTTTTTTTTTTTTTTTTTTTTTTTTTTTTTTTTTTTTTTTTTATTAAAAATGCGCTGAAGGAGTTCGTTTGTTAGTTTGTTAATAAAAGTGATTTTCTGCAGTTTTTTTTTTTTTTTAAATTAACCTTCTTTTCTATCACATTTAGTCAATAAAATGTAATTCGATTATCCGGGTTTTTTGATTATCCGTGAACCCCCATACCCATCATTACCCTGGATAAAGGGAGTTCTACTGTACTCAAAAATTCAAAGCTTATTTTGGTGATCTTTTGCATTTCAATTTTTTTTTTTATTAAGGATTTCTTCATGTTTGAAGTTTCCCTCAACCGATATTTTCTAACTATTTGAACCCATTCTTTTCAAGTGGCCATACCATTTTAGTTTTCTTTTTTCTATTGCTTCAAGTATATTTCTTTGAAGATTCATTTTTGCTCTAATCTGGCTGTTTTTTATATGGTGTATACTTGAAATCCTGGCTGACCTCCTCCAAAAATCCATTTCTACCGCCAAGAGTCTTTTTTACTGTGCTCTGTTAAGGGTCCATGTCTCGGAGCCATACAGCATGATACTCTGGACCAGTACGCTATATATTAATTTTTTGGTTTTACCAAGAATATTGCTGCTCCAGAGAAGAGGATTCAGCATACCAATGACTTTTCGGCCACTTATTATTCTTTTACTCACTTCCGAGTCAGTAGAGCCATTACTCTCTAATATGGATCCAAGGTATTTCTAGTGTTCCACTCTTTCTAGATTTGATATAACAGAGTCGTTCGCTTCACCCAGATCTGTACACGTGTATTTTGTCTTCATCATGTTCTCATTCACTCTCAATCCCCATTCTTTGTATTGTTCCATTACTTTCCTAAACAAGTAGCTTACATCATCTTCATCTTGTGCAATGATCACCTGGTCATCAGCGAATAATAGATGGTGTAAGTGCGTGCCATTGATTGGAATACCCATCGGGCTACATTTATCTGTCCAATTTTTTAGGCAAGCGTCAATAAATATTTTGAACAATGTCGGAGACATATAACATCCTTGAAGAAGGCCTTTGCTACTCTCAAAATCTTCGGATAGGGAACTTCCTACTTTTATTTGGCATTTATTATTTTTGTAAATTTCCTTTATTAAGTTTATGGTATCTTTACTTATGCCAGCTAATTCCAAGGACTTCCAAAGTAGTTTCCGAGGAACACTATCATAAGCTTTTTCCAGGTCTATAAATACCATGTCAACTCTTTTAGCTTTCGCTGCTTGTTTTTCCAGCAATTGTCTGAGCGTAAAAATGTGGTCAATGCAGGATTTTCCTGCTATAAACCCAAATTTAAAAAAAAAAAAAAAAAAAAAAATTTAATATTTATATTCACTGATTTTAATGTAATTATTTTTTATTATCAATTTACTTTGTGAATCTTCACAGTTTTTTTTTGCATTTTTTCTATTTTTTATGAGATGTATGTATTTACAGGAAAATTTATCAATACAAAATTTATTTGTAATCTGGTTTATGAATAAATTTGTATTCATATTCACATAACAATCACGATACAGATTAATTCATATTGCTATTAATAAATAAAATTATACCAAACTCTGCATCCCTTAGTTAAAGACTCTGCTTTAAAATTTAATGCTAGTTAGACTGCCTTTTGTCTGATTTCTTTTACTTTCACTTACCTATATACGAAATATATAGTAAGGAAAGTATTGCGATCGTGAAAAATTTCGACTTCCGGTTTTCAACGGAAATACACGTTTTGGGGTCCCCTGAGTCCAAATAACCAAGTCCCGCGAAATGGTCAGTGTGTGTCTGTGTGTGTGTGTTTGTGTGAACAGACTCGCTCAAAAACTATAAACCGTACAAACCTTAAATTGGGTATTTGTTGTAGGTATATGCCCGCGATGTGATAGCAAAAATTTCATCAAAATTGGTCAAACGGAGGGGGTACTTCATATGAAGAATTTTGTCTAATTTTTAAGTTTTTATCGATTTTCCCTAAAACGGCTCTAACGATTTTGATTAAACTCGGTATTTGGTGTATGTATATGCCCACGATGTGACAGTCAAAATTTATCAATTGGAGGGGTCACTTTACTTTAAAAACGTCTCATTATCACATGTTTTTTTTGTTTACTCCAAAACGGCTTTAAGGATTTTAATCAAACTTGGTATTTGATATATGTATATGTGCCAAAATTTAATTAACCGTATTATTTAAATAAAAACTTTTTTTATTAATAAAATGATTAATTTTACTTAAGAGAGTAAATACGTGATGCTCAAATTTTTGAAGCATTGCAGGGGTGTATAAATATGGTATAAGATATTAGTCTATAATTAATATAGGTATATATTAGTCTAGAAACTTTTGTTCAATAATAAATTTTTGAAAACAATATAAAGCGATTTTAGAGGAACAGTAATCGTTCTTGATTTCCATAAAGGCATAAGAGACTTAAATACACCTATCGATTCACCTTCACGATGTATTTGCAAAAAGCAACTCATAGTAAAAAACAAGCAAGCAGTAAAAAAAACTCGACTGTTGATGAAATTAGTCCCTTCAAATATAAATTAGCAATAATGAATCGAAAAGTGCTGAGAACTACAAAATTTTGCTATTCAGATACTCTATAACTTATGGAGATATACAAATATAAGTATATACTTAAATGTAGAAAAATGTTTGAAGTTGAGAAATGGCGTTTACATGTTATTGAAACATGTCGATTTCTAATCTAAGTAAGTTCGTAAGTGAAAGTTGTGTGTTGCGCGCATCGCACCAGATTTTTTTTTTGTTCTGATAATGGTTAAATAGATATAATGTGGATTTTGATATTATTTACTGGTATTTTATATAATTTACTTCTTTTTTTTTTCTTAAAAATTGTGAACAATGGTGACTTAGAACATTGACTGCTAGGCTTTTCCTCATATTTAGCTGGCTTTTCAACCACTTGTTGTGTTTTTCCATTGCTATTATACTCAGATATTTCTTATGCCTTAGTTAAAATCAGTGGGGGCATGTGTAGCTCCGTTTAACATTTTTGACTCTATCTGCAGTTGTTGAGTTCTGCTGTGGGCTGGATTAAATAGAACATACATAATATATCCCATATTTGTATGTAATAAATACTAAATGCTTCAGTAAATATTTACTTCATTCTAAATTAGTTACTATTCTTAACTTTCCTTTTTTTCCAACTACTGTACAATCTTGATAATCCGGCGGTTGGTTTCTCCGGCACGTTCGGTAATCCGGGCGTTATGGGAGACACCCGAAAGAAGAGGAACTTGATCGCATGACCACCAAATTCAAGTCCTCTACATGCCCCCAAACTTGAAACCTCTTGCAGCTCATGGATCAAAATGTAATCTAGCTAATAAAAATTAATTACAAAATATCTCCACATTCGGACATAACAAAACGACCGGATGGGATCGTTCAGTTTTTGAAAAAAGACATTAAAGACGTTTTTAATTTAGGGCACAGCTGGAGTTCTTGGAAAAAGATCTATCCATTACACGCTTTTTTTTTAACTCTAAAGACATAATTAACGATTCTTACGAAGGTAACTTCACAAGCCCAACTCTAAAATTGTCTTCAGAATTTTAACAATAGTTTTCCACCAAATGTGAACTGAGCGTTACCCTATCTAATGAAGACACCTTCAAAGCACAAATCCCTAGTTGACGAAGAAAGATTGCGATGACCAGGATGTTTCAACTCAACGTACTGTAACCAACAACGACGCATTCAATGGTTAGTGCTCAAAAGGTTGCAAGATTGCATTTTCGATAAAATGTTTAATGCAAAAAAGCAAAGATTTAATGATTACTTTTCATTAGAAATATGTATGTATTTTTATTTAATATGAACATATTCTTCATGTGTACATAGTATTTTGTTTTATATAATTGTACGAATATTACGTTATAATACTTTTTTATTTTACTTCGGATAATCCGGAATATATTGGTAATCCGGCGGTTGTCTGGTCCCATATGTGTCGGATTATCAAGATTGTACTGTATTCTTAAATGCTGTCTTGAATAGTGGCTTGAAGTTTTTTAATTTACATTAATTTCTAATTGTTTAATTTTAATCAAATAGGTTTCTTGGAGGAGGTGAGCTCTGTAAGGCAGCACACTATGACTGAGATACCTGGAGGTCACAACAAGAACCCACCGGCACTGGTCCACTGCAGCAGTGGAGTCGGCCCCACCGCCGTCACCATACTCAGCGACCTCCTTCTGTTCACGATTGACCACAATCAGGTCAGTCAATATTTAAGTAATGATTGTCTAATTGTGTTTTACTATTTATTTTGCCTAAATTTGATTGACAAAAACATCTTTTCTAATTTAGTTTCAAAAAGAAAATTGAACTTGATTTTTAGCATACTTATCCTCGCTCTTACGTCAGCACCATTAACGTCAATTTTGAGTTAAGTCATTAAAATAAATAAAAATACAATAAAATACAAATAAATAAACGTTAGTAATATTTGAACTGGAATTAGATTCCGGCCATGAGTTGATATGTCTCCTATTAGAAAAAATATTTATTGAGCTGTGATCACAAAAGAAGTAATGTTAAACAAGGTCTGAAAACCCAAAAATAGGAACCACTCTGAACCCAGGTGAAGAATTAAAAATTAGTTCAAAACGTCGGTGAAAATTATAATGTGTCCCGCAATCATTGGTGACATTTCTGCCGATGTCTTAACTATAATATTAACACTAAGATCAATTAATCTTCCACCATTGCGATAAGTGTTTTTTTTTTTTGTTTTTTTAATGTTATCAATTTATCATTGTTCTATTCTTCTAAATTTATAGAAAATCAGTATTTTATTTTCAGTTTGGTTTTTCTTCTAAACAGTTAATCACCTTATTTTAGTTTTTAAAGTGTAATTTTTTTGATTCTAGCATTGGAGGACACGCATAAATATATTCCTAGCTATTTGTCTGCTATATTACCTTATATTAAGTCACATTTCTGTGAACCTTACCTGGTGTTATTAAAAAGACTGCCTGTAATTGAAATAATAACTCTAAAACTACTCTAAATTTTTTTTTTTTTTTAATGTATTCAATCACTACAAAATCAAAATAAGAAATTGAGTAAGTTTGGAAATTATTTTGGTAAAGCTATCGCTATGTTACTTCTGGCCATGGCTTGTTTCAGAAGTCAGACCTTAATATAAGAGAAACATCCATCTCGTCTTTTTCAGTTAAAAAGGGGCTTGATTAACTTTCTTAGATTCCAGCTTATGACTCCCGCTGGCTTTTTAGAGATAAATGAACCCCAAAAATATTCCTTTTAAATTGAAATCGAGACCAAACTAAACGGTTCCATATTGGCCATGCCCTGAAGTAACATTGGGATACTAGTACCATTGCCTTTATAGTGATTAGAAAGAAAATCTCTGAATTAAAATATTCTCATAGTTGGATAAAGATCTCCTTGATTCAGATGGAAAAGTGATAAAAAATAAATTGGGTAAGCTTGAAAAAAATTTAAATAAATTACATTAAATAAACTTTCGAACATGTTACTTTTTCAATATTATCCAAAAAATCATATTAATATAACGATGATAATAATAATTTCTCTATTGATTTTAGGAACTTGATATCCCAAGAGTGGTGCACCTCCTACGTCAGCAGAGGATGTTAATGATACAAAATATATCACAATATAGTTTTGTACATAGATTATTGATATATTATTTGAAAAATTCTAGGCTTATCTAAGTTTATATTTTATTATATTTTGGTTAATTTTTAAGAAACGAGTGGCATAGCATTAGTATTTATAGCTAGACTGTTCATAACAGTCAATCATATTATAAGACTAATATTTTTATTTATTTATTTTTTTTATCTATCGAAAAAGGAAAGAATTTATATAGGACTGCCTTTTGTTAATAATAATAAATATAATAGAATATATTGAATAGAATGATGAACTGAGGAGTGGGAGTAACTTATACAGTAATGAAATTTATTTTTTATGCCCGGAAAGGTGAGGCAATTGTTTCGTCATTTATATTTTTATTATCTTTTTAATAATAATATTTATTCCTATAATTTATTTTGTATTCTTTTAAATAAGAAATTATTTACGTGTTGTAACCAATTTTTAGTTGGAAGTAATGTATGAGAAAATTGAAGTGATATATCTTTCATTAGAGGAACGGCAATGATCATGCCAAATAATATTAATATATTTAGTTTTAATTTTAGTCGTAATGGCTTTAGTCTTTGTTGATTTGGAAAGCCATTTTAATGGCAATAAATAAAGGATTATTAAATTTTTAAGAAACCATAAGTTAATCAGCCTTATTTAGTTAAAAGTGTGGTTATTGTCGTATTATATTGTAATTCATGTCAATAGATAATATTTATATGGATCAATATCAGCTCTGCTGTCTATAAATCGATATCAATATCACAACTTTTCTGTTTATGAAATATGAAAAAGCATTTTTATGAAAATTCTGTTTTGTTTGCAATATATATGTAAAAACAAGAATTTTTTAACAGCTATTTGTAGTCTTTATCAAACTTTTTCTTTAATGCTCACATTGCCAAATCATAATACAGTAGATCTTTCTCTAATCATCTGAATTCTTAATTATCCAAATCCAAGAAACTAATTTGCCTGAGGGTGGATTAGAGCAGGGCAGGGACTGTTTCATGTAAGTATGTACGTTATTCTTTAAACATCATTTGTGATTTTGGTTACTGAGTGTTTTATTACATGGATAGTAATCATAATCAAAATATACGTATTTTAAGTTGTTTTTAGATAGATCAATAATTTTATATTCAAGCAATTGAGTGGTGAAATAATGTTTTTTTTTTTTTTTAAATATTAAAATAAAACAAAAATTATATAATTAATCCAATCTTAAATTGTGGCTGACCACCAATTTTAAATTATTTTTAAATAATTTATTTTTTGAAGAGAAAAGATTTGGCTCCGCCGGGAGTCGAACCCGGGTCTCCTGCGTTACATGCGAGGATGCTAACCGCTACACCACAGAGCTCTGCTCAAGGCAGAGCAAATCCTTCCTCTTCACTGATACCTACTCCCCCTATCTCACAAGTTTTGTGATTGGACAAAATTTGTCCACCTCCCGCTACTACTCACAAAACTTGTGAGATAGGGGGAGTAGGTATCAGTGAAGAGGAAGGATTTGCTCTGCCTTGAGCCGAGCTCTGTGGTGTAGCGGTTAGCATCCTCGCATGTAACGCAGGAGACCCGGGTTCGACTCCCGGCGGAGCCAAATCTTTTCTCTTCAAAAAATAAATTATTTAAAAATTATATAAATATCTTTATATGCATTTTATCTCATATTTTTTTCAACTATCTCATGATCCTTTCTTTTTTGTAGTTATCTGTTTGCCTTTATTAAATGTAATAAAATAAGGGAAAAACACATACTAAATTCTAAAAATACATACTACATAATAAAAAAAAAAAGAATGGAGGATTTGTTTCACGACTTAATTGTTTGAATAATCAAAGTCGTTTTTTCATGTATATGATGTACATACACGTACCTTTTTCTTAATTTCTGAGAGAGATTAAGTTATCCGAATGTTTGATTATACTAATAACGTCTGATCCGTATTAATTAAGATTATATGAGCTATACTTTTTTTTTTTTTTACTTTAGTTATCTTTGTTTAGGAACCTGTAAATTCAGATATTTTCACTTTATTTAATCCTCTATTGACTTTTTCTTTTTTTATATATAACACATTTCTTTTATATTTTCAAAGGTAAAAGTAAAAACAATGTACTTTCTTGAATTGAACTAGGATTATCTATCTAATCCAGCTGAAACAAAAGATATATATATTTTAGATTCTTTATTTGTTTTATTTAGAGGCTTAAAACCCTTAAATCATCAACGCCTAATTTTTTATTTTTTTTTTTGTAATTAGCAATTATTAGCTGTTAACAAATATTAGATTTTTCAAACATCGTGCCATGTTTGAAATAAATTAATTTTATTTTTTACTTATTTTTAGTGAAAAGTTGATTTTCATTGTTTTGGTAATATTACTTTCATATACAAATACTTATTTTATTTATTTTTTTATAATTATTTTTATTATTAATTTTTAACAAAACTAATGTTTAACTAAATACAGTATAATTTAAATTTGTATCTACAACATTTTTTTCAAGGTTCATTTACTAAGTGTCATGATGTAAATTTTTGTTAAGCAATTCTAGTTAAGCATTTTGATTTTTAACCACCAGAATAGATCACATGAATTTTATCAGCTCATTTGGATTAAGTTTTGTGCTCAATGTTGTGATTTTGTATATTATATATTTAAAATACTTTTTCTTTAGATGGACGAGAAAAGAAACTTTACTCTCACACTTGACCTAGAAACCAATGTGGCATAAATCTTGTTTAAATTGAAATATTAATTTCAGTTGATATTAATAAAATACTACTCCTCATGTCCGAAATCAATAGAAAAAAATTTATGTTATTTTAGTTAATGATATTATTATTTTATTAATTGTTGGAAGACTCTGATACTCATGATTATAAAATTAAAATTATGTATTGGGTTCCCATAGGCGTTCAATTCATCTCTCACCCATTGCAGTCAAAGGAAGGTGACCTTGTTTTGCTAGTTCAGTGGTTTGTTATATCCTTTAATTATTTCCAACTTTCTTTATTATTGGGTCCAACTTGACATTTTGATTAGAAATAAAAAATTGTGAAAAACACATATAGGCTGACAATGAAACAATAACCAAGACACTGAGCATGTTTTGAAGATTATCATATATCCTGAACGTGAGGAATGGCTCTTGTTAATTCAAGAATTTTCTATACATTTTTTGTTCTATGTTAGTTTCTTCTAAACCTTGGTTAAGAAGCTTAACTGCGTAAATCAACCATCAGGCAAGCGAATATTTAAAAAAATTGAATGCTATCAAATTAAATTTTAAGATGAATTGTGTCTTTCATCGATTTTCCTTAACAATAGATCAAAACTAACTTGAGAATTTAAAATTTTATATCCGTTTTATGATAAAATGTTAATGTTGCATTTATCATGCTCAATCTAACCTCCTGAATTGAATGATCGCAAAATATTCGTTTTTATATTAGATTCTGTATCAGAATAAATTTGGGATATAGTTAATAAGTCTGGTCACTTTAACATGTTCACGTCGGCGTGTACCACTGGTGGCCCGCACTAGACTGCCGCATCGGAGACTTGAGACAATCACAAAACTTTTCACGACGATGCATTACAGGGTAGGCATGTATTGCCTATTTCATTATTGTTGGATTGTCAATACTGCATAATGCCCTTGAATAACTCCTGTCCAATAGAGCAAAAATCATTAAATTCAGCCGCCAATGGCGAGCGTGAACGTGTTAATGTCTGGAAAATGGAATGGATATCCCACAGTGTTAACGGTAATTTTTCCCCTGGGAAGTTGGTTAAGGCCGAGCAAATGGGGCTAAAAAAGAGCCCATTGCAGTCACATGTACATCTTGTTTTGGAGCTTTTCATCATGAGCTAAACTCAAAAATGACTTTTTTTCATTTGTTCCATGTATTCTCGCATGTCGATATCATTTTTATTGATATTTTATCACCTTAATGGAAGAGGTTTCAATTAAATATTTTAAATAAGATCTTTGAGACTTTATAATGCTCACTAATTAAATTATGTAGTGACTAAAATTATTATTTTATGTTTTGTTTTGAACTGACGCAATTGGTTTTTAAAAATGGGTAGGTCTGGATCCCTATTCATTTAGCATAATGAAGGTAACCGAGGATTAAACATAACCTAAACAAAACATCAATATAATGATAAAACTGAATAGATTTAATACAATATAATTAAATGCCTAATTACAGGAAGCATGTCTGTTCACCTCTAATGAGAAATCGTAGAATTTTTCTAATGATCCAACTTTACTCCTTTATTATATAAATTATTTCGAATATGATTATCTATTAGTTGCTTTCACGATTTCATTGTTTTTTGAACTGATATTGGTCATAAAATTATTTCCAGGTTGTTGCTTTATACTTTTTAAAAAGATAATATGCATGAGAGAGATCATTAAGGTATCGTTTCCCAGCTAGTCTTGAAATGACATCAATTTATAAATTTACAAAAATAATTAAATATAAAATTTTTAAATAATTTGCACACATATAACTGTCCTCGAAATGGGCATAAACTGATTAAAAACAATTAATCATAAACTGCCTGAGTAATATAAATTTACTGCAAAGGTGTTACAGAGGTCAGTAATATGATGTAGTGATGTGGGAGATTTTTTAGGTAGTGGTGGCGATTCAAAATTTGTTAGTGAAGGAATAGATCACTGAAAGTAAAACTTGCTTTCAAAAGTCCTATGATAAGAAATTATTGGCTGTTAAAAGTGCCTCATTAACTTATAAAGATTAATAATAATTTTATTGTGAGTTGACAATAATGTTCTGATAATTTGCTAATAATTTATGTAATAATGTAATCAACTCATTACATAAGTAAGTTAAATGTAACAATGTAATCTACTCATTTTTAATACTTTTAGATGCTGATAAATCTTATTAAAACTAATTATTAATAGTAATGAATAGTAATAAAATTATTGAATCTCTGGATTTAACATTTAAGTAATTGTGCCCTAAGTCTGTATGTTGAAAGTATCTTTATATAATTTAAAGTTCTGCTCATTTAATAAAGCTCATGGAATAGTTATAAAAATTTTATAGTCAACCGTACTTTATGTGTACTTATATTATGGGTTTATTGAGTTTTTGTAACTTGTTCCGATTTCTCTATGCTAGAAATAACATAATGTTTTCCCACATTTTTATTCTCTCAAATCAACAATTATTGAGTTTCCTCCGCTTCATTCACAATATGTTGGCCATCAGCTGATTCCAATGAGGTTTCTGTAGCCTAGGCTTTTCGATCTTTTACATGCTCCAGAAATAAACCAAAGCAAAAAACTATCATTCTATCCTGATTCCCTAGGATGTAACTAATTATCTCGATGTCTTAACTATTCTTTAGCATTTATTCCAAAAAATCAATAAATGATTTATCATAAAGACAATATATGAAAAAAAAAAAAAGAATATATTAAATACATCTATGCTTCTAAGTTAAATAAATGTTTTGGTTCCGGCAGTAAATTTCATTATGTGCAAAATATTATTACTTCATATTTCATTATATTTGTCTAGATTGCTCATTTATAATTGAAACAGTGTGCAATGGTTGCACTGGTGTGTATTTTATCTGTTTTTTAATACAATCAGTAGATTAAGTTTTAAAATAATGAGGATGTAACTCTTACAACAAAAAAGTTCTTATGTTGATCGTTAAAAAATTCCTATTAATAATGTAATTATGTTTTGTAGTCACTATCCATGCCAAACATTTATATTTGTTACCTCTAAACTTTTTTAAAAGTTTAAATTGGTGTGTATATATTTTGAGTCTGATGGATCGTTAGGTCTTATCTACTGATGTTAATGAATCCATTTGGATTAATTTTATCAATATTCTTATTGTTTATTTCTTCATTTTATATTTTATTTGGAATGTTTTACTTTTTTATTTTATTTTAATTTAAGGAATCTAACTGGAAATAGTAATTTAGATAATTTTTTTATTTTAGTAAATGCTAAGTTAAGTTTGTTCCCGAGCATTTAACAACATATTTATTTACTTATAAGTATATATGTTTTCTTTTTAAAAATATATTGTAATAAATTTTTAATTTATTCTGTCTATATGTTAGACATATTGTAATACTCAACTGTATTTAAATCAGTATTTTTTATTTGTAGTTTATGTTTAAGGTGTACTAATGTATAAAACGTTTGGAAAGTTATTATTATTATTTTTTTTTTTTTCGAATGGAGGGCAGTACTGTTTAATTTCTAGTCTTTTTCAAAATTTTTACTGCACTATTTCCATAATTAATTTAAGTTAAAAAAAAGAAGTGATAATCATAAATTTGATGACTTATGTGCCTTTTCAATTATTGACTGTACAAACATTCATTACTGGCATTGTATTTTTCATTATTACCAAGGTAGCCCACCTCATACGTTGTTATTATTAAAACTTTTATATTTTTTTATTTGTATATTTTCTTACGTATAAAAATGGTTATGTAAAATTTTTTTTTTTTTTTTGTTAAGATAATTGTACAGGTTTTTATTATGCTTTCTAATGCGGCTTTAATGGCCATACATTGTGTTTGTTGTTAACTTTTAAAAATTATAATGTGACAAAAAAGGTGTGCCTTTAATTAACAGAATATTTATTTATATATGAAAATAATTGTTATTTTAAATAAAGTTTGTTAAAATTGGATATTTTTACTTAAAAGTGTGTTTGCCTTATTTAAAAACCAACTAACAGTCAATATCTTATGTTTAATATTTTTTGATAGTATAGTAAAGTTTTAAAAGGATAAAACATGTAAAATCCTATTGGGATAGGCTTATAATTCCAAGTGTGTTCCACGTTGAATCGATTCCTTTTGTTTTTGTTTAATAGTAATTTGGATTGTTTTATTGCGAATTATAAAGAAATTGTCTATCTTTAGTAAGACCTCAACTAATAAGGTTTCTACTGGTTATTTTACAATGAGGTAATAATGACAACTTTCTTCTAAGTAATTACTAAGGCCATCATGTGCATGCTAACACTTTTTTCTTACATCATATTTTCAAAAATATTATCCGGTATCTTTACAAAACTTGTGTTTCTAAATGTTCAGGCAAAGCCTTATGTTGCGTCTTTAGTGAAATTTGATAATTTTGCATATTTGGGATTCTATTGCACGTATTATATATTTTTTAATGATGTTAATGATATTTTTAGCAGTTACCAACAATGATGAAATTTATAGTGCCCAATAAGGAATTTAGGCTTTGAAACACCGGGAACAGGTTTTATTTTTGATAGTGGCTTGCATCGTAATTAGTTCCCAGAAAATGCTTTACATTACCACAACAATACCAATAGATTGGATTAGTTTGACTTTTTCATTGATTCTTACATATTAACTAATCACAATTATATGGAATACTGTGAATTTAGCAACCTGATATAATTTGAAAAGCACAATATAATTTTGAACTTTTCTCTAATATTAGCATAAAGCCAAAAGCAGTAATTTAAAGAAATGAAATGACTGAGTAGCAATTTTTAATACTCTGTGAACAGCAAAAAAAAATATGTTAATAGAAATTCTAGCTGTATCAACGCGTCAAAAATAACTTCAGATCTCCCTTTAAAAATTAAACATTTAGTTAACTAAGGGAACTTTTTATTTAACTTGCTGAGGGTATATAGTCATGATAGCAGACCGTAGCCATTATATATAAAACTAAGGGTTTTGTTGGGGGAGGGGAAGGGACCGAAGAAAACATTTCTTTTCTGCACTTTTACCAACCTGGAAATGAATCATTGCACAGCAATTTGGATTCTCTTTCGCTCTGTATGACTCACTTGAAGTTAAAATTGGTTTAGTTGTTCGTTGCCAAATTCGATTGTCAAAGATTGGAAATTTTTACCATTTAGTCAGAAATATGAATTACGCTCATGTTTCAGCTGCAACTCGAAAGTGTCTGCTTCAAATGAAAAAATTTTCAGATTGAAGTTCTAGGGCATGAAATTCTTAGTAATAGTTGCCACAGTGATAATAATGTACTCTTGTGTTATGTTTTATAAACAGATCAAACAACTATCTAAAAATAATATAGTGATACCAAAGCAGCACAATAGTGGTGGTATATGTCAAGGTATAGAAATTAAGGAAATAAATCTGGTGCGAAGCGCGCAACACACAACTTTCACTTACGAACTTACTTAGATTAGAAATCGACATGTTTCGATAATATGTAAATGCCATTCTTCAACTTCACACATTTTTTCACATATTTGTATACCTCTATACCCAAGTCATACAATATCTGTATTGTAAACTTTTAAGTTATCTGTATTTTTTGATTTATTATTGCTTATTTCTCTTTTTTAAGGGACCTAATTTCATCAACAGTCGAGTTTTTTTACTGGTTGCTTGTTTTGACAAAATGTATTAATTAAAGTACCCTCTCCGTTTCACCAACTTTGGTGAAATTTTAGATATAACATCAGGGGCATATAAATACATCAAATACCCAGTTTGATCAAAATCGCTACAGCCATTTTTGACTCAATAAAAAAAAACAAGTTTAATCAAAATCGTTAGAGCCGTTTTTGAAAAAATCGAAAAAAAAAACGTAAAAATTGGACAAAATTCATTAAATAAAGTACCCCCTCTGTTTGACAAATTCAGATAAATTTTTTGCAGTCACATTGCCAGCATATACATACACCTAATACCCAATTTCAGGTTCGTACGGTTTTTACTTATAGTTTTTGAACCAGTCTGTTCACACACAGACCATTTTGATGAACTTGGTTATTTGGACTCAGGGGACCCCAAAACGAGTATTTCCATTGAAAAACGGAAGTTGAAATTTTTCATAATCCCAATACTTTCGTTTACTATATATTTCATATTCATAGGTAAGTGAAAGTAACAAAAATGTTATTATATAGGGGCCCAGATCTATAAATAATGAGTAACATTGAAATATGTCATACAATATGTCCTAAAAATAAAAATGTGGAATCAAATAGTCAAAAATTCAAGTATGGTGAAATTGATGTATGAGTAGTTAAAATAACAAATAAAATTTCTTATTTAGGATTTTTGTATTATTTAAAAGGTGTTTTATGAAATATAGAAATATTTCATTCAAACTCAAACATGTATCAATCATTGAATCAAATTCAAACATGTATTATAAGAATACTGCAATAGGCATAATCATAAGATTCAATAAAAATATTTAAAAGGACATAATTTTTTTTTTAAATCAAAATAAGTGTGTCGCTAACTAATCATAATTATAGTTCACCACTTTGCCTAGTTAATAATATCCAAATTCATAACTCAATGTTTTTAGTTATAACAGTATTCGTTTATTATTTTCAACATGTTATTAGTTTTGTTGACCTTCAAACCAGCAACCATTTGGACTTAATAATGCTGCCTCAACACGCTCCATAACAAAGCCTTAATCACATGGTGAAGTACATAATTAAACAAAACTTCCAAGGAAATATATTTTTAATGTTTATATTAAAATTTTTACATACATTTACAAAGATATACATTCATCTTGTTCAGTTTTTCCACAAATCCTTAAAAAAATAAATTAAGTCTTATATCAAGTTAAATATCAATGCACCACTTATAAGAAAATTATTTCACTTTTGTACTTCATATCTATTATATCTTTTCTATCTTCATATCTACAGATTTTAAGTGTAATTAAAAAAAAAATTTCTTCTTAAAAATGAAACACTATATTTTATTTTTCTGAAAGAAAAGTATTCTCATTGAAATATGATTGATTATAAGTTGCCTAAAAATTGATTTTTTAAAAATCAAACTATAACAGAGTAATTATGTATCAACATCAACTTCCTTTGAGCAAAACCATTTAACCTGAACACTTTATCTTGTATCACAGTACACACAAACAGACAAAAAGGATTATATTGTTTGAATACAAATAAAAAATATCAGCAGATATTTAAAAAAAAAATATGGTATAACGAATTATGATTTTCTCAAAAAACCAAATTTAAATTTTAAAACAATGGGAACTATAGTCAATGTAATGATGGGTTTTACAGCTAATCATGATAAATATTATGCTTAAATCTATCACAATAAAATAAATAAAAGAAGTATATAATACGAAAATCAGAATATGTTATGAGTAGCAATATGATGTACAGACCTAACATAAAAAACATTCTGATGTACTATTACAAGCAGAAAAAGAAAATCATGTTTACAATAAGAAATAGGAACAAAAAAAAAAAAAAAAATAGGTTATAATGCAAAATAAATTTTATATAAACGATAAATAAACTATTTACATACATTTTTTCTTTTTTATAACTAGCTAACTTGCTGGAGGAAAGTAGGGTGGTCTAGGAGGAACTGTCTGCGGTAAAAAGAAAGGTTGTGCTGCTGGTGCAGACCCAGCCGGCGGTGGAGGATGGAATGGAGGGGGATACAGAGGAGGTGGTGCTGCAGAATAAGGTGGAAAGGTATAATCAAGGGCTGGTGGTGGCTTTGTAGGATCTACGATGGGCTTAGGGGGCTCGCCGTTATTTCTGGATATCATTGGCGGCGGTTTGATTGTGTCTGGTTTGGGAGGCATCTTTGCAGAAGGTATAACTAAAAAAAAATACAATAATATTGAAATGAATTAATAAATTAAATACAATCAGACATATTAATATTAGAAAATTATGAAAAAGGTAAAAATACCTGGAGATGGTGGTATAGTGTTGGGTGACCTTTCAGCCGCTGAATTTTCCAGAGCCGGATGCCTTGAGGGTGGTGGTGAATCTGGAGGCATGCCTGTTTGGGTTTGTGAGTACAGATCCAGAACTTGGTGGCATATATCTGTTAAGAATTTTATAGAATATCAGAGGGGGGCCAACATTAATGTAGATTGTTTTCATTTCACAAATATTTAAAAAACTTATTCTAGAAAAACTTTTGAAAAAACTATTTTATATTAAAAAGTGAACACTATTTTTTCAGTATAAAAGCTATTTTCTCAATGTTATATTACATGCAAAATGTTAAAATGAACACACCTTCTAGTAAATCCATGGTTACATCTTCAATGAACATGTCCCACCATCTTAGGTGCTTCGGGGCACGACCAGTCCAGTCAACAACTTCAAACTTACTAAGCTTTCCAGCTAAATACATTAATGCTACAGCGATTATTTCTGGTTCCCACTGAAGGCAAAGTGTTGTACACAAACTAAAACAAAATTTACTTTTTAAAATTATGTTACAAAGAAAAAAATAATAATGATACTTCAAAGCATACCTGTCATTGACAAAAGTCCATGCCATCTGGACCATTTTTTGTAACTTAGCCTTATCCCCTTTTAAACATTTAGCGTATTTCAAAAGGAAGTGATAAGGATGCTCCACTTGAAGATCAAATTTAATTGTTTGGAGAAGGATGCGTTCTAACGTCATTACTTCTTCCTAAGAAAGGAAAATAATGATTTATATATAATGTATTGTTATATACACAATTGGCATTTATTTCATGAAATAATGAAAAAGATATATAAGAATTAGTGGATAGGCTATGTTGTTGATAAATTAAAAATATACATAGATTTGCCTTGGAGACTTATTCGTGAATAGAGTAGTTGCAGGATATTGTCAGAGTATTTCTTAATGAGAATAAATATAAAACAAACATTAAAGCATAAACCATCAAAATATAAACTACAAAACATATATTAATTACTAACTAGGATAATAAAGATTCATGCCTTTTTCCTTTTTTTTTATTCTATGTACGCAAGTATTTCCTATTTTAGGAAATAACGTCCCCAGCTAAGCCTATTATAAATCTCTACCCAGGTTCTTTTCTAATGACATACACTACCAAAAGTTGCCTTCTGTATAATGAACCCAGGAATTATTAAAAAAAAAATCTGGTGCGACAGACCGTGACTTAGTTATTTGGACTCAGGGTACCCCAAAACATGCATTTCCGTTGAAAACCGAAAGTCAAAATTTTTCACGATCGAAATACTTTCCCTAATATACATTTCATATATAAGTAAGTGAAAGTAAAAAAATGATTAAATAAGAAAAAATAAAACGTTAAAACAGAACCTAAAGACTAATTAGTAAAATGTGAACTAAAACAATTTATAAATACAAGATAATAAATAAACACAAAGATAATAAAAGTTCAAAACGTAACTGTTATCATATTCACATCCCATCGCTGTCCAGTCATTAATCTTGCTTTGTTTTATGAATGTACATATGTGCTACTACAGAATATTTTGATCATAAGGTTAATTATATATACTACTTATAATAATATATGCATATTAGCTGTTTAGTGCTGCTAACTTATAATATATGCTTTAAACTAGAATAAACATTAGAGGAGAAAGTCAAACAAATTAACAAGTTAGATTTATAATTATTGTGCCTAAAAATATAAGTACTTTTTGGGCCTAAACTTAGCCAAAAAATATAATAAGTCAGGCTTATTCATTTTGGGAGTCAACCACATGAACTTATCTTTGCTTTAAATGTACATAATACATAGTTTACTTCAATTACTAAACTGTTTTATCTGGATCTGCAGTTCATTTCATTTCATTAAATCTAATTGGTAAAGTCATTTGTGTTGGAAACATAACTTAGCCTAACAAGTCAAAAGTCAGATAAGCCCAGCAAGCTTTGTCACTCGACAACACTGAGACCAAGTGATCTTGGAGCATCAGATATCTATACATGACATTCATTCCTAATATCGCCAAATAAAATACAGCTTTGATAATAATTGGTAAGTAGTTCAAGGTAATTGTGCAATTAACTATTGAATGCAGTACAAAGAAAGCACAAGGAACAATAAACATGCCGATAACTACACCAAATCAAATTTAATATTATACTACCTTGGGATCATCACCAAACGTAGCGAATTTTTGATCAGACAGGTAAGTTTTAGCTGCTTTGATTATATCTTTGCATTTTTTTGGAGTTTCTTCAACTTTACCAGCAAGAAAAAGACAACAACAAGCTGTCACCTAAGGAAAAAAAAAAACAATTAAAGGAAATATAGTTAAACAACACCTAAGCATATTCAACCTAACATAAAAAAATGAATATAAAACAATTTGTCAACTTACATAACGAGGGAAATTTCTAAATGAGTGGAACATGTAGAATCGATGAAAATATACCACGCCTGTTGCCATCGTATTGTAGCCCAAATCCATTTTCGTACCGGTATCAATGATGAACCTAGCACCTTCTTTTCTGTATCTGAGCTCTGTGTCATAGTCAATGTTGTCCAGGGCGGAGGGAGTATTCCGTAAATCCTTTTTGTCAAAATACCAACAAGGCATCGTGTTTTAATTTTTTAAATTATAACGACAAATTGCGACACTGAGCCTTCAACAAACCGAGCATGACTGATTAGTATTGTAACCTTACTAGAAGGTAACAGATTGATTTGTTTAGGTTTTGTTCAGAAATTTTTTAATTAGTTTTTCTTGAAAAATGTATTAAATTAATGAAAAAAATACACTTATAATATTCATGTATATATAAAAAAATATGCAAATTAATTTTTTCAATCGAATATCAATTTATTTTTGTTTATCGAATTTACCTTTGCTTTACATATTATATATTTAGCAAAATTATGACTTTTTTTCCGCGATTAGTAACGTTCAAGGATATATATAAGTAACATCACAGCTATTTAGTTAACATAGACCGTCTAGTCCGGGCAGTGGATATTAAGAGGAGGGGGTAGTCGCCATCTTCACTCCGAGGTGTTAGGAGCTCATCAAAATCTGATAGGGTTTAGTGTCCTGTCTTTGCAATAAATTTAACAGTTTGTGAAATTGTGTTGGGTGGTACTCCACCCCGATAATAGTAGTTACTCTAGATTAAGTTATGAGTGTAAAAATGGCTGGGCAAACCATGACAGACCGCTTGCTTGCCGCTCGGCACAGCATAGCCGGGCAAGGTTTGGCGAAATCTGTCTGCAAAGCGACTACGGAAGAACTGATTGGACCTAAGAAGAAACATCTTGACTGTAAGTAGTTTAAATCAATTGTTTAAAGCTTCTTATCACACTCAGTAGTGCTGTTATAACCTGTTAAGTGTTTTCCAATTTCCTTCTTTCTCTTTGACAGTTTTATTATATTTGTTATCAATATTTTCTGTACTTGTCTTATTGATTCGAAAAGTCTAATATATATTAATTATGATTATTTCTTTTGTTTTGAATTTTCAAAAGTATCCTGCCTTATAATGCCTTATAACAGTCAATTGAAAACATCCTCTTTTCTAGAATAATGTTTTTTTCTTTTTCATTTTTTAATCAAACTTTCATTCATGAAGACAACTTATATAGAGTGTACATTAACTCTTCCTTTAATTATCAAGTCAGATTTTAGGTATTCTTAAACTTCTTCCACTATCTAGTATTGTACTATTATTTTAAAATTTGTCTTCTGGTGCATGACAAGTTGAAGAATGATCGGCATGACATTACTACACTGAGATGGGGGAGTCTACGCTATAGATTGTGACATTGAATGTTGGACTTGAAGGTGACCCTTGAACCTTAAGCTGGATAATATTAAACAACAGGTGGACCCTGATTGTCCAGTAATGAAATTTGATCTGAAACTGAGAATTGTCTTGGTAGAAAAGGCCTCTCGCTGACGTCAGCATCAGAGATCGATGCCCCAGAAACCCTGCGTAGTCTACGTTCATCTGTCAAATTTTATTTTTTAAATAAACTTTTGAGATCCTGAAAAAGAAAAGAACGGTTTTTATATCAGATAATTTGAATTTTCCATTTCTATCTAGGTTGTATGACCCGTAATGTGTTAATCATTCAACTGCAATAAATCGAATGCAAAATTTTATTTTTATCTGTTGATTTTTGAAGGAAAAAAATAAGTAACGAAATCGTTACTAAATATACCATAATTTAACAGAGTCCACCTAATTATCTTATGAGATATAAGAATATACCATTGTTAATATACACAGATACAGTGTTGTTATCTAAGTTGTTCCAATGAGATGTGATCTTTTTCTCACATCGACGTACTCCACTTCAGTCAACGCAGGAGAAATCCACTCCAAGGTCAACGTTCAGTCATCGAAATTCCTGAAAGCATCTAATGCTCCTGCATATATATTTTTTCTTCTAATTATGGTCGTGAATCTAACTTACACAGTTCATAGTTTGTTATATTGATAACGTGTAAGTTCGAAATGAATTTTTATGATAACACTTCTTTTGGTAGGTCTATTCATCTTGCAATTAAAAAAGTTTGAAAAGGTTTACTAAAGCGGGAAATATAATATTTACAAAAACGGAAGTGAATCGTCTTTTTATTTATTTAAAAAGTATGTATCTAGAAGATATTAGGAAATAACAAATGATATTTAAAATTTTTATTAAAATAAACATAATTTTAAAAAAGGAGATAAGCAGTAAGTAGGAAATCCTTGTGGTACTGATTAAATCACACCGTTGCTGATCTTTGTTCGTTTCAGTTTTATAGGACTCTCAGAGAACCTGGAAATAAAATTATGATATAGTAATTTGAAGTATTATATTTAATACTTATAGTTTACATTGCTGTTGTGATGTAAATCTAATTGCAAATTTACATCATGGTATTGGCTAAAAAAAAATAAAGAAAAAATGAGGATTTTAGAGTCGAAAGTATTTTAATCTGGTTGAATAAAACCAGAATCTGTGAGCAGAACTCGGTACAGATGAGATAACATTTATGAAATGCCAAACAGGTTTTTAACCTCTTTCAGGTTGTGACAAGTTCGGGCAAAGTAAATTCTATAATGTTTTTTTGTTTTTCGTGTTAATTAAATATTTATGAGCCAGATAAATGCAATAAAACATATTTTTTATACTACGTCAAAGTAACCTAAGGTTCATTTCTTGATTTGTCTTTTCCTAATTATTTATTAGTTATTCATCAAACTTGAAATATGAGCTTGATTCATATTTAAGCAATATTAGCAAAGTACAGATTCAAAATTTTTCTTTTTCCTTTACTGTGGTACAATTTAATAATGAACTTTAAATTCCCTTAAAGGTCTGGTCACACATGCCCTACACCGGGTCAACCGACCATTACTCGTATTTGAATCAGACTCCAATTTTCGTTCAAGTGTTAATCAGTTAGCAAATTTTTAAATATATATATATTTTGAACAATTTATTTTGAAGAAAATATTTAGTTATTTGCAGAATTCATCATAAGAATGACGATATTATTTTATTCTCCAAGTCCTGCTATTGAACCTTGGGCAAAGACATGGGTGTCCGCAGGAACCAGGATTCCGTCTAGGGCGGAAAAGACTGGTAAAATGTTCGTCTAGGGGAGGCCGGATGGTTAAATTCTTATGCCTGGGGGACATGGTTGAGGTATTTTGATCTTGTAAGGCTAAATTAATTGTTCCTATAAAACTTAAGGATATTTAAAAGTTAAAATATGTGTGCATATAATACTTAATAGATACAGTAAATGAATAATAATTTATTTAATTTATAATTTTTGTTTCTCTAAATTCCTGAGGGTGGGGGGCAGCAGCCCTGCGGACGCCTATGGGTACAGATGGGAAGTGTCATTTGGAACCACACCCCCTTCTCGATTCTCTCCGACCATTCCTTATCAGGCAAAACCGAGCAGAACATTTTTTATCAAACTATAAATTGCGAGATCAAATAAACTAAATTTTTTTGTTTAAAAATCTCGAAAAACTTTGATTATATATTATATAAAATCCTTAAATATATTTGTTATTATTAAATTTGTCTCTTACACATATAGTATTTATTTTTGATTCCGTAATGAACTTATATTTTAATTAACTATTTTACTTTTTTACTTTCACTTACTTATATATTAAATTTATAGTAAGGAAAAATATTGCAATCGTGAAAAATTTCGACTTTCTGTTTCCAACGGAAATACGCGTCTTGGGGTCCTCTGAGTCTAAAAACCAAGTTCCGCGAAATGGTCTGTGTGTGAGTGTGTATGTGACAGACTAGCTTAAAAACTATAAACCACACGAACCCGAAGGAGTCTTTTTTGTTTTCCTATAAAGTGCACTTTGTTTTTGTTTATACGGAGAAATTGACGCCTAAAATAAGAAATGGCTAAATATGAAATATGAGAAAAATCAAGTAAACATATACAGGAGAAAAAAAAGAAAATACTCCGTCAACTCATAAAACAGAGCCCACGCATGCGGAGTACACCTTTAATGACAGACGATTGTTCTGTTCATTTAATGGACATTTTTTGTTCCATGAACTGACTAAAATGCAATATCATTGTTAAATGAAAATTTATTTTGAATAAATTCATTATTTATACTTTTTTAAGTACGGATTAAGGACAAAATTTTGCTGCCATTCTAACTAATATATCTCCCAAAAGAATTGTTTAGTTGCGGATTTCAATGTGTGAGAATTATTTGTTTAAGTATTCGATCTCTCGCCAAGTTGTCAATTTATAATCTAATCTAGACTTTGTTAAACTCTCTCTCGAAACAGTGATATAATATGAAAGTTATCTGTTGTTGACTTGAATAGGCTAACATTACTAATGATATTACCTTCGTTTCTCTTGAACTCATTTGAATAGCGTAGCGTATCTCCTTCCGCAATTCTTCAACCAGTTGCTTGTTCTGTTTTCGAATAGTCTCTTCCACCTTACTGTCCACTTTTTCCACCATGTTACCTATATTCAATTATTGTTTTTATCATTTATTATACAATTTGTTCCACTCTCATGCAACTCATTAAATTTACGACATGTAATGTAATATTTGTTATCTTCCCAATGTCTGTAGCTTCGTGACTCAAACCTACTTTCATATTTTTGTTATGATTTTTTTTCTCCTGGCGAACATTTACTTTATTCTAACAGAAAACTGAGAGAAAAAAAAAATGAAATTAGTGACAGTCATAAGACGGAACGTATCAACTCAAGAGTAAGGTATCGATTGATTTTAAACATAAAATCTGTCTCTAGAATAAAAGGTAGGAAAAGATAACACTCCCGCCCACTCATTGAGGCTCTCGGGTTCATTGCTATAGTTGGTACTGTTTTTTTGGTCATGGCTGCGATTATACCGAATTATAGGTCAACCCCCCAAGTTTTTCTCTTCAGTCAAGTTTACAACTTAGAGAAGTAACCCACACTTTACAGAGGTTGGGTTTGTATCAAGGCGGTCTCCATATATATATATATATATATATATATATATATATATATATATATATATATATATATATATGCTCCTATATTGCGTAATATTATGGAATGGCCAATGTAATTTATAAGTTTTCATTACTTGCCTATGTGTATACGTATTGAATCGTAGAAGGTGAACAATCTCCTGTTTTCAATGCAAAATATTTATCCACTGCTTGGAATTATTAGAAAATTTAGTGTGTTCAACACACACACACACACACACACACACACACACACACACACACACACACACACACACACACACACACACACACACACACACACACACACACACACACACACACACACACACACACACACACACACACACACACACACACACACACACACACACACACACACACACACACACACACACACACACACACACACACACACACACACACACACACACACACACACACACACACACACACACACACACACACACACACACACACACACACACACACACACACACACACACACACACACACACACACACACACACACACACACACACACACACACACACACACACACACACACACACACACACACACACACACACACACACACACACACACACACACACACACACACACACACACACACACACACACACACACACACACACACACACACACACACACACACACACACACACACACACACACACACACACACACACACACACACACACACACACACACACACACACACACACACACACACACACACACACACACACACACACACACACACACACACACACACACACACACACACACACACACACACACACACACACACACACACACACACACACACACACACACACACACACACACACACACACACACACACACACACACACACACACACACACACACACACACACACACACACACACACACACACACACACACACACACACACACACACACACACACACACACACACACACACACACACACACACACACACACACACACACACACACACACACACACACACACACACACACACACACACACACACACACACACACACACACACACACACACACACACACACACACACACACACACACACACACACACACACACACACACACACACACACACACACACACACACACACACACACACACACACACACACACACACACACACACACACACACACACACACACACACACACACACACACACACACACACACACACACACACACACACACACACACACACACACACACACACACACACACACACACACACACACACACACACACACACACACACACACACACACACACACACACACACACACACACACACACACACACACACACACACACACACACACACACACACACACACACACACACACACACACACACACACACACACACACACACACACACACACACACACACACACACACACACACACACACACACACACACACACACACACACACACACACACACACACACACACACACACACACACACACACACACACACACACACACACACACACACACACACACACACACACACACACACACACACACACACACACACACACACACACACACACACACACACACACACACACACACACACACACACACACACACACACACACACACACACACACACACACACACACACACACACACACACACACACACACACACACACACACACACACACACACACACACACACACACACACACACACACACACACACACACACACACACACACACACACACACACACACACACACACACACACACACACACACACACACACACACACACACACACACACACACACACACACACACACACACACACACACACACACACACACACACACACACACACACACACACACACACACACACACACACACACACACACACACACACACACACACACACACACACACACACACACACACACACACACACACACACACACACACACACACACACACACACACACACACACACACACACACACACACACACACACACACACACACACACACACACACACACACACACACACACACACACACACACACACACACACACACACACACACACACACACACACACACACACACACACACACACACACACACACACACACACACACACACACACACACACACACACACACACACACACACACACACACACACACACACACACACACACACACACACACACACACACACACACACACACACACACACACACACACACACACACACACACACACACACACACACACACACACACACACACACACACACACACACACACACACACACACACACACACACACACACACACACACACACACACACACACACACACACACACACACACACACTTTTAAAACAAAAAACTACTACCAACAAGAAGTTTGTCGATTGTTTGCTCTGGTGATCGCTGGATTCCCATGGATAGCCCATGGTATGTCCGATCGGCTTTCTAATTCGTGCTCGGTCTCAAGACGGCGAATTTCCTTCGTGACTACTACACCTTCGGAAATTCTTTCCATGGTCATGGAGTTTTCACTTCCACTTAACTATATATGAAATGTGTTGGAAGTATGGGAAATTTTTTTCGTTTTTCAAAGAAATTACACGTTTGAGGCCACCTGATTCCAAATGGCCAAGGCCCACGAAATGGTTTGTGTGTGAACAGACTAGCTGAAAAATTATAAACCGTACGAACCTGGAATTGGGTATATCATATGACCGCGATGTGATAGCAATAATGTCATCAAAATTGATTTAACGGAGGGGGCATTTTATTTAATAAATTTTGTCGCATTGGGCATTTTTTTCCGATTTTCTCATAACGCTTCTAACGATATTGATTTAACTCTGCATGTTTAATGAGAATCAAGTATTCTATATCAGGTAAATTTTATCACCATAGATATGTTCTAAAGCGGCTTTAATGTTGAAGGAAACATTTTTTTTTACCTAGAAAGTACTTTTGATTTTGTTTACATGGAGAAATTAACTGCCCCTCGTTATGCCTAAGAGTAAGAAATAGATAAATATGAAATATGAAAAAAATCGAATTAACATAAACCTGAAACAAAAAGAATAATATTTCGACAACTTATAAAACAAGTTAAATCCACCCAGGCGGAGTACGCCTTTAATTGCAGACCATTATCTGTACGTAAAGGCGTTATTCTCATGCGAAAGATTTGTCTGGAACAGTTGTTTCTTTGGGGTTTCTAGTGCAAGTGTTAGATCGTTATGGGAAAGTGTTCTGCCTAGAATAAATTACATTCCTTAGTTATTGATTCCCTATTACTTTTGTTATTAACAATATTTGTTTGGTTTAACGTCACTTTATGCGACTAAGGCATAAACAATATTTATGGATTTTTTCGCTCAATTAAAAAAATAACCATGCGATTCAATTTATATAAGAGTTAAATTGTAATATGTTATTTTCTAAAATAAAAAATAATATTTAAATTGAGATTAATTATTTACAAGATAGCTTTAATTCTCAAGAAAATGAAAAAACAATGATGGGAATGGGACCATTATATTTTGAGTTATTATTTATAATTATGAACCATTGATAGCGGAAAAATAAATATATAAAGAAATATTGTATATATATATACAGGGTGTTTCGGAATTGCACGGCACTATTTTAGGTACGTGTTCTCTAACACAAAATAAACAAAAAAGTTCATATTAACATATATCTCAAACTCATTTATTAAACAGATATCAAAGGTTAAAGATTTATTATTTATTTACTGCATTAAGACTGACTGTACAACGTTTAACGTGTTTAATACTAAATAAAAGGTTTTAATCACCTGATAAACAAATGAACGATAAGCAATGACAGTAGTTGCTCATCTGTTTGTCTAGTTCTGTGTGTTTTAGTGTGAGTGAATCTTGTGACACAGTTCAATTTATGATTATCATGGGAGATACCACAAATTTATTCACTTTTGATGAACAAACAGACATGCTTTTAACTTATGGCGAGGTACATACAAACGGTGCTGCTGCTGTTCGAAGATATCGTGAAAAATTTCCTAACCGAAGAATACCAAATCGTAAAACGTTTGAGGCCATTGAAAGACGTCTTAGGGATAATGGTACGCTAAAACCTATACGAGTGAACGCCGGTCGACAACGATTTCGACGAACTGCAAACGTAGAAGAAGAAATACTCGATGCTGTTCAGTTATCTCCTACTAGTACCAGAAGATTGTCACGTCGTTTCGATGTTTCCTCTACCAGCGTTTGGCGAACTTTACGCGAACAACAATTATATCCATTTCACGTATCAAGTAGGCAAGATTTGTTACCACAAGATTATAACAAGCGCAGAAATTTCTCCCAGTGGTTAATTCGACAATGCACACGAGATCCTAACTTCCTGAACTGCATTTTGGTTACTGATGAATCTTGCTTTACAAGAAACGGGATTCTTAATTTTCGAAATACCCATACTTGGGCCGAAGAAAACCCTCACACGACTGCTGTTGGACATTACCAACATACATTCTCTTTAAATGTCTGGTGTGGTCTTCTAAGCGACAAAATCATCGGCCACTTCTTTTTGCCACCTAGGCTGTCAGGTATATCTTACTTGCATTTTTTGCAAAATAATCTGCATGATATTCTAGAAGATATTCCGCTAGGCATTAGGCAAAGGCTGTGGTTTATGCATGACGGTGCTCCAGCTCACTTTTCTCATAGTGTCACTGATTATTTAAATGTAACTTATGGAGACCGATGGGTTGGTCGAAACGGACCTGTTAAATGGCCACCACGATCTCCGGATTTAACGCCATTAGATTATTTTGTGTGGGGCTGGATGAAGTCTATGGTTTATTCTGCGGCAGTTGACACGCAAGAAGAGCTAAGAAATCGGATCGTGGAAGCCGCAGTAACTATCAACCACCATCCTGATGCTATACGAAGAGCCAGAGAAGCATGGATTCGTCGTGCTGAATGTTGCATTCAACAAAACGGAGGCGCCTTTGAACATTTACTCTAAATGTTATAATAATAATAAATAAATAGTAATAATAAATCTTTAACCTTTGATATCTGTTTAATAAATGAGTTTGAGATACATGTTAATATGAACTTTTTTGTTTATTTTGTGTTAGAGAACACGTACCTAAAATAGTGCCGTGCAATTCCGAAACACTGTGTATATATATATATATATATATATATACACTCACACATTTTTTTATTGGATTACTGATTGATACCCTATTATGGTACTAGTACAGCAATGTTACTTCTAGGCGTGGCCAATGCGGCGCCGTTTAGTGAGGCTCAGATCTCAATAGGAAACGATCCTTTTGGGGGTTTATTTATTTCTAAAGAGCGAGCATAGCGAGCGAGAATCTAATAAACAGAAACTGGAATCTAATGAAGTTCACAAAGGCTCTTTTTAACTAAAAGAATGCGATGGTATTAAGCTTAAATTACGATCACATGACCTCCAGAAATAGGCCACGTCCCGTAACAACGATAGCTTCACCATTAATGTTATTATTATTTAATTTATAATAGACTTAGTCCTAAATTTCAGATCCTCAGGCCCGCAGTACATTGAATTGCGGTTGACGCAGGGAAGAACAGCACAGTTTTGTTAACACCTGTTGTATTAGGTAAGGCGCTGTCCTGCCTCTCAATGTGCTCTGTTCCTTTGTAATACACTAGTTACAAAAACTGCGCTACTCTGACCTACCTAAACTGCGTCACAATGTGCGCCTTGCCTAAATGTGGTGAAAAGTACTTGTTTTCTTAATATATATCCTTACTGGACTCGAACTCGCCGTTTTAAATTTTTTTTTTTTAAGCATTTATTCTCTCCATTTCTTGTCGTATATATTCCCTGATACCCAGCTATCAAGTCAGTTTCAGATATCTTAGGAAGTGAAAGTAATTAACACGTTGAGCGCCAAGCGGTACGATCGTACCGCTGTTGGACTATTGGCTGGGGCCGAGGCGGTCCCCAGGTACCGCCCGCTCCCGCCAGCTAAAAGATTGTTCTGGGCCAGGGGACCGCCTGCCGAGCGTGATTTCAAGGCATATTGGACCGCTCCGGCCCCGAACAATTCGCCAATGCAATTGGCCCAAATGTTTTTTTTTTTTTTTTTTTTTTTTTTTAATTTGGGGGGTATAAATAAATAAAATAAATTAATTTTATTTATATTTTTACAAAACAAAATATCTTATTTATTAAAATAACATATTTTAAGGGGACAAGGGTTGACGTCGCGGTCATAACCGGGCAGCCCCCGTACTACTATAGGTAGCGGGCTTTACCCTGGGGCCGGGCGGTACATACGTACCGCTCACAAAATTATTGTTTAATTGCCAAAATTAAACTTTTTATTTATTTCTTTTGCAATTTTTGTATCATTCTAATCATATTAAAGTTATAAATCAGGAAAAATTGCTTTGGCCCCAGGCAAAAGTACATCATCTTTTCCCTGGCGCTCAACGTGTTAAAAATATTAGATGACCTTACCTATCTTCTCCCGTAGCAAGTCGTACTCTTGGGTGACTACAGCCAGCTCATGACGAATACCTTCTATCCTCACGTTGTTGACTACGCAGACGGCCAGTAGAGCCACCGACACGCTGACCAGCACGACGAGGTGGACTTTCTTCTTATTTTCCTTAGTAGACCCTTTCGAAGTTTCGATGTTGAACAGACTTTTCTTCGAATCCAAGTCCCGGGTTCCTATTAACACAAATTCCATCTAATACAACGCTACTTGTTAGGTACCTCTCTAATCTACCTTTCCTAAAACTATTTATGTACGTATTTTAGAATCCAAGTTGGGATTCGTCCATTATGCGTTAAATTCCCTCTCTTTTGACTCCACATTTATTGAAATCCGCCTTTCCTGAAAGCTGCAGAAGGCTTCTGTGTTCTATATATAGGAAGTATTGAACATTTTAGGTATTTTTTCTTTAACAGAACCTTTACTGTTAAGAAAAATTATCCAACCTTATCCTCAGAATATTCCAATCTTCTCTCTTCCGATGCCAATATCCTTTTAATCTTCTCCTTATAAAGAGGGTAAGGTCCTGGTTTAATATCCCTCCCTCTGTACGATCATCGATTCGGACCAAATTAACCCATCTTTGGCTCAAAGGTTGGGTTACTACCGGTTAGCTCGAAAAGGTTATGTGCTCTATTTGTTTCTAAAGCAGCCCAATTTATATTTTATTTTATTATATTGCTTTGAGAAAACGACAGTAAAATTTTTAAAAGTCTTCCCAAGTTCGTTCACTTTTTAAGCATTATACATGAGTGAGTAAATGATCCATATTTGTGAATTTTTAAAGGCTGCTTAATTAATTAATTTGTGTAGTATTTAAAATCATTGGTGCTCCCATAAGAATTAAAGAGCTGTGTGGATAAAAATGTTAAGCAACCTTCTGGCAAATCTGTTAGTCAGAAATGTTAGGACCAGTCAATCTATCTATTAGTTATCAAATCGTTTGACAAGTTCCTTGTTGTTCCTTTATTGTTTGATGTGGGTCTAACATGTTAGTCTCAAGTCAAGATAAATAATAGTATGTTGTTTATATGAATATAAATTTTGTTTCCTTAATATCAATTTTACTTTGAAAGTATTAGGTACCTTACGTGAGAATTCTAAACCAACACTGTAGTCGTCGAGCGTTGGGAGACGATGCTAGATTGTTGCATTGACTCATAAACAGTTATACATTGTTTCCTGTTAAGAAGAGAGCATGTGAAACCAGCTCGACACCCCTGTTGACCTTTAGCTTCCAATCAATGTCCAATTAGATTCTGTCAGTCCTCATCAATACATCTGTTGAAATTTTCCATCATCTAAGGACGTAGGTGGTGATGATTAGAATCGGAAATATTTGTACCTATGATAATGATGATAGGTCGTTGAATTAACTACTATAGTGGTTAATTGCCATCAGATTTGTTCATCACGTTACAAATAAATTTTAGTTGAATCATTGACTGGCGCGCCTGTACCTTGGAGCACTGGTGTTCTCTTTTATTATTTAAAATTTTACTTGGTTTAGCGTCCATCTTTCATTAGTAATGAATGAGCTTAGTAGCTTTTTTAAGTATCTATGAAGACATGTAATAGGTGGTTTATTTTTGATTTTTCTTCCTTGTGACATTCATAAGTTGTCAATTTTATTATGTTTTTCAATTAATAGGTTTTGTTCCAACAAGTAGTCCTGGATCCACTATACTTTTGATTCTAAGATTGACTGGTTGGGTTTCCCGTTGGATTGTCTCTTGTTGAAAAACCAACCTATCCAGCTCAGAATCAAAAGAGTGGGATGTATGACAGTTGGTCCAGGACTGCTTGTTGGAACAAACCTAATATTATAAATATTCATATTTATTTTAGCAAAACTTCAGGGGTTAAACAATTAACTTCAGGGGCTAAACTTTAACTTGTAAAATTGACAATAAATCTCAAAGCATAAATATTACATTTGAAAACCATTCATGGTTAAAAATTAAAATCCTTAT
The DNA here is from genome assembly GCA_911387785.2 of Aelia acuminata. Taxonomy (NCBI): domain Eukaryota; kingdom Metazoa; phylum Arthropoda; class Insecta; order Hemiptera; family Pentatomidae; genus Aelia; species Aelia acuminata. The sequence goes on along the minus strand of OU426978.1, from coordinate 49,727,789 downwards.
TATTTGTAATAATAATTAAAACTTTTAGATTTAACCATTTGGAGTTTAGAAGCTCCTCAGAATCAGAAGTAAAAGTTTATTCGAGGGCGGCGAAGTAAAAATCCTTACCGGCTTTTGACAATGAAAAAACATTGAGGAAAAAACCGTGAAATTCATAGGATTTAAAGAATGGACATATCTTTTCCTACTTATCTTAAATCAATTTCGCTTGAGAAAAAAATTCTGTTCATACAATGTAAATTAAGTGTCTTATCAATTGAACATCATAAAGATTTTTCTAAAAGATATATCTAATTTTTTTTAAGGAGATAACTGCTTGCGTTTTTTAATGCATCATTAAATAATCGATTGTGACATTCATTATTTTCCATTTATATATTTATTAACCGTGCAAATGAATTTTTTGTATTTTGTCTTCAATAACTTTTATCTGTGGAACTTGGGCGAACTGTTTAGGTTTTTTGATAAATTTGTTCTGTTGACAGCTGCGTATTTTTCAATCAGTAGAAGATTAGAATATAGGGGCTACCTGTGGTGTAATGGTTGGCATAACAACGGGGCCGGGATAGCCGAGCGTGTAGGAGCGCTACCCGCTGTTGCACGCTCGGGCCGAACGGCGGCGGTTCGAATCCGCCCTAGGAGGGTTGACTTTTATTTCGTGGAGGCCCCACGGAATAAATCTCGACCCTCCCACCATGGTTAGAATAGGTTGGTTACACCTCTAGAGTAACCCCCCGTATGCCACACATGGCCAGGTAGGGGTACCGAACAAAAAAAAAAAAAAAAAAAAAAAAAAAAAAAAAAAAAAAAAAAAAAAAAAAAAAAAAAAAAAAATGTTGGCATAACAACTACAAACACAATGTCGCGGGTTCGTAGCCCGGCTGGTGACCCTAAAGTAAGTAATGGTGCCCTTAAAGGAAGAAAAAATCCTTGGCTCTCTTCGGAAAACGAAGGTCCCGAGCCTGTGCGATGCCCGTTCCTAATTATACATGGATAGGCAAATTTTATGAATCCCGCTATAGCTTCGCCCGGTTTAGATATACAGTCGAACCTGGATAACTGGAATCTCTTGGTGATCGCAGTTTAATTCCACTTACAGAGCTATTCCATTTAAACAAGGTTTCAATTATCCAGGACGTAGGTATCTTAGTAAGGGGCCATGTAAATCAACTTCTAATTTTTATAAATCTTTATTAAAGTACACACTTTAAAATCATTAATCCATAAAATATTGTTAAAATTATTACAATTTTTTTGTAATCAATATATATTATAAAGCAAAGTGTACAATGTGCGTGCCGATAAGGCTCAAAAACGACTCAACGTACGTTTAAGAAAGTTATGTCAGCGTGTTGCTATATAACCCCTAACGGAGAAGAAGGTTTCCGTTTTTCTCTTAAGGGTGTAAAATTGAAGAGAAAAGGACTGGAATTTTAAGCCTCTCCCACCATGTAATTAGCCTACCTGAGAATGACATACGAGTTTATGAATGAAAAATTTAGTTCGAACTGCAGACTACCAGGAAGCGCTAGGGTGCGTTTCACTCAATGTTTATTGTTCATTCATTCCGTTCAATTTGTAAAGGCTACATATTTTTTCAACTGTTCTTCTTAAATTACTAAAAAATCAAGCGAAAATAATTAGTTTCACCTTTTCTTTCAAAATAAAATAATGATTTTACATACCTGCAATCAATTAGAAAACCGACTGAATACCTTACAAAATTAATTTTCTCATAATAAGGTTAATTGATGAACACATTACATTTAATCAATATATAACATATACTTAAGTAAATTTAATGCAATATGAGTGAACATTTTTTAGTAGTACAGTGAGCGATTAAAAACAGACATTAAACAAAAAACAAGAGCTGAATTGACTGATTATAAATCGAAAATAAAAAGTTTGAAGTGTTCTTATTGTATGTAATTATAAAAAATGGTTTTATTACTATGTATGATGAGCATTCCAGTTGACAAAATACTAGCCCCAATTACACCATTTTTTTAAATACGATTTTATCACCCCCCACAGTTCAGGATAAAAAGAAATATGATGAAAAAATTGAGCCCTCATGATATTTTGGTTTTCACTTTGTAATAGTAGGTGCAGAGTCCGGACAAATTACGTGGGGGGGGGGATATCTTAAGGGAGGTTGAACTGGAAGACATTTTTTCCACCATTTTTCATAATTACATACTAAAAGAACACTTAAAAAAAAGTTTCTATGAATCTTCGGTAGTTTCTAAACTTCTGGATCTAATAGGACCATCACCACAGTAGTCGGCGCTTAAGTTGTACTCTAAATACAGTTTTTTTAACTAATAGATTTTTCAACTATAATCTAATAACGACTATAATAATAATAATCTAATAATGACTGCTTGGAATGGGCTTGAAGGATTCAGAATCACAGAAAACATTAAAAACGATGCATGACACGACAAAGTTGCAGCAAAATTAATCGTTCATTCACTATTTTCAACCCCCTTTAAAGTATATAGGGTTCCTTATTTGGGCGGACTCTGCAGATTTCGAATCCTAATATTGATATCATGTTAAAAGTTTCAAGAAAGTGCTAATTTTGTTCTATATTTCCTTTAATTTTAAAGTTTTATTGTTATTAAAACTACCACACAATTACCGGAGCGAAGCCGGGCACCCTAGCTAGTATGAAAATAAAAGAATGCAGATTACAAGATAACTATGTATTAATGAAAGTAATCACTGCACTTCACTTTGAGACTTAAAATATTGTTTTCTATGTTAATAATTTATCATATATTTCATCTTCTTAAAGGGGCTTATTCATAAGTCTGCACTTCTCAATATAATTTAGTGCATAATTTTTCGTGACTGGTAGCCTCTCTGACTCTTCTAATTTTTCATTGATCTTGTTTTTAGTCTGGATTGTCAAAATTTACATTTTTTTTTTGGCGTTTCAGATTGTTCAAGAATTTCTTCATCATTCAGCTCTCCTCCTGTTATAATTTCGTCATCCATGTAGAAAAACTGCTCAAATGTTCGAAGGTTCTCATTCTTATCACCTTTTCCCAATCTTGTGGCTGAACACGATAACCCTTCACTTTTTCTTAGAAATTTGAATTCCATTTATAGAGGTGAATACAAAAATCGCCCCTCTTATAGAGGTAACTTCCACAAAAATTGATTCCACTTATAGAGGTGAAAACATTCCAGTTAAAGAGTTTATTTAAAGGAAAAATGATGGGACAAAAAGCTTTGTACCATTTATCGAGGTATTCCACTTAAGCAGGTTCGACTGTCTTAGCATAAAAGTGACGTTACATAATTTAAAAAATGGAAAGATTTGAATGTTCATTTTTTAAATCACCCAGGTATTTTCTGATTTTTAGAAGAAGTTTGTGAATTTCTCAACAAAGTAGATCTCTTTAGTGTTTTTACTTTCACTTACCTATATATGAAATATATAGTAAGTGGAAGTATTGCGATCGTGAAAATTTTCGACTTCCGGTTTTCAACGGAAATACACGTTTTGGGATCCCCTGAGTCAAAATAACCAAGTCCCGCGAAATGGTCTGTGTGTGTTTGTGTCTGTGTGTCTGTCTGTGTGTGTGTGTGAACAGACTAGCTCAAAAACTATAAACCGTGCGAACCTGAAATTGGGTATTTAGAGTATGTATAAGCCCGCGATGTGACAGCAAAAATTTCATCAAATTTGCTCAAAGGGAGGGGGTACTTTATTTAATAACTTTTTAAGTTTTTTTCGATTTTCTCAAAAACGGCTCTAACGATTTTGATTAAACTGAGTATTTGATCTATTTATATGCCTGAAATATGACTGTAAAAATTTCATCAAAATTGATCAACCGGAGGGGGGACTTAACTTAATAAATTTTGTATCATTTTCACTATTTATTTACTCAAAAACGGTTTTAACGATTTTGATCAAACTTGGTATTTGATGTACTTATATGCCCGAGATATGTCTGTAAAAATTTCATCAAAATTGATCTACGGGAGGGGGGACTTTACTTAATAAATTTTGTATCATTTTCACGGGTTTTTTTTATTTACTCAAAAACGGCTTTAACGATTAACAAAAATAAGATATGAATGTAGAAAAATGTGTGACTTTGGGAAATGATATTTAGCAAAACACGTCGGTTACTAATCTAAGTAAGTTGGTAAGTGAAAGTTGTGTGTTGCGCGCACGCACCAGATTTTTTATCTATTGGAATTGACACATAACCTAAATTTTGTTTAGAAATTACTTCGTTCCCTTGACTAACTATAGTTAGCTCGAATATGTTTCTTACTTTGATTGTTTAAAAGAACATATATTACTGATTTTAATTAATTCCTCCCAGCAGCTCTGTACTTCTCTGATAATATAAATGTTATTATTATCAGAGGAGAACGACAATTATTGTCAATTATTATCAAACGTCGGTCAATTACATTAGTCCACATGTTCTATATTAAATGGAAAGAAGCCAGCCCCCGTGTGTCACTGCTTGCCTGTTAGTATTATGAAATATTGTGGGAGTGGAGCCTTGCTGACACGTGAACAGATGTTCTGTTAAATGTCAGGAGGCACCGACAGATAGATCTATTTTTTTACTTGTTATAAAAATTGTAAATTTTGTACTCCTAAAGATGGACGTAAAAATAATATATGAATTCATGTATTTAAATTATTTGCTAAGTGAAAAACTTTCGTACCAAGGTTAGAAACTTTCATCCCCATGCAATATCATAGCCATTTTATGAAAAATAGTTGCAAGCTGGCGACAAAAAGTTGGCCAAATACATTAGCGGTTATCATCTTAGATATTGGCTTAGATTTTTGTTTTCCCTATTTCGCATACAATTAAATAGTGATACAGCAAAAGTGGCGTCCACTTTTTAAAAAATTTTCAGTTGAGTTTAAAAAGTTCTTTTATAGATTTCCATGAATATTCGAAATTATTCCTTTTGATTCAGTTTTGAACAATGATAACAATTATGAATTTCATGGAAGAGATGTTAAAAATGAAGTTTAGCCAGGCTATCGATTGAGTGAGTGTTGAAGAAAACGACCGAAAACATCGGCAGTTTTGATTTTTTGCAACATTTTGAATGCAATACTATTATATTTTCAAAGAGTGCGAAAAATACTTTAGGAATCCATGCTTTCTACCTAAATTTCTACCTCATCTGGATTAGGCGAGTTTTGTAATGTTACTACTACGTAAACGTAAAGTTAATAGTAATCAAGTTTGCCATATACACGATATACTGACTATTATTTCACATTTTTTTCTTCTCTTCAATTTTTATCCAGTCGTAAATTAACCATTTTTTTATGTAATTAAAAAATCGACAATCATTCCTCGTGCCCTATAGTAAACATTTATTTTCTTAAATTCAGCCTTAATTGGCCCTTTTAAATCTCATTTTTATTTTATCTGTTTTATTTTGATTAACGATTAATTGTAATAAATGCTGGATTACCTCCGGATACGATACGGTTTTTTTTTTTTAACTGGTATTTAGTTATTCATTATTCATTTCAAATGAATACCATAAACACTCAATAATCATTAAAAATACTCCGTACTGATTATGAATAATGGTTATTCATTTTTCATTTGTTTTATGATTACCAATTATTCATATTCACAAATCATTATTCTGATTACAATTTGCCGAACTCTGTTTCAATCAAGTGCATTTCTTTTGTAACCAACAAATTTACACGTGTAAATTTGTTTATAGATCTATTTCTCGTTTACCAGAGAATTTAAGTGAGTTGTATCATTGAAGACAATTTAAACCCGTTTTAAGAGTGGCCACTTCAGATTTGTTTATCCTTCAATCACTTATTTGCCCAGAGCTTCCGACTATTCCTGTTTGATTTAGGACCGGTTATCATTAGGATTGGTATTCGGCTTGCCAACGTCTGGGCTATCATGTCCAGTCAATCTTCATTTCTTTCAAACTTAGTCAAGGATAGTCTGTATCTCAGAAGTAGACTATCGTGACGGAAATTTTGAAAACTTAACAGAGCTCCTTTAATTTTAAAATTTCTTATTTATTCTCGTCAGATAAAAATTCGTATTGGCTGTGATTGACCATCGGATATTATACTTAAGTTCAAATTTTATGATTGCACACTTGTTTAAAAAAAAAAAGTTTTTGTGAAATATGGTGATTTAGTTTAAACAATGATTGTACTTTTTTTTGATGGACCTGATGTTTTTTATTTGAACTTCACTACTGAAAACGTAATATAAAATAACATCATCGATTTTTTATTTTTTCGTTTAAAGTCCCTTAAAAAGTTTGGCCAATTTCCCTCCCTCACTAAAAGATTCATGCCATTGTAGATATAATTACCGAGGTAAGTGGGCGTTCGTGTTGAGTAATTATGGTAAGTATATTTGTCGGCTTTGACGTGGTATCGCGTGCCGAGAGAATATGGGAATAATTCCTTCCTATTCCTGTGATTAATCAAGGAAGCTTATTAGAAATTGGTTTGACTTATTTCTGTCGCATTATAGGCACTGTAAAAAAAAAAAATATAAAATCATTCCATTTCTTTACTTATTCTATTATATTAATTTTTTGGCAGTTAGCGAACAAAAAAATTTTTGAATATGATGAGAGCAATAAAGAGCTATTTTTAGCTTAATTTTTTTAAAGTATAAATCAAGCTATTAACATTAAATAATAAAATTTTGGTTATCGATGATCGTAACTGGAAACGAAAAATTTGGTGAGTGTAGTGTATGAAAATAGTGAACAAAATCTTATTCAAGTTGATTAATTGGTCAATTTATAGATTTGATTAAAATATTTTTGGTTGACGTAAACTATTAATTAATTATTTTTATTTAAATTCTTATTATTAAATTATTACTTTCACTTACCTATATATGAAATATATAGTAAGTGGAAGTATTGCGATCGTGAAAAAATTCGACTTCCGGTTTTCAACGGAAATACACGTTTTGGGGTCCCCTGAGTCGAAATGACCAAGTCCCGCGAAATGGTCTCTGTGTGTGTGTGTGTGTGTGTGTGTGTGTGTGTGTGTGTGTGTGTGTGTGTGTGTGTGTGTGTGTGTGTGTGTGTGTGTGTGTGTGTGTGTGTGTGTGTGTGTGTGTGAGTGTGTGAGTGAGTGTGTGTGTGTGTGTGTGTGTGTGTGTGTGTGTGTGTGTGTGTGTGTGTGTGTGTGTGTGTGTGTGTGTGAGTGTGAGTGTGTCCGTTGTGCGTGTGTGCGCGTGTGCCTGTGCGTGTGCGTGTGCGTGTGCGTGAACAGACTAGCTCAAAAACTATAAACCGTGCGATCCTGAAATTGGGTATTTAGTGTAGGTATATGCCCGCGATGTGACAGCATAAATTTCATCAAAATTACTTAAAGGGAGGGGGTACTTTACTTAATAACTTTTTAGGTTTTTTTCGATTTTCTCAAAAACAGCTCTAACGATTTTGATTAAACTGAGTATTTCATCTATTTATATGCCCGAGATATGACTGTAAGAATTTCATCAAAATTGATTAACCGGAGGGGGGACTTTACTTAACAAATTTTGTAACATTTTCACGTGTTTTTTTTATTTACTCTAAATCGGCTTTAACGATTTTGATCAAACTTGGTATTTGATGTATGTATATGCCCGAGATATGACTGTTAAAATTTCATTATAATTGATTAACCGGAGGGGGGACTTTACTTAATAAAATTTGTATCATTTTCACGGGTTTTTTTATTTACTCAAAAACGGCTTTAACGATTAACAAAAATAAGATATGGATGTAGAAAAATGTGTGACTTTGGGAAATTATATTTAACAAAACACGTCAATTTCTTATCTAAGTAAGTTGGTATGTGAAAGTTGTGTGTTGCGCGCACGCACCAGATTTTTTTTTTCCAGGCATTGCCGATTTTGAGACTCGGGTTGAACTCAAAACATTGATTTGTATTGGTCCTGTTTTGTTGAAATTAGGAGCATTAAATATTATTAAACTCTTATTTTCTTGCTAATTATTCCTGAAATTTTCACTCTGCGTATTTACTAAGATGACATTCACGTGAAAAACCGACCTTTGTTGGAAGTACATACCGTACAAAAGACACAACCGTGATTATGTAGGCCGTGAATCCGGTACAGTTAAAGGCTTTTGACTGGCTAAAAGAGGAGTCGTGTGTCATTGATTCCGTTTGGTATAATAGAATTTGTGCTAGACCAGTGGCGCGTGTTCCAATGAATGTTCTTCAACGATTGTTAGGTTGTTCATGCAGCCTTTTTGTTACTTCTACCGAGAAAATTCAGTATCTCAATGATATTTAGATTTATTTTGGAAAAGTTTTCATTACAATTAATTTATCGTTTAATAAGAATTAATGTTTTCGAACATAAAGTTCAGCTTATCTCATCAACCGTTTTCCTGATGCTTTAACTGAGGAAATGTTTATTAAAATATATTTTTTCGTATTAATTATTTATTATTTTTGAACCTTGCTGATTTCAGGTCCATAAAAAAAAAATCTTACTTTTACGTCAGTTTTATTATTTCACGACGTTTTATTTTGGTTTCATTAGCTATTAAATACAAAACATGCTACTGGGTGATCAATCTTATTTTTTTGTAAATTTATTTGTATATAGGCAGGCATCTATACCGTGCAATCAATGATATTTAATTTCCTCATTATTTTTTAAATAATAGAGATTTTTGAGTAAGTTTTACGATATTTGTTTCTAGTCCTCTTTTTACCTACCATTTAAAATTTTTTAAAAATTCTGTTCGAAATGATTTTAACTTACAATCTTCGAATTTTATTTTATAAATATCTTATACGCGAGTTTTTATGGCGAGGCTTGTTTCTAAGTCGTCTCTGTTAGTTTTAGGTAATACATTTGATCCTCTTCTTTTCATTTTAACGTTATCAAAAGCTTTTATTCGTCGTATTTGGGAGAAACCGTGGCCTTGTAGTTTCTAATGGTTGACAGCTCTTAAGAAATAATTTACTTCGAATGCTTGATGAAGGTCCCTTCCCATTTCATCGCCTTCTAGGGGAACTAAGAATGCGTTTAATTGAGCTTTAATTTTCCAAGCCATAAATTTTTCATTTAAAGGATTTTCCTTTTGTGAATTATAATCTCTAAAGGCCATTACATTTTGAATTTAAAACAATTTTAATTTTTCAATTTTAATTCAACCACTTTTGAAAAAAAAAAAAATGTTTGGTACTAGTAGGTCATCTCATGTGTAAATTGTTATGCGGTTTTTAAAACCTGTCAATATATGCTGATTTACATTTTTTTTTTTTTATTACAATGAGGGTAACTTTTTTCTTTTGGGGATGATATTGGTCCAACTAACTAAAAGAGATAGCCTATGTGTTTTAGATACTGCATTAAATATATGTACACGCAATTGAGTACTGAAATTACTTATGACCTGATGCCATTGTTCCTATTGTATAACGATTGTGACATCTTATTTGCTACTTAAAAATAAAAAACCTGTACCACTTAACCCATAAAGGGTCTTGGGTTCAGTAGCTCGTAAGGAAGTACTGTTTCATGGTCAGCGGTCGTGGAAGGTGAATTGACCGTGATTACGCTCAACCGCCAGGTTTCCCCCCTTAATTTTTCAATCAAGGGTTCCCACTTTTAGAGGCTGGGTTTAGCCCCTGGAGGGTCTCTCGGCCCCCAAGAGCATATTCGAACTCGAGACCTGAAGCACAGCAACTCGATGCCTTACCAATGTGCTGCCCCTCTGCCTGGTTTGCTACTTACACAATGATAAATAAAAAAAAAACATGTTTAGGTTATAAATGGTTGAAAACTTGAGGAACAAATACCCCGTCACCGTCCTTCACCTCTATAAGTAAACTTTATAATTATATTTATAGAATATTCCGATTATACTTGAACTAATGACCTACGTTTTGGAGGAGGGATTCATCGACTTAACCCAGGTCAGGTCGAAAGTACACAAGTTCAGCCACTCAATGGTCAGAAGGCCTTTCATATTCGTCTCTCTTTTTCGAACAATTTATAACAAATGATATTACACATATAATTTATTTACTAGATTAATAATAGATGAGTATTGTTTCAATGAGACAAAATCAAAACAAATTGATTGGAACTCAATTATAAAAATATGTTATTGTTTAGAGATTATGATATTATTAGTATATTACCCCAAAATGCACTTAGAAATGTTAGAAATTACTTAATTGGCGATGGGGTAGGGCAAATTAAGTTTAAATTAAGCCATCCTCATTCCATTAATAATCCTAGTTTCTGCTGTGAGAAATATTGATATGACTGAAATACGAAAAAATGATCTTACATCAATCGTAATTCAAGCCCCGTTACTAAATATGGTAATAGTCCAAATTACTTAGAGATGGTTTGGACAAAAATAGATAGTGACGATAGTAGATTATCTCTATCCCCTAAGGGAAAGAATGGAATGCCAGTTGTGGGCAACCCGGTGTAAGCGCGGGACTTTATCCAGTAACCACGTGGTCTGACCGCACCTATTGGATCGGGCAATGTACTCACTGTGGTCAGCACTACGCTTCCCGTTCCAGTCGCCCATTACGAAGTTCACTCAGGAGTTTTTTATTTTTACACCTAACCAAAATCACCTTAAGAGACCAACTTGAATAGTATAGAAAATAAAATTTCTCATTGCAAATTAAATCAGATTTTTAATGAAAATAGAATCTGATGACTTATTACATATCTCGGGTCACCCATTAAAGGCACATCATTCTTTTACGGAAAGCATCGGAGGAATCGAAAGAAAACGTATGGCTAATCATAAATGTAGAGTCATTCCATGTCACATCAACACACTTTTTTCCCTCACCATCTCAGATTTTAATGAAATTTGGTACATAGGATACCTTTCTGTAAAAAAAATACCAAATTTTAGCTTAATATCTCAACCGGTTTTAAAAATATAGCTTTGTAAACCCACGGAAAAACGCACAATTTTGAAATTAAAAAATTCAAATTTTGAAAAACAAATTTCTCTTAAACCCTATTGAGTTGCATATCATAAGGGAGGTCAAAGATGCAGTTTTAAAATGATATCAATTTTAACTCTCCATCTCGCCTAGAAGAGCTGCAATTTAAATTTCTAGATGATTCGACAGGTCAAAACCATGCGTTTTTCCATTGATTTACATAGCTATATTTTGAAAACCGGTTGAGATATTGAGCTGAAATTTGGTATTTGTTTTAGTCTACAGAAAGGTATCTTATGTACCAAATTTCATTAAAATCTGAGATGGTGAGGGAAAAAAGTGTGTTGAATGACTCTGTAGCAAAAAGCAAAATCATTAAGATGAACATTAACCAACCAGGAAGATAAACATATAGTATAAATAGCAAAGAAATGGAAGTGGAATTGGAAGATTAAAATTGCTGGAAGAGTAGTTGGAAAGAATAAACGGTTCGGGGTAAGGATGAAAGAAACAGAAGAACTTAAGGATTGCTATATCAAGGATATTGTGGAGAAGCGACTGTTAGGATATTTTTGGAATCTCTTCTGGATGGAAAAAGGAGATCCAGGATAGTATCCAACATCACTTGGTTTAATAATGAATGAAATTTTAAGGGCGTTTATGAAAGAAGAAGAGATGTATTTATTTGGATTTCTGTGTAAAATATTAATGGATTCGTTCTCCACAATTTTAACTTTGGCTTTTGAAAATGGAATCTGCTTTTAATATTATGCGAGACGGCTCTTGTTCTAATTTAGTTTGTGACGATACTGACAATGTTAAAGAATGTTCACTATTATTAAACATCTTGTTGTAAGTTAAGAGCTATTGTTCTGAATCGGGATGAGGTGTTATGTATTTATCTATTTTTTAAAGGAACTAATTTTTTTTCTATTTAGATAAGATAAAGGACAAATATCAGCATTTTTAGTAACAGTGCCGAAATTAAACAGTAAAGGTTATTCTGTCTGTGTTTGTAGTAGAAAACAATTTGTTATTCGTTTGTCGAATTAGTGATGGTGGAATATGATAATAGACTCTTCTGAATATAATCAGGTGACGCATTCTCATCGCTATGGATTCATTAGTATTCTTTTATTATCACCAGCTCTTCCATATTTGATTTAAAATAAGTCAAAATGATTAATAAAACATTTTTACGCTATTTTTTATCTTCACACTGGTTCATTCTCTAAATTCTCTACAGTCAATCAATTTCTGGTCGAAGAATGCAATAATATTGCACGCGGGTTTAGCCGTTCGCGCCACTCGGCCCAATAAGCCAAGACAAAGTAAAGCAATATAAAAAGCAATAATTTATTTTCCGAGTTTAAAAAATAATGACTATATGGCTCTTGAACATTATGTATAGTTTTGAGTGTAGATTTACAGCCTTTGATTATGTTTTAGGCCAATGTAATTGTGAAAAAAATCAACCCTTTTTACAGGTAAAATTATTTCAGATTCGAATCCATCAACCCCAGAAATATTAAAAAATGGTTCTTCAATGAAATATAGCTTTTTCACTCTTTTCATTCAAAAATCCTATAAGGCTAGTTTGCTGGAAGATCTAATTGTGTTTTTACAATTTCATTGATCTAAAAAGGAGTCTAAGGAACGGCCGTATTTTACCTAAACATAATGCTCCCCCTCATGCCTCTGATGCCATTGTTATAAATTTATTGTCAGCAAATTCACTGTTTGTTACTATTATATTAACAGGTGTGAATAAAGATTAAAATTAAAAAAAAAATAAAAAATAAGGAACGGCTGTATTTTACCTTAACTTAAATCTAACTAAGAAATAGAGCATTTGATTCAAGTCGATATCATTTTTAAAACTCGAGATATAAAAGAAATTAGATAGATGCTATTTGATTTTTTTCTTGGCTTTTAAGCCCATTGTAGCAAACGGTAAATATTTTTTTACCAGTATTTACTTAAAAAAAATTAGTCATTTTGGTAATGTATAAGTATATGTTAGTGATTAATTTAATTTCGGATAATATAAATATCATCACTTGTAATATCAGTCTTTCTTAAAAATAAGCTAAAACATATTATCTGGTTAGTCAGTTATGTGAGTTCGGTTGCAGACTTTTTTTTCATTGGCTTCATAAACATGAATCGCGAGTTAAAATTTTAGAATCCTTTATGAATTATTAGAATGAAGCTCTAAACTGAACCTACCTTGAGAAATGTTTTAAGTAAACAACGGTGACCTTCGTTCACGCATAATAATTCGAAAGGTAACAATCTATATGAAGGGTTTATAGGATCCTCTTTATAACGGTTGGATGAGATGTTGGTTATAAGGCATCGGTTAAGAATGTTAGAAACTAGTTAAAATGCAATTTTTTTATGCGTGTGCATTAATCTCATCTGACAAGTACTTCCTTTATGATTTATCAATTATCTTTAAAAATTTGAAATATCCTAAAGAAACATTTCATATATCGCCGAGATATATTTCTTTAGAGACTGCTGCCGGACGGGACAACAATCTTTGAGGGGAGGCCCATTTTGAGAATGGTGTCAGTTTTTCATGACTCACTCCACGCTCGATTAGGGGTTATTTTCACCAAGGCCTATTACACCGGAAACCCGCAGGCATCTACGTGCCTTACGGAACTCTACAATCCACCTTAAGTTCATAAATCGAGAAATTTTATAATCCAAATCTTAGGATGTGAATTCCAGAAGCATTCATCTTTTATTCAATCTTATCGATGTAATATTGAGCACAGAAAAGGCACTAGAACGGAGCGTTGAGGCAGTCCGTTTGAAGTATAAGAATAGCTCTGAGATTTATGAGCCCTTGTAGAACGGAGAAAAAGCGGCAGACGAGGAATGATTGGGTATTATGTGGGAGTAACGGTTCCTATGTGACATGTATCCCTTTGTGTCATATTATAGCACTGCAAGCCTTCAGGACTTCAAAAAACACTCCATACCGTATAAATTCATCTTTGAAAAACGTTATTTTTTGTTAACTGTTCTATTGTTAGAGCAACTATGGTCGGACCTTGTCTTGGCACGTTAATTTTCTAGTCTTCCGCGGATCAGTCGTAGTATCCAACCTAATTTAGATTCTTTAAAGCAAGTGATTATTGTGTGTAGGTGAAAACCTGGCGGTTGAGCGTGAATTAGTTCAAATCACCTAGCACAAACGCTGTTATAAACGTACATAATCATCCTGGTTTGCAGTGGCACAGGTTTGTATACTTTATAAAATGAGGTATGACATTTTTTTTTTTGTCATCTCATAAATTAATTATTAACAAGGACATGCGTTAGTCTTCGATAAAAATGATTTTGAGTGTACGATGTTTCGTAATGTGTGATGGAATTTTTACATAAAACGGTGTTTTGGCGAGAAGCTTCTCCTTACACCTGTTTTGCCTGAAATGTCTTCTCTGAATACTTATCAAACCGTGAAGAAGTCCCCGGGCACGTGTCTTTTTTTCATGATTTTTCTTGGAAAAGTCACTTTTCATTTTTAATTAGAATCTTCTAACGCTAGAAGGCTGGAGTTTTCAAGAAAATGAAAACAAAATTCCAGACCGTCCCCACTGACCCTGAGTTTTTAAAATAAACGTACTTATAAACAAAGCGTGTTAAAAATCTTCTCTTAAAACAGTGGTTAAATTTGTTGATAAAGTTAAAATTGTTTTGTTCTGGACTGATTTGACTTTTATCGACTAAGTTTTTAATTTTATTCCTAAAAGCCTATGGCCTAATATAGAAGCCTATGGTGGAAAAAGGTGTTAACTCACTTCTAACGAGTTTAGAATTTAATGAGTTAATACCTTTTTAAAATAATCAATCTCATAAACACAAACACTTTGCTCTAAGCAAAAGCTCATTTTATTCATTTAACTATCAGATGTTGACATTTTAAATTTCTAAAACAAACTCTGATACCGTCGATAAATTAATTAAGGAAAAAGAAAATTGAGAAAAAAAGGGAGTTAACATCTTCAAAAAGGTCAATTGCAATTGAATTTTCAATGGTATGATTACGCTTGACGGCGGTACGTTAATAAAATCCCTGGATTCATTTAGTTTTCTCACTCAATAAAAATAATCAAGTGCACATTTATACCGTAGATAATTTTAATGTGAGGGATTTATTTCAGTATTTATGTTTTTGATGGCTAACCATTTCGGTCTGAATTTTTAAACCTCTTTATGTGTATTTTTTCGTTATTTATTAATTGCCTGGCGATTCCTTTCTTTTTTAACATTTAACATTGACAGTTAAAGCCCCTTGTGGCAGTTGGTGTATTTTAAAAACTAGTTAAAGAAGGAATACATTTTCCTACAGTAACCAACCTTTTCTTCTAATCAGGTTTTGAATTTTTACTATTTAAAATAAGTAGTGATTCCGGCCAAGCAAGTTTAGTCTATGAGATCTCTGTTGGATTTGTTCGTTCGTTGCAGTTTTAATTTAACTTTCTCTGGCATTATTTTTAGTTAGTGTAATTATAAATTTCTTTTTATCGACTCAGATGCTGTTATTTGTTCTCGTTACCTTTCATTGTGGTTACCAACAATTAATTATTTGTAGATGCTATATTCATCACCCACAACCTGTTTATATTAATGTTCTGTTTGCTCTAAAGTAGCCATTGGTGCGCCTATTTTTAGAGGTAGTTTAATCGCTCGCATACTTCACTACTTGCTAATGGATAAAACTCATCAGGCTTAACGACTTCATTAGGAAAAGAGGCTGTGAAGGTATGTGTAGATATATATCAAGTCGTATTTGTATAATTAGTGAAGGAGACGTTAGCTGTAGACCAAAAACTCTCTATATCTCAACACTACTTGTTACATTTTCGTAATAAGCGAGTTGTGCTCTATGTTGACTTTATTGATTATTATCACTGTTAGTAAAGTTGTTCATCTACTTTAGGTATCTATTTGATTGTTACAGAGGCCGTCAGTTGACCAAGGTATATCCTTAATTCGATTTGAATGAAATCGCCAAGAATTCATTCGGTTCTGAATGATGGGGGTCACCTTTGTTTAGCATAGCAACCTACAATCCTAAAGGTCTCGGTTTCGCGTCCCGCGGTGGCCCTATGATTTTTTAAAGGGAGAAAAAAATCCCTGGCTATGTCGTCCTTGGAATGGGAGTTCCCGATTCTGTATAATTTCAGGTACTCGTTAAAGATCCCAATCCTAGTTATACCTGGATAAGGAAAATTTAGGACTCCCACTATAGCATTTTCGGATTAGCCTAAGTGGCATAAAATGACGTTAAAAAAACTCTTTTATATGTGTTGTAACGAATAGATTTAGCTAAAAATTAAGGGAATATTTAGGATTAAAAATAAATAAAATAGAAGGAAAGTTTTGGAATACTCACTATGTGCAAATGGACAAGGATACAAATGTAAGAAACTAGCTAAACTGCACTTTTTAAAATTTGTATTCGGATTTCGATGTTTCTTTTCTTTACTAAATCATTATTATAAGAAGGAATAATTCTGAATTAATATTTATATTTCCATTAATATTTTTTGGTCAATATTTAGGGGGTATGTCAAGTAAGAGGAGGAATAATGTAAAATTATGAATAGAAACATGAAGATGTCGTGCACTTGGTCAACGTGCATGAAAGTGATAGATCATGTTTCTCAGAAGAAGAAAAAAATCCCTGTGTGAGTCATTGAAGGAGACGGCTGGCTGACTGGAGACATTAGAAGAAGCCTATTTACAAGGAACAATCCTCTTTTTAACTCGCTAAGAAGACAAACAGGCGAAGCATGAAATGACGTGAGGCCATCTTCCAAGCGGCGTGGGGTTGTTAAGAAGTGGAGGGATCGCCTGGGGAACAATGGGCTAAGCGCAGCCCCGGTACCCTTGCTGTCACTAATAGATTTTAAAGAAACGGTTCCGCTGCTATTGAGGATACCGGCAGGTCAGCAGCATCTGCGGCAAAGGATGAATCGTTGGGAAATTAGAGAATCATTATCGGTTAGTTGATCAAAATTTATCTTTAAGAAGATAATTAACCAAACACAAAAGATACTTTCGTGATTGTAAAAATAATACTATTTATATAAATAATATTTTACATAATAAAATAATTTTTGAAAGTATGTACATAAGAGAAGTATAAACATCAATTCATCTGACGTCCTCGTGGAAATTAGCTCCTCCACTCGTCTTTTTTTTTGTTTTGACTGAACATTCTGAAAAAGTTACTAAAGGTCTACCGCGACTTGGTTCTGCTTTATCATCAATGTTCAAAAATTGTTTGTTGTCTACTGTAAATGTGCAGTCCATGTTCAACCATACTTCGTAACGTTTTTCAAAATGAATTTTTCTACGACTGCACTCACTCCATTTTTGGCTCAAATTCTAACAAAACAATCTAACTTTATCTTCCAAATCGGTAATTAAATCAGGCTCCAATTTTTTCCCTACTAAATGAGACAAGACGGCATCTTTCTTACAGCTGGGAGCCGCAGGAATCCACTTTTCAAAGAGTTTTCGATTTTTAAGACCTAAAAATGATACTCATGACTATTAGGAAAATTTAATACGAATTCAGTTCCAAAATTAAATGAGAGTTTTATTTTTAATTGACAAGTCAAATATTACTTTTATAGGATAATGCAGTAAACGCAATTTCCAAATACAAATTAAATATATGTAAAGACAAAATAGTAGCTACATTGATTTTATAAATATATTTTTTTAATTAGGGCATACTTTCATACACTCCTTGAAATTATTGATATTGGTCAATTTACTGTAGTAAAAACAAATATTTTTTATGGAATTGAGTCTAAAAACGTATCTAATTAGAACGGTTTTCAAACAAGCGCTGAGTGCCTGATTTCATTTGAAAAAAAATTGTCAAAGTCAGAGTCGCAGGTTATCGCAAATTATCTTTATAAATTTTTATTCTAAATTAGTAAGACTACAAATATTAAAAAAATGAAAGAGGTGTTTTGCGGACATTTTGTAATATTTCACTTTAAAGTTAGTAGAACATCGAGAGAGTCAAAACTGTTTCCCTTGGCCATATTTTCCAAAATAATTTCGACTTTCACATAAAATAAAGTACACAATATACCTCTTTTAAACAGAAAGAAGGCTAAATGAAAAGATTACGACAAAGCCAATGTTTACATCTAGTATTTACTTTCGATCTAAAATCCTTTCTCGACTAATACGAGTAAGTAAGTGGTCACTAATACTGTTTTTTTCGAAACATTTCTTAAATTTTACATAGAAACATTCTTAATTTTAATAGCGATTGAGTAAACAAATGTATGTAAGTATTGTAATTAATGATCATTTGCATCTTTAGGAACATTTTAAAGACAAATTCAAGAAAAAAATAAAAACTTGATTTTTTCGATTTTTGTCCGTTGATCGAAGCTCTGTGCGTCGAGTTGAAAGTGATTTACTTTTTTTTTTTTCGAGAACAATTAAGTCATTGCTAATTTAATTTTGGAGGGGGAGGGGACAAAATATGATTTTAGAAATACAGATTACTTCTTCACAAAATAAGACTGCTGAAAGCAGTTGTGAGGCTTCTCTTTCCGATGAGGTCCGGGCAGAAGGTCACGAATTCATTCCTTTCCCAAAGCAGTGAGGTTGCTCATTCAAAATCTTAACACACCTTTACCATTTATGAGTCATCATTCTGATGGTTAGATTGTGACTGATATAAATAAAAACTCCGGCAAGATCGCTCTGATGACGCCTCGTTCACATAGATGCCTTTTAGATTGGTTTTTTAGTAAAGGATGAAAAATGATATTAAAAAACAATAATAAATTTAAAATACCGACCAGTAGATTCGTGATTAGTTTAATAATCAATTTTAGACAATTTTGAGATCGCCAAATTTTATTGTTCAAACTGTTTCGAGTGGGAGGAGGGAAAATTCAAGACCCCGTATTATTAATTAATCTAAATATTTTCAATAGTGCAGCTATTAGGCTGATATGCGAAAGAACAGAAGAATTTTCAAAAAATGCAGAAGTAAAAAAACATCGGCTTAAAGGAAGAAAGGCGTTCCCCTCAAACGCTTTACTCCGTCACTAATAAACTTATGCATACAATTCCTAATACCGAAAACTTCATTCGGCAAAAACCAGCAAACATTTCGACAACGAAGTTGTTACTTAAATTTACCCTAGCTTTTACGGTATTGTTTTTTAACCTTAAGTTTTTTGTGCAATCCATACTACATTACGCTGGATTGTTATATAAATATGATTGTTTAAATAAGCAATAACTTACAAGTATATTATCTTCTTCCTAATTGCAGCTTATTTTTCGTATGGTGTAGGGTTGTATTTTAATTATTGGTTCGTTAGTGATGGAAGGAACCAAAGCTGTTTTTTTTCTCTTACAAATTCTTCGGACTTCATGTTTCATCCAATGCATAAGTTATTTGCGCAGCTTCTTAATTTGTTTGATTCCGTGAGGAAAGGTAAACAAAAAGGTTATGCATGTAGCTTATCAGACATTTCGTATAGTCTATTTCTCAAATGCTTTTTGTTAAAATAAATAATAAATTATGCTTCGAAGGTTGGTTTTATTCGATTAATTTCATTATCAAACAGGTAGCCTAGGTAACTTGGCGCAATTAAGTAATACCATAATTAATTAAAATTAATAACTAATTACGAATTAGGTAAACTGTTTTCTTTCCTTGTTCACACCCATCGAGTGAAACCCCGATAACATTGCTATATTTCTAATGCTGATTTCCAATATCTATTTTAGAGAGGGCGAATCATACTGATATTAATTATCTTTAGGGGGAAAGATATGGTAAAGGCAGAATCGAATAGATTCGATTGGGGCCCGACCTTCGCTGTGACACCAAACAGAATCAGCAACTTTAAACAGTAAACATTATGTTTATTACAACTTTTAAAATCGCTGAAACCTCATTTATCTAACCAGGAAAGACTGTCTCCCTATATTTATTGTTTGATTCAAATTAAATATAATGTTGCAATTTACACGTTCCAATTTGTATTCATTGCTTCCTATTTTATTTTTTCATTTGAATATTATAACTTATCTTCTAGCCATTATAGCGAATGTTGCTGTTGCTTTACCTGTTACCTACTAGATGATATCAAAGAAGCTTTTTCTTAAAAATAGCGTTGAATAATCATGACCTTAGTAGTATTGTCTTTCTAAAGTGAAATATTTATTGCTAATTGCTCGATAAATTTTGTGTCAATAAAGTTAATGGTATGTATTTTATGTTCTGATAGTTAGTAGTAATAAAAAGTAGTGGAGAATCATGAATTTTGGTTGGTGTTAGAATTATTTCATGGAGAATCCCATGTGGGAGGTTTCCTTCAGTACCTTTTATCTAGAAGTTAAATAAAGATAAAATTATTGACCTTCGGAAGCTGATTCATGAGCAATAGTCATGGGTTTTACCTACCCCAACTTACTTGATAATGCAGCCGAGATTAAAAAAATTAAATATAAATATTACCGTTTGAAGTTTGGCCTTGTTTCGAAGTTGGCTATGTTAACTAAACTTAAAATCTAGTTTCGGTTTATTCCTATCTTTCGAATAGGCAATTTTCAACTAAGAGCAGACCCATTCAGCACAACTTCTGAGGATTTTGTGGTGTCTTTCATATTTGTTCTTAGGTTAAGGTCGACATTTAGGATTAGTGCTGATGATTCGATTTGGTACCTTCATTTTTCTTCTATCCGGAAAATATTAAAAATAAGAATGTACATGAAAGAGAAAATATATTTAATGTAATATTCTTATTATAAATGAAGCTTGGAAACCTATTTATTGGAATGTTAAAAACAGTATTCATCCTGAACTGAAATCAAAATCATACTAACAGACCTAATTAGGTGGTACTGGAAAATATTTTGGAGTGTTATTAATTTATAGTTTATGATAATTTTTAAAGCTTTTTACATAATTTAGCGATTTCCCAAAATCAAACATATTTAGTTTTTACAATTACTATCTGTCTTTAAAGCCTTTTTATCACTAGAAGTTTTTGGTAAACTTATGTAATTTTTTTTTATGTATTATCTAATAATAATACAAATTCAATCTCCCAATTATTTTTCTTCTTTAATGCTTTTAATTTTATGTTTCTTGAAGCTTCATATTGCGAGATCTAACGGTAATTATTTGATTTACATACAGTAATTATTTGATTCACTCTCAGTATTGAAATCAAAAATTTAAAGTGATCTATCAAAATATTTTGTTGCCTTACTCTGTAAATGAAGTAGTGATCCTTTATAAAATGATTTCGATTTAAAGTTGTTACATATAAAAGATGCACTCAGAAACTGAAAGAGTATTCTGTTTTGAATATTATTCCTTCCACGTTGGGGCAATAAATCTAGAAGAGGGTAACACATCCGCTCACACGAAACATTGCCCACGGTGTTAGTCTTGTTTTTATTCCATGCCTTCTTTATTAAACTATCGTTGAGGATGAAAAATTGTCATGTCAGTATGTACATGTTAATGAGCTGTTTATTGGTTTGTAATTTTTATCTAAAAAATGTTGCCTAGTGTGAACAGTAGTTACAAATGAGGTATAGAAGAACGGTTCATTTGTTGAAGTCTCAACAGAATACCATTAATTTTTTTAAATTCCAATAATTGTATTAATGTAGAGGTTCTCAAACTGGAGAAGGGTGCTTTGGCGGGGAGGGGAGCAAAGCTTAGTTAATTTTGTAATAAGTGCTGCCTAAACATGAGAAAAAAGGAAAACCTCACAGATCTTTATTGCATTAAAAATATAACTGAAAGAATGCCAATTAAGAATAACTAGTAAAAGGAAATTTTTTATAAAAAATGCACTATATATAAATTTAAGGAGGGTGTGGTTTACTGTTAAACATGTAAGGGAGTGTTAGAAAATAAAAGTTTTAGGACCACTGTATCACTTTATAGAGCACCCCCATTTTTACTGTACTAAAAAAAAATAGGGAAGCTTTTAGCGATTTTGATTTATTCTTTATTCTTTATTCCTCCCATTGAAATAAAAACTTTTTCTGTAGGATTTTATGTTTACTTATTTTCTTCCGTATCTTAATGTCTGAATTCAAATCCGTTCATGATGTTATATTTAGTGATTGTGCGGATTCAAACGTCTCCGTGGTTTAATATCAGTTATTTTGAATCCCGGCTGATACATTCACGTAAAACCGTTTTTCATAACAAGTTTTGAAAAACATCCAATTTGGATTAGATAAGAAGAAAAGTAGAGAAAATAATTGCGGATTGTCCAGTATTATTTCAGATCCTACCTCGGTTTAAATTTGCTTTAGCATGCGCCATTTTCATAAAATGTTTTAAAATACTATATTTCATTAATATTATTATTTTTTTTTATTGGTTTTTAGATTTCGTCATATATGTAACATTTCGGACCTATTTAAAATATGTAGTTCAGTAATTTTTGTTGTATTAAGATTTTATTAATTCTTTTACAATTCGACCTAATCATTGAACTTGAAATACATGTAAGTTTGATAGGATAAGTAGACTGTTGTATTTTATATTATAATAATTTACCCATTTTATTTTTAAAACAGTCTCATCTTTTTTATTTTGTTCTTACATCAGAAGCTTTCGGTGCTTGGCACCATATTCATCTAAACGTGTGACGAAGATGAATCTCATCAAAAAAATTTTTAGAAATCAGACGATGTCCACTAGGATAATAAAATACAGGTATGAAAATGCTAAAATAACTAATGACAATAAAAAAATATTGTACAATAAAATATTTTTATATAATTATAACATGATAAATATTTTTAGATGAAGATGGTGCCAAGCACCGAAAGCTTCTGATGTAAGAACAAAATAAAAAAGATGAGACTGTTTTAAAAATAAAATGGGTAAATTATTATAATACATGTAAGTTTTTCGGACCCTGTACACACTTATTTAAGGAATTTTTGGAGACAATAAGATAATGCGCCTTCAGAATTTGTCGACAGAAATTAATTATCGATTAACGATTCTAATCTTAACACACCAAATATTGCAGCAAATTTGTTTGTGGTGCAGTTTTTGTGCTTTCTAAGATAAGTTCAAACTATCCTTGACGATTCTATAGCGGTTTAAATGCTGTATTGAGCACGTACCAAGATATAGGAGATTTATATATTAAAAAAAAGTGTATCTGTTTATTATCTTTAAGCGAAGAAATAGAGCGAGCTGTATACTCGTATAATTAAAATTAATCTTGTCAATAATTTCTTATCAATTATTCATTTTTGAATCTATTAAAGTAATGATCAAAATAATGAATCTAATTGTTCCTATTGTTGCAACTTTTATATTTATGGTGGTTTAAATATATTTTAAGTTTGAGGAGTGGAAATTGTATGCGGCTTGATGTTTTGCTAGTGTTCAATCCCCGACCGAGAGTACTTCAGTTGAAAATTTTCTCCTTCCTATCAAATATTTTTTATTTATTGTTTAATTCGCTTCATTTTCGTATTAGTTTTTTTGGACAAAACCTACCTAAAATCTATTTTATTTTAGAAAGAGAATTTTGATTTTTAATCATGTATACTTTTGCCTATATATTCCGTTTTACGTCTTTGTGAATTACAATAAATATTTGTTTGGATTATAATAAATAATTAATCCATTAAAAAGTAAGAATTTTATTTGAATTGAGTAGGCATTAGGTAATTAATAGATAGCATTAGACTATCTATGGTCTTCAACCGAAGATAAATTATTTAAAGGGATAATCTAGTTTAGTCGATTTTTCATGGGACCAGAAAAGATAGAGATACAGTTGGAATCGGATTTTTTTTTTTTTTTTTTATGACTGCGAATCTTACCTCGCAATTTTCATTCTTTCTCCCCGTAAAGCGAAAGTTCAATAGAATTTGTAGAAAAGAAACTAGTTATGCGTTCGTAATGACACTTATTCAGCATATTTTAATGCCTCGTTATTTCCGCAAATCATTGCTACACCAGAGCTTCGAGACATCATCCCCTCGCATAACGGTGAAAGGACTTATCTGAAAGGGAAGAAGGCTATTACGTCAACGGGGTTGATGAGGCAATTACATAAAAGTTGCGTTTCACCCGCTCAATGCACTTTTTTATTAGCTTATTGTTGTAATATCATCTCATAGTTGTGGTTTCCCATTCATTGTTACTAAAAACCTGCAGTCCTTTTAATGATTATTAATGCTACATAATAGTTATTAAAGGGTGCTGAGCAATTACGTATTTATGGCTTGTAATTAAATTAAATTTACATTATCAACTCATTTTGTAATGTTGCTTTTTCTACACTTCGAAAAATGTATTTATCTGTCTATGAAAAGCTCCGTGGTTTATCAGTATAAAAGTGTTGGATTCACCATTATTAAAAATAATGAATAGTCCAAAAGTGACAAACAATATACTCATTTTATGCATATGTGTTGATCTTGTAAAAAATCAATTTTAATTTTTTTTTATTTAACTTTTTTTTGTAATTAACTAGCTCTATCCATGTGAAATTCATTTGGGAAATATAAATACAGCGAACTGAAGACGATTCGTGTTTGTTTGAAGTAAAGTAAATTTTCATTATACTCCATTGAAAACTTGTTGAATTTCTTTTTATTTGATTACAGAAAGTGATTCTTTTCCTTATTAGCTACTAGCTGGGGTGCCCGGCTTCGCTCCGGTAGTTGTGTGGTAGCTTTAATACCAGAAAAACTTTAAAATTAAAGGAAATAGGGAACAAAATTAGCACCTTCTTGAAAATTCTGTTTTAACTTGGTATCAATATTCTGCAGAGTTGAGATCTGCAGAGTGAGCCCAAATAAGGAACCCTGTATAATTTACAGGGGGTTAAAAATGGTAAATGAACAATTAATTTTGCTGCAACTTTCTCGAGTTATGAATCGTTTCTGTGATTCTGAATCCTATAAGCCCATTCCAAGTAGTCAGCAGATAATAAGTTATTAGATTTTAGTTGAAAAATCTGGTATCTCAGTTAAAAAAATTATATTTCGAGTAAAACTTAAGCTCCGACTACTATGATGGTCCTATTTGATTCAGAAGTATAGAAACTACCGAAGATTCATAGACATTTTTTTTAAGACCTTGCTTCCATTTCAACCTCCCTAAAATATCCCCCCGAACACGTTCTGCTTACCTCCAATCTTACTACTATTACAAAGTGAAAACCAAAATTTCTTGAAGGCACAATTTTTTCATCATATTTCTTTTTATCTTGAACTATGAGGGATGATAAAATCTTGAATGCTGTTATTGGAGTTAGTCGTTTTGTCAACTGGAATGCTCATCATACATAGTAATCAAACCAACTTCTTTTTCATAAATACAATAAGAACACTTCAAAATTTTTATTTTCGATTTATATTCAGTCAATTCATCTCTTTTTTTATGTCTGATTTTATTCGCTCACGGTACGACTAAGAAATCTTCACTCATATTGCATTAAATTTACTTAAGTATATATTATATATAGATTGAATGTTATGTGCTGATCATATATTAGCCTTCTTATGAGAAAACTAATTCTTTAAGGAATCCAGTTGGTTTTCTAATTGATTGCAGAGATGTAAAATCATTATTTTATTTTGAAAGCAAAGGAGAAACTAATTATTTTCGCTTAATTTTGTAGTAATTTAAAATGAACAGCTGAACCAATATATAACCTCTACAATTTGAATTGGATGAATGAACAATAAACATTGAGTGAAACGACCTACCCTAGCGCTTCCTGGTAGTCTCAAGCTCGAACTAAATTTTTCATTCATAAACTCGTATCTCAATCTCAGAGACGCTAATTAAATGGTGCGAGAGGCATAAAATTCCAGTCTTTTTTTCTTCAATTTTACACTCCTAAGAGAAAAACGGAAACCTTCTTTTCCGTTAGGAGTCATATGGCTAAACGACGACATAACTTCCTTAATCCTACGTGGAGTCGTTTTTGAGCCTTTTCGGCACGCACATTGTACACTTTTCTTTATAATATATATTGATTAAAATAGCAGCTGTTTAAAATATAGCCTAAATTTTCCATACAAGGACGGGAAAAATTAAGCTTTAATTTAAACTAGCACTTAATTGTGATGTTGCTAAGATAGTGACTTTAATTTATTTACATAAATGTTCATGGCACGTTCAGAAAGTGTCAGTACGGTACCGAAACGGTTTTCTAAAAACTTTCGATTTAATGGAATTTTAATAATGGTGCAGATCCCATTGAATTATACCGTATCTTCTCAAAATGTAAAGAACAAAATTCAATCCCGTTGCGATTTGTAGACATCTTTACCATTTTGAAATCACACCCCCTCCTCCCCCACACCCAGTTTTTCAACTTACTTAAAATTTACTGTATCAACTCATTTTGTAATGTTGCTTTTTCTACACTTCGCAAAATTTATCTATCTGTCTAAAAAGCTCCGTGGTTTATCAGTATAAAAGTGTTGGAAAATCGAAATTACGATTTTAGCTTCTCCGTGAAATTCTCTTTAATTTGATTCATTCCTCATGCATCTAAATGCATCGTACTTGGTTGCCAAAAAATGTATCTAAATTTAATAGAGCTATATTTATAGTTTAACTAGTTCTAATGTTATTTGTAACATTTACCAATGAAATGTTCATGCAACAAATAAGCAAAAATAGATTTTTTCAAAATTTCTCAAAATAATCTCTGGAAAAAAAAAAGCTTAGAATATTACAATTCCATGTTCTAATTCTCAATCGTAACTCATTTATTAAGATCACTACATAACGTATTCACTAATACAATGATTTTGTAATAACCACCGAAAACATTGTCCCATATACTCGGACCCGATTATGATGTGTTATGTGAATATTGAAATTTTATTTTTGTATAGCCGCCCGTTTATTGCGTTTAACTGGTGTCACCTGTGGTGTAGTGGTTAGCATGGCAACCTACAATACTAAAGGTCGCGGGTTCGCGTCCCGCGGTGGCTCTAGGATTTTTTAATGGGAGTAAAAAACCCTTAGCTATGCCGTCCCCCCGGGGTCTATGCCCACTAGGACGTAAAATGGAGGTCCCGATCCTGTACGATGTAAGGTACTCGTTAAAGATCCCTATCCTTATTATACCTGGATAGGCAAAATTTAGGACTCCCATTGTAGCATCGTCCGATTTGCTATAGTAGCATAAAAATGGACGTTTAACAAACAAACAATAGCGTTCAACTAAGGTGATTGTCACGTTGTCATATATATATATGGTGTGGCGGCGACAACTGGTTCGTTTTGTTGTGTTTTATGTTAAATCGCATGGCCTTCTTGGACTGCTCATTTAGTGCCGGAAGTTTCAATTTGTGTCAATTTAAAGTCCAGAATCTGTTAACTTACTCTTTCGCATGTGGCGACGCTAATTAATATAGCTGAATTGTGTATAAACAATCTTATCAAGACCTCAGACAGATTTTCTGTTAAATTCCCTTATGCTTGGTTCTCTGTTTCTTAATTAACCCATGTAGTTTTACATGTAGGCAGAGTAGCTGAATGACTGGATATGAGCTTATTAGCCAGATAGATTCATATGAGGATATGAATATATCTGAATATGAGCCTTACTAACATTACTACTTGTGCATTGTTTTGTTGTGCTAACCAGAACCTAATATTTATATTTTATTTTTAAATTTTACGTTTTATATTTTTTTCATCACTTTTATCTTCTTTGGCAAACGTTAATCAGGCCTTTATCTTATTAAATAAAGTCAATCTAATTTGGATTGTCGCGACAATATTATTAACATCTTTACGTTAATAATAATAACTAGCATACATCGTCTTATAACTATGTAGTCATGGCACACTGTCCAAGACATCTTTTTCTCTTAGCTTCCCAAATGGCGTACCACACCCCTACGCACTGTTGCGGTTCTGGGAAAAAGTCACTGTCAACTGGTTCTAGAGGAAGCCAGAGCAATCAAGCCACTTGGAGTAGGGTCACGTAGGATTCTTGGTCTTGTGTTCATGTCTTCCTCTCCATATATCAGCTGAAAGAGTGTCTTTCTTGTTCTCAGGACAATGGGACTTAGTTCAGGTTCTATGATGGAGAAATCTCCAACTGTCGCTTCAACATCTTCGTTTCTGAATTTTAGTCTGAAAGCTAGAAATGAATGGGCCATGATCCCTTCTTACCTATAAAAAGTCAACCAGTCATCTCAACGGTCCGTAATTTTTGCTTTTCACTTTCCTTATTGGGCTTTTATTTTATTTTACTAAGTCTGTGAGAGCTTTGTTTGTTTATTTAACGTCACTTTATTTCACTAAGGCTAATCGGACGATGCTACAGTAGGAGTCCTAAATTTTGCCTATCCAGGTATAATTAGGATAGGGATCTTTAACGAGTACCTCACATCGTACAGTATCGGGACCTCCATTTTATGTACTATCCGAGGGACGGCATAGCTAAGAATTTTTTACTCTCATTAAAAAATTCTATGGCCACCTCGGGACGCGAACCCCCTGTGAGAGCTTTGATCCGTAGAATAATTCAGGATTTCCTTGATTCTTGGACCGTGGTCCTACGTCTCGCTTTCACGTTTCCTGTATCGTCTTCCTCATTCTCTTGCTCTGGTGATCTTGCTGTTTAGTCCGTTCTACTAGGGATCCACATATTATTCAAGTTTTTTTTTTTGTTCGTTTTTTTGTCGACTTAAGATTTCTACTTTATTATTTTTTTAGATGAGGAAAATAGTATTCTATTATGGCGGCCTAATGTATTCTGATATGTATATATTAATTACAAATTATATACATTTATACTATCGTGACATGTTTTCTCTATTATGAAATTTCAATAATTAAACAGTTTTTCACTTACCCTTAAGGAGAATGGCCACTGTTATCCTTTAAAAATTATTATCTAGTAATAAAATGAATAGTTCTTGAAATATCCAGAATAATTCTTAAGCACCAAATCTTGGCTGGGACCTTTATTACTAATCGTAAATATTGCTAAATATTTTACCGACTACCTTACATTTCTTAACTAATCAAACGGTCAACCAAATAGTTCTATTTAAATAATTAATCAATTAAATTTAAATATTTTTCCTATAAATAGCATTAAACTCTGCAGTTATTTTTCCGTCAAGTACCCCTATTATATTTTAAAAACACCGTGAAAAATTTAGTTGCCTTGAGAAAAAAATATATATAAACAATACAAAAAATATGACTTAACGTTAGTAATATTTATCCTTGTTTTTTTTTCCTAAATTGTCTTTAGTGTGTCATTAATTAGTTACCATAAGCAACTGTTTATGTGATTTTGTTGATTTTAAAACGTTTTTCTCTGTTTCAGGTAAGTAGGACATACTTCTTTTTTGGATTGAAATGTATTGGTAAGTTTACGTATGCATTTTCGATAGATGTTCCTAATGTTATTTACTCAAACCAACGACTTCAAAATTTTGAAATTAATTAATTCTTCCTTTTCTTTATAACTAAAATTGTACATATTAAAAAAAAAGAACAAACAAGAAAACTCAATCCATTTTCTTAATGCGTCAACGGTTGTGCTGCGTCAAGTTTGAACAGATTGACAGATCACGCTGTATCGCTTAATATTTTTCTATAAAATAATAAGCTTATTTATTAATTTCCAACTTTTTTAATTTTAATTCATTATTTAAGCTGGCTGAACCTTTAATTTTTTATCTTTAATTAATCGCCAGAAAAAGAAAGGAACAACTGTAATTATCAAAGGTAGTACCAGAATCACCGCCGACAATAGGAAGGGGCCTTCAACCCCGGGTTTCCCCAACCTTTTGATCCAGTAGCAAGCAGTTAGTGGGAACATTTTTTTGTCGAGCCCTCCTAAGACTCTTGGAGTGGAAAATTGATTAGCGCACTCTCTGTGGCAGAACCTCTTCATCGAGGGTATTGCGAATCGTGGGCGGTGGGGAAGGTTAAGAGTTGTTAAGGGGGAATGCGGAGCTGATATTTCTACCGTGAACATGAAGAAGGTGGTAGTAGGGGTTTATACGGTAGCGGGTATGGCCGACTAGGCTAGGAAATACGCGTTACCACGAACAACATATGATTAGGAACACGAAGATAACAAGTTCATAACCCAGTCAGGGGATATTTAATAGTACTCTGCATTAATCTCCTACCCTCTCCCCTTGCCCGGGAAACGCCGGATATCCTAAGAGGCTAGGAAGGGGATAAACTAAAAAAAAATGGGGCTTAAAGTAGTCAGTGAGTACATTATTAAAAGCAAGTAGAATTGGCAGAAGTAAAACCTTGCTGTGGCAATGTACTTTTCGATTCTGAGGCGGGTTGTTCCTGAAGTTGGGAGACCCTCCTATGCCACTCATAAACACGTAGTTGTATCGTGACGAATGTGCGTAATCTCAGTCAAACCACTTTCCTGCACAACCGCCGACGCAGAAACAGTACTTCATTTTTGAAGTCATTAACCCTCGATGGGTTTTAGTGGTACATGTGTTAAAATGTACTCGTTGTCGAGGTTAAGGGAATATAACTATTGTATACACGTATTGAAATTAGTTAAGGAACCTTATAATATCTTTAGTAAAATCTGTTGACTTACCTTTCGGCCTTGGTTGACCTATCATGTTCCGCAGCTGGTTTCTGATCTTGAGGACATGGGCTTCCCAAGCCTCTTGCAGGCTGAGGATCAGCTCGGTGTACGCCTCATCCACTTTCTGTTCCCAGGAACTGGTATTGATCAGCGGTTGTTTACTTCCTGCCGATAAAAAATTTACATCTTTTAGTGACATGATAATTTTTTCGTGTTGGTATTATGTTAAATAAGTTCAATATATAACATCCTTTATTTTCTATTATGAATTTAAATAGGTTTGAGTGTATATCAGTGTTCGATGTTCATAATTTAGCCTTTCGCCCTTTTAAAATGACTTACTTTGCTTGATGGGGATACCTCATATATGCTTGATGACGAAGTTGCCCATTCTCGTTAGGCCTAAAGTAAGACGAAAGACAATTGGCTGTTCTCCCTCAATTATTGAAACGATGGGGTATTCTGTATTATGTATACACTTAACCTATTGTGGAAAAAATGAATTTATAAAAAAAAAATTAAACTAATTTTTTTCTGTAATAATTTTTTTTTTATTTACCTTATTATTTAATTATTCCCCTTAAGTAATAATAAGAAAGCTTCTGCAATTTCAAATTTTAAAACACCTGATATATTTCTATAAGGATATATATTATAAATACACCCTAGGGCTAAGAAAAAGGTGCTTCTATTTGGTTTTTTAATTTGAATTTTCAATTAAGTAACTATTCCGTTCGAATGATTTCATGAAGTTCGGTTAACCAATGTTTTCATATCAATATTTAATACAAATTTATAAGATTTCACTTTATATTTTGTTCTTGTTTCCTCAAATTTCCTTTTATGAACATACAGGTACTGCTTCCATTCAAAATATTATTGGGGAGTAATGGGTGGGGTCCATTTCACATGTCGGTGGGAACGAGTATTGATTCAACGCCTATGCAACATGCAATAATGGCAAAAAAAAAGAAGAAAAGAATTGATAGCTTCATGTTGTTGCAAGTACTCCAGATTTTTGTTATGGGTATATGTTCTTATATAACTTAATACGGCAAGATTTAAGTTTTAAAAGAATTTGGGACAAATTTTAATATATGTACCTTGTTTGTGATTGGAGTTCTGAATTTATATTAAAACACAAAATCTATGCCACATGAAATAGTGCTTCTCTAACTTTAAAATAAGTCGTTTTATTTAAACTTGTTATAAATAAATTCTTTATTTATTTGTTCTGGGACGTGTACCTTAAGAACAAAATTAAATAATATACAAAGGGATCTTTATAGCCTTAAAGTATAAATAAACAAATTGAAATGATACAAAATAACTACAAATAATTAGGGGACCTCTAGTTTAGAAAGTGAAAATAAAATACACATTAAATATTCAATCAAGTGAAAAGAAACTAGTTTTCACATCTACTCGTATAAATATAAAGATATTTACAAACTTATTTACAGATAGGTTAAGTAGTATTTATTTATTTTATTTTTAGATAATAAGGAATAATAATAATAATAATAATAATAATAATAATAATAAAAAGGAAGTTCTTATTAACTTCCTTTTTAGGCGTTGATGACGGAAGAGTTTTTACGCCTTAGAACAAAACAAATAAATAAATAATATGAACTTCCATCGGTTTAAAAAGGACGCTGGATGGCTTTGAAGTGATGATATTGGAGGAATTTAAAGGTGGAGAGGGTATTGGAATTACCGATGAAAGGGGGAATGGAATTTCATGGGGATGAAGACCGTATAATGAAAGATCTATCGAAAGCTGACGTTCGGTGGGCCGGTGCAAACAGATCTGTAGGCCTAGAGCGGGTGTTGCGGGAATTTATCGAGGATTTGGGATGAAGAAGTTCGGAGATATATGATGGATCGGATAAATTTGAAAAGGAAGGATGCCAGGAAAGACTTACGGCGGAAGATTGGATATAACCACTTTAACTTTTCGTAAAAAGGCGATATGGAGACGTCTAATGTGATCCCAAATATATATCGGATGAAACAATTTATTACCCCATACACCTTGCAACAATAGTCAAAAGTGGGGAAATATCAAGGAGGTGAACAAAAGTCAGCCTGTTTCGAAAGGGAAAAGGTCAGTGTTATAATGAAAATGATGTACTCTACTTCATTTTTGTTCAGTGAATTAATTTTTTTTATTTAGGTGAAGATTATGCATGGGTTTGTACTTGCGTTGAGTTATACTATTTTGGATTGACTAGGAAAAATCGACCAAAGTCGGTTTTGTTTTCATCGTTTCAACTAATACGACTACAATGAAAACTAAAACAGAGATTATTTTATGTTTTATTTATCATTCAAAATACAAATGCATACTGCGAACAGACTAACAACTGACCATGTACAGTTAACAAGCCTTTTTCACCACTGGAAATCAAGGATCTTGTATTTTTGCAGTAATTTTGCACCGATCGAACAATAATTTAAATACTGAGAGCGAAGTTTCCAAATTATTGTAGGTTTTGAATGGGGTTTACAAATCGGAGCCTGGATTTTGTTTTATACTATAATTTGATTAAAATCATATGAAACTTTGCATGTGAAATTATCTTGCTCCTCTGTCAATATTTTGTAATCGGTTAACTCCTTAATTTTAGCTTTTCTACATTGTTCGAATTGGAAAAATACTAATAAAGTTCTCAAACTAATCAGCCACCGATATTTCATTTCTAGAATGAATAAAATTTTTGAATAGTGTCAAATCATCAAACTAGTCATCAAACTAAACAAATAAAAATAAAAGAGAATGCAACTTTTATTTTTATTTGTTTAGTTTGATGATGTCAACAACCATCACTGCAAAGAGGTTTCTTTTCTATGTTTGATTTATTCTTGTGTTTGACTCATCTTAAATGCTTGCTGTATCTACTCCAAGAGATATTTCTTTCACAATCGATTTGTTTGAGTCTTTATTATTATGTCTGTAGCCTTGGTGTTGTGCCTACCGATCATTAAGTTATTATGCAAAAACATGTTTGCCTCTCTCTGGAATGAAATCTCATTAGCAGATGAACCTTGTTTTCCTGCTATTTATATATTTTTTATTTATCTATTTTTATACATTAGTTTTTCAAATACCGGTATATCATCATTTAATTATTTCATCATAATTTCTCCACCATCTCTGTCCGATAGTGATGATTACTGAAAAATTTTAATAATCGGATAAAGCAGGTGAGGAACAGTGGGAAAAATGTAGGGTTCAGTGGCCAAAATTCTATAACTCTTGATAGTTTAAATTAAAGAAGGATATACCAATATTTTTTTCAATTTATTGGGTTTCCTTTTTGTATTTATAATAAAATATATAGATATATCGGACGTCTCTAAGCAATTAAAATTAATTTTTATCTTAATCCTTTCTTCCATAGAAAATTACTCAGTTCATTCTTGTTGTTTGATATATATTGCCGCGGCGGAAGTTTAATTCAAATAACTTTTTTCTTTAAATTGGGTTAATGATAACAAATCAATTGTTGGGGTAGTGTAATATTTTTTTGTTAAGAACTTCCCTTATAAACAAAATTCAACCCTTTTCATGAATAAAACACCATGCCTTGCGTTTGTTTTATTATTTAAAACATTATAAAATCCGATTGAAGAGGAACTAAGTTTTTTGTTTTTTTTGCTGTAACAATTAGGTCCTGGCGCTAATTATATGACTCAAGGTTTTTGTTTTAATCAGGTTGCTGGCCTGGCCCCCAGCGGATGCCCTGCACCACAACCGGTTCTGTTCGCTTCCCAAATCCGGATTCTCTGTGGTTTTACCGAATTGATGTGATAAAAGTTGGAGAATCAAAAGTATCAAGTAGGAAAAGCACAGAATGATTCACTGAAATCTATTCTGTTAATAATCGATTATACGCTCGGTGATTAAGGAAACCGTGGAAATAGCTCACTGAACTGAATATCTCAAGTTCATTGTTATCTAACCTCTTAAGATATTGAACGGTGGGTATGTGAATAATTCAACTATTAATGTATTACTATTACATTGTAATATTAAATTGTTGTAAACTTCTTTTTATACGTCTAAAATAAAGTCGTTTTCGTCACGCCATCTGTAACACAAAAACAACTGGTCCGATTTTTTGACCTTCGATTTTTGTCGATTTTTTATTAGGATTTTCCATTCATTATGAAGAAATGGGGAAACTTCTTGGTCCAGTCCTAGTCAAAGTTGAGTTATACATTTTACATTTCACTAATATTGCCAAATTCCATTCCAGAAAAACAACTAAAAATAGCCACTCATAAATCTCTCTTCGACCTGTACATTATTTTAGTTTCGATATTTTAAATATTTGTTTCTTGTATTTCCTGTTTTTAGTTAAAATTATTCCTTCTTCAATTTTATGAAAAATACGGGTTATCTCTGCCACATAAAGGTTTTAAATCATGAAAATAAAGATAATCAATGTAAATTTAATATAAATAAATACATGGCAAATAAACCCTGCTAGTGCGGAAGCTTTTAGCTGTTAGTTAATTGGAAACTTCCTATAATACGGTTATCTCAAACTGTGTCCATTCCTTTCTGATCGAAATGGAAGGGTCATGATTAATTTACAGTCACCACATGAGAGCAAATATTTGCTGATCCGAGTGGTAATCGAACCGATCAGGTTTACTCCATGGCGCTTAGAGCTATCTCGCCTTCCATTATCTCCATCCATGTAGCCATGCCGTGCAATCCACAGGAAACCGAGTCCCGCCCATTCGCTAATGGTAGGCTCTACCATATTGATTGCAGTTATAATTGGAAGGACTATAGGTACTGCCGGCTCTCCCTAGTGGGATTTTACTGGATAAGCCATATCAATAGTCGTTTGCTGAGCTGGGATACTTTTTTTTTCATGTATCAGAAAGATACACGTCTTTATCATAATTTATTAGTTTATTTATTTTTATATCATAATTTAATTCACAATTATTCCTTACAATCGAGTCCCATCTGCTACTTTGAGGTTGCTCTACTAAATGCTCTCTGGTAGTGAATAGTTAAGTTAATTGGTGGCATTTATATTCCTAAAGATCATGTTTGTTGAGCTCTATTCGATTCATCCATACTAATAAGGGGTAATTACTATTAGAGATATTATGAATCAATAGATTGATGCTATTTTCCGATAAATTACAATTGATAGTAAATAAAGTCAATTGAGGGGACCAGACATGTCAATGTGAAAAGACTGACTCTAAAGTAACGATTGAAAATACGTTCTCTCCTTTTCCTGTTCAAATCGAAATTGAAAAGCAAACAGAAACTCTACACCTACGCCTACTAACTTAAACCCATTTGGACATATGGCTCTTCGATTTTCGGCTCTGTAAAAAGGGCGCACAAAAATAATTTGGAATGTAATTCAGGACGCTCCTAGGTGCATAAATAACAAAATTTTACAGAGCAGTTTTTGTGAAACGTGAATTAGATAGGAAACGCGCGGTCCAATGTCCGAGGAAAACTGTGCGACGCATTTTTTTTTTTTTTCGTCCTGCCTCCCATGTTCTTTCCGTTGCCTGCGTTGCACAGTTCAACGTGCGCTCCACTTAAAACAACCGACCAATCGACCAACACATACAATACCTTTGCTCACGTTTTCATGTTGAATTGCACGGGCATAAAAATAGATTATTTACCGATATGACCACGGCTGACATGCCTGTGGAATTCGTTATACCCATCATATTCGCTGATTGTCGCGATTTGTTGTAAAATGAAACTATGAAGAAATAAAGGTGAATTATTATCAGTTAATAATTGTTCAATGTTAAAAAAATTGTAAAGATGCTATTTTTGGAACTTAGTTTGATTATTCCCTGATCATAATAACTTATATTTATCTCTTCTATAAATTTTTATATCACGTCTATTTTTGTTTTTTTTTAAATTTAATTTAACCACTCTCCTTATTGTTAGCCCGCACAAAGTGACAGAGACGAGGACTTTTAATTTTACCTCGCACCCCCCCCCCCCACCCCCACCTTCCTCTCGCTGAAGATGAATGTGCCTCTAAAAGGCAGAACCCCGCCTTTCCAATATTCCCGTCGGTCAAGTTATTGAGAAAGTTTACCCGACAGATAATTCAAACTCTTCTCCCGTGTCCAATAAGGTTCAAACTTTGTTAGTGCTTTTCAGACGACAAACGTGTAGGAGGTGCTTTTAGTCTGCTTTTTGGAAGCGAATAAGAAGTTAATGTAATTTTCAGTGAATTCCCGAGGAACTTTCTCTCAGATGATAAATGAAGAGACTACTCCTACCATGAATTATTTGTTTGTTATTGATGGATAACTTTAGTTCACCATGCCTTTTAAAAAAGAAGTAAGATATCGAATTTTCCCAGCTCGGCTTTGGTAAAGGCGTAGAAAAAGGAGAAGGCAACTTGTGGACGAGGACCCGAATTGAAAGCTGTGAACTCATGAACCGCATTGGCTATATTGGTCTCGTTCATTGGCTAAATCTGAATGCTCTATTTGACTGCAGACACATGGCCGGAATGCAAGGTGGACAAAATAAATTAAACAAACAACCAGACTGTAATGTTCATCGCTTCTGTTTTTGTTTACATATTGGATGGAGCTTAATACATAGATGTGTTTCAGGGCCATTTGACTGATTTAGTTGAATTTGATCAGTCAGTGCGAATTAGCAACCTTTAAAACAATTCTTTATTCGAGAATTGAGAACATAACGAATATTTGATTTGTCACTGTAATCTCTCCTATTTAGCTTGTAAATTATTGGAAGTTAGTTGTTTATGTAATGTATAAGTTTATTATGTAAGCTTTGGAATCGTTAGCTATAAAAGCCAATATCTTAAAATTTCTTTTTCTTATATAATGAATCGTTTAATGAAAAGTTCTCAGATGATAAATACATTTAACATTATTGTGGGATTATTACGATATAATACGCTTACCTTCTTTTTCTCCTCCAATAGACGAAACCACCCTCATCAGACGTTTCCTTCCTTCGGATTTTCTCTCTTTTTTTGTAAGGATCGTTTTTTCGTTGGATTCCGCAATGGTTTCGTTTTCCATTGTCGTGGGCTCGTTCGCCAGGACATAGTTGTCTGACTTCCTCTTCTCTCCTGATTTCGCCTCATGAGATTGTGTATCACCACCTTCATTTGTCTCGGTTGCCATTGAAACTGATAATATAATTTATTTTAACTCTAGTAGTATATTTTTATTAATCTCTAAGATTTTTATTTTAAACATATGCTCTACTTAAAATATCCAATTGTTATGAATGGGTGCTAACAGTTTTGTTGATGAGTCCCAAAATATTACTTAGCTTAGATTAGTCTTCCCTTAAGTCACATATTTAATTTTAAACAATAAAGCGGTCATAATTATGAAAGCAATGCTGTTAACTATCTATTTTGTAAAAATAGATTATGCATGATTCAGTCGTAGCATGCTGGGCATATGGATTGTTTTAGTCCAGGAATGTTATAATTAGTTATTTAACTAGAACTATATATCTCTTGGCAAACTGTAATAAAGTATAATATAAAATGCAAGACATTCTACTGGAATGAGGTATTGTATCCTATATAAAAAAAATCTGGTGCGTGCGCGCAACACACAACTTTCACTTACCCACTTACTTACATTAGATTAGAAATGAATGCGTTGTGTTAATGCCACTTCTCAAAGTTACACATTTTTCCACATTCATTTCTTACCTGATATTAAAGAACACCTAATTTTCATTAAACATGGCGAATTTGATGAAAATCGTTAAAACCGTTTTTGAGATAATCGAAAAAAAGGTAAAAATCGGAAAAAAAGGTATGAAATAAATTGCCCCCTCCCTTTGACCAATTTTGATGAAATCTGTGCTGTCACATCGCGGGCATATACCAACACCAAATACTGAGTATTGTCAAAATCGTTAAAACCGTTTTTGAGTAAATAAAAAAAACACGTGATAATGAGACAACATTTATTAAGTAAAGTCCCCCCTCCGGTTAATCAATTTTGATGAAATTTTTACAGTCATATCTCGGGCATATAAATAGATCAAATACTGAGTTTAATCAAGATCGTTAGCGCCGTTTTTGAGAAAATCGAAAAAACAAAAAGTTATTAAATAAAGTACCCCCTCCCTTTGAGTAATTTTGATGAAATTTATGCTGTCACATCGCGGGCATATACTTACACTAAATACCCAATTTCAGGATCGCACGGTTTATAGTTTTTGAGCTAGTCTGTTCACACACACACACACACACACAGACACACACACACACAGACCATTTCGCGGGACTTAGTCATTTCGACTCAGGGGACCCCAAAACGTGTATTTCCGTTGAAAACCGGAAGTCGAAATTTTTCACGATCGCAATACTTCCACTTACTATATATTTCATATATAGGTAAGTGAAAGTAAAAAATTAAAATAATGGTACGGAACGTCCCCGAAACGTCTGGATTGTTCGTTTACCAATTTCAATCAAATTCAAATACAATCCATACTCCATCCTTAAAGTGTTGCAACTGTTATTTCTTATACAATTAAATGGTGAAGTGGATGAAGGTTATAATTATTGTATGAATTTATTATTTCTTAGTATAAAGGAGTAAATACCACGTTATTTTCATTATTTTATTACTTCAAATTACAAAAAGTTAATATGTGGTTATAAATGATAAAAGGTGCCCATTGGCGATATACGATATTTCCTTGTAGGGGATCGAAGTGATTCAAATGCAGTTTTCTCGGAACTAAAAAAAAATTACATATCTCTTACATCCACTTGACCGTTTGTCATCTTTCATTCAGTTATTGCATAATTTATTGAGTTGTTTCGTATTAAGACATTTCGATAACAAACAACGTCGTATTTGTGTATATTATAAAGCTAATAAATAATTTGTTTGTCAAACTTATGTGATTGAATTTTATAATTACAATTCCTTTGCTCAAATTATTTATATATATACTATATATATGTATATATATATATATATATATATATATATATATATATATATACATATATATATATATATATATATAGTATATACATAAATCAGTTGAGGGTAGGATATTGCGTAAGATACATATTTACGTTTATATCTATAAATAAATGTTATTTTTACGTGATTTCATTGCATAATACTCTTACACCTTTACTATGAAATGTGCCAGCAGAAAGTTTAATGTTCCAAGGTCTTGACTATCATAATAAAAATTCATTTGAAGGCTCGACATTAACCCAATTCTCAACAATTAAATAATGAAAATAATCATTTTTTCTATTATGTGTATTTTTCCAGGAAAATTAAAAAAAAAAAGCGATGAGCGGGTGAATAGTGAGGAGATACTCGTAGTTTTTTTTTTTTTTTTTAAATAATGACGAGACATTTCTAAGTGTTAATATAGTAGGAAGTTAAGATATGTACTAGAAAATGGACAAACAAGTCCGAAACGTTGTACAAATGTAAGAAAAATAAATATGACAATTAGAATGAAAATGTGTTGGATGTATAAAATTTTCCTGGAAAAATACACAGAATAGAAAAAATATAGAACATCCAAAGAAATAAGAAGAAGAAAGAAGAAGAAGAAAAAGAAAAATGAAAACAATCATGGTTAATTCTTCCTTTTCTTGTCACCCCGCTGCATCAGCAAAATAAGGATATTTCGGAACCGCTGAAGTACTAATCACTAAAACAATAACTTACTTGACTTAAGTAAAAGTTAACTGGAAAAATGACTTGCGACCACAGTAAGTTTTATTTATTTGAACTTCACTGATTCACTTAAGCATAGTTGTTACTTCTGTAACTTATCTGGAAGAGGCAACATTTATTTTGCCTATGTAATCTCAGGAAAAGAACGCGATATCGACTGCA
Source organism: Aelia acuminata (assembly GCA_911387785.2). Lineage (NCBI taxonomy): Eukaryota > Metazoa > Arthropoda > Insecta > Hemiptera > Pentatomidae > Aelia > Aelia acuminata. Next base: position 49,687,292 of record OU426978.1, on the reverse strand, counting down.
ATATGCTCAACAATTCATACTTTTTTTTATAATGCTAATAAATTATGTTTATGGCGTAATATAAATGGTAAATAATATATAAATGGTATATGTTCCCATAAATCATTGTTTATAGATTATTTGATGAATCAATTGGCCTTCAAGTCTTCAGTAAGTTTCGCCACCATATGTGACTACTGGTCTAATAACATTTGTATTGAATAAATAATACACTTTTTAGGTGTTTGCCTTCTACTATATTCTTGGTTTAATTCTCATTAATATGTAGGCCGATCTCTGAAGCCTTAGCACCTTAGCGCATCTGACACTCCAAAACATTTTTTTTTGGCGACACCCAAAGTTAACCCACAGTATTTGACCCACAGATAATAAAAACCTGCCTATTTAAGAATGACTGTAACAGTAAGGTACTGGTGGTATAGTTCCAAAACGAAATGCGTTATTTATAAGTATTGAGTTAATTATTGAATTATAAGTATTGATATAAATTATTATTGAGTAAATTATAAATTATTGAGTAAATCTTAAATGTGTCTAGCTAGGGCATATTGTAGAGATATAGAATTCAAATTTAATAGAACAAAGAAACAAAAGAAAAGAAAATTAGTGCTTCCGCAATAAGTTGCTTAGCTTCAACTAAGCTTTAAACTTGATTTCTTAAAATTTTATTTTTGCAGATGTACCAGTATTATCAGCGTGCGATATGATTGTTAAGAAAAAAATCGATTTTATAATTGGACAGGATTATGAGGTTGAACAAAACTGATTTTAAAGTTATAGTTACCTAATCATCTATTCAAAATCATGCGAGAATATATATATTTTTTTGGAACGGCTGAATGCTATCTCCTGTATCTAATACTGTATACATCCCACGATATAAGTAATTTATAAATGTATATTTTTTTTAATCTTGAAATAAAGCATATTTCTTGCTAATGTATGTTCTGAAAGTTAAATGTGAGCAAAATTTTTGAGCGAGTGCAAGATTGTCTAGACTGTTTTCGTTGAAACGGGAATAAAGTGAATAAAGTTAAAAAAGGTTTTACTTAAATTAAAGTAAAAGCTTTTTCGATCTTTTTTTTTTTGTATTTAATGTTCCTCCCCTTCCTCGCCGTTCAGGCTATACGGGGTTTTCAGGGCCAGGGGAGAGGGTGGGGGATTGATGCCCAGCATTTTTTAATGACCCCTGGCTCCGGATTTTGATCTAAGCTTTTCGAATTGTTTTTTCATTTAAGTAAGTACAGCCAACTGAATCTTGGTAGCGTGCATAGTTTTTAAAGAGAACATTAATTATTGCTAAATATCCCAACCGTATTGCTGTCGAAATAGCAACTCTGTTTTTCTTTTTTTTTTTTTTACTCCAAAGATTTTATCTTGAAATGATATCCTCTTAGTCTGGAAAAAAACTTGTGGAACGAGTTACCATGTTCAAAAGGAATGCTGACATCGAGCTGGCGCCATGGTTAATAATTTTATTTTTATATTTTAGCTACTCTGTATCATCGCCTTGCTGGTAGAACTTAATATTGGACTTTTCCTTTCATTTTTAAATTTCCACTCATTCTTTTATCGTTTCCTTATTCTAACATGTTAAAAGATCAGTTATTAGTGCTTTTTTTAAGCTTGTTTACAAAAAAAAAAAAATACAAAATTTTGTAATTGAAGATTGGTGAAATACTTCTTTCAAATTTCTTTTATTAAAAGAAGTAATAGATAGTGTGATAAGAATATTGTAGAAAAAAGTGGTAGTCATGTGAATATATATATAATTTTATATAAAATGACCAATTTACTTAAGTAATGGGATATAATTGTAATATAGAAATAGATGGACCTAGCCACCAAAAATTGTCAGGTGTAAGGATTACTAGTTATTGGCAGAAGAAATTTGCCCTGAAGAGTGACGAATAGTCCGAAACGTCGGCAAATTAATGTATATATTATAAATTTTTAATAAAAGAAATTTGGAAGAAGTATTTCACCAATCTTCAATTACAAAATTTAGATCTTCCAGCACATATAGTGTATTTAAGATTACATAGTATAAATACAAAATTCTTTTTAGTATGGTGATAAGAAAATCATTTATGCTTAGATCATAAAGAAATACAAATAGGTGTTGAAGATTTTAATGGTAAATATTTTTACGGTTAACAGAATCTGCAATAAATTATTTTGCAATGTTGTATGTTTTCTTAAGTCACATACCAAAACAGCTGCACGATACACATTGCTTGGATTGACTAGAAGGAAAATACCGTGTTTGCTCACAGCAGACGAATGGCAGACAGACCTTTCGACTAAGATAAACGGTTTGGCTCGACTTATCCTTGCTGCAAGAACGGAATGTTGGCAGAGCCGTTAGACCTTGACAGGAGCGCAATCCGAGCACGCTCCTTCAATGAAAATAAACTTTGGCAGTGGGGGATTCTTGTTCCACCCGTCACGACGTAGGTTGTCAAATTATCCCTTGATAAGATATCCTTATCGCAACGCTACTTTATTGCATCGTCAAGGCATAAGGCTCTAATATACGCTACCATGATTTTATCGGCCTATTTCTTATCGATGCCCAATTTTTAATGCATTTACACGTTTATTTAAGGTGAGATGTTATGAAATACTGCATCAATTAACGCTCAAGTAGGCGCGTTGACATGTGTCATCCACTCTAATTTTAAGTTTTATTCGGTATAAAAACAAAATTTTTACTGATACATCTGTGTATCATTCAAGGCTTAAAAAATGCTAAAAATGTTTATTATGAAAGGAATACTGAAGATTTTAGCAGTTTGCGCATACATTTTTTAAATGATATTAAAAATATATTTATAGTTTTTAAAATAGTATTTTATTTCTCTTTTACATACCAAGGAAGACACGATTTGATTAACAACTATTACGTACTCTGAAATGGAGTGACCCCTCACAAAGTTTGTCCTATAAACATCTCGCTAGAAAGGTACTGAATACTCGAAAACAATGAACTGAGGGTGCGGAGCTATAACAATACATAAACCAATTTTTACATATAAATATATCTTTAAATATGTATAAATCTCGTGTCCCGATATTTGTCGGGGGTAGTTAAAAACTACTCAACCGATCTTTATAAAATTTGGCTCATTGTGTGTAGTTTTGTCCAACTTAAAAAATAGGATAGTTTTATTTCGATGAATGGCCTCAATATTTCTTTTATTGCAAATTTAATGCTTTTTATATTACAATTGAGTGTGATTATTTGTAAGTTCTATAAATTTCCAACAGATGGAGGTGTAAGTTGCTTTATTGACAACATTTTCTCTCGATATTTCGGGGTGGGTAATCATCCAGTAGCCAAATGTATGTTTCGTTTGAGGAAAATCCGTGTTTTTCCCATGGGCAAATATGTCTCGCCTTTTCACGTGTGTGGAAAGCATCGAATCTGTTTTAGCAAAAGAAATTTTGGTAATCTATTTCAGGTCATTGCGGATCCAGCCGATCGTAAAGGGGGGGTCAGCAGCCCCACAGCCCTTCATTTGGATCTGCTAATCAGCTTTTTTTACTTTTTACTTTCCCACAACCCTAAATTCTACTTGTTCTGCACATTATTTGTTCTTTAACTTGCTTCCTCACATTAAGGAAAGTCCAACTTTATCTTTAAAATTTTTCCAAAGGGAGGGGCTGCAGCCCCCACAGCCTCCCCCCCCCTTGATCCGCCAATGTTTCAGGTAGAACTTACCGATATGATATCTAATCTCACATCATCATGTCTTATATGCGTTGACCATGGCGTGACCACAACGTATGATTGAGAAGCGAAAGTTATTAAGCTCAAAACCCGGAGCCTGGGGAAATTTAATAATTCTCGGCATAAATCCCCCACCCTCTCCCCTGGCCCGGGAAACTCCGTATAGCCTAACAGGCGAGAAAGGGGAGGACCAATTAAAAACAAAAAAATCATCATATCTTATATTCTTAATTTAATTAATGTGTATTATGGTAAAAGATTAATTTGGTACATTTTGCTAACTTTCTATTGTGATTTTACTAAACCCTAAGGGTCATTCCATGTCAAATCAACACAGTTTTGGTAGATTTTCAGATTTGATGTCTCCGATTTTCATGATTTTTAGTAAGCAGCAATATATCATAGACTTATGGAAAAATACCAAATTTCAGTTATGTGGCACAATTATTTTTAAAGTTATTAATTTTTAAAGATTTAAATTTTTTATGAAAAAAATTCTGGTTTTTGCACCTTTAGATGCCTATAGGCCGGCAACCAGTGGTGATATAAATCTAGGAGTGGTCTTGCCACAAGATAGGGGTTACTATTTCAAAAAATTGAAAATTTAAATTAAATTTCAGGATGCCGGTTGGCCGGCCAGTTGTTCTTCAGGGTTTCCAAAGATGGTACTATAAAGTAATCATTGTCTTTTATTTATTTAATAGTGTCCTACACACTGCATAGCAAAATAAGTAGTTAAAAAAAAAAATGTTTACTAATTTGGTACATTATTCCCAAAGCAAGTGTATTTCTGAAGCCCTGTATCTCCTGATTCCATTGAGATCCCATGATAGAATTTTGCTATATGTATTAAGACATTAAAAACAATTTTTGGTAATTTTTTGAAATTTTTAATATAGCCACTTTTTGAGAAATTTAAATTTCAAAATTAAATTTAAATTTTCAATTTTTTGATATAGTAACCCCTATCTTGTGGCATACCATATTAAAGGTGCAAAAACCAGAATTTTTTTCATAAAAAATTTAAATCCTTAAAAATTAATTACTTCAAAAATAATTGTGCCACATAACTGAAATTTGGTATTTTTCCATAAGTCTATGATATATTGCTGCTTACCAAAAATCATGAAAATCGGAGACATCAAATCTGAAAATCTCCCAAAACTGCTGAAATAATCCAGTAAATGCTAAATGAACGGATCATTAATACTTATTATAGTCAAATATGAGATGTGAAAAATAAAAACATTAACCCTTCTAAATTCTTCACCAACAATTTTAAATTTTTCGTTAATTTCTATTTTATATCCCGTCGGTTTTTAGATTAGCTGAAACGTTTTTATCTTTATCAGTGAATTTTGATTTGACTATATCAAAAAGAATAGTTTTAATTGATTCAAAACATTATAGCTACTCAGCCACAGCAACGCGTGGCCGCGACTGCTCGTAGTGATATTTAAATGTGCTCACCTAAATATTTAACTTTACGGTCAATCCATATCACGTGTTCCTAAAATAAACTAATAATATAAAAAAAAATAAAAAAATCTTCCTTAGCATTTCGACATAAACAATAAAAAAGGTATCGTTTAATCACTGTTTTATGTAAATTATACTAAAAAAAAATTATAGTGTTTGAAAAGAAAAATAAATATCCTTTTTGTGGTTTTCCTTCCTAAAAAAATTCTTTACCGATTGTTAGTCGTTAATGTTTACTGATTGATATGAATTATTAATTGCAAATAAGATGGGGTCTCCCTTTCTTTTTTAACATTTTTTACAAAATAAAGATAATCTTCGTAATATTGGCAATGTTTATTGGGTTTAACCATCTCAGGTATTCCTGCAAGAACAAAAAAGGCAGCTCGTTCTAAAGGTTAACAAGCTTGGGGAAGGGTCCAGGATGGAAAAGTTAGGATTTATTGGAAAATATAAATGAACCCTCACCTAATACGTCAGACATTAGCTTTTGACTGTAAAAAATAAGAAAAGCTGAAGCTTCTAATGAAGTTAAAGCTATTTCTACGATGGAACTACATTTATTCCCATGCCAATGTTGAATAAAATATATATTTAAATGTAATTAAATTCATCTTTGAAAATTCTCTATTATAAATTGGTGGATAGGTATGTGTTTATTTGTGAAATACCGAGTGTAGTGATTTTAGATCAAAATCAGAGAGAAGAAAAAGATTTATTTATTTATACCATTCAATTGATGAACTTTTTCTTTTAAGAAAAAAATATTGCTTTTACAGTTTTATTATATTTTATATCTTTTATAGTTTTAGTTTATAACTCTTCTATTTATTTCAAAATCCACCCTATTCCTTCTCGATGGTACGTTTCGAAATATTGTTTTAAGTGTTGATTCATAAACAATACCAAGAAAGACTCTTATTCTAGGAATGATTATAGCAACATCACGTTTTCCCACGTTAATCTAACCTTGGAAATCTGAGCTCTAGGTGGAGAAGATTAGATGATAATTTTGCGAAAAGCATTTTTATTTATTTCATAATTATTACTGAAGTCATCATTCGATTTCATAATTTATATTTATTTCTATATCCTCCACAACGAGCAATGTGTGTGTCTGTTCTCTGCTACCCTCATTTTCATACAATTTTTATAAGATATATAAAACTTCATACTAGAATACCTACTATATATACTTAGCATACTGCATAATAAATATATGTTCACATTTTATTTATTATTATTTTTGCTTTCTTTTTTTACAGGTGAGTAACGCTTTTCTGTATGCTGTTGAATTTGTTAGTAAGTAGATATAAACATTAATGTTAAATTTGCTTTTTCGAATGATTTATGTTTAGTCCTTTCTTTCTTCGTTTTAATGAATGATAAAAATTTATTTATAAAGGTTAAACATATTTCCATGCTTACATCTACCAAACTAAGGAAATCATTTTCGATATATATGCTATACGCACTAACACAGAAACTTTTATTAGCCAATAACCCCATTACCGTCGGAATTGGGTTAATTATATTCAGCCTGTATGAAGTAATCTGAATTTCGAATCAACAAACAAAGATTAATATCGAGACATATATTAGCCTGTTTTAATTAAATAAATATAATAGATCAGTAACTGTTACAGTTAACTTTATTTATTTAATGGATCAAAATGATTTCCAATAAAATCCAAAAATAAAAAAAGTTTAAAATTGTTGTAATAATGTTTTACTCTTTCTCTATTTAAATAATTCTTGTTTAGTCGTAATGTTTTCTCTTCTTTTTAAATTTCCCTTCTTATCTATGTAATTGTAAATTATTCGCTGTCGTTGCTGTAGTATTCATAAAGATAAACCATGCATTGTTACAACAAAAAACCATACTTGTCGAATTCCCATCTTTCTTCCTAAAATGGTGTAATTCAATTATTTAAAATACACTAATGTTCCATTAACATGAAGTTTTATGAGTGAGAATTGTAATCATACCTAATTAAGAATTAAAGGATGTGTTCGACTTTTTTTTTAATTTCCACTTTCTTTGTTTTTTTGCTTTTAGTGATTGTTAAAGATAGATTCATCCAAACCTGTTGAAAAGGCATCTTTATTGCTTTATCTAATTATAGAAAGCAAAATATATCATTACAGTTGGAAAGGCATGTTGTGGAAGCTTCTTTGTTAATTATCAGAACGTTTGATTTTATGCAATGATGCGCTTTCAACAAATACCAATTCAGTTGTAAGGATTCGGGAAGTGGAGTTGGAATAAGATATATTTATTGTATTGTTTTAAAATTATTAATTTAAGAAAAATAAAATAAACTTAAAAGCCATAAATGAAAAAAAGGGCATTCCTTCTTGAACTAATTCTGGACCTCGGAGGTAAACTGCACTATGTCATTTTAATCAACTTTCCAGTAGAGCAGTTTGAATGCGGTTGCAACCATTTTATGTTCTATAATAAACTATATTTCAACAAGCAAGGCAGTTGCTTGTTGAAATATAGTTTATTATAGAACATAAAATGGTTGCAACCGCATTCAAACTGCTCTACTGGAAAGTTGATTAAAATGACATAGTGCAGTTTACCTCTGAGGTCCAGAATTAATTCTTGATATTAAATTAATTATGAAATTGAGTCATAATGCAGTTGCCAGACGAAGGATTCTTGTATGTCAATATTTACGTATTAAATGGTGATATTAATTGTTGATTGGGTTCCAAAATTTTTGCTTTTGTTCATATTCTATTGAATTTATAGTTATATATGATTAGAGATTGTTATACCGTTAATTTATTTGTATGGTAAATATTTTATTTTTTTGTCGAGACAACACTTTTTTTGGGGTCATCTGTGGTGTAGTGGTTAGCATGACAACCTACAATACTAAAGGTCGCTGGTTCGCCTCCCGTTTTGGACCTAGGATTTTTTAGTGAGAGTAAGAAATCCTTAGCGTTGCCGTCCCTCGGATAGGACGTATAATGAAGGTCCCGAGCTTGTACGATGTCAGGTACTCGTTAAAGATCCCTATCCTAATTATACCTGGGTAGTCAAAATTTAGGACCCCCACTGTTGCATCGTTCGATTAGCCTTAGTGGCATAAAGTGATGTTAAACAAACAAACTCATTTTATTGTTTTATTCATGTTATTATCTTATTACTGCTTGTTTTACCATAAATAGTTTTATTCTATTTTTGGCAATAGCATACCTAATAGCACTTACAAGTCTTATATTTGCTTTACATTATGATTTACAATTTTTTTTTTCTCATTCCCCTCTATATTATAATTTTAATTCTTCTGAAATTCTAGGCAGGCATTGTTCGAATTCTTGATTTCCTTCTTCAGGCTATAATCTTGACCATTACTTGCATCCGCCTTCGTGAAAATATTCATAAAGTACTATGTTGGTACTATCATTGATATTTGATCAATGTTCTATATATTCATATCTATACATAAAAGTTAGCGACACCTCTGATCCATGTTTTTACTATAACTGCTTCCTCCTTCCTCCCCATCTGATCTGTAATGGAAGACGAAGGCTATTTTATTATTGATCTAGATTCGTCTAGACAGCTAAGGAGGGCAGAGTTAAAGCGATGGACAACTATGGGACCGGGGCAAGTTTTGGCAAGCTTTGGCAACTGAAATAATTCATCGCTATTTCAGCAATGCAACGTTATTTTTGAAATTGCTTATTCCCTTCTTTGCTGAACTAGTTGAATTTTGTTTAAACAATTGTATGGAATGAAATGCTCTATGAAACTTAATATAAGTACACAAGGGATAAGATTAACTATTGAATTTCCGTTTAAAAACACATAAATATATTATATATATAAATAAACATATAGAACGTTTAAAAGATTGCATTAACCATTAGTGCAAACCGTTTGACCTTAGTCAAACATTTTTTGGAATTTTTAAAAATGTTACAAAATATTGTAGCAAGATTTTGTAGTCATTTTTATAGAAATAAATGATACTCGTTCAATGCCCAAAGACATTGGTATCAGTGTTTTCAGGACTTATTCAAACTATAATACCTTCCTTCTTCTACCCAGCCTCCCCCCTCCCAAACTAAATTAATATTGTTTACATTAATAAATACAAGTTAAATAAATTTCTCGATTAAATAAATATTAATAATTATAAATAAATCATGCGGTATTTCACACTGTTAGACTACTGAAAACGTTACTCTAAACATCTGCAGATCAAAGGTGGTGTGTATTCCGAAAATAAAAAAACGAAGCTAGAAGTAGAGCATTGAGCAGAAATAATATTTTAACACCTTGTGAAAAGGTGAAACTTCTGTTTTGGGGTTGTTTATTTTAGAATAAGGTTCAGGCTGATTCAGCTTCAAAGGACTGAAAATATATACATTTTCTTTTAAAAAGTTAATTTAGGAAAGTTTGTAATAATCTTCTTTTGATGTCCCTCGTTTGTTAACCGAAGAAAAAAAAATATTTATCTTTTTACGGTTTATCGTTTTTGACCTAGTCTGTTCACTCACACACGCATACATACAGACCATTTCCCAGAACTTGATTACTACTTGATCTCAGGGGACCCTAAAACGTGTATTTCCGTTGAAAACCGGAAGTGTAAAATTTTTAACGATCGCAATACAGTGAAGTTAAAAACATGGATCAGAAAGTAACAAGTGGAACGTAAAATGTTTTGTACTAAATGTTACAACTACATCGATAAATATAATCAATCGATCCATAAAATTATACTTTCGACTTTTTCAACAAATCGACGAAATCAGCGTCCTTCTACAATCCTGAATTTAGGTATTGACCTGATCTGACAAAGTTGTAAGCAGTTTTAGCAGACATTAGATTAATGCTTTCTCCCCTTCAAGATAAAATCTATTTCTTCAGCTTAAAATCATATTTATCTGACTTACTTCTTTGACTGTTTAATAAACAATTTTTCGTAATTTTGTTTGTTGTTGCTTACCGCTCCCGGCATGCTTTATGTCATTGTTGATAAAATTTATTGTTTTTTTTTCTCCTTTTCTTATCGCTATAAATTCGTTCCTTAAGACATAAGAGTTCTACATGGACCATTGTCCTATATGCTAGGATTATTGAAAAATTCCCGACATTCCTTTCCGTTTATTTTCTATTTCCTTCAGTCTATTTCCATTCCTCGTCTCTTCTTGCCTGGATGTGAGTGAGCTCTGTCGTTCATGTGTGAGATGGTTGGCGACTAGTGCACGTCTCTCTCTAGAGAAGACATCTATTCTTCTGTCCCATTTCCGTTGAATTGTAGTAGTAATGCTGGACGTTTGTCAATCTTGGGTCCGCAGAAATATATATCTCAGATTTTTTTCTCCGTTCAGAAACAACAGTGAGTATTCTGAAATAATATAATTAAAATTTTACAACAACAAAAATTATGCATGTATTTTTTATTCCCTTATGAAAGCTATCATCACATTGCATAGGTTTATGGATAGTGTTGTGTCACAAGCCGAAATTCATAACATTGAAATTTTTCAAAAGAAAGATTTACATTTTTACCACCGAAATATTTCTGTGCTCACAGCGACAAGTCCAAAATCTACTATTTGTGGGTTAAACAATTTTTATTGAAACGACACAACGAACATCCACTATGGTCCGAGCGTCCGAAGCTACGCAGCCCTGTTCTCACACAGGATCTCTATTGCTCTCTAAAGACTTTGGCAGGTATTTCGTCCTGCTCCATCCTAATCATATGTCCGCCTCACCTCAGCTCGCCAACTTTATAAATTGCACTACGTCGAGCTCTTTATAAAGTAGTTCAATTCGTTGTTGTTCCGCCTCCTCCATTCTCCATTCACTAGGACTGGAATGAACCTCCTACTCAGGACTTTCCTTTCGAATCGCAAAACAGCGATTTTGAGTGCTTGGGCCAGGGTCCAGTTCCGGTAATAATTTCTGAAAAATAGTCGGATGAGAGTTGTATGTTGAGGATTTGGATAGGAGGCCACCTCATAGATGTTTCGGTATAGTTAAATATCATCGATTAGCAGCCATAATCCGCTACTCGACCTGTGGCCCGATATCGTTTTGTAGATTCACATTGAGTCAAGGTACACAAGAACTGTCTCTACCCGGTTCCCCTCCTATATCTCCGTTTATTGCCAAGGTTCACCGAACAGTATTGCTTATATAATTTTGAGAAAAATCTTGCTTAAACATTGCTAAATTTCATTTTTATTGATGCATAAATTGAAAAAAAAAATATCGTCGTCAGTCGACAGGCGGTATACTTTATTTAATGTTGCATTCTTTATAACTACGAAGATTCGAAAGTAATATTTAAGTTCTCGGTCCACTACTCGGATAGGACTACTTTGTAGGTTTTTTGCGTTTGTATTTAGAAGCCTCCGTAATAGTAATATTTATTTGTGTTTTTTATCGCTGATTTGGCGTAGCTATTGTGGAAGAATTAAGGTTGGTGTTGATTTTTCCCTTCCAATTTTGAAAAAATAAATTTAAAAACAAACAATACGGGAATAAATTTTGTGAAAAACCGAATGACAGGGACAGGATGGTTGTTGGAATTCAATAAAAAAAATTACCAACAAAAAACCTTTAAAATAAAAAAAAATGCTGCTTTTTTATTTAATTTTTTTTTAATTTTTTATTTTTAGGGGTGATCTGTTCAAGTGATAAAGGTTTGCATAATATTTACCTTGTTTTTCCTCGTTCAGATTATTATTATTATTTAAAAGAAAAATGCATTATCTATTATTGTCATTTTTAGATAATTTAGTATTTTTTATAGTGTTGTTCTTCCTAATCTAGATAAATTAAAAACAATTGTATTATAATTGAAGGGGTCGGGGCAAAATAGTGCCAAGCATTCCATCATTGACACATAGTACTACATAATATACAAGAGATGGCAGCTACAGTTTATTTTTGTGAAAAATGTTGCTTGGCACTATTTTGCCCCGACCCCTTCAATTTATCCTTGTATCGTTTCTTTTATGAGCACTAAACTGTTTTCTATAATTTAAAAAAAAATTGAAAAAAATTTTGAACTATTATTTGAGTCCTTCCTGATTAGGAAAATAAAACTTCCGAGTCAAAATTGGATTTAGTTTCAAGCTGTTTTTTATATTCCACCCCGCGGCTGGATACGGCTCCTAGGTCAAAGGAGGTAGATCAATATTCCACACTCCTCCCTCCCTTAATAAAAAATGTATTCCTTTAAATTGTCATTCGCCTCATCTAACGGCTTTCTCAGTAATATAAAATGATTATTTTTAATGAGTCACAAAGTAATAATAAACATTTATATTCTCAGTATAGATCAATAAATAAAAAAAAAAAAGATTTATTTTATAGTGCTTGGCAATTCCACTTTTTATGATCCATATTGTGGACACATTTTTACTACAATAAAGGATCATATGACCTTCAATATGGAAATAATGACATATCATGCAATAGAAGCTACAATGTATAAAAAGCTAAATAACTTATAGTTATGTTTAACGCAACCATCGATTTCGGAATAAACATTTGACCTTGAAGCAATTTGAATGGTATTATAAATGCAGAGTTCAACTGCACTCACGTAATGTTTATGCATAGCTACGTTATTGTTTCCTTATACAGCAATATTGCTCCAGGACCAATCACGAGCATCAATCAATTAATCAATGCGTTAACTAACGTGTATCTCAACATCAATTTGATGGTTGGAGAGCTATTCTATCAACCTTGTTTGTCATTGATGTACTCGTATTTCTCTTGAATCCTGAACAGTGATGTATATGCAATCCATATTTACCTACTATATACTTCATAGTATACACACACTAACTTCAAAATAACATAATGTAATTCTTGTTTTCGAGGTATTTCTTACGGTATGTTAGAAGTTATACGAACGCACTTCTCCCAAGCGTCATATAATACACGATACTACATGGTACAAACGAAGATAGCGTTACCAGGTTCAAATGTCATCCTTATGTTGCCTCCATCCTTCAATATAATCCGACTTGTTTTGGAAGACAACCCTGTTTCAGTTTTTGGGTCATGTTATCCAATATTTTCTATTCCCGGGGGAAATGTTACTTCGGGACCAATATTTCCAGATCAGTTTGTAATCCTGAAATATTGGCTGCGAAGTATCAGATCTCTCGGGATACATTCGAATGTCGACCTATTTTTTGCTCTCCACTTCGGGGTTCCCTGGAACCGTGATGAATTGCCCAGTCCCAGCAAAGCTACTGTTTAAGGCGATATACATTTGTATGTTTACTTTCTTTTGACAATTATTTTAGCAATAAATACTTATTTGATTTTGTTTCTTGATTTACATCGATTCTATTTCTGTTAAATAGGAAACGGAATAATGTACTCATGTCGAGATGTTTTATGATTAAAAGAACACCTTTTAGAGCGAAGTGATTACTATCGTAGTCACAATAGATATATCGTTGAGCAACATGAAATTATGTTTACATCTATTATCGATATTCTAGTACAGTTGCCCTAGCAGTAACTATGAAAAAGATTTTAGGATGCATTCAACAAGTTTGAGTCGCCTAAATAATGATTGCCTATTTCCCAACCAATTATCTTTGGTGGGATCCTCTTTAGTACTGATGTACTTTCACTGTTATCCAAGAGGTCTTCAAGTTCTGCCCATCTATCCTCTTACCTCCATAAGATGTAACTCACCCGAGCTGATGAATGACCTGTCCCGGTTAAGGTTGTTGCGTCAGAGTACCTTAGGTCCCAGGGAACGTGAGAAATGCCAACTCAGTTAACTGCAGATCTCAGCTCCCCAACTAACTCAAAATCTCATTTTTAATACTTTTTTTTTTCACCATTTATCTTCCAATTTCATCTCTATATCTGTGCAATACCGAATATTGGCTCTCTTGAAAAGTCACTTTTTTTTGGTTAGAGCAGTCAGAGCTACATTTTCGTCCGTCGTCCTATCTACAGATTAATACAGGCGTGGATTTAAAACGGAAAAATAAATAAATAGTATCATAGCATTGGCCTTTGATTCATTTGGTTTTGATTTTTCTATGTAAAGAAGTTTTTAAAACGGTTCTCTATCTTTTAGCTTATAAATAAGTATTGACAAAAAAACAAAAAAAAAAAAAAAACAGTTTATTTTTATTCTAATGCTTTTGGTTTTTGTTTTGTTTTTTTACCTTTTTTATGAATTACTTGCTCAAATTAAAATGTAGTCCTGCATGTTATTTATGTTACAACATAAAATAGTAAATTACAGGACTAGCTATGCAAACTGTTATGTTACCTGGGCCATCGATATATAATCGATCTCTCCTCCGAAAGGTACCTCACCTTTTGTTTATTTAAAAAAAGAAAGTTTAATCCTGTTTCTAACAGACTTCGTACACCATCTTGGATTTGATTTATAATTATATTTCCTCTTTTTAAAATAAAATGAAAGATTCTCAGCAACTGTCTGCAAATTCCTTCCTTCTTCTAATCTAAAAAACTGATAATATTGAAACCTTTTTTGTTTGCGCATGTTAGCGGTTGATATTGATTATTCGAATAGATAGAAATACGGTTTTGTTTCTTGTTTAATCATGTTACGAATGACGAAACCCAGTTAACAGACAGCTCTCTTACTCTGACTCTATAAGACCATGACAACACTTTTTTGGCGCTTTGACTCACAAAAGTTTTCCAACAGGCTAATAAGATATATGGCTGTAGTTGGGCATCACTTAGAGAAGACAGAACAAAAAATGTGCTGGATGAGAGATCTACTTCCTAACTTCGAACGGTGATGATATGATTAAGGATGCCAGCGAAGAATATGTAGTAATACTCTAGTTTAGTAATTTGTAATTTTTCCTATATTTCAAAAGTCGGAAATTCATATTTAAATGCACCGGATCTAAAAAAATTGTTTTTTTGTTACCCTTTTTAGAGCATTAGGTAGGGATAGGGGACTTTACATAGGGATTTATGGTGGGGCTGGTAGATTATGCTGTTTGCCGATTAGGAAATGGTTACGTGATTAACATAAATCCATATTCAGCGGGGTCAATATGGGTTTCAAGTTGGAAGCTTCTAGGGAACTTTATCGTATGCTCCCGTTTAATTTGCAATCCGATTCCTCCATGCCATTTGAATTTGAATTATCCATGAAATAAAAAAAGAAAAAAAAACAAGGATTTGCTAAATCCTTATTTGTACAATCTAGTATAGTAGTTTATAGCAAAAAAACACATGACATTCTTACTGATCACCAATTGGTCTTGTTGCACTTACTGTATTTCACAATAGTAACTGTTTGGTATTATTCCATCCTCCCTAACCGGCCGTTGGACTAGTTTGCGACAAGCTGGTAGTAGTGGCTATACTAGTCGGATGACACGGTGACCTATATTGCTCCAGGACTTACTTCAGAGGTTGGCATGATGTAACATACGCTCCTCTCACTCTCACTTTCCCGAGAGTAGGCAGCTGTTTCGGGGTCACTTGAAATACCGCTTTCGATTTGGTCTGGTATTAAAGTATGCCATTGTTTGTTTTATTGATCTGTTCGTTTCGAACGGAATGCCCTTTTTATTTGGATTGGGATAATAAATTAAATATATGCTTACCAAAGTACCCAACGAGGCAAGTCATACAAAATGTATTGCGAGATCAATACTATAAGGATAAATAAAGTACACAAAGGTACGGGAAAGTTCGGAAATTCCTTTAATTCATTTATTTAAATCAATCCGTTTACTCACCTATTGTGAAACGAATCGGTTTTCCGCATTTGTAAATTTTATTCACCCAAATATTTTAAGACCTATTTGGACATATATATTAGAACTTTGGGGGTCCGCGAAACACATTCACATTAACAAAGTACAAATTTCACAATCCACAATTCTCAGAAAAATCATTTGCCAAATTAGCTTGATGCGCCACTGCGCACCGCAAATCTACAAGAGGACAAATGAATTAATGATTTTATTTATAAATAAATACACAATGGCCAAATATTTAATAAAAAACCAAGTGTCAATATTTTATACATATATTCATATGTTGACGTCATTAGGGTAATAGAGTATTAATTTATTTTTATATACAGAGGGAGGTGGGGCGCAATGAAAAACAAAAAACCCCATAGCACCCAACCTGAGACTTTATTTTCAATTTTTTATTTTTTCCATGTTACCTTAGGGTCTAATCTATGTAAGAAATACTTTAAACATTATTTTATTCATCATGTCTGACCGCGAGCATCTATTTTCCAAAACAATAATTTTGTTTCATTGTGCCCCATGCCCGGGGTAAAATAAAACACATGAAAGAAAAAAAAACACCATAATCAACAAAAAAACTTTATTCAGCTTCCAGTCGGTTTTTCGTTCTTCTGCTTTAGGATAGCCACTAAATTCTTCAGGAAAGAGGAAAGTTTGACTTTAGGAGAATGTTGTCATAAATTGATACAGTTTTTTGGGGTTCCGCTATCGATTCGCACCAATCTGTAAGAAAATGAAAAAAAAAACCGACTGCTTATTGCATAATGAAAAACACATGTGGCACGATGAAACACTTGTGGGACTCCATTTAATGTTTTATTGTGCCCCGAACGTCCTTGTTTCCAGGACCCCATACGAGCCATTTTGATGTCTTTAGCTTCCTACGATGAACGTGAAGAGGTAGGAAAGCCAAAGTCAGGCAAAATCTTAAGAGATACTTGCATAATGAAAAAGTTGTTAGAGCAGATTGAATAAAATAATTACTCACACCTAGAGACGAATATCCGTTCGACGAAAAATTTTGCCACACAAAACCACAATTCAGCACGTGAAGTCTGTCACGAAACAACAAGTCGATAGGGGACAGTAAGCTTACTTTGTTTGGAGCCACCCTTACCGCTTGCTGTCTGAATTTTGTTGCTCTAGACATTTTGGTTCGCCTTGTGCACCGACTGTTTAATTGTGCCCCGTGTTTCATTGTACCCCACCCTCTCCTAAATTAAATATACATTTTTCTGAAGTGATAGCTGGAGTTAAGTTGGTCGAAACGAAGCAAAGGACTTCAATTTACACTCCCTATATTAAGTGTTGATATTGCTTAGACTACGAGGGAAAAAAAAATTTTACCCCCCTTAACAATAGTTCACTAAACTACTATTTCAATAAGTCTAATAGACTCGTAACGAGATAATATTGTAATGTAAAAAACAAAACAAAACATATAATTTAAGAGAGTTCTGTAGACTTGGTAATAATAATTGTAAAAATACTTTCCGGGCCGAAGCCATATAAATACTTAATTGTGTTTGATTATTTTATTTTATTACATTTACTTTACTTTCTTTTCCATTTATGTGCAATATTTTAATTAGTGATAATATTAAATGTCGAGATCGGTACTAGTTTCTTAATACTAGTACCGATCTCGACACTAGTATCAGTACCTACCGCAACTACTTCTGGGCTAAGCCGTTTAGTGTAGCCTAGATCCCCACTGAAAATGGCTGAGCTTAGCGAGCAAGAGTCCAAAGCCGGTATCTAATAAAGCTAATCAAGGCACTTTTTAACTGTAAAGGACGCGATGAGAGTCCCCTTGAATAACGGTAACAACTTCCTAAAATAGGTCACGCCCAGAAGTAGTATCGGGAAACTTTTACCTCGAGATCCTTGGGGAGTCTCCGCCGAGGTTTTTAAATTAATTTATTTTTGTTATAAAGATAATCTTTTCTACTAGTCCTGAAAATTAAGCATAGCCATTTGAAAAATAAGGGGAAAAGTTAAGGAGAAAATAATAAAATTTGCTCATATCTCAAAAACTATCCTCTTCATAGTTGGTGACTCGGAAGGCTTAATTGATTTCTATTTTGAAGTCCCTTACAAAATAAAAATTAAGCGATGCAACTCAGATCAATATTAGAAATGTTAGTCGATTGAATTTTTTACTCATTTTTGATTTGTAATTAATAAAAATAGAGAACCATTTTGACAAACCAAAAATAATGTAATAATGTATATACCGATTAAAAAATGTATGATGACAATTGTCAATTTGAAATGAGAAAGAAAGAAACTTATAGGTAAAGTAATACCGATATACAAAATTTAAAAAACCCCTTAGATAACATAACTAATGTGACAAAAGATCAATAATTATAAAATATGTTACATATAGATAACCCAGAAGATGGGCCAATAGCCCGAAACGTTGGGAAATCAAATAAAATTTGAATAAACGGAAGAGACTCCTTCCTTTAAAAAAATCCTGTAAATAAAGCTCTCTTCTTCACAAAGTGAAAAAAAGAACCAAGTCAAAAATAATATATTACTTATCTTAAAATTGTATTTATTTTTATATTATATCTCCATTTGCCCTTTTTTCGAATCATTCGTATGGGCACACTAGTTTTAATCCTTTTATTACAATTATTCCTTGTGTAGCAGTATTTGCCCTATATACTGCAAATCATTAATGTGCTTCAGCAAAATAAAGAAAATGTGAAGGGACATACACGAGCTAAAACGGCCAAGGTCCGATGAGATGTTTTTCAAGAATATCCTATATCCGTGGTGGGTAGAGTATGTATTGGGTTTCCTTAAGGTCCATGTTTCTTTCCCATCCTGCCATATTGCGCTTCCCGATTATCCGTAGCCGGTGTTAAATTTAAGGTTAAATTATTAATTTTTCAAATCAGTTATTTTTATAATTTTTTTTTAACACAGCACGTTCAAGACCACTTCCTATAAATGTCCTTAACGGCAAGTCCTTCCACGGTTTAATTCTGCAATGGTTTCCTTTTGAACGAAAAAAATGAAACGGAAAGTCGATTAAGATGGTCTTGTACTCTTTTTTTTTTTCTCTCATGAATAATACAGTTTCTATAAATTAAAATATGATAATTCCTGGCCCTCGGGAACAATGGATAATTACACTATAATGCGTCCGATAAAAGGAAAGTTAAGTTCATGGTGAAGGGATGACCGAGTGAGCAAACGCGTTAGGTGGCTCAATCATCTGTTCATTTCCATGAGTTGCCCATCGAAACGAGCAGATGATTGGGAACCCGAAGATGCCAGTTCGAAAACATGAGCCATGGGACATTTAATAATACATACTCGGTAGTCGTTTCAATATCCGGTAACGTAAGAAATTTTTTACTTTGCGAAATCAAAGTACTGTCAATGCAATGAACTCCCTAACTTTATTAAGTATCTGTATTGCCTACCAGTGTAGTATACTTTCCTGATAACGTTGCTCTCACTGAAAGGATATGGACAATGCACATTTGTTCGGGATGATACTAATTGCTGTGGGGAAAGCGAGCGAGCGCACTGATAAGGAGCGGTATGCTAGTACCTTCGTGAAAGTGTGGAATATCCTTGTCCAAGTTTCGCGTTGTGGTGAAAGGTGTGCTGCTTACATATATCCAAAGATAGCAGTAAGTTTTTGTATGCTTTATGGATAAAGGGATCGTAAAAGCGACCATGCATAAGGGTACAAGCTGTTCACTGAACCTTTTGTATACAATCCTGTCGGATATATGAGAAGTTGTTGGATGAAGTTTTTATCCAGTTAACGTACATTAGGAATTCGCTAATGGTTTTGTAATATGGACTTTAGTAATACGATAAGATAAATGCATCATCCAAACGTGTAGAACAGTTCCTATTTATAAAAAGTTTTTTGGACTTTAAAAATTAACCATGTAAGGAACATTTGGTTGCAGCAAGCGAGAAGAAACATGTCAGTTTAGCATAAAGTTAAGTTACAGTGTTGAAATGTGAGTAAATAGTGCTGGAAGGTTCCATTGGAAAAACAATAAGGTTCTGTTATCACATAATTCATTCCGCGCGGTTTTCCTTAGTGGGAAATCATCAACAACCCAATCAGCAATCATTTTTCTATGAAAAGATACTAAATACCTTAGTGATGTGATAATTCTAAAATTTTATCTCTTGGCTTAACACTTACTCTGAAATTAACAGTTAATTAAGGTAAATTTGACATTCGATTGATTATTATTATTTATTATATAATCTTATATATTCAAAGAGCTCAGTTAAAAATTTTATATTCTCAATTAAGTAGATGATGAATCAATATTAGAAGAGGCCAAAGTAACTAGCTATACAAATAATAAAGGAACTTCATTTTGGAGAAAGAGGATAGGATCATTCGTGATTAGTTAAAAGTCAAATGTACTTCTGGTGCTATGAAGTATTTTTTTAGTTTCTATCGATTCAAAACTATAAAAAAACTATTTAAAAAAAATGTTTTCCATTCTCCAATGGTCCCAGATACATTCGTACTTCTCTACTCCTTTATAAATTGTAAGGGTCACACTGCTTGACCACTACCAACGGTTCTCCTGGAGCGTGCAAAGATTTTCCGGAAGTGAGAATGGGATATGATGTTCCTCGGGCCTCGCTAAAGAACCAACATCTACATTCATCCCCGTACCTTGACCCGCGCACCTTGAACGTTACATAACCCGCCCCATGGGGCATCAATACCTTGGAATGTTGCAGCGCGTACAAACCCTACTCTACTCATGTCATACCATCGTATTTTAGTAAAGTTGTTAAAAAAAAGTGTGATAATATTTTATTTATTTATTTGGAATTATAAATAACATTTTTTTTACCATGTGCTAATATTTGTATATATATTTACTAATGTGTTAATATTATCTAAAGAATATGTAATTTATATTACTAAAAGCTCTCAGTTTTTCGTTGGTACTCAGGGAACGGCCATTGTGAACGGGGTTATTTTTATTTTCTATTATTAAATAAAGTTTACGAGGCAGACTCCATTTAGCTCCCTCCATTATGTTTTTACCCTTTGCAGTTTATACCCTCCCACAATAAATGGATTCCTTTATCCTCATAAAAGCCCCTAACAAAGACTAATGGCCGTTGGATTGTAAGCGAAAGAGGAATCCGACTTGCCATGCCGCAATTAAATATTGTTCATTGTGGATCCTGCTGTATTCTCAAAGGTTTCAATTACAATTAGCAAGATTGATATAATGTAACAATAACAATAGCACCCTCCGTAACGGGTATAACTGGTGGATTATCCTGGATGGAACAATGTATCCCGGAGTTGTAATCGTTGTTTTTAATTATCTACTCGCATGCTCTTGTGGTCACGTTTCTCCTTGAACATTCTGCTTTTGATCAAACATTGTTCCTTTATATTTATATCATTCAGGAAATTGATAATTAATTTTCTTGGTTTTTTGTGTTTTCGCGACTGTTTTATGGTCACCTTGTAGTTTTGCTGTGAAGCTGAGCACTTTTGAAAAGATTCTTTTATTGAAGACTTACCATTTTTTAATAAAAGTAGGTAAGAAAACTTGAGGAAAATTTTGTTGAAATATCTATTGATCCAATTAAATGTAAAAGGAGATCGAAGACCATATTCCGTACTACGCCGATTGCAGTAAGTTTATTAGCGTTGGCATTGGAGGGCTTCAAGTGGGGATCCTCTCAGTATTAACCAACCCTTGAAAAAAAAAAAAATATCCTTTTTTGTTTAGAGTTGCAAAGGATTTTTATTATCATATTTTTTTTTCAATTTGCTTATTTGTTAATTTTCTGTGATTTTTGTCAGAAATGCTGCGAGGAATTAATTGTAATTAATTTATGTTTTCTCTGAGGGAGTAAGATCTACCACAGTAATGGTATTTCATTTTTAACGATTCAAGAAAGAATCATTAAAGAAACAAAATATTTAAAATTGCGTCCCCCGTGTTGTAGTGGTTAGCATAGCCTACCAGGTCGCCGTAGGATTTCTAAGTGCAGTAAATAATCCTTGGCTATGCCTTCCTTCTGAGGGGACGTAAAGTTGAAGTCCCGGGCCTGTACGATGACAGGTACTCGTTAAGTCAAAATTTAGGACTCCCAAAGTAGCATCGTCTGATCAGCCATTGCAGCATAAAGTGACATCGAATAAACAAACATTTGTTAAAATTAAGTTTTGTGTATCTTTCTCGGAACCTAACAGAACCTAGTAAAAATGATTAATACACTTTCTTACATTAGTATTGTATACATTTTTACACGATTCGTTTGCACATTCTCGCAGCTTGTCTAAGAGATTTATTTTCTTGACAACGGAGCCATTTGTTAAAGTGGTAGAGAGTTTACAAAAAGAAAGCCTAGGTTTTTAAAATCATTCAGAGACATGAAAATGTTAGCTAAAGTTATCATTAACTGTTCTAATTTCAATATCAACCCCTCAGTAACTTTTAAGGTGAAAATTTTAAAACATTTAGATTGATTGGTTTTTAAGTTCAAAAGAGATTCTGGTTAAAAGAGTATATCTAAAGCATTATACGCCCTTTCATCTACCATGTTATTATATTAATGATATTTTTTTAATATTTTCTAATTTTATTTAAAAATTAAAAATGATAGCTGTAATTCATTATTTTGATTTCCTCGGATTTTTAAGTCGCATCAATGGATTTTCATGAAGTTTCGTCTGGAATTTTCCTTACTTTAAGACGAGCTTCGTTAAAGCTCTTCTGAGTTTGAATTCTTTATTTTACCTGATAGCTCTTCAACACTACAAAAAGCTATTCCTTTTAAAATCCTCTTCCCAAGTTGTTAAGAGTGAAGGTACCATTTCAAGTAAATATGTTACCATTTATCATAAGTTCATAAAACATTTTAATCACGTCAAAAGTATCGAATCACTTAAGCATAAGCTTTTTTTCTGTCAGAAACTGAATATTATTAGAACGATTGAAGGTCTCTCTACAAGCGAATGGTCCTAACAAGTGTTTATGTGCCCAACAAGTAAGAATGTGTAGAAATCCTTTTTACTAGGTTCCAGAAAAATTCATAATTTTGAATTTGAGAAATGTACGTTTATATTTTTTTAAATTGTTTCAAAATTCTACTTATAGATAATTAAATTTAAAATAAGTGATCTCATCTGATCACATCACAGTCTCATAGTGTAAAAGAAATGTAATAAATATCAATATTACATCTCTTGATTAGGAAAATAAATAAAGCTTAATCAAGCGCTGAACTATATGATTTACGTAAAAGCGATGTATTAGTTTGTCTGGAAGCGACATCAACTGTTTTTTAATTGCTGATTTATCCTATTCTGTGTAAACTACTCATACCTGAACGTTGGAATATCAATGGAATCGAAAAAATATTTATTTATTATAAGTTTTGAAGTTTTTTCTAGCTAGTTTGGCAATGGCCATACTTGCTCCGGTTGGATCTGGTTAGTCCACAAGCAATCGACCGGCTAAGGAAAGATAAATTGCTTCTTGTGTATCTGGTTTAAGATACCACTGGTTTAAGAACTCAAAAATGCCAAGCAAAGCTGAGATTTTTATTATTATGGGTCTCAATTGCGTTTCTGAGTTATTTATCTCGTGTTTTTTTTTTTTTTTTTTGTATTTTTATGCATAATAAATTACATAATATAATTTTAATGATTCCAGTTATTGATATCTACCCTTTGAAATATTAACTTACATAAAAGTCATAAAAGCTGATACACTATTTTGTGAGCCATATTAATTTTATATGCCGACGTTTCGATCTAAGTTTCATTGATCTAAATTTCATCATGGCTGTTTTAATACTTAAACCTTTTTTACTTTCACTTACCTATATATGAAATATATAGTAAGTGGAAGTATTGCGAAGTATTGCCTCTAAGTTGATTATTATTTTTTTTTAATAATTTAAAATATATAATCTTGATTGAATTCCTAAGCTCCCTTTTAAATATGAAATAGAAAAAAAATTACCGTTATTACAAAAATTTCCAATATTAGATTATTTTTGTATTAATTTCAAAATCAATTTAAGTATCTACTTTTTAAAATTTCTGTAATAATATGTAAATACATGTGTATACTATCTTTACCTATATAGTATACAGTATTGCTATATTTAGTAGTTTATACTATATATACCTACAGTACATAATTTTAATTGTGAAGTTTATTATATAAATGTAACTTGTATTAATTTATTTTTCTTTCTTTTTTCAGGTGAGTATTTGTATATCATCTACTTAAAATTTCGTTGGTAAGTGTATGGATTATGATCAATACGTATTTATTATTTATCGACTATTAGTCTTGAATGAACCAATATGACTATGAACTTTTTCTAATTTAATATGTTTATAATTTCTTCGTTTTATTTTGTGTTAGTTGAGTATAAAAAAAATTTGCATCGTGTTTCTTTCGTATAAGTTGAAATTTAAAAAGGTTGGGCTGTTTCTGTCATACATGAATTATTTAACATGCCACTCGCGATATTCTTAAACAGAGATGAACACTGGGTTTGTTAAAATTATATAAATCCTGGCATTACATTTAATTTAACTTACTGTTATACCAATAAAATATTTTGCATTTTACTTTCTCTTGTTTGTAGTTATGTGTCTAGATAAATATTAGAGCTCTATATTAAGTGATGAAGGCCACAGTAGTATATATAAACAAACACTTTCATAAATCCCAACTGCTGACTATTATAAGCACGTGTGCATTATTGGTACGTGTACGTGTTTGTTTGCAGCACCGTGTGCAACCTTTTAGATCAATACCGGAGCAACCATGTGCCTTATAAGTGTTGAATAAAGTTGATCACATAGTTATGGAACAATGTTAGTATTGCAGTCTTCTCTTTTTTTAGCTCTATTATATTAAGCAAATTTTAATTAATCATTAAATAATTATTGTTAATTAAGGAGCAAGCTAGACAAACTTTTATTCCGATTTTCAAAAAGGGACCGGAAAATGGTATGATTAAAAAAAAATCTTTTATGTATAGTAAAGCATTTATCTGGTTCATTTTACAGACATTTTATTAAATAAGGTAATATAAAAGTCATGTGTATAACAAAATTTGTATTCATTATTAATTAAGTAATATTCATAGGGGGTAAATGATTGATATGCCTGAGACTAATTATTTTCAATATAGAAAGTAAGCTTTTATTTTATACTAATAAAATCGTATATCTGATCTGGTCAAAAAGTGTTTTATAAATTTATTCAAAATACAAGTATTCTATGTGTCAAGTATTTTGTTATTTAAAAATTCAGTGTATTCTAGTTACGAAGTATTTTACTATAGATTTTTTCTGAAATGTTAGATACATCAAAGCTTTAGTTTTTACTTAAAAAAAAAAAATCAACTGATTATCGTATAATTTATTATTAATTTTATTTAAATTAAACAGGCATAAAAGAAATTAATTTCTTTTTTTTGGGGGGGGGGTTTGTTTCTTTCGTGCTATTCTCTCTCTCTTTTTATGTTATTTCACCCTAATTCCATGATATAGCTTGTTTTCTTCAAACAATAATCTCCCGAACAATTCGTTAAAAAGTAGGTTAAATAGGGGATTAGTATCTAATTTACTTTTTTACAATGATTAAGTAGAATAAAAGTGTTTTCCGATTTAGTGTTTTCCAAATTCCAAAAAGCCTTTTCATTTAAAATGAAATGAAATACAGGATTGGAGTTTAAGAATAGAAAATAAAAAAAGTAAAAATATATATATGTAACTATACCTTTGTCCTATATAATTCACGCAAAGAATCAAGCAAAACATTTCTTTCCTATTCTATCTTAATTAAAAATTTTTGTGTATCGAAACTGATGTTTTTCGTTTCAAAATTTTAACATTACAATTTTCATCTTAAGCTATTGGGTCTGTATTATTTTTATGCTTCTTGAACATTACACATATATGGAAATTGCTCTTAATTTTTTTTAATTTGGAGTGATTTTTCAATAAGCCTTCTATGATTTGCTGGAAAAAAATCCACATGTAAGTCTAAAAACATTGTCAACGTTCAAACAATTTTTTTTATCAATAAAAAAGAAATTTATAAATGAATAAACACTTATCAAATCATGCTATCAGAAAAATATGAATGGCCTCGGCTTACTCATTTAACCAGTTGTAATAAATGGTCACTATAATCCTTTTCTGTTGGGGTATGGATAACCTCATAGCAATTTATTACTTTTCAAGCCATGTAAGGATTTAAATTAGATGGTCGACTATTTATAAGTTTATGTATTCGAAAGTATATTGATGTGGGAAGTTGGTTAAATCTCAAAAAATTGTTTTTGGATAATCACATGTGAAGTTTCAATTTTACTCTGTACCTGCATACCGGGACTAGATAAAATAGTCCTTGATCACAGTTTACCATTGGGGCAGGTAGTACAACTGGTACTAACCGTAACTCAAAGGTAGCCCTCTACCTGCGTTCCATCATGATCATGATCAAGTTTATCCACTCAATAACAGAATATGGTAACTTGCTCCTAACGCGAAAGGAACTATTTACGTTATTGTGACTATATTCTGGCTTTGTAGGTTTTGTCATACTGATTCCAACGGTATGCATAACTCAAAAATCATAATTTTGAGTTGTAACTATCTTCTTGGGGACGAGCGACACGATTCCTTTGGTAGTGACACAACTTAAAAAGGAATCTTAGAATTAGCCTTATACAATAATTTATGCATTTTTTTTTTTTTTTTCGTTTGGCGCATTAGGCCTGTGGTCTGGTGTGGTCTTCTTACAGACATTTATGTTGCTTGCGGGAGCACAGACAGCCTGGAGGGGTAGCCCAAACCTCACGTTGCTGCAAGCCATGGTCACGATGGTGCAGCGGCAGACTGCCCATAGCTCCATAACCAATCCCATTGGGGCCAATTTGGCAGTGCCCTTCCCTCCGATGGCGTCAGCTCTCTCGGGTTCAAGGACAGTGACAAACTGGTCTAGGTCCAAGGATTGTGGTGGAACAGAGTCAGCAGGCCCCGAGGACCTATATTTTTTTCCCCGAAGCATACCGTCCTTGACCCAAACCTCCGGGCGGTTACTGACATCCTGGAAAACCACACGACGATTCTCGATGAGATACACGGGGAAGGTTCATCACTCCTGCTCCCGGTCGGTGTTAGTCGCCTCCAGTAGGCTGACGGGCCTCACATACTCGGGGGTGGGGGTAGACTTGGACTGCGTGGCGTTCATTGGTGGGCGGTCACCCATCCAAGTACTAACCACGATGGACGTTGCTTAACATTGATTACCTATTGCAAGCGCCCTTGTCCACTCGGCCATCCCGGCCCCCAATTTATGCAATATTGAGCGATTATACCCATACATCTCTTCATTAAGTGATGAAATTAAATGAAGATATGCCATTCTCTTATATGGAATTCAACAATCTTGGGGATACGTTCAATATCAAATTTAAGAAGCACTTCTTTTGAGAAATAAAGGTTCTTTATGGACCCATCTCGAATTTCCCAATCAGATTAGAATAAGTTGCATTGTACCTTCAGAACTATGCCAGACATTCGGGTTTAGAAAAAAAATCCTGAAATATCTCAATAGATAATTATTTACATTTCTATGATGTTCCATATCTTTGGGTTTTTGGTTTCAAACCAAGATGGTGAGAACGTGGGTAAATTCCACACTACTCCCTGTTAAATGGATAGAGTTTAAATATGTCTATACTTAATATACTCGTAGGTTCAATACTTTTTCAGTTTGGTTCCAATTAATTCCTAAGTTATTATATCATGCTATGATTAATTGATCAATTATAATTTTTTTCCCGTTTCATCGGATTGAAATGATTAGGTAAGTTTCGCTTTGAGCTTAGGCATTGACGTAGTTGTGAATAGCCACCGTCACGTGAGTTCTGTATATATATCAGAGGTGATCTTGATACGACCTTTTGGCGTTATCTTCAACACAGTGCTGAATAGTTAATTACGTTTGAGCATAACATTGTTCCCGTTGACTTGTTCGAACAACGGTATTCCCTCCCTAAAATATTCCGTTAGCATTAGCACCTTTTAGTGATAGTTGTTCTTTACAAATCATTCCTCAGTTTTTTGTTAAGTTAGGTATATTAATTTTGTCTACGTTTATTATCATATAATCCTTTCAGTTGATAGAATAACTAACTTCTTTTCAAATTTTTTTCGGAAAAGCACATAAAATAATTTTTCTCTTTGGAAATTTAGTAGCTTTTTGATTTGTTTTGTATAGCTTAGTAAACTTTTATGATTTAACATTTCCGTTGTACTACTGAGAAATACGAAGGGATGAATTTTTTAAAGATAAATATTATTAAAAACGCTTTCCCAAAAAAAAAGGGATGAGATATTGATTGCCAAAACATCCATATTTGCCAACGTTGATTGTTTATACAGTGAAAACTGATGGTTGTAATTCATATTATATTTTTTCTAATTGGCCAAAAACATTTCATAGATAATGTATGGGATGGGAAAAATATATATTTTCGTTTTATGTTGTTTTTAATCATATCTTACGAGAAATTACACGATTTTGAAAATAGAAATAATGATAAACAGCGATGTATTTGAGCGGCTTTCATAATACTCTCATCTGTACCCAGCTCAAAATAAAGAATAATCTACACTATACGTTTACGTTAAATTATTAAATAAAACTTTCTCAATTAATATTTAAATTAGGTTATGATTTTGCAATAATTCCGAAGCAAGAGCCTTTTTTTCTTACTGACATATGAAACAAATCCAGACCTAAAGTTAATACTCAAATAAACATGAGATAACTTCATAACATATTAAATTGTTGTCACTGTCTTGTGTTACTTCTCACTATATCTATTCATTTTCTCATTAATTCATTAACTCATTCACTCATTACATTGTTATAATTTAATTTTTAAATGACCCTTGTAGAAGGGTCTGTTTAATAATAAATAAAACGTTTCACGGCTTAACGATTTCTCTGGTAGCATTGAGGCACGGTACGGGTAAGATAAGCGGAACAAGGAGTTCTGCAATTACACCGGAACTAGTTAATTTGAAAGGATAGCCTTCCTGGGAGCTAACCTACAGCACAGCAGTTTTCCATTTGTTTATATCAAACTGTATGCGGAAAGTTATACACCGTTGTTCTTGGAGCATGGTTTTGGTTCTCATATACAAGTTTCCCTTCTCTTTGTGTAATGGGCACACGATTTCATAATCACACGTTAGATGGATTCCCGAAAATAGACGAGTGTGTCGGATGTAGACGGACTTGTCCATACCCCTTGGTAAGGCCCCGACATCAACTGTAGGGAAGTTTTGTATTATCTTTGAACGAAAAGAATCTATATTCGACTTGAAAGTATTATCGATTTTTTTTTACTGCTGGTGAATTGGGGGTCTGTGAGAACCCAACTTTATTATAAAAGTAAAAGGTCACTGTTCCAAAAAGTAACGGCGGGCGTTTTCTGAATGACCCTAATCTCTTATCTCATCCGCTGTGTACAAAAAGCACTCTTGTTTTTGTTCTTAATCCTGTGAAAGGTTATCAACGTATAACAAGATACCCTCTTGTGTTAAAAGGATACCAGCAAAAAATCTTATATATTTAGCCATAATAGTACCGATATAGTATCAAGAAGCCACCATATCACGGCTTCTATCATTGCACAATAATTTGACGGTTGCCCCTAAACATTCAATAATATTGTACAAAATTTTGTTTGTGTAATGAACTTTGATCCTTTAAAGGCAATATTAAAGTTTAGGCAATATTTGGGGCATCCTTCGCATCTGCACCACTTCTCTCAGCATCGCGAATACGTTTCAATTCTTTGTGAAAGTTGGTACTCAGAGAAATATTTTTTATCAGCGCATCATACTGGTCTCCTTTACGGCACGGTTTGTATTATCCTTGCATTTAACATCCCAAAGAGCCAAAGGCTTCGATGAATTCTGAAATGAAATGTTTTTCTGCACTTTTTTCACCCAGGGCGTTCCGAACTGTACAATGTGTTGTTACAAACTGACTGATATTGAGCAGTAATGCCAACAGACGGCGCAATATTTTCCTGGTTGCACAAAATATGTTTTAACTTTTCGTTAATCACGCAATATATTGCACAAACTTTTAATCTTGCCAACACACAATACATTAAGTTGCTCTACCCAAAATATTGTACTATATTATTGACCGTCTATGGGCTGTTTAAGTTTTTAAAAATTGAGCTGTATTGTGTGTATATCTTTACGTTGAAATTAAAAAGGGTAAAAATAAACTTGAATAACAAAATTTTAAAATGTCCCCTTCTAATTTCTGTGGCCTTGAGCATGTCTCCCTTTCCTGTACGTTTCCTACATCTTCGACACTAAATCGTATCCAGTTTATGTTATTTTAAGAAAACATAGCTAACGCTAAGCTAGAACATAGCTAAAAAGCTGGAAAACAGCCTAGTGGCATCCTCTGGATAGATAGGGAGAACGGGAGCGATATATTAATAAGATTGGCTGGCGTGAGGGAAGAGAATTTGCAGGCAATTAACTGACACATCCATCAACTGCGGAACTGCTCAGGTTAATTAATTAACTTGGGGTTCCAATTACCGTACTAGCGATGAGATCCTGTCAGTTGGGTTAGGTCGCCATTTCTTAGGTCCAGAGGGTGTTGATTCATAAATACTATTTTTGTATATCTGTACATTTCTGTTTATATCTGTACATTTATTCATATACAATGAAAAATAAGTGCTAATATTTTAGGGTGGAAGAACCGCTTGGGATAGTAAACGAAGCACACTCGATCATATCTAAATCCCAATGAAGAGATATGTTAAATAAATATTTAATTGTGGGTTATTAGGTCCTTCAATGGCCCATGTTCCTTTCACACTACATTGTCCATCACCTTATGTTTTAACAGTAGTCTTATTTGTAGAATCAGAGGCACTGTAACCTTAATTAATCAATGAATAAATTCCTCTTTCATCGTTTAATAGTATAGTGGCTTAAAGCATCCAGCATTTCTCCCTTAGCCGAAATCGTTTATTTCAGTTATCAGTTTAATATCGTTTATTTCAATTATCAGTTAATCCAGTTGTTATTTTGTTTAATATATTAAAAGTAGCCTTTTCGAAAAAAAATTTTAAGATAATTTATTATGTTATGGAGACTGACAATGAATGAACGTTTTTGTGAGAGATGTTTGTGGCACATACCCAGTTTGCCCAGCTGGCACTAACTAAATAACGAAACTCAAATGTCAAATAAACAAACAAAAATTCGAAAGAGAATAATATTTTCTAGGCCCCTCTACTATAGTAAAAGGAGCTTGGCTGGACGAGGAATTGGAACTTCACCGATATACCTGTGGTTGTCACAAGCCATCTTCACTCTCTTTTACCTTACAGGTTTTTTCGATTTTGAGTTTCTCTTCCAACGGTATTAATATATCCAACGAGCCTTGACACCTTGAATATTCTAAGTGTGAAATGATACCCAACCATTCTTCCATTAATTAGTCATATTAATTAAGAATTTGAAGTGAAGGGTTTCTTGATCCAATTAGTTAGCAAGTATTTTGGTCTCTTCGTGTTAAACTGTAGGAAACTGGGTCAGGAGAGTCGGGGATGGGAACTTGAGTGGTTTGGTAAGAGTTCTATTGTCTCAAAGGCCAAAAGGGAACGAGGGAGAAGGCTTGTCAAAATCTCGTTCCTTCCACTTTTGCATGCTTTAAACACACATTCGATTTATAAATTTCCAAGAAAACGCTGTTTGTAAATTCAACTTTCTGGGCAATTAGCTTTAGGTTAAAGCCACTGAGTACAAATAAAACTTTCATGGCTTTGTTCGCCAATATTTAACTCCGCTAGCTTTTATTTTAGAATGACATTTAACATTTTCTCAATTGCTCTTTACTTTACTGCCGAAATATCCCTAGTGGTTGAAAGGCCTCTTAGATTGATTTTCTGAAATTTACTTTCATAAACTGAGTAGTTGTTGAACAAACCGTTAAGAGTACAGTATAACTAATTACCTACTCTCTTGATATCTTTCGACAATTAATCCAGGCCCTCGACTGGATACTTTCATGCTAACAAACTATTTGAAATGCGCATGAGCGATTGGAATGCTGTTTAGATGGTAAGCAGTTATAAATATGCAAATATTTCTACGAACCCTTCCCGATTAAGTAGTCAGCTTGTACTTTGGGATTATGAATAATTTGACTCTGTTTACTGCCCTCTTGGATAGCTAATGATTAACAGTGACTCTTCGATTTATTTTATTTTTTTGTTCCTGGACATTTTTGTTTGTATTCAGGCCAAAATATTGAATAGAAACCAAAAAAAAATGAGGCATAGGAGGAAGGGAATGTATAACAAGTTATCAACATCTCTCATAGATTTTGTCTAGTCCAAAACTAATTCATGGCAGTATCCAACAAGAAATAATTTTCAACCCGCCCATTGCGTGCTCAAACACCGTCCGTATTTATTCGAATGATCTTTCATCACGTACGCTATTATCCTTCCTGCGTCATTAAAAAAAAAATCATCGATTATTTGCGACGACCTTGTATGAATAGGCATCGAGGATCATTTCATGGCTATTGTTTAAACTATTATTGATATTATTTTTTAAATATTTTTAGCGTATTTTTTATTGTTATTTTAAAATACTCCTTAATAAGATAAATTAGCTTGAAATCAATCCAGTGAAAACCCGATTAGATTTCATATGTTGTCATTTCAGTTCAGTTTGGTACCAAGCGTCATTTAATGGTCAGTGACAAGTAGTAACTACATATTGAACGTCACCGGTGGAAAAAAAAAGAAGTTATTTTCAGCCCAAAATAATCAGATTTTGAATATATATATATGAAAGTGATTTCGAGGCCTAGATAGAAAGAATAACTTTCCATTGTAAACTCTCCCAATTTTGTTATTGAGCCAGTGAAGGTCCATTTAAAACTGAAGAGTACAGGAAAAAATGCGTAAAATAGTGAAAAATTTATTATTTTAAGAAACGGAATATATACGTATAAGGGCATTTATATAAACTTCATTGACGTAAAAATGTAGTAAAAACAAAATAGGTATCCTGGCATCAATCAGTAACTTGGAAATATCTGTAACCATACAGATACCCCTTCACTGGTTAAATAGTGGAATCACCTCATGACGACCAGACCCCTAGGGGTGAGGAAGGGAAGGTGAAGGCAAGTTGAAGGCTCCTCGTGTCGCAGGCTTCAGGTTTGCAATGACTTGTATTAATATTTTTTTTTTTCTATTAAATTCTATTTCTTTTGAAAGCTCTTTATTTCAAAATCCGTCATTCCCTAGAGCCCGAAAAGGGTCTATACCTACCGCATAAAGACATAGAGTTTCATTGTCTTGATCATTATTGTGAAAATTGAGCTGCTTTTAAGTTGTTAGCAATTACATTCATCTAGTTTAAAACTGCCTAAACTAATTTCGTTTGTTTGCCTTTTAGTTCGTGTTTTGATATCCGTTCAGTCTTGTTTGTAATCATTTAATGTAAAATTACCTTGGTAGAGTTACCTGCTAACTCCTAGAGTATGTCAAATTGTGCCGTCTGTAACGTAAAGGTTCTCCTACCTTGCGTGGAACTACGTGACGGACAGATGATCCTCGGAACTCTGCCATAAAGGTGTAATAAGAACATCCAATTTGTATTATATACATTGAAACGTGAAGTAAAGCGAAAAATGAGGGCTTACCTTACCTTGACAAACTATTTGGCGGAATTTGAAAGACAGATGACGTGGAACTAGCGGCTGTTGTAGCTTTTGCTCTAACTTATTATAGATGTTAGACGTTAGAAACAAGCCAAAAGAAGGTCTATCTTAACTAACTCAAGAGCGGCACCTGCGTTATCACCGAACACACGGCTGAACTGGCAAATAACAGTACAAGTATTATTTAGATTAGCCGAACAATCCCCGAGAAAGGCTTTTCGTTAGCGTCGTTCCTAGGGGTGAATGGATTGCAGTAATCCTCGGTGTTTGTTTTTCGTGCAATGTGTAAACCTTACCCTATGGTTTCATCGTGGCTCTTTATCAAGGGAATCTACTTCTAGTAAATATTGGTCACTTTTCAGGTCTTTTAAACTGAAATTATATATTTCTACTATGGATGAAATTTGCAGTATCTGTTCTATACGACTTCGTCTTATTATATACAATATAAATTTCAGATCATGTTGTTTTAAATCTTTGTAATTGTGTTTGTGTTTTATCGCTGGATGTTAAGCCTCATCTGCATAGTAACTAAACTCGCAGGGTTGGCTTGTTTTTCAAGATAACTCCGAACTATATATAGTTCTAGTCTGACTTTGAGGTTTTGATTTGATGTTTGTCGAATCCTATGTAAGTGGCAAGATTAGAATATTGACTGTACCTTCGGTTTCCTTTTTCCAGTAGGAGAATTATCAAATGAAAAGTGATTTCGAGATCTAGAAAGAATAACTGTATTAGACTCGGCTATTTTCTGAATGTTTTATCGGTTACCACGTAAAGTAAGATGTTACTTTAGCTTAGCCGTTATTAAGCATCTAGATTGCTTCATTAACCAAGTGCATATGATCAATACACTTAATTAGTTTTAATTTTTTATTTTTATGAATAAAAATGTTTCCCCACTATGCATTGTGAATAGAAAATATAAGTATGCGAGAGTTCTTTCTCACCTGTGTACACTAGTTACACTTATTTAAAATAAACGGTGTTATGCAAACTCTGTTTTGCCTTAATACGAAGTACAGGCGATAGTCTTTCAAAGATACATAATTCTGTTTCTTGCTTATCTTATCGGACGCTAGATCTCTCTCCCCGTAACAAAGACAAGTGACAAAAAATAACGGTACAAATGTGACCGATCACTGACAATGGTGGGAACCCCAGCTTGGTTATCAATGGAGCAAACCTATTAACCCAATAACCGTCTGCGCTCTTTAATAACGGTTCTTTCACTGATTATATGTATCTGTAAATATTTTTTCCCAAAGGTGTTCTTTTTTTCCCTGATCATCTTTCTTAATACTTCCTTGGATTCCTTGATTTCGGCATCATATTATAGAATCATCTCCCCATATGCTGTAAAATTCTAGAAACCCGCATAAAAGGCCAGATAAAAATTAGGAATCATTGAAAATTTTATTTGCGCATAATTAGTGAACACCATCTCTTACGAAATAAAATAAATAAATAAAAATCATGAAAAATAACCTAAGTTTACAGATCCTTTTGAATTTTATCTAAGCCAAAACGTAATAGTATAGGGGAAAAAAACACAATGCTTTCTTGAAAGGCATCTCTAAGAAGATGGCCAAAATACTAAAATTTTCGTTTTTCATTTTTTTTTTTTTCATTAAAGACCTCTTACTACATTAAGTGTCAATTAAGAAAAATTCCAGCTTTTGAAATCCAATATATGACGCTGGAGAGCAGTTTCCTATTGAGATAATAACAACAAAATTTTTTTATCGAAGCGGTCGTTCTTCCTAAAGAGCATTATCTGGTGTTTACATTATTCTCTTATCGTATCATAATATCTTATAAGAATTATTCGCTCGGGGTCAACTACTATTCACCTTATCCCAACCCATATAAATGTTACCAAACACAATCCTCCCGTGCACTTTTCGGTTGACTCCGAAGACCCTAACCGATCGCTCAATCTTTAAGTGATATCCATTCAAACATCTATTCAAATTCTTCTTATATAATTCTTGATTTGTATATAAGTGATTGAAAGAAATATATATATTTCTTTGATATATCACTGTACATCTTTTGTTTTCTTATGATAGTTATTAAACATAATTTTTAATATTTTTTTACAGATATAAAGTAGATAATTTTAATCATTGAAGCGTGGAAATGCATAAGGGTATAAGTGCCAAAAAAATATATAAAGATTTTTTTTTGCCTAATAGTTATGTATGTCAAAACCATTCTTCAGAAATAGATATAATTAATTTTTAGTTGTTAATAAGTAGTTCATTGAACGTCTGAAAGATAGCATGGGTGTAAGCGCCGAACGTAGTTCAACTAGTTGGTATAAGCCATATCATTCCTGGAAAATTTTCTCAAAGGCACTTATATCCTTCTGTATTTACATGCTTCAATTATTTCCAATGAATTAATACTTTTTTAACGTCGCTCTTGTTAAGTGTTATTAATTCATAGTTTTTTCTTTTTCAGGTAAGTTCGGCTTATTTAGTTTTGGTCTCTATTTCTTTAAGTAAGTCTTAAACATAAAAAATCACTGAAAATTTTTTTGTTAACATATATATTATAAAAATGAATCATAATTTCCGTTATATTTTGATTTTGTTAGTGATTGTATAATTTGTAGTCAGACCTTGTCTCTTCATTACACTTATGAAGAGTTACTTGCGCCATAACTACATAACACGGATCTAACTTTTAGTTGCATTATTCCAGGGTTTTTTTTTTATTATTATTTTATATTATTATATCAAGTTTAAAGTTTGACGTATAATAGGATGTATATACATTTATCATTTATGTTTCTATTTTATTTAAAAAAAGCTCCGATAGACAATTCAATTACAGTTTGTGTAACACGGTTGTTTGTGTGTAACACACAGAAACTTCGTTGAAAACTACCTCACTACTTGTGAAAACATATTCATTTATTCAATTACTTCTCTGTCATGATAACATGAAATGTATTATTAAAATTTTTAAGTATTTTTTATAAGAAGAGAAAAGAGAAACTCCTTGACCGAAATTTCCTTTTATTCCGGGTTCAAGATTTCCTTATCACTAGTAAGGGGTTCTTACCATTTGAGGTACCAGCAATTATCTTGGTCAAGTCAATCCATTCTCCAATTCCTTACTTATGATGAGGAAATCTGAGTTCCAAACCCGGCGAAGGCCAATCCTTTCATACAAAACATATATATTGATGGATGATTTACATTTAATCTCTGAACAAAATTTTAATTTTATAAATCAAAATAATTTGTCAAATTAAATTAGCCTACCTAAAGTTTCTAACTTGTAACTCACTGGAATAGCGTTTGCTTTTGAATGAGGTTGTATGTAGAGAACCTTCGCGAGGACCTGTTGATAGAACCTGTTCCTCATTACTTGCTACCTCCTCATGAACCTGCTTCTTCCGTTACGGATCATTGCCAGCGGCAGCTGTTACTCTTGTTTCCGGTGCTTTTTGTATGCCTCATGGTGGAACTGCTCCCCCGTCATCTAGTGTGTGGTAGTGTTACATATATATATAATATGCTATATAAAATAAATGGTCTAAATTTCAAGCAATTCGGCATTAGTTTAGCAATTGGCGGGAAGACAACATACATTGCGGCTACACTTCTAATTTGTTGTTATCCGTATCTAAAAGAATATTTTATTTATTTATTTATATATAATTTCGGGCTTTTCGACCATCTGGGTCATTCTCGCCCTATAATACAAATTTACAATTTTGCACTAAAAGAATATAAAGAGCATATAAATGATTGGTTACTAGTCTTTGAAATCACCTTTGTTTTTATGTCTCATTTTCTTTAAGCCAGTATAATATTCTTCACTCTCTTACTTAATGTGGTGTAAATCATTGCACGGTTAAGAGCTTAAAATATCAAAGTAGGCCTCGAATTAGAAGGCTATGACATTATTTAATCCGATAGAAGCGGGAACTCAACAGTGAAGGCCTTACATTAAAATAATCAAAATTACAGATATATATATTGCTATACAACAACGACAGCTGTTGCATATGACCCACGAGGTCGTGCAGGTGTCACTTATCAGTACGTACGCATCGTTATCCTGGATCCTGCATTAGTTGCCTGATGAAGGGATAATCAATTTAGGGAAGTAGATAGTTTAATAATTATTAATTAGATATATGTTAATATGCATTTTTACCAACTTAACTCTCTCTTGCTATTTGGGTATTTGAGTGTTATATTATTTATTTTAATGTTGATCAAAATATATACGGTGGAAGGATCGATAAAGGGAGTGTGGTTCCCCTGAATGAAAACCACATCATAATTAGAAGTTTGTTCGGGTCTTGGGGCTTTAAAAACGCTAAAATTTCTCCTCTTACCTAGGGGAAAAACTCCATATAGCCTAAAAGGCGAGGGGAAGGAGAAGATATAAATGCTTCTTACATCTGATGGGGTTTTAATTAAATTTATATTGTGTGTTAATTTTACAGTTTATCTCTTATTTCTTCCTGAAGATGAGGAATCGGAAAACTTTCACTTTAAAATCTCTTTATTATCCGCTGTACTATCACATCCCCGGAAAGGGTTTCTTTGTTTCCTCCTGGTACAGAAATCAACTTACTGTCCCGAGGGTCTTTTCTACTTGATGGAGGACGTGTTCCGTTTTTTGGGATACCACGGTAATCTGAGTTCTAGAAGAGACGGGTGTCACCCGTCAGTCATCTTGTGTTCAGCTCGTGGGGCTCTCACTTCACTTTTTAAGGAGTCTTAAGAACGCGTCGAACCACGTACCGAACGTAAATAACGTATTATATTACATGCTACGTACATAGCTTGTCTCGGGCACTTTTTGCCTATCTTGCTATTGTTATATTTGCCGAATGTGCCCGATGCAGGCTGTTTGGGGTGTGCAAGAGGGTCTACAGGCACCTTAAGATACTCCGGACCCTCCACTATCCGACTTCCTGGTCTGTATCTTATCTTTCGGGGGCCGCCTCCCTCGACGGATACTGCACTTCCTTGACCTCCCACGGGTGGGTCTACGCTGTCCGATACCTTATCCGTCATGTGTTGGGAATTAGGTCTCTTTGTACCACTCCGATATCTCGCAACGATAGTCGGGTAATAAGTGAAACTAATTTAATCCAAATTATATTTAAATTGAGCAAATATCACTAACTTTTCAATTATGTCAACTCTCAACTAAGCTTGTCCCTCGCTTGTGGAGAACAATCAAGACAAACCCTCTGCACGGCGCAGGTCGCTCGATAGAGTGGTCGGTCGCTTATACTAGGTTGTTACAAAAGTCCTTGTGCATATCAAGTTGTTTACATTGAGGTCTCTAATTTAATCCTTATTTAATCTCTGACGAATACAATTCTTATGTCAATGTTTACATTAACTAATCCTCTAATTATCTTTGTACGCCAACTGTCCCTGCCTTTCATTCAGATTATTAAATTTCACTAGAAATGTCGGAAGAAAAATTTGTCATCCGCGGCCTTCTTAGGCATTATTGGAAAAAAGGTTTTAGTGCAAAGGCCTCAGCCGAGGAAATTTGTGCAGTGGAAGGGGAAAGTGTGGTGCATCGAAACACGGCCGCATTTTGGTTCAGGCGGTTTAATTCTGGGAATACAAGCCTTGAAGACGAACCTAGATCAGGTCGTCCTTCAGTCTTCGATGATCCATATACATACAACTTTTGGCTGAAAGATGGGTTAAAGTAGTTGAAAATGATGGCCTGTATTTTGAAGAATAAATTTGATTTGTAAATTTTGTACTCACATTTGAATAAAATTAATTTTGTGAACAAGGACTTTTGTAACAACCTAGTATTAATAGGCAGTGGAGGTTTAGTGCGTTATCCCATAAGACGGTTCAAAAAATTCATTTCCGCTACCACCTAGGAGCGAAAGATTCAAGAGAGTTTCAATCAATGAAGAGATTCATTATTTTTAAATATTGTAATACAATTCTAATTGATGGAAAGAAAAAAAAAGCAATGCGTGAAAATAATGTTTTTCACTTTTTCACTAAGAAGCAACTGCCCCCATTCTTTTTTGCGACCTAACCCTTTTGGGGCTAAATGCGATTTAATACTTATTCACTGGAACGACCGATATTTTAGCTGTATATTTTTGCAATTTAGAAGTTGTTAGCGCTTTAAGGTTATAAATACAAACTGTTTATTCCTTGCGTACCTATACCGTTTCTACAATATTTAAAAAAAAAAAATGGTTTGATGCCTTAATAAACTTCTTAATTCTCTAAACCATTAGTGTTATTTCTTTAATTAGATCTCATGAATCACTTGCTCTTCTTTTCAGTACTTTATGGTTGTATAGGATAGTTGTTGACATATTTTGGCCAAGTTTACTTGTACATTCATGTTTTTAAATTGTGTGCAGAATCAATTAACTTTAAATTTGTATTTCTGTATAATGTTTTATTTGCTATAAAACTCCGGAAGCTAACAATATTATTTTATTGAGAATTTCATTCTCTATTCGGTAATATCTTTGTTTGTTTGTTTAACGTCCCTTTATGCTAGCTACTTAAGCTAATCGGACGATGCTACAGTGGGGGTCCTAAATTTTGCCTATCCAGGTATAATTTGGATAGGGATCTTTAACGAGTACCTGACATCGTACAGGCTCGGGACCCCCATAATACGTCCTATCTGAGGGATAGCATAGCCAAGGATTTTCACTCCCTTTAAAAAATACTAGGGCCACCTGGCGATCTACGAACCTGTGACCTTTTTTGTTGTAGCTATGCTAACCACTAAACCACAGCGTGTTTCATTTCTTGTAATAAAAAATCTTAAGATGGAAGCCATTTTAATATATTTTCCCGCAGCCATTATATTTCAAATAATATGCACAAAATTATTTTTTATTATCTATTATTATGATTATAGATTTTAGACATTTTCTTGAACTATTCATTTCGGAATATCTGATAACCTCTCTATCCAAGTCATACCGAATGTAGGATGTGTTAAAAATAGATATGGTGATATAAAAATTAATTAGTGATGAGAGAAATTATTGCTAAATTCAAATCATGAATAATATTTCGACGAGTTAAACAAAATTATGTAATATAATATATTGTAATCTCTCGTTACAATGTTAAGAGTATTGTAATAAACACGTCCATAACTCATTTGGCTACAGATTCCAATCATCTTATCAGCCCATTACATTTTCTATTTTTTCATCGGTATTAACAATGCTATTTCTATTTCCTTATTCTCTAGCTGTTTTATTGTTCTGCTATCGCAACTTCGTCATCCTTCCCAACTGCAAGTAGATAATTTTTTTATTATTAACTCACTTTTCAGATTTGCTTTGATAGTTTTTTTCATTGCTGATATCAACCGTTACATCCTCCTTGAATCTAACTTTATTTGGTTTTCTGGTTTTATACCGAAGCGGAAAGAAAAACAGTAGTTTTAGATATGAAAATGGAACCTGAAAATGTTTATGTTCTACAAAATGTAATGTTGGCATAAAAACTTAGAGGTTGTTTACTTCGAACCATAAAGATACTGCTTCTAATAGAAATCGAACTAAATTTAATGTCAGACCATTCTTGATTTTCCGAAACGTACGAGGAAGTTAGTAGGTTTTTGACTGATACATTAGAATAATTATTGGATTTGGAAAAAAAATGCACCTGTAGTTTTGCATGGGAGCTCAAGATTCAATTTTTTTTCTTTCCAATTGCGTTTCTTAGACCGCGATGTCCATTTGGTATGAGTTCCTTTGCAAATTCTGCAACTGATTCCACATAGTCCGCAGAACATGCTCCTCAAGGAAGAAGTACAACTACCCACTATCTTTGTGACTAATTCATTCTCAGCAATCAGTTGATTCATGCTTCAAGTGCACAACTTCAACATATTTTATGTTGATTTTCTTTTAACCTATTATAATTATTAATTTTTATATCATGACTATTGTTACAGTTAAAGATTCCTTACGTTTTATTTAATTTAGAGCTGTGGGGTGCTCCTAGAACTGTGATACGGAGTCGATTTATATTAAAAGCAATCTGCAAAAAAAGTTTTCCTCGTTTATAATAGTACGACGATATTTATGAGTGCAGGAGCACGTTACAACGAGTACTTTCTTAGTTGGCGAAACAACACAGCTATAAGAAGCTGTTTAATCTATCAAGAAGTCAATACAATTTCAGAAATGTATAGCGCGTGCCCTCATTTAAAAACTAACCGTGGATCATGGTTTCGGGCAAACTATTAAATGTTATTGCTACTTTGCAGTTACCAAATCGTTTGTGAGCACGTTTGTTTTTAAACCTTTCTAAAGGAAAACAGTGCTGTTTTATTAATTGCATGTTTAGGCTTGTTTCTCCTGTATACTATAACATTGGGTTTGGTTCGTTTTCGGTAAACTATTTTATTCATTTTTTTTTAAACCCCAACTTAGAGTTACTGAATTCTCATTTTATTCTCTCAATACTTCATTAATTAGAACTTAGGCCGGTTAATGTAGACCTTTGGTACTTTGCGGTTGAACATAAGTGTTAAAAAGTTTTAATGTGTTCATCAGATCACTGGTTATCAGGTAATGGTATCCACAAGTTCTGAAGGCGCAACAACGAGGTGAAAACTCCAGATTTTCGGATTTTTTCAGTTTTTGGCTTAAAACTTTTAAACGGTCCATCTTAATAAAAACTTTGTTCTTTAATGGATTAAGGAACATTCAAATTCACCTAAAGTTAATGTTTGTTTTAACGTCACCTTATGCCACCAAGGCTAATTGGACGATACTACAGCGGGAGTCCTAAATTTTGCCTACCCAGGTATAATTAGGATAGGGATCTTTTACGAGAACCTGACATCGTACAGGCTCGGGACGTCAATTTTACGTCCTGTCCGAGGGGCGGCATAGACAAGCATTTTTTACTCCCATTAAAAAATCCTAGGGCCACCTCAAAACGCGAACCCGCGATCATTAGTATTGTAGGTTTCTATGCTAACCACTACACAATAGGTGACCCCCCTAAAGTAAATATTTCAAATATTAAATTTGGTTAAGGGTTAGGTACAAAATTAATAATCGAAAATATATTACATAGATATATCTCTATTAGTTATATATACAAATATATATATCTCAAAAAAATAATTTTTATTTATTAAAGTTGTGCATACAATTCTGTATTTAATGATTTATTATAGGTTATTAGGTTATTCGATATCAAATCATAGAGAGGTCAGAATTTGATCATTTTCTTCATGGTCAATGGACGAAGTGATATATTGTATGTCAAAGTGTTTCACCTTTTTCCCCTTTTGAAATTTATTACACCTTCTAAAATAACAGAATAACTTTTTTTTTTTTTTTAATTCTCAAACGGTGCTTCTTTAAAATTCAAAAAAGGTTGTAGGTTTTTTTTTTAAAAGCATAACATATTTTTAGAATATGTCAATATACCCAATCCTTACTAAATTGATCACGTTAAATATTTATTTCAGTTCGGCAGGAGAATCATCATATAGCTGCTTCGGAAGTAAACGATATCTGCTAACAATTTTTTTCTGTGATCGTCTCTTTGGTGTAAAACATCCTCCTGGAAAAAACCCAGATATTTTTAAGTGTTTTGTTTTTTCACTCTTTTAAATGAATCCTGATACCGGCGGTCGCATGATACAATCTTCACCATTGGTAAAGAACACGGAAGAGTGCTATATTTAGATTGAGAAAGTGACCTTTAAACAAAGCTAGGAAAATTCTCATTTCTGATTTGTTACAACACATGGCCTTTTTTAGTTGCATTTTCATATAATTAGTGTCATTGTATCCGAAGTTATCCTAAGGGAATGGTGTCGTT
Organism: Aelia acuminata; assembly: GCA_911387785.2. NCBI lineage: Eukaryota > Metazoa > Arthropoda > Insecta > Hemiptera > Pentatomidae > Aelia > Aelia acuminata. The sequence goes on along the minus strand of OU426978.1, from coordinate 49,643,652 downwards.
TTATATTGGTTTGAAGTCATAGATAACGACTGTGTACGTTTAAGCTTATTGAAGTTGATATGAGAGTATTAAAGACTTATTTTCAATAACGCAATTTGCATTTTAAAAAATATTATTGCTCATCAGTAGAAGAAAATAATTTATTTACTGTGTACTTGTTTATTTCGAACTTGCTTTTTAATATTAGTTTGTCCTCCTGTTGCTTTGACGAAATCCAACGATGGATTCAGCGATAAGAAAGCTCAGAGGTCATCCACCACCTTACCCATGTGACTGACGCGGTGGTGAGAAATGGTGGAGTCACTGACCTTATTGAATCCTGTTAACATTGATTGCTCATCAGGAGTCAAGAGTGTCTTGGGCCTAATATCTTTCATTTTATTCATTTGTTGGTCTAGGCATTGGTATTGATGTCTACAATGGATGATATATGGTGTGTAGAATATACATCTCATCCATTTCTCTAGTCGATTTTGTCACTTATAACAAAAAATCTGGTGCGTGAGCGCAACACACAACTTTCACTTACCAACTTACTTAGAATAGAAATTGACGTGTTTTACTAAACATCATTTCCCAAAGTCACACATTTTTCTACATTCATATCTTATTTTTGTTAATCGTTAAAGCCGTTTTTGAGTAAATAAAAAAAAAAACCGTGAAAATGATACAAAATTTATTAAGTAAAGTCCCCCCTCCCATAGATAAATTTTGATGAAATTTTTACAGTCATATCTCGGGCATATAAATACATCAAATACCAAGTTTGATCAAAATCGTTAAAACCGTTTTTGAGTAAATAAAAAAAACACGTGAAAATTATACAAAATTTATTAAGTAAAGTCCCCCCTCCAGTTGATCAATTGTGATGAAATGTTGGTTATCACATCTTTGGCACATAAATACATTAAATACCAAGTTTGATCAAAATCGTTAAAACCGTTTTTGAGTAAATAAAAAAAACATGTGAAAATGATACAAAATTTATTAAGTAAAGTCCCCCCTCCGGTTGATCAATTTTAATGAAATTTTTACAGTCATATTTCAGGCATATAAATAGATCAAATACTCAGTTTAATCAAAATCGTTAGAGCCGTTTTTGAGAAAATCGAAAAAAACGTAAAAAGTTATTAAATAAAGTACCCCCTCCCTTTGAGCAATTTTGATGAAATGTTTGCTGTCACATCGCGGGCATATACCTACACTAAATACCCAATTTCACGTTCCCACGGTTTATAGTTTTTGAGCTAGTCTGTTCACACACACACACACACACACACAGACACACACACACACACACACACACACACACACACACACACACACACACACAGACCATTTCGCGGGACTTGGTTATTTTGACTCAGGGGACCCCAAAACGTGTATTTCCGTTGAAAACCGGAAGTCGAAAATTTTCACGATCGCAATACTTCCACTTACTATATATTTCATATATAGGTAAGTGAAAGTAAAAAAGTGAAGTAAAAGAACTTGATGTAGATAAAACCGGAGAGCAAAACAAGGATGTACTATTTAAAAAAAAAAAAATGTTTAGGTATAATACCAACACTGATATTTTAACAATATGTGAATATATGAGCCGTTCATTGAAAGTAGTCTAAATCTATTTATAATTCACTGGTGTTTGGTCAAAAGGTGTTATGTCATGGAATGTGAAGCTTGAACAACGATTTACCAAGCTATTGAAAATCATTATAAATTCTTTCCGATTGTATTTCTTTATCCCAGAATAATAAATTAAACTATATTCTTTCAACAGAGACTGTAATAAATAATGAATAACGAATAAATTATAGTCAACTATAAATTTTAAGAAGACATGCATGAATTAAATTGAGATATTTATAATGGTTGATGTAAGATGGCAGTGATGAATGGTATTTTAATTAATTAGTATTTAACAAGCTAGCCTTTTGGACAGTTGCCTTAGTTTAATAATAATTACTTGAAATTTATTTCAATCTCAATTTAAGTATAAATGGACTTGCATACATTTTTAAATAAACGGCTTATATTTTATAAATAATTGATGATATGAAAATATATAGTTGCCTTTGGATTTACTCCAAGCGTATGAAGAAAAAATATCTCATTTTCTCAAATTTTAGATAGGAAGCAAAAAAAAAAATTAGATGGTACTTTTTTTATTGCGTTTGATGGAATTTATCAATTTGTCATGGAATATAATATACATATAATGTGTTAATGGAATTATCATTCTTTCTCAATCATTCGAAATTCTTTTTCGACCAATTACCCGTTAAAAGATATTATTTCTTGATAAAGGAAATATTGAATTACTAAAACCAGTGATCTTAATCGGGTATGCGTTATAGACCCCGACGTTATAATGCTATATTATTTAGTGCATACACGACCGTAAATGCACTGGTAGTCATTACTTGACTGGTGTGAATTTATGTGACTGATGTGATCTTATGTAAGAGGGGTAATATAAATAAAAGTATTAATCCAAAATATTACTTATTTATCACATACCTACTTATTGTTAAGGTGTAGGTAAACTGAAGGGATTCTAAGTGACAAAAAGAAAGGAAAAGATATAATCAGGTCACATAAAACTTCTATAACTTAAAACATCTAAAGAGAAAGAGGAGTATTTGTTACACTTTAAAAAACCTATACTATTAGTAACAATAGTAAGGTATTAGTAAGTTTCAAAGGTAACCAACCTGATAGTATTAGGTTATAAATACAAGTGTTCAAAATTTACAAGTACGATCACGGGTACTTTCTGTTTGTTGATAGTAGCCTTGGTGACTATTGAATGTATTTTTTATTTCGCATTTTCTAAGTTATACAATAATAGCTAAATGAGCGGTCCTTTTGCAATAGATAATTAAGGACACTTCTTTTTCATTTTCTTGAGACTAAGCATATGGTTTTATTTTGTTAAAAAAAAATAAACATTATATAATTTATTAATCCTTTCATTTTTTTATAATAATAATTTATTATAATCAATTTCCTTTTATTTTCTGTTGGGTTCTACTTCATTGTTCTCACGATTGGAATGGGATCCTTTCGTGCCGATTCAACTGGGAGGCAAAGGGTTGGTATTTTTTGCTGACGGGTCACTCCTATTGTCAGCTTTTATTGAGTTGTGTTCTATAGCTTGCCTTCGTTTTTATTTTTCGACGAAGATCGAGTACTTCACAAAATCATATATCATTCATGTTTGAGGAAAAGGGCTTAAGTCATATGTTTCGTCTTCTTAAGATTCATAATTGACTATAATTTTTTCGTTATTCATAATTTATTACTTACAGTCTCTGTTGGAAGAATATAGTTTCATTTATTACTCTGGGATAAAAAAATAAAACAAGAAAGAATTTTTAATGATTTTCAATAGCTTGGTCAATCGTTGTTAAAGCTTCACATTCCATGACTTCACCCCTTTGACCAGTGAGATAATAGGATCGTATATGCAAAAATATAAATTAGAAGTCTTAAATTTTCATGGGAATTGGGAAGTGGAATTCTTTTAGCACCGTTGTAACATATCCATTGTTTCTTTTCTGATATTGTATTTAATTACACTTACATTATTGACACTGATTTTAATTTATAATTATAGGATATAAGTTGTTCCAAGATCAATTTTTCAATATTATCTAACCAATGGATGAATAACTAAATTTATTTAATAGTGAAGCTGTTTTCCTTTAAAAATATGGTCATATTTATAAATGTCTAAAGAAATGGATAAATAAAGTATCTTGACAGTTTTTTAGGTAGTTTCAATATATTGAAAATTGTGATTGGGAAACATTTATTTAACGCACCTAAAGCATGTAATACATACTAAATTTCCAATAGAAACGCAGAGTTTTTAATAAAGGAGGGTGTTTTATTCTATCTACTATAAGATTTTTTTAAATATTTAGTTTTGATCTTACTCTGAAGGTATTAAATTTTCACCATAAAAAACAATTCATCCTCATTAACATACATCGAAGAGCAGTTATGTAGGTATCGTACTGTGCCCAGGATACATAAGTTGTAAGGGGTTGCTCGTTTCATTTATAATCTTGGTTTTTTCATCTGGCATTTGACATTTACCATAAGATACATGATTAACAAAAATATTCATACTCTGTATTGAACAAATTCTAGTTATAATTATGGCTACCATCTCCGCAATTTAATAGAAATATTTGTATGATGATATACCAGAAAATAGCATGTTTATTTAACCGCTTTATTTTTTCCTGGGTGTAGCATTACACTAAGTTTAACTCGCAATTCAACAGTAGTCCACACCCTCGTAACAAAATGCTATGTAACTAAATATACTGAGACATTTATGGGTAGTAAGTTGGCATTTGGTCTCAATCCGAGAAATAGGACACGATATTTCCTACACTCACTCCCCAGCTATGCGAGGGCTCTTATGTAAGGTCTTCTGATATAGTTCGTCACCGCATATATCTCAATGTTCTTTTGGACGAGGTACCCAGTTCAGTATCCGATTAGATTTCTTTCCAAATTCAAACCGGAATTCGAACAGATTTCGGTTTTTAGACTTGACTTAGTGGATTAATACACAGTAAAAAATATAACCTTTTTATGTAATAATATAAATTCTTTTCAAATTCAAACCGAAACTCGAAGAGAATACGTTTTTTCGTGATTAGAAAATTTTATGTGCGATTTGTGATGTATAAAAATGTATATTTTTTAAGATGAATATGGTGCTAAAAGCTTCGCTGTATAATCCAATTAATAAAAATAGATGTTGTTTTAAAAAAGGGTAAAAGGTTATTTATTCATAAAATATAACCTTCAATCTATTCAAATTCAAACCTATATTCGAAGAGAGTACGTTGTTTCGACTGGACTTAGTGGATGAATACCTATTAAAAAATAAATAATAAATCTTTAAATCATATTTTTTTAAACTCTATCTCAAGCTACTTATTTTTTCTTTTTATAATTTTTAAATTGATATTGTATATGTATGGTTAATGTATTTTATTTAATGGGTTGCTTCTTTTTATTTATTACCATTACTATTTTTTCAATCTATAATCTGAGTGCATACTTCTTTGATGGCGTGTAAATTCGCTTTTAGACTGAACGCGTTAGACATTATGACGTGTATAGAAAAGATAAGTTTTTTATTGTGTATGACCAGGTGCTCATATTGGAATGATGTTGACGTATTTACTCTAATAATAAATGAATATATGTACATATGTAGCTACAGTTTCAGCATTACCTTTACTTTATTTATAAAACCCTTTTTGGCATGCAGATAGATATTATTTTATGATTTTTTTTTATTTAATTCTCATTTTGTATTTTTCTACTTCTTTAAATATGAACGTTTTCCATTTTTTTCCTAACTTTTTTTTTTACTTTTTTTTCAAGTAAGTGTCAATTATTGTATTCTTCAAGCTTTAGTGATCTTCTAATACTTCCTTAAGGTAATGTTCTCGGTCCTATTGTTTTAACTGTAATAATCAAAATAATTTCGCCGATGAATCGAGCTATAATAAGTGTTTTTAGTTTCTCGGGCTAGAAACAACAAGGTCATTTCACTTATTATTTAAATTCTACTGATGATTGGCTTATCTTTGTATTGTGAATATAACGCTAAAAATTTCCTGAAATATGTATGTCTTAAATTATTTGTGTTGTTAAAATGTTATTTTTCTATGAAGCACTTTTCTCCCCTTTGAATTTCTACAAGAAGAAATTTTAAAAGAAAGTCTAATTTTATTTTATTTTATATATTTATTTACGGTGTTTAATTGTTTTGTCAAACTTCTTCTCCATTGTTGTCTGTACATTAATTTAAACAACAAACATGTTTTTAATTTAATTTATATTTATTTCTCTGAAAATAAAACTTTTTTACTGAATTGAAGTTTATAAAGAGGCAGGGAACATTATTTTAAATCCGTTTCATAAACTTTTTTTCTCACGTGATCTGAATTCGTAGTATAACTATAGCGGTGCTTTATTAATTAATTTATTCATTCGTATCAACACTGTAGAATCTGCCTAATTATCGGGCGGGTTCGATTTTTTGCTTCCTCTTCGGATATAATATGTTCGTGGGAATATTGAATTAGCTGTTTTGTAGTTAATAGAATACTGGAGATCTCTTGGTCATTGCCCTTCATCAATCATTGCCTATTCATATAAAATTTTGGTTTTTGGTGGAAGAAAAAATCCGATATAGTGGTTTTGTATAGGTTTTTCTAATTTTCCGTATGGCAGACATGAGGGATTGATAAAAAAAAACGAAGAGGTATCGAACACAACATAAAATATTGTATATGTGGGTTAACAATTTTTATTCTAAGAAAGATATCAATTTTAAATGCCTTTCGAATTGTAACCTTCTTCCGTGCGCCCCTCCTAACATAACGTAAGCAAGCGCGTGGCGGTAATTTACCGCCTCACCAGTTTTACGCCTTTTTGCCTCAAATCTTTGCCAAAAATATTCAAATTTCTGCATTTTCATTTTTTTTAAATACATTGACCTATAAAATAATGTAATTGAAAGAAGAAAAGGCTTGAATAAAATTCAAACTCCGTTTTTTACATGTCATTATAAATATTAATGAAACATGCAAACTACAAATATTATTTGCAAAAAAACTGTATATTTATCACATTGAAGAACAAAAGTAAGCAACAAAAAATTTAAATGTTTAAAATTACTGTATAAATAAAAATTTAACTTACTATCATAACACATTTAAACTTCATCATAAAAATTAACTTAGAAAGAAATTATCAATTAGACATATTTTTAGGAAGAGAAAATTTAGCATCACAAAAACGAAAAGTGGGAACGAAAAATCACAAACTTCGAAAGGAAATAAAATAGGAAAAAATAATTAAATTAATAAATTATCAGTTTTCTTCTGTATCTTACAAATATTATGTAGGAACAAACAATTTAGAAACACAAAAATAATAATGTCTCCTATGATCATGGTAGTAAAATTAGTAAAATTATCATTAGTAAAATTATTTTAAAAAAACATTTTTTATATCAAATACAGATATTTAAATTAAAATCATTATTTTTAATACTTAATTTCGCTCCCATGGTTGGAGATAAAAAAAGATAGGTAAAAGGGTGCGCGACGGTAATCTACCGACACCCGGCACTTACAGAGTTAAAACACTAAAAGGGAAAAGACACTTCTCAGAACATGTTGATTCTTGTCTTCGCGGTGAGTGATAAGATTCAATTAGGGAATACATGCCCGGCCACCTCTGACTTGCCTGATAAAACCTACATGAGATTTTTTATAAGTGACGGTACACTACCGCTCGCGCGCCCGGATGAAGGTTAAATACACAAATATTAGAACAGGTTACAAAAATCATTACTATGTTACACACTAATAATCATATAGCTTGAGCTTCAGAACCAGGACTAACTGTCCAGTCACTCGCTCCTTATATATAGTCGTAAGGAGAAGGGTCTAGAACCTTGTGGAATGTCTTAGATGGTATTCGAACATCTTTGTTACAAACGCGTGCTCTGACAGCTTGTTCCAACTGTTAGTTCGTTCCAACAAAAGGTCTAGGACTTTTAAACCATATGTTTAATTTTTTTTTTTTTTTTTAGCGTTACACAATATAAAATATACGATTTCAGTCAAATGATGTTTTTCATTTAAGAAGTCAGGTCTGTAACTATTTGTTTTGGTCTGATATTGTAATTTTGAAATAATTTTACTAGAAGAGAAAAGACTGACCACAGCCAGGAATCCAACCCAGGTCCAAGCTCAGCGGTAAGAGCGCTGTGACGGAGGTGCAGAGGTTCGTTAGCAATAATTTTCTCTTTTAGTAAAATTATTTAAAAAATACAAATTAATTAAGTATACATAAATAAAAAATTACTATATTTCAAAGTATGATCTAATATTTTATTTTATATTTCGCCGACTGGTGGTTGCCCTAAGTGATAAGGGACATCAGAGAGGATACGCCTCTTATCAGGGAGCGGTCAAGGTTGAAGATAGCTCTTTCCCCTTCAGTCATTGAAGGACTTGCAACCCTTCTTAACAGGACATTAAAGGTCTTCTGAAATTTATTGATTTGTATATTTTGTATAATTTGTCTATATAGCAAACATATAAGGGGGCGCTCCCTTGGCATTGGAACTCTGTATGTGTTCGAAGGTGAATTCATTCTTACGTAAATTTTTTGTGACCTCATCTCTTATCTGCTTTTAACGGTCCTTCTCTCATGGTCTTTTTCCCAGGTTTTCTGATTTTCTTTTCAGATGTGTAATATTCGGTTATGATAATATTCCCAAATAATATTTATGTTATATTATTCAATGCTATAATACATTTGCTTATTTTGAAATAATTTATCTTTTTTTTCTTTCTTTAAAGCAATTGATTTCTTCTTTCCTTTATGAATTCTTTCATCGTTGGCTTACAAAGGGAAGGAAAGTAAATATATAATTTATGTATAGCAATATTATTTTTTTTCGATAGTTATTAAAGGAAAATTGAGATTGCCCAGAGGAAACTGTTTGTACATAAATCTGTTCTTTATCTGCTGTATCTTGCTATCTCCGCCCACTCCCACCTTTTCAAATATTTAATCGTCCATTGTTATACTGCTCTGTAAACACCATCCTACACGTTTTTGTACCAAACTAAAAAAATAAATTTGATCTCTCCTTTTTTTTCTATTGACTTTCATGGAAAAGTGACAAAAAAATTATGAAATATTAATACACTTATTACTAAAAGCAGCTTCAAATGAATTATTGTACCTATGTGCAAAAATACAAAAATATAAATTAAACACAGTATTGGACGTAAAAGTTAGTTGACTGAGAAAAAGCTAAAACGTGTGTAATCAAGTTTTTTTCCTGCATCCATTTCGCCTAAAGTGTATAAAAAATAAGAATTTGTTGGCCTTTCTTTCTATTTCTATGATAAAAAGTCAAAAATATATGATTTATAAATTTAAAAATCTGGTGCGTGCGCGCAACACACAACTTTCACTTACCACCTTACTTAGATTAGAAATTAATGCGTTTGTTAATTTCCATTTCTTAAATGAATAGAACGGCTTTAATTATGAACAATGGTCTGTCATTAAAGGCGTACTCCATATGCGTGGGCTCAACGTGTTTTATGAGTTGACGGAATATTTTTCTTTTTTCTCCTCTATATGTTTACTTGATTTTTTTCATATTTCATATCTAGCCATATCTTATTTTTAGGCGTAACGAGAGACAGTTAATTTCTCCGTACAATCAAAAACAAAGGTACTTTATAGGAAAACAAAAAAGGCCCCTTACCCATTTAAACCCCATCAGAACATTTTAATAATGATAAATCTTACTTGATATTAAAGAACACCTAACTTTCATTAAACATGAAGAATTTGATAAAAATCGTTAAAGCTGTTTTTGAGATCATCGAAAAAAAGGTAAAAATTGGAAATTATGAAATGAAGTGCCCGCTCCATTTGACCAATTTTTATGAAATAGTGGCTATCACATCTTTGGCATATAAATACATCAAATACCCAGTTTGATCAAAATCGTTAAAGCCTTCTTTGAGTAAATAAAAAAAACACTTGAAAATGATACAAAATTTATTAAGTAAAGTCCCCCCTCCGGTTGATAAATTTTGATGTAATGTTGGCTATCGCATCTTTGCCATATACATACATGAAATTCCCAGTTTGATCAAAATCGTTAAAACCATTTTTGAGTAAATAAAAAAAAAAAAAAACGTGAAAATTATACAAAATTTATTAAGTAAAGTCCCCCCTCCGGTTGATCAATTTTGATGAAATCTTTACAGTCATATCTCGGGCATATAAATAGATCAAATATTCAGTTTAATCAAAATCGTTAGAGCCGTTTTTGAGAAAATCGAAAAAAACTTAAAAAGTTACTTAATAAAGTACCCCCTCCCTTGAGCAATTTTGATGAAATTTTTGCTGTCACATCGCGGGCATATACATACACTAAATACCCAATTTCAGGCTCGCACGGTTTATAGTTTTTGAGCTAGCCTGTTCACACACACACAGACCATTTCGCGGGACTTGGTTAATTGGACTCAGGGGACCCCAAAACGTCCGTTGAAAAACGGAAGTCGAAATTTTTCACGATCGCAATACTTCCACTTACTATAGATTTCATAAATAGGTAAGTGAAAGTAAAAATTATTGTCCTCTTTTTTTGGAAACGCTATTTTATGGGAACCCCTATGACATTAAAGGGTGAAAAGTAAAATAATAAATCATCCCCAGTTTTTTGAGTTAATATTATTAGCTCTTTCAAGTTTTTGTATTATTATTACCCCTATCCTATAATGAAGATTAGGCGTACAGAACGTTTTAAAAGTTGTTAAAAATATTTTTCATATTATATTCTCCAAACACCAAAAATTTACTGTGAATTTTTAAATTTCACAATTCTAAAGCGTGCGTATTTGAAGTTTTCATGTTCTTAAAAAACATACAAATTTTTAAAAAAATTAAATATTTTTTAGGCTTTTAAAAATTATTTAGAACCTTATTAAATTAATTAAAAGCAGAATTGAAAACAAAAATGTCATTAAAATATATTGAATAATATATTTATATTAATAATGGTGCTTAAGCTTCTCTAGGACAAAATGGGTTAATCAATAATGTGCATCAATAAGTGTACCCACTTTATACAGTCCATCAAGTGAGTGAGTTCCCGTACTTGAGTTCCTTTCGAATTGAGCCACTCCGCTTTCTGCTGTAGAAGGTTATAAGATCTTAATTCTACTAATTATATTACTGTGTAGCCAATGTGTGTATCTAAACACATCGGATAATCAAGGTCTTCCTTAACTGAAAAGCAGGATCATATAACCTCTCGGAATAGGCCACGCCCATAAGTAACAGAACGCAAGGGTTACCAGGAATTTTGCTATAATATTGTAACTTTAAAAAAAAAACACAAAAAAAAAAACACAAAACATATGGTTTAGAACAACTAACAGTTGGAACAAACTGCCATACCACTTGTTTGTGAATACGATATTCGAGTACCATCTACGCCGGACCAGAAGGTTCGATGCCCTTCTCTTACGACTAAATATAAGGAGCGATAGACTGGAGTGTTAGTCTTGTTCTGAAGCTCAAGTCATATGATTATTTCTGTGTTTCAAAGTGATAATTTTTGTAACCTGTTCTAATATTTGTGTATTTAACCTGTTTAAATATGTATGCTTTCATAATTTGTGTGGCATAGAAAATTGTTAGTTTTCTTTGAATAAAAATTGTTTAACCCACGTAAGTGTTACAATACAAATAGTTTAACAAAATAGTAATATTTTGTTTATTCTAAACTTTTTATGGACTGCCTAATACATCGTGGAAAGGCCTTGTCATGCCACTCCCGTGAAGAGGAAGCTGTATGGGAAGTTACTCTTTCCCTTGAAAATGGCATTGAAAATTAATAGTCGTTTTCCTACTTACAATTTGTCGTACAGTTTATTGTCACCAGATATAATCGCATTGTCAATACTACATGCCAGTTAATAGAAATATTTTGATTATTAATTCAAATTAAAAACTAGTATTAAGGTAAGGGCTTAATGCTGTCGAAAAATTGGGTACTTGGTAAAAATAGTGGTCAGATGATATTGTAGAATTATTCATGAGCAAATTCTATTTTGTAGCAGCAATGGGTCAACAATATTGTAACGAACGTTTTTGGCTAAAAAATAAGATCATCGGTTTTTTCTGACTCTCCTATTTAGATGATTCTTTTTTTATAGTTATAACTCCAGTTAAACAGTGTTTATCCCTTTTGCTTGTGACCGAGTTGTTCTTGTTTTTTATCTTATTTCCATTCTCGAAAGTAACTGCTCATTAAATGGACCCTCACCAAATAATAAAATATTTATAAAAATTAAATTATAATAAATAAGCATACTAAAAATTGGCACGTATAACTGACTATACTTGATCAATTTTAGTATTAACTCTTTTTTTCCATCCGGATACGATTTTTAATATCCGCAGAACGACTAAGACTTTCTGTGGGTAAATTAAGTAAAACCCAGAACCTTGAAGCAGTCTCATACTCGCTCCCAGTGACTCACTATCTGTGCAGTCTGTTATTGGTTGGTATAGAGTGGGCTATCGTAATTTTATTGTGTTATGTTCATATATACACACGCTTATCTACCTTCTTAATTGTTTAGGTAATCATGGTATTTCGGATTATTTGCCCCGATAAAGCCTATTACTTATGTTGAAACCAAGGATGTGCCCTTACGCGTAAATTATTGTCTTTAGATTTGCGGTGAATAATTTTAACGAAGTTAAAGAACTCGAAGTTACCGTTTGGAGTGCTAGGAATCTGGTAAACATTAAAAAGTTTATTTGTAGTGTAATATTTCTCTTTTCTTGTTTAAGAAATTAAAGTACATTGCAAATAAATAAATAATATATACAAGTAAAATAGAAAGAACATTTACGTTCATGGCAAAGCTATTATCTATGCTCAGCGTAAAGAATTGTGAATGTTTTGAATCCATTCTTTACATGTAAAGAATTGATGTAATATACTTGCGATTTTAAACTCTGTTTGAAACCTTGGCCAACTTTAAAAAAAAAAAAAGTCATAATTTTTATTATATTTTTTCTACCATAGGAACCTCCAAGTGTCATTTTCCTTTTTAATGGTTATCTCTGAAGAAAGCAAGTGTCTATCATCTTAAGGTAATTGGGACCTATAGCCTTATTTTTATGGGACCTAAAACCTGAGGCCATTTTAATCGTTTTTGAAGTAAGGGCCCGTTCTTTATTAAATCAAACACGCAGAAACCTTTGAATCTAGGAAACAGTCGATTCTTTGAAAGTTCACGAGATTTTCAAAGCCAAACTGTCTTAAGTCCAATGTTTACGTAACCTGAGAGGTAGACTGCATTAACTTCAGTGTCAAGTGAGGTGCCGATTGGTCATGTGTTTTTCAGTATATACAAATTTGATAATTCGGCCTTAAGACAATCTCGCTCTGAGGACATAATAAATAGATATTATTTACCTGTCGCAGGATATATGAGTCTTTCAGAGACAAAATATTACTCCTATTTCAACATTATTCAGGAAGCACATCTAATTATATTTTTCTTAGGAAAGTTACGAATTTTGCTAAGAGAAATGTTATTATCATTATCCTGAAATATAACGCCTGTTGAAAATAACGACTTTTTGAACTTTTTTTGTTGGAATAAAAGTAATTTGTCAAAGGTTTCTAAGCACGTAGAAATAAAGTTAAAATTGGTTTTTCCTGGGCAACTGATGTAAGGTGCTCCGGTGTGATGTTACATAACGTAGTGTGTAGCGTAACTGAAGTAGTGAATACTAATACACTAACTAGCTGAGTACTAATACACTTACTGTAGCTTTGAACCCTGGATAAGCTCTCATGCGTAGGATCCGCCGCTGGTGACGACGAATTAGCAGCCAATAAAGGTTGAAGAGGAAGGGGACCCGTCACTAACTGCTGTCTGTTGAGGTTCCTTATAGAGATCATGTCAGGAACTCACCCACACTTAAATCCAAAGAGCAACCATGTTACGTTATTTATGTTGCATGGTTATTTTTTTGCTTCAAAGGGATTAAGTAATTATGCTAATGCACAAAAAAAGTTCCTTACTCATGAAAAAATATTTTTATTTTTTCATCGTAAACCATTAGTTGTTTTTAAAATGTTTATATCATATGAATCTATATTAAATACGGACTGTAAGTTTTTTGTACTAATGAAGGGAAGAGGGACAGATTATCGAGGAAACCATATAAAATTTGTTGTTTTAATTTGGGAACATTAATTAGGTTAGCTGCTACTTTGGTGCAGCCCAGCGCACGGGTGTGCACCAAAAAAACTGAAACGGGTGAAACCAAATAAACTATCAACAGAAATTTATCATTCCTCTATCAAATTCACTAAACTTCCAAAGAATCTCTAACTATACAAAAATATTGGTGTAGGATGGGGCCGGGATAGCCGAGTGGACAAAGGCGCTTGTTAAGCAACGTCGATAGTATATAACGCCTGTTAAAAATGACGAAATCATTTCAATCCAATGAAACTGGAAAAAAAATATAATTGATCAATTAATCATAGCATGATATAATAACTTGGGAATTAATTGGAACCACACTGAAAAAGTGTTGAACCTATATTAAGTTTAGACATATTTAAACCCTATCCATTTAACAGGTAGTAGTATGGAATTTACCCACTTTCTCAACATCTTGGTATGAAACCAAAAACCCAAAGATATGGAACATCATAGCAATGTAAATAATTATCTATTGAGATATTTCAGGATTTTTTTTCTAAATCCGAATGTCTGGCATAGGATATGGGGGACAGTTCTGAAGGTACAATGCAACTTATTCTAATCTGTGTGGGAAATTCGAGATGGGTCCATAAAGAACCTTTATTTCTCAAAAGAAGTGCTTCTTAAATTTGATATTGAACGTATTCCCAAGATTGTTGAATTCCAAATAAGAGAATGGCATATCTTCATTTAATTTCATCAGTTAATAAAGAGATGTGCAAGTATAATCGCTCAATATTGCATAAATTGGGGGCCGGGATGGCCGAGTGGACAAGGGCGCTTGCAATAGGTAATCAATGTTAAGCAACGTCCATCGTGGTTAGTAATTGGATGGGTGACCGCCCACCAATGAACGCCACGCAGTCCAAGTCTACCCCCACCCCCGGGTATGTGAGGCCCGTCAGCCTACTGGAGGCGACTAACACCGACCGGGCGTAGGAGTGACGAACCTCCGTGTATCTCATCGAGAATAATGGTGTGGTTTTCCAAGATGTCAGTAACCGCCCGGAGGTTTGGAACAAGGACGTTATGCTTCAGGGAAACAAATATAGGTCCTAGGGGCCTGCTGAGCTACCATAATCCATGGACCTAGACCAGTTTGTCACTGTCCTTGAACCCGTGGGCGCTGACGCCATCGGTGGGAGGGACACTGCCAAATTGGCACCAATGGGATTGGTTATGGAGCTATGGGCTGTCTGCCGCTGCACCATCTTGCCCATGGCTTGCAGCAACGTGAGATTTGGGCTACCCCCTCCAGGCTGTCTGTGCTCACGCAAGCAACACAAATGTCTGTAAGATGACCACCATGCGCGGCCAATGGTCTAATTAGGCCTAATATGCCAACCGAAAAAAAAAAGAAGGGTGTAGGATGAAATCGGTTGCTAATTCCTGCGGTATTACGATTTGGTCTCTGATCAGAGGACACTATGTTTCTTGAGAGTATTGATAGTAATTATCATAAAATCCCTCAATTGCTTAAATATATATAGAAAATTTACTACTATTCCTGAATTTCTATGAAGCATGTGGAAAGTATACGGTCTACAAAGTACAATTTTGTAAAGTTAAAGGAGTGCAGTTTCTTCACAGATTCCTTCATACCATTATTAGTATTTTTCATAGACATTTATGTTAAAAATCGCTAAAGTCCAGTTTACACGGTAAATTTTTTAGGAACGAAGTTTGGAACAATACGTTGCTTCAGTAATTGACCGTCAGGGGCGATATCAGTGGACGAAAAATACATGATTACACGTTTAAGTTATTTGACCAATCTTGGTATGAAAATGCTGTAGTTAACTTATTAGTCGGTTAATAATTAATTAAATTCAGCACCGGTTATTATCCCGAGATTATTATATAAAGACTTGAATGTGTAAACAGGGTTATAGGGTCGAGGCATCGTTCCATAAATGTTACCCTGTAAAAGGGTTTTAAACCATTGTATTGCTTTGATATAATTTGCAGTTAAGTTACCCCAACTTAATCTCATCGAAGAAAAAAAAAAAAGTCAATCAGTTTAAAATATCTAATGTTGATACATTCCATTTAACCAATTTTTGAAATTAAAAACTTAAGTCGTTAATATTTTCTGATATTTTTATTTATTTATATTTTTTAAATAGAGTGTGAATATGTCCAGTCCATAATAGTACCTTTTTCTCGACTGAGACAGAATGTAATACTATCAAATGAAGAGTTATATTCTTATAAAAAGAAAAACCTAAATGACTTCGATGACACCAAAATAGTTAATAAAATGAACCAACATTCCTTTATAGCTTAGTTGATATAAATATTGCCCAAAGGCAGACTTACAGAACACAGTGGCGCTTCACCCCCACAATCAGTAAAAGTTTGGTCAATACTCTTGACAAGTGATTTGTCGATAGCTATCTGAGGACGAGTGCTGTGGTTGTCAGTTCGATTCCAGTTGCCTAACTTATCGTTGTATTAATTGTCCCTATTTGTCATCTAGGAAGTAATGGGTTTATTTTATTTCTGCCTGATATTGCTTCTTTTAATCGTTTTGCGAATAAATAAAGAAAATGTGATAAATAATGAGATAACAAAAAATATTTAGTATAAAGTTTGAATCAACTCTTTTCTCTTGTTACTTTCACTTACCTATATATGAAATATATAGTATGTGGAAGTATTGCGATCGTGAAAAATTTCGACTTCCGGTTTTCAACGGACGTTTTGTGGCCCCCTGAGTCCAAATAACCAAGTCCCGCGAAATGGTCTGTGTGTCTGTGTGTGTGTGAACAGACTAGCTCAAAAACTAAAAACCGTGCAAACCTTAAATTAGGTATTTAGTGTAAGTATATGCCCGCGATGTGACAGCAAAAATTTCATCAAAATTGCTCAAAGGGAGGGGGTACTTTATTTAGTAACCTTTTTTGTTTTTTTTTCGATTTTATCAAAAACGGCTATAACGATTTTGATTAAACTGAGTATTTGATCTATTTATATGCCCGAGATATGATTGTAAAAATTTCATTAAAATTGATTAACCGGAGGAGGGACTTTACTTAATAAATTTTGTATCATTTTCACGTGTTTTTTTTATTTACTCAAAAACGGCTTTAACGATTTTGATCAAACTGGGTATTATGTATGTATATGCCCGCGTGTGACAGCACAGATTTCATCAAAATTGGTCAAAGGGAGGGGGCACTTTATTTCATAACTTTTTTTCCGATTTTTACCTTCTTTTCGATTATCTCAAAAACGGCTTTAACGATTTTCATAAAATTCGCCATGTTTAATGAAAATTAGGTGTTCTTTAATATCAGGTATGAAATGAATGTGGAAAAATGTGTAACTTTGAGAAGTGACATAAACACAACGCATTAATTTCTAATCTAAGTAAGTGGGTAAGTGAAAGTTGTGTGTTGCGCACACGCACCAGATTTTGAATAAATATTATTACTTTTAATGACAACTTCAGAATGATGAGCGGCGATTAATGGACTCTGCTATTGAAAGAGAAAATATTAAATGTATAAATGATATGAATTGGATGATTTTTTTTTGAAATGATAAAATTCTTAATTTCTTGTAAAACATGAAAATTCTTAATGTATTTTTTAAAGGAGGGGAGAGATTGGCCTTGTCCGGGCCAATTAGAATCCGGATTCTACCTTTTCACTAGTAAGAGGCTTTTGCCACTTGAACCACCAGGCACTGATCCCGGTCAAGTCAAACGTTTCACTTCACTGACCTCTTCGCCACAGATCTCTCAATTTTTGTCTGTTCTTATAAAAAATACTTAAGAATTTTTATATTAACATGCCAAGAAATGTGATTGAATAATTATTTTTAAAAAATTGACAATGGTCAAGAGACCTCACATGATGGACACATTTTCTACTCAATATGATTCGCAAATTTTCCGAGATCAGTGTTACCCACACTTAATTTACTCTAAGTTACTATTAAATCAGAACTCCTGCGAACGGGTGTTACCCACTGCAGTTGTGTTTTGGTGAGATTTTAATTTTTGTTTCCTGTTTCTGTATATAAATAAACACATTTGTCAGTAATAAAGAGATCAGTAGTAAAGAGCTGCAGTAAAGTACTGCAGTAGTAAAGAACTGTCAGTAATAAAGAGATCAGTAGTAAAGAGCTCAGTGAAGAGAAGGGATTGACTTCAACGGGATCTATGCCTGGTGACTCAAGAGCGTCCCACTAGTGATTCGGACATCCGGGTTCACATCCCGACCAAGGCAATTCTTTTCTCTTCTTATAAAAAATATAGGTACTTTTCTGTTATAGTCACGCCCGGAAAAAATGTTTTTAATTTAGTTAGTACATTGCTTTAAGGAGAAGCTTGTTTTTTTAAATTTTTTAAAATCTTATTTAGCGGAATTTATGTGGCACCAAAGGTTAGCAGAAAAAGATCCTTTTAATGAAATATTGAAAGATGTTAAAGATTTTTACAATGACATTTCTAACATATAACTTTTTTTTAAATGTTTATCCTAAAATGAAAATATATAATTTAATTAAATTTCATGTAAAGTGTTTTATTCAGAAAACATGTGTTTTATTTATTTAAAGCAATGTACTAACTAAATTAAAAACATTTTCTCTGGGCGTGACTATAAAAGAAAATTACCAAAATATATATGATATAGAATAAATATCTTATTAGTTGGAAAGGTTCTTTATTAATTAGCAACATTTTTTTTTTGTTTATACATTTTTTTTTTTTCAACTCGAAGGTCGTATGAGATTACAGTCTCTTATTTTCTAGTCTATTCAAAATATTCTTTTCTTCTCTAAAAGTTCTCTATCCGGCCATTTCATCATTGGTTCGTCATTGCATCCTTGAGGTTCTACGTAAAGAAAAATAGTTTGGAGTAGACTTGTTTGTTATTTTCTGTGCCTCTACAGCATATAAGGCCATCTACTCTGTTTCAATTGTGCTGATATTTAATCCCCACTCGTAATTATTTCATCTTGATTGTTTGCTATAATAATATAATATGTATAATATCATGCAATATATCATTACACCCATAGATAATTGATAGGTGACCATATATTCCATTCGGTAGAAGTGGTCCGGGGTTCAAAGAGTCTACTAATAGTTAAAAAACTATTTTATTCTAGGCTATGTTTTGATTCAATAATGCAGATCTTCTTGTGAGGGCTAGACGAACAAGATACAGACGAAATGAAGATTATAAATAGAGTAATGGTAATAGCTGAAAAATAAGGGAAAAAAATAAAAACTATGGCTGAACTGAAACTATAACTGAAATTAATATAAACTGAAAAAGGAATAACAGACAGACAGACAGACAGACAAATGTGTTTATTTATATACAGAAACAGGAAAAAAAAATTAAAATACAATGAAAATCTCACCAAAACACCACTGCAGTGGGTAACACCCGTTCGCAGGAGTTCTGATTTAGTAGTAACTTAGAGTAAAATATTAATAATCGCCTCTTAGTAAAAACAAATAAAATAAGCAAATAAATATAATGGTGGTACAGAAAAAAATAAATAACAATACCCTCCAATTGCCATAAATAACAAAAAGAACTAGCAATTTCAGAAAGAACTTCAATGTTCAAGACTGCAAATAGTAGATACACAATAAGCTATATTTCCTACAGAACATATTTCATTATTTTCATTGTTAACTTTAGTATATGGAGAACATATGGTTGTTACTGAAAGGGAGATTTAAAGGTAAAAAGTGGAATATTATTATTATAGTTAGTCGTGGTATGAGGATTCGGTAGATAATATTTATTATATTATGTGGCATTTTAGTTAATAATTTACGAAAATCGTTTGCGGTATCTTATGGGAAGTTGAGCTGCTCTGTTAAAAAAAGCCGATAGTAAAATGCCTCTCAAACATATCCGCTGAAAACGAAAAAACAATAAATGCAATAAAGTTAATAAAACTTATAATATTGATAAATTAATGAAATTAGACAAATTTACGTTAAGTTATGTATTATTGTAGTAATTATATATTGGTCTGCAAACTAAAGGTAATACACGATATAATCTCCTATAAAAATTTTCCGGTGGCAATCCTTCCAGTATCACAGCTCTTCCTTATTGTACAGGTTAAATTAAGCTAGAGAGAGAAAACACCGTCGTTTGAAAACTTTTCCTATAAGTGAAATATGGAGCGAGAAAATTTATTTGCATAAAATAGTTATTTATTTTATTATAGTTAGCTGAAATGATATTATACACGTTAGATCTTTTCCTTTATTTTACAATACATTCCTTTATCTTTCGTTTCTTATTTATTTCGACTACTCAATTCTTATTTTGTTCGCCAAACCTTACATATTTTTGCATCCCCGTTTAGTCTAACTATTTAGTGTCTATGTAATAAATAACTTTCAAAAGCCAACTGTCAGAAAGGGGCTATGGAAAGTGAAGCTTTACGGTACGAGCTCGGAATACTTGATAAGGGGCTCGTGTCGTGTGGAATATATTAGCTGAAGTGTATGTGGGCTGGTTCTGAACAATGCCCAAAATATGTGTGCTTCAAAGTGAGCTCATAAGCTACGAGGTTGCAGCAAGTTTGCTCAAAAGTTCAATTGTTTGATAAAAAAAGAGAAAAAAAATGTATTAAATAATGTTCGAATGTAAAATGCCATTTTTAATACATAAAGCCTACAGGGTCTAAAATAAGGGTGTCTTGCTTGTGGGAATGCGTAAATAATGTGAGAATGTTTGTCGGCAGGAAATATTCTGGAATTTTTAATATAGGACCGAAAATGGTGGAATCTTAAACATACATTTTTTAAACATATTTTCAAATCAAACTATTAAAAATGAAATGTTCGATCCAGTTGTGACTTCACACAGTTTATTATGCCCATCATAATACACCGCTTACAGTTCATTAGGGGAGGGGGATTGATGTTTTGAAACATTTGGAATTTTTTAGCAATTATAACAATTTCTTTTATTTTTTTTTATACTAGGACGAAAAATGAGTGAATATTTAAAAAAAACAAAAACAATTCCGGTTCTTTAGTTGTGTTACTGAAAAGTCCATATAAACACAGGTTATGAGGAATCCCACCCTGTTGCTCTTTAGTGAACAAGATTTTTTTTTTTTTTCTAGTCAGTTTTTCCTCTTGTCATTGGAACGGACATTTATTTTAAAAATGCAAATAATGGAAATGGCTAAACCAGCGATATTTTTGGAAGGCCTTGGTAATGTTATCGTGTGTGCCAAGTTCAGAATTAAAAATAATTATCGCATACGTTACATAAACAAATAAAACTGGATTTACAACTTTATCGATTAATATTAAAACATATCAGTTATTTATTATTAACGCCTTCATTTTAATATAAAAATTAATTCTTCTTATTCTTCTTCTTATTCTCTGTTCTTATCTTAAAGAAACAAAGCATTTGGGAAAAGTTGACACCTTAGTTTACCAGCATGTGAGGGGCTCTTGGATTTGTGTTTTAAGCGAAAGTTTCCAATTGTACGTGGCCATATTTTCTCCTAGCAAAAAATCACACCAGTTTGATATTCGGAAATTTATTTTAACTATTATTGTGACTTTATTATTAGCAGTAGCAGTACTTGTACTTTAAAACATTTTTTTTCGCTTGTCATGTTTTAGTTATAACATTTTTTTTTTTGCTTGCCACATTCCAATAATTTTTTTTTTTATAACAATGTTTCAGTTGTTCATTTGAAAATAATAGCCATTGTATAATCATCTACAAATGTACTTTCTTGTTTTTTGAAGCGAAGCTTCTATCTTGTAAATATGCATACAAATATTTCCTTAGAGTGAAATGCTGAGCGATCAGCCGATCATGAAACGGTGACCATGAAAAGAAAAATCTGGTGCGTGCGCGCAACACACAACTTTCACTTACCAACTTACTTAGATTAGAAATTGACGTGTTTTGCTAAATATCATTTCCCAAATTCACACATTTTTCTACATTCATATCTTATTTTTGTTAATCGTTAAAGCCGTTTTTGAGTAAATAAAAAAAACACGTGAAAATGATACAAAATTTATTAAGTAAAGTCCCCCCTCCGGTTAATCAATTTTGATGAAATTTTAACAGTCATATCTCGGGCATATACATACATCAAATACCCAGTTTGATCAAAATCTTTAAAGCCGTTTTTGAGTAAATAAAAAAAACACGTGAAAATGATACAAAATTCGTTAAGTAAAGTCCCCCCTCCGGTTAATCAATTTTGATGAAATTTTAACAGTCATATCTCGGGCATGTACATACATCAAATACCCAGTTTGATCAAAATCGTTAAAGCCGATTAAGAGTAAATAAAAAAAAACACCTGAAAATGTTACAAAATTTATTAAGTAAAGTCCCCCCTCCGGTTAATCAATTTTGATGAAATTTTTACAGTCATATCTCGGGCATATTATTACATCAAATACTCAGTTTAATCAAAATCGTTAGAGCCGTTTTTGAGAAAATCGAAAAAAACCTAAAAAGTTATTAAGTAAAGTACCCCCTCCCTTTAAGTAATTTTGATGAAATTTATGCTGTCACATCGCGGGCATATACCTACACTAAATACCCAATTTCATGATCGCACGGTTTATAGTTTTTGAGCTAGTCTGTTCACACACAGACACACAGACACACACACACACACAGACCATTTCGCGGGACTTGGTCATTTCGACTCAGGGGACCCCAAAACGTGTATTTCCGTTGAAAACCGGAAGTCGAAATTTTTCACGATCGCAATACTTCCACTTACTATATATTTCATATATAGGTAAGTGAAAGTAAAAAGCGTTGCCAGCGGAGCCCGCCAAGACAGAGACAAAACAATCATTTATAGAATAGTTTGTTATTGAATACTAATAGTTTTGTTGTGGAAACTTTAGTTTTTGTATTATGACAATTAAAAAAACTTATTTCAAACAATACAAAAGTTTAAATTTATTTGAAAAACGGTTCATTTTTCCTAATTATTTACTATCATAAAATTTAATAAATAATAAATTTGATAATAAATCCGTACTGAGTTTATGGTAAATTTTAAAATATTTTTTTATTAAAAAAAAAAAAACCTCAGAATAATTTGTAAGCTCATATGTAAGAGTTTTATAATTTCTTTTCAGTTCTATCGCTCGGACTAGCCGATACCTAACCCTGTTGTTGTTATTTTCTGTTTGACGTTTAAAGAAATGAAAATCTTAGTAGCATCGTTATATTAAATTAGGTATTTTAGTTAGTAGTTTGTTGAGAAAGATATTCTGAAAGGTTATTACCATTGCTAGGTACTATTTTTTCCATCCCTTAGCTTTATGATCAGTAGTATCAAAATAATAAATCTATACAAGCAAGTATTGCAAGTACTGCTATTATCATTAATAAATAGCCGAGAATAGTTTTACACCCCACTTTCTTTGAGTGGTCTCTCTGCAACCGCTTACCTAAGTGCCCGAGACACAGCCCTCCGCTTTCTGGCTGGTTAGGAAGGATGCTTCTACGAGAATGACCAGTCCCCACTTAGCCAATTGCTAGGGGTGGGGATAATCACTAGAAGACCGACCATAAGCAAACAGGTATTCCGCCGAGAGAGAGGTCACATATGAAAATATTCTATGGTGCCTGATATGCTAGCTAATTTTCATTAAAACTTGGATGTTGTGAGTCTGCTTAGTTCTATCCATACGCTGGTAACATTTTTTATAAATATTGATTTGTATCCAGCAAAGATTGTTAAACTGAATCTGGTCAAATTTTTAATACCATGGATTCAGTTTTTTTTTTTTTTTTTTTTTTTTTTTTTTTATTAATGTGCAAAACATAAACATCCAGTTGTTCTTTTCATTCATTCATTTACTAAATTATTTGAATTCTATAAAATATTAAACCTTATCGTATACATTTGCTTCACATTTTAAATTTTTTTTATATTCCTGTTGGAGGTGTGATGGGTAACCTGAACAACAATTTTTCTCTCATAGCCCTTGATATTTCTTTTCAGTTCCTGATATTTCAACGTTTAACTCCATTTAAAGGTGTCTTGATTTTTTTTAACTGTTTTGTGGATTTCTGGTTCTGAATTATCCTTTGTGATGTGGCCACCTCTGATCCAGGTATTAGTCTTTCAGCTCTAAAACTAAAATTACAAATTAATCATGATTTAAATGGTACCAACGTTTTGGGGCGTCTGTCGGCTTAGGACTGATAAAGAGCACAATAAACCTATATTTACCAAATATTCCTCATTTCTTATCAACCGTCTATACAAGACTCATTAAGAAGGTACAGTGCTTGTTACTCATGGTTTTGTAATTTTTGTTTTTATAATGGGTGTTATTTGGATTGTTTATAAGAAATATATTGAGTTAGCTGGGTATATGAATGTCGGTTACCAATGAGAAAATAATCAGACACCATTATAACATTCCTAGACTTTTTTTTTCCTTTCCCATTGCTGACACTGCATAATCCTGGTTCGCAGAATTTTTTCAAGAAAGAGATATTGAATAGAATTAATTTTGGATTTTTTAAATAAAAATAAATTTTTTTGTTTGAAAAATTACTTCTGTAAATTGCTTAATTATTTCTTTCCAACCCGCTTCGCCTGTTGTAGATCCTCGATAGGAATAGAACGCTGGAACCATAGGAGACCGTATTCTTTTCAATTTCCCGCTGGAACCCCTCGGGAGAAGGCGGTACAAAGAGGGACCAGGGCCGGTGATTAGGGAAGGTTGCATGTTTTTTTGTCGGCTCTCCTGTATTGGATTCCCAGGAATGTTCTTCAGGTCATGGGAAGGGGAAGGAAACCCTGGAGGCTCAGTGGTCAAAAATACTTTCATACAATTGTACGAAGCAACCCTAATAATAAATCCGGACTAACTCAGAACTGTAAGTTATGATGACAAAATTATATTTTAAGTTATATTCTTCACCACTTTCCTAGCTCTATCCAAATACAAATAAGTAATAATGGTTGTTATGTCCCCCCTTCCAAATTTTAATTATTTATCATATTTGAGTCAAATGATATCTTAGAATCGCATTCAACGTTAAAAAATTTGTAATCCAAACGAAAAAATACCCGTAACATTTATGTTTCCCTACCATTTTTCTGATTTTGCCGTAAATACCCTATGACCACTTCAATTTTGTCGATTTATGACTTTTGAAAAAAAAATTAAACTTTTAATTATTTAATTTTTCAAATATTTTGTACTCGTAGAAACTCTTTCTTAAAACTTGCGAAATTGAGGTTTAATATATCCAACGGGAATATTATTCCTTTCTGTGTTATCCCAGTTTTATACAAAGAGAAGGGATTCCTGTTACTATCTCTTTTGAACTTTTCATTGTCA
The DNA here is from genome assembly GCA_911387785.2 of Aelia acuminata. NCBI lineage: Eukaryota > Metazoa > Arthropoda > Insecta > Hemiptera > Pentatomidae > Aelia > Aelia acuminata. The sequence goes on along the minus strand of OU426978.1, from coordinate 49,618,413 downwards.
TATCTTTGTCAAAGAGCATTCCAAACAAACTGTACTCCTTTTTCCTTTGAGATCAACTTACAAAAAAACCGTTTGTATTCTTAGTGCCCCTCCAGGTAACAATAACCTTTTTCGCATTACTGTAGAGCCTTTTGTGATTAGCTTTTTAAAAAACTGATGAATGTCAAGTTATTAATTAGTAATACTCGAATTAATAATAGAAAAACAAATTATTTGTGTTAAGGATTATTTTTTCTCACTTATATTTATTAAGAGTGCGCGTGATGTGCACTGTTTAATTGTTTAAGAACTATTTGGTGTCCATTATATAATTATATCGGCATCTGTTTGAACTTAACACTGTTTTGTCAACGGACGTTACGCCTGATCGTTTCTAGATCAAATGATGGTATATTCCTCATTAAAGTAAGTTATTTATCTCTAATCATCTTCTTCAGGTTTGGTGATTTATTTAATATAAACTGTTTTTGGACGATATTAAAGTGTGAGATTAGTTTTTTTTTTCCCAATTACTTAAGGATAATCAAGTATGATGCAAGGCTTAAGAATGGTTCCAGAAGCCGAAACGTTGCCTAGTTAATAAACTTATGACATTTTTTTTTTTTTTTTTTTGTTAACAAGGCCTATTTTATTTATTTTATAATAGTAAGTTATTTTTTAAAATATTAAAATATTTTATTAAATTTTAGGTTTTAATTAATTAATATAATTTTAGTTTTTAATAATTTAAATTAACATTTGATATAAACTTCTAAATCAATCATCGTTTTAGGGCTTCCTTCGTAATCGAATCACGATATTGCTTAGAATTGTATAGAAAAAATACACCAAATACGGAATATAGCTTGTACCTTCCTGAAGCTTTAGTTTTAAAATCGTATTAGTAGTAAGATGTGTGGTCTGCAGAGTTGAAACATATCAAAGGGCTCTATTAAAAGGAGTTAAAAAGGGGGGTGGGATCTGCAAATTAATCTGTGGCTAATTATGGGTAATATTTAATAAAATAATCATTAAACTTGCAAAGAAAATTGATAAGTGTAATTATTTAAATATGAATATTTTCTACTTATGTATACATACGTATTTAGAAAAAAAAAATTATTTTGTTGTTTTTTAAATAGTCTTCGCAAAATGTGGCTTTATGTCTAAAATGAATGTACTATAGGGTTAAATAAACAGTGTTCGTTATTTTTTACGTCACTGAATGGAAACAGACCATTACCATGCCGGTGCAGTCACTAGTGTTAAAATTTTCACTAATTTTAGATGAAAACGTTCATGGATCATTAATTCTAAATTTCATTTCACATTTATTATCTTTTATATATACGTATTAATTAATGCATATTTACATGTTTAAATATTACAGTATATACCCATTTAATCTAATTTTACGAAGGTCCATCTATCCCATAGTTCATTTAGTTTTTTTTCCTCCACTTTGAATGAAATTTTTATTTCGTCCATCTTATATATTTTGAAACTTAAAATATAGACTACAATAAAATAATAGTATTTGTATTTGTAGATTCTTTGACTGCAACTAGTTCTTCCATTCTTAAAAATAGTTCTTTACAGGTAGTAAATGATTTAAGCTCTGTTAGGATTTTTCGCTATTAGGTTAAATGCATTCAAATTATTTTTTTTTTTTATTTTATATTTCTTTCATTAACTCTTTCTTAGCGGACTGAGAGTGTGAAATGCAGTATTAGAGACGATTGTCCGGGAAAACCCGCAATACGTCTTTGCAAAGGGGGCGGAACACCCTATGGCGCCGGACATTCTCGAAAACAAGAGGGCTCCCTTGGAAAATGTTGGCTTATTATTATTTATCTCAATCCTTTTAAACCCAAGTTTATTCATGGAAAAAAATAGGTGTATGATATATGTATTCAATGAAATCAAACTTAAATCATTAGATAAACGCACATAGCGCTATCAACAATCGAAAGCAAAAGTTCCTGATGGATTTTGTATTTAATCTTTCTTTGTTACTTTGAAAAGTTCGTTTGAATGAAAATTAGCCTAAGGTACTGACTTAGCCTAATATACCGAGAGTGATATGATCACCTGTTAACTTAATTGTCTCAAGTTCAAGGGACCTGCGTAAGCTACTGCTAATAGGGATTAGCGTGAACCTTTAATAGTGTGACCGGATTTCTTACTGGATTATTCATAACAATGATATCTGAGATAAAATAATTAGCGTGGTTCTAAATATTTTTACCATTTTTAATGCTACCAAACAAGTTTTTCCGTAGCACCTCACGTTAAATCTCAGGGAAAATCTTATGTTACTAGTAGTTTTTCTTCATGTAGAATACAGATACGCTTAACAATAAATCATAAAAGGTTCGCAATTTTGTTAAATAAATAATTTAAACTCCCGCCTTTAATTTTGCTACTAACTGGGTAAAATTAAAGGCGAATACTATTTTCTAGCAATGATATAAAATAAATTCAGTTGTCCCAGTGTTATCTATGTTGAGACAGCACAGCCACCACTGCACAGTTTTTCGCTTAGTGGACAAAAGTATTTTTCTTCATTTTTTCATTTGTTTCGACCAATTAAGTAATTTAATTATAAAATTATCATATTTAATTATAAAATTATTATATTTATTTAATAAATTAAATATGTTATATTGAATTATAAAATTATTTTTCGTCAATTTTTCATCTCTTTCGACCAATTAAGTAATTTAATTGTAAAATAAAACATTTTTATTTATTAAAAATCCAATTTTATAACGATTTCCAGGAGATTAAGAAGATAAAATAAAGAAAAAAGCCTATCTATACAAAATTCTGTACTCTTTATTTTTTCTAATCCTCTTTACATGTACATATTACCTTATTTTCCTTTTTTTAAAAGAATTTTTTTTTATAATTATTATTATTATTACAAGTCATTAACATCATTTGTAAGTTTCAAAACGATGAAAAAATCCTGTAACCGTCTCAAAAACTTTTTTAATTTTGGTTTAATTAACAGATAAATTACTGAATTAGGATACATTATCACTCACTACTCCAAATAATATTAATCCTTAGCAATCAATCTATAAAAAATTAGGAACACTGTTATTTTTATGATTGAAGTGGTGCATGGAATTCAATTGGTTTTATTGGGAGCTTATCAGAGGAGAGAAGGGTCCCAATAAAGCGTGTTTTGTAAGTTGAAGTAAATTTATTGACAAAAATAAAACTGACATAAAATTTTTAGATAATAAAATAAACAATCAAAGTAGCGCTTCCTTGCAATTATTATAACCAAAATAATAGTCCCTTCCGACTTCTATATAACAAAATAAAATAAACTTGCAAAGTATTTCAAAGTACTATATGGGAATAGAACGATAAATCCGTCTCACTCACCCGTGCGCAGAGGTGTTTCTTTTTCAAGCTCGGCTCTGTGTTCATAACGTAGGTATATAGAACAGTAGGTATAAAATTCCCATCCTACGCATATATTACTGTTTTTTCTAGGCAACACTCGTGATACACAAACCTTTTTCTCAGAAAATCACGACGCTGCCATTTTTCTTTATCGATCACTAACGATCATTTAAACCACAATTAATCGATCCACTACAATTTGTTCTATTACACCACGGATTTACACCTTTGGACCCTATTACTAACAAATGGAGACATTAACGAATATTATAATGCCATGTTTTGATGTATTGTTTACGTTATTATAATACCAATTTTTAGATTTTCAATCATGACTTTCGTCCATCTAGGTTATAGTGACTACTCGTGTGTTAAAATACATTACTACAGCCATGAAATGCAATTAAACTGAAAATTGTATGTGTTTTGTTTAGTTAAAAAATAAATTAATTTAAAATTCGCAAATAATTTATTGTATGGACATTAAAATAATTAATAATGTGGTTGGGCTTTTTTCTTTCTCTACATAATTTATATAGTCATAACATTATTAATATAATCGATCATTTATTCACCAAAAGTTCAAAATCGATCACCTTCTAAGAAAATAACTGTAAGGTTGAATGAATTGAATTTAAGTTATCTAGATATATAATATCCCACATATGTAGGATATTCTGTACCTGCGGGCTGGAACATTTGCACTCAGTGAGGATATTCTCTGTAGGCTCTTATTCGCGGTGCTATACATCTCATGGTAAATATGTACAAGCCCGAAGGTAGGTATGTCGGACGTGCCCTGAGTTACATCAGCTCCACAAGACACGGGCTCGCCATTCTTCCAATGAGTCACTCTCCACTGACTCATGCCGACTTTTGCTCTTGTTATCCAAGGTAGCCTTATCCATGCCCTGTACTTTATCTCCTTTTCGTCGCACATGACTAATTTTAATTTAAAATTTAAGATATCTTAATCCTGTTACTCCTTTTTTTTCTTTTACTTTTGAGGATTATCCAATATTTTCACAATATCAGTGTAATTAGACTCAAGGAAATTGAGAATGTTTATTTTTTTTTTTAATTTAATTTTATATATATTAACTCCTGTTTAAATTTACATAGACGATCTTTCTTTAGCAATAGTAAGATAAATGCATGTCAGCATGAAGAAGAGCGGGCACCCAGCGGTATCTCTTTCGTAGATTTTTTTTTTAGGATAGGGATTCCCAAACTGAAGAGCCTGAAGGCCAGTAGAAAGTAAATGAATAATTCTCGCTTACTCAAAATTTTAGTACAAAATTTATGACCTAAATTTCAGTCCGTTAGGGGGTCCATTTATTGTTTGTAATTTTTTTATACACACAATATCTATAAAAATGAAGATGAAATCCCGTTTGTTTGTTTGTTCTTTATAGAAATCCATACCGTTTGTCCCAAACTCCCCAAATTTCGCTCAGTGGTTCTTTCATACCATGTGCGAACACATGTCCATATTAAAATTGCATAACTTCAGAAGAGCTCTGGGTATATTCTTTATTGTTATAAAAATAGTCATGATCTCGCTTTACTTTGGTGTTTTGGCAGCCCCATGTTTTTCTCATGCTCTAGAGAGGTTCACCTAAAGAACTAATTATATATGCCCCAGAGGGTAAAACTAAAAATATAGAATATCCTGAAGCTTAACAATAATAAATCTATTAGTGCTATTTTTGTTTATAGAATTGTTCAGGTTTATTAGGAAATGAAATTCTCCGGGTCAAACCGGGATATACAGCTAGTTAATAATAATGAATTTCACTGTAAGCGTACTGATAATTTGGGCCAAGCCGGAATGCCGACGTAAAGGGTACTGTCATTTTTCCATTGATAACAAAGACATGTAAATGATGTGTGTATCTAAGTATAATAAATATCAACATTATTCCTTTGAGCCATGTTAAAATCATTTCGTTCGTATACAGATGTCATACATTCACCGTGCATCGTTGCGGTTGGTTTGACTTCTAACGTGGAGAAGAGAAGCCAGCGTTGACAGGAAGACGTTAGAGAGCATACCCATCCGGAAGGTTTTTTTTTCCTATTGGAGATGGTTCTAAAATAAAAATATGGCCTCGGCCTTTGAAGGGACAAGGAAGAAGATTGTGACGTACAAGCGGGCGTTCTATAAATAATTTGTTGTTTGTTGGCTCATTCAACAGCGCTGTCAGTGCAAGCATTGACTAAAGCCAATAGCCAGTCTGTTTAATATCTCTTTTATTTATATTAAAATATCTGAATTACATGTATATCTAGTTGAAAAAACAAAAATTATAAAAAAAAATTTCATAAATACATTTGAAGGGGAAAGATACGGAAAAAGGATTTAATGTTAAAGGAAAACGTGAAGTTATTCCTTTTTTTTTTTTCTTTTACTGAATACTATTCCTTTCTCATAAGTATCTATTCTCATTCAATTCTTTAGATATTAGTGACAGTGTTTTTAAAGCTGTTGTCTTCGAGAAGAACGAAGAGAATAATATTACCGGAAATTGAAATTTTCGTTTTGGGAAATCATATCTATACTGTCACTTTTATCTGATTATGAAATTCTATCGTATTTTATATTTAGTCAATTCTTGTTACCTAGAACAATTCTTGTTCCAATATTCTTGTTCCCGATAACAATTCTTGTTCTTGATAACAAGGTACAGTTAATTACTTAAAGTAAATAAAATTAAAGATACTTTTTAGGAAATTTTTTTCCTTAGCCATTTAAGTCCTACTAGACCTTTTCTATGATGTTCCATATTAAAGAATGCTTCATTAGAGTTAAGCATGATAAGTTTTTTCGAAATCGTTAAGAGATAAATAGACGTTGGGGTAAATTGTCCCCTCCCTTTATTCAATTTGTACGAAATAATTGCTGTCACATCGCGGGCTTATACATACCTCGAAAATACCAAATTTCAGTTCCTTACGACAAGTAGGTTCTGAGCTAGTCTGTTCACACACACATGAACCTACCTATTAGCAGACCTTTTTGCGTGACTTAGTTATTTGACTTAGGGGGCCCAAAAACGTGTATTTCGTTGAAAACCAGAAGTCGAAATTTTTCCTAATTTCATTCTCTTACTTTCCCTCATTATAATTTTCATGTATAGGTAAGTGAAACTAAAAAAAATAACATTATAGTTTAGTCACTAGGAGCAACAAGAATGAACGCTCATGCTCATTTAAAATAGCGAGTACCTAATGTCAAAATTGAATTTCCAATATTAAATTTGTATTTGCAGATAATACTGTAAAAAAATATTTACAGAAGTTATTTATCTTCTAATTCATGAAAGCTTAAAAAATTACAATATCCTATATCCTTTTCAAGCTTATTAATTCCTTCAGTATTTTTAGTTGATCCAATGTTATGATCTATTCGCAATTTGACTACTGTAGGGTTGACAAATAAGTCCTTTCGGTTTTTCAGGATGAAATAAAACTCAGTGTATAATAGACATAAAATTTATTTTAATCTACAATATATTGACCATTATTTAATATGACTTTTTCCCAACTTTCCTCTAACTGCATAATGCCATGCCATGATATGCATAATGCCAGGTTTATTGTTAAAAAAATTGATTAATTAAAAAGATCCAAGTGGTTTTTGATGTCCTCTTCCTTGAGGAATTTCTTTCCATTCATGGAGTTCTACAGATACTGGATAAGAGGTAGTCAGTCGCTTTTAGGTAGGTCTGGAGAATTGGGAGGGTGGGGAAAAAGGTCCCATCCAAGGCTCAATAATTTATTGGAGCGACCAATGAGGTGTGATGCCTAGTGTTGTCTTAGTGGAACACAACACCCTTCTGTTCTGGGCGTTAATTTTAAATTGATTGGTCCAATTTTGTTAATTGTGAGCAGTTTAGAGTTGAATTAATTGATTGCCCTGTTTGCAAAAACTCATAGAAAATACCCTTGAAATCCCACTATATGGAAAGCATTATCTTCTTTGAATACAATTGGGGTTATGACTTGTTTTGAGCCTCACTAATTGATCCCCAAGATTTTCTACGTACCATATTATCGTAAAAGATCCATTTTTCATTTCCTGTTACCAACCGTTTGAAAATAAATTTTTTGTTGCCGTTTCCGAGTGAATCACGAACAGAAATTCATGTTGCCAAGTTGATTTCTGTTAGAGAATGAGGGACCCTAACATTGCCTTGAAACATAGCCGAGTTTGTGCAAATGGTTTTCTATGCTTGGCACGGCACATTCAGGGGCATAGCAATCTTTCGCATTGATTGATTTCGATCAACAATGGCCTTAACATTGCTCATTTCAATTTCATGTGGGCAACTAGACCTTGGAGCATCTTAGATGTCAAAATATCCTGAATAAAATTTGGCATCCTAATTTCGACAGGTGCGTTCAGTTAAGGCATCATCCCCATAAACAGTGTAAATTTTTCTATGAGCTGCAGCGCACTTACCTTTTTTAAAATAATATAACAAAATATGGTGATAATGAATGATATTTACTTCCATATTTACAATGTAAAAGCAAACTCAATAGTAAGCTAGTTTCAAGAAGAGTTAACAGGTATAGTTGTTAACATATTAGAAACAGGATAAACAATCCACCTTAGGAATTAATTCATCAGGTAAGAAGTTTATCTTGGAGATGTAAAAATAAAAACTGAAAGACTTATTCGCCTACCCAATAAAAGCTAATTATCGGGATTTCAGTTATTAGTTAATGTAACATGTAAACACTAAGTTCTTCAAATACGTTGTTTTCATTAGTATCATAATTTTTATTGGTTCATATAAAATTTCATAAACAGAAAAACTGAAAGAACTTATTTGCCAATCTATTATTTTTTTTGCTACTTAAAGTTCACAATTTATTATTAAGCACTCAATGTAATTTTTTTTGGAGAATAGACTGTCATTCTTGATAAAAATTTAATGCTCTTTTGAATGGTGAAGTGAGAATTTTTTTATCTCTTTCCATTCAATTCTTATCTCGTTTTCTTTGAGACTCGTCCATTAAAAAATCACCAACTGTAAAATTAGAAAATACTTCTATTAATCGAAAAGAGGAAGATGGACCATAGCTTATGTGGAACTTTTTGATAGGAAAGTCAGTATAAAATTTCTGGTATTTTTTCAATAGACCTTTTTGTATATGTATATATAGGTGCACAGGCAGAAGAAAATAATTTAAAAATAAAAGTTATATATCTATTTAAAATTAAAAACTCATTTTCTGAATTTTTTTCAACTTAGTTTTTATGGTTTATTTTGAATCCAATTTATATTAATTTTATTTAATATTATTTTCTAGACCTCATTCACTGCACAAATGAGCCCAATGTGTCGATACCACAGTTGGCTAACCTACTTATCGAAAGGACACAAAACACCAACTGGGTTGTTGTATTCAAAGCACTTATCACAGTACATCATCTCATGTGCTATGGAAATGAGGTAATTATCATGTTGCATTTTTAAGATTATGTAAGATTATTACTAAAATTAGTTATTTAAAGTAATAAGAAAATAGATAAAATTTTAATTTTTCTTCACTCAGAGATCCTTTTAATGTTTAATATTTCTTATATTTACATTTTGAAAGAAATAAACCCGTTTTATACTTCTTATCCTTTTTATAACATATTAGACAAAGTTTTTGACATCCTTATCCATTTACAAGCCATATTCTATAAATAATTTATTCTATAAATAAATTATTACATTAAATTTATAACTATTACCTTGAAATAATTTAATGTGAACTTTAATTGTAGTATGAAACTTTTGCTACAATCGCTAAATATTTTAAACAGTGCAATCAGCAATTTTTAATTGATAGTGAAGAAGGAATCAAAACTTTTTAATAGAAAATTTGCATCCTGATAATTTATGACAGATAATAGTTTGAGCAATAAAGTCCTTGTATTCCTTAGTAATAGGAAAATTGTTATTTTATATTGTCGGTATAAAACCATCGTAAACTAAGCGTCTAACCTTTTAAACCAAATTACTTATTTTTTTTTTTATTCACACTTTGTATTTGGGTAATATAAGAAAAAGAGTTAAATATATTGAAGTTCAAAAGCGATAGAAGTAAACATTTACCCTATTTAACAAAGCTCGACTTCAACTTCAGTTTTCTCATAATATAGAGCTTGGCGCTTAGTTTACTTACTTGGGCATTATGCTGACCATAGGCAAAGAGTTATGTTGATCGAGGTCATAGATTTGTTTGAATTTAAAATAATTAACTGTGCAATTAGAACTTATACAATATTTAGTATCTCACTCAGATTTGATCCATCTTGTTTCAGAGGTTTACACAGTACCTCGCTTCAAGTAACAGCACATTCCAGCTCAGTAATTTCTTGGACAAGAGCGGAGTTCAAGGTGATTAAATTTTTATTCATCAATTGAAGATTGGCAAAACTGTCAATTGCATTTCTGTTCCTTTTGTAGTTATTAACAACTTATCTGTAATATTGTGAATAACTTATTTTGGGTTGATTAGTTTTTTGTTTAATATATTTAAGATGTTTGATTTTTCTTTAATAAAAATGATGATGGTGTTTTAAATGTAATTAATAATTGATTTTTTTTTGGTTTTCAATGTATTCCCTGGGACTCATAGGAGCTAGAGTCGGTAAGTTTAATAAGAGAGAAATATTATTATTGCTTTGGTGAGGTTTTATCATTGCCTTTCTTGTCACACTGAGCTTTTATGTCGACTGTTGTCTTGAAAAATTTACATATATTTATATAGCTATTTTTTGATATTCATCTGGTGTAAAATACATTTATTTTATAATTACCAGTTTTATTAATAGCATGCTTTTACCTACATTTATTTTTTGTATAATCCCTGTCTCTTCTATTCGTTCAAAGTTGATTTGTTTCGTCTGTTATGCCAGATAGAATTTTATTTTTTTGTCAAGGCATGGCAACTATTTGTTATTTGTCTAATATGATTTTATGTTTTTCATTTATGTTTATTACTTTTTATCCACTCATATTTTCAATTATTATTTCCTAAATAACTGTAACTGCTTGCTAAACTGGAATTTTTTCAGTTTCGTGTCATTGTAGAATCTTTGAAGGATAGGTAGCTCTTTGAGATTCCAATATGAAGTATTGTTAATGTCAACTCTCTACAAAGAAAAATATAATTTATTTAAAACATTTCTGTGAAGGTTATTAGAGGTCTTTAATAATTTATTAAAGTATTTCCTGTTTTTAACATTAGTCAGACCGAAATTTCATTCTACAATGTCTTAATGGTTACTCTATTATCATCAGAAAAAATTAATTCTTCTATTTCTCGTTCTTTACCGAAAAAATTAATATTGAAAATGAAAAATGAAAAAATGAAATTGAACATTTTCATTTTTAAGCTGTTTTAAATTATTAATTTAATTAAATTTAACTGTAATTAAAACACAGTCTCAAAATAGCTTTTCTTATTTAATCTCACATGAGTCTCTTTAATTCTGATTTTCGGCTTTTTAAGTTTTATTCTCTTGTATGGCCTCAGTTCTTTAATTTTAATGATGGATGTATCGGTTACGTCAAGTCATGTGTGAAAAGTAACCAAATCACTATTATGAATTTTATTGAGGAGACACTTAGCTCTTACTTTCTGAACTCGATGCAGAATAATAGTAAACCTTGTTGCATAGTTGCTGAAAAAAACATTTATCTGCACCAATCCATTACCTTCTTTAATTGAGCCAAAGATTATTCTCAGTCTCTTCCTCTCAAAAATAAGCAGGCTCTTTGTGCATCTGTCGATGACATCCTACTAGGTATTCTTTCCTCTGTTTACCTTTAAGCCCAATAAATTAAGTGTTGCACTTTTACACCAATTTCAACGTGATGAATTTAAACCTTTTCAACACTTTTTCTAATTCCAGAAACGCGTAGCATAAAGTTCTTATTGATCTGGCTATCAAGTAGAAATCATGAAAAAATCATTGAAATAACAACAATAGTGTCAGTGATCTGGGTCTCTGTTTCTTGGATAGATCCCTACCAGTGGAATACAGAAGATTTTGGCTATTGTATAGAGACTACTGTACAACATTCATAGCCATTTTATCCTTTATTTTCAGTTAAGCACGTTTCATTAAAAATTTAGATTATGAATTAGTTTTTCTTTGTAGTTATTACGAATTTACGAGGGGTGGCCGCTTACAATATCCCCTTGGTCCCTGAAACCCCTTATAAATAATCAGAAACCCCTTAATCGATAGTAGATTAGTAGGCCTTCTTTTTTATTAAATGCAAGCTGTATTTTGAACTTATTCCCATTCTCTCCTTTTTTTTCTTTTTCTTTTATTTAATATTTGCTAGGCAGTTTCTATGCCCATTAAAGCTCATATCGTATTGATGTTACTGTGTTTGTGAAAGTTGATTGTAATTTATGTTTTAATCTGTGAAAGTTGTATGTTTAAAAAGTTCATGATAGATTGTCTACAAAATATGTACATAACCACTTCAGCACCGATGTATTATACACATTTACGATATTCTTTTGTCTGAATTAAGAAGCAGCCTGCTTTGCTTTTTTACTGTCAAAATTATGTGTCTTGAATTTATCTTAGGGTGTATGTCACTTGTCTTGCTTCCCATTTACCTCTTTTTTGAGATTATTTTTTGTAAATATATCAGATGTAATATTTGTTTGCTTTTGAATGCCCTAATTTTATTTACAACTTCTCTGATGCGTCTTTTATTAAAGTTGACTTATTTATTTTATTTTATTTTCAGGATATGATATGTCTCCTTTTATACGCAGGTATGCCAAATACCTGAATGAGAAAGCTATGTCCTACAGGACTGTTGCATTTGACTTCTGCAAAGTCAAGCGAGGGTAGGTGAAACTTACCCTACTACTTGTTAAATATTTTCATTTCATTATCTTATAATAGGCAATATGTTAAGTTAATTTATCCTTATGTTGTGGTCATATTTGTCTGTTAATGATTTAATAATGTTTTTTTTATTTTTGCTGTAGGAAGGAGGATGGTGTCTTAAGGACAATGAACTCAGAAAAATTATTGAAGACTTTGCCAGTTCTTCAATCCCAACTCGATGAATTGTTGGAATTCGACTGTTCTGCTGCTGACCTTAGCAACGGAGTAATCAACATGGCATTTATGCTCTTATTTAGGGATCTCATTAGACTATTTGCTGGCTACAATGATAGTATTATAAATCTTCTAGGTAGGACTTGCATTGAAATTAATGTATTGTGAATAAGTATGATCTAAATTTAATATATTTTTATTTTATTTTTTAGAGAAATTTTTTGAAATGAATAAGAAACAGTGTCGACAAGCATTAGACTTGTACAAAAAATTTCTCATTAGGATGGACAGGGTTGGCGAATTTTTGAAAGTTGCAGAGAATGTCGGTATTGACAAAGGAGAGATTCCAGATTTAACTAAGGTACAATCATTAAGCTGAATTGATAAAAATTGATTAATGAATTTATGTATTAAAAACTGTTGGGAGAAATGTTAAGCTTATTTTACTTTTTTGGTTGAATATTGATGATGTGTCGATAGAGGTTTATTCTTGGGTAAATTTCACTAAGGATTTTTCAAAATTCTATTTCTTCTAGTTTTTTTTACTATAATAATTAATATTAACTCCTTAGTATATTGATTATAATATAATTTTCTTAATGCCTAGGCTCCAAGCAGTCTCCTTGACGCTCTTGAACAACACCTAGCTGCACTGGAGGGGAAGAAAGGCTCTGCTGCAAACACTCCTACTCAGTCTGCTAGGTGAGATGTTATGCCAATTTATGTTTGTATTTATGGACTAGCATGAATGATAGGAATAACTTAGAGGTAGCTTTAATATACAACAATAATTTATTCATTTATTCAATTTTAATTTTTTTTTCATGTATTTCACTTTTACACAAAAATATGAAGGTTTTTCCAAATTCATATATCGTTAAAAATGTAATTTAAATTACTCCTTGCATATTTATTTCAATTTTCAGGGGAAAGAGCCTTTCATATAATGAAAACAATGTATTGTACATTCCAGTATTCATCCACTATTGTACTTTTTATTTTTATAAATTAACTGAATATTGAATATTAAAGTAGTATCTTGTCGCTAAATGTAGAAAAAAATTATTTCACACCATTTTTCATCAAATGAAATGAATCCCACATACTTTTGAAATTACAACCTTTTCTAAGGGCAAGTTTATGACCTTATGATGATGTGAAACAGCCCATTAACTAATTTTTGTTTGTATTTTGACTTAGACCAGTTTCATAATAATGGGCTCATATGCTATATCTACTTTTTATACCGATTATATCTATTAGTTACCTTTTAAGGATTAATACATTTGCATGTATTAATTATATATTTGCGTACATGTACATTTTCATTGTAATCTTTATGACTACTGCCTTTGTTTCCATTCGTAAATAATAGCTTTAGAGTGATCATCATTTGGCTAAACTCTAATGGCCTCATGTCAACCCATAAAAATGTAATTATTTATATAAAAATAGTATTTTTTTCATTTTATGTTATTTTAATAAAAAAAATTTTATTGCTATCATTTCCCAATCTCATTTCCAAGTCTTTTACATATAGCTATGAAAATACTATTAAAAGTATATGTTCTGTATTGAATTTATCGTATGATTAATTTGCATTAACAGATTATTTTCTAATTTTTTTGGAATAGCCCAGAGCCAGAACAGCCTCCCGCTAATCCTTTCCTCCCCTCAAGTTCTTTTCCTTTTAACAATAATCTCACTGAAAGGTAATATCTTACTTTAGTTTTGCTTGAATAAATTCTTAATATATAAATTATTTATTGCAACTGTTTATTTTCTTGTTTTTGTAGCCAGAGGACAGATGTGAAAAGTGGTGTGTCAGCGTTGTGCTCTACTAGCAGTGCATTCGGATCAGCAGCGGCAGCGCATGCAGTCGAAGGAGGAGATGATGCTCTGAGGCAGCAAGCCTTGGCTGAGGAAGAAGCTGCTATTAACCATTATAAAGTAATGAATTAATTTTATTTTAAAAATTACCCTGCAATTTTATGAGTGCATAAATTGTACATAAGTTGCATGTGACCATTAAACTGAAGTGTATTTACAAAAGCAGACAAAATCTTTCCAAGTCAGTTCAACAAATATGGTATCTATACCAAAAAAAGTTATGACTTGGCAAGACAACATGCTAAAACTGCATTATTAGTGACTTCTTAAAAAAAAGACTGACTTAAAATTAAGAAAAAAAATACTATTGATCAAAAGGTAAAAATACTAAATAAATATTTAGTGATTTCCCCTACATAATATACATAAACCAAATGATTTATTAAATGACTATTAGTATAATATAGCAGTAAGAATCCAAAATCACATTTAAAGAATGTGATTTATATATGGTCGGTATAAAAGCATAGTGAACTAACAAAATCAATTTAATAAAATTTTACTGTTTTTTTTTTTTAAATTACCTACTTTTATTTTTTTAAATCATGGTTCTTTAAATTTGAATAATATAAAAGACAAAGCGAAATATTTTGTACTTCAAAAGCGATAGAAGTAAACACAACCTTATTTCACAAAATTCTGCTGCAACTTCGGTTTTCTTAAAATATGAAGTTTGATGCATAGTTCACTTTGGCGTTGCATCGACCATATATACCCATCAATGTACCTGCTCCTCTCAAACTTGCATTCTCGCTGCTATTTTCTTTATTTTGGGTTATTTGGATTAGGTAAATTGGAGTTGTCCTTTACTTATTTTTGAAAATAAAATTTTACATTAATTGTCAAATAAATAAAAATGTTTGCAAATTGTTAATGAAGTGCCTTTTCTTTTGTCCAGTCTAAGGTGCAATCTCCAACAAACTCAGGAGCTGCCACTGCTACTAATCCTTTCTTGGTTGGATCTCCCACACAGCCAATCGTTGATCTCTTTGGGGCCCCTGTCCCCGCTCCTGAGCCACAGGTGTAATATTATAAATTTTGTATTAGTTATGGGATCTATAGATATCCTAAAAATTATTTATTATCCAACAATTTAATTTTTGTAAAATTAACTAACATGACCAGTAAAATTGATGCATTGTGTATTAGGTTCAACAGACGGGTAAAGCTTCTGATGATCTATTGCAACTTGGTAACCCTTTTGCTGACATATTCGGTGCACCGGCACAGCAAGCACCTCTTGGATCCGCACCACCACCAGTTCAACCCGTTGTTCAAAATAATATGTGGATGTCAAATGGTAAGAAGTAGCGAAAGTTAATACAATGAAAACAGTATTATATTTTACAGTATTATAGGATATTTTTGGTTAAGGGAGAGTATACATAAACAAAATTTAATATTTGCTGAAATTTTAAAACAAAGTTATTTTCAGACCCATAATTTAATTAAATGTACAAATTCAGTCAGTTGTTTATAGTATTCTTTTCATTTATTTAAAAAGAACTTGCTATTTTTATAAAATAACATAAACTTAAAAAAAAATTCTAAGTTCTATTGTTATTATTATACTTTGTTATACTTCCCTCCATAAGCATGGGCCTCCCCACAGATGTTCTGCCAGTCCTTGTCTATTAGCAGCAACAGCTCTCCATCTTCTGATCTGAACAGGTAGAAAGATTTAATGGTAAAGACTATGCTGTTTTCTTAGCCATCACAAACAGTACAAAAAATGTAAATAATGTATTTTATTTTAAACGAGTTTGATCTCTAATGTTTTTGTATTGTATTCGTATATTTAGGAATTTATTTTAAGTCCTACACATAGAAAGACTACTAAAAATGGCTGAACGCCTTAGGTCTGTATCAACACCCTCTGACCTTTGCCTTCTAGGACGTCCCTATCTTCGGACACCTCCTTGTTTGCGGACACCAAAAGAGGGTTGTGACATGACCAAGCTACCTTAATCTTCCCTTCTTTATCACAGTCACAGTATCAGAGTGATCATATAGTGCTCACAACACATTGTTTTTCCTGATCTCCAATTTGCTCCCAGAGCAGATTGATGGAACACCCAATAAATTTTTGTTTCTGTTGAAGGTCTGAATTCTACTTAGAGTATTAAAAAAGCTTCAGATAAATGTTCTCCTTTCATTTATTAATCAGTTCAAGATTTACTGTAATAAACTTTCTATTATTAAATCACTGACTATTATAATGTTGTCAAATTGGTTATTAGTCCTGCCCGACTTCAGTGCTTCCTGAGGACCCTCAGGTTGGTGATCCTAGGGTTTATGCTCTTCACCTGCTTATTTTCAAAATTTAAGTTTTTAACTTTTGATTAGTCGATTTCCCAACGTTCGAAATAGTTTCCGAACACCTCACTCTCAAAAATGTTTGGGTAAAATATTAGCTTTTTATAATTAGCAAGTATTAATAGAAACATTCAAACTAAATTTTGATATATAGTAATTTCTCAATCCTAAAACTATTAATTTGGGATATAATAGCTTAGGCTCACTTATTTTTATATTATATAAATGTCAGAGAAGGAGATGAGAAACAAAAATAAAAAAAGATGTTTGCTATGCTAAATTTAACATAATTACTAACAAATATTCTTTAATTTTCAAACACATTAATATTTTTATCTAATTTTTAAATTCATTAACATATTCAGTAAGGATCGACCCATTTTTGTGTCGCTAATTAGTTGGTCCAGAGGTAACATTTAGTTTTGAAGAACAAAATTAATTTAGTAGGTAATGGTTATCTTTTATGTTTTGAAAGGTTTTGGAGCAATGAACAGTATAAACAACTCAGTAGCAGCTCCGCCAGCGAATGCTTTTGTTAGTGACAATGCTTTTAACTCAGTCTTCGGCTCTGCTGATCAGACATCTACAACAGCTCCAGGTGAATTTTGATACTATCGAATTAATTGATTATGCAACATGTATTTTTCCTGTATGACTTTTCCTTTTTTATTTTAGAAAAATACATGCGTTCTTACTGCCTGCTTTTTTATATTAACATGTTATTCAAAATTGTTATTATGTTCAATTCTCCATTAGTAGGTTTTATTTTTTACTTATTAGTGTGTCGAATTATTAATAAATTAATTTTCATTTGTACGAGTTTATTATTAAAGTCTAGTGCACTTGGGAATTAGTTTGGTGATTCAGGCATGATCTTATTTACCTCCACAAACAGGTCTGTAACTTTTGCTTTTTGTTATAATTTTTGTAGGATACTCACTTTTACTTTTTATATGGTTTCTCGCTTTTTTTTTCCTTTCAAATTTGAAACCCTAACCGATATTTTTGCATAGTATCTTTTTTCTGCTGTTTCACTGTTTAGTTTACTTAATTTTGAAATCACTTTCATCTTCCATCCCACTCTTCCTAACTAAATATATACTTCATCAATAAAATCATTTCCTCACTAATTTTTAATTAATTTTTGTAGGAATATATTTTTTTAGAGTTGAAAATTTGAGTGAAGTAAATATTTCTAATTACTACACTACCTTCCTTATAGCTTTTATAATCAGGTTTCCCTCAGAATATTTATTTTTTAGCTATTGATAGTTATTTACTTATTGATAGTTAAATTTAAAATCAATTTGGAAATTAAGTTAAAAACGTTCATATTTTTTCGGGATTTGATTTGTTACTCTATCTGTATTTTCGCTACACATTCTTTTCTTTTTTTTCCATTATTAGTGCCTTTTTTATTATATGTATGGGTCAATCTTTCATAACATATTTGTGTCTCGAAGAGGTTTTGTTTTCTACATGAAATTTATTATACTCTGACTGAATCAGTGGCTAAAGGCTATTTCAGCTTTACTTAAACTGGTAGGTCCTCTATGTATAGAACTTATCAAGTATTTATTTCTCCAAGTAATTCTGATAACTTGCTATATAGAGTTTTAGAATGGATAGCAATAATAATAATAATTGTTGCAATTATTGCTTATGGTAATAATTATGACCTCTAAGTGTATGTCCCCTTGGTTCTATTTATTTTCCTCTTGAGGTCCCCCAAAGCATTATGAAGCTCCATTCCATTATTTTTCAGGCTGGCAACGAAATACCAGCTCTTCTGCAAACTGAAGGTAACCAACGTGACTCCACTAATTTTCCATTGTCAAGTTTTCTAAGTTCATGTTACTTCAAGTATTCGAGTCGTGTCATTTGTTATTCTATGTTCCTCACAGAGTGTCCTTTTTAAGTTTTAAGGTTAGTTAGTTTCATTTTTATTTACATTGGATTACCGGTATCCCAAGGAGTTTAGAGCTGACTGTATTTCCCTTACTAGGGACTAGTTTATCTGTTTCCCTCACTACCTAAAAAGTGAGGGAAATAGATTAACCCTTTAACTGCTAGTGGCTAATATATTAGCCAGCCGTGCCCTAGTCCCCAACTCATGGCCCGCTACCTCTGCAGTTAAAGGGTTAACTGTGATTAAGATTAGATAAACCCAGACTTATTCATTTTAAATGTTTCTGATGTGGCAGTCTTTATTCTGAAACTGCTTTCACCCTTTAAGAGCAGTATTAAGCATATACTACCATGAGGAATATTAAAAATTATAAAACATACCAACAAAATAGAACTTTTGACTGGAAGATTTTAAAAATGAGCAGGATGAGTTGTTTTGACATGTTCTCAATTAGATCAAACAATATTGAATGATCTTTAATGTTGCTGACGAAGTTGAAAGAGAATCATTGGAAAAATAACAAAAATATCTGTGCTTCATCCATGACTACCTCTTCTCGAGACACCCGATCTTCAAGCTTCAATTCTGTAAAACCACCGATACCACACTGATTCAAGCCTGTGTTTGTCAAGTTTAATCTAAAGTTCAGTTTTAAAGTTAACTTTATATTATTTCTTACTATTTTAAATTTTTTATTTAATTTTTTTAAAAAGAATTATGTTTGATTACTGGTACTAATATCTTTTCATCCAATGATTGAATGAATTCTCATTTCCAGTTCTTTCATGACTGATAATGTTAATACTTTATTTATTAAGTTTTGAGTGTATCTTATTTCCATTATTTTCATGATTTCAATTATAATCATAAATCTGCATACAGACTATTATTATTTCTAAGTAGTTTATGAAAACAAAATTTGTTTACATTGCTTTTTCTTAAGAAATTAGACTTTTTCTGAAAAATGAAAGGATGACCCATATATAATAATATAGTCATGCAAAATATATATATTTCGGATAATTTGTTGTCAAATGATTAGGAATAGGTTTTATTTATTAAGAGTAGGCAGAGGATTCCATCTTAAGTAATTATGCATAAGATATATTATTGTTTACACTTATATCCTTAGAAAAAAGCAAAAGAAATACTTCATAAAACATCTGTAACTGCTCATGTGGCCCATTGTATAGTTTTATATCACCCTTTTGATATTTAGAGTTAACAGCTTTATAGGTTAACTTTATTTTTTAAATAACTTTTGATACAGATTTATTATTTGTCATATGGTAATTTTGTTTGTGATGACAAATGGTTTACTCCTTTTTTTATGTTCTTATTGTATATAGACTAACACACCAGAGTTAGTTTATATTTCAATTGAGTGATTGATAGATAAAATTTATGTGCAAGCTGCTGCCGGCGAAGTGAATCCATTTGCTGGGGAGGGTAAAGCACCTCCTCGTCCACCACCTCCGCGTCCTGCTTCCCCTCCCAAGTCTGCCCTCGATGATTTAAGTAATGGAATCCGTGCTGCAATGGGCCAGTCCTTCCCCCAGCAACCTCCGCAGCAACAACAACCATTCCCCCAGCAACCTCCCCCTCCTCAACAACAATCCTTTCAGCAACAGCCTCCTCCACAACAACCACAATCCTTCCAGCAACAGCCTCCTCCGCAACAACCACAATCTTTCCAGCAACAGCCTCCTCCTCAACAGTCTTTCCAACAACCAACACAGTTCCAGCAACCTGGGCCTGCTCCTCAGGCATTTCCCCAACAAAATTTTCCTCAGGCGAATCCTGGTCAAGTATTCCAGCAACCTACAATCCCTGGCCAAACTTTCCAACCTCCTGTTGTTGGGGGTCAAGCATTCCAACAGCCTGTCCCCGGGCAAACTTTCCAGCAAACCCAGCCTGTAATGTTTGGAGCTTCCTCTTCCCCAGCAAAGGTTTCGATGGCTGCCATGCAAGGTAAGATAATAGACTGAATTTTACTGGAGAGCTTCTGAGAGAGTCTCTATTCAATTATAGTGTGACGCTTTGTAGTTTTAAAATTGGAAAATTGAGTTAGTTTTTTTGAAATTAACTTTTCTGTCAGGAGCTCTTGAATTATATTATATATGGAATTATATATGGACAAATAGTGTAAAGCAACTCACTTATATTGATGCATGGATTACAATGCACTCCTTTGTTCAATTTAGCAAACTTATATTTCATTCTGATAAATATGATAGATTGCATTTTAACATATTCCTAAGTACTTAAATCTTAAAGTGAAGGTCACTTTAAGATTTGAATAAATAAATGTATTTTGTCTTAAAACAATTAAAAATTTATTTCTGAAAACTGAACCTCCAGGTCAAATTATATTTTGTCGATTTAATGATATAGTTTTTTCAATAAAAGGCAAAAAAAATTTGCAAGATATTCAATGTCTAAAAATTTTTTATTATTCTTGTATCTAAGTTAAAGAGCATTGAGGTTTGTTTTTAACTGTCAGCGAAATTTCGTCCAAGTTTTTATCTGCAAAAGGAAGTTTGTTTGAATAATGAAAAACATGCATGCTGGAGGTTAGGTTAAATTTCAGTATAGTAAAAAATAAAATTTGTAAAGCTCCTCAAATTTTGTAATTTTGTCAGTCTCTTATTATCATAACTCAAGTTAATTTTTATTTTAATAATTAGATAATAGAGATTAACAATAATGAAAATGAGTAAAAAATGAATCATTTTTATTAATAACCGAGAAACATTTCAATAATAATTATTTTAAACTTTGAAGCTAAGATCTCAATTTAAAAAAAAAAATAAATAAATGTAAAACACATTTTACAATTAACATATACTTGTTTAACACGTTAGGTGCGGCAGCATATTTCAGGGGTATCCTGAATTGGACGGTATCGGTCCCTGGGGTCCGACTGCTAGCATGAGCCACAGACGATATCGGAGGTCGGGGTCCGATGGGAATACTTTGACAAAAGCGTTATCTTTTGATTAAAAGGGAATTAAATGTGGGTCTCAAGGGCATTATCTCTTGGTTAGGATTGGAACTAGATATAATAGGCACAGGACTGGCCGATACAGGATTTACGCCATTCTTTTTCGAAAATCGGACTTCTAAGTCCGATTCTAAAAAACAACAGAATTTCAGTTGTTAGCAACATTTTCTGCACTAAAATGCAATAATCTCATTAAAAATTGACTAAATTGAGTATTTGAAGTGTTCGGCCTTTCGGAGTTTTCATGTGAAAATCGGCTGTTATGAAGGAAATGTAAGACCCGTAAGTCGGACCCCGGGGACCTTACCTAGTCTTTAAATAGTGATGTTTAAATATGGCAATAAATTATTTTACGAAGGAAGTTTCTGTGTATAATTGCATTGTAAAAATTTGTTTTTACAGCAGGTAATGAGCCCCAGCCTGGTAAAGTGTTAACTGGTGATTTGGACACAAGCCTTGCTCTCTTAGCCGAAAATCTCACTATTAACAAGGGAACTCAGCAGACTGCCAAGTAAGTTTTCTTCAATAGAAAAAATGTTTTTCATAAATTATTTACCAATATTTTTTTTAGTAATTTTGTATTATCTAATTAAATTATTCTCTCTATTAATAACTAAAATATACTGTTTTGTTTCCTTAACATGACCCCCAGTTGGGCTCCGGGATCGCACATACTATTTTATACTTATAACTTCTCCCTAGCCCAAGGTGCCTCATTATCTTGTTATTTCGGTCTTAATAGCGCACTGGTCCAGATGAAAAGCATAATACACTTTTGATAGCTGAAAAAAAAAAAAAAAATGTGATTGATTAACTTGTTTTTTTTATTTTATTTTTTCATGAAGTTCTCTATTGTAAGCACTGACCCATACTAATAGCATGTTTTTTCAATTTCAATTTCAGTTATCGAATGGAATTAATATTGAACAATTCCATAAAACTCAAGAATCGGATATCACTCTTAGGCTCTTTATTGTACATTGGCATTCTAGCAGCTCTTCTCAGAATTTTCTACACTTTTATTTACCAAATTTATAAAACATAATTTGTATTTCATATTAATAGGGTAAAATAAATATATATAAAATAAATAATACGATTGAATAAAATATAATTCATTAATTTTTTAAAAGACTTATTCAGAAATGATGAAATAAGAACAATACGAAATATATACATAAATTTAGATTATATTTAAAAATATTTCTGTGATATTTTAAGACTATAATCATTTTGTAGATACCTTGTAGATTACCCTGTAGATTTGTATATTGTAGGTACCCCTTAGATGGAAATAATTTGTTTAATTTCAAGACTAACCCTTCGGAGCGATACAGCAACATGACATGTCCAGGTTTCATAAATTAAGAATCATTATTCATAGTTATATTTTTATGTTTTATAGAGGAATGCAGTGGAACTCGCCAAAGAATGCGGCAAAACCTGGAACTGGGTGGACACCACAGCCGATGGCTGCCACTACAGGTGCTAATTACAGGCCAATGGTGAGTTATATTTACGTTTCCTTTTCCTGTATGCTGACCTTGGATGGGACATCATGTATCCTCCCTTAGGCATGTTGTACTCGCATTGCTTATTTGGTACTGTATCACAATATGATACTTTTTTTTTATCACAAGAGCGTTCATAATTAAAATGAAAAGAAACTTTTCATTTTTCTCATCAAGAAAACTTTAGTTTTGTAAAAACTGTAAATAGCACATTTGATCAAATCAACTAGGGTTCTGTTTTCTTCTTAAGCATGTTGGTTTCATACATTTAGATTTTCCTTAAATAAATTTAAAGCAGATGATTTTTTTATAATAAATCAACATTATAATTATTTATTATAACAGTGTTATAGACAACAGGTTATCAAGAAGGGGACCAAATTAGTCTCAACAATACAGTTTTTTATTTATAAGACGTTTCGGCTCTTTTGAGCCATCTTCAGTTCAGCAAAACAGGCAGACAAATCATTTGAAGTCACACAGGGCAGATACAACTCTCAACCAATGTTCCCTAACCCCAAGAACATTATTAAACACTACTGAGTGTTTTGGGTGTCTTGGGGTTAGGGAACATTGGTTGAGAGTTGTATCTGCCCTGTGTGACTTCAAATGATTTGTCTGCCTGTTTTGCTGAACTGAAGATGGCTCAAAAGAGCCGAAACGTCTTATAAATAAAAAACTGTATTGTTGAGACTAATTTGGTCCCCTTCTTGATAACCTGTTGAACAATATAGTCTCAAGAACTTAATGTCTTATAAGTGTTATAGACTTTAGTTCTGAAGGATTCAAAATTTGAATTTACTTGAAACAGTGCTAATTACTTAAATTCTTATAATACTTGATGGGTGCTATTAATTTGCTAAAACTTGAAAATGAAATCAATTTTTAACAAAAAAAAAATTGGTTTGAACTATTAAATTTTTACTTTTCACCTGCAACCCTCATTTCAATTTTCCTTGAATAAATTTATGGAGCCTTTAGATTGGACATTTGGTGCTTACAATTTTTTTTTTTTTTTTTTACCCCTCAAATCTTTCCCCGAAACTTCTTTTGCAAAATTAATTGGATCATTTATTGCTTTGGATGTTTTTAAAAAGTTATCGATCATTTTGTGAATGGTTGTGATGAATGTGAATCAGTTTTGACATACATACAGCTTGATTCAGGATGATTAATGGAGAAACTCTGGTAGGTGATAATTGACTTCGACTCATTAATGAAATTTTTGAATGGAGTTGATTACCAGAAATATTTACTAACATAATTCTTGAAATCAATTTTACATTTCAAAAGAATAAAAAAAGTAAATCAATTGAGAAATTTTCACAAGTTCTTCATTTAAGAGATATTTCATATTTAGTGCTTTTCCAACTTTTCATTATCTTTTATTATAAATTCACTTAAAGTTCCTGATAAACTTCAGCCACAACAAATATGATTTTGTCACATAAGAGTATTAAACCTTTTTTTAAATGATTTGATTTTCAGTCCTCAGATACATCAGGATTTTGCTGATACAGTTTCCCTATTGCAGTTTTTGAATTTTTTATGGATGTTTTAATGATATCAGCTATCTCTGTATGTTAATAGTACTTTGTGCTGATGTGCGGTCTCCATTAAGTCCATTTTGTCAATCGTCTTAGTAAAGTAAATACCTGTTTTCTCATGGAATTGTTTTTTTGATTTACGATTGTATAGCTAGAATTCTATAATTTTAAACAGTTTTTGAGGAATACATTAATATTCAATAAAAAGTGTGACCCCTAAAAAAACACCGAATTGGACTTAGCACCTTTTTCGTTGGGAATGAGACAATTCTCCAAAGAACTTATAAATGTATGCAGTATAAATCACAAATGGAAATTTGGTTTCAAATCACCCCCACCCTCCCAGTATCACCCTTTATATCTTCCAATTTGCGATAACAATGATTGAATGTGAAAAATAATTGTAATAAAATAAATACAAATAAAAATAAATAAATAAAATAAAAATAATAATAACATAGGAAATTCTTTGAAAAAATTTCAATTAGTTTTATTTGATATGAGATAAGTTTTTAAAGAAGTTTACAGTTTTTATGAACAAGCTTAAAATATTTGTTTTTAGTTTTATGTTTAAGCAGATCTGAATTTATTAGACCAGACTTTATTATTTATTTATTATGAAAAAATAGTATATTAAATATCCCCATTATCAAATATGCCCAATGCTATTCTTAGTATTTTTATTTATTTAAAACTGAGAACATTGTTCAGGATTCGCCCCAAGAAGTAAGATATCTGGGGATTCACCTGGACAAGAGACTAACATGGAGATCCCACATTGTACTAAAAAAGAAACAATTTAACAAACTATTTGGAATGTTATCAAGTGTACTTGACAGACGTTCCAAATTATCAATAATTTACAAATTTACCATTTCCAAAGTACTAATACAATCATTATAGACACAAGGGATAGAATCATGGGGTTCTGCAAAACCTTCAAACATCCAAAGAATTCAATCATTCTAGTCCAAAGGAATGAGGAAAATAGTAGATGCACCATACTATGTGACAAATGACTTAACTGCACAAGGACCTGAATATCCCATCAGTCATCGATACAGCCACACAAAACTATAATAACTTCCACCGAAGAATAACTTTTAACACGAACCCCTTAGCACAGACACTGACATCTACATTCCACCCCAGCGACTTTTAAGGCAATGGCCGAGAGATATCCTAACCTAGTTAAGTTAGAAATTTATCCAGTCGGAATTTCACGCATTTGCTAATTGCTAATGTGCAAAGTGCGAATCTCACAAACAAGCCTGACATTTTGTATTTGCGTTTAATATTAATAAGATTAATAATAATCTTGATTCGCAAAAGAAATTGTCCTATCAAGGAAATTGGGTGTTTAGGTTCAAGTATACTGTTCAACAAAGCACTAAATGTAATGTCTATTATTCTGGAGTACAACAGTTAATAAATATTAATTATTAAAAAGATAATTAAATCAAGGTATTTATTATACTTTGGGATCATACATAAAAGTTATTTTAGAGTTTTTCCAATTGACAGTGCAATATTTTTTATTATTTTGCTATCACAATAATAATTTTGCTTGTTGTAGTTTATGAATACTTTTCCTTTATTTTTTTGTAGACATACCCATAAAAATATATCTTTTTTAATATTTTTGCATTTGCCACGAACATTATATTATTTTCATGAAGGTCACTAATTATTTTATTGATTAGTGAGTTGAAAAATAAAGCTATTTTGACTAGTTAGTTTGCTTAGCATAGAGTGCACGATTGCAGACATTGTTATATTTGCAGGGACCAGGCATGATGAGCACGCCAACGTTTGCCAGCATGCACCACATGGTAAGTAAGACATTCTAGTGCTATTGCTTCTCGTCTAGATTGCTCATGTGCATTATCTTTAATCAAAGTGCATTTTATATATCTTACCCTTTTTTTATCTATTGTATGTACATATCTTTTTTCTTAGTTACTGATCATTTTGGTATGCATTATTCTTTTTGGCTGGCCTTCTATAAAGATATATATCTATATTTCTCATTTTATCTATCACTACTATTATTTTACTTAAACTTTTAAAAACATTTATGTAAGAAAAAATATTTTATTAAAATGTTCATTGTGCAGTCAACTTTTTTATTTTAGTTTTCACTCCGCTGAAGATTACATACATATCATGCTTGTTAAATTTCTGAATTTGACTTTAATCTCCAGAAATTGGAAGCAGTTTAATTCTTATATAAACAAAAATAATTATAAATAAATATGCTTGCAATTACACATAAAGCTTTTGCACACCACTTTTTCAATGACTGCTTGGCAAAGTATTGATATAATGAGTAAAGAAGTGATATATCAATTATCAATAATATAAATATTAATTTAAGAATCAGTTTGATTTGACGGTAAAAAAAAAATAAAAAATATTTAACAATGACAAGGAGTGTATTTGTGTTTGAATGACAACTAACAGAATTTCTGTAATTAACATTACAAAAACTTATTGTTAAAATTAATGAAAACTATGTTTCCTATAGTTGATTTTAAAATGTCGTTTTGAATGTAATCTCTAATGTATCATTAGATTATGATTGAAAACCCTTAGTGTTATTGTTGTTTGTGGTCATTGAGAAATAATTGTTAGGCTAATTTTATTTACTATGCATAAAATAATTAATAAACAATAATTAAAATAAATTTATACCGTAAAATGGGGTGACATTGTGACTAATGGGGTGACTTTGTGACAAGCCTATTTTTCTACAGTTTTTGAATTTCCCTCCTTAAAAAGAATCAGGTTAGGCAATTCAGTGTACCTTTCAGGTAGTCAGTAATGTGCTGCAACCTACTGGCCATATATGGACCTCTATTTCTTCTTTCATTCCATTTACCATGGTGCTTTATTCAAGGTTATGTTTGATTGTTAATTTAGTTGAAACCTTGTAATAAAGCGCCATGGTAAACGGAATGAAAGAAGGTATAGAGGTCCATATGTGGCCAGTAGGTTGCAGCACATTACTGACCTACTGACAATTACACTGAATTGCCTAACCTGATTCTTTTTAAGGAGGGAAGTTCAAAAACTGTAGAAAAATAGGCTTGTCACAAAGTCACCCCATTTTATGGTACTAATTACGATAAATAAGAAGTTAGTCAATTAGATTTCTGAAATTCTTAACATCTCATGGCTTATAATTTTTTCATTGCTCGGAACTTATAACAGATCATCCTTAATACATTTAATAAAATTAAATTTGACAATAAGCTGTCATTTTTTTTTTTTTTTTTTTCAAACTAACATATTCCATTTAATCTTCAATCTTAGCATTAATTTATTATTAATATAAATACTAAACTTTCAGTGCATTAAATAAGAATGGCCAATACTTGTCATACTATGTACAGTTGCACATTTAACTTTCATTATAACTTGTGCTTCTCACTGAAGCACTCGCAGTGTACCATTTTTCTCTTGTTACGAATCAGATAGTGAAAAGTAAATAATTAAGTGTAAATAGCATAAGCTTTGGTTTACAAATTATTGGGTTGGTGTAGGGCATGATGGGATCTCCGCGGCAGGTACCCCCCCAGGCACAGCAACCTCAGGAGCTGGACCCTTTTGGGGCTCTTTGAACAGGTATTATTGTCATTTCTTTCTTTTCCTTCAGCTAAGTTTATTATATCAATTATAATTTCTCAAGTAAAGGTAATCATTGGTATTTGCCTACCACTGATTTTGGTATTTTAGAGGTTATATGGGAAACTGATTCGAACTTTAGCAGAAATTAATGTAATTTCTCGTGTAAAATATATTTTTATTGAAGGATTTAAGATTTCAATATATACTTAAAAGTGTAACTAAAAATTATAGTAATTACCGGAATCGCTAAAAATTCTTTAAATATGTTGCGGAAATGTGGGAATACATGAATTATGTATTAAATAGGTTTATATTTTTAATTTGAAAGTATTGATCTTGGACCATTCTATTTTTTGTTTTTTATTTGGAGCCAATAAGTCTTGCCTGTATTTATATCTTCGGGTTTGGGAACTTTCACGCAAGTTTTAAAGATTTCTCTACTGTTATGCTCAGAGAATCTTGTCCTCATCTCATTCACTATATGCATGCTCCATGTTACTAAAAAGGACTGATTTTGTATATAATTACTTGTTTGGTTACTCAATTTTCTAATACCTAATGTTTATTTAACCTATGTTTCTATTTTTCGAGCGATTTTAAGTTCTAATAATTTAAAAAGTCATGCATTTCATATATTTATATTAATAAATGTACATAACTATAGTTTGTAAATGCAATAGTTTACTTATATTTATTTATGGTATTAAAATTTATAAGGTTGACCATAATGATAATTTTGTTAGGCCTTTTTTTTTTTTTTTTAATTTTAAAATATGTATAAAAAATTATTTTACTACAATCCACAATCATTAAATGATGCTTTGTCCTGCTCCAATAGAAGTGTTGGTTTAACGACATCAAGTAGGGGATGGTTGCTGATTAGAAATCAATTTACATTATCTGCCCCAGAATAAAGTGGACTGACATTGGCTGAGCTCAAGAATCAAAACTCCTGAGAACTAGTTCTGCAGTTGATTAGATCTTCCACAATTACTCCTCTCCCAATTATTTTGTACTAATTCTTACTGAGTAATACTACTATAACTTAGTAACAATATTTACTTAGGTCTAGTACTTATTTAATAGTAATACTCAAGTATTTAGTCAAAGAACTTGGTGTTAAGTTTCATATTAAAAGTTGTTGTGATGATGTAAACTCCATAAATATTACAATCTTTTTTTATCATAAGTCTATAGGTATACCTTAAAGTTTGGTAGTTTTTGAATTTATATTTATCCCCTTTCTTAAAAAAATGAATAAATTGTTATGTAAGAGGGAAGGTGTAAAGGAGGCAATTGGTGATGTCAGCATCAAACTTTCGGGTATGTTAAGCCTTTTTTATTTTTATTTTTAACACTTGGAAAGGTATTTTCTTGGAGTAGGAGAGAATCAAGCTCCAACAACTTCTACTCAATTCTTTGTATTGTCCTTTACTTTATATTCAGGTCAATTCTATAGGTGTTCAAGAGCACAGCTTTGTGGTCTTGATATATGATTTCTGTTAGTAGGCCCATCATTTCTTTAGATTTCGCTATCGACATGAGTACCAGAACATTGCCGGAGGGCACTATGACATTTACTGTCACTTTGTCTAGTCCGCACAGCTTTTTCAGATATGCCTGATACTTGCAAATTTTTTCCGCACCGAGCCAGTGTTTCTATCACTTTGTACAGTAAAATCTATGATTTTAGCTGTCTTTATATGAACAATCATCATAGCAATATCAGGTCATTCAATCATTTTGTTTTCAAACCAATTGCCTGGTTGTTGATTTTCTCAACATCATCATGCCTTTGAAGTACCAATTGTTGGACTGCTGCTTTAATAAGTGTTGATGGTGAGATCTTGTCTGTACAACCTGATCCTGAACTGTTATTAGAAAGTCCTTTGCTTTGGGAAAGGAATATATATGTTCCTATATATATATTCCTATAAGAATAAGAATATATATGTTTCAACCAGCCAGCTAATTGATAATGTTTTGTCTATATCATTTTGCCGAAGCTGATGAAAAAATAACCTATGCTGTGCTTTTAACTCCCATTCTTCCCGTTGGTCTTTTATGATAATTAAAATGGGTGAAGCTATTTGCAAAGCAGTGTGTCAGTGTTTAAGTCTACATACTTTCTGGTGGATTTGAACCTCACTTTGATGAAAATATTCTCGAATAGTCGTTTAAATTTTTGGTCACGTCTCTTCAATATTTACCAGACCTCTCCCTCCTTCTTTTCCTAGCAAATAAAATCTTGCCATTGATACTTTTAGTTGATACATCCTAGGTGCAGTCCATAATTGGTCATATTAATGAATCTAGTTTCTGTGATGTAGCGGTCCATTTTAGAAAGCTTTAGGATATAGCTAGCTGGCATTAATAGCTTTTATTAAAGATCTCGAGGGACAGACATGTTGTAAGGACCGTCATTAACCTTAATTATTCATAGTTTAAAGCTGAGTTCATCTTAATTATTACTTTTTGCTTTTCTATTTTTAACTGGTATGGAATTTTACCATTGCCTGACCCAGGTCAATGGAACTGCTAGAAAAATTAAGTCTTTAATATTCAAAAATTGTCTAACAATGCTCAAAGCTCCAAACAACACTGCTTTCTGTTTCTGTTCCAGACTGTTAGGATGAAGTTCTAGTTTGTCAGTGGTGTCCATTGTCGTTTCTGGGATCAGTTCATTTATAAATATTATTAACAGTAAAATTCTCCCATTATTCAGTTATTATTATTATCCATTAATTCTCTTAATTATTCACTTGCTTAGCTACCTATTGATGAGAATTCACACCTACCCATGCTCAGTGAGTCAAGTGTTAGGTTCTGCATATTATTATGTAAGAGAATGCTCCTGTGCTCACAGCAAAATAGAAGTTCATGTAATTGATGTATTTGCTAAGGTTTCAGGAAAAAATTATTTATTTTAAATGAATGAACCTTTTTATATTTCAGCCTCATCTTTACCTTCACTTATCACATTTTTGTTGCGTTTTTTCAGGATTTCAAGTGGACTTAAATCATTATGTAAATATAACAGTGAGCTGCTGAACTTGCAACAGCTATATTGCCTGTTACCAACAAAAGGTTAATCATTAAATGTAAAAATCATAGAACCTAGCCTACCATTTGTTGATAAAATCCCTTAAAAAAACAAAACAAAAACAAAAAACACAAAACAAACAGAGTTATGCGGCGTTGTTACTTCAGTAAAGCTTCAAACTTATCGTTTTGAGATAATAGCGCCTGTTTTAAATAATGTCTTCTGTTTTGACATCTGTTATTATATTCTGTAATTATTTTCTTTTTTTTTGTGTGAGGACAAATATTTTAGCCAAGATTAAATGAAAGATATAAATGTTTAAACAAAGTGGGTAATAAAAAAAAAGAAGAGATCTATTGGGAAATTATTTATTAAGTAAAGTTAAAACATTTTCTATTAGCGAAAGTTAAAATTATATTAGTTAACTGCGGGAGACAATTCGTTAAATATTCATTGCCAACGAAAAAAAACAGACAAAATGATAAAAATATATAGAATGCATTAGTTTGATAACTAATTAGAAAATGTATGTTATCTCCTTGTATATCTTTAAATTGTAATTTTAGTTGTGTCTTTTTATATAATTTGTGTCATTTGTAAATATTCGATTGTTTGGATTTTAATTTAATCCATTTATTATAAATATATATATATGTGTGCGTGAAATCTCGAAAAACTATTTTGAAAGAGGGCATATTAAAAGCTATTAAATGTATTTATTTAAATAAATAAAAAAAAACTGTTACGTTACTGATTGTTACTACGAGATTGTACTATATAATTATGAAACTTAGTCATTAAGTATTATTTAATTGATATAGGTTCTTATAGGGACATAACCTATATATTTATATAGCATATATACATATATATTAAACATATTGGTATATAAGTATGTATAAAAAAATGGTTTCATTAATCTCTTATCAGGAGAGCGAGACAATATTATTTTTAAGTCTTCTAAGAATTTCATCTCATAAATATCATTAACAAAATTTCAAATCTTTTAATCAACATTTTAATAAACTCGATCTTTATTTAGATATTATTTTATGGATATAGAATATATTAGAGAAAAAATGTAAAATTATTAACAAAACTGTAAACATACTCTTTTGGAGGGGAGACTTGTTAATGTTCGCTTATTGCTGTTTGTAAAATTCTACAATGCTATTTTATATACATATATATCTATGTATGTATGTAAAATTGTAAAAATTATTTTTGATTTGTGCACACATATTCTTCCAAGAAATATATCAAAAGCTCGTTAATCTGCAAAATACCTATTGACCAATAGATATGAAGGATGAGAGCTTGATAGTGTAAGTTACTCTATATCCCCTATCGCCCCGGATACTGTATAATATCTAAGGCATGTGATATAATTACACAGGTATTTATTTCAGGCAGATCTGTAGTGCTTTTCCAGCACCTGTGTACGAGTGTATGTTGTGGTTGGGAAGGGAAGAGATTGATTAGCAAACATGTCAACAGTTTCAGTTCATCATGAATCTTATATAGTAAGAATAGTCTTGTGCAAAAAGAAGAAATACTTTTAAACAACAAAAAAAAAATCTAGT
The DNA here is from genome assembly GCA_911387785.2 of Aelia acuminata. Classification (NCBI taxonomy): domain Eukaryota; kingdom Metazoa; phylum Arthropoda; class Insecta; order Hemiptera; family Pentatomidae; genus Aelia; species Aelia acuminata. The sequence continues at coordinate 49,585,484 of OU426978.1, read as the reverse complement.
TTTTAGTTGAATTTTAGGAGACTGATGATGGAGACTGCCTCATGGAAACTATTTCTGTTCCTAAAACCCATCGGGTTTTGCATCTCTCTCTTTGGCCTTCCCACCTCCTGTTTATTAGGTTATAGATCCAGTCTGTGGTTACGTATATATATATATTGTGTATGTAGAATGCTTTTTATTCATTTTTTTAATTTTAAAATTTTGTATTAAAGCACATGTCGTTATTTTTGAGAGCATGTTATGTTTTTTAAAGTTAATCTGTTTTATTTATTACAAATTGTTAATATTATTCATATCACATTCCAATAATTGTTTCCTTTAAAGATTTATCGTGTTTCGAAAATTATTCTTTTAAATATAAATTTTAAAAATTGTTTATCACCAAAATAGTGTTGAAAATGTATGCTTGCTGTTCAGTTATATTATTTAACAGTTATGTTTGGACACTAGATTATTATATTTGTATTTATTTCGTCAATGAAACAAAAGTATTATACGAAATTCTTGTTATTCCTTCACCCTGTTGTCGCTTAGCCCATATAATTTTTCATTTTGAAAAGGCTATTGTATAAGCCTTTCAGTTGACAGAATGACTAATTCCAATTTCAACATTTTTTACTTAAGCATATTTAATAATATTTTTCTTTGTGAAATTTGTACCTTTTTATTTTGTATATACATTTTTGTAAACTTTTACACTTGAATATTTCTGTCAAACCTTTTACAAAATAGAAAGGTACGAATTTTCCAGAGAAAAATATTATTAAAATTACTTTCCTTAAAGTGTTGAAAATCGATTTAGTAATTCTGCCTTATAAAAGGATCATATAATAAATGGAAAAGAATATATATTAAAGTGAGGATAAATAGGAAATATCCTATTTAAAGAATTAATTTACAGTTGTTCCTCATTGGCCTCTTTCACCTGTATTTTTGCCTTTTAATTCATAATTTTTCTTTTCAGATTTTTACTCTTTCATTTTTTATGAATATTTTAAAATACCTTCTTTTTTTTTCCTAAAAATAAAATTGTTAAACAATTTGATTTATTAATATAATTTCATTTTATATTCATATGAATTTCCAACGAAGTATCTTTTTCTTGCAAATAGTTTAATATTTTTCACTTCAATTGGAAAACGTTCTTTCTTAAATTTATATAATCGTTATGGCTGAATGTGTTGAGCCAATGCCCTCTTCTGGAGTAAGAGGCACCTGTCCCGAACCAAGAACATTTAGAAATTTAGTTAGTTGCTTAACCTGGGAATGAATTTTGACCTTTTCAGCCATGCTAGATCAGGATGGTAACCTCTAGATAACCTGTCCTTCCTGCTACAGTTGAACTGCATGAGGGCATTAAGTGCAAATAAATAATTTAAATAAAAATGAAAATATTAGTTATTTAAAAGTTGTATTTCTTTGTTTTCAAATTTTGTGTTCTATTAAACTCAGTGATTATTACTTTGCTTTTATACTTTCGGTTTCATTTCAAATAAGTTCATGTAATTAATTTAATTTATAATTAAATTAATTAATAATTTAATATTATGTCGCACCGGTCTTGGGTAAACCTGGACCAAGGCAACTTAGAGCACACATAGCATCTTATAAAGTTGTAAGTAAGTAAATTATTGGGAAAAAATTGGGAGCAGTTGGTTAGTTCAAATCACTTATACTCAAATCACAAATTATTTAGTTCAAATCACCTGTTTGAACAACTGACCATGAAATAGTATAGTAGATACAAATGCAAAATACTAACTACAGGTACAGATTTTTAGTTTAAATTCTTATTATTTATTTTTGTAATATTTATAATTTTTTATGTTATTTGTTTTTACTAATGTCACTTGCAATGCAATGCATATTATTAATGATGTTAATGATTGGCTGAAATGATGTAAAGAGCTTAACCCTTTAGAGCCTGAGCAGTGTGAGTGTATTGCGGGCCCTTTGGCCTGAGACCTTATACCGGCTGCCGTGCACGGTGGCCTGAATACTTTTTGCCATATCCATTCTTCTATATCTCCTTATACATATTATTCTTATAAATTTGCCCTATTCGACTAAAGAATTAGGTGCAGGTAAAATTAATTTGGAAAAACCCGAAAAGAACCTCATGTCAATTAGTTTACGACCCTCAGAAATTTTTGCAGAAACCATAAACTTCGTTACTGGGAAATACCTGATGGGCTGGAAACAGGGTTGGAGAAACGCAAATGGGTATTATGTAAAAATAATTTTCTTATGTGCTGCACTCGTCCTATTTTGTCTGCTCGCCATGCTCCTCTAATATTCATGAAACTAAAAAAATTCGTGAAGGAACGTACCTAAGTATACATACTACTAATATAATTTTTAGAACTGTTACATTAAATGTTTTATATATCTGTTTATTTTATAAGATTTTTAAATTATATGCTATATTTTTTTACGAGTTTTTACCTATGATTTATGAATGTTGCATTCCTAAATAATGATACGATAAATCCGAAAGCAATGAGTAAAAATTCAATTTTTGTTTTAAAAGAAGCCACAAAAACACCTCTTAAGGTGCTGACTACTGGAGGTTTTATCCTAGTGCAATAGTAAAATTGAAAGAGTTAAGAAATAAATTAAAATAATGTCCGCAGTTTCAGTCTTCTAACGCTGGAGCGGGTGGAACTGATATATCAGTCCACAAGCCACAGGGACTGCTGTGCTCGAACTGATATACAGGCTTTAAAGGGTTAAAGGGGTTTGGAATTAAAAGTATGTCAATATCAATCGTCAACTATTTGAATATGAACTGAGAAAAATATTTTGAATAAATTTAATGTTTGATTTACTGCCTATGATTTTTATACTCTTACCTTACCACAAATAATTCGTCGTGAATAAAAGAAAGATTGTTAAAAACTGTTCTGTTGGGGAAAAATTTACCCCATGAGGATATTATATGGTTAAATATAATACATAAGTTATGATATTCAGCCATTTCTATTTACTATGGATAATGAGGGTCTGTTATTTACTCCAAATAAAATGATTTTTTTCTTCTATTTTTATAACCTTTTTTACCCAAAAGTCCCTCTTCTTTACCTTCTACTTCGCCCCATTTCTGATGTAGGGAGTAAGGAACTTAATCTAAAAATTCTGTCTGCCCAATGTCGATGAAATCTGCATATTTGAGTTAGAGTTTCTTTATTTCATCCCACTTCTATGTTTACACCTGTCGAAGTATGATTGTGACCTTGTTATGAGGTAATATACTAAATTCTTACTGTCAGTTGGGTATGGACGTTGCATCAATATTATTAGAAGAAATTTATCGATATCAATGACGTCACTTGTAAAATAATATATAATTTAGCAAAGGAAATAGAATTAATTGACAAAACGTGAAAATAGTTACATTTGTAAAACTTTCATTCAGAAGTTTTAAAGGATACTGAGGAATAAATACATTTGAGAAAACAAAAACAGTTATGTGTTTCTTGTATCTTATGCCCTGGTACTCTAGGAGTTGAAGCCAAAAAAGTAGCTAATTTGAAGAATGTTTTTGATCTTATGAGCTGAAACTACTCAAGTTAATATTGCTGAAACTTGTGTTACTGAAAAGAAGGAAAAGTTTTTCCATGAATAAAGTGCTGAATTTCAAATATTGTAACTATGTTCAGAACACACCCATTATACACTTAACAGTGTTGACATGGCTGTTACCCAAAACATCAAAATTACCAGAATTAACTATTCTGGTCTAGAATTAAGTATTCAGTATTACAGGATAAATTTTTAACGACTTTATATTATTAGCTAAGTACTTAATAATTTATATTTTAAATATTTGTCAGTTTATTTTTAATTTTAACAGAAATTTTTTAAATACCAGTCTGTAGTAATAATCAAAAAATCCTTAAAAGACAAAGCCAAATGACGATTGCAGACAAATGGGTTTGACAGGTTTATAGGGGAACATAATTCGGTTATAAATAACATTTAAAACAATAGAATCACAGTTTAAACTCCACCATGGAGGGGTTGACTTTTGTTTCGTGGTGGACCCATAGAATAAATCAACCTCCCCACTATGATTAGGATAGGTTGGTTCCACCTGTAGAGTACCTATCCCCACCCCATATGCCTCGCATGGACAGGAAGGGATTCCGAAAAAAAAAATCAAGATAACTGCAAACAAAGGATCATTCCAATTGAATCATTCTGTATGAGTAGGTACAATAGTGGATTACTTAAGCTGCAATGATAACTTTTTTTACTGTTGAAATGGAGGGATATTTTCCTCTTTAAAGTAAAGTGGTTATTACAACATAGTTATTGAGTTTATGGGTCTACCAACTTTTTTTGCTCAAAATACTTTCTTGATTATTGAGTAATTATATGTTCCAAGTATTGCTCACATGAAGAATTTGCTAGGAAGAAAACGGACAGGTATTCTAAGAGAAGAGTTCTTGCATGGCAGGGGTATGATAATATTTAGAAATTGTAGTATAACTCAATGTTCAGCCATCAGTTTTGTGAAAAAATATGTCAACCCCAATTATGTCAGGGATGTTGGGAGGTCTACTTTCAGAAGAGCGGGGATTTTGGTGATTGAAACCCCCTCTCCCCTTAATTTCAGGAAAAAAAAGTGGAATAAATTTACAATCTTGTTTTGTTAAAAATTTTCTAGTACAGATGTATTTATGTATATGGATAAACTTTAATAAAGTTCCTGCTCTTTTTGTCCATAAATTCCGGGGACTGCCTGACTTACTGATTCATCAGGATTTTTAAATCCAACATGTCATCTAACATGGGAGTTATTTATATGAATAAGTGATTTTTGAAAAATTTAGACTAGAGATGATAGAATTCATTATCATATAAGACAAAAAGGAGCTATTTGGTCCATCTATGTTGAATTGAGCCATCACAGAGATGGAACATATTATTTCTATATTTACATGCTTCCAGGCAGTCTGTCTCTCTTGTACAAGCTTTGACAAATGTCTCCTGGGACAATTTTATTAATATCACTTATTACCAACAGCTAACGCCAATGAAGCTGCTTGTTGGAGAGAGATCAGTTGGGAAAACCTCATTTTTTATCAACGTTGAGTCACAATCCCAGGCCTTAACCTATTGTTTTTGTGCTTAATATTTAATAATGCTCGAGCTTTCCCTCTTATACGGGAGGCGTTGCAAAAGACGGGGCGATACCATCTCATACCGGATGAATGGAGTTCTCATGCGTTGTGCAGATAATATTTACCTTAGCGAATAGCGACCTGCAAGGACGGGGCCCTTCCACGATTAATTGTCGGCTAATGAATGAGTTAAGCAAGGACCGTGACAAAAGTCTACCGTGTGAGGAGATCTGGCTGCATTATTGTGTCCTCGAGGAGGTCCGTGAAATATTTAAGTTGATAATGCTTTTGAGTACTTGGGGAATGAATGTAGGGCAGCCATGGGCGGATCCAGCCGATCGTAAAGGGGGGCTGCAGCCCCACAGCCCTTCATTTGGATCTGCTAATCAGCTTTTTTACCTTTAATTTTCCTTTCCCACAACCAAAATTCTACTTGTTCTGCACATCATATGTTCTTTAACTTGCTTCCTTACATTAAGGAAAGTCAAATTCTATTTTTAAAGGACGAAAAAATTTCTAAAGGGAGGGGCTGCAGCACCCACAGCCCCCCCCCCCTGGAACTGCCAATGAGGGCAGCAGAAGGATGTTTTAGCGATAGACAGTAATGCCACGCTGTGAGGCAACCGGGGAAATCTAAAAAAAAAAAAAAAATCTGGTGCTATGCGCGCAGCACACAACTTCCACTTCCCAACTTATTTTGACTAGAAATTTACGTGTTTTGTTAAAGTCCATTTCTCAAAGTGACCTAATTTTCCACATTCATTTATTAATTTTTGTTTGTATTTCCTCTTTAAAGTACGCTAGTTTGTTTTATTATTAAATAAAAGTTTTTAATTGTGGTAATTCGGCAATGCAAGCATAATACTCCAAATCGTCTGATTTTATAGTTCTCTACGCAGTTGTTGAAAGCTTCTTATAGTTCCCATGAAACATATAATTTCCTTTAAACGTTCAGAACATCTTTAATTATAAACAATGGCCTATTATTAAAGGCTTACGCATGCGCAATGCGTGGGCTCACCGTGTTTAATGAGTTGGCGGAATATTTTTCTTTTTTTTCTCCTGTATATGTTTACTTGATTTTTTTTCATATTTCATATTTGGCCATTTTTTAATTTTTAGGCGAAAAGAGAGATCATTTCTTCATTTAAACAAAAACAAAGGTACTTTATAGGAAAACAAAAAAGGCCCCTTCATCATTTAAGCCCCCTCAGAACATTTTAATAATGATAAAGCTTACCTGATATTGAAGAATACTTGATTCTCATTAAACATGACGAGTTTAATCAAAATCGTTAAAGCTATTTTTGAGAAAAACAAAACAAAAAAAAAACAACGTAAAAATGGGAAAACAGGTTTAGAAATAAAGGCCCCCCTCTGGTTGATCAATTTTGATGAAATTTTTGCAGCCATATCTCGGGCATATAAATACATCAAATACCCAGTTTTACCAAAATCGTTGGAGCCATTTTTGGGAAACTCGAAAAAAAAAAAACATATAAAGTTACTAAATAAAGTACCTACTCCGTTTGACTAATTTTGATGAAATGTTTGCTGTCACATCATGGGCATGTACGTATACCAACTACCTAATTTCAGGTTCGTACGGTTTATAGTTTTTGAGTTAGTCTGTTCACACACATACACTGAGACCATTTCACGGGACTTGGTTATTTGAACTCGGGGGACCCCAAAACGTGTAATTCCGTTGAAAACCGGAAGTCAAAAATTTTCATGATCGCAATACTTTCCCTTATACACGGTGGGCCAGACCCCCATACCGTGCACCCCCCCCCCACATCCCTATAAATTGCATATCGTTGTGTTCCTTGTGATAAAAGATTAAGAAAAAGCCAATGTTCCCAGAAAAAAAAGTGGCCGCACTAACCGAAAATGGCGTTCAAACATGGCGGAATGACGACTTTGATTTTAGTTAGTTTTTTTATTACTGACATTCACCATTATGCTTAATTTCGCCATAACTGGTATTTTATTAAAGCTAGATAGTTCTAGATTCAGAATAAATAAACAAACGTTCTAAAATAATTAGTCTTGACAACATAAAATACATTTAAAGTCAATTTTTTCAAGTCTCTCGCGTAAAAGTTAAAATTCCAAGTTAATTTGTGATTAAACGGCCATCGTTAACGAAAAACACCCTAAAATAAAACATCTGGAGCAATTGTTCTTCTTTAAAAATCAGTGGTCGAATTTCAAAAAATATCAACTAGTTTCATAGAAAACGGACCTACAAGGCGAAAAGGCGCCGGTGACTCGGGCGCATCCAGTCCTCTGCCACATCGTTCAGTTCTCATACATCATATAATTACAGCGGGTTTAGGATATTATTTTGAATGTATAATCAAGCCTATGTAACTGCAAGTTTTTAATTTACAGAAATAATTAATATAACCTTTATTTTTATTTTTTTTTATTTATTTTTGTTTTTTTTTATAAATCTGATAAATAAAGGATATATATCTGATCAATAATAATGAATTAGTCGCAGATTGCACATTATTTAAACCTCACTTATATTGACATAAACTGGTTATCTTGAAATTAAATAATAATGTTCTCATGGTAGTAGTTGGGTTACTGACACTGGCTTCTGATCATTCGTGAAATTTGAAATAAATGCATTTTTGCAAAGTATTGATTATTTACAGATTTAAAAACAACCCAAATAAAAAAGATAAATAAAAAGTTCTGTTTGTTCGTTGATATGTAGAAATAATTGGTAATACAATTTAGGAAGTATATACATAACACGATTTAGTAGCTCACAACAATTAATGAATAATATGTACATATATATATATATATATATATATATATATATATATATATACATACATACATACATACATATTATGATTAATTTAAAATTAAACCACTACTGGAGAGGAAAACCAATTAAAACATGTAAGTATGCATCTAATGATCTATAATCCACGAAGTTGTGGCCTTTTTCGGTTTCTGGCATATAACTATACATCAAAAAGTTTACTTTCTCTTTTTTTCTAAAAAGTGGTATACTAATACAAATAAAATGAAATATTTGGAGTGGTAATCGGATTAGTTATTCGAACATGAAAGATCGGTAATTTTTATCATTTTGATGAAAACTCACGTTCCAACGCCTATAACTCGACAATATGTGCTCTAAATTAAAAATGTCACGGACAAAAGTTTTAGGACATTAAATTTAGCATAAAATAAGCCCATCTATTTTAAAATTAATTTATTCCTGCGTAGAGATACAAATGAAAAATTGAAAGTATTTGTAGCGCTTACTTCATACTTTTAACTACATCTTCTTTTTTTTCCTATATCTACATGTCAAAAAGTTTACTTTCTCCTTTTTTCGAAAAAAGGGTATACTAATACAAATAAAATGAAATATTTGGAGTGGAAATCGGATTAGTTATTTAGCCGAATCCGGACATCAACGATCGGTAATTTTTACCATTTTGGTAAAAACTCATGTTCCAACGCCTATAACTCGATAATATAAACTCTAAATGAAAAATGTTACAGATAAAAGTTTTAGAACATTAAATTTAGTATAAAACATGCCCATTTATTTTTAAATTAACTTATTGCTAAGTAGAGATACAAATGAAAACGTGAAAGTATTCGTAGCGCTTGATTCCTTCTTTTTGTGAAAACTAAGGGGATATGATATAATATTGACAGAACTAACTATTTCGGTGGGCTTATTTTATGCTAAATTTAATGTTCTAAAACTTTTATCTGTAACATTTTTCATTTAGAGTACATATTGTCAAGTTGTAGGCGTTGGAACATGAGTTTCTACCAAAATGGTAAAAATTACCTATCTTTCAAGTTCAAATTTGGCTAAATAACTAATCCGATTTCCACTCCAAATATTTCATTTTATTTGTATTAGTATACCCTTTTTTCGAAAAAAGGAGAAAGTACACTTTTTGACATGTAGATGTATGAAGGAATGAAGATGTAGTTAAAAGAATGAAGAAAGCGCTACAAATACTTTCAATTTTTCATTTGTATCTCTACGCAGGAATAAATTAATTTTAAAATAGATGGGCTTATTTTATGCTAAATTTAATGTTCTAAAACTTTTATCTGTAACATTTTTCATTTAGAGTACATATTGTCGAGTTATAGGCGTTGGAACGTGAGTTTTCATCAAAATGATAAAAATTACCGATCTTTCATGTTCGAATTTGGTTAAATAACTAATCCGATTACCACTCCAAATATTTCATTTTATTTGTATTAGTATACCACTTTTTAGAAAAAAAGAGAAAGTAAACTTTTTGATGTATAGTTATATGCCAGAAACCGAAAAAGGCCACAACTTCGTGGATTATAGATCATTAGATGCATACTTACATGTTTTAATTGGTTTTCCTCTCCAGTAGTGGTTTAATTTTAAATTAATCATAATATGTATGTATATATATATATATATATATATATATATATATATATATATATATATATATATATATATATACACAAACACACATCGTGTAACTATTAATTCATTAATTGTTGTGAGCTATTAAATTGTGTTATGTATTTTTTTTTTTTTTTTTTTTTTTTTTTTTTTTTTTTTTTTTTTTTTTCGGTTGGCGCATTAGGCCTAATGAGACCTTTGGCCGCGCAGTGTGGTCTTCTTACAGACATTTGTTTTGCTTGCGGGAGTACAGACAGCCTGGAGGGGGTAGCCCAAACCTCACGTTGCTGCAAGCCATGGTCACCATGGCACAGCGGCAGACTGCCCATAGCTCCATAACCAATCCCATTGGGGCCAATTTGGCAGTGTCCTTCCCACCGATGGCGTCAGCTCTCTCGGGTTCAAGGACAGTGACAAGCTGGTCTAGGTCCAAGGATTATGGTAGCTCAGAGTCAGCAGGCCCCGAGGACCTATATTTCTTTCCCTGAAGCATACCGTCCCTGAACCAAACCTCCGGGCGGTTACTGACATCCTGGAAAACCACACCACGATTCTCGATGAGATACACGGGGAAGGTTCATCACTCCTACGCCCGGTCGGTGTGAGTCGCCTCCAGTAGGCTGACGGGCCTCACATACCCGGGGGTGGGGGTAGACTTGGACTGCGTGGCTTTTATTGGTGGGTGGTCACCCGAATGGAGCGGTCACCCATCCAAGTACTGACCACGATGGACGTTGCTTAACTTTGATTATCTATTGCAAGCGCCCTTGTCCACTCGGCCATCCCGGCCCCTATTTGTGTTATGTATATACTTCCTAAATTGTATTACGAATAATTTCTACATATCAACGAACAAACAGAACTTTTTATTTATCTTTTTTATTTGGGTTGTTTTTAAATCTGTAAATAATCAATACTTTGCAAAAATGCATTTATTTCAAATTTCACGAATGATCAGAAGCCAGTGTCAGTAACCCAACTACTACCATGAGAACATTATTATTTAATTTCAAGATAACCAGTTTATGTCAATATAAGTGAGGTTTAAATAATGTGCAATCTGCGACTAATTCATTATTATTGATCAGATATATATCCTTTATTTATCAGATTTATAAAAAAAAAAAAAAATAAAAATAAAGGTTATATTAATTATTTCTGTAAATTAAAAACTTGCAGTTACATAGGCTTGATTATACATTCAAAATAATATCCTAAACCCGCTGTAATTATATGATGTATAAGAACTGAACGATGTGGCAGAGGACAGGATGCGCCCGAGTCACCGGCGCCTTTTCGCCTTGTAGGTCCGTTTTCTATGAAACTAGTTCATATTTTTTGAAATTTGACCACTGATTTTTAAAGAGAGAGAAACACTTTATTGAAAATAGTGGTGCTGCCCAGCTATATTGGGTTGCTTATAACACAGCATACTGATTTATCTTATAAAGATTATTTGTTAAATCTAAATACTAATAAAACTAATATAAATATACAAAGAAACATCTTTTTTTTTTCTTTCTTTTTTTTTTTTTTCTTTTTTTTTTTTTTTTTTTATACATTTATAACATTTTCTCTCTATAGGCTTAACTGGCCTCTGAAAATTACGTAATGTCTGTATGTAATAACTAAAAATTTAAAAAAAATTGGGTAAAATATTAATAATATGGAATAACAACAGCAGCATAACAATAACAGTATCAAACATCAGCTCAAAGTTTTATATAAAATGGTATAAAAAGATTTAAAAGACAAAACAAAGCAACAACAAAAAGAACAATATATAAATAAAGGACGTTTAGCTGTAAATATATACTAATAAATAAATAACATACATACATACATGGCCCTTCAACGATTTGTAATTTAAATTCTAAGAATGGATGTGGTGATGTATGATTCCCAGGGAGTCAAGAACAATATATTCTGCAATCTTCGCTACGTCTTTGATGTCGACACCAAGATCCTCCATGAAGCTCCTCGTTGAACTTGGTATAGTTCCGCGGGCTCCGAACCAAAGGCCTCTCACGTTGAAGTCTCTCTCGCCGAAGCCTTCACGGAACTTCTCTTTAAGGAAAGGGATACATTTTTCGTAAATTTCCTTCTTTTCCCTTTCAATTTTGCTCGCCTGGTCGAGGTCATTTGATTCGTATCTAACAGTGGGATCCAGAATGATTGCTGACTTTCCGGTCTTAGAAAACGCCACTATATCAGCATATCTCGTGGATCCCTCTGTATCCACACAGTAAACCTCTTCATAGCACACAAAATCCCTTTCTTTAAGGAGCCTCATCAATTCGTGCTTGACTCTGTGGTGACGGCGTGTTATCAGGAGCGAGTTGTAGGGGCATTTCCCCAGCACATGTGCTGGTGTTTCAGACTCTCTGTCGCATTTGCGACAGAGGGACCCAACTTCTCTGACCTGTCCGCTGACACCTGGGACTCCTCGCAGGGGTGCATAGTTGATGTTGAGTTTCAAGGCATTAGACCATTCAGATCCCGAAAGTACTTGCTTTTCATACATGAGTCTATTAGCTTTCGGGGTCTCTTTAAAATGGCGTACTCCAATGCCTTGCCACCTGCAGTTGGCCCATTCCTCAAACGAGTTTTCTCGTAGCGACTGTCGTAGAGCTTTCACACTCCGGTGTCCCTGCTCAACTCCCAATCTCTCCGCACACTTAGCTATTTCAGCGGAGTAATCAAAAATAGATTGGAACAAGGAATCCGGTATATTTGACAGCCGCTGAGCAATGGACCAGTGTTGTAAAGGAGCCTCCCATTGGCAGCGGATCAGTCCTAATCCTCTGTATCTCCTGGGAGCGTACAACATCGCCGTGGAGGTGTTCGCAGGTAGTCCGATTATGGCCTTGACACTCCTGCGAATCATGGTGTCGATGCCTTCTAATATTTCAGGACGTAGCTTTGTTAGGGGCGCAGTTTGGAGAGGGTAAATTAGACCCGGGAACAAATATTGATTGACAATGTTGAGCTTCTGATCGGGCTTAAGCAAGCAAGAGGTGACGAGCTTATTAAGGTTTTCATTTAATTTTGCCACCGAATCTTCGCCAAACCGTAGCTCTCCCGAGAATGTACATCCCAAATATTTGATGACTTCTCCATGTTTCAGAGTTTGGATGCTGTCTCCATTCTCAAGGGAGAGCGCCGTGGCTTCCAGCTCTCCTTTGTTCAGAACTATTCCCACACTTTTCTCAGGGTTTATCGCCAGACCAATCTCCGCGAGGGTCCTCTGAACGCTGCCAATAACTCTTTCTGCAGCCCCTTTGTCACGTGCTGTGACCGCCTGATCATCCGCGAACCCTGTAAGGACCACGCTATCTTGGTCAACTTTTAGGTCATATCCAAATTTTTTTGAAAATGCTTCATCACACAGGTCGCGGTATAGGTGATCAATGGCTAGGTTGAAAAGCGACGATGACAAGGGGCCGCCTTGGGGTACTCCTCGCAGCACCTTGATCTGGCTGGTAGTGTGGGCACCGATGTTTATTCTAATTTCATTTGTACTTAGGAGAGCTGATATTACGTTCCTTAGATCCGGTGACACACCTCTCGCTTCCAATGTGTTAATTATATGTGAGTGCCCAACATTGTCAAAGGCACCGACAACGTCGAGAAAGACTACCGCGCAATCATTTTTCTTCTTTTTTGAATCTTTCAGAATCGCGTCTATAATTCTCGAGTTGACGTGCGTTCCCGGGATTCCTTTTATAAAACCCCTTTGATTCCTATGGAAGGTGACCTGTTTCCTTAGTTCATGGTCCAGAACCTTTTCTATAATTCGGCGCACAATTGAATAAATCGTGATGGGCCTCCATGAGGAGATATTGTTTATTTCTCCTTTCCCTTTGTAAATTAGGATTGTGCGCCCTTTTCGAAGTGGTTCCGGTACGTAGGCCACCCTCAACATTATCTCCGCAATAATTTTAATAACATTCGCCACTTCGAAATATTTTAATGTGCGGATTAACACCCCATCTGGCCCCGGCGATGTGTCCATAGATGTAGATTTTATGGCTTTCTTAACTTGCTCGGTTTCTATGGACATTAGATTAGGCATCGGGGCAACCTTTTCATAATCCGCACGATTGCGGAGATTTTTGGTCTCAAAGAGGTCTTTGAAGTGTTTCTCAACATCTTTCGGTTTTAGAGGACATTGTTTAGGAGCGTCGGCATTCATTATATTTTGTACAACCCTTTTTCTTTTATTGTAATAATTATATTGAGCAACTTCGTATTGATATTGTTGCTGCCGACGACTCCTGTCTGCCTTGTTGGCCCTCTGCGGATTTGAAACTTTTCCAGCACCCTTGTCAGCTATGTCTGTTTTATTCCTCTTCCTCATTCGGTAAAACCTAATAGCAGGGTGCTGGGGGCCTGGTAGCTCTGAATTTATTGACTTCAAAAAGTCTAGGAACATTCCTACGGCCTTATCAAAATCCGCAAGATTCATAGCATTATTCTGTACTATATATTGCTCCAGATGTATTATTTCAGGGTGTTTTTCGTTAACGATGGCCGTTTAATCACAAATTAACTTGGAATTTTAACTTTTACGCGAGAGACTTGAAAAAATTGACTTTAAATGTATTTTATGTTGTCAAGACTAATTATTTTAGAACGTTTGTTTATTTATTCTGAATCTAGAACTATCTAGCTTTAATAAAATACCAGTTATGGCGAAATTAAGCATAATGGTGAATGTCAGTAATAAAAAAACTAACTAAAATCAAAGTCGTCATTCCGCCATGTTTGAACGCCATTTTCGGTTAGTGCGGCCACTTTTTTTTCTGGGAACATTGGCTTTTTCTTAATCTTTTTTCACAAGGAACACAACGATATGAAATTTATAGGGATGTGGGGGGGGTGCACGGTAAGGGGGTCTGGCCCACGTACTATTACTATATATTTCATATATAGGTAAGTGAAAATAAAAATTAATATTTTTTTACGTTTAGATGGGATGTTGTCTTCATTATTCGTTGGAGAAAAGTGTTCTAGTTCGTTTTTAATTTAATATTTCGGTGCTGTTCTGTTATGCCGGCGTCAGAGATGATATTTCTTAATTTTATATCCCTGTGCGCCGGATTCCACTAGCTGCGGTTGCTCAACTGGGATAAACAAATCTCTAATGGCCCATGCATTGCTATGTACTCTATCTTATCAGTGATGATGCCTGCAAAACATAACAGTACCTATTTTTATTTTTAACTCTCAGAGACGAATTTATATTAAAATTTTAGCTTACCGTGAATTTCCATTTTTATAGAGGACATCAATGAAACTAGCAAGATTTTCAGTTCATGAGTTAAAGAAGAGGGGAAAACATTAGACAGCTCGAATTTTTAGAATATTAGAACAAAAATATAATAAAGCGAGTGGAAAAATGTAATCAGAGCATGTGGACTTAAGTAAGTTAATAAAAGCTCCGATGTCTGGTCCAGAATATTTATTTTCTTGAAGCGTATAATTTAAATTATGAATTCCCATGACAACTGCTGAGATAAAGCCCCAAAACACGAATTGTTCACCTTTTTTGTTAGCTTATGGTCCTTTTGTCTCATTCTTGAGACTATTAAAATAAAATAAGACGTTCTATGTGAGATATTGTTTATTAACTTATTTACCCGTATTCAGTGGTGTTTACCCATCTCAGATGAATGAGATATCAAAAGTTGAAATGAAATTTCACAAAGAATAAGTAATTCATTCGGGCATTTCTGCCCTTCTGGGAATATATTATCGGAATATATTCTTTACTTTAAACGGAAATAGATCCCTACATGATATACAAAACGCCTAGAACTAGAAAAAATTGAGTGAAGAAAAAGCACTCTAATAGATATTCAGGCGTTTAACAAATACATTTTCACTTCCTATCATCTCATTATGATTGTGCATTGTAAAGAAAAGAAATTGTACTGAACCGAGTAAAACCCAGATTGGCAAAACGAAGGCTGTCTTAATGGTCGATCTGTTCTAGAGCAATCGAGGTATTGATACGTAACTATGGTAAAATGGAACAAATTTAAACTGCGTTTTTACTATTACTAGATAAATAATTGAATTGATTTGAAATTATGTTAAATTTCAGTAATATTTTATTAAATTGAAAAATCTGTACTTAAGCTGATAATATTATTACAGAATATAATTTTGATAGTCTCCTAGTTCCCATTTTTATAGTCATAAATAACCATTCTCAAGAAATAGATATTCCCTGCTTTTTTTTTTTGGCCTATCAATTATCTAGGGACTACATGCAAAATACCTGTAGTGTAGTGGTTAGCACAGAAACCTACAATATTAAGGGCCTATTCACACTATCCGCTCCACTCTCGCTCCGCTCCCGGTCCGCTCCCGGTCCACTCTCGCTCTACCCCATTCACACTAGCGCTCCGCTCCCGCTCCACTCCCGGTCCGCTCTCCTAATGTCTTACCATATTCACACTATATAATTTTACACCGTTCAATTTTGAAAGGTTTAAGCTATTAAAGCCATTAATAATCGAAGTTGTCTGTATTCGGATTTTAATTAATGATTAACTTTCAGTTATTTAAGTATTAATTTATTCTTCAATTTTACGGCCAAAAAAAAAAATCAATTTTTCGTTTGTAGAAATAGCTGGTAAGTGTACTTTTCTTGATGAAGAAGATAATATTATTAAAAAATATAATAAGAAGAATATATTGCAACACAATGATAATTAATAATAATAATTATAAATTAATTTAATTAATGGTGAAGAAATAATTTAAATTTTTTTCGGAATGTATTCGAATACGCTTGAAAATTTCAACTTGAAATCGGCAAATGCTACAAATTTATCGACTGTGTTCTCTTATTTTCCTGATTAATATTTTAATTATTTTTTGCTTTAATATATTTTTTTGTTAATGATCTGACATTTTTCATAATATACTGCATTTTTATTCGTTTCAAATTAAACGTTATTTTATAATAGCAATGAGTATGTAGTCAATAAATAAATCGGTGACCATTTTTTACGAGTACATTAATTCATAGCAAAATATATCTCAAACATAACATGAATTTTTCACGTCGAAAAACCGCGCGTATTGTTGGTGATTTTTTTTTTTTATCATTTCAAGCGTATTCTAATACATTCGGAAAAAAAATTTAAATTATTTTTTTTAAATTTGAACTTTTTTGGCCGTAAAATTGATGAATAAATAAATACTTTAATAACTGAAAGTTAATTATTAATTAAAATCCAAAGACGACTTCGATTATTAATGGCTTCAATCGTGAACGGTGTAAAATTATATAATGTGAATATGAAAAGACTTTAGGAGAGTGGAGCGGGAGTGGAGCGAGAGTGGAGCGAGAGTGGAGCGGGAGTGGAGCGAGAGTGGAGCGGGAGCGGAGCGAGGCCGGATCTGTGCCAATATTGTGATTAACCTCTCTCTATTCCTCTGTAGAATATTTTGCCAGTGAGACCGGACCTGGAGCGGAGCGGGAGCGGAGCGGGAGCGGAGCGCTAGTGTGAATGGGGTAGAGCGAGAGCGGACCGGGAGTGGAGCGAGACCGGAGCGGTACCTATAGTGGAATTCTCTGTCTATTTCTCTTTAGAATATTTGAGCGGAGCGGGAGTGGAGCGGGAGCGGAGCGATAGTGTGAATCCGCCCTAA
This sequence comes from Aelia acuminata, assembly GCA_911387785.2. Lineage (NCBI taxonomy): Eukaryota > Metazoa > Arthropoda > Insecta > Hemiptera > Pentatomidae > Aelia > Aelia acuminata. The sequence goes on along the minus strand of OU426978.1, from coordinate 49,568,243 downwards.
AGGTCGCGGGCTCACGTCACGAGATGGGAGTAGAAAATCCTTGTCTATGCCGTCCCTCTGATAGGACGTAAAATGGAGGTCCCGAGCCTGCACGATGTCAGGTACTCGTTAAAGATCCCTATCCTAATTATACCTGGATATGCAAAATTCAGGACTCCCAGTGTAGCATCGTCCGATTAGCCTTAGTGGCCTAAAGTGACGTTAAAACAAAAAAAAATTTTGATGTCGACAAATTAAAAAATATTACTAAAGAAGGTTTACTATCCTTCCTAACATGTTATTATTTCTTTAGACCGGTTCCTGATTGTTACTATCATTCGTAATATCAATATTACTATCACCGGAGATTAATATTAAATTAACGACTTTTTATAATTATTATCTGATATTTATTATTATTACTTGTTACTAAAAGGACTTATTTCTCCAAAAACAATAACCCTGACTTTCCGCGGACGTTTTTAGTTTCACCCATGACTTATAGTAAAAGAAAATATTGTGATCGTAATAAAAAAAATATATTTCGGGTTTTAAACGGGAATAAACTGTTTGGGTTCCCCCAAGCCCCAATATCCATGTACCTACCTCAAAATGGTCGTGTGTTCGGGCAAGCGAGAAATGATGGCTGATACTTCACCGTAAATTTGTTCGCCCAATATGTTCGTTTAGTGGAGACATACCTTAACAAAACGTTGAGTATTTTAGTTGAACATAGGGGTTATTGAAATTTGGTTTTACCACCTTAAGGCAAACTGTTTGAATACAACCTCCAACCTAAGTGATTTACCAATTCACCTAACTTCTATTCTTTAGTACCTGTTGTCCCGAATCCCACCAGAATGCTAAATCGGTGGAATAAATGAATTTTAAATGTGCCATAGTCGATGCGCTCATAAAAGATTCCCAATAAAATTTAAACAGTAAGCAGAGGGTATTAGCACACTCCTTGTAGTTTCGCTTTACTGCTGCTTTATCTTCCCAACAAACGCCTGTAATAAAAAGAGTCACGCTATGCTGCTAAAGTGTAGAAAACCTGTTTATTTTAAATTTAAAATTATAACTCTGCTTTTTAAAGTACCGTCTTCCTTAGAGGTTTAGTGACAATTTTATTTTGTTCAGTTCTGCTCTAGATAGGTTTGATGTTAGGTTAAATTTTTCCACAATTTTCATCAGTTTTATCTTTTTCAAAAACTTTTACCGCTATTCCTTCATCAGAAGGACAAAATATATTCTAATCTTCGTGCTTTTATTGTGGATATCAATTTTATTTGGGTGAAATTCTGCTAAGACCTTTTTATTTTTTTCTCTGAGCACGCAATTCGTAATGTTACTCTTAATATCCCTATTTCAAATGTCTCAAGTTTTTTTAGTTATTTTCTAATTTGTTTACTAATGGCTAAAATGTAACTGATGAAATAAAAAAGAAAATTATGACTGCCACACTATGCTATTTCAGCTTTATAATCGGTTCTACTTTATAATCGACTTCATGAAAAATCTCTTATTTGTTACCTCGTTATTTAAGAAACATCGTTCCTGAAACCCTTAACAGGGATATTACCCTTAAAGTACAAATAATAACTTCCTTTATCTTTATATATGTAAAAATCTCGTGTTCCGATGTTTGTCGGAGCTAAAATCAAAAACTACTCAACCGATTTTGATGAAATTTGGCTCATTTTGATTAGTTTTGTCCAACTTAAAAGATAGGAAAGTTTTTATCTCGATTATTGACCTCAATATTTCTTTTATTTATTGCAAAATAAATGTTTAATATACAACAATGGAGTATGATTATTTGTAAGTTCTATAAATCTCCAAGAAATTGCGGTGTAAGTTAATTTATTGACGCAACACTACATTTTCTTTCGATATTTAGATAGGGTAAGCATCCAGTTGCAGAATCTATTTTTTCTGGTTTGGACTAGGGAAATCCGTGTTTTGCCCATGGGCAATTATGTGTCGCCTTTTCACTTTAGGGAAAACATCGAATCTATTTGTTTTAGCAAAAGACATGTTAACCAAAAACATTGTGTAACCATTAGCCTTACAATAAATACAAATCGAGAATTATAATAATGAAGAAAATGTAAATTATTATTATAAAACCTTATAAATCATCATTCATAAAATTAATTTTTTTGTATACAGCAGGGTTTGAGATTCCTCGCTTTTCATAACGTGTTTCAGGTAGAACCTACCGATATGATATCTAATCTCATATCATCATGTCTTATGTTCTGAATTTAATTAATATGTATTATGGCAAAAGATTATTTTGCTACATTTTCGCTAACTGTTTATTGAGATTGTGCTAAAGCCTATTCCAATTATATTATTTATTAGTTCCTTTTACATTTGTGTTATTTATATTTAATCTGATGAAATAATCCACTAAGTGCTAAAGAAATGGATCATTAATACTAACTATAGTCAAATTTGAAATGTTAAAAATAAAAATTTTAACCCTTCTAAATTCTTTACCAAACAATTTTAAATTTGTCGTCAAGTTCCATTTTAAATCCCGTTGGTTTTTAGATTACCTGAAACTTTTTTATGTTTATCAGTGAATTTTGATTTGACTGTATTAAAAAGAATAGGAAATAATTAATTCAATGCATTATAGTTGCTGAGCCACATCGACTCGTGGCCGGGTCTGCTCGTAGTAAATAAAATATTTATGTTTTTTTAAATAAATATTGTTCTAATAAAAAATGGATTCATAAAAAAAAAAAAAAAAAAAAAAAAAAAAAAAAAATTGTAAAGAAAAATTTCGTATGCATTATTGATATTCGTAGCATTCAATAATATATAATTTTTTTCTGTTGTGAAATTGATAATTCGCGAAAACACATTCTCACCGTCTTTAGAGCCGGCTCATTGTTCTTAGTGGAGCTGTCCCCCTCTCTCCTTGTAGAACGGATCCGGGAGTATTTCCATGTTCCGAGGAAACGCCGGCCCTGGGAACTGGCCTGGGTTCCCTCAGGATCCGGGGGTCTTACGAAATAGGATGCACAATAGTTTGAGAATATTACAACTGGTGCAGAAGCTATGGAAAGGGTCGACACATCAGTGCAACGTCTTACTTGGGAACACCCATCAAAGCAGGAGTACCTATGGTAACTGATATACACTTAGAATATAAATAATTAAAATGCGACATTATCTCAGAAAATGCCGATCCCAATTTTTTTTTTTCATTTCAGTATCAATCTTACAAGAGTATATTCATTTAATTATCTATTTACGACCATAAATGGACCTCAACTAGTTTTGCCTTTTTAGCCTTATATCAATGTAAAGAATTCTTATAAAGAAGAACATAAGAATAATTAGAAAATTAAAAACTTTGTTTAACTGTTAAAAAATTGTTTTTTCTTCTTCCTCCCCTTTCTTACCATTTTGGCTCTACACGGTTTTCCCGGGCAAGGGGAGAGGGTGGGGGGATTTACGCCGAGTATTGTTAAATGTCCCCTGGCATCGGGCTTTGAACTGGCTATGCTCAGGTTACCAATCATCTGTCGTCTGGAGCAACGCCTATTCTCAACGCGTTAGGCCTCTCGGCAACCCCCCCCCCCCCTTACAGTGTTGAACAAAACTTTGTATTTATTAAAATTATATTATGAGCATTAAAAAAAATTAATAAAAAGGAAATACTAAAATTCATGGGTTACTGTAGTGTTTCCTAAACTGTGTGGAGCGGATTCTTGGGGCGCCGCATAATGGTTGAAGGGCAGAAAAAAACTAATTTTTTAAATAATTTATTTTTTGAAGAGAAAAGATTTGGCTCCGCCGGGAGTCGAACCCGGGTCTCCCGCGTATATCGCATGACACGTGGGAGACCCGGGTTCGACTCCCGGCGGAGCCAAATCTATTCTCTACAAAAAATAAATTATTTAAAAATAATTTAAAAAAGGTGGTCACCCACAGATTAAGATTAGATTTATATAAACTAATTTTTTAAAGGTATTCGAAATTTTTTTTCTTTTTACTAATAATTATAGGATAGTTGCCTGACACATTTCATCAAGTTCTTGGGAGATATTCCGATTTTTACACTTGTTATGAGCCTTTGAAAATAGGTCATTGAAAAAGTTTTTTTTTATTTATTTATTTATTTGTTTGATTTCAGGCAATCCACAACCAGGGTGATGTTTGCCGACTTAATGTTAATTTTTTATATATTACTAATAACAGTTTAGTATTTATGGGGGGATTTATAAGGATGATTTAAAAATGGTAGAGTGAAAAAGAAAGGAATATAAAGAAATAATGATCCAGAGAATGAAAAGATAGAAAATAAGATAAAAAAAAAAAAAATAAAAAAAAAAAAATAAAATAAAATAATAAAGAAAACAAAAACAAAAATAAGTCAATGAGTAAATAAATAAAACATTTATAAAGAAAAGTGTTTTTAAATCTGTTTATATATTTGTATGTGTTTTAAGTAATTTAATATCTCCGAAATATGCGTGCTTTTGTCATTTAGTAGGGTCGCTAAATGGTATGGAAGATCCGTACTTAGCAACTGTCTGCAGTCGGTCAGTAAGTGTTTGACTGTCAAGGGTACGTTACACCGTGTACAGGTTGGTCTTGGTTTTCCAGTAAGCAAATTATGATGTGTGAGTAGTGTATGTCCAATTCGTAATCTTGTTAATATAATTTCTTCTCGTCTGTTGTTCCGAATTGATGATGTCCATGGTCGTATTGAGTGTTTTATTTCTCTTAGTTTATTTTCCCTAGTCTTTGTCCAGTTTATTTGCCATCTGTCTGTTATTTTTGACGCTATTATTGGGTATATGTCAGTATGGGGATTCTCAAGACAGTCAGACGGTGGTATTAATACTGCATCCTTTGCCGCTTTATCGGCTTTACAGTTGCCAGATATGTCATTGTGTCCTGGGATCCACACGAAAAGTACGTTCCTTTTATTTATTTTTAGCTTATAAAGCATAGCAAATATAAGAACAATTATGGGGTGAGTGGAGTATACATTTTTTATTGATTCTAAGGAGCTTAGAGAGTCAGTAAAAAGAACAATGTTTTTACTTTCTCTGTAGTAAGTCTCTCTCAGCCCTAGGTATATTGCAGTTAATTCTGCGGTATATGAACTAGATTCAGGAGGGAGACTAGTTTGAACTACGTTACCACTGACTATTGCAGCTGCTCCAACACCAGTGTCACTTTTAGATCCGTCGGTGAATATCACTGTATGGCCTACATATTTGTGTAGGAATTCATTGAAGTACTGGTGAGTGATTCTATTTCGCCTCGAATAGTAGAGAAATTTGTTATTGATGTTATTATTGAAAAAGTTTATTTTTCAACAAAAAAATTCTTAACATAAATATTTTATATATATAATATAAATATTTTTGCAACTTACATTTTTCTTTCTTGGTGCGATTTCTCTTCATAATCATGAACAGCTATCCAAAATTAGAAATTTTCTTTTTTACTAATCCATACATTTTAATCGCAGCTTAAATCAATATAGATATCATCTGAAATATACTTTAAATTATTAAAAATATTATTCGTCATTAATTTTCCACTATTAGTCGAAAAATGAAAGCCAGGAGTATTACATAAAATTGCAAACATAGGAATATAGATACATCTATGCATATGAAGATTTTGAAGTGAAGTAACTGTTACTAGTATAACGTTTACCCTCACATTTGACATGGGTCTCCAGGAGGGTCCAGGACGTCGTAGAACCTCGTGGAACGGCGTGGATTGGGCTGAAACAATCTAGTCCCAGACACGTGCTCTGACGGTTCGCTCCAACCGCTAGTTCGTTCCAACAAAAGTTTTTTTTTAATATAAATATTGTTCTTAAAAAAAAATAAGGGAAAATTTCGTATGCAGTATTAATATACGTAGCATTCAATATGTATATTTTATTTACAAAAATATGGTCTGGGATTTTAAAAATTTTTTATTTAACGATTTAATGTTACAATACATTGAAATATTTTTAAAGATTATGAAGAGCTATTTAACAGTAAAGTCTTTCAACGTTCAATCCTCTATCTATAAGACTCGTATGCTGAATTTGCGACAATGTTAACTGTACTCCACAACAGTTATAATTATGAAGGCTTAATGTTAACTATGTTTGTTGCCTCAAAAATCGAAATGTAGCGAATGGATAAATCTAAAAACGTTTACACACTGTTAATGGATAAACCTCAAAAATTTATGTGAGTTGGCGCCTGTATTAGGAAAAGCGGATACAATTTTCCCAAATCCAAAAAAGGAATTATTAAATGAATTAATTAAGAGTAATATTAATCCGTGGTTTGCAAAAAAAAAAATGTATTTTTGTAATTGAATTATTTGTCACAAAACCCAACAGCTCCTAAAAAGTCGAAATTTAATCTATTTTTAGCTCGTTGCATACCCAGACATACAATTAAACAGAATTGCATTTCTAATAATACGTTTTAATAAGGGATATGCATCGGAAATTATTGAAATCGAGTCCCTTAGTGCAAAAATGGAAACGGATTTAATTCCCATTAATTTAAATTGGTGAACACCTCTGCTTTTTCTCAAATCCTTATTCTTGCTAAAATCACACGCTATCGTTATTAAATTTTACTCAAATATAGCAGATTGTTAGAATTAGTTTTATAAATTTTGAAAAACACGGAAATGATAAATTAAAAAAAAAAATGCCTCAAATTGAATTTGTCTTTGATTTGAGATATATAATTTTATGGTATATATTCCAAACTAATAATTTTTCTTTCTAATGTTATTTGTGGACCAAATCAGCAAAGTTATAATGCCTTTTTTTATTGATAAATCACTCAAAATCAGTTAAAATCACATTCTTGTTTTAGTTTAGAGACAAGAAGATAATTTATCGGGCTTAGTAGATAGTTATGATTTCAACTCGAAGCGTTAACCTTTCGAGTGGGCGTTAATAAGAGGAAGGAGTCAAACACATCTGTGACCCCCGAGAGATGATGCAAAGAGCAATAGAACAGATTTTGAGAAGAAAAAACCTTGGAATTATAGACTAATAGTGACCCGATATAACGGTCAGTAGCAGCCTCTCACCTCCCCGTCCTCTCCTTGACCTTTCATAACCTTCTGTCATCTTCCTCGCATCAATCTCATGATGATCCTGAAGGACTTGTAGCTGTGGGATACCTGGAGAGGAGGCCTTGTCTTGATGATTGGTGATAAATCCGAAATAATGGATTGCCTTCGTTTCGGTTTTTGTTTTTTAAAATTTACATAGCCGCAATTTGAGGGTAACTGTGAGTCCAAGATAAAGAGGAGTATTAAATATAGTTGTTATTTATAAAGTATCTTTGCATATTATGTCGGTACGTCTTATCTTTCATAAGACTGTAAAAATCAATGAGTCACATTTCGAAGATTACCGCATCCTTAAGTGCTGAAAAATAGGCATATAACCCAAAATAAAGTTATACAAAAAAAAAACTTTAGTTGATCTCTTAATAACTCAAAATCTTAAACGATTATGAAAGTTATTGTTAAGTGAATAATATCTTATTATTTTCTTATCAAGTTTGGTGATTAATACATTCAGATAAATAGAAAAGGCCAATATTCACCAAAAAAAAACAATATTAAAATTTATTTTGGCAACTTTTCGGCTTCTAGAGCCATTTTCAAGCCTGTAAGTACATTTACATAAATTATTAATTTATAATTTTATAACAAGAATACATAACAATACATAGAAAAAAATTCTATATATGGTTATAAAATTTTAAGTTAATAATTTATGTACATGTACTTACAGGCTTGAAAATGACTCTAGAAGCCGAAACGTTGCCAAAATAAATTTTACTATTGTTTTTTGGTGAATATTGGCCTTTTTTATTTATGTAAAAGTGAATAATATCCCCATTGTGATTGTAAATGTTCTCTAATATATCTTTCTTATCGACCGTAATAATTATTGTATTATCAACTCGTTATGTTAACAGTTGTATTGGAAGGTTCCCTAATTTTTTAACTAACCAGCTTACAAAATGGTGCTGCCACCCATATTTTATTTTGGTTTAACTCAAAATAACTTATTATTAATCAATTAGGTATTTAAGGCGCCACAGACAGTCTCTAGCTTCCTCATCCTCAGTCTTCCCCTCAGACTCTTTCCGCATCGCCTTCCATTCATCTTCTTTGGCAGCCTCTAGTCCGGCATCCATTGCTCCTGACCTAGCCACCGCAGTAATTTTTTTTTCTATGATGGCCAATATATTATGCTTGGAAAAAAGCTGTTAAAACTAACTGTTCTTCCTGATTTTTCAGTTGCATGCACGCTTACGGCACCGAAGATCTTTCTGAGTTCATTTCTATCCTAAACCTTCAGAATCCTTAATTCCCAAAGATTTAAAAAAATCATTCCTTTTAGAGCTGGCAGACCATTGAATGCTAATTATTCCCACAGGCCACCTATCTACTAATTACATTGAACATGTAATCTTGATGAGGAGCCTGTAACTACTTGACGTCATTTTTGTGACTTCTGGCTGGTTTTGATTCGTTATTATCAACCATTGTAAATTTGCATGACATTCCTATATAATACGAGACCTGGCTAGAACGTTGAATGTATAAATGGCTTGAATCGAAGAGGCCGAATAATAAGACTAAAAATAAGTTTGTGACCTTTACAAGTGATTATAAGTGTATTTTGTTTTGTCATTACAGAAGAATTTACTATTACACCAAAAACGAGTAAGTAAGGTCAGAATTTAGTGGTTTATAATATTGTAAAATTAGCAGTTAGGCAAACGGTACTGGTAGATGTACGGTAGTCCTGGATGCTTATCCTCCCTAAAATGGAAAGAAAATGAAGTGTTGTGTCAATAAACCAACTTACTCCGCCATCTGTTGGATATTTATAGAACTTACAAATTTCTTTACATTACAATTTACTCAATTGTAGTATAACAAGCACTCAATTTGCAATAAAAGAAATATTGAGGCCATTAGTAGTTGGACAAAACTGTACAAAATGAGCCAAATTTTATAAAGATCGGTTGAGTAGTTTCTTATTTTACTCCCGTCAACCATCGGGACACGAGATTTTTATATTTGTATAATATATTCTAAAATTATGGTGGCGTTTGTGTCACAACGTGATATATCGAGGACCGCCTGAAGGATTTTTTAAAACAAAAAACGTTTTTTTTTCCTAATTATTACCTAATTGGTTATGAATACAGCTTTCTCATTTTCAAGTGCCTAAATTCAGGATAACATCCCTAAAATCAATAACAATGCCCTTTTTGTCACTCCCTAGCCTGTCACAAAGTATAGGTCATGTACTTTGAAAAATAATTAAACACTTTTCCTTCACAATAATTCTAAAAAATCAGGCACTAATCTTATCAGCAAACTTTCAGGTTGCAAAATAAAATTGCGCCAGGACTCCGAAGTGTACAGGCAGAGTACCACAACAGTTTTTCCCTTTGTCACACAGTTGTGAGGTCACTCCCTAGCTAGTTTTTCATACACCCACCAATCCCCTCAGAAAAGGAAATTTCGAGTTAAGAATATAGGGGCAACCTTGTTATAAACCTGACTATACGTCGATTCATATCATTTTTCCCTAAGTTACCTCAGTTGCTTTCAGGACGAAGGTGTGGAGGAAGGTGTAAAACTGAAAAATATTTTTATGTAGAGTCACTCCCTATACCATATCAATATGATGATAGTAAACAATATAAGTATATATATATATATATATTATCATAGTTTTATAGAGCCTTCGAATCTCTAGTTAGCCATAACCTCCTTTAACTAATTTTTGTCGTAGTTTTGCCAAAATTAATGATAAATTGCCGATTTGTCCCTCCCCGACCTGTCACTCCCAATCCTAATACTGATTTCGTTTCTAGCTAGGGAGTGACAATCTTGGTCAGGGAGAGACACGTAATGAAATAAGTCTTGGTTATGTTCATCACTAATCAGTGTCAATTTAGAAAGTCAACTTCCGATTAAGTATCAGGGGTGGATCCAGGGGAGGGGGTCATGAAACTTTTTTATATTTTTAAGCTAATAATGCAATTAGCTGGTTACTATGCCGTAAACTTTTGGGTGTTTAAAATGCAGTCCTTCTTGTATACATGATCCAAGGTAATAATCTCATTTAAAAACGGTGCTGTCAGACACGAGATTATGAGACAGGGGGTTACGACCCACTCAAAAACTTTCGTGCTGGATCCACCCCTGTTATGTATCCATTCCTTAACTATCCCCCTTACCCCCTTAAACCGCCAAATAAATCTGTAAATAACGCAGGTGCTCATTTCAGAAAAATGGCATCGAAAAATAAAATGACTGAAGAAGAAATCTCTAAGCTAAGGAACTAGAGAATAGCTTCATCTACAAAACTAAATGAGTTGTTTTTATGCTTCCTATTTTGAAACATCTTTTAAAGAGTTAAATAGTTAACTGTTAGTTCTTTAACTATTTTGAAGGTATGAATCCAATTCATTATATCTATATAAGAACGAGACTTACTTCAGACGATATCAGACTGTAAAATTATTTTTTAAAAGATTTAAATTAATATAATGATGTGATATGTTACATTTTTTTCACTCCCTGGAACATTAATTTGTTTGAAAATCATTATCTCGAAAACTAAGAATAAAGTGTGTGCACACTTAACATCATTGCTAAGGAGCATTTGAACAAGCCATCAAAAACAAGAAACAAAACAAAACATGACTTTAAAAATTCAAAAAATAAAGAGCCAAATACCACCATACTTTTAGAATCACCCATATATAAAGATAGCACATGCATGAACTCTGCCATATACCTAGAACTTGCCATTGTCCACTCCTCGGTATTCAATTTGTCCGCCGACACACAGTGTTTCGATTAGTATAAGCTAGGTGGACAAAAGTCATGATTGAAGTTCTAAAAATTGGTATTATAATATTGTAAACAACACATCAAAACGTGGCATTCTAATATTTGTTTCTGTCTCACACACTCCACCTCGTTAGAAATAGGGTCTAAAGGTGTAAAATCGTGGTGTAATAGAATAAATAAGTTGAATTCCAGGCATCACTTCAATCATAAAAATTACAGTGTTCCTAAATGTTTATAGATTGATTGTAAAGGATTAATATTACTTGGACTAGTGAGTGCTAATTTAGTCTAATTCAGTAAATTTATCTGTTAATCAAGCAATAATAAAAAAATGTTTTTGAGATGATTGCAGGATTTTTTCATCGTTTTGAAACTTCCAAATGATGTTAATGAATAGTACCCATTTGTAACCGGGCTGATTTTTCTGTATATAATAGGGGCACCTTTCAACTTAATAATAAGATGTATTACAGTCTGCACACTCGAGTACAACATTCTTTTTTTTAGTACTTTCTTTCCAAAATGGATATTTTTTTAATAATCGTTGAAACACTCTATGGGAGAAAAATCTCTTTTCTCTTAAAGTTTCTTTCGTCCAAACATAATTTAGTTTTTAATTATAATTTTAATTTAATTAATTTAGTCTCAACGCCAACTTCCACTTTTCAAGGAACCACTATGATCCCCGGAAAAATTGTGTAAGACATCACTTATTCCTTTGGGGAATGCTAAGTAATTAAGTGGAAATGAAGCATTAGCCTATTACATGGACTCCAAGCCTGCCTATAGCGCATTCGTACAAACAGACTAGGATGCGGTCTATGTAGGCAGGTCATTACCGTATAAGCAAATCTTTTACTAACAGGAATTTAAGAAAATGATTTTCCTTTTTTCCCACTTGATTTCTGATGTACCAGCTCTATCATTCGGCGGAATCCTCAGCCATAGTCTATGATATCCCATAAAATTTATCTTTGCACAGGTAAGCTCTCAAAAAATAACTTTATTCTGGGGCTGTCCATGTACAAAATCCACATATAAAAATAGATACCTTTCGACCATTATGCTACACCTGTGAAAATACCAAATATTTATTTAAAAAAAAAAAAAAAAAAAAGTAAAAAGGATCCTCTAAAAAGAAAGAAAGAAAAAAAAATACATGTAAAGAGAATTAGAAAAAATAAAGAATACAGAATTTTGCATAGATAGGCTTTTGTTTTTATTTTTTCATCTTAATAACCTGACAATCTTTTTAAATTCGATTTTTAATTAATAAAAATGTTTAATTTAAAATGAAATTACTTAATTGGTAGCAATAAATGAAAAAATGACGAAAAACAATTTTATAATTTAATATAATATATTTAATTTATGAAATATACATAATATTAGATATGATTTATTCAAAATTATAATTAAATATAATAATTTTATAATTATATTACTTAAAGGTCGAAAGAGATGAAAAAATGACGAAAAATACTTTTGTCCACCTAGCTCATACTAAGCGAAACACTGTGCGACATCCTGATTCAAGCCTAAGACAGCGGTTTCAGATGACGTATAGCCAGATGACACCAGAAACTCCATAAAGCGCTGCCATTTGTCAACACCGCAAGATCTCACACGCCGCTGGAAGAGACTCGGATGACATCGCGGAACTAGAGTACGAGTGGGGGTTGCGTAACCGGAGAACTGGAGGATATTTCGGCCAACTCATGACAATTCGCTGAATTCGGGGCATTGAAGGCATCACGAAATGTCACCCCGATTTCGTGGAAATTAAGCTGCACTTTGAGAAGGTTCGTTTTGAAGAAATCTTTAATACATGGCGTTGCAGCATTGTTCCTCTCGGGTGAAGGTCGTCCAACTTTGTACAGGTTCGATGAAGTCTTAGAAAAATAAATTAATTTTCTTAAATAAAACAATTCGTATTAACTTTAAAATTATATCACAGCTGAATGAAACTGCTCCTAAGTTGATTAACTTATGACGTATAATGAACTAAAAAGTTTTGTCATTTAATCATTAAAAGAAGTATTTGGTTTTATATTGGTTATAAAAATCAATATAAAAAAAGAATTTAATGCCTAATATAAGTGAAATGACTATTTAAAGTAATATAAAATCAATTTCAATCCCCTCGACTTCACGATTCATCTACTTATCCTCTCTTACCGTGATTATTCCGATTATAATGACACTACTATTAATTGATATTAATCTGCCGTGAGCTTTTAAATTGTTATTAAGGTATTAATTTTTTAAATTCGTTGGAAATCCTAACCGTTGGAAATCGTTAATTGAAGTTAAGTTGAATATTTTATTTACAAAATACAATAACAAACTTAGTTTACTAATAACTTGAATAATAATAAAATTAAGATGAAATATAATTACAGTTGACAGTGAAATTAATTTTGGCAGTTTTGACTATACCTAGTTTGGTTCAAGTTCCAGAAATAATTATTTTTTCCTCCAATCCCTCTAGAAAACTGCGAATACAATATCCTATGGTCTACATTTACGTTTTTTATAAAAAACTGATTTATTAGAAGCTTCTAAAATGAACCAATAGTTTTCACATCGAAATGTAAAGGTTTGGAAAGTTGACATTTATGCTTTTGAAGTTGACACATGCATTAATTTTTTATGATTTCTAATTGGTAATAAGGACTGCAATAAAAGTTAATATTTTTTTTATTTGTAAACTAGTAAATTCACAATGGAGACAAAATAAAATGTCTACACTTTAATTAGTTTATACAGAGAAAGCTTAAATAAGACAAAAAAACAACAAACATATTTAAACGAAAAATGAAATCATCCGGTTAAGTAAGTATGACAGGTAAATTTTAGTAATGGCCACAAGTTTCGTTTTTTACTGTTGGGTTTGCACAATTTTCGACTCTCCAATGATGAACTTCACTCTTCCAGTGCCCTTTTAGACAATTTAAAGATGGCCACATTCATTGGTTGGATGAAATGTTAGCATTTTGATAGAGTGCGGCTAATAGTCCCATTCAGGAATTATTAGCAATAGGAATTATTGGCAAGGCAATTTAGCTCTCAATGATCGATGGATAGAGCAAACTGGCTATAAATTGATAAAATAAAACACTTGCCATCCAGCCAGACTCAGACTTCCATAAACCACGCCCAGGTGGAACACTATTTGCTAATTCTGGGGGTGAGTTGACATCGATGTCAACTATTGAAATTAAGGTATAATTTCTGTTCTAATAGTTGATACCTACATTTAAGCCCTAAAACATAAATATATTAAAAAGGGTATCAAATTATACTCACGAACTTAATGAATACAATAAAAGTAATTTAAACATAATTAAATTCAAATAAACCAACTAAAAAGCATATTTAATTTGACTTCCGCCCTAATGAAACAGGTTAACAGAAACCAAGTTTTCAGGTAACTAGAAAATTCGTCATTATAGTTTTCACCAAACTAATGTCAAAGGCTGCTCAGCTAACCAGTAAAACTTGGCAAATTACCGCCCAATTTTGAACCAAAATAATCAACCCAGAATCTTTTTATTCACACTTTTTGTACAAAATGTCAACTATTGGAGCACTTTCAACTTATAGTACAGGTACCCTACTTAGTTTTATGTAATTTTAATCAGTATAAATTACAAAGCTAAGTGTACAATGTGCGTGCCGATAAAACTCAAAAACGACTCCACGTACGATGAAGAATGTTATATCGTTTCGTAGCCCTCCCTATACCCCCATGAAGAAGGTTTCCGGTTTTATCTTAAGGGTGTAATAATGAAGAGACAAGATCTGGAATTTAATGTCTCTCGCAATGACGGACGGGTCAGGGGCAGAAAAATTTATTTCGAGCTCCAGACTACAAGGAAGCGCTAGGTTGTGGTTCATTCAATGTTTATTGTTCATTCATTCAGTTTGTAATGTTTCTTTGCTTTTTCCAGCTGTTCTTTTTAAATTTAACGAAATTAAGCTCAAATAATTAGTTTTTCCTTTGTGTTTTAAAGTAAAATAATTATTTTACATCTCAGCAATGAATTAGAAAACCAACTGTATTCCTTAACAAATTAATTTTTACATTAGAAGGTCAATTGATCAACACTTTACATTTAATTTAATGTGATGTAAAATTAACTTAAGTGAGAATTTTAAATTTAGTGGTAAAAAAAAGAGATAAAGCGTCTATGTAAATCGAAAATAAAAGTCTGTAAAGTCTTCTGAGTTTATTCATAAATAAAAAGTTGGTTTGGTTTGATTAATAAATAAGCCTTTTATTTGACAGAATGTCCAACTCCCAATTCAAAATTTCACATTTTTATTTAGCTTTTTTTTTTAATTTTTTAACTTCCACTTACCTATATATGAAATATATAGTAAGTGGAAGTATTGCGATCGTGAAAAATTTCGACTTCCGGTTTTCAACGGAAATACACGTTTTGGGACCCCCTGAGTCGAAATAACCAAGTCCCGCGAAATGGTCTGTGTGTGTGTGTGTGTGTGTGTGTGTGAACAGACTAGCTCAAAAACTATAAACCGTGGGAACCTAAAATTGGGTATTTAGTGTATGTATATGCCCGCGATGTGACAGCAAAAATTTCATCAAAATTGCTCAAAGGGAGGGGGTACTTTATTTAATAACTTTTTACGTTTTTTTCGATTTTCTCAAAAACGGCTCTAACGATTTTGATTAAACTAAGTATTTGATCTATTTATATGCCCGAAATATGACTGTAAAAATTTCATCAAAATTGATTAACCGGAGGGGGGACTTTACTTAATAAATTTTGTATCATTTTCACGTTGTTTTTTTTACTTACTCAAAAACGGCTTTAACGATTTTGATCAAACTGGGTATATGATGTATGTATATGCCCGGGATACGACTGTAAAAATTTGATCAACCGGAGGGGGGGACTTTACTTAATAAATTTTGTACCAATTTCACGTGTACATATTTTTTATTTACTCAAAAACGGCTTTAATGATTTTGAAGAAACTAGATTTTTGATGTATGTACATACCAAATATGTAAAAGCCAACATTTCATCAAAATTAGTCCAACTGAGGGGGCACTTTAATTCATGACTTTTTTTCCAATTTTTACCTTTTTTTCGATTATCTCAAAAACGGCTTTAACGGTTTTTATCAAATTCGTCATGTTTAATGAAAATTAGGTTTTCTTTAATATCAGGTAAGCTTTATCATTATTAAAATGTGTTGAGGTAGCTTTTTTTTGGGGGGGGGTCCTTTTTTGTTTGTTTGTTTCTTTCTTATAAAGTTGCTTTGTTTTTGTTTACATGGAGCAATTAACTGTCTCTCGTTACGCCTATAAATAAGAAATGGCTAAAAATGAGATATGATAAAAATAAAGAAAACATAAGGAGGAGAAAAAAAGAAAAATATTCAGTCAACTCATAAAACTCGTTGAGCCCACGCATGCGGAGTACGCCTTTAGGGACAGACCATTGTTAATAATTAAAGCCGTTCTGTTCATTTCAGAAGTGGCAATTAACGAAACGCATTAATTTCTAATCTAAGTAAGTTGGTAAGTGAAAGTTGTGTGTTGCGCGCACGCACCAGATTTTTTTTTTACAGAAATATTAAAATATAACAGTTTACTAAAATAAACACACAAAACAAAAAGTTAAGAATTTTCTTACTGAGAAATATTATGGAAAGTATTATTCTGATATACATCTTATAATAAAAAATCTGTAAAAAAAATTGTAAGGACGTATCCGATTATTACGACTTAAGGAGTAGTTGTAAATTTATTTTAAAAAAAAGAAAAACTTCAAATATGGCTATTTATACATTTTTCAATCAATAAATGATATTAAAGATAAAATAAACAGTTTGAAAGTAATTACCAGGGTTGTTTGTGTCTCATACTTTGTAAAGTAATTTATTTATTTATTTTATTTATTTATAACAAAATGGGCTCTTCAACCATTTGGGTCATTTTAGCCCCCATGGAACATTTGCAAAAGTATGAAGAGAAATATCAAAGAGCAAAAATTAAAATACAATAGTAACATAAAAATTATGGGTGACACCAAACAGAATAAAGAAGTTAGTATCGCTAAAAGAATTTAGGTGTTGCTTCGGAAGAGAATAAAGGATAATATTATAAATGAAAGTTAATAAAGAAAAAAAATACATTAAAGTTGGACATGGGTTCTACCACTCTTAATTTGTTGTCCCTCATCCGAACCAATCGCCTTGCCATTTCTCTCACGCCTTTTGCTTTACTAAGGCAACAACTTCTATGGCGAGTGCATCGGTAACTGGCCCTCCTTATTTAATACCTCTTTTTTATGATGAGCAAATTGATGATAATGAATAAGTGTATATTTCCTTCGAGACAACGGCTGCGCCTACTCCATCCTCTGTTTTGGAATCATCGGTGTATAAATATTCCTAGTCGGGTTGGTTTTGTTGAAATTCTGCGAACTCCAACATCCTCAGCTTTGATCCAAGGCCCTTATTATGTTTTACCTTGTGAATCTCAGGAATTGGTAACAAACAGGGAGCTATCTGCAATTTTCGACATTCCAAAATTTAGGGGAAGGGTTCAAGATCGAGATTTGTTATGTGTACTGGTCATCTTTCCGGTAGTGACCGTTTGGCTTGTGAGCTTACGGAACATTTCGTTTAAAGGGTGATGAGGCTGTGATATTACCCTAAGGTAGTAAGCCAAGTCTAGGATCTCCCTTCGTATTTTCAATGGCATTAGACCAGCCTCTACTTGGAGACTCGCTATGGGGCTTGAACGAAATACTCCTATAGCAACTCGCAGAGCTGTATTTTGGACCGTTTCTAGCATCAATAACAAAGTTTTGTTATTCGCGGAACCGTATACTACACACGCATAATCTAGTTTACTCAGAATGAGTTTTTTATCTAGCCGGATCATGCTGCTTCTATCCGCACCCCAGTTGTGATTACTTACAGTTTTTAAGATATTTAAAGATTGTAAACAATTTGACTTTAGATCTTTAATATAAGATGTCCATGTTAAAGAGCGATCTAAAATGACACCCAGATATATATACCATTTGTTGATTAGGTTATATCTTCTTTTGATGGTGAAATTTCGGTTTTTCGTAAATACAATTGCCTGCGTTTTGCTAACGGTTATCTCGAAGCCCCGTGTGTTGAGCTACGAAGTGATATTTGTTAATAATATCAACCTTGTTAAGGTTTCTTGTAGAATATCATGAATAAGCGTAGTGTGTTTCCCCTTGACGTAAACCAAAATATCATCAGCAAAATTTTTACTGGCGATCTTATCTCAGTTGCAACCCCATTTATTGCAAGGTTAAATAAAATTGGACTCAATACGCTGCCTTGAGGAACACCACTACGTTGATCAAATTATCTTGACACAGCGTTACCGGATCTTACATAATATTTTATTTTGCTTAAAAAGTTGGATAGAAATCGAAACATTTCACCGGTTATTGCATACTTAATTAGTTATTTTAGTATGTATTTTTTATTTACCAAATTGAATGCATTTTTCAGATCTAAGAACGCAGCTAAGAGGAATTCCTTTGATCCTTCTGTAAAGTAATCTTTGGCTATAAAATTTGAATTTTTTAACCTAAAATCAGTTTATACACATTGATGTAAAATGAACAGTTGATTACGTCTCTGAGCCGAATGTTTACAATTAGACATGCACTTGGTCAGTAGTTTGGCAGTTATCACAGGTAAAAAATCATTTTTGTGGATTAAAAGTTATTCGAAACGTACATTGGGCAATCTCACAGACATTTCAATATTCGTATTAATTTATCAATAAAAATATACATTTGCAGTTACTCTATCTACATATTTAAATTACAAATACATTACTCTATCTACGTATTTGTAGTTATATATTTTATAAATGTACGTACCCCTCCTGATCTGTTTATATGTATTTAGTAATTTTCATGTATGTTTTCTAATTATTATGCTAAATATTTTTCATATTTAGTTACAAGCTTTTTAAAAATACAGTTACATACAAACATAACTACCTATTTGGCCCTTATCTAAAATTAAAATCCGTTTCATCGCATGGAGATGAAATATTCGAAAATCCAAGATTTCCGCTATTTCTGATTATAAGTATATTCATATGATTAGCTGTGAAATCATGCAGCCGTAAAACGCATTTTTCAACAATAATCTATAAATAATATATATGTAATAACTTATGCAATGTATATCACACAAAACCCTGAGAAAAGCCGGGTATATAATAAAATGAAAAGCAAAAATCAATTATTTATTTTTGAAATGAATACCTGTTGCCATGTTTTATCGCATTATATGTCAGGATCATAAGCGAGGGGGTAATAGAGGTTCCATAACTTGTGGTTTCTGTTACTTTCAAATGTCATACATCGACTGGTTGTGTTGCCAGGCGACAAGGAAGAGGCTATATAGAGTCATTACCCCCAACCATCATCCAGCTATCAACGATACTTTTATTTTTATTACACTACCTAGTTATATATACATACATAGAATTGAGTTATAGTTATTTTACCTTGCGTCAGTGCTATAATATATACTTCTTGTATAGTCCCCGAGAACTGATTAATATGTAGCGCGTTTCGCAATATGATGTTATCTACCCTCTATGTGAGTTAGCATGTCATTGCCGAAGTTAATTTTTGTATGCACGCCTACGGTATACAATATACAGGGCCGTATATAACCATTGCTCATTTCCAGGTATTATTATCCAGTTCACAGGTGGAAGCTAATTCCAGTTATTGTCTGCCCCGGGTCAGTTCTCAGACGAGAGTAGGTAACATTCTCTTACCGGGCCGATTCATTAAGCCCTCACTAATTACGAAATAGCCCCGATGTCGAAACTAAGTCAGCTACATCATAATTCTCAAATAGAATAGGAGGAATCAACATGGTGTATTGTATCAGAACGCCAAAGATGCCCATAAATAAACACCTGTTAATCATCTTTTACTTCTTTACACATGTTGAAATTTCTTCTGCCCATAAAGTCTTGTTTCTTTTAATAAAAAATTTCTTGTTCTTGAGGTATAAGTTGTAGGTGGTTCTTGTTTTTAAGCGTAGCTATTTCACGATTATGTGCTAAAGGCAGAGTTGAGCATAATCGAATATTTTTTTAATTTGAAATACGAATAAAGGATAATTTTTATACGTTATTTCAAAATTTATAAACGACACATCGGATTATTTAACATTTATTTGTTATTTGATTATTCATTATTTGCATTGAAATATTAAGAAACGTAATATTTAGACTTCGTTATTTTATCATATTTCATATGAAACGAAAAATGTTTTGTTCAATAACGAACGGATAAACCGTTGAAAGTTTAAGACGGGAGACGGAGTTTCTACTGTAGTTATTACGAGTTTCTACTATTGCTATTATCATTCGTTACTATGAAACGATTTTTTTTTCAGATGAAAATATTTTCTAATATACATTGGTTTAAATAAAAAGAGGATTAAGTAAATAAATAGCGTTTATTTTTAGGAAAGTTGTATAATTAATGTTGTCACCGAACCACCATAGTTATTTAGCATACAAATAGTCCACTGTTCGAGAAAATAAAAATTATCTCCTTATTTTCTCAATAATGGTTTTGTTCTTTTATTTTCCGTAATGGATGCAGAAGAAAATATGCATAGCATCGTTAGAATGTTTCAACAAAAAAGCATCTGTCTGATGCCAAGGTACTGTGCCAACTGTACCTGTAATAGTTGACAGTTTAAGAAAAAATTATGTATTATTGACACTGTTAACCAATATATTGATGTTAGGATAATCTTTGTTATGAATTTAGTTAGGCCAATCCCTCTAGAAAACTAGGAATACAATATCCTATGATCTACATTTACGGTTTTTATTAAAAATGATTTATTAGAAGCTTCTAAAAAGAACCAATAGTTGACACATCGAAATGTAAAGGTTTGGAAAGTTGACATTTATGGTTTTAAAGTTGACACATGCATTAATTTTTGATTTTCTATTATTTTAATAGGTAATAAGGACTGCAATAAAATTTAATATTTTTTTTTATTTATAAACTATAAATTCATAATGGAAACAAAATTTCCACAATTTAATTATTTTATACACAAGAAGTTTAAATGAGAAAAAAAAGAAAACAAACATATTTAAACAAAAAATGAGATCATCCAATTAAGTAAGTATTATAAATAGTTTTTAGTAATGGCCAGAAATTTCGTTTATTTAATGTTGGGTTTGCACAATTGTTGACTCTCCAATGGCGAACTTCACTCTTCCAGTGCTCTCTTAAACAATTTAAGATAGCCGCATCCATTGGTTGGATGAAATGTGTAGCATTTTGATAGAGTGCGACTAATAGCAAGTATCCCTTGTTCTTTGCCGAATTTGGAAGTGGGTAGAGTCAGATGAGACGCGTGTCCCTTCAGGAATAGGATTATTGGCAACGCAATTTTGCTCTCACTGATCCATGGATAGAGCACACTACCTAAACATTCATAAAATAAGACACCTGACATCCAGCCAGACTCAGATTTCAACAAACCACACCCAGATGGAACAGTATTTGCTAATTCTGGCGATAGCTGACATCGATGTCATCTATTGAAATTATGAAATAATTTCTATTCTAATAGTTGACACCTACATTTAAGCCCTAAAAGGTTGTGTAAATATATTTAAAAGGATATCAAATGATTCTCATGAACTTAATGAATACCATAAAAGTAATTAAAACATAATTGAACTCAAATAAACGTATTAAAAAGCTTATTTAACATGACTTCCACCCTAATGAAACAGGGTAGCAGAAACCAAGTTTTCAGGCCACTAGAAAATTCGTTATTATAACCTCCCACGAATAAGTTTGAGTTTTCATCAAACTAAGGTCGATGCATTAAATGCATCACAGCAAATTAGTATAATTGGCAAATTACCGCCAAATTTCGAACCAAAATAATAAACCCTAAATCTTATTATTCACACATTTTGCACAAAATGTCAACTATTGGAGCACTGTGAAATTATGGTACAGTTACCCTAATCAAAACGTAACTTAAAATTTTATATTCTCGAATAAAACACGACGCACATCCGAAGATTATAGATAAAATACAACGAATAACCATGATCCGTCATCTGTCATCCGTTATCCGAAAATAATTGCCGCCCAACTCAGCCTAAAGCAACTGGGAAAGGTAGGGTTGGGTTATGTATCGGATTTTGACATTTTATATTTCTAAAAGTATTTTTTATTTTTATTTTTTCAACTTCAACATTTCGGCCCTAACTCGGCCCCCTACATTTGCATTAGTTTAAACTTTCCTCCGTAAATTGTTGGTCTTATATTTGCACCATCCACTTTTGTTTCGAAGTGGCGACCGAAAAAAATTCTTTTTGTAGATATAGTGCCGAAAAAGCTTTTAAGATTTCTATGAAGCTTCGTTATACCTTTCTACTTGACGCAATTTAAATTTATGTCAATGATTTT
Source organism: Aelia acuminata (assembly GCA_911387785.2). Taxonomy (NCBI): domain Eukaryota; kingdom Metazoa; phylum Arthropoda; class Insecta; order Hemiptera; family Pentatomidae; genus Aelia; species Aelia acuminata. The sequence continues at coordinate 49,545,849 of OU426978.1, read as the reverse complement.
AATTTTATGTATTTTAAGTTAACGATCAATTAATAACAATTTGTGTCTACTCCTCCCCCAAAAATGACAGAGGGTTTATTTCTGTGATTTCATGTTTTGATCTTTCAGGTTGTTTTGATATTGGTTCCGTTTCCTTTAACAAATCCGATATATTTTTCATAATGGGACAAAATCTTTGGACTGCCGGAAGCCATTCTACAATAATTCGCATCGTTTATCCTTTTCCCTTCGTTCTTCCACTTCCGAATCCATAATTATCCTCAGTATCTTTCATGGTGACATTATTTTAACGTGATTAAACACGCTAAGCATTTCCATCTACAATTTAGCGAATTCCATCCAGTTCTTGTTCCACATAATTGTATAATAATCAGTTTATTCTTGCAGCTTCTCATTTTGCTGATGGTTTCTTTTTAATCGCTTTATTTTTCGGCTTTAAAACATGGTTTTCGATGCCCCATAGGGGCTTTCGAGTTAAACTTGTCGTATTAAGATCTTTAAAATGAGTCCAAATTAGATTTTTTTTTTCGAAGTGCAAAAATAGGTGTCCGTTAGAGTTAAACGACAATTTTGCCATTCGAACCCCTTAGGGGTTACATTTTTGAAATTCCTTTCTTAGCGGTTACCTAAAATCTAAATTCCGAACTTCAACTTTCTATCATTAGTAGTTTTTGCTCTGCATTGATTCTATCAGTCAGTATATATATGGAGAAGAGTTCGAAATAAACACGCACCATCCCCAATCATAGGAATCACAGTGTGCATAATTTGATTACCACTAATATTTAAATAATCATTAGCCATATTTTATGTGAATGTCTATTTCAATAATATTGTAACGTTAAATCGATATTCAAATAAAAAACGTATGGTTTAAAATCTCAAAACTAGATTTCCGTTTGAGTTAAACGACAATTTCGCCATTTAAGCCCCTTATGGGTTACATTTTTGAAATTCCTTTCTTAGTGGTTACCTACATCGCGATTAAAAGCTAAATTCCGAACTTCAAGTTTCTATCACTAGTAGTTTTTGCTCTGCGTTGATTCTGTCAGTCAGGACAAAGCCTCTTATATATATATATATATATATATATATATATATATATATATAGATTTATTTATATATTACAAATTTTTACTATTTATAATTTTTTTTTTAATTTATTACTTATCTATTTTTTAATCTTCAAGATAGGCCTTGATAGTAGCAGATTCTCCACCTACCTACTAAGGATGGCCTGTTTGTACTGTTAAGGGTAGAAGTAATTTGTAGGAATTAAATTTGATTTCTGAAATCTCTACCTTCTTAAATTGGAGTGTATGGGGTTGAAACAAATTTATTAATTAATGAATTTCTTCTTAATATCATTTATATTTTCTTGGCACTTGTCACGACGATTTCTCAGAAGAAAAGAATATTACTTCTGTCATCATATATATACAAATAAATTTAAATATATACTTCATCAATTGCATGTTTGGGTTTAGGTCAGCCCTTACTACATAATTTTTGACGGGCATATAAAATGTGACGAATTTTATTGCCGAAACCTTGTGGGATACATTGATCACCTTTCAACCAAAAGGTAAAAGGTATGGAATATTAATTGGTAGAAAGATTCACAAATTAATAATTGATAGAAAATTATTTTTTATGAATGTAGCCTATTCTAAAAGTTTAATTTTAATGACAAAGCATTTATTAGATCTTATGATAACACAAGATTGAAGTTTTCAATTATGTGCTGCGGATGCTCAGTTTCATCGTATACTTCACTTTTTTTTATGGTGGCAGGTTGGAAAAAAATCTAAAAACTGTTTTAGAAATTCAAACTTTATTAAAAAAAGTTATTAAAATATCGCACTAGTATTTCTAAAGTGACACAACTCAAAAATTGGTGTTCTTGAGTTATGACTATGAAAGACATTGGTAAATATCTCTTTATCAGTCATCACAACTGTATCAACCTAGCTTCAGAGCTTGTCCGCCGGAAGGCACTTGTGTCACTCTTGCTGCCTTAATGCTATCGCCCCTACATAGGCAAGAGTGACAAATTTTGAGTTGTGTTAAATTTTGAGTTGTGTCACTTTAGAAATACTAGTGCGATATGTTGTTCTTTGGATGATCCACTGAAATAAAATTATTTGTATTGTCTTAATTATTTTTTGGGGTAAAAGTTTAGAGAGTGTGTTCCTGAAAGCCTCTTGTTTAACTAAATGCAAAGAGGTTATTATTATTACTATACCAAGAAATTCTAAAGTTCCAATACAAGGCATAATGTTAGGCAACTACATAGGTGTATAACTTCAGTTGACTAACTTCATAAAAGTTCAGTTCATATAAGTTCAGTTCACTAACTTCAGTTGACGCCTAGATCGTAACATTTTCTTGGCATATCTGCTCATCCTCAAGAAGGACTTAGCACTCACCCTGGAAAAGCAAATAGTTGGGTCGAAGAGGACTCACTATTCAACTGGAGTTGGGAAAAGTCAGCTCAGCGAATAATGGTAAACATTCACGTCCGCTTCCCACCGCTTGCGCAAGGGGCCACCCTAGTCTTCCGTGGATGGCCTCTTCTGCAATACCAACCCGCTAATACTTGTAATAATTAGTAGTTAACAATAAATAGGTCAATAAATGAAAAAAAAAATAACATCAACGTCATGCTTCGTTTTGTTTGCTTCTTATAGATTCTTTAATTATTTCAAATAAAATCTAATCCATTTAGAATTTTTAATATTTTTTAATACAGACTACCATGCTATACAACCCATTGGAGTAACTTATGGAAGCCTTTTTTATTTTTAAATGATTAAAAGTTTAATTCCAGTAGTAATATTTTCCATATCCAATCAAACGGATGTTGCTGATTTTTAGGTTATTTGTTGCATGCATCAATGTAAAGAAAAATAGGATTTTTTTTTTGGACTAACGGTTTTTGAGATACATTTTTTTTAGGCCATTAGCAAAATTAAAAAAAATCAAAGCAGCAAAACTTTTCCTTACCTTATTTTTTATTTTTATTTTTTTTTTCGGTCCACCCCTTCCTCGCCGTATAGGCTATACGGGGTTTCCCGGGCCAGGGGAGAGGGTGGGGGATTAATGCCGAGTATTATTAAATTTCCCCTGGCTCCGGGTTTTGAACTTGCTATCTTCTGGTTCTCAAATCATCTGTACGGTTGTCAGTGGCAACGCGTATTTTGTAACGCGTTTGGCCACTCGGCCATCCCGCCACCCGACTTTTTTTTTGTTTGTTTGTTTGTTTAACGTCCATTTTTATGCTGCTTAGGCTAATCGGACGATGCTACAATGGGAGTCCTAAATTTTGCCTATCCAGGTATAATTAGGATAGGGATCTTTAACGAGTACCTGACATCGTACAGGCTCGGGACCTCCATTTTACGTCCTATCCGAGGGACGGCATAGCTAAGGATTTTTTACTCCCATTAAAAAATCCTAGGGCCACCGCTGGAATTGAACCCGCGATCTTTAGTATTGTAGGTTGCCATGCTAACCACAACACCACAGGTGACCCCCGACTTTTTTTTTTTCCGTTTCCTTACCAAGATATTAAATGTGTATTAAGGGAAAGTATTGCAATCGTGAAAAATTTCGACCGGTTTTCAATGGAAATACGCGTTTTGGGCTCCCCTGAGTCCAAATAACCAAGTCCCGCTAAATGCTCTTTGTGTGAACAGACTATATCAAAAACTATGAATCGTACGAACCTGAAGTTGGGTATTTGATGTATGCATAAGCCTTCGATATGACAAAAATATTTCATCAAAATTGATCAAACGGAGTGGGCAATTTATTCCTTAAATTTTTTACGTTGGTTTTTTTTTCGATTTTCATAAAAACGACTCTAATGGTTTTGATTAAACCCGTCATGTATAATGAAAATCAAGTATTCTTTAATATCAGGTAGGTTTTTCATCATATAAATGTTCTGAGGGGGCTTAAATGGGAAGGAAAAAATAAAATCCTATATATTACCGTTGATTTTGTTTATACGGAGAAATTAAATGTCTCTCTTTATGTCTAAAAATATGAAATGGATAAATATGAAAGAAATCGATAAAATTTAGTGGGGGAGAAAAGAAAAATGTTCAGGCAACATTTATGTAAAACACGTTGAACACACACATGCGCAGTATGTCATTAAGGAAAGACCACTGTTTATATGTAAAGGCGTTATGCTCATGGGAAAGAGTTGTCAACGTGTTTTGGGACATACATATTTAATAGTAATTATTTGGTCTATGGTCCTAGTGTTTTGGAAAATACATATTTAATGGTAATTATTTGTTTCTATTGTCCTAGTATAATTACATACTAAATGAAGTTTTCAGCTACTAAATGGAGAATTATAAAATCAGACGTGATGTAGTATTATGCTTGCAATTACATATTATTATAAATAAAAATAAAGCCTTTTTTAACAATAAAAACCATTTTCGTACTTTAGATAGTAGATGCTCAAATTAATTAAAGCAGTTTACGGAGTAAAACACATATTGTACAAGATGATCTTTAAAAATCTGGTGCGTGCGCGCAACACACAACTTTCACTTACCAACTTACTTAGATAAGAAATTGACGTGTTTTGTTAGATTTCATTTCCCAAAATCACACATTTTTCTACATTCATATCTTATTTTTATTAATCGTTAAAGCCATTTTTGAGTAAATAAAAAACCCCGTGAAAATGATACAAAATTTATTAAGTAAAGTCCCCCCTTCGGTTGATCAATTTTGATGAAATGTTGGCTATCACATATTTGGCATATACATACATCAAATACCCAGTTTGGTCACAATCGTGAAAGCCGTTTTTGAGTAAATAAAAAAAGCACGTAAAAATGATACAAAATTTATTAAGTAAAGTGCCCCCTGCGGTTGATCAATTTCGATGAAATTTTCACAGACATATCTCGGGCATATAAGTAGATCAAATACTAAGTTTAATCAAAATCGTTAGAGCCGTTTTTGAGAAAATCGAAAAAAACTTAAAAAGTTATTAAATAAAGTACCACCTCCCTTTGAGCAATTTTGATGAAATTTTTGCTGTCACATCGCGGACATATACATACACTAAATACCCAATTTCAGGTTCGCAGGGTTTATAGCTTTTGAGCTAGTCTGTTAACACACACACACACACACACACACACACACACACACACACACACAGACCATTTGGTTAATTGGACTCAGGGGACCCCAAAACGTGTATTTCCGTTGAAAACCGGAAGTCGAAATTTTTCACGATCGCAATACTTCCACTTACTATATATTTCATATATAGGTAAGTGAAAGTAAAAATTAATTTTATGAATGATGATTTATAAGGTTTTATAATAATAATTTACATTTTCTTCATTATTATAATTCTCGATTTGTATTTGATGTAAGGCTAATGGTTACAAAATGTTTTTGGTTAACATGTCTTTTGCTGTTGAGAAAATCAAAAAACACGTAAAAATGTTACAAAATTTATTAAGTAAAATCACCCCTCCGGTTAATCAATTTTGATGAAATTTTTACAGTGATATCTCGGGCATATAAATACATCAAATACCCAGTTTGATCAAAATCGTTAAAGCCGATTTAGAGTAAATAAAAAAAACACGTGAAAATGTTACAAAATTTATTAAGTAAAGTCCCCCCTCCGGTTAATCAATTTTGATGAAATTTTTACAGTCATATCTCGGGCATATAAATAGATGAAATACTCAGTTTAATCAAAATCGTTAGAGCCGTTTTTGAGAAAATCGAAAAAAACCTAAAAAGTTATTAAATAAAGTACCCCCTCCCTTTGAGCAATTTTGATGAAATTTTTGATGTCACATCGCGGGCATATACCTACACTAAATACCCAATTTCTGGTTGGCACGGTTTATAGTTCTTGAGCTAGTCTGTTCACATACACACACACACACACACACACACAGACACACACACAGACCATTTCGCGGGACTTGGTCATTTCGACTCAGGGGACCCCAAAACGTGTATTTCCGTTGAAAACCGGAAGTCGAAATTTTTCACGATCGCAATACTTCCACTTACTATATATTACATATATAGGTAAGTGAAAGTAAAAATTATTATTTAGTTTTCAAACTTTAGTTCCTTAATAGATTTCTGAACGAAATATTAAGTGGTTCTAGAGGAACAGTAATCCGTTTTCGGAAAGGCATAAGTGACAAACATGTGAATATTAAGTTTTAATTTAATACGAGCTGTAAAGAAACCTATCGATTCACCTTTACGAATATTAACAGAAAGCAACACAGTGAAAAAAACACAGTAAAAAAAATGACTATTGATGGTATTAGGATTTTTTAAGGTCCCTAATAATAATTCGACAAGTATTGTGAGGGCTTCCAAGTTTTTTTTAATAATCCATATTATAAACAAATAATATCCTATATTATAAACAAATAATATCGATATCTGAAATTTTTTTGGGTTCATTTATTTGACTATTTGAAGTATGTACTCGGTTTTCAATTAATTACCACCAATTTTTTTTAACGTCTGAAGAAAGCGATAGAAAAATTTAAATAAATAAGACTAGTATATTACTAATAAAAAATAAAAATAAAATATATGTCCAGAATGTCCGTCTTTAAAGCCTGGTAATGAGTTTAACACGTTTTAAATTTATCGAGCCAAAAGCTATTACATTTGAACAAGGAGGATTTAACTGTTACAGAATGGTATTTCAATGTAAGAGTATTTTTTCAGTTATCTGGAATACCATGGGTCAAATTGAAAAAAAAGAAGGTATGTTTCCAAGTTTGTTTGCTGAATATTGTTTATTATGATCAAATTATATTGTTTATTCTGCTTAGTTGTTCTTTTTAATGGATAAATGATATTTCCTTATAATATTATATTTCATTTTTACGGTATATTGTATTGAAGTTAGACTTGCTTGGAACAGCAAGTAAACATTATAGCATACATTGTTTCAGTATCCTACTCTCTTTGAGTGGCATTCTATTTTCCTTCTAGGAAGCGACACAGATATTTGTCATATAATGGCATGCCAGTTATCCAAGTTGACATATCAATGTATTCTTTTTGTTCTCATTGCTTAGGAGGGAAATGGAGTAGTAAATAATTTTTCGGTACCTATGTAATCTTCCATATAACCGTTTCTTATTTAACTCAATCTATAACGGCTCCCTGAATTGATCGTTCCGATAACTGATAAGTTTGGATAATCGACACTTCAGTGTATCATTATTGTATTAACTTGGGTTTAATAATTCTTTAACTGATATTTATATATATTTAATAGAAAGAAATAAACATTTTTCCTCTGAAATAAATTCATCCCCAATCCCCCATGGCTCTCCCACATATTTTTTCAATATAAATATTTTTTCAATGGTCAGAATCACCTCTGCCGTCTACAATTCGTCTATTAGGCAGATACCTTTGCATCCAAAGAAATAGATGTTGAATGAGTTATTTTAGATTATTATTTTATTAAGTTGTATGTACGATTATTATTTTATAAATATTTTATGAGTTGTTTTGGATTTAACTCATAAAATATTAGGAATAACATGATTTATTTTAAAACTTTTATTTTTATATTTTTTCCATTAAAGCTCAATTCAATTTCATTTCAAACAATTATTTTGATACCTTCATGTTTGAGAATAATTAAACGTTAGAACTGAAATGATATCCCTGGGAATAATCCTATCAAAGGATTATTATTGATTAAAAATTTTTATTCAAAATAATCAGGGAATGGGTGAACATTCGCTCAATTTTTCTAATTATTATAAAAAAAAAGGTTTATAATCACAACCTTGGAAGATAAGTTGTTTTGAAACTCACAGTTTAATCCTAGTTCCTTGGAAACTAACTTTTGGTGAACGTTTGGAGAAAACCTTTCATCCTTTGAAGGTTTTAGAACTATTTCTTAATTAGTTTTTTAAATAATGTTGAAATAAAATCATTTCAAAAATGTAGAACTACTATAACATAACTTTTTCGATTCCCGCTTTCAACTTTCCTTGAGTTTGATCCCGTTTGTTGTATGTAGATTCACTCCACTTCCTACCTATTTCTTTTTTACTAATATCAGTCAGCTCAGAATCAGACAATCACTGAAGATAGTTCTTTGGGTTAATGAATGACTCGGGTTTGATGCATGACAAGAACTTCTCTATAACAGCATGCCGCTAGCGGTGAACTTTCCTTCGTTCAAAATACAACATAATTGGAAAGGACACTCACTGTGGTGTGATTCCCTCATAGAAGAAAGGGATTCCGCTGTTCCTTCCTTCCGGAAATCTGTGATGTCGAGAGAAAGGCTAATGCTGCCTCTTAACGCCGTTTGGAAAAAAATACGATATTATTATAAAATAAATAGGGAGCCGTTGGAGGATTTTTCTGTGATAGCGGTGAAAGGGCACTGCTGGCTTCCTACTTCAACGGGACTTGAATCACCAGAAAAGCGTGTAAATGCAGAATAATAATATTTTACAGTTTACCGATTCATCATTATCCTGCCTGTTCCGGGGTTATATATGTTGATAAAATAATAATATAATATATCTAAGATTGTGGTGCTTGAAAGATTTATTCTATATCGTGTTACTTAAAGATGAATAATATTTACATATTAAATGCAATCCTTTTATAGCAATCACAACTAATAATAACTAAATTAATTTCTTTATTGATTGAACTTCAATTAGCAATGAACTAATTGGAATGGAAACTTCATTATTCTAGAATTAGAAGGTAAATTGAAGTGACTTTACTAATGACGATGCTAAGGAACACGATTGAATATTGGAGAAAATGAGATTTATTTTTCATTCCAGCTAGGTGAGGAAGTATATACATCACCTCTACTTGCAAAACTTCAGTACACAGAAACTATAACAAATTCAAGGCTTCTAGAAATAAATTTCCATATACATAATTCATCAATTGATATAAATGTTATTTGAATTTGTAAATGAGTTATTTTCAAATCTATCAAGTTTTCAACCAACTTGAGCCCTGGAGTGACCATTGTTCCCAAATTACTTGTAATCTGTATATTATAACAATACTGAACTCGGACTTGATAATTTTTATGAACGTTTGTAAAATTGTTAATCGATCAAAGCAAGTAGTTATATATCATTGTAATATCTGAGGCGAATACAATGAAATTCGCAATTTTCTGTTTCTTTTAGTAATTTATCCTGCCAAGAAGTCCTGTTAAACCCGTCAATATTCTGTGGTATCCTGTATGCTTTATTTTTACGAAAAAAAAAATATTTTATTAGTTTATTTTATCAATATTTCCGTAATATCCTATTCCACTCTTGAGGTTTGGTTGGGTTTGTGTCATTTTTTCTAGACTTTTCCCCTTGAATCTATTTTACTTTCCTAATTACTTTCTTACATACTTTCCTATTTTACTTTCCTTATTACTTATTTTACTTTCCTATTTTGCTTTATATATGTTTTTTTCTTTTTCTATTTTTTTCACCGTATTTTCAAAACAAAACAACCGATTTTAACGTATTGATATTTATTTTATTTATTTACATATGTTAACTTGAGACATTTTTATTAAATTTTTAACAATATTCCGATAACCACCTCTGATTCAGTACGCTATCTCGGCCTTTACATGGACAAACGACTGACTTGGAAAGACCATGTTATACGCAAAAGAAAAGAACTGAACCAGCGGTATGGACTTCTTTCAAGGCTACTTGACAGACGATCAAAATAATCTGCGACAAACAAATCAACCGTTTATAAAGTACTGCTTAAACCACTTTGGACTTAAACCACTTTGGGTATTGAGCTATGGGGAACAGCCAAAAAATCTTATATACGACTCATACAGTCATTTCTATTAAAATACTAAGAAATATATACTTACAGATACCCCCTTTTATGTCACTAATGAGACCTTACACACTGACCTTGAAATTCCTTACGTTGAAGAAACAGCAATAGAGCGCTACCGTAACTTTCATGACAGACTTACTCTAAATTCCAACCCACTAACACAAGCTCTACACACTCCCACAAACTCTTATAATCCGCCAAGAAGATTGTTGAGGCGTTGGTCAAGAGATTTTCTGCATTAAACAGTTATCTTGCAGTTTTCTCTTACATTTGTCAACTTATTCGATTTTGCTTTGTTCTTGTATTTCTGTTGGTTAATTCCTTTTGTTTGTGTGTGTTTGTTTTGTGTTTTGTGTTTGTTTTTTTGTGTTTAGTGTTTTTCATTCTTTCATATTATAAGTCATGTCAGCATATTTGCTTATTACGCAAGTAGATAGCAAATTTAATAAAAATGTCTCAAGTTAACATATGTAAATAAATAAAATAAAATTTTTACTTTCCTAACAATTTTACTACATTTTACTGGAATCTAAGAGAATATTTCACTTCAAGGACATAACAAATTTAATACGTATTACAGATGTCTGAGACACTAAGTTCACATGATCGGAAGTTTTGTGAGGAAGTTTATGTAATTACTTTCATCATTATCTCATTCTTCAAAGTTTTTAATTTAATAAACAATTCTTTTTTACAAATTTTACTTCAAAGTCGTAAAACATTCCTATTTCGTTGAGTAACTTTTGGAGTCTAGAGTTATATCTGGCCCATTATTTTTTCTCGAGTAATGTCTGACAAGGAGGTTTCAATATTTCTTTTATAATTACAATGTATTAAATATATTTAATTATCAACATTTTGGAGACGGCACTTAAAATATCGCTAGAAAGCTCTAAATGAAGGAAGCTATTTATACATTCAAGGTCACCCAAGATTACAATTATTATTTTTTATCTTTTAATTTCGACTTTTAAACAATTTAAACTAAGGTTTCTCAATTAAAGAAAATTAACAGAGGAACGGTGTTGACTGATTGTGTTATAATTGTTAGGCTCTTAGGTGTAATTTAACAGGCCGATTGCGGAATCGGAATATGATGGGAGGAGGCTGTCGAAACGTGCGAATCATCAGCGTTCCTCCGTCCTCTCATTCTTCGTCATCCTGTATTTTTTTTATTTTAAAGACCATTAACATTTATAAAAATGGTTTCCTCAGTGGGCGTACAATAGCTAATTGCAGCTACTGCTATCTGTTTTCGAAACAAGAAGTCCTTCCGACAGGACCATTATGGATGTAGCGCAGAAGTACCCGTTCGTTAGCTATTGTGAATGAGGTCTGCGGGGCTCATCAAAGCTATTGTACACCGGTCGGGCCTGACCCAACTCCGATGGCTTGGATAACTGCCTGGGTTCACTGGAGTGAGAAATGGAAGGCATTTAAACCCTTCCAGTGTCCCAAGATGAGTTATAGGATGACCGGTGTATTGGAAAATATCAAATACAATGTACTTATTATTTTTGGAGTACAATAATCCTACTCATGAACAATGCCGGTGCTATGCAACGTGCTATGTGTTACTTTTGAATATGATCATTTGGGTGTTTTATACTTCCAATTTTTGAACTTTTAATAGAAAAAAAATTGTTACTATAGTCTTATTTTTTATATTATTATATATTGCAGCCATGGTAGAATTATGGTTCAACCCAAAATTTAAGATTTTTGGGAAATCGGTGGTCAGGTTTTTGCTCTACTATTCTGAATATCATCGAGCCAAGAAGAAACGCCACCCTTTGGAGGTGGCGAGCTAACTAGAGTTACTCTTATATTTTATGTACAAAATAGGCAACTTCCTTATTGTAATAATGATGCTAACACAAAAGTTGTCATTTTTCAGTTGTGAATTTATTTTACGTCGAGTGTTATATGAATATATATATATATATATATATATATATATATATATATATATATATTATATATATATACTGGGTGTCCCAGACCTAGTGTAAAAAAAAAAAATTGTGTAATACTGCATGCTAAATGGGGTAGAATGGCGCAAAAACGAGTTTCCTATCTCAATCTGTTGAGGAGATAGATTTTTTTTTGTTTTTATTTTTAAAATCTTACTTTTTTTCAGAAAAATGACAGTTTTTCCTCACTCCCCACTGGAGCACCCTAGAAGCTGTCAAAACTGCGGACTTTAGTTAGCTTTTTAGTGGTGTAACCCATGATACAATTGCACTTCACCTTTTGAGTCTAAAAGAAGTTTTTCCGACGCTAGAGAATGTCACTGCTGGGGCAATGAGGAAGCGCGCTAGAGCCTGCATCCAAAGTAATGGATGCCGAACTTCCCATGAGTTAGAGTTAGTTTTACTTTTTTAAAACTGGAAAAAACAATGTATGAATTCTAAATAATATAAAAAGGGTAATAACATTCTAAAATTAAAAAAAAAAAAAAAACTACTTAGTTTAAATTTAAAAAATACTTTCTTTAAAATAAATTAAACTTTTTTCGTCTCTTCGACTAAAATTTGAAAAATCCTACATAAAAAATGTTGAAGATAAAATATAGTATTATTATTGTAAGTTTATTTTTTAAGTTATTAATGTAAGTTTTTTTTTTAATTTTAAATTACCATATTATTACCCTTTGAAGCAATTGTATCATGGGTTACACCACTAAAAAGCTAACTAAAGTCCGCAGTTTTTAGGAAATTCGACAGCTGCTAGGGTGCTCCAGTGGGGAGTGAGGATTTTTCAAAAACTATAAAAAATTTAATGATGTTATTTATTTATAGTCTTTAGTTTAATAATTTTTAAATTATTTTATTAGAAGATAAAAGATTCGACCACGGCCGGGAATCGAACCCAGGTCCTCCGCATCTACGTTGCGGCGCTCTTACCACTGAGCTAACCGTGGGCCCTTGGCTCAGTAGGGCCCACGGCCCCCCTCAGTAGCCCACGGTTAGCTCAGTGGTAAGAGCGCCGCAACGTAGATGCGGAGGACCTGGGTTCGATTCCCGGCCGTGGTCGAATCTTTTATCTTCTAATAAAATAATATAAAAAATTTAAGTTTTAATAAATGTTTTGTGTTTAGCGCGTTAAAAGTCCAACTGAAAATGGATTTGAAACCAGACGCATCTCATATTTTAGAAAATTTAATGCTGATTAAGAAAATATCATCGTTTTTGTTTCTATGCTAAACCAAAGTAGAGAAAACTGTCATTTTTCAGAAAAAAGTAAGATTTTAAAAATAAAAACAAAAAAAATTCTATCTCCTCAACAGATTGAGATAGGAAACTCGTTTTTGCACCATTCTACCCCGTTTAGCATGCAGTATTACCCATTTTTTTTGTTTACACTAGGTCTGGGACACCCAGTATATAAGAATGATTTGTCGTGGATTTTTTATTTTACTATGTGGATATTCATTACGCTGCGTATGTAATTATATATATATATATATATATATATATATATATATATATATATATATATATATAATTGACAAATCACTCTCATTCTTCAATCAAATCCACTAGTTTCATTCGCCTCAACTTCCGTGTTATTCGGTAAAATCCAAATAAAAAGAAAGCGTCCGAAATTTCTGCTTATCAATGATATATAATTTACTTCAAAGAAAGGTATAAGAAACAACAGATTTGGTAGATGACATACAGTTTATCAAAGTATTGAACTAAACTACTACTATTATTTTAACATAAGCATATTTAATTATCCTAAAAGTTCTAAATTATCAGACGTCAGTTTATTATTTCCCATAATTTTCGTTCTTCTTAAACACACGACTTTACTTATCACATTGGAGAAAATTGAGTGAAACAATTATCATATTTGAAATTCCTTTGATTAATTTTTTAATCGGTACTTTTTTTATTTACGTAGATAATTTCATTATTATTCAAATGTAATGTTATACCTTTTTGATTTGTACGAAAAAATGATCCTTTTTCTGTCTTTCCGTCTAGAGCTGTCTGGTTAAATATAGATAGCTACCTTTATTAAAATACTTTCGATATTCCCCGAAAATATGCAATAACGAAGAAACGAAGAATGGTGGTAGATATTATTACGACAGAGAATATTAAATATATAATTGTCCAATCTACTCGTATTTAGCGAGTTATATAAAGTGTTCGACCTTCTTTAATCGTCTTCTTGTAACAGAACCGAAAGGGAATAAGCTTACAAGAGAGACGAAAGGTCATCCAATACAACTTGAATGGAGTAACATTTAAAGTTACTTGGATCAATAATGGCTTTGGTAATAGATTTAATTTTTTGCGGTTGATGGATATCGGTACATCGCCTTCTATTTTTATTTAGTGTTGTGTCCTTGACTATATCTATATTAGACTTCATCCCCGTAGAATATTTTTTTTTCTTATTTTAAGATACAAATGAGGAGGTACTTTAATTGAAAAACATTAGGCTTAGAAATTACTTTTTTTTTTTAAACATAATAACATCAATGTACAACGTTGTTTAAGTAGTTCCTAGAATGATTTAACAAGATCCCGATGGGCATATTTTTCAGATTTAAATTAATATAATAGTACACAATCAGCCTCCTCTGAGTTGTGACCTCTTCGACTACAGAAACTTGAGCCATCACATGTCACCTCACGCTTACATTGGCGTTATCTCGAGTGACATCTCCTTTCGTCAGACCCAGCGAAAATACCTGTTATTAACCTCCGGGAATATAATAATCAACAATGGGCAGTTATGCGGGGGGGGGGACAAACTGCTAATTGCCAGGGTAAGGAAGGTCACAGCTGGTTTCGTTGGGAGCTTTACCCAACAGTCGTTAGCTTGAAGGCTTTAATATTTGGGACTTTGAAGTCATTACATTTTTATTGAATGGATCATTAGGAAATTAATGAAACTTTTTAAATTATATTTGTATATTTAAAAACATATCACCTTTCACATATAAATCGATGAAATTGAATGATTCTTGAAAGTTTTTAATATTTTAAGATAGGTTAAATGATTTTCAGGATTTTCAGTTAAAACTTTTTACTTTCACTTACCTATATATGAAATATATAGTAAGTGGAAGTATTGCGATCGTGAAAAATTTCGACTTCCGGTTTTCAACGGAAATACACGTTTTGGGTCCCCTGAGTCGAAATAACCAAGTCCCGCAAAATAATGTTTGTGTGTGTGTGTGAGTGTATGTGTGTGTGTGTGTGAGTGTGTGTGTGTGTATGAACAGACTAGCTCAAAAACTGTTAACCGTGAAAACCTGAAATTGGGTATTTAGTGTATGTATATGCCCGCAATGTGACAGCAAAAATTGAACAAAGGGTGGGGGTACTTTCTTTAATAAATTTTTAGGTTTTTTTTCGATTTTCTCTAAAACGGCTCTAACGATTTTGACTAAACTAAGTATTTGATGTATTAATATGCCCGAGATATGACTGTAAAAATTTCATCAAAATTGATCAACCAGAGGGGGGACTTTACTTAATAAATTTTGTATCATTTTCACGTGTTTTTTTTTAATTTACTCAAAATTGGCACTAAAGATTTTGATCAAAAAGGGTATTTGATGTATGTATATGCCAAAGATGTGATAGCCAACATTTCATCAAAATTGGTTAAACGGAGGGGGCACTTTATTTCATAACTTTTTTACCAATTTTTACCTTTTTTTCGACTCTTCAAAAAAAAATCTCAAAAACGGCTTATGAAAATTCGGTGTTCTTTAATATCAGGTAAGCTTTATTATTATTAAAATTTTATGAGGGGGCTTAAATGGGGAAGGGGCCTTTTTTGTTTTCCTATAAAGTACCTTTTTATTTGTTTATATGGAGAAATTATCAGTCTCTCGTTTCGCCTAAACATAAAAAATAGCTAAATATGAGATATGATAAAAATCAAGTAAACATATAGAGGAGAAAAAAAGAAAAATATTCAGTCAACTCATAAAACACGTACTCAACGCATGGACTCACCACGCATGCGGAGTACGCATTTAATGACAGACCATTGTTCATAATTAAAGCCGATCTGTTCATTTAATGGAAATTATTTGTTTCATAGATGAAATATTCAACAAATAGTAGAGAATTATAAAATCAGACGACTTGGAGTAGTATGCTAGCATTGCTGAATTATCACAAGTAAATACTTTTATTTAATAATAAAAGAAATTAGTGTTTTTTATTTTTGAGCAAATAATAACAAAAATAGGAAATGGATGGGAAAAATGTGCAACTTTGAGTAGTGGCAATTAACAAAACACATTAATTTCTAATCCAAGTAAGTTTGTAAGTGAAAGTTGTGTGTTGCGCGCACGCACCAGATTTTTTATTTTGGAAAGCCAGCGTTTCGATCCAACTTGTGGATCTTCATCAGGGCTAAAAGAAAACAAATATATGAGTATCTATGCTAGAAGATGACAATAAAGTTTGTCAGTTTATAATATTTTATTTTCACTTAGTTGTCATGTAGCCTTTCACTTCTAAAGCGTTGGGTTTCCCCGTAATAAACCTTTGAAGTCGGCAAACTAACCCCCTACCACTACCTCTCAACTTATTTTACCTTCAGTCTTTGTATCACCATGGAATTAGAAGGTAAATATCAGATTTTATTTTATCTTGTTATCCAGCGACTTATTTAAATATTCATGTATAATGCTTACCATGTTTTATATTATTATGTGTTTTGTAAAGAATTCATTTATTGTCATCATCCAGCATAGATAATCATATATTTGTTTTATCTTAGCACTGATGAAGATCCACAAGCTTTATCGAAAAGTTGGCTTTCCAAAATAAAAATGTTTTAACTGATAATCCTGATCATTTAACCTATTATAAAGAATAACAGTTGACTATCTCTCACCTCTTTAATATTTTAAATTATTTTTACACGCTTTCCGGCCACCCGGTCAATATAATAATTAAATAAAATCATGCTTTGACTTATATATTTATCTTGAACATTTCCCAGATCCTTTTTATTCGTCTTCAAACAATATTAAGCAACGATTTTCTAGGGTGACTCCTAAGTTTTAGCATACCATTTAAGTGGGACTTGACTTAAAATACAGGCCTTGAGGTAGCGGACTAAACATTCCCTAAAACTCAATGTTGTATGAAGATAACTTGACCCTTATTTTATAATCATTAACTTATACTGGGTCCAAAACCAAAGAGAAAAAATATTGTAGTTGGTACGTTTTCTTAAAAAAAATGTTTTTGATTAATTTAAATATTGTAACACTTATAGGGGTTGACAAGTTTTATTTAAAAAAAAAAAAGAACAAAGAGGTCACCTGTGGTGTAGTGGTTAGCATAGAAACTTACAATACTAAAGGAGTCCACGTCCCGAGGTGGCCCTAGGATTTTTTAATGGGAGTAAAAAATCCTTGTCTATGCCGTCCCTCGGATAGGACATAAAATGGAGGTCCCGAGCCTGTACGATGTCAGGTACTCGTTAAAGATCCCTATCGTAATTACACCTGGATAGGCAAAATTTAGGACTCCCACTGTAGCATCGTCCGATTAGCCTTAGTGGCACAAAGTGACGTTAAAACAAAGAAAGAAAATTTTATTTATATTTATTGTTTTAAGTAATATTTAACTGTTTTGTTTCAAGTGCTATTATTTGAGTTCCCATTGCTTTTTTTGACATTTTTACTTATGTAAGTACAGTTATTCAAAGCAATATTGGTGTTAAAATATCTTTTATTGTATGTAGTAATTAGTTATCGTTAGATAATTAATTTATAATTTTTAAACTATTTAATTAGAAGATAAAAGATTCGAGCACGGCCGGAATGCAGAGTGCAGAGGGCCTGGGTTCGATTCCCGGCCGTGCTCGAATCCTTTATCTTCTAATTAAATAGTTTAAAAAACTTTTATTTTAGTATTTTATAGAATCTGACTCGGATAATATTCAATAAGATTTAAACTTAAAGTACATGTGCTTCGTTAATGATTAACCCCTCACCATTCATTATATGGACTGATTATGTACGAGTTTATCGTTAATAACATATTATCATATAATTTATGAAATCGTAACACGTAATAAACAGAGAGGTTTTTCTTACAATTTAATTTTATTTTATTTTTTGGACAGTTCTAAACGAGGCTAATATAACAAAACCCTCTAACGATCTCCGCCGTAATAAAATTTAAAATTAAAAAAGAGGAAGGAAAGGGAGAGATAAAATGGCTTTTATTCTTCCATATGTGTTTTTTTTTTTAATCGGGCTTTAAACCTTTTTTATCCTTACTGTTATCGGGTGCTCGGTTCGGATTTTGAGATTAGGATTTTGGAGTTTTTTAGGGAAACTTGGACAGCATTAATGCAGGATATGAAAAAAATTGTTTTCAGTCTGTAGAATCTGAAATATTCATTCGAGTTTTAGGCTTAAAATTGTTCTTGTGGATTTTCTCTCTTTTGCTATCAAATTTATATTAAGATATAAATATCTATTATATTTGTATTAGTAGATCTAAACCACTAGGTAGGAGCAATCAGCATGACAACTTATTTTTTCTTATTCTTTCATTTATATGTAATTTATTAGGTAGAAAATAGTCCGGGGAGGCGGTAAATAAAATACAAAATAGTATAAAACTATTTTATTGTTGCCGACGTTTCGACCCAACTATGCAGGTCTTCGTCAGGGCTTATGACAGGGAAGGATGTCATGGTCTGAGTCATCCCACATGGATGCCACTCAGGCCGTGACATCCATCCCTGTCATAAGCCCTGACGAAGACCTGCATAGTTGGGTCGAAACGTCGGCAACAATAAAATAGTTTTATACTATTTTGTATTTTATTTACCGCCTCCCCGGACTATTTTCTACCTAATTCTATATCCGGTCAACTATCATCTATCCTATATGTAATTTATATTTATATATTACGTTTCGGCCAAACGGCCATCTGAATCTAGTCTCAATCTGCCTACGCTAGTAGTAATTTGTCATTCTTATTTATTCAGCAATGCTATACAGTCTTGCTTTGTTTAACTTCTTATAAAAGAAATGATTTCACCATTTTATGGTATTGTCTAAGTTTTTTTAACAATTTAACTGATAGAGTAAACCTTTAACTACGACGAATGTTTGTAGTAGTTAAATGTTGGACCCTTGCATTTGTTAAAAACTTTTTGAAAATACCATTAAATGTTGGAACCTTTTCATTTTTAAAAATTTAAACGAAGCAAGATTGTATAACATTGCTGAATAAATAAGAATGTGAAATTACTACTAGCGTAGGCAGATTGAGACTGGAAGATGGCCTTGTGGCCGAAAGATTGTCATTTATATAAATGAAATTAAGAAAAAATAAGTTGTTCTATCTAGTGATTTAGATCTATTAAAACAAATAGAGCAATTTAATCCCAGGATATTAGAGGACCAGTTATAAATTGGAAATAATTAAAAGTAAAATAAAAATAAATAAATATATATATATATATATATATATATATATATATATATATATATATATATATATATAATTTAATAGATTATAGTCATTCTATGGTTTTGACCTCAATGTACCCATTATTGTGGATTAAGCATACTTAAAGGTAATTTCCTTGAATAATACAATAGAAGTACGTTCGTTAATTAGTAAAATTCGTAATATATCACACAAAAGATGTGGTGATAATTAGTTTCCTTCATGTTATAATTAATTTATTATGAATTTATTTAAGAAAATGAACGTAACCTTACGTTCAATCGAATATGTCATTTGGCTTGATTAAAGTTGAAGATTATAGTAATAATGATCCAGTCAAGAGTCCATAATCAATTTTTGAAATTGATGGCCCAGTATAGATTTTTAAAATTAAAACACCTTTTTTATTTATTGTTTGTGTTTATGAATCCGAATTTAGAAATAACATATTTATAATGATCAATTTTTGGATATGAAGGTTAATTCAATTTTTTTTAAATTTAAATAAATGTATAGGTATTACATTTATTTAGTCTTTTTTTTTTTTTTTAGCATCTGAAGGAGCACAAAGGAAAAAAAATATTATTTATGGGAATCAGAAAGACGCATTAAATTAAGACAACATTGGAGTATTATGTCTGCCATAAAGAAGTGGGCACGACATTTAAAGTTTTAAAAATATTGATATAGGTTTTCATTATTCATTATTCGAATTTCGTCAAAATGCCAAAATTTAGACTACTAATTATCTGTATATAATTGTTATCAGTAATGGGATATTAGAGTTGAATAATTGTTCACCATCCGATTACAACAGATATAACGCAAATTATTATAACTAAATTTCAAAAACTTATTTCACTATGAAGAAACCGTCACCATCCTTATTTTTAGCAAATTAATCCATAATGGGGCTAAAGTCGACTTAACCACTTATTCATTGCGATGACGGATATATGTTCGTCAAACAATTTAAGTAATGAAACTTGCGACGTACTACTTCTGAGCCTGGATTTTGATAGTTGCGGTTTGGGGATAGATATTCCGGAGCCAGGCCTAAATAAAATGAGAAATAGATATCCATTATATTATTTTCCAATAAAAGGCAGAACTGGGTCGTTTCCCAATTGTTATCCTACCGGGGATCAGAGCTGCTCACCTCCAGAACATCTATAGAAGTGAGGTCAAGTACCAACATGAGAAGGGTACGTACCTCTTGTGATATCGCAGTTCTTTGTGGTTCTTGCCTGGGGGTGCTGCTCTCAGGGGTGAGGGGCAGGCGGTATGTCTTAGCTCTTGCAACACGGGGGCCTTCGATGGACATGCTAACAGGTCGAGGACGCGACCGATGCTTCTGCAAGAGTCCTTATCTGTCCAGCGCTGGAGTAAGAGGAGCATGAATAAAATAAAACGATTATTGATGCCTTTTTATTATTATTTTATTTTTTCTTTGGAGTAATAATAAGAAGTATTTTTTTTTTGTAAATCTCTTATGCACCTTTATTAATGGACGACCGAGATTATCGTTCTCCGTTAGACGGAGAAAGTATAAAGTTCAAAGGTGTTCATGTAGGATTATCGGGAAAATATATGATAAATAATAAAAAAATAATGAACCAACCATTAAAGACCAGAGGGTATTACATATCCGCCTAATATTTTAGTTAAACATGAAAAAGAAAAAAAAAACTGTAAATACTACTAAAAACCATGATAGGTCTTTGGTTCAGTAGTCAACTACCAGGTTTGCCACAGGATCGTCTTTCGGCTCCAGAGAAGATCTGTAACAGATTAATAAAGATAACCTGCCAAGTCAGATTCGAACGCGAATTCTTGAGCCCAGCAGCTCAATGCCTTATCAATGCGATATCCCACTCCCAGCTAAAACACAAAAAATATGACATTATACTACTTATCGATATAGACTTACCTTATAATTCCAACATTATCACTTGAAAAGAGTATTATTCATAATCATTTATTCCATCTTATAATCATATATTCAAATGGTATGAAATGAAGAGAACAAGTAAACGCCTTGGAGATCTTCGCCCAAATTTAAAAATCTTACAATCAATATGAGGAAAAAAGTGCAATGAAAATTTTATTGATAAGCTTTAACATGAATATTGTATTGGTAAGCCCCATGTGTAATAATTTGCAGGTTTAAGATTAATTGTATCAAATTTTTGAGCCCGTTTTGTCAATTAATAATTTTTCCCCAGCACGTATCTGAGTGATTCTAAAACTATGGACCATTATTGAATTCCGATGTGATGCATGAGATACTATTTGTCACACCAATACAATACAGACGTCATATTTTGACTACTTGAGTTGAATATTGTAATTATCGTGATTGATCCAAATTACGATATTATCATTTCAAAAGTATCCTTTTACGTTCTAATTCAATCTTGCAGTTTTAAGAATTTTTTATTCAGGAGAGAAAAAATAAAATGACCAGATATCGATCCTCCATTTTAAATTACCACCAATTGTAGATAACCGTACGACAAAATGGAATCAGAATATTTTGACGAGGGCAGAATAGTGCGCTCGTTTCTTAAATGGAGGATTGTTGAAGCCTTACATGATTAAAATCAAGATGGTTGGAATCAGTTGAAAGAGAATATTCATCAAATTTAATAGCTTACTAAGTGTTGGGCCATTGTTATTTAAAGATAGAAATCGTGGTTGGATTATAGGGATCACTATATACTATAGTTGGATAATATAAAGTAAGATCCAATCATGATATTATTATCATATTTAACTAAATTATACTTAATTAATAATTGAACATATTACAAGCTGAAGCTTGGACGTATTTTGAGAATTAACCCTCCCCCACCTACTTCCATAAATAATTAATATGAACTATAATTGTATAATCATGTATCTGTATAGTATTGCTTGGTACTGTATTGCATAGTAATTGTACAACCATATTCGCTATTCGGATGCTATGCAATACAATGGGGTCGTAATGTGCTGACCGCCACTGTCACCCTCGTGCTGATAACGGTGCTCTGTTGATATTAATGGTTGTGGATGTACAATATGTGTTTTGCGATGGTTGTGAGCTTGTAGCATCTATATCATCTAATGTCTAAGCATTATCTTTACTGCTACATAGTTAATATAATATTCCATTGTTAAATCAATTGTGTTTATGATCCATTTTTTTAAATGTTGTGGGTACTTTGTTACAGTAGCAGAAAAACTGGCGTCCATGCTTCCAGCAGTGATATAAGTATGTTTGAATTTCAATCGCGACATCGATGTCGATGTTTTGTATAAAAAATCGGTGTCCTGCAGCTGAAGAATGAAGAATTACAAATCATCCAAAAATTAAAGAAGACTTTATTCACGTATTTTATATCCACTAGATGTTAGGGAGAGTTGCTTACTAATAAGTTTTTTTCTTGAAAACGAAGGAAACTCTTCCATATTTAGTTTTTTTTTATAGTTTATTGTTCCCCGACGTTTTGGACTTTTGTCCCATCTTCAAGGGATTATATCAGGTTTTACATTATTTATTTGTCTACAACCACTCTTCGGTGTCAGAAATTTTAGCAATGTTATCCCATGCGGAGCATCAGGGTGAAGAATTCAATTTTAATGAACCAAAAGATGATTTGGTTGACCTATGATGTTAGCCTTTAAGAGACGTCCTTTTGGTTACAATGGAATATTATGACGGTTCACCGACTGGCCTCCTGAAGCCGTAACTCGGGCAACTTCCCGCCAATGGGAACAGCTCGTAATTAAGAAACTTTCTATCCCTTGTTACACTTTTTTTTGTTCGCTTGTATGATATAAAACAATTGTTGTTGAGAAATATGTATTTCATTATAGTTTTTACTATCTAGATCCAAAGTCCTGAACACTTTATTATTATATTTGGTTTGTTCCTAAGAGTTGTAGTAAACTCTGATTTTTGTTAATCATCGAAGAATTCAACCGAATCAATATTTAAACATCGCTTAAATTTTAAAACTCATTCCTGCACAGCCATTGAACGAACCAGCGTCGAGATTTATTGCAATTTTTTTTGCTGTTCTATTTAAAATGTTTTAAAAAAATCTATTGTGTTTGAAATGAACTGAAATTGCCTTTCTATCAAGATGTACAAGTGACAAGATCTACATTCTCTATTGTGGGTAGCTGCTTAGGATATTGATAGATTTCGTTTATGAAGTTGACGAACGACCTGTCAACGAAATAAACTCCATAAACTTCTGTAAATATTTTCTGTATTCTTGACTTGCACAGATACAAGGGATTTTTCTATCGGTTGGTATGTACAGTTGTTATGCATTAGCCTGGAACCCTAATGCGTGATGGAACACATTCGACTTTTAATACTGATAGCCGTCAATATTATATGTTCTTTTTATACTTAAGTCGATATGCAATGATCAGTAATACCTCTGAAATGAAATAATAAAGACATTTATAGCATTTTTCTCTCAGTATTTCGCGCTTAAGCAGTTTATATAGACTAACAGGATCTCAGCTGATAATTTGAGTCATCAAAATTTCAACTAAAAGGTCAAGAACACGGTCACCAATGCAGAAACAAACAAAATTATTATTAACTGCTTTTCTACAACCATATAATCTATATCATCACCATATATGAAAGAGTTTTTGGTGAGTTTATCTCACCAAACGATCTCAGCGGTAAGGTTTAAAGAAAGAGGTAAGGGTGGTATTACGGGCACCCATTTCATTTTTTTACAATAAGAAGTCCAACAACTCTTTAATAAATTTAAAATTTTACAGAAAGCATACCCCAGCTTCTGGTAAAAATATGATGTTAATGTTATCAACTAAGGCCTGCTACTTACCGTGTTAAAAAAGTTTCTATTATTTACCTTTTGAGCAAATTTTTAATTTGCTGAAAATATGGATGCCCATGAAACAAATTTATGGCATGAAACAAGGTTTTGTGGAAATCGAGGAAACTTAAGATGAATTCTGGTTATAATAACAGTGAAATTTATTTTTACCAAATGAAAACATATTTTCCGTTGTAAAATTTATCAATAGTGGCAGGAATTTTCCCTCCGCACTCATACAACAAAAACTGTTATGAGTGGTCCTCTGATATGATACATGAGTGATACTTAACTCTGCATGAAATACAATTAGATACCTCTTTCATCAGCATTGAATATAAAATATGTTGTGACGGATGTTGTAATTGTTGTTAAAAAAAAAAAAAAGAGTCCTACGAATGGTTAATTTCACTTAAAATAGTATACAGATTACCTAGATTTAATCGTAAAAATGTCCACAACAAAACTTTATCATGCGTTAATATCCTCCAATCCTTGTAAAATCAGGAGAAATACTTACATTTCAAAGTTTTTGTATAAGCATGAGCTGAGGTCGACACCAGTTTCCTCCACACACCGTCTTATAAACATTTACTTCGAGCCGTGGCCGTTTCTACTATTAGGTTTGTGCTTATTTTTTTTAAATATTTAGGTACTCAAAATAGCACCCTTGCTTGTTGCCTCTACAAATTGTTTAGTGAGTAGAACAGTAGATGTAGAGTTCTTTAAAGTACTCTTAAAACTTCATAAGACACTTTAATATCTTCTTCTAACTTCTTTCGTGTTTTCGAATCTTGGCATTCAATCAATAAAATTTATTTATTTATTATTTTTTATTATTAAGGATTTCTTCATGTTTGAAGTTTCCCTCAACCGAACTCTTCTTCCAGTCTTATCTTCCACACCTTCCTGTCTTTCGTTTCCTCTTCCCTCAATCCATGACCGGCCATAGTTTCCTTTACTTTATTTATCCACTGTATACGTGGTCTTCCTCTTTTTCTTCTTCCTTCTGCCTCCCATTCAAATATCATTCTTGGTATTCTATTTGAACCCATTCTTTTCAAGTGGCCATACCATTTTAGTTTTCTTTTTTCTATTGCTTCAAGTATGTTTCTTTGGAGATTCATTTTTGCTCTGATCTGGCTGTTTTTTATATGGTGTATCCTTGAAACCCTGGCTGACCTCCTCCAAAAATCCATTTCTACCGCCAAGAGTCTTTTTTCCTGTGCTCTGTTAAGGGTCCATGTCTCGGAGCCATACAGCATGATACTCTCGACCAGTGCACTATATATTAATTTTTTGGTTTTACCAAGAATATTGCTGCTCCAGAGAAGGGAATTCAGCATACCAATCACTTTTCGGCCACTGATTATTCTTTTACTCAATTCCGAGTCAATAGAGCCATTACTCTCTAATATGGATCCAAGGTATTTAAAGTGTTCCACTCTTTCTAGATTTGATATAACAGAGTCGTTCGCTTCACCCAGATCTGTACACATGTATTTTGTCTTCTTCTCATTCACTTTCAATCCCCATTCTTTGTATTGTTCCATTACTTTCCTAAATAAGTAACTTACATCATCTTCATCTTGTGCAATGATCACCTGGTCATCAGCGAATAATAGATGGTGTAAGTACGTGCCATTGATTGGAATACCCATCGGGCTACATTTATCTGTCCAATTTTTTAGGCAAGCGTCAATAAATATTTTGAACAATGTCGGAGACATACAACATCCTTGAAGAAGGCCTTTGCTACTCTCAAAATCTTCGGATAGGGAACTTCCTACTTTTATTTGGCATTTATTATTTTTGTAAATTTCCTTTATTAAGTTTATGGTACCTTTACTTATGCCAGCTAATTCCAAGGACTTCCAAAGTAGTTTCCGAGGGACACTATCATAGGCTTTTTCCAGGTCTATAAATACCATGTCAACTCTTTTAGCTTTCGCTGCTTGTTTTTCTAGCAATTGCCTGAGCGTAAAAATGTGGTCAGTGCAGGATTTTCCTGCTGTAAACCCACATTGCTCCTCTGATTGAAGAAATTGGGCTTCTAATTTATTCTTTATTATTCTGCCAAGTAGCTTCATGATAGGATTTGTCACACAGATGCCTCTGTAATTGCCACAATCTTTTTTATCTCCGTTTTTGAATATAGGTGTGAGATATCCCAATTTCATTTCTTGCGGTATATCGCCTCCTTCGAGTATATGATTGATAAGGTCGGTAAGCAGCATAGTTACTTCCCCACCTCCATACTTGAGCAGTTCGGCACATACACCCCCTGGGCCAGTGGCTTTTCCATTTTTTAATTTTTTAATTTCTGACTCCAAATCCTCTTTGGTGATTCGTAGCGACGTACCTGTATAGGGATCTGTTTCTTTTTCAGCAAATTCAGGCCTATTCTCTTTTAGCAGGTTACTGAAATGGGCAGTCCAATCACTCATTTGTATCAAAGTCAGCCTGGCATCCTGTTTTTCACCTTTCCTCATTCCTTTTAGTACTGACCATGCTTCCGCTGCCCTTCCAAAACCCAGTTTACAGTTTATTCTCGCACATACCTTTTCCCAGCTTTCATTTTTCGCACTTCTTACTGCTTTATGCAGTTCTCTCCTTTCTAGCACATAAATTTCCCTGTCTTCGTCCTTTTTTGAGCTAAGCCATTTGACATATGCCTGTTTTTTCCTCTCTGCCTTTCTTATTATATCTTCTGTTAGCCATTCTTTTGTCTTTACATTCGTCTTTTTTTCACCAAGAACTTCTGAAGCAGTCTTCCTTACCGGATATTTATTTATTACCGGATAAATATACACATATTTATTTATTACAGTCAATAAAAAAAAATTGTTTCTAATTTTTTGATTTAATCCCTGAATGTATCTTTGATTAAAAATGTTGCTATCTAAAATTTACATCGTTGGTCAATATTTCGTCATTATAATCTTATTTATTTCTTCTTTTTTATTGTCCACTAGACTGTAGGCTTGTTAATTATAAGTATGGTCAGCCATTCGCTCGAAAATTCGTTACACACCTACAAACGATCTAGCGAAATAAATTCTCCAGTAGTTAGTAAGATGTTGAAATAGTTAATTTAGTATAGTATAGTTGATAGGAATAAAGATTGGAAAAAAGAGAATCCTCAACGAAGGACCAAGTCATGCAGGAAATTGCATCTCCCGGACATTCCTAATTGGAAAGTTGGCTTCTTCTCAGCTCGCCTCATTGACCTTTAGTTTCATGGTCTTTGGATCACATATAAATGTTCGCTGTTATCTCAATTACCTATAATTATGATATTTTGTTATAAAAAATTATAACTGGCTCATTTATCGTACCAATGTAATATGTAGTGGATTGCCAATGACCTCAAGATTGCAAAACCACATTATCGCCTTGACGTTACATTTGAACTTTCATGAGTGCATCGTTTTCCAATTTTTTTAAACAAACAAATAGTAACAGTTTGATGCAGTATAATCTGTTATGATGGATTCAATTTAATCGTGCTTTCGTTATGGATATTTAAAAAAAATAAAAATTACAAATACCATATAAAATAAAGTAATTTTTAATAACAACGTAATATGTAATATAATAGCAATGTGATATTTCCCGGAAATATGGAAACATGCAATACTCTTTCAATTATTGAAACCCGCAAAAACAGTCGACCCGTTTTCTATAGTGTGACCCGGAACATTATAGGCCCATTAGTCTGTTACCTCATCTCGGGAAATTTTTGAAAAAATAATTCTAAATTACCTGAGGATCTTCCGCGATGAGCATTCTCTAGTCCCATTCGAACAGACAGGATTCGAAGCTCAAGTTATAGGTACTCCCAACACAAAAAAAGTGGGTGAGCCCCATCACTCCATAATTAACATTAAGTAACATGTAACAACAAAAAATTATTACAACCATAAGATAGCCTTAAAATGTAACAATGTTACAGGTAAAAGCTCTAGAATAATTAAAACATTTTTATATTTACTACACAGACAATAATGTACTAAGGAAATTCGAAAAAAGAAAAGAAAACAAAATGTGCATTGTGGAGAAATATGAAGGAAAATTAAGACTTAAGTTCATATGACATAGGATTTATTAATTGTGGAGAAAGTATATAGCTGTTGTAAATAGCATAATTTTTGTGTCCTCTGAATATTAGGCATTTGCTGGAAGGGGTAGCCAAAGTGGAGTGGACTTTGCTAACCCTGAGTGTTTTAGGTGTCTTGGGGTTAGGGGACATTAGTTGAGGTTGCTATCTGCCCTGCATTTTTCGAATGATTTATCTGCCTAATTTATTAATCTAATATATATATCTTACATACAAATTTTAGATGAAATTCTAGATAGGACCTACCAATATTTTTAATTATGACATCTTATCTATCTGTGTAGATGATTAGGTAAGAATCATGGACATGTTGGTATTATTGAATAATAATCTTCTAATGAAATTAAAAAAAAAATCAATGTTTTCAGAACTGAAGATGGCTCATAACAGCCGAAAGGTTTTACCAATAAATAATGTATTGTTGAGACTAATTTGGTCCCCTTCCTGGTATCCTGTTTAACAATATAGTCTTGAGAACGGAATGTTTTATAACTCATTTTTAATAATAATAAAATAATATCTATAGTAATAATAATGATATTTACAGTTATTACATCGCCTGAAGTGTCTTAAATTTAATGCTTGACCCTGACATTTTTTAGTATAGAACTGAACTATCAAGGCTATACCAATCCTACGATACTTTTGGAGTTCGTTATTTTTCTATAGTGTCAACATTTAGATAATCACATTTCAAATAAGGTAGGTAAATATTATTAATAAAATCTTATTAGGTAAACAAATAAAATCTAATAATAATAATAAAAATAAAACCTATAATAATACAAATAAAATCTAAATGATCCGGCAATAATAGGAATGATTAAAAAAACTTGGCATGTTAAATTTACCAAGTTAGAGAAAGTATAGATAGCCATTTGGTTATTTTTAAGTGAAAGAAGTGGAGTGGTAGGGTGTATCAACCTTCATAATTTCAACTCTCAAATATCAAACTTTGCTTCTATGTATACTGCGCAGAAGTTTTATGTTCACTTAATTCCTTTACACCCCCAATGGTACCTTAATAGTCAAGATTTAGTCTACTATTAAATGCAGATTAAACATTGCAGGTAAATGTCTCTAAATTTACTTTAAAGTTAGATTGTATTTTCCCTAAAGTTTTCCATGTAATTATTAATTTATAATTAGTAGTACTTGATTACTATTGTTAGCAATTTAGCAAGACAATATGTGTTAATATGATTTCGGTGGATAAAAAAAAAAAAAAATATTTAGACTTAATCTAATTCGGAACCGTGAGTTGAATTTATAAATTTATATTCCCGACCATTCCTCAACTTGTCCCTTAAAAATGGCAAATAACAAAGACGTTATGGTTTCTTTGTAATTTTTAACTTGCTTAATTTGGTCAATCATTAATAATATTTATTGCCACATTAATTAGACTTCATTTTTATTATAATGGAATAATATTAATCAAAATCATAGAAATTTGATTATTAAAATGACGACACTAAATAAAAATTATGAACTCATATACGAAAAGTATCATAGGATCGATTTTGCGTCGTTACCCAGTTCATCATTAAAATTATAATTTTATTTGCCTATACTTTTGGAATGGTAATTTTTTTATCATAACAATTAGAATTATTTTAGCTCTCGGCCAACTGTAAAGTAATAATGTTACTTAAAATAGAAACAGCAAAAATAATAATATAAACATGGGATAAATATAATAGTAGCAGAAACAATTTCAGAAACTGGTTCGTGACCGAAAAGGCTGAAAAAGTTACAGCATTGTTACCGTTGGTTTTTTAAACTGTTATCTAATGCTATATGAGAACTGTTACGAGGTGTAAGAAGATTCGGTTAATTTGTAGTCATTACAGCGAAATTATGAGTGACTAGGGTGAAAGCAATCACAAGTGATGTTGGCGCGATGACTATTGCAGAAATAATTCACCACATTCGTGTTAAAATTTAATCTGGATTGCGCAATGTCGATTAGATTCCAAAACTGGGCATGATGAGATAATCGTATCCATACTGTACGAGTACATCTTATTATGTCACCAGATATCTTTTTGTAATGAATATCTAAAAAAATAAAGATAAAGAATTTTTGAAGCCACAAGGTTTTAGTATTTGTAAATTTGGTAATTTTTATATCAATGTTTATGATTTTGAGTAATCTTAAATTTTACAATCTTACATAGAAATCCGGCAATACCTACATCGGTGAGATTGAAACTTAACTGACCCATGAAAAAGAGACATGTAGGTCCTAGCCGGTTAAGTGACCTTGAATAGCAATTAACTACGTACCTAGTTCGATTTGGCACAGCTCTTAAACCTTTGCCCGGAGAAGAGATCGACAAATTGGTTCCAAGAGGACCGGTCAACCATCTTTGAGTCATTGACCTAGTCCATGTTTTCTGACAAATTATATCTCTAAAAGTAATTACTGGAACGCTATCGAAAATCGCGGATTCGTTACTTTGCGCTAGTGAATGGTCCTCTTTCGTAAAAAAGCCCTTTCATTGTAAACTAACGAAGCGCTCATAGAAGCAATTGAAAACCATGACATTCTTACGATTAATACCGAAATGTTCCTCTCTAAAATATGATACAATATTACACTTTGAAAAATCACAGAGGTTGAGGCGAATTACACAAAAGGTAAAAAAAAAAAAAAAAAAAAAAAGGAGAGAAAGAGAGAGTGAGAGAGAGAGAGAGAGAGAGAGAGAGAGAGAGAGAGAGAGAGAGAGAGATAGAAAGAGAGAGAGAGAGTGAGAGAGAGAGAGAGAGAGAGGGAGAGAGAGAGAGAGAGAGAGAGAGAGAGAGAGAGAGAGAGAGAGAGATAGAGAGAGAGAGAGAGAGAGAGAGAGAGAGAAGAGAGAGAGAGAGAGAGAGAGAGAGAGAGAGAGAGGGGAGAGAGAGAGATCATTTCGATGCTGTATGTAATGCGTCTTATAGTCTTCATCCTGTCAGTCCTGATGTTCCAGATTAAATATATATTAAAGTGAAGAAAAGCATGTAATGGTAATAACTTTGTTTCTTTTATTCTGAACTTAACAAAAAAAGAATTAGCTTTAATTCCCACAAAGAATGATCAAAGCAAACCGCAATACATGAAGATGTGTATGTGTTCTCTAAGTTTATTATGAAAGAAATATGGTTATTCAATGAAAGCGTGCTTACAGTTTCTCAACTGCTCACACGTTCGTGAGGAGCTCTGACCTGTTTAATCGGGATTTTTGATGTTTCCTCTCCAATTTCGTGATCGATTCCTGCTAACCAGGTCTTGGAACAAGTATTGATATAATAAGGAATCTATCCAGCAGAATCAACTCAGAGTGAACTCGATCCATTACTTACCGTGATAAGGAAACTAGTTGATCTGTTTTTTTGCAAATAAATATTATATTAACAGAACTAAACGTAAACAACGATTCAAAGGTGGTCAACGTCACAACTGCCTGTGCCTATTATACGCTTTATATAGTATTCAATCCACAATATTTAAAATATCAGATATTGATAATATTAGTGGTCGATGTTGCAGGCGGCCTATTTTTTCCCTGCTAAGTAGCTCCAGATAAGAAGGAGCTCTTAATCGTTTTCTAAGAGTTCTAAAACTCGCATCCCAACCCCTCCCGGATACAGCGCAGGAAAATATGACTAAAAAACAAATGCAATGTAATTATATATTGATACAGTATTTTATTTTTACTTCATTTTTTGTTCCTCAGTATAAAATGAATAATAAATGCTTGATTGAGTCATAAAAATCCACATTTTTTTCATCTTTAGATTTAATTTTATATTTTTTATGAGCTGCGATACGAAGTTCTTTTATTTATATAGCGATACAAAGAATTTTATTATTTGATTTGAATGTTTTTCGTTTGTATGTAATTTGAGTTTAAATTTAATTTTATGTAGTTTGCTTATAAACTGTACCTCAACGATGACAGAATCTTGTAAACTCAAAATTATGTTGTAAAATTACAACATTGTGATAGTAGATTTGTGAATCTTGCATTCCAGCGAACTTTGGTCAACCCTCGGACCTGAGGAATGTTGCACCCACTATGTCTCTGGACTTTATCGAACTCCTGCGATTGCATATCCTGTTCGAGATACGACCCTCTGGCGAGGCCCTCAGCCCGTATATAGTGGGCAAAGTTTTTTTTATGTTACACAGTGACTCGATATTTTTGCCGAATCGACAGATATGATATAATATTCGGCAATGGCTAGTGCCCCTCGAGTTAGGTAACTAGTTGCTTCATGCACTCTCTTACTTTCTTCGGATCAGGAAATGACTTTCTCTTGATTGTCCAAACAGTCTTCGAATGAGTTAATGTTTAGTGACTTCCAGAAAATGAATGATAATAATGTTGCATGAAAGTGAAGAATATTTCTATATTTAAGGTAATAATCATAGAATATGATACCCAACCATCGTTCGGATTTTTTTTTTAAGATGTTACATCATGTGAACTGTTAAGATTGAAAACAGTTACGGACGTCTTCGCTGCAGTATCCAAACAAAGCAAATTTTTTATTTCGGTATTCCTCAAATTTTAGATACAAATGCTATAGAAATATTAAAATGCTTGTAGAAATATTTATTAAAGAAATCAATAATTATGTATCGTATTTATGGATGTCATATGACCTATATATTTTGGCTTTTCATGCGCATTAATTCAACTCGCATGGTGTAGATCTCGGTGTAATGGACTAGTGCTGGGAAACTGGATTAAGTAATATTAGCGAAATGATTTACTCTTTGAAAAGATCTTTCTATAAGAAATTAATTAACACCACCGATGGATAAAAAGATATCTTTAATTAATTTTGCAATTAATATAAATTAGCTTCCAAAAAATGAACTTTCTATTCTTGGTGTAATATTTTTGTTAATATTAGCAACTCTAAATCAGTTTCCTTAGAGCTCCCCGTTCATCACCATTACAGTCACTACGGAGGAAGTGGAAGGTTCTGGTAACAACCCTGTTAGTGGCGTGGCCATCCAAGGATCCCTCTAAGGATTGCCTCTATTTTAACAAGCGTTTAGTTTAGCTTTTTGGTATTAAGTTACCTCAAGGAAATAGGGAGGCATATATTATATATAAGATGGAATATATAACATTAAAGTATATTATATTCAGTGTGTACACCGAATATAAAATCCTTCACATCGTCGAGTGTACAGTAAACTAAGGAATTTAAAAACAAAACAGGTTTTTGTGATATTTGTGACATAGGTTGTATTTTATGCGCTTTGCAACCTGCCAAGTTACTCTTCGAAAAATTACGAAAAAAATCTTTTAAATCAACATAAAAATATTTTTTCAAACCTTAAATTTTTTTTTTAATTTAATTATTAATTCGCACCTGTCTGCAAAGTGCGGACAATCAGCGAATGAGATGGCGGTAAGATGAAATAATGACATGTCAGGCATGAGGAAGGAAAGCACCCAACAGCACCCCCTTCTTGGCTTGAGTCAATTACCTTGGCTGTCTAAGAGAGCAGATCCCTCATCCAGCGCCTTTTTAGTCTTCTCGTATCAATGCGAATGTCAGCCATATTGCTTATTAAACTGTTTGGATGTCCGTACAAATTACTAAAAAATCGTTTGTAAAGTGTCGTTATGTGTTGGTCGACTGTCGGCAGATGGAGGTCAGTATGTAAAGTGTAGTTAGTCACGTACCAAGGTGCTTTTGTAATGAGTCGTAACAATTTTGATTGAAATGTTTGAAGTTTTTGTAAGTGAGTCTTTTTCCGAATATCTGTGAGGAATATGTCCATATGGGTTTGAGTAAGTAAGTGTACGTATTTAATTTTTGTTTCAGTTTTAATTTTGAAGATTTAGAAAGTATTGGATACAGAAGTTTAAGTCTTTTGGTAAGCGTACTTTTTTCATTTTGACATGCGGGCCCCATGTCATCCTTCTGTCGAAAGTGAGTCCCAGATAGTGTACTGTGTCCGTCTGAGGAATTTGGTTATTGTCAATATAAACGGGTGGACAGGTATGTTTTCTAAGTGTAAATTTGATTTTTTCAAAATGTTAAAAATGTCACTTAGACCCCTCACCTTCTAAGGCCAATTTATAATTTTCCGATTTTCCTTTCTCTTGTTGATAGCGGTAATATCGCAATGCCAATGAGTCGTTAATTATATAATGTGCCGTTAGCCGCGGTTTTCTCATATACTTAGTTGATGCGTGTTGATCCTCCTCCAAGATACGGAGGTATTTCTCAACGGAAACTTTCCGGCCCGGCTAGACCGACCGTGACTATTTTACCTACACATATATAATTATAGAATATTAAGCATTATAAAATACGGAATTAAATAAATATACAAAAATGGATAAATGCTGAGATTTTCTTTTTCCTGCAAATTTGAAGGTTACGTATGTCTGTATTTTTTAATTTATTTGAGAATACTTCTATAGTTTCTAAAACATAATTAGGTAATGGGGCACGATTTTTTTCCTTACCGAATACATTTAATTTTCAAACAATTTCTGTAACAGATGATATTTGTAATATATCAATAAGGAATAAATTTCTTTTATGGTTAAATTTTGTACGTTTCACAGTTGTGAGATATTTGGCTTTCGTTTTAAATATTATATTTTTATTCATTCCATCCTCTTTTTTTAATTATTTTCAGGATTTTTTCTCTTTGATGGCAGGTTTTTCTTCGCGATAATGACAAGAAAAACTCTTACAGGGGTCTAGGTGTCCACCATAACTGGGCTGCAATGTCGGCTAAAGGCATCAACGGTCCGTATTTCTTCGAAGACCCACGCGGGCGAGCACTGTAAATAGTGAGCGTTACTGTGAAATGATAAGAGGTTTTTTGGCCCAAGAACTTCAAGAGTTTAAAGGATATAACTCTAGAACATGGTTTCAGCAAGAGGGGGCCAATTGCCATACTTCAGACTTATCAATTGCTACTGTAAACGAATTATTCCAAAACAAAGTGATTTCTCGTAGAGCCACCATTAGCTGGCCTCCCAGAAGTCCCGATCTCAGCCCTCTTGACTTCTTTCTGTGGGGATACCTGAAAAGTAAGGTATATGAAAAGAAAACGACAAATATAACGCAATTGAAGCAAAATATAAGAACAGAAATGACGGCAATCTCAGGAACAATGTGTCAACGCGTTTTTAGAAATCTGTGTTTCAGATTCGAGGAGTGCCAGCAGCGTTATGGTGGACACCTAGACAATATTTTTTTTCTAAATAAATTTCCAGTTCATTGTGTTTAAATAAAACGTAAACATCCTACTTGATATCCTATAATTGAGATTTTATTCAACTTTCAAACCCCGAATACTCTTTTTGGACACCCTGTACGACTTATCTACTTTATAATTTTAATTGATATTTCAATTCTTGAAAAAAAAAAAAAAAAAAAAAAAATGAATACCATAAAATCAAGGCAATTGAGATCTCACTCTTATTTTGAACATTTTTGAAGTGACTGTACCTCAAGGAAAATAGTATTATTGAATACTGTTTTGAAATTATTGTAAATACTCTCCTTCCGAATTTACAATCATAATCATTAAAGATATACTAGACGATAAATTGCAAATATTAAATTATTTATTCTGTGGGTATCTGTCGTAAAAGTAATTTACGAAAATTTGGTCATATGTAATTCTTAGATAAAAAACACTTTTCAAAATATTATCATTACATTTTTTATTTTTTTTAACGTCACTGAAGAAGTATACGATCTAGGATAGTTGGTTGACATACCACGAGGTATGTAATTGTGGTAAAAGTTGTCTTGGATGCATCAAACAGCGTAAAGTGCTGAAATAGAGTATTTACCGATGTAGAACAGCGTTGTAATGGAGATTGGTAACGGGGAACATTGCTGCGAATATTCCGTAAATTCCTAATTTTTCAGAATCCGTTCTTATCTCTCAGACAAATTATTTAAACTAAATCATAATAATTTTTATTTATTCTTCATTTCTTATATCTTCACATCGCACATTCGTCCCTTCTGGGAACTAAAACGCTTCAAGGAATCCATTTTATAACCAATATGTATACATGCATGTATATATGTGTGTGTGTATATATACAAATATATATATATATATATATATATATATACACACACACATATATATATATATATATATATATATATATATATATATATATATATATATATATAAACATACAAACTACCCGGGCCCAGGGGTTCTCGTGTAGGGCACTGGCGGATCAGATATTGCGAGAGAAAAGATTCACTGCAGTACTAAGGTTCCATTGCTGGGGTTATAGCTACATCACCAGCCCCTTTCGGATTCCTGACAGTGCTTGAGCAAGGATGATGTTTATTAATGGTAAATAAACCCCCAAAAAGGCGGCATTAGACCCCAAGCGATGTATTGGTTTTTCGATTCCTCCCACAATACCCGCCTTTACTGCTTAAGAATCTGCTGTCGTAAGAGAAGACAAGGGAATTACCCGACGGAACGCTTTAGGAGCGACTGGGTCAATGCCGCTTTGTACCAGAGGCTCTATTGTCCTCGCCCCTTCATCTTGATACCTCCGCAATCAATTAGAGATGGTGAATACATATTAGGCCTCTGAGCAAGAGAATCGAGTAGTAAAATCGGCTTTTAACATGTTAGCTGCCTATTTAATATATAATTAAAAACACTGCTTTAAATAAATACCGATCAGTTGGCCTTTATAAATAATTCGAGTATGATGAGTATTAGTAAACTTATATGTATTAGCAAAAAAAAAAAAAAAGCGTTATATAGCTTTCAAATATTGAAAAAGAGCTTTAATATATTGAACTAAGTACTAAGGATTTGACAACAATTGTGTGTACTTATTGGGCATTTTCTTGATAAAGTGAAGGAAATTAGATGTTTTTTTTTCTACCCTCTGTTTGATTTACCTGATTTACTATTATTCAAATAATTTTCTAACCAGAATGGATTATAGATATAAAATCAAACAGCACGTAACCATAGTATAGTAAACATTTTTATCTAATACTGTCTAATTACTCAACCAATCCGTGATGAGCTTGGAAAGTAAGTGAGTGCTAATTGGCCCCCCGACTATCCCACTAGCCGTAGGATCTGTTACATGGCACAATATTTGTAGGGGCAGTTTCCACGACTCCATTACGACACGGCGGTTGCTGGAGCTACGTGTGCCGCTGAGCGATGGCTGCGAACCTGGATGCGGAACTGCGATACCATCATCGTCATAATGTAAAGTTCATCTTGGGCCATCAGGGAGCGGGTGTTGGCGTCCTCGCCTGCTGACAAATGGACCTGGATGACGGACATCGAGGAGATAACATTGTCTGCGGGCTGCATCTGCTAGCCACTGGGGTCTAATAGCGGACCTCCTCCCAGGAGGAAATCTACCTTCCGTTAAAAGGACATTAAGTAGATCATGATAACATTAGAAATAGGAGAGTGATTCTGTTTTTTGCTTGTTCCAATTTATAAAAACATAGTGAGCGGGGCTGTACAGAAAGTAGGACACAAGATTTAGAATCGAATCAAGATTTTTACCATTTTGAGATTACTCACAACCTCTCTGAATTAGGTACCCTTAATTACCTAATCAATATATATTATAAAGCAAAGTGAACAATGTGCGTGCCGAAAAGGCTCAAAAACGACTCCACGTAGGATTAAGGAAGTTATGTCTTCATTTAGCCATATGACCCCTTACGGAGAAGAAGGTTTCCGTTTTTCTCTTAAGAGTGTAAAATTGAAGAGAAATGGACGGGAATTTTAAGCCTCTCGCACCATTTAATTAGCCTCTCTGAGATTGAGATACGAGTTTATGAATGAAAAATTTAGTTCGAGCTCCAGGCTACCAGGAAGCGCTAGGGTGCGTTTCACTCAATGTTTATTGTCCATTCATTCAGTATGTAATCGTTCTATATTTCTTCAGCTGTTCTTTTTAAATTACTAAAAAATTAAGAAAATAATTAGTTTGCGTTTCAAAATAAAATAAGTACTTTACATCTCAGCAATCAATTAGAAAACCAACTGGATTCCTTAAAAAAATAGTTTTCTCATAAGCAGGCTAATATATGCTCAGCACATTACATTTAATCTATTTATAATATAGACTTAAGTAAATTTAATGCAATATGAGTGAACATTTCTTAGTAGTACAGTGAGCGAATAAAATTAGACATAAAAAATAGATGAATTGACTAAATATAAATCGAAAATAAAAAGTTTGAAGAGTTCTTATTGTATTTATGAAAAAGAAGTTGGTTTGGTTACTATGTATGATGAGCATTCCAGTTGACAAAACGACTAACTCCAATAACAGCATTCAAGATTTTATCATCCCTCATAGTTCAAGATAAAAAGAAATATGATGAAAAAATTGTGCCTTCAAGAAATTTTGGTTTTCACTTTGTAACAGTAATAAGATTCGAGATATGCAGAAACCGTTCAAATTACGGGGGGATATCTTAAGGGAGGTTAAAATGGAAAAAAGATCTTAAAAAAAAGTTTTTATGAATCCTCGGTAGTTTCTATACTTCTGGATCAAATAGGACCATCATAGTAGTCAGTGCTTAAGTTTTACTCGAGATATAATTTTTTTAACTGAGATACCAGATTTTTCAACAATAATCTAATAACTTATCATCTTCTGACTACTTGGAATGGGCTTATAGGATTCAGAATCACAGAAATCATCAAAGCGAAGCATAACTCGACAAAGTTGCAGGAAAATTAATTGTTCATTTACCATTTTCAACCCCCTGTAAATTATACAGGGTTCCTTATTAGGGCGGACTATCAGGTCTGCAGAATATTGATACCAAGTTAAAACCGAATTTTCAAGAAGGTGCTAATTTTGTTCTATATTTCCTTTTATTTTAAAGTTTTTTTGGTATTAAAACTACCACACGACTACCGGAGCGAAGCCGGGCACCCTAGCTAGTGGATCTATAAGAAAAAGTTGAGAATTGAACTTGATATCTACTAAGAAACACTAATTCCCTATTAATTGCTAAACCCTCTATGTGTTATCTTCCCCCTTATTCACAGGGATGAAATGTGATTCAGTCGTTTGAGAAACCTATGTCCAAAAAAATCGACTTTTGTTTTATTTTTTAATACCTTGCATGCTGAGACATCTAATTCAAGATATACATGATAAGTCCAGATGATCATTTGGCTTTTATGGAGCATTCAAATAATTGTTGTCTGAAGAAACTCAGCAAATATAAGAAATTAGAAAATATCTTCCTGTAATCAAAGCAGTAAGTAGGTTTTGGCGTAAAGTTTTTGCTAGGCCTGTCACTGTCAATGAACCTATAGAAGATTTGAACGAAGAACCATACAATCGAATCTTCCCATTTTAACATTATATATTTATAATTGCAGATATTTTTCATTTATTAGACAATATATGTAAGCTTGTAATTGTTTTGTACAGTTATTTCCAAAATATACGGTTAGTAATAATCGTTTGTTTTCTATAATCGGGAGAAATCCTACACGTCAAAAAAAAAAAAAAAACATTTATCCTTAAGTCGTATCGAATCAACATAGATTTATCAAATCATGAAAAATGTATTCTACATAGGAACATGTGTCGGTCTCGGAGAGAATAACGTAAGTTAAGGAAAGCTCTTAATGCAAAAGAAGAAAAGTTTTATTCACTTTCCCAATAAATTGAATTTGTGGACACGTCGGGTTGCTCAATCGACCGATAAAAATATATTATACAATTCCTTCACATATTGGTAGAGATAACATCCATATGACTGAACGAAATTGGAGGGGGAGGTTCACTACTCGAATATTGTTGTTCCTTTCTTTATTGTTAAATAAAGAAGAGGTAATTTTATTAATTGCTAATAAAAATTAAAATATTTC
Source organism: Aelia acuminata (assembly GCA_911387785.2). Lineage (NCBI taxonomy): Eukaryota > Metazoa > Arthropoda > Insecta > Hemiptera > Pentatomidae > Aelia > Aelia acuminata. The sequence goes on along the minus strand of OU426978.1, from coordinate 49,505,640 downwards.
CCTTTTCTCGTTATTTTTCTTGTATTTATATTTTGAATTGAATAGAGAGTGAAAGGATATATATCTGACGTGAGATTTTGGTATATTCTGGTATTGTGAGATTTTCCACAAAGGTAACTAACACATTATGCACTAATTAGGGTAATAGTAGTTTCGCATAATGAAGTGTGACAATGATTCCTATCCCTCCCTCTCTACTCTTCCGCCTTAATAATAATTATTTCTACATAGGATAGGCACTTGGTAAACAAATATATATATATATAAATATATATATATAAATATATATATATATATATAAATATATACATAAAGTCATACAGTTGAACGTCGTTTATGTTCACTATCCGGGACCGAAGACAATACTGATAGACCTGAAATAATTTGAAATTATGACGATGAAAATTCATTAATTGAATAAACTATAATATAGTGTTACTACAATTTTAAAAACTATTAACTATGTAATCTGAGTTGGTAAGAATGTCTACAATTCGGATAAGGATTGTACTTGGTTAAGGAGCTATTTTAAATAATTTCATTCATTTAAATCAGTTGTTTTAGAGACAATATGCCGATCCCAAAGTAAGCATGTATTAAGCCTGAATTACACCTACCGTTCGCTCTGCCACTCGGCCCAGTAAAATATTGAGGATTGGGGTGATTACATGTGGAGGAGACAGCGGGCGAGTCAGTGCATTGTGGATTATACGTTTGTGAAACCTAGTTCCGTTCCACGTAGGAAGCAAATAATACAAATCAAGAAAGTTTTTAAGAAATATTGCAGCTTGATCATACCTGCCATTCATTTTTAAGTTCATATATTTAAAAAAAAAAAAATTGGTAAAAATAATTTCCTCTTGTTCCCGGATTTCCATGGTAAGTTCCAATTCCTGGAGCCATTTTACGCTGGATTCGTAAACTGAAGATAATCCATAACCAGATTTTTTAGAATCTTGAATTTTTTTCTTTTCTTGGTTGTATATTGACCTCAAGTTTTTAGTTTTATTTTTTACCTCTGGTACACCAAAGTCAGGTAAATTCATCGCCTCTACTAACTTAATATAAGCAGTATCACGAATTTGCTTGTTTTTATAGGTTGCCGATTTGAAATTCCAGAGGCATTCGTTTGATTTATATCCTTGTATAAATTTAATTGTTGTTTCAGAGCTCTTATTTATCTTATTTAGCCATTTTGAACTTAATAAATCACAAAAGATTGAGACGGGGGAGAAATCGCACTACTATGTTTACTTCACTTTGACTGATCACACCGACCGAGTGATGAGCCGAGTAGAGCGAGCCGGTGGTGGGGGTATTCACTCGGCCGAGAGAATAGAACTGCCTCCTATCCACTGTCTCGCCCAAACGACTCGCCTGCAACTTTGTCGAGTACTGACTTTGCTGATTACATTAACCGAGCACTCCGCCGAGTGCACTGCCTCGGCCCAGTACTCGGTAGGTGTAATTCAGGCTTTACGCTCAGGGTTAAAACGGGCTAGTATCATGGTAATGCAGATGTGCCTATTCTCTCTCAAGGTTAAGGAGTTTTTAGATGTTAAAATTGCCCTTAGAAAAATAACTTTACCCATAGATAGCATTCATATGGCCTTAATTTTGGTTTAAAGAAAAATTGTAAACGTATTCAATTACAAAAAAGGTTTCGTCAAATGATTAAAAAAGATTAAAGTGCATATAGTTGAAAATTAAAAGTAAAATAAAAGTAACCGGTGGAAAAATGTTTCTGATTTATTTTTTTTAACTAAACAATTTTATTTGCACCTGTTACATAACAATAGGCAAATGAGCTAAAATAAGGAATGTAGTGCATGAGGGAGACAGCACCCAGTGATGCATCCTCCTGGCATTCATATAAATTCCATTGCCAGAATAGGAGGTTCCTCATCAGCCTTCGCACAGGTATGTCAGGAAGATCACGTCTTGCCATGTCTAGTACAAATTTGTTGGTATGCCCATGTAGTTTGTCGTGAAAACGTTTGTAATTCGTCCGTAAATAATTTGTCACAGTCGAAACGCTTAATTCATTGTGGAAGGTCTCATTTGAAACGTAGGGTGGTGATTTCGTAATTATTCCTAAATATTGAGTTTTAAACGTTTCTGACTGATTAATAATTTTGCAGAATGTTCATACAGTTTTTAATGTGTAAGTTATAACTTGCAGCTAAAAAGTGATTTTTTTGTATGAAAACCTCATCTTTTTTTTTTTGTAATCGGGAGAGGTATGAGATGGTATTTTAATTTTCGGGCTAGTTCGGGTTCCTTTTTATCCTGTTGAACAATGATTTCGAGATTTTAAACCTATAAATTTAACCTTAGCAGGAGCAATCCCAATTGACCTCCTCTTGCGAGAAGATTGCTTCAGAAACAAAGTGAAGAGGGAAGGCATTGCGGATCTACCGGTAAACCTTCGAGTGAGGATAGGTAAAGACCCACGAAGATGGAGAAGTATTATTCGTGAGAACACGATACAAAATTGGATGGGTGACGACAATAAAAGGGGCTACCCTAAAGAAATACTTCCCCACCGTTGATTCCAGGCTAAAAGCCACATGGGTTGTCCCTGACTATTGTGTCTCACAGTTCCTCACGGGGCATGGGGGTTTCCGAGCCAAGCTCGTAGAACATGGTAAGGACATCGATCCCCTATGCCCAACTTGTAGGGAACCGGAGACCGCTGAGCACGTTTTACTGACCTGTACTGCCTATGAGACACTAAGAGCCAACCTGCTGAGAGAGACAGGGCTCTACATTCTGACTGCTAACGATCTCCCTCAGCTGATGGTGAAAGAGAACTACCCGTACTTCAAATCCTTTGTTTACGGGTGGAAGGAAGCAGTTGGCCAGGATCACTTCACCTTGGGACGGAGGGCTGGAGCTGCTCCGGGAAGACCGCCGGACTGAGGAGAAGAATAGAATAATACACCAATGAACAGAAGTACACACCAGTGATTAAACTGCTATTTTATGCCACGTTGCGGCAGTGAGTTGATTCTCAGAATCTTCTCACTGCTGCAAATCCGTATTGCCTTAAGAGGCAAGGTAGGAAGAAGAATAAATAAATAAATAAATAATAAATATAAATTTAATTAACTTACATTTGTTTGTACTTTTTTTTTCCATTACTACTTTGTCTTTTTCATTAAACGGCTAATTCATTATTTGGAAATGGAACATGATACAGTCATAAAATATTGAATTTCGTGCCTAGATATAACTGAATCTCAATTGACGGAAAGGTAAAGATGGACACGCTAAATTTTAAATATCTATAAGTACAGTATTTAATGCCGGCATACATTGCAGATTTACTGATTAAACTGCTAGAAATCTATAACAATGATTATTTCTGCCTTTCCTCAAGCGTTTGAAAAATTCTGGCACCAGAGTCTTTTGAAGACCATATCACCGTTCACTTACTATATTATCCTTAAGATATTTGATTGGAAAAATAAGTGCTTGACTGAGAAGAATCTTGACAAAATAAAAACGTTTTAACAAAAAAAAAAAAAAATTCATTTATATTTTTTAAGTACAACAAATTTGTATTTTTGTGATTTAATGCAAACAAAAAAGAAAATTATAAAAAAAATTTAATGGTCCAATGACGTCTCTAGCTAAAGCTGCTGTAACTTTACACTGTGGTTGAAAAACTAACTCTTCGGGGAAAGCCAGTAGTAGCAGTGTAACAGCGTACATAAAAGATCTTCGCAACTCAAATATATTATAAACAAAATGAATGCACAAGACGGGTATCAACTATTTATAATTCACGATTAGAAGCTGTCCAGACGCTAGAAATAGCCTTGGGCGACGAGGGTTAATTAATTTTCATATTTAATTCAAATAAGTTAATTAATTCTCATATTTAAATTCAAACTAGTTAATTAATATATATTTTAAAAAATCGATTCCGCTTAAAGCAGTCGCGTATTATTAGGTGATATCGTTAAAATTCAAAAATTTGATCTCCCTTTCTCTAACCGACAGGGCTCGGAAATTACTTCACTGCATCAAATCTTTGCTGGAATACCTCAAGGTTCAATACTGGCTCCTCTTCTCAAAATCATATACACTCACAAAATAATTGTCAACAATGAAACATTGGCTGCTACTTACGCTGATAATGACGCAATTATAACTAAACATCAGGAAGCAACGCAGACTTCTTCAACTTATTAACATCACTTACACAGATTACAGAGCTGGTTCCAACTATGGAAAACTCAATCATGATAAACCAAAACACATTAAATTTAAACTTAGAAAACATATCGACCCCTCAGTTTGTAATGATTAAAACCAAATGATTTTCTGTACATTTTCTTCTAAGCATTACATCTAAAAGTTAAAAAATGAAATATCATTTTAAATGCTGCTGTAGTGAAGGTTAATCCTAATTGATTGATTAAGAAGGCTGAGTATTAAATCCATTGTTTTAAATATATCAATAAATGGGTAGATTCTTGGATATCCTTAAAAAACGAGTCATTAATCGAACGTGGAATTCCTATCCTACCAGAAAGACAGGAGAAGGTAATGGCTGTTAATTATTAATAGTTTGAGTGATATGTGTTCACTTAGAACACATATCACTCAACACTTGGAACAGGATATAAAATAAACTTTACTATTCAAAAACATCCAAATGGAACCAATCAAATCATGTCAAATCAAAATTAACTGATAAAGATAAAATCGTTTCATCTAATCTGAAATCGAACAGGATTTAAAATAGAACTTTACGCCAAATTTGAAATTGTTTGGTAAAGAATGGGAGGTACAGTTTTTATTTTTACATCTTATATTTGACTCTAGTAAGTATTAACGATCCATTCATTTAGCACTTACTTAATTATTTCAGCATAGTCGAGATTAAGTATAAATAACACACATGTAAAAGGAACTAATGAAGAATAAAATTGGAATAGGGTGTAGTACAATCACAATAGACAGCAAACATATACCAAATTAAGCTTTTACCATAATACATATTAATTAAATTCAGAATATAACACATGACATGATGATATGAGATATTGTATCAGGGGGTTTTACATGAAGCAGGTTATCGGAGCGGGATAAACTTCTAACCATGCTACATATTCTTACAGCACTGCTTACAAAAAAAAAATATATATAAAAATTGATTTTGCCCATAAAAAAACACAGTCCTCATAGTCATTTCATATTCCACGCCGTAGAAATTGGATTTAACTACGGGATGCTTACCCACCATTAATATCGAAAGAAAATAAATTGTTGCGGCAATAAATCAACTTACACCGCCTCTGTAGAAAATTTACAGAACTTCCAAATAATCAAACTCAATTGTAGAAAAATAAGCATTTAATTGGTAATAAATGAAATATTGAGGCCAATAATCGAAATAAAAACTATCCTATCTTTTAAGTTGGACAAAACAATACACAATGAATGAAATTTCATCAAAATCGGTTGAGTAGTTTCTGATTTTACCTCCGACATCGGGACACGGGATTTTTATGTACCTATACAAAGATAAAATGGGAGAACTTCTCCAAGATCCTAATATATATTTAATATTGTAGTTAACCCTTCCGACATGGTATCACGGAATCCTTCTTATACTTATTAAGGACGGAAAGCCGTCCAGTATAAGAAGAGGAGGACATCGTCGATAGGAGACATCGTGCTTCGTGGCCGGCGAGGCCCGCTAATAGAACACGAAGATCACCCTCGCCATCTTCCGCTTCGTTAATGAATTGCACAAATAGCTCTACAATTCATGCTCCATCCTCGGCTACTTCCTCTCCCGCCCTTCCTCATAGCGACAGCGAAATCGATTGTTTATTGGCTATTAGAAAATAATACCTGGGTCGAATGTCTCCAGGTAACTCTACACAGTTAATTAAACCCATCAATACTTCATAAATAGATAGTAGTAACTATCAATAAATACAAAGTCTAAGGTACCCAATTTTTTTCTACATCTTCACATCATCATTGCCTATCTCTTGCTTAACGCTGTTTTATATTGGATAAATAAATTTGTTTATGGTGGTATTTAAAAGAGCTGAGTCGGAATATAAAATTTTCTATACTATTATCTGTTTTTTTTTTTTTTAATTTTATAGCATTTCTGGTGTTGATTTTGTTATCAGTTAATTAAAAAAAATTGGATATCTTTTAAGGTGTCAATTATTTAAAATGGTAATTTTTACTTAAAAAACAATAAATACAAAGCTTTGAACTTTATTTGCGATATAACAGTGATTTTGCTTTATTTTTGGAAAACGTCATTGACGTAATAAAAAACAAACTCCATAAAAATGGCCTTTAACACAGCATAAGTAATTTTTACATTTTTTTTTTACATGGTACTATAGAAGTATATGCATGAACTCAATAATGTTACTTTAATTTTTATAAATAAAACTTACCATAGGCATATAAAAATAAAAATAGGTATAAGCATATAAAAAAAAAAAAAATTGAATAAACTAAACAGTTTGCCTTTTTTTGCGTTATAAATATGTTTCTAGTTACTGTTTTCTACCGATAACCCCCCTTAAATTTTATTTTTGCATCGTTCCGGGTGCTTATCAAAATTAAATGGAACAAACAAACAAAGTTTTTTATCCTAGTTACTCTAGAGAACTTAACATAATTAGTTGACTAGTCTGATCTTGTATAAAACTTCCATGCATTAGTTCACTGTTTTGAAAGTTTCTCCAAACTATTTTGAAAAAATAATCTGGTTCCTCTAAAAATTCTTAAGCCTGAAAAAAATATACCCTCTTCAAAATTCATAACTTCTAAAAACATAAAAATTTTGATGATGCCACATTTTTTTTTTTAATCCAAGATGAGTATCTAAAAATGTAACATTAGATTACGGCGTTTAATTATTATTACGCGTTGTAGTACCAACAAATATGTATAATACCTAACATATTTTTCAATGAAAGGAAAGAGCCAAACATTATACACTACACTATATATGTACATATATATATATATATATATATGTGTGTGTAAATATATGTATATGTGTGTATATATATATATGTGTGTGTGTAAATATATGTATATATATTGGTGGATTGGTGATTGATTGGAGGTGATTTCTTTGTTGTCAAACGTTCATTTGAAATTTAGTTATTGTAACTAGCGTTAAATATGTCGAAATCGGTCGGTAAACAATTATGCAACCCTTATATCTCATTACTAATCAGAACTATTCAGTTAGTTTAATGACCGTAACAGTAGCCACTATTCTTTTATTCTTGGCGATAAAACCTGATTTTATTCAAATACCTTTCAAACTGTAAAAGCCTTGTCCTTAAAAGTATGAAAATTTGACTTAATCACTTATTCACTGGGATGACAGATATTATATACATTTAATGACAATGTAAAAGTTAATGTCGTTCTGGAATGCAGTTGGAACAATTAGTTTGAAATAATAGCCCCTACCAAGCCATACCGAACACTGGTTCCAATATTGAAAGGCATGCTTTGTCCGAGAGTGGTATGGAGTAGATTACACACGCATGACACAGCACTGCAATGCGAGGGCATCGTTGTGGTATTGCAATGGGTCGATTCAACATTGAGGGTATGGGAAAATATGCAACACAACCAAGCCTAGGTTCAACGGTTCACAGTGTATGAACTGTACTCAGCTACTGAGGAAACAGCTGTCCGCAATCTGAAAATATCAAATCGCATCTAGAAACTGAAGTTGGGTGTATTTTGTTCGACATGAACTCCAGCGGAAAAAATATTGTATCGAAAATAGTTTGATAACTTTTGTTTTTAGGGGTCACCTGTGGCGTTGTGGGTAGCATAGCAACCTACAATACTAAAGGTCGCGGGTTCGCGTCCCGAGGTGGCCCTAGGATTTTTTAATGGGAGTAAAAAATCCTTGGCTATGCCGTCCCTCGGTTAGGACGTAAGATAGAAGTCCCGAGCCTATACGATGTCAGGTACTCGTTAAAGATCCCTATCCTAATTATACCTGGATAGGCAAAATTTAGGACTCCCAATCTAGCATCGTCCGATCAGCCTTAGTGGCATAAAGTGACGTAAAAACCAAACCTAAATCTATGAAATGATTCATTATCTTGTCAAAATAAAAATGAATGTTATAATGAAATACAAAAACAAAGTAAAATAAAACAGCTAAGAACTTCCAACTACTAAATAATGAACTTTGGTAGGTATTCACCAAAAAACTAAAACACTCACAAGAAAATAAAAATAAAATAATAACCTAAACCACTAATATACAATTCAAACATCCGTAATTTCTAGCTTGGTAAGTCTAGTCCCTTGGTAGATAGCCTGGCTGTTTTAGAATATATATCTTGAAAAAAAAAAAAAAAATTCAATAGTTACAAAAGATATGCCAAGGGTATGGTACTAGAGAAATTCTTGAGCAAACAATAAACATTATTAACTCAAAATTTTTATTTTTTTATATCTTTTATTACATATTTATGTTCTGTTTCACTTTACTGCTATTTGGAAAAATATTAACCAAAATAAATATCAAAACGCCATAATGTTATTTTTTACAAAAGTTTATTGTTATAACAACTATATTTTTACACGATAAATTGCCGAGTAAAACAAAATTTTTGGTATAGAAAGAAAATTTAGCGTTTTAAAAGCTTCCAGATTTTCTGAGGACATTTAACATTGACATGTATTACCTAGAAACATGCGCGATATACATTATATTGGTTTCTTTCTACGTACTAACAATAAGCGCTAAACGTTGTTCATTTCTTATTCATATAATATAATTCAAATTGGAATAAATTAATGAAGTATTAATAATTTACTCTGACAGACATTATAAATTACTAGAAGACATTATAATGCGATGTACGCTTTATAATAAATCTTTCGATTACTAATAATGATTAAAAAAAAACTCTTGAAATTTGGCCTAAAACCAAAAACATCAGTTTATCTTCTTAAGTAGTTCCTAGATGGGCTTTTTTTTGCTAACGCTAGGCTTTTTGATGTCTGTAAGACTCCCAAGCTAAAGCTTGGCGGTTTCATGGCACAGATATCACAATGATTAAACTTGACATTAATGTTAATCGCATAGGGCTGCTTTGGTTAAAGCGCGAAAAAAAAGTCACTTTGTCACTGAGTCAAAGCGTACAAATATGACACCGACTTAGGATAGGATTAGAACGAAGTCATTCTGGGTCCACCGTCGATTCGTAAAAGCCAATATAAAAAGTCAATTTTAGACTTTTCTAGTCCGCTCGGTCAGATGCTCGTTTGTCTAATATTCCGACCATCCAAAAGTTTTCCATCTATTCTGATGCCTCTCTCTTGTTGGCCCTGTGGTACCTTAGACCATTGCCGTTGCTGTTCTTCCATCCACCATCGCTAATTGGTGACACAGTCACTTATGTGCTGATCTAGTACGAAGTTGAAAGCACGAAGATCATTTTCTATGTCGTAGATACCTCAATTACTCCTCATATTTTACGGTTCCTTCCATTATTGTTCAAAGTGATTTCCTTTCAAATCTAACGTTTTTTTCCATAAAAACTTTTGTGTATTATCCCAAAAAAGTATTATAAAACTTTCACTTCATGAGACTATTACTGAGTTGAAAAACTTTTCAGCTATATTTCGCTCATGTAGGCATAAGAAAGGGCTTTGTTATAACCCTCCGGTGGGTTTTACCTCTAAACTTCACCCTTTAGTGCGGTTAAGCTTCTGTCGCCGTCTACACTCCACTCCACACTAAAGGGTGGAGTGTAGACGGCGACAGAAGCTTTGCAGTTCAGGGCACAAAGGTCGATTCTTGGAGTTTGTTTCGAGTTCACAATCCACAAAGCTCTTTTCTAAGTCTTAAGATCTCTCTGCAAAGTTCTCCTGAAAACTTTGCTGCCTGCATTAATATTTATTTTTAAACTAGATACACAGCATTCCGAGTTCCATCATGAGTTTTATAATAATTATTATATTTCATTATTATGATCCATTTCCAGACATTATTAAGCATTATGTAGTAAGAAATTTACACATAATTTAATTTCATATTTAATTTTAGTTTTCGTTCTGGTTCTGATGATGAATATATGTTCTGATTTTAGAATATAAAAATAAAATTAATCTTTTTTAAAAAATTAAAATTAGAATTATATTGTAATTAAATTTGAAAAAAAGAAAAAGTTATGTGATTCTACAATAATATCACATATAATAAAACAATGCCCTAAAATACAAGCAGTCTACGTTACATTTTTCCCATTTTGAATAAATCAAAGTTAAAGTTTAAAACAATATTTTTTAATTTTTGATAGATTAATTTTATTTTTATATTCTAAAATCGTTTATTATTTTCTATCAGTGTATCAGTTCTAAATTTTTATTTTTTGACATTTCATAATAATTTGTAGACATATAAAAAGAAGTCGAGTTAGTTACACCATTTATAATTCAAGAATGGCTGGACCTATTTTTGTGATCTTTGATTAGTTGGATTTTTATCCGCCACAAACAGCAGTATAAGTATTATAAATTCAGAAAAATGTTTTACCAGTTTATCCCATTTTGAAGAAATTTGAAACGAATTTCATTCTCGGGTGTTATAGTAACATAAGAAGTTTAATTTCACATAAATGTCATTATGGATAGGTTTTGGTTAGAGATGGAAGGGGATATTGTAATTTACGAAATACAGATCTATCAGATTTCAGCATTTTTTGACACAATGATTTTTAACAAAAAAAAAAAAAAAAAAAAGGCATATTTACTGCCTACAATATTCCGCATCAAACTCGATTATTTTAAAAATGTCTCTTATACCTATCTATGCGTTATAAGATCTTCATATAACATATATGTAGTATAATATTTGAAATTCAATACTGATATTATAAAAGTTTTTATAAGTTCTTGGGCTAACCATACGTACGCGTAACATTGTGAGACAAATCTAAATATTTATTACTTTACATCGCGATAATAAAATATATATATGTATATATAAATGATGCTATTGGAAAAAGAGAAAAACTTTTCTATTGCCACAACGTATTTGCAGATTGCGAGTAGATGGCATTTGCGGTTCTAACGAAGGCTAGGGGAAAAGAGGGAATATCCTTCAACTTTAACACCATTATTATCAACAGGACTTGGATTATCACTTACTTAACCATTGATGATGAAGTTCAAAGTTCGTAGTAATAATAAGTTATAAAACTTCCTTTATAACATCTGCACTCTTATGATGTATACTAATTCAAATCATGTTAAAATACTAAATCCCGAAACGGTGGGATAATAAAATACAGCTTACTCCATTGGAAGGGATTCCTTCATTTAAAGTAAAACCATATGCAAACCAAACTCTTCCTCCTGAAGGTGAAAGGTACAATCAAGTAGAAATTCATATAATTTTATTTCTTGTTACAATATTTTAAATTCCTGCAATGAATTTAATTATGATTATATAGTAAAAACAATACCTCTGGACCATGCTGTAATTTTTATATAAAGTACATATAAATATCAAACCAAAGCATTGTTATCTAACAACAAAATGTTCCTTTATGTACCGCGCACAATTGATACTTTTGAAATTCTAGAAATACTCTTTTAAAGCTCTTATAATAAAGTCATGGGCCGAATAATTCATTAATTTAAAAGAAAATATAAGTAATTTATGTTCGTATATATGAAAAACAAAGTATGAGTAACACAATTAAAGTTATCTTGTTGTTTAATGAATGCTTTCAAGGCATGGAACAGGTTTTTAAAGACGTTTTATGTACGTGACGTAGAAAAAATAAAGCTCCCCAAAATGCATCCCCCCAGAAACATCTTAAGTTACTTAAACATTTTCAACATTCAGTGGTTGTAGAAGTTGGAAATATATAAAGCTCTATATATCATTCAATTACTATGACATAAAATAAAAATCGATAGTACGTGGAAGACACAGTATGTTCTGTTATCGACTGAAGATATGAAACCCCAACGAACCATAACGACAAAATACAAAACTATAACTGTAACTTTTATGTATTTATTTTATACGATGTTCAAATATATAAACTCATGATTATTAAAATATATGTGCTGAAGAGATTTTTAAATGATTCCACATCGTAACTTCTGAGATAATTTCAAAAGAGGAATTTTTAAATCACATAAATAACATTATTTTTTTCCATCTACCTATATCCCTATATCCCTATACTTTTGTTACATGAATAAAAAAAAAATTATGCTTATTTTAACATTTTGTTTATATTATTATTTTTTTTATAGTTATTCTTTTTGTTCATTTATAGTTATCCTCCCAAGTTTGTCAATCAAACTTCCTTATTTTTTTACACACTACTCCTGAGATCGTGGAATTGTAAAATAATGTTTTCTTATTATAAAATATTTTTGTAATATTTTTCCACCCAATTATCCTTTTTTACAGTTTTAATTTAATTTTTTACATTAATAAAACAAAAAAGAACATACAAAGAAATTCTGGTAATAGAATCATTTTGAAATTGGCAAATATATATGTTATAAATGCTTGGCACAGAAGAACAAATATCAAGAACTCAATAACGATACCAAACATGAACCGTGAACTGTATGAAGTTACGATTTGAAGGGTTGCCAGGCAATATCACTTATCATCAAGAGATCAAATTACAAGATAAGCCATGTACAGAGGTAGGCCAATCCAAGTTACAGCTTCCCACCGCGACGTTATTGGTCACTGATAACTGATATCATCCAATCAGGTGGTGGGAGGAGATAGCGTTTCAGTGGTATTTTTTCCCTAATTTTTAAACGGACTGAAGATGAGAAACAGTTACCATGGATAAAATTTATTAGTAAGATATAGGAAATAGAGGCTAAGTTTAGTAATAAAAGCAACTAACGTTCAACCTATCTTTGTTTAAATAAAGAGAACACGGTTGTTGTTTCTGTAAAAATTGGAAAGCCTAGGGACAGTTAATTTCTAGAAAAATAAAAGAACATTCTGTTTATTTCATTTTTTGTGTTAGATAAACTCAGGAAACAATAAAGTGTCATCTATTAAGTAGTAATTAGCATTTTAACCTACTAAACACAACGTCCTGGGTAAGCAGTAGGGATTGGTGATGCGACGTAGACAGAAAAAGATCGATGATTTGAATATAAAGCATCGATGTTGACAAAACATCGATGTTTTTTAGTATCCATTTTTTAAAAATTAACCTGTCAGGGCCCTAACTTATTTAAACATCGATGTTCCTTCCCTTTTATAGACATAAAACCTTATTTCTGTTAAATATTAAAAAAAAAAAAAAAATACCGGCAACATTGCGCTCTCCTAAAATACTGCAATAATCTAGTGGAATACTATATAATACTATATAATATTATTAATATAATAATAAATACTACCTATCGAGACATTTCAAGTAGGACGATGGGCGCTAGGTTGAGCTTTTTCTGCAGTTCCACCTTTATGATTGTTTGTTCATGTTTGAAGATGAATATTTTTTCATTTACAAAAACAAGACAGTATGACAGAAGATTATGTATTATTGAGAAAATATTTTCTATTCTGTATATAGATATTGTATGTAAATATGGGATGCGATGTTAATGTCGATATTTCGAAAACATCAATATTGAAAATATCATTATTTTTATCAAAACAACTATGTTTTTGTAAAAGCATCAATATTAATTTTTTTTTGTCAAAACATCTGGAGTTATAAAAATCTTTTTTGTTATCAAAACATCGATTTTTAAAAAGAATTGGTTTATGTGAAACCGAGATGTTAATACCATCTTTCTTTTTTTGTCAAATGATCATCGATGTAAAAAAAAAAAATCTTTGTTTTTATCAAAACATTAATATTGTAATAAATCTCTTTTATTTTGTCTCATCTATTTTGTCAAAACATCGATAAATATCACTTTGTTTAACATTCATTTGTTCAAGTAATTCGTGATATTGCCAGAAATTTTGAAATGCTTGAGGCAAATATTCCACTTGTCTAATGTTAGAGATTTTAGAAAAATATATCCAAACGGTACTTGTTGAAGGCATATTACTAATAATTTTCACCTTAATATACAAACTGGAATAAAAAGGAGGACCATTGTGTATTCCCGTTTAAAGCCGCAGACTGCTATGCTTAAAAACTATGTTACATGGTTATTTTTGATGTGTTTTATTTTACGTTGCAGTACTTTGTCTATTAAAAAAAATCTGGTGCGTGCGCGCAACACACAACTTTCACTTACCCACTTACTTACATTAGATTAGAAATGAATGCGTTGTGTTAATGCCACTTCTCAAAGTTACACATTTTTCCACATTCATTTCTTACCTGATATTAAAGAACACCTAATTTTCATTAAACATGGCGAATTTGATGAAAATCGTTAAAACCGTTTTTGAGATAATCGAAAAAAAGGTAAAAATCGGAAAAAAAGGTATGAAATAAAGTGCCCCCTCCCTTTGACCAATTTTGATGAAATCTGTGCTGTCACATCGCGGGCATATACCAACACCAAATACTGAGTTTTGTCAAAATCGTTAAAGCCGTTTTTGAGTAAATAAAAAAAACACGTGATAATGAGACAACATTTATTAAGTAAAGTCCCCCCTCCGGTTAATCAATTTTGATGAAATTTTTACAGTCATATCTCGGGCATATTATTACATCAAATACTCAGTTTAATCAAAATCGTTAAAGCCGTTTTTGAGTAAATAAAAAAAACACGTGAAAATGATACAAAATTTATAAAGTAAAGTCCCTCCTCCGGTTAATCAATTTTGATGAAATTTTTACAGTCGTATCTCGGGCATATAAATAGATCAAATACTGAGTTTAATCAAAATCGTTAGAGCCGTTTTTGAGAAAATCGAAAAAAACATAAAAAGTTATTAAATAAAGTACCCCCTCCCTTTGAGTAATTTTGATGAAATTTATGCTGTCACATCGCGGGCATATACTTACACTAAATACCCAATTTCAGGATCGCACGGTTTATAGTTTTTGAGCTAGTCTGTTCACACACACACACACACACACACACACACACACACACACACAGACACACACACACACAGACCATTTCGCGGGACTTGGTCATTTCGACTCAGGGGACCCCAAAACGTGTATTTCCGTTGAAAACCGGAAATCGAAATTTTTCACGATCGCAATACTTCCACTTCCTATATATTTCATATATAGGTAAGTGAAAGTAAAAAGGTAAACTTAAAACATCGATGTTAACATTGATCTTAGCTAGCCTTGAACCAATCAGAGGTTTCGGACTCTGTTGTTTGTTTCATTTTGTATTATTAAGCTTATTTGTAAGGCGATAATTATTATTAAGATGCCTCCAATAGGTACCCTTTGGAAATTTTTTTTTTAAATTCTGTAACACATTAGACCGATGTTAAATGTACGCTTACTCCGACAAATTTACTTGAACGAATGAGTATTAAACGTTTCGAGACTCACAAAGATAGTTTCAACATCGATATTTTCCTAAACATATTTTCTTAAATTATATTTTGGGCTGCTATTATTTCCGAATTGGTTCTTAATAAAGTAGTGTATGTGATTTGTCCACCCTATCTTGTCCCTCTATTCTTATCTGCCACTAATCGAAGTTGGCTTTTATACTTCGAGGTTAAAGTCCAGGATTCAATGGCATAGGTAACTTTTGGGAGGAACAGGTCGCTATCAATTAGGGCATAGATAAAAAACAATAAAAGAAAACGTTGAAGGAAAAAAAAAAAGATGACAGAAACATAATAAGCTATATTGGAAGATTTTAAACAACTCACAAATAATAAACTCGCCAATTGATCCGTCATGAGTCCAATGTTCAGCCTTTACCGACTGTAGTGAAATCAACTGTTGTTCAGGGAACCCATTTTTTTATTTTATATAATTCTTTAGTTTAATTTTTAGTTCAGCATTTTTAAATTAATTCTAAATTCAATAATTAATAAGTTTTAAATTCAGTGGGCCGGGGATAGCCGAGCGTGTTGGAGCGCGGCCCGCTTTAACACGCTCGAGCCGAACGGTGGCGGTTCGAATCCGCCCTGGGATGGTTGACTTTTATTTCGTGGAGGCCCCACGGAATAAAATCTCGACCTACCCACCATGGTTAGGATAGGTTGGTTACACCTGTAGAGTAACCCCCCGTATGCCACACATGGCCAGGAAGGGGTACCGAATAAAAAAAAAAAAAAAAAAAAAAAAAAAAAAAAAAAAAAAAAAAGTTTTAAATTCAGTAACTAATATGTTGTCGTTACTTTATTAATCAATTTTAACATTGAATATCATACCAATCTATATTAAGTATTTAATTAGCATTAGTTTAGTGTAATGTGCGTGGGCGTCTGTGATTGGTCGAAGACGCTCTGAGACAAACAAAAGACGCTTCAAGTCAGTCAGCTGTTGACTCTCGCCAGCCGAGTACGCTCATGCTTAAAACATTCTTCAAAAACATTTATTACATTCTCGTTCACCCAGGGTGTTCAGTTTTGTATTGTGCATATTTGCAGACATTATTTTAGAAGACTGAGCGAAGAGGAAGATTAAGTTCCCAGCGGGATGGACCTTTAAAGTAAAATACTTCCATCATTATTTTTTTTAATAATGTATGAACATTACATTGTGTTTAATCTTCCACTTTAAATAATATTCTATTAACATTGGACTTAACCTTTTAACATTAAATCAAATTGCTAAATTCAGTTATTATATATATCTTTGTATTATAGTTATTAATCATTTATTTATTACTCTACTCTATAGTTCATCAATGGCCATTCGATTAAAACATATTTTTGTCTATAATAGTTTATAAGTTGTGTTTTATTTTCATATTTTCATCATTTTAGTTTCATTCTTGTTTAATAAATTATTTGTATTTAATAAATTATAGTTTAAGCTTTAAATATCAGAGAATTTTCTTTATTTCCTTTCATTCATATTATTTTGTTCTCCTTTTTTATTATGCTATTATTTTCTAAATTACACAGGTAAACTTTATGTTAAATATCTTTCATCTTATTCTTTTATTATATAAAACTTTTAATACATTAACCAACAAAACTAAGAGCATTGAACACCGGCCATACTTTCATCATCAGGGAAGCGGAAGGTTTTTAATATTAAAACCTAACTTGCCTGAACAACTGTTATGGACCGTTCTTTGCACATTTCACGTTAATGTTAAAAAAAAAGAAAATAGAGTAAAAAAGTAGTAATAACTACGATAAAAAATGTGTTTTAATATTAACTGTTCTGATAAAATTAGAAAAAAATGATATCAGAAACCAAATTCAATTACTTTTATAAGAAAAAAAGTATTCAATTTAAGTCGAACACACATAAATATTCATAAATTATCCGAGATATGCACAATATAAGAAAATGTGAATAAAAACGAAAAATGATATTGCACAATAAACCTCTTACTTCCTCCAAGAGTTCAGTGGCGTTGTAGAAGACATCAAGAAGGTTGTAAAGAAAAGGGACTTAAATAAAAAGAATTGCAGGTACTTTCCCTCTGTCTTAATAGGAAATGCCTGCTTCTTCTCCAACACCTGACAGGAGTAACATCTTGAAGCGTCGCACATAGGGATAGATAATAAATTTACAACGACAAAAATATAAATTGGGATTTTATTTGATATTCTGATTAGTAATGTTATAAAAGGACTATTTTAGTACTGAAAACTTTAAATATATCAAATAAATAATAATAATAATCTTTATTACTTCAAAGTTTTTACACTTTGTAGAAAGGATGTGGCCTCCACAAAATATTTAAGTAAACTATAGGACAAGTGACTTAAAATGAAACAAATATGTACCTAGTAAAAACAAAACCAGAAAGAAAAAAAATTTTCTTTTTAAGATACATATTAGCAATATCTTTTGTTTACATTTTTTTTTATACAGTTATATACTATGAAAAACACAGTATAGTATAATGTAATATTCCTGAAATATTCTAGTATAATATTAATACTAGCACAAAGAGCAACAAAAGATTTCTTTCAGCTAAAGTAAAAGAAAATGTTTAACTTTAGAAAATACAAATATATCAAATAAATAAGTACTTATAGAAATGGATAGTGAGATGTATACTCTGCCACTATTTTGAAAATAATTATCTATATCCTCAGCATCCTCATCCCCATCATCCATATCATAAGCATTGTCATCATCTTCAACGTCTTCATCCACAACCCCATCATCATCACTATCAGACCACTGATCACCACTACACATAATTTTGACAAATATTTTGACTAAAAGTTTTATTTGTTCTATAACTTGTTCGGAAACATTAACACCATATTTATCTAGAATATACTTTATTAACTCTTCATTACATTTTGATGATGATAATTTATAAAACTGCTCATTTTTCAACCCTAAAAATAATTCTCTTCTCTTAATCTTTATGTCCTTCATGGCGCGGTCACCACGACTTCTTGAAAAAAAAAACTCATTTACCTAAAGGGGGAAACGGGGGGACGAGTAACATACATTTTCATATTCGTCACAAGGTATGTTTTCAAATTAATTAAGAGAAGAAGGTGTACTCTGTGGAACTTTTTTTGTAGGACTAGCTGAAGTTAGCATTTCAATATTTTTTAATCGAAAAATAGCATTTCATAAAACATTTATAATACCTACCCTATGTAAAATAATTATGTTAACGATGATTGTAAGTACGTACCTGACGCTTGAATATCCATATTGAAATAAGTGAGATTTTAAATTTAGGAAAATAATACTGGGGTAGTTAATCCGTCAACAATCTAAGAACAACTGGCCTGTATCAGCGTGTGAAAGATAGCACAACTTTAGACCTATGCCCTGGGTTAATCCTGTCGTCAAATTAAAGAATATTTATGTTATCTTGTAGACTACTTAATAGAGATTGTATTAAAGGTATTTTTAACTGGTTTCAGGAAAATATTTTTTTCGATTTTTGTCGTCGTAATTTTGACATTCGTCCTTGAGTGCGTAGTACTCATGGCTTTCATTTTTAGATGACTTTATCTGTGTATTTTTTACCAAGAAAAGAAAGAAACAAAAAAAGAAAAAGGAAATAAATAAATATTGACCAATTTGGAAATAGAAGCAGCCCAAAATATAATTGAACAAAATAGGATACGTCAAGATAATGCAGAAGGAAAGAATGGCCAAAATTATTCTTGAGACAATAGTGGAAACAAGGAGAACTAGAAGAAGTCCCAGAAAGACTTTGGAAAACGCGGTTAAAGAGACTTCCGATCGGAGAGGGCTGGACTGTAACAGACTGCCTGGAGAAGGACAGAAATGCCTGGATCGGGCTCTATATGTAGGACACGGTAGAAGAGATATCGATTAAGAAGAATAGGTTTTTACTATTTATTAATTACACACCTTATATTATGAATGCAATTAATTAGGGTGGCAGGTTAGCAGAGTGGGCTAACGCGTTATCCCCGACAACAGATGATCAGGAACCCGAAGATTGCAGTTCTAAACCCGGAGCCAGGGGATAATTAATAATGCTGAGAATTAACCGCCCACACTCAACCCTGGTCCGGGAAACCACGTATAGCCTAATAGGCGATGAAGGGGAGGAACAAAAAACAAAATGAATGTAATTAATTTATTTTTATCAATATTTAGATACTATTAGAAGTAATCAATATATATTATAAAGCAGAGTGTACAATGTGCGTACAATAAGGCTCAAAAACCACTCAACATATGTTTAATAAAGTTATGTCAGTGTGTTGCTATACAACCCCTAACGGAGAAGAAGGTTTCCGTTTTTCTCTTAAAGGTGTAAAATAGAAGAGAAAAGGACTGGAATTTTAAGCCTCTCGCACCATATAATTAGCCTACCTGAGAATGACGTACGAGTTTATGAATGAAAAATTTAGTTCGAGCTGCAGACTACCAGGAAGCGCTAGGGTGCATTTCACTCAATGTTTATTGTTCATTCATTCCGTTCAGATTTAAGATGTAAAGGTTATATATTTTACAGCTGTTCTTTTTAAATTACTAAAACATCAAGCGAAAATAATTAATTTCACCTTTGCGTTCAAAATAAAAAAATGATTTTACATCTCTGCAATCAATTAGAAAACCGCCTGGATACCTTACAAAATTAATTTTCTCATAAGAAGGTTAATTGATTAACGCATTACATTTAATCAATATATAACATATACTTAAGTAAATTTAATGCAATATGAGTGAATATTTTTTAGTAGTACAGTACAGCGAATAAAAAAGACTGATTATAAATCAAAAATAAAAAGTTTGAAGGGTTCTTATTGTACGTAATTATGAAATATGGTTTTGTTACTATGTATGATGAGCATTCCTGTTGACAAAATGACTAACTCCAATTACAGCATTTTTTCAATATGATTTTATCACCCCTCATAGTTCAGGATAAAAAGAAATATGGTGAAAAAATTGTGCCCTCATGATATTTTGGTTTTCACTTTTTAATAGTAGTAAGATTGGAGAGGTGCAGAGTCCGACCAAATTACGAGGGGGGGGGGGGATATCTTAAGGGAGGTTGAACTGGAAGAAGGGTCTTAAAAAAAAAGTGTCTATGAATCTTTGGTAGTTTCTATACTTCTGGATCTAATAGGACCATCACAGTAGTCGGCGCTTAATTTTTATTCGAAATATAGTTTTTTAACTAATAGATTTTTCAACAATAAGCTAATAACTTATTATCTGCTGACTGCTTGGAATGGGCTTATACGATTCAGAATCATAGAAACCATAAAAAACGATGCATAACTCGACAAAGTTGCATTAAAATTAATTAATTGTTCATTCACCATTTTCAACCCCCTTTAAAGTATATAGGGTTCCTTATTTGGGCGGACTCTGCAGATCTCGAATCTTAATATTGATACCATGTTAAAAGTTTCAAGAAAGTGCTAATTTTGTTCTATATTTCATTTAATTTTAAAGTTTTTCTGTTATTAAAACTACCACACAACTACCGGAGCGAAGCCGGGTACCTTAGCTAGTAGATTTATAAAACAATTTCCCTATCTTTGACATCCCTTACCTCTTAATGTGATCTAAGTCCACAAATTAGAAAAATCAATATGGACATAGATTTTTGCTGTCGATATCGTATCACTAATACGCAGTCCTGAATCTTTTAAAGTGAGTAAAAAATTATCTGCTGTCCTTCGGAGGGTATTTAAACAGAGTTTCCAAACCTGTGCGATGTCAGGTACTCGTTAGAGATCCTTATCTTAATCAAACCTAAGAATTTATTTTTTTCTAACTTGTTAAAATCCCACTTTAGAAATAAATACAGTTATGCATTATGAAGAGATGCGATTATCAAATTTATATTAATTTAGTGTTTACCGCGGTATTGCAAAATTGCCAAGTTAGGATCATCATCTTCTAATAGGAACTTTGCAATTACTTCGAATTGCGATGACCGAGTCGGTATGTATTACGTCTATGGCTAGGAAACGTAGCCATTCACCCGACATAACTGCCCATCATTTTAACATTTGTTAAATGAAGTTGTGACTAGTCGTTGAAATAAATATAAAATATCTCTATAAAATAGCTTTCATTATTCCTCTGATCCCAATACAATATCTGGAAATATCCCATGGAATATAAATTTGTTGGTGTAATTTGGAAATAATTAAAAATAATAATTCATTTAAATTTTCAAGGCCTAAAACAAAGTTCGAACCATCGACACATATCAGAATAAATATTTTTGTTGAGTGTTAATTCATTAGTTACCACACTTATATGGGAGGTGTGTCCAATTACGAAAAAAAAATTATGAGGCCTAGAATAAAATGAAATAAATCTTGGTTATCTGCACTGGCCAACTTCATGGATACTTTTATTTTATGGAAAATCGTATTAATAAGGAATAAGTAACAATCCTATCTAACAATTAAGATACATTCTGATATTAGCAGTTCTATAATCGACCACCATTAATTTTAATATTTAATTACAACTAATTATTTTTCTTCGGTAGCTCAATGTTAAGGCATTCAGTTGCTGTGCTGAAGGTACTGAGTTCGAATCTGGCTTGGCGCAGGATATCTTAATATTCTGTCACAATCGTCTCGGTGGCCGAGAGATCCTCATGTGGCAAACCCAGCCTATAAAATATGGTTAATCTTAATTGAAAAAATTAAGGGGAAAACCTGACGGTTGAGCGTGATCACGGTCAAATCACCTCCAGTACTGTTTCTTGACCAATGGTCAAGAAACAGTACTCCTTCCTTACACAGTACTGCACCCAAGACCCCCTTGATGGGTTGTAGTAGTACAGGATTTTTTTATTTTTTTATTCGTATTCTTTCTGACTAAAAGCTGCAGGTCTCACGGTTACATTTCCAAGCGGCCCACGGTTGGTAGTAGTCGGAAAGAAACACCCAAAAATAAATAGTTTATTTTTTTCCGATCCTTAGTTGAAACATAAATACTAAAATAAAAGAAAAAAAAATGTTTGAAATCTTACAAGAAGAGGTCTTTAAATGAGCTATATAAACTTTAGATTTGTTTTCTTTTTTAATTCGAGACGAAAAACAAATCACTCTTTGTCTTTGGATTTAATGCAATCCAGTTCTAACATTGCGAGAAAAATGAAACGAAATTTCATTGTCAGTTATCTTTGCTAGATATATGACTCGGGAATAGGAATGATAATCTAACAGATCCACTTTATGCCTTTTAAGCTAGTTCCTGGTGGTTCAACATTCCGCTATTGATTCGTGATATCAAAAGGCATTATCGAGAACTCATACTTCATCGATTGATATATTTTAAACAATTCATTTTTGCTTCCTCACTACCGATGGTAAGCTGTATTTATGCGTGAGTTTAAAAAAAAATAATTTCCCCATATTCGAAAATTTACACAAAAACATTTATGGACTACATTCGCTTAGAATTGCGGAAATGTAGTATCTTAGACAGGCTAATATTTCAAAAAACGGCTGGTAAGCTTTGGCTGAATGTTAGAGTTAAGGTGAAATAATCATGCCTATTCAACTCCATTTAATTTCAATTAAAAAAAATAAAATAAAGGTAAATTTTATTTGAATATTCTGTTCAGTTTTAATGCAAATAGTTTCCTATCAACATCTTTGAAGGCATTAAAGTTTCTAAAGAGTATTTTTCTATCTATATCTATATCTATACAACAATCTAAAATTACCATACTAGATATTTATAGGTTATTTGCTTATTAAGATATTGATTTTGATTCAAGCAAAAATAAATTGATGTGAACGACAAATGGCAAGATATCTAAATTACCCTTCGGAATCTTAGATCCATTCCCTTAACGGTACACGAAAACTCTCGGATTCAAGAGTACATGATGTACCGTACATCGCTAATTACAGCGGACTCACGAGATAGCCTTGCAGCACCCCGCAAGGACGCTTCCACCCCCGCTGGAGGGGGTGTGAAGGGGGGAGCAGCGGCTCAGGCTCCAGCTCTCCAGTCACCAACGTGCCGGCATCTGTGGCGCATCGCTCCAGTCCTGTCTACAAGTCGTCTTCGCGTCAGCACACCAGGTAGGATAGTGCTCTTGTGGTGTGTTAGAGTGTAATATATTTTTTATTTGTGTAATATAGGATATTTTATATTTAACAACATTCCAAATATTTATTATCTCATAAAGAAAACTATAATAGTTAACGATGAAAATATCGGTTCCAAATATATACAAAAACTTTAACTTAGTTTCTACAATTTATTTAAGAGTTATTTTATTATGTTTAAAATTAATTTTACCTTAATTAAAAATAATAATAAATTTATTAAAGCCTCTGGTCAGGGTAATTGGTATAAGAAATAAGAATCTTCATTACGCTGACTTACGGGACTAAAATAATAATATAAAAACAGGACCTGTAATATTTCCGTTATGTAAATACCTCGTTATTGACTGATAAAGTAAAAAAAAAAAAAATGTGATTATTAAATATAAAAATAAATAATAAATATAAAAAGTTTTTGAACGAGCGTACTTAAAAATTTAGGTAGATTAAAAATATATTAAAAGATTTACATTAATTATGAAACATAAATATTTGTCAAAATATCATTTGGTAAGTAATATATTTAAAAATTTTTTTTTGGATGTATTATAAAGTTCAACGTATTGCATTTTATAATAAATATATAATAAATATCTGTAACAATACAAATACAATAAATAAATATTTAGGTAATAGGTATATACCTTAATTGAATAATATATAATAATACCCAATAGTTTCATGTATTGTTTTCATTAAAAGTTAAAAGTGAAACATGAGAAATTAAAAATATTTTAATCTGTAATTAATTATTTTTAATCCTTATTATGAATTAGTTATAATAATTATAAGAAAGAAGTTGATAATCAAAATTATGAAATAAATCTTAATAGGTACATACATCATTTGTATTCTTTATTATTTTATTTCCAATATTACTCTGAAATTGTTTTACTGATATTTTTAATTTAATTAGATAGACAAGAAAATGTAGGTCGGAGTAGTTTAACGTAATTTAACTTCGTGAGATGGACGAAAAGTATAAAATAAAAAATAAATTGAGGGTTAGTAATATAGTGGTTCAAAAAACTTTACAGAGAGGTATTTTGATGTTGATATAATAGCTTATTAAAAGCCGAATGCTAATTGAAATACTAAAAGTGATTCAAACTCTTTTCTATCTTTTTATTAGAAATAAAATTCATCACTATTATACTTGGTCGGAGTTACTTTATCTATAGCTTCCTAGGTTTATTTTGAAAAGTCTTTACACAAATTCAATAATTAATGTTCTAATGACTCGAATTCTAATTTATTACAAAAAATAATCACAAAGAAAAATAATTCATAAAAAAATTAAAGTAGAGCTGAATATGCCCTCTGCAATAATTTCTAAACCCTTATTTTAAAAGATTTTTTTTTTTTATGTTTTGGTTAATTTTTTGTCCTTAAAAAAAAAAGGAGGAATCTTATATTTATTTCTTGAACTGACTAATACAGCATTTACATGTACAAACATTCTTATAATACTTTTTCACTAATGCTATTTTAAAATGGACCATATTTAATATTGATGTAAATAAGAAGGATGCATAACGACACTGACTACACAGTGCGCCTTCACATGGCAGGTTTACCTAGCCCGCACGACCCACCCGCCTACTTGCACTTTCGTTGGGCGGTTTCACTTTTTGACCCATCTTCAGATGATCCCGTGGTTTAAATTAAGTATAGCACATCATCGTTTAACCGTTCCTACCTGGCACCAAAGGCAATCCGGATTATCGAAAATCCAGAAATTTTGTTAGTAAAAGACAGATCTCCAAATAAGCGAATTTGATATTTATACAATAAAAAAACCAACATATTTATACCTATACATGTGTGAATACCTATCACATTTAAAAAAATATATGCCTATATGTAAAAAAAAAAAATATTCACATCTTATCATTTTAAAGAATCCACTTTGACGGCCTACGTCTCACTTAACTCAATTCCGACCTCTTCATTGTTGAAAATAATTAAAATAGAAGTGAATTTTTTGTAAAGTATAACTTCAGATTCTTGCTGTCGGTGTTAAAGATTATTAACCATGTGAACATTTAATATAACCAAAATTTCTACAACATGATCCGGATACTCCAAAAATCTGAATAAACGAGGGTAGGTATACATCCTAAGGAACTTTTGATCATCAAAATAATGATTAATTACGATATTACATAACCAATATACAATACCACTCCCATGGAACCTACAACATTAATCAGTTCTATATTCTCCAATTGTCAAATTATGCTATTGATCTCATATATTTTAAAGTACAGTTTTCCTTTTAAAATATATTAATTTTTATATTTTTAAACCTTGAAAAAGATTTTTTTAGTTTCCATTTTTTTCAAAATGTACCGAATCTTATACCTCTGTACAAAGTAACATTTCTAGTCATGCCAATTGCGCTATTTTCCATAGAATTTAGAATATCATTTAGCAATCTTCAACTTACCGGTAAACGTCACAAATTTTATTTTCAAAATTTTTCTGCAAATAGCCACACTAACGGATTAGAAATATTCCACCTTAGAAATATTGGAAAGCAGTTTACACGATACTCATCATGCCCAAACAATAATGTGATTATTAATAATACTAATACGGTGTAATTTCATTTTACATTTCGAAATAGGTTTCGAATCAGTTCAGTGTAGCATTGTTAACCCTTGTTACATGCGCCTCTCAGACTTTCATTCCTGCCCGCTAGCGGCACTACGTTATTTTTCTTTGTTTTTCGACATTTTCGTCTTCTTAAAGCTACTTTTTAAAGAATTTTACCTAAAATTTTATCAAAAGAATAATAAGAGGTATTTATGAAATAGACAAAGTAATATAAACATTTTTATTTTTTTTAAATAAATAATTTCGAACGAAGAGTAATCACAAAATAGGAACAAAAACAGGAAACATAACTGTATAGAAGAAGACGAATCGCGTATATTGTGAACATCGGAGAGTTGTATTATTGTTTCTGTTTTTTCCACATTCATGGCATGGACCTTTCCTAGGTCGATAATAAGTCAGTAGTGAGATTTCGGTTAGAGTTTTTTATAGATTCAATGAGGCGTTTTACTATATCTGACAGTTTGTTTGATGATCTGAATGGCCCAAATTGTTGAACTCCACAATAGATCTTAAAAATGTAAAAGGAAAAAGTTTGCAGAATCCAAACAGTTAGTAAACGCTAGCGGCACGGGATGCCACAAAAAAGGACTTTTTTACTTTAACCAATTGCTAGACAATGCCTGTAAATCACAGGAACTTGGCTCCGCCTTTCTCCTATTCTATGCACACCCGATGAGAAATACTGTAGCGCTCATCTAGTTGAATAAAGCATTTACCGCGAAAAAACAAAATTACAGAAATTGCGGCATAGAGTGCCGCTTAGCGTGTAACAAAATGTTAAACATGTATACATAGTACGAACAAATGGAATATATGCGGAAAAAAATTCAATATGGTTGTTACTTATATAATTTATTTTAAATATTCATACGTCTTTTTATCATTCAGCTATTTTTGTAATTGTTTGTAGGGTCTGTTAATAATTATGTCATATGTTACCTTTTAATATACCTTAAATTCTATTCTGACATAGCTGCCATTACTATACTATTATAGTCTGTCCTATGTCTATACTATTATAGCTGTCCTATAATCCTATACTATTATAGCTGTCCTATAATCCTATACTATTATAGCTGTCCTATAGTCTATACCATTACAGCTTATCATTTCAATGGCATGACGGAGACTTATAGGGTAGGGACACATTATATGACTCTTGGATCATCATATCCAACACTTAAATTTAAGGTAGTGAAGGTATATTTATAAATAAAATCTTGCCTCTGTTTATGCTATTTATTTTTAACTTTTAAGATATAAAGCGTAGACACAACATCCATTCTCGCACAACTGCACTATATAAATTGAGATATTAAATCATTCAAATAAAATCTTATCTAAGTGGTCACAGTTCATTGCCTATTGAGAAAGGACAGATTTATTTGATGTTAACTTATATTACCCTGAAAACACGGAGACAAGATTGTTTATGACTATTATGACCTTTGGTTTTGAGTCACGTTTGGACAAATACTATTCTGTCAAATATCCAATCACGTATTCCGCCCGAGATACAATAATTCGGACATGATCTTAAGTAAAAGTGTAGAAAGTGGTCTATTCCTTGGGCTAACTGTCGGCAATAGGACGTCTTGAGGTCGTGACCAAGAACTGGAGGGCTGGAGGCACTCTAGAAAGTGCTTCATCCCGGGTCGTCCCCGCAAGAGATGACTGATGATGGGTGTGCCCGCTCTATTGTGCTAGCTAACTTATGCAATCCCTTTGCCGTTTAAGGAAACCAAAGTCGTGTGCTGTCGTACAGCCGAGAGCAATATCCTATACTCACTCGCTGAGCTTGCGGTTTGCTCTGGGAATGTTATATTGGATAATATGCGCTTTGGTTATGCATCTTATCCTTATGCTTCTTCCAGGTTGTTACCAACCTAGTCTTGACATTAGGTACACCCAGATACGAAGTAGATACCGAATTGCTCTATAATAATCCGTCCTGATTATTTAAAATGAGGAATTAAAATATTCAAAAGTCTCTAGTACATTCTGGTAACCTCTGATACAAAAGATAAATAAATAAAAAATTGTAGTAAAACCTGTTTGTAATTAAAAATGTAGTATGCACCATTATTAAATCACGACTGGGTTTAGGTCCATCCCGAACCTAATTAAATCCGACGAATTAGTCGATTACGTCGGATTAATTATTTTATTAGTAAAAATTTCATGTTTATCTGACCAGTCTGCATTAAGTTGTAGATATGATATATTAAAGTAAATGTGCTCCTTGTATATCTCACATTTGTTTGAATATATTAAACGTTCATTGTTTCATTATTGACTGCTGTGCTGAGATTACATTTTTGATTTTTTAATTATAAGCTAATTTTAATGTTTTTCTCGGGTACTCGGCTTCACTCAGATGTTGATATGAAATTGTGTCATAGTAGGAATAAAATTATAGGGGAGAGCGGGGTTGGTTGGCAACATTTTCACTTTTTTGATTGTTGAGTCGTTCCTGTTAATATAATCCCACTGTAAACTCCAAGTATTAGAGTACTTCAAGTATTTTTCTCACAACATAATATTTAATACTAAGATCATAGAAAATTAAAGAATTCGTCAATCCAGAGTATGCCAATTAACCCCCTATGTGGGGAAGGTTGGCCTAGAAGTTGGGGTTGTTTAGCCATCTCATTTAAATACTGCTTGACACATATTATTGTTATTAAAAGCTGCACTCTAATGGTATAATAATTTTGAATCGGTTTTTAACAGCTTTTAAGGGAAAATAGAATGACAATAGAAGAAGATAGAAGTTTAGACTGTCGTCACTTTTTGCATAAGAAAAATTACTCTCATCTTCCTTGCTGGAACTAAAGACAATTGATAGTTTCACCTTTGATTATTTTTACCTTGCTTTCGTGAATTGCTACTACGCCAAAAAAAAAAAGTTGAAGAGGGCCAACTAATCCCACAGGAGAGATCATATGAAAGATGACTGCTAGGAAAGGGGTGAACAATCAAACAAGAAACTGGTTAGTCGAAAGGTTAGGTTTTCAAAGGAGTTAGGGGCTATGTGAACAGAATCGGAGTCAAATGTTTTTCCATGCCTTTAAACCAAGTTTACTGAAAATATAAAAATTTACTTACATGTTGTAAAATCCATCAATGAAGCACACTCTTATCTACACTCTCAGCATTGGATTGAAAACTCAGGACAAGACCCGAGGTCGAGCGGGTCACATGGTACAATGGTGGGGCCTTCACAACAGGTGTGACGGAAACTATAAGCCAATAGCCAACCTACCACCTATGCCAACCAACTCCGAGGTCCGATTTTCGATAAAGAAAGGCGTAAATCCTGCATCGGCCTGTCCTGCGGCTATTATCACATTTAATCAAATGAGAACGCTTTAGTCAAAGCATTCCCATCGGACCTCGACGCCCGATATCGTCTGTGGCTCATCGCAGCAGTCGGACCCCGGGGACCGATACCGTTCAATTCAGGATACCCCCAAAATACTTCGCCACACCTTTCGTGTTAAGGGATAAACAATTTTTTTTTTAAAAAATTCGAATTATTTATTATACTCTTTTATAATCATATTTTCCAGACTTTTTTTTTTAATTTTTTTGGTTATATGGATAACATAAATCAATTTAATATGGTAGACTTAACACACTTTATTTTCGATTTATATTCAGTTATTAATCATACTCAACTGTTAGTTTTTGTTCACTTGTTTTATAATCCAGTTTTTTGTTGTTTTTTTCAAATTAGTGCATACATTTAAAATGATGATTCTATTTTAAAAGGCACAAGAAGAATCTAATTTTTAAATGCTATCTAGGGTAATGTGAAGGGAACAGCTGACACATATATCATAAAAAATCGGAGTACTATCTGAGTGAATATTCAACCCATCAGCCATGCACAGGAGCGTTTTATATAATGTTTGAGGGAGAAACATCCAGTCCTTACATCTTCAATATAGATGGACTCGGATTGATCTTTAGTGGCAAGCACGTTGTAAACTAAGTTTTATTTATTAATGTGTACAGCATTCTAATAATAATATGTCAAAAGACCAAAGTTCTTCGGAAGGTTCCTCAACCTCTTCGATCGCGAATTTATTATGAGGAGAGATTCATATTTGCTTCATAAGGATGACCCCCCCCCCTCTCCTACGAGATATCTATGTTACCATCGTCGATTATAATATCGTTTACTATCGAAAGGTTATCGTAAATTACCCAGCGTCGTTAAATAACGCTTTGGGGGGAGTGGTTTCGGAAGGTGCTATCTTCCCAATCTTTTCATGTCAAGATCGCTGTTTGAATTTAAGTGGATCCATCATCGTAAGGATATCATCAGCAATTCATGTCACATCTCAGTTATTTATTGGGGTAACAAATTTACTCTATGTCAGTTATTTCGTACCTGTCGATCTATTACATGATGATGCCCACCATTGTTATCTTATTTTGTTTCTAAAGTTTATCTAATACTTACAAACGCCTGAAGATTAAATAATTAAAATAAACTTAACCCTGCAACAGGAAGATGATTTTTTCCCCATTTACAAGGAACATACGTTTCACAGTCTACCACAATAGCTGACAACATATTTTTGCCAATTATCTTTTTCTTTTATCTTATTTCTGCATATTGTTAAACGGATAATTTTCTATTGGTGCACTAGACCTTCAGATTGATTTTGAAAAGTATATTTAGAGGCAGTTAATTGGACAAAAAACAATATAAAAAAAACTTTTATTAAAATACAGACAGCAGTAACATTAAGATGATTACAATTTCATTTAAACTATGATCAAAAATAAAAAATAAAATAAAAACATGAAAAAAGTAGGAACTTTAGTACAAAATATTGTTAGGATCTTTAGCATAAAATATTGTTAGGAACTTGAGTATAAGATATTGTGAGGAACTTTAGTATAAAATATTGTTAGGAACCTTAGTATAAAATATTGTTAGAAACTTTAGAATAAAATATTGTTAGGAACATTAGTAAAAAAGATTTTTTGGGACTTTATTAAAATCAAAAAAGAACTTGAGAACTTTAGTGTGGAAGAAGAAAATAATAAAGAACTAAAGTCTTTTAACACAGTCATCACAGATTTTTTTGGAATGCTCCAAACATACTGGATTTTGACATTTTATACATTTATAATTTGTCATTCCTATATTTTTCATAATCGCAGACACTGCATGGCTCTTCTCCTCTCGAGCTTGTCAGAGAGTGACTGTTCAGCTTTCTGTTCCTCTTCTTGAACTCCTGCTGCTTGTTGAATTATGTTTCGTAGCTCTTGCGGCAAATTGACGATACCCAATCTTGATTTAAAAAAATTACTCGCCAAAGAGAGGTCTTGATAAAATCATATCTAGACATGTTGTCAGATCCGGGGTATATATTATACGGAATTGCTGTATTGGATGAAGCCACTGCAACCATGTGGTAGAATATCACAAGTGGCCACCTCCTTGTTTACGATTTGCGGAGTAAACGCTGACTTTTTGATCCAATGTGTCTACGCCTGATTTTTAGGCCTAATATAAAAAGGAAAAGGAACATACGTCCGACAGACTACTTCGGGGGCAAAAAATGTCCCTTAAGCGGAACATAAGTCTCCCAGACTGACAATGTTTTGGAAAAACGGCTACTTACCTGTCAAAAAAGCAAGATACAGAGCTCTGAACCTTTCTCCTCGCTCTCCGAAGGCTGAATGAAGTTGGCTGATGCTGCTGGCGGTCTGGCTTAATCTAAGCGGCCCCTTATGGCTAAAATGTGAAACTAGATAGCCTCATAGGCTTATGTTCCTATTACAGGGTTAAATACAAAACCGATCTACTAATCGTTATATAATATCGAATCAGGTACATTTTTGGCCTAAGTGTAATGGGTTTAATGAATGATTTATCAGATGAAAGTATGGGACAAATGCGTGAATACTTCTAAGGGTTTAGATAATAGATCTCAGAAGAGATAATATGGCTTCGATTTAACTTTTTCAAGCAACATGCTTGAATTATAGCTGGTTTCTTTTCTCTGTTTTTAGAAGAAAAGTATTTTTTAAAATAAAAATTTAAACAGTCCCTTTTGATTTTTAAGGTTCTTGATAAATGTATTTAGTGGGCTTGGACTGATTTAAAAATTTAGCAAGGATAAACTACTCTTTCAGCACATTTAGAAAACAATCTTAACTCAAAATATCCGATTTTTTGACGTTGTTGATAGAAGTAGGCGATATGTGCAGGTAATTAAATCTTATCTTTAACTAGAGCCGAAATAATCATCAGATATTTCGGTTTTTTCTTCATATCATTTTATTTTTGACCTCTCGTCTCTTATTCATGTTTTATAAATTCTAATATTTTTGTTTCTTACTATTTTATATCTCACAATATTACTGAGATATGCTTAACAATACTGGAGATATAAAATGATTAAAATGTTATCTTACTTAAAAATGGTCCAAGAAAGTGTTTATTTAATACTCCTACTGTATTGTAACTATGCATACATGTTCAGTTGCTTAACTTCCAGATAGCACCGCCCACAAGGAGGCACCCACGATTATAGGTGTGACCATTATAGATTCCACGCATTGTATTGATCCATTCATTTTCCGTTAGTAAATTTATCATTCATTAATCAGATCAGAATTTGATTAAAGAAAAAGAAAAAGAAATATGACTAAAAGTAAGTAATTAATTTTCACTCACAGTCACTTCAGGATGCGATTCAATCGATTAATTTCACCTCATTTGATTCCTTTTGATGCTTGAGGAAGCTCGCTAAAGAATCGATCTAATTCCTTTCAAACTAAATTGCTTCTCACTTCGACGGTCCAATCTCTCAATGATTCGATATCGTCCATCAATTCCTCTCCGACTTCCGGTAAAGGATTTCCTTTTCTCTAAAGTGGCCACTTGGGAACAAGCTACCTCATCCAAAATAATGTAACATTAGGATTCATAAAATAAATATTAATAATAAAGATTAACACTTGTACAAGTTTTAAATATTGGTGTTCGACATAAAAAGTACAAAAATAGACAAATAAATGCACAGTTGGTATCAAGTACCGAATTAAGTGTAAACTTACATACCAGACGACCCTGAGAACTTAACTTGTCGAGAGAAACAGACAAATAATATACAAAGCAAAAGGTTTTATCCCTTAATACACAGTTTATTACTAATCAAAAGTTATATTAGATATTGTTTCAAGAGTGTCTAGAATATCTGATACAGAGGCAAAACGTCTTAGAAAATATTAACTGAGAATTATTAACAAGAGCGTGTTTGTTACAAACGGTGACTATAAGACAAAAACTTGACAGTCACTCGACTCTACAGAGAACTTTCTTCAGGGGAGAACTGTCGCAGTTTCCCGACCTACTTACGATATTCGCTTCTTCACTTGATACTATTTACAGCTTTTCCAAACGGTACCTTGAAAATATATTAAAGCTTGCATAAAAGAAAAAATCTGATCTAAGAAGAAAAAAAAAAGTTAGAAATATAAAAAATACAAGTATTTTGAATGTAATATATTTTATACTAATTAAAATTATTTATATCGTAAATTAAAACAACCAGCCCCGAAAACCATGGGGCATGTACCTTTTTTTTTGTTGCAAAATATCCCTTGTGGTCTTGAAGTGATTTTAAGCTTCCGAAATCCTCTGACCTGAAGAAAGAAAGTAAAAATAGATTTCAACCATGTTATGAGGTATTTTATAAGAATGTGATCTTCATTCTTAATTTATGAATAACATTTGATTGAATCGCATTTGAATTAAAAATGTCAATGTATGTAAACTGAGAAGCTTGTCTGATTGAAAATGTGTTTTATTAGGAATTACTTTTCTTATCTTTTATGCTGAATTAATTTTTTAATTTTCTTAAATAGTTTTATACATATCATATTCATATTCAACAATGTTAATGTAAATAAATTAAGTTAAGAAATTTTCAAATAATTTTATTCGTTTTCCGACATAAAGTTTTCTTGTTATGTTTTCTGAATATAACATTTGAAATTGTTAAAAAAAAAAAAACTAAGAGAGAGAAACACTTTATTTCATCATAAAAGTGATGCTGCCCAACTATATTGGGTTGCTTATACACAGCATACTCTACATCTTATTCCAGACTATTTGTAACATTTTGTTGCAATCATATACAATAATAATAACATACATATGTATACCTACAGGGTTATATTTTTTTTTTTAATTTTTTCTTTTATATAATTTTTTAATTATTTATTTTTAAATTAAATGTGTACAGAATCCAGATTTAACGCGGATGAAAAAAGATATAAAGTTATTTATAATAGAAATGTATAACGAACAAGAGGGAAATACTACCATCATATATATAAAATTGTGTTTTTAAATATTTTTATATTGATATGTTTAAAGTATGATAAATACGCTTAAAATAATGATAGCTTCTAATCTTTTCAATTTAGATGGTTAGAGAAGAAGGGCAGGAAAATTGACTTTATCTACAGAACTATTTTGTTATAAAAAAAATAGAATGTTTGTTGGACAGTTGGATTCCCTTAGATAAAATTATAGTGACTTCCTAAAGTGATAAAAAATAAAAATTATACTTTAAATTATTTTTCACCACTTGCGTTTATGACGGTTTACATATGTAATCTTTTGCCGGCAAAAACTTAACAAAGACATAACATAGATGTCAAAAGCGTAGCAGCAATGCTCTAACGGGTAACTGTTACACGGCAGTTTTCCACAAAGCTCAAAATCAAAATGCTAATACTGTAAGGATAAGAAAAGTTTCAATTTTTTCACATGTCAACTCGAATATAAGAAAATCAAATTTTGTAAACCCGCAACCAGTACGTCCTATAGGAGACACTTTCATCACAATTTAATTTCAGAGAACATTAAGTTGACATTCACAATGCTCTCCATTAAAAAACATATTTTTTATCAGGGGACGCATAATGTCCCTTTGCGACGCGCACATCAGGCTCGCATTAGGTCGGTACATGTTGCCCAATAGGCCCGAGATCCAGGACAGATGGGACGATTCGGGCGGGTTATGTAAAGTCCCATCTTCGCTGCGGGGGTGAAAGTGTCTGCTTCATCTGCTCCCGGGGTCGAGCTATCATCGATATCGTATTGATCTATCGGATGGGGCTCTAAGGGGTGGGGGGATCTTTACTGGAAAGTGAACTGATAAAGTCGGTAAATCATGAACTCGTAGGGGAAGTAAAATGCAACTATTTGTAGCTGGTAAAATGTCGGATTTTCCAATGCAAACGTTCTAACAGCAGAGACTGTTTCAGAAGCCTTAATAAAATTAAATGTTAAAACTCAATTTTACGAACATAAAACTTGATAAACAGCCCAATAAATAACCCATGGACAAAAATAGAATGCGAATAACCAATAGCCAAAGTTACCAAAATCCCAAAAGATCTTTAAGTAATGGACGTATAGAACAATAATGAAACCAGATCTGTTAATTGGCCGTATGACATTGATACTGACTAGCGCCCTAGAAAAAAATGCAGTACCATTCGAGAGAAAAGTTCTCGGAACAAGTGGAATAGAGCACTGAAGAATGGGAGGACAAGAACAAACAAGACTACTTCATGGCAATGGATGGTTCAATTGCTGGAAAGGGGCCTCTTGGTAGGACGAATTGCAGATGGATAGACAGAATAAATCAAGAAACTGGAAAGGTGAAGATCAAGAGAGCCATTGGTGGAGAAGGCTGTTTCAGGCGACGGTCAAAAAATTATGTAAACATGTTCACTCCCTTCAAACATTATTTATTTTCTCATCTTTATTTATTCTATTCAACTCACTGATAATCAATCATCAAATTTAATTTTGCCTTATATAGTAGATAGATATAAAATTCATATCTTCCTGTATAATAATTATACTTGTGATTATATAGTTAATTTTGCCTTTTTTAACTTGAGGAAAGACAGTAGTTTAAACATAGTTCAAGACAGGAGATGTCTTTCTTTTTTGGACACATCTTCAGTGGACATTTCGTTAATCATTGTGTTTTTTTTTCCCATAGGTTTACTATGAAAAAGGGGATAATGTGTTTGGATGTTTTGTTTGATAGTAGTTGGTTATCGTAGATTGGTATTTAGAATTTCATTATTTTCATTGCAAGGGGCTGCTCTTAAAAGCGTTAACATATTAGTTTGAAGTGCTTATAATTATAGGGGTAATTTTCGGCGAGCTGTTCACTATGAGGCGTGTGTCCAAACGGGTAGATAATCCTTCCGAAAATAGTACTAATTTTACTGATTTGATCACTCGTATGTTTAATGTCATTATTTTCAGCTTGAATTCCTGCGTACGATCTACCACCGTTGAAGAATGTAGAGTTCTTTCTAGGGTTCACTAGAGCAGGTATTTGTTCCTTCTCGAGGCAGTCGAAAATATATACCTCTCTCGTTAAAATAAATAGCATATAAATATATAGCTTTTATAATATAACTTTTAAATAATGGAGCGTTCAGTATTAAGCTCAAATCAAATAGAAAAATCGACATAAAAAATTACTCAATTACATATAACTTTTATCGTCAGTAGAGCACTAACTCAATTTTTGTCTAATTTTTAGCAAATATTAAATTTGTGACACATAGTGACATAACATTTATTTATTTATTAGTTATTCTTTTTGTTGTTTCCTATACTTTCTTTTTGCTTCTAGTTCTATATTTATTCCAATTTAATTTGTCATATAAAAATTTATAACATGAAAACCTTTCCGATTCTTTGTGGATAATTCTGGTTTTTATATCGCAAACTAATCTCTATACTTGCTCTAATTGTTTTTGATCAGGTTTTATGTAATCCTAATTTTTCTCATTAAGATTCTCTTCTTATTTTAGAAGGATTCTTAAGCACTTTTTGATAAGCACTGTGGGCAATGTCCCGAATAGGACTAGAGCGGTTTTGGAAGGTTGGCTTACATAATAATGTACAACTCCTATTACGGCAATCCTTGAGTAACTTTAAATCCGATTTGCACTTCCAACACTGGCCTATTATAAATAAAATTTGCAAAATAAACAATTATTACATAACCAGTCATCGCTTATCGGCACATTAGCTTAATTCATAGGCACCGGCGACAATTCTCAGTCCGAAGAGCGTTATAATCGAAAATCGCCAAAGGCAGAAGATCGATTTGATGCGGTATTTCTGATGAAAATGAATCTTACTCATCAACAGAAAATTACCTACTTTTATCCTATCATTATGCTCAATTGGAGTCAATGGTGTCCGAAGAGGACAAATTCGTATCGGAGTGAATTTTTTTTTTTTTTTTAAATAAGCTTTTTATTTTCAATGTATACATGAAAAGAAAAAAAAATCAAATTAGTGAAGTTGAATCAGTGTTGATATATATGTCATGAAGAGAGATTCTTAGATAACTATTACAAAACAAATATACTAGCGATAGGAAGAACCTCTATATTTGCATGGTTATATTTAAAGCCGGTATGTGATTTGAAAAATACTTGTTCCCTGAGCTTGTCCGAAAGGCTTTAAACTAAGTAAGTTTGATGTACAAGGAGAAATACCTTACGGAGCCGGTAAACCTATTGTCACCATTTATTGAAAGGTCTAATATATATATCCCCCAGAAAAGAAGAAATATACGGTTAAATAAAAAAAATTATTATTATAAAGCCTGTGAATCGCAGATATGAATCTGCTGCTTTTGTCAATCTACGATGTTCTTTTCAAGAGATGAACCAATTCTTTTAGGGTTCACCTGTGGTGTAATGGTTAGCGGAGCAACCTAAAATACTAAAAGTGTTATGTGTAGGGCAAAGTAACAATTTTTTTTGTTCCTTCCCTTCCTCGCCGTATAGGCTATACAGGGTTTCCCGAACCAGGGGAGAGGGTGGGGGATTGATGCCGAGTATTATCAAATCTCCCCGGCTCTGGGTTTTGAACTTACTATCTTCGGGTTCCCATTATACTTTGCCATGCCTATTTGCCCACTTGGCCATCCCGCCAAATTAGGACATAGTAACTATCTAATTGCATTATTCGCTTAAAAATACAAAAAAAAAAATTAAAAAGTCAAAATATTTTGGGAGGGGCTCATGACCCCTGTGATCCTCCCCTGGATCCGCCCTTGATAAATGGACGTTAAACAAATAACAAACCAATTGTTTTATTTTAATTAATTAATTAGGGATGTTATTCACTTAATACACTTGGTTATCGAATAATCATTTGTTTGAAACATACATCAGTGATTTTTGTCAATATCAACAATCCCTGAGTTCCCAATATCCCCATTATACTTGATAAATAGTGACTATTTCACCTACACCTCAAAGACCTGCAACCGAACACAGATCTTCCAAGCAACTGTCACTGATTTCAATATTTACGCCTATCAGATACTCCTTTTTTCGCAGGTATTGTTTTTGTTTTTGTTTTCGGTAGCGAATTTGATCAAACAATGGACCGCCTTAGAGAAAGCTCGATAGTGGTTAATTAGTGGACAGTTCTTCTTGTAGGAGGTAATCTGGACTGGACAACCGGACGATCCTGGTGGGAGATATCCGTCCTCCCGATGTTGCCCTGGGGAAAGGAAGTCGCTGCTTCCCTGAGAGTATCCCACCTCTCCCGCCAAGTGCAAGATTGTAATCGAGAAAATTCTCAGCTGGGAAATAACCTGCTTTCGTTACATGGAGCCTTGGTTTCCACGACCTGTCGGTCATAAATCAGTGGGTAGAGATTTTAAGCGAATAGTTGATTATGCTTAGCAATAATTAAATAGGTACTTAGATTAAGTAAACATATAAATACATTCTTATAATTTCTTAACAATAATAGGTACAAATACCCTTTTCAATTTTGTGACAGAACTTGGATATGGCACACAATATAGCTTATAAGCTGGGGAAATTGGTCCGGCATGTGGTCAAATGGTCTATTTTGTACACTCCTGTTAGTTATCTAGTTCTTGAATAAAATGGGTTCGTTAATCTCAAATTATCGGTGTAAAGGCCAAGCGAGTTAGTCAGCATTACTATTTGTATTTGCGTGTTAAGTTTTATTTTTTGACGTACTCTAGGAATGAATCTCCTCCTATCCTGACTAGAGGAGAATATCTCTTGCATATTTTTAATAATTTGATCATTCTAATCACGGGGAGATCCCCTTCACTACCTTTGTTTTTTTTAAACTGTTATGTTTTTCTTTTTTCTACAAGTTTGATAAGAACTTTGACGGATGTTTAATTCTTCAGCTAATGTTGAAGGCTGTTTCAAACTCTTTTTGTTCTGCCAGAAACCTTCCCAAGCAACAGAGGTAGGCCTTTTATAATATTAGGAGCGTTTTCAACTATAGATCGATAGTAAGCAGCATTTGCCATACTTCATTGGAAGTATGTCAAAAGCAAACAAATAGTAAGAGAAAAACCTTCTTGGTTCATTAGAACGTTAGATCGATATTACATTAAAAACTAAAATGAAAGGGAAAGATTGATGTAACAGAAATTAATTTGTGTTCCACCCCTTCCCACTGACTTACATTTCTTAGCGAATAAAACTTTTTCATTAACAACCAACAACTGATATATAATATATACTGATAATATTTACAAGTTTTTTTATTTATTTGTTTTATGAAATTATGCTAAAACGATATTCGAATATTTCAAGGGTATTTTATTATTAAAAGTTGAGACGAAATAATTTTTAATTAGGTATTTGTTTATCGTTTACACCAGTGAAACCATTGAATTCAAAATTGTCTTGTAATCATGAAGTTTCAGTGTTCATTTAAGAGAACATAAACAAAATTGTTTGCATTGCAGTTGATACATCGACAAGGGAACTATCAATATTGAAAACAAATATTCTCAGAAGCTCTGTTTATTCAAATCATCAACAAACTTGGAACTCAATTGCATTGAATTATTCAACACGTGTTTGTACCTTTCCATGCAGTGGGAACTCAAACGGATTTTCTGTAAATTATGGTTACAACCAGTTTTCCATAACTGCATGACTATCATGGGTAACGTCATTTGTTTTAAATATCCCAACTGATACATAGTTATTAGTAACTAGGCCGGAAATTTTGAAGAGATGATAAGGGAATTATTTCCAATGATATTGAACCGATATTTTGTCATCCGAACGCTAACTGTTATAGAGATATTTGTATTTTAAGAGTTATTTTACAAAAGTCAGTTTTACTTCTTAAAAATTAATATTAACTAATGACTAATAATAAGTTTGTTTTTTTTAAGATAGAGCTCATTTCAATTCTGAATACTTTCACTTCTCTTCAATTCTGAACCCATTAATAAAATCGTTATGATCTGTAGCCATATAAAATCTCAAGTTTTTATTCTTTAGTTTTTAAGTACAACTGATTTATGTAAAAACTACTAATAAAATGGAAACATTTCGAAAACGGTTAACATTCAGAAAATAAAATGTGGCTTCGAAATTATTCCAAATAACCTCCTCTACCACCTTTTATAAGGATGCAGTCTAATTACCAATAACCCTGTATAATTATTATTTAATCGTATACAACGATTAGATCATTTTTTTTTCCTCGAAATGTATTTCGTTTTTTGCCAAGTGAAGGGAAAAGTATTAGTAACATTACAAAGATCATAGATAATGAAACTAAAGTGAGGAATCCTTCGGGATTCAGGACAGAGAAGGCAAGTTTTTTTAGTAAATTGAATTTACTTTTCACAAATATGTTCACCATTAGTTTTTATTTTCGATGTCGAAATTGATTATCAATAGATCCCTTTCTATATTTGGGGTCTGGTGTGGAATTAATTTTGTCGTTTTAAAAAATAAAAACAATAGCGTTTCCTTAAATATTAAAAAAAAATCCCAACCCTTACATATGTCTTTAGTAGGCAGATGATATCTTCCTTAGAATTGTTAGCTTTTTACTTGGCTTTTATATGTTTTGGGTGAAAAGTTGAATGGTTAAATTTTGTCTCTTTTTTTTTTAAACAATAATTTGCTCTTATTTTAAAGAAAAGAGGATTTAAAAAGAAAGGTTTCAAGAACTGTATAATTAACTCTAATCTATTTCCATTGAAAAGAAAAAGAGGTACTTAAAAAAATAAAAGTGAAAAAAATTATTTTGATAAATAAGAGTTTTCTGGGAAATAAATTAGACCCTATTTCAATCTACTCCTTTATTTTACCTTACTGATAACTTTTCAGAACTCAGGATTATGCTAAATAATGAGAAGGTACTTTCAAGAACATAATGAGGCACAACATTAAAAGGAATCTGATCTGATAATGGGCAAAACGAGGCCAAAAACGTTGTCAATGAAGCAAAATAAAAGAGTGTTGTTTTTGTTGTTCTTTGTTTGAAACAGGGTCACATTTATTTCCCGGAAAACTTCAAAGCTATACGAAAAATGAAAACCCCTAATGAATAACATTATAAAAAAAAAGAATGTTTTTTTTCTTTACAAAAAATTAATATTTATTTAAAAGTCATGAAGCCACTAATAAGCTAATGGTGGACCACACTTTTCCTTTTAGCCTGTGTTTACGAAATACATCTTAATATATTCCCTATATAACTTTCTCTGACCCAAAAGATTTAGCACATATTTGAACTTAGTAGAATACTTAACCGCATCTGCCAGAATCGTTCAGCAAGTTCAGTGGCTTGCGCAGAATAAGTTGTGAAGTTCCCAAGGAGGTGTTTCTTCATCCCTCTGATGTGGCAAGACGATGCGGTCTGACCGGAACAACGATCCAGTACGATATCGCCTGCCCTCTATAACGGAATAATCAAACAGAATATCAAACCTGTTGCAATGCTAATTCAGTAGTCTTTGAATCGACCTACATTTTGAATCAATAAACCCATCTGATAAGAATCCTGGCTTAACCTTTGAAACACTGTATTAGAACTTTTTATCATTTTATTATTAGTATATTGTCCAGTCACGAATAAAACGTTAAAAAAGATACATCTTATTGAGTAAAATCCATCTTACACACTGAATGTTCAATAAGAATCTAACCTTTCAACTGATGGGTACGCAAGATGATTTGCCTAACAATGGTATCACGCTCAACATAGTTGAGTAAATTACACCATTTATAGGGGTATAATTTACACACCGACCAACACTTGTAAAATATTGGTACTAGGCTTATATTATTTTTTAATATTTATATAAGCTAAAACAGCGACATTTAATAATATATTATTCATAAATATTGACTCAAAAATGCTCAACACCATACAGATACATATGATTATTATGCTTTGTAAAAGAAAACGGACACACAGAACCATAGAAATTCTCAAAAATTTTGTTTTGTTTTTATAAAAAGTCTCAATACAATAAATTTCATAATTCTGATCTTTTCACATTAAAATATATTGGTTTTATACTATTTTGTTGTTATTTACTTATAAATAAATTAGTCTAATTTTATTAATAAGATAACAGTAATCTTTCGTATAATGTGCTCATTGTCGATATTCTATTGATCGGTGGGGATTCATGAATGGATTCAAAAATAATATACATATGCAGTTATTAAATTTATATATGTATCAAATATTGTTTATAAGAAGGGAAAAGATTGGAATTAATCGGGATTTGAACCTGGATTTCCTTATCACTAGTAAGGCGCTCTGACCCCTTTAGCCGCCAGGCACATATTTCAGTCAAGGGCAATCATCTCTCTTCTTATAAAAATATTTAAAAATCGCATTTAGAATTTTAATGTCACCAGGGATAAAGAACTGGAATATTTTTATATACATATATAAATGAAATTTCCACAACTTTTATTACTTGTCTGTCGATGTTAAACTGACTCCCTAGTGTATTACTCCCTTATTTGACAGGGGAACATTCTGGTAAAGTTGAGAACATTCCCTAACATATAGAATATAATCATACTAACCGTTCCAGAAGATTCTAGAACACCTTTACATTGTAAGAGAAATCAACATTTGTTTTGTATCTTCTGTCACAGTATGTATCTATGATTTAAATCTTGAACACTTGCTGAAAAGGAGATCGATGCCATCCATAATTGTGGATGAGGTAAAATTTACAGTAAACATTTCAAAAATACAAAAATATTAACTGGATTGGTATTCGTTTTAGCCGGACATCAAATAATTAATCAGCTGCACTTGGATACGAAACAATCCCAACTTTAATCACGTGAAACCAATGAACGGCTAATAATTTATGATTGTACAAATTTACAATTTGAACCTGTGTTTGATTACCCGAACTGATTTCACTAGCCAATATAGCCAAAACTGAATAGGATACCATTAGCTGGTGGGTATGGTAGGATACACAGGGCAATTTACGGGAAGTCGGATGGAACCAGAAACGCGGCAATTATTTCAGGAGTTGAAGCTGCGTACTCTCGGGTCGGAGGCCAATCTGAAATCAGATACAAGCTTCGAGAGTTTACATTAACTGATGTA
The DNA here is from genome assembly GCA_911387785.2 of Aelia acuminata. NCBI lineage: Eukaryota > Metazoa > Arthropoda > Insecta > Hemiptera > Pentatomidae > Aelia > Aelia acuminata. The sequence continues at coordinate 49,461,883 of OU426978.1, read as the reverse complement.
TTTGCTTACATCATTTAGAAAACGAAAGGTTCGTCGGTAATTATCCAAATAAGGTGAAAGTGTGGGGTTGCTTATTGGATGGCAACTATGAGGGAACTCCTTGCTTTTAGCTGTTTTCTATTATTAACATGAGGGAAATATAAAGTTTCATGCACAGTTTTTTTTTTTTTTTTTTTTTTTTTTACTGTTTGTTCTTAATAAAAGAAATAAAAATTATTATCATTATATAATAACAAAACATTCGACAATGATGCATTTGCGATCTGCTTATTACTTGCAATAAGACAATTTTATTGACTGGTTCATGAACGTTCCTTGTGGAAATAACAAATTAGCTCAGCATTTCTCTTGGCCTCCGCCTGCGTAGTCGACGTGGTGGGCAGTAAGGGTTGTGTGATCTTAATTGTTCCGTCAGAGTGTTTGTATTGTAGGTCAATCTTGGGGGAAAAGTATTATAATGTTCTTTAGGTGTTTCGCAAGTATTCTGTATTGTATCGTTACTAACATAAAATGGTACATCGACTATTCATCGCAACACTAGTGGCTGAAAAGGCTGTATTCTTTGGATGCTGGACAATTTCACAGAGGCCCAGAGTTCTATCCCATATGTCCTTATAGGTTAGTAGTCTGGATAAAATACCGTATCGTCTGTTTAGTTCATTAGGTTTTAGTCTCATTTGTTTTCCAAGTAACCTCATCAGATGCGGAATACAGATATTGAATATGTACACGGAATATACAGATATTTATGGACATAGTCCACGATTAGGTGTGAAAATTACAGGAACACTTTTTTTTCGTTCATTTTTATTTTCCATCTAGCGGCCCAATCTGCAGTATCATCCTGATGATTTTGTAGAGTTTTAAAGGCTCGAATAGAGTTTTTATCTAAACAAAATATAGCTGTGCCGTCAGCGAAAGTAGTCTATAACATCTAAGTCTAAACATAAAAAGGAATTCATAAAACCATGATTTTCAATTTGATAGGCAAAAAGCACGCTTAATTAATTTCCTCACTGAATGACCAGCAGTATATATTTTATGCTGCTATTTTTAAATTATTTTATACATATTTTAAAATAATGTACATTACATTCCATATTTAATGAATTACTGATGGAACGGATGTGTAACTATTTCATTCAGTAAGGAATAAAATAATGATTTATATTCAAGGAAATATAGAAATTCATGTAAAAAATCTTTGGTATAAAAAATGATCCAACTAAATTATGAGAATGGAACTAAGAGATCAATAGAAAAAATGAGTACTTAAAAATATAATCAGAGAAAAGTTCATTGTAAATAAATATACATAATTTGGGAAAAGTATTAAATGACCCCTCTTTTAATAGATTTTAGATTAGATAATAACGCCTTAAAAAACACGTGTTAGTTGATCATGACGGTTAACACTGTCAAGTAAACTAAGGAATGTTATTTCATCTATATTTTAAGGAGCTACTTAGTTCAGTGACATATAGTTTTCAAACTAAAAGAATTTACCTGTTTAACACACTGCTATATAAGTATTTGAGTTCAAAGTATAACACGGTAATCACCAACCAAAAAAACAATAACAACATTTTTAACAAATTCCGATAATTTATATAGACATACAATTGGGATCATCTTAAATCATTTGGGGTATCGGCATATTGATAGGCATCTGAGTATAAAAATTACTTCTGTTTTGTTAATATGTGTTTTTTTCTTCTTCTGGTTAGTTTTTAACTGTGTATCTGCTTGTAAAATATAAATTCAAAATAATAATGGTTTATGATTTTCGCTAGTCGAAGGGACAATTCAATTATTCCCCCGAAAGATACTATTGTTTTTTTGTTTTTTTACTACTATACTTATACCTTCCTTGCATATCATTTACGCCATCCTATTGAAGTGACGGCATTAATTTAGGATGGCGCGTAAACGCTTTCTGAATGGAACGGTTAGAGAAGAGGAAAAGCTTTCAACGTAGTAGAATGGCTTCTTATTGTGGAGAGAAAACGCTTGTTCCCAAAGAATATTCCTTGTTGAGTCATTTTAGGTGTTCCCCATTAATCATATTATTACACCTGGGTTATTCTTGCAAAAGTTTAAAATGGATTAAATTTTCGCAAGGTTGGTTTCTACATGATGAAAGTTGAAGAGGTTTTTGATCCCTTAGATGACTTTCAACAGTGTCTCGGTAATTTTGATATTAAAACGATTGATTTATAGCAGTCAACTTTTTTATTTGGTAAAGAAGACATTCTGTTTAAAAAAATATATTTTTGAAGAAAACTATCCCGTTAAATACTCTTTGTATCACTTCTAATTTGACAATTTAGGATCACAGATTAAATCAGAGCACACCGTCATTGACGAAGATTTAGGTCCAATAGGTAAATAGTTATGATATAAGATTTTTTTTGGCCGATATTATTTTTAGTTTACTTTTCATTACGCAACTACATAAAATTATATTACTATCAACATAAACAAAAATTATTATTTTCAGGATACATTTCACTGTAAGTGGTAAAATTGTTAGTTACTTCAATATTGCGCGGCGTCTTTTGGAAGTAATTATTTTCTATCAATCCTATAGGATATTCAGTAAACTATAATTCTCAATCACATGAAACCACTAGACATAATTTTTTTTTAAACTATTGTGCATTTTTATATTATGAATAGTCAGCCCCATATCTCAGTTGCTTTTCTTCATTACCCTTCACGTTGCATATGGAATATGAAGGCAATTTAATCTTTATGATTAATACACTGGAAGCGTGTTCCTTAGTATAAATGTCTGAAAAAAACTATGTCTTAGAATTTTTTTCATCATTATTAGTTAACATTAAAAATCAAATTATGTGTTATGAAAATATTTCATTTTCGATATTTGTCAAATTAATAAATCCAAAATGAGTTATTCAAATTCTAGAATATTTTTCTGTCTTCAAATCCATCTATTACAGTTAGCATCACCACATCACCTTTAAAATATACTATAACAAATACACAAAATTTTAAAGACAAGAATTGACAAGACTATTCAATCGATAGCAACAATATCTCAACTAGTAATCACCCCTTAACGAAAAACTAATATGTTACATAATAGGCAGACTTTTAGAGATTTGAACAACACATATTTTCTATATATTTTTTCTAAAAGCTTTTTTTTTTTTGTCGGTACGCCATAACTTTTTTGATACTTGATCATATTCGATGGTTGAGGTATCATTTTAAAGATTTCCTTCCCATCCACGGAAAATAGTTAGATCAGAAACCAGAAATCCCAGAACTATTAATAATGTAATACTTCATTTGCTCATAACTCAAAAACTATCGATGGTTTGTCGATTTTGTAAGTAGAAAAGTGAAAGGTACCCCTTTTTCCTACAAAATGAAAGAAGAATCATGAAGATCGGACTATTAGCTCCAAAGTTACAATCTTTTGAATCCTGTTCATGTTATTGTTTACATAGCTAAACAAAGTTCCTCTTCTATTTACTTAGCCTCAAATTGAGGTCCTTGGATTAATATGGTATGCGGATTATTCGGGCAACTAGAACCTAAATATTTTCAACTAGCAATGATATACTTGAAAAGTCAACACTTGAATATTCTGACAGTAAAATAATACTTTCAAGAGAAACGTAACACATTACCTCTATTTAGTTTAAATAATATTTCTCTCTTATATTTTGAGGCACCAAGTTTCAGTAATAATATTGTAAAACTTATGTAGGTTACAATTTTTATTGAACGAAAATAATGATTCACAACAACAGGCAAAAAATACAAACACAAATAATTAAAACTATTACAAAAAGTATCAACTTGTTACGACATAGTAACACAAAAGCAACTTTATGATTCGATTTTCAGACCAAGAATATCACACCAGTCCATTGGTCCTTATATTTAGTCTGAATTAGAAGTCTAAAAGGTTCTCGACAACCATAGAAAATTCCCTATAACAATATGTACTATAACAGTTTTAAACTGTTTCAACTAATAGTCTAGAATCTCATGTTTCAGATTAGAATATACAACACGACTTATATACTTAGAATATACACTACAACAAATATACACTACTTAAAATATATACCTACAACGACGAACTTTTACGTCGTTGTAGGTGTATTCTTACCTAGTAAGGACAAAAAAAGTAACAATGCACTGAAATCTATAGAAAACTAATGTATCCTGTCATTTATTTGTCGTGGTACCTTAAATTTTATTTAGCATGTACTTTGACTGCGGAAGTCAGTTAGTAACTTTTACTAATCGCAAGAAGTGGCTTCCGATCTGGAGTCATCAATGAGCCGCCTGTACCCGACAGCACAATGGACAATTAACCCTCACCTAGAGCCCTCCATTACGCTGTTATTAGCACTAACACTACCGCTACTGGACCGTTACGCGACAGTTACCTGCTAGTAACCTGTTACCGCACAATGCCGAGGATAGCATCACAGCAGCTGACCTGGAAAACCGCACCTTATTGGGAACTAGTTATGGTAAGTGGGTTTCCAAATGGGCGGAAAGTGGGTCTTCCTCTCGGGAGGAGAGAACATGAAAAATGTATGTTTCATGGTCATAATGAAATCCAACATATCTGAAAATACCTCCTGCATATGGTCTGTATCATGGTGTAATCCAATTGTTTCCACTAGTAAAATGTTAATTTAAAAAAAACTCTTCATGAGAGGATAAGAGAAAAAATGGTAATCATTCGATTTCATATCTTACTATATGATATTCTAATGGATTAATATTCTTTTTTTACTTTCACTTACCTATATATGAAATACATAGTAAGGGAAAGTATTGCGATCGTAAAAATTTCGACTTCCGGTTTTCAACGGAAATAGACGGTTTGTGGTCCCCTGAGTCGAAATAACCAAGTGTGAACAGACTAGCTATAATATAAAAAAATATAAACCGTACGAACCTGAAATTGGGTATTTAGTGTATGAATATGCCCGCGAAGTGACAGCGAAAATTTCATCAAAATTGGTCAAACGGAGGGGTACTCTATTTAGCCGAAATTTTACTAACCGTATTATTAATAAAAAAATGTATTTTACTTTAGAGAGTAAATACGTGTTGCTTGAATTGTTTAAAGCATCTAAGGTGTGCAAAAATATGGTACAAGATAATAATCTATAATTAATTATATGTTAGTCTAGAAACTTTTGTTCCATAATAAATTTCTGAAAGTAATATAAAGCGATTTTAGAGGAACAGTAATCGTACTCAATTTCCAGGAAGGCATAACAGTCAAACTTTACAACGAGAAGTAAATGCACTTATGATTAACCTTCACGATGTATTTACAAAAAGCAACTCTTAGTAAAAAAACAAGCAAGCAGTGAAATAACTATCTAATCTAACTCGACTATTGATGAAATTAGGTCACTTAAAAATAAAAATAAGCAATAATGAATCGAAAAGTACTCAGAACTTCGAAATTTTTCTGTACAGAGTACTCTATAACTTATGGAGATATACAAATATAAGCATATAAATGTGGGGAAAATGTGTGAAGTTGAGGAATGGCTTTTACATATTATCGAAACACGTCGATTTCTAATCTAAGTAAGTTCGTAAGTGAAAGTTGTGTGTTGCGCGCATCGCACCAGATTTTTTGTTGTATAATGGATTTGCCAATTATAATTTATCATGATCTGTGTCAATATCCCCAGGGCTAGAAGCCCCAACGGTGGCAAACAGTAAGATCCGTAAAACATACTTAAGGAATGCAAAATATTACACTGGGGGAACTAATAAAAATGGACGAAGAAAAAAAAGAGTAACTATTATAACAGAACTTGGAAATTCTTACATAATGTGTTTTCAACATCATTTTTTTTTTCAGAATCTTTAAAATTAGTTACACCATTTATAAATAAAAAACGGATGAACCGACTTTTATGATGTTTGATTTGTTTCGATTTTTCTCCCCACCACTATTAATAGAGTAAGTATTAATAAAACGTCGGAGAAATAGGTAGGGGGTTATTTATTTACTTTTTACGATTTTATCCGATGTTGAGGAAATTTGTAAAACATTTCGTTCTCTGGTGTTGTTCTAGGATAAAAAAAAATTATTCCACATAAATGTAGTCATAGATAGGCTTTGTCAAGGAAGGCAGGGGAATTATTATTAATGCATCTCAGAGTAGATTTGTAAATCAGTATATAGATTATAGTGAAGATTAGTTGAGTTAATTTAAAAATTGTAAGCACTAATAATTAATAAATCAAAATAATTATAGTGTAAATTAAATTAATTTATAGTGATAGACGTTCCGAAGTATCAATAACTAACAAACTTACCATTTACAAAGTACTAATACGACCATTATGAACACAGATAGAACAGATAGAACTATGGGGTTCTGCAAAGCCCTCTAACATTCAAAGAATTTAGTCATTCAAATACTAAGTAATAAGGAAAATAGTAGACGCACCAAACTATGTGACAAATGACTTACTGCACAAGGACGTGAATATCCCAATAGTCATTGATACAGCCGCACAGTACTACTAAAACTTCCAACAAAGACTAACTTTTAACACGAACCCATTAGCACAGACACTACCATTTAACCTAAACCCATTCATTCCACCCCGGCGACTTTTGAGGCGGTGGCCGAGATATATGCTAACATAGTTAAGGTAGCAATTTATCCTGTCGAATTTTCACGCATTTTCTAATTGCAAATCTCACAAACTGAAATTTCATACCTACGTTTAATAAAATTAAATATTAATTTATAGTGATGTCTGTTCATTTACATGCCTGCCTGGTGCCAAATTTAACAGTTTTGAAATCACTTTAGTTATTGTTGTACTGTATGTAGTTATATGAGTTTTTGTTGTATGAATAAAATAATTTCCTTAACTATTTTTGGCACTATGAGTAAAAAATACACTTAAATATAAATAGTTCTTGGAAGTAAGATGAGCCTCGCCCCTTGTAGTACTCCTTACCGATTATCTTATATCATTTTAGTAAGTTCAATGTTCACTGTTTAATTAATTACTTCAGTTTCTTAAAGAATGTTGCTAATGAATGTAAAGCAGCCGTTTTCAACTAAACAATTACCGGTTTAGTTCAATTTCAATTCATTACGTTCGATTCAACGTACAAACAGTGGTGATTTGATCTCGCTACTGGAACCGTTACCGCGGACTGCCACCAAGGCCAGTACTAGCAGCACATTACCTCACTTAGCGAACCAGATAATTCAACTCCTTGCCGGACATCCACTTTCACATTCCATCTCATCCTCAGTTAAAGACCTCCGGGGGGATGCTTTTCTACTTGCCAGTGAAATCTGATCAACGTTACTATCTGCTTTTTGTGATATATCCGGGGATTAAAAAGCGCCCGAAGATAATATAAATTGTATTAAGTTTCTTTTGGTTCCCCTAAGAATATTATATATTAAAGGTTTTCAAGTCAAGTAAGCCAAAGAGAATAAAATAGGGCTAAGTAAAAACAAAAGGGGTCACCTGTGGTATAGTGGCTAGCATAGAAACTTACAATACTAAAGGTCGCAGGTTCACGCCCTGCGGTGGCCCTAGGATTTTTTAATAGGAGTAAAAAATCCTTAGCAATGCCGTCCCTCGGATAGGACGTAAAATGGAGGTCCCGAGCCTGTACGATGCCAGGTGCTCGTTAAAGATCCCTATCCTAATTGCTGGATAGGCAAAATTTAGGACTCCCACTGTAGCATCGTCCGATTAGCCTTAATGGCATATAATGGCGTTAAACAAACAAACAAAAACTAATACGTAATAGAAATAATATTGATCAGTTATTAGTAAAACCAAAAGTATCAATTGTTTCTTCCACTTTTATGCATACTTTAGCAGCTGAACCAAGGCTTTTGCCATGCATGCATAGGCAGATATGAAAAAAAAAAAGGTAGATCGTATTCTACTTTCCAGTTTACTTATAAAAAGTAGCAAAAGTCCTCCAGTCCTACTTTGAAGTCCTTCACCATTTCTCTTGAATCTCTGTTTTATTTTTAACGTCCAAGTGATCTCATGCCAATAATTGTGGCATGGCATTTTTGTATGTATATGCTTTCTTATAAGTTAAGGACTATCCAATTAACACTGAATATGAATTGACAAATTTTGGTTGGCTGTTTTTTTATTGCTCCAAGATCACTCCGTTTATTCTGCGGATGTATTTTCTCTGAATGATTCATTTTCTTTCTATATGATTCATTTTCTCTAGTGTTATATCAAATCTGTTTGGGCAAAATGGCTCAAGTCAAAAAAAGTTTTTATGTCTCGTCCTCTTAAACTTTTTAATTAACTATTAAACTAGCCTCATTTGGATTAATTTAGTTTCTTTTATTATTATTTATTTACGAATAAAGAAATAAAATCAGACAGAATTTGTACTGATTTTTTTAAGCTAGGTAAATCGTTGACTTTGATGACTTCAGTCCTTTTTCCCAAACAACTGTGATATGTTCCGTACTGGGGTTATAGTATATTTAGTACACTCAACAATAACTACCTTACCCTCTGTTTCTCTCATTACTAAAGTTAAAAAATAAGAATAGCTTTAAAAATTGTTTAAATACTAAAAATAGTATATAAAATTTCATAATAAACGTAGTTCGTCCTAAAAAAAAAAAAAAAAAACAGTATGATACCTAAATGGTAATAAATTAATATTAAAAAAGAATGAAAGTTCTCATGGATATTCACATAAATAACATAAAATATGTTTGGAAAATATTTTTAGTTTCTTTTTCATTTACGAGATTTATTTGAATTGAAAAAAAAAATCGTGAACTAACAACTGAAAAATAAATAAGTCATTAGTAATAAATAAAAAAAGGTGTTATTATTTGACATGTTTAAAAAAATAATGAATGTGATCCTGTATGTTAATGAACATTTTCTAAAAGGATTCTTGATAATTATTTTCTATTTAAGTGACAAGAACTTTTTGCGCCATTGCAATTATTCCCGAAGATCTTCGTTGCTCGGCGACCCGAAGGTCACGAACCCAATTTTCCGCTTCATCGGTTTCAAAAGTGTGGGTAAATCCTTGATTATCTTCTACCCCTCCTTAGGATACCCTTCCGCAGGATTCGCTACATCTGCGAGGAATATCATTGTCGAGAAACGGGTCAACTCCGGTTACCCTCCGTGGTCCTGACAAAAGGATCTTAGCGGAAGTAAGATGACAACAGTGACAACCGACAGAACGGCATAAATAAGACCTAACAATGTAGGCCACCGGAAGAATATGCATAATGTCTCTCCAACAATGTTTCGCTAGGGGAATATGTTAAACTGAATACTTAAACATTTATTGTATAAGTTCTTAGATGTTGTATTCATTCAAATGACTTGTTTTATTGTTTCTAATTTTAACTTTCTTATGTTTGCGTCAGAACCTAGGGATCCCGAGGAGACACTTTCACGCTGGAGGGGGGGGGGGGGGGTTAGATTAGTCTAAATTGAAACGAAATTTGACTTTTCGGTAACCAAGAAAATCATTTTGGCATAGGCGTTGATGACCTGAGGGTTTTACGCCTCTAAGCCATAACAAACAAACAAACAAATCATTTTGGATTTTGTTTTTAAATATTTTTGTCCAGCTTAGGTAAAAAATTGCATGTATCTTTATAGGAAATATGTGTTTATTATTTTTTTTATTTAATCTATAGGTATTACTAGAAGTGGAACCAACTTGTTCTAGCCAATGTGAAAAGGTCGAGATTATTTAATTATAAACCGTTGCTATTATTAAGTCAAAATTAATTCAAAAATATATTAAAAAATTGTAAGTTTTATCAAAAATACGTTTTAATTTTTCTGATTGAATTGTTTTCTTAAATAATAATAATTTTCTACCCCATTTGGCTTTGTGCGTACAAAAACCAAGCATAAATATATGGATTAAGATGCAATTACTTCATTGGCTGCCTAGCATTGTGGCTGAACACTTGAATAAGGTGTCAGCTAATTCTTACATTGGTTTTTATATTGAATTTTTAATGTTGTATAAGATTTATAATTATAGTTCTTTTTTGGTTCTCCCCTTCCTCTTCGCTTAGGCTAAACGGGGTTTTCCTGGTCAGGGGAGAGGGTTAGGATTAATGCCGACTATTATTAAATCTCCCGTGGCTCCGGTTATTGAACTGGCTCTCATTGGGTTTCTAATCGAATAATTATAGTTATTGTTTACTTATTTATTAAAAAATATGGATAAACAATAATGGAATACAGTCATTGACTAAAAAACTTTTGAAACTTATAAATAAAATTGAAGCATGTTTCAATTGGTGGCGCTCTAATTTTAGTTGTAAGGGAGGTAAAGGACATATTTTCAGATTATTCAGAGGGTTATCGATTGAAAAGAAATATAACTGGCAGCTGTGGTCTTTAGGAATGAATGGATATTTGTCTATTTTTTAACTACTTTGTAATATGTAGTGACCAGAAAAGGATGTTTTTCTATAAGGAAAGTTAGCAACACATACGGGAAACAATTGCGGAAAGGAATGATTACCAAGAAATGATGATCTGTAATGAGACAATTCTCATCTGGAACTAACGAGGTGATGACTTTCCGAATCGAAGTGAAACTAGTGCCACGTATGAGATGGACTCCAGAGTGGACACATCACGTATGGAGCCAGGATGCTGTTAGAGAAAGTTAAAAAGAGGACGGCACCGGAGGATCGCCGAAGTTGAGGAAGCGATGTCATTGTAGGAGGTATATTGCTTTTAGGCGCTCTATCTTCTCTCCATCGATAGCTTAATGGTTTGAAAAAAAAAAAAAAAAAAATGTTTGCATCAACTTTCTCATACGGATCCCGAAAAGATCTGATACGTTGTTAATGCAAATCAATCGAGATGTTTTCCATCGTCGGAGCTCAATATATCAAGAATTCATTAAAAATTATAATTAGTCTATTTATTGAATGGTGATAATTCAAATATGCCTTATTATAAAATATTGTTATTATCGATTTTGTTTTAAGATTTCGTTTTGGTTATTAAACATAGAGCTTTTTCATGAAATACAGGTACAACAGGGCAGGATGGTAAGAAAAAAGGCGCGTTGCACAATTGCCCGCTCATAATATTTTAAGTGCTGCATTAGTGTCTAAGTTAGAATTCTTATATGAATTGAAGTCAGAACCGAATATTTCTTCTTTACCAAATATCAAGGTAGATAAAGATGTGGGAACGTGAATATATGACAAAAAAACGAACTCACTAATTCCATTTTTACTAAACTTACAAAATAACAAATAACCCACTCGAATAGAGGTCACCTATGGTTAGCATAAAAACTTACAATACTAAAGTAAGTAAATTGTAATGTAATGAGTAAAAAATCCTTGTCTATGCCGTCCCTCAGATAGGACGTAAAATGGAGGTCCCGAGCCTGTACAATGTCAGGTACTCGTTAAAGATCCCTACCTTAATTATTCCTAGATAGGAAAATTTAGGACTCCCACTGTAGCATTGTCCGATAAGCCTTAGAGACATAAAGTGACGTTAAAACAAACAAACAGCCCACTCGAACAGAAGAGTGATTACAATAAAATATAATCCGTTGATAATAATAAGAGTTATAATTATAAAAATCTTAGATGATAATAATAATGAAATAGAATCCGTAACAGAGAGCGTGTCGTTATGTCACTCTTTCTATTTCATTCGTGTATTCTGCCTCTATGAGTACTGGACTTTGGAAATGCGGCTTCAGCGTGTGGTCTATTTAGTATTTCCCCTTAAGAGGAATCGAAAGCTGGGGTTGATTAAAACCAATCAAGGCTCTTTTTGACTGAATAGTACTGGAGCGGTAACTCCAATTTCTTCTGCATTAATTCAAAACATCTTAATTCCAATGAATAGTGACTTTATAACAATAACGCTATTTGGGAATTAGGATATCACGAGAGGAGAGGTTAGGTACGTGGACTATCCGGTTACAATTTAAGTTTTTTATAAAAAAAAAATGAATGTCTAGGGTTTCTCCTTATTATCTCTTGGAACCGAGAAGAACAAACTTAGTACATTTTTTTCCTGTACCATTGTTCTGGTTTTTTTTTTTTTTTTTTTTTTTTTTACTATTGTGCTCTACTTTTTATATTTTGACTATTCCCGTTATATGAGCTTAGAGGTGTGTTAAAAATTAAAAAAACCAAACAACTCTTCTTGTAAGTAGTCCAAACATTAGGTTGCTCTTCGAAAATTACTTCATTTTAAAGTCTTTATGTACAAATGTCAGTTTTTTGTTAGTTTTAGAGATGTGCTATCACATACATTCGACCATCGAAAACTCGAAACTTATGTATATCTAGCGCAATACATTTCCATTTCGTCCGGCATGGATGCACTAAAGTCTCATTTACATATTTTTAGTCATTCTAACAAAAAATGTACATCATTTTTTTTTATTTTAAAGTCTTCCAAAAGAAGTTAGTGTAATCATAAAACAAAAAAAAAAAAAAAAAAAAATTGCAATCTCTAATGGAGTTATAAAATAATTTGCATTTATTTCGCAATAGTGCTAATGAATGTGGATGAAACGTGCTGGATAGGTCGCGCCCAAGTTACCGGAGCGATTCAACCGTTCGTGTAGAACCGTGGACCAATGATCTCATCTGCTATGGGCAACGACCTTCCAATATAAATAATAAACTGTGCAAAAAGTATAAAAATCAACCTACCTAAGATTCAGCTTTCGCATAATTTCTTCCTTTAGACAAGAAAATTGTGATTTTTAATAATTTTTAAATTAGTTTAGAGCAATCAGTATTGCATACATAGAAATAAATAAGAGAAGATCTCTTAGATTAAAAAGTTTTTAGCTTTATTCTATTGAGCCTGAGCTGTTTCTATTTTTTCCATTATATTTTTTGTCTTCCTGGCCTCTAACTCATAAATTAATTTAAACGTGAGAGATTCCAAGGGCGGCAAATCGCCTTATAATATTTTTTAACCTTATGTAAAAAAAAAATATATTTTAATGTTTTCACATTTTTAATTTATCCTACAAAAATGAGTTAATATAAAAATATTTTGTATTTATTGAAAAATAAAACACTTATAATAATGCTATGCTACAATATCAATAATACAATAAATTTTGATAAAGTGTAGATAAATGAATTGATAAATATCAACTTAAATGGGCAGAAGGCTTTGGAAATAGAAATTGGTTTATCCGAAAATCCTTGCAAAAAATAACTTTGCTTGCACAACTTTAACTTGTTTCAGACCTAAAATATCTTTCGATCGCATCTGGTTTGTACACCCTACACCTTCTGGAAATACTGGTTTATCCAGGGAAAATGGTGCTTAACAACTGTTCTTAATTATCCCTTAGAACTGTTTTAATTTGTTATATAATATAAAAGTTGTAATATACCGTGTTTTAAAATATATTGTGCGTGAATATTCCCGAGCTTTGTGTCTTAATTTGTTTTTTTAAAGCAGAGAAAGTCGAGTGGATGCAACAGTTAAAAAAAAAAAATTAAAATTGTTGTATCACAGGAAACTTAATGGTTTACCCGGAAGCGTTAGAACGCCATAAAAGCAACGAAGTGGCAGTTACGGGTTCGTTATTAAAGTAAAATATTTCTAGCCTTGTATTCATTTAATTTTAGCAAAGCCGGGTTTCCACTTTATAATTATTTATTATCCAATCAAGAATACAATGAATTTCGATAAAGTATGAATAAATAAACTGATAAATAAATGTAAACTTTTTTTTTTTTCCAGTGCAATATATTTCATTGGAAATCTTCTGACGTATTATTTTATTTAAGTTTAATAGACATTTATTTGAAACATGTGCGTATTCTATGCGATTAGGCATATTATACGCATTAATGTTCATAAGAAAGTAAGATGTATAAATTAAAATTTTAAGATGGATTAAGAAGATAACACAAGAAAACCAAACAAAAACTACAATACCTTCTGTATTCCTTACGTACTGTAGATTAGAATAAACAGAATTTCGAAAGCTCTTATAAAACAGAAAGATATTTAAAGATTTAATTTAAAGATATGGTTAAAAGTTAGGAAAAACTAATAGGTGGACATTGGCTTTATTCAAACAATGATTATGTAACCTATAAAAGTTAAGTACTAATAAAATTAAAATACTAATGTTTAATATAAAGCTAATACTTGAACCCTACAATGAACTAGGGAATATTATTAAAGAAATAGTATAAGATACAGCTATAATCTATGTAAATAAAGATGAAATTCTGTTTGTTCTTTATAGAAATCCATACCGTTTGTCCTAAATTCTCCCAATTTCACTTAAAGCAAGTATATACGAGGGGTGATCAAAAAGTTCCAGGACTGTTGAGATTGCGCGGCAATGGAGTGTCATAGAGCAGTGCGGTTGGCAGCATTGTTTAGCGTGACTCTTCCTGAGCTCAGCTGTTTATTCAGTTTGTTGATAACCTTCTTCATTGCAAAGTTACTGCTGTTTTCGTAAAAAAAAGTTTTTTGTGTTCGGCGATTTTGTGAAATGAATGTAAAGGAAGAGCAACGCGTTTGCGTAAAGTTTTGTGTGAAGTTGGGTAAAATGTTTACTGAAACTTTTCAAATGTTGCAAGTGGCTTTCGGTGATGAATGTCTGAGTCGGTCAAGGTGTCATGAGTGGTACAAAAGGTTCAAGGAAGGCCGGACATCGTGTGAAGATGATTCTCGTTCCGGGCGCCCATCAACTTCGACTGACGACGATCACGTTGCAAGATTGAACAGTCTCGTGCGTTCTAATCGTCGACTAACCATTCGTGAGATGGCTGAAGAATTGAACATTTCATTTGGTTCGTGTCAACAGATTTTAACAGAAAATTTGCAGATGAGAAGGGTGGCTGCAAAGTTTGTTCCGAGACTGTTGACTGAGCAGCAGAAAGAACACAGAGTTCAAGTTTGTCAGGAACTTCTTGAAATGGCAAAATGACAATGAAAACTTCTTAAAACAAGTCATTACTGGAGATGAAACGTGGGTTTATGGCTACGACGTGGAAACGAAGGTCCAGTCATCACAATGGAAGACAAAATCCTCCCCAACCCCCAAAAAAGCACGTCAGGTCAAATCAAACGTCAAGGTCATGCTTACTGTTTTTTTCGACTGGAAGGGTGTTTACCATGAATTTCTTCCACGAGGTGAGACCATTAACCGCTTTCGTTATCTTCAAACCCTGAGAAATTTGCGCGAGGCAATAAGGAGGAAGAGACCAGAGTTGTGGCGGAGCGGTGAGTGGGTGCTGCATCATGACAATGCGCCTGTTCATTCCGCACTGCTCATTCGCGACTACTGCACCAAAAATGGAATGACGGTCATTCCCCAACCTCCATATTCACCTGACCTTGCCCCTGCAGACTTTTTCTTGTTTCCAAAACTTAAGAGACCCATGAAGGGAAAGAGATTTGAGTCCGTAGATGACATTAAAAAAAAATCGCTGGAGCAGCTACACACCATTTCACAAGATGATTTCTCAAAGTCCTTCACACAGTGGAAACATCGTTGTGAAAAATGTATAGCTTCCCAAGGAGAGTACTTTGAAGGGGACGACGTCCAATAGCCTGTAGATTTTTTAAATAAATTAATAAAAAATCAGTCCTGGAACTTTTCGATCACCCCTCGTAAAGCTAGTATAATTTAATAAGTACTTATTAATCTGCTATTAGTAAAATGATAGAAAAGTCGAAGTAGTTTATTTGAAAATCAGTTGAAACTTTCAGCCCTTAGAAATATGGGTCAAATGCGTGATAATAGGACAGTGCCATTTTAAATTAATCTCATTTGTAATCAAGGATTTACATAATATAATAAATAATAATAATTAAATAGAAATGGTCAACTTTTTTCCAGTCAGTAGGTGTAAATATGGAAACCTGTTTTTTAATTAACCTGAATTTTTTAGGTAAATACTAGTTTTTAATGCTTTAAAACCGCATTAAAAGGAAATAAATGGTTAATCATAATAGCCGTTTTTCTTCTCTAAAAATAAAACGAAGGTCTGTATTATTTGAAAAAAAATATTTTCACTATATTATATTTTTTTATACTAAAATGCAGATAGTACAATGATTCCCTTCAATTACGATTGAAATGTAATCAAGACAAATAATTTATTGATTATAAACATAGCAATTCCTGGCTTTATTCGCAAGGCAATATATTGCATTTTTACTTAAGCATTGTAAAATAGTTGTAAATAATAAATTAAAAATTCAATGTGTATTTGATGTCTCAAATATAATATTTTTTGTTACAGGTAAGCATGACGAATGGTCAGAAACAAACAAAACACCCAGTATTTACGTAAGAGGTAGGCCTTATTGTAGAATAGAATACGTTTGTATAAATATCCATGTCAACTTTCAGCTTGTTAGTTTGCTGAAGAATGTGTTCATACGTATAAAAGCATTTGCTCCAACAAAAAGGGTTTCCTTCGAATATTCCTAACAAAACCTCTCTTGACAATATTCCTTCCGCTGTCAATGACTTTTCTAATGTTGACAAAACCGTTCAGTAATGAGTCCTTATCGATGTTCAGGATTATCGTAATAAGTTATAACAACACACTCATACATATTATGACTGTAAAACGTGAATCTGTAAATGAGTGATTACATTTTATTTTTACTTCCTGGAACCTTTTTAATAGATCTTTTTAATTGATTGATGACTTTAGTGCGAATAAGAGAGCTTTATTATTTATTTTTTTCGCGAATCGAGTCTGAGATGGGCAGACAACCTGGGAGACACCCATACTGTTTATACACGCATTTAAAATAAAAAATCTAGTGTTTTAGCGTGATCTTGGTAAAATCACCTCCTCGCATTAGGCGTATCAAAGAACTTACAAGTTACTGAAACCCTCTTTTCCTTTTTTTTATTGCATTTTTTATAAAATTATTTTGTTTAGGGTCATAATCTAGAGCTGTGTGCCTTGCAATGAAGTAATTGTCAGATATTTTTAAGCATAAAAGTAACAAAACAAAATTATGTTGAAGAGTAGAGTTATCGCGGTTCTTGTATTTTTAGGTTTATATTGTAACACCATTCTTGGATTAAATAATTTTCATTAGAATAAAATAATAAATCACAATGTCAGACAAACAATTACAAAACTAAAATTATTAACAATGTTACAAAAAGTAACTACTTAAAAAACGATACAGTAACAAATAAGTATGTACCCATATATTTCTATCTTCAGAGCAAGACTAAGGTAAGGCGCACATCGAACTGTGTCACGCAGGCGACGCAGAGCAGAGCAGAGCAGGCGGCACGAAAAAAAAACTGCGTCGCACAGGTACCCGCGCACATTGGAGAGCAGTTTCTGTGCCGCAGTTTCGGGAAGGCAGGGGCTTTTTCAGTTAAAGTATGTTAGATTTCTTGGATTTAAGATCAGAATCCGATTCGTATATAAAGTTGAACACAAAAAAATTTGCATTATCAGAAGTAAAGGTAAAAAAGATTGTGATAAAATGAGGAAATGGAGAAAATACCAGGTCACGAAAGAATTTGCAAACAGATTATTCTTAACAATCTATTAAATATTTCCGTCTGAGTCTGGTGAATTATATAATTACATTGAAGTTACTATTTAGTTTGAGGGATCCAAAGCTTAAAACCATTACTTATCGTGATGTTATAAAATCATGTAATGAGAGATCTGGTTAAGCTCTAAGTTTGTAGAATTATATTAGGCACAAATCTCTTAAAATCCTTGGATACGATTTTTACAGCATTATATCATTATGGAATAATTTTTTTTCATTAATTTCTTCTTATTTTTTCCTTGAAAATTTATTGTAATTTATTACCAGTTATTATTTATTTGATAAATCAATATATTATTTACTACTTTGTATACTTTTATTTTTTATAACTATTTATTATGGGTTTTTAATGAAAATATTATCTTTAATTATCCACCATTACTTTAATTATTTTACCAGTTGTAGTTTTATTTTTTGTTCCAGTCTGTTATTCTTGAGGGACCTTGTCCCAGAAAAAAATTTAATTTCTCTTCTTTTCTATTCTGTATGAGGATATAATAAAATTAAGTAGATAATATAACAGAGAAGAGTTATATTCACATAAAATTTCTTATTAAAAAAGTTCCAATCAACACATGGTTGATTTTTAAATAGCAGTTTTCTTTTTACTCAAATATATTTAATAAAAGAAGAAATATACTGTTAGAAATCGAGATGGCCATATGAATTAAAAAATGTAATTAAACCAAAAACTCGATTGTTACATAGGTTAAATTTGTTCTCTTGAACGTGTTAGGTTAAATGATTTGATTGTGTTTTTTGTTAATTGTAAATTATTTAATTGACTTGTTTAATTAAAATATAAAGCACTTTAAGTTTGTTTTATTTTGTATCTTAAAAAGTTGAGCTTGGTGAACTCAACAAAATTAACGAACTTTGGTGAAGGATAAATCGATTTGATTTATTGCAATCCCAACATATACATTATTGGTTGTAGTCAGCATTTCCATTAACTAAATTTCCATAAAGCCTATGTTTTTTTCAGTGAAATAATATCAGTCAAATTTTCCTAAGATCATAACTTGTTGAATCGTTTAATGAACTTCTAGTATCTATGAGAAGAAAACTTGTTTTTCTAATTTTTAAACGTGTCACAGTAAGACGAATAAAAACTAACGAAAACCGAAATAAGGAATTACAAATAAAATAACAATATTAAAAATATTTAAGCAAAAGTATCTACTTTTAGAACTTCGGAAAGGCCCTCATCTAAATTTTAATATATCTAAATATTGTTTTAAAACTAATTTTACAATTTTACAGCTACATTTTCATCCTGAAATTGTTTAGTTTTAAAAATTCAAAACACTCGTATCATGCGCTTTTGGAATAGAGAGAAATTTCAAAATTATATTATGATTTTGGAATCTAAAATAACAGAACACATATATATATATGTTTTAAATTGTTGTATTTTTAAAACCTTTTTTTTCCAAGTACTTATCTAGAACACCCTATATATACAGAAGACCTACTTAGTTTCATTAACCTGCCTAAGAGAAAAGTAGAACTTCACAAACACTAATATTAAATGATAATAATAGGAATTAAAATAATCAAATATCGAAAACTGCGTCGCATCGGCACAGTTTTCTGTGGCAGATCCACGAGTGCCACATCGGCCTGCTCTGCTCTGCGTCCCAATGTGCGCGGTTCCGATATATTTCATTTACCACAAAAACTGCTCCGCTCTGCTCTGCTCTGCTCTGCGTCGCGAGTGTCTCAATGTGCGCTCGGCCTTAGACTGTTGTCCACTACTTTTAGTCCGAAATAGAACATTCTAGAATGGTGTAGAAAACTCTCGAAGTTTCTATAAGATCCAGAACATGCACACACGCGCACGCACACACACACACACACACACACACACACACACACACACACACACACACACACACATACACAGACCATTTCGCGGGACTTAATTATTTGGCCTCAGGGTACCCCAAAACGTATATTTCCACTGAAAATCGGAATTAAAAAAAATTTCACGATGGAATACTTTCCTTACTATATTTTATTTAAGTATAGGTTAGTGAAAGTAAAAAAAACCTAGGAATGTAAGTAGATAGTATTAGATTATAAATTAGAAGGATAAAGTAGTAGATACTATGGTCTGTGTGGGTGTGTGGTGTGTGTGAACAGACTGGATCAAAAACGATAAACCGCACAAACCCGCAAAGTAGTATAGAATGGCCGCAAAGTAGTATAGAATGGCCAAGGCGCCAGAACACGGCCATTCTATACTACTCCGCAATTAAGTATTTGATGTATTTACATACCTGTGATGTGACAGGAAAAATTTCATCAATATTGATCAAACGCAGGGGACACTTTATTTCATAAATTATATTATCATTATTCCGTTTTTTTATTTTTTATTTTATCAAAAACAAAATATTTTATTTAATTATAGGTTAGTGATAGCAACAAAAAGTTGGAATATCTATAAGGAGATGGTATTCGATAACTACCTTCTCCGAGTTCATGAGACACAAGTTGAAGTTGAGGACAAGCCTAACAATTGAATCCTTGCTAAGCTATTCCTGCTAAAAGCCCCTGTAATCTCATTCCTTTTGATCTTTATGTCTTCGGGTAAAGTAAGTTTAACCTCCTTTGAAGGTGTTTGAGGAAATCTAAGGGGTTCTAGGCTGGCAGGCCAACACCTTATTCTCAAACTTCTTCCAAATGTTTATAACCTTTCTTATAAACGCTATATATAAATTTTTTTGGCTGACTCTATCTGGCCAAGTCGGGACCTGGGTAGTTGGTTTTTTTTATTTATGACTAAATATCTTTGATGCGCGGTCATATGGGCTTAAGTCGAAATTTTGAATTTTTCAGAAGAACAACAGCAAATTTCAATACATTATGTAAAATCTAATTACTGATATTATTTGTAATTGTTATTTTTATAAAACAATATAGTTTGACCGAAGACCTTAATACCAACCGGTAGCTCTGATTTCGTGCTACAATATTACGACCAATGCTCAAATAGTGACTTAATATATAATAAAAGATATAATGATAATAAGAATTTTTTTGTGAATTTGAAAATAGTTTATGCCTTGAACTTTGATTCTCAAACTAACTACGGGCAAGTTTTAAAGAAAATTTTAAATTTTGGACTCAAGTGACATTTTAGACGGGGGTCACCTTTGGTGAAGCCGATAGCATAGAAACTTACAATACTGAAGGTAAATAGCTGGTCGAATTGCGTGAAACATAAGATGGACATTAGAAAATGGTGAAGTACAAACGAGTTAATTGATACCACCATTATTACAACCAAAAAGGGTCGAAACTAGGGAGGTTAAGTGTTGGATAAAGTGATTTGACATTGACATAAAAACACCGATGTTTTGAATACAAAACATCAATAATTGTTTGAGTATCACCTTCACCTATACCAGTAAAATATTAATCAGTTTTTTAATAAAGAAGAACAATACATTATCAATTCTCTCGATGTACTTACCAACAACTTTAGAAGTTATTTCTTATTTACAATAAAATTAGATATTCCATAAACTTAAATGCGTCTTCGATGGCTCCGATACATTGAAGAAGTTGAGCATAGCGAGGCTCGGAATAACCATGAACTCCTAAATAACCACTAACTTAGAGGGAAGCAGTTTCCAAACAGTTACACTTAGCGTAACTGCTTCAAAGTTTTAAGTAGCGGTAACGTTGGTTAAGCGAGGTCGGCCTGGGTCGTTCCTGCCTAACGAGGCGGGTAATTTTCACTTAAAAGTTTCATTTTATTATGCTATTCAAAATATTACTTCTTTATATTTTTTATGTTTCTTTTATTTTTTTATTATATGTACAACGTTTCGGACGACTGGCCATTATTAAGTACCTATAATTTTTTTTTTCCCAGTACAACAACATATAAATAAAATAACAACATATATAAAATTCCTTATATCCAATAGAACTATTCTATATTATTTTGAAATAAGCTAATATTTTAAAATTAATTTGTTGATTGAACATTTAAAAAAAAAATGTTGCGTTTTTTTATTACACTTTACGTCCAACAGTATATCATTCACAGGCTTCCTGTGGACTGGTCTTCATCTATGGAATCTCTCATGTATCCCCATTTTTTATATTTTCATCTTTTTATCTTTGTTTTTATACTGTCAAAAATCTTTTATATTTTAATTTTACTAATCATTTCTGCGTAGTGGGTAGTCTATTAGATATGATAAATCTTATTTATGTCACTCTTTTATTTTTATGTTTGTAGATTTGTTTGTATGAATTTATAGAGAATGGTGTTTTAAATGTATTTATATATTGATTTATATTTGTTAAAAAATTGTTTAGGTAGGTACTTGATAATGGACATTCGTCCGAAACGTCGTAAATATGGATAATAAAAGAATGTAATAATAATAAAATTGGATGTTTTAAAGACACATAACACAGGTTTACAGTGGTCTTGGTGCCGAGAGTTTTATAGCTGATGCTGAGTATAATTGGTGCGCTGAATCCAAATTTGCCATCAGTTTTCCTCTATCGGCTCTAGTTGTTGAAATATATAAATGGCTTGACTTACCTCTTAAAACATAATTACTCGAATACATATGCAGGTTAATAGCAGGTGAAAAAAAAAAGATATTCAAATTCTTTACATAAAACATTTTAAATCAATTAAAACCATATAAACACACACATTATTTAAACTTTTTAAATAAAGTCAATGCTAGTTTTTTTTCAAGAGAAACCAATTAAATTTCAAAGAGACTGTATTTCACACTTCGGAAGCTTCTTTTGCGTGACTTTCTTGAATAAAACTACTGTTAAGGTATGCTGAAGCTAAAAGTGTAGTGTTGATAGAAAAAATTATTGCATCATTGGAATCAGCGCTCTAGAAATAGCTATAAGATTCTAGGCACCAAAAATAAAAAGTTTTTTTTTTTTCTTTAGGGCTATCTAATAAAAAGAATCATCCAAAGAAAAATTAGTTAGAAAAGGAAAAAGCAGAAAAAAATTATTTCTTTAATTTATTGGTACCTTGCGGAAAATAGGAGTGAGCGGTTAATTGTTCTACTTTAACTTTTTACAAATATATTTCCGCTTATTCATTAATTATTGAACTGAAAATTTGGTTGTCTATGCTAAAATAGTTGGACATTTAATCTTAGGGACTGATTTATTTTCTTCGATGATATCAGTGTAATATATTGACAAACAGTACAGCATAAAATAGCATAACAACGGTACAAGGAGACTGGAGTAACTTATGATCTAAAATTCAATCGATGTATTTCAGTAACTGTCGATTGTGGAGAGACTTTGAGAGAAGCGCGCTAAGACTGTTCCCAGAGGTTTCGAAGGCTAACAAATGGAGGTCGTTTCGGTTACGATAGGGTCAATCTGTTATTGCCCACTACATCTGAGGATAGTTAAATGTCTCTTGGCTTACTTGTATATACTATAAATTTATTTTATACAGATTAGTTATGATATTTGACCTCATTCTTCCTTTTCATCTAAAAACACAGTGTTGCTGTCGAAAGTGATTCTCTCACACTTGAACTGCCATTCGGAAATTGCATAAATATAAATTTTCTTTGAAGAAATGAAACAAGAAGATCAAAAATAGTTGAATTTGAATTATGGACATCACCGGAAATTATACGAATCTTTAGTGTGTGTTAATTGTTTTTATAAATATGTCCAGAACTTGATTGGAATAGTTTTGTGGATTTATGAACTTTATAGGAAAACATGAGGGAGGATTTTTGTACAAAAAAAAAGACAAAACATCCAAAAGACTAAAGCAAAAGCAATAGTAAACAAACTAAAAATTATAAAATACACTATCACCGTTTTTTAGAGTGGGGAAGAAAAGCGGAAAATATTATGTTAAAACAAGGCTTAGTGCAAGACATACAGGAAGCAGGTTGTTTTGCTTATTTGTTTATGTTTAGAAACCATTGGCGTAGTCTCTTCTTCATTGTTTATATTGGGAATAAAGTCCATACTCTGCAATATTTAACACTTTATAACATTATTTGGCCAAAAATACATTTTATAGTACATTTATATTTGCGGATAGTTTTCAAAATACGTGCAGGTTTCAGGCGTTAAAATGGCCAGTTATTAATTAAGTACAAAAATAAAAAAATAAAATAAATAACATTGTAGTTGTGAGAAGAATCGCCATTTTTGGTTCAACGAAAAAGAAAACTGTTGAACATTGGACCCATATTGATTACAGGATTTGCCATGGTAATTACACATTTCCTGGCATGGCGATTACATTTCAAACGTTTAACTCAATATCTTGACCAATATTATAAATCTTAATGAATTTCTAATTTTATATTTCAAAATATATAATTAATTTATAAATGGACAAACTCTGTGGAGCAAAAAAAAAATTCGAAGTGAAAAATATTTGAGTTAGAGTGTAAGAGATCCCGGAACTTACAAGCGAAAGATACGTACATAACTGGGTTAATTAATATTGCCCCTCAAATGATTCCATCCTTTAAGAACCACCTGAATTTTATTCACTCGCAATAACCTACAATTCTCAAACAGAATATTCCATTTAATTTTTTCTACGGCACTTACATTTTGTTGGGGGGGGGAGCGGACTTCTTAGCGGACTTATTTATTTCACAATCATAGATAATTCTAATTGTTCACTTCTGAATAACACGACTTATTAAACCACGAGTTAGGTTTTGATTGCAAATGAGTGCTAAAAACGTGATTTGGGCCAGCCGCGGTGATTATATTGTCTTTATAAAATTATATTATAGTCTGTATAGTATGTACTATGTATTATTTACTGTACATTCAACTTTTATAGATAAGTTTCCGTTTAACCGTAAGGATGAAAACTTTAAGAGTATGACCAATGTTTGCACAAAAATATAATTTCAAAAATTATACAGTCCGTAATTTGTGAATTACCTTTATTAAACTAAAGTGCTAGATTAATAAAACCATTTTGTAGTGGATTTAAAGTAATATATGATACTTTACTCATAATTTAGACTTTATAGCTTGGAATCAAGCATACTTACTGGGTGAACATTTTCGAAAAGCTTTTGACTGCTATCAAGTTTTCATGGCAATAAAAATGATTTTAAGAATATAAACTCTTATGAAACTTCACGGTAGATCTTGAAGAAGTCGCTGAGCTCATTGGCTTGCACAAGTATTATAAAGGCATTACGCCCCTCTTGAGGAAGCATAATAAAGCCCCCAGGAAAAAATATTTCGCCTATTGGCGATTTATAGCGAGCTCTATGGATCCCTTACGGTTCTATTGGCCATGGGAGACTCGATACTATTCCAAACCCAGACCAAAACCCGGGTAATCTTTTGCTCTTCCTCGTGTCCCCGTTGCCTTCAAAAGAGGAAAATGTGTCTGGTTATAAAAATGTTATCTAGTCCATTCTTCACTCCCCACAAAAGATGTAAATAAAGGATTTCATGCTACTCTCCGGATTACGGGGAATTTGAAGTCCCATTAAAGCAACTTATCCCAGGCTGTAACATTCAGATCTAGAGTATGTATTTTGGACTAATTTGATGTATTAATTTATGTATTTGGACGACGGCACTATATATTTGTTTATAATTGAGTGCTTGTTTGAAAAGTTGAAATCAATTCTTAAAATATAAAATTGGAAGTATATAACACCCCTTGCTGGTACTTATTTAATACGAGTACAGATTCGCCCCAGATTACGAGATGCTGAGGCACTGGTCCCGTGGAGCGAGGTGGGTTAGATAAGAGTGAAATTGTCGCCCATACCGAACCAGCTATCGAATGTCACTGAGTCAAGTTCATGGCGGCTATTAGAGGAATCCAGTTATAGCTCTTTTGCATTTTATTTATAATTTGACCCAAATGAAATAATTATAATTATAATATTAATAGCGAAATTTAACAGATGGCAATTTATGCGCCATTAGAAATTTATTTTTACCTTACATATAGTAAAATAGTAAATTTATTTTACAAAATTATGTAAAAAAAAATTACTTAAAATATATTTTTTGTTATAAT
Organism: Aelia acuminata; assembly: GCA_911387785.2. Classification (NCBI taxonomy): domain Eukaryota; kingdom Metazoa; phylum Arthropoda; class Insecta; order Hemiptera; family Pentatomidae; genus Aelia; species Aelia acuminata. Next base: position 49,436,235 of record OU426978.1, on the reverse strand, counting down.
CTTTGTAGGTGCCTAATAGCTCACTAAAATATCAGCAATGTCTGGTACTATTTGTCTTTCAAAGTAAAGATAACATAGAATAATAACGCACGGTGCCTTTTTTACTTTTTATTTGCATTACGTTCCAAATGAAAACTATTTTCTGAATCTTTAGGTATATCAAAACTTTTGAACATTAAACAATTGAATTCTCAATCATTTATGTCATTAATCGACTATGAAAAAACCTTTGCCCTTTTGGTGAACAAAAAACCACTCTAAAATTGAAATCAGTATAATTTTAGACAGAAACGGCATTGAACTAGGAACGCATGTTATATTCTACTCGTTTTCTCGTGGCAATGAGTTATAAGATAAATCAATCGCATACAAATGTAGTAATTAATAGAAGATCAAAGATTTCAGTGACCTTTAGACATTTTTTAAAAATAGATTTTCTTCAACAAATAGAACATAAAAGAGACCTTTAAGTATAAAACATTTTATAAAAAAAAATTAAACCGACTTCGAAACCTAGGAACCAGTAAAAATAAATGCACTGAAAAGTATGAAATAATTACCTTCTGATTTTTATGAGTACACAGCAAAATTGAAAATGTTATAAAAAGCGGAGAAATGCAATAAGACGAATAATTTTATTTTTATTTGTACAAATACTAATTGTTATTAAAAATTGTGGAATTGAAATATTAAATACTATGTTCAATACAACACAATCTTTTCGGAGGCGGCGCAAATATAAATGACATGTTACCGATACAATTCCATTAGTAGGCATTAAAATGAATAGATGAGAAGAGAAGATCCATTTTCCAGAGAAGATTTTCATAATGTCTAGTGTTAAAATTTTTAAATTTTGCGCCACCTCCGAAAAGATTGTGTTGTATTGAACATAGTATTTAATATTTCAATTCCACAATTTTTAATAACAATTAGTATTTGTAAAAATAAAAATAAAATTATTCGTCTTATTGCATTTCTCTGCTTTTTATATCATTTTCAATTTTGCTGTGTACTCATAAAAATCAGAAGGTAATTATTTCATACTTTTCAGTGCATTTATTTTTACTGGTTCCTAGGTTTCGAAGTCGGTTTAATTTTTTTTTATAAAATGTTTTTTATTTCATGCTTTTTAGTTGGAGAAGATAACAAATGTAGAAAACCGTAAGTTGGGTAAAACAAATTTCGAAATTTTTTACGCTCTACCACGTTCGTCTTTCCCGGGCTTCTTTATTATACATAATTATATAAACAGTCACCTGCTCAATTTTATAAGTACACACAGAAAAGTTTAAAAGCGGTGCCTGTATAATACAACTTCTACACCCTACCTTCTACGATTATAATTGTAATTTTGTTTTTTATAAGATCAATGTTAAAATAAATTTCTTCAATTCTAGTGGGGTAGCATTTATGATATTAAGCATTTTCATGGCTGCCAAATTTTCGCTGAGGGGACTTTCATACAAAGCGGTTGATTCTGGGATATATCAACTTTTATTTTGCAGTTTTTATCGATGGATGAACATCAGGAAACATTGAAATTTCAATTTCTTTGTTAAATAGTCTTTATGGGGAAAGTGTCTCAGTAAAATTTTCATTAATTGGGAAATACAATACACAATATTTGTGTTAGTTATTTCGGTACCTGAGAGATGACTACCTCGAACGCGAAAAACCACTTAACACGTGCAAGCTCATTTTCACTGTCTATTTCAATAAAATTCATTCATTTATTATTGGACTTAGGCTCTTAACAACACTCTTAGGCTCTCACGAACCGCAAACACTGAACTTATGACGGTTTGGCTTTTGAAAATTTCGGCAACCTTTAGAAAATCGAATATTTAAATTTCTTGCGATTTAATAAAGATCGATCGCAACCTCAAAATCAATGGAAATTTTCTTAAGACAGTCTGGCTCTTCTACTATATTTCAGTTAACTCACAGCAAACAATTACAACTCACAATTTAGGCAAGTGGAAAACTGTAAAAAATCGAAAAATCAACTGGAAAATGATTGATGGAAATAATTCCTTATAAGTGCCTACCTCAAAAATTTTTATATCTAGACTCTACTATCTAGACAATAGCAAATCCTGTGTGCCACCAGCTAGCATCGTAAAATAAAATTAGACAATTAGCCATCATAGATGAAATTGGTGATGGAACAAACTAATATTGAAATTATTTAGCAGAACGTAAATTATTTCATAATTGGACATGCCCCTAATATTTTTTCGAGCCACATTTGAGCTTAGATAGCAGATTTTCGTCTTCTCAAAATAAATGATTTGGCACTGACAGACTTTCTAATTTATTCTAGTTGCAGAAAAAAATTAAAAACCTATAGTAGTAATCCGGAAAACACAACAAGTTTTACTCCATGAAGAATCGGCACAAGATTTCATCTTAAAATTATTATTAAATTTCACGATTTTAAATTTAAACGAACCTTGGGGGAAATCGAAGAAGTCTTAAATTCTGCTTTAAAACGGTTATCAATACTCAGTCTTTCTTGGAATTCCACGAATTGCGTGGTCTTAAGTTTATGGTGTCCAACCGTCGACTAGATCTAAATTAAGAAGGTTCAATGTTATCGGTGAATATATATCTATCTATCTAATATGTATACTAATATCGCTACAGAAAACGACAGCGATATTATATTTTGCCGATATTAAATATCTTTATTGAAATCTACTGTTGAAAAATTAGTTAAGGTTATGTATACGTTGGTTCCAACAAGCACATAAAACACGTCGATAAATAATAGACTGCTCATGTTCTCCCCCCCACTCTTTTGATTCTAAATTTGATTGGTTAGTTTTCCCACATGATTCATCCAGCATTAAAACAATATTGAGATTTGTTAGTTACCAATGAGTTTACTAGCTTGTTGGAGCATACCTTATGTTATATATGTTTTTCCAATAAGTAAAAATTTTTAGTGGTAATTAAATATTTATTTTCATGTTTATTCCCGATAACTTCTTAAATAAATTAAGAACCGAAAAAAGGTTTCAATGGGACCAACTTGGGAAAATACTCTACAAGATGCAAAAGGTTTCGTTCCAATTGGTCCCTCCATCTCGGAGTAATCGGTGGACATACATAGAAAAAAAAAAAAGAAAAAAAAAAAAAAAAAGAAGGCACATACGTATCGAATTGAGTAACCTCCTCTTTCGTTCGAAGTCGGTTAAAAATGGAAACATTTCAATTATTTTTAATTTATAACTTTTTTTTTTTGTAAAGTTCCATAACTACAGACATACTTGTAACTTAATTTATAAGGCCAGTGAATTAAATAGAACATTCTTACCGATTTCTTTATTAATTGACTATTCATAAGTATAATATATATTTTGATGGAATTTAATATCAATATTTATAATATAAAATGTTATATATTTTTATAAAATCGCTGGTCCACATATAATGGGGATAACCCTTGGATTTTTAAGGATGTAAAAAATCCTTAGTAATGCCGTGCTTCACATTAAACAATAACCGAGTAAGAGCTGGTGCAACAAAAATAAACTTTAATAATTTTTGAAGAAGTGAGACATAGTCAACTGTTCTTCAACTACGATAGGTAAAATGATAGTCAGGATTTTCAGTTTACAATGATGTATTGCGGTAAGCCAAGGTTCGATCCATCTTCATCAGGGCTAAAAGAAAACAAATATATGAGTATCCTCATATACATACAAATATGAGGAAACTCATATATTTGTTTTCTTTTAGCCCTGATGAAGATCCACAAGTTGGATCGAAACGTTGGCTTACCACAATAAAATCATTGTAAATTGAAAATCCTGACTATCATTTTACCTATTTTTTATAAAAATTATATACATTAATATTTCATAACTAGAGCTTTTCATTTCAGGTCTTGAAAAAAAAAATTCCGTTTCTCCTCAATTCAATGTTTTGATGATAAAATTATCAAAATTAAATAATTTTAATTGGCTAAAATGGACTAAAATATTTGAAGCATCTTAATTGATTATTAATAACGGTTTGTTTCTAGCTGATAATTAATCTTCGTCTCGATAAGGATCTGACTAGTTATATAAGAAACTTGAGGGATGGCTCCATTTCCCTTAATATTATGGGAGCACTGTGAAAACGGAAAACCAGAACGTATTGCCGGAAGTCATCGGGTTCCCGTCAAGACAACAATGGTTGAAGAAGAACAAGAAGGTCCTCAGGAACAATGAGAATGGGAATAGAGCAGTTAAAAATATTTTATCTCGCCTGAATGAGTAATAGATCTAGATTGCTGCTTTAACAAACATTGATAGATTAAGGTAGCAGTCACAAAAGAGGGGGGGGGGCGCGATAAACGGGAAGGGGTAGCGTAGCTTATTGTGTTTTGAGATAATAGCGCTCTAAAGATGACAGGAAAGGGAAATCTGATTGATCTTTAAGGTTCATTTGTTTGTTTAATTGCCGTGCCTTTATGCCACTAAGGCTAATCGGACGATGCTGTAATGGGAGTCCTGTATTTTACCTATCCAGGTATAATTAGAATAGGTATCTTTATCCGAGATAAGGAGAGAAAAGTTAATAAAATTAATTGTCGACTTCAAACTCTGCTGTGTAAGAATTAAAAGATAAGGGATGTAATTTAGGGTTAAACATAAAAGTGATTGTTTTATAAAAAATCCACAGTTATGTACATATATTAAAAGAGACATGGATTGTATTGTAGTTTAAACAGCTGGATGTTCAAACGCGAAAAAAATAACTTCGAGAACCGTCGATGAAGGGATGACATAAAGAAAGCTGTAAAGTAAAAATCAATATTAGATCATTTAATAATATATGTATATAAGAGGAAAAAAAAATCTAAATCAAACCTTACCATAGGCCAAAATGTCGAAGACATACAAAAATTTTTAAAATTAATCTCAAATAAATAATGTTTATTTTTGTTGAAATAATGTTAATGTTGTCACTATAAATGTTTTTAGACACTTTCATGAAATAATATTCTATTTTAGTTAACTATGGGTTAAATGATAGTTAGGATTTTCAGTTTACAATGATTTTATTGTGGTAAGCCAAGGTTAGGATCCAACTTGTGGGTCTTCATCAGGGCTAAAAGAAACCAAATATATGAGTATCTATGCTCATCCATTTTCTCAGATGCTAGAGGGTGACAATAAATGGATACATTACAGAACTGATAATAATATAAAATATGGTGTACACATGAATATTAAAATAAGTGGCTGGTTAACAAGATAAAATAGAATCTGATATTCACGTACTGAGTCCAGGTGGATACTAAGACTAAAGGTAAAAATAAGGTGAGAGGTAGTGGTAGGAGGTTAGTTTGCCGACTTCAAAGGTTTATGACAGGGAAATCCAATGCTTTTGAAGTGAAAGGCACATGACTACTAAGTGGAAAAAAATTAAAAACTAACAAAATAGATGGTACTGTATAAAAATAATTATGTCTGGACTCTGGAACATAAAAATGAGATAATACGTAATGTAACAATGCATAAAAAATTGGAAAATATAGAGAAAGAAGTTATACATTACAAAAAGATAATAATAGTACAAGAGGTACAGAGATAATTGCAGGTACCTATGAAATCAAAACTAGGATTTGAGGATGCGGAAGATGTTAGAATAAGTGGATGAAATTATTTCTTTATCTGTTTTATGATTTACAGGGTTATTTTTTTCCAGATGGATGAAAATGGATGAGCATAGATATTCATATATTTGTTTTCTTTTAGCCCTGATGAACATCACAAGTTGGATCGAAACGTTGGCATATCACAATAAAATCATTGTAAACTGAAAATCCTGACAATCATTTAACCTATCGTAAAGAAGAACAGTTGACTATCTCTCACTTCTACAATAACAGTTAACTATTAATATTCGTGTAATAAAAAATGTATCTTTCTATATAAGATGATCACAAACTCATGACAGAAAATGTTGATATTTAATTTAGTACTAATTAGAGTGCGTATTATTCATAAAGTTTTAATAGCTTATATAAAAAAATAAAGTAATAAAAATCAACTAATAAAAGAGAATAACGAAGAAAAAAGACTTCAGACAAATACCAGGAGAATTGATGGCCTTTGACCAGTCCATGTCCTTTAGTTTTTATTTAAACAATTAGTTCGAGAATACATACATACTTACGGAATGTGAATTTCGAGATAAGACGTTCTTCCAGTCAATGAACGATATGTAGTATGATTATGATAAAAATGTTAGCAGTATAGGTATGTATAATGAATAAAATGTTGCATAACTTAGGAAGTCATGATGTATTCAAACCATGGATGATTATTGACAGGTAAGTATACAACAATCGCTTATCTTCTTCACGTATCGTTTATTGCCATTCCGATGATTGATAACGGTTAAGGTTTAACAGCATTCCCTTTGGCGAAAGTAAAACGGTCCACCAATCTCTCGCTGAAGATTCTTAAGCGGTTGTTCTTGTACCATGGCGTCCGCATCTTCATCTATAGGAAATGCCTTTGCCCGTTTATGTAAGATGTGGCTTCAAGCCTTATTTGATGATCGCACTCCAATCGGAATCTACTAAAGTGTGCCGTTAGATCCGAGTACTCTAATACTTCAAAGCTAGTAAATCTTCTGAATTGTTATTGAAGTCTGAATTGAATGGTCGGAATTTGTTATTGCCTTAAATGGCTCACTATATTTTATTATCACGTTAATATAAAAACATGAAGATATTTTGTAAAGACATTTCCTCTATAAATTTTACAACAAAGTAAGATAGTAAAATTATTTTATTTTTATCATAATGTTATGCATACACTCGATGGCGGAGTGAACTTGTGGTATTTATCATGATTGCATTTATTGCTTTTACATTATAATAAAACGTCATTTTTATCGATGAAGTTGCTTAAAGAGGAAAAATATTGCTTAATAAATACCACTTCAACAAAAAAAGAAGTACCAATCTTCTATAAATTTCGCATGTAAATAAAGTTAAAAAAAAATTAAGTTATTAAAAAAATATTGTATATTATTAACCATATATATATGTATCATCACATAAAAAAAAAATTAAAAATATTATTAAATATGATTTGGAGTCAGTGAAAGAAAAAAAAAGATTTTATAATTTTACGATTACTTAAAAATATGATTTAATAAGAATCACTTAATTCTAATCGATTGAACTCATTTTATTTCACCTCGAATCGAAAGAATCTCTATATTACTAAACGATAGAGTTATGACTGGAGATAATATATTATACTATTTTATATGCTGTCCGAAAAAATCTTATGTGCAGTGACTTGTTTGTAGCTAATTATCAAATAAATAAAAACACTATTATAATAAGATTATTTTATTGTTTTGGATTGCGGATTATTGAAATAAATTATTTTTCAAAGAAAACGAATAGCCGAACATCTCTGTGTGAACTTTTTTTTTCTCTAATTTTTTAAATTTAAGATGAGAAAACTCTATGACCTAAAGCTTTACTATTAATTACCAATATTTTGTTTAACCGCAGCCCTACTATCAACAATTACGTTATAACGTGCTTATGACATTTGTTATCCTCCTAAAATTATTTAACAGATAATTACACGAAGTGGTTACACACGCGTGGGATAGCCGCAAGGGACCATCATTGTACACCGTCGCGGTGAAGGTAATTACGTCATGGGGCAGTTATGCTCACTTACATATCTCATTGATGATATATTCTCTAGGCAAAGTAAACAACAATATAAATTTATTATATTGTATTTAATAATTATTCACGAAAATAAATATTCATTTTAAAGATTTTATTATCCCATAGACAATGGCTAATTGTCAAAAATTATCCGTAAGTATTTGGAAAATTATGGGGAAAAATACTAAATCACTGGCCAGTAAGCTGTTAAAAAATCTGTTAATTGTATATACTGTAACACTGATAAGGGTTTAAGTAATTTTATTTACGTACAATTACAATAAAAAAGTATTGTAATTAATTATTAATTATAGTATTATTGTAAAGTATACTGTAGCAAACAATAAGAACTCTTACTAATAATAGAACGAAAAGCCGTTACAAAACTGTAACTAACAGTGACTCGAAATTAACTGTATGCTCACTGTTCAAGATTTGACTAGCCACGAGTCGATCGCTTACTATGGAACCACCCAGAAAGGCGTAGAACGATCCAAACAGGTGGTGATCATTACTAATGACTTTATGCTTTCAAGGCAAGTCAAGAACTTGCTTATTTTTGGTTTCTTCAGTCACAATTTATATATAGATCATTTCCATATCAGAATGAACCTATGAAAATCTAAACTAAACGTATAAATATGTACTTAATGATTTAAAAAGAAATATCAACTTAAAAGATATTATTATTAGCTCTAACATGTAAAAATTATTTTTTCAGGTAATAATGTATTTGAAACTTGTAAAGAACGGTGGTTGAGGAGATGTTTAAATGGCCATGATTCTTGTTCAGCTAATGGCTAAGTCATTAAAATAATCTAAAAAAATTCTTATTTACTTCAATTAAGAAACCAATTAGAATCATGATAAACGATAAAAATATTATTGAAATATATTGAAAATAATGCGAATTTTTTTTTGTTAATAAATATTACTAAAATTTCAATAATACAGAAATTATCAAGAAAAGGGACGACACTACGAAGATCTGGAGCGCTTGCTCAACGTGAAGACAAAAGGTCGTCCTCTCACTTTCTGCTAGTCACAGCACTTCTTGTACCGTCTACCGATTTAACAAATTTTAAAATAATAGGAAAATAGTAGAAGAACCGTACAAACTTTTTTTAAAACGCGTACCAAAATCGAGATTTTCCCTTGTCGTTGCGAACTACAAATCGAAAATTAGCAAATGGATTGACTTGATTTTTTTACACAACGTTGCAGTTTAGTAGAATAGTATCTACTTTTTGTGTCAATATACCTTATGTAGAAATCTGAATAAATTTATTTTTATTAAAGTTAAATGAATACACCAAAATTCGAACAGTATTCAATTTACAGTCCGTTGCATTATATTAGAAGGGTGTAACAATCATTATAAATAAAACATATTGTAAAAAAAATCGGTGCAAATTTTATAATTCATGTCTATTCTAAACCAATTTAAAGTAGTTTAGGTACCTGTTTTATGTTTTCTGGGGAAATCTCTCCGTAACACATTTTCTTTTCCCCGAGATCAGTTAGGTCATGTATAATGAGAAATCTTCATTCTCATTGTGCTCTTCTTCTTCATTTTTTAATAATCATTGTAGATTGTAGATATTTTCATATAGTAATCTTTATCAAAGGTAGTTACTATCTATAATATATTGTAATAATAGTTATCTATGTATAGTTATCATTTTAAATCATCCCTCAAAATTATGCCTTCAAGCTACAGGCATAATTTGGAATTATCTTTTTTAAAATAACAAAATTAATAATAAAATCGAAATCAAACTTTCTTGAATGTTGCATGCCAATTCAAATCTCCTGGTGCCCCTTATTTTTACATACGTACATTCTATAGAGTGACAGGTATAATAAAAAAAAATAGAAAAAATGTAATTCTCAATTACTCATTAGTTAAAACCTCTTATTATTCATAACATTAAGCTCCATATTCAATTACAATATAAACTTTGTAGTTAACTTGAAGATATGATGAATGCCTTAAATGAAGACCCTAGTTTTAATTAAATTCTTTTCTTTTGTATTAAATATAGAAGAAAAAATGTTTTATCATGTTCCGACGTTCCCAGAAAATGACCTTGAGAACAATAGTACAGTATAACTGGATCCCTAATTAAAAATAAATTTAGATATAAGTATACCTTCCCTTTCAGAAAATCAAGGTTTGAAATTAAAAAGTAACTTTTCATTTGTAATCGATATAATTCAAATATGTATATTCCACAGTTTTTTGCTAGGAACTTATTATCAGGGAACTTGCCAATAGAACTATTATTTTATCTATTATTAATAGTGGGAAGTTTTCAAAATAGTCGAATCTTTGTTCAACAAGAAGGAGGAGGAAAACCAGAAACTACATTATTTTCACCATAATTGCTAAAGATTTACCTTCTAATAAGTTCTGTTCGAATCACGTTGAGTTGGAAGGCATAGAATAGGGACGTGGTAATGTTGCTGTCAGGACCCTTTTAGAGCCGTTTTTATTCCGCAGTAAAACTCATAAAGGGTTTATAGGAATTGTTATACAAACGTTTATGTAAGAGCTTTTATAAAGTAATTCATTAGGCTAAAAAATAACTCTATATAAAAATATGCCAATACTGTAGCTTAAACATACACACATACACACACAAACAAGTGTGAGTAGTATGTAGTGTTTCAGGTCATATCCCGGGTGCTTAGAGAGAAGATTCTAAAGACTGCTAACTTACAACAACCTCCTTTCTCTTTACTACGTGATCTTACATACCGTTACTAATTCATTTAGCATTTAAATTATTTCTATTTTCTCATTACATGTTTTTTACTTGAGTGAAAATATTAATGTTAATAAGCTGTATGTGTGAATTAGAACGACAAATGTCACGGATGGAGCATCAACGTTCGTAGAGACAATTTTTTTTGTTTTTTGTTCCTTCCTTTTGCCTTTTAAGGTTTTTCTAATAGATATTTAGATATTTCCTTTATTTGTTTTTGGGGAATACCCCTTACAAATAGAGTTGGCCAAGCAAGACGTATTAGAGCTAACAACAATATTGAACAACAATAATATTTAAGAGATAATATAGAACATAACAAGATGTGGCAACATCATCTCCACATAGCAATTTAAAAATATTATTACACATTAAATACATTATTAAAATATATACTTGACAAAAAAGCATTAAATATAGACTTAATATAAACAATAGATAACTATATAAATATTATAGACCTAAAAACCTTTTTCCTAAATATAAATCAAAGTATCTATAATTAATTTAATTTTTTATAACATTAACAAATATAAATACTAACAATTAATAACATATAAAACTAAAAATAGATGTTCGATCTTAATTAGCGGTTATTCATTAACAATGAATGATTTCAGTCTACAACATTGCCTAATGTAACAAAAGAGATTTTAGAGGGATTGAATGTTCTCGATTTTGAGCAATTCGACATAATTCGACCTGTTTAAACCGATTGAGTAGGGCAGATAGTGATGGCGGAAAGCAGAGTAAATCGGGCACCGGACCAAAATATGAAAAACATCTTCTAGCTCTCTTAAGTTGCAAATAGTGCAGGTTTCCTTCGGCTTGAAGTAATAATAAATATTATTAAACGTCAATTTTATAATATAATTACCGGATAGTCTTAATTGTGCTAGTGTTTTGGTCACAGGGAAGGGGGCATCTAGAGCAAGATACGGCTGGGCCTGATCCCTGTCTATGTACATATCGGGGTATAGCGGACTGTACCTTGTAGGGCTATTCAATCTTTGTTTATCGCGCTGTTCCGTATAACTTTTAAATGGGCTTAACGTTTCATTCATCTCTAACAGGAATTCGCCTGAGTCCTCTAACTCCAGAATACCTTGTTAATTTACTAAAGATAACAAAGAGCACAGCTGACTCACCCAATTAAACTTTAGTTCCGATTTGCCCTTTATATGTATTTTCCTCAATTCTTGAAAGCAAATTTTAGGAAGTCTTTGGTTACTCATTTTTAAAATTTTTAGGACCCAATTGAGAGCCAATTTCAAAATTGCCACCGAGCAGTGAGGGATACTGAATTCTAATCGCATTAACCAAAAGGGCATGTTTTTGTTTAAGGAGAATAAACGTTTGAAAAAATTTAAATTTACCCTTTCTAGATAATCAGTATATCTTAACCCCCATAATTGTACATTGTAATGTAATACGCTCATTGCAATTGCATTATTAATTTTTATTTTGCTATCCCAAGATTGCAATTTAGATTTTGCGCAGATTGAGATAACCGAACCTATCACTGCTCTAGTTTTTGATTCAAAATATTTAGAGGCCTTATGAAATAAACCTGAATTGGATAATGGTACCCCTAGATAAATATATTCGGGAACTATTTCTATTTCTGAGTCCCCATAAAATAATTCCCCTAACTTTTCACAACCTCCTTTGTGAAAGTGTACTAATTTCGTTTTTTGCGTGTTGACCTCTAATTTTTTTTCCTTGCAGTACTCGTTTAAAATTTTTAATTTCATTTTTGCATCGGTGTAGCTGTCTGCAAGAATTATTAGGTCGTCGCACACAGGGGTATTTGGCCCTAAAAGTTGGCCTAAACCCATTTTTTGAAATTTGAAATTTCTGGTAAATAATGACTGGAAGTTCAAGTAGAGGACCTGTTGGATCATGCAAGATGATTTTTATCTCTTCCAGGCCCTAAATCCGGCGGCTATTCTAATTCAAATCTGACCTTATCCTTTAACTCGTCTGTGCTCATAAGTATTGGTCTACAAAATATATTAATTTTCTTTGTTCTTACTGAAGAATCGGCATTATCATAGGATGGATAGTTCGAGGCAAGGTTTTTACTTGTTATCCAGATAGTTATAATTTTTTTGTATTCAATACTAGTATCAATATCTTTTTGTTTTTTGGTAGGTATATTTTAGAGCTAAAAATTAAATTTGAAGCTTAAAAAGTTATACTTCTGGGCATTTCTGGGCAACGAAATATTTTTTATGATAATGTATAATTATCGTAGATTATGTTTCTTGAAAAAAACTCTGCGAATAGCTGCGATTGGGAGACTTATAATTTTTTATTACTAAAATGTCAATTTCATTAAATAATAAAAAAAAATTCAATTTTGTTATATTTTCATTTATTTGTATTTTAGGATCTTCTGGAAGAATAACTGTAACCTGAATGAAATTATTTGACATATTTTTAAACTTAAAACAATTGCTTTTAAAAAAAAGAAGGAATTTTTGGTGTCTTTTCTCATTGGGAAATATTGTAATAACCTAGAGCATGTGAAAGAGCTAAAACAAAATTATCCATTTTAAGGCATGATTTCCAAGTGAGACAGAATGCTTCTTCAAGGAAAAGAAATGTTTTTGAAGCAGCAACAAGAAATGGCTAAGTGGGACGATATCAATCAAAAGCTCAAGATCTGGTGGACGCTCTGAAAAATCATTTGTTACTTTAAAATTTACTACGGATACGGAGAAACTTTATCAATAGTATGCTATGACACCATCTGTTCACAAAATTTTATGGGATGGTTTTTAAGTGATAAAAAGCCCTCTGCTTCATATTGGTCTTTTATCTGAGCAAGCAGCAGAAACCCAAAATAACCATTTCCGGGTTTATAGAGAAAATAAGACCCGAAAATTTTCCCGGACAGAGTGCAATCTGGATGTAATTAATAGATTAATATTGACATCAGATCTAGTTATCACAGGTATGAGAAGTTCAAGAAAAAAGGTATCAGGTTTTGTAAGGAAATTTTAGAAATGTTGTCTTCCCCAACCAACTTAACCGATAGCATTGATTCCGAAAGTTCATTAAGTGACGAGGAAAGTGAATAATGAATAATTAAATTTAATATGCATTTTTAAGAAAGGTTGGTGCGTTTCTTCCTGGGATATAAGTTGTGGTTCGATTAGGTATTAAACAATTCTTAATGAATTAGGAAAACACATTTTTTTTCTTTATCACCATAACTTTTTATATTCACCTATTTTACACTATTTTCAGTTTTTAAAAATAATAGTAATAGATAAATGATTATAAATCTTTAATTAATTACAAGCATATTTCATGGGTTCAATGCACAAAGAGAAAATAATATGAACATAAATTTTAAACCCATGGATGCCTATTTCACAGTCGGTGGATTTATGTAAAAATTTATTTTATGAAAATTTTCTCCTTAAGGTATTTTTTTAACTGCTAAAAAAACATTTTTAATGTCTATTACAAATATAGAAGCCATTTTGAGGACTTTTGAATTAATAAAATAGAAGTAAATAGTTTTGGCCAGCTTTTCGGGTCAAATACCCCTGTGTGCGTCGGCATATAGCAGTAACAGTATGTCACAGGAACTATCAACCCTTACTCCTCCGACATTTTTGTTTCTGCAAAATCTCTCTAAATCACTTATGCAGAGGCTGAATAAGTATGGCGATAATACTTCTCCCTGCAATAGGCCAAGTGTAATATCGATCTCCAATGAAAATCCATCCTCGCCTTTGACTCTACCCGACGCGTTTTGATAAATGTTTTTTATTATTCTGATTATTTTGGTACTTATTCCTAGATTATAGAGCGAATTCCAGAGTAAATTGTGATTTATAGAGTCGAATGCTCGCTTAAAATCGACAAAGAGGGCAAAAAGCCGATTCCCACGTAGTCCTAATTGCATCTGAATAACAACATTTAATGAAAATAAATTATCGAGGCAGCTCCTGCCTTTACGGAACCCAGACTGCGCTTCTGGGATTGTTTTCGTCTCGTCACACCAGATTGTTAACCTGCTGAGAATTATTTGGGTAAATATCTTCATTATACAGTTGACCAGGGCAATCGAGCGATAGTTCTCTAGATGATTTGGGTCACCCTTTTTAAACAGCATTGAGTATTCTATTTTTACCCAGGAATTTGGTAAATTCTCAGTCTCGAATACTTTATTATACAAATGTAGTAAGTATAATTGCCAATTAATCGGTACGTTTTTAAAAAAATCATGACTGAAACCGTCTCTACCAGGGCTTTTACCGTTTTTACATTTCATTAACGAACGTTTTTTCTAATAAGGTTTACCTGCTTACAGCGCTGAGCTTAAATGAAATTGTTGGATTCTTCTACCAGGTGAATTCGTGATGGAACAGTCCTACAATGTTACGTGTTCTTTTCATACTACTTATAGCATTGTTTGTGGAACGAATTTTTTTTTATAAATCCCTATTCACAAAATTATATTTGGGACCATAACAATGAAAAAACAATCACATAAAAAAATATGCGGGTACCATTAGAAAGTGAAGATATGGTAATCTTCATTTATCGCCTCTAAGCCGAAGGCTTTGTGCCATAAAATTATAGTGCGAAACCCTAGCAAACTGTAAATTTTAAATAATAAAATTTTTATGGACTATAAATTATTCGCAGGCAGCAAATTGTAGTAATTTATTATTGAATGAGTCCTCTTACGCATTAAATTACCCTTCCATGGATAATAGTCTGTTATCTAACGCTGACATTTAAGCAAATTAAATACTTTTTTTTTGTCATTGAAAATATTAAAGTGAATCTGTTAATAATTTTATAATCTTAAAAATATTTCTATTCATAAAATAACTGAAATAATGGTGTTTTATATACTTTCGTTTTATGGAAAAGTGAACCATTTAGATCGTTATTGTCCAACTCTGAAGGGAAGTTTTTGAAAAACGTTTCTGAGTCTCTTCTACAAAACATTAGCAATCGCGATGTTTCTCCGATATTTAATCACATAAAGTATCGCACCCATTGACTGACTGCCACGCAGTCCCTTTTTCGTATTATTCCTGTAGCTTCTTGTTTCTTCTGTAATAATTTAGACGTTTATCTACAAAAAAAAAAAAAAAAAAGAGATTTTTTTCTTTTATATTTTAATTAATACCACATGACGAAACATTTGAAATTTAAAACATAACAATAATTGATAATAACTTATTGAAAGGCAAGCTTATTTTATTATTACCAGTTATTATAAAATTACTTTATGCTAATAGTAATAGTAAATTCCAATTAATTAGATTTTAACACTCAAATACTTGCGCTGTATCTTAGAGATATAAGAAGATTTGTTTTATTTACAGCTTGGTAACGATTAAAGTTAGGTTTCGGTCTCGCCCAGTATCCTTTTTGTGAGGGTACATGTCATTACAAAGCTTCTGGATTTCGAATAGAAACAGACATTTTTTATTAAAGAGATATAGTGGGATTTGGTTCAATTTTTTTTTTTTTTTTTTTTTTGTTATAACTCTTTATCAACCTTCTATATATTTGTCCCCTCGAAATTCTGAATTTCCATTCGGATCCTAATTCGTAAGAGCCAATTTAAAAATTTCTAACGTTAGATTTTATTGATTTTTGGTATTTCAACTCATTGTAATGGATTCCATATTTTTGATTTGTCCTTTCTGGTTAGATTGTCTTTCTTTTTATCTAAACCTTTATTTCTTCTCCTTTAATATAACTTAAATGCTAACGGTATCATCAGCGTCATTATTATTTGTCTTTCATTTGGGCATAATAGTTGTGTAATAATTAAATTAATAGTTTTATTGATTAATCTAATATGGAAATGGCAAATTTTAGTTAGTTAGCAGTAAATCAAAAGAAGGGAATGCAATGTTTTTTTATCGCCAGAAAATCGAAGCATCTGATTTACGATTCAGAATCAGTCCCGAAAATGTTGTTACGTTAAACAAAAAAAAAAAAAAAAAAAAAAAAAAAATATGGTTTGAATAATTCTAGACCTTTTGTTGGAATGAACAAACAGTTGGAACAAACTATCCTAGCACATCTTTGTGACGACGATGTTCGAGTACCATCCATTCTGGCCTGTACCTTCGATACCGTTCTTCTTACGACTAAATATAAGGAGCTATGGACTGGAGAGTTAGCCTTGTTCTGAAGATCAAGTCATATGGTTGTTTCTGTGTTGCAAAGTGATAATTTTTTTAACCTGTTTAAATATTTGTATTCTCATAATTTGTTTAACCCATGTAAGTGTTTCAGAATTTTTGTATGACAAAGGACCATTAAGTACAAAAGAAGAGCAGTACCCATCAGGAACGGTAACGTTAAGTGAACGGAAGAGGCTTCCAGTTTGCCTAATGAGAACCCCGGTGTCTCATTTATACAGGACATAGATCGGCCATCAGCACTTTTGTCCTTTGATTGGACTTCCTGAGTCAGGATATCTGCGTTAATGGGTAAGGGGTCTGATTTTTGTGGAAATCAGGAAAACCTTTTTCCCTTGATGGAAGCTCTAAGTAATTTCACATGAGCATGGTCTCGGTCAAATTCCTTTTGCTTGCACAACCCTCGACCAAAAAAAACAGTGATTCAATGAACCACCCAAGACCTCCATAGACTGTATTACATATTGCAGGTTTTAAGTTATTTTTGTGGAAGCTCAATGGATAAATGTATTATAATAAATGTTAAAACCACAAACAGTGATGTTAGTAGTAGAATGTTATCATAAGTGGATTATGCAGAATTATTGAAAGTGCATCGGGACAAAGTCGTTTTAATATTTATAAATCTGTGACTTGGGCTGTTCCGAATTTAATTATCTGTTTTAATTCACATAAAATTAAATAGCATTTAGAAGTTGGTTAATTGAATTGTGTTTTATACATCAGACTAGCACACCCCGTCGCGGCTTCGCCCGTGAGCCTTTAAAATCAATTCTGTGATCATTATCTTGGATTGATCTAAAATAATATGTTTACTGATGTTAAGGAGATTTAGTAGAATCGGAGCTTATGTGGAATGTTGGAGGGGGAAGCTGCCAGCTTGTTAGAAAAGAGGGGGACGCGCAATCGAGAGAGTTCACTAAAACCGCCGAAACAAAAAATTGCTTACTCGTCGTGAACGCTTCATTTATCGGCTTTAAAACATGGTTTTCGACGCCCCGCAGGGGCTTACGAGTTAAACTCGTCGTATCAAGTTCTTTAAAATTTGTCCAAATTAGATTTTTTTTTCTCAAAGTGCGAAAATAGATGTCCGTGAGAGTTAAACGACAATATCGCCATTTAAACCCCTTAGGGGTTACATTTTTGAAATTCCTTTCTTAGTGGTTACTTACATCGCGTTTAAAATCTAAATTCCGAACTTCAAGTTTCTATCATAAGTAGTTTTTGCTCTGCGTTGATTCTGTCAGTCAGGACAAAGCCTCTTATATATACAGAGATAAGTAAGGGCTTCAAAATAGTTTTCACTGTTTACAGGTGAGCTAATCGGTAAAGTTAACTACTTATTTCATTGGATTAAAATATTTTAATAAAATGATAGTTTACAATGGAAAACGATTTATTCTTACTAAATAGGAAGAAAAAGCAGAATTACATATTTTTTAAAAATCAATGTCTATCTTTTTTTTTCTTAAAAAAATTAATTCCTAAGTCTATATATCATTGGCCTTAAAGTACCTCGTAAGCAACTACTTTTTTTAGTTAAATTTTTTTTTTTTAAATCTCTATGAATCTAGTGGTACCTTGTGCAAGGCAACAATATAAAAGCATTAAAATAGTTACTTAGTGATATACGCTGTCTCACTCGATCAATATAGATTTTTCTTTTTAATTTTTATGAAAGAAAATTTTAATTCTTAAGTTAGTCCTAAGTTAGGATTAGTCAACCAGATGTGTGTGAGTGAGAAATGCAAGATGTGGCACTTCAATCACTGCTATGCTTAGAATAATTAAAGATAGTTAGGCAATATCAAGCAGCAAAAGATTGCAAATATAACAAAGTAAGCGCCAAAAGAACATATACAGCGGGGAACGAAGCAGAACGCTCCTATTGCCCGGATAGTTTACCTTGATGTTGTGATACCATTGGCTCATCTCGGAGTGATTAACCTCAATAGCTGAGGCAAGGCATAACTTGACCTTTTTTGTTGAAGCTATCTTTTCTGTTAGACCCTCATAAATATTCATTTGTTTCATAACCGTAAGATATCATTGATTGATAAGGACGAACTAAATAGATAAATAATTGAATTTTAAAAATTCGAAATCATTATTTATGTTTTCAAAAGTATATTGCTGTATTTTGAATATTTAATTGGGACCAAGTCATGATTGCTCGAAGCTTGCAAGGTCACTAGGATGGATTACTTTTCAAGATGGGGCAAGGTAACGCGTTGATCTATTGTCCGTGTATTATTTGTTTGTTTTTTGCATGAATTAAATGAATGAGGTCATCGCTATGATATGAATGACGTAATGAAGGGTTACAAATCAGATTTTCGGAATGAGGAGGATCCGTCACGGATAAAATTGGTGGTTTTCGCTACACCTCAAAGGTCATCATAACTTGATTTTGCTGATGATTAGGGGTATTGTAGGTTTTGGATTTGAGGAATTGGATAATGGACATTTCAGATTAATTTATTTAAGATTAATTATATTTTGCTCTTCGAACAGTTTCCTACTTTGAGGAGGATATAGAGAGCTACATTCTTACTCAGTTAGCAAGGTTATAACTAGAGCTCGGATCCCCATGCAATTGCATCTTTTTTGTGGAAAGTCAGACTAGAGCGAACTCAAGTTACTTATCCGAATCAAGCCTAATGCGATGTTTTAATGAAAGTTAATGCTGCACGAAATTGCATGTTTCAGGGTTTACTGGACGAAATTGCACGTTTTGAAGTTGTATTGCATGAAATTGAATCATTTGATATTTTGAAGAAAACAAATTTGTAATCTTCTTTAATACACATCAAAACAATAGTGGGAAAATAAATGTCAATGTGATAGAAAAAAAAAGGGAACTTGGGAGATGTAAACCAAAACAAACCTCCAATTTCGAGTATATTTTTACTAAAAATGCCTAAAATGGGAGCAAGTGTGTCTTCGAAAACTGCGGGATAGATTGAAAAATATCCTGAACTCAAAAGGGATGGTAGTGTAGTGTATTGTAAATCTAGTGATAAAAATATTGGATGTGAGAGGAAATCACAAATTGATACCCGCTGTAGCACAAGTAAGTACCTATTTTTTTTTAACCCTAGAACGGTAACAGGGGTAGTGCGTGTGAGTGATAAATAAGCCTACGCACCGGGTATTGCATCCAGTGATTCCCTAATTTGAGTAGTACCTTTCCTATTTTAAGATCTTCCTATTTCCAATATATGTAATTACAGCTCACACGCGAGTATTTTACTCTGTATTCCACATCTTGCTGTTACTATTTTCAGTAAATATTTTTTTACCAGATTTTTTTCAAAAATATATCAATAGTATTATACAAAAGATCCAAAATTCAGTGATTTTACCAAAATCTATACCAAAACCAATATTACAAAAAAAAATAATGTGTAAACATAAAAGAGTTTCTATTTCAATTTACTCTCCGCTACTTATTTTGTTTCCAAAGTAGCTATTTTTTCTTCACAGAAAAAATTTTATGCCTGATTTTCAAACAATACATTTTTATTGCATGTTTTGAAGTTTTAAATGCACGTTTTGAAGTTTTAGTGCATGTTTTAAAATTTTTACTGCACGGAATTCCGAGCTTCAGTTGTAACTCATGTTTTTTGCTAAATTAAGATCATTGGTGCTCTGATTATTCCATATGATGAAATTTAATCTTTTAATGTCAACTGGAAAGGTTCCTGGTTGCCCTTTTCTAAAAAGCTCTAAAAAAGTTTTTAGTGTTGCTTAAAACTTTTTCGTTTTTTTTTATTTCAGTGCAGCTGAAAATAATAGAGAAAGAAAAAAGGAAGCGGGGTAGCTAATCGGTAAGGCAATGGTTACTTTGCTCAAGGTCCTGAGTTCGAATTTGGCTTGGCAGGGTATCTTTTATATTTTGCCACAGTTCGTCTAGTTGGCCGAGAGAGACCCTCCTATAAAGGGGAAAAACCTGGCGGATGAGAGTGATCACGGTCAAATCGCCTCCTTGCATGATCGCTTACCTAGAAACAGGACTTCCCTCCTACACAGTACTGAACCCCAGACCTTTTTTTTCTTTTTTTTTTTTTTTAGGTTCTAACATTTTCTACCAAAATCTCAAGAAACAAATGTATGCGTATCCGAAGATGTAATGAATTTGAATGGGTGAACTATAGACAGAGATTTCGACTTAAAATTTAAATGTATTTTTATATGGCACATGATGAAGGTATTAAATGAAATCCAGATTACATTAGTTGAGTCAAGGGCTGAAATGCTTGTGGCATGCATCTTGATACAAGAAGGAGACTACAAAGCTGTTGGATAAGAGATTGTCTTTTTAAATTATTATTTCTTTAAAGGTCCCACGGTTAGCTTAATAGTTAAGAGCGCTTTAAGGGTGATGCAGAGACCCGAGTTCGATTCACCGGATGCTGCTAATCTTTACTCTTAAATTAAAAATTACTTGATAATTACTAAAAAATGACTAATCATCTCTATATGTATAACAAGCAATGTGTAAATATAACAACCTGTCAATTAAATCCTATCATTTGGACATCTGTCGAGACTGGTAGCATCGTTGCAACTTGGCTAAACGGAATATATCGTACACCCTATTCTTTAACAATTACACTAATTTATAATTTTTATTTTCATGATTTTGAAAAAACTTGATTTCCTCATCTTAATCCTTTGCTGTTTTTGACAATTACCTTTTTATCTTATTTACACAATTATATAATTCTCTTCAAATGTAATCATCCAAAAAAGAAAAATATGGCAACCGTAGCCGGACTTCCGCCGGTTTATTCTATCCTAGGACAGCATGGAAGGTCGACTAAATCGCAGCACTTAACCTCAAGTGGTGCCAGGTCTTTAGAGCGTTCGCTAGATCCGTAAGGACGGTCACTCAGAGGATCAGGAACCAAAGGATAACGCGGTTAGTGCTACTAGCGATGATTTGCCGATCCGTGGAAAGTTGTTTCCTTAAGAGGAAGGAAATCGGGAGGAGGAAAATATTTCTTGGGTGGGTGATGGAGATGATTTACTGCGTTTAGCTTTAGAAGAGAAAGTATTCAACGCGGAATAAAATATAATACACCCTATAACACAGTCTCGTTAAAAATACCTTAAACTTGTTCAAAATATTTTTTATTATTATTATTAATCACAAGTATAGAAATTAACATATCCGTTTTCTAAATTAATCGTACCAAAACTTAATGATAACGGGGAATCATTGAGTCCCGATAATAATCTTGATCAACCATTCGTCACACCCTCCAACATTTCATCCCAATGTAAAAAGGGAGAGCTTATCTACAAAATCCAGCGGTTGAAGGACTGTATATTAATTTTTTTTTTTACTATAAGAAATATTTTTATAGAATGAATATTTTTATTAACGTGTGGTTTTAAGAGTTATGTTATTCAGAAGTGAACAAATAGATAAAAAATGAAAGGAATCCTCTATTCTAAATAATTAAAAATCATGGAGAAAATCGGTAAAACGTCCCCTAAAATTGTAAATATAATATAAAAATATAACACAAGCAATTGAAATATCTTTGATTATGGCGGGAATCAGGATGTCCTCCCCCCCCCCCCCAAAAAAAAAAGTTCCTTCTCCCAGTTTGACAGGCTAATGTGAAATATGTAATTAGAGTGCCGTCATTATTAACAGGGGTGGAGATAGTTAAGATAAAGAGGTAGCATTTATTTTTCATGCTAGAAAATCTGTATTCATCATAGACACTGTGTCTAATAATTATAAATTTCTGTTTTTGGAACTAAAGATTGGGATTGGTTTGAGAAACTACGCCTTTTTAACCAATTTATCCTACAAATCCCCTAATATATATATTTTATAATTTTACCTTGTTAATATCTATGCATTTTTAACATCTGAAACATGCTTGTAGTTCGAGTATCACCCAAAAAAGTAACTCAAGAAATGTTGGAAACGTTGAAGTCGAATCCGAAAAAAAAAGGAATAACTATTATTATTTGTATGAGCATCTTCAATATCGTAAAATTAAATGTATAAAATGTGTATGATCCTAACACAGTGTTTTAACGGGGTCACCTGTGGTGTAGTGGTTAGCATGGCAACCTAAAATACTACAGGTCGCGGGTTCGCGCCTCGGGGAGGCCCTAGGATTTTTTAAAGGGAGTAAAAACTCCTTAGCTATGCCTTCCCTAGGATAGGAGGTAAAATGGAGGTCCCGAGCCTGTACGATGTCAGGTACTCGTTAAAGATCCCTATCCTAATTATACCTGGATAGACAAAATTTAGGACTCCCACTGTAGTATCGTCCGATGAGCCTTAGTAGCATAAGAATGGACGTTAAACAAACAGTCTATTAACGTCATACAATTTCTGAAATGACACCACATGATATAAATATGACTTATTTTCAATTTGTTTTCTACCATGTATTTTGATTTGCCGTTATTTCTTATTAGATAATCTATTACGGAAGCTGGAATAAACTTCTAAGCAGGCTATTTTTTTCTTTGTGAGTGTTCAATAATCCTGTTTTTTTTTTATATATTAATAGGGTAGAATTGAACATTTAACAAAAAGAATCCTTTGATTAAATAAATTTTAGTTACGGTGTTTATAGGATAATGAATTTATTTATTCCAGCGGTATGTTGAATAGAAATATTTCCAGGATCAAGCATGCTGATGGTATCCACGCAATCAATCGTTCAAATCCTGAGTTGTAAACGTGAAGTGCGGAATCCTCTTACTACACTAGGCCATAATCGGATGCGGTCGCTACGTTTTGCATTTCAACTATCGGCTCAAATATAATCCTGTAATATGTTGATTCAAAGTATAGTGCTAAAAAGTTAAATACCTCTCTAATTTCCAAACTTTTTGATAGCAAATTAATTGGGAATATGAGGAGGACAAAAGAGAAGAATTATATTTCGAAATAAAACTAACTGGGTGTGAAACAGAGATAAAAAGGCATATTAAAAGAGTTGGAACAATATGTTTTCACAGACGGCAAAGCACGTGAGGAACCTTTCGTAACCCTTATCTCGACCGGCATCAGACCAATTATCGATGCTAACATACAGCTGAGTCCTTGCTTGGAAAAAGTACGCTATTGCTCAACAACGAGGGAATAATTAAAGAACATATTGGTTAATAATTCAGTGGGAATTATGAACTTCAACTTACCCAATGTCTTCGGGGCCATCCTTTGTCTCTCATTGTTAACGGCCTTCCGGGACTTTCAAAGCTCAAGACTAGGGAATAGACAATCCGGAGGCTACGAAGGTTATCTTACATTTAGCAATACATCTTATTATTATATGATATCTACAAAAACTACTAAATTTATTCAACTGAGTTAATGTTGTTATTTCTTTCTTAACATCCAATGCCATTTTTTAGTACCAACCTATACATTGTTGTATATCATATGAATTGGCATGAAATACGCTGTTAAACGACACCAATGTCATAGTCCTAGTCAAATTTGAAAAACATCTACAACAGCTATTTTCAATCATGATTTTTTCTGTTTCTGGACCTATTTTTGAGGGCTATAGAGACCAATAATTCAAAACCGGGTAGAAATATCTCAGTAATATTTCACAATCGTTCTAGTAGATACAAGTACACATATACCAAATTTCATGAAAATCTGAGATGGTGAGGTTGAAAATGATACCTATATTTTTGTGTTGATTTGACACGGAATGGCCCAATATGTTCATAGTAATCGGACCTGGTTAGCGGAGTATTGATTTTTTCTTTCTCTTATACTATTTTTTAAAATTATTACTCCGCTTCACATTATTTTTATATTGTATCTCTACTAATATCCTATGCACATTTTTCACAGGTACTATCTAGTAAGAAAAAAAAATATAATAGAATAAAAACCAAAATAAATCAATTATTTTTTAAACATAAAAAATAAAAAAACTTTTTGGGGCTATCAGATTGCTAATGAATGTTTGCAAATTTTAAACGTCCGCTAGGAAGCGAGTCGATATAGCATAATACTATAAATGATTTCAATTATCTTCTTGTCCTTAATAGGGTATGTCGAACTTAGTACAGAACCATAGCACTGATCACATGAACTCTATTGTTTCACAAATTGTGACTTCGTAAATACCATAACTAACATGAATAATTTTATCACACGTGATATAGTGGACACAATGGATTCGTTTTAGTAAAAAAGTTGAATTACAATGGACAGTGTTACATTATTTTATTTAACATAGAAAAATAAACATAGTACAAGAAGCTATCGATAAAAAAGATTGCCCCGTTAAATAATCGAAATGTTATCGACCTTTTAAAAAAATGAAAATAAGTAGCTCTTACACCCTCTAGTTTAGTTTATTTCCAATACGTAATAGGAGGAAAAAAATAATTGTTTTTCCACAGTATGTTTATCTTGTTCTTACACACCAACAATATTATTCTAACTTACTTTTTATTTTTAAGATTAACAAAGCTTGATGACACGTTCTTTGCATCCTATCAGAAAGCAAGTCTATTTCTTGTGTAGAAGATATTGGTTTTTCTGTATTTTTTATATTTTAAAAATTAGAACGGCTTTAATTTTAATATGGATTAATAAGAAGTTAGCTCGACCTCTCTATAAACATTTTTATAAATAAAACTTACAATAACGAAAATTTAAAATAAAATAAATTTTAATTAAATTTCTTTCGTCCCCTTCCCCGCCCCCAAAAATTATACTGACAACAACCGAATTCCACAGACGGACACAGTATTCTATCTGGGACATAATTTTGACAGAAAAGCCTTGGGAAAAAATATGGACTTGGGGTCCAACAGTAAATAAAACAAAAGATCCTTAACAAAAGTTTACCCCCTTCTTTCCAAATGTAAACTGGTACTAAAACATAAAATAAATATGTGCACTATTAACTTCGACCCTTAAGAACTTACTCCTCACAAATATTTGGCATAAAGATCTAAAGCTACATGTAGCTATAAAGTTATAAAGAAAGCTCTTTCTAGCTAAAGACACATAAAAAAATCTGGTGCGTGCGCGCAACACACAACTTTCACTTACCTACTTACTTAGATTAGAAATTGACGTGTTTTGCTAATTATCATTTCCCAAAGTCACACATTTTTCTACATTCATATCTTATTTTTGTTAATCGTTAAAGCCGTTTTTGAGTAAATAAAAAAACCCATGAAAATGATACAAAATTTATTAAGTAAAGTCCCCCCTCCCGTAGATCAATTTTGATGAAATTTTTACAGTCGTATCTCGGGCATATAAATACATCAAATACCAAGTTTGATCAAAATCGTTAAAACCTTTTTTGAATAAATAAAAAAAACATGTGAAAATGGTATAAAATTTATTAAGTAAAGTCCCCCCTCCCGTAGATCAATTTTGATGAAATTTTTACAGTCACATCTCGGGCATATAAATACATCAAATACCAAGTTTGATCAAAATCGTTAAAACCGTTTTTGAGTAAATAAAAAAAACACGTGAAAATGATACAAAATTTATTAAGTAAAGTTCCCCCTCCGGTAAATCAATTTTGATGAAATTTTTACAGTCATATTTCGGGCATATAAATCGATCAAATACTCAGTTTAATCAAAATCGTTAGAGCCGTTTTTGAGAAAATCGAAAAAAACGTAAAAAGTTATTAAATAAAGTACCCCCTCCCTTTGAGCAATTTTGATGAAATTTTTGCTTTCACATCGCGGGCATATACCTACACTAAATACCTAATTTCAGGTTCCCACGGTTTATAGTTTTTGAGCTAGTCTGTTCACATACACACACACACACACACACACACACACACACACACACACACACAGACACACACACACACAGACCATTTCGCGGGACTTGGTTATTTCGACTCAGGGGGTCCCAAAACGTGTATTTCCGTTGAAAACCGGAAGTCGAAAATTTTCACGATCGCAATACTTCCACTTACTATATATTTCATATATAGGTAAGTGAAAGTAAAAACAGTAGTGAAAATTATGACATCAAAAAGCACCCTGGTACGTGACTGATAAAATTCTAAATACTGAACTCCATCTACCAACAGTTGACCAGCATGTAAAAAATGATTTACTATTAACATGAATGGACAAACGAATAAGAGGTATGGCAGGTACACCCTAGGATGCAAGGAGAAGACTAAAAAGGCGCTGGATGGGAGATCTCATTTATAAAACCAAAGCAATTGAATCAAAGGTACTCGCTGATAGGTATATTCCCACATGTCATTATATCCTTCATAGTCATCTCATAAGCTAACTAATAATTGATCATAAAATATTTTTTTTTTTTTTAATAATAAGATTAAGATTCTTAGAAATTTAAAAAAATTAAAAAGAACTAAAAATGAGTTTTGGATTCACAACATTGTAAGGGTACGTTTTTTTTTTCTCTTTATGAACCTAAATTAATATTAAATCAATACATAATTGCTAGAAGGGCGATATTGCAACTCAAAAAGGGCTTAGGAATAAAATAATAATCTACTACATCCGAACTTGAACCCTTCACCCGGATCTTTAGATCAAAGTGCTTGACTCACCGAGCCACGCGAATCCGAATTCGGAATTTTTCTATTACTTAATATTAACTATATTTTTTAAGTAAATTTTTTAGATTTTCTTTTTATGAATAAACCTCCCTCCAACAATCATTCATGAAAATCAGCAACTTCCCCTGAGTTCTTATAGCTCTTGGCTAGTCAAAGTAAAATACTAGTTGTAATTTTAGTTTTAATTTTCCGAGTCACCAGCTGTACTTTAGACTATAAATTGGAGCCATTACAGATTGAAACTTACTATTATAATCAAATTTGTAATAAACCACAGAGTGTGAATGTTTTACAAAGAAATAAAAAAGTGTTATGCAAGAAATGTATAACATAAAGTTTCCTTGCAAAGTGCAGTTTCGAGATGAGGATAATATATCAACAGCTAGCAAAAATTACATAGTCGAAATGAAAGTGAAGATATTACAAATTCTAAGCATTTTTCATAGCGGACAGTTTTTCGTGCGGTTGGTAATGTCATTGATGGGGGGGGGGGAGGGGAGAGGTACTATTGCTTCAGCAAATTACTTCTAGAGCTCACCTGTTTCAGGTGTCACAGGTAAATAACCCCTCGGGGTTTTCGATGTGGTAACAATATTAATGTTGTCTTTCTGTCGTTAGAGCATCTTAGGGAAAGTTCACATCTTCAATCTCACGAAAATAACTTTTCTTACACTATAAATAAATAAATAATTTCTAACTTTTTTTTTATAAATAAATACATTTTCTTATAGCAATAAACAATTCGTGACCTAATTGTGAACTCACTTTTTTTTCAAATTATTTAAATGAAAACAACAAATTTACTTTGTTATAATCTGAGTCTTTCAGTTGACAAAAAGGCTAGAAAAGTAATAAATTACGCAAATTTAAAAATATCGTGATTTCTGATCAAATTTAATCTAAATTTTATTTTTATTCTTAGTTTGTCTTCGTCTCAGAGAACTTAGCCATCAAGAGACAAACTTGGACCATATTTTCAGCTAAAGAGAAACAGTTAATGCATATCATCAGTTAAACTACCAAACCTTGTAACTTTAATTCGTTCATAAAATGTTTTTGTTCCCCTTTTAGTTGAGATAAACATATAAATTAACGTCGAACTGTCATTTTATTTCAACTAAGACCGATTTTGTTTAATATAGGTAGGACAAAAGCAGAAATTTCGTTCCAACAAAATATAAGGGAGAATTATTAGAGCTCCAGTAAAATTTTGTTTGGTGGATACGAGGTTTTCTAGTCAGTAACCGTCTAAATGTTACATTTTTTATTTCCTTTTTTTATAACAAAATTTGTAGAATGTCAATTTTATTTTTATAATTTTTATTAATCTCTAATTTTTCATGGTAATTTTGAATACTTAATCATATTTCTGACAAGATATGCGAATTAATGAAGCATGCTCTTTTTTCTATTTGATTTTCAAATTTTTGGAAGACCAGATTAAAATAAGACATGAAACTAATACACCTTGACGAGTGACACATTTTTGTCTTTTTTATGGTTGATATTGACCATGACAGAAATGTAAAAATAACAGATAAAGTAAAACTTTTTATGTTGTCAATCGCAGTTTCCATGTCATTTCCCAACATCGGATTTCTTTTCCCTACGTTCGCCCAACTGCTGAAGAAGAGTATTTTAACCGTCCTACCGGATCGAGAAATAACAAGACATCGTTTCGGTGGATTTATCGCGTATTACGTTATTCCGGTTCGGAAACTTTAATCCTTTTTTTTTCATTTATTTTAAATAAATCAAAGATACCTTTGCTGTGAATATTCTTCATAAGACTAGTGATGTAGTTATGTAGAAAAAGTTTTGCTGTGGAATGTTGTAAGGTACAATTTCACGTTTGTAATTTTTAGTAATATACGTAAGAAAGATAAGAACTACCGAGGTAGAAAAGCGAGGTATTACTAAGCCAAAAATGTTTTTAGGTTAAAATAAGGACCGTTATTTCCACGAAGAACACTGTTTATTGAGTATTGAAAAATATTACTAGTATTTATTATCACCTTATATTAGAGTATTTAGGAAGTGTGGAAATCTGAACTATTTTTATGAAGACCGGGATAATATATTTGAATTTAAAATCGGTCAAGTAGTATTTACCATTTACCAAAATTGCTAATTTTTACCATTCTGGTGGAAACTCGTTCCAACTGCTGGAACTCGAAAACTTCTGCTCTAAATCGACAATTTTGCAAATAAAAGTTTTATATATAATTTGCATAAAACAAGCTCCTTAATTATAAAATTAACCAACTCCTGCGTTGATAAACTCATTAAAACGGGAGATTATTGTAAGCGCTTAATTCATCCCAATACATTTTCGTAAAGTCAAATTAATTTTTAATTACAAATCATTCACTTTCTTCTATTTTTTAAATTTAAAATCAATTCGTCTATACGCCGACTTACCTTAGTTAGTTTAATGTAATATTTTAGCACATCCCTTTATACTTTAACAGAAGAAATCTTAGCCCAGTAGTACGCGCTATGAATGAATGTAAAATTAATTATGTATTAGTATCATAGTACTATCATAAATATAAAATATTCATAAATGTTTCAGAAATATGCATACATAAATTAGCAATACGATTTTTATGTATGCTAATTATTATAAACAAATATATATCTCTTTTTTACTACATATTTAATTGTAGTAAAATAATATGTTAGGATTTTAGGTTGATTTTCAGTAAGAAAAACAATTTATAAATTTGTGTATTTTATTTTTAAGGTTTATGTTAAGTTTCCATGATTGAGTAAATTTAGTGTAGTTACCTGACTAAACATTTTATCTCCACGTTTCACTTCGGTTTTCGCATAGAAAACGAAGCGACGACACGAAGTAAAGATGCCATCAACATCATAAGAGCAGAGGCGCTACCCGTCATAGGCGTCTGTTGCGTCAGGGATTCGTGAGGGAGCTGTCGAAAAATATCGTGATTGGTATTGGTTGCTCGGTTGCCGGTTGAGCCGATTGACTCGCACAATCGAGAATCAACAACATCAACACCGGGATAATTGGACCGCTTGCGTCACACGTTGGGGGATGCTGCAACGATGAGCGGGTAAATTAATGAATGGACAGTATAAAAACGCCTAACTGTTTTTACTCCTATCGTGGGAGAGTTATTTTTGCAATTACCGCGGATACCTTTTTATGAATATGGAATAGCTGGTTTAAATTTCAAGTTACATTTTCACTGTGTAAATTCAATTATTTTCTTGATGACTTCTTATAATTTTTAAAATATTTTATAAGAAGAGCAAATACAGTTTCGTTTATTTATTCAATAAATAATTCTTGTTATTGCCTCACAAAAGTATAAATAAATAACGAACATATTTTAAATATAGGATATCATCTGAAATAACTATATTTTAAATAACAGTTTGACATTTCAGAATTGTTAATCTGAAGTGTAGGTAAGCGCATAAGCGTTAATCGATTACTACCAAACTGCGCTTATCGAGATAAGCGCAAAAGTTTGAAGCGGGGCAAATTCTAGGTACTACGGGTTGCATTGGCGGATTATACTTTCTCCAGTACTTTCTATTTTATTAAATAAGTAAAAATAGCTTAATCCAGCTTAAAACACCAATAATCTGTGATTGGATCTCTGCAGTTGTTTCTTTTTGGTATAAATTTCGTACAGACATTCAGACTTTTCTAAAATTATTTGAAATTTTTAAAAATATTTCCCCGCACGTTCTTCTCGACTAAAGAAGTCCCAAATTATTATAAAGTTTCTTGTCATATTTGTAAGATAATATAAAAATAAAATAAACAAAACTGACAATTTCTAAACCACAATAAACAACAACAGTAGTTAAACCTGCCAATTACAGCCCGTAGAATGGAATTGATGATATTTACTCCATGCCGATCAGGCAAGAAGAATTTTCATAAATATATAAGATTTTATATATTTGAAAATTCTACTATACAAATATAACGCATGCGTTATATTTCAAAAAAGTTTAAAAAACCGTTATATTTTATATTACAATATAAAATATAACGGTTTTTTATAAACTTTTCCTGAATTTTAGAAATGCATAAATATTATTGCATATTTCAATCATTTAATTGTCTCCTGGTATTGAAAAACATCTTAACCAAAAATGATTTAACCTCAAAAAGTGCTTTTGTAATTTAATATTCCAACGGGCTATTAGAAACTTTTAAATCTACTTGATATTCATGCATAACTTAATTTAGCTAATGCTTGAATTTTAAACTCCAGCAACGCTAAAACTCAATTAAGTTCCATAGTTTGACTCAGAAATAATCCAATCACGTCTGATTTGTTACGACAATAATAAAATATTTAAGCATAAAATTTATTAAAGAAAAATATATTTTGTATTTAATATATATATTTATTATTAATAATATATTTTTATTTTCAGGTGAGTTTATGTTTTCCTGAATCCTTACCTACCTTGGATATGATGAGTAAGTAAAAATAATGATAAGAAAATACTGGATTAATATGAACATGTCTTAATGTTTTAGTTCAATAAGACAAATTTATTTTTTATTCTTCAATATTTATAGGGTTCAGATTTTTCTTACCTACGGATAAGGTATTTCATGTCGTACATGAATATTTAGCTTTTTTCTTCTGCATATAACAGTTTTTTAAATGCGGTTAGAAGTAATCAAAAATAATGTGTTATAAATTCAAGGATTTTTTATAAGTAAGAATTAGTTTTTGATCTCTAACAGTACTACATAAATTTTCAAGTTTTTGAATTAATTTTTTTTTTTTTTTATTGAGTAAGAATTTGTTTTAAAACGGAAAGATCCAACTCATCTGTACGGAACAGTAAGCATTAACGTCAAATAACCCGGAAAACAGTACACCTATCACGCTACTATAGCTTTCCTTACATATCTACCTCTCTATAATTAAAGAGAACGGGGAAAGTTCTAAGGAACCTAATAGAAACTAGCAAATAAACAATATGTTCAACATGAAATAATTTTCAAGCCGGATTAGATTTAAGCTCAAGCTGCTTCGGAATTTATAGAAACATGTTTAGAAAACAGGAATACAAAGTACTCTAAGTATACTTAGTTTTCAGAATTTATTAATCTATGCTAGACCTAATAAAGACTAAAGTATTACTTGATAAACTGTCTACTTCTTGCAAAAATAATTTTTCAAATTGGTTTGTACACAACTCATCAACAGCTTTACACTGCGTTACCCGGGAAGGTACCGACAAAAAAAAAACCAACTATTCCACATCTAAGGTTGGCGGGATGGCCGAGTAGGTTAACGCATTAGCAAATAGGCGTTGCCCCTAATAACTAGAATTGACCGATTCTCAATTCTAACCGAGTGTATTTGAGTAAAATATACAGTGTACTTATCACTCATTTCTACTATTCAGCAGGTACCTTTTGTGCGTAGTAGCAAGTATCTATAGATTCGATAATTTAGTAGTTCAGAACTTTTTTCCGTGCATTGATAAACAGTTGATATCGTCTTTCCCCGCTAGAGGCATTATCAAATCAAGCCTTTGTGAGTGCAAAATGGTATTTGAATTTCAGTAGTACTACTCCACCGCTACTACAATCACACATATCTTTTCAAGATAAGGTAATATAATAAAAAAAAAAAAAAAAAAAAATATTATACCAAAGTGAAATTTCTATTAGCTCAAAAAAAAATAATAATAATAATAATAAAAAAATAAAAAAATGCTCACGCATTTCCGCTGTGCTTGAATTCCGTAGGGGGGGGGGGGGGGATTGATACACAAGATCGGAGCCACTGAAGAAGACCCGAAGAAAGCTACTCGTTGACAAAATGGTAAAATGAAACGACTCGACAAACACGTAGCAAAGAGAGAAAGCAGAGAAAATAAGAAAATAAAAAAGAGACACATCACACTGTCAACCAGCCACCGTTAAATCGGCTTTTGTCACCGCCATTGATGGGGCCAACGAATCAACGTATATTTTGGTTGATTGGTATGTTTATTGATATGTTTGTTAAAAATATGTCGACGATTTTTTAACTATGCTCAATTATCTGCTCTTATGTAGTACATTTACATAAAATGAACTTTCTAGAATTAAAAGAAAATTTAATAAATTAGCCATAGTAATATAAAGTGACGTTAAATAAAGGAAAGGTCTGAAAAAACGTTCTTTCCAATTTTATAAATCAATCCAAAATAAAACTTCAAATGATAATTATAGTTCATGTTTATTATACAATGTTTTAGTTTGTTCAACATTTTCATCTGATTAAATCATTTCATAATGATCAGAAATTTACTAACACAAATTTTATATATATATATATATATATATATATACATTAATATACCTTAGGGGCCGGGATGGCCGAGTGGACAAAGGCGCTTGCAATAGGTAATCAAAGTTAAGCAACGTCGAGCGTGTTTATTACTTGGATGGGTGACCGCTTTATTCGGGTGACCATCCACCGATGAACACCAAGCAGTCCAAGTCTGCCCCCATCCCCTGGTATGTGAAGACCGTCAGCCTACTGGAGGCGACGCACACCGACCGGGCGTAGGAGTAATAAACATTCCCCGCGTATCTCATCGAGAATCGTGGTGTGGTTTTGCAGGATGTCAGTAACCGCCCGGAGGTTTGGTTCAAGGAAGGCATGCTTCAGGGAAAGAAATATAGGTCCTCAGGGCCTGCTGACTCTGAGATAACACAATCCTTGAACCAAGACCAGTTTGTCACTGTCCTGGAACCGGAGAGAGCTGATACCATCGATGGGAAGGATACTGCCAAATTGGCCCCAATGGGATTTGTTATGGAGCTATGGGCAGTCTGCCGCTCCCTTGCAGCCATGTAAGGTTTGGGCTACCCCCTCCAGGCTGTCTGTGCTACCCGGGGCTACCCCCTCCCGAAGACAGCACAAATGTCTGTAAGAAGACCACACTGCGCGGCCAAAGGTCTCATTAGGCCTAATACGCCAACAGAAAAAAAATAATTTTTATATACCCTTTCGGTATGTTTTTTATATTACTGATATGTCAGTTTTGGTCAATGGAGAAAATTTGACATATGCTGATGATGGTTTGTCAAGTTTTCCACATAGTATTGTATAAATATTATGTATAGTAACTGGGCAAATGATACTGAGTTTATTTATTTTTTAAATATTCAGCTAGGCTTCTTTGTTTTGACATTTTTATTAGCGATTTTATTATTTGATATATTAATAATTTTTAATCCTAAAAATCACTGATGTCGATTAGTTCATTAAGACTTGAGGAAGAAATGAAAGCTTATCTCATCGAGAATCGTGGTGTGGTTTTACTGGATGTCAGTAACCGCGCGGAGGACATCAATTATTTTTAAATCCATTCTACTTTTTTTACTAGTATTTGATGATTTTTTAAAAAATAAAATTTTTTACATAATTTTTTAACCAAATTTATATATTATGTTTTATTTAAAGTCATTAGTTTATTATTAGCTTCAAAAGTTTTAATAGCAGACTTCAAGAATTGTCAACTATGTGGGTATACTCGTGAGCCCCAAGGTTGATGCGCTGCGTTGAAGTCTCCGCCTACAATCACTCCTAAGCTCGAATGGCTCTAGATGAGGCATACAATAGACATATTTAATTTATTTATAATTTATCAGAAAAACGTATCAAACAAAAAGGAAAAATGGTGCGTCCGCAATAGGTGGGAGAGCTTGAACAAATCTATAAACTAGCTTTCCCATAAGATTTATTTTTAAAGATATTAGCATATTCTTCCCATCTTGAGGTCAAAAATACTGCAATCACGGCTAATTTTGCACCTTACGAAGAAAACTAACCATCTAAAATAATGCTACGAATTGATTTTTTTCGTCTTTTAATATAATGAATCGTCGTTATTAATTACATGATATTAACCAAGAAATTCGAATGCGGAAACATTTTCTGGAATGCTAACAAAAAAAAAGTTATTGCTGGATCAGCCCATGGCGCGTGTTAAATTTGGAGCGGGTGAAGTGAGAGGAGCCACGCGCGGTGCAGCCTCCGTCACTAATTAACGAAGATTCCTAATCCGGCATCACTACTTCTGCGAGATCGATCATTGCGTCGAGCTGGAATCTGCTCAGGCTGCTGATAAAGTGCCTCTAATAACTCGGCAGTTACTGGCTAATTTATGATATCTCTCATCTACACATTACGTACTGGTACCGCTCTGTGATTGAGGTTCTGTTATTACAGATCGTAAACAGCCAATAAACTCTGGTAAATGTTATAGGTTATGATATTATTTTAATAGTGATCTTTGCTAGATAGTCTGCTCTTAACTGTGGTTTGTTGGTATGATATTAGTAGGCAAAGAAATCTTGACTCGGCAACATGTTGTAGCAAATACGGAGTTTTGCGTT
Organism: Aelia acuminata; assembly: GCA_911387785.2. Taxonomy (NCBI): domain Eukaryota; kingdom Metazoa; phylum Arthropoda; class Insecta; order Hemiptera; family Pentatomidae; genus Aelia; species Aelia acuminata. Next base: position 49,400,584 of record OU426978.1, on the reverse strand, counting down.
CAAACTATTGGTCGTGAACTTCGTAGCAGTGCGCTCCAATCCATTGCTCCACCCAGAGATTAGCCAAAGAGGAAGCGCTAATTGATTCCTGTCCCAAGGAGCAACGAAAAAGAAAGAGAAAAACAAGAAGATACTTGTGAGATAGGAAAGCCTTAATTGAGATACATCGAAGACAATGATATCTCACTTGGGCTTCCTCTCTGTGTCGCAAACAGTTAGCGGAACCACGCTTTACTTTAGGCCTTCCAGATCTGGAAGCTATTTGACTATCAACTTGGTAAACGTGGGTAGTTAATAAAATCATAAATCAATCCAGCCGCAGAGGAATACACACACACACACACACACACACACACACACACACAAACACATATATATAGCAACAAGAGCCCCTTATTAGTGATCCGGGTATTAGGCTCCCCTTATTAGGAAATCCGGGTTCGAATCCCGGCCAAGACCAATCCTTCCTCTTTTTATAAAAATAAATATATAAATTATTACTATTATTATAATAATTTTAATTTCATCATGACAAGATAACAAATGAATTGAATAATTATTTTGCTAGCCATTTATTGTTATTGTTAGCTATTTATTGTTAGCCACCGTTTTGGGATTTTGACCCATATTCGAGGGAATATATCTATATTGCTACATTTTATTAGTTTGCTATGGGTTAAGAGTATCTTTTTAAATTATTTTACTATTGTTATAATATCCATACTCCATGGCATCAGATGAGGTCACGGCTTAAGGTTTTTATCTAAACATGTAAGGGCCAGGGGCGTTTCGCAATTCAAACGAAAACCTTCTCCGGTGAGATTTTAAGTCTTCCCCTCTTAGCGGGAAAAGACGAGTAAGTGGACTGTTTAGAATGTGTGACGGGTAAGTTGGGGGCCTATATGCCTGTAGGAAAAAAAAAAGAATGAAGATAATAGGTAAAATAAAGGGCACTTCCAAATGTTAACTAATATATACATTGAGAAAGTTTAAAACTTATAAATAACATTAAATCCCAAAATTATAATATAAGTGCTTAAGAAAGTAAAGAAAAAAAAATAAATTAATTTAAGTTAAATTTATACGAATTAAAATTAAAGAAAGAAGGATAAACAAACTTTTTTAACAAAAATAACTAACATTAGGTACATAAAAAATAAATGAGATGAAGTAGGTGAGGGAACGGTTGGTAACAGTGGTGAGTCGTTTACCCGAGCAACTATTAAACACTAATGACACTGGCCCATCGCAATGTTTGTTGTTATTTTGTTTTTTAATACAATCACTCCAACAGCTGGCATAAATAGCATATGGTTCTTTTGACGACATTTAACATAAAAATATACTATTTACAATATAATATACATTATACATAATTAAAAAATGTCTTAACCTATAAAGATTATAAAATAAAGAAGATAAAGATTATACAAATTAAAGAAGAAAAAAATACAATTAATAACAAATAAAAGGGCCTGGTTTAAATGGGGGAAAAATGACATTAGAGAAACAATTAGAATTAAAATTCACTTGGGCTTTAACAAAACAAAAGACATAGTTGAACACACATTAGACTAAAACGAAAAGAAATTAATAGTCGATACGGTCTTTTTCCAAACTGCTTGACAGACGTTTATACGGATATGGACTTACGGGATAGAACTTATACATTACTGCATAGAAAGAATTCAAACAGTCTTTTCTGTCAAAATCCTTGCGATGAATAGTCGATGCTCCATTTTATGTTATAACTTTCACCAAAAACTTATTGAAACTTAAGGGGATTACTTTAAACTTGTGTTATTGTTAGCCTTATCAATATTTTTTTCGAACTATCTAATTATCATTTGCAAATGATTTATTAATTTATTATTTTAAGAATTTTTTAACCAGTTTCAGTTTTTTTTTTAGTATAATATCTTTTTGTCGCTACAAAGTAACTGTGACAAAGGAACTCCTTTTGTCAGGAAAAAAAATTCTCCCAAGTTTCTATTTTCTCAACACGATGTAGGTTGGATCAAATGGGTGTCTGTTTTTTATTTATTTTTTAGTCTGTCAACATTTTTTGAGTTGATGTATGATTTATTTTAAACTTTCATAATTCGAATAAACTAATTGTATTTTTACTTTCACTTACCTATATATAAATATATAGTAAGTGGAAGTATTGCGATCGTGAAAAATTTCGACTTCCGGTTTTCAACCGTTTTTTTTTTTTATTTACTCAAAAAAAGGCTTTAACGATTTTGATCAAACTGGGTATTTGATGTATGTATATGCCAAAGATGTGATAGCCAACATTTCATCAAAATTGGTTTAACGGAGGGGGCACTTTATTTTATAACTTTTTAACCAATTTTTACCTTTTTTTCGATTATCTCAAAAACGGCTTTAACGATTTTCATCAAATTCGTGGTGTTTAATGAAAATTAGGTGTTCTTTAATATTAAGTAAGCTTTATCATCATTAAAATGTTTTGAGGGGGCTTAAATGGGGAAGGGGCCTTTTTTGTTTTCCTATAAAGTACCTTTGTATTTGTTTATATGGAGAAGTTATCTGTCTCTCGTTTTGCCTAAAAATAAGAAATGGCTAAATATGAGATGTGATAAAAATAAAGGAAACATATAGAGGAGAGAAAAAGAAAAATATTCAGTCAACTCATAAAACTCGTTGAGCGCAAGCGGAATACGTCTTTAATGACAGACCATTGTTCATAATTAAAGCCGTTCTGTTCATTTGAGAAGTGGCAATTAACAAAACGCATTAATTTCTAATCTAAGTAAGTTGGTAAGTGAAAGTTGTGTGTTGCGCGCACGCACCAGATTTTTTATTATATGATTCGACCTCTGTCCTAGAAAGTTGGAAGGCAGCGACTTTAACCTCTCCAACGCAAAAGGTGCCACTACAATTGATGACTTGAAAGAATAAACATCTTTTTGCATATGTATCTTCTTCGTTTCTCCTCTTGTAAGATCCGCAGTGTCGTCGCATTTGCATAGGACTCAGCAGAGACATCCCTGCTCACACTCTTGCGTAACTCACTTATAGCACTGCCAAGCTTCCAAATCCGGTTCTTTAACTATGTAATTTGTAAAGATATCTGTTTAAAGTAAAACCATAATCTCAATTTATTGGAAGAGATTAGTTGTGTTTATTTATATTAACATTATCTAACAGTCTGTAAATTCAATTTCATTTAATATTAGCTCATTTCGGGGTTTCACTTTCATCGTCTTGGAGGACCTTTTCTAGAGTTTTATCTATCTTCAGACGTTGCTCCAATTCAGAGGTGTATGGTGCTTTATCGTTCTAACCGTAAAGCAAGTTGGAAATTTTTTTTTCAAGGGAACACTTTTCTTTCGTCTAGACCTATTGTTAGATGTTCTTTCTTCTGGAAAAATCTTTTTTTATTTCCTACTAGTGTTTTGAGGAACTCATCCTCTACTTTTTACTACTGAGGAAATTAGTCTTGCCCAGTCTTCTATGGGGATGATACTCGTATAGGTTACTGAGGACGGTGGGTTATCTTGGTGTGGAGCATTTAGCAGTAGTATTGGCTTTCTCATTACTAGATTAGTTTTGTAAGAGTAAAATTAACTTGATAATGACACTCATCAACTCGTTTATTTATATTAGAAACATTGAATTTATTCAACACAAGTACAGTTGAGGTATTGAAAAAAAAAAAAAATGTTTTTGTACTTTTTGAAGTATTAATTATTTTTTAAGGTCTTTGGGTGCTGTTAGTGCTAGTAAGGGTTATTCAAGAAATTTTCTTAGGTAGCACCGGATCATTCTTGGAGGAACCTTATGTGAACTTTTTTTTCTTTTTTTTTTGTTCGGTACCCCTACCTGGCCATGTCTGGCATACGGGGGGTTACTCTACAGGTGTAACCAACCTATTCTAACCATGGTGGGAGGGTCGAGATTCATTCCGTGGGGCCTCCACGAAATAAAAGTCAACCCTCCCAGGGCGGATTCGAACCTAATGTGAACTACACACTGCACATCATTTACCATTAATATTAAGAGAGAGTCTACAATTAATTTGTATATCTGTGTTGATTTGCTAATCCAAACTACATACTCTTCAGTTTGAATGGTATATAAATAAAGAAAGGAGAGGGGGGATTTCAATCGGGTCCATTAGTAAAGTGTTCAGAATTTTTTTTTTTAATACCACAAAAATTCATACGAAGTCCATAATCAATAGTTATTGCCGATGGCTGGACCTTTCCTGTACTCTGTACTGCTTCTTCAAAAATACTGCTTGTTACCAGTTGTGTAGTTTTTTTTCTCGTTCGGAACTATAAATTTCGCTTGATAATATTTCTGTAATTGTAGAGATGGTAAGCTTTTCATTCTATTCATTCTGATCTTGATAGGTTTAAATCTTGAGTGGGGCCTAGTATTAGTTATTATTTTCGCACTTATTCGTTTTTTCTTAAGTCACTAAACCAGCATATGACAAGGAGCATGCTTTCTTTAGAAAATTGCTAGTTCCTTTAACTCGTGGCTGCCCCTTGTCAGATTAGCCCAATTCGTTAAATAAAAGTATTGTATTTATTGTTTTGAATTAAGACTATTTTATTATTCTTTGAGGGCTCTTGAAGAAAAAGCTAAGTTTTATCTCTTTTTTATATAATTGTGAAGTATAGCGTAAAAATACCTGGTTGACAGATCACTTTAGAAAAACTACTGATGGTACTGACTCAGTAGTTTGAAATCCTCAGTTCTTCTGAGACGTCAAGAGCTTTGCAGACACGTGAAAGTATTCGGATAGCTGACGGGTATCATTAACGGTCTCTTCTTGTCAGATGAATCTTCTTCATGGATCTTTGGGAATTTTTCAAGCAAGATATGAAAGAACTTCTGACGTTTAATCAGATTAAGGTGGTAATACCGGTGCATCTACTCCTTGCGAATTCTTGATCGTGTAACGTGAAACAAAATCATATGTTTTTGTCTGTTACATTGAAAAGGGTTCTAGACTTGTTTATGCAACAGTTACCAAACTGTTCTATTAAATGTTTTAGATGTTTCGAGAATATTCTACGTCCTTCTAGAATGTTCAGTTACGGACTAAATATTAGAAGCAGTGTACTGGCGTCTTACTCTGGCTCCCTAAATCGAAGCATATGATTGCCTATGTGTCATAAATAGTTACGTTTTTGTAAGGTTGTTAATAATTTGATTGTTTATCTTTTCTCTGACGTTGTAAATTATAGGTTTCATAATAAAAATTGTTTAAAACCTACAATAAAGCTAAAATATTATCCTGAAATTCAAACTCATCTTACATTATAGTAGGGAATTTGCCAAATTGCATGTAATTTATTGTTATATTTTAATTTAACATCCTAAAGAAAAGGAACCTAAGCACACATGCTCAATTTCCAATGTATTTTCTTTAATAAACTATTTATTTACGTTTAAGAAAAAAAGTAATTATTTTTATGGTTAATGAACATTCGATCAAATTTAAATTTATGAATCGATATAAATGCACGAATGGTTGCATTCTACACTTATATATGTGTATATCCATGTGTATGACATATATACAAACAGTGCCTCATCTCTGCTCCAGTGACTGTGAAATGTAATCTGTTACAGTTTCCGAGCGAGCACACAGCTCTCCACTTCACTGACTGTCAACGTCTATTAGAGGATCGTCATAGCTTCGATAGGATGTTATTAAGATATTTGTATAATTATCACTTAATCAATTATTATTACTTTAATAATTTTACTTATTTAATTAATCATAATACTTAAGTTCATTTACTTAGATTAATACATCAAACTTCACTGTTCTATTCACGGTAAACATCAAATTTCTCTGTTCTATATGAGTATAAATACATACATACATATTTTCCTCTAAATCTCATTTTGGGGCAAAGGTTATTCCTTTCAGAAGCAGATTAATGTGTTTCATTATCAACCATTTCTTCAACCACACCAGTTTCCCTATTTATTACAGTTTCACCTAAAGTCAAATTGTCACATTCAACATTTGATAAAACATATTATATTTAGAAGGTTTTGGAAATCGAATTTTAGAAGTGCTTAGGAAGCAACGCTTCACTGTACTAAGTTAAATATTATTGGCGAATATATCAAATATGTTAAACAATGAAAATAAATGCTTTTTTTTTATCATTATGTAAATGAAAACAATATTAGGTTATAAATATTCTATAATGGTTTGCATTTGTAGGTCTTAAAGAACAAGACTAGAGAATTTTTAGGTGAGGGTCCATTTCAAGTCATCCAAAAGTAGTTACTTCAGTATTCTTAGTTTGTTTACCATAGAGATTTGATTAAGATACATTTGGATAAAAAAAAATCTGGTGCGTGCTCGCAACACACAACTTTCACTTACCAACTTACTTAGATTAGAAATTAATGCGTTTTGTTAATTGCTACTTCTCAAATGAACAGAACGGCTTTAATTATGAACAATGGTCTGTCTTTAAAGGCGTACTCCGCATTCTTTTTTTCTCCTCTACATGTTTTCTTTATTTTTATCATATCACATATTTAGTCATTTCTTATTTTTAGGCGTAACGAGATGCAGTTAATTTCTCCATATAAACAAAAACAAAGGTACTTTATAAGAAACAAAAAAACGAACAAATAAAAAAGGTCCCTACCCCATTTAAGTCCCCTCAGAACATTTCAATAATGATAAAGCTTACCTGATATTAAAGAACACCTAATTTTCATTAAACATGACGAATTTGATAAAAATCGTTAAAGCCGTTTTTGAGATCATCGAAAAAAAGGAAAAGATTGAAAAAAAAAATTAAAGTAAAGTGCCTCCTCCGGTTGATCAATTTTGATGAAATGTTGGCTATCAAATCTTGGGCATATACATACATGAAACCCAGTTTGATCAAAATGGTTAAAACCGTTTTTGAGTAAATAAAACGAACACGTGAAAATGATAACAAAATTTATAAAGTAAAATCCCCCCTCCGGTTGATCAATTTTAATGAAATTTTTACAGTCATTTCTCGGGCATATACATACATCAAATACCCAGTTTGATCAAAATCTTCAAAACCGTTTTTGAGTAAATAAAAAAAACACCTGAAAATGATACAAAATTTATTAAGTAAAGTCCCCCCTCCGGTTGATCAATTTTGATGAAATTTTTACAGTCATATCTCGGACATATGAATAAATCAAATACTCAGTTTAATCAAAATCGTTAGAGCCGTTTTTGAGAAAATCGAAAAAAACCTAAAAAGTTATTAAATAAAGTACCCCCTCCCTTCGACCAATTTTGATGAAATTTTTGCTGCCACACACACACACACACACACACACACACACACACACACACAGACCATTTTGTGGGACTTGGTTACTTGGGCTCAGGGGACCCTAAAACGTGTATTTCCGTTGAAAACCGGAAGTCGAAATTTTTCACGATCGGAATACTTCCACTTACTATATATTTCATATATAGGTCAGTGAAAGTAAAAATGCAATTGATTTATTTTAATTTTGCCAATATCGGTCATTTTATTGTCGACCAAACACGCATTTTTAGCTTGTTTAGTGCTCTGTTTCAAATCAACTATCTCCACTTGTAATCATCCTAGAACATTTAAATAAAAGACCAATTTCTTAAGAAAATTCCGAACTTCAATAAAGGTTATTAAAAGTATGAACTTAAAACTAAGTGTAACGATTCATATACCCCTTCAAAGTTCTAAGCGGTAATTTTACAAAAATGGACTATCGAATAATTTTTTTTACAAGGAGGCAAATGACTGTTTGTTATTATTTTATTTGGTAGATATAAGTGCGGTTTCAAGCAGTGGACGTGTACACTTTTTTCATACAAATTTTTAAAGTATCGAAATTTCTAAAATTTAAAGTCTAATTGTTCACAATGAATAAAATTCATAAAAATTGTTCATTTTGAACAATTTTATTTAAAAAGGTGCATTAAGGTAGAATTATAAATGAGTAAGAGCAAACATATAACATCTTTAAACAGTTTCAAACGTCTACTTTACACCCATACGTAACCCATCGGAATCTTTCTTCCTGGTAATAGATACTTCGTTAACAAATGCTTAACAGCCGATAAGATCATAACATCCACGAATTTCTGGCGGAACCCGGAGGTACATGCTGTGGGTACAAGGAGAGGATGGTACACAATCTGTAGCGTTGCCTCAGCCCGCTGACCAGTTGCTAAACAATACCGATCAATCCTGATAGTGTTGTCCTCTTTCGCAAACCGATCCACGCAACTGCACTTCACTTCTCCACCGGTTTGCCCAATGTCGGCCGTTTTCGAATTACGGTATCCATCTCGAGGGTATCGGTAAACGGTAGCCGATGTCCTTGGGGCCCCGTGGGAAGGCTACCTCAGTCCGGAGGGTTGCCGGGTGATTGGTACCGTGCGCAGTGTGTACACTTATCGGTTAAGGTTGGTATGTGTAACCACCTTCCTTAACAACAATTGTCGTTTGCTTGCTTCTGATGAGCTCTAACGATCTGTTAAAAAGATGTTCGGTTATAGAAAGGGTTTGATCCTGATACCAATCATTATAGTAATAGCTATTTTATCCTCAACCACCTAAATGCAAGGTCTTATTAAATAAGCCAATGAAAAATATTATATTCACGATTCCCACAACTTAGCTCAAAAGGCCATCTGTGATAGGTTAGGATTGGTAATCTTACCGTCCTCCAAAACGCAAGACCATCATTATTATGTGTCATTATGACAATAGACGGATTTTGGCAAATGTACCTATCTCATAGAAATGAAAATAACTATACCCCTTTAAATAATTTTATTTTATCTTCATACCCCTATCTCACCATATAAGTATATGGTATATTGCGCCTATGACCTTAAATGAGGGAAAATCACTTAAGGGGAAGAATCTTTTTTTTTTTTTTTTGTAAAACGCTCGTTAGTACATGCTCGAAAATTTCTAATACTCATTCTTGAAGTTTATTCTCGTAGGTTACCTTAAAGGAACTCTCAGTCATGCGTAATAGCTAAAGCCCGTTATCCGAAGACTATCCTAGTATTGGTTTTTATTTAAATTTTGAAACTTTAACTCTGCTTTACCTTTTCACATATCAACATTTGCTGAAACACAACAGATTTATTTTAGATATTTTATAATTCTATAAAAAATTTAATAAAGCTCTACAAACATTTTAAAAGGATATAATGAATTTTAAATATTCTTTTTTATTATAGAATAGGCTTGACAAAAATTGTATGTTAACTCTTTTTCTTTCTGATTCGTTCATAGTTTAATGTTAAACAAAAAAAAAAAAAAAAAAAAAAAGCTATAAAAGATATGGTTCAGAATAGTTCTAGACCTTTTGATAAGCTCAAGTGATATATGGTCATTTGTATGCAACAAAGTGATAATTTTTGTAACCTTTTTACGTAAAATGTTACAAATAGTCTAAGATAAGATGTAGAGTATGCTGTGTATAAGCAATCCAATGTACGAGTTGGGCAGCATCGCGTTTATGATGAATAGTGTTTCTCTCACTTTCTCTCTCTCTCTTGTTTTTCAATAATTTGTGTGGCATTAGAAATTATTATTTTTTTTTAATAAAAATTGTTTAACCCAAATAAATGTTACAATAGAATAAATTAGGTGCTTGAAACGCTCTGTAGCTAAAGCACGTTATTAGGTACGGCACACTAAATCACCTCTACTTTAAAATGTTTAGTTATTTTGCACAAAATTATCAGTTGAACTAAGGCCGAACAATTTTCCTCTGTTACATCCCTCTTCCATTTTTACTTTCACTTACCTATATATGAAATATATAGTAAGTGGAAGTATTGCGATCGTGAAAATTTTCGACTTCCGGTTTTCAACGGAAATACACGTTTTGGGGTCCCCTTAGTCAAAATAACCAAGTCCCGCGAAATGGTCTGTGTGTGTGTGTGTCTGTGTGTGTGTGTGTGTGTGTGTATGTGAACAGACTAGCTCAAAAACTATAAACCGTGCGAACCTGAAATTGGGTATTTAGAGTATGTATAAGCCCGCGATGTGACAGCAAAAATTTCATCAAATTCGCTCAAAGGGAGGGGGTACTTTATTTAATAACTTTTTAAGTTTTTTTCGATTTTCTCAAAAACGGCTCTAACGATTTTGATTAAACTGAGTATTTGAACTATTTATATGCCTGAAATATGACTGTAAAAATTTCATCAAAATTGATCAGCCGGATGGGGGACTTTACTTAATAAATTTTGTATCATTTTCACATGTTTTTTTTATTTACTCAAAAACGGTTTTAACGATGTTGATCAAACTTGGTATTTGATGTATTTATATGCCAAATATGTGATAACCAACATTTCATCACAATTGATCAACCGGAGGGGGGACTTTACTTAATAAATTTTGTATCATTTTCACGTGTTTTTTTATTTACTTAAAAACGGTTTTAACGATTTTGATCAAACTTGGTATTTTATGTATTTATATGCCCGAGATATGACTATAAAAATTTCATTAAAATTGATATACGGGAGGGGGGGCTTTACTTAATAAATTTTGTATCATTTTCACGGTTTTTTTTTATTTACTCAAAAACGGCTTTAACGATTAACAAAAATAAGATATGAATGTAGAAAAATGTGTGACTTTGGGAAATGATATTTAGCAACACACGTCAATTTCTAATCTAAGTAAGTTGGTAAGTGAAAGTTGTGTGTTGCGCGCACGCACCAGATTTTTATAAGTGGTGTTAAAAAATTGGTGTTATTTGTAATTGAAAGATTAGTTTTAACGTTCCGTGGTAGCATTGTCCACATGTTCAGAAATGATATAATCATCGTGTGAATACACAAATTATTCTATTCTCTAAAAGAGCCATGACTACTTGTTTGGCCATTTTAAATTTTTCCATAATTGAACATATTTTAATATTCTTTTTAATTTGCAATTTTCACTGATCAGTCAAAACAATCCAATTGTTAATCAGTGAAAAGTGCAAATGAAAAAGAAAATAAACATGTTCTTATAAGTGATCAATCTAGTAACGATTACTCAAGTTAATGAAATAACAATGCAAATTATTTAATTAATTTTAATTTTAATTAATTGATTTTAATTATTTTATTAAATTTGTAATAGATGGATTTTATATAACATAATAACTAATTATTAGTAATTAACGTTTCGTGCATGCGACCATCGTTCTTAGAGAACAAGCCCATTTCATATATATTTTTGTCATAATTTTTATTTCGAATCAGAGGCTGGTACAAACAAAATAATCCAATTTTAATATATAGGCGAAGTTTTATTTAATAAAATCATTTAGGTTTAGGATTTATTGGCGAGCAGGGGTAGGCAGGAGCAGCTATGGAAAAAGTTTTTAATTAAAAGTGGGCAGAAGCTTAATTAATAACATTTCACCTGGAGCTGCAACAAGGTTGAGGAATCCAGAACTTGGATATTGAACTAGTTGGAGTAGAAAGGGACGAGTTGTTAACTATTTACGTTGTTGCTAAAAACAAGGGCATTTTGTTCGTAATTATTAAAATATAAATTCCCTATAAAAATCCCTCGTTTGAAAAGCACTAATTAATGATTCATCGCTTTTTTTGTTGTGAAAGCCCAATCAAAAGAAAAATCATCGAAATTTTCATAAAAAATTACCGTGAGAATTTTGCCAAAAAGGGTTGTATTTATTATTAAAAAATCTGGTGCGTGCGCGCAACACACAACTTTCACTTACCAACTTACTTAGATTAGAAATTAATGCGTTTTGTTAATTGCCACTTCTCAAATGAACAGAACGGCTTTAATTATGAACAATGGTCTGTCATTAAAGGCGTACTCCGCATTCTTTTTTTCTCCTCTATATGTTTTCTTTATTTTTATCATATCTCATATTTAGCCATTTCTTATTTTAGGCGTAACGAGGGACAGTTAATTTCTCCATATAAACAAAAACAAAGGTATTTTATAGGAAACGAACAAACAAAAAAGGCCCCTCCCCAAAAAAAAGCCCCCTCAGAACATTTTAATAACAAAGCTTACCTGATATTAAAGAAAATCTAATTTTCATTAATCATGACGAATTTGATAAAAATCGTTAAAGCCGTTTTTGAGATCATCGAAAAAAGGTAAAAATTGGAAAACAATTATGAAATAAAGTGCCCGCTCCGATTGACCAATTTTGATGAAATGTTGGCTATCACATCTTTGGCATATACATACATCAAATACCCAGTTTGATCAAAATCTTTAAAGCTGTTTTTGAGTAAATAAAAAAAAACACGTGAAAATGATACAAAATTTATTAAGTAAAGTCCCCCCTCCGGTTGATCAATTTTGATGAAATTTTTACAGACATAACTCGGGCATGTAAATAGATCAAATACTCAGTTTAATCAAAATCGTTAGAGCCGTTTTTGAGAAAATCGAAAAAAACTTAAAAAGTTATTAAATAAAGTACCCCCTCCCTTCGACCAATTTTGAAGAAATTTTTGCTGTCACATCACGGGCATATATATACTCTAAATACCCAATTTCAGGTTCGCACGGTTTATAGTTTTTGAGCTAGTCTGTTCACATACACACACACACACACACACACAGACACACACACACACAGACCATTTCGCGGGACTTGGTTAATTGGACTCAGGGGACCCCAAAACGTGTATTTCCATTGAAAACCGGAAGTCGAAATTTTTCACGATCGCAATACTTTCCTTACTATATATTTTATATATAGGTAAGTGAAAGTAAAAAAAAAAGTGGTTCTTTATAATAATTACAATGCATGACGCTTGTAAGGAAGGACACTGCAACAATCCAAAAAAATCTGGTGCGTGCGCGCAACACACAACTTTCACTTACCAACTTACTTAGATTAGAAATTAATGCGTTTTGTTAATTGCCACTTCTCAAATGAACAGAACGGCTTAAATTATGAACAATGGTCTGTCATTAAAGGCGTACTCCGCATGCGTGGGCTCAACGAGTTTTATGAGTTGACTGAATATTTTTATTTTTTTCTCCTCTTTATGTTTTCTTTATTTTTATCATATCTCATATTTAACTTTTTCTTATTTTTAGGCGTAACGACAGACAGTTAATTTCTCCATATAAACTAAAACAAAGGTACTTTATAGGAAACAAAAAAACAAACAAACAAAAATCTGGTGCGTGCGCGCAACACACAACTTTCACTTACCAACTTACTTAGATTAGAAATTAATGCGTTTTGTTAATTGCCACTTCTCAAATGAACAGAACAGTTTAATTATAATGCATTGGTTTGTCATTAAAGGCGTACGGCGCATGCGTGAGCTCAAGGTGTTTTAATAATTAATTAATAACAACTAATTTTCAATTAACATAACGAATTTGATAAAAATCGTTAAAGCCGATTTTGAGATAATCGATCAAAAAGGTAAAAAATGGACAAAATTTATTAAGTAAAGTAACCCCTCCTGTTGATCAATTTTGATGAAACTTTTACAGTCATATCTCGGGCATATTAATACATCAAATACTAAGTTTGATCAAAATCGTTAAAACCGTTATTGAGTAAATAAAAAAAACACGTGAAAATGATACAAAATTTATTAAGTAAAGTCCCCCCTCCGGTTGATCAATTTTGATGAAATTTTTACAGTCATATCTCGGGCATATACATAGATCAAATACTCAGTTTAATCAAAATCGTTAGAGCCGTTTTTGAGAAAATCGAAAAAAACCTAAAAAGTTATTAAGTAAAGTACCCCCTCCCTTTAAGTAATTTTGATGAAATTTATGCTGTCACATCGCGGGCATATACTTACACTAAATACCCAATTTCAGGATCGCACGGTTAATAGTTTTTAAGCTAGTCTGTTCACACACAGACACACAGACACACACACACACACACACACACACACACACACACACACACACAGACCATTTCGCGGGACTTGGTCATTTCGACTCAGGGGACCCCAAAACGTGTATTTCCGTTGAAAACCGGAAGTCGAAATTTTTCACGATCGCAATACTTCCACTTACTATATATTTCATATATAGGTAAGTGAAAGTAAAAATCTGGTGCGTGCGCGCAACACACAACTTTCACTTACCAACTTACTTAGATTAAAAATTGACGTGTTTTGCTAAATATCATATCCCAAAGGCACACATTTTTCTACATTCATATCTTATTTTTGTTAATCGTTAAAGCCGTTTTTAAGTAAATAAAAAAAACCCGTGAAAATGATACAAAATTTATAATTTAAAGTCCCCCCTCCCGTAGATCAATTTTGATGAAATTTTAACAGTCATATCTCGGGCATATAAATACATCAAATACCCAGTTTGGTCAAAATCGTTAAAGCCGATTAAGAGTAAATAAAAAAAAACACGTGAAAATTATACAAAATTTATTAAGTAAAGTCCCCCCTCCGGTTGATCAATTTTGATGAAATGTTGGCTATCACATCTTCGGCATATACATACATCAAATACCCAGTTTGATCAAAATCATGAAAACCGTTTTTGAGTAAATAAAAAAAACACGTTAAAATGATACAAAATTTATTCAGTAAATTCCCCCCTCCGGTTGATCAATTTTGATGAAATTTTTACAGTCATATCTCGGGCATACAAATAGATCAAATACTCAGTTTAATCAAAATCGTTAGAGCCGTTTTTGATAAAATCGAAAAAAACTTAAAAAGTTATTCAGTAAAGTACCCCCTCCCTTAGAGAAATTTTGATGAAATTTTTGCTGTCACATCGCGGGCATATACCTACACTAAATACCCAATTTCAGGTTCCCACGGTTTATAGTTTTTGAGCTAGTCTGTTCACACACACACACACACACACACACGCACAGACACACACACAGACACACACACACACAGACCATTTCGTGGGACTTGGTCATTTCGACTCAGGGGACCCCAAAACGTGTATTTCCGTTGAAAACCGGAAGTCGAAATTTTTCACGATCGCAATACTTCCACTTACTATATATTACATATATAGGTAAGTGAAAGTAAAAACTAAAATTTTAAAGGAGAAGAAAGTTTAATAATCATTAATGCTACTCTCAACTGCAAATAATTCTGAGGCTAGGAATTTGAGGCTGGGACGGGGGATCACGATAATACGACCTAAACAACCTAAAGTGTTATGTTTAGGGCATAGTAACTGTATTAATCGTATAATAATAATCATATAGTAATAATCGTATAGTAATAATTGTATTAGTCGTTTGAAAATTTAAAAAAATATTTGAAAAGCCAAAATATTTGAGGGGTGTCATGATCCATATGAGCCCCCCTAAATCCGCCCACGTATTGCAGTTTCAGGTGGGGTGAGCACTGCCTTATCTGCTCTCCTGCGTTAAATATTATATTTCAAAATCTGACATTTACTTATCTTAAATAAAGGTAATGTGATTTAAAGGCTTTTAAGCAAGAAAAAAAAAAAAAAAAGTGTGGCATTCTTCTTCCACACGAACGAAATGTTTTTAAGGTCGAAATACGAACATCTACGCAATGTTATTTTGATGTTGTTATTTTTTAAAATAATTTCCATAAAATGATTTCCATTCACGATATTATTCTTTACAAAAAAAAAAAAAAAAAAAAAACAGTAAAAAAAAACTTGACTATTGATGAAATCAGGATTTTTCCCCTTTGATGAAAGAAAAATAATACTGAATTGACTGAGACTTTTAGCTTTTGCAATAATTATAAAACTCCATGCCTTGTAGTGACTATAAAAATAATGTAATTAGCGTGGATAAAATATTTTCTAAATATAGCTGTAACACAATTATCAAACCACGGTTTCGGTTTCTTCGGCAGATAGGATGGTACGTGAAAAGTGTGTGTTGCGCGCATTGCACCAGATCTTTTTTATTTTGCAGATGTCATATATCATAAATTAACCATACGTTATCATATTCGAGTTATGTAAGTGTTTTTTAATGAAAAGCCAAGCAGGGATTTTTTATTCAGACAAAAAGATTGTTATTTGATTTGCTATTTAGAATTGAATTATTATTTCCATATTTTACTAAATATTAAGAAATTATTGAGCTTCATGCGTAACTGATGGCATTAGTTAGTTATTCTATTGTAACTTGTTTATAGGCGTCGAATGTCGTAGACCATCAACACCATGCTTAATTGTTTTGTTCCCTCCTATATTTTTATGTCACTTTTCTGATACTGTATTTTTGGATTTTTAAGAATTGAGAAGTAATCCTATTGGTTTATACTCAACTTAAAAGATTTTCACTATTTCTTTTTTGTATTCAAAAGGTTTTCAGAGAAATATGGACGTTCCTGGAGTACAGGATTGTTTTTTACTCTACCCAATACAATAATAAGGCGTATCTGGCATATGTAATTCAAAATTTAAAAAAATAAATAAAAATGAAAGCCCATAGTTAATACATAAATGAAAATGGCGTATAACCAGAAAACGATCCCGATTTCAAACCATGCACAAGAATTCACCATGTAATGGACAGTTGAAACATAACAGAGCTTAATGTTTCGCAAGTGCGCATCCAGTATCCAGAGGGCATGTTTGCACAAGCTGTCGTGCTTAACAGTAGCGTGCTTCATAGTTGCGTTCAACCGCGTAATTTATAGGCGATGTTATACGCTTAATCTAGCCATTTTGATTTTTCGGTTTGGAAATTGAAAAAAATTCTGCATATCATATAGAAAAAGATTATATCACCTGTAGTATCGAAGTATTCGGATATCATTTTTGTTTTTATCGAAAGCTTAAGGAAAGTAAGATCATTTCAGTATGTCTTTACATTTGAAAAGTCATATTTTACTTCTAGCTTATTTTACTAACCATAGATTATAAGGAGGAAATCAGTAGATAATGCTTAAGTCGCACAACTTACCCAGGTTTTTATCTTGACTTCAAGCAAACTTTCTCCTACTGTATTGATAGGAAATAAAATAAGTATCACAGATTTCTACAGAAACTTTTTTTTTTGTCTCATTTCATATGTAAAATATAAGAAATATTTATTATTTTTTCATAAAAGAAGATGTATAATTTTTTCAATCAATTCCTATTTTTATCATATTTAATTTGTTATTATTAAATAAAAATCTGGTGCGTGCGCTCAACACACAACTTTCACTTATCAACTTACTTAGATTAGAAATTGACGTGTTTTACTAACTATCATTTCCTAAAGTCACACATTTTTCAACATTCATATCTTATTTTTGTTAATCGTTAAAGCCTTTTTTGAGTAAATAAAAAAACCCGTGAAAATGATACAAAATTTATTAAGTAAAGTCCCCCCTTCGGTTGATCAATTTTGATGAAATGTTGGCTATCACATATTTGGCATATAAATACATCAAATACCCAGTTTGATCAAAATCTTTAAAGCCGTTTTTGAGTAAATAAAAAAAACACGTGAAAATCTTACAAAATTTATTAAGTAAAGTACCCTCTCCGGTTAATCAATTTTGATGAAATTGTTACAGTCATATCTCGGGCATATAAATACATCAAATACCCAGTTTGATCAAAATCGTTAAAGCCGATTTAGAGTAAATAAAAAAAACACGTGAAAATGTTACAACATTTATAAAGTAAAGTCCCCCCTACGGTTAATCAATTTTGATGAAATTTTTACAGTCATATCTCGGGCATATAAATAGATGGAATACTCAGTTTAATCAAAATCGTTAGAGCCGTTTTTGAGAAAATCGAAAAAAACCTAAGAAGTTATTATGTAAAGTACCCCCTCCCTTGAAGTAATTTTGATGAAATTTATGCTGTCACATCGCGGGCATATACCTACACTAAATACCCAATTTCAGGATCGCACGGTTTATAGTTTTTGAGCTAGTCTGTTCACACACACACACACACACACACACAGACACACACACACACACACACAGACCATTTCGCGGGACTTGGTCATTTCGACTCAGGGGACCCCAAAACGTGTATTTCCGTTGAAAACCGGAAGTCGAATTTTTTCACGATCGCAATACTTCCACTTACTATATATTTCATATAGGTATAGGTAAGTGAAAGTAAAAACATAAGTAATTAAAAAAAAATTAAAATAGATCATCAGATAATTCTGGTTTGAAATTAACTCAATAAAATTATAAAATAAAATATTTTTAAATAATTTATTTTTTGAAGAGAAAAGATTTGGCTCCGCCGGGAGTCGAGCCCGGGTCTCCCGCATGACATGCGCGGATGCTAACCACTACACCACAGAGCTCTGCTCCAAGTAGAGCCAATCCTTCCTCTTCACTGATACCTACTACCCGATCACGCAAATTTTGCGAGTAACGGGAGGTGGACAAAGTTTGTCCAATTTATGGTATTTATTGACGTACGTCAATTTTAAATTATTTTATATTAATCTAATCTTAATCTGTGGGTGACCACCTTTTTTAAATTATTTTTAAATAATTTATTTTTTATTGGTTTTTATAGATTGGCTCTACTTGGAGCCGAGCTCTGTGGTCGGACAAACTTTGTCCACCTCCCGTTACTCGCAAAATTTGCGTGATCGGGTAGTAGGTATCAGTGAAGAGGAAGGAATGGCTCTACTTGGAGCCGAGCTCTGTGGTGTAATGGTTAGCATCCGCGCATGTCACGCGGAAGACCCGGACTCGACTCCCGGCGGAGCCAAATCTTTTCTCTTTAAAAAATAAATTATTTAAAAATAATTTAAAAAAGGTGGTCACCCACAGATTAAGATTAGATTAATATAATATAAAATAAAATCTTTGAGTAAATAAATATCTAGATTATATTTTATCTCAACAAATGAAAATTGTAATATTGATGACACAGGTCTCATTTACACTGTATTTGCAAACATACAAATTGTTTGGGGGGGGGGGAGCAAAGAATAATGGTCCTTAGCTATAAGATTTCTGAACTATGTAAGTATGTAAATTTTGCTAAAAGCAACTGACCAATCCACAATTAGCTATCCTTAGCACTGGAAAAAAATTGTAAGTACGACTAAATCCAAAGAAGCAACATAATATCTTTTCTGAGCTGATGATAATTGCCTATCTTGATTTCCTTAGGTATATACTGTCATTGAAAATTACATTAATTAGCATGGTAAATAGATACCATCAGATAAATGTATTTTACCCCATAGAAGTTGAATTGGATGAAAAACGTTTAAAACTACCTTGATTTATACTCGTGTGGTCTAAGTTCAGTGTTACTAAATTGGTAAAAAAAATCCTACTTAGTTTCTCAATGCTTTATAAAGTACACAACTTCTGTTCCGAATTATGCTAAAACAGGCCTTTTATATACCTTAATTAATAGTTTTTCCCTATGGATTTAGGTATATAAAAGGCATCGAAGACATAATAGTAACAATAATTATTCCTTGCAAATATATTGGGATTAGATTCCATATCCGCGAACATTAGCAGGTTTCCATTCGAAGCAAACATTATGCAAAAGATTAGAAAAGCGGAAGAGAATATTTGGAGGGTGCGAGGGCCGGAAACTGGCTAAATTGCGGGAAGCCACAGACGCCTGATGGCTTTTACTTAATTCTCTTGCCAAACATGGCGGTTATCGCCGCTTGTTTTTCTATGATGCTGGTTCCTGCGGTATCTGGAAAGGTCATCCTTTATGGGCAGAGAATAGGAGATCTGTCGACCGCAGGGGGGTCCTTATCTAGGGGTGAAGAAAAAAAAAATGTTCGATTTGAGATGCAAAAGTTAAATACAATGTAGCATTTTATAGATGATTTTTTTCATGTACTTATATTTATGTTTATTTATCTTAAATAGCAATAAAAAATTCTTAAGAATTGTTTAAAATAATACCTATTAGGAACGCCAGTATAAAGTTATCATACATAAATAAGAGAAGTTAACAGAGTAATTTCATAAGTAGAATATTATCAATTATAAACGTTAACACTTTATTTCGAATTGTTCATTTATTTTTTTAGGGAAAAAATTCTGAATGTATCTTAATCTCACCTACAACTTAATATTTAACAGAAATATGTAATAAGAGCATAAGAGATTGCTACTTTTTTTAGAGAGTAAAGTTTCCTATCTTTTTCTTATCGTTTTCCAAAAAATACAGGAGAAACCTCAGAGTACAAATAAAAGTCAGGAAAAAAATGTCTCAATAATTACGGTCTTTATCATTCTTCTAAAATGTTATTAAAAATTAAACTATTAGCAGGATCTTGTAAACTAATCATCAGAGAAAACTTAAATTTGCTTTTAAAATATATTCGTTTAAAATATTAAATTTTTCTACCCAAGTAATATTGGCTTTTTGCGATTACTTATAACTAGTCTTTAATCAATAAAACACAACAACAGTAATTGAACGCTATTAGTCCTGGAAATTAAAATCTGTGTTTGCATTGCTGCTTTTATTAAGGTTTCCTTTTAAAGAACCAGTGGGTAATGTATTTGTTTTGCGGTAACTGTATTAGTATTAGTTTCTGTATTCTTTCGGAATTTAGGTATTAATCATTTTTTTGTTTAAATTATATCCCAGTTCAATAATACCCATATCATATTACAGCCTTGATTATCTCATTAATGAGGAGACGGTTTTCTTCTTAATATTTATTTTATATCAGTACACTAAATTTCGGAGATCGCGTGCCTTAAACGGTTCTCCGTGAATTATCAGACAAATACAATAAAAATGCTGGTACTGTTCGCTATTCCTGTGTCCTCGCGAATACAGGATTATATACTTGTACTATATTGTATTATATATACTTAAGTACATACCAAAAATTGATTTAAGTACACTTAAGTGAACCAGGTTTCTTTTACTTTAGGTTTTTTTTTTAGTTACTTTTATAATAATAATTTACATTTTTCTTTATTATTAGAATTCACGATTTCTGTTTATTGTGAGACTAATAGGCGCAGAATGATTTTGGTTAACCTGGCTTTTGCTAAAACAAATAGATTCGATTTTTTCCCCACACGTGAAAAGGCGATACATAGTTGCCCATGGAAAAAAAACACGGATTTTCCTAGTCCAAGCCGGGAAAAATAGATGTGGCTACTGTATACTTACCCGCCCAAAATATCGAAGAAAATAAAGTGTTGTGTCAATAAATCAACTTACGCCGCCATCTGTACACACTCAATTGTAGTATAAAAAGAACTTAATTTGCAATAAAAGAAATATTGAGGCCAATAATCGAGATATAAACCATCCTATCTTTTAAGATGGACAAAACTACACACATTGAGCCAAATTGAGTTTACACAATAAACAATGAGTTTACCGGAGGGGGGGGGGAACATTGGGACACGAGATTTTTATAGATATAAAGATTTAAACAGGTTACAAAAATCATCACTTTGTGACACAGTTATAACCATTAAGGGTTGGGAACTGGTATTTGACTCTATGGAACAACTCTATGGAAACTGGTATTTGACGAGTTGCTAGGGGTGCTTGAGGAAGAGCGGTTCCTTGCAACGGCCTACGTCGACGACCTGGCGACTGTAGTGGCATCCAACAGCAGAGCCGGTTTAAAAGCTGAAGCAGAACGATGCGCCAACCTGGTAGGAAGATGGTGTGAGACGAAGAAATTGAAAATGGCAGCGGCGAAAACTCAGGCCATTCTTCTAAGAGGGAAAACTGACAGGGCACACCCTATAAATCTCGTGATTGAGGGTTCAAGAATACGTCCAAGTGAGGTGGTCACCTACCTTGGTGTGAGATTCGGTAGGGGATTTAACATAACCCCTCACTTGGACTACCTCAGGAATAGGGTGGCCCTAGTCTTAAACGGGCTCAGTCGTCTAGGGGGCGCCTTCTGGGGTCTCAGATACCCAGCGACGATGACCATTTATAAAGGATTAATACTGGGTATTCTGAGATACGCGTCACCCGGATGGTTCAAGAATCCCTCACAGCGGCAGATACGCAGGTAGGCGTCGCTTCAGCGTATGGCTCTGCTACGAGTCACAAAATCATACCGAAGTGTTTCTCATGAGACGGTGCAGGTCCTAGCAGGAGGGGTACCTCTCGAATTGAAGGATGTCCTTAAAAGGGAAGGCCCAGCAGGTCTACCGGAAAATATCCGTACGAGAATTGCTGAAAACCCAGGAAAATGGAAAAGAACACTGCGAGAAGTCACAATTGATGAATGGAACCGGAGGTGGGTGACTACAACGAAAGGGGCTACGTTGAGGAAATATTTCCCCACCGTCGGGTCACGGTTGTTGACGACTTGGATTATTCCAGATTATTGGGTTTCGCAATTTCTCACGGGGCATGGGGGTTTCCGCGCCAAACTGCACAGTCTTGGAAAGGACATAGATCCCCTATGCCCCACATGCAGGGTTCCGGAGACGGCTGAGCACATCATTACGGACTGCACCGTCTTTGAGGCACTTAGGGCCAAACTGTTGAGGGAAACTGGACTCTACGTGGTAGTAGAAAATGAGTTCCCTCAGCTAGTGACTGAAGCAAACTACCCGTGCTACAAGTCCTTTGTGTACGGGTGGAAAACTGCTGTTGGCCCTGCCCATTTCAATTTGACAAGGCAGGGACCTTTGCCTAGAAGACCACCTGAAGGAGGAGATGAAGAAGAAGGCCAAGAAGAAGGTGAATTGCAGAGTAGTAGCTGAAAAACTGAAGTAAGAAGAAGAAGAAGGAACAGAAAACAGAAGAAAAAGAAACAACTGAAGTATATAACTCCAAAGATTTCCAATTGCGACATTTGTAATGTTGCCAACACCCGTGTTGCCGAAAGGCAGGGAAGGGCGAAATAAATAAATAAATAAATAAATAAATAAATAAAAAACCATTCAGAACTAAATTCAGAACAAGACTAACTCTCCAGTCCATCGCTCCTTATATTTAATCGTAAGAAGAATGGTATCGAAGGTACAGGCCAGAGTGGATGGTACTCGAACATCGTCGTCACAAACATGTGCTACGATAGTTTGTTCCAACTGTTAGTTGGTACCAACTACAAGTCTAGAACTATTCTAAACCATACGCTTTGTGTTTTGTTTCACCTTACAACTTAATATATATGATCTTATACAGTCCTTATATATAAAGCTATATAAATACATAATCCTTGCATATAAAGGTATATAACATACATACGTATGAAGATTATACAGAAGTATCTTATTCATTGATAATGATGGATAATTTTTTTGGCAATTGGTAATTCATTATAAATTTAAAATTTTACTGTCTGTAATAAATTAAAATGTAAGTATTGATAAATATTTATGATTATTGAAAGATTCTTCCAAGCCGATCGAGGAACCCCGCGTGAGAACGAAGAGCGGGCGTTGACTAAAGATCCCCCGAGGCTAAACCTTTCATCAGGCAGGGTCAGGAATAAGGTCGGAGAGCGGCCTCCTTCCACGATCTTCGGGAGTCGGCGATTCCACTCACGCAAGTCATCTTCCGAGGACATGGGACAACCATCTGGACCTCAAGAGGATCGAGGCTGACATACGTACCATCATCCAGGTATATCGCTGTATATAATTCATCGACCTCTTGCGCAACCTGCAATCTTCGCCCTCAAGATCTACGACATCTTTGCCATTGTCTACGAGTGCGGTTGGAGACGAGCCGTAAGAACACAAATGCCATTGAGTAGGGCCATCATCGTTAGCGAACGCCTCTTGAGACATTGTTCGCCGTTATGTGGGACATATATCTTCGATTTCCTGCAATAACAAGACTCTATTCGACGTTTTTACTTTTTAAAATAGCTTATCTGAGCATTATGTCCCTCATAGCCTCGTACCTACTGGATTTCATAAAGTAAATAAAATGGAATCACAATTTATATAAAATGTATTTTAAACGGATTTATCGATGGTAAAAACCATTTAAAAGTTTCACTGTAAATGTTACATAATTCTAATACATGAACTAAGTAATTATCAGAAACATAATGATGTAAGAAATAAAAATAAAGATTTTACTGATAGAGAATGTAAAAAAATACCATATTCTTTAATTATATTTTACAAATTGGTGAAAATAAATAAAATAGAATGGTTACATGAAAGAAGGAAACAAACATTAACAAAAAGTTTGAAAATTTCTTTGCAAACTGTAATAAAAAAATGATACGTATGATGTAGCGATGATTATCGGAACTTTCGATTTGCGGACCTATTATTATATTCTCATTAATTTTAATCAAATACATTAATACATTTCATCAAATACATATTCATATACATTTTTACATGAATCAAAGGCAAGATATCGGATATTCGGTTTAGTTAAAAATAAAATTAAAATTAACCTATTCTTGAATTAAAATTATAAATTCTAATGTGGTAGAATGTACCTATCAATTCTTAAAAAAAAAAAAGATTAAAATAAACTTGTCTGATTTTCTGAAACGCTTTAATAACTGTATCCAGTGGTGTTTCAGTGACATGTACGTGTTTCGATTAACATAATATTTTAAGTTTTCTTCGAATCTCATTTCTCCCATTTGCTTGGTTAAAAATAGCCCAACTTGTCAATTTCAATTATTCGAATTTCGACTCCTCGAACCATCACCGACAATATTGGTTCGAAGAATCTATTTCTTATTGTATGCGTAATTAGAGTAACTTATAAGTTCCAAATCTATTTTCAATTATTTATTATTAATAGACTATTATTAGAATAAGGTTTTCCTTTTAATTTTTTTTTTCAATGAGAACTAAGTTGAAATATTTAATAATAAAATGCTTAAAAAATATTGTAAATTAATGCGAATTTATTA
Organism: Aelia acuminata; assembly: GCA_911387785.2. Lineage (NCBI taxonomy): Eukaryota > Metazoa > Arthropoda > Insecta > Hemiptera > Pentatomidae > Aelia > Aelia acuminata. Next base: position 49,375,783 of record OU426978.1, on the reverse strand, counting down.
AATTTTTAGTTTTTGGTTCTCAAAATTTCTAGGGGGGCTGACTTCTGCTGAATTTCATGTCCTAATGGTTTTATTCCGTACGATATGTAACAAGTAACCCTATAAAGTAAGGCAAAATCATTTTAAAATAAATTATTGTTTAATTATTTCTTTAATATAATTTAATTTAAAATTATTTCTTTCTAATTAGTATTTAATACTAAAACAATATGTTATTTAAGACTACAATAGTAAATTACTAAATTAAAAAGTTATTCTAATATTTGGTATATTTCCTCATCTCTTTATGGCGTTTTTTCTCAAGTTTGTTCGTAAAAGGCACGACACATTTTGCATAAAATTATTTATGCTGAATTCCATTCCATTACTTCTAAAAGAAGTATGAGGCAAAGATATGAATTCCTTTACAATCTTCATTAACATCCTAATAAGTCATGGTTAATAACTATATTTTCTCATGGCGTGATCTTAGTTTTTCGAAATTTCCTTATATTTCATATGGCTCCTAATTAATACTAGCGATCCGAATCCTACATGGGAGTCGGAATCGATGTACAGCTATGAGACATCGATGGCTCATTAAATATTTTATGAAAGTATCCAATGTGTTCCTAAGACAATAGCTGGACCATACGGTTGGCTATTATTTATTTATTTTTTCTGTCAGCTGATAGGTATTATTGACACGTCAGAAAATAGACCCTCCTCCTCCACCAAACTGCCTCCATTAGATCGCCGCGTAACACAACAAAAGACATGATCGCCTTACATAACGCAGCTGTTAATCTTTTGAGGGCGTGATCGTTGCTAAGCCATAAATAGGGAAATTATCTCCCTTTGTACAATAGGGTCCGCACTAAAAGGATAATAGACCTGCGAGCAGGTGAAAAACAAACTGTGGACTAAATCTTGGTAGAGGAGCGGGCAGCGGTTGACAAGTGTATTGGCTCAGCAGTGGCTCGGATAGAAAAAAAAAACCTTTTAAATCCACTGGGGGTGTGTCAGCGCACGTTCTCAGTAGGGCGCAGTAGCTGTTCATCTTATCTTAATGTGATGCAAATATGATTCTTTTTTTTTTTTTAGAATAGACTTTCATCAGAATTACGAAAATGAGGGCGTAGATTCCCAGTAATAAAAGTTCATATTTATATATTAAACAAATTTTTTTTTTACAATTTAAATTTATGCAAAAATATTCAAAATAACCTTACTTTACTGAACGTTGGCTTGATAAGATTAGACTGCTCTAACTTTTATTTTAAGAAAGTAAGTTTAAGTTTAAATGATTAGATGTGTTTTTAATAACCTGTTTAGTCAATAATAAAATTAATATATTTTGGCCCTGTTTGTATAGATGGTATTGGTTTAATATATGAAAATTGTTTAAGAAAAACATATTTATCTTTGAGTTTATTATAAACGAGTCACAGTCAGACACAATCAGTAATTTGTTGAGAAGCGATAAATGTTGTCTTGAAGGATAGTTAGAAGCACCAAAATTTCATTGAGAACCATGACAAACCAAGATTCATTTTATCCAATTTAAACTGTGTATCGAAGTATCGATGTTGAGTAATGGGCGAGCAAACTTGAATTAAATATAATAAAACATCGATAATATTTCTTCGCTTAAGCCCTTTTGTCATAAATCCTTATATGTTTGATGACAACATAATCCCTAATTGTACAACTTTACCTGCCCGTATTTCAAAACCGCAGGAATTATTCAGCCCTGTTATAAATATATCACGCAATAACTTTTGGAGCGTTCTGGATTCCTCGAGACGGTTGATGGTGGCGGAAGAAGAGATCTCTCATAGATTATGAATAATGAATAAAGAATAATAACGAAATAGCGAGGGTAGGGAAAGGTTTAACAGAATTAACGAGATCGCAAGACTGGAGCAGGCTTCTCACGAGCTGACGTGTGAACAGGTTCGCCCCGGTTTCGGCACCTCACCGTCACAACCTACTCGATTATGAAACAGAAAAAATAACAAAGATTCCTTACTAAATGGTCTAAAATAGTTTTTCACCGTTTTCAGCGTTTTCACAGAGTATTGGCACACTATATAATATAAGACTTCGGAAAAAGGATATTGTGGTGATAGAAACATGAGGCAATGAACACATCATAGAAGACAATTAAATATTGGCAATATATTGAGTAAATGCATTTATCATAATACCGGTAACATCTTAGCCAGCGCTATCACAGTCATTTGTTTGGGTCACCGGTTGAGTAATGGTTTGCATAGCATCTTAAAATACATTAAAAATTTCTATATCCATTTTCAAAGGAAATACACGTTTTGGGGTCCCACCTGAAATGGTCTAAGGGTGTGTGTGTGTGTGTGTGTGTGTGTGTGTGTGTGTGTGTGTGTGTGTGTGTGTGTGTGTGTGAACATACGAGCTAAACAACAATAAACCGTATGAACCTGAAATTAGGTATTCAAGAAAGGTATATACCAGTGATGTATATAAGCGTAAAGATTAACGGTTTATTATTCAAATTAAAATTTAAAGTACGACTTCCGTCCACTGATCTATCATATTTTAACCATTTTCTCATAAACGGCTCTAGCGTTATTTATTGAACTCCTCATGTTTAATGAAAATCAAGTATTCTTTAATATCAAGCAACTTTCATCATCATAAAAATTTCATAATGGTGCTAAATGGCTAAGGAAAAATATCTTTATTTCAAGCGAACACATTAAACGGATCACAAGCGTGTCGATGGAATAAGGCATCAATGCTATTCATCAATTATTCTTCCCCATTACGCTATCCTAGTTTTAGGAAAACTTGGAGGTTATCCTAGATCAGAGGAAGAACATTATCGTAGTCTATTACCGGTAGCTGTTATGAAGAGAAGTACCATAAGCACCTACATCAACTACATTAACAGCCAGATCTGGGAGAAGATTCGGGGGCGTTGGGCATAACGATGTCAAGGAACGGAAGAAGTCTTTGAGCTTCTTGTTCAGGAGGTCGGGTTGACCTTCCGCAAGAAGTGGAGGAAGTCGGATGGGTCAGAGAAAATATTGTAAATAAGATGACGGTTACTTGGAAGTCGTAATACGAGTGGGGGTTTGCATAATGACGGCCTAGTATCAAGGCGCTTGGTTATTTTCGATATCGCGCTGGTATTAACAATCATGGTGATGATTTATGAGGCGTTTCTATTTTTTATTAACACGATTGCACTTTTATGTTTTTTTAATTGCTTCAATATCGTCGAAATAATTGCAGTAATCTCGATAATGACTTTGAATGAAAAACAATTAAAATGTCACTTAATGATTATTTTATGACTATTCTTATTAATAAAGAGTAAGCAGAATGAGACTATCAGGAGTATTGACATAGAAAGATTCGGCCTCAAATTTCTTCCATATATGTTCTTGTTTATTAAATTACATTTAAACAGCAAACATTTTCACGGTTTTCACGCGAATATTATGATTAATATTTTGCATTCTGCATCATGCATCTGCAAATTTATTAAAAAAAGGGACTTACATGGCGGAAAAAACATTAGGACCAAAAAAAATAAACAAAGCAGCTTTAACTTCAAAAATTACCTGACACTTCATCTACCTGAATTTTCCGTAGAGTTCAATTTAGGATTTTACATTGTTTGGCCAACAATTTAAATTGTATTGTATCTGGCTGTCTACGAAATATTCATTGGAAATCTCAATAGGTCCAATGTTACGATATTTTGATTTTTATGTTAAACCTTATGTTTTTGATTAATAAGTGGAATATTCTTTTATGTTTGGTGTTTTTTTACGTCTAGCTTATCATAATACGGCTAATACCAGTTTTCACAAATTTGATGTATTCCTAGAGAGATTTGGAACTTCTAATTGAGAACAGTTGGTATTTCGTAGGGAAATAGTTTATCATGCATCGAAAGATTGTTGTAAATTACGGAATATTATGAATAAATAATTTCATATGTGAATTCTTTCTCTAAACGGACCTGAAACAACAAAATGGATTTCCGCTGATCTGTCAAAAAGTAGTTATGCGTACAGTTGTTCTTCATTAATCCGTGTAAGTAGGTATGTTTGAACGGTGGAAGTTTTTAATGGTACCATAGGTATGTAAATGTTTTTGTAGGATGCACGTATGCATTTTTATGTAAGATTAACGTGATCAGAAGTCGAAGTACATAGTAGCTCTAGTCTTGTAGTTTCTACTTATAAGTTCCTATTAGTAATTTTTGATCTTTTTTTTATATTTATTTTTTGTTCATTGGTATCAAATTTAATAACTTACATTCTTTGTAATATAATATAAAGACCAGATTTCTACATTTATACCTACATGAACAAATCTGTTAATCTTAAGGGGCTTCGTCCCATAATAAAGTTTTTTTTTTCTATTCTATTCTATTTTGATGAGGTTACCAAAAGTTCCTGTACCATGTATTGCGTCATACAAAAAATAAAAAAGAACTTTTCTTAAATTAACTTTTTTTCAGGAATGTAAAGGTTGTCCGGATGGTATACAAATATCGAAAACCTGTTCAACAGGCTTCAGTGGAATATCCTAATAGGATAGTTTGGGTCAGGATATCTTTAGCTCCACGATGATGAGCGAATTGGATTTAAAATCGTATTAATTTATAAATTCAAAACAGCTTTTCGCTAAATCCGCTCCGGACCGTGGATATATTACTAATGGGAATGGACAAGCGATTTGAAAAGGAGATGGTGAAGAGGAAGATTATGGGAGGGATGATGAGACAGGACTCCGTTGGATCGGTCCTAATTGTGTTTGCATAATAATTGCAACACCACGGTGCGCGGCCACTCCATGTAATATTGGGCCATCCCATCCCGTTCGGTAATAGCCATCGCATGGATTTAGCTCCTAATTCTCGGTAACGTCTTTTCTCTACCCTGAATAAAAATTAGGTCACTGTTTGAATCAAACGGTGGAATTGTGGAATTTCGTTATTAGTTACGGAAAAATTATATTAACTGACATTTTTATTTAAATCAAAATCTATTTTATTAAATTACCTAAGTATAGATTGATTATAATGTATTTTTTTAAATCGTAATTTTATATGTAAAGCGATTCATTATCAGTGATAAATAATTATTTAATAAAAAGAAAAGAATTTTAATTAATCTAATCTTAATTCGTGGCTGACCACCATTTTAAATTATTTTCAAATAATTTATTTTTTGAAGAGAAAAGATTTGGCTCCGCCGGGAGTCGAACCCGGGTCTCCTGCGTTACATGCGAGGATGCTAACCACTACACCACAGAGCTCGGCTCAAGGCAGAGCAAATCCTTCCTCTTCACTGATACCTACTAAAAATTGACTTATGTCAATAAATATCATAAATTGGACAAAATTTGTCCACCTCCCGCTACTACTCACAAAACTTGTGAGATAGGGGGAGTAGGTATCAGTGAACAGGAAGGATTTGCTCTGCCTTGAGCCGAGCTCTGTGGTGTAGTGATTAGCATCCTCGCATGTAACGCAGGAGACCCGGGTTCGACTCCCGGCGGAGCCAAATCTTTTCTCTTCAAAAAATAAATTATTTAAAAAGAAAAGAAATATGGAGTAACCTGCGTTGTAGTGGCTTGCATGGCAACCTACTATACTAAAGGTTTCGCGTTCCTTGGTGGCCCTAGGATTTTGTAAAGGGAGTAAAAAGTTTCCTTGGCTTAGCCGTCCCTCGGATAGGACGGAAAATGGAGGTCCAGAGCCTGTGCGATGTCAGGTACTTGGATGTACTTCTCCCATTTAGGTGAGGCAAGTACGGACTTAACATCACCCTTATAGCTATTTTTATGGTATAGAATATTCTAGTGTACTGCTGCAAAGATTACAGTTTTGGGTTCAAAATTTATTAAAACTCATTAAGAAACATTGACCTGGAATTATTAGCTGATTTTTTTTCTTTTCTTGTTGAAGTTGAACTTAGCACTTCATATGACCCTCTTACTCTAATCAACTTAAATATATATAAATAGGCCTGTACGAAGATACGTATATACGAAGATATATATACGATAGGGTACGAAGAGGGTTTTGGGTATCGATTGGGTACGTACATCACTTCTATTTTATGTTTGTGCTGGTGTGCTTTGATCGATTTCGCTCTGGAACGTTAGGTTTTTCCTTTTCTACCTTCCTCTTTCTTGGAGCTGACTGTTCCCGAGGAGATATGTAGGTCTATATTTATAAAGAATAGATTTATTTTGTCAATGCTATATTTTTTTCAAAAATAAATAATTAATTTGCTAATTTTAATGTTAATGTTCCGGTAGGAGTATGTATAGTAGAATATTTTTAATTTTGATGCTGATCTAACATTCTTAAAATTAAACTCCATCATTCTTATATTAAAAATCGAAATAGAAATACATACATGTGTATAGCTAGTTAACAGAGAGTAGTAGGTAGGTACTACAAATGAACCTAGATGTGTAAATTTTATATTTCAAAGATATTTTTTAAGACAGTTTTGAAGACTTGGATTTATGAACTACATTTGAAATTTAAATTTATATTCTCAGATTAAAAATCTATTATCCTGGCATCTTTACTCAGTTTTTCCTTTGTGTGGAAATTTTTGGGTTTTGGAGTAGTCAATAATCTTATTGTAGTTTGAGTAATTTGTAAATAATGCAAATATTATTTACTTTAATGTGTGTATTCAATCATATTTTATTGTGAGTGTTTCATATTTCGAGCTAATCTTGTTCTGTTTTTCCGAATGAATATGTTTTTATTTTCAGAATATTTATTTTTATTATATATCTTTTCTCTAAATAACAACTCTTTTGCATAAAAGAACTGAATTATACCCAACATTAAGGGGAAGCTATTTTCTTCCTCTTCTTTCATTCAATGTCATTCTTTATCATTGCTTATTCACGAAGTACATTGTCCCTACTTTCCTCTTTGCTTATCCTTGAACTCATTATAAGTCGATTCAAAGTCCTCATTCATTAACATAGCAACGGCTACAATGCTTTTTAATTATTTTTTTCAAATTTACATAATCAATAACTCCAGCTTTGAAAAGAGGAACCTACATAGAAAAATAAGAAATCCACTAACTGTATTAGGTATAAATTAAATTATTTTAAATTTATGAAAGTAGATTTATTGGTTTTATTTTGTATATTTTTTATTTAATATAAAGATTCACAATATAAAACGTACGAAATAACTCACAAACCAACATTCTCTAATGATATACTTCAGAGACATACCCTATGTTCTTTTGTAGGGGAAAAACAAAAAGAAGTTGATGACAAAGGTAAATGATATAATAATGTTAAGAAATGTCATTCCCCAAAGAATTAGTAAATCACGGAAAATTTATATAACAGTTGCCAGTTACACTTAACATTTTTTAACAAATTAAAAGTAATTCTCCAACAGAAAATTAACACATTCCATTACAAGGTCTGACAACTTGAGGATATGACATCTTGAGGAATTCTAACAACTTACGTTATTTTTAATGGAATCTTTAGAAAGAACAAATGAATTACTAAATGTCACCCTCGAGCATAGCAATTATACATATGAAAAAAAAATGTAATAATTATTAAATGTAAATATCCCTAAAGCTTTCATGTTTGCGTCCCGCGGTGCCCCTAGGATGTTTTAACGGGGAGTAAAAAATCCTTGGCTATGTCCCTCGGATATGATGTAAACTGAAGGACCCGGGCATGTACGATGTCAGGTACTCGTTAAAGATCCCTATCCTAATTATGCGTGGTAAGGCAAAATTTAGGACTCCCACTGTTGCATCATCCGATTATCCTTAGTGGCATTAAGTGACCATAAACAAACAAACAAACAAGAATGATACAGACAATTTAGAGGAATCCGCATTGTTATTGGTTGAACATATTAAATAATATTTGAGTTCAATAATTCAGATAAAGTTGATAATTAGAATTTCTACTTTATTTTTCTTGAAATAACAACATCAGTTGGATGAGAGTTCAAAATAACTCAGGTTTCTAGGTATCCAATATTTAATTTCTACCCTGATTAATTACAACTTATCGACGGAAAAGATCCCACTTTTGTCCAATTCAAAATTTTTAAATGAACAAGAGTTGTATTATTTAATATTTAATAAAAATACGAATATAATTTACGTTTATCGATAAATCGATTGATACCAGCTGACCTCGATTTCAAGAGAGATATGAAGCCTACTCGAATTAAAGGAGGCAGTCAGAGGAGTTGGCAGATTCTGGGCACTGCCACCTGTTACATGAGAGCACATCTGCATACAGATCAATCCTTACTCAAAACGAATTAATTCCTAATAACTTTCCTATATCGGACAAAAATGTATAGAATCATTCTGTCTTTATGGTGTCGTTATTTAAGTTTGAAGTTATTGTGAAGATCTGAATTGCGTTTTTATGTACATAAGTGATGAAAAACGTATTAAAACGGAAAAAAAACAACAACAAAAAGTTAATGAAAAAATATTCCTCTATGAGAACTGCTGTAAGTATCTGTCGCCGATGCCGTTTCCGATAAAACATTATCCTTTAATTTTAGTTTGATAAAAAATGTTTTGTATGTAAAGGTAATGTATTTTTTCGGCAAAGAGGCATAAGGATAGGAATAAAAAATAAAAACACCGGAACTGCGCTATCTTATAATTCAATTTTGAATAATAATATGGGCATAATTATTTCGTTGATTGGCTTTTTTTTTTGTTGCATATATTCCAAATTACATTATGAGGAACAAACAGAAGTTAATGCAATATTGTTAGTTTCTGAAAAAATAAATAATAATAACACTTTAAACAAGGTTATGTAAATTTTCGAAGATCATCAAGCTGTACAACCAAGTTTAAATTAAAAGCGTTTTTGGCAATGAACCTGCCGGGTAGAGAATGATAAATAAATAAATTAATATTATATTTTATAACAACATTGCAGATAAGCTATTTTGATGGAGCACTCAAAAATTCTCTTTTCGCAGCCCGATAGAAGGCATGGTGATTTTTAAAGAGAGTAAAATGAAGGGTTCTTACGCAGGGGACGTAAAATGGAGTTCCTGAGCCTTTGCGATGTCACATACAAGCTAAATAGCCCTATCCAAATCATATCTAGATAGGGGGAAAAAATGCAACTGCCACCGTAGCAATCGTCCGATTTGCCATAATAGCAGAATATGGCGTAAATAAATAAGAAAAAAAAATATACATTCTTTTAAACGATATATTTCTTGCTAAATCTGTTCCTATCTTAGTATATTTAGCACGTGAAAGGTTTTGTTTGTCTAATATTGTTTTACTTTTGTTTCGGTACCTACCGATGATGTACGTACCATGAAAAAAAACAACAAATTAAAAAAAAAAAAATTAGCACTCTTTACTTTTAGTAATTAAAAACATGCCGATTATATTTAGTAATTAATTTATTTTCGCTCTATTTCTTCTGAATGGTTCAAAACATTAGAACTTTCATGTTATATACTTTATACTGGAAATGGCACATTAAAATTTACATTACAATTTATACATAAATAATTTATTAATAAATTTTTTTTAATTTATACATTTGTAATAATGTAAAACCATTGAAATTAGACTTAATTAAAATTAATTTTTTAGATATATTTTTTCTTTCATTTCATGATCCGCTTCATGTTTCATGTTGTAAATAATAATTACAATTTTATTGGTAAAATATATTGGAATATTTAACCATTTTTTTTTTTTTTTTGTTTACAGATTACAAAAGTACGAAAATGCCGCCGAGAATCCCATTCATCATAGGTATGTGCAATTCAGTTTTAATCAGTTAGATAAACTTTTAGTAATATAAATTATTTAATACAAATTGTTTAGTAAAAAAAGGAGGAACTAACAAAATTTTCCAAAAAGTTCAGTATTACTTAAAAGTATTGTTACTAGTCTACTAATTAATTAATGATTAACTGTACTAACTAGCTTCATATGAATTGAAGCTACTGAATTAAAAATTTCTCTTGCTAGTTTATGGATAATTGTGGAAATACTGGGCACATTTAAAGTACAATGATCTATTGGACTCCATTTTAGTAAATTGCCAACTAACCGCTACTTAATACTACTTTTTTAAAATTCACAATTTCTTACATTTTTAATACATGTAATATAAGGCATATAATAATAGGCCTTATATAAGAGTAATACAGTATTTTTTTATTCGTGATATTCAAATGTGAATGTATGTATGTTATGTAGCTCACATATAGCTGTATTTATTTGAATGTTAATGTGTTTTGTGTAGGTTAGTCGAGAACTAAATTGACTCCTTATTACCTGGGTAACATAGTTGGACCTATGTAAAGAATTTCTACCTGCAACTACAAATGAGCCTTTCAGTTGACAAAATGACTGGCTACCTTCAATTTTTTAAAGCACTTTTAATAATATTCCTTTTGGATAAACTCCTAGCTTTTTATTGTGTAAAAGAATGAAAGAATTGTTAAAACATAAGAAATTACTAAAATGATTTTGATCATTAAGCGATTCTAGACTTGAAATGAATCATATGCTTTATTTAAACAATTTATAAAAAAAACTAAACTTAAAGTATAATATTTTTATATTTCATATTGATATCTGAAATATTTCTTAAAGCCCTGCGAATAACCAACCTGTCAGTTCCAGATTAATATATTCCTTTAAAGAACGTCCAATTGCTTTAGCACGGTCGGACCTATTAATAATACTCCGGTTTTCGCGGGGTAAGTGAGAAAATTTCCCTGCATTCCGTGTTTGTCTAGAAAACTCCCCACATTTTTTTTTCCATTACAGAGTTTTCCCCAAGTCGTTTCCCTCGACGTCCAGTATGTCAGAGGAGGGAAATCTATTCACAGTAAGCCACGTCATTAAGATTTCCCTACTCGTACCACTCCGGGCCGCCCTATCTAAGATGTTACTCCTTATCGCCATTTACTTAATTTTACTTTAATAATATCGAATGATGAATCCAAACAAGTTTACTTTAAAATTTCGAGCTAATTCGATTAATGTAATCAATCAGTTTTTGTTAATTAGCGGATAATCGATGTTTGGGCCTCTCACCGCTCTCCCACCACCACAAGATATCGGAGAGTAATCTCGGCTTGTTTCATGAACTATATATTTATTTATTTTTGTTATAATTACCTACATATTCATGAAATTAACATTGCTGAATTAAATCGGTGTTATGTGAATTTTACGTGATAAGTATAAAAAAAAAAAAAAAAATAATAAAAAAAAAAATTAAAGGTCTAATTTGCCTGAAAAATTCTAATGTTCAAACAAAGTTGAAATAAGTCCCACCATATCAATTACGTACAGCATGCCCTTATTTCGGGGACATTATAAATCCCGAAATGTTCAAAATAAAATAAATTATCAACGAATTTTGTTTACAACATCCCTCATTCAACCACAAAATAAAGAGGTTTTAATGCTGCCTCAACTCATGAGAAAATATATGATGTATTAAATATGATTCTCAAATTAGAATTTAAAATCCATATTATATGAATTAGTAAATTATAAGAGTAAAAGTTATGCTTTAAACAGTTTATACAACACACGTACAATTTAATACACGATTAAACACTAGGTATCTGCAAATAAGTTTACATGACGGAGAATAACAAACATTTTACTCCAAATAACAAGAAACTTTGGCACTCAAAAGAAATCGTCCGAAAGGGTAATTCTTAAAAAAAAAAAATTATATATATATATATATATATACATATATATATATTTTATATATATATATATATATATATATATATATATATATATATATTCAGTTTAAATTAATTATGATTACTGAGTTTGGCTTGATTATTACACATTTTCTAGCAATTACATCTCGCACTTTAGAGGTCACGAGTGATGAATTGGCTAGCAACTTAAAATACTGAAGGTCCGCGGGATCGCATCCGGCCCTAAGGTTTTTTAAAAAGAGTAAATAATCCTTGTCTTTGCCGTACTTCGGATGGGACTACGGAGTAAAATGGAGGTCTCGACCTGTACGAGGTATTCGTTAAAAATTCCTCTCCCAATTGTTCTAGAATAGGCGAAATTCAGTTCGCCCGCAGTTGTCGATTGCCTTAGTGGAATCGAGTAACTATAAGCAAATACAAACGAAACAACATCTTACCCTTTTGATTTAAATATCTTGACCGTTATAAATCATCAATCACATAGAAATAAAAATGTAATTATACTAAAAATAGCTGTTGAAAGTTACTAAAAAACAAAAAAAAATATTAATACGAAATGACAAATTTATTTTCAGAAAAAATTACGCTAAATGGAATCAAAAAGATAAGCACTTGACTAGATTGATTACTTTTTGAATATTGCCCACCAACTGATTCCAGACGCTGAGAATCTTCTGGAATTTAATCTGGCAAGGCCAACACATTCCACTGCTCAATATCCTGTATTTCTCAAACAGAATATCTCTTTTTCTTTTTTGGCGAAGTAATTACAATTTTTTTAGTTACCGATTATTTCAAAATGAGGGTTTTCTTTTGATTCTTAATCATCCCAGTTTTTTCACTACTGAATACCACAATTTTTAAAACCATTGATGACCTTTGACCGAAGAAGGTACTCTTTAAAAAAAAAATGTTTTTGTTTTAGTTTAATAGATATTTGAGACTGTATTCTCGTGACATAGACACTATCTCCACCTCACTTCCTGGTGAGGGAACTAAATGAATGGAACTTACCTAAGATCGGATTGCTCTTCGTGATTCGGCAAAGGTCGGGCCTCACACATTCACATGCTCACAGGTTTCCATTAATGCCACAATCGATAGAACTGTGCTTAGAGACTATTTATCATTCTCTCTCTTACACAACCAAGATGTAGTTTCATTTTAATAAGCTATTAGATGTAAAGACCATCTTCTTTCAACTATTGTCGATTGAACTAATGAATCGATTTTTATCTATTTCCTCCTTTCACTCTCATCTTGAACCATCGAATCGTTATTGTGATCAAACCCTATATTAGAGATAAATTTTTTCATAGAAGTATTCAAAGGTAAAATTTTAGGGATATTGCTTTGAATCCCCCTCATTTAATTTTGGAGCATTTAATAAACTGTGGGGCCGAGAGATCCACCTGGGGGTAACTCAGCCTCTGTAAAGTGGTTACCCTAATTGAAAAAGTATTGGGTGGGGGAAAACTGACGCTTGAGCGTGATCATGGTCAAATCACCTCCTTGCACGACCACAGTCCAAGAAACAGTACTTCCTTACACAATACCGCACCCGGAACCCTTTATAGGTAGGTTGTAGGGGTGCAGTTTTCCTTTTTTTTAATATTAATAATAATTTCAATAGAAAATTCTGATGCTTTAGAAAATCATGTTGGATATATCTTCAAAAAATACTATCTATTAAAAGACATATAAATAATTAAAGAAACTAAGACATAGAGCACTTCTTCACAAAATAAACATTTTTAATATTTTTTTTACTTTCACTTACCTATGTATGAAATATATAGTAAGCTAAAGTATTGCGATCGTGAAAAATTTCGACTTCCGGTTTTAACGAAAATGCATGTTATGGGATTCCCTGAGTCCAAATAACAAATGATCTGTATGTCTGTGAGTGTAAACAGATTAAGAAGAGAAAAGAAGAACAAACAGCTCAAAAATTATAAAACGTACGAATCTGAAATTGGGTATTTGGTGTATATATATGCCATGTGACAACAAAAATTTCGTAAAATTTATCAAAGGGAGGCGGCACTTTATTTATGCTCTTATTTAAAGTTTGTCTCATTTTTTAAATTGAAATTATTGTAAATGAATAATAGAATAATTTTTTTTTCACATTTCAAAATAACTACAGCCAGGTCTAAATCAATGAAAGAACATATTTAGACAGAAAATATTTAGAAATGAAAATATTTATTCGAAATAACAAATCTTTGTTATCAAGTCAGCTCATTTCAAACTGCAGGTGTTATGAAAGTATCCATAACTCTAAGCTTGGGACCTGAGAGCAAGTTGGGATAGGTCAGGTTTTACGACCACATGACTGCACAGCTATAAAACCGAACTCGCATCTGTGACACGTGAAAGCAGTGAGGCAGTAATCATTATCCTTTAAGGAAGCTACAGGCTGGAGGCGGTCCCAAACTATACGACCCCTTCGAGAAAGCTGGAGATGCAACGTATTCCAGTCTCAGGGTGAATAATCTTCGCCTTAGTCCCATTCCATCCAGGTTTGTCAACCACTGTTTATATATTCATAGTTTAATTATGACTTTATTGAATTAAAACGCGCTATAAATTTTAACCCTTTTAAAGTGAAATATGTTCCCTCACTGTATTTTTACTTATCTTCGGCAATCTTCCTAGGTATTTTGCAAATTACGAAGACTCAGCATATATAATTTACTTGCGAAATGATCTAATACTCTCTTGGCCTGGGAATATTGGTAGAATGGAATTATACAAATGGGTTTGTTATAGATATTAGAACAGTGATCCCTGACCCGACCACTATAATCATAGATCGATACCCTACATCATAAAGAATCGATATCTTGAGTAGCGAAGGAGTTGCGCTGGTACACTGTTCATGACCGCAAGACATATTGCAATCTTGTTATTACTTCTTCCCTCTTACCGTGTCATTAAATATTGCTTCTTGTAACAGTCATTTAGCGGTGTGTCATCATCGGTTAAATGACTTTTAATAGCTTTTAAGTGTTCCATTGTGTTTATAAGTTCGCGAAATAATGCACTCATCGAACCAGCATTTTATTTTATTTTTTTAAAGCTTAATTCATGTCTCAAATAAAAGACAGTAAATCTATTTTTATTGAATGTTGCAGAAAATATTGTCCAATCAAAGGACTACAAGATTTAATAATTATATCTGATATTTTATACTTTTGTTTACATATATGTGAAATATATAGGTAAGTAAAGGTATAAGGGAATGTATTGAGATCGTGAAAAATTTAGACTTAAGCCAGAACTTTTAACGGATATTCACGTTTTGAGATCCCCTCAGTCCGAACAACCAAGTGCCGCGAAATGGAGTATGTGTGTGACCAGACTAGCTTAAAAACTATAAACCGTGCGAACCTGTAATAGGGTGTTTGGTGTATGTATATACCCGCGATGTGACAGCAAAAATTTCATCAAAATATGTCAACCGGAAGGGGTACATTATTTAATGAATTTTGTCATTAATTGTCGCACTTATCTGTTATGTTCTCTAATGCTAGTCATTCTATTCTGATTTTCATAAATCTGGAAACACGGAACTGAGCTTTAGGCTTTTTTTTTTCATTGCTGTCAAACGGCTGTCAAATGTTTTATGGATGCAACAGAGTACGCAAACTCCCTTGACATGCAAATTGCAGCGGAAGTTTGCGAGAGATGGTGGGTCGGAAAATCAGATGCGGGGTCTGAGAAAAGCTTGTTTTCCCGGACAACTTTATCGACAGGTGTCAAAACTAGCTCACGGACGTTTTCAAACAATCCCCTAATTACGGCAATTAACAGATGCTTATTATGTTTGGAACTTTGGCTATTGCAGAATCTCGATTCACACATGTCAAAACCATGTTTTGACACTGTGTGGAGGTTGGTTTAGCGCGTTTTCAGCCTTCGCCCCTTTTCCTATGCAGGATTTCATTGTTTTTCTTGAATTAATTACTATGGTGCACGAAGTTACGTTTCTTCGAAGATTCCAATAAGCCAGTTTTTTTTCGGCTCGTCCAAATAATATTGCATTAGTATTTTTTGAAATCCAAGAAACCTGTTTTTTTATATTACCTAATATATTATTTAATTTTTAATATTTTCCCTTTTTAGCAATATACAATATGTAACAAGACTCGGACGAGGACTACCATCAACCGATTCCTTACTAGTATCGACTGTCTCTTAATGTAAACATTTTATCAGATATATTTTATGTTATTAGGTTTGACTATTCAATAGGATCCTATAAGATATCCTTAGGTATCTAACATCAAATTTAACATTTTTTTTCTTTTTTAAGAATTATGAGTCTATTTCTATAGAAATTAAAGAGTCCACGCTAAAAACGTGTTCAGTCCAACTTTTGTGAATATTGTTTTATAGCACATTATAGTAAAACATTTCGAGTACTACATATCTGTGTAGTTTACACGAATACAGCGGGTTCAGTCCTTGAGATATTCACAATTCTTTTTGGGGGGCACAAGCAATTACAATTCTTTTTTGGGGACACAAGCAATTACAATTCTTTTTGAACTAACAAATAATGTATTGTATTTTCATTAACATTACCATTATTTGAAAATATATTGAGCATACACTATTTTTTCCCATTGAGTTAGAGTTACTAGGTTGTGTTCTATACAAGATATAAACATTCTCTTTGCTCACCTGTAAAATTTGAAAAATGTGACCGAACACATTCTTAGCGTGGGGTCTAATTATCTTGGTCACTGTAGGTTTAGACGACATGGAGGCTGGCCTTACCTTATTTAAAATTTAAACTATTTAAATTTAATTATTGAAATGTCTTGAAGATGAATTATGTTTCTATTTTCATTAATTCCTTGGCTTCAAGAGACTTATATAGATATTCCGACAATAACAATGAAATATTGACCAATCGACGGCGCCGGAACAAGTTGAAAAATTCGACAATCCATCTTTTCAGTGATCGTGATAATAGCGGTGGCTATTCGTCTTCGTCATTCGGTCAGCCTGCAAGCGATAAAGACACCTCCGTCCGAACGGTTTTACAAGACGACCTAATACCAGAAAAGAAATACTTTGAGGGAGATTTATTCTTCAAGAAGAACGGCCAGGATCCGCAGCCGTCCTTGGGCGAGATAGCATTTCGTGGGAACTGTTAGCATCGTGACATCGCTGATCCACTTGGAAGGACCAAGGGTATTCAAATGTCGCAGAGAGTAACTTCATTTGGGATTTTCCAATAGCTTACTATGTTCTATTTGTCACAATAAATATAATATAATTTTTAAAAAATTACAGTTTTGAATTATAAATATAATGTATAAATTTTAAATAAACCCTAAAGCATTCCAACCTAGAAGAGTTCAGTATTTCGTATGAAGTAACATTACTATGTGTTTTTGATTAAAGTTTCAGCGATTGTGATTTGGTTTAATTTTTAAAAATTAATTCTTTAAATAAGAAAGAATTTTAGGTGTGAACCAGGAATGTCTCCCATCCTTAAAAAAGAGAAAATTATCTGCCTCTACTGGATTCTAACATATGTAAGCTTGTACAATTTATAAATAAAAATCATTATGTTTATCACTCTGATTTTTAAACCAAATCAAAATTACCTCAGCTTATAATTCACTTTTAGATATTAACTCTGGGATTACCAAAGGGGGGGGGGGGGGGTAGCGCTAACACTGAATGGGCTAGATAATATTGTTAAAGCGATGTATATATTAGCTAATGAACTATCTACCTATTACCAAGGGGAGGGCTTTGGAACCCATTAATACTCCTCCACCCTCTTTTGCACCTAATTATTAAATATAAAATCTGAAAACGAGAATTGAATTTTTCTGTAACATTTTATTTCCAGAAGAAATAGTTGAGTGGGGAAAAAAAAAAAACAGCTTCAGGGCTAGCGTATATAATTTAACATTATTAAACTATAATTTTATAAATGCATTGATGATAAATTCCAAACGGTTAATGGTTTTTTTCTCTTTAATATACAAGAAACCCTGATGAACTAAAATGATGAATTTTAGCATATATGGAAATGACATTTCTAATTATATAGAAAAATGACTTTCATTTCGCTCTATAATTATTTTTTCTACAATCAACGTTTTATAAATATGTAAAAATAATTATAAAATACAATTAAAAAAATATTTAGATTTAATTAGTAGCATTTTATAAAACTGGACATTAGGTACTAAATTTACAATACTGCTATGTCATATGACCTATTTAGAGACGTTTAGATCGTCGGTGGTTTGTCTAACCCATTAGTGGTTCCGAGCGAGCGGAAATCGAATGCTTCGATCAAATAAAACTAATCAAAGACGTTGTTTAACTGAAAATGACACAGCGAAATCGCCAAAAAAAAAAAAAATAAATAAATATCCCACGCCTAGAAGTGAAATATCAGTCGCTTAACCGACAATACTAACATATAAAGACCGTAGGGGTTGGGATAGCTGAGCGTGTTGATAGCTAAAGCGCGACCAGCTTCAGCATTCGAACGGCGGCGGTTGAAATCCATTGAAACCCCTGGGCATGTTGGATTTTATTTGTGGCGGTCCCACGGAATAAATCTCTATCTTCCTACCATGTTATAATAGATTGGGTACACTTTAAAATAACTCCTATATGTCTGACATGGCCAGAAAGGGGCACCGAACAAAAAAATATGTAAAGACTAGAGTGGAAGAACCTGTTAACACAAATTGTTGGGATGTACCATTAAGTTATACATTAAAGCGTAACTATTTACACAACGATATAATAATTAAATGATTAGGTAGTTGGAAATTAGGTATTTGGTGGAATATAGTGACCTCATCCTGCCTCAAGGAAGTATACGGCAGGGATAACGGAATAGGAAGCAACGATATTGGAAGTAGCTTTTACTGTCACGAGAAGCCTGCACCCGCTCGCCGCATAACAAATAAACATGGCGCTTTTGCTCACAGCAAATCGATTTATTCCGCTTCCAAGTCGTTCGGGTCCTGTTTATTTTTAGATTTTCTCAACGGAAAAAAAAAACTGTCAAAATCATAAGAAGATACTGAGAACCTTTTCTTCTACTGTATAAACTTTCATTTGTTGTTTATTACTAAACATTTTCTTTGAAGTAATTCACGAAATAAGAAACTTGGTGTGCTACGAAAGTTAACTTCTCAAATCAATCGTTAACGACCATCACAATCTCGACTCCTATAATCTTTTATGAAGGGTAGTTCAATAAAATACATATTTAGGATCATGGCTAAAGTGATAACATTTAAGAACATCAGAGGATACAGAAGAGAAATAGCAAGAGATTGAGAGAAATTTATGAAATGGACTGTAGATATAAGAAGGAAAAATTAAGGAAGAAAAGAGTTGGACAGATGAGAAAAAAAGAGGCAATAGTGAGGAAATGAGGAAGGTGCAGGAAGAAATGAAAAGACAAGAAATGATATAGTGTAGCGATTTCACCAAAAAACTCCAACTTCCATTATTATTCTTTTTTTTAAATCTATATACAACTGTTATTATCATTTACACTATCAGAAAGAAGCTCAAAGCTGATGCTTTATTATCACATATAAATACAAAATTTTGTAAACTTACGACCAATTACTTTACACTTGATGGATGTTAACAGTTAAGGTTGTTCACGCTTTCGTTAAATATAATCAATATATTGTAAATTAGAACAAAAAAACAAAAAACATATGAACGAAAAGAGATCTAGACTTTTTGTTATATCAGCTTCAAACTGTTCTTGTAAGTGTTTGTGATTGTTCGAGAATCTTTTACACTTGTCGGGAACCTTCTAGATAGTTCTAATGCAGACTTGTTCTAAGGAGCGATGGACTGAAGATTTAGTCTTGCACAGTAGATCGAATCATATGGTTACTGTTGTTTTACTGAGTCGTTAAAAGTTGATACTTTTTGTAACTGTTAATTATTTGATTTTTATTGTGTATCTGACATTGTGAGTTATATAACAAACATATATTTAAACCCATGATAGTGTTACAATATGTTCAATATAAAACATAAAATGAATAAAAAATCGTCGCTCATTTTCCTAACTAATCATTAAGATGTACAGATTTGACCTAGCTAAACAGTCAGTACATAGGTTGAGTCAAACGCCTTTCTCCTATCGAGTTTCCGGCATCAGCAGCATAAATCAGTTGATCTTATGATTATAAATTTCATAAGCGTTCATGAAGGATTATTAATTCCGTTGACTTCAGTCAAGACCTCTCTAAAAAAAAAAAATCCCCAGTTATCTAATAATTACTAATCTATCATAATCAGAGAAAACAGAAAATAACGGAGATTCGATGAGGTCTTGAGGTCAACATTGATATTCAACGCTCACTGGTTAGAAAGTGAGGCCTCTTCGAAACAGAATTCAAGAAGCTGTTTAGATTTTTTTTTTTTATCATTCAAGAGAAACTGGAACTAAGTGTTTTACATAAATTATAACCTGGTGACCGAGAATTTTAAAATGCCCGAAAATAAGATTGTAAATGGTTTGGTTTGACAATAAAAATATATTTCGAGGGCTTTTTACTAATTATGCGGAAAAGCACAGGTTTTTTTTTCCTTCAAATTAACTTAAAGCAACTGGTAGCGTTATAACTACCATATTGTGGTGATGCTAACACTTTATTTATGTTATCATTATTTTATAAGATAAAAGTTGTTAAATGAATGATTTTTTTTTTTTATGATCTCATGCTTCGAAATTTCCAACAGCTGAGTGACAAAATGTAAAAAAAAAAAAACACACTTAACTTTCACTTACGAACTTACTTAGATTAGAAATCGACGTGTTTCGATAATATGTAAACGCCAATCCTCAACTTCACACATTTTTGCACATTTAAGTATATACTTATATTTGTATATCTCCATAAGTTATAGAGTATCTGTATAGCGAAATTTGGTAGTTCTCAGCACTTTTCGTTTCATTATTGCTAATTATAGACTATTATCTGATTCCATATTTTTACACACTTGCGAAGCTTCAAAAATGTTAGCATCATGTATTTACTCTCTTAAGTAAAATTGATCTTTTTAGTAATCCATAAAAGTTTTTATTATCATGATACGGTTAATAAAATTGTGGCTGTCACATATATATTTACATCAAATACCAAGTTGGATCAAAATCGTTAAATCCGTTTTTGAGTAAAAAAAAAAAAAACACTTGAAAATGAGACAAAATTTTTTAAGTAAAGTGCCCCCTCCAATTGATCAATTTCGATGAAATTTTGACTGCCACATCGCGGGCATATACATACAACTAATACCGAGTTTAATCAAAATCGTTAAAGCCGGTTTTGAGTAAATAAAAAAACACGTGAAAATGGGACAACATTTATTAAGTAAAGTGCCCCCTACGTTTAACCAATTTTATAGACCTATAGTTTTTGAGCTAGTCTGTTCACACACACACACACACACACACACACACACACACACACACACACACACACATACAGACCATTTCGCGGGACTTGGTTATTTGGACACGGGGGACCCCAAAACGTGTATTTCCGTTGAAAACCGGAAGTCAAAATTTTTCACGATCGCAATACTTCCACTTACTATATATTTCATATATAGGTAAGTGAAAGTAAAAATAAATCAAAAAAATTTCACATGTTTCGATGCTCGAAGTAAAAACCAAAACAACCAGACAAAAAATAATAATTAAATGCCCTTTTAAAATGTAAATTTGAGTATATTTATTTACTACTAATACTAAATTAATAATAAAATTATTATAAAATGTTTTTTTGAATTTCATTTACTATCTCTTGGTAAAGGATTTTATATCATAAGTGCTTACTTTATCATAGCGTATAATATTCATATGTTTCAAAGTGAATTAAAATCTTCAGGTGTAAATAAAAACTGTAAGTTAAAATTATAAGTGGAACAAATACGAAATGAACTTTTTTATCAAGCATTCATTGAAATTAAGTAAGTTTTATTTTAACGAGGGGGAACATCATAATTTTTTGTGCCTTTTACTCCTGTCCTTTTTCAGATAGATTTTTTATTCATTCAGAAACTCGATTAAATTGATAAATTGAAGTTTTCCGGCCTAAATATTCTTAATCAACTAGCAAAGGCCATCAAGCCAATGGTAATGAGGATGCAGAGACAATAAGTGATCAAAAGGAAAGAAAGATGGAGTCGTTTGAAATGAAACTGCTTAGAACGAGTGCTATTGATCAAAATCCTTTCTAAGGAAGGTAAAATATTTCAAGAGAAAGGATATTAAATATTGATAATGGGAAAAGAAAGAAACTCCAGAGGCTCTTAAGAGTTTAACTCTAAAGTTTTTCCTTTTTCTTTTATTCTTCTTGATAAAAATGGCTTTTAATTTTATTGAATGAGTTAAAAAAAGTTACGGACTCAAGGATAAGTTTTTAAAATGTTCTATTACGAAGATTAAACTCTATCCGATACTTACCTGACATCTACAGAATGAAAAATGAACTGAAAATGTTCTTTTTAAAGGTCATGCCTTAAGGTTACTTCAAGAGCTTAAGAGTAAATTATTAAATACTGATAGGAACGATGAGCA
This sequence comes from Aelia acuminata, assembly GCA_911387785.2. NCBI lineage: Eukaryota > Metazoa > Arthropoda > Insecta > Hemiptera > Pentatomidae > Aelia > Aelia acuminata. Next base: position 49,353,425 of record OU426978.1, on the reverse strand, counting down.
TGCCTTTTATAAAGAATAAATTTGCTGTTGGATCTAATTATTAAAATGATATTTTAATAATTTATTGAAGTTTACAACAAATACATCTAGTAAAAGTGACCAGTAAAGAAAATGTCATGAACAAGCATGAAGAGAAAATACCCATTCGTAGCAATAAAACAATACATCCAACATAGAAGGTCCCGAGGCCATCTTTTTTATTTCAGAGGCCAAGGAGGATTGTCTGGGATAGAGGAGGAAGCGAGGATGGAAACAAGATGGTTCGGGATTTTATTATGAAAGGACTGGTATCTTGATTTGGCCAAATCGGCGATGTATGGAACAAGTAAGGTTTTTAAGGATGAGATTATTTGTGACGAAACAAGGAGCATTTGGGATTTTAAGAAGTATTGGACTCGAGAGGAATTTGATGGCTTGGTGGAGCCCCAAAGCTCGATTCCGTTAGCCCAAATAGGTCATATTATTGTCAGATAAATTAGTCTTTTATAATTGATTAGGAGGTTTTTCAATTAAGCGCTGGAGTAGTACGTAGTGACAGGAAGTTCTTGTCGTCTCAATCTTTTGTGAGAATTCAGGTGAGACACTAAAACTAACACACAATAATTTTAAATTATTAATTGTCAATTATCAGCAGTTTTTGATTTTATTCCGGACAAACATCGAGACACTAGATTTATATATATATATATATATATATATATATATATATATATATATATATATATATATATATACATATTGTAAAGTAATTGGCTTTAAGATAATGCCTGCTGTGAATCAAAGCATCTTGTTGCGAAAGTCACTAAAGGTGTTGAAGGTGTTGAAGGATATTGTAAGACAGGAATTTACGACGAAGAGTGAACATAATTTGATGGGATTTGTTGGGATTGATTTTCATTCTCCAAATCTCCCAAAATTATTCGAGGATTGTGATGTGGGATCGGAGAGCTTCGGACTGGTTCATTATTAAATAGCACAGCTGTGGCGTAGTAACAGTATTAGGATGTGTTGAAATTCTATCTATATAAACTAGCATAAACTAGCTATAAACTAAAAGTAGAGGATGGAACCGAGGTTGCTACCTTGGGAAAAGCTATATAAGTAAAATCAAAATTGTGTTGCAATGTATAGCAAATGATTAAGAACGAAAGGAAGACGATCAACATGCTATGCAACTGAAAACACGTAATAAAATACTACTGCGATTAAATGCTTTTCTGTTTTATGAATATGAATACATGGATGCCAATTCATTACCTTATAAAAGACAGATCATACATGTGACCCTTTTATGATGTAGTTAGAACTCAGAAGTCAGTCAACTACGGTTACATGGTCGAACATCATCTGACCTTTAGTGACTTTTGCAACAAGATGCTTTGACTCACAGCAGGCATTATCTTAAAGCCAATTACTTTACAATATGTATATAAATATATATATATATATATAAATCTAGTGTCACGATGTTTGTCCGGGATAAAATCAAAAACTGCTGAACCGATCATGATAAAATTTGGCTGATTGTGTGTAGTTTTAACCAACTTAAAACATAGGATAGATTTTTTTTTATCTCGATTATTGGCCTCAATATTTCTTTTATTTCAAATTAAATGTTGCACTTGCCCACCGAGATTAGAATTTTTTCGACGCCAATTGTGATTTATTTCTAGCATAAGAAAGGAATTTTATTTTCTTTATTGAATCTTAGACATTCTGTATATTAATAAACTTAATAGGTTATGTTAAATGTCATTAAACAGTCATTTTTTTTTTTATAATATTATATGCCCTAAAATATCATTACAAATCTGTTGAAGACTTTGAAAAGGCTGAAGAAAGGGCGGCAAACTTCAGGCAAAGTTCTTAATTATAGCACTGTGATTATGTTGTCTTTTGTCCGGTTAACGCCATTCTCTAGAAAGAGATGTTTTTTTCAGAAATGCTTTTAGGTATTTAATATTTTATGAAAAGCATGCAGATTACATCTTAAATCTCTATTTCAAAGTTTACATTTAAAAGCTACTAGAACATTTTCATGTTAAAAACGTTTCTTATAAGTCATTTGATGTTAGTGATAATCAGATTCTACTTCAACTTCCCTCGAAATTCTGGAAAAGCCCTTTCGGCGTGGCCCACGCTGATTGGTCGAAGGCCCCAGTTTCCCGACCCAATCAGAGAACAATCTCCAAGAGAGGGAACATTTCCAGGTTGTCATTTCCTACTTAGCCCCGTTTCTTCTGCCCCGACGACCTCCCAATCTTCCTGCCTATTGATGGTATAGAAGTCACATCCGCCCATATTACATAATTCACCGATAATCCGGAGCCTGGTGTTGGTGTGTGGCAATATTTGACATTCAATGGCACCTATAAATGTGTTTTTATTATGTAATGCGTGGATGGAGCATCCCGGTCTAAGTATATTTCGTAATCAGTTGAGTTGGAACGATAGGTATTCCACTGCATTTGAATGGAAATTCCATTAATTACGTATTTTGTAGTTTAGTGTTTACTTCCTCGTAGAATTATTTAATGTGAACGTTTCCCATAGTTGACACATAGAATCTGATAATAGAAAATTTATTCGGCAGCCTTCTTCATTTAAGCATTTTAAATCCGAAAGAACAAACTCTATAGCTTTATATTTTTCTTGTTTTTTTAAAACAACTTCTATACCCTGTATACCTGGCATAACCCTAGTACACTCACAGACAACGGGAAATTTGTATGTAATCGGTGGTTAGATACAAATAATAACATATTATATTTATTCAAAGACACATAAAAAAAGTTGATAATATTGATTAGTTTTTGGTTATTAGCTTATGAATAATTCTTAGTGCGATTCTCCTGGAAGCTAATCAATAATCGAAGCCCTCCATGGTAGAAGGTGTTAACTAACTTTTAACCAATTTAGATTTGATTGAGTTAAGACCTTTTTTTAAATAACAACACATAAACCCAGATACTTTATGCAAAAGTTCATTGCGATCATTTAAATATCAGATGTTGACATTTTCGAAACGAAATCGGATGACATGGAAAGATTATTAAGGGGATTTTTTTTTTTTTTAAAGTGAGTCAACACCTCCAAGGGCCTGACTCCAAAGGCCAGACACTTCAATTTAGACACAACAGCAGATGAATATAAATTTGTTAATAAAATTATAATACAGTATAATATTAAGTACATCTACGATAATAAATAGTATCGAAATTATCATCGCAGGTTAAGCAATCTTTGTTTAGTAAATACATTTTGGTTTCATTTCGTCGTAATTACAATTAAAACTTGATAATTAAAGTTTAAATTTTACTGATAACTAACAATCCTTTCTGTTTCTGTTTTATTATGCCGAAAAATTAACCAGTTCTTTTTAAAATATCTGCAATATTGAGCATAGCTGCTAAAATTTACAGAAATAAAAAATGTCGAAAAAAACATTGTTTATGAAATTTTAAATGAACTTCAGATTATCGATATCCGGTAGTGATTAACACGCAGTTGGGTAAAAATGCTGTAAATCGATAATTCCGGGTAAAATGGCTTTTCCTTATTTTCCACCACGTATCAAGCGAATAACTAGATTAAAATGCCATAAAATAACTGCATAGGGGATTGTGGATTGATCTGAGTGCTCAGTCAAATCCACACGAATTATAGTGCTTTATAACGCAAAAAAAAAAAAGAAAAGAAAAAGAAAGAACTATTCTGCAGCTGGAAATGCCCTCGAAAGGAAATATCCAAAAGCTGGTTCAAAGCAAGTGGTTATCCATTGCCACCAGATTTTCTAACTGTAATGGTGACCATTCAATTCGGTTTCTAAAAAACTCAATGCTCGGGAAAAAAGGTTTCACGGAAGATTCACCAATTAATCTATCAAAGGAACATTTAATATAAATTACTTTTAAATTGTCGAAAATAAATTATTAAAAAACCATATAATTGTACATTATAGTTAAAAAATTGTTATACTCTAAAAGTTATCTGAAGTAGGTACCTATGTTTGATTGAGGTGTTTATGAAGTCGGCGAAAATTCTATATAAATATTAGATTTAGATAGAGTTGCTTTTTATGAGAAGTAAAATTTAAGTAGACTCGTGATAATTCATGAAAAGTTTAACAACGCAGTGTACTCCATTTATACAATTAAATTTCATAGCATTGAACTTGAATGATGGCAAAACCTTCAAACTATTTCAGGTTCCAATTTTTTATATTCACGTTGGTGGAAGATTTAAGAAGTTATTTGTTCTTTATTGCTTCGGCCAATCAGATGTCAGTGTTTAATGACTAGACACGCCTCCGAACCTTAAAATTAACCTAAATAACCTCAATTACGAGGCCACGCCCTTTTTAGCATCCTAATATGGACATAACAGCCCCGCCCCTAATTATCCTCACCCCTTATTGAAGTAGACATTTCATTCTTCTTATTATTTTTATAATAAGATATAATATGATAGTCACTACAATAGGCTGGTAATATGTAGGTTTTAAATTTTAGAATTCACTTTAGTATTATCATCTTGTTTTGGTTAAAAATTGTTCAGTAAATACATAATTCATCAATTCATCAATTCATACATAATTCATCAATTCATCAATTCAGTAAATACAAGGTTAAAAATTGTTCAGTAAATACATAAATAAAAATAAGAATGTACTTACCTCGTCTACAAAAATTCAGTATAACCTCCATTATTTTAATTGAGTGTTAACGTAATGTTTTGATGATGTTTTTGTTATTCTTGTTAGCGCTTGGCGAAATGTTGATAGAAAAACAGAGTGCAATTTTTTAATGTTTCAAAAATTTTATCAATATAATAAATTTTTATATGAATCAAAATAACAATAAGTAGGTATCAAAAAACTAATAGGTAAATAAAAATATAGGTGTTATGCGCATTCATATTGTAGACTTTTTTCTTTTTATTAGATCTTTTTTTGCTAGTATAGGTACTCATCAGTATGTCTATAAATGGTGTTCAAGTTTTGTGTCTTAAAGGAAAATAATTCTAATCCATGTAATAAAATTTATGATGATGAGCAAAAACTAATTGTCGAAATTGCGATATAGAATTATTTATTAAGAAATTGAATATATCTTTCGGAATTTCGATTGCCAAACCGACCCAATAAATATATATATATTTATTAATAATAATAATTGGATTTTCGTCTCGTTGAGTACAATATTAGTTATAATTATAAATGAGAAAGTGGAGACAACGAGGCAGAACATCCCGAGAAGTCCAAATAAAGGCTTGAGGAGAGGAAAAGACCCTCGTTTGGGGAATACTTTAAATTAAAAGTTTGCCGTTTGACTAGAATCATCCTAATTAATTGAGGGAGAAGAAACTCTTCAGTTAGCTGCTCGTTATTTATTCATAACATTGCCACAGCAAGTCGGGAGGGGGGGCGTCAAGTTCCCTAATTGAACTTCTTCAACGAGAATTTTCTTATTTTACTTGTTAATTGCTAACTTATATACTAATATTTACATCACAAGTTAGAAAAGACCTGTATATAATACAAACTGAAACAGGCGTTATGTTTAGTCCTTTATTTCATTATAAAATATTAATTTAACCATTATTGTGGAGTAACCACCCATTTTTTAAATTATTTATTTTTGAAGAAAAAAGATTTGGCTCCGCCGGGAATCGAACCCGGGTCTTCCGCGTGACATGCGCGGTATGCTATCCATTACACCACGGAGTCGCTTCCAAACGGTGCCAAATCCTTCCTCTTCACTGACACCTCTCCCACTATCTCGCAAGTTTTGCGAGTATTTACGGAGAAGGGGAGATAAAAATTGACGAACGTCAAGAGATGCCCAAAATTGGACAAAAATTGTCCATCCCAGGTAAATACTCGCAAAACTTGACTCCGTGGTTTGATGGATAGCATACCGCGCATGTCACGCGGAAGACCCGGGTTTGATTCCCGGCGGAGCCAAATCTTTTCTCTTCAAAAAAAAAAAAATTAAATTATTATAAAATATTACATTACCTTGATGAAATGTTTTATTTAGGAAAATTATATAATGAGATTTAAGAAATTTCTGAACCGTTTCTGTTATAAACCACTGTAGGCGGAATCCAAGATTAATTGAATTATTTAAAAGTTATTTATGTTTCAAAAAAAGGTTGGTTCATGTTGCACGTCGGTAAGAAGATGGCTTCAAAGAAAGAGAAAGAAAGAAAAGTAATTTTTATTCTGGAACATTAGTCAGTCCCCTAGGAATAACAGGCATGAACTAAATTAATAGCCATTTTTCTGGCTAGTTGGAAAAAATATAATACAAAAATAAAAAACTAAATAATTAAAATATAAGGTAGACACAAAGAAAGAAAAGCATTACATAAAAAATAACTGAGAAAGAATATTGAAATAAAAATTTGGATGTTGAGTACAAAACTTTGATCAGCTTTTGAGCTTAAAAGATATAATGAAAATCAAATAGATATATCCTAAATATTTCTTTCACTAAATCTTCAAATCAAAATATATCTATCAATTTCGAGTTATAGGTACATACCGTTGGAATCAATGACGATGACAAAACCTACAATGCCAGAATATAGTCACATTAGTATTGTTAGTCCAGATGGCGTAAGGCGCATATACCTGTTATATAATTATCATATTCAGTTATGGAAGAATAATTGCTTTATCGCATATGGTGGACTATTTTTGAGTTACGGTATATTTATATATTAATTATAGAGTTTTTCTGATCAAAGACTATTTTTCATAGTCGCTGTTTGTAGACATTTTTTATGTAACTTCAAATGGGATTACCCTTTGGTTTTTAGTTGTAACCACCTTCTTGCCGACGTTTAATGTTGAAAATATCTAAATAGATAATCCACTTTATTTATTTAATTTAAGTAGATTATCTATTGGTGGGCGTTTCGCACGTATTTGGACGTCATGGCGAGAGCTCTGTTAGAACGTTGCCCTGATGATCTGTAAAATGGGTCGAAACGTAGGCCATAAATTGGTAATTCACTTTGCTAATTCAATTTACCTCACCTGACCACAATCCTCATCTGATCATTTTTCTTGAATATTCAGCCGTCAACAACAGTCGACACATCAAGTATAGTCATATTCACGTTTTTTTATATCATTTTTTCCCGTTATTTTCTTTGTTTTCATTCATTTATTGGCAATGGGGAAGAGTTTAGAATGAAGACTAGATTAAAATTTAATTTGATGTCTATCATTGGATTTAATAAAGTGCTAAGGATTAATACAAAACCGTACCTACATAAAGAATATCGTAAATGCATTTTACTATACTTATCAGTCATCAGGTCCATGCATTCTGAACCATGATTTTTTTTAATTTATAAAATACCAACTTCGATTTCTCAAAGAGCTTGTTAGACCAGTGAGGCATCCCGAGCAATCTGTAACGGGCGGTAGAAGTGGTACAGGAGGGCTATATCCACTTAGTGGAGAAATCTCACCTGGAGCTCTTACCCATGTTAAGCTGGGTAAATGATATTCCATAGCCTTCTGGAGAAATTTCTGGAAGGTCAGGAAGCGGTGGCTGGAGTGGCACTTGCTCTGCAGTCGGTTATATAACGCCAGGCAGGAAGAGTGCGTGATAAACCTGTATTGATGATAAATGTCCGATGGCAGTTCGATTTGGATATACTTCATTTTTACTGATAAGTTCAAAATTAGAATCAGATTATTTAAATAGGAACATCGGGAAAATTCGTAAACTGTCCTAATGAACCAAGGGACGAGCATGCAGACAGGGTCGGACACAGATTCGTGTTTCTTGGCAGCGTGAAATGCCAGCTTCTTTACAATCGTGTTGTACCAAACACATCCTGTATTTTCCAGTACCGTCCCATCCAAATTTGGCAATTTTATAGCGAGATTAAGCAAATTTATTGTTTTATAAAATTATTAAAACCGTTTAATTATTTTTAATACTTTCACATAAGAATCGATGAGGAACTTCAAACATTGACTATGATTAAATAAGTGATTTGAACCTACCCTTTTGCCTATACGTTTTCCTTATACTTAGCGTCTTCCTCGTAATCAAAAATGTAATTTATTTTTTAATATTTTATTAATGTGTGTTTAGATAATTTTTATTGTAAGAACATTATAATTCACAACGTCAAACAAACAATAAAAACTCAGATAATTAACGTTACAAAGATTAACCACTAGTAACAATACAGTGACACAAAAGTAATCATATGTTCGATGTACAGAGCAAGAACAAGCCCCTGTTACATTGCTTCTTATATTTAGTCCGAAATCGAACATTCCATTAATATTTTTCCACCCTGTTTTACTCCTAAAATATTAAAATTTAAAAAAAATTAGAAGTTGTCAGAACAAAATTCGAGATTAATGTAAACGTGAATTTTTATGAATTATTTTTATATAAAAGAAATAGTTGAATGAAAAAAAAGAATAACAAAAAGGTTTTGGGCACGCGAATATAATTTAAAATTATTGAACTATAAGTTTATTGAGGCATGGATAATAAGTTCCAAACAATTAATGTTTTTCTTTTTTTAATGTATCTGAAATAACAATTTTTTTTTGAAAGCGTAAATTATTTAAATATCTTATAATATATCATGAATGATTAATTTTAGAAAACATGGAAATGGCATTTGTAATTAATACTAGAAAAATGACTTTTATTTCCCTCCACACAATTTTTTTTTTTATGTCAAAAGTTTTCTAAATATTGTAATCCCATAAAATAAATTTTTAAAAAATATTTAGAGCTAATTAACAATAAATGAAACCTATGTGCTCGTAGACCCCCCTTGGTAAAAACTAGAAGTCAGATACCCCCTTGGAAATCCTAGGGTTAAAAAATATAACACATGATATATAAATAGGTAATTTAAAAAATAAAAAAAATTTAAAATTTGGTTTTGTGCTTAGTTCACTATGGTTTTATACCTACCACATATCTAAAAAATAAAATACCTGCATCACTCATCGCTGTGGATAAACTGGAGGTCCCGCAGGCCCTTTTAGACACCAGAGATTCGCTTTCGCTGCTGATCCTCCGACGAAAGTACCTGACGAGGTGTTTATTTTTGACTCGAGAAGAAAGTTAATATCCCAACTGTATCCTCGTTCTTTACGCTGTAATACTTTTACAATTCCTAGCGATATTACTCATAAATAAATTAGAAATATGTGTACGTCTAGCCTTGAGCAAAATGGATTTATGCATATTACAGCATTTTTAAACACTCAGAGTTGGCAAACGCACGCGAACATCATTCAAGATAAAACTGAAGCAATTAGCCATAGTGATTGTGTTGAGGTTGTCACTTGACTTAACAACCTTAGTGCGCAACGCTATTGCGTCTAACAATATTGGTCATGACCTGGTAACCGGGCTTTGCCAAATAAGTACAGCTGTCTTCTTATGAATCATGCAACTGTAACATGAATTAAATTTACGAATAGACTAAACTTGAAAAAAATTATGAATCAATAAACAGTTAGTATAAGAGTATCATGTAAATTCCTTCATAGGGAACGAAATGATTAGAAATTTTTCATAGATTTTTTATTATTAAAGTATTAAACGAGAAACCCTCTAAACTTTCAAAATCCAGAACGCATTTATGGGGTCACCTATGGTGTAGTTGTTAGCATGGCAACCTACAACATTAAAGGTCGCGGGTTCGCGTCCCGCGTGGGCACTAGGATTTTTGAAAGGAAGTAAAAAAATCCTTGGGTACGCCGTCCCTCTGATAGGACGTAAAATGGTGGGCCCGAATCGGTGGGATGTCAGGTACTCGTTAAAGATCCCTTTCCTAATTATACCTGGATAGGTAAAATTTAGGACTCCCACTGTAGCATCGTCCGACTAGCCTTAGTGGTACTTCATAAGATAACAAATAATTTTCCTTCGCCACGTATGCCCCCTCTGAATATTTCTATGAAGATAAAATCTACCTGATATTAAAGAATACTTTATTTTCACTAAACATGACTAGTTCAATGAAGACTCCAGTTATTCGAAAAATTGGGAGAAAAAAAACCTCGTAAAAATGAGACAAAATTTATTAGATAAAGTACCCCCTCCGTTTGACCAATTTTAATGAAATTTTCATCCTGTAGTATATATATACACCAAATACCCAATTTTGGATTCGTTTATAGTTTTACACACCCACATCATTTCTCGGGACTTGGTTATTTGGTCTCAGGGGATCCCAAAATGTGTATTTCCGTTTAAAACCGGAGGTCGAAATTTTTCACGATCGCAACACATTCCTTAAAATTTAGTATCCTTCAATATGAAACATGATTCAAGGCATCTCATTCAATTTAGAGCCCTTTTAATGCTCTCCGGAACGGGAGGTATTTTGCTTATATGTAAAGCGATTTTTGTTTCACGTTAAGACAAAAAAATAAATGAAAGTACATTGCAATTTTTCAATACAGTTTCAATACATTTACCTTAAGCGCTTTCGCGTTAAACTTAATTTACAATATACTGAGCTGGTATATCAATTAGTTAATTATATGGGTATTTTATTTGGTCAATAGATTATTTACATTTATTTAATTAATAGATAATTTGTCTTAGATATATATTTGGCTCAAAGAAACAATTGTCGATGTTACTAATCATTCATTAACGGCATATTTATATACTGAGCTAGTATATCAATTAGTTAATTATATGGGTATTTTATTTGGTTAATATATTATTTACATTTATTTACTTAATAGATAATTTATCTTATATATTTGACTCATAGAAATAAATGTCGATGTTAATAATTATTCATTAACGGCATAATTATTACTAAACAATATGAAACTAGCGTCCCATTTTTTTTCCTTGTCGGCATTACCAATTCCCAAGTTTGGTAAGAAGTGTTCATGGCGTTACTTCACCATTACCTCTCCTAATGCTCATATTTCTAGGAATATTTTGTCACAATAATGACATAATGACAAAATATCTACTCAAAATATGACCATCTGAATTGTGAAATGTAAATGACTTTATCCCAAACGGGGCATTCATTGCTTAAAAAGAAAATACTTATCGTCCTTTGTGCGTTATTAGCATACCTCCTGGACATTCTCAGTTATTTAAAGAATCTTATTTAAATAAATGCTTTCTTTGAATGAATATTTACGAAACATTACTTGGGAAATATTTTAAAATCGTAGACAATTTTTATTAATTCGCTAGTCTGGAACTTTGCCGCAAGAGCTGTTGAATATGCAAGATTCTGCTGGATGTTCCTCCCTTAAAGGGCTGCTTACCCATCGATATCCAAGTCCTTGTTCCAGATCGGGAAGCTCCTCTGGTTGGTCATCGGTTTCCTGCTCCCAGCCTTCGGAGGTACCTTTCACCCGAAGTGCTCCGGCCCAGGAGTCTCCGAGGCGGTGAGGTCACCTGAGGGTCGAACACGAAGAGCCGATAATGAATGGACTCTTCAAAAAGTCAGAGTTTTCTCAAATTATCGCCCTTTGTTGTTGTTGATGTTCCGGCAAGGTCAGCGGTGATTCACAAGGTCGCGGAGGTGGCGTGGGCTAGGGTGAAAAGAATTCGTGCTCAATTTCATGTTACATCTGCACTTCGGCGATTATGTCATCGGCATTTTATCATTAAAAGTCCTTCTCACTTAAGTATTTTACATTTGATCATTATATCATCTTGTTTTAATTATACCTCTCTTTTTTGGCTTCCCCCATAAGAGTTCCAGGATCCCAATAGCATTCCGATTTGGCAGTTGTTTTTAATGGTATGTCCATTAAACTCGGGCATGATTCCAAATACGTTGCATCAATCATTGGTCCATTATTGCAGAGATTACATAGGAGAGAATCAGCCACTCATATTCTATGCAGAGGTTTCATAAATTGTCGTGTCCTGTTGTCATAGGAAACTCTGAAACAGCATTTTTTCTGGTGTATGCACTGTTTTATTGACCAGTTTGCTCCATTGTTTCCCCTCAGTATCCACCTTTATAGATTCCAGCAACATAGTCTGGCTCGCCTTTTTAATTTCCTTCTTAGCTCTGTAGAATGATTTTCAGGCTGCTCCAACAATGATCCTTTTTTTGACGAGATTATCGGCCTTTTCGTTTCCGTAAAGACCGCAGTGACTGTTATTTTATGGCTTTCATTTTATTTCATTCTGCTAAAATGTAGCTATTCTATTCTATTCTATATTATAATGAAGCAATAGATAGGAATAATTTTGTTTTTACTACGACAAACTCAACTATAAAGATTATGACTTATTAAATTTTTTTTTTTTTTTACTTCAAACTTCAATTCACACCTGTCACACAGCGTGACAATCAGCGAATGTGTTGTTTACAATAATGAATGAACTTAGGGCATTTTGGGCATGATGAAAGGAAGGTGCCCAGCAGCACCTCTTTCCGGGCTTGATACCTTACGTGACCAGGTCCCTCATCCAGCTTCTTTTTACCCGCCTAGCAACAGGCATATTAGACGTGGCCATGCTGTTAACTAGTGTATTGTTATGTCCGTGTAATTTAACAAAAGATCGTGAATAGAGAGTGCGTATGTGTTGTTCGATAGTAGGTTGTTGTAAGTTTGTATGTAGAGTTTTATTATTTACGTACCAGGGAGCGTTCGTTATGAGTCTGAAATTTTTGATTGAAAAGTTTGTAATTTTCGTAAGTGCGTCCTCTTTGTTGAGCCGAAAATCTGTGAGGCGTATGTCCAAATGGGTTTAAGTAAGTAAGTGTATGTGTTCAGTTTATGTTCTATTTTTAATTTTGACGATTTAGAAAAAAGAGAGAACAGTGTTTTCAGTCTTTTGTTAAGAGTTTCTTTTCAATTTTACGCGTGGGCCCCAAGTCATCCTTTTGTAGAACTGAAGTCTCAGGTAGCGTACTGAGTCCCTCTGAGGTATTTGATTGTCTCTTTTTTAAATTGGTGGGCATGTGTCGTGTCGCAGTGTGAATGTTATATGTAGATTTGTTATGGTTTAATTTTATTTTCCAAAGTGAGTACCAATTTTGTAAATGTAATAAGTGATTTTGCAAATTTAGTGATGCCAATCTTGGGTTATTATGTATTGTTAAAATTGCAGTGTCATTGGCGTAGGTTGCAGTTAAAGTCTCAGAGTTTGTCGGGATGTCATGTGTGTATATAATGTATAGTAGTGGAGCAAGTATTGACCCTTGTGGAACCCCTGCCGAGATTGGTCTGACTGACGAAGTCTCAATGCCTTGTCGGATAGAGAAAAATCTTTCGCAGAGGTACGATTGAAGTTCAGGTAATATGTGTGGGGTAGAATGGTCTTGAGTTTGAAGAGAAGACCTTGGTGCCAAACTTTATCAAACGCCTGGGCGACATCCTGAAATACACCTGTTGCGTACTTTTTCTGCTCTAGTGCCACAGAAATGAAGTCAGTTACTCTGTGTAGTTGATGTGTTGTTGAATGAAATGAGCGGAAACCAAATTGGTGGTCAGGAATTATGTTCTTGTTAGTCAGTATGTCCACAAGTCTTGTACATAATAATTTCTCAAAAAGTTTGGAGCATACAGGAAGGAGACTGATTGGTCTGTAAGATGACGGATCGTTAGCATTTTTGTCTTTCTTATGTATCATTTTGATGTGTGAATATTTCCACTGAATTGGATATTTAGTCGTCCTTTTAGTAGAATGCAGTTGTATATTGTCTTAAGGAACACTAGGGCTTTCCTAGGCATTTGCTGGAGCGCCTCGGCTGTTATTAAGTCATAACCCGGGGCTTTTCTTCTAGGTAATTTTCTTATGTGGTTTGCAACTTGTGAAGGTGTAAATGATAAAGGCGGTGGTGTCAACTGTGATGGTATGTCTAGTGTATTAAGTATTAAGGTTTCATGTTCAGTGTTTGTAGAGTCAGTGAATGGTGTGAATACTGATGAGAGATGATCGGCAAACAGTGAGTTTTGATTTTGTTATACTACTTAAGGCTTCTTTTGAAATCCTCTACCAGTTTTATACCAAGCACTTATACAGATGAAAGTATGGAACCTGTCCCAAAAATATACCAATAGAGATATATGTTTTCTCCATATTTTGGTTTTCCCGATGAAGTTCAAAAAGGGATGATTTATTCAATAGAGGAAGCTTTCTCTTTCGGAGAGGATAATACCTTAACTAAGAGAAGCATTTCCATTCACACTGACCAGGAAATGAAACGTCCAGATCTTCTTGAAAATTTTTTTTAAGTTTCAGGTCGAAATATTTTAGGAAATTATTTTGCCGTTCGCGCCAATGGGCCCTGGAAACAGAGAAAAAAAAATATAACATTAAACTACTTAATTTTATATCTTGAGTTAACCAAACGTTATTCACAAGATTCGTTAATCAAAATTTTTATCTTTGAGGATAGGTTTAATCTAAAATCAACGTAAGTGATTGTTAAAATATCGTTATTTAATCAAATAAACTAACGTTATCTATTTTTGTGTTAAAAAAAACACTTCGAATTCAAACATTAAAAAACGTTAATTCAATAAATAAACAAAAATTTCACCCTCTTAAATGGGGATGAAATTTTTAAATTTCGGTGATCTCTCGAGTTTGATTATATTCTCAGTTTTTTCTTTTCAATGAGTAATAAAATGTTTCAAAATTACTTTTTTCTTTATACGGTGTCTTTATTTAAAAATGCACGTAATGTATTTGCTGCTGCAGCGGAACATGAGCAGACCTACAAACAGTACTTCCTCATTGGATGCTGAACTCAAGATCCTCCATGGGTTGTAAAAATATTTTTATTTTCTAATGTTGATAAAGTAACACTTGCTTTTTCAGTTTCTTTCATATTCTGTTTTTGTTTTTTTTTTGCTTTGTTTTTATTTTTCATTTTCAGATCCCGTAGCTTTCTTTATATCTTCCAATTCCTCTGCACCGGATATTCAGTACCAATAAACACTCCACACCTTCTCATCTCACCATCCCCTCACATGGACCCCTTGCATTTGGCAAATCTTTCATCAGCCGATCTACATTCTTATAGAATATCGCCCCCGCTCCTGACTGTTTGAAATCATGTCTACCCCTCAAACACTTTCCTCTGCGTTTGAGCACATTAATAAATAACCGTAAATATTAACTGTATATTTTTTTAATAATTATCATTTTGATTTTATTCAGTGTATTAGTGAGTTAATAATGAAGCAATAGATAGGAATAATTTTGTTTTTACTACGACAAACTCAACTATAAAGATTATGACTTATTAAATTTTTTTTTTTTTTTACTTCAAACTTCAATTCACACCTGTCACACAGCGTGACAATCAGCGAATGTGTTGTTTACAATAATGAATGAACTTAGGGCATTTTGGGCATGATGAAAGGAAGGTGCCCAGCAGCACCTCTTTCCGGGCTTGATACCTTACGTGACCAGGTCCCTCATCCAGCTTCTTTTTACCCGCCTAGCAACAGGCATATTAGACGTGGCCATGCTGTTAACTAGTGTATTGTTATGTCCGTGTAATTTAACAAAAGATCGTGAATAGAGAGTGCGTATGTGTTGTTCGATAGTAGGTTGTTGTAAGTTTGTATGTAGAGTTTTATTATTTACGTACCAGGGAGCGTTCGTTATGAGTCTGAAATTTTTGATTGAAAAGTTTGTAATTTTCGTAAGTGCGTCCTCTTTGTTGAGCCGAAAATCTGTGAGGCGTATGTCCAAATGGGTTTAAGTAAGTAAGTGTATGTGTTCAGTTTATGTTCTATTTTTAATTTTGACGATTTAGAAAAAAGAGAGAACAGTGTTTTCAGTCTTTTGTTAAGAGTTTCTTTTCAATTTTACGCGTGGGCCCCAAGTCATCCTTTTGTAGAACTGAAGTCTCAGGTAGCGTACTGAGTCCCTCTGAGGTATTTGATTGTCTCTTTTTTAAATTGGTGGGCATGTGTCGTGTCGCAGTGTGAATGTTATATGTAGATTTGTTATGGTTTAATTTTATTTTCCAAAGTGAGTACCAATTTTGTAAATGTAATAAGTGATTTTGCAAATTTAGTGATGCCAATCTTGGGTTATTATGTATTGTTAAAATTGCAGTGTCATTGGCGTAGGTTGCAGTTAAAGTCTCAGAGTTTGTCGGGATGTCATGTGTGTATATAATGTATAGTAGTGGAGCAAGTATTGACCCTTGTGGAACCCCTGCCGAGATTGGTCTGACTGACGAAGTCTCAATGCCTTGTCGGATAGAGAAAAATCTTTCGCAGAGGTACGATTGAAGTTCAGGTAATATGTGTGGGGTAGAATGGTCTTGAGTTTGAAGAGAAGACCTTGGTGCCAAACTTTATCAAACGCCTGGGCGACATCCTGAAATACACCTGTTGCGTACTTTTTCTGCTCTAGTGCCACAGAAATGAAGTCAGTTACTCTGTGTAGTTGATGTGTTGTTGAATGAAATGAGCGGAAACCAAATTGGTGGTCAAGAATTATGTTCTTGTTAGTCAGTATGTCCACAAGTCTTGTACATAATAATTTCTCAAAAAGTTTGGAGCATACAGGAAGGAGACTGATTGGTCTGTAAGATGACGGATCGTTAGCATTTTTGTCTTTCTTATGTATCATTTTGATGTGTGAATATTTCCACTGAATTGGATATTTAGTCGTCCTTTTAGTAGAATGCAGTTGTATATTGTCTTAAGGAACACTAGGGCTTTCCTAGGCATTTGCTGGAGCGCCTCGGCTGTTATTAAGTCATAACCCGGGGCTTTTCTTCTAGGTAATTTTCTTATGTGGTTTGCAACTTGTGAAGGTGTAAATGATAAAGGCGGTGGTGTCAACTGTGATGGTATGTCTAGTGTATTAAGTATTAAGGTTTCATGTTCAGTGTTTGTAGAGTCAGTGAATGGTGTGAATACTGATGAGAGATGATCGGCAAACAGTTCAGACTTCTCTCTATCCGACACTGCCCATGAACCATCTCCTTTTCGCAGGGGTACTGACACCTCTCGATGCTTTAACAAATTTTTAGCATGCTTCCACAAGCTACCATCGTCAGTCGATAGGCTTTTCAAGTAATTATCGTAATTAGTTCTGTTGTATTTCTTGATTTGTCGTTTAAGTTCATTGTTAAGTCTGTTGAACGTACGTCTGTCCGAGGGTAGTCTGTTAGCCTGCCATACCTTACGAGCTCTTCTCTTTGCTGTGATCAATTCCCTAATATATAGCGGATATTTTGGCAAGTCATTAGTTTTTGGTGGTGCCGGTAAACAAGAATTCCATGCAGCTTTTTGGATACTTGTGGTAAATGTTTCAACAGCCTCTTCGATTTCATCCTCTTTATTAAATAAGTTCAAAAGATGTTCATTTTCTTTTTTTTTTTTGTTTTAGGTAAGAATATGAGTTATTTTTCATTGAGCTCTACATTGGTGAGTTTTCATTTTGTTATACTACTTAAGGCTTCTTTTGAAATCCTCTACCAGTTTTATACCAAGCACTTATACAGATGAAAGTATGGAACCTGTCCCAAAAATATACCAATAGAGATATATGTTTTCTCCATATTTTGGTTTTCCCGATGAAGTTCAAAAAGGGATGATTTATTCAATAGAGGAAGCTTTCTCTTTCGGAGAGGATAATACCTTAACTAAGAGAAGCATTTCCATTCACACTGACCAGGAAATGAAACGTCCAGATCTTCTTGAAAATTTTTTTTAAGTTTCAGGTCGAAATATTTTAGGAAATTATTTTGCCGTTCGCGCCAATGGGCCCTGGAAACAGAGAAAAAAAAATATAACATTAAACTACTTAATTTTATATCTTGAGTTAACCAAACGTTATTCACAAGATTCGTTAATCAAAATTTTTATCTTTGAGGATAGGTTTAATCTAAAATCAACGTAAGTGATTGTTAAAATATCGTTATTTAATCAAATAAACTAACGTTATCTATTTTTGTGTTAAAAAAAACACTTCGAATTCAAACATTAAAAAACGTTAATTCAATAAATAAACAAAAATTTCACCCTCTTAAATGGGGATGAAATTTTTAAATTTCGGTGATCTCTCGAGTTTGATTATATTCTCAGTTTTTTCTTTTCAATGAGTAATAAAATGTTTCAAAATTACTTTTTTCTTTATACGGTGTCTTTATTTAAAAATGCACGTAATGTATTTGCTGCTGCAGCGGAACATGAGCAGACCTACAAACAGTACTTCCTCATTGGATGCTGAACTCAAGATCCTCCATGGGTTGTAAAAATATTTTTATTTTCTAATGTTGATAAAGTAACACTTGCTTTTTCAGTTTCTTTCATATTCTGTTTTTGTTTTTTTTTTGCTTTGTTTTTATTTTTCATTTTCAGATCCCGTAGCTTTCTTTATATCTTCCAATTCCTCTGCACCGGATATTCAGTACCAATAAACACTCCACACCTTCTCATCTCACCATCCCCTCACATGGACCCCTTGCATTTGGCAAATCTTTCATCAGCCGATCTACATTCTTATAGAATATCGCCCCCGCTCCTGACTGTTTGAAATCATGTCTACCCCTCAAACACTTTCCTCTGCGTTTGAGCACATTAATAAATAACCGTAAATATTAACTGTATATTTTTTTAATAATTATCATTTTGATTTTATTCAGTGTATTAGTGAGTTCATACTCCTTAATTTTTTTTTAATTACAAGTAACCTTTGTTCCTATATAATAAACACATTTGCTAGTGGCTGTTATCTCGAATACTTTTAAGTAAACTCTTTTTATTCAACTGCAGCCCAGGAAAAAGCCTCATTTTTATTTAAAACCAATCAGCGAATTCACTATTTGTTTTCTTTATACAAACAATAAAGAACATACTTTCCTTTAGTTGAGACCTTTATTTGCTATTATTTTAACTTAGAAATTATTACTCATTTAACAGAGAAGCATTAGTATTAAAAAAAGTTATTCTTCCAATTCCATTGACCAGGATATCTAAAAAAAAAACCTAGCCAACCTGTAATTTCAGCTTAAATACGTTGTATTAATCACGAAAAAGGTTCTTCCGAAATGGCCTATAATTTGGGGGATATTTGAGCACGCACTAAAACCTTTATTGCTACTAAATCTTCTACAAATGCCTTCCCATTTCGAATCGAGCCGTTTACAGAAGAATAATAGGACTATTAATAACTACAATGTAAGGCTGGAAGTTTGTTCATTCTTTAGTTTTTAATGAATTAAATTAGTTATCAAATTGAATACAGTATTAAAGTATTAAAAAAAAATTTAAGAGAGACTTTGCAAAAATTTGGAATAGTTTTTGAAGTCACACAAAAACCTTGACCAAGATTCCACCAGCATATAAGATCTTCGACTCACGAGAGTTAGCACTCCAACTTAATGTATTTTTTTCATTTATTAATTTAGGACTGTTTGTATTAGTAACATTATCAAAGTATAAAGTGTTCAACAATTAAGGGTTATCCGCTATGATGACCTTCCTTCTGCTAAGCGTTTCTTACCTAGTACCGCCAAAGGCTTACGTAGGTATATTATTTATAATAGTATAGATATACATATGATGCCATTATACGTTTAGTAATAGTAGTTAAGACATCGAAGACCGAGCACCTATTTTTATTTCATCCTTGATGCATGAGAAGTTTTATGAAAAGTGTTTGATATCTCCTTGGCCCGCGAAGTCGTCTTTTCCACGAGTGTGACTCAGAACAGCGAAGATCCTTTCACTGCTGGAGTCAGCGAGCTCTGTGCCGCAAGGTCAGTCGAAAGTCCTCTCTTGCTGCTCATCCAGAGGTCGCGGCTCTTTCGTAACTCTTAACAGGATATTTCCTTAACGCTAATACCTGCGTGTATATATAATTACAGGGGGGATGATGTTTTTTATTTCAATATTAAGGAGAACGGAACTCCATGAATTAATTTTTATTATGTGTACCCCTGAATAATAAGCAGAGCCCGGATTTTCATGCAGTCAAAATATGCCGTATAAGATGCAGTAAATAACTATAAAATATGCAGCATAAAAACTGAAAATATGCTAATAAACATCTTTAATATTCAAAGATACTAATGTGTATAACTGAACTACACTATACTCTTAATTAAAAAATTATGGTAAAAAAAGCAGACGGTTTAGCGTGATCACGGTTAAATCACCTCCTTTCAACCCAGCTTACTAAGAAACAGTACTTTTTGCACATTACTGCACCCAAGACCCTTCATAGGTTGTATTGGTACCGTTTTTTTTTTTTTTTTTCTAAATTTATTTCTGTGGATCCTAACCTTCTATCATTTGAAATATTTTTCTAATTGGAAAATGATATTTCGAAATAAACTGATGTGATTGGAGAAAATATATAAGCGCCTAAAATTATTGGGTCGTTGTCAATGTCGCTGAAAACAATTGAATTATCCCCAACTAAAATTTTATTTATATTTTCCAGGATATTAATTTCTGAATTTTTCATAAAAACGGCTTCCTTTTTTTTTTTTTTTTTCAAAGCTTCTCCAACATGGCCTGGGATGCGTTTATTTATATTTTTATTTACTAAAAACGGAATTGGAAAGTCGGGAATCCCAGAAAAAGAAGACTTATTTGCGGCGAATAACCACGATCGAAATTGGGAATCTTAGCTCCCAAGTTGGATATTACTTTTATATTTCTCAATGTATTGTTTACATTATTATATAAAGGGTGAAAATGACCCAGGTGGTCGAAAAGTCCGAAAATTTTGCATAAATAAGTTAATATATTATTAGATCGTCAAAATATGCAGTTATCATCAAATGTGCAGAAATATGCAAAATAAAACTTGGCCAAATAGATCTGCATACTCTAATTCGTAAACATATCTGGTCCGCTATTTTAAAGAAACACGCAAACAAAATATGCAATTGCATAAAAATCCGGGCCTGATAATATGGTAATGGGCGCATGGATGCCCTCTTTTAGGTGTCGTTTTATGAGTTGTCAGAATATTTTTCTTTTTTTTCTCTTGTATACGTTTACTCGATTTTTTTCATAATTCATATTTAGCCATTTCTTATTTTTAGGGATAATTATAGAATTATTCAATAAAGGAAAAGCAAGAAAAAAGGAATAATTCCTATATCCGACACTAGAGAAAAGGTAATGTTTGAATCACCTAATAAATGAAAAATATTTGTCTTTCATTCTTTGTTGATAAAATGTTTACGATAGAAGGTAAGAGTGCTCTTTTCCTGCCACACTCAGCTGGAGAGGTTTCATAACAAGGTCCGATGATGGGCACAAACTATAAGAAGGCCCCGCAAACTAGATTACTCCCGCGCTTATCTTTTCTTCCTCGCATTTGGGTCATTAATAACACCCAGGTTTAGGCCGTTTCTTCTTACTCCAGCGAAACCCTTGACCCGTTGCGTAAGGTAGCGATCCTCAGCCCATTAGCTAGAAAGGCAACCGCTTCCCCCGAGTGTAGGGCTTTCCACTTTATGCTACTAGCCAACAACATTGGATAATTCCAATCGTCATCGCGCTCCACCTTCCCGATAGTTTGAGTCGCAAACAAGTAGTGGCACTGTGCAAATCACATTTTGTTTGGTTAGTCATAAATCATTTGGTTAGTCATAAATCATAGTAACTAGTGATAAATTTGAATGTCGTTAGATGATAAAAACAAATAATTTCTGGTACGATGCACGTAACACAGCTTTCACTAATCAACTTACTTAGATTAGAAATTGGCGTGTTTTAATAAATATGTGAACGTCATTCTTCAAATTCACACATTTTTTCTCATACATTCACTTATTTTTTATTGGATGTCTGGTGGAAGGCTGCAAAGCGGTTGCATGGTTTTGTGTCAGTGTCGCGTGTATTTAAGTTAAATCAATTGCTAGTGATCATAGGTTGAGTGGTAAATGTACAGAGTGCTTAACTAAATCCTCGGCACTGTGAGTAGTTAATGATTTTATGAAACTTTACAACGAAATTTCTCATACCGTATCTTATCTCACTTCAAGCATACCCCAGATGTTTTAGGGCATAAGAAGAGCCAAACTGTGAGTAAACCCGTATATGTAAACCATCTTTAGTCTACTAACCCGCTTCTACACTTAAAAACTTAAAATATAGCAATTATCATTACAAATTATGCAATAAAGTAAGTACCCGTCTAACCTTTGTAAAAGAACCTTCATCTTGTGTATGTTTCGTCATCATTTTACACTACGCAGACACTAAGTTCTTAACTTCACGCACAAACGAAGAGCAGCAGTCCCTACCTAGGCAATAAAGGCACTGACCGGCCGTTATCTCTGCAGGAGCCAAGCCCCGCCAATCCTACTAACTTATCGTAAATATTGTCATTCCCCGGCTTTATTTTAATTATAAAGTAATAGTTCTTTTATAAGTTTTGTACTATACAATTTTTTTTTTTTTATTCATTAACAATATTACCTATAAATATGGATGCCGGAATAGAACTCGAAAATAAATCCCCGTCATTAAAAGACATATTTAATATGCTTAAATCAATTCACGAAGAAGTGCAGCGAAGTAATGAAGAGGCTAAAATATATAAAGAGGAACTAGAGAGGACCAAGGAGAGGGTCCAGGATTTAGAGGACGGGCAAAAAATAATAATAAGCGAGCTCCAGCGCATAGGCAAAATTTGTGACAAAATGGAATACACCAAAAGGAAGAATAATATTATTTGTCATAACCTAGAGGAAAATTCGAGCGAAACCTTTAGCTCGCTTTTGGACGAATTCATAAAGCTTGCCGCCGAAAAAATGGATATTACCGTCACAAAAGGCAAAGTTGATTATATCACTCGTTTAGGCCGTCAAATAAGGAACTCTCCGCCCTGTCTTAGTAAGATTTGTAACTACATGGAAAAAATATGATTTTTCCAGGCCAATAAGAAGTTGAGAGAATATGGAATGAGTTTGTCAAAAGATCTCCCTCTGAAAGTGAGAAGAAGACACGGAGAGCTATTACCCTTTCTACAGGAAGCCAAAGAACAAAATAAAAAAGTTTTTTTAAGAAGAGACAAGTTAATAATTAATGGGGTGGCTTACACTCTAGAACAACTCAAGCAGTGTGGAGCCGCGGAGTTAGACCAACCTGGTTACTCGAGCCGTTTCGGAGTTGAAGGCCTAAGCCATAAGGATACTCTGAGCCCTGCTAAAAAGAAATGTAAAATGAATTATAAAAAGATTGAAGTCTCTGAGAAAACCAAAGCAACTTTAGAAAATTTTGTATTTCTGCCTAGGCTTTCCTCCCTCGATAGCTCGATATTGCGAAGCCCTCCAAACAAAATGTTGATAAAATAGCACTTGGTTTCCCCGAATGGAATCATCAAAACAATGCGGAACGAAAATGGCCTGCATATTCTTAGATGCAAAAAAAAAAAAAAAAAAAAAAAAAAAACACTTTTTGAGGAGGAGGCAATATCTAAATGATTTTGAATCCGTTTCACTTCTAAAATAGATATTTAGACAGAAGGTATTTAGTTTCATAGGAATGATTAAGTATGACGTCAGATCGGGTGAGTATTTTAATAATAAATAATTATTATTAATTTAAGGTAACTTAAGGGTACTTTACTTAACGGGGGTAATTTAAGGTAACTTAATGTACTTAAACAAATTAAAACTACGAAGGACAATTAAGTAAATAAGGAACGAAGGAAAAAAGAAAGAGAGAAGATGAATGGAAGAATAGAAGCAATACCTACTATTTATTTTTGCTTTTTTTGTTTTTTCTCTTTATTTGAAGATGAGTAAAGAAAGAAAACGGGAAAAAGAATTATTAGGTTATGTTCTATAAATTTTTATTTTTTTATTTACTTCTACATGTTTGTTATAAAAATTTATATTTCTTTCTTTATACATAGAAGAGTATATTTGTTTGTTTATTGAAGCAAGAAAAGAAAAAAAAAATGTAAATTATCTAGTATGCATGCAAAGATTTTATATTGATATCTGTAATCAACCACACCCCTGTAATTGTTATAAAACAAAATACAGTACTTTATCTATCTATCTCTCTATCTATCTTTTTGTTTATATTTCCTTTCTAAAGTACACAGGCTTTTAGCTTACCTTATCTTCTAAAAAACCTGGTGTGATCCGCACAACAATAAACTTTCACTTAACAACTTACTTAGGATTCAAATTGACGTTTTTTGATAAAGATGTAGTTCAGGCATTTTTCCACATTCATTTACTTTTTTTTTTGTATTTGGTCTCAGGTACACTAAATAAAATAAAATGAAGGTACACTAAATTTTTTATTGCTAAATAAAAGTTTTTACTTGTGATGATTCGGCACTGCAATACTCCTTCGCGTCCGATTTTATAATTCTCTATTTATTTGTTGAAAAATTCATTTAGTTACCATGGAAACAAATAATTTCCATTACATATGTATGTTTCAAATCACATTGACAACTCATTCCCATGAACTGAACGTCTTTAGTTATAAACAATGGTCTGTCATTAAAGGCGTACTGTGCATGTTTGGCCCCTTTTATGAGTGTCGTTTTATGAGTTGCCGGAATATTTTTCTTTCTTTTTTTCTCCTTTACTCGATTTTTTTCATATTTAGTCATTTCTTATTTTTAGGCATAACGACATACAGTTAATTTCTCCGAGTAAACAATAACAAAGGTATACGAAAACAAAAAAGTCCCCTTTCACATTTAAGCCCCCTCAGAACATTTTTATGACCATAAAACTTACCTCGTATTAAAGAATATGATAATATAAGATCCTCATTAAAAATTACGAGTTGGAGCAAAATCGTTAGAGCCGTTTTTTTTTAAATGAGACAAAGTTGATCAAATAAAGTGTCACCTCCGTTTGACCAATACATCGCGGGCACATACGTACATCAGATACCAATTTATACGTTTAAGATACGTACAGCTCCAACAATTTATCGTTTTTGAGCTAGTATGTTCACACAAATGCACAGACCATCGCGAGACTTATTTAGACTCAGGGGACCAAAACGTATATTTCCGTTGAAAACCGGAAGTCGAAATTTTTCACGATCGTAATACTTTCCCGTATTATATATTTCATGTACAGGTAAAAATGAAGTAAAAAGTTTTAGGTGTACGAACAATTAAAATTAAAGTTTATTTTGATTAAAGCATAATCATTTTATTACCACGATATAAGTAATATTTATTTTTATATTTAACATAAATCAAGTGTACCGCTAATGACCTGCTTGAGTAGATGCGGTTTGAAAAAGAAAAAAAAATTGAGTGTGATATATTCTGCTTCATTTCATTGCTGTGGATTTCATTTTATTATAAGACTGGCTTAAAAAATCTGAATAAAATAATCAACAGTGAATTCCCTGCAGCACATGCCATAGATTATATGTAATATTCAAATGAATTTTTGCATAGTAAATGAGCAGAACTGACAGACAGGAGTAATATCTTCATCACAAGGTAGTTAGCAATAGGAAGTGAATGAGCATTATGCTAATGACGGAAAATGTAATTAATACAATTAAAAGAGATCCAATTATTGTTATATGAAATGTTTCTTTATTTTATTTCTAGATGAATTATTTGACAATATTATTTTTTACTGTTAAAAGACCTTAAAAATGGGATATTTTTAATTTTTTTGGGGGATTTTTTTCTCCAGAAAATAATTATTTTAAAATCTTTCAAAAGGAGCAAATGCCTGAAAAGAAGATGAATATAAGCAGAAAGCTCGATAGATAATATCACTGATTAATAATCTCTAATTAATCTAATTAATTAATAATAAAACTGACTCACATCATTCTCTATGTATGACCCTGTACTTAATAAACTATTTTATTTAAAGTTAAAGTGAAGAAAGAATTCATATAAAAATTAATTTGAAATATCCAGAGTAATTGTATTTATATATTTTTATTATTCTCACTGATTAAAAAAAAATACTATGCTTATTAATGAAAAAAGAATTATTCGACTATCTTCATTTGGTCAGGACTTATACATTTTTGTCAACTTAATTACAATATTTTACCATTGTGCGTCGTCAGCCCTAAACTTCTTCAGCATCCTTCGACAATATTCCTTCTGTCCCTATCGAACCGACCTGCTAACTACGACTCCATTTTGACGCCTTAAACTACTAATTCACTGTAAAGAGCTATTTACACGATAGTAATATGGCCTATCGCAACTTACGGAGCCATACCTTTGGTCTCCGTCAAACCATAAAATTCTTTCTTCTTAAATTCATCGCAGTCTATACTTGACATTCAACATCCTTAGTTCTCCTTATTTTGTTACAAATAAAATTATTCATATAGACCTATATTTTCCAAGTGCCGCTAAATTATACCAGTTTAAATATCTATCGCTTATTAATATCCCCCCCCCTCCAAGGAAAAAGGAAAATACATAAGTTATGATTTAGGGATCTGTCATGCAGAATGTAAGGAGGATACTTCTCCGCTGAAAGTGGGCTATGCCGAATCTCAACGCAGTTGAAACTCGACCTTAGCGAATAGTGAGGATACGCAAGCTCGGAAGAGATTAGTTTCGTTTTAAGCTATATAGAAATTGTTTATACTTTCTCCGACAATTTGAAAAATTATAACGCGTCGCCACCTTATCATCAGTTTCACCTTCTATTAAATTTGAGGAAAGTGTAAAGTAAAAAATAATGTTAATTGAATTTATGTTGATTTATTGAAGAGAAACTACATATTAAATACATTTTTACTTTCACTTACCTATGGTATTATAACACTTGGATTTAAATAATTTTTATTGGAAAAAAATAATAATTCACAATGTTTGACAAACAATAAAGACTGAAATAATCAACAAGTTTACAAAAGTTATCGACTTTCAATGATGCATTAACACACAAATAACCATATGATTCGAGCTTCAGACCAAAACTAGCTGTCCAGTCCGTCGCTCCTTATATTTAGTCTGAATCAAAACGTTCCAGAACGTTCCAAACAAGCGTAGAAGGTACTTGAACAGTCAAGAACAAGTACTAGAACAGTTTTTTCCAACTGTTCTAACAACAATCCAGAACTCTTTTCAATCATATGCTTATCATAAGCTTTCTTTGTTTTGTTTCACGTTACAGTATAAAGGAGTATAAGGGAAAGTGTTATGATCGAGAAAAAAATCGAGAAGCGGAAATACACACTTCCTTTATTCCAAATAGCAAAGTCTCTCAAAATAGTCTGTGTATGTATGTGTGTATGTGGGAAGAGTGTGTGGTCAGACTTGCAAAAACAATAAGACGTACCCGAAAAATTTAGGTATTTGAGGTAGATTTATGACTGTAACATTACAGAAATATGTTTTGTAAAAATTGAGAAGTGGCACTTGATTCCATCAATTAATGCGTGGAAATGCATAAGGGTACAAGTGCAAAAAAAAAATAAATAAAGATTTTTTTTTTCCAAATTGTTATGTGTGTCAAAACCATTCCTCAGAAATTGATATAATTAATTTTTAGTTGATTGAAAGTTGTTCATTGAACATTTGGAA
Source organism: Aelia acuminata (assembly GCA_911387785.2). Taxonomy (NCBI): domain Eukaryota; kingdom Metazoa; phylum Arthropoda; class Insecta; order Hemiptera; family Pentatomidae; genus Aelia; species Aelia acuminata. The sequence goes on along the minus strand of OU426978.1, from coordinate 49,325,925 downwards.
GATAGCATGGGTGTAAGCGCCGAACGTAGTTCACCTAGTGGGTATAAGCCATATCATTTCTGGAAAATTTTCTCAAAGGCACTTATACCCTTATGTATTTACATGCTTCAATTATTTCACGTTTTTATGATTTTTTCAAAAACCGTTTGATTAAACTCATCATATAGTTGGAGAATAAGTATTCCTTATTTTCAGGTAGATTTTATAATCATATAAAACTTATACGGGGCTTCAATAGTCAAGCGAAAAATTCTTTTTTTTTTTTGTGGAGTAATCAACAGTCTTTCATTAGTATTTTTTTCCCTCAATGACTAAATATTAAATTACAGCATGATAAAATAAAAAAGAAAAGTAGAAAAATGTTTGCCCAGGATGAACATTTAATTTTCAAATAAATAAAATGAATAAATCAAACAAAAGCAGTAGTATATATTCACAGCATATCGCTGGAAATCCGGGAATTCAAGGCAAGAATAATATATAGTTTAGGTATATGTTAATCTATATGGAAGACAAAATAATAATTTCAATATTCATATGATTTTATGAAAACTAATTGCAATGACCAAAACAACTAACTGCAGCATTGTAAAATTTCGGGCAGGGGTGTATAATGTTTTCAATGCTATTTCATATTTAAACATTCCTCTAGTCTTCCTTTAATTCTTATTATTCTTTAGTACTATCTGTCGTAGTTCCATTACTTCAAGTTTAACTTATTGTTATTCATTATTTAAACGTTTGTTTAATATCTGTGAATGATAATTGCAATAAACCATTATTCTGACCTAGTAATACTAAACCATTCGCTTAATCCTGACTTGATGTAAAATATCATTCATTAAGGAAGGATTAAAATAAATATTTACTATAAAAAATGTTTTCAAAGACAACTACTAAATAGAACCAAAATTCATTTAGCTGTAAATTTACTATTAACTATTGTGGATGTTGGTATTTAACTGAATAGAAATTCGGGTTTATATATCGTTTAGTTTTGCGTTAAATCACGTTGAGTTTAGTTTTCGTTTATTTAAAAATATATACGAGTTTTTATTATAAAATATACCTAATAAGAAATTCAGCGTAACTCACTTTGTTAGGTTAGAAAGAAGAAAGATGGAAAAGTTTGGTACACCACTTCCGACTTTCTTTATGATTAATGGATAGAGTTGACGAATATAAATTAATGTAAATATCCCGGATTTATTGCTTCCTTACTTTGTATTCATGCTGGATATTTAAAATATTTATATCGTCAGAATCGGAAATTACCTCTCGAATCTTAGGTTTCAGGCACCCAGTAATACATTTGTTACAGTTATGTGATATACGAGTATATTCAAATCCATATTATAGACATGCCTATACTGCAGACGTGGACCATTTGATGTTTTTGAAAGAAATTCGGGGATTTATACATTTTAAATAATGTTTCAAATTATTTTTAATTTTATTTTAATTACATGTAGAACAATATGGGATGAAAATTGCTTCCATATTGTTAAAGTAGTAAGGATGTTAAATTTTCAGAAGCAAGTATACACAAAAAATCAAAAGTATAAATTTGGTTTTTTCTTTGCATCCCACACAAATAATAAAGCAACTTCACTGGCACCAGTTTTTTGTTTGAAATTTCACTCGAAAACATTCTTGATCAAATTTTTAAAATAAATAAAAATATACAAACTCTTTTGTCTTTTAATCTATTTTGGCAACTATAAATTGGTTTTTGACAGCTAATACAATGCTTCTTAGGTTGAAAGATATAAATTTATGACTACAGTCAAGTGAAAATAGGGCAATATAAAATCCACTTTTGGCTACGAATATTACCATTGCGATAAATAGTTTGTTTCAACACTATAGTGAACTGCCAGTTGGTTTTCGTTGTAAAAGCAAAGGTATATATATATCTGTTCATGGATAGTTAATGTTACTGTTAATGGATACTGTTAATGGATTATTTAGTCATGGAAAACGAAATCGAAGAGGCAACCTACTTAAACGAAATATCTTATGTATATATTGAAATCGTCAATTGCATCTCATAGACCCCTACTTTATTTATTTCTTTAACATAAAAGGCCACTGTCGACCCCTTGTTGTTTAGGGGGTTGACCACTTTTTGAAATTGACTATATTATTTGTAATAAATAATATCATTTATTAACAAAAGAAAGAACGCTACTTACTATCTAATAAAGAAGCTGTATTAAAGATTAAAAGCTATGATTATTTTTTAAATGTAATTTTTAACTCCATTAATGTATATGGTGCAAAGATGTTACATATCTCAAAACGCAATATGGCACTTGCTATATCAGTAAACCATTATTTGACGAGCGTAATGCATTGAAGTTCACTGAATTGACATTACGCCGACTGTGACATAATTTTGCAATCCGAGAGCCGCCTAGGATGGCAACGTTACCTCACGTCCTGCTTGCGACATTTGCATCTTCTTCGTTTCCAGTCCTCCGAAAATTGCCACCATGCAAATTTTTCCAGGGCAGGGAGAGGAATTTTGTAACTTCCAAGACCCGAGAGGATATGGAGAAGGATAATACTCCACCGAAGAGGAACTTTCCAAGAGTACTTTCACTGGAAGAAAACTGTAGAACAATGGAATACTATAAGAGTATTGTAGTGGTTTCTAGTCGATTTCGAAAAAATGTGCATAACAATTCATTCAATCTGTAGTGGGCTTCCCACTGCGCTGTTTTGTTAGGTTGGCCTGAAAATATACGGTATTAAAACTGTTTTTACAAATTTCATATAATTCTCTAGTATGTTAAGCAATATAAATCTGACAACTATGTGATGTGATGAAGAAGAAAAAAGAAATATAAAAAGAAGTGTATTTATACACCGTCGTATATTAGTCTTCATACACGGATTTAACAGAATTCGTATACTGCAAAATTATCTTATACCTTAATCGTTCTCATAAAAAAAAAAAAAAAAAAAAAATAGAATGTAATGAAATGTGTTTCATTTAGGATCAGCAAAGCGATTTGATATATCAGATTTTTTTTTTAATGGAGGATGGTTTAATAAATTGATCTTTTAGCGTGGAGAACTGTTTTTTCTCAAAGTTTGGAAACAGTAGATTAAAATTAACATGGTCGTGCCTGTTACACCATTTATGTCAAGAACGGCTGGAGCGATTTTTCTGACGATCTTTTAGAGCCGTCTCTGACCCGAATGGCAGAACACGTATGAATATGAAACCATTGAAAACATTGACAATTTTTTTTTTAAATATAAAATGTGTTGGCAATCAGATTACGCATGGACGTGTTTACAGATCTGCTACTTACTGTACTTAACAGTCAGTGCAAGGTTCATACGGAAAGGAACTTTGTAAAACTTCCTTGGAAAATCTTGAGGGTTTTTTGTGCAAAAACATAAAAACTATATATATATATTTTTTTTTCAACATTTATGTAACCTAGGTAAGAAATCAGAAGGTCTTTCGATTCCATGTTTAGTGAAAACAGATTCATGAAAAATGCTAATATTAACCAAGTTCCAGTCATTTTTTTCAATTTTATTATTTATTATTTTTTTATACGTTCCCTACATATATTACATATGTATATCTATAAAACAAAATTACTTTATTGATCGTTTAATAATCACGATCGATGGTAAAACTCCTCAGGATTACAAAAAATCCGCATCGAAATTTAAACAATTTTTTTACGTGTCACGTATTACACTACTTTTGTATTAAAACAAAGTCATTCTCTAATAAGTATTTACCTTACTACGAAAAAGGGATTTGACAAAACGACTGAGTGTGGTCTTGATCAAATAATAGATTTTATACGCCTTGTAAATTCATAATAAATATCCAACAGTTTGTCTCTACCAAATTAACTAATATTTTTCTGAATAAAGTTGATAAAGAATTATACAAGAATAGCTGAAATAGTGTTTACTTGTTCAGTTTGTATCCATTTCGTGAAGAATGGTTTTACTGTCAATTTCCATACATTGAAAACATAATAATTGGGAGAGATTTAAACTTTTTTAAGTTGTTCTTTTTCATTTTCAATTTTTAAAAGCGATATGATTGATTACCATTTAAGGTTCTAACGAAGGGAAAAATGTTCGGATCAGACAAAGCGTAATTGTCGAAAGTGGCTGGGACACGAAAGCGAAACGTCCTCGAACGGGACTCTTACCCGCGGCGCCTCCACTCTGTCAACTCATGTAAGAGATACCAATCAGCACAGGGAATAACAACTACCTCGCAACTGTATGATACGATACATATAGCAACTGATTCACTCCACCATTCCTTGATGGAGTTGCCGCTGGCTTTGCTTCTAGAATCAGCTATTAAGAGTACTCACTGTACAGAAGATTCGTAAATAAGGGTTGTAACTGAATATTGTGTGATGCGAACGCTGTACCAAAATTTTTGATATACTTTTTTCATTTTACGTCCGATATTATTAAGAAAAATAAATAGGCACCCAAGAAAACCTTTTCTTTTTCTTTTTCCATTTTACTTTAATGTACTTTTTGAAATAAATCTCCTTTTTAGGGAAAGTTTCAATTTGCTTTGAAAGAAATTTCGTGTTATAATATTTCAGATGCCGAGATTGAATATCCACTTTCATTCCACCGGACAAAGAAAGAGGGAAATATATTTAGAGCGCTAAATCTCTTAGCTCTCTCTTTATGGCTCTCTTAGTTATTTTTCTCTCAATGCTTTCTTCTATAAGCCCTCAGGGAGGGGGTGATTTATATATTTAGTAACTACCTTTATTTATCTTTTATTGCTTCAATTATTTTTTCTTGAATGGTTTATGGATCCAATATTTACAGTTTGTGCTGCCTCAACCGCTTGCAATACAAATGTTTTTCTATAAACCAGTCTCGTTAGCTTTATAAACTACTAGCTAGGGTGCCCGGCTTCATTCCGGTACTTGTGTGGTAGATTTAATAATAGAAAAATTTTAAAATTAAAGGAAATACAGAATAAAATTAGCACTTTCTTGAAACTTCGGTTTTTACTTGGTATCAATATTAAGATTCGAGATCTGCAAAGTCCACCGAATTAAGGAAGCCTATATATAAATTATAGGTGGTTGAAAATGGTGAATACACAATTAATTTTGCTGCTACTTTGTCGAGCTATGCATCGTTTTTAATGGTTTCTGTAATTCTGAATCCTTTAAGCCCATTCCAAGCAGTCGGCAGATAATAAGTTATTATATTATAGTTGAAAAATCTATTAGTTAAAAAAATTATATATCGAGTACAATTTAAGCGCTGTGATGGTCCTATTAGATCCAGTAGCATAGAAACTACCGAAGATTCATAGAAACTTTTTTTAAAACCTTTCTTCCAGTTCAACCTTCCTTAAGATATCCACCCGTAATTTGGGTGGACTCAGCACCTCTTCAATCTTACTACTGTTACAAAGTAAAAACGAAAATATCATGAAAGCACAATTTTTTCACCATATTTCTTTTTATCCTGAACTATGAGGGGTGATAAAATCTTATTGAAAAAATGGTGTAATTGGAATTAGTCATTTTGTCAACTTGAATGCTCATCATACATAGTAATAAAACCAATTTCTTTTTCATAATTACATACAATAAGAACACTTCAAACTTTTTATTTTCGATTTATATTCAGTCAATTTATCTCTGTTTTTATTCGCTCACTGTACTACTATGAGTTGTTCACTCACATTGCATTAAATTTACTTAAGCATATAATATATATTGATAAATGTAATGAGTTGATCAATTAGCCTTCTTATGAGAAAATTAATTTTGTAAGGAATCCATTCGGTTTTCTAAATGATTGCAGAGATGTAAAATCATTGTTTTATTTTGAAATCAGCGGAGAAACTAATTATTTTTCGCTTGATTTTTTAATAATTTAAAAAGAACAGCTGAAAAAATAAATAAGCTTTACAAAATGAACTAAATGAATGAACAATAAACATTGAGGGAAACGCACACTAGTGCTTTCTGGTAGTATGGAGCTCGAACTAAATTTTTCATTCATAAACTCGTATGTCAGATAGGCTTATTACATAGTGCGTGATTCTTAAAATTCCACTCCTTTTCTCTTCAATTTTACACCCCGAAGAGAAAATCAAAAATCTTCTTCGCCGTTAGGGGTTATAATGCCTAAAGGTTGACTTAACTTTCTTGATCGTACGTTAACGTTAAGTCGTTTTTCAGCCTTATCGGCACGCATATTGTACACTTTGCTTTATAATATATATTGATTTTTAACTCTTTATGAGACAATCTTTAACATTTTCACAACATGTGTCATATTCCCCTCTAATTAAAAGTAAATGTGTTAGATTGAGTGAATTCGTAGATGACATATATCTATTGTAAGGGTCGCTCCAATCTCACGTCAGGAAGGTTCACGTTTTGCACTTTTTCGGCCGTATACGGAAACCAGGAAGAAGTGAAAGCCGAACAGATATATTTAAGTAGCACTTGCTTTGCCGCCCTGTCGTGATTCTCCTTTCGTCGGATTCTTGTTTGATCCAGAGGGAGGGAAAAGGTCGCCGTATTTATTCAGGGAGGAGTTCGTTGTTGGAATAGATCAGGGTCTCGGCACGATTCCATTGTTACCGATGAGGTCTAAATAATTTACACCCGTGCTAAACCAAACTTGTAGGGTGTGGTTCGATTCTGTTTTCAAATCCGTGTATACATTTCTGGTTTCCCAAATGGATAGACTAATAAGGAATATATTTAGAAGACGTCCATGCAATTAATATTATTGACGAAAGAACGAATGGGTGTAGGAGAGTTTTATACCAAAAAAAAAAAGTAAGCATTAAAAACTGGGCGCGGGCTTGAAATAATTTTGTTTGCCATGTATTCATTCCAAAATTAAAACCTATGTTCAAACAAAGATTTTTCAGATTAAAAAATGCACTAGTTAGTTAACAAATTTCATATTGGATAAATGATGGTTGACCGGATTTTCAATATTGATGAGAATAGTCCGGGGTGGAGGTTCTATAAACTACAAAATAGTATAAAACTTTGTAGCCTACGTTTTGACCTAACAATGCAGATCTTCGTCAGGGCTAAATGAACAAGCCACAGACAAAAAAGTATGAATACATAGGACAAAGCATGTGAAATAATTAGATAAAATATAAATAAATGTCTGTAAACTTATAATGTTAAACAAATAATGTATATACACAAGATTTATTGACACTGGTATTATTGGTAGTGCTATAAGATGGTGTCAATTGCAATACAACATCTTGTGTATATACATTATATGTTTAACATTATAAGTTTACAGAAATTTATATTTTATCTAAATCGATCACATGCTCTGTCCTATGTATTCATAATTTTTTTTCCTGTGTCTTGTTCATTTAGCCCTGACGAAGACCTGCATTGTTGGGTCGAAACGTTGGCAACAATAAAATAGTTTTATACTATTATGTAGTTTATTGAACCTCTACCCAGGACTGTTATCATCAATATTAACAAATTTTAGTTTTACTTTTTTGTAGATATGTCGTTAAAAATATAAAACAAATAAAAATACTTTTACTTTTAAAAATAAAAATAATTTTACTTAAAATACTTTCATATTTCTATTTAGGGAGAAACACTTTATTATCAAAATATATGACAAAAGAATAGCTAAGAGCTAGTCTGTTCACACACAGACACACAGACACACACACACAGACCATTTCGCGGGACTTGGTCATTTCGACTCAGGGGACCCCAAAACGTGTATTTTCGTTGAAAACCGGAAGTCGAAATTTTTCACGATCGCAATACTTCCACTTACTATATATTTCATATATAGGTAAGTGAAAGTAAAAATCCAATTCTTTCCAACAACCTACTTCTTCAGCATCAAGAAATAAGAAATATATTATTGTTTTCATAAGTAATTTAGTTTTTTAATTTTCTAATATTTAACTAATAATACATATATTTTCCTCCTTTATATTTATATTTAGAAATGGATTAGATTCAGAAATGGATTGCTGTGTCACTAAGTAGGAGTAGTACATATATATTTTTGCCTACATTGATATTGTGATTTAAAAAAAAATATTATGAATTTCATTCAAGTTTACTGAAAATGCATTCATCATTCCTTTTTTTGAAAACTACTAGGTTTTACTTGTTTTATACAAAGTAGATATAAAAAGAAAAATCCAGTATCTTCAAAAACGAGTTCTATTATTAATGTTCACTAATATTAGTTTTTTTTACTAAGTATTATAAAAATTTATTATTAGCTCGGTGAGAGTGAGAGGATGTATGGTTCGTTTACCTTCTGATAATATCGGATCTTATGAAGGGAAGAGGATATTGGAAATAAATCTGGAAGATTAACTTCCAACCAAATTGCAAGATCTCTCTCCTCGAAATTTATCGGCGGGATCGCTATGTGGACCTCATCGTATATATGAGGCCTGGATTCCAACATAATCTATTATTTCTCTTCGGGACAGATCCACTTGTTTCTAATAAAATTAGCAAACTATCAAACAAAAGAATAACAATTCTTACTCTATTAACAATAATTTATTAATTATACCTTGGAAAAAAAAGGAATAAAAAATATATATATATATATATATATATATATAATCTATTCACAGAAAAAACAAATTATATTCAAAATCATACCAAAAAGGTTCTATAAACGTCCATTTCCGTATCCTTTCAATTAATACCGGCTTTAATGTTTTTATTTTTAATGAAGATCTCTTTTAGAGATTAATTTACTTTACAACTTTTTTTCTTAATTTACTTACAAAAGATCATTAGACTTTAATTGAGTTAGTTTGAAAGCTAAGATTTTCCAGTCCTCAATAATATTTGGCCTTTTTAGAATTTTTAGATATACATAAAATGTAAGTGTATTTTAGCATATGACACTGATATTATTGTAATATTTATTAAAAGACCATCAATCATACGATTGAGAAATTATTTATGTAAGTTATATTTAGTTCAGCTTATCTTAATTATTAAACTAGGGATTTGATCATTAAATGTTAATGGATATAAAAATTAATGTACAGGTTTTGAGAATGTGGAAACAGCCCCGAAACGTCAGCATGCTATGTTGTAAATGAATATTTATGGTGAAAAAGGAAAATTCTTATGCTAATTTATTATCAATTAGAATTTTTAGATGAAAAAAAGAATAAGAGAGTCGAAAAAGAACGAAAAGTTAAACAGAAGAGTCGAATATTCTAATTTCGAATTTATATGACAAGCTTATATATAATTCGAAAATGGCTGATGGGATTTGAACCCCAGTTCCAGTTATTGTGAGGTTCATTTTAATAATAATTACATTTATCAAAATTAACTTGATTTATTATTTTTTACTAATTAATCATCATAATTAGTTCACTTTGTTAATTAATTAATCCTATCATCCATTGTTTAATTATATATAAGCTTGTCATATGAATATGATTGAAAATAATTCATTAAAAATGAACGAATTTATTAAATAGAAGTTGATAACATTAATTACGAATCATTTTTTTTTTGTTACTTTTACAATCTATAACTTCCCCAAACTTTTGATCATAACTAAAAAACAGTTTGGGAAATATAGACATATCAACTACAATGCATTTCCCGTAACAGTCACAGGAGTAACAGTTAATGGAATTCGATGAAAAAAGGTAGAAACATCTGGGTCATCAAAATGTAAAATACGCCATTTTTAAATATTCATATTTACCAATTTTAAAATATGAAAATTTTCATCTTCACGTATGAATACTATGAGTTCAAGAAGCAAAGAGTGTTTTCATTTATTTCTTTTGTCATTTAATTACTTTTAATTTGTTCAACCATTAAAGAAGTTATATCATTAATTTTATTTGGTACGCATTTCCATAATCAATTGTCTTCGGTATATTATTATTATCGAATACTGATTTTGTCGTACGGTGGTTAATCTGACAAATCTATTGTCAGATTAATGTGATGATTATTCATCATAAAAATTATGACTGTAAAGAATCATGCCTATTTGTCATACAATTTCACTCTGTTATAACTCTTTACCTTTCGTATCCTTTTGCATACCCATTATAAGAATGTTTTTTAGTCTTCCCTCACGAAGAGCAACACTGACAAGTGTTTAGAATAGCAAAGATCGGGCCATCCGTATCTTCGGAAGATGTCCAGAGGATCCACTTTCCAAAGAAGCTCTTCCTCATTAGTGAAGGCAAACACACTCGGCGAAGAACCATCGGTTCCGATGACTCTTGAGAAATATGAAGCGAGCGGTCACGAAACTGCAATCCCGAAGCAGTTACCGATTGTTTGCCGAGAACTCTTCCTTCCTATCGATGTTTTCGCTTTCACTTATCGATTGTAAAGAGAGCACGTAATCGAATTGTGGAATACTCACGAAGTCCAGCGAGGATGGCATCCGTTTCTGGTATCGCTCGTGGACACTCCAGTGTCTTCTTCGATAAAAAAAAAACAATAATTGAACTTCCTTTTATTTCCGTTCCTCGTGTAACGAATCCTATTGCAATGTTGTCAACGGGAAATACCGGACAAGCAGTATTGATATAAAAAAAAAAAAACGCATCTATATTGTGACGACAATTTATATGTTTGTAAGAACCTGCCTAAAAAACAAATATTATTTGAATGTCAAGTTCAAATATTTCAACTATTCTCTTCAGTGGTCAGTGAAAAATCAAGTAATGTTGAATTAAAACCTCGAGCTCTTCAGTGAAAAACTTAATTTCTTTTTTTATTCTCAACTTACGTAAAGTGATTCTTAAACTCTCATTCAGAACGGATGTATAAGTATTATCTAAATAAAGGCAAAAGCTGTTCGAAATAGTGTCGAATTTTAACCCCTACTTCGTTTGTGTAGATAATAAGTGAAATCAAAGACATTTTGTTTGGTTGTTTTAACGTTACTCTATGCTACTAAGGCTAATCGGAAGATGCTTCAGTGGGAGTCATAAATGTTGCCTATCCAGGTATAATTAGGATAGGGATCCTTAACGAGTACCTGGCTTCGTACAGGTATAGGTAATCAAAGAAATTAATGAACGATAAAAATTAATTAAATCCTGATTGTGTTAATTAGAAAATGAATTAGCGTGATTCAAACTAATATTTTTTTTTTCTTTTGCTTTTGTCTCTTACTGAACAGAATGGCTAGCTCACCATATTTTTTCATGTACGAATTTCTTTTCAATTTGTTAAAAAAAGAAATCTGTGATTATGGAAAAATATATCTGTCTGAATCAATCGATATCAATTACTTTAATGAGACAAAATTGGTGGGCATTACTAAAGCATAAATTTATACTACCAACGAACGATCTTATCATACCGGATTATATCTTGAAAATGAGATCTGACCCTTAACTATTTCGATTATAAAAAATCTCTGTAATCTGATAATAGAATATTTGACATCTTCTAGTAGTAGTCAAAAGTCGGCCTAGTCCATAGTTTCGAACCAATTTCGATCCTAAGTATCTAATTTATCCAAGTATATCAATTTTTTTTTATTTTTCTAAACTAAGCATTGTCAAGAAAGGACCTTCGTAACAATATTGATCCTAGTATAAAGGATATTGTGTTATCTGAGCCATATTGTCCAGTCTATTATTCGGACCTAACACGAACACAGGAGCCCAAAGGATTTCAATCGTACAGTTTTCGATACTGGAGTCCAATCGATTTCCTGACAGGAAACACCTGCAGATGGTCGGCACACTCACTTTCCTTACAATCCTACAGCACAATCAGTAAGGAGGAAAATACGACCGGACTCAAGTAGGTTTTCACTATTTTCAACATTTGAGGAATGCTAAAAGGAATTTTTGTAACTTTTTAAAAAAAGCAAATAAATAAATAAACAGGATTTAAAATTAAAAATATGAAAATCGATGTATTTATTTTTATTTTTTTAGGTATCATAATTTGACGCACGGGTGGATCTAGTAGAGAAGTAAATAAAAATTGTTTTTTATTAAAATTCTTTGAATCTTGAAAAGTAAGTAACGAATCTTTCTTATAAAACATACAATATTACTGATTTGGTTACATTCCAATAATATTTAAATAAACAGAGAGCCATCGTGTTCCAAGGTTTTACAGTCATCATTGACTAATCTACTTGATATTATCAACAAACAAATAGATCAATTTTCACAAAATTTACTTATTGTTAATTAAAAAAAAATATATATTTTTTAAATTAATATAGTTGGACTATTTTTTTTTAAATTATCTGCTTGAAAACATAATTAGATAACTGCATAATATTTTTAAATAAGTTATTATTGAGATTGGAATCTCAATAATAACTTAATAATCTAGCTAATAATCTTAACAGAATTGATATACACAAAGTGTAAGTAAGAATTTTGCTGGATCAAGTACTTAGTAGGAAAGTCTTCATGAAATTCAAAATAGATTTAATCTAGAAACAGAAATGGACAGAGAACTAAAGCCCATTCAAGTTGCAGCACATTGGTACCCATACAACGTGAGTTGCGCAACAAAGCCCGCGCATCCAATCGGAAACTTCTGCGCCAGATTATTATCAAATAGGAATCTCTGTAATTGGAAGACATTCTTCGAAAACGAGATGGAAGCAGTGGCGAAACTGCTATGAATCAAAAAGGGTTGGGTGTAAGGTGTGGTGCCTAAATGTCAACGGGATGATTTTTAAATAAGATCACATTTTAATACAAATTAAGAAATAAGAAAGCTGGATTCTGTTGTTATTTTATCTTTTTTTTTTTTTATTGTTCATATCGGGCATATGTTTCATTATATTTTAATTATCCACCCATTTCTTAGTGTAAGAGGTATCCTTATATATATATATATATATATATATATATATATATATATATATATATATGTATATATTGTAATAGAGATATTATAATTACCTTTTTTGTTGCTATTCCTACCATAAAAAAAAAAAAAAAAAATCATAAGGCACGAATCACTGCTGGTAACAAGTCTCTTTGTGGGGTGGTGAAGTTGCGTCCTGATTGGTGCTAGTGAGAGAGATTTGAGAAGATAGGAAAAAAGAGTTCAAATGAAAATGTTTGGGAAAATATCAGATAATCATGAGTACAAGGTAAGGAAGAATTCCGAACTATCGGAGTTATTTGCAGACCGGGACATTGTGAAAAGATAAGAAGATTAGGATGCCTTCGTTAAGATTTCCAACTGTATCCGACAAATGCCGTAGGGTCATCCAAGAGGATCATGTAAGAGAATTAGACTATCTAAGCGATGGCTGGATGACCTGGGAGGTAAACTGCAACAGCTCAATATACGAGTATGACGATATCGTATCAAAGCGTTTGGATAGTGTGGCTGACTATTTACGATTATATATAAGGAGCAGTGATTGAACGAGGAAGTCGAAGTCTATCTCTTGACAGTGAAGTTCAAGTCATATGATTGTGTGATATAACGTTATCAATTTTGTAACCTGCTCAAATATTTAAGTTTTATTAATTCGTTGGCATTGTGATAACTGTATATTTCTGTTAATAAATATTCTTTAACCCACATAAGTGTTACAATATATATTAATTTTAAACAATCGAATTTAACATCATCATATATATTATTTCTCAGACTTTTTTTTGTCGGTACGCCATAACTTCCTTAATACTTAGTTAACGATCCATAAGTATCGTAAGTCAACGAAACCGATACGTTTATTTCAGTACATGGCGTTTTCCAAGGTGCGCTCTTTCAGTGACATCTATGCCTGTGTAAAACAACCCACCAACAAACACTTACAGATGACCATATCGTAAATACTATGTAAATAACTTAAACCTATGTTTCAAAAATAAATAATCTACAATTTAAACACATCTATTCTTTACATCAACCCTCACCTATGCCCATGACGCACTAAATACACTCTATACGATAGAAAATATGCGGTCTTTACTTTAATTAAGTAGGATTTAAATAGGTTAGAGTGCTAATGTTTCGCACGGGTCAGCTAGTTACTTATTATTCTGATATAATTAATGAAAAGCAAAAAGTATATGTGAAATATTATAGTAAAAAACATAAAATAGATCAATCTTTATAGTTGGAGGCACATACTAAGATCGGAAAAAATAAAATAGATAGCCTGAAAACATTTCCCCCAACTTAAATATTAATAATTTTACTTTTAGCTCTAATGTTATTTTCCTGTACAGTTTTACTTGCGGTCAAACTCATGGTTAAAACAAGAATGTTCCAAGTTATTTTATGTTGAACCTTATACGAAGGGTATAAATTGAAAACAAAACAAATGTTTTGATATTTAAAAAAATGATTTAAATATTGACACGATTAGCTGCAAGACACCACAGTTATGTAAGGACCGTATAACAGCTGCAAATGACCGGTTTAGTCGAAATCGGGCAATCAACTTTCATTTGAAGGTTCGTTACCAGATCCTCAGCCGGGCATCTGATCTTCTTCGGACAGCAACGGACGTAACTCGAGGAGGGCTTTAATTTCAAGCTCGAGCAATCCGATAACCTGTGTTTAGTCCATCCCAGTCCGCGGCAGTCATTTCGGCAAAGGTCACCAGCACATCTCGGTGCTTACCAGGGCGTGGCGGGGCTGTTAGCTCTCATTACGAAAGAGGTTTTTATAATTTGCGGCCTGGTAATTCCAGCTAATGTCAAAATGGAATTGGCGTGATTTACTGAAATTGGCAAAAAGTCTTTCCTTGTAAAAGAAAGAATTAAGAAGAAAAAAAATTAATTTATTTTAAAGTAAGTATTTTTTTAATTTAAACTAAGGAGTTTATTTCTTTAAATTTTAGATTATTATAACCCTTTTTATATTATTTAGGATTGTTCTTTCTAGTCCAAAAAAAGTAAAACTAACTCTAACTCATGGGAAGTACATCATCCATTACTTTGGTTGCAGGCTCTAGCGCGCTTCCTCATTGCCAGCAGTGACATTCTCTAGCGTGTTTTTCATCAGAAAAACTTCTTTTAGACTCAAAAGGTGAATTGCAATTGTATCATGGGTTACACCACTTAAAAGCTAACTCAATGCCGCAGTTTATAGGAAATTTGACAGCTTCTAGGGTGCACCAGTTGGGAGTGGGAAATTTTCAAAAACTATTAAAAATTTAAGTTTTAATAAATGTTTTGTGTTTAGCGCGATAAAAGTCCCACTGAAAGGGAATTAAAAATGCCTAGACCCATTTCATCTTTTAGAAAATTTAATGCTGATTAAGAAAATATCATCGTTTTTCTTTCTACGCTAAAAAAATCTATCTCCTCAACAGATTGAGATAGGAAACTAGTTTCTTCGCCATTCTTCCCTTTTAACATGCAGTATTACCCAATTTTTTTTTTTTTTTTTTTTTTTACACTACGTCTGGGACACCCAGTATACAGCAATTTTTGGATATTTTTAATGCTATAATTAATACATTAAATTGTGTAAAAAGGAATCGTAAATTGGGAGTGTTAAAAATATATTTAATATCTTATATTAATTTAATCATTATTATGGGTAACCACCTTGTTTTTAAATTATTCATATGTAATATCAGTTTGTTGAGTATATTTTAAGGTATTAGCTGCTTGAAGTTTAAAGGATGGTGTTGGTTCATTAGTCCAAACAGGCACGTAACTTTCAGAACCCGAGTCAATCAATCCCATTTAAAATTAAAAGAATTGTTGGATTCTAAATCCATCCAGAGGTCAGTGTTTGGTAGTGACATAGGAATACCTATGATGATACCTATAATAGTTTTTTTAATGGGAGCTCGTTTTCTTTTTTTAATGAATTTTAATTTAGATATTCGAAAAAAATTTATCTATAAAAAATCTTACCGATCATTATTAAGGCATACAGTTTAAGATGATAAAGCACTAATAATAAAATTAATTATAAGATTTACATATCAATAACAAACCTATACGGTCTCAAAGTCAATCAACATTTGAATGGATTTTGTTTTCATATTTTATCGATCATTTGTTGTTACAATAAGCCTGATTGTTTCAATGAAACACTAATGTACACCGATCATTAAGGATTTTTTGGCAAAGAAACAGGAGGGCGCTTGTTCGGTAAATTTCAGTAAAGTAAATTAAATTATAGAGTAAAGTAAATAGAGTAAAGAGTAAAGTAAATTATAGATATACACTCTTCCACTAAAAAACCTGACACATTTTTATTTTTTAAAGATCAATCACAAGGGAATTGTTTTGTTTTTTTCACTGAAGTAATCCCTTCAAGATTAATAGGGCAAGAGTTATTACTATTTTGTACGTGATTATCATTTAAAAGTATTTTTATATGAGTGAATTTAGTTTAAATAACTTATAAAAAAAGAATCATGATACAAATTAAAATAAAAATATGTAGGTCCGTTGTTTTTTGGTTTTGTTTTTCTTTTTTTGACTGACTTTTTTTTTGGTCACTAGCGTTATTCGGGTTTGGCAAGGGGTGATTAGTCGCAACCGCACAACTGTCCAGCTCTATACTTCGGAAATCCAGAAATTCGTGTAAGCATCTCAATTAATTGTTTGCTAATAAATACCAAAAATCAAAAATGTAAATTTTAGGGTAATGGAAAATGCTAGCAACTATTTTAATTACAAAAATCTGATCCAAACCAGTTAAAAAAAGTTAAATTTAGCCCATAGATTGGTTAAGGCATTCAAATCAAAATTATTAGGTACTTAAGGAATCATCATACTTTCCGTATCTCCAACTATAAGAGTAATAGTTCATTTCTTTTTTTTTCTTAGAACAATGTTACATCCAGAAATTAATCCCATTAAAGTTTTGCATAATAAAATGTTTTCTTCTTTTCTTTTAACTAACCAAAGCATGCCTATTTTGTTAATATTGTAGTTTTACGGTAGGTTTTATACATTAGCGTTTCGGATAACTTATTTTTAAATCACGAATGTAGTGAAAAGGTGTTTGTACATGTAATCTGTTAGCCACAGCCGGACCTCCCGTATAGTAAGTGATATCATTAACCGCTCCGTTAGCTTCAGCTATAGATATGGATAATATTATAAGATAATATCAGAACTACTTTCAACTTCATAATTGGATCTAAGTTACTTTCTTCCATCTTTCCCCGCTGAATTTTTATTCCAAGAACAACTGTTCTATTAGTAGAAAATAGCTTTCTAAACATAAAGCGGAAATAATTTTAGTCGTATATGATAACTAAAATGATTCAGAAAATGTATTAATTGCTTCGGAATATCAAGTGGAGGTTTCATTAGGACAGCCACCGCCCTCTGAAGTTAAGATAATTAAAAATATAAAAACCAATATAAATAAAAAATTAATTCATATGCAAGGTTAATTAACAATAAAACTCGGTTACTATCGTTTTGTAATAAACTAATTAGGAAATAAGGATTCCCGAAAAACTTTGCTATTCCTTCTCCAGCCTATGTCACCCCTCTTCCAACCCCTTAAGTTTGAGCTGGCTTCACCATTGATTAATTGACTTGCACTGAACTTCGCTATAGTCTGATTAATCTTGTGAGTAATCATCAATCAGGAATATTAACTAATCCCTTTGACCTGTTGTTCAGTATCTATCTATGCAGGACAGCTTCCTTCACTGAGCATAAGAAAATACTATTTTATCCATTATTTTTTAATTTTTTTTTTTTAATTTTATCTTTTTATATTTGTAATGTTCGTAGGAAATTAACAAAGCAATAGAAAAAAAATTGTCCTGTAGGGCCGAATTTTATTCTTATATGGCAAAATAGTTTGTTAATAAAATTTCAGTATGGTTCTAAAAATTATTAAGTTATTATTCTAGATATCAAGATTTTTACTTATTTTATTTTTACTTAGATTTTGTATTAACAATAGATGATATTGTTAAATCTTAATAATTATTATTTAAACAAGGACATGTGTATGTTACACATAAAATATTCTCGACAAACTGATTATTGCGGAATCTTAAAAATATACTACAGATACCCCTGGAAGTTGGACCAGAAGCCGTTGAGTCAATACAGATATTATAGAAATTTTGGGAGCGATTTCTAAATAAAAAAAAAATAAAAAACTGAATACATAAACAGTTCCTCACATATGTGAATATACAACTAATGAAAAAAATATTTCATAGTGTTCTTTAAACAAAACTCTTTCAAATTTTTTCAAGACTTGATAAAAATGGACTTATTTTAAAGAAGAGCCAAATAGGCATCTATGCTATCTTTTATATTATGCAAATTAAAGTCATTTACAAATTGGAGTAATTTTATTGTGCGAGAAAAATATTTTATTTTTTTTCATTTCATTCTTATATCCGCGCCTGTGTCAGCAATAGATAGACAATCAGCAGATTCGATGGCCGTATACAAATGCAGATGATGACATGCCAGGCATGGGGAATGATGGCACCCAACAGTACGAGATCGTACCTCTTCCCTGGCTTGATTCAGTTATTTAGGTCGGTTAAAGAAGGAGATCTCTCATCCAACGCCTTTTTAATCTCCTTCTTACATTCATGGGCAATTCATCTGTGGCCATATCTCTTATTAGTAGGTTTATATGTCCGTGTAGGTTAGTGTGGAAACGTTTATAAAGAGTCTTGATGTGCTGGTCGACTGTTGTCATGTGGAAGTCAGTATGTAAAGTTTCATTAGTCACGTACCAAGGTGCTTTTGAAATGAGTCGTAGTAATTTTGACTGAAAGGTCTGAAGTTTTTGTAAATGTATTTTTTTAGCAATCCCGTAAATCTGTGAACAGTATATCCATATAGGTTTAAGTAAGTATGTGTATGTATTTAGTTTTTGTCTCAGTCTTAATTTTGAGGATTTAAAAAAAAAGTGGGAAAAGTAGCTTTAGTCGTTTGCTTAGAGTTTTCCTTTTCATAAAAGGAATATTAACATGAAAATATTTTAGTTTTATTATTACAAAAAACAAAATTTTCAATTTTCATTTTATTTTTTAAATTATTTTTCAATTTTTTTTTTTTTAGAAACTCTCTTTGATTTAAAGGACTTAGGTTTGAACTACAAAACGACTTAGGATTTTTAAGATTCGTAAATATTTGGAGGAGATAGAAAACTTTGAATATTGAGTGATTTCGGGCTGCTCGGAAACTTCTGGAAATGGCTGTACAAATATGGTTTAAATCGGTTTTTGTAGGAATGGAACTACATGACGAAAAAAATTTAACTCAATTTGTGATCTAAAAAAATTCTGTTTATCCCACCGCTCCTCGTATTAGCAAAGAATATAATTCGCGTCATTATAAAAAATTAAGAGATAAATGCTTATAAAAATAAATAACGTTGGATTTAAAAATATAAATATATATAATCTACATGAATACAAAATAAAGGCTAATTAAATACAAAATAAATACGTACAGAATAAACCCTGAAGACTTTGGTCACGAACTATCCTTTCATGTCTGAGCGCAGCTGCAAAACGTGATGCTCTTAGAGAAGGAATTCACTCAGAAAAAGGTACAAATAGTCTGAATCTTTTGCCTGAAACTAATTTTGTTGGTACTGCTATTATTATTTGAACAACTAGAAGTTAGTTTAATGGAAGTAGAAAAAGCTAAATATGAACACTAAAAGAAAACTGGCTGCCTTAAAAAAATAGAAATGAAAACGAGAATAAGAGTATCTATCAATACAGGGACCTTAGAACCATTAAGATTGTAACCATAATGATTTTTGTTTTGGATAATCTAAAAAAAAAAAATCTAAATAAAACCGAATATAACATTTTATCTGGGATTTAAAACATCATTTCGTGGTTGACCCTAAGTAAAAGAAAATCGTCCTGATTATTATTTTTTAATAAAAATTTTACTATTTCAATGTTTCTCAATTAATGCTTTTTTAAATCATAAGTATAATTTTTTTTAATATTCTTCATGATATATTTTACTGTTGCATTAGTAGACATTAGAAATTTTGGTATACAAAAATTTAAATAAATAAAATCTGCCTTGGTGGAGTAAGAAGTGTTTACCAGTAGTACGACAAGTAGCTGTATGTTAACATTCTTAAGTGAAAAATGGAATAGAAAAGTACTTAATTTGAACAAAACGCCTAAATATAAAATTATAATCTATCTTCTAAAAGAATATTTTTATTTTATAATCCTTTTTTTTCAACATAGTATTATTATTTAATTAACACCTTATCATTCATTGGGTAATTATTATTTTTAATCAAACCAAATATCGTAATAAATTTTAATTGATAAATCAGGCATGAATTTTAAATTTAAAATCTAATAAAATATAATGTATAATATATATATAATATATATCTGTTATATGATTTTTTAGAAAATATAATTACCTATCGATTTCAACACTTACTTAATTACTAACACCTTGTCTAAAATTAACACAATTCATTCATTTAGATTTATTTCAGTTCCACTATTCTGAACGTATTAATATCATTCGTGTTATATATAAGTGCCAGGAAATTTATAGTATATAAGGTTTCGATTTAATATCATTGCGGCGTAATAACTGAGGATTTTCTGCCATCAGTTGAAGACTATATTACACAATGATGACATTTCCCCACGAGGAGTCAAGGAAACAATCATATCACTCTAGGAAACGAATCAGTAATATGAAACGTTGCAAGACAAACGAAGACATAAATGTTCCTTCCTCTATCAATAAGCAAAACGAAAATTGTTAAGTTATTATTGGCATACTTAACTACGCTTTACCAACCTCTCCAGGGTTAATAAGCATGATCTACTGACAAATTGATCAACAAGTTCAGTTTTACCGTAAAAAAAAAAAAAAAAAAAAAAAAAAAAATCATCAGTGATTATTGAATCAGCGTTAGTTTAAATAAATATAAAAAACTTAAATATTTTAAATATTTTTTTTTATTTCTTACTATGACAGGTAGGTTATTCGATGCATATCTGTATTTTTCTATTCAATTACTCTTTACACGATAACTTAATATGAATAAAAATGTACCACTGATGACTTACATTAAACGAATGTTGTTAAATTCCATGAAGGAGACGTGCATATTCTATTAAAATCGGTATATGTACCCGGAAACTTACGTAATATTTTTACTTTGTGCCCTTTCTGATTCCATATAAGCTTTGGATAGTATGTCAGTGTCGAGATTTAAAAAATTTGGAAGATTTGTTAAGTTTTTAGAGATTCGGCTCCCGGTACTAAAATTGCGAACGAATATTGATACTATTGATTGCCATTATCTAAGAAACGCGACGCTCATTTTACTGGGCATTAAAGGAACTATTACCTATGAAAACAACTTATAATTTTTACTTTTCTAGTGAAAACTCACATGAGAACTATGAAAAAGACTCGGGGACAGATTCTCAAGAGACTCTGAAATATGGGTTCCCGTTAAAACAATGGATTAGCCCATTCTAAAACGGAATGCACGGGCAATTAGAGAAAACCGATCTGGCTACAATCTCATTGTTTCCCAATATCTCCTCTATGGATCAAAAAACAAGCTATTTCCCAGTTTTGGCAGAAAATATCTCTATTTCTGTTGAGAAAATCCGATTTTAGACCTGAAATTAAGAACGAAAATGCTATTATTTAAACTATTTTTCGATTAAATAAAGAATAAAAAAAAGGGAATATGGCTGCGTCTACCGCAACAATTTCTATATTTTTTTACGATGTCCCCAATGGCTCAATATAGCCATATTTTTTTAATATGCAATCCGAAATTAATATTTTGGTGAATATTTGATCTTTCTTGTATTAAGCAATAGTATTATTTATTTTTGAATGAAATTAACAAAATTACATTAAATTTCTCTAGGACAAAATACTCTAGAGAATCCAACCTCATCTGAGGTTGGATAGCGACTAATTTATTTGTTTTCTGTAAACTCATTGGAAAAAAGTTTCTGTTAACACTGTTGTAATACAAATAAAGGTTAACAGAAATGGAATTTTCAGAAAATCAGAATCAGAAAAAATTGACATTGGCCCATTTAGTTAACCAAAGGACTGATTTTGATAATTCTTTCCTTTTGAAAAATTTGGAGTTTGAAACAGCAATTGTCGTACTCATTATTTTTTAAAATTATAGGAAAACTTCAAAGTCAGGCATGGATCACTTTCATACTGCTTTTTTACCTTTTTAACGGTGTTCCTCATATCTAAAAGCTAGCGCCTTACAATTGTTAATAAGCAATATCTTGACTATACAACACAGTTCATATCTCATTATTTTCTGTAGAAATTTTGATATAACTTGATATAATGACTGTGATTTTGGTGAAACACTTAGTAGGTCAAACGAGTTATTTTACTTGTTTAAACTATAAATGTTTGAATTATTATCTAATTCTTCAATTAGTAAATAGTTTGGAATGTATAATTCTGTCATGCATTGTTTTATTTTAACATAGTGTTCTTACAGTGATGATAATTAATCAAATAATTTAATAAATCTAATCTATATAAATAAAGATGAAATTATGTTTGTTTGTTCTTTATAGAAATCCATACCGTTTGTCCTAAATTCTCCAAATTTCTCTCAGAGGTTCTTTGATATGAGGTGCAAACACCTGTCCATATTATTATAGCCAATCTATGGATATATTCTTTAATGTTATAAAAATTGTTTTGATCTCGCTTTACATTTGTTTTTACGAAATCGACCGTTTGAGTCCATAAAATTCTCACTTCATAGATTTAAAAAATGAAAATATCCGGGTAAACCGATTAGTACGCGTGTTGGTCTCAAGATCAAGAAAACAATTTTACTGTAGTTTTTATTACTCTAATTATCCATCTTAGATTAGGTTTTCCATGGAGTATGTTAGGTAAATGATTTTAAAAAAAATATCCCTCATCAGAGAATTTCTGGACCCGTTATTGAGTTAAACTAATAGAGACACTTCAATCTGAATAAGTACTTCGGCTTAAGCTGACATTTGAATTAAATACAAAATTGGCATCGTAAAATTCAACTCATTAAGATTAAGGTAAAATGTAAAAAAAAAATCACATCATGGAATCAACCAATCTTAAAATACACCATGATATGAATGATGCCATACGTTCAACGAACATTGATATATGCCCTTGCCTTCATATCATCACTACAATCATTTACCAACCAATGCCTCACCCCTCTGAAAACCTGAAGTGAGAGATTTAAACCTCCTCTCGTAATTAATGACTCGGCGTATTGATGGTGGGATTTCTGGCCCCGCGTTAGCTCTAACACAATGCCAGCTGGTAATTGATTGTTAAGTCTGGGCCATCATTGGGTGGGTAGCACCTCAGCCCTTACTGTGAGCGATTGCAGGAGCAGTAATCACCGCTGTCCAACTAAGATAAATAAATGTAGATATTCCTGAGAAAATATGAATGAATGAATGTATAAATTACCCACTGTATGAATCATACTTTCTTAATACCATCGAAAGAGCTATACAGTTCAAAGGAATAGACATTAAATAAATGTTAACGCAAACTAATAATCTCCAGCATTAGAAAACCATGTCAATTTTTTTTATTTAATTGAATTTAATACTATGGATTTATAATACATAACATTATAAATGCGTTCAATTACTTATCTAAAAATGTTCAGTAAGGTGTCGATAAGCAACGTAAATATGTAACGAAAAAAAAATGAACATTTTTTTTATTTGATGTTCAAAGTCGCTTCGACTGCCCAGGCCATTAGCGACGACTTCTCTTCTTAAATGTAGGACATTAATTTTGTGCTACTGAGGTACTTCAGGGTTTTTTCAATTCCGTTGTTTCCTTTATGTATGGATAAGAAGTTGTAATATTGAAGTCGCGGCGTGCCTTCCAGTATTTTTGACACTGAAAAAGGTGTTCCACTGTAAGAGGAGTATTACCGCAAATTTTACAAGTAGGCCGGTGAAGTCCAATAAGCAGGTGGATGTGAGTCAGCTTCGTGTGACCAATTCTTAGCCTGGTTATTATGGCTGCTTCCTTTAGAGTTAGGTTCTTTGGAGGCAGCCAGGCATGGTTATCTTCTTTGATCGGACGAAGGTGATTACGTGTATTTTGCAACTCTTCGTTCCATTCTACCTTTATTTTGGTTTTCACCTGTTTCGCCCACTCGGAAGGAAATATTAATTTTAGATAAGGGGGGTTTGAGCTCTTGGCTGCGTCTTTTGCCACTGATGGTGACAAGGAACATTGTGAAATCCAATTATTAATTTTAATTCAATTAAAATATTGGACCTGGTGTTTTTACCTCTAAGGAACAAAATGAAATTAAACTGTACAATAAATTAACCTGTACTACATTCAATGAAGGGTCTTGGGTGCAGTACTGTTTAAGGAAGCACTGTTATCTTGTCCAGCAGTCGTACAAGGATTATAAATAAATACACTTATCCCAGTAAATTTTTGTGAATTGCACTTTATTTTACTTTATTTTATTTCCTCCCTACCATGCCTCACGGGCAATACGGGAATTGCACTACTTTAAGTAATATTTCTCCATTGTCTTTTAAATTTCCGGTGTTCTATTCCTCCCCCCCCCCTCTGGGAACGTCCCTGGTTTCACTCCTAAACATTTTTTTTAATAATTTGTCTACTCCTTTAAGGAATTTTCAAATAATCATGTAGAACTCTAACGAATGCGTTAATTGGAATTAAAACTGAGACATATTATGAAAACTCTCTCAGCTAGTAACAATTGTATGTTTGCTTCCATTAGTATATACGCCATCTATTGAAGCAGGAAATGTCAGTTTGATCGCAACGAGAGCAAACCACGGTGTCACTGGAACAGGAAGCCTTCTCTATTCATAACATACACGCGCGTCTGTATCTGTTATCCTGTCTAAAAACTAGAATAACTAAAATTTTATTTGATTTCACAAAGTGTTTACTTGTAGGTTATGAGATCGGTAGTTTAGTCAAGATATCATTGGAAAGCTACCGCCAAGGGGAAACAAACAAATGAAGTCGGATAACAGAGCGGAATGTAATATCACATTGCATTTCAAAGCGATCTAACTGATATCATTGCTAAATCACTGTTATTCTGCGAAATGTAATCACGGGGAAGGTAGCTGTTATACCGATTGGATGCTCTGCTATCGATACATGGAGGAAAGTCCGGTTGCTTTCTCTGGAACCAGTTATAATCGATAATGTTTCTAAAAAAAATAGTGGAGAGGAAGTGAAATATTACTTTTGAGGAGCATAACGTAAAGTTTCTGGCAGAGAAATTCCATATCCCATTGATGCGTAGAAGAAACACCTACATTATAATTACACATTAGCAATGGTACTTAATATCCATCAGGCCAAGTTTCTGATCATGATATCATTATCAGAGATTCACTCATACAAGTTATATTGAAATCGAATGAATAGAAATTTGAGATCGTTCTATGAAAGCGGATTCGAGACAGTGAAAAAATATCGTGAAGCTCTAGACAATCAGTGGTAAATTAGGTCTCATTTACTGCACACTCTAAGAAATAAGAAAGAGTTAAAGCATGAATGAGATCAATATAATAGGAATTTATTCTCTTTTTCTTAAAATATTATCTTCATAAATTTGCTGTATTTTTTTTTAAAATTAGTTACTGGCAATCCACAGGGAGGGTAATGTTTGGTTATATATGCATACTGACTAGTGTATTTGCACTACTGTTTGAAGGAATTCTATTTTTAATAAGAGAAACATGGTATATTAATTTAAAACCTTCGTGTTCCTTTCTACTAAGTTTATGTTGTTAATATCCTATTATAATAAGCCATAATCAATAAAAAATGTTATGGCAGTACTGAAAGAAAGATAGTTATTTCAGAGCTTCATTTACTGCAGCCTATGAATTAAAGTTAGTGGGATTGATAAAAAATAATAATAAATATATGAGTGGAGTACGATTTCCAAAGAAGCACAATCGGCCATTTTTCACGACTCAGCCCATCCTAAAAGACGTCTTAGGGTTACTCTTTTAAAAATAATACGCTACCGTGGTTTGAAAAGGTTTTGTGAGTCATTTTTGGCTGAATTATAATATTTTTGTGTTTCCGACTCACTTTCTATTTATTTTTATTGTTTTTCTCAATTTCATTTATACTCGTATTTGATAGAAAAATATTATTTATTTATACATTATTTAGACATATTTTAACAAAGAAAATATTTTTCTTTTTACAAAATCATCTTAACATGTTAAATAAATACCGATTTCGGAAAAAAGTACTAATTTAAAATTTGTATTTACCAAGGACAAAATGTTGTTAAACTCACACGTCATGAAGTGAAAATTAGAAAAAAATTCCGATTTTCATCGCAATCCATTATTTCCTTTGAGGGGAATAAGTTTGATAAAATTTGCGATATTTTATTTCATTAGATGTATTGTCATTGCCATTTAAATGGGGAGAATGAAACATAGATATATCCCAAACCAGGTCATTAATTCCTTTATTTTATCTTCAACTACAATGATTCGTTATATTCATTTTAATACTATATGAATGCAAATTTATTTTCAATATAATTGAGCTCGTAGCCTCAAAAAATCAACGGTAATATTTATTACTTTTAGAACATTTTATGTTAAAATATTTTACAACTTATAGATTATAAGATATCTTTAATGCCGGGAAGGATCTTTGTCTCATCCAAGCATTGCAATTTTTATACCGTGTAGGGCTCTTTTTACAAGAAGTGAGTACAGGAATTACTTAACCAAAAATATTTGGTTACTTTACTTTTCAATTAATTCCATCCAAAGGCAAGTACTAAATAATCCAAAGACTGTACTAAATAAGGCTAGAGATAAATTTCATGCATTATGAACAAAAATGTATACAATATTTGTTAATCAACATTGTACTTAGAAAAAATAGTTTAAAATAACCATGTAATAATGGACTGAAATAAATACATATACCAATAGCATTAATAAAATATAAAATTATGTAGATATAATATTATGGCTCCGAAATAATTAAGGTAAATGGAAATACATTATCATGAAACGCATTCATATTTACATTCATTGTTAGGAAACTAGCAATCAAGTTCTCTCATTTTCAAACGAAAGTACAGCCAGACTTTATCACCAAGGTTTTTTTCCCTGCCGCATTAATGTATTAAAAGGAGAATTTGGTTTTATAAACTACGTTAGAACAGAAAATATCTATGGTCAGATATTTTTTTTTTTTTTTTGTAATTTTATTAACTTTGATTTTTAAATAGGTTAAAAGTTTACTGTACAGTTTATTTGCTGCTATTTTTAGGGATTCGGGGTCTTTGATGGGGGTCTAATAACATTAATATTTGATACTTAGTGAAATTTTATGTTTACTGATTTGGAGTCTTATATTCATAAATGTAAAAAAGAAACATAGGTAACGTCAATGAGGACTATTTGTCACTGGCAATGGAACAGTTACGACATTTAGAACTAACTACCACTGTGACCGCTTACTGAGAATATAATTGAAGTTATTGATTGACAGTAATTTGAGCGAGTTGCAACTTCGTATTGCAAAACAACAACACATGTTTTTAAAAGGTTTTCAAAGGCAGAAATGCAGTACTCAATGGTCTAATTTTATTTTAAAAACCTCGTTATAGCTGTTACTAGCGTTTGAAAAATAGCAGTTTTTATTTAACTTAAAGTAATTAGTAAAAAGTTCAGTTGGTGTTACATACATACACCTAAACTGCTTGTCTGTTTATGGCTTTAAAAAATTAAATATATAAAAGTAAGTTTATTCACACCACATTACTTTAAAATATAATATTTCAATGTAATTTTTAAGATATTTTCAAAAACGAACCATTAAATAGTGGTTGAATTGTCAAAATTTTTGGGCCCGTATAAACCTATCTAGGTTTTTGTATGGATAAATACTTTTTAAATTTTGAAACACAATACTCAGGCAATTTTTCATATTGTAAATTTTTTTTTGAAAAAATTAACATTTATTCTTTAAAAAATATTCCGGCAATCCATGTGTGCTCTGACTCATCAGAAGATGAGTTTACTAAAAAAAATGATTTTACTATTTACATAAATAATTTCACTTCCGCTAATGAATCAAAACTCAAAATAGCAAAACAGAAACTACAAAAAAAAATAAGATTCCTTACAATAGCGATTTTTAAGAGCCCATCAGACAGCGAATCTTGACCTGGGTGTAATACCAAAAAATTAATATTAGATTGTTTTTTAAAAGGCTTGTTTGCTCTAAATAAAAAATTTAAAAAAAAATCTAATAAAAAAAAAGAAATTTAAATGGTAATAGCCAGTTAACAAGAATGCTGTTACATAGGAGTAATTTTGATTTATTTAATGTGTTTTCTGTTAGAGGGTGTGAATATTTGCATGTTAAGAATGTAGTTGCTTATAGAGGTGGTCTACCTACAGTTGCTTTACACAGAGTACCTAATCTCTATGCCTAGGTGGGTTTTAGGTGTTAGTATGATCGTTACAAAATAAATCAAAAGAAAAAAATTGATCTCATTTATAAATAAATACCATATTACATATAAAAAAAATGTTTTCGTTTTGGAAAATTATTAAATTTTTTTCTAAAGAATGTTTAAAATGAATCAAATTGAAAACCATATTTTCTCTCTCTTTTTATTTTTTCTTTATTTATAGCAAATGAAGCACAAATAGTTCACCTTAAAAAAATATATGGAACGACTTAAATTACTACAAATACTTGTGTTAGACATTGTTACCCTCGATTGCGAAAAAAAAAAAAAAAAATGGGAATTTCCTACTTACGCTCACCTTCAATAAGGTATTATCGTTGATCTATGGCCTGAAATAACTGATCATCATCTGAGGAGTTTCGCAGCCGCAGAATCTTGTGAAATATTCTTCAAACAGTTGTGACCATCGACATTTGTTACGTATTACACTATCATATATTGTATATTACAGTATCCTCAATGTTGTCTGATTAACCTTTAGCTGTTCCTCTCTGAGCCCTCATCATTAGAAGCAACCGATTACGGTACATTGCAAAACAAGCGGATATACGATATCTCATTTGTCATATCATTGTAACAACGGATTTTAACATTGCGGATCATTATCCACAATCAGGCGATATTTAGTAATAAATATGCTGTAATTTTATTGGAGTCATCACGAGTTGCTGTGAACTTCAAACTTCTAGTGGCTTTAAGTTCGCGATCTATTTAATTTTTTTGGCTTCGTTTTAATAGGTCAGCAAATGAAGCACAGATCGGTTGTTTACTAAATGCACAAGTCGTCTGTTTACTTATCAGAAAAACACGAATCGTTTGTTGAGAAAAGACAATTATGTGGCTCATGGCAGTATTTAAGGTGTTTCTATTTACTTATTTTTAGTTACTTTTTATTTTTCTGATGATTTACTTATATATACTTTTTTCAGTGTTTTTGTCAATATATTAAAAAAAATATTAATATCGAACAGCTCAATACTTGGGGGGATAATGATGTACTAGAAATAATTAAAAGACAATATCTTTTTCATGGGTTTATATCAGCCGACTAGCTTGAACATATAATGGAAAAGCCAATAGAAAAATAATTCAGGTTTTTAATAGATGCACACCAATAGAGGAATTGCAAAAAAAAAAAAAAAATAATAATAACATTTTTATTCCAATATTTTATTTTGCAAAGGACCCTTGCAGAAAAACATCGTAACCTCCATGTAATATTTTATTTGGTGTGAATTCCGTTGTGCTTTGGCATACTTCATTTCTAGCAAACCTAAATGTCACATGCGGATATTTTTTTTTTTAGCATTACAGGGAGTACCAACTTAGTAATCTAACCAAGTAAAAAGGATGAGCATGCGCAGATTTAATGCTTAGTATAATAGAATAGGTACACTTCTTTCTGATGATAAAAAATTATTTTATAACCCATTTATACCCATAACCCTATTTATACAGTCTAATGTGAGCATAATTTTAATTATTATTCTATCGCATTTACGTATTTATTGCTACTGAAAAATTAAACCATAAGTTGTTTTACTGCCTGGAAAATCAGATGGGCATAGGAAAATATAAAACTAATATATTTTTTTGCCAATTATAAAATTTATTTATATCATGGGCGGATCCAGCCGACTGTAAAGGGGGGGCTGCAGCCCCACAGCCCTTCATTTGTATCTGCCAATCAGCTTTTTTACCTTTATGTTCCTTTCCCACAACTAAAATTCTACCTTTTGTGCATATTATTTGTTCTTTAACTTGCTTCCTTACTTTAAGGAAAGTCAAATTCAATCTTTTAATGACGAAAAATTTTCCAAAGGGAGGGGCTGCAGCCCCCACAGCCCCCCCCCCTGGATCCGCCAATGATTTATATCGAGTAGATGTAATTTTTTACTTCCATACTAGTTAAAAATTTTCATTCGTATCAATAGGTACTTATACTTAATAATTTCTCCGAAATCGAAATATTGATATAATAATACTTTCTAAGAAGCGAATCAAATTACGAATGAAAGATGCTCCAAGTATATTTCACCCACGATATCATTGCTTATAAGAGCTTCATAAGACATTCTACGTCATCCATATGAGCTAAGAGGTAAGTATGTATTTCTTAAGTGCTACCAGGCATGTCCAACATGAGTGCTTATGATTGTTTATACTTCATCCGTTGTTGTTTTTCCTTATCCGTACATCAATAACTCTTGCCTAGATCTTTTTTTTTTTTTTTTTTTTTTTTTTTCCCGACTCCCTGCAGAAGGTGACCTCCATTTATTGCGGATGCTTTGAACTATTACTGCATCTTCAGGTTAGCTGTCTTCCTTGACCTATGCGTGTATACTGGACCTCTTCTGCATCCCACGACATTTCCGCCAAGGATTCCTTGTGTATAAAATAGTATTTATTTACTTATTTTGTTTAAAGGTTTAATCATACACTTATAGATAATAAAGATATTAATATCGAAACCGAAACTTTCTTAATGTCGTATAAATATCCATGCAGATCCAAGACTTGGTTAGGACTAAGTGAGGGATAGATTTATAATAGAGATATTTTAAAATACGGAATTTTAGATAAAGTATACGAACTAGATAAAATGAGTTTTTGTTTTTTTTTATTATAACAAATCGTAAGTAGGTATGTATTATTAATTTTCAATATTGACATTCCAGACATAGGCGTTTTCTTTAAAAAAGAAAAGAAATTACATTATTTCCATATGATATAATAATAAATGGGCTAAACTTTAGCATTAACAACTTAAATTAGGTAATGCTCTAGGATCATAAAATTTAAATCAATGTACTCATCGACTATCTCAAAACATGCAATTGTTATAACAAAATTTAAAAATGATTACAAAATCACTCACTATATGACCCTCCGGTGTAAAGTCGAAATAAATAAATGGAAAAACGAATAAAAATAATATAAAAATAAGAAGACATTTTTCCTTGAAGACAACGATCATTATTTCTCTAAAATGTATATGAGATTTTAATTTCCAACATGCCAATGTCCCGAAGACCCAAGGCACACCGCTTTTCATTGTAATAGGTTTGAATTACAAAGAAGCGAAATCTTGGGGAGACGCTTTGTAGACGACAAGACGGGATATTTAACATCTATTAATAAAGATAGGGCCCACGACTTGAGAAAATTTTTGAAAGCAATAAAAGTTGCAATGTAGTCGTTGCGACAAGAAACACTGATATATTAAGTAAACATTTAATTATATTTATTTATCTATATTTACCTATATTTTCCTTTTATTTAATCATTTATTCCTAGTTTTTCAGCAAAGATTTTTATTTACAACAGCTCTTCATCATTCGAATAACATTTTCGTTTAATAATCGCTAACTTTGGCAAAATAGGATTTGCATTGGCAAGTCTTAAAGCCAAAAAAAAAAATAAATAAATTTTAAAGAAACTAAAAAATATCGGCTCCACTTCATTAAATAACTAAGTTAAACATCATTAAATAAAATAAAAAGACTTTATACCTAGTATATACGAATACACATATACATATGACATAATTAAACTAAAAATTGAAGAGTGGAAATGCATAAGGGTATAAGTGCCTTAGGAAATTTTTATAGAAATGATGTGACGTATACCCTCTAGGGTGAACTACATTCGGTGCTTACACCCATGCCATCTTTCATACTTTCAATGAACTCTTTTCTAACAACAAAACATTACTTATACGCACCCATTTCTGAAGAATGGCTTTGGTACATATAACAATTTCGCAAAAACAAAATTTGTTTTATTTTTTCGGCACTTAGACCCTTATGCATTTCCACGCTTCAATTGGTCACATATGATTATCCAACTAAAAATTATTTTATTAAATCAAATATAATAAACGGTCTCATGTACTAAAATGTAGGAAGTATCGAGAAGTATGAAGCCATAAAGCTGTTCCTTTGTTAGTAGAGGATGTCCGTCAATCCAGAACATTAGTGTTGTAGCGACAATAATTGTATGACAATAGAATTGTATAATATAAAGGCCACTAGCGGAATAGAAGAGTGAATAATATTGGCATTATCATGGCAAATAACATTATTGGGAAATTGAGGAAGTCGTGTTAGGATGTTTGTCTTTAAACGGTTACATATCGCATTATATCTTATCCGCAACGGTTTGGCAACCATCAAAATCAATAATTATCTTCAATGCTAGAGATTTTATGAAAAGCTTTAAGAACAAACAATGATTGAATGGATTTTTGAAATTTAAATATCTCTATTTTTTTTTCCTTTTCAGTTCTGCATGCCTTAAGGTTAAAACAAATGGTAGGTCCATATTATTTTGAATATTATTGTGTAACTTTTTGTAGCTAATGAAAACTCGATCGATAACATTTGTTAAGGCGACGGTATTGCGCAAGGTCTAACATCCTGCCCATCTCCAACGGATTGGCTACTTTCACATTCGATGCCATCCTTTCCTCTTCACGATCTTCTTGGGCAATAGGAATGCGTTGACCCGGGGAATCCTGTCCTCGTCGGACGAAGAAGTTTGGCCTTATTCAAGGCCAAATTTTTTAGAACAATTTTATGGAATGAAAAAAAGATACAATTGGTGAAGTTAAGCCGTTTATGGGCCTGATTTCGCTATTAATATGTTCTGACGGAACGGGAATTCATTACTTAGATTCAACGATAATTGAAGGAATGATCTGCGACGGCTATTTTTTACGTTGTGCGTTATTGGCTAATTTTTACGTTATAAAAAAAAATATTTAAAAAATGTATTGCTTCTTAAAAATTAGGTAGAAAAACAACTGAAACTAGTGTTAAATATTTTTTTTCTTTTCGAAAAATAATGATGAATTTTATAAACTCTAATTTATATTTTTTTAATTCGGCAACTAATCACTTTTTACACAGCTTTTAGGAAATTATTCAGGTAAATTGATGATACGGAATAAAGAGTACGGTCATTAAATTAATCTCAGTATGATTTTTGTTATTATGTTGAAGACTTAATAGTTTTATTTTTGTTTTGGTTTTTTAACACTTATTCTACGAAGCTGGTTTACCATAATAAAAGCTTAACGAGTCATAAAATAAAATTGAATAATTATTAATAGCCTAGGAAAATTATAGCGATTTACTATCCTTTTTTAACTGAGAATTGACATTTTATTGGTTTACCAACAGAAAATTCAATTAGTTGCTAAAGCAAAAATTGATTTCATGGATAATTTCGTCTTCCGAATAGTATCAGTTTTTGTAGTTCAAACATTTCCTAAGTGAATGTTGATACGAAGGATACAAATTTGAAAAAAAAAATACGTAAAACAAAAATGGATGACATGTATGGGAATGAGAGATATGTAGGAGAAAACAACGAGATGTTTATGGGATGATAACATCTCTTGTTCCCAGTTGTCGGAGCGATAGGGGGCATGTCCCAGCGTACGTGTGAAACATCGCATTAGTTCCTTTCTTATGCTTCATTATCATTTCACGGATTTCCCGAGAACAGTAGGATGTAGTTTTCTCACAAACGGAGAAACGGATATATTTTTTTTTTAATACCTATTTATTTGAAGGAATAAAATTTTCAATACTGATTTTCCCCAATCAGTTCGTTAATTTTTTTACTTTCACTTACCTATATATGAAATATATAGTAAGTGGAAGTATTGCGATCGTGAAAATTTTCGACTTCCGGTTTTCAACGGAAATACACGTTTTGGGGTCCCCTGAGTCAAAATAACCAAGTCCCGCGAAATGGTCTGTGTGTGTGTGTGTCTGTGTGTGTGTGTGTGTGTGTGTGTGTGTGTGTGTGTGTGTGTGTGAACAGACTAGCTCAAAAACTGTAAATCGTGCGAACCTGAAATTTGGTATTTAGTTTAGGTATATGCCCGCGATGTGACAGCAAAAATTTCAGCAAAATTGCTCAAAGGGAGGGGATACTTTATTTAATAACTTTTTACGTTTTTTTCGATTTTCTCATAAACGGCTCTAACGATTTTGATTAAACTAAGTATTTGATGTATTAATATGGCTGAGATATGACTGTAAAATTTTCATGAAAATTGATTAACCGGAGGGGGGACTTTACTTAATAAATTTTGTATCATTCGCACGTGTTTTTTTAATTACTCAAAAACGGCTTTAACGATTTTGATCAAACTGGGTATTTGATGTATTTATATGCCCGAGATACGACTGTAAAAATTTCATCAAAATTGATTAACCGGAAGGGGGACTTTACTTAATAAATTTTGTCCAATTTTTACCTTTTTGATCGATTATCTCAAAAACGGCTTTAACGATTTTTATCAAATTCGTTATGTTTAATGAAAATTAGTTGTTATTTAATATCAGGAAAGCTTCATCATTATTAAAATGTTCTGAGGGGGCTTAAATGGGGAAGGGGCTTTTTTTGTTTTTCTATAAAGTACCTTTGTTTTATTTTATATTGAGAAATTAACTGTCTCTCATCACGCTTAAAAATAAGAAACGGCTAAATATGATATATGATGAAAATCAAGTAAAATATACAGGAGAAAAAAAGAATAATATTCCGTCAACTCATAAAACACTTTGAGCCCACGCATGCGGAGTACGCATTTAATGACAGACCATTGTTCATAATTAAAGCCGTTCTGTTCATTTAATGGAAATTATTTGTTTCATGGTAACTAAATGAAGTATTCAACAACTACATAGAGAATTATAAAATCAGACGACTTGGAGTATTATGCCTGCATTGTCGAAATATCACAATGAAAATTTTTTATTTAATAATAAAAAAAATTAGTACGCATGCGCCGTACGCCTTTAATGACAAACCAATGCGTTATAATTAAACTGTTCTGTTCATTTGAGAAGTGGCAATTAACAAAACGCATTAATTTCTAATCTAAGTAAGTTGGTAAGTAAAAGTTGTGTGTTGCGCGCACGCACCAGATTTTTTTTAATTAACACCACATTGGCATTGCTTGCTAGCAATATAGTTGGCTCTAGGCTAATAAAGCTAATGTCATCAATCAACTTAATTCATACCATGATGATCTCAATATTAATTACATGACTAACAATAAGTCAACTTGCTGATAAATTACAAGTTGTATTATTGGATTAATTAACCGAAACCAAAATAATAAAATGGAAGAAAAAACAGTAAACTTAATTTTTTTATTTAACTTACTTTAAACACTGAGCTTTCCGTTTTCATCTTAAATAAACGAATTCTCAAATTCTATGAGACAAGTCATTTATTTAAATTTTAAGTTTATTTGTTGATTTTTATTTATATTTTTTGTTGGCTTGACGTCTTTCGATATATCAATATAATTTTTTAAACCAATATTTTTTTAATATATATTAATTATTTTTAACTGACTGTATATATGGTATGCAGTACCGTTTTTATAGGAAACAAGAAAATAAAGAAAAAAATATTTCATAAATATGTTTGGATGTAATGTTAATATTTTTATTTTAGTAAACACTTTGTATTACATTTTATTTTATTACTTATTACAATTTTTATTATTTATTGAAAATAAATAACTTTTGTTACAGGGATGGTGGCATTATTCCTAGTGCAGATATCAGGCGCACGGAGGCCTCGAGTAAGTAAAACCTATATGAAATAATGAATAAATAAACCCATTCAATAAATTATTAATCCATTGATAAAAAGATATTGAGAAAATTAACGAAACTATAAAATCAGGATGAATAATGAATGGAAATTACAGAGGTTGAAGTAGCACTTAATACTGCTTTTAATCCTGAACGAAGATAATAAAACAAAGCTGCCTAATTATATTCTTCTATTAAATTTCTTAATTTAAAAACACCATAGCTAATGGTTTGTCATTAAAAATTAGGTATGAAAAGCCATTAGCTATGGTGTTTTTATATAAAAAATTTTTATACCTTCATAGAATAATATAATTTTCAATCGCATTTCAGCACTGAGGATGGCCGAAACGTATGCTGATATAAAATAAATAATACGCGTTAAGGCTAAATTAATGGTCACCTTTTAATCCACACGTTAAGTTAAACTAAAAAGTCTAAAGGATAGGGGAGAAACGATAATAACTTGCTGAATAATTAAATAAAACACAGATGTTTTAGCATTCTCAAAATAAAAAGAACAGTAAGAATAGTTTGATTTATGGTTGAAAAAAAGTGATTTTTTTTTTGTTTTTTTCACAAATGGTTTTCGTTCACTTATTATTTAATTGAGGCCTCTTGTATTATAAATATGATCAAAAAAAAATTCTAAATTTCGTAACGAAAAGAATTTTAATGCTTGACCTATCAACGCAAAGCTCAAAGGCCCCACAAATATCAGTCTAAATAATTAACCATAAAACTCTTTTAAGAAATATCAGTAGGCTTCAGATTACAAATTTAATTGAATCAATGAGAATAAAAATTACCTGTGAGTAATTATATGGGCTGATGAAAGATGGGGATAAGAAGTTGTCTGATGGATTTACAATCTAACGATCATTGCCACGCTATTATTACAATAAATTACAATCCCAAAACTGAACTGAAAGTGATTTTACTAATTATATAAATCACAATCAAATGTCAATTGAGCGATTTTTCATTTAGTTGCGACCTCTTCCTGACTCTAAGCATCGAAAGAATGATGAATGATTCATTAACATCTCTCGAACATACAAATGCTGATTCGACCGAACGGATGATCCTAAGAGAAATTAGTGACGATTCACCAATTATCAGTTGGCCAACGACAACTCTAACTATATTAGGCCAGGGTTCGGGGACAAGACGAACTTTATTGTAGTCTATAAAGCCTTCATTGACTTCTTTTATTCCTTTATTGACATCGAAAACGGCGCGACCTCTCCCCAAGGCCGCGAAGAGGTAGACCATATGCTTCGCTGGCTCCAGCTACCATTAGCTAGGATAATTATCGAAATCGTGAGCGCCATT
Organism: Aelia acuminata; assembly: GCA_911387785.2. NCBI lineage: Eukaryota > Metazoa > Arthropoda > Insecta > Hemiptera > Pentatomidae > Aelia > Aelia acuminata. The sequence goes on along the minus strand of OU426978.1, from coordinate 49,288,448 downwards.
TGCATTCTTGATTGTATTCAACACTTTCACTACATTCTTCATTCAGCATCCAACAGGAGGAATGTGTTGTCGAAATAGTGCTTAATGTGTGGTGGCGGAACATAGATGAAAAAAGAGATTTTCCATTAAAGTCTGTTGATATTTCTATTGGAGCTGATGGATAGCACCTGCAATATTTTGTCGAAAAGCTATTCAACGCTTATATCAAGGGTTGTGTTTAAGCGTTTTTTTTTTTTTTTTTTTTTTATTGAACAAAATTACAAAAATACAGTTTAAGACAACATACTCTTGGTCATTGACCATCAGAGGTTGAGATAGCGACTAATTTTAAACACAAATTGGTTTGTAAACATATTTTGCACTCACATTCGTATGCATCAATTGATATAAGCATAAACAACAACAATATCCCCTCGGTACTATAGCCTTCATGCACAATAACAATATAGATACATTCAGCTAAACTGCCAAATTTGTTACAAAAATCAGTATTCAGCTGTTGTTCATCATCAAAAACATCAATTAAATACATAAATACAAAATAATTTCATTACAAATAATTCAATTTAAGAAATAAACAATTATCAATTGGTAACAATAAATTAAATAATTTCACGAATCAATAATTTTAACAATGTTAGTATTCAATAATTAAATTAACAGATATAAATATTCAATAATAAATATCTAAAAAATAAAAAACCATAAAATTAACCGTTATACTCGCTAATTAATTCGTATCTATATTTCCATGCTTGTTTTGTGTAAGACAATAGCTTAGACCAGTTCTTTCCGTTCAAGTACTCTATTAAATCCGACCTACTAATGATAGATTGAGAGAACCATCTAATTCGGATTTCCCTTAACACAGGACACGTGGCTAAAAAATGCACTACATCTTCCCTCTCTTTTAAATTACACAAGGTACAGATACCTTCGCCATGTTGATAATGCCTTCTATGGTTAAGGTATAACAATTCCCCTCTCAACTTAATTATCCAGGCCATATCATTCGTGGAAAAATTATGTTTAAGCGTTGTATATCACCAGGATATACATACTTGAATTTGTTTCAAAAGCTTTAGAGTTTGTATTGAACATTGAAACTCCAACGTAAACGCTCCCTAAGGATTTCGTTTTTTCCTTTTTCTTATCTTCTCAATTTATATAGAAGACAATTTATAGTTTCATAACTTCTGAATAACCAATGAAAGAGAAGTAAGACTTTTAGTAAAGATAAAGAAGTTAGGAGACGAACTTTAAGTTAGCATGCTATCATTTGAGAGATAAAACTTAAAATATTCAATAACTTATATCTTAGAATAATTTTATTATGCAACCAATTGAATAAGTTCGGATAGTATTGAGGGTCGGAATAGCCGAGGGGCTAACGAGTTGCCCTTGACAACATACGTAATTACCCAAAGAAAGCCAGTTCAAAATCTTCAGTCAGGAGGCATTTAATAATACTCAGTATTTATTTCACAACCTCTCCTAGGCCCTGCAAACCCCATATTATCTACAAGGCGAGGAAGGGGCCGACAAAAAGAAAAAAAGAAAAAAAAGCTGGGATAGTATTAAACTAATTCAAATTGAGAAGAAAATCAAAATATTTTTGCAAGATAATCTTGCAATCTTATGCAAAATAAATGTTGTTAGATATGAAAAGAAATTAAGATTAGTTTTTGGGATCTTTAGAAAACCTTGAATATGAAAAACTTTTTCATCTTACCATATCTTTCCGGGATAAGAATACCTTATCTTATCATAAATTTTTCTTAAGCCTTCAAGAAATTTTTTTCATTATAAATTCTCTTGAGAATTTTGATACTTTATTTATTTATTTTTACTGTATACATGCTTGTAGATTTTACAAGTAGTCTGGCATCATTATTTTAATATCGAAAAATAAAGGTACATGTTAAATAATATATAAACTTCTGTATCTATTAATATAGGTCATTTTTATGAATATAATACAATTGACAGTCTATATTATTGAATTATGTTTATGGATGTATGAATCATTATTTATAAACCCTATATACAAATAGCGTAAGACATGTATTCATAATTACATATCCTACAGCCATAATTTTTATACATATTACTGTTATACACATCTGTAATTTATATATATAATTTAAACTATTATTTTTTCTTATATTGTACCAATGTTGGCTGCGGGAGAATTTTGATACTTGATAGTACATTTATACATTTAGAAGTATTTGCTAATCCGTAACCAGTTTAATTTGAGAGAAACCCTGATTTGGGGTATTCTCTAAAATAGTGGGATAGGATAATAAAATGGAGAAAAGTGTATTTAAAATTTAACTGCTTCCTTTCTTTTATTATTGTACCCCTAATAATCTGAACAGGGCCGGTATATACCATCACTAACTAACCATCTTCCAGGAGTGAAAACATTTTCGTTTCGCCTCAAACGGGTTCCTCTCCAGCTAATCCGGAACAGACATCTTCTGTCCTAGAAACGTTGAGAGTAAAAGCAACACATGCTGACAGTAAGCACTCGCTGCTAATAGGATCGAGCGTGTACTGGAGAACTGCCTGACCTAGATAGCTCTGTGGGGCGTACATGTGTTCTCTGGTTCTGTAAAAGGGAAACAACTGTACCTACCTGTCGGGAAAGTACAATGGTGCGGAGTTGTGAATATGCCTGATGTGAGATGTGTATATCTTCCTCGTGACGAAACATGGCTCAATTCGAACAAATAGTTAGGGCATTTGCCCGCGCCTAGCCCCCACCCCATTTTTGGTCTTTCCAATTTCCATCGCCAATAGTTATCTTCTACCCTTAGTGCCGCAATTACTCTAGATTTTAATTTTTTTTTAATATTTTGACTTATTCGTTTTAATTAGGTATTTTTAGACTGAGTCCATTCCCGTCCAATTTTTTGGCTTTTTAGATATGATATTTGAAGTCTTCAAACAGTGGTAAGAGGGCGGATGAGGCCCGGTTGTACCAATTTTTAAAAATTGTACATCAGCTTTTGTGCTTTCTGGACTAGTGCTCCCTCCTCACTCTGCTCTTTCCTAATCCATTTCGAAAAAAACCCTTCGATCTGATTGCCCGCGCCTTGCAACGAGATGATAAAATCCGAACACAGTTTATGAGGGAACTTGAGTGCTTACAAAATACATCGGATACCTAAAGCCATGTATTTATATATCATTATTTAACCGAATCATTTAACTCGTATATATTATTATTCAAGGCCTTTTTTTTGCCGGTACGACATAACTTCCTTGATATTTCATCAAATTTCATGAATGAGGCATCACTTTTAAGCTTTCCTTAACGGCTTAACCGGAAAAGTATACAAATCACTCATTTCGATTGCGAGTTATAATCCCAAATCCGCGGTTTTTGCGAGAAAATGGTCGTAGAGGTTTCCAAACGGTTTCAATCTAAGGCTTTCAAAGAGAAAATTTTCGGTCACTCACATTTTTTTTATTAACCCATTCGTTTGTGAGTAGTCAGCGAAAAACTGCAATTTTCAGCGAAAATGGTCGCAGGGCTTTTTGAAACGTGTCATTGTTTTCAGTTTGTCGAGACGAATATTTTTGGTTATATACACGTTTCCGATTGTCGCCGTCGTTTGCGAGTTACAAGCAAAAACATGCGATTTCAGAAAATAGAATCAGCGCACTCGCTTTCCGCGAAACCAACATGTCTATTAAGTTTGTGGCGTTTTCTAGGGAGCTCTCTTTCAGTGACATCTATGTCTGTGTTAAAAAAACCCACCAACAAACATTTACAGAAGATCAGATCGTAACTTCAAATATAGCGTTCAAAGAGGTCCAGTAAACATGTAAATACTATGTAAATACCTTAAACTTATGTTTCAAAAAATAAATAATCTACAATTTAAACACATCTATTCTTTACTTCAACCCTCAGCTATGCCTATGACGCATTAAATACGCACTGAACGATACTAAATATACGGTGTGTACTTTAATTAAATGGGAATTAGGTAGGTTAGAGTGCGAATGCTTCGTATTATATTTTTTAAAATATAATATTTTCCAGTTTATATTTATGCAATAAAAAAAAATCTAAATGGATGTTAAACATTTCCAATAACGAATGAACCTTGTATTATTTTTTTTTTTAAAGTAAATTTAAATGATTTTTTCCTTTGGAATTGAGATAGTTTGCTAAAACAGATATTAGATTCATTCAAAAGAAGTATTAAAAAAAAATTAACGAAAAATGCATAAATATTGGCATATTTTATAACAATAAATATAAAGTTATAGGTACATCTTTTGTAATTAAATTATTAAAAGTAAAACTGAAATGAAGAAAACATTTTTCCAGAATTACTTATAAACTATAACTGCAAGTTGTTACATTAACATTATACTGATAAATGTAATAATAAAATATAATAAATGTAAATATGTATAATAATAATTATGCAATATAATTAATATTTTTAAAAAATTTAAACGGTTTAACAGGTATAACGTGTGAAGCTAAGCAACATTTATTCGTAACAGCTATTTTTAAGGAGCCTTTAGCATTTTCACTAGCTACCGTAATATTTCTAAAATATTTTTTTTACATCCGGCATAATGTTGTAAGAAACTTAAATCAATTTTTTGAAATTTCATTCCATACTTGGGCTCTAAGGAAATTGTAAATTAATTTTCCTTGGTTGCCCTATTTTTAAAACAGGTTATGAGATTTGACTATAAAAGCCGGGGCAAAGACATGGTCTTGTTTATATTTTTCATTTTATTCGATTTAAGAAATTTATTTGATTATTCAGAATATAATGACTATTATTGAACTCAGAGAAAACAAAGCTAACATAGAATCTATATTTTTTATTTAATTTGATTAAATACATTTTTTCTGTAAAATTTTATTCAATTTGATATATTTTTTTTGAAAAATGTGGAAGTAGACATTGCTTTTCCTTCTAACCTAACAATATTAATGAATGATTTGCACATGCCATACGTAAGCAGTTTTATTTTTCTTTTTTTTTTTTTTTTATGAACATTTTATTATTCCTTTGGTTAATCCTACTTCATCAAGGGAAAAACTGGTTGTCCTTTACTTTATACTATTCCAAATTTGGTGGAAAGGTCGGGATTCATAGATCAAAAAAAAAAAAAAAAAAAAAAATCCAGGCTGACTTTTAAATAAACCATCTTTTATGTAATTACATGAATTTACATGTTACCTAAATGTACATCGTTATAAAATATATGAATTGGATAAAGCTGAACAGGAAAGTTTGAAGGAATATCCGGTATTGTATACGAAAGTGAAAAGCTATTGACGCAAACCCGAAATTTCACACCAAAGAACAACACATGTCTCAGACATCAACTACAACAACTAGGCCAGGATGACTTTCTTAATAAACGTTCCACACGAAGATCGTTTCTTGGTTCGAAATCTAGCAGAAAAGAGACACTTTACCGAGAAAATGGACGCTCGAGATGGACAAACAATGGACTCACGTTCATCTCCGCCGAGCAAAAGTAAAGATCACGCCCAGCGGACAATTACCCTCCTGAAGAAGACCCGTCCTTGGTAGAACAACAATGACATTGGTCAACAATGGCTGCAATCCCATTGTGAGGGGCAGAAAGTGATGGAGGATAATGCTGGCCGTTTAGTGCTGCGTAGCGCCGAGTCAGGGCGGTAATGAGCTACCGCAGTAGCGGCGTCTCAAGTAACAATGTGTACCTTATTGAAAATAACCTAACTGGTTGCACCGTTTTTTTTTTTTTTTTAATGTTTTTTTTTATATTTTGGATAACCAGGTTTAGGATAATAACCAGCCAGCTCTTGACATTCCTATTTAGGTTATTGGGAAAACCTAACAGGTTAAAACAGAAGGTACAACGTCGCTGGGTAATAACCGTCGGTTTTTGTCATCCATAGATTTAAGAGCTTTAGTCTAAGTATTATCAGTTTGTAAGTATTGTCAGTAATATGTTAATTTCTTTTACGTAGGATTTAAAAAATTTATTAATTTTTAGTATTAATCAGTAGAATGGCTGACTCGTTGTAATAATAATATACGATTTACCAAACGTAGTATATTAGAATAAGTAGATAAAACATATTTTTAAGGAGAAGAAATTTTTCTTTTCTTATAATATAAGATCATTATTTTATATAATTTATTTTTTGAAGAGAAAAGATTTGGCTCCACCGGCAGTCGAACCCGGGTCTTCCGCGTGACATGCGCGGTATGCTAATCATTGCACCACGGACTTACCGCGTATGTCACGCGGAAGACCCGGGTTCGACTCCCGGCGGAGTCAAATCTTTTCTCTTCAAAAAATAAATTATTTAAAATATTTTAAAACAAGGTGGTAACCCACAATAATGATTAAATTAATATAAGATCATTATATTAAAAAATGATATCATCAGATTTAAAAAAAATAATTAAGGGCCATAATCTGAATCATATTTCATTGAGAGCCGAAAATAAATTGTAAAATGGCTATTAACGTTATTCAGTTTCAGAACCCGACAAATATCCCACCTCCCAGTAATCAACACTCAAGACCCCCCCAAAAAAAAAAAAATATTTTACCTTACCTTACCTTGTATCGCCATTTGATTTGATTATGCCCCAAACGATAGCGAGTCCTAAAATTAAAATTGGAATGTTTTTTTACAGCGTCTAATATAGATGCAAGAAAATTTTAAACGAAAAGAATGACGACTTATAAATAAATAATTTTGTAATAAATGTAAGTCATAAATATAATAAATGTAAGTCATTTATCATTTAGGTACTTAAACAAAATTTTTATATAAAAAAATATTGGGCCTTGGTGGTATGTGATATTAACATTTAATCACTACGTAATTATTTGTTTAATAATTACTTAATTAAATGAACAGTCAATGACCAGCTTTGTTACAAGATATGACATTGCAATGTAGTAGCGACCGCAGTAAATGTTGAACCATATTAAAACGGATTCGTTCCTGATTAACTTAATGAGTCGAATGGGATCGATTAAATGAAATAATCATATCCAATTAAGTCCCTAGGGACAATTAAGTACTTAATGTAATAAAGAGGTTATATTGCCTAGAACTAACAAAACCTAATGAACCGACATGACCTATTACTGTATGACCTAATATAATCTTTAGCATATCTTATATATATTTAGAGAAATTTAGGGTGTTTACTCAGGTAAATAATATATACCAAATCGAATGAATTTATTTTATATTGAATGATATTAATAATTTTTTCGTGTCCATACTTGTATACACATCTGGCAACTCACCAATCAAATAGCAAAAATCAGCAGTTGGGGGGGAAAAAGCCATTATTCTCTTTCCGAAATCAAATTGATTCAGGAGGGAAGGTCTCTCATCCAGCTTCTTTTTAGACGAAGTCATCCGTGATCATTTCGTTAGTTAGTCTGTAGTTAGATCAATTTAAAGAAGAAAGTGTGAATAAAGAGCTCGTACGTGTTGGTAGATAGGTGCTTCTTGTAAGTCTGTATTAAGAATTTTGTTACTTAAGTAATTGGGATCAATTTTTATTGCTCCAAAAAGTTAGTATTTTTTTTTTCACATGCGATGTGAATGTCCAATGTTCAAATATTTTCTTTTTGATGTTTAAACCCCAACTCATCCTTTTGTGGAACAGTTGTCCAAGGTAACGTACTTCGTCTGTTACAGAGTTGGGCAAATTGTAATCAGAATAATGATTTATGAATATGAATAATTGGTAATCATAAAACAAATGAAAAATGAATAACCATTATTCATAATCAGTACGGAGTATTTTTAATGATTATTGAGTGTTTATGGTATTCATTTAAAATAAATAATAAATAACTAAATACCAGTTATTCATTATTCATTTCAAATGAATACCATAAACACCCAATAATCATTAAAAATATTCCGTAATGATTATGAATAATGGTTATTCATTTTTCATTTGTTTTATGATTACAAATTATTCATATTCATGAATCATTATTCTGATTACAATTTGCCCAACTCTGGTCTGTCAGGAGTGACTGGAGATTGCCGATTTAAAATGGAAGGCCTGTATCGAGACGCTATGTGAACTTTATGTGTTGTGATTTTTCTTGATTTCAGACGTACATTTTTGTGACTGATTTGAAAAAAAAAACTGCTGAGAGAGAGAGAGGTTTTAAACGTATAAGTAATTTAAGTTTTAAATAATTCTTGTTTTTTCAAAACAATTTCACCAAGGGGTTTTGGTACACCTCAGAAGTCGACTTAAATTGACGAATCTATAAAGAATAATTATTTTTAAAAAAAAAACTGTTAAGAATTCAGGTTTTCTTAAAAGTTGTTAACTTATTAATTAAACATTGTCCCCCTTCTTTAATAGTTTAATTTAAATTTAAATAATATTAACAATTTGAAAGGCAAGGCTGTGGATGACAATGCGCTTTCCAATTCCTATCGCGCACTGGCTGAGACTGAGGAGATTAACTATTGTGTATCTTCCCGCTTACGTAACGGCATAGCATTTCTTTTCTTCGTTTACGGCGTGAAAGGTTTCATTACCCCGGCTGTGACTTTCATCCTCTTCCTACACCTGATGTAGGTCTTTCGAATCCAGTTTAGCTGTTTCTAGTGGCGGCATTAATCAGAGAACTAATCACACCGGTCTCCCGGCAGCCGCGAGCGTTTCTATGGCTCCCCGTAATAGGAAAATTCTCGTTTAATGGCCGGTAACTTCAAATGAATTCTTAGCACTAACGTCTTCTTTACTATAATTCCATACTTTTAAGCAGTAAATGTAAACATAACTCTATACATATTTATTGAAAAAACGATTCCAAAGGAGTGTAGTAATTTTAAAGCATCAAAAAATAAAAATTTATAGAAGGCTTCGTAATAATTACAGTGATACTAAATGGTAAATAATTGTTTAAGCTTTTCATGATTTGAATGACGCAATATAACTAACAAGTTAATAAATTTAGACGTGTGTAATGGTCAATTGTGTTTTTTTAAGATAGGGTGATATTTATCAGGATTTTTAGTCAAAAGTTATTTATTTGGAGAGCCCCACGTTTCAATCCAAACACGTGGATCTTTATCAGGGCTAAAATCAAGACAAATATAAGAGCAACATGTAACGTATCATTGTTAGAAGATGAGATTAGTTACAGATAGTAACTATTAGAAGTGATGGTATGTTTACATGACATGGGTACTTAAGAAATGTAATAATTATACATAAGATAGTAAAAATATATATATTAATTTAACAATAAATTATAGTAATACTCAAATTAAGGCTTTTCAAACAAAAAGCTTTTGAGTGAAAATCCTGATAATTTTTCATCGTATAGAACAAGATTAATATATATATATATATATATATATATATATATATATATATATTGCAGATCGCAAAACTCATTCCACGCAGAATTAATTTTCGCATTTAAATACATATTTCGTTTCTTACTTATCTATCTTAATATATTTTCTATTGTTTATTTTAATTTTATAACCCATTGCGTTCAGTAATTTTTTTTTTTTTTATTAGTAATAAAAAGTAATATCTACATATTTTCAATCAATTTTCGTTTTTAATACTGAGGACAGGATGAGGTAAACATTCATTTAGTTCATTAATAATAAAGGGACAATATTGATACAATCGTCAAAAGGATAAACATTCAGGTACCTACACTATTTCTTCAACGAAAATAAAATAATTTTATTCTGAGTCAGATGTTCATTTAACATGAGAATATGGTCTTAAAGTTTTTATATTTTCATAAAACTTTTTTCTATAGTCATAAAACTTTATTACAACTTATATGAGAATATTATATTGAATATTATGAAATACTTCATTGGAACTACTGATTAAAACAATACTTTATTATAGATCAAAGTGTTTCTTGAAAAAAATAAATAAATCCGATATCCATTGGCGTGATGCGTCCTCAATAGAGTCACGAACAACATTAGCTTCGGGTGCAATTAAACCATAAATGGCATATTGCGTACAACTTTGAAGAACCTATTAGAAAGCCGCCGAAGGACTTTTATTTATATTCAAATGTTGACTACTGCTATCACTAAGGAATAAAATTATTACGCTTATACATATTTGTATGGGAATTTATGAGATCTTTAAGTATCCTAAGAATAAAGTAATTAAAGAACATGAATAATTATTTCTCATGCATTTACCTCATTTTTATATTATTAGTATTGTAGTAGAATATTTTCAAGGTTTACTATATTTCCGGATGTTGTTACATAATTCAACAACTTACACTGCAAATTTCTCGAGAATAATTTCTCACGCAAAATATTCTTTCTGAATAAACACGCATCGCCGTGGGAATTACATTAACTGGATAATGCGGAACGTGCACCCCAGAGAATATAACAGACAGGGTAGAGAGTCAATGCGTCAGAATGGATATGTCAAGTTACTAAGCTGGGGGTAGAACGAATCGAGCTAAAATAGTTATGAAATTGTGGCTAAAAAGCATGCCATAGCGTAAGTAGGAGGATATCATAAAATCTTAGATCCATACATTAATCTCAATGAAACTTTGAATGGTCTTAACTTTTCTTCTTTGAATTCATAAATTCGAGTTTTTGAGAATGATGATCGATTATAATTGAGAAACAATTATGGTTAAACACTAGGTATGATATCGTCAACTTAATTCAAAAATGACAATTTTGACAAAGTCTGATTGTTGGTAAAGATATGGGATTTTATGTTGTTTTTTTTTAATCCAAGAAATCAAAGTAAATTTACACGATTAAAAGGCGACTATCCCCCAACATTTTATCCTTGAAACAACTTTTAACAAAATATCTGCGTGATAACACATATTTTCAGCAAGAGATTTCACGTCCCCGTCAAAATCAGGTACTTCATACATGTTTTGACACATGATAATTACACAACCAACTGAATAATTAACCGAATCAAGTCTGACATTTATGAAGAAAAACAAAAGATTTACTTCTTTTTCTAATAATAATAAATTAAGGATATATACCAACACACTTGTTTAAACTTCAGCATTAGCTTAAATTCTTTCAGTCTAAGTGCTATCACTCACTATATACTAACAGTGATTTTGCCATTATTAAGATTCATAATAGCTCTTTGCGTTCATTGTTGTATGCCCAATCGTCGAATACAAACTCAAGGCATCAACTTATTTTATTTCTTTTTATTATTCTTTTAATAACAGTGATGATGCTAGGAGAAACACTGGGATCTCCTTGATACTGTTTTCCCTTCCGCTTTTGGACTGCAATAAACTGACTAGCAGAATGTTTCTGTATTGTATATTGTATAAAAGCATGAATGAGTTACCAATAATTTTATAATAATTTTATTTTATAAAAATAACCAATATTTTTATGTTCTGTACATCGAAAACATATGGTTCGATGTACAGAACAAGATAAAGACACTAAAGATAATAAAGATTACTTTTGGTAATGTTATTATAAATATGAGCTTTTATTGTTTGCTGGGCGTTGCTAATTATAATTTTTCGTAAATAATACTTATTTAAACCCACATTAGTGATACAATATACGAGTATATTACTTGTACCTGTTATAATTGTTGTACGTATATTGCAATTTTATTTTTAATTGGAGTTTTAAAAAAGCCTCTATGTATTGTGTCTAATTATTCCTTAAATCACTGACTCCAATGACCTTGAGCGTGACATCATGAATAATTTCCATCCTAAAAAAAAAGTTTATATTAAAATACTTAATTTTATTTTTTCAACTCATTCGGTTATACTGCTATATCCAATGAATTCGAACATATTTATTTTATTTGGCGAACTGGATTATTTTTTATTTTTAAGTGCAAGAATAGATACCAAAAAAACCTATTCAAAGTAAGAGTGGACTAGTCAAGTATAAGAAACGGATTCTAAAAAAATATCATTCCGAATCAATAGATAAATAAAATCATGTAAATCACTCAACGAACGATGTTGATGTTACCTTTATTTTTCTTTCTTTCCTTTTTTTTCCCCTTTTCTTTATTCTACATAAAAATGGCCTGTTTTCAATATAAACTTTTTCCTCAATTTCTTGTATATATCACTTTCGCCAAAAGAAGCGTTGACATCCTCTCTCCCACATCAATCATTCGGAAACTAAGGGGAAGAAAAAACTCCCCGCAAATATATTACGGCGTTGGCCGAACATGACAACGTAGATCGCTGACGGCATGAGGTGGCAGGGAGTAAGGAAGGGTGAATGCTGGGGCTATTTGAGCTTTCTCGCCCTATTCACGCGGATTCAGGAAAGTATGTATACCTACTTCCTTAAACATTAAAAAAAAATAAAAAATTATATTCCTCATAATTTTTCTTAAGGGCCCGTGCAACAAAATATTTTTCCCAAATTGTATATTTAGGTGTTGGTAGCTGAACACCAAATAATCTATAAAAAAATCATCTGAAAGTTTGATATCGTTGAGTTAATTACCGTATAATATTAACGATCCGAAATATTTATACGAGAACATAACAGCCAAAAAAAATTTCTTACCTTAAGTGCACTTCGGAATCTGTGCCATTAGTGGCATTAAGATATTACTATAATTGTTGAGGAATCGATTGGTAAAAGTTGAAATAATGTTGGGTTTTTCATAATTTGTCTGGCATCGAAAATTGTTATTTTTCTTTGAATAAAAGTTGGTTAACCCACATAAATTTTACAGTAGTACTATTATAATTTTGACACTTCCATTACACCTATTACACACTAAGTATTTTTTATTTTTTTTATTTCATTATAATCGACAATCTTAATTGAAATTCAATTAAACTTTTATTAATGTAGGTAAAATAATTTTAATATTGGTCATAAAATTGTCTTCATGAAAAAGCCTTTCAATAATTTTTAGAATAATTGTATCTCCGATTTCTGATCCAAGTACTTTTCCATTATTTCGTTTCTACAAATATTATCAATACTATTGGGATTAGAGTTATGAATTTGTTCTTGATAATTCCATATGAATTTTATAGCTCGTTGGCATAATGGTTTTAATTTGTGTAACTACCTTTTCCACGAATCTCTAAAAAAAATTATGAGTGTTTTTCGAAATGTTTATGAATTGTTTTTTTGTGTTTTGTTTTTATTGAATGTGCCGAGTACAGTACATACTTCTCCTGCCTACTTCAAATTTACCAATAGCTGCTGATTAATATTAACCTATGCGAAAGTTATTTTCAGTGCTCGGAGAGACTGTGGGTGCACAGTGAAGTATATAAACTTTTTGCTGTATATTCATATTATCCTTTTTTAACATTAGACACTACCAACAATGGATGAAAACACCTGCATAACAGTCTTCCATTTTAGCGTAACCCTGTAAGAACCGTTAGGAGGAAGTTCCCATACTTTTTGCTGGTACTTGCGCAATGGAAAAGCCAGAAATCGCGTGCTCGGTTGACTTAGGCAACAAACAAAGGGAATAATCTCAGCGAATGAAACGTTTAATGATACAGTCATCTGTGATCGGCAAAGACACGAATGGCCGATTCCCGTGATAACCTGCACAAGTGATGCTGCATCACCTCTGTCAACTTGTCTTGTACTCGCGAATTCAAGCGATCTCTGACACATTTCCACACCTGATAACGTTCTGTAACGACTAACGCATTAATGTACGCGGCGAAAGTCTCTTTGGATCCCTCGCCCTTTCAAGATGCTACGTTGTGTACATGTGTTGCCAACAGGACAGTTTCCACATCTTCATGACCTTCGCGTTTCGAAGATTCAGAGCGCTTCAGCAGCAGTCGTTCCCGATGACACGCCAGGGAAAGGTCGATTTCATAGTCCGGGTAATATATTTCGGTATCAGCTACTTTTAGTCTCGTTCTTAGCATTGCTTCAGAATGAGATATGTACCTTCAATAAACGGTACAAGTGCGGCTTATGCGCCGTTCACTAAGGCGCCCTTCAAAGTAAGGCCCAATCTCCACTGATAAGGACCCTTTTGGGGGTTTATTTATCTCTGAAGAGCGAGCGCAGTGAGCGGGAGTCGAAAGCTAGAATCTACTAAAGCCAATCAAGGCACTTTTTAACTGAAAAAAAGGCGACGGGAGTTCGAAAACATGACGGTCACATAACCTCTCAAAACAGGCCACGCCCATCAAACGCTCTTCAGTACCTTTACCAAATAAACTGATCCAACATATTACAATAACATGATTAAATAATTTATGTTGATGCTCGCGGTGCAAGTTATCAGCAAGCTCTTTAAAACAAAAGATCAAACAAAAAAACAAAACTTTCAATGGGTATCAAGTAAATTTTTTAAACCCTTTTTTAATTTGGGAGTCAGCCATTGACCGGTGACCGAGTTACATCTCTCCATGCCCCTCGTTTGTTTGAATGGTTAAAAGTTATCGTATGAGTTTGAAACTGTGCATGGTGATAGTTGAAGTATAATAGACGAATTATACGAAGTTTTGAGAAATTTGGGCGGCAGGACGCTGCATAAACGAAATTGCAAATATTGAAGTCTTGGCGATCTGCAGGCCCTTATCTCCGGACTGGACAGTACCTGTGGCCCCCCACCTTACTCTCGGCAAGGTGAGTGCCACCTATCAATCGGATATCTTCTTATCTCCGATACAGCTGTAGTTATCTACTTGTAGTTAACATTTAACTTCTTAATGACATTCCAAAATAATTACATAATATTCTGATCAAATTAGTTCTAAACAATAGAGTTATGCTGTTTCCAGTAAATAAAGATGTTCAATCAGAACTAATTATCTGAATAAGCTATTGTTATACTATAATAACGTTAGAGTACTAGAATGGAAATAAAGGCTTACTATTATTTATTACCATACTGTTAATATTGTTAATTCATCGTTGTTGTTATTTATACTTAACTTATTGTATTTCGCATTTATCGTAGTGTATTTTGGTTGCTCATTGCTTCATTTAAACGTAAAAACTAATTTTAACCATAGGTTAATAATTTATTTGATTTCTATTTTATCTTGACCATGTATATGATTTTTCTGTCTTATAACTTAACGACTAACTGTGATATACATGGCTTTTTTTTTTTTTTTTTTTTTTTTTTTTTTTTTTTTTTTTTTTTTTTATAATAATAATAATTTTTGATATAATAATTTTTTTATAATTTTATAAGTCGGTATATATTGCACTTATATAATGCAAATATATGTGTGGGTATTTATTGTGAATTTTTGATGATAATGCAAGCGTAAATAATTTTAGCTGAGAAAGACTAGTTATTAAGATTTATAATAGTTTTATTAATAATATTCATGGATCCATTCAATTTATAGTGAGATTTAGATTAACGTATTTATTGAATCTCGTAACGGATTTAATATATTTTAACTTATGTATTGTTCTTATATGGTTATTAAACTCTCTCCTCAATTATTTATTTGATTTTAACTTATGTATTATATTTTAGCTTATATATTCGTTTTAATCTATTGATTTTTAAACTCATTTCTTGTCTTCGCAATTATTGTGGTTTCTGTTTTTCTCTTCAAACGCTGTTATGTAATGCTTGCGTTTAAGGGATATTACTGAAAATGTTTTAACTTTGATTCAATGATATGATTCAATAATAATGTCAAAGAAAAGCAATAAACCTATAGAAATTGGCCAAGAAGTATGGGTTCTAAGGACCAGCGGACCAGTTCAAAGAGCTATCGTCACTTCAATTTTACATTCTTCTGATGGTAAGAGAGAAGAAAAACAAGTTAAAGTTGAATGGGCTGAAGGAAATGGAATATCGAAAGGAAAGATAGTATCCATCGATGATGTTTTCCCGATAGAGACGAATAGCCAAAAATCTGTGAACAATGTTGACTCCCAGGTTGTCGAGGACAGCTGTAAAGGACAACCAAGTTGTTCTAACAAAGTTGAGCCGCAAGCCTCTCATTCTGTAGTAAAAGGTAAACAAAACTCAGCTGCTGCGGAATCTGGCGTAATATGTGAAATCTGCAATCTGAAATTTAAATCAATACAAGGGCTTCGCATACATATCTCAAAAAAGCATCCCGGCGAGGCAAATAGGTTAACTTTAATCAAAATATTTAACCATCCGCCACCCAGCGACATCGAACCAAAAAATGGCTTCAATATGCAGAAGGAGGTTGAAAATTGGGCCGCCAAATTTAAGAATACAATAAATAAAATACATAATTTCAATCGCGAGGAATATGATGCCATGGTATCAGAATTCCTTAAATTTCTACGAAATGCTAATAGTACACTCCCGGGCCCGAAACATCCTGCCACGAAGTATTATCAGATGCGACAGAAGAAGGGGAAAAAGTCTGAGAAGGAAGTTCGAAAAGGAGCAGGTCAGGTGTCAAACCCACAGAGGGCAAACAAAGCTGATAGGGAGAAACGAAGAGAGCAATACAATTATGAGGAAGCTCAATATAACTATTACAACAGGCGTAGAAAAGTAGTTAATAAAATTATGAATACTGACGCTCCCAAACAGTGCTCTATCAATATCAACAAAATTGAAGAGCATTTTAAATCGATATTTCAAGAAAACAACAATATTCAGAGAGAAAAATATGATTGTTCTCCAATCAAACCCGACGTGGGTAACATCGAGATTAAGTTAGTCCAAAGAGCTATCAAATCTACCCCAATAGATGCCTCTCCAGGAAAAGATGGAGTTCTAATTAGAACTGTTAAGTATCTGAATATCGCCCATATTATAAAATACATGACGGAAATCCTGCTCAAGACTTCATACGTTGCGAAACCTCTTCGTCAAGGACGGACAATCCTAATTTACAAAGGTAAAGGACCCTCTTCCGAAATTTCGTCATGGCGTCCAATAACCATTTACCCTATTATCAGACGGCTCATGGAAAAGGTCCTCGATCATCATTTAAGACTACAAATAGATTTTCACGCTAGCCAGAGAGGCTTCGTCAAAGGGATGCCTGGCTGCCATGTGAATGCTAGATTAATTGAAGCTGTTATTAAAAGCGCTAAAGCAGATAACAAGAATGGTGTCATAGCGTTTCTTGATCTTTCAAGCGCCTTCGATAATGTCGGACATGCACATATCGCCAAAACCTTAGAAGCAAGAGGGGTCTCAGAAGATCTTAAGAAAGCTGTAATTTCCCTTCTTACTAATAATATCGTTAACATTCACCTTGGAATTTCCAAAACCCAAGAAATAAGTATTAATAGAGGTGTTCCCCAAGGTGGACCACTTTCCCCGACCTTATTTAATATTGCTATAGACCACTTATATAGAGAAATATGTGATCCACATTTGGCGAATAGTTTGGGCTACCCTCTAAATGAAAATCGAGATCGGATTATTGTGACGGGATTTGCAGATGATCAAGCAATAACTGCTTGCGATATTCCAGCAGCTGAAAGAACTATTAATATGGTATCTCGAATCTTCAGGGAGATTGGTCTTTCTATTAACCCAAGCAAAAGCTCTGCCATTAACATAAATAAGGGAGTTCTTGTGGGTGGTACTCTTTCTCTAGAAGACGGGAGTAAAATAAAATGCATTGAGGAAGGGGAAGTCATTAAATATTTGGGAGTCAAATTCTCAGGGGAGATTATTTTTAACGAAGAGGCAATCAAAAAAATTAACGAAAATATGGAAAAGCTTACTGCATCAAATCTTTTGAGACCAGATCAAAAACTAAACATTCTGAATCAATATATTTTCCCGATGGTGACGTACCCCCTTCAGACAGCACCATTGACTAAACTTAGCCCAACAACTCTGGAAGGAATTGACATTATGCTAAGGAGGAATGTAAAGGCTATGATAGGATTACCAGCCAATACATCTTCGGCCATGCTTTATGCGCCGCGTAGATTTCGAGGTCTGGGCATTCTGAAATGTGAATGGGAGGCTCCTCTACAGCAGTGGTCAATAGCCAAGAAACTGTCAAGAGTTAAAGATGAGCAGTTCCAGCCGATATTCAACTATGAGGAAGAGGCAAAACTGTGTGCCAAAAGACTTGGTTTTGTTATAAAAGGCACAGAAGAGTCTCTTGGCACTAAAAAGATTCGGCAATTTCTTCGGGATAAGTCGTTCACCGAATGGAGTAAATGCAAATGGCAAGGATTAGGGGTCTGTCATTTTCGGGAGAATCACAAAGCTAATAAATTTATTTACGATAAGAAGATTCTCTCGGCCTCCGAATGGACCAATGCTATTAAACTAAACACGAATTATGCCCCTCTACGTGCAGTTCCTGGAGCTGGCGGACAAACCGTAGGAGAGGTTGGACTCCTCTGCCGTAAATGTGGCAGAGAGAACGAGACCCCATCACATGTGTTGGGTAGCTGTCCACATAACCATCTTCTGATTAATCGTCGCCATCACAGGGTTAAGCACGCCATAATGGAGATGCTGGCTGAAAAGGGGTATAAGTGTCTGGAAGAAGTGTATGGCATAGACACTGACGGCTCCACCCGATATGCCGATATAATAGCATACAAGCCAAATGGTAAGGAGGTTTATATATTAGACCCGACCGTGCGCTACGAAACAAACGACAGCGAACAGGCCGAAAAAGTAGATAGGGATAAGAAGAAGATCTACGAAAAATGTTTACCCTTCTACAAAGATAAATTTTATGAAGAATTAGGTGATAGGGAGTTTAAAGTCACAGGATTGTGGTTCGGTTCGCGAGGAACAATTGGTAAAGTAGCAAGGAAATTCTTCGACGTGGTGGGAATTGACCAAGAAAAATTGACCATCCTAGCTGAATCAATTCTGATTGATTCATTAGGTATTATAAATAATCATATTTATAATTGACAACTGCTTGGCAGGCTGCATTATTTATATAAAAAATGTAAATAGGTGATATTTAGTATATTTTATATTTTATTATATTGTGTTTCTTATTATATTTATTATATTTTAGTCTATTATAATTGCTTTGTATTCAGCAACTAATTAGTTTTGACTTAATTTTGGTTTACGCTTGCGTTACTAAAATATGTATATTTTTTACTGATAAGAAAGCTGTGTTTTAAGCAACTCAATGTAATTGAGCAGCCCCACTTCTGTCATGTATTTTGATAATAAAGTGTTTCTCTTGGAGTACTTTTTTGATATTTGACTTTTAATTCAAAATTAATTTCAAGTGGAATATTAAAACGAAATTATAATGGAGGTCCCGAAATTGTGCGATTTTTTTATGTGATTAAAGAACCTGGATGGACAAAATTTATGACTTCCACTGCAGTATTGTTCTACTAACCAAAGAAGCATAAAGTGACATTCAATAAATAAAATTGATAACCAATTTCACAATAATTAGATTTATTTGAAATCTAGTTTAATTATTTTATTAAAACCAAATATTGGTTCGAATAAAGTACTTAAACTAGAAATCATACAACAATAAAAAAAGTTCCAGAGATAATTTCTACAGATATTTTAAGTTATAGTTATTATAGATTAGACTTATAGATATTATAAGTTTGTTTCAACGATCAACTTAGGCAGTATATTAAAGAAGCTTCCAATACTCGCTTTAAATATGCTCCAGAGTAACAGAGACAGCAACCATAAACCTGCATTGGCTGCTCTCCAGCGTTGTTAAATACTGGGTTTAAAATATCTGATTTTTCTTTTTCGAATAAACATGTGAATTTAAGCCCTTTATGTAAAAAAAAATAAACAAATATTTTCGTATAGTAACTTTCTTCCAAACGAGCGATATACTCTGATATATTAATAGAACAAGTCTTTGTCATCAATCAATAAGTGCTTTCTTTCTTTTTTTAAGCATTTATGGATATTTACAAGTATATAAAATAATACATCTAGTAAATGTGAATACAAGATAAAAAAAAAAAAAAAAAAAAAAAAAGATGACATGAATAAACTTTTAGATAAACTACCCATCGCTAGCTCTCTACTAATAATTCTAAATTATTAGAGGCCATCTTCTTTTCAGACGCCTCGGTGGGTTGTCAGAAATTGCGGAGAAATCTTGGATGGAAACAAGAGGGTTGGGATGAGTAGGGAATTTACTGTGAAAGGATTGGTATCTGGACTTGGCAACATTGGCGATATATGGGACATCAAGGTCTTTATGGATAATTTTATTAGTGACAAAATAAGGAACATTAAGGAGTTTGTTTGTTTGTTGGAGCCCCAGATCTCGATTCTGTAAGTCCAAATCGGTCTTATTATTGTCATATAAATGAGTCTTTTGTAATTGATGGGGTGTTTTGAGCGTTTGTCAAGTAAGTGTTGAAGTAGTCGGTAACTACGAGCAGTTTCTTGTCGTTTCAGTCTTGTGTGAGGAATTCAAGTAAGGCGTTTGTTCAGGTGAAGTCCCACGTAACGGATCTGTTCGACGGGGACAAGTGGAGAATTATTAAAGGATACAGTAGGACAGGAGGTTGTAGGTTTACGACGCAGTGTAAAAGTGATTTGATGGGATTTGTCAGGATTGATTTTGATTCTCCAGTATTGACACCATTCTTCTAGGATTGTGATATGGGATTGAAGAGTTTGAGAACCAAGGACAGGGTCATTATTAACTGCTAGCACAGTTGTTTCAGCGGAGTTATCATATGTTCATGTTAAGGATGGGTTGGGACGTGAGCTGTATAAGCTGTGTAGAGGATTGGACCGAGGATACTACCTTGGGGAACAGAACAAGTTTATTCCAATGAAATCTATTTCTATTTTCCCTGAAGTTTAACTCATATTTATATCAAGAATGGAATACTCGGATACACAAAAACGATGGGGTAACGATTAACAGTGGTACTTCCATCGAACTGAAAAGTGATGGCGTTGATACCGATTATTTTCTAACAGCGTTAATAACTTCATGAGAGATCAATGTCTTCACGATTACCCCTTGATTTCTTTATACCCAATCTCCACTATTAACAGACTATTTTATACCTCATTTCCCAAAATCCATCGCTCCTGAGAACAGGAAAAGGATCTATATTACCGTACTATATTTAGTGCAACGTCATCCCATCAAAATAGACTCTAATAATGTCATTGCATTCTTCAGGAACAATTTTGTTTTTGTTTGTTTGTTTTAACGTCACTTTACAACCGATTAATTTCTTAATATGTAAGTGATGTTTTCTGAATTGATTGTAATTTAAATATTGGTAGAATTAGAATAATTTGTCCAATGCTTTCGAGCCCTAAAATCCAAAGTAGATTATATGTTAAGAGTACCAAAATAAGATACAAAAATTTATTTCGATGGAAAGTCTGCCTGTCTAAATTGTGAGAAGTGTGAAAAAATGCCTTGTTCATTATCTATTTTAATGCGTTTCACTAGAGATGTAGAGAACAATATTTATAAGTAAATATTATAATTTAAATAATGATATGACTTATCATGTCGCCTCTATCCTGAATGTGGACAGTGAGGAAATATTAAATGAAATTTATTATTTTGTTGTAAATAGTTTAGAGTCAAGATTTTTTTATCAGTTCCTTATTTTCTATTATTATTTTTTTTTATTTCTTCCGATGCTCACCATTGTGTATCATTTACGTTTTTTTATTTTCCGTATTAATTTTCATACACTAAATTATGCATAATTTAAGGATATGTACTTCCAGCAAATGCGAAATTGCCCAAACGCTTGTATAAATATATTATTGTAACAATTGTACAACGTCAAATTTGATTTGGATGAATTTTTATGTGCAGGTAAGGCTACCCATGCCGACAAGCGAGACGATACCGTACGTGGCCGAGGTGATGGGCGCCACCAGCTACGAGGAGAGCGTGGAGGAGGGCGGGGAGGTGAAGCGGGTCCAGAGGAAGCTCAGCGGACCGGAGCACAAGGAGCCCGATCTGGACAGGGAGGAAGAGTTCGCCGAATATCAGGGTATCATGTCTCCTTCTTTACAACATACTAACATAGCATAAGTCATCTAAGTATGCGATAAGTATTATCAGAAAGTCTTTTAGATGAGTATCAAAAGTTTTAAGAAGGGACCAGGAGGCACAGATATACATTCTTGTAGATCCAGATGTACAACACTATATTTAAAAATAAAATGTATTTTAAATCTTAAAAATCTCACCTGTTTTGACTCCATCCAAGAACATAGGTATTTATAACATTCCAATATAACTTAACATATATCTGCTATATTAAATGCAAGGGCGGATCCAGCCGGTTTTTGAGGGGGGCTGCATCCCACACAATACACCTTACAATCTTCCCCTGGATCTGCCCATCAGCTATTTTTACTTTCCCACAACAAACATGCTAATTTTTCTGCATATTATTCGTCCTTTACCTTACTTCCTTAGTTTTAGTAAAGTTTAATTCTTTAACACGTTCACGCCGGCAGTAATCCATGCTCCTCACCCAATGGCGGCTTTCCTTAATGATTTTCGCTCTATCGGACGGTAGTTATTCAAGGACATTATGCAGTAGTGACAATCCAACATTAATAAAATAAACAATACAATCCTACATCATCGTGGAAAGTTTTGTGATTGACTAAAGTGTCCGATGCAACAGTCTAGTGTGAGCCACCGGTGGTACACGCCGGCGTGAACGTGTTAAAGAACAAAAAATTACCCAACAGCCCTCCCCTGGATCCACCTGTGATTATATGGAGTAGCAATAATGCTTTATTCAGAATAATTCAATATGATTCATTATTATCTCAGTACTCCGAAGACCAAAAACCCTATGACCATTTTTTGATTGAATTAAATTGGAATGCCATAGTAAATACTTTAATAATACTTTTTACTAATCAACTTCAATAAAGTTGTATCTATAAGTAACGAGAAACCAATTCAACAAAGCATTTATCATCTAAAGTATTAAATTTAATTCAATAAAACAAAATAGAAATGGAGTAGTTTATCCTGCATACATGCAAAACCCGGGGTTCAGATACGCATGGCTATCTTAACTGCAATATTAGCCTCCCATTGCATCCTACTATTTTAAAGGATTTTATATACTTAAGCAAGTACATGGGCGTCGACGAGGGACAGGCAATTGCCCCCCACCCAAAAAATATGAGAAAAAAAAACAACAAATTATATATAATCGTGTAAATAAAATTTAGGGTAGTATTATATAAAAACATTTTAATTTTCAAATATCAAGGCTTTATTTAATAGAATTAATTAAGCCATTCATAGTCAGAATGCCTATGACAACCCCCCCCCCCCTCATAAGAATTTTACATACCTGCTCCCCCCTCCTAGACGAAATCCTGCGGAAGCTCTTTCCTAGGTACCCTGGGAAAATGGTTTGTTTTCTATTCTATAGTAAAGAAGACAAAAGTCTTGTCTGAGTGTAAATTTGAGGAGGGGTTATCGTTACCCAGACTGATTGAATGAATCTTTACTTTTTTTTTTTTTTAACAGGATGGTTATAAGAGTAACTTAAAGTAAGTAGTAAATGAGTAAAGTTAATGAATGAGCTTGATTTATAGGAACATCAGTAGTAAATCTAGCAGGTCTACTAAAGAATGAATCGTTTGCATAGTAAATTTGCAAAACCATCTATGTCCTAATTTTAGCAAAAAATAAAATATTCATTTTTCCGATAGATACGTTTTCATGTGGAAGAAAGAAGAAAGCGACATACGTTTTGGGTTTTAACCGACTCTTACTTTTTAATTCTTTCTTATACTCTTACTTTATCATTTCTATTTTAGTGTAAATTCTGAAGTTTTTCTGATCTTCTTTAAAATTTAGGAAAAAGGAACTACATGGTGTTACAAATTTACTATCGCTTTATTTACTTAAGTGGTTTTTAATAGCTACACTAGAGGTAACTAAAATAAAATGCGGTTTGATATTGCAGGAGTGATTGGAAGGCCCGGAGTGGACTTCCCAGTACTGCCCAATATTCCACGAACAGAATTCAGCTGCAGAAACGTAAAGAGTTCAGGCTATTACGCTGATCTTGAAACTGGATGCCAGGTAATAATTTCCGATTTGCGAAATATTTTGAATAAATATTTTCTAATCTACAAAGTATATTATCTATCTTCTTACTAGAATTATGAAATATTATAATGTACCAATGGAAACAGCGGCTCATCATTCAGAATTCCATTCTTTTCAATTTGATTTGTCTTCATGTTCTTTTAGTCAATGCCAGTTTATGGCAACAATAAAAAAATAAAAAAGTGAGGAGTACGAAATTTATTAAGAACAGATTAAACTTCGAAGCTATAATATGTTTGATCTATTGCTTTATAGTAAAAACTATAATCAGCAAACACAAGAAAAAGGAATAATATTTAATTTTGCATCTAAACAGCAGCAGAACTAAAAACAAAACATTCCTTGGGGGTTATTCACTGGCGCAACTAGCCCGTGGCTAGATGACAAATGCCACAAACTACTGGAGTGTATTTTCAGCATAAAATGATAATAAAAAAATCAATATCAAATTATACTATCTGTGATAGTATTATCAGCATACAGCCACATTTTTTAAATATATGACATACAGCTACATATTTAAATTTAAAGCAAAAAGTTTTGGTCGGCGGGAGGCTCAAAATTTTTCCCAACACGGACCTCCTGGATCGTAGTTACGCCATTGGCTTAGAAAGAAACTTATTATGAACAAATATTTATATACGAAAAATATAGGAATGAGAAAACAGGATTGGATATTATGTACTTATTATAGTTTTGTGCTGCATGGCGTCTTAAATTAGGACTCTCTATTGTGTTTGTATAAACTTTGTAGTGTATTGTGTGTATAAACTGCCTTTGATGACATAATATTAGACCCCTGTGTGAAAGAAGTCTGAAAAGGTTTCCATTTTTAATTTTAGTGCGCCCCCTCACACTAAAATGAAAAATGGATATTTTGTACTAGAACTAAGTGTTCGACAAAATATCATACATCCATGTGATAATATCCCAAAAAATTAATTTTTCAATATTTTAGCGCCCCCCTACCCCCCCCCCCCCCGCTTACTCAAAATTAAAAATAATTACTATTCCTGATAAATACAGGGTCATAATGTAATATGCTAAGGTGAGGGGTTAGACCGGGTTATCATGAAGAAATGGTTGAATTTGTCAATGTCAATTAAATATAGTTTAACGAGCCTTTCACCATACTCTCATTTTGTAGAGAAATAAAAATGAAAATATTTTGTATTTATATAGTTCGGAAATGAGGTATAAAAAACAAAAACATCTAAATTCGAAATTTCAAATACAGATTCTAATAAAAGATAGTTTATTCGAATAATTATTTGAATAGAACTAAAATTATTCAAAGAATCTATCTTCTGGTTCGAATTCATCAAATATAGAATACAGATAGTTTTTTATTCGATATTCGAATACTTTGAAAAGTATTCGATTTTCGAATAGTTATCTAGATAAATCAAAATACCATCTGTTTTCAAATCTAGATAGATTTTTATCTAGATATTGCCCAACTCTGCTTGAAGTAAACTAAATTTCAAAGAATAATGTTTATTAATTAATAAAAAGATATATGATTCTATTACCTAAAGTTTGGATAATTATAACTTCTAAACAATCCCCAGAGGCTGGTTCTTAATAGAGATGCGACATCGAAGGCAAAACATCGATGTTTTGAACATCGATGTTTTTGCAATCAAAACATCGATGTCGATTAAACATCGACCACAAAACATCGATGTTCAAGAACATCGTTGTTTTTTGACATCGATGTTTTTTAATTTATACAGCCTTTAAACATTAACATATTAATGCCCAAACGTAATTAAATCGATGTTAAAGTGTAAAGCATTTGCTAATTCATATTTAATATATAAAAAATTCGATTTTTTCGACATGTTTAGACAATTACATCATATATGTTGTTTTAAACATCGATGCTTTTACCATAACAAATTGGTTTTGAACAAAAATAAATATTTTAAAACATCGATGTTTTGGTGAAAAACAAAGCTGTTAATAACATCGATGTTATGGACTAAAACTAATTTTTTTTAACATCGATGTTTTTATCAAAAAGAGGTATACTTTAACATCTATGTTTTGACAATAACATCGATGTTTTGGATAAATGTGTATTAACATCGATGTTATGGACAAAAAACACATTATACGATGTTAAGGATAAATATATATTAAACTCTATGTTATGGACAAATGTGTATTAACATCGATATTTTTAACAAAAACAAAGCTGTTGATAACATCGATGTTTTTAACAAAAACAAATATCATTTAACATCGATGTTTTTAACAAAAACAAAGCTGTTAATAACATCGATGTTATGGACTAAAATAAATTTTTTTTAAAATCGATGTTTTTATCAAAAGAAGTATACTTAAACATCGATGTTTTGACAATAACATCGATGTTTTTAACAAAAAACAAAGCTGTTAATAACATCGATGTTTTTAACAAAAACAAGTATCATTTAACATCGATGTTTTGACAATAACATCGATGTTTTTAACAAAAACAAAGCTGTTAATAACATCGATGTTTTTAAAAAAAACAAGTATACTTTCATATACAATAACATCGAAGTTAAGGATAAATATATATTAAACTCTATGTTATGGACAAATGTGTATTAACATCGATATTTTTAACAAAAACAAAGCTGTTGATAACATCGATGTTTTTAACAAAAACTAATATCATTTAACATCGATGTTTTGACAATAACATCGATGTTTTTAACAAAAACAAAGCTGTTAATAACATCGATGTTTTCAAGAAAAACAAGTATACTTTAATATACAATAACATCGATGTTGTGGATAAATATATATTAAACTCTATGTTATGGACAAATGTGTATTAACATCGATATTTTTACCAAAAACAAAGCTGATGATAACATCGATGTTTTTAACAAAAACAAAGCTGTTTATAACATCGATGTTAGGGACAAAAAACAAATTTGTTTTAACATCGATGTTTTTATCGAAAACAAGTATACTTTAACGTCGATGTTTTGGCAATAACATCGATATTTTTAACAAAAACCAAGCTGTTTATAACATCGATGTTATGGACAAAAACAAATTTGTTTTAACATCGATGTTTTTATCGAAAACAAGTATACTTTAAAATCTATGTTTTGACAATAACATCGATATTTAGAATAAATGTGTATTTACATCAATGTTTTTAACAAAAACAAGTATCATTTAACATCGATATTTTTAACAAAAACAAAGTTGTTAATAACATCGATGTTTTTAACAAAAAGAAAGCTGTTAATAACATCAATGTTTTTAACAAAAACAAGTATACTTTAACATCAATGTTTATAACAAAAACAAAGCTGTTAATAACATCGATGTTTTTGAGAAAAACAAGTATACTTTAATATACAATAACATAGATGTTGTGGATAAATATATATTAAACTCTATGTTATAGACAAATGTGTATTAACATCGATATTTTTAACAAAAACAAAGCTGTTGATAACATCGATGTTTTTAACAAAAACAAATTTGTTTTAACATCAATGTTTTTAACAAAAACAAGTATCATTTAACGTTGATGTTGTGAAAATAACATCGATATTTTTAACAAAAACAAAGCTGTTTATAACATCGATGTTATGGACAAAAACAAATTTGTTTTAACATCGATGTTTTTATCGAAAACAAGTATACTTTAACATCTATGTTTTGACAATAACATCGATGTTTTGGATAAATGTGTATTAACATCGATGTTTTTAACAAAAACAAGTATCATTTAACATCGATGTTTTGACAATAACATCGATGTTTTTAACAAAAACAAAGTTGTAAATAACATCGATGTTTTTAACAAAAACAAAGCTGTTAATAACATCAATGTTTTTATCGAAAACAAGTATACTTTAACATCTATGTTTTGACAATAACGTCGATGTTTTGGATAAATGTGTATTCACATCGATGTTTTTAACAAAAACAAGTATCATTTAACATCGATGTTTTGACAATAACATCGATTTTTTTAACAAAAACAAAGTTGTTAATAACATCGATGTTTTTAACAAAAACAAAGCTGTTAATAACATCGATGTTTTTAAGAAAAACAAGTATACTTTAATATATAATAACATCGATGTTGTGGATAAACATATATTAAACTCTATGTTATGGACAAATGTGTATTAACATCGATATTTTTAACAAAAACAAAGCTGTTTATAACATCGATGTTATGGACAAAAACAAATTTGTTTTAACATCAATGTTTTTAACAAAAACAAGTATCATGTAACGTCGATGTTTTGACAATAACATCGATATTTTTAACAAAAACAAAGCTGTTTATAACATCGATGTTATGGACAAAAACAAATTTGTTTTAACATCGATGTTTTTATCGAAAACAAGTATACTTTAACATCTATGTTTTGACAATAACATCGATGTTTTGGATAAATGTGTATTAACATCGATGTTTTTAACAAAAACAAAGTTGTTAATAACATCGATGTTTTTAACAAAAACAAAGCTGTTAATAACATCGATGTTTTTAACAAAAACAAAGCTGTTAATAACATCAATGTTTTTAACAAAAACAAGCATCATTTAACGTCGATGTTTTGACAATAACATTGATATTTTTAACAAAAACAAAGCTGCTAATAACATCGATGTTATGGACTAGGACAAATTTTTTTTAACATCGATGTTTAAATCAAAAACAAGTATACTTTAACATCTATATTTGACAATAACATCGATGTTTTGGATAAATATTTATTAACTTTTAAACCAACTTTTTTTAACAACAACAACTTCGATATTTTTAACAAAAACAAGTATCATTTAACATCGATGTTTTGACAATAACATCGACATTTTTAACAAAAACATAGCTGTTGATAACATCGATATTTTTAACAAAAACAAGTAGGTATACTTTAACATCAATGTTTTTAACAAAAACAAAGCTGTTGATAACATCGATGTTTTTAACAAAAACAAGTATACTTTAACATCGATATTTTTAACAAAAACAAAGCTGTTGATAACATCGATGTTTTTAACAAAAACAAGTATACTTTAACATCGATGTTATTGTCAAAACATAGATGGTAATGTATCATTTTTGTGTTAAAAACATCGATGTTAAAATTAATTTGTTTTAGTCGTTAACCATCGATGTTTTTAACAGCTTTGTTTTTGTTAAAAACGTCGAAGTTATTAACAGCTTTGTTTCTGTTAAAAACATTGATATTATTGTAAAAACATCGATGTTATGGTCAAAACATAGATATTAAAGTATAATTGTTTTTGTTAAAAACATCGATGTTATTAACAGCTCTGTTTTTGTTAAAAACATCGATGTTAAAAAAAATAAACATTTATTCAAAACATCGATGTTATTGTCAAAACATAGATGTTAAAGTATACTTGTTATTGTCAAAACATCGATGTCGAAAACAAGTTTGTTAATGTTAAAGCAGCTTTGTTTTAACTAAAACATCGATGTTAAGAATATATATATATTGTTGTTTTTTGCCTAAAGCACCGATGTTATTGTCAAAACATCGATGTTAAAACAAATTTGTTTTTGTCCATAACATCGAGGTTAATATATATTTATCCACAACATCGATGTTATTGTCAAAACATAGATGGTAAAGTATCTTTGTTTTTGTTAAAAACATCGATGTTAAAAAAAAATTGTTTTTGTCCATAACATCGATGTTATTAATAGCTGTGTTTTTGTTAAAAACATCGATGTTAAAAAAATTTTGTTTTAGTCCATAACATCGATGTTATTAACAGCTTTGTTTCTGTTAAAGCATCGATGTTATTGTTAAAACATGGATGTTAAAATAATTTTTTTTTTTTCCATAACATCGAGTTTAATATATATTTATCCACAACAGCGATGTTATTGTCAAAACATAGATGTTAAAGTATACTTGTTTTTGTTAAAAACATCGAAGTTATTAACAGCTTTGTTTCTGTTAAAAACATCGATATTATTGTCAAAACATCGATGTTATTGTCAAAACATATATGTTAAAGTATACTTTTTTTTGTTAAAAACATAACATCGATGTTAAGAATATATATATATATATATATATTGTTGTTTTTTGTCTAAAGCATCGATGTTATTGTTAAAACATGGATGTTAAAATAAATTTTTTTTTGTCCATAACATCGAGTTTAATATATATTTATCCACAACAGCGATGTTATTGTCAAAACATAGATGTTAAAGTATACTTGTTTTTGTAAAAAACATCGAAGTTATTAACCGCTTTGTTTCTGTTAAAAACATCGATATTATTGTCAAAACATCGATGTTATTGTCAAAACATATATGTTAAAGTATACTTTTTTTTGTTAAAAACATCGATGTTAAAACAAATTTGCTTTTGTTAAAAACATAGATGTTATTAACAGCTTTGTTTCTGTTAAAATCATCGATGTTATTGTCAAAACATAGATGTTACAGTATACTTGGTTTTGTCCAAAACATCGATGTTGAAAACAAGTTTGTTAATGATAAAGTATCGATCTTAAAAGATATTAGTTTTTCTCAAAAACTTCGATGTTATTGTCAAAACATCGATATGTTAAAGTATATTGATGTTAAAACATACTTCTTTTTATACCTTAAAAAAAAAAAAAGGTCAGCTATTAAAAACATCGAATGTTAACATCGGTCCAAAAACATCGATGGTCGGAAAACATCGGCTGCGTAACATCGATGTTAAAAACATCGACATCGATGTCGCATCCCTAGTTCTTAATTCTAGAAATACTAGATTCTTAAGAAAGGCATCTTTGCAATCAAAGATTGGGAATCAGGTTCTCACATGATCACACCTCCTTGCTATGAAAGTATTAAGTTCCATTACAGCAAACTTGTTTAAGAAGGGACTTGGATAAAAATATGAGTAGGATGATATGATATAAGTATAAAATACAATAATTACATAATCATGATATCATATTCTATTATTTACTACTTTATGTAAAAATATGTGCAATTAATTGATAAGGAAGATTAATTATTTTAATATTTTTAGGTTTTCCACATCTGTGATGGAGGAAGAAAAATATCATTCTTATGCCCCAACGGAACCATCTTCCGTCAAAGTCATTTGATATGTGACTGGTGGTTTAGAGTGGATTGTGAACGCTCCGTTGAACTTTACGAAGAGAGTGCAGAGCAACTCGCCCACGACCAAATGATCTATAAGAAAAGAGCAGAAGAGATCGCAAAGGCCATAACTGTTAAGACAACTTCGGAGGCACCAAGAGTTGCGAGCAGCACCCAGGAGAGACAGTATAGAAGAAAACCTCAACAGAGGACCCAATCTCAACCTCAACAAAGACCACAGTATAATTCTCAAAAAAGGACACAAACAAGATCTCAATCTCAGTATCAGCCTCAACAACCTCAATATCAACCTCAGGCAGTAACTCAGCAACCTCAATATCAATCCCAAATATTTACTCAACAACCTCAGTATCAACAGCCACAGACTCAACAACCTCAGTATCAACAGCAACAGACTCAACAACCTCAGTATCAACAGCAACAGACTCAGCAACCTCAGTTTCAACAACAGACTCAGCAACCTCAGTATCAGCAGCCACAGACTCAACAAGCTCAGTATCAACAGCAACAGTCTCAACAACCTCAATATCAACAGCCACAAAGTCAACAACCTCGTTACCAACAGCACCAGACTCAACAACCACAATATCAGCCAGAGCCTCAGCCCCAACAAGAAGAACAGGAAAGGCAAATACCTGCAGAAACTGCTTCATTCGCAAGCAATAGACATCGGTTTGCAAATCAACTTGAGGCTCAATATAAGCAATATACAGCAACAACTTCCACTACTACTTTGTCTCCTACCCAGAAAAACTTATACAATTATAATGGAAGGCGATACCAAACAACTTCATCAACTACGGCAAGTTATAATCCACCAAGTTTTCAAGAAATCAGCAACAATGAAGAACACAGTAACGAAGAATACAGTAAAGAAGAATACAGAAATGAAGAACTAATCAACAGTAATTATCCTGGCAGCATTTATTCAAGCTATAATTATACCTACCAAAATGCTGATTTCTACAATAGTAACCATAATTATACTAACAACTACAATTTTTCAAGCAGTGACTATGTTGATAAATATCCACAACAAAATGGGCAGCAACAAAAGCTAGAAACAAACAGGGGTACTAGCAAATACTTTGACAATAATAAGGGAAATCGAAAAACTGGTTTGGAATCAAAGTCAAGCCATGTTTCTGAAATTCCCTTCCCATCCACAACAGCTAGGTCAATATCTAAAAGTGAGATTAATTATTTTAATGATCAAACAAAAAGAAAAGACAACTATCAACAAATACCATCATCTACCAGAAACCCTTTAAAACAAAAAACTGTTTTTGATGTTAAAATACGGCCAACTAAAGATTTTGCTTATGTTGAACTTCTCAGACATGATGAATATTTGAAGAATCAATCAGAATCTACATCAGCACCTCTATCGAACAGCTCTCCAAGTTTACTCGAGAAATCAAGCCATGAGACTACACCTTCTTCCTTAAGTGATGATGTTATTCCAGTATCTAGGTTCACGACATCGACTCCATCTTCCCAACCCAGCACAAGGCACACATATCTTCCTACCAAAGCAACAGAATCTTCTAAACAGCATACAACCACAGCCACACCTAAAATTAATAGATATGCCTCAATTCATGTTTCAGGCACTTCAGAAGAAATAAGACCTGAAGTTGTCAATTCCCTAATGGAATCAGGTGTGACACCAACATCGGCTAAGGCACTTCATTCATTAGCAAGCTATATCAGTTCAGCAGCTGCTGATGACTTAAGTAGCATTTATGGACAACCAGATGGACATCCACTCGTATCTGATGTCATTCTTAATTTCCATTCTGGTACTCCAGCAACAAATTCATACATCCCAAATGAAGTAACGACTAGATCATCCTCGTCTCCTCCAGATGAAATTTTACCTGCAGGATTAACAAAAGCTACTAAGGAATCATACTCTTATCTTTTTTCAGAAAGTAAAGAACAAACTGAAAAAAAAGGTGAAGTACCAAATGAGTCATTCCTTGAAATCGATTATACTACACAGAAACCACAAACAACAACCTCGCAAACAACCAAAGGAGGTGACAGAGATTTGAGATTGAAAGATTCAAGTGAACTAAGAGAGCTAGCTCAGGTATTTAGTCGAGCACTGTCAGCGTATCTTGAAGATCCTGAAACGTTTAAAGAAATACTAGCCCAGGTGAGACCTACAGAACCCAGTAATATCGATCATACCACACCTTCACCAGAAGATGAAGTGCTAGACTTCTCTGATGCAAATCAAGGTCAGAAAGGTGTCACTGGTTCTCCTTTGACAACTCTCAGTAACATTGCTGGTTATACTGATGAAAATTTGAATATTGGAGATATAAATAATTTAGTTCAAGCAAGTCGAACATTTGAACCAGATAACTCACTAGAACATAATACATTTCCACCAACAGCTCCAGAAAACTATCAAGCTAGTCATTTCAACTCAGTTACACCCAGTTCCGTTCAGCCAAATGTTAATAGCATCACAAACAACACTGATCCACTGGACTACTACAACAGATTAGGATCAAAAGAAGACCAATCTTATTTCCCAACAGTTGGAGGAGTCAGTGATACTAGCAGACCAAGATATGGGGGTTTTCAAAATAATACCCAAAAAACTGCCAGGGCATATTCCCCGTACGGTTCTGATGTACCTAAAAATCTTACAGGAACACCAATTTCTATAACTACGCCAGTGACCGAATCCGAAGTTCCCTTATCAGTAGGTGCAACTAACAATACATCAGAAAAAGAAGGACTTCCAGAACCTAAAGATGTAAACAGCCTTATAAAAATCAATGTCCTGAATTCAGACCAATCAAGCAGTGAAGAAAACATAAATGATCAAACATCACCATCTGCATACCAAGATGATTCATATTTCCCATCTGGTGATCAAGAGAAGGTTCTAATCACAGCAGGAAGCCAATCATTAATATCCAGCAACAACTATCTCCAATTTGCTAAGAAATTTAATGAACAAAGTCAAAAAGAAAGAAGTAAATATTATCCAACACTATATGATCCCAATTCATACATAAATTATGCTCCCTCTGCAGAGTCACAAGATAAAGTTAACATCAAAGAAGATTACAAGAGTGAAGAGTTTATTCCTTTCTTTGGTCAAGAACCTCCATTTGAAAATTTGGCCAAACCTTCTGGATTCCAAACCACAAAAGAATCTAATGATAGTAATCAGGATGAAAAGGTAAGTGTACAGAGTGATACATATGAGAAGCATACTGGCATCTTTGCAGATCCAATAAACTATCATATAGGAACTATAAATGCTGAACTTTCTACTCCATCTTACAGTGATAAAAATAGTGAATATAAAGTTTCATATAAAAATGTTGACCTCGGTAATGGTGTAACTTTAGAAAAACTTGACTCATCAACGGAAACTCGCAAATATGAAACAACTTGGACTGTATCACCTTTAATTGATTTGACCACTGCCAGTGGAAGCACACTTCATCATAACTACACCAGCAGCCCAGTACCATCTTCATCTGCTCACTATTCATCTCCTCATCAGTACGAAGCAACGACCTACCGCCCTCCTCGCTCAAGTGATTCTTTGGACACAGCAGAGTTCCAATGGGCAACAACAGTCCAAACAGAGAGTAACTCAGATGAAACTGTAACAACTTCTGGCCTCACTGATTCAACAGAAACAGTAATACCTAAAGAAAATTTAGGAAGCTTTGAAAGAACAGCTATGGATATGTTTGGTAATCTCAATGAAAGTGCTGCAGTTACACTGATGGATATGATGTCGAAAGCAGAAAAAAATATGACAATTCGTAGACTTGTTTTACTTTTGGTTAATGAAAAGGGTAAAGAAAACAGAACCGTCCAGGAATCGCGTGAACACTTGATCAATGCTCTTTTAAGTAATATGGAAGAAATTAAAACAGAAACTACTACAAGTGAATTGCCTCCTCTTTCAGCTTCTCCATCTACTCCAAATAGTGTATATATTCCTAGAAAAAAAGTTAGAGTTTCCAGAGTACGAGTAAGCACAACAACTGAAGCCTCTCAAAGTAGCAGTAAGGTTCACCGAGGTACAGATACAATGACTGCAGTCCATGGAAGTCCATCTGATATAAATAAGATTAATTCAGCCAAGTTGTACATACCTTCACCAACAATATCAGCATACACTAACACACTTCCAATTGATTCAGATGCAAGAGCTGTTGAGCTTTTGAGGACACTCTACAGCCTTGCAGCTAAATGGGGTTAGCTCAAAAATTTGAAGAACTATGAGACTAAGGTAGTAAACCAATATGATCGATTGAACTTCTGCAATCATTTCAAATAGGTGCTTTGCACAAGAAGAGTCCTTGATCATATCTGGTTTATCAGCATCAAACAATTTTGAGGAAGATTATGAAAATCATAAGTTTTTTTTATTTGTCATTGATAAATGTACAGTTCTATGGATGTTGTTAATGTTCCTTTCCCCTTATTATTTTTAAGAGATAAATATATTGAAGAAATGTTGTAAATGTAGATAATTCTTTTAACAGATTTTGAGATTTTTTTCTAGTGTCTGTCATTACTAGTTACATATGATGAGAGCAAGCAAAAGGTATTTATTATTTATAAATTAAAAATAAATGTAACACTGCTCTATTAGTATTTATTTTTTTTCAGCCAAATGATTTTAGTCACTTGAAGAGAACATTATGAAAATATGTAAATAAAAGTGTATTGAGGTTCTGCACAACTTTGTAATGCTCAAATGAGTTAAAGGTGTCAAGAGACAGATCAGTGAGAGAAATATATTAAACTCTGTAATTTTATATTTTGTTTTATGTTATTTTTATTTTTGAAAATCACAATTTATGTGTTGCCATTATTGTTTGCGTGAGTGTTTGTGTAAATGATTTTATGTAGATGTTAATTTTGTAAAATTTTTATTAAATTACATGTAAATATTTAAATTTTTTGTGTTTTAAATTAAACCTTCCCTTTCAGTCCAAAAATTCAGTAATTACAATAGAACCTCCATTATCCGGGGTAATGATGGATATGGGGGTCCACGGATAATCGAAAACCACGGATAATCGAATTAAAAAAAATTGACTTAATGTGATAGAAAAAAAGATAAAAAATCACTTGTAAGGTATAATCACTTTTATTAACAAACGAACGTTTTATATACATTAAATTATAATATACAAAAAAAGTAAATGTATGTTTTTATATATTATGGGCCGACGACAATACAAAGTCCCAAATGTCTTTCTTTCTTCTTCAAAATATCCCGCATGTTCGCCAATCCCTAGTTCAGAGGACAACTTTTAACACTTTAACCCTTTTCTAATCTGTTTATAATAGTTAATTTCTCTTCAAGCGCTAAAACAACACATTTTCTTTTTTCCGACATTTAGCTACTTCGTATGTATTTAAATCGAGACTAAATCACAACTGACAATATTTTTTTTTGTAGCCAAACAGGTCAGGGTAGGAGTTTCCTAGAAAGAATTGAAAACAATACCGTTCCTAGATGATGAATTGGAGTATTAGATACAGGAAACATCTCATAATACAATACTCGCTTTCGGTGTTTTTCCATTTATTGTTTTATTTCATATTAGATAGTTAACCATTGTGTAATCGTTAAATATTTA
The DNA here is from genome assembly GCA_911387785.2 of Aelia acuminata. NCBI lineage: Eukaryota > Metazoa > Arthropoda > Insecta > Hemiptera > Pentatomidae > Aelia > Aelia acuminata. Next base: position 49,251,641 of record OU426978.1, on the reverse strand, counting down.
TGTATACATTTTTTTTAAATATTATACATACAAAATAAAGGGCATACAAATTAAAAAAAGCTTATTAAAGAAAAAAATTGGCTCCTCGGAACCCCGGTTAATTGGATCCCCGGTTAATCGAGGCCCGGATAATGGGGGTCCTACTGTATTAAGAAAATGGGGTTATAATTATTTTTTCAATTGATTCAACTGCTTAAAATACTTTAAATAATTAAATCTATAATTCAACAGTCTTAGCTAACCTAAATAATCAAATAACAATCATACTAATTAGGAAATATAGCTTTTTTTAAACTTAAAAAAAAATGCAATGAGAGGGCTGATGAGTAAAACTTTATTTTCATTTTTATCAGTCACGATACCACACCACACCAGGACTGGGGTGTCTTCATAAAATATCTTCATATTAATAGTGAAGATAATGTCTAAAAAAAAATTCTGGTTTCTATCCATGAACTATAATTTGGTAACACCAGACTAGGCTTTAATAGAATAGAAATAAATACACTAAAACTTTTAATTATTTTGACTTTCCAATATTTGAAGCCACTGATTTAAAAATGATTTGGCTTTGCTTTTTTTCTTCTTCCTTTTCCTCTAAAAAGGCTGCTATCTCATTATGACCAAAGAAAGTAGCAACTTTAGATGGAGTGTTCCCCAATCTGAAATCAGGCCAAGGTTTAATTATTTTAATTTTCTAAAACTTCATTATAAAACAATATATATTTAGGGTACAGGAGTTGCCAGAAGAATGTTTGTAATTATACCAGCTACTTTTTCTCTTTTCCTTTTAAATTTGCACTTTTCAAAAAGGTACTGACAATGAATGAATAAGATGGTGATGTAGCAAATACTGACAGGTCAGGCAAGGAGAAGGATAGTACCCAGCAGCACCCCCTTACTGGCTTAATTCAATTGCTTTGGTTGTGTAAGTGAGGGGATCTCTCATCCAGTGTCTTTTAGTCTCCTCCTTGTACTCTGATGTACGTGTACACTTGGTGTTTCTATTATCAGTAATCAGTTGTAACTATTTTGATTGGAAAGTTTGAAATTTTTTAGATGGGTCTACAAAATATGTGGGAAATATGTCCAAATGAGATTAAGTAATTAATTATTCAATACATAAAATTTCAAAGTAAGTGGATAAAGAATTTTGAGTCTTTTGTAAAGCGCCTTATGTTTCATTTTAACATGTTGGCACCATATCATCTTTCTGTTGAAGGTAGGTACCAGATATTGTACTGTGTTTGTCCGATGAATTTTGTTATCAATGAAAATTGGGGTAAAGTTATTTTGTCAAAGCGTAGAAGTTATTTGTTTCGATTTACCTTGAGTTAGTCTTCAACTACTCATTTAATTTATATGAGTGTTATAAATTTATTGAAGATAATCAATATAATGCCCTAGCAGATGAATCAAATTGTACAAAGATGTAACATACTTAGTAAAAGGATTTATTGAATTGATTCATTTTAAGAAAAGTGGTACATAGTTTGGAAATTTTTTAGATTGAATTTTTTAGAATGAATTTTAGCGTTAAACTTAATCAGTTGCGAAACATAAGGAAGGCATAGGAGGGAGGTATTTTAAAAGTATTAAAATTTGAAATCACATCTGACTCCTTAGGACACCAAAACTCTAGAATACTAAGATAGGCAATGCTATAAGTCATCATGGCTTATTCAAAGTACATGGGCTAATCAACTGTAGATTACATTTATGAACTAATGCCACCATCATCAATTAATAAATAAGATTATCCTCCCAAAAATAATATATACTGTAAAAATATCCCACTCCATGAAACTTACTGTCATTTACAGAAAAAAAAAAAAAAAGGAAAATAATTATTGAAGGCATAAAAGGTATCAGAGAATTTTTTACACGTTACTAATTAATAAATAATAAATTTGCCAACAAAAATGTTCATTTGTTTCACAGTAAAGAATTTGACATAGATTTAAGAATAACATGGTATCAAGTGGTGCCACTTACAAATCTCTTTTTAAGAGTAGATTTGGACAAAGTCTCAGGATGAATTCAACAAATTTCAAATTCCCTGAAGCAGCAGCAAAGTGAAGAATTGTTTCATCCAAATAATTTTTCGCACAAGGCTTCATACCCATTTGAATCAAACTGGAAAGGTAACAAACCAAAAAATAGTGATCTAGACTTCACTAAACAGGTAAAAATTTACTATTTCTACTCCAGATTATCCTCTAAAAAAATAATTAAAAGTAATAATGTTTATTTTATTTTTACACAATTTCTAGTTACATTTTAACTCTCAAAGATATTTCTAAGCAAGTCAATGATTAAAAAAATATTGAACATGGCTCAGGGACTTCCCTATAAATGTATGCAAAGAAACTTTCTTTTACATATATATATATATATGTATACTTTTTTTTATTAAGGACACTGGATGACTATGAAATGATGATATATGTGGGATTTAAAGGAGGAGAAGGTATTGGAATTACAGATGAAAGGGGGAATAGACTTCCATAGGGATAGGATGGATAATGAAAGATATAGATCTTTCATTTATAGATGATAGCAAAAGCTGATGTTTGGTGGGCCAGTGTATTTGTATATAGATCTGAAGACCTAGAGCGGGTATTGCAGGAATGTACCAAGGATTTGGGATGGAGAAATTCAGAGATATTTGATGGACGGCCAAAAGGAAGGATGCCAGGAAATACTTATGGCAGTAGGAAGGATATAACCACTTTAACTTTTTGTAAAAAGGTGATATGGAGGATGAAAAAATTTATTAAACGTTTTAGTTTTGTCTCCCCTGAGATATCTCCATACACTGTGCAACAATAGTCAAAGTGGAGAAATATCAAAGAGGTGACTAGAAGTCTGCGTGTTTCAAAAGGGAACAGGTTACGGAGATGGTTTAGTTGCTTTAAGGTCGAAATGGTGTGACACAAGATATAGTTTTTCCAGGAAAGAGTTTGGTCAAAGGTTCACCAAAGTTTTTGACTGTTGGATAGAATTTGATGGGATTATTATTTAGAAATGGGGGCAGAATGTTACAGATGGTTTTGAGGAGGTGTTCAGAGCCTATAAAGATTGCCTTTATTTTCTCTGCGTTCAGCTTCAACTTGTTAGCCTCTGCCCAGAGATTGATTCAATTCAAATCTTTCTTAAGCTTTTTCGTCGCTGGCAACAACTCAGAAGGTGGGGAGGACAGGTATATTTGGAAATCGTCAGCGTAGATATGGTATTGGGAGTGATGAATGAGAAGAGGAAGGTCATTGATATAAATGAGTGGGAGATAAAGAGGATCCTTGAGGGATATCACAGGAGAGGGGAAATGTTTTGGATGGAGGTTGACCAGGAACGACTACATACTGTGACTGATCTGAAAGAAAAGATTTGAACCAATGTAAGGTGCTGCTAGGTAGGTGGAGTTTTTGCAGTTTTCCAAAAAAGATGTTATGATCGACTGTGTCAAAGGCTATGGAAAAATCTAGAAGAGAATTATATAGTCTTCGGAGTTTGATGAAGGTGTATAATCTTTGGATTATAATTTTTAGGACAGCGGATTGAGTTGAGTATCCAGATCGGAAGCCAGATTGGAGTGGGTTAATGAAGGAACTTTCTTCTAGGAAACTTGATAGTAGATTTGAGAGAAGAGAAATAGGACGGAGGTCATTCATTGTGGAGGTGTTTGAGGTTATGTTCAAAGGTCGGACTAGAGCGGTTTTCCAGGAAGAAGGGAAAACCGAGTTTTGCAATGTGAAGTTGTTAATATGATAAAGAACAGGAATGACTGAGGGAAGGCAGGACTTTATTGGCTTTTCATAGGTGTGGGATTTTAGGATTGCGGGTAATAGGTTATGTGGGAGAAAAAAAATTTCTCCAGGTCAAAATTTCCCCCTGGATGATTTGATTGATTGATTGATGATTGATAGCTGCAACTTGTGATGAATTAAGAGGGGAGGGGATCAGAAATGGCTATTGAGATCGTCTGGAGTGAACGGAAGGGAAGTAGAGTTATTGGAACCAAGTAGGGATAATTGACGAAGTATTTTCCATTTTCTGTTGGTATCGTGGGCACTGCAGAGGGCATTGTGAAAGTGGAGGGATTTGGCACGTCGGAGTTTGGATTGGGTCACATTTATAAGTTTTTTGAAAGACACATAATCAGCTGCCAGATGGGTTCGCAGAAATTTGCGTCTTGCAGATTTCTTTTCATCAAATCCTTTCTTTCAGAAGTCAGCCAAGGTGTGGTGGGGCAAACATAGGGTTCGGATATCTAAAGTGGATTTCAAACTTGAGGGGTGAGAAAGGAGACCATGGAATCAACAGAATCATAGGAACATATGATATCCCATTGGATGGCTTCGAAATTGGATTGAAGGGATTCATTGGATAGGTGGTCTAGATTGCGAGATGATATGACCTAAGGAGTAAAATGTTTGAGGGAGAGGTTGTATGAAATCTGGATGAGGTCATGTGGTGAGAGGAAATGAACAGGATATTGTGAAGAAAAAATTATTTTGACGGGAGAATCAGAAATGCACAGGTCTAGCCAAGTATTAGAGTATTGCAAATGATGGGTTGGATAGTAGGGAACTAAAGGTAGGTAAACTAGGTAAAGATTGAGGGAATATTGGAGGTCGGTTAGAAAGGACTCAGACAATTCAGAAAGTATCATACAGAAAGTATGAAATCGCCGGTAATAATGATGTTGGAATAATTGGAGACCAGATTGACATGGGAGGATTCAATGAGGTGATCCAATGGGGCGCGGGGAGGCCTATAGATTATGGGGAATAGAGGAAATAGAGGAGAGGAAATAGAGGAAATAAAAAATTTCAATGAACATGTATACAATGTGAGGAAAGTCGTGGGAAGGAGACTGAAGGAGGACTTTGGCCTTTAGGCTTTCATGGATGTATAGTCCGAGACCAACTCCCATGCAAGTAGATCTATCATGGCATGGCGAAAGAAAGAGTAATTGGTGCGGGAAATCTGGGAAGAAGGGATGAACGGTTTTAGCAAGGTTTCAGGTATAGCGGTTATATGATGAAAATAGTCAAGGAAGAATTTTTGAAATTTATCAAAGTGAGCAACAAGGGATTGTGCATTTATGTGACATGAGCATAAATGTTAGTCATAACTTAGCTATGAAAGGGGTAGAAATAAGTGAAATAACGTATTTAGGCAAAAACGGTATTTTAGTGATGTACAACACGTGGTTATGATTTGACATTGAATAGAAAATGATAGAATTTCTATTATTTGAAACTTATATTGAATGTTTAGGTTGTTACTCAAAATAAAAATAACTCGAATTTGAAGGTAGATCCACTACAATAAAAGTAAAAAGAGGTAATGAAGATCATAATATCTATAGTTAAATACGAATATCTATAGTTAAAAAAAAGATAAGAGTGCAAATAGTGATACTAAAAATCTGAATATCTATGATGAAAATATAAATATTCACAATAAGAATGATAATTTGAAAAACAAAAATAAAATTATCTGAGGTAAAAATAAAAATAAGAATATCTTCTGTAAAAACTAAAAAGTTCACTAGCTTGGTGGAACATAAATACCGCATTCAGCTAAAAACATCGAGGTTGCTTGGCTTACCAATAATCACCGCAAGGTGACCGTCTGCCTGCCTCTCGGCAACTCGGCCTCCACTGAACCAGGCATGATTTTATTTTAAGTTTAGCCGTGATTTTACTTGATTTTAGCTGTTACCTTCTTTTGCCTGACCAGCCTAGTAGAGATGTTTGTTGGCAGGCGTCATAGCTTCACTCACGTAAATCTGGAACGCTTCATGGCCACCCCAGCCCAGATGCTGTGAAGAAAAGTCCCTCTTTGCTTTCCTCTGTTGCACAAGTTCATCACTTACTGCCTGGCGGACAAATCTTGCAATTATGGGTTCTGAGGTCCCATCCTGTTAAGGCCTGAGCCTCACCGCGTGTCCAATATCCTCCGTGCACACCTTAAGGCCCAAACCCGCTCCGATACTGACTTTAGTGCCCAACTGAGTGACTCCCGCCCTCTTAGATACACCTCTAATTTCCACCGTATTTTTGAGCTGCTGCTGCTCGGTGAAGTTCAATCGGATTTCTAATTCCGATATTTTCGCCTTTAAAATGGTGATTTTGAGGGCCAATTTTTTGACACAATTCATATGCTCCTCGAGAAGGGTTTCTATTTTCAAAAGCCTATCCATATTTTCAAACTACATTTCGGATTGCTTCTGAAGAGTTTCTTTTATATCTTTTAACTCTTCTAATCCATGAAGCTTGAACTTCATTTCCTTAACTTCCGCAGTTAGCGCCTTCAGTATCATTGAACTTGTCTAAGATACAGGTGAAGCCAATATAAGCTCGTCCCAATCCAGGCAAGTCCCTATTTTAAATTTTCCTTTCAGGCCTTCTGAATCCACTTAATCGATTTTCGTGCATTTAAAGAGGTAAATATTTTGGCAAACAGTGCAGGCCAAGTTAGCTTTTTAATCTCTGCTCATGGTTTAAGTGCATAACTTACTATTAACCATTTTAATGTTGTTATAATTTATATCAAATAAGCGAGCAGTGTAAATATTAGAGAGCGAGCGATGTTAATATTAGAGAGCGAGCGATGTAAATAAATAATCACCTACTTGTTTGTTGTGCCGAGCGCAGGTGGGATTAGACTGATGCCAAACTATCACTCCTGACTACTTCAACTCCGTTCTGTTCTCGATTGGTACTTTTTATAGTTTATAACTGTTATATTTTAATAAATAATAAAACACCCTTTCAGTTTGCGAACAAGCAATTTAATGAATATTTTATAAAACAATTCAAATAATCATATGCCATTTTCGACACATGATCGATACCTCGATCTAACACCTCCCCCTTTAAGCCGGATGCTGATCGCATCTCGCTGCAGACTTGATAATTTGATCCGTGTGACGCGTATGGACTTTCCTAGTTTCCTCCTCTTCGACTAAGTACATCCTGCTGCCAAGGACTCCAACGATTTTTCCCTCGGTCCAGGTTCTTTTATCAGCCCCTCCGTCGTAAGTTCTTACATAGACCTTTTCGCATTCTTTGAAATATACTCGACGGCCTGTGTTGACCGAATCTTCCTTCTCTGCCATACAGGTCCGACACCGCTTTACATAGTTCTCAATATCAGAGTCGAGTTATGGACACCAGAAATAAGAACGCGCCCTAGACTTCATCCTGCTCATGCCCTCATGGGTCTCGTGTAGCTCATCCAACAAAGCGGATCTTAACTTCCGAAGGATTTTTGGGTACCGGTAAATCAAGAAGAGTTTCCAATTTTTCCGGATCCGGTTTTATTCCAGCGCTGGAAATGATGTGGCCCAAATACTTTATTTCTTTTTAAGAAAACGAGCACTTTTTCACGTTCAGAGTAAACCCGGCCTCCAAAAGGCATTTAAAAACTTCACGAAAGTTTTTCATATGTTCCTCACGAGTCCTGTCTGATATTATGACGTCGTCCAGAAAATTTATAACCCCCTTTAAGCCCTGTAAAATCCTTTGAACAGTCCTTTGAAATACTGCTACAACTACCTTCGGCCCAAAAGTTAGCCTATTTACTTTAAAAATACCTTTTTGAGTGGACCATGCCAAGATCATCTTCGATTCCTCATCTAGCTCCAGCTGATTATACGCCCTTACAAAATCAATTTTTGAAAAATAAACGCCTCCTTGAAGGGCATCCCAAACTTCTTCAATGCGAGGTAGGGGAAAATCTTCATCTTCCAAACAAGGGTTAACCGTGATTTTGTAATTAGCACACAACCTAAGCGACCCATCTGGCTTTAAAACTGGAACTAACGGCGTACCCCATTAGCTGTGATCAACTCGGCTAATCAATCCCAAATTCTCCAATTTCTCTAACTCTTCATCAACTTTTTCCCGAAAAGCAAAGGGAATAGGTCGAGGTTTGCAAAATTTTGGTTTTACATCGGATTTCAAACGTAATTTTACTTTATCAAACTTGTAACAGCCTAAATCTTCTCGGAAAAGATCCTTATATTCCGCGAGTAAGCTATCTAAGCCCACTGTGTTGATCTCCTCATTAAAATATATTCCTTCAAGATGCAAGCCAAAAATTTTAATCCAATCACGTCCCATTAAACATATGGATCCCTTGGGAACAACTACTATTTGCCCTTCCACTTCTTTTCCAAGCCAGACCACTTTGCCCTTTATTATACCAATCGGCTTAAGAACCTCTCCCCCGAATGCTTTTAATTTAATATCGGTCTTAAGTAATGGTAGATCACTGAAGGTAGACCTATAAACATGTGATGGCATAATTGTTAACCCAGCACCTGTATCCACTTCTAACCTTAATGGTTTCCCTGTGAAAATAACGTCAGCCATCAACATAGGAACTGAGATTTCGGAATTCACCTTAAATACCTCCAAGCGTGACACCGAGCTATCGGGTTCTGGTCATCCTCAAGGTGGTTCGTCCTACGTGTCGGACCCTTACAGACGTTCGCCAAGTGCCCTTTTCTTCCACATTTGTGACACTGGTATGACTTAAATCTACATTTCTCAAATGAGTGATTTGACTTCCACACGCTTCCACACACTACTTCTCCATCTACTCAGAATTTTTTTAACGATATTTTTCATCTTAATATATATTTTAAGGATTTAAAAAATAAAGTAATAATCGATAAAAAATCCATATGAACACTACAAGGGAAACTATTATAAAAATATTAGCTTATAATTTTGTGAAAAATTGGATAATGATCGTATTTGACAAAATGCTTGTTTTCGAGAACGATTTAATCCTCCGATCAGGGAAAAAAAAGAGCCCGAATGGCCCTAATGACCATTTGAATGATAACAAACGATAATCAGTTAACTGAATGGTCCCATATGACAGTAGACAAAAAACCCATTCATTGCTCCATCTAACATTTTATTTATCTCATTTTATTTATCATTTATTTATTTATTTATCATATTTCATTTATATATTTTATTTATTTATCTCATCATGCAGTGTATGTATATCAGATATATGTATATATTTAATTCCTACAGGTTCAAAATTAAAATACACTGATTTGTGTATTTTAATTTTGAACCTGTAGGAATTAAATATATACATATATCTGATATACATACACTGCATGATGAGATAAATTAAGAAGATCATTCCTCAAAAAACAAATATGTATATTTAGTTATACAGCTAAAAATTAAATCAGATTTTTTGTGTTGAATTGTACTCAAGCCTCCTAGTCACAACTTTTTTATTTGTATAATTCTTTTTGAATTTATTACTTTTTTTTTTATCAAAAGGTGGACTACAATGCCTCTCAAATCAGATGGATTTAAACATAAATAAAATAAGTCATTCAAGACTGAGTCTTTGCCAGCCACAAACAACATTCATTTACATTACCTGAATATCATAAAGAAATCTCCGTCTCCAACTGCTTTGAACATAGAGCACGAATACGGACATACAGGTTTCTTTTCTTCCTCTTCTTTCTTAATAAATTCAAAAGGATGAATATCATACAAACTACTCATATTCTGAAATTGAATTCAGTTTGATGAAATCAGAGCTTGTTAATAGCTATATATTGATAAATACAATTGCTAGAAAATAAATCAAAGCCCACGGAGCATACTACATTGAGCTAACATCCAGTAAGAAGATAAAAAGGTATAATTGTTTATTATCTTTATATCTCATTACAATGTAATGTATTGTACAACATAAAGCACAAGTAATGTACATATATTGTATGGCACTTGTGGAAAATAAACTCCCTTCTTATAGGGCTACAATAAGAAGGAAACAAATAAAATAAAATAAAAGGTATTAATACACCCTAGGGGGAGGAAGGCATTTCTATACAATGTTAAAAACGTTGGTATAAGTGTGTAAAAGGTTTTGACTTTAAAGGCGAATAAATGATGGGATTATAATATATTCTTACATTTAACAAAAAAAACTTAAAAAAAAAAACATAAAGCAATCTTAATTACTGCCTGAACTGAACCTAGACTCAGTGTAAAAGTCATCTTACAGGTCAGCATCTGATTCTAGATTATGAATAGTGAGGCACGACAATGGGTTCAGATTATAGATGGACTAAATTAAAATTTACATACCTTTATGTACTTATAAGCTTTTGAACTAAAGCATAATTCATTGAGGTATGGAGATATGAAACTGTATGCCATAACGCCAGGGAAAATTAACAGGCAGCAACCAGATTCACCGAAAGCAACTGGCAAGCCAATCTAATGAAGTTGAAATTTAAATAAATATGATTATTCTCTAAGATTAATGTAATTCTACATCCCTTATTGAATAATAATAAATAATATATTTGATAACCAAATTATTTTCTAGCAAATGATTAACTATTTTTGTTATCAAATTGTGAAATTATAATGATTATATTATGATTCAAATGATAATGTGGGCTTATGTTGTGCAACTAAACTGTTTAATTAGTCTTAAGTTTTAGCTCTTGTCCGGCTTTCATCAAAATATATATAGCATATACAAAATAAAAAAGTGAAATAAATTTGAAGGATGAGCAGCAATAAGGAGTTAACTCCATTTTTGGCTTTTTTTTTTTTATTAGTGGCTGTTTCTTACAAAAAACAAGCAAAAAGTCTCACTATAAACAAGTTGCAATAAATCCACAAGTAATAAGAATGAGCTAGTGCCTACTGTTATCAGCGATCCGATACCTACTGTTGTCAGCTTTTCCCTCCTGATGGGTTAATTCTGAGCTTGACTTTCAGAATTTTAACGTTTTTCTTTTTCTTTTTCAGTTATTATTTGATTTATGTGAATTTTATTAATTTAATTAAGTTCACCATCACCATCACTATGATTCAATGAGTCGATTTTAAGAGTCCCAGAGCTTCAGGATGAATGATTTAGTCATTGATTGCATTATATCAGATTCACATTTTATGTTATATAAATTTGCCATTTGTTTCTCCCATATAATAATTGTTTCGAATAAAAGTTTTGATCACTTTTGTTAAACAAATCCCAAATATTTGGATAGGAAGGTTTAAAAAGGGAGTTCCAACAATCAATTGTCCCCTTATCCCTCAGGGGGAAAAAAAGGAGCTTAAAAATGACTCATTATCAAAAGTAGAAATTTTTACTATGACATAAAGAAATTAATAAGGTTATATCTAACATTCAATTTCAAAACTTTTTTTTTAGTATCCCAAAAATTAGGAAAATGGATTTACATCTTAATTGCTGCACACCATTCAGTCTTAAATGAGCTTAGAACATAGTTTTATTTTTATGTTTTTATTATTTTATATTTTTTAAACTAAATTTTCAATGAGATAAATCATATAAAGTTTAACAAGAATAGTATAGTCTATCACCCGATACATCAAATTTTTAAAACTAAATCCTTTGCTAATATTTGGTGTTCTCAAAGTGAATTGAATTTCTTTTTTGGTTTGTTATAGCTTAGTTCTAGATATTTATTATTGCAAGACTTAATTTTTTTAAATTTTATATTTACTTAGTTTTGAATCCAATTTTTCGCACACTAGCTCTGTTAATATAAAATAAGTGAAAATGTAACTTTCGAGCCATTGAAATGTACTATGTTACTCTAAATGGAGCTAAATACAGAAAAATAGGTCAAAGAGAATAATAATTATTACAAATAAACTTCAAAGACAACATGAAATGGCTTTAATTAATTAGCCTGAACTAAACATGAAACTACGTTACTACCAAATTTTATATTAAATTGCATTTTGATAACCTTGAGGTATAATCATATATATTATTTCTAAAGGTTTTTTTTGTTTTGTCGGTACGCGGTTTTTGCAGGAAAATGGTAGTATAGAGGTTTCTAAATGGTGTCAATCTTTTCAGGTTTTCAAGGAGAACATTTTCAGTCAAATACATTTTTAAGATTAACCCCTTTGTTTGCTAGTTTAAAGCGAAAAACTGCAATTCTCAGCAAAAATAATTGCAGGGCTTTTTCGAAGGCGTCATTTTTTTCAGTTAGTCAAGATGAAAATTTTTAGTTATTTACACTTTACCGATTGTCGTAGTTGTTTGCAAGTTACAAGCAAAAACATGCGATTTCAGTCAATAGAATCAGCGCACTCACTTTCCACGAAACCGATAGGAATATGTATTCAAGTATATGGCATTTTTCAGGGTGCGCTCTTTTAGCAACATCTATGTCTGTGTAAAACAAACCCACCAACAAACAATCATAGATGACCATATCGTAACTTCAAAGAGTGTTCAAAGAGGTCCTGTAAATACTATTTAAATACCTTAAACTAATAAAATGTTTCAAAAAATAAATAATTTAAACACGTCTATTCTTTACTTCAACCCTAACCTATGCCCAAGACACACTATACGATACTAAATATATGGTGTGTACAAAAGGATAACTTGGATTTAAGTAGGTTAAAGTGCGATTGGTTCGCACGGGTCCGCTAGTTATTAATTAAACAAAAGTATAATTAATATAAAGTATAATACCTCACGGATCCAAAGAGCTGATGCTGCTCCAGTTGAAAACAACATCATATAATTATACAAGTATTGGCAAACACCTTCTTTAATAGCCCTAGTCCCTGTGAACGGATTGACACCATCATTTGCTATGGTTGCGCCAATAATGCTCAATGACTCAACATCAACTTCAAAAGAACAAATCTAAAACAAGGGCAAATATTAAATACATAACAATTAAAATATTCTAACAATTCTTTCTAACAATAATCAATAAAAATAAGTAAGGATCATAATTTCCAAGAAAAGATTAGCAACATTGAAATATAAATAAAATGAATAAGGCTATGTTTAAACGGTACCAACTTTGATTATCTATGACCTAACTATTCGGATCATGCAATGTTTACAGTTCATTTATGGCTATGCCCCCTTCAAGGCTTCACCTGCTCCCATATAATCTGTCTTAGTTGGTAATGATAAATATTTTTTTTTCCTATTGGAATCAAAATAATTCAAGTATTTTTATTTTTTTTTTTCAAGTATTACAAGAAGCAAGTATTTTTCAAACAAGAGGTGATGGGAGAAACATTTTATGTGAAGACCGACTCCCATTTACTCATAAAATTATCCGTTTTAACACTAATAATGAATTAAACTAAATTATAAGGCTGATTCTGAAATTTCGGTGGCATTTGGCTCTTAACTTTTATGGAATTTCAGTCATCTTTCCTTATGTTTATGGTTGTGGGTGGCATGTATCATCAAAATAGCTAGTGAACTTACAGTCAATGTTTGAAACTTCAAAGATAAGCTAAAATAGAACTCTAAAAAATATATTTAAATCTAAATGGTTAGGTGAAGTCACTTCTCTATATCTTTTAAACAGCGAAAAAATGCAGGTACTCCAAAATAAATTAGGAGGAAAAGGAACTTAAATTCGAAAAGGTATCACTTTGGAACAGCTGTTCACCTACAAATTTGACAGCTCCCAAATCACAGTAGTACTAAAGACAGTTATTCAATAAAAACCTATCAGAACGGAAAAGTTGGTGATACATGTATAAGCAACAAAAAGAAAAGAGTAACTAATGAAATAAAATAAAATATTATTGTCACCCATTGGCGGATCCAGGGGGGGGGGGGGGGGCTGTGGGGGCTGCAGCCCCTCCCTTTGGAAAATTTTTCGTCATTTAAATATAGAATTTGACTTTCCTTAATGAAAGAAAGCAAGTTAAAGAACAAATAATGTACAGAACAAGTAGAATTTTGGTTGTGGGAAAGGAACATAAAGGTAAAAAAGCTGATTAGCAGATCCTAATCAAGGGCTGTGGGGATGCAGCCCCCCTTTAGGACTGCAGCCCCCCCCTTTACGATCGGCTGGATCCGCCCATGTTGTCACCATATCCATAAACCAATAAATCACCATTTTTGTGAACAAACTGTGTTATTTAAGGATATATTTAGTTGTGTGGAGGGGGAGGCTATGTTTTTACAATTTATAACTTACATTCTGAACGACGATCATGGTTTTGAATTTCGATATGTAAATAAATATGTACATACCCAAATTCAAAATTCAATTACATGTCTCTCTGTGACCAGCATTTTCAATCCCTATCATCAGTCATTATCAAGCTAGAGAGGGACGTGTCAGGAAGGGACAAATTTTGTTCCTCAACAATGTGGGCAAAACAAGAACAATAAGAGCAAAACTACAACAAACAAGAACAACAGGATGTTATGGCTGTCAAGAGATAGCAAGGTTCTAAAAAAACTATAGTAAAAATAAAAACCTATTATTTACTAGCTTTATGTTGATAAGGTGTATGGAATGACTCGCCATAAAAATACTGTGTAGCTTGACACCTTCCTTTATGTTCAGGAAGCAACTAGATTGAACTGGAGAAAATTGGCTTCTTTCAATGTGTAGGCGGTTTCGTAATAGTGTTGCCACATATGTCCTCAACATGAAATTCCCATTTCCGAGGGGATGGGCATATATATAAAAAATCAGCTAGGGAATGGTCTCACTATTGATAGAAAATTACTGGTATTTGAAAGGTGAACGAGTAAACATGCAAATCTGGTAAAGACTAATAATCCATACTAATAGACACAACAAAAGTACATTATACATACAAAGCTGAACAAGAAAACAACTTAGGGTAATCACAGAGAATAGGCAATGCCTTCCACATTAGGCATATTACAAAATAGATACACTACAATTTATAAACAGAAACTATTTATAAATATCAATGTTAACACTAATTATTAATGTTAAATTACAAAATATTACTCACAACTGTGTGAAAAAAAGTATAGTTGTAGTGGAAGTCAGTCTGTACGTTTTGTAGGTCTGGCTCAATTTTATTTTGTATCTAGAAACTTAGCTGTGAATATAGGTGCCTGATTTTTTAGAATAATAGAAAAAGAAAAGATTTTAATTATTTTTCATACTATGTGACCTCTGATTTCTGGCCTCTGGACAGGTTAGGGAATATCTTAAGGATAATTCAAGAAAAAAAAACATTCATGGATTATTCACCAATCTGATCTGATCCACTGTTCATTTTTATTCAATAAGCTATGAATAACATTTGATGATGGACAGGCATATATCAAAAAAAAAAATATATAATAATAAAATAAAGGATGGCAATTCTACAAATTCCTGTAGTGAATGTAATTAATAAATTTTAGAAAAGAATATATAGTTGTATATATTTTTTTATTACTTGTAAATAAAATTCTAAATCCTTAGAGATGTCATGTGGCCATTTGAAAGCTTTACAGCTCTCTAAATAGTAGCAAAGACTTTTGTATTCAGAGCTATTATCCATCATTGACATTAATATAGATTTATCAGTTCCAACATGTCCGATTCCTGCCATTTCCTGGAAAATTGAAATATTTTAGAATTACGATCATATAATAATTTATTATACAGGTTTATGATATCTATAATATTTATAATATCTCAAACGAATATTTTCATTAAAACTGAGATCAGTCCATGTCGTGATACTACTCACATAGGATCATATTAATCTTAAATGAAGTAACTTTACAATACAAATGTCCATTATTTCCTCTTCAATTTATTATTTATTTTATTTTTTACCCTAATTACTTAAAAGTCTCTCTATTCCATATTAAAACATGTCGCCAATATTATCAGCATTGTTCCTATTAATTTATTTTTTTATTCAGTACCCCTTCTTGGCCATATGTGGCATACGGAGAGGGGAGGGGTTTACTCTTGATGAGTAACCAACCTATTCTAATCATGGTGACAAGGTCGCGCTTGGGGCCCTCATGAAATAAAAGTCAATCCGCAAATGGCGGATTCATACCGTAACCGTTTGGTCCAAGAATGTTCGAGGGTCTAACATGCTCAGCTACCCTAGCTCCAGCTACTATTGATATTATATTTTATTTTATCATTATCTCTTCCAAGGCCTAGATCTTTACCGAACCTCATCGAACTTATTTGTATTAACTTTGAAAGTTTTCTCATTTTCACTTTAGCAAAAATTTAATCCTTTTAGAGACTAAATATTTTTTTTAATATATATTTATTTTTTTGCTGAATTTGGAGAAAGACAATATCTCTGTTATAAACCATAATAGGTAACCAATTATAAATTAATTAGTTGTTTGATGTGAAAGTAAAAAAATAATAAGAATTAAAAGTTTTTTCTGTATTTACTTTTATGTATGATTGAATGTAATCATATTTTGATGATAGGCTACGATCCTTCAGGGCCACATTATAGAGAAGTGAACTAAGTACTATCGCACCACATTCCGTAGCAGGATTCACCGGCTTTACTGCAATTGTAAAAGATTATGCAAATGTTAAAACCTTTAAAATAGTGTTGTTTCTTCAAACTTAATTTATTGCTAGCAAACAAAGAAATTTACAAAAAATATCAAATTGTTTCAGCTAAAAATGCCTGGCACTCTTTTTAAGTATAAAAATTTAGAACATTGGTTCCCATAAAAGATGTACATATAGATATACAGGAACAGTACAGACAGATAATACATAGTCTTTTTAGAAAGTACATTCACTGAACTCTAACAAAAATTATACTTATTGGAATAATCAAAGTCTACTCTTCAATTGCATTATTTGTTTGTGCTACCACTTAGTGAACATGTCAGATGATGGAGCACATTTTTGGAATATTTTTCTTTTTTTATTTAAAAATAGGCAGGCGTTTGAAGCAGGCCCACCAAAACATATTTAAGGTATGTGGGGACAACACCTTAACTGAACATATAGCTCTAAAATGGTTTGTCAATTTTCATTCCACAAATATGAGTCCTAAATATGGGACCAGCAGAGTTCGGCCCACTGAGGTTGATTCGAGTGAGACCAAGACTCAAACCGAACAAAACAGGTCACTACTGGTACAAGAAATTGAGGAGACCCTGGAAATAGGTTTTGGAAAAGTCACAAGGTATTCAAAAAAGCCTGGCTTCGTGCCCCACCATGATGTTTGGGTGCCACACAAAACTGAGGCAATCCTTGCCAACCCATTTGTCGTACGAATAGTGATGGGTGATGGAAATTGAATCATCGATGACAATGTAATGAACAGGAGATTGTTGACAATAGCTGATGAGCCGCCTAATACTACCCCAAAGACCAGCCTACATCCTCAAAGATTTTTCTCTTCATACAGTGTGATTATCACTGGCCTGCTATTTTAGGATTAGAAGAAACAATTATAAGCTCTACTGATTGCAGATAACAAAATTTTACCAAGTATGGCGAAAGAAATGTTCAGAACTAGTCAATGACAAAGGTTTTTATACTACTGTGACAACCACAGACCACACTCTGCAATAGTTCATGCAACTTAGCTGTGAAGTTTTATCACAGCCACTGCACCCTTTGAATCTGGCACCATTCGACAACCATTCAATATCCCTATTATTATTATTTCAATCCCTCCAAAACTCCCCGAATGGGAGGTCACTTGTAGATCAGAGGGATGTAAAAATGAATCTAGACCAGTTTTTCACTGCAAAGCCCCTGATGTTTTAGGAGAGCGGAATAATGAAATTATTAGAAAGGTGCAAGAGGTCATAAAATAAAAATAAAATAATAATAAAAATGGTAAATATATTTTTGAATAAAATTCATCCTTTGCATTGTTAAAAACGAAGAATTGTTTTATTTCACCCTACCTAAATCCTCCTCTTAAAAACTTAAAAAAAAAAAACTGCAACAGATGGCTATGAGGCACTGAATAAAATTTTCTTAAATGTTTAAAATAATTACTACATTAATATTATACAAAATATAAATGCAAAATAAAATTTTGTGAAAATGCACCTTTTAACATCCTCATTTTAAACCAATTTTGGGAAGATGACTTTTTATCTGAGTTCAATTCCATATTATCAAACACCCACAAGAAGTTAGTGTATACTTCAATGATGGTAGTGCACAAAGCAAAATATTAGATGTAATTATAAATAAATGTATTCATATATATGGTGTCTAAAGGGCCGCCCTCCTTTTTCATACGACTACCTTAATATTTTGTCCATAGGCTGCAATTTTTAAGAGTATGGACCACTAATTTAGAATAGTACAAAAGAATCAGAATTGAATGGTGAGGCATCAGGCAACAGGCAACAGGATATCGTCGAGGAAGGGGAAGGCTGGTAAAATTTTTATGACCGTAAGAGGGGGTCAAGGTATTCTTTATTTAAGGCTCAATTAAGTTTTCAATAAAAGTTATTGATATTTGGAAATTAAAATATTTGTTTATATAATACTTGGTAAATATAGTAAATGAATACGAATTTATTTAATTAGTGGTTTTAGTTTCTCATGTTTTTTTGGAGGCAACTGCCCCCTCCCCCCCTGCGGTCGCAGATGCTAACAACAGAATCTGTAGAATTTAAGTTTTAGATAATTACAATTATAATGGTATGGTCACACATAACCGCACCGCAGCATTGGTGTGTATCAGATCTGATTCATTTACGAATTATAGATAGTAGCTCGTCAGACATCCCCGACACCGGGTCAACCGACCCGTTACCGTTTATCCTTTCGAATTAAAATAAGATCCGATACACGCCCGTGCTGCGGTGAGGTTATGTGTGACCTGACCTTAAATCAAACAGGTGATTGCTGTTGATACGGGAAAAAATGTTTGTCTAAAATTTTATATTTAGGAATATTGTAGAATTTCTAATCAAACTTAGTAGTTCTAAGGTTCTTGAAGATCATGTATGACACAAAAAAAAAAATAAAGAGAATAATTCCCTTAGAGTCAAATGTTAGGATCATTCTAAGTTATGTATGAGTCACTAACTTTTACTTGACTTCTGGCAGAACAAAAATATATCGATACACTTTAATTCAAGGTGAAATTGTCTTCGATTTAAATAATAAATAGTAAAAACCCTCTATTATTACTTTGATATTTCTAAATGACATCTGAAAATTAATAATACAATTCATCAGAGTAAAAAATCTCACTAAAGGTTCTTATGGTCGGTGGGATACATTCTTTTTCAAATCGTGATTTCCTTGTAGTAAAAAGGCCAGTATGAGCATGTACTGCATCAAAACCAAGGAGATCAATAGCCAAAGCATACAAGAACAGCTTGCTGAAAAACGATAAAAATAATTTAAGTAACTAAGTAATCTTCTTAGATTAAAAAGTTGTAAATAAATACAATAAATATCTATGATCGACATTTTCTTAAATCTAGAAGTTCCAGTCTAAAATATATTTTTTGCTTTTTCGAATAGAACTCAAAAAATGTATAACATCTCGTTAATTAGTTTATCAAAATGATATAAGAATCATATGAGTAGAATCAAATTAGTAGCTAACTGAAAAATTAAATTCCTAAATTCCTAAATAACTTCAAGATTATGGCAAGCTCAAAATTGAATTTACTAATTTAATTGCTGGAATTGGATAAAATACATTTTTATGATTATCCTTTTGATCAGGGCTGCCATAATCCTTGGACCTAGACTAGTTTGTCACTGTCCTTGAGCCCGAGAGAGCTGATGCCATTGGTGGGAAAGACACTGGCAAATTGGCCCCAATGGGATTATGGAGCTAGGGGCAGTCTGCTGCTGACTTGCAGCAACGTGAGGTTTGGGCTACCCCCTCCAGGCTGTCTGTGCTCCCGCAAGCAACAAAAATGTCTGTAAGAAGACCACACTGCGCGGCCAAAGGTCTCATTAGGCCTAATGCGCCAACCGAAAAAAAAAAAAAAACTTTGGTACACTGATTAATTGGTGTGAAAACTTGTTGTAGATGTTGGCTTTCTTTGTTTTTAGAGAATTAACAATACCCTTAAGTTAGTCTGTACTAAATGTATAGCATTATTATGTCCTTGAGTTGTGTTAGGGTACCAGGTACATTGCGGTGTGTTTTCATCACTGTATGATAAGTTTATATGTGTTCTTATTTTATTTTATGAAAATAAGATTAGTTGTTTAATCAACTAAACTAGTTTTGTCTATGCTGGGCCAAGTTATATATAAGATGTAAAATACCTATTTTACCAAAAATTTTACAAGCTAATATATTTAACTTTTACTTACCTATATATGAAATCAGAGTAAGGGAAAGTATTGAAATCGTGAAAAATTTCCACTTCTAGTTTTTAATGGAAATACAAGTCTTGGGGTCCCCTGAGTCCAAATAACGAAGTATCGCAAAATGGTGTGTGTGTGTATGTGTGTGTTTGTAAACTGGCTAGCTCAAAAACTATAAACCGTATGAACCTGAAATTGGGTATTTAATGTAAGTATATGCACAAGATGTGACAGCAAAAATTTAATCAAAATTGGTCAAACAGAGGGGGCACTTTATTTAATAAATGTTGTCTCAAAAACGGCTATAACTATTTTGATAAAAAACGCCATGTTTACTGATAACCAAATATTCTTTAATATCATCTAAGTTTTATCATCATTACAATGGGGCTGAGGGGGCTTAAATGGGGAAGGGGACATTTTGTTAACCTGTAAAGTACCTTTGTTTTTGTGTATATGCAGAAACTGTCTCTCGTTATGCCTAAAAATAAGAAATGGTTAAATATGAAATATGAAAAAAATCGAACAAACATACACAGGAGTATAAAAGACAACTTATAAAACTCGAACTCATGCATGCACAGTACGCCTTTAATGACACTATTATTTATAAGTAAAGGCATTCTTAGAGGCGAGAAATAGTCAACTGTTATCCTTTATGATAAGTTGATTCAAAATCAGGATTTTCAGTTAAAAAAAAAATTATTTTGAAAAGCCAACATTTCGAGGGGTCACCTGTGGTGTTTTGGTTAGCATGGCAACCTACAATACTAAAGATTGCGGATTCGATTCAGAGGTGGCCCTAGGATTTTTTAATGGGAGTAAAAAATCCTTAGCTATGCCGTCCCTCGGATAGGACATAAAATGGAGGTCCCGAGCCTGTACGTGGTCAGGTACTCGTTAAAAATCCCAATCCTACTTATACCTGGATAGGCAAAATTTAGGACTCCCACTGTAGCATGGTCCGATTAGCCTTAGTAGCATAAAAATGGAAGTTAAACAAACAAACAAACAACAAGCCAACATATCGATCCAACTTGTGGATCTTCATCAGGTCCAGAATATTACAAAGACTCTTTGTATTATTTTTTTCATGTTTGTTTTTGCTCTGGGTTAAACTTTAATGAGCTGTACAGTCAAATGCATTAACAGCAATGCCTTGCAGTTCTTAAAATTAAAGTACAATAAATATTGACAACTGCTGACATAAATACTGACAACTACTGGTCTGCAAGAATAGTGACACAACTCAGAATTTTAAATTAAAATTTTTTTTTCTTCAATTTGAGAGCCTATATAACTGAGGAAGGAAAGTTTCATAATTATATCAGCAATACTATTCACTACCTGTTCACAGTTTAATATCTATAAATAAATATTGTAATAATGAATTTTATTTTTGCCCAATCTATATAAATAAAGATGAAATTCTGTTTGTTTGTTTGTTTGTTTATTTGTTCTTTATAGAAATCCATATCGTTTGTCCTAAATTCTCCAAATTTCACTCAGTGGTTCTTTGATACCAGGTGAGAACACCTGTCCATATTAAAATTGCGTAACTTCAGCCAATCTCTGGGTCTATTCTTTATTGTCAAAAAATTCGTCATGATCTCGCTTTACAATAGGTTTTTTTACGAAATCGACCGTTTGAGTCGAAAAAACGGCCTAAAAATCATTTTATAGATTTTGAAGAGGTCAACAAGGCCCGGTAAGACCGTCCCTTGGTAGGCGTCGAGTTCTGGGATTTTTAAACCATATGTTTTTTTTTTTTTAACATTACAATAAGTTTATTTACATGTATGGTGAATTTATATTTTAAAAATGCCTCCTACGAAGCAAGCTTCAATAGGAGTAGTGAGATCAAAAGATAAAAAACCACGTCAAATACGAGCAGCTGAAACTCTTGACGAACATCAAAATAGGATTGAACAACAGAGGCTTAGACAGGCAGAATAGCGGGAAACTGAGTCTGCCCAGGAATACGAGGCCCGCCTTGCGCCACAGAGGCTTAAGCAAGCCGATTTGCGAGAAGCTGAAACTGCAGGGCAATATTTCTGTTTGTTTTTTTATTCATTATAGAAATCCATACCGGTTATCGTAAATACTCCAAATTTCGCTCAGTGGTTCTTTCATACCAGGTGCGAACACCTGTCCATATTAAAATTGCATAACTTCAGCCCGTCTTCAGCTGATATTCTTTATCCTAATAAAAATCGTAATGGTCTCGCTTTACAATGTTTTTTTTTACGAAATCGACCGTTTCTTTAGAAAAATGAAATTCCCCGGGTGAAACCGTGACATAGAGCTAGTATTTAAATAATCTAATAGCTATTTAGCATTTGAACTTATGAAAATGCTCATTAAGATAACATGTAAAAAGTCAGGGTAATCACATCTTAAAAACAATAGAATTGACCATTCTGTAGATAATAACAGCTAAATTATGTGAATATAGTTTTATTTCATGAAAAATATAATTAACTGAATGATTTTTCAAAATTTATATTTAAGTAATCAGTCCACTGTTAACAATAAGAAGTTTAAAATTATAGCTTTTTAAACAGTCCTGCTCCAAAATAACTAATATTCTTTTAGAAGCCTTGCCTCCTTAAGTTTAGTTATGGATAAGTATTGAAGTACGTGTAAGATCTCTGAAATTAAATGAAGAACACTTTTTTTTATTAAATACTAAATTACCTCTCAATTTTAAAGTAATTATTCCATAAATTAAGTTATTTATGGAATAATTACTTTAAAATTAACCACAGTTGCATGTTTTGGCCAAATATTTCTCTATCTGAAAATGTTGCCACTCTCCTTTTATAACACTTTTCTACGACCTCGTTTTGTTATAGAATAGGTAAATATTTGTGGAGAAAAACAAATTTAGTGTTCTAGAAGAAATTGTGAGTGAAAGAGCTATATTAATAGTGTAAAATAAATTTCAATGATAGGTAAATAGGTGTAAACAGTATTACCTCAGAACTAATCCTTTACCTGATGCTCATGAGTGGGAAAGGCTGCAAGTTTCCAGGTTCAGAAAGATGAACCTGACCATTGATTGAGCAGAAACCCAACTGCCAAAGTTCAGGGTCCAGTTTTTTCAAGTGAGGCACTGCTTCATAAACCTAAAATGGAAATTAACGTTACATTTTATTTAATTAAAACAATTATGAATAGTTTTTATGAACAAGCTGATCAGTTAAGCCATTCTACAAAGGGAGATGCTTTACTTTCAACTAATAAATAATTCCATATATTTATCAAAAAAATAGAGTCTAAAATAATGTTTAATGAATTTTCAAAATTAATACTATTTTTATATGTCATGTTTTAGTTATTTTATTTTTTAAATTAACACTTTCAAGGCATTACACTGCACCCTGACTTTACTTTTTTCCATTCTCAATCCTCCTCCTTTTGAGTAAACTAAAATTGGCACACATACAGAGAGTTTTCTAAAAAAACATTCTAATTGATTTCAGAGATGTACAATAATTATTGTATTTTGAAACACAAAGGAGAAACTAATTATTTGAGCTTAATTTCATTTAATTCAAAAAGAACAGCTGAAAAAAATATATAACCATCACAAACTGAGTAAATGAACGATAAACCGTGTACCGCATCCTAGAGCTCCCTGGTAGTATGAAGCTCGAACTAAATTTTTCATTCATAACCCACCCATCATGTACAGATAGGCTAATTACATATTTCGAGAGGCTTTTTGATAGCCTCAAAATGGTTTGATCAACCAATGATAAAAATGGATACCATACCTTGTCTCTTAAATTCTATACTTTAAAGATAAAAACGGAAAACTTCTTCATAGTTAGGGGCTACACGACGATATAACATTCTTGATCGTACATGGAGTCGTTTTTGAGCCTTATCGGCATGCACTTGTACACTTTGCTTTATAATATATATTGATTAGAAGTATTTATCATTTTAATTTTATTTGTTATTCCAAAGTGTTAAATTTCATTCAATAAAAAAATGGATATAGTTTTTTAGGTTTTCTGAGTATCAATATAATATTGAATTGTCCTGATTTAAGCATTGTTGCTAACACATATAATAAAACAAAGACCGGGAGAGGTATAATGAAATTATATAAATACCAATGATGGAGTATGTAATTACATGTAAGATTATGAACATTAAAAATATAAATTTTTTTTAAATAGTACACAATTAAGATATTTTTATTTTTTTTCCCCCCGAAGTGGATGGCATCGGGGACAATTAAGATATGGAACTGGCAATAATATAAGTTGTATCAATATTAAAAAATCCAAGGGTTTAAGTAAGTTCTCAAGGGGGGTCACAGGGGTCACGGCCCCCCAAATGTTTTTGCTTTTCAATTTTTTTTATTTTTAAGAAAATAATGCAATTAGCTGGTTACTATGCCCTAAACATAGCACTCGGTTGTTAAGAAAGCCTGTCCTTCTTAATGCAAGGTAAAAATCTCATTAAAACACGGTGCTATCAGCCACTTGATTATGAGACAGGGGGATCATGACCCCATGAATTTCTTGCTGAATCTGCCCCCGAAAAAACCCAACTACAGAATGATAAAATTAGAAATAGTAAAATGACATACCTTACCCTTCTCTTCAAATTTACTTGCTTCATACAAGAACGAAATTTCTGTTTCAAATAAATTGAATTTTGGTATTATCAGATCATCCTTTAAAATTGTCATGAGAAAATGTCTAGTAGCCAATATGAATCTGTAATTTTTAATATTATTAGTTTCCTAATAAAAACTTGAAAAATAAATCATATTATACATGTTTTGCCACCAGCAAAACTATAAAGAAATGATAAAAAAATTTAAGATTACAAACTAATAAATTATATTGAGCCAGATTGTGTAACAGGGTAATTTTCTAAGAACATTATTCTGTAGTAATGCCATCTATTTGGTCCTAAGAAACTATTGAGTTGGCTGGTAAGTTCTTTTGTTTTTGTCTGTTTATTTTTATGTTATTATAATACATTTACAGTCCATCTAATGTATTAATTCCTAAGGTGGATTGTTTATCCTGTTTGTAATGTGTCAACGAATATACCTGTTAACTCTAGTCCCAAAGTAACTTAATATTGTGTTTGCTATTGCAATGTAAATATGGAAGAAAATATTATTCATTATCGCCATATATTGTTGTATTTTTTAAAAAAGGTAAGCTTGCTGTAGAAGCTCATAGAAAAATTTGCAGTGCTTATGTAACCGAATCAACCTTAACCGAACCAACCTTTCAAAATTGTTATGACATATTTCAATCAGGAAATCCGGACATCAATGATGCTCCACAGCCCAGTCGCCCACATGAAATTGAAACGAACTATGTTAAGGCCGTTGTTGATCAAAATCCCACCCAATCAGTGCGAGAGATTCCTGTGGCCATAAATGTGTCGCACAAAAGCGTAGAAAACCGTTTAAACAAGCTCGGCTATGTTTGGGTCCCTCAATCTCTAACAGAAGTCAACTTTGGGAACTCCTTCTTAGCCTCACTCAAACAAAATTTATATCTCTACCTCCTGAAATACGTACCCTCCAGATTCCATATAAATCATACAATAAATCATTAGATTCTTAAACATGGTGTCGACAACATATACTTTCATGTGTTATTTCTATTTTCTTATTTTATTCTAACTTTATGTTTTCATTTTATTATATTCTATCCAACTATTGATAACATGTTCCTTGTTTTGTTAATAATTTTGATATGTTTCTGTAAAGGAGACAGGCTAATCCTACTATCATTTATAGTCTATTTTGTAGTACTTAGTGAACCAAAGGTCAAGTACAAGGTAATATTTTCTTTTCATTTCATTTAGAAAATTGTCCTACTGGCTTCCATTTTTTCGAATCTTTAAATTCCTATTAGGAGGTCATGTATCATTAAAATTATTTAATTTGTGGAAGGATTCACATAGTTAATCCTTATAGTTCACATAGTATGTAGATGCATATGATAATATAGTGTTAATTTGGTATAAGTCTTGAAGAAATATGTGCTTAACAACTAAATGTTAAAATACAATCTATTTCTTATTTTAGAAAATGAAATATTATCTACTGAATAGAAGCGCTTTGGCTTTAGTAGTATTGACAGAACTACATTAAAAGTCTAGAAATCTACATTAAAAGTCTTAGGAACGAATAAAATGAGGGAAGTCAGACCTTTTAAATTGTTCAGGTGTTAAGGATATGGAAGAAGGGCTTATTAAATTCGAATATTTGGGCAGTTCCTTGCAAGAATCTGAGAGCCTTTCATCCAAGAATACTCGAATACCTTTCTGTGTGATGTCCTGTAGAAATAAAGAAAGGATATAAATAATTATATTATTCCAATACTTATATGAATAAGTAAAAAAAAACAAAAACAAGCATTCTCTTTGTAAAAATGAACTATTGGGCATGAATTATTGTTATTATATTTTCATCATTTCATCTATTAACTAATATCATATATCTATTAACTTAAATCTTTTAACTAAGTAATTAAAAAATAGGAAATACCAGAATTATATTTGAGTTCTCACTGCACAGGTTTTACTCATAAAGTGATGAGAATGAAAATTATTCGAATAATTCTTTTCAAACTGTTCGCATAATTTGAATAGATTAGTTTTTGTGCTCGATTGTTCACATACACTCAGAAGGGACGTCAATTTTTGTATTCCCGTGAGTACCTGAATTCGGAATACATAATTCATGATCACAATAAATAAGTATTTATATAGGTAGGTAATCCCGAACAGGCGAAGGTGCCCGAGACAGGCATTGGTGTTCGTTGTTCAACGCTGTGTCAATCCACCATAAGATTTCCGTGCAGGAAAAGGAATGAGAAAAAATAATGTTGTAGATTTAAAAAAAAAAATACATGATACTTAGAGAAAAAAATTGTAGATTAGGGTTAAAAGTTTCGCTTAAGTGAAATGTCCTTCTGTAATGTAATGATACAAATCATTATGTAAAGCTCGTTGATCACTCGACAGTTTTATTTACACCTCTAAACCAATCAAAATAAAATTATATATCGTTGGCCAGGAATCAGAAAATGAGATGCAATAATGCCTATAAATGATTTAAAACTATTAATGATTGTTAGGCATTACTTGAAAGACAGGTCCGAACGGGACGACTACCTGCGTTTTGTCAATCTTCACTTTGTAGTTCTCCATCAGCCTGGCCACATCGCGGTCAGCTTCAATTTTTGTTAGTTTATTTTTATTTTTATCGCTGTAATGGAAAGCAGTTCTTAATCGAATTTCCCTAGTTATTATGTCTAATTACCTATTCTTATCTTACTAGCGTGTAAATATTGTTTGTAATATGATAAATTTGATGTTCTGAGCCTTTGAAATCCATGCATTGTAATGGTTGTTTTTATTAGGTACCGGTCAAAGGGTCCTATTTAAAGGCATTGTCATTTTTGGTCCTGGAAAAATGTGCATGAATTGCCTTCCGAAATTCCCTTGCATGAGTTACCTTACAAAGGGTCAAATCATTTTTATTTTTTTCTTAACTTTTTCATAGAAATTTTGTAGTCTAAAAACTACTTAATGTTAGGAATTTTTTCAGTTTGTTTGGTAATAATTGGAAAACAATGCACCCCACAAAAAATTGTATACTCTTTAAAAAAAAAAGAATATTAGATTACGCGTCGAATGACATATTTGAACTTTAAATCGGTTTAGTGGTTTCGCCAAAATGAATTGCGCTCATGTTCCAATGCCTTCTACTCAAAAAACAACTACTCCGAATGGAAAATGTAACAGATAAAAGTTGTAGAATACTAACTTCTGTATAAAATGAACTTCTTACTTATGAACTTAGCCCACTTCCATACAAATAAAAACTCAAAGTATTCTTAGTGCTAACTTCGGAATAAAAGTTTTTTTTGTGAGAACAACAAATCGTTTACCTTCTTCCATTTGTTTATATTTAACACCAATTTGGCTAATTACCTACGTACCTAAATAGCTAATATTAATTTTAAAATATTGGGTAATATTTATTTCATAGTAAGGGGAAAACGTACATGAATAACGTGTACATTCCAAAGGTCGCGTAAAAGATTCAACGTGGAAAACATCACAACAAAAGTTCCTTATTTTCTTTAGAATAGTTTCTTTAGCCCAAAAAGCGCTGAATATTTGGAAGGTTTTTCCTTATAAATCGGCAACAAAACATTTCATAATTTATAAGTTTTTTTGATGCAGGAACTGAGGCTTTACAATTTTTATCCATGGGATTTCTCATTCAGAGCAGACGTTTTCGAGGTACAAACATTACAGAATAAGTCATGCGACATGCAGTATATGGAAAAGTTCCTATGATCGGGGTGGGGATGCGAGGTTTTCTGACTATATAAGGCTCAATTATGGTTCAAATATAATTTATTCACATTGAAAATTAAAAAAAATGTGTTTATATAATACTTGCTGCAGATAGTAAATTAATAAGATTTATTTAGTTTCTCATATTTTCTAGATGGGGCAGCCTATTTCGAATAACAATATATTTAAAGAAAAAATATAGCATGATTTGTAAATTGTTTTGATAAACGAATATAGAGCGAAATTAATGTACAGAAATAATGAGACGATATAATGTATATGGATGTTGTATAAATCAAAATGTAACCTATGTAAATAAATATTGCCCGTCGAAAGCAAGACCTCTACCTTCTATGGTGTTCCTCCTCTACCTTCTATTCTAGTCTACCTCAAAATGGTGTTTATTTTAGGTTTATTCAGGAATTATATTATGATTTTCCTCGCTGTGCAAGACAGCTGATTTGAACATTTTAATCGGATAAAGCAGCAAGTATCAAAGGAAGGAGGAAAAAGAAATTTAGGCTCTCCTATAAAATAGATTCTTTTTTAGTTGGACCGGTATGCATTTGACGAACGATTTATGGTATAATTTAGTGACCGACCGAAATTTCGGTCAAGGCGAAGATAGCGATGGTGTCTGTATGTCCTAGAAGGAAGTAGGACTACACGATTTAAGCTTGTGAGCTCGATCTCTTACGTGGCCCTTAACACCCTTGAATTTATTACTGTGAAGTATCTTTTATATTATTTAATAATACTTGTATCTTATTTCGATAAAACATAGAATTTTCTCATACTTTTGGTATCTGTAATTGATCGAAAACTTTAAGTTGGGGTGGAGACAAAAATGTGATAATGACAAACAGGAATGTGCCACGTAAATTAAATCAAGTCTTAACATGTAATGAAAGCATTCATTTCATACAGAGTTCTTTACGTTGGGTGTAAAGAACAGATTCTTTACCTTGAGCGTTAAGAACCTTTTTATGCTTTTAATTATCTCCTTATTAATAATGGAATTTGATTTCTAAAAAAATTAGATTAAAACTAAATAAGAATATATATTATAGATACTTAAACTAGAATCAGTCGTTGGAAAAATCCTACATGTCCACAGATTCAAATCAAAAACAGAAAAAAAATATTTTAGTCAGTAACCTTGTTATAAAAAGGGGGCTGAAGTTGCATCAAATGGTGGTAGTAGGTTTTGTTCTTTGTTCTTGTATGGAATAAGGCTCAGATGCTAAAACCAATTTTTGACATTGGCAGACCCTCCCCCAACCGGATCTCATATAATCCCAAAAACTCTTTTCCTTTTTGACCTAGAAGAAGCACGTTTTTCGACTAAAAACTGTTCTACACATTTTAAAACTGTATTATATCCGCTAAAATTTGAGACCAAAACTGACTCAGTCGACTAAATAGCTTCTGATAAACAGCTTTACGTATTCAGTAGTTGATCATTTTGTATTCCATCGGCTTTATGGCAAAGGTTTACAACATTATTTATTATTTAGATATGATAATAAGAATTTTTATTATTATCAGCCTGTTATTTCAAGATTATATCAACTTTTAGGGCTATACTACTGAAGGGGGTATGGTCTAACTTCCCGCGGGGACCAGCCGTACTAGGAAGAATGTGCCGGGATTCGATCCTATAACCTAATACACCTGTCTTACCACTGTTCTATACCAAGCCCACTTATTGTATGAATAATTGAGTTCAATAACTGACATTTTATAAGCTTTCATTGATATTATTGCTAAACTAGACGTATTACGCACTTACATTTTTTTTTCGAAATCTGATTTTTTAAGAGATTACATAAGAACTGATTATGTGATATAGTCTCTTAAGGTGTCCTTACTCAATAAATAATGACATTTATTGTGACAGTCCTTGACACAGCAGTGCATCCCTATCAAATGAAAGAATCCACATCTTAAAAAACATTAAAAAAATTTGTCCTTGTAAAAATTGAATATCTTAAAACATTTGATTTAAAAAAAAAAAAATCTGTTATGGGTGCAGGAGAGTACTTCGCACATAAATAAGATTAGTCAACTCGTCTAAATTAATGAGTTAAAATGTTGAATGCTTCAGGAAAACTTCAGCTAGCACTACAAAACTAACTTTGATCAATAAAAAAAAATTTGTAACTACAAATATATTTTTTACTTTTAGCTATTTTTTTCCCTAAGCATTGGATTTTGGATGCATATACTAAATAGACATGGAAAGATACAAAATACTACAATGTTGCAATCCTTTGAAAAAAGACAAGCACTCTGTAAAAGATAAAAAGTAATAAGAAATGTGACAAAATGGTTGTGTCAAATCACAATATCTAGAACTGGACAATGTTTTGAATCAAATTTTAAAAAACAAATATCTTCTTAACCCCTATTGAGTTGCATGTCATAAGGAAGGTCATAGATTCAGCTTTAAAATGACATCAATTTCAACTCTCAATCTTGCCTAGAAGAGCTGCAATTTTAATTTACAGGTCAAAATTGTATGTTTTTCAATGCTTTTACATATCTATATTGTAAAAACCGTTTGAGATATTGAGCTGAAATTTGGTATTTTTCTTGGTCTACAGGAAGGTATCCTATGTATCAAATTTCATTAAAATCTGAGATGGTGAGGGAAAAAAGTGTGTTGATGTGACATGGAATGACTCTTAGATAAGTTTCAGTTTTGGTTTCGGCTAAAATATTGGTTATGGTCGGACACTAGTATAACTACTAAAATAAGAATAAAATATAACCGAAAATAATCAACGAACAAAGCAATAACCATGTTAATAATAATTCAATAAGTAGCGGATATTTTGCAATAATGGAATACCAATATGTTTTTAGAGATTCGTTGGTAATGGATAACATATTTTTTTTCGAAAATGACAAAGAATAACAAGGCAGAACTAACGCAATTTAATCCTAGAATCAACAATTCAACAGTTTTGTTGTCTGTTAGTTCTGTACGTTTTGTTAGTAACTCTTCATTTCTCGTTGAGACCTGGATTTTTGCTCTCCTGGCCCTAACGACTGCAGACAGTTTGTCGGTTCCACAAGAGTAGTTCGAAGACTACCTCCTTCCCTTTCCTGCCAAACTGTCACATTGGATATCTTCCTTCCTGTACTCTCGGTCTCTGAACTCCATAAAGAACAAATCCTCTTGTCGCAGCCCCGACGAACCGTTATTGTCAACAAGCTAGTGGGTTAGCTTTATTCACCATATTGGTATATATAATAATACAGATATATATTAACCCTAGAATTACTAAAAGGTATCTGACTTCATAGTTTGTACATTCATGAAAATGTTGATGTAAAAAAAAAAAAAAAAAAAAAAAAAAAAAAAAAAAAAAAAAAAAAAAAAAAAAAAGCTATGAAAGTAATTTGTCTACGTAATTAGAAATAACATTTCCATTATTTCTAAATTTCATGATAAATAAGATCTTTATCTAATTTACACTTTCGAAAATTGTGTTTTCAGGCACACTAAAGAAAAAACCCCATTAATTTTTTTGAAATTTATAATCAATGCCTTTATAAAATTATAGTTTAATAATTTAAAATTATACCAAATCCGCGGGCCTATAAGTGTTTTTTTTTTACTCAACTTGTTCTTCTGGATATAAAATGTAATAGAAACATTTTAATTCACGTTTACGTTACATCTTGAATGTTTTTCTGACAGCTGTTATTTTTTTCAGACATTTTATTTAATAATTTAGGTACAAAACAGGATGTAGAAATATTAATTGGCTCCAAGAGCACCAGGGTTAATAATAAGAAATTTTCAGATTTTAATAAACTTATAATCGCTTAGGTCAGGTATACGTTCGTGGTTGTGACTGGATAAATACATATCAACATATGAATTATTATTTCATCTAAAGGGTCTTTTTTTACTTTACCCATTTATTTAAAAAAAAAGTTATCTTAATATTAGATTCATAGTAGTGAAGAACGGATGACTTAAGTAATGCATTTAACAAGCTTCAAATATAAACAAAAATGATAGTTTAATACACAATTCATTGAATTATTCAGTTAGGGGCCTATTATGCTTTTATTGAATTTAAAATACAATCAAATATATCCACGTTTTTGTATCTTTTTCTGTTAACAAACTCACTAAAAGTCAAACAAACGGCTCAAATGATTTTGATCAAACCGGGTATTTGATTTAAACATATGCCCGCGACGTGACAGCCAAAATTTCATCAAAATTAATCAATTTGGGGGGGGGGGGTTATTAATTGCGAATTGTACATTAAACTATCAATTCGTGGGGTCACCTGTGGTATAGTGGTTATCATGGTGGTTATCATGGCAACCTACAATACTAAAGGTCGCAGGTTCGCGCCCAGCGGTGGCCCTAGGATTTTTTAATGGGGCTAAAAAATCCTTAGCCATGCCGTCCCTCGGATAGGACGTGAAATGGAGGTCCCGAGCCTGTACGGTGTCAGGTACTCGTTATAGATCCCTATCCTAATTATACCTAGATAGGCAAAATTTAGGACTCCCACTATAGCATTGTCCGATTAGCCTTAGTGGCATAAAGTGACGTTAAACAAACAAACAAAGTATCAATTTGTTTGCATTTCAGGATTGTTAAATACATTTAAAATAAACATAGGCTATTAAATAACGGTATGATAAACCACTTATAATATAAAAAAATAAATGGTGCGGGTAAAGAAAAAATACAGCATCTAAATATTATTCTTGTTGTAATTGCAAGGTCCGATCAGAGAAAAGTAAAAAAAGAAAAAATGAATAAATAAAATAAAGCTAACTCAATAATTTACATTTCGAAAAATTACTATTCATACTATATTTATAACTAGCTGTATATACCGGTTTCACCCGGAGGATTTCATTTTTTAAATCTATGAAATCTATGAAGTGAGACTTTTATGGACTCAAACGGTCGATTTCGTAAAAAAAAACATTGTAAAGTGAGATCATTATGATTTTTATAACAATAAAGAATATCAGCTGAAGATCGGCTGAAGTTATGCAATTTTAATATGAAAAGGTGTTCGCACCTGGTATGAAAGAACCACTGAGCAAAATTTGGAGAATTTAGGACAAACGGAATGGATTTCTATAAATAACAAACATAATTTCATCTTTATTAATATAGATTATAGCTGTATATCCCGGTTTCACCAGGAAAATTTCAATTTTTAAATCTATAAACTGAGACTTTTATCGACTCAAACGGTCCATTTTGTAAAAACCAATGTAAAGCGAGATCAAAACGATTATTATAACAATAAAGAATATACCCAGAGATCCGCTGAAGTTATGCAATTTTAATATGGACAGGTGTTCGCACCTGATCTGAAAGAACCACTGAGCGAAGTTTGGAGAATTTAGGACAAACGGTATGGATTTCTATAAAGAACAAACAGAATCACACCTTTATATGCATAGATTATAGCTGTATATCCCGGTTTATCACGGGGAATTTCATTTTTCTAAAGAAACGGTCGATTTCGTAAAAAAAAACATTGTAAAGTGAGATCATTATGATTTTTATAACAATAAAGAATATCAGCTGAAGATCGGCTGAAGTTATGCAATTTTAATATGAACAGGTGTTCGCACCTGGTATGAAAGAACCACTGAGCAAAATTTGGTGAATTTAGAACAAACGGAATGGATTTCTATAAAGAACAAATAAACAAACAAACAGAATTTCAACTTTATTTATATAAATTACTGGATTTTTTTAAAATGATTGAATTCAGAGTTCAGTAAAACATGCACTCATAAAAGAAATTCAGACAACACAATCCTAAACACTTATAAAAATAAAAAAATTGTCGAAGGGTTATATGCAATTTAAATAACACCATACATGGGGGTCCGCAGGTGAGGTGAGGGCAACTACGCCCCCTAGAAAATTTGAGAATCAAAAACTGCAAATTAAATAGTTATACATATTATAATTACAATTATTACAAATATTGTAATTGGTATTCATTTAGTATTGTTATTTTTCTAATATTAATAAGTTTTATTTAAAACATCTTATTCAAACACGTCTTAAATAGTCAGCCTTAAATACCTCGAACCCCTTCCCCGATCATGTGACTTTCACCAGCCTGCTCCCCCCCATTCGAAAATTTTCGTTTTGTCTCCCTCCCTTCACGCAATCGTGCGGACACTCTTGAAAACATAAACTGAATGAATAGTCAAACTTGAGTAAATCTAAGACTCTTCCGTATATATTAACTGGTTGCCGAATTGGAATTTAAACTAGAATAATGTGCTATGGCTGGAACTGTTGGTGAAGAGGCTAGCACCCAAACCTTCCTTTCCCTAAACCGAATAAAATTAATCAAATTATAACCATAATTATAAATCAAAGAGAGAGAGGCTGGAGTTAGCTAAACGATTCTAAATCCATTTTTTTAAGCTAAGCTTTTGTCCTTTTTTAATAACTCCTGACACCAACGCCGACTGTATTAACTATAGTGAAATTTCTCGGGAGTGCCTGTAAAATTTATTTAATATTTAATATTAGCTGACCCAATTAGGGAATTGCAATCATGCTTTTCCTACTCTGAATCTCGGGAATCTTGGCCTCAACGTGCTTGGTCATCACGATATTCCGTTTTGTTCTGAATACCAATAAATCAAGACCGAAACACCGTGAAATATAAATGTTAAAAAAAAAAGTTGTTTTTCATATTTTATTGTTCTTGTTGTTTCTCCTCCTTCAAATTTCTAAGTTTTTTTTTTTTTTTACTAATTATTTATAGTGGCGGTATTAGTAAAGTAGCGATAGTTAATGTAAATGAAAATTGCCTTTTATAAGTAGGTACCTAATAGTGCTGAAGATATCATTTCCAATTTTGCTGAGCAAGGAGTATCACCACAGCTATTTCAAGAGGCATAGCATCTTGTAGTTAGTTCTAAGCAACCTTGTAGCTACGAGTAACTAGTGAAGATATCCATACCCATATGTTAAATATACTCAATCGATTTTTTTTGCATTATATCGAGTGGTTGTATTATCGAAACATAAATATCTGTTGCTAAACTTTGTATTTTACATTAGTGGAATAATTGTGAAAAAACGTATTTTTAAGCAAAAATGTCTTGTAATTTAAGCCGTTTAAATTTTAGTGGTCATACAGCTTATTACAGAGGTCATTAAGTCTTAAGAGCATTATAAGCAGTTGCTCAAACTAATATTATGACAAGTATTTTGTGCTATAACTAACTACATAAGTTTCATTAACATTAGCGAAAACCTTTTACATGGCGTAGACCAAATCTAACTCAGTATTTATTTACAGGATATGAGCAGAGCAGGAGAACATCATTTCACTTTTCCTATGAGAATACTATCTCAACACAAAAGATAAAACGCACTTAGGTGAAAGCAGTAGTAGTGGTTCTCCATGACATTATTTACATATATTTTAATATTTATGTAGAATTATTTTTTTTCTGCAATAATTCAAAACAGGTCCTTTAATGTTACCAAAAATAGTATGACAACGTTTCAGTAATTTCCTTGCAGGCTTCCACCACCAGGCCTTTTGACAATTGTTTATAGATTCCAACTTTTCAAAGATTGTTTTGTATACCTTCCTATTTTCTTCTTGGATTTGATTCAAAGAATCTTCAACTTTTTTTAACGTATCTTTATATGTTTTCTCTCCTGATTGTTCCATCTCTTTTACATTATTTTCGACAACTGGCAACATGTTCAAAGCCTCAGCAAATTTTACTTTTTTCACTCCCCTGTTATTCCACCGAGATAAAACACTAAGCTTTGTGTGTTCTTCCATAATTTCCACGAGTCTCTCCAGATACTTGTTTCTCAAGCTTAGCTCCACGTTCCTTTTTCTCTTTTCTATTATCTCTTTTCTCAGGTTGGAAACTTCCATTCCCCCCACCGTCATTAACCTTCCATAAAAGAAAAGTTCGGATTTTTTTCTGTCCAGAACTTTTCTCAATGATGAGAGCTCGTTTGTAACTGAATTAATAACAAGCTGAAAAACCAAATTATTGTTTCTCTCAAGGTAAAAATTATACAAGGCTGCTTGGACAGCTCTTTTTGCACTGCATTCAAGCGCTAATTCTTCTATTGTTATCTTACAATCAGAATGCGATTCATTACTTGATGATGTGTCTTCTTTTAAAGTTATTTCATCGCTCAATACTTCTTCACTCATCGGTGTCGTTAGTTCCAACTGATTTGGAAACCAGCAGAAAATATTTTCTGCTATACCCAGTTGTCACATTAATGTAGTGTCACCTCATTTTTGATAAATACCTTATCTGATACAAGAAACGTTTCACACATTATCACATATTAAATCACAAAACCTAAAAATGTTTTATCACATGTTTTTTAAAATGTCATAATTCATTTATTTAAATTTTCTCTATTACTGCTACTGTTACTGAGTGACCCAGCAATCCATTTCTGAATATAGGTTTTCACCAGAAGCCTTCGCCAGTAAGCGCTTTCTACTAATGATGCTATCCAATTTCTGGTTTCGATTAGAAGACTGTTGACACTATATCCAGTCTCAACTTGCCCATCCTCCATAGATTCCCTTCTCCATTTAAGATATTAATTAATTAATTGTTTTCATCCTTTTTCAGATCTATCTATTTGCTCTAAGGAAACAAGACTTGGATATGAGCTCCAATCCTTTTCATAAGTTTTAAGGTACAATTTGAATATTAAATGGACGCAGGAATCCATCAGGGAGTCTTCATAGGATTATGAAAACACAAAAATAAAATTAGATGAAAATATAGAAACAATAAAGACACAACAGTAGCTGAACATAGGATATTGTATACGAATGCGGAGAAGACGGCCAAAGATCTACGTGACCAGAAAAAAAAGCCAGTAGGAAAAAATAAGTTATTTTAATTTGTTTTATTATTATTTTTGTTTGTTTGTTAGAGTAATGGAAGTATCGCTTTGTCCCTTGTATCTAGTCAAGTGAATACTAGCTTGAGGTAGAATGCATTTTATCTTCCCTTTCCACCTGGCCAACTGTGAAAGGCTCCAATTGGATCAGCTTTGAATGTTTAAAATACATTTTAGTTGGTTATGTGGATTTGATTCTATTATCAAACTTGAATAAAAGGTTTTTTTTTTCTTCTTTTTTATATATTTTTCATAACCGTTTATAAATTTTGTAACAATTAATGAAAAATTATGAGCGTTTTACCTTAGAGAGATCCGTTACTTTTTGTGGTGTTTGGGTGAACTAAAGATATGGGCAGGGCATTCAAACTTACTTCAAACCTACAGTGCCGAATGGAAAACGTCATAGGGGTAGGCCTAGGAGGAGGTGAGATTATTGCGTTATGGCAGACCTATCGATGGACGGCGGTCGTTGGATGGTGGTTTTTTGGTAAATTGAAACATCCAGAAAAATAAATACGAATTCACAAAGCTCAAACAAATATAAAGCGAAAAATGTTCTTTTTACGATGTGCAGTTCCACGAATTTTAAATAGCATAAAAGTAACATTTGATATTGATAGGTCAGGAATCGGCACCCCAAGGCCTAACAGCAGATATGCAATGTCGCTATTTTGGCAAAATTAATCTAATAGATGAAAGCAGCTTTGATTTCATATTCCATCGAAAGACTTCCAACATGAATTTGGCAGTTCTAGATTCGACCGCCTCGTATGGATCCCCAGTCACGTGGGGATAGTTGGTAATGAGCTGGCGGATAGGGCTGCGAAAGAAGCACTCACACTTCCAGGTCGAGGCCATGCCTTGCTAACTCCACAAGAAATAAGTCTTCCTCTTAAAAAGGAAATATCAGATAGTTGGCAATCCATGTGGAACGAAAGCCCTCCTAGTAAATTAAAATATATTAAAAAAACCGTAAAACCCTGGACCACATCTAATCGTTCAAATCGTAGAGAGGAGGTCGCCGCTAGTTTGAGAATAGGCCATACAAACCTAACTCATCTGCATCTTATAACCAAACAGTCACCACCAACATACCAACACTGCAATAGCCCTCTCACTGTTAGTCACATTTTTCAAGAATGTCCATATTATATCTCCAGCTTAAATAAACTATCTCTTCAACCAGATATAACAATAGCATTAAGTAATAATTAGTCTAAGATAAACACGGTTGTAAACTTCCATAAAATAAATAAATTAATTGACCAAATATAGAAATACATAGTATCATAATTTACTACAGGTTTTTCTCTATTTATTTATATTTCCTTTCTTTCCGTAGTATTAACTACATTTCTTTCGAAAAAAGACGATATTAATCTCAAGAAAATAAAAATATAAGTTTAACAGGCATTGATGACACCGGAGGTTTTACGCCTTAAAACCCTAAGAAACAAACAAACAAACATTCGACCATACAATCTTGGTCGAACACATCTTATCAATTTCTCAGAGAGCCTCACCACTCAAGATAATATGACTTAGATACTGTTTTTATATTCCATTAAACCCTTCTGCAGGCTACGTAAGGAATCGGGATTTATGAGTGTGTACATTTTATTTTTAAGCTTGGTACAATTAATTAATTCCAAAACTATTTACATTTTCCTTTCTAATTTGATAAATGTCAGAGATATTGGAACTTGAAACTTCTGGCCGGCCACCATTTTCGAAATTGATGATAATGTTAAAGTCCTAGGATCATCCTGGAGTGACCATAATGAACTGTTATTTTATGCGATTGTAAAGACGAAGATCCGCAGAAGGTAGATGTTCCTTTTTTATATGTTATGATTAACGAGAAACCAACTTGTTGATGAATGGGTAAAGTGGGGATAGAATTGTTGTAAGAATTTTAAATAATAAGTTATTAACCTTTATCTTGTAGGTTATCTAAAGGTGCGGTCTAATGGGGGGTATTGGGGCTAAATCCCCCAAATTACAAAAAAAACATAAGTCGAATAACTTTATCTCTCTGATTTTCTATCATAGTAGCATTTATATTTAGTGTAGTGCCAAAGTAAACTGAGCGCTTAACACCATATTTTGAGAAAATTGAAGTTGAAGTTGAATTTTGTGAAACAGGTTTGTGTTTACTGCTATCGTTTTTGCAGTACAATATATTTCACTTTTTCTTTTATATCACTCAAATACAAATATGCATGATTAAATAGAATAACAATAGGCAAAAAAAAAAAAAAATTAAAAAATTTTCAAATCGGTTTGGCGCTTAGTACACTATGGTTTTACTTTGACAATCCATGAATTTAATAACAATTTTACATTTTTATGAAAAAATGTGCTCTTTTACGCTTTATAAATGTTTTTCTTGAATTTAATTTCCATCGACTAATCGAGTAAACCCATATTTTTTTCTAGGACCACTGCTGGTCATCTAATATAATCTGGCATTATATTTCCATATATAAAATTACTGCAGTCGGTAATGGTTCAATAGGCAATAGCTGGAATGAAATTACTGCGACCAACATCTGGTTCTAATTCCAGGACCCACAAAAAATGGTTTCAAAAAATGATTCCTCCAGAAACTTATTTTTCTCAACTTATCATTATCGGACTTAATAAGAGAAGATTGGAAGGAGGGGAGAGCAGAGACTTGATCCTTATCCAAACCTTCTCTAAACCTTAGCCTTCAAGTTATTACGAGTGACATGCGAACATCGAATTTGATCTCAATGTAATGTTACTTTTATTACGCTATGCTTAGTCATTGAGTTTTTACAGGTCAACGTTTTGGTGATAAGTAGTGAATAAGTAAATTGTATTTCTCCTCTTATAAAACCGAAAAAGTAATCTGGAATTAAAAAAAAAAAAATACAATAAGTAATAATGATTCCAGAAGAAATTTTTACCAAATTACACGCAGAAGGTGGTAACGGGGGAGGGGAGGGGCCGTTTTTTTTCGACAGCCAGCAAAAAAAATAAATATTTCAAATTCAAATTAAGTAATTTCATTTTGATATATACAAACGTTTTGTCCAATGATTTGGCCTTTATTCAGATCAAAAGCTGTAAGAATCAATAAAACAGTAAGTAATCCTGTCACTGAAATATTCGTGACTATAAGTAACAATGACAAATAATGATCGCAACAAATGAAACGACTGTTTCACTACTTTATGTTTTTCGTTTTATCTTAGTAAAATTGGTATAATTTTATCGCCATATTGATGATATTTTAGCAGTCGAAAAATTAATTTCCTAAAATGAAAGTCTGCAAACGGATCGCGTGCGAAGACGGACTGGACTGGTTTTGAGAGTACTGAGAAATTTAAGTACCTTATAACTTGTTGTGAACAAAAAATGAATAAATTCAGGAAAAGCAAGGATTGGAAGGGGAAACAAATGTTATTGGTCCACTTGGAAAGGTTTCTTTAAACATCGAGCCAACCAAGCATACTGACATTGGTTTGTTTAAGCAGATATTTTCTTTTTCGGAATGCGTTATTCTTATTACCCGTGGAAAACTATAATATTAAACGATTCTTATTCAATATAAAGTGGCTTTGAAAATAGCACAGATATCTTACCCCGCTTCATCTTTTAACGTCTTCAACATTTCTTGCCTCTTTCAATGTTCAATGAACTGTTGATCGAGAAGTATTAGAATTAAAAACGAAATGAAAAGTTCGTACAATCATATGCTTCATTATTTTTTAATTATTTTGTTTACTGACAGATGCAATCTTGTCGTTGTAGAAAGACTTCAATAAGAATTCCATCATCAGATTCGTGTGATGTATTAATTTTTTAAATAATCTGCTTATTGTGGGATATAAAGGAATGAAAATTAACATGTTATTATATATGTTAATGACCGAATTACGGTAGAGGGATTTTGGCTCATTCCATTACTTTATGAAGACTTTTGTGAATAGACCCTTCTCTTTAACAAACGAGTTCTCTTGTATTACTAGAGTGGATATAGAGGATATTTCAGGGTTTAATGTAGTAACAAAAAAAAAAAAAAAATGTAAAGGTATGTCCGTCTACGCTTCGTTTATGAAATAATCACGCCAAATTTTTGTTATTGTTATGAATTATTAGGCGCGTTAAATACTTTATTAATGAAGTGTAAGCACTAATGCTCACATTAGATGTCATTTCAAGACATATCCAGTGACGTTAGACCACCATGGCTGTGGAAGAAAGATGTGTCCTGATGTCTAAGGTAATCATTTTGAACAAACTTTAATGGGGCGCATCTGAGAGTCAGAGAGGAATCATATGGGGAGTGAAGCAAAATTCGATCGTGGACATTTATGTCGAATTGACTTTATTCAATAATAATAAAAAAATAAGTTGAGTTGACTGCTGTGTGATTTTAATGTAATTCTGTGTAATGTAATGTTGTTCTTAATTAAAATTAAGTTGTAAGAGTGTTTATTTTATCCTAATAAAAGTAAAACTGTACCAGACATTTGTTTTTTCTTACATGCTTATTATGATCAAGAAAAAGATGTACTAATGACAGGTATTAATAAGATCTAATATTTTGATATCAACTGTAGTACTTTTAAAGAACTTTAAAACAAGTACGTTGATACATTATTTTATCTTTAATAATAAATTATAATGCAGACCATTGGTAGTATAGAAATTCCCGACTGTAAGAGCAGTTTTGACTAAAGCTCCATACATTACACATATGGTAGTTGGAACAATTATTAATTTATTTATTACAACTAAACCATCTACCAATCGCTGTATCTCGCACATCTTTTCCTTGTATTTCGCTTCCGGTGAGCTTCACGGAAAACAGGCTTCAGCTACTCCTCGAGAAAATCATCAACATGCCTCCCGTTACTTCCCATCTTTTAGTTGGGAATAGTTTCCCGCCTGGGAACTGTTTAGTCAGTGTTCATGGAGTACAATCAAGCTCTCATTCTAAAGAAATATGGATAAGGAATTTCGCTCTCTTAATTCTTCATTCATTTCTCTCCATTTAGCATTTTTACATGATACTACATACAGGATAAGTAGAATTCTTTTATTTTTTCTCTGCAGGTAATATTATTGATCTGAGTATTACTTTGTTCGGAATATTTTCATTAGGTGAAGTTCTTTAAAATTAGGAGGAATTTGTAAAAGTTCGCAAGGCCAATGGCAGTCGCCTAAACATTTTTTTGTAGAAATTTATACTAAAACAGTCTTCAGGTTCACATTGCTACTCCGATTGCCTTAACTTGCATCCTTTTTGGGAGGTCAAAGAATATGTAGGTAGGTAAATAATCCAAACAGATATAAGTATACAAATAATAAATGTTATTAAAAATCTGACGGGTATTTATTTTGATCGTAGAATGGGGGAAATATTTGATGGAATGGAATGAAAATGGATGGAAAATAGGATGTTGTAATTTGTGTAACTGGGGGCAGGTATTGGCACGACCGGTGAAAGATTTAATTCATAATAATGAAAATAATTGAACATAAATGTCTCCAAAACAAATCTTAAGACGATATGTCTTCATAAGACATTTTTACTTATTTTCAGATTCTGAATTCATATTTTCAGATGAGACACTTTTCCCTGTAGCAACTTGACGTGACAAAATAAAATGTCATACTTAAACTTATTTTTAATTATCGTTAAATAGAAATTTGGCACATTTAAAATATGTCATATACAGGGAGATGTAAAGTTAGGGGAGGCGAATTCACTAACAGCAATCGCACCATTTCTCAAATTGCTACATATAAGAAACAGATTATTGAAAAGAAAAAATAAGAGTATTACTTATATTACATTTAGTAAGTAGTAAGAGTATTACATTTACTGTAAAATCATCGTAAATGTTAGTTCAATCAAGCGCTATGTGTATGTTTAGGACAAAATTAAAATTAATAATTATATAAATCTTAGAATTATAAATATCCTTAATAATAAAAATCCTCATAATGATGAATGAAATAAAAATAATAAATTTTTAAACTATTTAATTAGAAGATAGAAGATTCGACCACGGAGGATTCGACCGGGAATCGACCCCAGGTCCTCTGCATCTACGTCGCAGCGCTCTTACCACTGAGCTAACCGTCGAATCTTCTATGTTCTAATTAAATAGTTTAAAAATTATACATTAATTACCTAACGATAACTAATTACTAATAACAACATACAATGTATATCTTTGACGTACACTTACTAACAAAAGTCTCTGCATACCCTCCAGCTTAGTTATTTTAACTAAAGATAGGTTATGAGCCAGATATTGGCAATGAAACTCGCAAATTTTTTACATAATTTAATCTATTTTAATTAACAATAATCAAATTTAGTAAAATTTATTTAACTTATAATTTATGAGGAAAATTACATAAAATGTCAGAATATTGATGCGCCAAAAGTCCCTGCACACATCATTTTTCTTCAACCTGAAGCTTAATTATTGATGTCAAATCAACTTTAATAGGTAGTCGTTCCTACCTTATTTCTTATCACTTCTCATAATCTATTTAGCATGGTGTGAACTAGTTTTTTGTAGTTTGGCCCCACAATTCCTTTAGTAATCTTTTTAAGTGGTCTTTGTTCTTTATTTTAATTTTTACTTTCTGACGGCCTAGTTGATCCCACAGATGTTGTATTGGATTAAGATTGGGAGATTAGGGAGGTGTTTTAAGTTGCTGTGGAGCATTGTAGAGCAACCATTCTTGAACTTTCCGCGCTGTCGTTATCT
Organism: Aelia acuminata; assembly: GCA_911387785.2. Taxonomy (NCBI): domain Eukaryota; kingdom Metazoa; phylum Arthropoda; class Insecta; order Hemiptera; family Pentatomidae; genus Aelia; species Aelia acuminata. Next base: position 49,207,489 of record OU426978.1, on the reverse strand, counting down.
TGTTGAAAAATGAATTTTTCCTGGAGATCAAACTTCATTAAACTTTCCGATAAATTACTCCTCAAAATATTTATATAAACGTGTTGGTCCATTATTCCGTCGATAAATTTCAAATTACCAACTCCAGCAGCACACATACACCCCCAAACCAAAACACTCCCTCCACCATGTTTCACAGTACCAACTATGTTTTTTTCCAGGGGCTCTTTGTTAGGTTTTCTCAAAACTTTCCCCCTTCCATCTGATCCATGAATGTTAAAATTTACTCTCGTCAATAAATAAAACACGTTCCCATAACTATAAGGGCTTGTTTACATGTTCCTTTGCGAACTGCAGTTTCAATATCCGGTTCGTTTACTAATGAATAGCTTACACCTGGGCTTACGCACATTATAGCCAGCTTTCTTTAGGGTCCTTCTAATCGTTTGTGCAGATACCCCAATCTTGTAATTTTCTTACACCATACCTGCTAAATTTAGAGCACTTGTGTGGGGTTCTTCGGCTAAAGTCCTTACGATAGCCCTCTTGTGGTGAGCTTGGAGTACGGGCGGCGGCCAGAGCGGTATCTACTTTCCATTGTACCCAGTTTTACATACCGTTTTAGGACATACCTTACCGTATTATAGCCCCTTTTGACGATTTGTCCTATTTACCTGTATGAGTTGTATGAGTTTCCTCAAATTTACAATTTAGTCGGGAATCGGTGTTGGAACCTCCATTTTTTACCACAGTCTTAATTGTTTGGGCCCATATTATCACTGGCAAGTTAGGATTAGCCGGAGGATGAATGGGATAATGTGCAAACTGTATAAATATCAGTATCTTGGCTAATTCCACTGCGTGCAGAGACTTTTGGCGCATCAATATTTTGACATTTTATGTAATTTTCCTCATAATTTATAAGTTAAATAAATTATATTAAATGTAATTGTTGGTAATTAAAATAGATTTAATTATGTAAAAAATATGCGAGTTTCGTTGCCCTTATTTGGCTGATAAGGTATCTTTAGGTAAAATAAAAAAAAAGCTTGAGGGTGTGCAGAGACTTTTGTTAGTAAGTGTATGTCAACTAGATCCCGTCTGTCTGAACAATTGTTCAGCCCAGCGGTACTTCGCTACATTGTGGCGAGACCTGGTGGGAGGGATCAAAAAAGAGAAAGATTCGATCACGGCTGGTACGGCCCCACGGTTAGCTCAGTGGTAAGAGCGCTGCGACGTAGATGCAGAGGACCTGGGTTAGATTCCCGGCCGTGGTCGAATCTTTATCTTCTAATTAAATAGTTTAAAAATTATAAATTAATAATCCAACAATAACTAATTACTACATAACAACATAAAAATAATAAAATACTTGTTTCCAAATATATTCATAACTAAAGTCGATAACGTTACTTGAATAAGAAATGAGATAGTTTTGACAACAGAGACGGAACAGACTAATATGGAATGAAATTATTTATTTCAATATATATTTATTATTATTATTATCTTATTTTTAGAACTAAATTTCAGCTCAGATACTAGTTTGTATCCGTTTTTTCTTAAAATCAGTAGGTTGGAACTTCCAGTATTTTCCATTTACATGCCTCGATTTACTTATCACTCACATCTGCTAATATATTTCGAACTTATAAAGAGTAAAATAACTAAAAAAAAAATACGTTTTATGAACAGACTGATATTGGTCTTGAATTTTGGCCATTCCTTGGGATTCCATCATTTTCTCCTCCAAGGAAATATTTTTATCTGTTCCGCTTCTTCACCCGCCTCTCGTCCATCATCATTCCTCATGATTGTGTGATTGAGATAACCTCTTTCTCTTTCCTGCATTCTTATTTTTGCCTTCTTAAACTCTATATAATCCGTTTAATTTTTTCATAGTTGATATTTCGCGCATTTGAATGATGGATAATTTTCCCAATTGATTATTATTTGAAAGCTCCTTATTACTAATTATTTTTTACATTCTTGTATATCTCCTATACTTTCCCTCCACTTAAATATCTATGAAATATATAACGATCATGAAAAACCTCGATTTCGCTTATTCAACGGCAATATACGCTTTTAAGTCCTTTGACTACAAATAATGTTAAAGTCTGGTGAAGTAGTATATAGTATAGTATATAGTATAGTATATAGTCGCGGTAGTTGAGGGAGGGGGGAAAGACCCACCCCCCTCCCCCACTACTACACTCATAATAAAGACCTTTTTGAATATTTACCTTTGCGAGAGGTAATTAGCAAGGAAAGAAATAAAAACATAGTAATTAGTTCATGAAAATTTAAGTGTGCGAGAGCTAACTTGAGCCCGAGCGCGACGAGTTGGCGATAGTAGTGGTTCCTGGTGGGGTCGGGGAAAGTCTTATCTAATAAAGATTTTTGGACTAATGAACTATGCGAGAGGTAACTTGTCACGAAAAAAAAGCCGTATTTATTACGGTTTTTAAAATTTAAGTTCGCGAGAACTAACTAGAACATAGCATTGACAAAGTTGGTCGCGGTAGTTGGGGGAATGTTAAATTTCAATGTTTATAATTAATGTTTCAATGTTTATAATTATACCACAGTAAAGTCAAGTATATTAACATGTTGATTGTAAGGATTAATAATTCGAAATCATGTTAAAAAATATCATTTATTTTGTAATTCTTTAATAAATAATAAAAATATTCTCTCTATAGATTTAATTTTTTTTAACTATTTATTTTTGGTAACTATATCTTATTTTTATCATTTTTTTTTTTTTTTAGATAACACTCATAAATATACCGATATAAACTGAGCAGAACGTATTCCATTAACATAAATGGATTTATTGCGAATCACATTTGGATATGAAATATGGAGATGTAGTATAAATCCCACAAGAGAAGAGGAATTAATGAAATGGACACGGGATGGGACTTTGCAGCGAGCCCAGTAGAACAGTATTCGCCATTAATCAACATGGAGTGGTGGTGGGCTGCTCATAGCTGGGAGATGATAGCGGATGCCGAGGTAGACCGCACCCCGGCTGTAGTCGTTCTGCGGTGTCGAGCTCCAGAGCAATCGTCGGCGGAATTGCGAGTTCGGGATCATTGGGCAAGTAATCAATTATATTTCAGCTTCCTTCGTCAATTTTACATTACACTTCTAGGTCTTCTATTGGTTTTACCCCTTTATGAAGTCGATTAGTAGGCTTGCCTTTTTTAAACAACGATAGAAGCAAAAATGATTGGATCAGAGTCTATTTGCCTCGTTTACACTTAGACATAAATCCGATCCTCAAGTATTGTTTTATCATTAACAAATACCGAATACCGAACAGTACGCTATTTGGGTATTTACATGGACAAACCTATAAGATGGAGAGGAAAAGATAACGATACGGACTTCTTTCTGGACTGGAAAAAGGTTAAAAATTATCTCTGACTTGCTACACACGGCCACCATTTGCTGAGGCGTACTCTAATAATAAATTTTAGGGAAATAAACGAAACAAATCCTTTATAATATTATTAAATAATAGCTGTTTATCCCGGTTTCACCCGGGGAATTTCGACTCGACTCGAACTAACGATTTTTATAACAATAAAGAGTATACCCAGAGATTGGCTGACGTTATGCAATTTTAATATGGACAGGTGTTCGCACACACTGGAATGAAAGAAAGAACCACTTACCGAAAGTTGGAGAATTGGAGAGGACAAACGGTATGGATTTCTATAAAGAACAACAGACAAACAGAATTTCATCTTTATTTATAAAGATTAATTATAATTATTTAGTAGGCAGTATATGTAATACTCTTTTTATATATTCTACGAATTATTATTAAAAACAGCCAGTTATTACAAGTATATTTAAACTTTTAGGCCTTTACTAGATTAAACTTACTAACCTTACTAGTACACTTGTCTTACCACACTTCTACCATTGATATTATTACTAAAATAGACAGGCCAAACACTTGAATATATTTTATATAAATTTTGGTAAATAAGTTTTGGTTTTCGGTTTCGGTTAAAAATTGGTTTCGGTCAGACACTAATGATGACAGTCGCTTTAATTATTGTTTTAAATGCTCTGTTGAATGCGATTTTCATTCATAGTACAGTTACTACATTTTCATAGCATAGTACTATGCTACTGTATTTTTCAATATATCTTGTAACAGAATTTTAATAATAGTATAGAAAAATAAGGGGTTAGCGACTTAAAATCAGTTACTTGATAATTCACAGTTGTTATAATAATCTCTGGCCTTGACTCACTAAGTGGGTTGTTGAGCCATTGATAATAATAATAATATAATTATCATATTATAAATTAAACAATTTTTTATTAGTCTTTAATTTTGTAATATGCCATAATGTTGTCCAGATTAATAATAATTTCCATTCATTTAATATCTATCTATACTACGAGAGTATTAGAGTATGCGATAAGAGTATCACAGTATGTAAATTATATTAATATGGTTTCCATCTTTTAATTTTTTATTTTATTATACAGAGATAAAACACGCTGTGGTGTAGAGGTTAGCATAGCTGCTACAAGGTCGCGGGTTCGTAGACAACCAGCAGGCCATAGTATTTTTTATAGGAAGTAAAAAAGCCTTGGCTATGCCGTCAATCGGTTGGACGTAAAATGGAGGTCCCGAGCCTGTACGATGTCAGTTATTCGTCAAAAATACCTATCATAATTATACCTGCATTTGAAAAATTTAGGACTCCCACTGTAGTATGGTCCGATTAGCAATAGCAGCATGAAGCGACGTTAAATAAACAAATAAGAGATGAAACACTATTTCATCATTTAAGCTTCATCATTTTTTTTTCTTCTAAAAGAACTGCTCTGAAAGAAAAAAGTAAATTTAAAAGAAAAAGAAACAAGATAGGTTTATCTAGAGCAGAAGCCTGGGTATCAGTTAAGACCCCTTTAAGACCCGCAACTCATAGGCTCGGCGGAATACTTTACTTTAGAAAACTACTTAACCAAATGGCTAAGCCGGCATAGAAAGGGCCGGGCGGCTTTAGAGCTGCCTCGCTCCCATCGTCGGAAGGGTCGTTACTACCATCTCAGATCTTCCCAAGTCCTTAGTTTTCTTAATTTAACAGCGCCTCAGGGGCCACTCCTTTTAAAGATTAAACTTGTTTAAATCTTCCGATCTCGTTGGCGATAACGACTTGTTGAAGTGGGAGCATTGTTTAACTTCCTTTTTTCAACATCACCTGTTCATCAAGCCAGTGTACAGAAGTTATAAAAGACCAGCGTCCGAGGATTAAAATTAATAATGGTAACCCCCAAAAGTAAACTTTTTAATATTAATATTTGAAAAATATTTTTGTTTATGCATATTAGGATGCCATCAACATACGATTTTTAGTTCGATTAAGGTATCGCAGGTACCTTTAGAAAAATCCAGATCTGATTGACTTTCCAGGTGTTTACTGCTGTACCAAATTGAACACACATTACTTTGCGTGTGTATTTCGTATCGCTGTGTACTTGAAATGGATGATGATGGAGGAACTCCATTCCACGGTTTAGAATAGTTCTAGACTTGTTGTTTGAACAATTAACAGTCGGAACAAACTGCCATAGTACATGCTTGTGACTACGTTGTTCGAGTACCATCTAGGTTGGCCTAGAACCTTCCAGGCTATTCTTCTTACGACTAAATATAAGTAGCGATGGCCTGGAGCAGTTGGTCTTGTTCTGAAACTCAAGTCATATGTTTATTTTTGTGCTACTGTGTTTTCATAGTTCGTGATGCATTGTAAATTATTATTTTCGTTTAATAAAATATAAAGAGTTCAGGTTATTGTTGCAAGTAATGGAAATGTATATAAATAAAGATATCGATAAAGAATCGAGATGGGATATTATTTTATATCCACGGAATCAAATGTATGATATCAAGTACGATTATTATGTTTATATTTATTCGGAATATTAAAGGAAACCCTTCTTATTCGATGAACCCCGCTGTACGATACAGCTGAGCAATAACCGACTATCTATGAAGTGGGTTCCGATGGCAGGCAGTTTACCTTAACATAATGGCGCCCGTTATCCCCGTAGTAACAGTAATAGCAGGGAGGACCTTTCTCAAAACCTCTTACGCCGAAGACGTGAATGGAATAAAATAACGGTTCCAAGCCCGTAGTGTTAATATAGTGCCGCAATTTCTTATTTAGTCACCTGTTTTTGTCACGGTTATGTTTAAAAAAATACACATATTAATCTTAAAGGGATAAGGAGAAGGATTAAGTCCGTAAAGAGGAGAAGTTAGGACAAGGGCATTAAGAAAAAGAGGTATTTAACAGAGAGTAAAAGGGTATTAGGATCGAAAATGGATTATGGTAGAATCAAGGGAATAAAAAAAAAAAAAAAAAGAAAATACCGACAAGAGCTGATTCCGAATTCTTTAATCCTATTAGCAACTAATGAAAATTCAAGGATCTTTGTAGCGCCTTTTAATTTTTTTTTTAACTTTAGTTTATTCTTAAAATTTACATTTACTGAAGTGATTTAAAAATCCAAGAATATAATTAAATAAATTTGAACTTGATTCTTAATCACTGAATGATAAAATTAACCCACAATATTCCTCTTAACCTCTCATAAGCAACACATTAGCAAACCGAATTAATATTATATTTTACAAAATTTATCGCCGTATAAGGACTACTTAATTTTATATAATATTCAATCAAGCTGCTCATGAGGAAACAAATGTATCTACGAGGCAAATATTTACCAAAAAGGGAAAAATTAGAAAAGCGCTGATGAAATGAGGGACTAGTTAAATATTTATACGGATGAAAAATTATTAAATGGTAAGCAAAATAAAAAAAAAAAAAGAACTTGTTTAGTGAACACAATCTTCTTAATTTTAATATAATGCCGGAATAATTATATCATTTCTGAGACTAAGTTGAAAATCTGACCCACTCAATCAGCGGAGTTGTTTTAAAATGTTGATACTGATTAATTTGAATATTATAAATCTTAGAATGAAAGTAATAATTATAATTTTTGAATTTTATTTTATTTTATTCTTACTGATAGTACAAACCTTTCAATCAAAAATCTTACAACTAATAACGAACGCACCTTTGTCCTTTAGTAACAAAACACTACCTACACAGCGACTAACAATTACCGACTATCAACCAACAAATGAGAACCCTCTGTTCCGGCTTTCATATCAAATTGCACATAGCAACAGACTTGTTAATGACATGGCCACTAATGACGTGCCTTATATGAGGCGACTGATTAGGAGTTGGATGAGAGACCTTCTCTACTGAAACAAGACCGGGTTGACGTGATACTAAGCACTATTTTTCCTCATGCCTAAAAATGCAAACATAACATAACATATATTTCTTTTTATGACTGTCGCTTAGCTGCGACTTCAAACTAGCAAAAGTTTGAAGCTGAAAAAAAAATTATTTCATTAGAATTTAAAAAAAAAATACTTATTCTGTTACCAACGATGTTATATGAAGATTTATTATTGCTCATAAGGATAATGTATTTGAAAATAATTACGTAGTAAATTGTTGGTTCAACTATGTTTGATCAATTATCAACCTTTGAGTGCTGGAGAATTATGATCTACATATATGATATAGCGTCACATGCTGTGTTTATATGGAGAATGGAACGAGGAATAATTGATTGAATTCATAATTCTCTCTACAAGCTTCGGAAATGGAATGCGTAAGCATAATGTAAATTTTTAATCGAACAATATATAGTCGTTATTCAAATGATACTAGATTATCTAGAATCCTTTACAAATGCAAAACAGTCTAAAAATTAGACGTTATTTTTCTTAAGATTCGATTATGTAGCATTTTATATTTTAATAAAACAAGATTTAGCAATAAAAAATTTATTTAATGGTTTACCTAGATTTCTATTAAATAAATTATATATGTGTTTGTCCAACTTTGCATTTTGTTTCTTGTTTGTGTTTAAAATTTATATATTTCTGTTTATATATTTTTGGGTTTATTATAATGTAAATTTCAGGATAGGTTGACGGCAAGAGAAGGCTCCCCAGCACCAGCCCCCTGCACATCAGTGGAAGCCATCTATCTCACCGGCAAAATCATGGGCATCCGCTTCCTTCAGCTCAGCGTTCACATCAATCGGAATCGCCAACACATTAAAAAAATTTCAATAATAAAAATATAGATATACAATATACTCAAAAATATAGAATATTTTATATATATATATATATATATATATATATATATAACATTTATTTAATACAAACCTAGGTAAACAATTTAACTTTATTGTTGTTTGTTGAATCTTATTATAATACATTTTTTTTTTCTCTTCAAACTTCGATACACACACCTGTCAGCAAACTGCGACAAATAGGGAAAGTGGTGGCCACAAAGAATTATTACGTAAGGCATTTTGGGTATGAGGAAAGGAAAGTGCCCAGCAGCACCTATTTTCGGGTTTGATTCTACATTGAGGTCTCTCATTCAGGTTCTTTTTAGCCGTCTTCCAACTGGCGTGTCAGCCCTGGCCATTTCAATAATTAGCCTATTACTACGTCCATGCTATTTTACATAAAAGCGTGAATAAAGAGTTCGTATGTCTTATCTGTATGTTGAGTTTTATTACTTACGTACTAGGGAGCATTCTTTATTATTCCTAAGATTTTTGATTGAAAGGTTTGTAGTTTTAGTAAGAATGAAATAAAATAAAATTATAAAATTATAAATAGTACTATCATTCTAACAATTAAAATCTTCAAAATAATCAGTACCAATATATTAAAACAACCCCACCAATTGAGTGGGATCTATTTTCAATTCTCAGAAATTATATTAAGTATATAGCGGCATTATATTACAATAAAAAAAATTGTATTCACTAAATAAATTTTTATTTTTTTTAAGTTAGCTTATCACATTACAAATATATGTTTCATCCGTATTAATATTTAACTAGTTCCTCATTTCACCAGCGCTTTTCTAATTTTTCCCTTTTTGGTAAATCTTTGCCTCAGAGTTGAATTAATTGACTCATGAGCAACTTAATTCAACACAATACTGAATTAAGTAGTCCTTATATGGTGAGAAATTTTGTCAAATATAATAGTCGTGGGCTCAGGACAGGTCAATCAACGGAGGATATAATTGTTAGGCATAATATTCACAATGGAAGTGAATGAAATGATAATTAGCATTTAAATTACATGGATAGTTGTCTTTATTGGATCGGGGTGAGATATGAGAAAAAATTCATATGTCGTCTGCGAATGTGGCTATCTATGCATAAATCGGATTAGAAACATTGGAAATAAAAATAATATAGAGAATAGGGCCCGTAACACTACCTTAGTGGAAACCTGCTTGAATGGGATCAAGTTTGAAGAATTATGAGCCACTAGGGACTCGGAAGGAGCGGTAATTAGAAATGAGATTTGAACAAGAGCTTAAGAATAAGGCTTGAAAATCCATATCCGGTTAAAAGCTTTAAAAAAGCTACCGAACAGTATTGCTTGTTTTTAAGATCTGAGGTTAGGAAGTCAACGGCAGTGAGGCCTTTATTGGATTGTTTGAGTATTTAGGGATAGCGATATATTGAACATTCCGAGGAACTTGCTTATTTAAGCTCAAGGAACCCCAAAAACCGGTACTTACATTATAAACCGGACTGTAATTTTTTTCATAATCGCAATGCACTCCTTTTCATAATTAATAGAGTGAAATAAAGAAATATGTATCAAACATTTGAGTTTTAAAAAAATGTATCAATTTGAATATTACAAATTATATCATTAAAAATAATTAATTAACTTTTACGACAATGCCACATAACATGGACATAATTGGCGAAAACTAGAGACCGTTGAAATGGTAGAGGAAGCCAACAAGGGTTCTGTTGCAACTTGAAAATTAGTCGAGGGCCGGAATTGTCGCTCCACTAAGGACAGGATACCCCTCGTCTTCAATTCCTTTGTACTCAGTTCCTTTAAGCTATTCGCTCGGCGTTTATATTTGCCGTTCAACCCGCTAACGACGAGGTGGATAAAATTAGTTTTTATTGAATTCATTGATGAATGTATTGGTCAGGCATATTCTCGAACTATTGGTATTCCTTAAGTAGCATTAATCAGGCTGTAACATATTCAAATTTGATGTCTAATGGACGTATTAAAAGTTACAGGAATAAAATTAAATTAGACTTATGGTCTACATATATAATACTCATAATGTATAAGTCTATCTTAAATTAACTCGACGTATTTTATAAAAACGTTTATGGAAGAAATGTTCTAATAGGTTTTCATAATATATGTTATAGTTCCAGAAGATTATGAATCAATTTCCTAGTGAAAATAAAAAGAAGAAATGCATTATTGTTTTATTTAGTTAATCTAATTATTAATTATGCTAACTCTTTATTTGTCTAGAGATGCATTGCTTGAATAAGTTGAATTTAGTTTAAGGTTGTAATATTAAAATTCAAAAAGAGTGATATAACTAACTATGCATTTTTTTCTTTTTCCAATAAGAATTATTGCACATTTTGTATATATTTGCTAGAGATTTAAATATTAGTAATATGTTTTTTTTTCCTTTTTATATTTACTAAGTAATATAGCAGCTTGCTTACTATACAAGTTATGTATTTTATAAAATATCCGGCAGACATATCGCCTTAAAGTGTTTTGACATTATGAATCATTTTATAGGTCTTACCTTCTACAGAAGGATGACATGGGGCCCTCATGTTAAGATGAAACGAAAAACGCTCAACAAACGACTCAAACTACTTTACTCACTATTTTCTGAAATGTCAAAAACTAGGACTGAGACAAAAATTAAATAAATATTTGTACTTACTGAAACCAATATGGGCATACTCTTCACAGATATACGGTATTGGTACAACCAAAAAGATCCACTTACAAAGAATTCATATCTTTCAATCAAAAGTATTAAGACTCGTAGTAAAAGCACCATGGTACGTGACCTAAAATACCCTCCATACTGACTCACAAATGCAAACAGTAGACTAGCATATAAAGACACTTTACAAACGTTTCCATACTCACTTACACGGACAGTTCAACCGAATGATTAGAGGCATGGCTACAGCTGATATGACCACAGATAGGAGATTAAAAAGGCGCTGTATGAGAGACCTCCTTAGTTAAAAATCGAGGTTACCTGAAAGAAGCCAGGGAAAAGGTACAGCTGGGAGCCATCATTCCTTGCCATCCTTGCATGACATGCCCTTATTTAATCAGCACAGCGCAAATTTGCTGATTGCCGAAGCTTGTTGACATGCGCAAATTAAAATTTGAAAAAAAAATGTAATTTTATACAACAAACATTATTATTACTATTAATAATATTTAATTTATCCACATTTCCTGAGTCTTATTTAAAAATATGTTTCGAAAATACAAATTAGGATAAACAGCGTCTAAACCTCCTGAGGTTTATCTGGCGTTTCAAAACAAAGCTTGTAATATTTAATATCATAAAATTATGATATGCTCTTTAAATCATATCCTCACAGAGTGTTACGCCTACGAAATAGAGCGGAGAGAAGTGGGTCTTGGAACCGACTTAGGCGAGATACTCAGTAACGCCTTGAAGATGGCCGAAAAATTGCTCTTGTTTCTACGAAAAATTAATCTTTATGTCAAACATTAATGTATTTTTTTTTCTTTATTATCTTTCATTATTCTTTTGATTTCACTATAATTTATTTATAATATTATCCTTTATTCTCTTCCTAAGTAACACCTGAATTCTTATAGGGATGCTACCTTCTTTATTGTTTTCTGTCACCCATAATTTTTATGTTACTATTGTATTTATAAATGTACTCTGATATTTCTTTTCATACTTTTGCAAATGTTATGGGGCCTAAAATGACACAAGTGGTTGAAGAGCCCATTTTGTTAAGAGCCCATTGTTTGTTCTAGATAAATAAATAGCTTAATGTCAATGTGAATTCATCTTGTAGCTGCTTCCACTGATTAAAATAAGACAAAAATCGTCAAAATTGGTTTTTTGGTTATGAAAAAACTGAAATTAGTTTTTAAATATTTTTTATAAAAAAAAAAAAAAGACAAAAACAACTGAAATTAACAATAACGCTTTCAGTTTCGATCAAAATACTCTACTTCTACTATATCTTCACTCCACCATTAACTAAGTACATAGCCCAGTTATCCGATTGCTGAGATGAATAGACTATTTTGATAACATTCTATGGTTTGTATATGTTCGGTATTTTGATTTTATTTCATCATACATAATTCTCCTTTTTTTTACATTTCAATTTGAATTTGCCACCTTAACTGTCACGGAGATAGCTATCGCTGGGCCAACAAATGGGTTATCAGTGGCATCCTGATGGCATTTGTAAGGGTTAAGAATTCCGGGGTCAGCCATTTTTTTTTGGCGCACTTACTCTCTGGTTGTTGAACATTAAGCATCGTGTCTGTGATCTCAATTGGGAATCCACCGATGGTTTTTTTTTGTACCTCCTGGGTATCAAATCGCACTTGCTTTCTGGATGTTGTATAGTACCATAAGCATCGTCGTGCGTGTTCCTCAATTAGAGTCCGCCGCCGATGGTTTGGTTGGTACCTCTTGGGTGTCAATTTATTACGATTTTCTGCCTACTGGGTATGAAATTCATAATTGTTTTTAAGTTTTTTCTTCAACCAGCATTGTTTGCCGCTGGCCGCAAAATTCAAGAAGGACGAGCAACAGGTGAAAATTTCCTTCATCCTAAAATCTCCTTTCAATGTCTTTTACCCGATTATCCTCATTTCACCCTCGCCCGAAATTCAGAATCAGCGTACAGCGTAAGCTTGGTAAGTTGCATTAAAGATTTATTTCATTTTTTTTTCCGGTCCTAAAATTGTATTAATTGCTTTTCCGAGCTCACCAGAGCGAAATAATTTTTTTATCCCGTTTTTCACGTTAGTGATATTGATCAGATTAAATGTATTTTTTCCCCTTTTTTTATTTTTACTAAAATTATCGTACAGTATAAATAACAATGTTTCCATGATATCGCTTAAACTCTGAATTGTTGAAGTAGAATAAGACTAAGTACGCACTCATCTGAGATTTATCGAGAGGATATATTTGTTTAAAAATTATTAGAATCATATCATACTTATCGAAGGACTTTTTTTTCTTTTTTAAAAATATTTTCTAATATATATTAATCAAAATACTATAAGAATTCAAAAAACGTTGGAAGGGAGGGCTGAAGGTACGAGGGAGGGCGAGGTGGTGGGGGAGCCGAGAAGGCACAGATGGAGGCCGGCTCTGTCGGTGGTAGCACCACCGCCCTTGTAGGCGTAGGATCCACTAGGGCAAGGTACGTAATATATATTTACGTATCAAAGTATATATATCTTTATATATACATGTACTTATATCATATAATATATATATACACCTGTACATATTCATTAATGAAAAAATCTTGGGATATTAATGCATAATATTAATTAATGAATTAATTATTGGGATATTAATAAAACATATGAGTAGTTACATTTTTTTTTTTTCTCAATTCATTAAATCCAATGCTCACATCAGATATATAAGTGTATATAATCACAAAAGATATATATAAAAATAATAACAAAAAAATAATATAAATAGCACAATATTAAATGGTATACTCATCAGAGAAAAATTCAACAAAATTTCAGAAACTTTTCTAAGTTTTTACTACTTATTGTTTTTGGTCTAGTAAAACAATGTACACTAGACAAAAATTATGGTCTAATACTAACTTTTCATAATTGTTTGGTAAATAAATATACCAGATATTAAAGCAACGTTCCAAAATTGAGTTTATCATACCTTGTATATTACATTTGATGAAATTACTTACTATTTTTATTAATTAATGTCATCAAATAAAATAATGAACAAAATACGATAATTACAAAACATTTCAGGACAGCATAAAATAATTAAAAAAAATTTAAATGCTTCTTTCGTATGTTCTCGAAATATATAAAAAAATTACAATCAAATCATTTTCTTCTCCGTAATTATTTTCCTATATATTTATAAATATAATTAAATTTTATCCCAAAATTTTAATACCTACCGCTCTTTTTCTTTAAAAGCTAATCTATTTTCAAAATTTTAAAATGATATAGACGGTTTTTGAGTTCTAACGTTTCATAAAATTCTTGTTATATAATAATCAATTATTATTATACTTTATTCTCTTCCCAAGCAACACTTAAATTCTTGTAGCGTTACTACCTTCTTTATTGTTTTCATTCTTTATTGTCACCCATAATTTTTATGTTACTATTGTTTTTAAAATTGTACTCTTTTCTTTTCTTTTGCAAATGTTGTATGGGGGCTAAAATGACCCAAGTGGTTGAAAAGCCCATTTTGTTATAAATAAATAAATAAATAATTAATTATTAGTAGTACCTAGAACAATTAATCACAAAATAGCAAAACATTTTTTTTTTCAATTCGCTAACAAACAAATCAAAAGCAATCCCTTCCACTTATCTTTACCCCATAATTTTATTTTAATTTATTACTACCGACCTCTATTTTTTAAGGCAGTAAGTTGATTGAATAAAACTATACAAATTTTAAAATATTTATAGTTAGCGAATAAAAGATAAGTCGTTTTTAATCTTTTCTTTTTGTTCCTGATTCTTGATCAGGATGAATCAATGATTGTTGATGAATCAAAATTGTTGATGAATGCGCGACATGCGGATATCAAATTTTAAAGAAAACAAAAACACAACAATTAATTTTAAATCCAAAACGAAAATATAGTTACGAGAGGAACTAGTTGATATATATATAAATAGCATATAGTTGATATGTATAATACACATATCACTCTATAACATTTATACTACATGCATAATATTGTACAGTTTTTCCTAAATACTCATCTCTTTCTCGTTAGAACAATGTATACCGGAAGTTCTTGAAGAATAATGAATTATTTCCTCATCTATTTCTGAAAAGCAGAGATATACCCCTACTTCATCAATACCAGGCTTCGTCTAAGTAGCCTTTGTATTCTTCATTTTAAGTCTAGACTTCCTTGTTCTTTATTCTTCAACCCTAACGCCCTCTCTTTATTTTCTAAATGGTCTACTTAGAATGGGCACTTCAATCTCTCACAATCAACCATCCGATTCCCTCGATCTCAAAATATGTTTTTAAAATACTTCTACATTAGCGTCTACTTAATAATGCCTTAAAGTGAAAATTTATGAAAAAATATGAATGTTCAACCATACAAAAATTATTCTGAAGAGGTATTTTAAGGTATGGTAAATATAGAATAATAAAAATAAAAACATTATAGTGATAACGATTCCAGCGAATAAGTGAATAATCGAATTCGCTTATAACTGTTTTGTTCCCAAATCATCAAGATCATAATCCATTGAATGAAAAAATTGCTAAAATCAGTTGTCAAGATATATAGATGATACGGATAGGACGACAAAACCTCGAGAGCCCAATGAATGAGTAAAAATGAAGTAAATAAGGGACAGGTGAAAGTTTGGAAACAAAAAATAAAGGCATAAGGCAGCCTAAACTTCGGCTATGAAATAATTTATGGGAGAGTTTTGAGTTATTGGTGATCAGCGGCATAAAAAATAAATAAGAAATAAAATGCTTTATGATTTTACTTACTTATTATCTGATTTTACAATTTGTTTAGATATTTTTTTAAGAGTACCATTATTGGCTTAAAACCTTAAAAAAATAAATAAAACGAAAATTTCCACCAGGTAGAACTTTTGTGTTACATAACTTTTAATTATTGTACATAAAATTGCATTAAAATCCAAAATTTCATTGGCAGTAAAAATGAAAATTTAGAAAATTTATAGGTAGTTGAAAATAAAGGGACAGTATAGAAAGGCTCCCCATTACACTAAAAATCAAAATACTATTAACTATGTTAGTAAATACCTTATATGAAAATATATAAATAGTTGGATTCTACCAGCTTTAAGTAAAAACAATAGTAAACGATTTTCAATTGAAATAAGAAATAGTTGAAATTTATCTGTCGCCTTTTTTGAATAAAAGGTTTTTTAATGATAAGCCCATTTTAATGGGTTTGAACAGTGTTAATAATTTCAAGGTTTATATCTTATCATTAATAAAATATAGTCATCTGTTTCAAAATTTATATAAATAGAAACATTATTGCAAACTGCTATTAAATCCAACATATCCCGACTTATAACCACTGTGCGGCGCGAAAGGTATCCTACCGGCAAGACAGCATCGTTTTGCGGGTTTTGCCTTTTCAATTCCCTTTTTTCATCAACAGTTGATACACAACCGTTAAATTCACTCATGAAATAGTGCATAAATATAATAATATAGTTCTAAAGAAATTATTGATAATCTTAAGAAAAGAGAGATAAAAAAAAAGATTTATCTTAATTTATACATATTGGTTATTTTATAATTCATGCAAATCTTTTTTATAAAATAAAAAAGATATATTTTTATATATATATATATAAAATATATATATATATATATATATTTTCAAAAGGAAATATAAGTGGAAAAGGTGAAGTAATCCTTCGCAGGCTCAGAATTGGTCACTGTCTAGATCTGGTACACCTATGTTTTTAAAAGTGTTACCCGTCATAGTTTTGCATATAGTTATGCAATGCAAGTATTGTCAAACGATTAGAAGCAAATGAAACACGAGTTTAGGATTAAATGATATATATGAAGAAGGATAGTGGTGAGAACTAATGAGTTTTCTGAAACTTATCATCATAATCTATTCTTCTCTACTATCGTGAAGTGTCAGAATTTCCCTTGAAGAGCTTGGACCAAAGGCCCATCTTATATGTTCTAACTCTCTTCTGTTGCAGTACCGCCATCGCTTCCTGAACGCTTCCCGCACTCCTGCCTCCCAGGTGATCCGATGGTTTCCAAGCGATCTTTTTCTTTTAACTATTTTCTCATATTAAACGCTTGCGGTTCTTTCTAAGTTCGTTCTCAGGAGGTGCCCAGACAATCTTAATTGTTTTATTCTGTAGTAGTTTCAACCGTTTGTATCTCGGATTTCACCTAATCGTTGCCTTCTTGATCATGTTTCTCCTAGTATTTCCTTGAACATTTCTGAGATATCTTATTCCAATTTTGATCTGCCTTTAATGTTTTAAGGTCTGTGATTCACAAGAGTAAGCAAGGATGGCAAGAAACGTTGACATACTGACGGACAAATTCGTCTTGTTGCTTGATTCTCTTCTGTTAAGTAAACTTCTGCTAAGTGATTTCAACATTCTTCCAGCTCTTTCCAGTCTTTGCTACTCCTCCCTATTGATATATTCACTTTCGTTGATCCAGGAATTCAAACACTAAAAATCTTTAACCTGTTCCAAGATTTGTATTGGACTTGACAAGATTTGTACATCAATGTCCATTTTACTCCGTGGGACCGTCTACTAATTCTTATACATTTAGTTTTGCCTAGATTAATACCCATATTGATGTAGACAGCTATTTCTGCATGTCTCTTAAATTTTGTTGAAGGTCCAGTTCGTTATTAGCAAAGAAGACGAGGACATCGGAAAGTACAACCATTGCAAGAAATGAGGGCCAAAAATTCCACGTAAAATGCGCCGCAATCTAGGATCTAGCAATGCATCTCGTACAAGGTTTAATATAAACAGTAAGAAAAACTCCATCCTTGCCCTATTCCTTTTGACCTCTCAAACTCTTGTAAATGTGGTTGCCCGTCCTTATGATTTTGTTATTTTATTTTTATACGATATAGGACTTATTGAGATCTATGAAGCAACCAGAAAGATCTCCTTTTCTCGTCCGATAAAATATATATAAAAAAAACATACAAAGAATACATTCTTTTCAGTCGAAATTGTAACGAAAAATAACTAATGCACCACCTTATGCTAGCAATGATATAATGGACAAGGAAACAGATATCGAAACAATTTTAGAAATAGAGAAGAAGAATAAAACTTTCACCTATGACTGACTTACAATGCAAACCCACTGATAGAAAATTTAAAATGTTCAGGGAAAGTATACTGTCCACCCCGACAACTACTCAGGGGTTGACCAAGAGACCTGCAATATAATTTGCACTTCCTCATGAACGCCCACAAGCCAATTGACGAAATTTATTCAAAAGGATTCCTCATTTGAAATATTCGTATATTTTTAGATTGATTAAGGAATCACTGTTTACCTTTTTGGAAATTACCGTTTTTACATTTTCAGTAATGTAAAAACAATTTTTTTAAAGTTAATTATTCTTAAATTAACGTTAACCGGGCTGTTGGGAGGGAAAACAGAGGAAAACACATTTCCAATTAGGTAGAAAAGGAGAGCAAACAAGTGGAATACTATGCGGCAACACATTTCTCATAACGTCCAGCAAACTAAATTACCAACTGACAGCTTTCTCTAGAATCTGAAACAATTCCGAAACACATCCTGTATCCATCTTATCCATCTTCGCAATCCGGATAACATGATTTTATTCGCTACGTGTTTTTAATCACGAACTAAAATAATGGTAAAATTAGAGTATTTTCATATTATATTTTAGTCTCCTTTATTGCTACATTTTTAAGTTGCTACCAAAACTCCTCTGTTAACAGGATCAACTACTGCAGTAGCAGTGTTTGGATAAATACTTCGGACTGTTCATACTCAATTTATAAAACGAAAGACTGCTTAGATCTAAAGAAAAATAATTTGTTCTTTTCCTTAAGATTATTCTTTTACAATCTTTTTTTAATAAAATCATTAGTTAATCACTATACATTTTATCTTCGATAAATAATAAGTAACCTAATAAATAATAATGCTTATTTATTTTGTACTTATTTTTATTTTATGCTTCAATAAATTTTCTTTCAGTTTAGTTTAATAAAAATTTTCACGGGGATGGTTTTAGAATTAGTAACTGACTTTGAATATTTACAATTTACAAATGTCGCATAATACTGGTTATAATTTTTTTTTTCTAGTTTTCACCGTTTTCATTTCGGCAGTTTTATATTCATACAGTATAAAAATGTATATTTTACAAGGTTAAAATAATAAAACAAAAAACGTAATCACAAGGCGGAATTTGAGATGATTATTATTGGTTACCATAGATCGTGTAATTTACATGAAAGTTAATATTAATTTTATGTTTGTTATTGATATTAAGAATTTCTTCATTGCTTTTATTAATATTACTATTACTTCATTAATGGTCCTCTAGCCTATCAGCAAATTTAGAATTACGACTGTTTTTTTTATACAGAACCATATTTTTTTTTCTATTACACCTACAAATGCGTAAGATGTGGTCGAGGAAATGGGAGTACTACAAGCAACAATTCCTGAGAAACCGCTGTTTGTAGCTTCAGAGGATTCCCAGCACTTCAACTGTTCCAAGAAGACTTCCACATAATCATACTAAATTATAAATCAATGCCCTCCCGCCCAAACTTCCCCCGAAGCCAAAGTGTCCTTCGAAACTTGAATCCCGACATCAGCACCAACCTCCAAGACCAATTACTACAAGAGTACCACCCCCTCAAAAACAGGATTCTTCAAAACTGGGGATGGGTAATGTTCATCCGGCACTTCCCATTGAAAATAATGTTCTAAGTTATTAACTTCTCTAGTGCTTTGAATTAGAGCTTTTCCAGCCTCTTTTATAGTCACCTTATACTCAAGTATCGCTAAAATCGCCCAAGCAATATGCCCGGGCATTCCCACATACCCGTAGCACCAATATAAGACTGAATGCGACCTGATAACAGATCTCTACACCTAAGATCAAAATCACGACATGAAGGGATACCGCTGGGTATCACTCTTTCACACGAAAGGTACACGCAAAAACTATCTCCCATATTACTGGCTAATCTCATTCATTTAGGAATAGATCCTCTTAAAATACAATTTTATTAAATCCTCATCCTGTTCCAATGATCAGAGAAGGAACGCTATTAGTTATTTTCATTAATTAAAAACAAGTGAATTCTTTATCACTATCTTAATTAAGATATTTTTTAGGTCAGTTATGAATTTTCCTCAAAAAAGTATAAGGAAAACGTTGGAACCTTTTCCGCATCCCACACCCTACATAATAAAAACATGACGTTAGTTAAATATATCGCAGATATGGTCGCACCTTCCTTTCCTCATACGCCTTATACTCAACCATATCCACTTATTCTATTATAATTTCCCTGATAAACTATAATCTACTCTGTTGCTTTTAAACCTTGTATTATAGCATACTAGGAAGTAAATATCGTCTTTAAGTGAGGTATAGATGTGTTATTAAAAAGGATAAATAGTACCTGTTATGTTTAAGATTACATTCTATTTTAATAATAACTGACTTCCATATGCCAACAGACGACCAAAACATCACAACTATTTACAAACGTTTCCACACAAACCTACACGGACATATAAACCTACTAATAAGAGATATGGCCATAGATGAAATGCCCATGAATGTGAGGAAGAGATTAAAAAGGCGTTGGATGAGAGATCTCCTTCTTTAACCGACCTGAATAACTGAATCAAGCCAGGGAAGAGGTACTGTTGGGTGCCATCCTTCCCCATGCCTGACATGGCATAATTTGCAATTGTCTACGGCCATCACATATGATGATTGTCTATATATTGTTGACAGGCGCGGATACACGAATGAAGTAAAAAAAAAATAATAATTATTTTATATTAATAATGTTTGGTTTGATTATTTTCCCCAAAAAAGAAACTTTATAAAACGACTGAAATTACAGCATTATATATTCCCGTAAGTATCCCTTCCAAAAAGAAAATGGTAAATCTTTCGTGTCAAGAAACCTTAGTTCAGACATACAAATAAAGCTGACATTATAGTTACTTAACGACAAAATATAAATATATAAGAGCAGCTGAATATGAGGTACAAACGATGTCATAAACTCCACCCAAAATCACTCGTCCTTTGGACTTATCGGTCTTCTTCTGATACAATCTGAACATACTGAAAAGCAAATTTACGTTTAAATACTAATAAACTTTAATAAGATTTCTTTTCTTTTTTCAACATTCAACAAAAACATTCTATTATTAATTGTTTTTTTTTTTTTGCTTAATACTTTTTTTCGCACCTGTCGCAACTAAGCGATCAGCTAATGAGAGAGATAAACTACTGATTATTAAAATTTATCTTTAATTTTAAACTTATGTAAGTTTTAATCTCACAACAAGAATTTAAAATTCATCATTAGATTCAAAATTATTAATTTTCGGATCAGCCTTAACTTTTAAAAAATATACACCTGAGCGAGGTAAAAATTAAGAGTGACAGTAATAAAGTTTGTTTTATTTTCGCTCTGAAGTTCCCGTCACATCTGATAAAAAATCCTTCCTAATTTCCCCCTGATTACTTTGCTGGAAAAAACTTTATACCGCCAGATTTTTCTTAACGTTTTATAGAACCATCTTCATCAATTGCTATTGGAGGAGCTCTAGGTATTATTAAATTTTTTTTTTTTGCTTCATACTTTTTTTCGCACCTGTCGCAACTAAGCGATATAACCGCTTCACAATTTAGTGAAGCTGTATTCACAGCAATAGCTATGTATTCAACTTTGGATCTTAAATAAAATATATGCAAGCATTCTTTAAATTTTATTGTTGAGTTTTTGTAAATATTAACTTATAGTTTACTAGCTGTATGTCCCGGTTTCACCCGGGGAATTTCAATTTTTAAATATATAAAATCTGTAACTGAGACTTTTATCGTCTCAAACGGTCGATTTTGTAAAAACCAATGTAAAGCGAGATCAAAACGATTATTATAACAATAAAGAATATACCCAGAGATCGGCTGAAGTTATGAAATTTTAATATGGACAGGTGTTCGCACCTGGTCTGAAAGAACCACTGAGCGAAATTTAGAGAATTTAGGACAAACGGTATGGATTTCTATAATGAACAAACAGAATTTTACCTTTATATGCATAGATTATAGCTGTATATCCTGGTTCCACACTGGGAATTTCATTTTTCTAAAGAAACGGTCGATTTCGTAAAAAAAAAACATTGTAAAGTGAGATCATTATGATTTTTATAACAATAAAGAATATCAGCTGAAGATCGGCTGAAGTTATGCAATTTTAGTATGAACAGGTGTTCGCACCTGGTCTGAAAGAACCACTGAGCGAAATTTGGAGAATAAAGAATATCAGCTGAAGATCGGCTGAAGTTATGCAATTTTAATATGGACAGGTGTTCGCACCTGGTATGAAAGAACCACTGAGCGAAATTTGGAGAATTTAGGACAAACGGAATGGATTTCTATAAATAACAAACAGAATTTGATCTTTATATAGATAGATTACATACATAAATTATAGTTGTATATTCCGTTTTATAACGGGGAATTTCATTTTTCTAAAGAAACGGTCGATTTCGTAAAAAAACATTGCAAAGTGAGATCATTATGATTTTTATAACAATAAAGAATATTAGCTGAAGATCGGCTGAAGTTATGCAATTTTAATATGAACAGGTGTTCGTACCTGGTCTGAAAGAATCACTGAGCGAAATTTGGAGAGTAAAGAATATCAGCTGAAGATCGGCTGAAGTTACGCAGTTTTAATATGGACAGGTGTTCGCACCTGGTATCAAATAACCACTGAGCGAAATTTGGAGAATTTAGGACAAACGGTATGGATATAGATATGTTTTAAATTATATTATTGTTTGTCAAAAATAAACTTCAATTCTTTATCCCAGCATCATGGACTTTTTCACAAAATGCGAGAATGTGAAATAAAATTACACCACTAAAAAGTTTTTTTAAAATTGAGGGATGAATAACAATTTTTTTCTTAGTAGTGAATTCATCAAATTCTGCAATTTTAATTACTTAATAAAAATACGACTAGCTCAGACTTAAGAATTTAATGTTAATGAGCTTTGTTAAAATTTATTTGATTATTTTATTCTTTTCTTCTACTTAGAATTTTGTGTTGTAAACTTTTAAGTTATTATATTAACTTTGGAATATCTATCTTACTAGGAAGAATATGCGCAACGTAAATATAAGATAACTCATAGCTTCACAGAATTTGTACAAAAAATGTGTATACTTAATTTTAATTATAGAAGCAGTGTACTCTAATTAATTAAGCAATTACAACAGTAGGTTTAGCTTGCGCTATTCTGCCGTATTAAGTTTCAAATATTCATTGTACTGCATGTAGCCTTGTTTGAATTTTCTTTGTGCCACTGACAGCTTTAGCAAGTAAAAAAGAAAATCTTTTATTTTCACTAAAAAAGTTTTACTAAAGCCAACAAAGACTACGAAAATACGGCCCTCTGCTCATTGTTTATGTAGGATTTTTTTTTCTATCTCTATGAGTTTTGATTAGATGGTGATGAAGGGAAAGCTTTAATAACCTAGCTGCTTGTTCAATGGATGAAATTTCTAAAGAACATAAAATCCATTATTTTTTTTGGACATTACTAAGTCATTCCAAATCTATAATAAATGAATACAAAAGGACGATATGTATCTCTGTGTTCAGTTAGTCATGCATTTTCTTTATAGCAATAAAAAGAAAAATTAACGATTTCAATTTCATTGGTCAAATTCATGATAATTTTATATACTCATATTATCATTATGAGGATATGATTATAGATCGGGATATAAATATTGTAACACTCATGTGGGTTAAACGAAAATAATTATTTACGAAGCCAAAAAAAGCATGAAAACACAAATAATTAAACAGGTTACAAAAAGTATCACTTTGTAACACAAAAATAATCGTATGACTTGAGCTTTAACAGTCGTATCATAATTTATATTATCGTATTAAAAATTATTTATTTCCCAATGCCCAGCTCAACAAATAATGTCATTCCGTACCAGCAACAGAAGAAATTTCACCACAGAACATGTAACCCTCTTTGAAAAATAATCTATCGTGTCGCTCAGGGTAGTTTATATAATTATTCCTTTTATAATTTCATTTTCGAGAAGGTTTTTATCATTTTCCCTACTGCCCAAATAATGTATCACTGTTCTAAGTATTGTGGATCACTTATAATCACCTATTAAATTAATTTATTGATAGTAAGGATGATATTCCCTGCGTGAATATTTATTGATAAATATTTTAATGTTTTTGATTTACTTTAATTTATTCTGAATATAAAGAAATAACAAAATAGCCTTTGCAGTATAGAAGTTTTCGTTTTACCTTTTTTGAAATCTTTAATCTTGCTAGATGAAAAAGTTTGTTATAATTTCTTTTATTCCTGACGTTACGGTTCTTCAACTTGTTTCAAGTTCTTACAATCTAGTTTTAGCTTCTTCCGTTTGAAACTTATTTTATTTTTTTCCCCAATTCAACGCAAGACATTTCTTGAATTGCTTGGAGAGTCCAAGGTCTTATTTGGTGAGGGCTAGAAACTTTTTCTCCAAAGAGCTAAGTTGGCTTCTCAGCTAATGTAAGTCATAAGAGATGAGTGCTCTAATTAAATCATTTTAACAGAATATCCACTAACTTTAAATTGTAGTTCAAATATTTAGTATCATTTTGATTCGTAAGCATATCAGCTATTGTTTTACTATGGTAGCTGTTACATTAGTGATTTGTTTATAATTTTGTAGAATTTTTCAACTTTTTCAATTTTACAATGCAGTAAGGATTAATCAAGACGTGCTGTATCGGATTATCGGTCCTATACATTTAATATTGTTGTTAATGCATATTGGCGAACTGATTTCAGAACATTTTAAATAAATTATATCAGAACAATTATGTCAAATTTCAATATAGGAGGAGATTTAAAAGAGACCAAATCAATATCTATAATCATACATCCTATGTTTCTTTCATTCTTTCACATTCTTCATTTGGCTTTTTTGCTCAATCGTGTACCCAATAGAAAAAGTGAGGCTGCACTTGATACACCTTTTTTACCAAGGCTCTCATTATGCTTATGCTCCCATTGAATGAATATAAAGTTAACAAATATGTGGACATTTTTCGTTATCATATATCGTCATCTGAAACAAAACCCAAAACATATGATTTAAAATAGTTCTGAGTTATTGTTGGAAGAATTGGAACAAACTTGTGACTATTCGAGAATAATCTAGGCTTGCCTAGAACCCTTCAGACAGTTTCGTTGAAGACTAATTATAAGGAGCGATCGACGGAAGTTAGTTTTGCTCTGAAAATCGATCATATGGTTTTATTTGTGTTGAAAATGTCGATTACTTTTTGTAACCTTTTTGATTATTTGAGATTATATTGTATGTGTGTTATATCATATTAATTATTATTTTCTATAAATAAAATTATTTTAAACCTGCATAAGAGTTGCAATAAAATGCAATCTCTGACTATTGATATGATATTTATAAAACTAACTCAGAAAGGAAGAACTGTACGAGAATTGCTTTTGAATTATGCTATCCACGTTGGAGTTAATCACTTGGATATAGGACAGAAATAGAAATAGACTATCATTAAAGAAATTTTAAAAGTTATTTAAAGCGAATATCTTTATAAGAAGCCTTAAAGAATAGTTGTTAAGTGTAAGAAATAACTACCTTTTTTACGATTAATAAACTATTTTAGTTAAGAAGAATTAAATTGCTTTTAATAAAATTTTGGTCCAAAAAGAATAATATTCCCTCAGCAGCCCTTTTTCTGAGTTATCATATTTATCTAACAATAAATTTGTATATTAAAACAATTGCGAAGATTATTGTTAGTTTCTTTTTTCATTCGAAGTTTTCTTTTACAAAAGCTCTCTTAATTAAGTTCCCGATGCGCTAGTTTTAATTAAATCGGGTTTTATTAAAGTTGGCGCATCATTGTTTAATCTAGAAACAAAAGACTAGTTTAAGTTTAGTGAACCTTAGCTAGATTAAGAAAGGTCACTAACAAGTGGAGGCAAGGTCAGTTTATCATGGATCATGATGAAATTTTCTTAGAGGTTTTTGGTCCCAATATTTGGCAAGTGTTTGCCTTCAATGCCAATGTGACCTAGAAGCATATTAAAATAAAATAACACAATACTATGTCATTTTATATCTCGAGTTTAAAAAGGATATAGAAATGGTTCTTGTACAAAAAGCTTCATATTTGAGATTAGATTTAAGGAAGTATACAACTGTTGTGAGGGATAACTAAAACCCTTTCAGGAAGTCTAAAAAACTATGTAAAGAGTGGAAGAGCACGGAGATTAAAGGGTCAAGTTTTGTATAAAATTGTTAACATTAAAGCTGTGAGTTGTACAGCAGCGAAATCCGTATTGGTAAAAAAGGCTTTATATGAAGAAAAATAAAAAATAAAACAAAAAAAATATATAGTTATAATCTAAAAAATATATAAACAATAGGCTCTCCCAACAGTATAATAAACTACACAACTACATTTGAACCATCAATGATGGATGAAACATATCCTTCGATTTATTGTTAGATTCATTTTTTTTTTAAATAATTTAATTAAAATGTAATTTGAATTTAAAAAGGTCTTTAAACAAAATACTGAGTATTGTCCCATCTCATTTAAAATAAAATCGCTTACTAATTAAGGGAGGTTAAATCAGTAGGTCACCAATTCAGAGATGGGTCAATACATCCAAAAATATTTTAAACGCGTTCTGGTCTTCGTTCTAATGTGAACCAGATGCTGATAAAAGGACAACCTTATTTATTTTTGTTTTTGTTTTAATTAGAATTCTAACTAATGTTTAAATTATATTAAAAGAAATGGTATTATCAGATATATATCAGATATCAGATATAAGATATAAAATAAGAAATCAGCAGTGCCCGGATTTTAATGCAGTAAAAGCGTCAAAATATTCTATATAGGTAATATGCAATAAAAACCAATAAATCATCCAACTTGAATTCTTTAAATTGTTTAACAACCAATAAGAAGATATGCAATGCTCGCCATGGACGGAGAAGCCCAGGTTTCAACAGGACCGTAGCGCAATTAAAAAAACAATAGAAATATTAAATAAGACTAACAATGCTGATAAAAGTTAAATATGAAACCAAAATGATTTTAATTTTGTTTTAATCCTAAATGAACATACATATTTTGCGAATTTGAAGATGTTTACTATCAACATCTTTAAAACTAAAATATAAAAATATTACAAACTTACGATTTAATAAGAAAAATAAAAACAACAACAATAATCGTATTAAAAAACCTTTTTAAAAATACTTGCAAAAAGATCATAAAACAACAACTTTCACGCATCGTTTTATTTTCATAAGCATTAAATTCGATTTTTTAACTAATTTAACTTAATAAAAATTCGATCCGCTTCACCTGATTGAACATTACTTCTAAAGATATTGTAACACCGAAATGGGTTTAAATAATTTTCTTGATGTAAAATTATAATACGAAAATGTCAACCATACTATTCAACAAAGTTCAAATTAGTAGTAATTTTACAAATTAGTAACTACCATGAATAGCGACAAAAAAGTGACTTACAGGTCACCATGTGCTTCGACGTTCAATGCAAGCCTAGATCATTAAAAAAAAAAAAAAGAGGTCACATAATAATACATTTAACAGCAATAATCATTGCCCCCCTTCATACTTTTTTTCGCACCTGTCGAAACTAAGCGATATAACCGCTTCACAATTTAGTGAAGCTGTATTCACAGCAATAGCTATGTATTCAACTTTGGATCTTAAATAAAATATATGCAAGCATTCTTTAAATTTTGTAGTTGAGTTTTTGTAAATACTAACTTATAGTTTACTAGCTGTATGTCCCGGTTTCACCCGGGGAATTTCAATTTTTAAATATATAAAATCTATAAACTGAGAATTTTATCGACCCAAACGGTCGATTTTGTAAAAACCAATGTAAAGCGAGATCAAAACGATTATTATAACAATAAAGAATATACCCAGAGATCGGCTGAAGTTATGAAATTTTAATATGGACAGGTGTTCGCAACTGGTCTGAAAGAACCACTGAGCGAAATTTAGAGAATTTAGGACAAACGGTATGGATTTCTATAATGAACAAACAGAATTTCACCTTTATATGCATAGATTATAGCTGTATATCCCGGTTCCACACTGGGAATTTCATTTTTCTAAAGAAACGGTCGATTTCGTAAAAAAAAAAAACATTGTAAAGTGAGATCATTATGATTTTTATAACAATAAAGAATATTAGCTGAAGATCGGCTGAAGTTATGCAATTTTAATATGAACAGGTGTTCGCACCTGGTCTGAAAGAATCACTGAGCGAAATTTGGAGAGTAAAAAATATCAGCTGAAGATCGGCTGAAGTTATGCAGTTTTAATATGGACAGGTGTTCGCACCTGGTATCAAAGAACCACTGAGCGAAATTTGGAGAATTTAGGACAAATGGTATGGATATAGATATGTTTTAAATTATATTATTGTTCAAAAATAAACTTCAATTCTTTATCCCAGCATCATGGACTTTTTCACAAAATGAGAGAATGTAAAATAAAATTACACCACTAAAAAGTTTTTATAAAATTGAGGGATGATTAACAATTTTTTTCTTAGTAGTGAATTCAT
Source organism: Aelia acuminata (assembly GCA_911387785.2). Taxonomy (NCBI): domain Eukaryota; kingdom Metazoa; phylum Arthropoda; class Insecta; order Hemiptera; family Pentatomidae; genus Aelia; species Aelia acuminata. Next base: position 49,178,834 of record OU426978.1, on the reverse strand, counting down.
CAAATTCTGCAATTTTAATTACTTAATAAAAATACGACTAGCTCAGACTTAAGAATTTAATGTTAATGAGCTTTGTAAAAATTTATTTGATTATTTTATTCTTTTCTTCTAGTTAGAATTTTGTGTTGTAAACTTTTAAGTTATTATATTAACTTTGGAATATCTATCTTACTAGGAAGAATATGCGCAACGTAAATATAAGATAACTCATAGCTTCACAGAATTTGTACAAAAAATGTGTATACTTAATTTTAATTATAGAAGCAGTGTACTCTAATTAATTAAGCAATTACAACAGTAGGTTTAGCTTGCGCTATTCTGCCGTATTAAGTTTCAAATATTCATTGTACTGCATGTAGCCTTGTTTGAATTTTCTTTGTGCCACTGACAGCTTTAGCAAGTAAAAAAGAAAATCTTTTATTTTCACTAAAAAAGTTTTACTAAAGCCAACAAAGACTACGAAAATACGGCCCTCTGCTCATTGTTTATGTAGGATTTTTTTTTCTATCTCTATGAGTTTTGATTAGATGGTGATGAAGGGAAAGCTTTAATAACCTAGCTGCTTGTTCAATGGATGAAATTTCTAAAGAACATAAAATCCATTATTTTTTTTTGGACTTTACTAAGTCATTCCAAATCTATAATAAATGAATATAAAAGGACGATATGTATCTCTGTGTTCAGTTAGTCATGCATTTTCTTTATAGCAATAAAAAGAAAAAATAACGATTTCAATTTCATGATAATTTTATATACTCGTATTATCATTATGAGGATATGATTATAGATCGGGATATAAATATTGTAACACTTATGTGTCCGAAAATAATTATTTACGAAGCCAAAAAAACATGAAAACACAAATAATTAAACAGGTTACAAAAAGTATCACTTTGTAACACAAAAATAATCGTATGACTTGAGCTTCAACAGTCGTATCATAATTTATATTATCGTATTAAAAATTATTTATTTCCCAATGCCCAGCTCAACAAATAATGTCATTCCGTACCAGCAACAGAAGAAATTTCACCACAGAGCATGTAACCCTCTTTGAAAAATAATCTATCGTGTCGCTCAGGGTAGTTTATATAATTATTCCTTTTATAATTTCATTTTCGAGAAGGTTTTTATCATTTTCCTTACTGCCCAAATAATGTATCACGGTTCTAAGTATTGTGGATCACTTATAATCACCTATTAAATTAATTTATTGATAGTAAGGATGATATTCCCTGCGTGAATATTTATTGATAAATATTTTAATGTTTTTGATTTACTTTAATTTATTCTGAATATACAGAAATAACAAAATAGCCTTTGCAGTATAGAAGTTTTCGTTTTACCTTTTTTGAAATCTTTAATCTTGCTAGATGAAAAAGTTTGTTATAATTTCTTTTATTCCTGACGTTACGGTTCTTCAACTTGTTTCAAGTTCTTACAATCTAGTTTTAGCTTCTTCCGTTTGAAACTTATTTTATTTTTTTCCCCAATTCAACGCAAGACGTTTCTTGAATTGCTTGGAGAGTCCAAGGTCTTATTTGGTGAGGGCTAGAAACTTTTTCTCCAAAGAGCTAAGTTGGCTTCTCAGCTAAGGTTAGTCATAAGAGATGAGTGCTCTAATTAAATCATTTTAACAGAATATCCACTAACTTTAAATTGTAATTCAAATATTTAGTATCATTTTGATTTGTAAGCATATCAGCTATTGTTTTACTATGGTAGCTGTTACATTAGTGATTTGTTTATAATTTTGTAGAATTTTTCAACATTTTCAATTTTACAATGCAGTAAGGATTAATCAAGACGTGCTGTATCGGATTATCGGTCCTATACATTTAATATTGTTGTTAATGCATATTGGCGAACTGATTTCAGAACATTTTAAATCAATTATATCAGAACAATTATGTCAAATTTCAATATAGGAGGAGATTTAAAAGAGACCAAATCAATATCTATAATTATACATCCTATGTTTCTTTCATTCTTTCACATTCTTCATTTAGCTTTTTTGCTCAATCGTGTACCCAATAGAAAAAGTGAGGCTGCACTTGATACACCTTTTTTACCAAGGTTCTCATTATGCTTATGCTCCCATTGAATGAATATAAAGTCAACAAATATGTGGATATTTTTCGTTATCATATATCGTCATCTGAAACAAAACCCAAAACATATGATTTAAAATAGTTCTGAGTTATTGTTGGAAGAATTGGAACAAACTTGGGACTATTCGAGAATAATCTAGGCTTGCCTAGAACCCTTCAGACAGTTTCGTTGAAGACTAATTATAAGGAGAGATCGACGGAAGTTAGTCTTGCTCTGAAAATCGATCATATCGATTTTATTTGTGTTGAAAGTGTCGATACAAGTTGATACTTTTTGTAAACTTCTTGATTATTTGAGATTATATAGTTTGTGTGACATATTAATTATTATTTTCTTTAAATAAAATTATTTCAAACCCGCCTTAGTGTTACAATAAAATGCAATCTTTGACTATCGATATGATGTTTATAAAACTAACACAGAAAGGAAGAATTGTACGAGAATAGCTTTTGAATTATGTTATCCTCGTTGGAGTTAATAATAGACAATGATTAATAGACTATCATTAAAGAAGTTTTAAAATTTTTTTAAAGCGAATATCTTTATAAGAGACCTTAAAGAATAGTTAATAAGTGTAAGAAATAACTACCTTTTTTCCAATTATTAAACTATTATGGTTAAGAAGAATTAAATTAATTTTAGTAAAATTTTGGTCAAAAAAGAACAACACTTCCCACAGCAGCCCTTTTTCTGAGTTATCATATCTATCTAACAATAAATTTATTTATTAAAACAATTTTGAAGATTATTATTAGCTTATTTTTTCTTTCAAAGTTTTCATTTACAAAAGTTCCCTTAATTAAGTTCCCAATGCGCTAGTTTTAATTAAATCGGGTTTTATTAAAGTTGGCGCAGCATTGTTTAATCTAGAAACAAAAAAGACTAGTTTAAGTTTAGTGAACCTTAGCTAGATTAAGAAAGGTCACTAACAAGTGGAGGCAAGGTCAGTTTATCATGGATCATGATGAAATTTTCTTAGAGGTTTTTGTTCCTAATATTTGGCAAGTGTTTGCCTTCAATGCCAATGAGACCTGGAAGCATATTAAAATAAAATAGCACAATACTATGTCATTTTATATCTCGAGTTTAAAAAGGATATAGAAATGGTTCTTGTACAAAAAGCTTCATATTTGAGATTAGATTTAAGGAAGTATACAACTGTTTTGAGGGATAACTAAAACCCTTTCAGGAAGTCTAAAAAGCTATGTATAGAGTGGAAGAGCACGGTGATTAAGGGCCTATTCACACTATCGGTTTCGCGCCCGCTCCACTCTCGCTCCGCTCCCGGTCCGCTCTCGCTCTACCCCATTCACACTAGCGCTCCGCTCCCCTCCACTCCCGGTCCGCTCTCCTAATTTCTTACCATATTCACATTATATAATTTTACACCGTTCACTTTTGAAAGGTTTAAGCTATTTAAGCCATTAATAATCAGTTGTCTGTATTCGGATTTTAATTAATGATTAACTTTCAGTTATTTAAGTATTCATTTATACTTCAATTTTACGGCCAAAAAAAAAAAAATATCAATTTTTCGTTTGTAGAAATAGCTGGTAAGTGTACTTTTCTTGATGAAGAAGATAATATTATCAAAAAATATAATAAGAATAATATATTGCAACACAATGATAATTATTAATAATAATTATAAATTAATTTAATTAATGGTGAAGAAATAATTTAAATTTTTTTCGGAATATATTCGAACACGCTTGAAAATTTCAAGTTGAAATCGGTAAATGCAACAAATTTACCGATTGTGTTCTCTTCTTTTCCTGATTAATATTTTAATTATTTTTTGCATTAATATATTTTTTTGTTAATGATCTGACATTTTTCATAATATACTGCACTTTTATTCGTTTCAAATTAAACGTTATTTTATAATAGCAATGAGTATGTAGTCAATAAATAAATCGGTGACCGTTTTTTACGAGTACATTAATTCATAGCAAAATATATCTCAAACATAACATGAATTTTTCACGTCGAAAAACCGAGCGTATTGTTAGTGATTTTTTTTTTTTTTTTTTAATCATTTCAAGCGTATTCGAATACATTCGGAAAAAAATTTAAATTATTTCTTCACCATTAATTAAAATCATTTATAATTATATATATATATATATATATATATATATATTTTTTTTTTTTTTTTTTTAAGTTGAACTTTTTTGGCCGTAAAATTGATGAATAAATAAATACTTTAATAACTGAAAGTTAATTATTAATTAAAATCCAAATACAGACGGCTTCGATTATTAATGGCTTAATCGTGAACGGTGTAAAATTATATAATGTGAATATGAAAATACTTTAGGAGAGTGGAGCGGGAGTGGAGCGAGAGTGGAGCGGGAGCGGAGCGAGGCCGGACCTGTGCCAATATTGTGATTAACCTCACTCTATTCCTCATTAGAATATTTTGCCAGTGAGACCGGAGCGGGAGCGGAGCGCTAGTGTGAATGGGGTAGAGTGAGAGCGGACCGGGAGTGGAGCGAGACCGGAGCGGTACCGATAGTGGAATTCTCTGTCTATTTCTCTTTAGAATATTTGAGCGGACCGGGAGTGGAGCGGGAGCGGAGCGATAGTGTGAATCCGCCCTAAAGGGTCAAGTTTTGTATACAATTGTTAACATTAAAGCTGTGAGTTGTACAGCAGCGAAATCCAAAGGCTTGATATGAAGAAAAATAAAGAATAAAACGAAAAAAAATATATAGTTATAATCTAAAAAATATATAAACAACAGGCTCTCCCAACAGTATAATAAACTACACAACTACATTTGAACCATCAATGATGGATGAAACATATCCTTCGATTTATTGTTACATTCATTTTTTTAAAAATAATTTAATTAAAATGTAATTTGAATTTAAAAAGGTCTTTAAACAAAATACTGAGTATTGTCTCATCTCATTTAAAATAAAATCGCTTACTAATTAAGGGAGGTTAACTCAGTAGGTCACCAATTCAGCGATGGGTCAATACATCCAAAAATATTTTAAACGCGTTCTGGTCTTCGTTCTAATGTGAACCAGATGCTGATAAAAGGACAACCTTATTTATTTATTTTTTTTTTTGTTCTAATTAGAATTCTAAATAATGTTTAAATTATATTAGAAGACATGGTATTAATTCAATAAGATATCACATATAAGATATAAAATAAGAAAGAATTCAGCAGTGCCCGGATTTTAATGCAGTAAAAGCGTCAAAATATTCTATATAGGTACTTAATATGCAATAAAAACCAATAAATCATCCAACTTAAATTCTTTAAATTTTTTAACAAGCAATAAGAAGATAGGCAATGCTCGCCATGGACGGAGAAACCCAGGTTCTAACAAGACCGTAGCGCAATTACAGGAACAATAGAAATATTATATTAGACTAATAATAATGATAAAATTTAAATATGAAACCAAAAAAAAAAATTTTATAAAAAAATATTAAACCGACTTCGAAACCTAGGAACCAGTAAAAATAAATTCACTGAAAAGTATGAAATAATTACCTTTTGATTTTTATGAATACACAGCAAAATTGAAAATGGTATAAAAAGTGGAAAAGTGCAATAAGACGAATAATTTTATTTTGATTTGTACAAATACACACTAATTGTTAATAAAAATTATTAAATTTAAATATTAAATACTATGTTCAATTCACCACAATCTTTTCGGAGGCGGCGCAAAATAGAAATAACATGTTACTGATACAATTCCATTAGCAGGCATTGAAATAATAGCTGGGAAGAGAAGATCCATTTAGGAGATTTTCATAATGTCTAGTGTAAAAAATTTTAAATTTTGCGCCGCCTCCGAAAAGGTTGTGTTGTATTGAACATAGTATTTAATATTTAAATTTAATAATTTTTATTAACAATTAGTGTGTATTTGTACAAATCAAAATAAAATTATTCGTCTTATTGCACTTTTCCACTTTTTATACCATTTTCAATTTTGCTGTGTATTCATAAAAATCAAAAGGTAATTATTTCATACTTTTCAGTGAATTTATTTTTACTGGTTCCTAGGTTTCGAAGTCGGTTTAATATTTTTTTATAAAATGTTTTTTATTTCACAATTTTTAGTTGGAGAAGATAACTAATGTAGAAAACCGTAAGTTGGTTTAAAAATTTCGTTGGTCATTGGTCGTTGATAAAATAAACGTTGGTTTAAAAATTTCGAAATCTTTTTACGCTCTACCACGTTTGTCTTTCCCAGGTCTTTTTATTGTACAATAATTGTATAAAATTATTATGAAATACACTTTGCCTTTTCAGTTTTATGAATACACACAGAAAAGTGGGAAAGCGGTGCGTGTATTATACAACTTTCAACACACTACTTTTTTATTATGATTATAAATGGATTTTTTTTTTTTTAAAGATCAATGTTCAATTGGGGAGGGAACACATAAAAAGTTTTTCCACAATGACAAAATTTTTCCTTTGCTAAATGTCGTCAGTACTTGTCATTTACGTAGAGAATCAGTGTTCCGAGATGTGTTGAGTTAAATATACATAAATCTGGCCATTCCAAGATGAAGTAGATAAGTCACTGAACAGTCGAGATTTTGGCCGGTTTTAGACATGATATCGTTAATGGAGAATCGATGAGGATGCTAATATGACCTATAGTAAATTTGAAAGTAATTTTTAAATTTTGATGGCTTGAATATCCTTCTGAAAACTATGGCGATATTATACACGACTTCATTGGATTACCTCATTGGATAGAAGTCCCTGCAAAAAAAAGGGCAACCATAAAATTTATCGATATCAAAAAGACTGCCCCGCTAGGATAGAAGCAACAGGGTTTGGGACTCACGTATGGTTAATATTTTATTACGAAAGATATTATTATTCTCCGTATTAGACTACTGACTTAATTCCAAAGGTTGATTCAATTATGTTCGTAATTCTTTTCGATGAATTTTGACTAAATTTATTACCGAAGTACTATGAAGTATATCCTTCGTAATAAAACATTATTCAGAAAATAAATTGCTAAACAATGTTGCTTCAATTCTAATGGCGAAGCATTTATCATCATTTTTAACAATCATTTCCATGACTGCCAAATTTTTGCCGAGGGGACTTTCATACAATGAGGTTGTTTTCGGGTAGTTATCAAGTTTTATTTTGTAGTTTTTATTGATGGATGAACACCAGCAAAAGCCTCGATAGTTGTAGAAACATATTTAAAAACCGATACTAGTAATCCGGATAACATAACTGAAGTGTCACCCTTAAAGGATCGGCACAAGACCTCCGGCAAGATATTCAACAGTAACCGAGTGTATCCGGAAGAAGTATCTGAATCCTTTATTAAGCCAACTGAAAATGAGCTTTTCCAGGAATTATTGTATTCTTTTTTAATGTGCATAGTCAATAAAAGATAGAAATCAAAATCTAATTTAAATCAATAATAGCTACGATTTTAAATTTAAACGATCCTTCGGGAACTTGAAGAAGTCTTAAATTCTGCTTTAAAACGATTACCGATTAAATATTCAATCTTTCTTGGAATTCCACGAATTTTGTTGTTTTATGATTATGGTGTCCAACCGTTGATTAGATTTAAATTAAGAAGGTTTACTGTTATCGGTGAATATACATCTATCTATTATTTATGCTAATATCGCTACAGAAAACGACAGCGATATTATATTCTGCTGATATTTATATCTTCATTTAAATCTAATGTTGAAAAATTAGTTAAGGTTATGTATAGGTTTGTTCCAACAAACACGTAAAACACATCGATAACTAACAGACTGCTCATGTTCTCCCCCCCACTCTTTTGATTCTGAATTTGATTGGTTGGTTTTCCCATTTGATTCATCCAGCAGCAGAGATGGGCAAATTGTATCTGCAGATACAGATATCGGATACTGTAGCTGTGGAAAGTACTCATGAGAGCAGATACAGATAGTATCCGTATCCGTACGGACGGATTCCGAAGGATCCGAGTACTTCTCGTATCTGTCAGCTTCGGATACAGTGACTACTCGTATCTGTCAGGACAGATACCCGAGTATCTGTGAGTACTTCGGTATTTAGTTATTTTTTTCCGGATACTATTTCGGATATTTCTACTTCTGGGGCTAGGTTGTTTACAATTCCATTATTATTCTAATATTCTATTAAAATTATAAACAAATTATTAGTATTAAGCCGACAACATTTTATCGCTTCGAAATAAGGGTGCAATATCCAAAGCGTTAATTTTGACAAAAAGTAATAATTAAAAAAAAAAACGATAGGAATATAAAATTATTTTCTTTTTTTATTTTTTCAGATTTTTAAAATTGTAAACTACTGTGATGATAATAGTGGCTTATAATTGGAAAATACTACCGATTTTAAAATTCGATGCTGGTGGGGAGGGGACATTTTATTAACTTTCCGTTTTCTTCGAGAAGAGTCTTTATGGTACTTTGTCTTCAACTTCTGATTAATTTGTTATGATTGTCTGTCTATATCTATGTTTACGCGTTCGTAGATTTTGAAAAAGTATTAATGTTTTACGGATACTTCTACTTCTGAGGTTAGGAATATTTAAAAAGTTGTTATTAAACTTTTTTATTATTATTAGGCTGTCAACATTTTATGTTTTCGAAATAAGGATCCTATCGAAAATTTTAAAAATAATCATACTTTTAAAATTGTAATTATTTAAAATTAATAATATTCAAACGGAAATTTGTTTTTCTATTTCTTCACAATAAAGAAGCATAATTATGTTTAGGCTGGCTTAACTTTTGAAAATAGAAATAATTTTAAAATTACTATATTGTGGGGGGTCCACCTTTCAGAGAAAATTGTAACTTCTAAAATTAATACGAATAGAATTTATATTTTTGTTAATATACACTAAATGAGAGCTCATACGGGTATGGATTTGGTGAATGGAATCAATTTTAAAATTCGATGCAGCGAGGGAGGATTTCTTCGGGATGAGCGTTTAAGATATTGGGGGAGCAGATTTCGAAAATATTTACAATTTTAAAATTTGGTGCGGGGCTACTACGCAATTTTTTTTAACTTCTGATTATTGCGTTGTGAGGGTCTATATTAGTTGCACATAAACTTTATTATAGTACGTTTTATTATAATCAAAATATAAAGAAACACACAATAAGAGTAGATATGAATTGAAACATTCCTATCTAAAATGGAGACGCTATAAATCAAAAAGAATCAGGAACAGTTTATTTGAGATAATAAAATGCAATTCACAAACTATTTCAATTTTTTTACAAATCAATTAAATTATATGGAAAAACATTTATACTATCTTACATTTTAATAATTTATTCAAATTTTTATCTTTTTAACTTAAAAATGACTAAGGAATGTTTGTCATTGTCGCATAGGCTGGTAACAACAAGAAGTAACAAAATAATGGAAACCTCATCAAACTGATGGTGTGTTAGCATTGACATGCGTTCTTTACAAAGCTAATCATGTAAAAGATATTGAAATTAAAAATGAATATTTCAATGATAAAAAAACTCCTGTTTTCATTTCTGAGTAAAAAGAGTGTTGCAGAGACTAGGGCAAAATTATAAGGGTAGAGGTAGGACAGGTTAATTTGCCGACTTCAAAGGGTTTACTGCGGGGAAACCCAACCCTTTTGAAGTGAAAGGGTACACAACGATCAGGTGTAAACTTAGGATAAGGAATTGTAAAACTAGCAATATACAATAGATGGTACAGTATACAAATTGTTCATATCTGGACTCAATAATTAGATAAAACTGAGAGTACACACAAGCAGACCTGGGCATTATTTATATGATTCCGGTTTTTCACATTTCATAATAAAATAGTTTGTTTTTGTTTTTTAATATTTTTAGAACAATATTTCTTTTTATGACAGAATGAAAATTTGTACATTAAATCTACTCAAAGAAGTACTTATAATTAATTAAACATTTTAAACGTAAATTCTAGAAAAATCTGGCGAATCAATAAAAAAATAACTTTTAAAAGGTGACTTCAATACTACAAAGAATTTGCTTAAAACATTACATTTATGTATTCACATTGACTAATCAATGATCATACAGGAAGTTATTTTGGAGCAACAAAAATACATGGACTGGACAATAAGTCCTCTTCGTCCCAAGAAATAATGCTTGGTAGTATGCTTTTTAAGTCCGATATAAATAATTAGCATCGATAGTAATAATTATTTTTGCCAATTAATACTTTTTCAAAATCTATGAACACGTAAAAATAGAGACTGACACTCATAACAAATTAATCAGAAGTTAAAAAAAAATCGTGGTAACGCCCTTCCCAACCAAATTTTAAAAATGTTACTATTTTCAAAATCTGCCGTTACCATAAAGCCTCATCTCGAAGAAAACGGAAAGTTAATAAAATGTCCCCCCCACCAGCATCGAATTTTAAAATCGGTAGTATTTTCCAATTATAAGCCACTATTATCATCACAGTAGTTTACAATTTTAAAAATCCGAAAAGATAAAAAAAGTAAATAATTTTCACAATGGAATATTCCTATATATTTTTTTAAAATTATTACTTTTTGTCAAAATTAACGCTTTGGATATTGCACCCTTATTTCGAAACGATAAAATGTTGACGGCTTAATACTAATAATTTGTTTATAATTTTAATAGAATATTAGAATAATAATGGAATTGTAAACAACCCAGCCCCAGAAGTAGAAATATCCGAAATAGTATCCGGAAAAAAATAACTAAATACCGAAGTACTCACAGATACTCGGGTATCTGTCCGGACAGATACGAGTAGTCACTGTATCCGAATCTGACAGATACGAGAAGTACTCGGATACATTTGAAAATTTTGGAGGGATTCGAGTACAGTATCCGAGTAAAAAAGTATCTGTAACTAAGTATCTAGTATCCGAAACTAGTACTTTTTTACTCGGATAGTGCCCAACTCTGTCCAGCAGTAATACAATATTTGGGTTTGTTAGATATCAATTAGTTTTAATAGCTTGTTGGAGCATACCTTATGTTATATATGTCATATGTTTTTCCAATAAGTAAACAATTTGAGCGATAATTAAATAATTATTTTCATGTTTTTTCCCGATAACTTCTTAAATAAATTAGGAACCCCAAAAAGGTTTAAATGGGACCACCTTGGGAAAATACTCTACAAGATGCAAAAGGTTTCGTTCCAATTGGTCCACCCATTTCTGAGTAATCGGTGAACATACATAGAAAAAAAAAAAAAAAAAAAAAGGCACAAAAAAAAAAAAAAAGTCATATACGTATCGAATTGAGTAACCTCCTCTTTCGTCGAAGTCGGTTAATGATTTTAATTTTGTTTTAATCCTAAATGAACATACATATTTTTCGAATTTGAAGATGTTTACTATCAACATCTTTAAAACTAAAATATAAAAATATTAAAAACTTACGATATAATAAGAAAAATAAAAACAACAACAATAATTGTATTAAAAAAACTTTTTAAAAATACTTGCAAAAAGATCATAAATCAACAACTTTCACGCATCGTTTTATTTTCATATGCATTAAATTCGATTTTTTAACTAATTTAACTTAATAAAAATTCGATCCGCTTCACCAGATTGAACATTTAAAGATATTGTAACACCGAAGTGGGTTTAAATAGTTTTCTTGATGTAAAATTATAATGCGAAAATGTCAACCATACAATTCAACAAAGTTCAAATTAGTAGTAATGTCACAAAATAGTAACTACCATGAATAGTGTCAAAATGTGACTCACAGGTCACCATCTGCATCGACGTTCAATGCACAAGCCTAGATCATTAAATAAATAAAAGGTCACATAATAATACATTTAACAGAAATAATCATAACTGTGGATAAGGGCGACCAATTAAGTCTCAACACTGTTTTTCTTTAGAGCTTTATTATTGCAAACGTTTCGGCCAGTTCGGCCATCTTCAGTGCTGTAAGTCAACATAATAAAAATTATTTTTTTAAATTCACATATTTGCAAACAATTATCTATTATTCTGATAACAATTCATTTAAAAACAATAACAATTAAATTCTCTCATAACTTACTACTAAGTCAACAATGAAATTAATAAATTATTAACAATTACCTAAATTTGATTGATAAAAATAGTCTTCTAAAAATCCACCATCAGTGGTTAGTCAATTAATAATTAAAATAAATAGGTATTTGCTACCCTTGTCCAACTACCTGTTTTATATTGTCAATTGTTCAAAGTTCAGGGAGGATTAAGGGAAAATGGACTCCACACTGCAAACCAATCATTTCTGTTTTGAAAAAAAAAAAAAAAAAAAAAAAAAAAAAAAAAAAATACATACATAGACACTCACACACATTACATTCTTTCCAAATCGTGTCCTATTCTCCTTTTTCTCCCCTTTCTCTCTTTCCCTATCTTATTTGTTAATTTTTTCCAGTATTTCTCCATACAACTGATTAATATTTCTCGAATCTGTTTTGAAATTTATGGCATTTTTTATATTTTCAGAAATGTGAATTGCCTCCAGCAGTTTTCTTCTTGTACTGTTTTCTTCCTTGTTTAAGATCTGCACATTTTCAAAATAAAATTCATGGTTGAGTTCTCCTGCATGTTTGGCTAATGCAGATTTGTTAATATTTTTTTGGCCATTTTTACAATCATTTTTGTGTTGATAAATCCGGTCTTTTAAATATTGTTTGGTTTCTCCTATGTATGTCGCCGGGCATCTGAGACAATCTATTTTATAGACTATGTTTGATTGCAAATCCTTATTAATTATGTCCTTTAAGTTATTGTATGTGTTTTTTACTTTATTTGTGGGTCTGAATGCAAAGTTGTAATCTTCTACATCATATTCCTTGAAGGTTTTTTGAATATTTTCTGCCAATCCTTTGATGTATGTTAATTTAACATATTTTTTTATTATTATTTTTCTTTTTTCTATTTGGGTACTTTTCTTTTTCACGCTTTTATTAATTATTAGATTAATATTTTTCGCCCATGCCTTTTCTATTATATTTTTGGGATAAAAGTTATCCATGAATAATTGAAATATTTTGGTTTTTATATTACTTAAAAATATTTCGTCTGTTACTTTTATGGCCTTATTAATAATGTTATTCATCACATTTACTTTCATGTGGTGTGGATGTAACGATAGATAATTTAGGATGATGTTACTGGTGGTTTGTTTCTTAGTCCACTCGGTGTAAATTTTATTATTGATCCTGACTATGTTTATATCTAGAAACCTGATTTTGCCTTTTTGTTCTACCTCCATCGTGAATTTCAGCTTTTTGTGATATCCATTTAATGCCTCTAAGAATTTCTTTGTGCTATTTTTATTTATAATACAGAATATATCATCTATATACTTCATTATTATTTTGGGCTTTATCCCTGATTTTATTATTGCTTCTTTAATTAAAACGTTTATCACTAACCCAGACAGCACTACTGACATTACACCCCCCATTGGCAGTCCCAAAAGTTGTCTAAACAATTCTCCTTTATAACTAAATATCCCATTTTCACATATCAGTTTTATCCCCTCTAGATATAGGTTTTTATTTTTTATTTTTGTGTATGGCACCACTTTCTCCCAATTTTCTTCTATGATATTATATACTTTTTTAAGTGGCACATTAGTAAATAGGGATACAATGTCAAAACTGATCATTAATTCATCTTCATTAATGCTTATACCTCTTAATTTTTCTTTAACCTCTATGGAATTCTTGACATCATAAGGATTGTCACTGGCTAGGTTATCTAATGAAGGTTTCAAATATTTGGAAAATTTATATATAGGAGATTTTCTACCATCAACAATTGGACGTAAATTTCTTTCTTCTTTATGAAGCTTTATCAATCCAAAAATTCTAGGGTGAATGCAGTGTTGGTCTATTAGTTGTTTTTTATCTTTTTCATCTATAAATTTGTGGGCATATAACCTTTCAATATATTTAGTTAATTTTTTCTTTATTTCTGGTAATGGATCCAACCTAACTTTCCTGTAAGTATTGTCCTCATTTAAAAGTTCTTGCATTTTTCTGTCATAATCCTTTACCTCCATAATAGCCACTTTTTTAGTTTTATCTGATTTTAAAACAATTAATTGGGTATTTTTCTTTTTAAATTTTAGCACCTCTTTTAAATCATTCTCCCAGATTTGGTAAATTAATTTTTGATTCTTGGTCTTATTTTGTTCAATATAATTTCCTATTATTCTGTATTATAAATAAAAATAGCACAAAGAAATTCTTAGAGGCATTAAATGGATATCACAAAAAGCTGAAATTCACGATGGAGGTAGAACAAAAAGGCAAAATCAGGTTTCTAGATATAAACATAGTCAGGATCAATAATAAAATTTACACCGAGTGGACTAAGAAACAAACCACCAGTAACATCATCCTAAATTATCTATCGTTACATCCACACCACATGAAAGTAAATGTGATGAATAACATTATTAATAAGGCCATAAAAGTAACAGACGAAATATTTTTAAGTAATATAAAAACCAAAATATTTCAATTATTCATGGATAACTTTTATCCCAAAAATATAATAGAAAAGGCATGGGCGAAAAATATTAATCTAATAATTAATAAAAGCGTGAAAAAGAAAAGTACCCAAATAGAAAAAAGAAAAATAATAATAAAAAAATATGTTAAATTAACATACATCACAGGATTGGCAGAAAATATTCAAAAAACCTTCAAGGAATATGATGTAGAAGATTACAACTTTGCATTCAGACCCACAAATAAAGTAAAAAACACATACAATAACTTAAAGGACATAATTAATAAGGATTTGCAATCAAATATAGTCTATAAAATAGATTGTCTCAGATGCCCGGCGACATACACAGGAGAAACCAAACAATATTTAAAAGACCGGATTTATCAACACAAAAATGATTGTAAAAATGGCCAAAAAAATATTAACAAATCTGCATTAGCCAAACATGCAGGAGAACTCAACCATGAATTTTATTTTGAAAATGTGCAGATCTTAAACAAGGAAGAAAACAGTACAAGAAGAAAACTGCTGGAGGCAATTCACATTTCTGAAAATATAAAAAATGCCATAAATTTCAAAACAGATTCGAGAAATATTAATCAGTTGTATGGAGAAATACTGGAAAAAATTAACAAATAAGATAGGGAAAGAGAGAAAGGGGAGAAAAAGGAGAATAGGACACGATTTGGAAAGAATGTAATGTGTGTGAGTGTCTATGTATGTATTTTTTTTTTTTTTTTTTTTTTTTTTTTTTTTTTTTCATAACAGAAATGATTGGTTTGCAGTGTGGAGTCCATTTTCCCTTAATCCTCCCTGAACTTTGAACAATTGACAATATAAAACAGGTAGTTGGACAAGGGTAGCAAATACCTATTTATTTTAATTATTAATTGACTAACCACTGATGGTGGATTTTTAGAAGACTATTTTTATCAATCAAATTTAGGTAATTGTTAATAATTTATTAATTTCATTGTTGACTTAGTAGTAAGTTATGAGAGAATTTAATTGTTATTGTTTTTAAATGAATTGTTATCAGAATAATAGATAATTGTTTGCAAATATGTGAATTTAAAAAAATAATTTTTATTATGTTGACTTACAGCACTGAAGATGGCCGAACTGGCCGAAACGTTTGCAATAATAAAGCTCTAAAGAAAAACAGTGTTGAGACTTAATTGGTCGCCCTTATCCACAGTTATAAATTGAATAGTCTCAAGAAGTAGGAAAAAATTAATAACTAGAAATAATCATCTTTGGCCCTCACAATACCTTGTTATTTGCAAAATAAAGTTTACGATAAGACATAATATAAATTAGGTACATATATTTTTAAAATACATATTTTAATATAGGTTGAATAAGGTCGGCCCTAATTTGTAGAGCTCGGTATTTCATGGCCTCGGAACCGAAAATGAACAAAGTTTGGCTAAAAGAATTAATAACGCTGATTTAGGGAACTACCTTCCAGACCACAGCCGCCAATTAAATCCCTAATTTTATGCAACAGCTGTCGCCTCTGGAAGGTCTCTTTTTTTCTCGGAGTGCGATGGGGAAATCCGGATTGGTGGCCTTTTCACGATTTCGTATTAGACTGATATGGTGAATAATTTAATTTTTTTTAAATTTATAATGAATGAGACACGATTTAATATATTTTAAATATATCGCTCACTTATTTCAACAACTTCGTATGTCGAAAAAATGTTAATTTTCAGAAGAGTGGATTTAAATTTTAGAAATAGAATAATATCAAGCTGGAAGTAGAATATAATTTATAAGGAGAAACATTTTTTGGTTTTGTTTAAGCTAATAATAAAAATATTAGAAGAAAATTAGGACAGCCTTTGTTCCTCTCTTTCTTGAAATCATTGATTGTAAACCACCAGTTTTTCCAACTTTGCTGTCCCATGTTCATTCCTTTGGCTATTTATTGATTGCAGCATCAGAATATTTTTTTTTTTTTTTTTTTTCAATATTACCATTGGTCTCAGTTAGGGCCTATTCACACTATCGGTTTCGCGCCCGCTCCACTCTCGCTCCGCTCCCGGTCCGCTCTCGCTCTACCCCATTCACACTATATAATTTTACACCGTTCACTTTTGAAAGGTTTAAGCTATTAAAGCCATTAATAATCGAAGTTGTCTGTATTCGAATTTTAATTAATGATTAACTTTCAGTTATTTAAGTATTCATTTATTCTTCAATTTTACGGCCAAAAAAAAAATCAATTTTTCGTTTGTAGAAATAGCTGGTTAGTGTACTTTTCTTGATGAAGAAGATAATATTATTAAAAAATATAATAAGAATAATATATTGCAACACAATGATAATTATTAATAATAATTATAAATTAATTTAATTAATGGTGAATAAATAATTTAAATTTTTTTCGGAATGTATTCGAATACGCTTGAAATTTCAAGTTGAAATCGGTAAATGCTACAAATTTACCGATTGTGTTATCTTCTTTTCCTGATTAATATTTTAATTATTTTTTGCTTTAATATATTTTTTTTGTTAATGATCTGACATTTTTTATAATATACTGCATTTTTATTCGTTTCAAATTAAACGTTATTTTATAATAGCAATGAGTATATAGTCAATAAATAAATCGGTGACCGTTTTTTACGAGTACATTAATTCATAGCAAAATATGTCTCAAACATAACATTAATTTTTCACGTCGAAAAACCGCGCGTAGTGTTGGTGATTTTTTTTTTTTATCATTTCAAGCGTATTCGAATACATTCGGAAAAAAAATTTAAATTATTTCTTTACCATTAATTAAATTAATTTATAATTATATATATATATTTAAAGTTGAACTTTTTTGGCCGTAAAATTGATGAATAAATAAATATTTTAATAACTGAAAGTTAATTATTAATTAAAATCCAAATACAGACGGCTTCGATTATTAATGGCTTCAATCGTGAACGGTGTAAAATTATATAATGTGAATATGAAAAGACTTTAGGAGCGTGGAGCGAGAGTGGAACGGGAGTGGAGCGAGAGTGGAACGGGAGCGGAGCGAGGCCGGACCTGTGCCAATATTGTGATTAACCTCTCTCTATTCCTCTTTAGAATATTTTGCCAGTGAGACCGGACTGGGAGCGGAGCGCTAGTGTGAATGGGGTAGAGTGAGAGCGGACCGGGAGTGGAGCGAGACCGGAGCGGTACCGATAGTGGAATTCTCTGTCTATTTCTCTTTAGAATATTTGAGCAGACCGGGAGTGGAGCGGGAGCGGAGCGATAGTGTGAATCCGCCCTTAAAGATGCCTGTTATGAATTGCCTGTAGTAAATCGTTCACAATACATTTTAAGAAAATAATTATTCCGGCTGACATGAATATAAAATAATAGAATATGAAAGTCATACATAACAGTCGATCACGAGCAATTAATAGCTCGCATAGAAATTTCATACAACATAAAATTCTTTCGCATGCGTTTTGCGCTTTGATTAACAGCCTAGTGTTCCACCAAGGGGGAGATATCTTTTCGAACGGGAATCCAACCATTTAAAGTAGCAGCAGCCCAACCTCGGCATCTTGACAATTAAGCCAGCACTGCTTGTCGAAACGAACCTCCTAACTCATTTCCAGTATGAAATTCATTAAAAAAAAAAAAAAAAACTAAAGGCACCGGTTGAATAATGAACATTTGGTTAACTGGCCGCTTCAAGGTATGAGCTTAACATTAAAAGCAATGTTGATGGTATAAAAGAGTGCCACATCTCGCACTGAACTATGTTTTTATAATGCAAATATTATTTTATTTTATAGTATTCTCATTAATTTCTTTTGATAAGATGTAATATAAACTAGAAATTTATAGGCAATAAAAAACTATGTGGTTCTAAAAAAAAAAAAAAGATTTTTTTTTTTATTGTTGCTCACAATAACTTTTGTGAATTGTGAGTTTGAACTTTTGAGAAAATTGGCTAGTCTCAAAGGAACAAGGATTTTAACTAAAACTATGTAAAAAATAAGCAGTTTAATTCCGTTTATATTCTTCTTTAATTATTTGGTTGTTTTAATGTTTTTAGGCGCAAACATCTATGCCCAATAAAAGTAATGACCTAACTTGAAAAGTAAAGATGGCATAATATGAGCATCTATTCAGAAAAAATATTATTTTTTTGTAAAATGCTTTTATACTAGAAACAAAAGCTACCTAAATTATTTCGTAGGTAAAATCTTTAAGATACCTAGAAAAAAAATGTCGGCCAAGGTGAGTGGAGACTACGCACTAGATATAAAATTCATCTAATACTGATAATTTAGTAATAAAAAAAAAACCCTCGCTCAGTTATATAAGGGAATAAGGGCTTATAAGGGAATAAGGGATTATAAGGGAATAAGGGTTACCCCATAATTCAAATTGTCTTTTTGCTCCTTTTCTATAAGCGGTAGAAGATTCAAATGTTTAGGATTTGACTTGTTATTTAATAATCATATAAAAAATGAGATGGATTTGACCACTTTATTATTTGAATAAACTTTACTATGCACAGGAATTAAAAATACTGGAAAACTTAGTTGACCTAAGTTCACAAAAATTTTCACAGAATAAATACGATTCTATTAAAAAACTAATTGGTGATAAAGTAAATATTTTTTCAAATCTTTATTGGTATTATTACATTCTGTCTCTTTTGAGACACTGATAATATTGCTGATAGAACGCATTCACACTTTATTTACAAAAAAAAAAAAAAAGTATAATAAGTAAATATATCAAAATAACAACAAATAATAATACAAAATAAATAAAATAAAATAAAAATAAACAGCTCAATTAAAAAAAAAACAACCATTTTAAGCACATTAATACACTATTTACAACCTGCTGGAGAACCCCGAGACAGGCCACTCCTCCCACCATGGAGGAGAGAAAAGCAAGTCTAAAGAGGTTCCCGCGCTTCTCTCTCAGCCGCATCACTGGTATTAAAGCCAGTGGAGGCTGAGCAAGGGCGCAATAGCCACATGCACAATTAGTGATACTTAATTAAAAATACAGTGGAATTTTTTTTTCAGTTAGGCAAGAATAATTTTTTGATAGTGACATTTTTTTTTACATTCCTGAATTCTCTTGTATGCCTTAAGCCTTAAAGCATTTTAATTAATTAGACCAGAAATAAGATGTTTAATTTCATGATAAGTTTATTATCACCTTTAATTAGACCGTAAGGCAGAGAGCTATGAAAAATACAGTGGGTTGGTATATTAAAGGCAAGCGAGCGTTGGGGGCTATAGCAGCTTTGAAATATGGAATTAATACCTTTGAGATTATGCAGATGCGAGTGGCTGGAGGCGAGGTTCCTCCTAACATCTCCAGCAGTTCATGGAATCCCCTCAGAATATTTAACCTTCAAGCCGGTGAGATATTTCATGAAATTAAATCCAAATTGAACTTAAGAATTATTTTAAAGAAAGAACAAGCAGTGAGGATTAAATGTATGACATAGCAGTTTCGATTAATAAAAATTAGAACTATGATTAATCCTGCTGCAAAGCATGAGAGGTCTTTAGCTCAAGCCGATTCTATACGAAAGTACCATAAAATATTCGATCGTACATGGAGTGAGTTCGATGGAGTGATGCGTCAAATACTCCTACTCAAAAAACATGATAACTAAAATATTTCGCAGGTCGGCAAGAAGATGACTGCAACTTAAAATTTATCAATTTCGAGTTATGCATACCGTTGGAATCAGAATGACAAAATCTACAATTCCAGAATGCAGTCACAATAGTATTAGTGGTTATTAGTGTTAGTGGAATAATTTACTCTATTCTTTTATAAAGGAGATGATCGCGTTAACGCAGGAAGAGGGCTACTTTTGAGTTATGGTTAATACCAGTGGTACTAGATGCCTGTTGGAACGTAATAAAATTGAGAATTCAGTTAAACCTGCATATGTGACTATCCAAAAAAACAAAAACAGTTTTTTGAATTGTAACCATCTTCTTCCTGACGTGCTATATGATACAATATGTTAAACTTAAAAATTTATGAAATGTTGATGAATAAGTATTAAACATTAAAAGGTATTCCAGACAAGTTAAATGCGGATTAAATAAACAAAGCTATTGTTTTTATCGATAAACGACGTTTACTTTGTCATCAGGGATAAAAAAAGAAGAATAAAAACAAGGTAAAACATTAGGTTATTTATTTCACTCGTGTTTGTTTTACAATCAGTCAATAAATTCATTTTTTTCATATTTACACATCCTTATGAATTTTATTAAACTTTAAATATCATTATTAGTTCTATATAATTGGTAATTTATTTATATATATCGTGTTGATATTTTATGATTAACAAGTTTCCTGAAAAAAACATTCATAATTTGTTCATACATCTCCACATATAAACTGATGACCAGGAATAGAGAGCTTTTGGAATAGCAATTGGAAGAGAATCTCCTTTCTATAAAGGCGTCGTGCAGCAGATTGGTCGAATTCTCGCAGGTTCCCCAGAAATTTCAGAGGCATCCCTTTGACTTGTGGCAAGAATACCGACTTTGTATGGAATACCCTCGAATACGGAAGGAAAGGGTAGTATTTCCACTGACACCAAAATGCAGACTGTCAGTAAGGACTGAGCAAAGCTGAATTGCTATACTTTGCTATCCTTTGGATATGATGGTACCTATATAGTCTAATGTAGGCTTATAGTTTTGCCGGACGTAGCGCCGAGCTTTTCATTCTTGACAGGCCGGTGTAAGCAGCCATACACGTTGAGGTCGACTTCAGCAAACGACAGTTATTTCTGTTCAAATAGTGTGAGTTAATATTTTATTATTAAAATCTATTATTTCGGAACTAAATTTTAGTAAATAATTTACAATCATTAAAAATTAACTAGTATGGTGTGTTTTTTCCTTCATAAAACTACTTTAGATATTTAACCATTTAACATTATTTAGCAATATAGCATAACGAGTTTAAGCTTTAGAAAATCCGGTTAATCACATCAGCTACATGAAACATACCTTCCATTTTTCATTGACAACAAAAAATACATTACCTTGATTTAATATCTGACCGAAAAATGACGTGGCGTCCACAAAAGTATTGATAAAAAAATAAGGGAAGCATTTTTGAGAAGTTGGCGCGTGTAAATCATCATTTAACTACTTCTTCATTTTTAAACTTTCTGTATTAATCAAGTATGATGGAATACCAATTCCAACTCCAAATAACGAATGTCAATTAGATTCTCCCTAACTTACTAATTTATGAATAAAAGATCGCCATAGAGGTTACGAAAAGTCGTGTAAATGGAAGTAAGAGTTTTTAATGCGCCCTCTCTCTAAATAAGGGATCGTTGGCCCTAATATTGGCTGGGAGCGGGGACGCTGCCAACCCGATGACAGATAGCACCGGATCTAGGAATCGACTTCTGCATCAAGGATCGATTGCTATCTCGTATCTCATGCCCATTGCCTCCTCCCCCCCCCCCCCCCACCGCTATCTCCTTAGAATTTCTCACATCAACGTATCCCTAACCCCATTCATCAATCTATGCCATTTCGGATATCTCGACTAATGACTGCTGAGAGAATCTAAATGGAACATTCAGCATAATTAATGGTGCTCAATATAACTAAATAACTCCATTGATTAAATCTTTGAGGGACATCATTATTCATTAATATTTTTAAAATGAATAATTAATTATAATTAAATGAATGAAATGGACAATTCAAAATAATAAAAAAATTACGCTTACCAAAAGACTTAAACTTCTTTATCCACTATTTTCTAAATCTTCAAGACTAAAACTGAAACAGAAACTAACTACCTACACATACTTACTGAAGCCCATATGGACACACTCCTCACAGATATTCCGCATAGCTAAAAAGATTCACAAAAACTTTAAACGCTTCAATCAATATTGCTACGACTTATCACAAAGACGCCCTGGTACGTGACTAACAAAATTTTACATTTAGACCTCCATCTACCAACAGTCGACCAGCACATAACGACTCTTTAGAAACGATTTTTTATTAACTTGAATGGACATCCTAATAGTTTAATCAGTAATATGGCTGATATACGTATGGATACATGGAGACTAAAAAGACTAAAAACGCTGGATAAGAGATCGGCTCTCTTAGACAGCCAAGATAATTTAATCAAGCCAGGAAAGGGGTGCTGCTGGGTGCTTTCCCTCCTCATGCCTGAAATATCATATTTCCTATTGCCTCGATCTCATTTGTTGATTTTCAGCGACTGGTGACAGGTGCTAATCAATAATTGGAGTTAAAAAAAAAAATCATATCAATAGCCGAATTTGACCTTAAATAAATCATTCTATGGAAAATCTTGTTCATCTTCATTTTAAATAGACAACGCTAAGTGATGCACAGCTTCCGAGTAATAAGAACATTTTTTTTTTTTTATGGGTTTTAGTCTTCTAAGCGCAACAAATATTATCATATCTTAATGACATCTCTACACAGGCATGTGACAATTTTATAATTAATCAACTATTAGGTATTTGGAGTATATTTATTCGAACTGCTAGTGTAGGGAAAAGACTACTATTTAGGGAAAAGAACCCTAAATAGTAATTTTCTTCCCACTAAAATAGTTTGTCGATATTTTATAATAGATTTTGGCGAAAAGATTGAACTTATTTTGACTTGATGTAAGTCATTCGGCGCGAAATTTTATGCTTACTGATTTTGAATAAAATATAAAATAAGATTTTCTGTCTGGTGGATTATTTTCGAGTTATTAACAAAAATCTGAAAAATGTCTATTTTTATGGGCCACCATTTGTACAGGTTCTCTGACTAACAGGCTCTAATTCTTTTTATCCCATTAAATTACTTTTATTACAAAAAGAAAATATATCACTTCTTTTATCATATTTTATCAAGGTTTGGTGAATTAATACATTTAGATCTATAAAAAAGGCCAATTTCACCAAAAAACAGTAATAAAAATTTATTTTTTATTCTGGCAACGTTTCGGTTTCTAGAGCCATTTTCAAGCCTGTAAGCACATTTACATAAATTATTAATCTATGTATCTATGTGTACAGTAGAACGGTGGGGAGTTTAAAGTAAAGGCCCTGGGGCCAAACTTTGTCGAACGCCTGAGCAGCCTGCAAAATTACACCAGTTGGATATTGTTTTTTTTTTAATTCTCCAGAAATGTGATCGGCAACACTGTGTAATGATTGAGGCGCTAAATATCATTTGCGAAATCTGAATGGATGCTCTGGTATTAAGTATTATTTATTCTATATACCAACTAATCGTTGTATATTATTTTTTCAAATATTTCTGAACATATCGAAAGTAGGCTGATAGCTCTGTAAAAATATTATAATTTAATTTAGGTCTGCAAGAAAGTAATTTTAAAAAATATATACATCTATGGATTCATATAATTATTAATTCGGTTGCAGGACCTTGAAACAGTTGAAGGAAGTGATAAAGAGGAAGTCGCCAACAGAGAAGAAATTGATCATCGCAGTTGTGATACTTGCGCTTCTCGCTCTAGCACTCCTCATCGCACTCACTGTATTCGCATCCATGAGTAAGTGTTATAAGTATTCTATCAGAAATAGGTCAATGAATTTTCAGCATTTTTACTTTTTCACAATTTTCCAGCATTTTTTTTTTTTTAACACATTATCCTGACGATCAAGAAAAACAAATAATTAGTTATAACGTGCTGTTATTGAAAAACACAAAGGTATCTGATACAAATGGGATAAAATTCATTAAATAATGCGATATTCAACTAAAATCATTGAAAAATATTGTAAATCTGGAGTTCCCAAACTTTTTTGTAGAAGGCCCCCTTGATCAGATGAAGTTCTTCCAGGCCACCCTGGAGGCCCAACTCACCAGCTGGTGAGATAAAATTACACAATTAACTGTATTTGCATATGAAAAAAATATAGTAAAGATAATGGTTCATCAAAATAACCAACAACGAAACTTTATTTTTAATGAAATGTCTACTAAAATTGTAATTACTTGAAATGTTTTATTTTTTACTCTGATATCGATCACCCCCCCCCCCCTCTACCAACTGATGAATGATGTCTTACAGTATACCTTCGTGCTAACGATAAACTCCTTCGCAAATCGAGAACTCCGGAAATTATTACATTTAGCAAACCAATTAGTCATTGAAAAAAGGAGCAAGCATTATTTTCCCATAATTACTAATAGCTCATAGAAAAGCCCTTCCAATGTTCATACGAAAAAAATTCTTTAGTTAAAATTTTTTTATGAAGATCGCAGAAAAGAAGCTAGAACAACTCACGTTTTAGTAGTCGGATCGAAAGATATGTGGGAAACTGTTTTATTCATAAGCACAAGGAACACTGCAATTATTTACCATTTACAAATAGGCTGCGCCAGTACTTGAAATGTCGCGGAATATTCATAAGCTACATAAGTATGACGCGGTGATTACGGATTCCCGCGACAGGCTAATGGATTGTTGAAACGGGCGATTTAGCCGTTGAGTCTGCAACGCCCGTTGACTCAGTATGTCGAGTCTGCAGTTCGCTTCCAGACTAATCAAAACGCTTTCTGGTCGCTGAAGCCTGCGAACATTAGGCTCAACTTTGATAATTAACTTGTGATGATTAAAGTTAAATCTATGGTAGGCAATCTGCGAAATGCTACATCAGAAATGTTCTATCTCAAACATACTAAAACTATCTCTCTAATGACCTTATTGACACGGCGCTTTGAATCAATATGTAAATTACTTATATAGGATTTTTTCATGAAGGAGTCTCTTCCGCGTTTGGAGTTTACTTATTTCCCAACGTTTCGGGCTACTGGCCCATCCTCTGGGGTTATCTTATCCTAAGTAACTTCTTTTTTTCACCATAGCCATTTGTCATCTTATATTTTTTTAAACAGTATATGAATACTTATGTCTATCCTTATTACATTTTATGGCATATTTCACATTAAGTTACTTAGGATAAGATATCCCCAGAGGATGGGCCAGTAGCCCGAAACGTTGGGAAATAAATAAACTCCAAACGCGGAAGAGACTCCTTCATTAAAAAATCCTATATATTAAAACACTCTTCCTCACTAAGTGAAGAAAAGAAAACCCAGCAGTAAGTTACTAAGTTGAAAGTCGGTTTTTATCACAAAATCAGTTAAGACTAAACCTACTTACTCAGGTGATGGTTTCGTCCTTTATGCAATGATGACACATCTTAATAAAAACAAAATAAAAATATCTGGTGAGGTGCACGCATCACACTCTTTACTTTTAATTTTGAGAGCCGTTTTTGAGAAAATCTAAAAATTCGTTATTCCTTATACGTTATAATACTTCACATTACCTCAGATAAGCTATTTAGGGTTTTATCTTATTTTTATTTATTTCTTTTATCATGGTCTTACTTCATAACCATAATCTTACAATTTTTTAAAATTCTAGAAGTTTATATGTTTATTTTTATCTAATATACTTAATTTTGTTTAATGTTTCACATACATTTGATATTTTTTTATATAATTTTCCTGATTGGTTTTTTTTTTCTGTTTTTCTCATTGAGTCCGGAAGATGAACTAAAATTTGGGCCGAAACGTTGGAAAAAATAAAATATGTAATTCTCACATATTAGTGCTATTTATTTGGACCGCACCCCCAACCGTTCCTCTTCATTACATCTACGGTCAACTGTCTTCCACCATTTTAAAAATTCGTGCTAACGACAAATATCAAATAGTTACTTTCAACACTAGTACCAAAAGTGGTTGTTTTCGGTGCGCGGTCGAGATTAACGCGCGAGGGGTAGCCGAGCGCGGAAATTAGACCAAGCACCGAAAACACACTTTTGGTACGTGTTATGATCAATACTTTTCATCATACTGCTCATACTAGAGTACATTAAAACACTTTTATACTTCATCAACAACTTACAGATACAATATAAGACATTAAATTGACACCGTTTTTTTTTTTTTTTTTTTTTGAACATTTATTTATTAACCAATAATAGAAGAAAAGTACTTTCACATTGACTTTAATATTTATAGTAGAATTCTGATTATTCATTATATTAAAACCTTTGTTTGGCATTGCCTTTTGGTATACCGATAACTTTTGATTAAAGACATACTACTTATATTATAATGAAGTACAGTATAGCTACAAGTAAACTCCTTCAAACACATTTTTATTAATATATATTAGTAGCAGATAAGGTTAGCGCACCAAAAAGATTTTTCAGGCCTAGCCTGAAAAGTACTATTTTCGGAATCAAACCAGTATTTTCATCATTCCGCATCAAAAACATGTGTTTTCAATAAGACATGTTTTTGATGCAGTATGATGAAAAAGTTATTTGTTATTATAAGATGTGCTTTGTTGGAATATATCGTTTTAATTTTAAGCATAGATACTCCGCAGTATCTTCCCTGTCCAGGTTATACCAGGTCATTCAAAAAGTCCTGTCGTTTTTCGTTTGTTCGTTGTTTATTTTGATTCTAGAGTGTTTGCTAATTAATTCCGTTCAATACAACTTTTATCCATGTAAACACAAATGTTTATACTTTATGAATAGGAGGCTAAGGAGGATTAATTTAATGCAGTCACCATCCAACTGTCTAGTTAAAATGATTCCAGTTGAAACTCAAATTCGGTCGATTTTGCTCTATGAGTTTAAACTTGGCTCAAAAGCTGCCGAAACTGCTAGAAAAATATGCTCCGTGTTTGGGGAAGATGTGCTGTCTGAGCGGAAGGCACAATTTTGGTTTTCAAAATTTCGTGGAGGCGACGAGACACTAGAAGACGAGGCACGCTCGGGTCGACCAACTGTAGTTGATAAGGAGGACGTTCGAAGAGTAGTAGAGTTGGATCCGCGTCAAAGTTGTTCAGAGATAGCCTCTCAACTTAATATCTCAGCCACCACTGCCTGGAATTACCTTAAAGAACTGGGAAAAGTGAAAAAACTGGATAAATGGATTCCTCATAAGCTTTCAGATGCCAATATGCTTGTTCGCTTGACAACTGCATCTTCGTTAACTTCCCGCTTGAATAGGCTGGGAAGTTTTGCCTCACCCACCATATTCCCCTGACCTGTCACCCACTGATTATCACCTATTCAGAGATCTCGACAACAATCTGAGACAGAAATGTTTTCAAGACCGTAACAAACTTATTCACGAACTGACCACTTATTTTTGCAGTAAAAATCAACAGTTTTTTAAGGAAGGAATTTGGGCTTTACCATCTCGTTGGGAGAAGGTTACCGACTGTAACGGTGGATATTTTGATGAATAAAGGTGATTATTTGAAAATATTTATTTATTTATAATTTCCCCCAAAAAAACGACAGGACTTTTTGAATGACCTGGTACTTAAAAGGCTGTTGACGTAAAGCTCTCTCTCGATGAAAGAATTTTTTTTTTACTTTTTTTTGTGGTATCAAATTATAAGTTGGCCATACTTTCTTAACACGTGATATACTAGTATATTTTACACAGCATACTATTTACCAAGCATAGCATTTTAAAAATAAAATTAATTATTTCCTTTCCAAAGTACAACACTAATTCTAAGAATCCGATAACATCATAATTTAAATTAAGAACAAAAGAGGGGGGAGTTTAATTAAAAAGGTCCTGAAAAAAAAAGGGAACAGAAGAGTGCTTAATCGACGAACAGATACTCGGAAATTATAATGATATCTGTTCTTTTAGTTTCCAAAAGGCAAGATTTCCCCCCCCCCCCCTCCCTTCTTCAGGATCATAATAAATTAAAAAGCTATGCCCTTAATGTCTCCTTCTACCGAAATAAAATTCCGTTATAATTGGCATCCCCTAACGAGGCTAATATAAAAAGCCTGACAGTCAGAATTAACCGTTCAAAGGATGGTAGAAAGGGTCGTTCCTTTTCATGGACCAATCACATTACCAATGCCTTCCTTTTTTTATTTTTCAAAAGGAAATCCAATAATATTAAAATTAGAAAGCGGTTGATTAATTTTAGTAAATGGGGTAAAAAGCGTTTAAAAATTTAATAATCTAAATTATATAGGATGTTTATAACATATATAAAAATGGTTGAAAAGATTTGTTTATTACCAAAACGTTGGAATAAAATCAAACAACAATGAATTTAATTATGATGTTTGAAAATTTAAAATATAATTTTTTTATATACATTAATTGAAATTTACAACTTTATTTACATATAGTACATTAAATAAAGGTGCTAAAATAAAATAAAATATGTCTAGAATAAGCATGTAGAGAAACTATCCACTGATAGTACTCAACTTGTATTTAACTTAAAAGATCTCGAGGCCATCATATTTTCAGACGTCTTGGAGGATTGTCTGGAATAGAGGAGGAAGCGAGGGTGGATACGATCGGGTTCTGATGGGTCTAGAGTTTACTATGAGGACTTGTATCTGGATCGGGCTAATTCGGCGACATATGGAACATTAAAGTCTTTGTGGATTATTTTATTTGTTACAAAATAGGGAGCATTAAGGATTTTTTGAAGGTTTTCGGACTGCAAGGTTGGATACGAGAGGAATTAGAAGGTTTGATGGAACCCTAAAGTTCGATTCTGTCAGCCCAAATAGGTCTTATTACTGTCATATACAGGAGCCTTTTGTAGTAGATTGATAGTTCTGAGGATTTTTCCATTAAAAATGTATATTAATACATTTAAATAAAAAAATTTAACCGATTATGAAATATCGATTGTGTTGAAAAAAAAAGAAGCAATAAATGTATAAAAATTTATTTATTGCTATCAAAAATAAAATATTTAAAAAATTATAAAAATTAATTTTAAGTGAACAACTCAAATAATAAAAAATAAATAATATAACCATATAATTACACATTAATATTCAATTATTTTCCTCGTGTTGTTCAAATGAAAATATTTTTTACCATTTTTTAAATATTAAAGTAAAAGATTATTCTTAAGGCCTGAACACTATATTTCTCTTCCTACTTCTACAAATGTTCTATGGGGTTAAAATGACCCAAGTGGTTGAAGAGCCCATCTTGTAAATAAATAAAAATTCTTAACGCCATAAAATCATTTTTACATTAGAGGCTAGAATTAACTGCAAAATATATATATATGTATATATATATATATATATATATATATATATAAAATATATATTATGATTTATGTTGCAGACAACGTAAAAATAAACCTAATATTTTTTTTTTGAGTGATAAATTATCTTTTTATCTATTCCAGCGCTTGATGTCTGATTCAAATTTATGCGGATGCGAAACTTACCATATATTCTTTTGCGAAAATTCCTGAAACAGTTTTAATGTTTTGTTCTTGTTTTAATGTTCGAGATGAATAAATTTAGTTATGTTGGAAAAAGTTCTGTTTTTTTTTTTTTTTTTTTGTCACTTCATTTTATTTTATTAAAGTATAACATGTGAAGCCATGCATCCCAAGTACGTAAGAAATCGAGTGGTGTAAACATACACTAAATTATTTATGATGTGTTTAAGTGACGGGGGGATTCTGTATATAAGAGGTAAATATTTTAATGTGGGTTTATGGGATGAAGAGGAAATTAATTTTTACTTATTATTTGTACCATCCTAACCTACTCACTCGAAAGATAGGATTATAAAGCACTGCATTTTTTAAAATATAATCATTTCAATATATAATTACGGTTACGATACAATCCTTATATTTCTTATCCCTGGGACTCCAGTACGTAAGACATGTACTGATTTGCAAATAAATGTTTTCAAGTTCTGCACCACCAGACTCAGTTCCTATTTGCAATGCTTAGTTTGGTTATTATAAACAGTGCATATCCATTTAAATGCAAACAGCAAAATCTTAGGAGACTAAACACACTACTTGGATGTAAGTGGTTGCATAGAAATCGCAAATTTGTTATGTTTTCTTCTCAAGACTTTTATGTGCCTTTTTTTTCTGTATTCATTGCCTTTTATGAATTTTGAATATATTTCGTAAAAATAAAGATAAGGGGGAAATTATTATCGGACAGCAAAGAGCAGTTAGCTCTCATCTTTATCTTTATATAACTCAGAATATGTCTGTTATCCATGTCCACATCAAGAAGATGGCTCCCACACACGTTAAGCTCAACACTGACAAACGATGTAACTGACTTAAATTTACGAAAATAAAATGGGACTACTTCCGAATATAGTGTAGATGTCGAGTGTATTTTCTTGATGTATATATTTATTTTTTATTGATTGTAAGTTTAAAATGTATCGTTTAGCAACGATATAATTGAAAAACAAAACACCGACATGAAACAAAAGAGCCGGATAATTGATTGAGCAATATATTCCGGTTGCCGAAGCAATACAGCCACTAGCGGCTAACGAAGGACAAAGCCGTGCATGATCCCGGCAATTACACTATCTGTCTTCCTTACACAATCGACTATCGATTCCCGGCTCTCACACAATGAGCTACCGCTATTAGCTTCCGGTTTTAACTTTTTTATATTACTTCTTTCTAACAAAAGCCATGTAAATATATAAATATATTTACACCGAAAAATCTGAAGTTAGTAAATCTGTTTGATTGGTTGGACAGAGAAAGCTTAATACAGACTAGTCATTACAGATTTTACTCCGTTTTGGTTTCCTTTAGGAGCTTTAGTCAACATGCAGTATATTTTAACATAAAAGTCAAATTAAAAATTGTCCTTAAACGTTGTACCAGGAAAATACAAAGATAATGTGCGCATTTCAGCAAAACAGTTTACAAACTGTTTATTTTCTGTTATTGCCTATCATAATAACAACATGCTATGTTTGATTAAGATGGTACCCAGCATCTGTCTGGTTTTGATTCATTTTCCTACGTTTCCTTTAAGAGAGGAGATATCTCATCCAGCGCCTTTTTTAGTCTCCTCTTATTTATTCATTTTTATTTCTTACTGAACCTGTATTTCTTCTAGGTACTTGACTGAGTCTATGACCCTAGGTATGTCAGATGGTTATAATATTGTTGAGCGCCTGGCTTTATAGCCATATTTTTAAATTTATAAAAAGGTAAAAGGAAGTAACATACCCAGGTGTATATAACCTAAGTTAAACAAGCTCCATGCAATGCTCAGGGAGATAGGACTGGTCCTTCTCAATAAGCGGACAATACTATTTACAAGGAATCTATTTACACAAATATGTACAGTTAAAATTATTATAGATTAATAAAATAAAGAAACAACGACAATAATAATAACCTAAACAAATTTACACAAATTAAAACTAGGGAATACAATTAAATAAAAACTAGATATATTCATACAATTTACGTGCATAGTAATAGAATCCATAACATCAATATAAAGGCATTAACTTAAGGTACAGCCTAAAGCAGAACATGGCATGCCTCTAAGCTAACTAACTAAAACTGATGTTTTTTTTTTTTTAAGTCAATGTTATTATAGCGTTGCCATGGCAACTAGCAGTGTTGGTCACAAGTCCAATCAAATTAGTAGAATATATTTTAGAAGAGTTTTTACCTGTCAATAATTAAATCTTTTACTTTTGACAGGGCTCGCGTCAAATTTTCCTAAATTTTACAGAAAAGCACAAAAACTGCCCAACGTCTCACCAGATCAGTTTTTTTTTAAACTTTGGTTAAAATTTTTCAATTATACAAAATAATGACACGAGTAATGGTGGATTTTTTTATGATTTTAAAAGAATTTGCAGCACGCTTATGTGACCGACTCTTTCTTCACTGGATTCCGTATTATTTTTGCATTAAAGTCATTCAGCAAAAGGCATAATTGTTATATAAAATATACATTTTTAACTACCTATTGACATACCCACAAGATGTAACTTAAGTCAGTTTTTCTTCAAGACTGCACTTCATGTTGTTGGCCCTGGTATAAGAAGTCGTAAAAACCTTTCTCTACTTCAGGAATTTATTGAGAATTTTTTTTATGTCTTATATTTTTTAGGCATTTCTTTCATTAGTCTTGTAGCTTTACTATAGAGGAGATAGAGTTGCAAAAATGAATAAACGATTAATTGATTTTACAGGCATTGAGGTCAGGCTTAATATGTACAAAATCGCATATGTCAGTAGTCTAGAAGTAATTTATATTTAATACAATGTATTTATTTTGAAGTAGAGGAATGGAATTTTTTTGTTTGAAGAATGATGCGGAGGTGGATTAAGGAATAGATATTTGTATCAAATGTATAAATCTTATACAATCATTATTTCAACTGAAAATTTATTAGACTTTATCAAGTATTTATTACCTCTCGATGGGTACAATTACCATTACTACCATATGGTCGGCATAATGCCAGAGTGAACTAAGCACCAAACTCCATATTTTGAGAAATAGGGTTGTTTTTACTTTTATCGCTTTTGAAGTAAAACATGTTTCAGTTTATCTTTCATATTGTTCAAATATGAAGAAGCATGATTAAAAAAAATAAAAATAATTAATTTGAAAAAAAAAAACATTGGTTCAGCGCTTAGGTCACTATCGTTTTATGGAAATCTCAATTGCCTCAAACAGTTTGTAGAATAAGTAAGCTTAAGTAAGTAATTTTTGCTCTGATCGGTTGAGTGATAGCTGGTTGCAAATTTACTCATATGTTCACCATGATAAGGAAGCTCTATCACCCAAGTTTCAGATATCTCATTCCCTCCAGTTCTAGGTTATTTGAAAAATAATCTTAAAATGTTATAAATCATTCATATTCTCTTCTTTATTGTACATTAAATAAAAACCCCATTGTTGCCATAAACCATGCCAAGCGAAATTCATCGTTATTTTGTCTGTCAAAACTAAAAAAGAAAAAGGATGAAAAAAAAACAACTAAAACTACCTTGCAGTTGAATGGGTAATAACACCATATTTACAGGGTAAACGGTGACCGGAAAAAGGCCTGAAAAGTTTTGGAATGGCCATTAAGAGAAGCCTAAGCTATTGTATCGTGAAGCAAATGGATAAGGATTACATTATACCCTGTGGACCAATGACTCGGAAAAGTAACCAATCGACTTCCAAGCGCTTTTACGCCTAGAAAGCTTTAAATAAGATTTTAAAAGTTTGGCGCCCGAACTCCGAGCAAACGGACTCTAAGAGAAATCGTTATTCTCCGAGAACAAAGTCCCTCAACAGTTTATTCTTGAGCAAGTTCGGGAGGGATGAAAGCGTTCGGACTGTGTGTGGGGTAGAAGTTCAGGGGAATCCCCACCTGAATTTATTTTAGGTCCTGTCCCTTTTCAGTTCCTTAAATTTGCATTTAAAACGGTTCCTTGAAGTCAGCTCGTTGGCTCGAAAAATGAATAAATATAAAAGACTTCTCTTTAAAAAAAAAAAAAGGAATAAGATGCAAAAAAAATTCTATCTATTCCAAGAATGAAGTAATCATTGTTAAAGTAAAACCAACTTTTAGAAAAATTAGATAATAATTATCTACACATTAATTAATTATGTGTATGATCAACAGAGGGCGTCGTTAAAATAGTCCGTTGCACCTAAGAAAAAATTATATCATAGAAAGGTATCTTGATCAAGTAAATGTAAGCATGTGAGTTCGAAACACGCACACAAAAACAGCAAAAAAGTGATCGTCGGCGTCTAAAGGTGTAAATGAGTACACTCTTCCATACTTCCTTTTTGTATTTTCACTCTATCCCTTACTGTGAAGCTAAAAAAGTCTATTTTTTAGACGAAATTTGTAGGTTTATTTCCAGGCAGTTGATGTTAAAGTAGTTAAAAAAAGAATGTATTTTCAACTTTCGCCCAAGTCATACTTAAACTATTAAGTATACGTACAAAAATGTATATTTTTCATGTCATATAATTTTATTAACAGTGTAAGAAGACACCTTTTGCGGCATACCGTAGCTTTATGCAAACTTCGTCTTTTTGATGAAAAAAAATATATCTTTGCTACCACATCAACCTATCAAATTTGAAAATCGATAATTTTCAGGAAAGCCAACAAAAAAAAAAGAAGACATTAAGATGGTGAACCCCAAATCACACCATTTCCAAAAGGAGAAGCTTTTATCGATGTATATATAGTCTGCGTGGATGGCATTAACAATTATCAGTTTCGTATATAATATGGTATATCCCTATTGCATACTAGAGTATCGAATCTAAATAAAATAAAAAGAGGCAGTCAAAGAACCTACAATTAGTAATCAACTATTTTATTCTAGGCTACGTTTTTATCTAAATGGAAGTCATTTTCAGGGCTAAATGAATAAAGAGCGAACAAAAAGAAAATTATAAATAGAGTACCTACAACTGAACAATAATAGGCAGAAATAAACACGAAATATATTGAGAAATATAAAAAGCTAACAAATAACATAAGGTCAAAACATAAATATTGATAGTTAATAAAATGAGACAAAGATAAATTGTGACGGGAGATATCTTATAAGTACAGTGATTGATGAGTTAATAGGAAAGCGGAAAGAAAACAAAAACATTAGGGTTGGGGATTAATTAAGGATAAAAGGGATAAACGTTAAAAAATATTGATGTGCTTACCAAGAGATCAGGCGAGGAAAGTACTTAAAATAAAAGGAAGTTCCAGGGGGGGGGGGAAGGGGATTGAATCAAATTAAGGGTAGGGTTTAATGATTTCTCATGATATAATTTTTAGTTTGGTGACTGCAATTACTTAAGAATTATTTAAAAAACAATGCAAATATTCTTAGCCATGATTATTAATCAAGAATTTTAGTTAGATGTCAAATTCATGATGAGGTACTAATCATCGTTGAGAATCTTTAAGGAAACTCTAGACCATTTTTCACTTCTCAAAAAAGGAAATATGGAAACAATTTATATCGATTTTTTATCCAATGACGACAATCTGTTCACTAGACCTGAAACCGAGTTCACACCCAACCACCTGGTTTCTCGCCTAAATTAACTATTAAACTAGGATTATCCGCTTTATAGAGGCAGAGTCTGCCCCAGTATACCTCGTGACCAACGAAACCAGCAACGAAAATAATCGCCTGTCACACCCATCTGGAAATATTTACAACGCTAACCAGTGCCTTCACATTATTTAAATTAAAAAAATCGATCTAAATGATTCTCATTAGTTTAATTATTTATTTATCATCATTATTATTTCATTTGTATTTTATATGATGGCTCATAATCGTTTAAGAAGCAAAATGAAAACAAGAATATCATTGAGATGAGAGGAGTTAAAATGGAGGTACCAGCCTTTTTGATGGTAGCCGTCCAATATTGCGGATGTTTTCCAATGCTGCCATTTCAATGTCAGAAGTCCCTTTCCCTCTCAACAAATATTTGAAAGGATCATATGCTAAGCAGCCCTTCCTAGGAGTCTTTGAGCCAACTGATAACCAGTTTTACATACACAATTTCTCCGTCTTCTTTTCGAGGTACTTTATATGACCTGTTTATTCCTTGTTTGTGAGTTTCTCTACAGCCACCCAAAGAATTTTTCTGTCTATACATTCCAGTATTTATATCACATTTGTAAATAACAAGATAATCCTGCATATTGGTAATATTCTAATTTGAGTTTATATAACTATATTGGTTTGACACCTCCCAAGGCTAATTAGCCTCTATAAAATATCTATTCTTAACTAAATAATAATTTAAGAAATAAAAACTGCCGACTGAGCGTCTAATAAAAACAGTATTTCCATCCATATATGGACCCTCTGCTGATCATGCAGGTATCGAGGAGCCTATGAGAAAACTTTACTTAGGAAGAGCTAGATGTGGAGAAGCACTTATACACAGAGACAGTTGTTATAAATTAAGAAAGCAGACACGAAGTTTGGCTGAATGGTATAAGGATGAAATATTTTTTTGGTTAAAATACACGAAAGAATCGAAGATTCCACCCGAAAGTTAAAGAGTATTCAATTCTTCCAAAGGACATTATAGTCGTAACCGAATAGCGCCATTTACAGGGGACCATGGTGACGAAGAGTAGTTGCAGCAAACACAAGATGAGGCCTTTTGTCTCGTGTGGTGAAGAAGAAATCCAGCAGGAGAAAGGCATGTTTATTTACCTATAGTTACATATTTAAAAGTTATAAAATCGTCTCGAACAGCTAATAACAACCTTCTCACGTTAATCACAGACTAAGCAAATTTTATTTAGTCCTCTCTATCTATTTATTTTGTTTAGCGAATAAAGACAATTATTGTTTAAAATAATTCACTTATTGTACATCTATAGGTGTTAATTTGTAATATTGTTAGCATTTACTTCTTACCTCAATAGCAAAGTGTGACTTCTAAATACTTTATATTGTGAAGAGCGAAGTCAGTGACTTTTCGACAATGTAATCGAATTAAATGAGGGCAGAGCTTGCAATAGTCTCCCCCCCCCCCCCCATCGATTACCCTTTGTGCCCCTACCTGTCGATAAATCCTTTGATGATGTTTCTTTGTTGTTGCAGGGAAGAAGCAGATGTGCTACTCTGAAGAGTGTGTCAAGTCAGGTAAGTGTAACGAGGCCAAAAAGTCAATATCAAATCTTCAACACAACTAGTATTAGTTACTACAATAGCTACTGTAATCGAAAACTTAAAAATTGATCTTGAATGAAAAAAAAAAAAAAAAAACTGGCGACTCAAAAATTATTAACATGCAAAATCCAACTGAAATTAACATTTTGATATATTCTTAGAAAACAACGAAAAATAAATATTTTTAAATGAAAACTTTAATTAGTTATTTAGCTAGGGGTGGGCAATGATAGTCGTTAATTCGACTACAATATAAAAATATCGATATTTTCACCATCGATACCATAGACTATCGATATCGTTTCTATGATATTTCTTTTTTTTTACTTTTCGAAAATCTGGTGCGGTGCCTCCCTCCTTTCATTGATTACAAAATAGACATAATTTTTATTTTTTTTACTTATAAGGTACCAGAAAAGGAACAAAGACATTTTTACTTATTGACAAGGTAATATAAACATTTTTATTCATTTAACGAGGAAAGCAGTTATGTTATCTTCGTATAATCCTTCACAATCATACCTAACCGGATGTTAATCCATCTTTGAGATATAAGGAATTTTAGTAACAAAGACTACCAAGAAAGAATTTTTGTGCTTCGGTATTCTTTTATTATTAAATAACATTCAATTCTTCTATTTTTATTTAAAAATATAAATATATTAAATACGCTAAACGTTCATTAAAATCAATGCTACAATTATTTATTTTATTTTTATTTGTTTATTTTTTATGTCCTCCCTACCTTACTTTTCAGCAACACGGGTGTGGGCAAGATAAGAACGATAGATAGTGTTTTTATCTTGCCTAAAAAACTTTATTTTGGTTGTCTTCTCGAATTAAAACAAGATCTAGAAGATTTTATAAGGTATCAGATTTTCGAGAAAAAAAGGACTTCTTTATGAAATTCAAACTGTAGTCACTTCAGATAGTTTAGGTAATAGAGATATTTGGAACATTATTAATTCATTTACTAAATACGTAAACTCCATTGGAAAGTCAGTCTGTTTCTAGCTTGCTTGCGAAAACCATGTAGCCCTGAAGATGCCTGAATAGGCGAAAATTTGGCATGAAATCTGCATGATTAAGTGAATTATTGAAACGAGACTTGGAGGCCTTGCATTCTATATCGAAAAAAAGGACTTTTATTTTGAAATTCGAAGTAATACCGTTTTCTCATGTCAGTAAAGGATATTGGCGTACTCAAAAATAATCGAAGTCATCGACCCATATTCGAAGTTTCTTCTGATTGACTTGCATCGAAATCGGATTCGGGTGAGGAAAAATTACAAATAAATGTTCACAAAATTCAACTCCAAATCCATATGCAAAGAATGCAGATGCACATTACAAAAACAAATGAACACCAAATTCATTTTCTGAGGCAAAAACAATTTTAGAATCAATATTATTGTATTCTGTATACTGTGTTCCAAAGAAGCGATAAGTTTTTTCCACCTACGATTGTGTCAGCAAATGTTGATATTTCGGATAATACTCAGATACAAGGGATCGTCAACATGTACTCAGCTCTCAGTAATGTTAAAAAGCATCGAACTTCCAAATTTAATTTCCTCGAGGGAATGTCAAAACAACTATATTAAGCCTTGGTAAATGTTGATCCTGTATACTTAGTGAACAAACCATTGAGAGCAAATACTTGGGTATTTTTGTTTTACTCCCACCAGTTACTTGCGCTAATTCTAGGAGTATTGGATTTGTGACTATTGTGATTTAGGTTAAGTTATTTATAATGCGAACACGTTCTAGATTTGCATATTGATATTCCAGTAATGAATATGGCGTTCGATTTACAAAACCAATCGCACTATTTCGATCAATCGATAACATATTTACAAATGAAAATCATTATGAATTCTGTAATTAATTGAAAATGCTAAGAAAACATTAAATGAACACAGTGACATTAAAAGAAATAAAATAAGAGAAAATAGAAGTGTTTTAAATATATATATATTTCTCGTCAAATACAAGTCTGATCTAACTAAAAAACAAAACTTTTTTATTTTTATTATCTTCTAGCTTAGATATGTTTTGAGAATCGGGGGCACAACCCCGAAACATCAACGAAGTAAAGTTGTAAGAATATAAAGAAAAGAAGATATTAAAAGATAGATAATAAAAAATGCTAATATTTCAATTTTTTTATTTTTTTCCCTTCATTTAATATCTCTAGCCTACTTTATCCTATCGTTAGAAAATTTCTAAAATCCTCACTATCGTAGTTTATAAGCGCTCTTGTACAGAGATATTAGAAAAAGATTGGAGGATAAAAAATAAATAAATAAAAAAATGCGACTTTGGGTTAGACAGCTCTTCTATTGAACGAGCGGTATGTTTTCTTTAAAAATTACTAATGAAATAGAAGAAATGTTACTGATCAACTATTTATGTAACTGGCTGGAATTAAACGAAAAGTACTTAAAAAAAATTATGGAATCTATGAAGCACACTTCAGAGCATTACTAAACTGTTTCGGACAGCACTATCTTTTCACATCGGACACGACACCATTTGGCTTTAGCTTGATGTTCTTTGTGAGCGAAGGAATCTTAAATAAGTTATTGCAGTTTAAATATACAAGAAGACTTTCATAAAGAAAAAAAAATTATCAAGATTATTAAATATTAAATCATGAAGAAAGTAACGAGAAATTCAAATATCAACCTCCCAAATGAAAAAATGTAATCCCACAGACCAAGAAGAGGTTATTCCACTATGAAACGAGAAAACTCGGGGTCAGCCACAACTTAAATTAATTTTATCTTTTATTTCATGAAATTTATCAGAGTAAAAATACTTCAAAGCTTGTAGCTAGATGAGATCCAATGAATACCTTCCCTAAATAAATTAAAACTTTCTGGAATTTCTTCCAGTAAGATAAAAGTGAAATGATATATGGATTCTACATTAAGTTGACTAGAGGGTGATAAAAAAAAATCAGAAATTATGCTTCTTTTTTTGGTGACGTGTATTTATCATTTTTTACTTTCACTTACCTATATATGAAATATATAGTAGGTGGAAGTATTGCGATCGTGAAAAATTTCGACTTCCGGTTTTCAACGGAAATACACGTTTTGGGGTCCCCTGAGTCAAAATAACCAAGTCCCGCGAAATGGTCTGTGTGTGTGTGTGTGTGTGTGTGTGTGTGTG
This sequence comes from Aelia acuminata, assembly GCA_911387785.2. NCBI lineage: Eukaryota > Metazoa > Arthropoda > Insecta > Hemiptera > Pentatomidae > Aelia > Aelia acuminata. The sequence continues at coordinate 49,138,479 of OU426978.1, read as the reverse complement.
TGTGTGTGTGTGAACAGACTAGCTCAAAAACTATAAACCGTGGGAACCTGAAATTGGGTATTTAGTGTAGGTATATGCCCGCGATGTGACAGCAAAAATTTCATCAAAATTGCTCAAAGGGAGGGGGTACTTTATTTAATAACTTTTTACGTTTTTTTCGATTTTCTCAAAAACGGCTCTAACGATTTTGATTAAACTGAGTATTTGATCTATTTATATGCCTGAGATATGACTGTAAAAATTTCATCAAAATTGATCAACCGGAGGGGGGACTTTGCTTAATAAATTTTGTATCATTTTCATATGTTTTTTTTATTTACTCAAAAACGGTTTTAACGATTTTGATCAAACTTGGTATTTGATGTATTTATATGCCAAAGATGTGATAACCAACATTTCATCACAATTGATCAACCGGAGGGGGGACTTTACTTAATAAATTTTGTATCATTTTAACGTGTTTTTTTTATTTACTCAAAACCGGTTTTAACGATTTTGATCAAACTTGGTATTTGATGTATTTATATGCCCGAGATATGACTGTAAAAATTTCATCAAAATTGATCTACGGGAGGGGGGACTTTACTTAATAAATTTTGTATCATTTTCACGGGTTTTTTTTATTTACTCAAAAACGGCTTTAACGAATAACAAAAATATGATATGAATGTAGAAAAATGTGTGTCTTATGGAAATGATGTTTAGCAAAACACGTCAATTTCTAATCTAAGTAAGTTGGTAAGTGAAAGTTGTGTGTTGCGCGCACGCACCAGATTTTTTTTATTTATAAATATTTAAATAAATTTAAATTACGTGTAATCGTCTTGAATTCAATTGCTTAAGATAAATATTCTTTTTTACTTTCACTTACCTATAAATGAGGCGTAGAATTCCAAAACCAGCCAAGTCCAATTTCCAGATTTTTATTTTTATTTTTTTTTAAATAGTTTTTCTATATCTGGCTGGATTTGGAACAGGCCTTATTTTTGTAGGGCCGTTTTCAATATGATTTAACCTATTTTGAAAGAAATCCTTCCACCTAATGATAATCTAAATAACTAAAAATAAAAAATAAAAAGTAAAAATAACTAACTAAAAAATAAAAGATAACTAAAAAATAAAAATTTGTAAATGGACTTGGCTGGTTTTGGAATTCTACGCCTCATATGAAATATAAAATAAGGGAAAATATTGCGATCGTGAAAAATTTCGACTTCAACAACGGAAATACACGTTTTGGTGTCCCCTGAGTCCAAATAACCAAGTCCCGCAAAATAGTCTGTGTGTGTGAAATGACTAGCTCAAAAACTAAAACCGTACGAACCTGAAATTGGATTGGTATATGCCCGCCACAGCAAAAATTTCATCAAAATTGGTCATACGGAGGGGGCACTTTCTTTAGTAAATGTTTACGTTTTTTTCGATTTTCTCAAAAAACAGCTCTAACGATTTTGATAAAACTATGTTTATGCTCACGATATGACAGTAAAAATTTGATCTAACCGAGGGGGCACTTAATTTCATAACTATTTTCCCATTATTACTTTTTTTTCGATTTTCTGTAATTCGATAGCTGTAATGATTTTCATTAAACTCGTCATGTTTAATGAGAATCAAGTTTTCTTTAATATCAAGCAAGCTTTATTATTATTAAAATTATTAAAGCATTTTTATTATAATGTTCTGAGGGGGCTTAAATGGGAAAGGGGCCTTTTTTGTTTTCCTATAAATTACCTTTGATTTTTATTTATATGGAGAAATTACCTGTCTCTCGTTTCGCCTCAAAATAAGAAATAGCTAAAGATGAAATATGAAAAAAATCAAGTAGATATATACTGGAGAAAAAAAGAAAAATATTCTGTCAACTCATAAAACACCTTGAGCCCACGCATGCGCAGTGCGCCTTTAATGACACGATGTTTATAATTTAAGATGTTCTGTTCAGTTAACGGAAATTATTTATTTCGCGGTAACTAAATGAAGTTTTCAATAACTTCAATAGATAATTATAAAATCAGATGACTTGGAGTATTATGCTTGCATTGCCGAATTATCACAAGTAAAAAACTTTTATTTAATAATAAAAAAAAAATAGTGTACTTTAAGGAGCAAATACAAACAAAAATAAATGAGAAATGGCATTTAACAAAACACGTCAATTTCTAATCAAAGTAAGTTGGTAAGCGAAAGTTGAGTGTTGCGCGCATCGCACCAGATATTTTTAATTACTGAGTGTCTGCTTGTTGTTGCTGAAACTTAGAATATGAATTTCATTATGTTTATACGTAGGCGTTATTTTTTTTCAAATTTCTCTGCCATTGAAAAAAAATCTAAAATCTTGTATTCTTAATTTTTGTAAAGTACCATAATTTATGTTTTGTTTTTTTAGAAAAAAATATATAATATTTCACCAGATGGTGACTAAAGATATGCTAAATTTCAAAGTGGAGAACCAAAGAAAAACGACGGCCGTGAAAGGCGATAGTACAAGAATAAAAGAAGACATTAGATGAAATTAAAATAAATCAATGAAAAATGGATAAAAGGCGTTTATGCGCTGATAACAGCGATCATATTTAAAAAAAATAATAATTAAGAAGTGTACAACAGTATCCATTTTTTTTTATTAACATATTTTATTGTTGCTCCTACCTAAGCCAAAAGGTAGAAAACTCTGCACAAGGTAGAAAACAAGAAAACTCTGACTTCACTCTTGCTCTGCGGTTTATAGAGTAGTGCCGTAAGAACGAATATATTCCAGCATTTTTGAAATCATATTATTTTTTCTTCAGCTGGTATGCTCCTGGCCAACATGGACCTGAGGGTGGACCCCTGCCAGGACTTCTACAGCTACACCTGCGGCCGATGGGCGGACAACCACGAAGTAGAGGATTCGACGTACTCCTGGTTCTCCGACAGGAGCAAGTACCTCCACGCCAAAGTTGCAAGTAAGTCTATCTCATGATAATTACAAAACTATTTATCAGGGACACCTACTGAGCAGTATTTATTTTTCACCTTAAGCAATCAAACTAAAGCTACTTCAAGTAAGCTGTATAAATCACGCCAAATTTATTATAGGAGTCCTCAAGAAAATGCAAGAAAAAAAGATTTTTTTGTCTATTGTATCATATTTTGTTCGTTTTAACGCCTTACTATATTAAAAATAAGTCAATAGATTAAGTGATTTCATAGTTATCAATTTTCTACTAACCCTTACCCCCGTAGGCCTTCATTCCCAATGGTGTATGTTAAGTATTATCATGAAAAATTATAACACAGTTTATTTTATTATTATATTTTTTTTAAGTACATATTGATTTTTTTTTATTGGTAAGTTCTTTAGGATAACAGACTATGTTCTGATCTTCATGATGAATCCTAAACGGCATAAATTTAATTAATATACATATACCATATTTCCTCATTTTTTTCAAAAAATATCCTTTGAAAGTGAAGGATAGAAAAATAAATGTTTAAGGTTGCAATGTACAGAAGAGCAAAGTATTAGCCGAGGGTTAAAAAAAAATAAATAAATAAAACGTACTATTTCCACGGCTTGTATAACTATACGATTATTACTTTAATTTACTTTTATATGAAATATAAAGAGAAGGTACTGGGATTGTGAAAAATTTCGACTCCGATTTTGTCCATATTAAGCACTGTATAGATTTGAGATTTCACACTCAAAATATAAGATTTGAAAAATGCAGGAAATATGCATAAATTACAGTTTCCTAAAATCTTACAAAAGGATTAAAAATTATCATTCATTTAAGTCAAGAAGGTTTAGAAACATCTTACTCAGCGAAATAACCTTCTAGTTGTAAACTAAACTTGAAGGAGAATAATTTGACACGGTCCAGCCTTTTCGATGTTCCCTCTTTTTTCCTTAACTGGAAATAAATCGAACAGTCCATTCCGTCGGAACATCTGGAGATCAAAATGAAAAGAGGTCGCTACACAACTAACTTTAAATAAAAAAGTAATCAAATAATTAAAATATTTTACAAATTAAAAAAATTTTGGCGAAAAAATTGAGTGAAAAAAAAACTCAAAGCAAATTTCATACAATGGATACTGTATAAATCTATAATCATAACTATGAACTATATCTATCTTCCATACGCTGGATTTGAAAACTATTAATAAAGCTTTACATTAACTGTTCTTAATTCTAAATTATTTTATAGTTGTATATTTATTCCCGTTATTAATTAATCCATATGACTGAACTTAGATCCGTCATGAATAAAAACTTATACTTTCTGAAGTTGTAAATAACGATTTACATTAGCTTTAAACGAATAATTTGATTAAAATAAAAGATGAAAGGAAGAAATAACTTCTATAAAATAAATCATACTTTTGCATAACATTGGTTTAAAAGTATCGTGTGTGCGTTTTCAAGCACATTATAAATCACTGCTCCGAACTTTTAAACTTCAGTAACACAAATTCACAGGAGTGGAGAACATTAAGTCACAAAGCACCGAAACAACTTGAACAGTTATTCCACAAATAATGCAGGGGCCCTGCGATGCTGCCAAACTGGAACTTTGCCAGCTCCTTCCGTCATTCGTTAGACTTACACTAGCTACAGTTGCCGAAAATTAAAGCTATAATTATTGTAATATATATATGGAGAGAGAGAGAAAGAGAGTGATAGAGAAAGAGTAATTTCGTGAGGATATAGGACTTAGGACTTAGGAAAAGGAAAATTAAACAAGCTTTATTGTTTACTTGGCAACATTTCGTCTATTTTTAGGCATCATGATTGCTAAAATGGAAGACAACAAACACAATGAATAAATACCTACACCATGGAATGAATCAGTTAAAATAATTGCTATAATAAAATGTTTTGATAAATACCTACTACTGATAATACTAGCAAAATATTTTAAATCGCTATATTCCATTATGTAAGTTTTCTTTTATTTGTTTACTTTATTTCATTTTAGCCCTCATCATGATTATAAAATAGACAAAACGTTGGCAAGTAAAAACTAAACCTTGTTAATTTTCAAGACCTCAATCCTCACAAAATTACTCATTATGATCTAATCTGGTCACGACATCTCATTGAATAAGTAAGTATACGTACACTTATGTGCAATAATTTTTTTATATAAACTCTACCTATAGGACATATATAACTTGTTTTTAACAAGAATATTCTCAAACTCTTTTCTTATCAGATGTCCATTCTTTTATAAAAGAAATTTAGTTTGAGTTGTTTAAAGAAAGTCAGATTATACGTAAATTGTCGTCCAATATGTCAAATGTGTAAGTTTAAATTATTTAAGTAGAATATTTTTTATTACTTCTGGTAATACATCTAGTAATAATATTCGATGAAAGAAGACGGAGATATCGAATACTGTATTCTATAAATTAAAAAAAATATAATAATACTCTATGAACTTTCAGTGACGCAGAGATCAAAATAAAGAAATAAACAAAAAGTTTATTATAAGGCAATATTCGTGCCATAAAAAAAAATAATAATAATAAAAAAAGTAACTTAATAAAATTAAATTGAAGTTCTTTAGCGAAGCTGATGCAATTCTACTTTTCAGGTTTAGCCGATTTTTAAATTCCTTGAAACAATTAATATTACTATGGAGGATTATTGCAGCTCTTTTAAATACTTACTAAGAAAAAATTTGAATTTTGAAGTAAAATATCTGTAATGTAAAAGTAAATCTGAAATGATTTTTTTTTTTTTTTTTTTTTTTTTTGGGTTCCAGTTTACTTCAAGAAGTTCTTTCGTAGAATCCGTCGACAAATTACGTTCTTTTTCCTTTGAGACATTTGACCGGATTTAACTCGTAACCCTGGTAAAGGACTCTTTGAAAGAGCCACTATCAGTCAGACCAACTTAAATTTTTTCTTCTTTTTCCCTTTCCATCACCCACCTACCCTTGGTCAGATAAAAAGCTAAGTCGAGATGAAATAGGATTTTCGTAGGCGTATGTAAGAAAAAGAACTTTCAGTATCGCAGGTATTATATATATATATATATATATATATATATATATATATATATATATATATATATATATATATATATATATATATATCACAATTTATTTATATATGTATTATAAATACACATATATCTATGAGAGTGTGTGGTTTAAAGCTAAAACATATTATTAACGCTACTGAATTGAACTGAACGCTGAACGCTACTGGAAAATTACCACCGAGATACAAATATTGATATTGCCAATTGTTTAAATGATACAATATATACAGTCCATTCCATTCATTTCATATACAGTCCGATCCCCGAATTGAGATAATTAATGTAAACGAAACCATTTTCAATTTGAAGGGGGCACTTCAGAAAGCCTCCACTTCCAACTCCGGTTCAGTGTTAATAATGAAATCAAAACATTTGTTCGGACATAAAAAATAAAATAAAATAAAAATGAATAAAAAATACCTCATACCGTGCTAATATTAAGAATCTAATACGCTAAAGTTTTTTTTTTTTTTTTAAATTGATAGTGTTTATATTAACACTGTTGTTTATTTGTTTGTTTAATGTCACTTTATGCCACAAAGGCTAATCGGACGATGCTACAGCGGGAGTCCTAAATTTTGCCTATCCAGATATGATTAGGATAGGGATCTTTAACGAGTGCTTTTAACGTAATATACGTATACATAATATACGAATACGTAACGACAGGCTCAGGACCTTCATTTTACGTCCTATCCGAGGGACGGCATAGACAAAGATTTTTTACTCCCATTAAAAAATCCTAGGGCCACCTAGGGACGCGAACCCGCGACCATTAATATTGTAAGTTTTTTATGCTAATCACTACACCACAGGTGACCGTATTAACACTGTTGTATTCTGCGACTTAGCTGTTAGTTTACATCATATACATTTTACTTTGATTTCTTCTCTTTAGCTAATGGTAGCAGTTGCACCTTTTGCAACAAGCCTTCAATGTTCAATCTTTTAAAGAACCACCTTTTTAATGGAGCAATGTCTAATCTCTTCTGTAGTCCATGTACATTTTGGAATAGTAAGGAGCGTTCTTAATAACGACGAAATAATTATCTTCAAGCGTCAGGAAGGCCCAAGCAAACCTCCAAGGGATAATACACAGTTTTCTACTAATCTTGCAGAGCTTCCGCAGTGTTCAGAAAGCTGCAGGGACCTACCTCTTTTCTACCAGTACCGCCAAAGGATAAAGAAAAAAAATGATAATAATTCGCCAAAATATCCGCAGTATATTAGGCAATTAATCGAAGCAAGGAGTTACGTTCAACAGACTTAACAATGAGCTTTAAAACGTCAAATCCAGAAATAAAATGCATTTTGTAATAGATTTAATATGCATTCGGCCACAAACTGCCATACAACCTGTAATAACTTTTGGCTGTATCGTCATGCGAATGGTCTCATTTTATTTAGAAACATACAAACTATTGAAAACAATATACTACTGACCTCCATGAAGCGAAATTTATTTGCACCCCCGATCGCAACCCCCTCTAAACGGAGAGGCTCTAGAGATCTGAATTCTTATAAATAATAGTAAGTTGTGATTAACATTTCATGTATGAGCAATTTTTTTATCTGTGTTAAATCCTACTCTACTCCATTTATAAATTATTTTCCTTTCTTAAATGATATAATTTTATCTGGTTAGATCTCACTTAATTATACTGTATTAACCCTTCATCAATACCTCCGAATCTTTAGAAAATAAAATATTCTAAAATTTGTCAACAGATCTGTATTTCAAGATTGTTCATTGATATTCACAAAACAATAAAGAAAATGAATATGGTAGGAATTGAAGAGGAATTCCCGCTTCTGCTCTCATTCCAAAGATCAAACCTCTCGTAGACAACAGAATACTCTTAAATGTTCTACCTCTCTTCCTCGATGTAAATGACTATCAGAGATATTGATTGCATAACCCCAATAAAAGAGCCCCCAGTTTTATCTCAATCTTATCACTCTAATGTCTGCCTTACGAGTAAGATTATCGTAGGTTTAAACACTCTTGCTAATAAATATTGTATTTTTTTTTTATTTAAGCGCATATGGACTATTTAGTTTTCATGAAATTTTGACAGAATCTAACATTCTCAGTTTTGTAACCTAATTTACATTCTTCATTGAAATACAGCTTATAAACACTTCATAAGTATAATATACTTTAAACCTTCTCGTGAAAGTTATTTCCATTAAATAAAAACAATGCCCTGAAGATAACAAATATCTTCATGGTTATATCATTTTTAAAGCTTTCTAGGACCCAATTATTTACAGTAATGTCCAGACTACATTTAAATTGTTTTGTTTATTCCGATACTCCCCCCTTCCACCTATAAATTTAAAAACAAAACCTGGAGTGTGCTGGAGTAACTTCAATGCTTAATATAGTGTGAACTTTTTTATTAAGATAGATCAGCCTATGAATTCTTGACTAAATTTCAGGCTAAAATCATTGAGTTCATTGAACATAAGGTCATTGCGTTACAAATAAATTCTTGACATTTCTTGGCAATTGAAAATTTAATCTTAAATTGCTTCAAAAAGGATTTGATGCTGATGCCATTGTTTATTAAATTGCTTCTGTATAATCAATAACTCCTGAATATAAAAAGCTAACATTATATCGTAAACCTTAATCGTTAACAAACATATCGAAGCACAGTGATGCAAGATCCCAAAAAGCTGGTCAAAATATGAAGACGTTATTCAAATTGTATGAAACTTATTATACAAGGGTTTTTGAGGTCGCTGATTACGAATCCAAAGTCAAAATTTAAAAAAAAAAACTAATGGCAAACATATATTCTTGAAAATAATTGGAGAATAACAGCAATTTTAAATTACAATTGATATAAACATTTTTGTTTCAGCTATTATAAAACATATAAAACATAATTTTTAAATAGAAAAAATAAAATTTTTATAAATGTTAATTTAAAAACAATTTTTTTTTTTTTTTTTTTATTCTCTTGTAACCCTTTTAATGACATTGTGAGTGACATTTTCCTTAAATTTTAATTCAACAACCAGACTTTACGTTATTTTAAAAAAAGATTTGAAAAAGTTAAGATAATTAAAATACAATAATTAACTTAAATAAAAAAAAATAAAATACAATAATTAAGATAAATAAAAAAAATAAAATACAATAATTCAGATAAGTAAAAAATTAAATTAAGATAACTTTTTTAAAAATAAATATTTTAAATTTACATATAAAAAAGGGTTTATCTTGACATGAATTTTGTTAATTTCAAATTAGTTTACCAGTTTTTTAAAAAATGAAAAATGTAAGCGTCTTATTTTTAACATACTTTAAAACGTGTTTGTATTTTTTTTTTTACAAAAACTTACGGTAAAGCCGTAATGGCAGCTGGTTTTATTTTATTTGTTAAACAATGGTATAAACTACAATTTAAACTAAAATTTGTTACAGAACTCTGCAGAACTCATAACTTTTTCCTTAATGTTCTAAAACGTTCGCATGTAATTTTTCATTTTTTTCCACTCTAAATATTGTTAAAGTATTAATTTATGTATTATTATTATTGTTTGGGTATTATAAAAAAAGGGGACATTTGAAATATCAGTCTATCCAACCTTATAGTTTGAATTTCCTAAAAAGAAACTTTACTTTTTGACTTTTGGCCAGCTTTTCAGGGTTTTGCATCACTGTGCGACGGTTGGCAAGAATCGTGACACAAGGAAAATTGTGAAAATTAAAACTTATCAAACGAATGATTTTAATTAATTAGTATTGCTAAAATATTAATGACATTTTCCTTGTTATATTCAGAAATCGAGGGAAACTAAAATTTTTTTAACGTTAGTTGTGTCAAGATTCTTTGCGATCAGCGGTAAGTTTTTTCAAAATTAGGTACGTCATAGTATCCAGATAATAGATTCAAAATTATCGTTAGAAACTGAATATCTTTGGGATTGAATAATCTTTTCAACAATAACTCATAAATTAGAATATTTGTGAGTATATAAATAGAATTTACTAGAAAAAATACCATTACCGTCAGGAGAAAACAAACAGTTTTAGAAATAAATTAAAAGAAAATTTATTTATTCCAAAGAGGAAAATGTAATGAAACTTTAGCGCATCCCAACGTTTACAAATCCAACCTCCAGCTGGAAATGAAAACGGGAGATTAAAGCCTTTCCACGAATTTTCTGGGATTTCATCGGGACACCCGCAACGAAATAAAAAACCTTGGGGTAGGGAGCGGGCTAAAATGTTTCTCACCTGGGTGGGTAGGCCAGCACCCTTTTTTCCCAATTAAACCTACCCTATATACAATACATAGATACCTCCTTTGTTTAAGCAATAAGAAAAGTAGGTACAGCAATTATAATTATATTCTTTTTTTTTTATTGTAATTTCAATCGATTTGTTTCACATAAATGTATAAATCATACTAATTGACACCATCGTAAATTTTATTTGGCTATTTATTTATTTCATTGTTAAATAAACCCATCTTCAGTCTCAAAAATTGCATTTATTGTCTCGGACATTTTGTCCATTAAATACACAGTGCATTAAAAAATAATCTAACAGGATAACAAATAAGATCATTTTTTTATATTAAATCCTAATTACTTACGATATATTAATTCTAAATAAATATGATAGATATAAAAAATATATTCCAAACAGATAGCCAAGCAAAGTTATAAAATTATAAAACCTCTAAGACCAAAACTAAATAAATACCAATTTAATGGTAGGATTACTCACCAAACTTTTCTGAATTTAATTAATATAAAAGTTCTTTTTGCGTTTCCATTTAGAAAGTTGTCATTAAATAACTTTGTTTATTAACTTAATAAAAACTTACAACTTAATAATATTAAGTAGAAAACTTCAGTCCATTATTAACAAATGTGGCATGCTGATTAGTCAAGTTGCAACGCTAAGAATTGTAGCATCTCTTAATACTACTATTGTTATTATATATTATTTATTATTGCATAACAATGCTTATTCACTATTTATGAATCTTTTATGTATCTTAAGTTCTATTTCTTTCCTTTTTATATAATTAGATTCAATAACATTTGTTCTTAATTTATTTATTTCCTCCAGTAAAATGTTTGCAATTTTGAAGTTAATTTTATGTTCAATATTTTTGTAATGCATCGATAAAGCAGTATTGGTCTTTGGGGACTCCTTGAGATTTCTTTTAACCGACTTCGAAAGAGTGGGTTACTCAATTCGATACGATTGTGGCTTTTTTTTTTTTTTTATGTATGTTCACCGATTACTCCGAGATGGTTGGACCAATCGGAACGAAACCTCTTACATCTTTTAGAGTATTTTCCCAAGTGGTCTCATTAAAACCTTTTTGGGTTCTCACTTTATTTACGAAGTAATCGGGGAAAAAAACCATGAAAATAATTATTTAATTATCGCTCAAAATGTTACTTATTGGAAAAATTTGGTGCGATGCGTGCAACACACAACTTTCACTTACCAACTTACTTTGATTAGAAATTGACGTGTTTTATTAAATGCCATTTCTCAAAGTCACACAATTTTCCACATTCCTTTCCTTATTTTTTTTTTTTTTGTATTTCTTCTTTAAAGTACACCAATTTTTTTTTTATTAAATAAAAGTTTTTACTTGTGGTAATTCGGCAATGCAAGCATAATACTCCAAGTTGTCTGATTTTTTAATTCTCTATGTAATTTTTGAAAACTTCATATAGTTCCATGAAACAATAATTTCAATTAAATGAAACGAACATCTTTAATTATAAAGCAATAGACGGAATGTTTTTATTTTTTTCTCCTGTATATGTTTACCTAATGTTTTTCCTATTTCACATTTAGCCATTACTTATTTTTAAGCGAAACGAGGGATAGATAATTTCTCCATATGAACAAAAACAAAGGTACTTTATATGAAAACAAAAAAGGCCCCTTCCCCATTTATGCCCCCTCAGACCATTTTAATAATGATAAAGCTTAACTGATATTAAAGAATACTTGATTCTCATTATACATGACTAGTTTAATCAAAATCGTTAAAGCTATTTTTAAGAAACTAGAAAAAAACATAAAAATTTATTAAATAAAGTACCGCCGGACCTACACCGATATTGTGAATAACCTCTTTCTATTGGGTCATTATCTGAAGATGCGTAGATTTCACTTGCTAAAATTTCATTATTGAAATGTTATAATTTCGGGCCGAAAAAATTCATACGTACTCAGTGGTATGTCACCTTCACTTTTTAAATAGTAGCCAGACAGGAGAACCTTTAATTGTTAATTTATGTGAATACTGTCTTTCTATTTCGCTTTAGAATATTTTGTCTGACCAAGATCGAACCGGGATCGTGTGAATAGGGTCTTGGGGATCTACATTGCGGTTCATATAATCTAAAAGCCGTTCTTTTTTAATATTTTTTTTGTACTTCATATTTAGTCTACTAAGAAATTTTGAGAAAGAAAAACTAAGTAAAGAGATGTACCCAACACAATCAATTAAACGAGGCAGAGTGAACAATTGTTTTAGGTGTGGGTCTGTGTGCGTGTGAGGGTCTTAAAGTATTAATTGCATAAGAGATAACAAAAAGATTTGGTTTTCATTTTACTTACTGTTTTTCACACTGCGTTTAATTTTATTTCTAAAAAATATAGATAATAGATAATAATAAATTTATTATATAAGCTTATGAGCTTTATGATATAAGATATAGGCTTTTAATACAGCTTATTCCGGATAAATAAAATAAAAAAGAAAAAAAAAAACCAGCGATTATAAAAACATAAAATTCCTTACCAAAAAGTTAGTGGAAGAAAAAACCAAAATAATAATAAAAGTTTATTCACACAATTATGTAAGATGTAAATACACTTTTCTAGTGGCTGAATCTCGTATAAGAATTTTTTTTTACAATATTTCAGATATTGCTTAAAATATTGCAACACTATTGTGGGGTCACCTGTGGTGTAGTGGTTAGCATGGCAACCTACAATACTCAAGGTCGCAGGTTTGCGCCCAGCGGTGGCCCTAGGATTTTTTAATGGGAGTAAAAATTCCTTAGCCATGCCGTCCCTCGGATAGGACGTAAAATGGAGGTCCCGAGCCTGTACAATGTCAGGTACTCGTTAAAAGATCCCTATCCTAATTATACCTGGATAGGCAAAATTTAGGGCTCCCACCGTAGCATCGTCCGATTAGCCTTAGTGGCATAAAGTGACGTTAAACAAAACAAACAAACAAGCAACACTACTGTGCATATAAATACATTCCATTAGACGAAAATAATAATTCACTATGTCAGACAAACAAACAAATATTAAGAATGTTACAAAAAGTAACTACTTGTAACGATACAGCAACACAAAAGTAACCATATGATTCCTTCTTCAGAGCAAGATTAAGCCTTCAGTCCATTGCTCCTTATATTTATATTATTCCGAATTCGAACATTCTTGTTCTCGAAAAGCGTACAAGATTGGCGTACAATCAAGAACATGTACTAGAACAGTTAGCTAACTCTTCCAACAAACAGTCTATAACTCTTTTCAATCTATTGGTTTTTGTTTTACGTTACAATACAATTCAAGGATTTATGAAAAGATGATGCTATGAAAATTTTTATTAATTTTATTGCCAATCAGCATTACATACATGAAAACCCATGTTAAATTCAAAAGTTGAATGAAGATACTTTTTTCAAGGTACGCCAATGAAGTTATTATTCAGAGAATATGCCAACAGTAAAATGCCTGTAATAAAACCTGATCAAAAATAAACGTTATTTATACATGTTACAAGTTTCAACAACTCTGTATACAATGTTATGTTATATGTTAATACAATGTTAATCTCTGTATACATGTTACAAACCCTAAACAAATCTGTGAGCAACTATTTATAGATTAAATAATTTATGTAACATACATATTTTTACAATTAAGTAAATATATTGCAACACTTTAGTGGGTTAACAAATATTTATTAAACGAAAGTATAGGGGAAAGTGCCCTATTATGGGATGGTTGCCTAATATGGGATATGTGGTTTCTGAGTTTGAACAGCAACCCCGCTTTTATTCTATAGAATTGAAGATCAATTTCCCATTGGCTCATAAACTCACATTGTTATACATTCTCATCCTGTTGGATTATTTTCATTGAAGTGTTGTTTTGTGGTTCAAAACCTTTTTTCGGGATTATTTTGATCTGATATTTTAGGCCTCAAGGTAAGTCGAATTCCCTTAATCATTCTTTTATCTTAAACGTTGGATAATTCATTACAATATTTGCTAATTGTTTTTTTTTTTTATTACATACTGAAGCACAATAACCTCAAAAAAAAAAAAAAAAAAAAAAAGAAGCCACATATTTTCTATGTAATTTGTAAAAATATCTGTCACATAAAGGTCTTATCATATTTTGATTATTTGACAGTTATAATAAAAACATGTTATTTTTTTTTTTTTTGTAGCATAATTAACATGTATTTATTGACGGGGTTTCCCGGCCAAGGGAGAAGGTGGGGGATTAATATCGTGTAATATTATTAAATATCCCTTGGCTCCGGGTTTTGAACTTGCTACCTTTGGGTTTCCGATCATACGTTGCCAAAAGGGCATTTACAACATATATTTTTGTGAACATCGTCTGTATAATAAACAAATTTTGCTTTATATATATCATTTTATATCATGGTCTCTAAAACGGGATATGTATCCCATATTAGGACACCTCCCTATCCCATATTAAGAGCCTATTTTCAAAAAGTACAAATTTGACTTATCTCACATTAACGGTGATTACAAATTTCAAAAAGGAGATATGGTATGTTTTTCATTGTTGATGTGGTCTACTACTACTGCTAAATGTATAGCAACATTTTTTGAATCGTCTAAGCAATTTAGGGCTAAACAGTTAAGTATTAAAAAAAAGTATCCCATAAGGGCACTTTCCCCTACAATTATCTATGCCACACGAATTATAACAAACTAATGATTCGAGCAGGTTTCAAAAATTATAACTTTATAGCACACAAATCATATGGCTTGAGCTTCACAGTCAAGACGAAGGACTAAGACTGTCCAGTCAATCGCTCCTTATACATAGCTGTAAGGAGGGTCTAGAACGTTGTAGAATCTCTTGGAAGCTGGTGGAACGGCGAAGATGGAGCTCGAACAATCTAGATCCAAACAGTTCGCTCTAACCGCTGATTTGTTCCAATAAACGATCTGGGATTTTAAACCATATGTTTTTTTAATGTAATGATTTAACGTTACAATATTTACCTTGCAAAAAACATTCGAATAAAATGTAAACAGTAAACGGGAACACATCGCTCACTCATTTCAACGATGTCATATCTCAAAAAAAACAAAAAAAAAAACAGTGATTTTTCTGAAGAGTGAATCTAAAGTTTGAAAGATGAATACAAATTTTTCAGATTAGACAATAACTCTTTTTTTCCCTCAAGCAGAAAAAAAAAATTAAATTTTAAACGGTTAGTTCTTATTTATGACAATCTTTAAAAATTCAAAGATGTCTCGTGGATCGAGTCAAAACTTTAACAATCTTGCAACATTATACAGCACTTTCTGCGCATTTAAAGATAGCATAACTAAAAATAGTCGATTTTTGAGATATGACGAGTTTAAATTAGTGAGCTGTGTGTTTTACTCATTTTTCCCAAAAAAGGTAAAAACGCCGAGTTCTGATCATCGGTTTCGGCAAAACGAATTAATTGACCTATTTAAAAATTTTAAGTAACTCATTCTATGTTAAAATTCATGCTCTTATATCTTAATCAGAATGAAATTTTCTGCAAAGGAAAGTTTCTTGTTTTATAAGCAAAAACAAAATCCAAAAATGCCAATATGTATTTTATTTGTAAAAATATTGATCTAACTGTCAGACTCTAATTGAGATTACGTCAATTTTCTCACGGGCTATTGGCCAAAAATATGATTGATACGATCGCTATAATGTCTTTGTGTGCGTATAGAGCCTGGATTTTTTGATAAGAATTAATAATAAAATTAAATAATCACTGACTCACCAAAGTATTAATACATGAAGTACTTTATATATAACATAGAAAAGTAAAAGTAAAATGCTTTCCATTTCCTAATCCTAAGTAGAAACGGAAAGTTGAAATCGCTAAATTATCCTTAAATCCTTCCTTAGGATCAGATTTATCTTTCCCCTCCTTCAGATGGGATTCCTCCTATATAATCTTGGCTCTGTTCTGGTGTCTTCAGTATGATAGGCATCAGGCTGAGAGAATATTAAACATGGTGAGTATATGTCGTTTTTGTTTTAAGTGGAATGTTGCTGTGAGTCACAAACTGATTCTTTACCATGAAATTGCTATAGCTGATAATTATCTGACATTAATTAGTAGTTTAGGGAAATATAAATATATAAATTAATTAAAACTGAAAAATTAATATATTAATCAAATAATTTTTAAATAAGTTTTATCTGAATAGAAAAGATTAGTTCGAACCCCAGCCATGGCCAATATTTTCTCGTCGGTTAAATTACGATTATTAAATTAATTGATACTTTGAAATATAATCTCTATATGATTTTATAATATATTATTATAATAAAGATAATATTCGTAAGTAGTAGATTATGCCACACAGTAGATTATTATGAAGGTAATGCCGCAAGCCTTCCTGATGTCTCGGAAATAATTGGATGGTAATTAATATGTAGTCCTAATTGAACTTCAGCGGAGCACGCCCGAGCCACCAT
This sequence comes from Aelia acuminata, assembly GCA_911387785.2. NCBI lineage: Eukaryota > Metazoa > Arthropoda > Insecta > Hemiptera > Pentatomidae > Aelia > Aelia acuminata. Next base: position 49,121,686 of record OU426978.1, on the reverse strand, counting down.
AAAATAAAAGCAGTTCGGAAAACCAGTAAAGTTGATTGGATATAATATTTTACAATATCACACATATATAATTTTAATTAACGAACAGATATCTGATCTTATTCTCCTGTAATCTACGGGCAATAATTGAGATAACAATAAGCCAAATACTACGTGTAGGCTATGTAAATGGAGACTATAGATAATTTTCGGATCACTATAGATAGATTCGCAAATATTGTATATTGCATTGTATTTCTCTACTACTTATTTTCTCACTCACGTCCTCCCTCGCGCTGTCAGGGCTATACGGGGTTTCCCGGGGCAGGGAAAAAGGTTATCTTCGGGTTCTCAACTATATGTCGGTTGTCAGGGGCAACGCTTATTTCCTAACGCGTTTGCCCACTCGGCTATTCCGCCAAATTATATAAAACGAAAAATAATTTTACTATCATGGGATTGACGTTCCATTAGGACAAATTATAAACTTGCTTTAATATTAATTGATATTTTCATAAAGATTTGGAGTATGTTTCTAACAAATTGAAGAGTGAACTCATCGCTAAGACTGTACACTTCCCCTACAAGGTTGAGGAAGAAGAATGGAGGCTAATACCTAGCAGATCGGATGCAGCCACTTGCATTCCCTTACATAGCCAATGACCCGATATATTAGATCCAAGTTAATTGGCAAGGGTATTACCTGTGCGCCACCATAGTTCCTCCTTGCAACTACCCAACTGCTAAACCAGGGATGTGACATAACGCTTAGATTATAAATTCAATTCATAAATTAATAAATTCATTTTACGACAAATAATACAAGGGGTGTAAAGAATATAAAATTAACGCTTGGAGGTATTTTAAACTGTTAAACATTCAAACTGATGAATGGATCAGTTCGTGAGTGGTTTTTTTTTTTTAAAAACTGGCTCATAGAAAAACAAGCTTTAATGAGTACGCCAATTTTTATCTATTTGTGTATTCCACCTGTTGGTGGATACCTGTATTTAAATACACAAAAATATTATGACAAATAAATAAACAAACAATAACGAATATTATCCTCATTGTAGTGATAATTGACGAGTAATTGGAAGTTTTTACAATAATGTACTAAAATTATACTTGTTCTTTAAATTTTTTTTTAAATTTTACTCCAAAATTTAGTAGTTTTACCTTTTAACGTATTTTTTATTGTAATTGCTAATTTTTTAATTAACTGTATAATCTTTATGTATTCCTGATCTTATTACCTGTGATTTTTAATTCATAAGTTTTATTCCCTTTTATTTTATTGCATTGATTCCAATATAACGTTCCAATATAAAAATTTTAACGTAGTAATCTCTTTGTGTACCACAGAGGCTGATAAGTGGTCGAAGAGACCTTGTTAGTCATAGATAAATAATTAGAATATTATTTGAGACTATAGTGTTGAGTTTAATTCAAGTTAAGACGTATGCTCTTTGCTCATATACTCCACTTTCTTTAATTTCGGCTACTAACTAATTTAAATATTTGAGATAATCCTAAAAGTAGAACACTCTAAGCTGGAACACTCGTTTTGTTTCCATATCAAAGAGAATGGTTATTTGCTAAGAATATAGGCGGAATTTTAGCCTCTACGCAATATTGGACTAACATGGTAGCAACTACAAACGGACTTAATAATCAGTCCTCTTTATGTCAGAATTCGGTAAGGCTCCAAGCTTAAAATGTCTTACCGTATCCAGAACTTGGCTATATGGGCTATAAACGCTGTTTGCTATGAAACGCGAATTAATTTAACTCTGAACGACCTTACAGTGAATTTTCACTTATTCACTTCATAGATTGTCAGGAATGTAAAATTGTCCACACATTAATAGTAAATATGTCATTGATATCACACGTTAACTAATTACGAATATATCAATATAAAAAAAATTAATATTATACAATTTCAAAATACTAATTTAAATTTCTTACAAATGCTAACCCCCTACGAAATCCTCAAGATATTCATCTCTGATAGAGATGTATGTTTGGCCATATAATTTCTTCCTTTGGATTATACAAGCTCTATTTACGTAATTTTCCAGTATCCAAGTGTATATAATGGACAGACAGCATGACCAATGAAATTTATGAAGGTATGTTGAAATGAGGAAGAAAAAAAATGGTACATCTATAATTTCGTTAGCAGTTACTTTAACTATAGTTAACAAAATTATATCAAAGGAGAAACAAACTTCTTTGAAGTCAGAATTACAGTCTCATATACCGGATTTTAATTGTGGCCTATTTAGGTTTACAAGGTGAGTGTAATTGTGAAGCAGGGAACTGTCTGCTTCAATGCTCACATTGGGGACGGAATATTTTTCCCCAGCGAACATTTTTAATTGTGTTGCTACGTTCTTCATTAGAATAGAGGAGATTCCTGGGAGATACTTTAATCCCTGTTTTCATTTCGTTCCCTGTAGTTAGAACTTTAAACGCTAGGGAGTCGCAAACATTTACTTTTATTGTTCCCTCGCAACAAACAAACATTTATTTTTTCTTAGTATATCTGGAATTTATAAAAGTAAATGTATGTTGTACTAGTTGCAACAAAAAAATGCACATTAAGGAATGTATATCTATTGTTCTATCCACTTTTAATATAATGTCTTAGTTTTGTAAATATCGGTCATATTAATTAATAAAAGACGTGTATATCAAAATCATAAAATATCTTTTTATCAATTAGTTGTTATTAATTGGTCTTTATAAGATCGAAGGTGTCCAGTTGTACGAAGGATTCATTACAATACTATTTTATTTAAATATTTCATCATGTTAGATTTTTAAGAGATTCGCACTTGTTAAATTCGATATAAGAAGGGAGCTCGTTTCGGTTCTACGGTTAAATAGTTAACATAAAATGAACGGGAATGATTAACTTAGAAAGATTAACTTTCTCCACTACTACCTTATCAATACAAAACCTAAAAAAAAAAAATTGCGTTTCACATATTCGCATATAGTGATATGCGACACATCCACTAAATCTGTTGAATATAAACAGAGTTAGGGATAAATAAATTAATCAGGATTGAATGCTCAACTATGATGGTTTATGTGACAGTTCTTGAAACATGAACGCCCAAGTACATGAAGCGAATAGTGCGTGAGCTGAAGAGCACCTTCACTGAGGTATTATTGATGTTATATTTTTGTACGAAGAATATACGAAAATTATACGGGTCCTGTAAAGCAAACGAAAAAGTAAAAACCCTTATATACGAAAGCATCCCAAAATTATCATCTAACCGAATTGATAAGAAATTCTTAATGATAAAAAATTAAAAATCTGGTGCGTACGCAACACACAACTTTCACTTACCAACTTACTTAGATTAGAAATTGACGTGTTTTGTTAAATATCAGTTTTGCTAAATATCATTTCCCAAAGTCACACATTTTTCTACATTCATATCTTATTTTTGTTAATCGTTAAAGCCGTTTTTGAATAAATAAAAAAAAAACCGTGAAAATGATACAAAATTTATTAAGTAAAGTCCCCCCTCCGGTTGATCAATTGTGATGAAATTTTTACACTCATATCTCGGGCATATAAGTACATCAAATACCAAGTTTGATCAAAATCGTTAAAACAGTTTTTGAGTAAATAAAAAAAACACGTGAAAATGATACAAAATTTATTAAGTAAAGTCCCCCCTCCGGTTGATCAATTGTGATGAAATGTTGGTTATCACATCTTTGGCATATAAATACATCAAATACCAAGTTTGATCAAAATCGTTATAACCGTTTTTGAGTAAATAAAAAAAACATGTGAAAATGATACAAAATTTATTAAGTAAAGTCCCCCCTCTGGTTGATCAATTTTGATGAAATTTTTACAGTCATATTTCAGGCATATAAATAGATAAAATACTCAGTTTAATCAAAATCGTTAGAGCCGTTTTTGAGAAAATCGAAAAAAACTTAAAAAGTTATTAAATAAAGTACCCCCTCCCTTTGAGCAAATTTGATGAAATTTTTGCTGTCACATCGCGGGCTTATACATACTTTAAATACCTAATTTCAGGTTCGCACGGTTTATAGTTTTTGAGCTAGTCTGTTCACACACACACACACACACACACACACACACAGACACACACACACACAGACCATTTCGCGGGACTTGGTTATTTTGACTCAGGGGACCCCAAAACGTGTATTTCCGTTGAAAACCGGAAGTCGAAAATTTTCACGATCGCAATACTTCCACTTACTATATATTTCATATATAGGTAAGTGAAAGTAAAAAAGTGAAAAGGTATTATTTTAATTATATTGGAATTAGAGATAAAATTTTTTTATGGAGTAGGCCTGAATGGTTTACAATACATTATTATATTTTAAATTTATTATATATATAACTGAATGATTTATTTTATATATATATATATATATATATATATATATATATATATATATATAGAAGATAAAGAACGAAGCCTGATAAACTGGCTAGCTCCTCCCTTTTATCAATTATGCAACAGAATAAGCTAGTTTGAGAAGTTAAGCGAGAATTTCGATAAATAATATACGAGGAATATTCTATTGCTAACATCAACAAAGCCCTCGGGTTTACGGATCCCGATTCACTTACAACTTAGTTTACGGTCTTGTTGAAGTTACAAGGGTAACTTAAGTACTTGGAACTCCATGGCTCTTTCTCACGGCTTTCTAACTACAACTAAGGAGTTACTACTCAGCCTTACTTGAGCAATTGAGGAGATAATAATTTATGATTGCTTCTCAGAAATGTCTCGAGAGTTAGCCAACTGAAAATTAAATCAGTGACCTATAGAATTCCTAAAAGTCATGTAACATTTATAAAAAAAAAAAAAAAAAAAAAAAAAAAAAAAAAAAAAAAAAAAAAAAAAAAAAAAAAGTGTCAGTGTTTTTGGAACTATTCGGCTGAATTTGGTTTTATAAAACCAATATGCCAAAATTAAAAAAAAAAAAAAATTTAAACAAGGTAAATTGGTGGAAGATAGTTGACCGTCGATCTAATGAACATGAATGGATTGGGGGTGCGGTCAAAATAAGTAGCACAAATATGTGATATTTACATGTTTTATTGTAGGCGACGTTTAGACCCAAATTTTAGGTCATCATCAGGGCTAAATGTTAAAATAATTAGCACTAATTTACATCTAAATAATTTACATATACGCTCAACTATCTTCCACCATCATGATTGCACAAACTAGGGGCAGACAACCTGAACATTTAGCCCTGACGATGACCTAAAATTTGGGTCGAAACGTCGGCTGCAATAAAATATGTAAATATCACATACTTGTACTAATTATTTTAACCTTACTCCCAAACGATTCCTGTTCATAAACAAGGTAAATTTTATTAACTTCAAAGAACTACTTAATGGGAAAAATTGAGTATTGGTGATGATTAAGACAAAAATCCTCTCTGAACTGATATCATTGCCCTCGGTAATACTACTGAACTAAAAAGTAGATCTTCTTTCCATGGTCCTAAAAAATTAATAATATATATAATACTTAATTAAATTGGCAATCATCGATAGCAATATACCTTTTCTAACGATACCTGCGTTTTGTTTGCATTCGATGCATTTGTTTTTTCCTTTCTAAAATTAGTATACCCAATCAGATTAAAAGGAGGACTCAACGTGGTACAATTTTCGATGATAGTTGGTTTGTGTTCAATGAATGCGGGCTTTGGGAGGACCCTTTCAGGTTCCAGTTGGATCAGTCCAATCTGTTTTTCATTTCGAGTATCGCTTTAACGCCTCTGCATTAGTTCCAATTAGCGGGGAAAGGCTCTTGCATCCCTTTCCAATCAGAGGGAGAAAGGATTAAATTAAATTCACCAAACAGGGGTCATACAAACATTCAAAGAGGGAGGTTGACTCTGATTCTATCAATTAATTTAATAAATAGACTGTAGGAAAAATCAAGGCAGGTGACACTTGGTCATACATATGGAAGTTGGATGGGCGGAGGTAGCTATGTTCTTTGTGCATGAGAACGCCATTGATCAAATTTTAAATTTAAATTGAAAAACAAACAATTATATCAAAGGTTCTCAAAAGCAAATCCATGGAGCAAAATAAGGAAGACTGAGCGTCATTGATATGTTTTAACCTTTAAATCTGTGAGATTAAATACTTACCTAGTTTTTTTTTATTAGTAGGGATAGGATTTCCATAAAGGGTAGGAACTATAGGAGCTTCTTGGATTCCCATCAAAACACACAACAGCACAAAACACATTGGTTGAAATTAAGTGAGAAAAATTTGTAAATTAAAATTTTTAATTATCTACAGAAAAAACGGAGAAGAGTAAATATAAATAAGAAAAACTAAGAAGGTTTTCTATTTGAAAAATAAACGTGTTTCACAATTATTTTGTTTAGAACACATGGTGTGCCATAATATAAAAGTTACAATATTTGTAATCATCATACATTTGACAACATAGCATTGGAAAAAACTTTAATAAGTATAATCAGTTTTTTTTTAAAGGTTATTTTAATGTTTTTTATTGAATTTTAATTTATTCTTTACTGCATAAATATCTCTATGCATAAAAATGGTCTAACTCAAAAATGCATATTTCATAAGTTTTATTCAAGAATTATCTTTCAATTTTTCTCTAACATCTCTGTGCAAGACCGCGATGGCGACTACTCCTAAAACTTTTCAACAGTTAGGTAAAACAGGCAATGGATATCAAAGAAAAGAATAAACTGTCTCTCTTGAAAAGATGTTGATTTTGTGTCAGAACCGTCTTGCGATATATTTTATTGTAATGATCATTTATAATTTATTTATTTATTATAAAAAAAATTAAGTAAAGAGTTCAGTATATTCAGTTTAGCTTCAATTCTAAACAGAAACTTATGATTTAATCTCACAGTTGATTTGTGCCCCGAACGAAGGCAAAATGAATTGTATTGTGTTCGACAGAAAGTAAAAACGTTGTTTGAATGTTGCTAAGGCAGGAAAAAAGGCTGTATGGTGTGGATAATACATGCACTTAAATATATTTCTCTAATTGTGAAAATTCTTTAGATTTCATAAAATTAAAACATTTAATATAATAAAAATTTAATACTTTTGATAATTGGAGAAAATAAATGGTTTCAAAATTGAAGGCTGTGGTGGAAAAAAGTGTTGAATCACCGTTGACCAATTCAGGATAATGATTTAACACCTTAAAATAATCGAACTTATATACCCAGCAAAAGTTTATTTTTATCCTTGAAATATCTGATTCTGCCTTTTTTAGTTTATTAAAACGAAATCTAATACCAAGGAATCATTATTAGTGGGTATTTTTTTTTTTTTTTTTTTTTTTTTTTGGTTTTTTAAAGAAAGTTAAAACCGTCTTCCATCGAAGACTTTACATTATTTAAAACAACTTATATATTATCTATAACAAATATATTTAACTATGTATGTACATTGCTACTTTTATAGAGACAGTGAGTCATCATTCTTCGAAAAAATAAATTTCATTTTCTATCAACAACAAACATCATATTGAATTTACCAAACTAAAATAATAAAAAAATAACAAAAGACTACAGGGGATGTTTTTCATATTTATAGAAAGAATTTTTAGAAATACTCGCCACACTCCATTAGCGTTAATTTGGAAACGCCAGCAAGAAATCTATACACGATTTGGAAAAATACCTCAAGTTCCTGAGCCAGTAAATTTTTTGTAGATTCTAAATTAGTTGCTTAAACCAACATTCTATTTTATACTTTAACAATATTTTTAGCATTTAAAATGCGTTTAGGATAAGTTATTCGTATTTATTGTTAATGCATCCATTTCTACTTTATTTATATATCATTTTTATAAATTTCGATAAAATCAACAGCAAAAGAGAGTAACAAGGAATTTTTTAAAATATTCCTAATATACACTCCTGATCAAAATTAACGCACCACCATAGAATTTAACTATAAATCCCATTTTACGTAAATAAATTGCACCTCTTGATGTTTATTCATTTGTTTATGACCCAACGATTGTTCGCAAACAGTGATTGTTGCTTTTAAACCCATTTGAAATGGAATTTATTAAATCAACGATTTTACTATATTGTTTGATTCCTTAGTTTAGTCAGTTTTACTGCACTTGCTTCCAAGTGAAGGCTTCCTTTTCCACAAGTTTTGAAGTAGATTTGTTCAAATTTCGATTCATGGTCCCCACTAGACATTTATCCGATTATGAAGCTGCCAGGGCCTTAACTCTTCTCTCTGAAGAATACAGCCAACGTGAATTGTCAGGAGTATTGATTTTCACCATAAAACTATTGGGAGAGCCCTCCAGCGATTTCAAGGGACCGGCACACATGCAAGAAGGCATGACCAAGGGCGTCCAAGAGCCATAACCTAGAGAGATGATAGATTTTTATGTCTATAGGCTCTCAGAAGAAGGCAAGTTACAAGTTCTGATCTTAGCAATCTTATTCAAAGTGTCAGACGAGTAATCATTTTGGCACCCACTGTCTGGAGAAGGTTGAGGGAGTTTGATTTGAGTAGTAGAATGGTGGCCTCAGGACGTCTTTCAACCAGGGAGCACCGAGCTACAATTCGCCAGAGAACACCTTAGTTGGAATTTCGAAGATTGATGGAGGTTTTTGCTTTCCGACGAAGACAGAATCGCACTAACATCTCCTGATGGGCGTCTTCGCAGATGGAGACAGCGTGGAGAAAGATTCGCCCAATGCAACATTATACCTCGTCTTTCTTTGGCTGGGGCTCAATAATGGACTGGGGTGGTATCACGATGGAGACTCGCACAGAGTTAGTGGTTATTCGAGGACGATCCTTGAATGCAGAAAGGTATGCGGAAGATATCCTACAAAACCTTTTGCCTTTTTGAAATTTTGGTAAAAATTTTAGAGAAGGTTTTTTATTTATGCAGAATAATGCAAGACCACACTGGGCAATATCAGTTGAACAATTCTTAAATGAAGAGGACATTGAAAGGATTGATTGGTCAGCTCAAAGTCCCGACATCAACCCCATTGAGCATGTCTGGGACCAGCTTAAAAGAAACATTAGAAGTCATGTACCAGCTCCTACCACACTGTTACAGTTGGAACAAGCTGCACTGGAAGAGTGGGGGAATATCCCTCAAGACAGAATTGCGAATCTCATCAAAAGCATGAAGATATGCCTGGAAGCTGTAATCAAGGCCAGAGGAGGCAACACAGAGTACTGACAAAACTGTTAAGAAACAGATTTTAAACTTTTATTGTACTTTTTCTAAAACAGTTATTTTTTTGTTTATTTATAAGAAATCTTTTTTTCAATAAAGAAAAACATTTGTTTTAATGTTTGATTGTTTATTCCCGTTCTTCTTAAAAAGAAAGAAATGCTGAGTAATCATTATGACTTTAAAAAAATAGAATTATCGGTAAAATATTGAAGTGATGCGTTAATTTTGATCAGGAATTAATTATGTATGTTGAGATTATTTCGGAAGCCTTATGCCCCTATGAGGATCCGATGGCACACAGTTTTAAATGTTTAAGTGGTCTTGTGGAAGGTTACATAAATCATCCCAATTTACGTAAATCGTTTGGCATAATTTTCAGATTACATAGTTCTTACCCGCGGCCATGGATATAATATGTGCATCAAATATAGATATTATTTTATTACAAGGATAACAAAAAGTAAATAAATGTTTAGTATTGTGTAAGTCAAGAAGTGTTGTCATTCTTTTGAAATAACTCCTGGTGGAATATGACAGAAATCATGCTCAACCTCCAAGTTTTTTCATAACTGACTATTTCATTAAAATAGACTTGATCCCTTTGTAGGGATTGAGAGTGAACCAAGAGGTTGTGGCCCCAGTTTCGATCAACGGTGTTTAACTAAGTACCCCTCCTAATCGTTATTACTAGTTAAAACCATTCTGTGTATTTTTTATTTATTTTGTGTACTTAAAACTATTTTTATTATGTTTGCCTAATTTCAAATTAAACTGATCGAAGCTATAATTATTTATTTTTTACCAAAGTGAATATGACATCAGGAAACAGGTAATATTTATTATTATTTTTTATTTTTTTATTTTTATGTCCTCCCTACCTTGCCTTTCAGCAACACAACTTTTGGCAAGATAAGTTATTAAATCACCAATTAAATAACAGGTATTAAATCACCTAGAAAGGTTCTTTGAAATAAACACTATAATGCATAACACATAGGACATGGTATGGAAAACCTAATATTTGCCGTACCTTACATGTTTTGAAATATATTTTGGGCCAGCAGATAATACCGGCACTGATGCTGGCCACGGCAGCCGCCATATCCTCTCCTTCGCCGGCAAGGATCATCCTCCTTTCGAGGCCGCCTCCTTCCAGGATTGCCCCTGCTCCGTAAGTAGAAAAGCTACAAGCTATGGATCTTAAATGGTGGAGGTTAGCGGTATAAACATAATCATTAATATGGAGTAGAATGTAAAACTCATAGGTCTATACTCTACATAGGTACGCCTAATCACATTACTGCCCCAGTCCACCAACGACTGTCAATCCACTTGTAAAAAAAAAAGGATTTCAAGGAATTATGAAATCATCCTCAGTCTGTAGATCCCTCGGTCAACGCTTATTTATTTATTTTTATTTTTTTATATCCTCTTCTTATTCTGGGAAATGTCAGTTTTAGCCTTATTCTTTACGTCCGTTTAATTCAGTATAAAATTATCGTTTTGTGTCTTTTATTAATAGCAGATCGAGATCTGTACTTGGGGTGGTATTATAACTAATGTTCTAAATATTTTTTTTTTCTCTTTGTGATATTGCTTATAGTTACTTAATTATGGATATTTTGTTGTTTCAGAGATTAAAGTTAATTTGAAATAGTAGTGAATGAAGTTGTTTGAGTCTTAATTCTTCTTGTGCTTTATCTCTAACGAACTAACCGTGGTATTCCTTCAGTCGAATGTAAGTTGAAGAACCAAATGCTTTTCCGTTTGAGCAATCAATTTGTCCATAAAAACTAGAGGATAATTATCTGGTTTAGTTTAGCATTGATGTAGTTAAATTTCCTTTAGTTTGGTGTGCGCCCTTGGCCCCACTCTCCATGAGTGCAAATTTCAGGATATATAACTCCCTCCGCATCCCGGTTATCACCTCTGATAAGGGTTCTCAAAGGGTCAGAAAACTCAAATCCCCTCCGACCTAAAGCTTCCATCACTATCTTTAAGACTCCCCCCCCCGCAAAGTGAATGTTGGGGCCTTCAAAAAAAGATTAATAATAATAAATACATTCGCCCCGGACCCTAAATGGTTATTGACTTGATACTAATTCTCCTAATGGTTTGTTCTAACGACAGAGTAATATGAAGTGTTGAAAAAGGGTCTCCTGGACGTAGGCTACCTTCCACCCAATAACTGATTGTATATGTGAAGGTGGACTTTCACGCTATATTCCGAGGCTCTAAGAGTCATTTTTAAGTGTTTTGTCCTCAAGTAGTTGTTCCTGTTTAAAGTTTATGGATAAATGATGAAGCTTTAAATTGTATTCATACTAATTTACCAACAGTGAAACCAAGAAAACAAATCGGTCGTGGATCTTTCTGGCATTAAACCACTTTGATACACGCCAATCTTTCCTTCGACCCATGTTCTAACCCTTCGGCACAAGGCTATTGAATCAACTATATTTAGAGTACTGAGTAGAGGTAGAGCTCAGTACTTAACACAGTGCCCCTTGTCGCCGTTTTTACGAATAAGAGATAAGTTGTTCTCACCATTCATTTAGTACACTTTTTATCCTTTCGTACAACCCATGATATGTGGTATCTACAACTCTTTTCAAAAATCTCATCCACCATACCTTAAAAGATCAATCTGAACAAATCAATACCTTCGACTTGATCAATGATCTTGATCTTGATCTCTTGATCAATGCCTTGCGGCATATCAGCGTCCTTTATTTCATCTGTTTTGATATTTTATTGAAAAAATAAAGAGGCACCTATTCTTAATACCCATTATTCTAAGATGAATTCTAACCTTAAACAGGCTTAAATAAGCACTGTAAGATCAGCTCAAGCTTATATAATTATATAATAATATAAATTAATGTTTAAAGGAAAATATTTTTAAATCGAATGAAACTTTTAGAATGGCCGCTTCACAAATGATGCCCATGATGATGGCACCGAGCCCGGCCCCCGAGATACATTACCACCAAGACGAGCACCACCACCACCACGAGGACGAACATCTTCACGATGACGAGCATCATCACGGGCACGAGGACGAACACCTCCACCATGACGAGCATCATCACGGGCACGATGATGAGCACCACCACGATGATGGCCATCACCATGAGCATGTCGACGTCCACCATCACCACGACGGCCACCAGCATGGCCATGATGACGAGCACAAACACAACGACCATCACCAACACAAGCACGAGGACGAGCACCGACACGAGGACAAGCACCAGCACGAGCACGAGGACCAGCACTTCCACCGTGACTACCACAGCCACAATGAGAGGTCGCGCCAGGAGCCGAGGGGGTTGGAGTTGCGCCATTCCCAATCGGACGATCTGTTCCATGATAAAGGCTCGGATGGGATATATTTCCAAAGGGTCGTCCGCGACAATGAGGTTCGGAATGTATTCCCAAACGACGATGAGGCCAACCAGCAAGGGTTGGAGGTGCGACATTCCTATTTTGACAACCAGATTCCAAGTAAGGGCTTAGAAGCGCGACAGTTCCAAAAGGACGGCCTGTTGCGAAGTCAGGCTTTGGAATCACGACAGATCCAAAGCCAGTCCCCAGAGAATGTCAGCAAAAAAGTCTACCATCACCAACATGCTGCCAAATTCATCCACAAAAAACCACATCCTTCCAAACATCACCGTATCCCAAATATATTTAAATATCCTTTCTACCCTTTTCATCGTATTCACCATCACAATCCTCACCATCATAATCCTCACCTTAATAATTACAGTGACTATTAAATCTATTTTTTAATAAATACATATTCATTTTATTTTAATAATGAATCATTATCTATTCAAACATCAACTCTAATACCAAGTACAAATAAACTACCTATCTAGTTAATTCGTATGATCCCATAATCTAGCAATTGAAAAAATTATTCATCTATTAATGGAAACCAAATAAAATTATTAATTATAAAATTGTAAGATACTCCACTGATTTTGAAAACCATTGCTGCTGGATCTTCTATAATTTATCTCATTACTAATTTGATGTTTCTTATATAACGTCTTATCCAAATATTGTAGTCTATGTGTTGGATAATGATCCTTTTGGCTCCTTTAAATAATTAAATAATCTATACTAGTGTGTATGGGTTTATAACTTAAGCACCGCCGCTGTTTTATTTAATCTTTTAGCTGTTAGCTTTGATTTTATCTTTAGCTTTTACTCATCAATTCCATAGCGGCAACATTTAGCATGCGTCTATGCCGCATGCTATTGAAGAAACACACAGCGACAAAAAAAATTCTCCTTGCCGCATGCCACAATGTGATCGTTGTTGCCTGGCTACTGCGTCACCTTGCGACATGAAGTAAGGTGTTGAACAGTTTAGTCGTCTATCGAACTGCCTACGGATAGGTGCGGTTTGTAGGATGGAGTGAACGAATGAAATAACTACTGCTATTCTTGATTTCCATAATTCCCACAAATTATGAAATAATAAAATTGCCGAATTGTTAAAATATTTAAATTATTCTTTTCAAGTTACATGTGTTTAATTGTAATTCGGGATTTTAATATTTTAAACCTCAATACATTTTTTATTTTCATTATTTTTTACCATATACAACATTTTTTTTCATTTCAATGGATAATTAATTTTGATTATTTCTGGTCCTGTTTAACCCTCCGATGACCGCGAAAATATTTCTGAAAAATAATATTTTCGGCAGGGCCTTCTAAGAATTCTTTAAAAAAGGAAAGACATCGACGGCATATATGATTTTTCTTATTTTTTACTTCCTGTTTTATTTTAAGCCGCATTGTCGAAGAAAAATAATACTTTTTTTATAAAATAAAAAAATTGTAGTGCATTAAATTTTTACTTATCCCGACAAAATCATATAGAACGTTCATCCAAGCTCTGCGAACCTCAGGAACAATTCAAGAAATGCATGGCTCAGATATTCGAAACAGATATCTACATAAGTAATGTAACTATCACCTGCAGCCAAATATCACAATGTCTATTATTCATCATCAAACAATCTATAGCTTCCCGTAATATGGCATAATATTTTTTATCGTTTTCAAGTAGTACAAAAATCGGTAGCAAATTTTGAAATAAATCATCCAGGGGCGGAATAAGCATGAAATTGAGGGGGGGGGGGGTTAATGACCCTCCTGTCTCAGTATCACGTGCCTGACAGCACCATTTTGTATGAGATTATTACCTTGTTTCAATAAGGACTGCGATCCAAAAGTGTTATGCTTAGGGGATAGTAACTAACTAACTTCATTATTCGTTTAAAATTACAAAAAAATTGAATATAGAATGCGGAACCAACTTTAAGAAATTATACTGAATTTCGTGGCCTTCAACATCCGATATTGTTTCGTTTTTCTGAAGTTGCCCGCATTGAATCGCTTGTTTGTCTCTTTGTTTAACGTCCCTTTATGCTACTAACGCTAATCGGATGATGCTGCAGTGGGAGTCCTAAATTTTGCCTATCCAGTTATACTTAGGAGAGGGATCTTTAACGAGTACCTGGCATCTTACAGGCTCGGGACCTCCATTTTACGTCCTATCCGAGGGACGGCAAAGCCAAGGATTTTTACTCCCATTAGTAAATCCTAGGGCCACCTCGGGACGCGAACCGGCGCGTGTAGGTGACCACAGGTGACCACATGACGCATGGTACTCTCATGGAGGACAAAGCGGATGCGACGTTTGACAACGAATTCCGCATGCGACATTAATTGAATTAAGTGTAACATTGTCAACATAGGCAACGCTGGGAAAAAGTTTCATGCCGCATGTTGTTTAATGTTGCTTCAAAGGAATTCCCCTTTATGCTATACTTCTTTAAAAAGTAATAATAGAAAAAACTCTATTTACAGCTAATAAATAATTGCTGTGTCACATAAAATAAATTTACGGAGAGGTTATTGGTCTGTAGCGTAGCTTAGAGAATTGACACCGGGTGAGCTAACGTGCCTGATTATCGGAGATGGTGAGCCGAGATAAGTGCTGGTCAATACGGCCAACACTGGATAGATTTTTTAATAATTCACTACTCCTCCACCCCTCAATCACATAAATACTCTTTTACATTCCATTAGAAAGGATCGGAAGACTAATAAACAGGAAGGATAGCATTAGTAATGCTTTAGTAGCTTTAATCAGGTACTAAAACACGGTATGAATCGTATACATATGCCAAACACCGGCAATAAAAATATAAAATTAATGCATTATACGTGATATAATTTTAAACATAAATTTTAATTCTTTTTAAGTTCTTCATCAAACTTAGTATTCCTAGGCTTATAAATTCAATAAAATCCAAAATCCTCAACAATGTCTACTGTTTTGACTTAAGTAAAGTAGCCCAGTTGAAGTAAGAAGGTTACTTCGAGAAATGGGACTTAGTTGTTAAAGCAGGATTTAAGGCACGGTAATCTTCAACAGGGCCCAACAGACTCCAAATATTACTTCGAGCTTTACCTAACCGGATAAGTAAGAAAAAAAAAAGATTCTAAAATAATTGTAGAAAATGTTACCGGCCCTGAATATGTAATTTTATTTAACCGACTTCGAAAGAGGAGGTTACTCAATTCGATACGTATGTGCCTTTTTTTTTTTTTTTTTTTTTTTCTATGTATGTCCACCGATTACTCCGAGATGGGTGGATCAATTTGAACGAAACCTTTTGCATCTTGTAGAGTATTTTCCCAATGTGGTCCCATTAAAACCTTTTTTGGGTTCTTAATTTATTAAAGAAGTTATTGGGAAAAAACATGAAAATAATTATTAAATAATCGCTTATAATATTTACTTACTAGCTGTATATCCCGGTTTCACCCAGGGAATTTCATTTTTCTAATAAACGTGAACAAATTTAAAGTGAAATCATAACGATTTTTATAACAATAAAGAATATACCCAGAGACTGGCTGAAGTTATGAAATTTTAATATGGACAGGTGTTCGCACCTAGTAAGAAAGATCCACTGAGCGAAATTTGGGGAATTTAGGACAAACGGTATGGAGTTTTATTAAGAAAAAACAAACTAACAGAAATTCATCTTTGAGCTGTATAACCCGGTTTGATCGGGGAATTTCATTTTTCTAATGAAACGGTTGATTTCGTAAAAAACCATTGTAAAGTGAGTTCATTACGATTTCTATAACAATAAAGACTATCAGCTGAAGATCGGCTGAAGTTATGCAATTTTAATATGGACAGGTGTTCGCACCTGGTATGAAAGAACTACTGGCGAAATTTGGAGAATATAGGATAAACGGTATGGATTTCTATAAAAGAACAAACAAACAAACAGAAATATTGGCCTGCAGTTTCAGCTTCTCGCAAATCGGCTTGCCTAAGCCTTTGTGGCGCAAAGCGGGCCTCGTATTCCTGGGCAGACTCAGTTTCCCGCGATTCTGCCTGTCTAAGCCTCTGTTGTTCAATCCTAATTTGATGTTCGTCGAGAATTTCAGCTGCTCGTATTTGACGTTGTTTTTAGCTTTTGAGCTCACTACTCCTATTGAAGCTCGCTTCTTAGGAGGCATTTATAAAAAATAAATTCACCATACATGTAAATAAACGTATTGTAATTTAAAAAAAAAAAACATATGGTTTAAAAATCCCAGAACTCGACGCCTACCAAGGGACGGTCTTACCGGGCCTTGTTGGCCTCTTCAAAATGTATAAAATGATATTTTAGGCTGTTTTTCGACTCAAACGGTCGATTTCGTAAAAAAAACCCATTGTAAAGCGAGATCATGACGATTTTTTTAACAATAAAGAATATACCATGAGATCGGCTTAAGTTATGCAATTTTAATATGGACAGGTGTTCGCACCTGGTATCAAAGAACCACTAAGCGAAATTTGGAGAATTTAGGACAAACGGTATGTATTTCTAAAAAGAACAAACAAACAGAATTTCAACTTTATTTATAAGACTAGCTGTATATCCCGATTTCACCCGGGGAATTTCATTTTTCTAATAAACGTGAACAAACTTAAAGTGAAATCATAACGATTTTTATAACAATAAAGAATAAACCCAGAGACTGGCTGAAGTTATGAAATTTTAATATGGACAGGTGTTCGCACCTAGTAAGAAAGATCCACTGAGCGAAATTTGGGGAATTTAGGACAAACGGTATGGAGTTTTATTAAGAAAAAACAAACTAACAGAAATTCATCTTTGAGCTGTATAACCCGGTTTGATCGGGGAATTTCATTTTTCTAATGAAACGGTTGATTTCGTAAAAAACCATTGTAAAGTGAGTTCATTACGATTTCTATAACAATAAAGACTATCAGCTGAAGTTATGCAATTTTAATATTGACAGGTGTTCGCACCTGGTATGAAAGAACTACTGGCGAAATTTGGAGAATTTAGGATAAGCGGTATGGATTTCTATAAAAAACAAACAGAAATATTGGCCTGCATTTTCAGCTTCTCGCAAATCGGCTTGCTTAAGCCTTTGCGGCGCAAAGCAGGCCTCGTATTCCTGGGCAGACTCAGTTTCCCGCGATTCTGCCTGTCTAAGCCTCAGTTGTTCAATCCTAATTTGATGTTCGTCGAGAGTTTCAGCTGCTCGTATTTGACGTTGTTTTTAGCTTTTGAGCTCACTACTTCTATTGAAGCTCGCTTCTTAGGAGGCATTAATAAAAAATATATTCACCATACATGTAAATAAACGTATTGTAATTTAAAAAAAAAAAAAAAAACATATGGTTTAAAAATCCCAGAACTCGACGCCTACCAAGGGACGGTCTTACCGGGCCTTGTTGGCCTCTTCAAAATGTATAAAATGATATTTTAGGCTGTTTTTCGACTCAAACGGTCGATTTCGTAAAAAAAAACCATTGTAAAGCGAGATCATGACGATTGTTTTAACAATAAAGAATATACCATGAGATTGGCTGAAGTTATGCAATTTTAATATGGACAGGTGTTCGCACCTGGTATCAAAGAACCACTAAGCGAAATTTGGAGAATTTAGGACAAACGGTATGGATTTCTATAAAGAACAAACAAACAGAATTGCAACTTTATTTATAAGATTTGAAAAACATATGGCAAATATATCATAAGGTATGCTCCAACAAACTATTAAAACTCGTTGATAAATAACAAACTGATCATGTTCTATCCCCGTTTTTTTTATTCTAAATTTGATTGGTTGATTTCAAGCAATGCTCAATAATGTTTTAATGGTCGATGAATCGGTTGGGAAAACAAACCAATTAAATTCAGAATTAAAAGAGTGGGGGAGAACATGTGAAGTGTGTTAGTTATTGACGTGGTTTAAGTGCTTGTTGGATCAATCCTTATACATAACCTTAAATAAATTTTCAACAATAGATTTTAATAAAGATATATAATATCACTGGAATATCGCTGTCGTTTTCTGAAAAATGAAACACTTCCTTATGGTTACGGCAAAGTTATTGTTGTTTCGACCCTGTTCCTGGAAAATTAAAGAAATAAAACTCAAGAACGTTTTTTTGGGTTGCTAAAAGATGTTTTAATAGATTTAAGTGTGAATAGATTTTTATATATAAGGCTGTGAGAGATTCTGGCGTGCAAGTTGGATGGACGATCTTTAACCGGAACGTACAACTCTTATCATACGCGGATGATGTGGATATCATTGGCCGCTCTCTACAAGCTGTTAGGGAGGCGTTCTTGGCGCTGGTGGGTCCTGCAAGGAGACTGGGGCTCAGCGTGAACCAGGCAAAGACAAAGTACTTGGTGACTGAAGAGACACCGAGGCGGGGTGAGATGGTGGCCTTTGGGGAATACATGTTTGAACAGGTCTCAGATTTCCTATATTTGAGCTCAACGGTAACCCAGGGTAACCAAGTAGATGTTGAAGTTAGAAGAAGAATTGTCTCTGCCAACCGGTGCTACTTCGGTTTGAGAAAACAGTTTGGTGGCCGCATACTCTCTCGGTATACAAAGTTACACCTATACAAGACCATCATTCGTCCTGTCCTGATGTACGGCTCGGAAACCTGGACAACAACCAAGGCATGCGAACAATACCTTCTTGTGTTCGAACGGAAAATTCTTCGCAGGATATTCGGAGGAGTGAAAACAAATGATGGAAACTGGAGGAGACGCAAGAACCAAGAGATATATGACGCATTCAGAGAGCTATGTCCAGCTCATCAAACTGGGCCGATTGCGGTGGGCAGGGCATGTGGCTCCTATGAGTGAAGAAGATTTGCCCAGGAAGTTGCTGACAGAGCCTTTATATGGGAAAAGAAGACGAGGAAGACCCAGGCTAAGGTAGAGTGACAAAGTCACGACTAATGCGGAAAACATCCTTGGTGTGCGCAACTGGATGGCAGCTGCTCAAAACCGCGACGATTGGCGGAAGATGTTGGTGGAAGCTAGGACCCATCACTGGGTTGTTGGGCCGAACTAGTAGAAGTAGTATTAACTAAGCTTAAATTTGGTTTGAAAATTAAGGAAAATATTATGGATATGACTATAACATGGACTTATTATTATTCCAGTCATGAAATAAATACGTCCCGCTAAAAAATTTTAATATTGTTTTCTTCCATCTCCAATTCCATCTATGATGGTGAATTGTTTAATTTTTTTTCTTTAAGTTACGATAACGTCTCTAGGTTGGCACTCGACAAGAGAGTCTAGAGACGAAATTCTTAAAGATAGTCATTTGTCAAGAATTGTTTCCATTTCGAGGCAGTCATATTCTCAGATACCGAAATAACAAACGTATATGTTGTGTATTATATTTCCCAATAAAACTGGTCGAAAAACGGCCAAAATCTCAACTATTCAGTGGCATACCTACGACATCTTGAAGTTGCCGAATTTATGTTAGAGCCGAGCAAAACTGAACACCTCCTCTCGGAACGCAGATGTATGTATGAAATAAGCAAGTACCGAAGACAATATCCCGGAAAGGAAAAAAAAAGTCATTGTGGAAAAAAAGTTGTGTATGTCTTCCCGATGGAACATTGGTCTTTACAAAAAATACGACGAATATAGACGAACGTGGTATAGCGCTACCTGGGTGGGCTGACTTTTATTTCGTGAGGGACCCACGCAATAGATCTCTATGGATAGAACAACAAACTAAGGAACCAAACTCACTTGTGTCTAAAGAGGGGTACCAAATAAAAAATAAAAAATAAAAAAAACGACTTCGAAAACCTGATATCAGTTCAAAATGCACCTAAAATCTGTATAAAAAAAACATATCAATTTTTTTTTTTAAATCAACGCTTCCGGCTTATATTAGAAATTATCTTCCGCCGCTAAAAAGTATGAAATAAAAAACATTTTATATAAAAAAAAATTAAACCGACTTCGAAAACTAGAAACCAGTAAAAATAAATGCACTAAAAAATATGAAATAATTACCTTCTGATTTTTATGAATACGCAGCAAAATTGAAAATCGTATGAAAAGCGGAAAAATGCATTAAAACGGATAATTTTATTTTGATTAGTACGAATACATACCAACTGTTAATAAAAATTATTAAATTAAAATATTAAATACCATGTTTAATACTTAACAATCTTTTCGGAGGCGGCGCAAAATAGAAAATCTATAGAGAATTTTAAGATTTTCCTAATTTTTAGTGTTAACAATTTTGAATTTTGCGCCGCATCCGAAAAGATTGTTAAGTATTGAACATGGTATTTAATATTTTAATTTAATTATTTTTAATTAACGGTTGGTATGTATTCGTACTAATCAAAATAAAATTATCCGTTTTAATGCATTTTTCCGCTTTTCATACGATTTTCAATTTTGCTGCGTATTCATAAAAATCAGAAGGTAATTATTTCATATTTTTTAGTGCATTTATTTTTACTGGTTTCTAGTTTTCGAAGTAGGTTTAATTTTTTTTTATATAAAATGTTTTTTTATTTACATAAATATGTGGCTAACTGAGTGGCACAGTAGTTAATTTCTTTTTATATTTTTTAATTTGTAGGATAGTTTACCTCAAGATATATAGCCTTCCTCAAAACATTAAAAAAAGGTGTATACAAAATATAAATTACGGATTTCAAAAGATAATGAAGTAGAAGTAACACTCCTGTTAACATTCCAACTAAAGCCCTCGACGCTTGAAGGTAAGTCGTCCCGGTCAAAATTACCTCAAACAGTGCAACGCTGCAGCCCCAAGAGATAAGGCGGTTGCCCTCAAGGTGACCCTCAGATGCGACGCTCTGGATGTCATCCAGAGCCTCTATGACGACGACTCATATGATTTTAACATGTTAGGAAGTCGGTGTGAGGTGAGGTTTGACTGCGCCCAGCACGAGCAAGTGTATCAGTCTCAGGTTAAGGGCAGGAAGCAGAAGGTATTCTGACAAACCATAACCCCAGAGAAACTAAGACGGGTCGACTCCTGGAGGGTGAAATTGACCCGACAACGTGCTCCAGATCCTCCCATAGTCGTATAAGCCGAGTTTCATGGTTTTATAAAAAAATGAAATGTCAGATATAGGGATAAACGATTTTTTAGTGAAGTAATAGTGCCAAATTCTGAAGTTTCTCAAATTCAGAAATACAAATAAAAAACGAAATAGAATCAGACTAATAATGAAAACTATGGCCCATCAAATTTTTGTTTTTGTTCTTTGCCCAGTGTGCTCCGTTGTCTTCAAACTTTATTCATAGGTTAGCAGAGGAGTGGGTTTCCTCGCCAAAAGGTTAGCACCTGGTATGAAAGAACTACTGGCGAAATTTGGAGAATTTAGGATAAACGGTATTGATTTCTATAAAAAACAAACAAACAAACAGAAATATTGGCCTGCAGTTTCAGCTTCTCGCAAATCGGCTTGCCTAAGCCTTTGTGGCGCAAAGCGGGCCTCGTATTCCTGGGCAGACTCAGTTTCCCGCGATTCTGCCTGTCTAAGCCTCTGTTGTTTAATCCTAATTTGATGTTCGTCGAGAGTTTTGAGCTGCTCGTATTTGACGTTGTTTTTAGCTTTTGAGCTCACTACTCCTATTGAAGCTCGCTTCTTAGGAGGCATTTATAAAAAATAAATTCACCATACATGTAAATAAACGTATTGTAATTTAAAAAAAAAAAAAAAAACATATGGTTCAAAAATCCCAGAACTCGACGCCTACCAAGGGACGGTCTTACCGGGCCTTGTTGGCCTCTTCAAAATGTATAAAATGATATTTTAGGCTGTTTTTCGACTCAAACGGTCGATTTCGTAAAAAAAAAACCCATTGTAAAGCGAGATCATGACGATTTTTTTAACAATAAAGAATATACCATGAGATTGGCTGAAGTTATGCAATTTTAATATGGACAGGTGTTCGCACCTGGTATCAAAGAACCACTAAGCGAAATTTGGAGAATTTAGGACAAACGGTATGGATTTCTATAAAGAACAAACAAACAGAATTTCAACTTTATTTATAAGATTTGAAAAACATATGGCAAATATATCATAAGGTATGCTCCAACAAACTATTAAAACTCGTTGATAAATAACAAACTGATCATGTTCTATCCCCGTTTTTTTTATTCTAAATTTGATTGGTTGATTTCAAGCAATGCTCAATAATGTTTTAATGGTCGATGAATCGGTTGGGAAAACAAACCAATTAAATTCAGAATTAAAAGAGTGGGGGAGAACATGTGAAGTGTGTTAGTTATTGACGTGGTTTAAGTGCTTGTTGGATCAATCCTTATACATAACCTTAAATAAATTTTCAACAATAGATTTTAATAAAGATATATAATATCACTGGAATATCGCTGTCGTTTTCTGAAAAATGAAACACTTCCTTATGGTTACGGCAAAGTTATTGTTGTTTCGACCCTGTTCCTGGAAAATTAAAGAAATAAAACTCAAGAACGTTTTTTTGGGTTGCTAAAAGATGTTTTAATAGATTTAAGTGTGAATAGATTTTTATATATAAGGCTGTGAGAGATTCTGGCGTGCAAGTTGGATGGACGATCTTTAACCGGAACGTACAACTCTTATCATACGCGGATGATGTGGATATCATTGGCCGCTCTCTACAAGCTGTTAGGGAGGCGTTCTTGGCGCTGGTGGGTCCTGCAAGGAGACTGGGGCTCAGCGTGAACCAGGCAAAGACAAAGTACTTGGTGACTGAAGAGACACCGAGGCGGGGTGAGATGGTGGCCTTTGGGGAATACATGTTTGAACAGGTCTCAGATTTCCTATATTTGAGCTCAACGGTAACCCAGGGTAACCAAGTAGATGTTGAAGTTAGAAGAAGAATTGTCTCTGCCAACCGGTGCTACTTCGGTTTGAGAAAACAGTTTGGTGGCCGCATACTCTCTCGGTATACAAAGTTACACCTATACAAGACCATCATTCGTCCTGTCCTGATGTACGGCTCGGAAACCTGGACAACAACCAAGGCATGCGAACAATACCTTCTTGTGTTCGAACGGAAAATTCTTCGCAGGATATTCGGAGGAGTGAAAACAAATGATGGAAACTGGAGGAGACGCAAGAACCAAGAGATATATGACGCATTCAGAGAGCTATGTCCAGCTCATGAAACTGGGCCGATTGCGGTGGGCAGGGCATGTGGCTCCTATGAGTGAAGAAGATTTGCCCAGGAAGTTGCTGACAGAGCCTTTATATGGGAAAAGAAGACGAGGAAGACCCAGGCTAAGGTAGAGTGACAAAGTCACGACTAATGCGGAAAACATCCTTGGTGTGCGCAACTGGATGGCAGCTGCTCAAAACCGCGACGATTGGCGGAAGATGTTGGTGGAAGCTAGGACCCATCACTGGGTTGTTGGGCCGAACTAGTAGAAGTAGTATTAACTAAGCTTAAATTTGGTTTGAAAATTAAGGAAAATATTATGGATATGACTATAACATGGACTTATTATTATTCCAGTCATGAAATAAATACGTCCCGCTAAAAAATTTTAATATTGTTTTCTTCCATCTCCAATTCCATCTATGATGGTGAATTGTTTAATTTTTTTTCTTTAAGTTACGATAACGTCTCTAGGTTGGCACTCGACAAGAGAGTCTAGAGACGAAATTCTTAAAGATAGTCATTTGTCAAGAATTGTTTCCATTTCGAGGCAGTCATATTCTCAGATACCGAAATAACAAACGTATATGTTGTGTATTATATTTCCCAATAAAACTGGTCGAAAAACGGCCAAAATCTCAACTATTCAGTGGCATACCTACGACATCTTGAAGTTGCCGAATTTATGTTAGAGCCGAGCAAAACTGAACACCTCCTCTCGGAACGCAGATGTATGTATGAAATAAGCAAGTACCGAAGACAATATCCCGGAAAGGAAAAAAAAAGTCATTGTGGAAAAAAAGTTGTGTATGTCTTCCCGATGGAACATTGGTCTTTACAAAAAATACGACGAATATAGACGAACGTGGTATAGCGCTACCTGGGTGGGCTGACTTTTATTTCGTGAGGGACCCACGCAATAGATCTCTATGGATAGAACAACAAACTAAGGAACCAAACTCACTTGTGTCTAAAGAGGGGTACCAAATAAAAAATAAAAAATAAAAAAAACGACTTCGAAAACCTGATATCAGTTCAAAATGCACCTAAAATCTGTATAAAAAAAACATATCAATTTTTTTTTTTAAATCAACGCTTCCGGCTTATATTAGAAATTATCTTCCGCCGCTAAAAAGTATGAAATAAAAAACATTTTATATAAAAAAAAATTAAACCGACTTCGAAAACTAGAAACCAGTAAAAATAAATGCACTAAAAAATATGAAATAATTACCTTCTGATTTTTATGAATACGCAGCAAAATTGAAAATCGTATGAAAAGCGGAAAAATGCATTAAAACGGATAATTTTATTTTGATTAGTACGAATACATACCAACTGTTAATAAAAATTATTAAATTAAAATATTAAATACCATGTTTAATACTTAACAATCTTTTCGGAGGCGGCGCAAAATAGAAAATCTATAGAGAATTTTAAGATTTTCCTAATTTTTAGTGTTAACAATTTTGAATTTTGCGCCGCATCCGAAAAGATTGTTAAGTATTGAACATGGTATTTAATATTTTAATTTAATTATTTTTAATTAACGGTTGGTATGTATTCGTACTAATCAAAATAAAATTATCCGTTTTAATGCATTTTTCCGCTTTTCATACGATTTTCAATTTTTCTGCGTATTCATAAAAATCAGAAGGTAATTATATCATATTTTTTAGTGCATTTATTTTTACTGGTTTCTAGTTTTCGAAGTCGGTTTAATTTTTTTTGATATAAAATGTTTTTTTATTTACATAAATATGTGGCTAACTGAGTGGCACAGTAGTTAATTTCTTTTTATATTTTTTAATTTGTAGGATAGTTTACCTCAAGATATATAGCCTTCCTCAAAACATTAAAAAAAGGTGTATACAAAATATAAATTACGGATTTCAAAAGATAATGAAGTAGAAGTAACACTCCTGTTAACATTCCAACTAAAGCCCTCGACGCTTGAAGGTAAGTCGTCCCGGTCAAAATTACCTCAAACAGTGCAACGCTGCAGCCCCAAGAGATAAGGCGGTTGCCCTCAAGGTGACCCTCAGATGCGACGCTCTGGATGTCATCCAGAGCCTCTATGACGACGACTCATATGATTTTAACATGTTAGGAAGTCGGTGTGAGGTGAGGTTTGACTGCGCCCAGCACGAGCAAGTGTATCAGTCTCAGGTTAAGGGCAGGAAGCAGAAGGTATTCTGACAAACCATAACCCCAGAGAAACTAAGACGGGTCGACTCCTGGAGGGTGAAATTGACCCGACAACGTGCTCCAGATCCTCCCATAGTCGTATAAGCCGAGTTTCATGGTTTTATAAAAAAATGAAATGTCAGATATAGGGATAAACGATTTTTTAGTGAAGTAATAGTGCCAAATTCTGAAGTTTCTCAAATTCAGAAATACAAATAAAAAACGAAATAGAATCAGACTAATAATGAAAACTATGGCCCATCAAATTTTTGTTTTTGTTCTTTGCCCAGTGTGCTCCGTTGTCTTCAAACTTTATTCATAGGTTAGCAGAGGAGTGGGTTTCCTCGCCAAAAGGTTAGCACCATAAAGATAATGTCATACATTGTCCTTTGTACCTTTTACCAATTAATACGATAGCACAGTCGTCACTTCGACTGATATCTCGTGGCCTACCATTACTTTGTTTGTCTCCCAAGTATCCAAAATCAAAAACACTTCAAACACCTCAAAACATTGCTTTGCCTAAAAGTTATGAATGGAGATATTTGGCGTTTCGATAAGTATTGCTAGAACAAACAATAATTAAATACATGGGCGTCTGCAACTGCCCTTGCCCCACCTAGAAAAAATGAGAATAAAAAACTACAAAGTAAATAAATTCTTATTCATTTACTATATTTATTAAATTATAGGTACTTATGTACTATACGGGCCCCAAAGATTTTATATTTTCATTTATAAACTTATATACATTTTATTTTTTGTTTATAAATTATAAACAAATATTTTCATTTTCAAATATCAAATAAGGTTTCAAAAATAAATTTAGCCTTACATAGTCAGAATACCTCGAACCCCTTCCTCGTTCATAAGAATTTTACTAGCCTGACGACGCCCTTGATTCAATAACACCTTTCTAGTGATAAAACATTTTTGCTTATCATGTAAAAGCTCGCATTAAGATAGAATCACTGAAAACCACATAATCTCAACTCAAGATAAATAATAAATTGGCTGGTAATCACATGTTATTTGTTATGGCTTAGAGGCGTAAAACCCTCAGGTCATCAACGCCTAGCAATCACATGTTCATATCACGCCATAAACTATGTTGTTAGTCTCTTTATCAAGCGCTAATCAGTGATTAGAAACTCTTCATTGTTTATTAAGCTCTAACTCAGTGAAATATTAAACTGAAAAAAAAACTCTCTTCTTATATAAAATATGTTTCGGGAGACAGAATGATGAATACTAAGTTCTTAAATTATATATCAGTACCTTCAGGAGATGAAATGTCCTAAATTTTGGCAATCTTTATAGGAGAGCTCTATAGTTGTAATTAAAATGCAAGCCATAAAAAATAAATTTACATTGGCTATAACAACATATAACCATAACAAATGTGGTCGTACATTCACACAGCTGTGAAGATAAGACAACTTTCAGCTCAAGAAATATACATCTCTTCAATGCAGATACATCATTAACCCCGAAATCGAGAGTTATGTAGTTGCGACAGTTTACCTCTCAGATACTGACATGAAAAAATGTTTCTCGTAATTCTTTTGCCATCCTTAATCTTAAAATTAATGAACTACAATTTAAACCGATGAATGATTCTTGTTACCGCCGACTTGATATTTTGAAAGCAACTCCGATTTGATGAAATCCTTGGTTAGGAGGCTTATAGGTTATACTTATAATTAGTATCTTATAATAGTAGTAGTAGTACTTATAATTAGTTAGTGTAATTAGGCTTCTTCTTCTTACTTAGCAAAGATTTTATTAAAATATTATAATACAATGAAATAAGTAGTTAAATTTACCGATTAGCTCAAACAACAACAACAATAAAAACGATTTTGATGCCCTTACTAAAATGATGTTTAAAAAAATTGAGTTAACCAACTTTCAAATGCTGTTTGATTTTGTGTGAATTAAAACAGATAAAACTTGTTGTTGTTTAGAGGCGTAGATGATTAACTTATAAACATCCTAAATCACAGATTTATAAATAGTTATAATATTATAAGTATAACTATTATTCATTTATAATTTTATTAATACTTATGTGTCTATATATAACTTAAACAGGCACATGTAAACAATAATAAAAGGATACAAAAGATTAATAAATAAAAAGTTAGGAAAAATATTGAACGCAGCTAAGTTAAAACAGGGCTCGGAAGAACATTGTCATTAAAAATGTACTTTAACTGCAATTGTAATATTGTAACCATAAAAACCATGTAATTGTAACTCTGTTTACACCAGCTGCGAACAACAGAACAAACTCTACATCAGATATCAGCCAGTGGCTCAGTACCCAACTCTTCCAGGTCAAAACTTTGCAAAGTTTTCAAGGGGAATGCAAAAAGTTATTCCACACAACACTTCAGTTTCAAATTCCATTGAAAGTCGAATCTCGTAAAAAAGTTACATATTTGGCAGCATTTTTTAATACGTTCCTTCACGTTTCTTAATCGAAGGGCTTAAGTATTGCATGAAATGTAGAACGAACTAGCGGAGGAACAAGTCATAATTTATTTTTGTAATAAAAATTGAACTAATCACTCTATTGGTGTTATCGTTAGATATCGTTCTCTACCTTGTCTTATATTCGAGATAAATGATGAAAAGTGAATAAATTATAATGATTAGTACTGTTCCCAACGGCCAATCTTCGAAATTTCTCATTATCCGAAGCAGGAAGCACCGCTACTTATTAAATTCAGTATACAAAGTATTATAGAAAAAACAAATTCTACTTTGACATTAAGAGATTAAGATTTCCTTAACTTAAATCATTTTCTTCAATAAATATTCTTACTTAAAATACATTTTTCATGGTTTGATAAACCTATGTTCATTCGAAAGATCTGAAAAGTAAACAATTTTATGGACATGCAGTTTTTCTTGATCATGGAAGATAAACGATTGTTACAACTACATATTTTGAAAATTATTATACAAAACTACGATATTAATGTAAAACTATCAATAGTATATGGTAATGAACGGAGGGGGGGGTAGAATAGTTAAACTTTTGGTTTTAAACGATAGATGCTAGTTTTTTTATTATACTTTTTTCGTTTCTTTTAATTGGGGAATAAGATAAACATTTCTGTAAATGGGGAATGGGTTCCATTATAGCCAGAGGTAGTTTTTGATAATATGAAGTTCGATAAAAAATCTTAAATTGATCAAAAAATCAAGTTAATTGGATTTAGAGGAAGACAAGCAGTACCAGTCCTCTTCAAGTAACCACGCGCTCGGAATTCTCAGTTGTCGACTAATTTGATTTGTAAGGTACAAGACGCGACAACTTTCAGAACGCGATCCTCTAATGTGTGGACTATGCTCTACACTATGCATTTTTCGTTATAAAAATAAATAAAATTACACTGCAATATTTTATTTTACATTTAAATGAATTAATAATATATAGCACATGGGCGCTTAGAGGCAAAGGCTCTCACTTTTTCCTTTAAAAAAACAAAGTTTTTGATAGTACTATCGGTAGTTAAAAAAACTATCGAAGGTTCCGACAGTTTAATATTATCGATAGTTTTACATCACTATACAAAACATTTGAAAGGTTACATACATTGTATAATAAATGAAAAATAACTGAAAGTTCAAATATGTAAGGCTGAAATGGGCAAAATTCAAATTTATGTTTCTTAATTCAAATCTTCAAGACGTTCTTTGACTGTGACAGGCAAAGCAAATTTTTACGGCATAACGTATTTACTGCTTTATTTACAGTTTGACAAGTCCTGGATTCGTCGATTTACGCTTGACAAATATTATTTGAATGGTGTATAAAAGCAGATAGATCAGCTGGGGTTTACAGGTATCTCTGTATTGAGATGTTTCGGCATGCAAGGAGTTCAAACAAAAAATAAAACGAAGATCGATATTTTTGGACGGTTCGAGTTTCTTAAAAGACTGATTCAACTCTCTAGTTCTTCTGGAAGAGATTAGAATTTTAAAATTTATAATATTTTTAAACAAGATTCCCTATTATAGTAAGATTTCCTCAGATAAAGAGCCCCGAGTGACTAAGCGAGGTATAACAATGCAGTTTAGCTGAGCTGTATGGCTGGTGGTGGCATTGTCCACTAATGCTATCGGCGCGCCGACAGGCCTGCACGAAGCGAAGGTCATCGAACCCCTGCGAGGCCTAATAGTGTCCTTTGTAGTGTCCCGGAGGTGCACAAAGGCTGAAGGCGGGAATTATTGTTATATCGCGTGATGCACGGAGCAAAGCCCGATATCCCAATTATCGGTAAAATATCGATAGTGGCCCTTGTGATATTGTGCACATAATCTGGTAACAAATCTAGGAAGAAAAAAAAAACAACAAAAAACTAAAGAATAAGAAGACATCTAATCAATCCGTGAACGACCTAACCATCTACTGAACCCGAAGGGAACATATTCTAACGGCATCATTTTCAATTAATTTTACTAAAATTTATAAGTGGCACTCCCCTTATAACAGTGGAAATAGCAACGAAAAGTGTGATTCTTCTAGCAAGATAATTCTTGCACAACTGCTTGAATCTCGACAATTACTCGTACAATCCTCCTTTAAAACATTTTTTTTTTTAATTTACTGAAATTTAAAATTGTATTTACAAGAAATACATCACGTAAATGAACATATATGAAGAGAAACTATACACTTAACATAGAAGGTCCCGTTAAGTATCCCCGTAGGTTCTTTATAAACATTATGCTTCCATGCTTACATCCACTAATTAATGAAGTAAAAT
Source organism: Aelia acuminata (assembly GCA_911387785.2). NCBI lineage: Eukaryota > Metazoa > Arthropoda > Insecta > Hemiptera > Pentatomidae > Aelia > Aelia acuminata. The sequence goes on along the minus strand of OU426978.1, from coordinate 49,090,924 downwards.
GTCCCTACGTCCAAAATAATGACTGGTTCGATACGTCGTAATTATTGGATAACTACTAAATATGAAGAATTCAGTGTTAGTCTTCTTTTAATAGTTCTAAAGCAGGCTAGAGAGACATGCAAACACCAATTTGAAACTTTTTTTTATGGTAATTTATATTTTTGGGTACGTGAATTTCATGAATATATGATTTTTTTATGAAATAAGAAATTAATGCCAACTATTCTATAAAATGTATAAGAAATCGCAAAAACTATAAGACACTTCAAGTTAAGTAGGCCAAAAAAATATTTGTAGAGACATAACTAGTCAGATTAATCTTTAAATTATTTTAAGCTACCAAAGCTTGTCAATGACTTTTTCCCAACCAGTTATAAAAATATTTTCAACTACCTAAGAGTTTTTCCGTGTTTTACGTTACAACATCCGTAAGGATGAACACATTCACATTAATGGCTTGAAAAACTTTACGTTTTAGTGTCTTTGTATGGAATATTTTAAGATAAAATCTTAATCTTAATTCTTAGATTCTAGATGCGCGATGGTAAGACCCTTTGGTATATTTTTCAACCTTTTATCACAACTAAAGTTGATTGAAATCGATATCTCCACGTCCTTAGTCCCTCCTTCTTATAACTTACTAGCTAGTGTGCCCGGCTTCGCTCCGGTAGTTGTGTGGCAGTTTCAATAACAGAAAAACTTTAAAATTAAAGGAAATATAGAACAAAATTAACACTTTCTTGAAAATTTTAACATTGTATCAATATTAAGATTCGAGATCTGCAGTGTCCGCCCAAATAAGGAACCCTATATGCTTTATAGGGTGTTGAAAATGGTGAATGAACAATTAATTTTGCTGCAATTTTGTCGAGTCATGCATCGTTTTTGATGGTTTCTGTGATTATGAATCCTATAAGCCCATTCCAAACTGTCAGCAGATAATAAGTTATTATATTATTAGTTAAAAAAACAATATTTGGAGTACAACTTAAGCGCCGACTACTGTGATGGTCCCATTAGATCCAGAAGTTTAGAAAATACCGAAGATTCATAGAAGCTTTTTTTGTAAGACCTTTCTTCCAATTCAACCTCCCTTAATATATACCCCCCCCCACCCTAATTTGGCCGAACTCTGCACTTCTCCAATCTTACTACTGTTACTAAGTGAAAACCAAAATATCATGAGGGCACAATTTTTTCATCATATTTATTTTTATCCTGAACTATGAGCGGTGATAAAATCTTATTTAAAAAATTGTATTATTGGAGTCAATTCATCATTTTGTCAACTGGAATGCTCATCATACATAGTAATGAAACCATTTTTCATAACTACATACAATAAGAACACTTCAAACTTGTTATTTTCGGTTTATAATCAGTCTATTCAGCACTTCTTTTTTGTTTTATGTCTGTTTTTATTCGCTCACTCATATTGCATTAAAGTTACTTAAGTATATGTTAGATATTGATTAAATGTAAAGTGTTAATCAATCAACCATCTTATGAGAAAAGTAATTTTGTAAAGTATCCAGTCGGTTTTCTAATTGATTGCAGATATGTAAAATCATTAATTTATTTTAAAAGAAAAGGTGAAACTAATTATTTTCGCTTGATTTTTTAGTAATTTAAAAAGAACAGCTAAACAAATACATAACCTTTACAAATATAACGGAATGAATGAACAATAAACATTGAGTGAAACACACCCTAGCGCTTCCTGGTGGTCTGCAGCTCGAACTAAATTTTTCATTCATAAACTCGTATGTCTTTCTCAGGTAGGCTAATTAAATGTTGCGAGAGGCTTAAAATTCCAGTCCTTTTCTCTTCAATTTCACACCCTCAAGAGAAAAACGAAAACCTTCTCCGTTAGGGGACATACAGTTACACGCTGACATAAATCTCTTAATCGTATGTGTAGTCGTTTCTGAGCCTTTTCGGCACGCACATTGTACACTTTGCTTTATAATATTTATTGATTAGGTTATGCTTGTAAGTGCAGAAAGTATCTTTAAATATTATTTTATTTCTTTATCGTTTCTAAATATTTCCTCTCAACTCGCAAGCATCCTGTTGAGATAGTAGTACATCGATTTACTGACAGTATGACAATGTTCGGATATACGGTTTCTTTATCTGAATAAAAAATATTCTTATATAAAATTACAATATTAGCGAAGTTCAACAACAATAATATTCCTACTGTAGGTCGCGTAATGTTAGAACACAATGGAAGTAACTTTCCTCATCCTAAAACCAGCCCTAATTGGACCAGAGAACTGAACTTCAGAAATGAAAAGCCCCATGTATGCTCGATGTGAATATTTGCCCTCAAACTTCTGAATAAGTTAGAATCCAATTTAGGCTCTTGTGACTTAACAGGACCAAATCGTAGAACGAGAACTTTGTAACGCTTATGGTAATATCCATCTCGTTTGGCTAAAAAAAAAATCTGGTACGTGCCCGCAACACACATTTTTCACTTAGCAACTTACTTAGACTAGAAATTAATGCGTTTTGTTAATTTTATCATATCTCAGATTTAGCCATTTCTTATTTTAGGCGTAACGAGAGACAGTTAATTTCTCCATATAAAGAAAAACAAAGGTACTTTACAGGAAACAAAAAAAGCCCCTACCCCATTTAAGCCCCCTCAGAACATTTTAATAATAACACACACACACACACACACACACACACACACACACACACACACACACACACACATAGACAAACACAAACACACACACACACACACACACACAGACCATTTCGCGGAACTTGGTTATTTGGACTCAGGGGACCCCAAAACGTGTATTTCCGTTGAAAACCGGAAGTCGAAAATTTTCACGATTGCAATTCTTCCACTTACTATATATTTCATAAATAGGTAAGTGAAAGTAAAAATGAGATTGCAACTCTATATTTTATTTAAGAAACAGTTAAATAAGAAGAACTACTCTCGGCGGAACTTGCCCGCTAGGGAGCGCGTCCCCCGGGTGGCGGATGGGGGATCCCTCTTATGAGTGGTGGTCTGAATATACTGAATAAAGACCCGTGGACCAACAGGTACCCAGTGCTGGGGGGTATAGCCTGGCCACCCTTCCTCCTGAGGGGACACAAATATTCAGGAGGCCAGTTGTCCCGAGGATACGGAGCCTTCTCTGCTGGGCTAATCACCCGCAGAGAAGTACTTTCGATTCAAAGCAATTTAAACTGCCTCGGAACTGGACGGACTCATCGGATACGACTCGGCGCTCGAAAGGACATCAGATTGGGAACGTGGAATATTAAGACGTTGACTGGTAAGGAAATAGAAATAGTGGAGGAAATGGAGAAATATAAAGTGGATATACTAGGCATCAGCGAAGTAAGAAGGAAGGGTCACGGAGAAGTGTCTCTAGATAAGCAGCATATTCTCATATACTCAGGAGTCGGAGTAGGAGTGGGGGCAAAGGAAGGAGTTGGATTAATTATGAAAGATAGCCTCTTTGCAAGAGTAGAAGAATGGGAACCCGTATCATCCAGAATAATTACAATGTATCTGGAGTTGTCGATTGGCAAAGTTGCCATTATACAGGTATATGCCCCAACAGAAGATGCAAATTTAATAGACAAAGATCAGTTCTATGCTGACCTAGAAAGGGAAGTTACTAAAAGCCAAAATAAGAACAGAGAAGTAATTATAATGGGAGACTTAAATGCTAGGACTGGATGTGACTACACAAGAGCGCATGGAGTAATGGGGCCACATGGAGGCGAACAAGTAAAAAATGGAAATGGCCAAAGACTAATAGATTTCTGTGTGGACAACGACCTACTTATAGGCAACTCATTCTTCCCCCACAAGAAAGTACATAAAATAACATTTTCGGCTGAAGAAAGAAACGTAAATAGCATTATTGACTATCTCATATACAGTCGAAGAATCAGGAGAATGTTTACAGATGTCAAAGTAATCAGAGGAGCAGAAATTGGCTCAGACCACCTTCTGCTAATAGGAAATACTCAAATATTGCATCCAAAAAAGAGACGTCCAAGAAGCTACAAAAAGATTGACATTGCAAAGCTCCAATTACAGGAAAACAGAACGCAATATTCAGACAAATTAATAATTAGTAATAATTAAATCAACAAAACCAATTAACATTTAAGTTTTCCATTGCAATAAAAACTTGTATTTATTTTTCCAGATTTTCTTGGTGCTATTAACATTTTATTATGTTTATATTAATAGTAACATTTTATTTACCTAAAATAAATATTTAGAGTGTTTTTAATTGGATTACAATCATAGTTGGGCATAATAGTGTTAATAAATACAATCGGTTTTTACTGAATGTGAATACTAATTTATTCATACTACATTATTTGTATCCACATGAGTAAATGATATTAATATTCAATGTATTAACATTTTTATTTACAAATCTTCCTTTCAATACAAATAAATTCGCGGAAAAAATTCACGGTAAATATTCACAAAAAGGGAGCGCTTGTTAATATTGAACCTGGATCTTTTCGAAATTAGTGCCACTAGAGGCCCATTTAGTCGCTATCAAAATTACATTAGGTGCCCTCCCATCGGTCCCTATGAACCCTTCTCCATCTTATTAGCCCTTCGTGAATCAACTTAAGCCCTCTAAGCCTTCGTTCCGTGCACATCTGTGATAACACCATATCCACCACCAAATGGTATTTGGGCTTGATACATAAAGATATACACTTGCAGCCAGAGGATTTGGAGAAATAAGGTGATAAAATTTAGTATTATTAAATTAAAGAGGTTGCAAAAAAGTTTAATTATGAAAATTAAGTGTTTTTATGACAATCGATAAATCGATTTTAATTTAGTCTATAGACTTATTTTTTTCAAAGCAGCCTATATACCTAGAAAGTGTTCACCTTTTTTATAAATCAATTTCGTTCTTCAAGATTATAACAATCCAATGGTTGTTCAAAAAGTTCACCTTGCAAAGAATCATTTTATAGAAGGAAACGACCGCGTCCTTCGTAACGACTCTCTCGAATTCAAGGACATTACCTAATCAGTTTGGACCTATGGGTTTTGGCTGTTCAAAATCAGCAGGCGAACGAAGTCCCTATGTTTCTTATATCGAGACAGTCCAAGAGCCATGTCTTTGCCGTTATCAATTCAGGTAGGTATACGAGGTAGTTACTGGGTTGATAGCCACCATATGTGGTGTCAAATTTAGGATTTATTATTTATACAAATACATAAAAAAATCCTTTAATAAGTCATTGATTTATCTCATTTTATTTTTAATTTTTCCCCAAAGCCCAAAGTCATTTATTTCAATGTTTGAATGACTATGAGATTGTCGATGAGAGTTTTTAAGTTTTTTTTTAAGTTTATTTTTTTAAGTATGCCATAGATTTTAGAAATCATAATGAAATATTAATAATCTTTTAAAAAATCACATTTAATTCATTCAAATTTAATTATATTTCCATATTCTAAATCTTAAATATTAATAATTACAACCAACGAGAACAAAATTTAATCAATTACTATACTTATTCTATCTTTATATTCTAGAATTGAATTAAATCTTTGCTTATCCTGAGGCTTGTGGTGAAAAACTTTGTTAATATATTCGCCGTAAATTTATTCAAAGCTAAATTTAACTTCATTATTTTCAATTATTCAAAGCTGAAATTCCCACCGTCATTTCTATCACTTCCATAAAAAATAATGAAAAAAAAGTTTTGATTAAATCAGAAAAGCTCTCTGCTTTTATTTTATTTTTTAAAAAGGTTTTAAATTTCGCCTCAATTCATCTGAATTATAAATTATTCAATCCACAAAACAGTGGAGGACTAACGTCCGATGTGACAAAGCTTCGGGATGGATCGATGCCGGCAAATCAGATTTTTAAACGCCGTATTAAGCTATTCCCCAGCATTCCTGATTAGGGATTATCGACTTATACATTGATATCCAGTCCTAATGAATGGGATTTCCATACCAGAACATAAAATCAGGTTCTCTGATTCATTTACATTTCAGACGAGTTATTTCATCGACCAATGCCGATGATTGAAATGAAGAAAGGTTTTTAGTCTGGGACGAATTTCCCCCACAGATTAATTTGAAAGTTACCATCTAATTTATATGATGCATATATTTGACAAATGCATTCATCACTCCAAGTACATTTATCTGACTGATGTTGGAAATAAACAACAAATTCTATATGGTATTTTAGTAATTAAAATTAATAACACTATAGTGCGGTGAATTGATTATGGTGTAGTTGGAAGAATAATATGTACTGACTTCAAGGAAAGTGGGATTGGGGATTGATGAATAAAGATAGGAAGGACATTACAGATTGAGGCAGCATGGATGACAAAGGATTTACTAAAGGATGTACTAGTTTTGTAAGACGGGATACATAAATCTTGATTCTGGGAACCTATAAATAATTTTCGAACCAGAGCATGTTTTTTTATTTGTTCTTAATTAATTTATGCTTAAACATTTATGCCTCGCACTTTGCCTGCATTTTAAACGGAATAGGCAACAGTTTACATCTAGTTGGTCTATAATGCTATAATATTATATATGTATATATATAAAAGAAAAATAGTCTTCGGACATTGGTGACCTAGATGTACGCCCTCTCAAACTTTAACAAATTAAAAAAAAAAGTCTTATCCGATATCAGAACAAAGAAATAATCAATCAGCGTAAAATCCGTTATTTGAATAAACTTTGAGTTATATTGGTGTCCGTTATTTATCATTTCTAAATATTTCCGAATAACTAATGAGGTTTTAAAAAATTAAAAGGTTTGTCCAATTAAGCAGATGCGGACAAACCTTGTCATGTCTGCTACCCTTTTAATTTGTTGGTTTTTGAACAAGAGTCAATCGAAAGGGAAAACCAATCAATCAAACTCAGAATCAAAAGAGTCGGGTAATGACTATTAGTCCATGTTGAAACGAAACTAATGAAGAATAAACAAACGTATATTTATTTAAATCAGGAGAATCTATAACATTAATGCGGAATACAAACCTAGTAATATAACGTACATTATTTGTCTTTAGATTATTATTCTATAATTAACCATCATCTTATATGAAACTATTTATATTATATATTATATTTATATATAATATATAAAAAATATATTTATATTTATATATTAACTTCATGAAAATAATTACATAACAAATGTTTTATTTATAAAAAAAGTTATTAAAAGGTTATTTCATTCATACATGCAGGGAGTGAGAAATACTCTAATAGAAAATAGTTTAGAATAAATGTTGCGGAGAAATTAATTCTAAATTTTGAAAGTATTGTCAATTCTTAATTCTAGCCATTCACACGTTTCTATGAATTCATACATCGTATGATGCGCTCAAAGGAACAAATATAGCAGTTTGTCCGACTTTCGAGCTGAAATAATTTTCCATTATTATCTAGTAGCTATGGTGACTGGCTTATAGTTTATTTAAAAGTTTAAATTAAACAATTTAAATTGAATACAATGACCCTTTAGGGTAGAGGCAAAAAAAAAAAAAAAAAGTAACATATGAGTATATTCCATGGAATTATCAATATGGGGCTGTTTCCAAATATTTATTATTTGTATACTTTATAATTTATGTATAATTAAGTATATGTGTTTTAATGCTTAACTAGCATGTTCTGTTCATTTTTTGTATAGTAACCTGCATTACCCATAGGCCAAGATCTGTTTCTTTGGTTTTCCAAATAAACACTATGTTCATTCTTAAAACCGATTTAAATTGTATTCACGATGAACGCCAAAGATATTGGATAGCTACAAAATGTTATTAGCTCGAAAATCAGAAAAAAACTATTCAATTTAAAGATGATAAACACGCGACTTTGACCGTACCTCCGATTGCGATTCTATGTTTGAGGGGCCATTAGACGCAGTATTTAATCTTCTTTAAGAAACATGTTTTCGATATAGTAGTTTTAAAGTTGTTAGGAGGAAACTTGATAATTTCGTAGTTTTTCCTAATTTTCCTAGAAAACCTTAAGGAAATGTAGGTGGCAAACATAGATTCGTGTTCAACATATATAAGAAGGGCCGTGATAGCCGAGCGTGTAGGAGCGCGACCCGTTGTTGCACGCTCGAGCCGAACGGCGGCGGTTCGAATCCGCCCTGGGAGGGTTAACTTTTATTTCGTGGAGGCCCCACGGAATAAATCTCAAACCTCTCACCATGGTTAGAATAGGTTGGTTACACCTGTAGAGTAACCCCCCGTATGCCACACATGGCCAGGTAGGGGTACCGAACAAAAAGAAAAACATATATAAGAATCAAGTGGGAAAAAACTTTTATAAAACTTTCCACCCCGAGGCTTTTTTCGACTTTGGGGACTGGTCTATTAATGTAATAGATAAATGGATTGAGGCACGAAAAACTAGTAAGTTGTAACGAACATTACTAACATGGAAATCATCAATTCAGAATAGCAGACACCACTTCGAATCGGGCCTACGCCACTCACCCATCAATATTGATGACTAGTAGACAAAACCAAATCTGTACTCTGTGCTGCATACATTTTATCGACGTCCATTCCAATTTGCTCCTAAAAATCCACTTTACTACATCGAACGTTTTCTACTCATCCATTAAGTTTTAAGGATTTTTTTTTTCCGTACCCTTACCTGTGTGGCATACGGGGGGTTACTCTAGAGGTGTAACCAACCTATTTTAACCATGGTGAGTAGGTCGAGATTTACGAGTATTTCGTGTGGCCCCCGCGATTTTTTTTTCCGATCTTTCCTCAGTAGCGATTTCATTTTCTAAACAGAAGTCAGTTATACCAACAGCTTGACAATGATATCGTACACTGCCTTTAAAAAATAATAATAATAATGTATTGGACTTACTGGCCTTTAACCAATTCCAATCGACGACAACAGATGATTCTAGAATATATATAAATTTGTAGTTTAAGTTTTAAAGTTATTCTTTGGGAGTAAAATTAATTATTAAATTCACAAAGATTATTCAAGTTTCAAAATACCATAAAATTTGGTATAGAAATATAAGGCTTAATTAGTAGGGGAGAAACAAGAAATGCTATATAACTGGAGAAAAACAAATTAGGCGTGGGAGACTAAACAGTATTATTCCCTAACCGAAATAGATCCATATAAGTAAAATTCATAAGGAAACAGAATGTTTTTTTGTTTTTGTACGAAGTTATAAAATAGTCCTCTGAAGTTCAATACAGAACAGAAAAAAAAAATTAAAGTATTGCTAATATTAATCTTGTAGATAATAATTTAAGAAACTTCGGGGAAAAGTCTTGGTGATTTTGCCAGTATAAATGTAAAATGTGATGATTTCACATCTTAAATATTTAACAATGGAAACATGTTTGTTGAGTATAGACTTTGTTGATGGGGTACAACTCCGATGTGTCGGTATAATTCTATACTATTATTTAATTATCTCTATGTATCTAAGAGGCTTTGTCCTGACTGACAGAATCAACGCAGAGCAAAAACTACTAATGATAGATAGAAACTTGAAGTTCGGAATTTAGATTTAAAAAGCGATGTAGGTAACCACTAAGAAAGGAATTTCAAAAATGTAAACCCTTAGGGGTTTAAATGGCGAAATTGTCGTTTAACTCCAACGGACACCTATTTTTGAGATTTTAAACCATATGTTTTTTATTTGTTGTATTAAATAGACAATATTATTAAAATAGACATTCACATAGAATATGGCTACTGATTATTTAAATATTAGTGGTAATCAAATTATGCACACTGTGATTCCCATGATCGAAGATGGTGCGTGTTTATTTCGATCTCTATCATCTCTATATATGTATATAAGAGGCTTTGTCCTGACTGACAGAATCAACGCAGAGCAAAAACTACTAATGATAGATTAGATTTTAGACGCGATGTAGGTAACCACTAAGAAAGGAATTTCAAAAATGTAACCCCTAAGGGGTTTAAATGGCGAAATTGTCGTTTATAAGCAATTTTTTGTTTCGGCGGTTTTATTAACTCTCTCCATTGCGCGTCTCCATCTCTTCTACCGAGCCGGCAGCTTCCCCCGGCAACATTCCACCTACCGGAAGCTCCGATTCTACTAAATCTCCTTAACATCAGTTAGCATATTATATTTAATCAATACCAAGATAATGATCACAGAATTGATTTTAAAGCCTCGCGGGCAAAGCCGCTAAGGGGAATGCTAGTTAATTATAAATTAAAACGTATGAAAGAGGAAAAAACTTAAAGAGATGAATTAAACTACAAAATTTTAAGGAATTAATATTTTTCTTTTAAGGAACTATTATTTTTCTTAAAATGTTTGTTTTTTTTTTGTTGTTTTTTTTCTGTTCCTTCTGCACAAAAATGGAATACATTTGTTTATATATATGAGGTCATTATATTTGTAACAATCAATGCTGAGATACGAATTATTATGGCAGAAAATCCTAATGCAACCAAGCGTACACTTGTATTATAACAGTAAGGATATTTCTGTTTCCACAATGGTAAGAACTGGCGGAGTGGAAGATCTCCCTGTTAGAAATACTAAGAGGAATCTTCCAGCCCTTTAGCAATCTTCGTTCTGGTCTCTGGAAATAATATGAACACTGTTCAGAGATGGATTCCATAAAAGTAAATAGAATTCTGAAAGATGAACAACTTTTTATATTTATATTGCACTTCATTTCAAATAAAAATATTTAGAGTATTATAAAGTAAGAAGTATTATAAAGTAGAGTATTATAAAGTAGTGCCGAAGGATTGGATAATCGCGGTCTCAAAGAAATTGAGAATACCATCTATCTAAAGGACATATACGAGGCGTTAACAAAAATTGGCATGAGCCTAAGTAATATTAGACCCTTAGCGAATCTAAACATACCAAGGAGTGAAGTTTGACCAAAAGTCAATAGATCGATGGCTGAGGTTGCCAAAACATACCCGCTAGAAGTCGGTTATCGTTTTTAAGATTAATGGAAAAATATAACCATTTCGAGATAATTTATACAGATGCGTCAAAAGTGGGCGATACAGATGGCTGCGCTGTGAGTAGTAAACACATTCAGCTCCCATTTAATTTACCAGGGGAAAGCACAATATTCACTGGGGAAGCGACAGCCATCCTAAATGCTCTCTACTTGATAGCGAAATCCAGGGAAAAGAACTGCGCTGTTATAACGGATTCATGGAGCGTTTTGGCTGCCATAGATAGTCCATACCCAAGAAATTCGCTAATTATAGAAATCCTCAATGAATGGTGGGATATAAAAAGCAAAGGCATCACCATTATCTTCGTCTGGGTTCCTGCCCACTGTGGCATTCCACGTAACGAAAGAGCTGACCAGGCAGCCCATTTAGCAAGACTAAAAGAAGGAACAGGAATTAGTAAACTTAATAAGATTATCCTAGAAGACTGGGCGCTACAAACAAAGAAAATACAATTAGCAAAGTGGGAGAAGAGTTGGGCGAGAGAAACTAGAGAATTAACAAAGGTAAAAACTGACTGCAGGAGATGGAATACAAGCTACAGAACATCAAGGAGAGAATAAGTAATGCTGTGCCGACTAAGAATTGGACATTGTCATTTCACACACAGCTACCTGCTTAGGAGGCTAGAAGCTCCAACCTGTGAAAAATGTGACAATGTTCCTTTATCAGTACAACTTTGTTACTTGTTACTTTTGTTAGAGTGCCCACAATTTGAAAAGCTCAGGAAAAAGTTGGCCTTTCTGATTCTCTAAAAGAAATTATGAAAGACTGTGAAGAGAGAGTCACCACTCTATTTAAGTTCCTCAAATACTCGGGATTCCGTAGATGGATATAAACCACCGTTAGACGCCAATGACCCTTTAGGGTAGAGGCGAAAAAACAAAATAAAAAAAAAGTAGGTATTGAGATATAGTTATTTTTAAAAAAACACTTGTAAAAGTCAATACTTCTAAAAGTTTGAGGAAAGTCTCACGAATCAACTGAATATTCAAAAATAACAATATGTCAGGGTTTTATATCTTGTTAAACCTTTCAGTAATCTGTTTTTCTTCTGATAGATATTAGAAAAAAAAACTCTTGTTTTAACAATATTAATTTGATCAGTGGAAAAATGTTTATATATAAATAGAGAAAAACGGATTCATGAAACATGTAAATAAACTAAAATAAAAAAACCTAAAATTTTAATCGTTAAAGAATAGTTTTATGCAAAAATTATTGTGAAAAAAAAATAAATTAAACATGCTAAATACTTTAGATTTTCCTTCGGTTAGAGTTCCCTTTTATAGATATCCTCTAATTAATGTGTAGTACCATACATATTTTTTTAAATACTATTTAAATAAAAACAAATACATTTATGAGCCAATAGAAGTTTAAATAGTTTTAAATAAGTAAAGTTAAATTTTATGGATTATTTTTTAGATAAGGTCCTAGAAACTTCAACTATAAAAAGTCAATTCCATTGAAATATAGTACCCAGTTATAATAAAACGACTCGGTTTGAACTATCCAACTGATAAGGAGCCTTGCTACTTCTCCCCGTTTTTACAGCCTCAGAGATGGTAGTTGCGGACTTCTCTCCAGCCCGTAGCGACACGAACATCCCATCCAACATTCTCAGTAGGTCAGCGAACCCGGGGATATATAAAGGCCAACAATTGGGCCGAAGGTCTGCCATTGCCCCGATGGCAGGTCTCCAATCGAAGGTGATTACGGAGAATAAAATACCCTATCCCCCGTCACTCGCTTCCAGCCCCAGGAAGCTTTTGAAGTCATCAAGTGCTTTGAAAAGGAATGTCATTAATAACACTCGGGAAATAAGTTATACTTCGAAAATACCAATATTTGGATTGTTATTGTTCAAACATGGAAATAAAACATACCATTAACTGCTCCAATATATATTTTTTCAAATATCATATAATCATGTTGATTTCAGAAATTTTGTTGGCTGAAATCTCTATGAATCGTGGAGACACTTCCAACCAATACAAATAAAGTTTAAAAAAATAAATTTTAGATAAAATTAAAGATATACATACGTGTAGAGCACACATTTGCTCATTGCAAAAAATTTCAGATAGTAAATCCAAAACAGACATAAACTTAAGAGTTGGAGGTAATTTGAAACTGTCCAACAGTTTTTTTTAATCCTGGCCATGGGAGAGCATAACGCAACTTAACTAGAGCAACTTTTAAGTAAAGTATTTGGTATGCTAAAGGACAGTGAATATATTCTAGTGCACTAGAGAAAGAGCAAAATTAAAAAAGGGGTTGAATTTCATTTAGATTACTTAGTATTAAATTACGAAGGTTGTTTCTCTTGTAGTTTGTGGTTGTCCTCTGGGGGTTGTAAGAGTTTTCTCCATCTGATAAATGTTCTTTTTTACTCTACTCAGTTAATTGTTCTTCATCATAAAATAATGTTTAATTCCTTTGTTTAGTTTTTTAATTCAATGCTACTAAAATATTAGTAAAGTCAAAATGAAAAAAAAAGGCTGGTTTTTTATTCTCATAAGAAAGAAGATCAAGAGTTGAGAAACAATAAATATGTCCAAAATAATTTAGATAATAAAAAATGCCTATATTTGATTGATTATTGTATTTTTTTCAACAACAGTTAGTTCTAAATGTATTAATCTTAGTCAACTGTTAAAGTATGGAACGAATTATACAGTATAAAAAAATGTTAGTGCTGGAGTTCTACAGAGTAGTGTAGTTGGACCACTGTAACGAAAAATAAATAAACAAAAAAAAAATTTTTTTTATTTAATAAAACTCATTAAGTAATAATCGAAGAGGGCTTAATATATTTTTGTATATAATTAAAATATGTGTTGTTTTAAAAGCTTTGTATTAGTTTTTTATTGATATAATATTTTTTTATTTAACTATAAAAATAATTATGTTTTATTTTAAAAGAAGAGACGGGACCGAAGTAATTAATTGAAAAACAGCTGTTATTAAGGCATTTGTTTTTTTTTTGAAAAAGAACGAAGGAAAAAATAGGAGATGTTCGCTAGCGTTCCACGAGTGATGAAAAAATGAGACTGTTTTAGTGATTAACGTAGTTGTGGTCTATATCGCTAAATATCAGAGAATTGAAGAATAGTGGCGTTCACGGAAGAGATTCCGGTGACGAGAATCGCCAAGCCGAGTGGCTACTGGCAACAAAGCTACGAGAAGACAGGCGAGTTAAGAGAACAGACTGGAGATATTTTTCTTTTAATTTCTTTGTTAAACCTTGCTTTTTTTTTATTGTATAGTTGTTATAAGTTTAGATTGTTTCTAGTTGTGTGAATAGAGTTAGATTTTGATCAGGCCTGACTACAGAAATTGTGAGTAAATTTTATTTTTAATATCCTAGTGTAAATATAGTGTTAATTAAAAGTTTTTTTTATTTGAGTTTAATTTGTTTTGTTCAATTTCTTTTTAACTTACCATTAAGTAGTTCATAAGTGTAAATTGCAAATTGTATTTTATGTACAGCCCTCTCCGAGATTTTAAGGTAATCTTCACTTATTAAATTTAAATTATTTTTTTTTATTCAGTTTGCTTTAGGTTTTCGCTATTTCCTTAAAATAAATAGCGTGGCGCCCCTTAATTTATTTCAATATTTTTTAATCACTAGTCATTTAAGAACCCGCCCGTCTCCACTGAGCTACCACCTTTTTTGTTACGATTGTTTTATTTATTTATAACCAATTAATATTTTATTTTTAACGTAACAAAATGGCGCCCAACGTGGGGCTATAAGTGATTAGATAGATGCTTAATTTAGTATTGATTTAGAGATTTTTAAATAAAATTATTTTTTTTGTCCTAATATTGAATTTTTTTATTTTATCTGCTAAGAAAAAGTGGTATAATTTTTATTTGGTTCTTTTGAAATCATAAAGATGAAGGTCGATAGATTGTTAAAGGACGAGCTTGAATACGAATTAAGGATTCGGGGTATAGTTGGAATATCTACTGTAGAAGATATGAGGAAAAGACTTCGGACCGTATTTAAACTAGAGAGTGCAGGAAAATATGTTGCTCCGGTAGTTGACCTTTCTCCTACGGAAGAATTAAGCGTGTGTGAAGAGAAAATTGCCACTGTTGAGAACAAGATTTCTGTTCTCCCACCCTCTAGTTCTACCGGGGATATAGATAAAATCGATACAGGTCTTCAACATTTGATTAATAGACTAAACCGGATAACAACGAAAGACACCATCGAAATGGAGAGGAAGTCAGAAGCAATTTCAAAATGCCTTCTATTATTTGAGGAACTAGAAGAAAAATTGAGTGGGCAACCTCCTGTTTCAGAATCCCACTTTGAAAACCAGAATCCCGGAAAGTCTCAGGAGGGTAAAGTACAATCAGTGATTACCGAATCAACTGAAGATACAAAGAAGCCTGTAACGACCGTTGAGTCGGAGTCAGACGTTGCTGGAACTAAGTACGTGATCAGAAGAACTGAAACTCCCATAAGAGATTGGGGAATTCACTTCACAGGCGATGGGGATGGTCTCAGTGTCCATGCATTTTTAGAGACTGTAGAGGAGTTAAGCTTGGCAAGGAATACTACTCATGAAGAGCTTTTTAGGGCTGCGTACGACTTGTTTAAAGGACCAGCACTGATTTGGTTTCGAGCTGTACGAAAAGAAGTTACAACGTGGGCTGAACTTATCTCAGAATTGAAAGCCGAGTTTACACCTTTGGACTATGAGGATCGCCTTTGGGAAGAAATAAAGAGAAGAACTCAAGGACATGCAGAGTCGATGGGTACATTCGTGGCAGTTATGAAGAATTATTTTAACCGTTTACCAACTATGCCTACGGAAGACCAAATGTTGAATGTCATTAAGAAGAATTTGAACCCCCTCTACTTGGAAAGGATGGCTTTGCACCAAGTAACAACATTGAAGGAGTTAGTAATAATCGGTCGGCAGATTGAAGAAGTAAGGTGGAGAATGAACGAATATCGACCGCCACCAGATAGTAAAGGATTACTCGAACCCGACTTGGCCTATCGCCCGCCAACGAGGAAACAACTCAATCATGACGACACAGTAGCAGAATCGAAGATGGTTGTAGAAGCCTTGGCTAAACCCAATTACACATTTCGCTGTTGGAACTGTGGAGGGACCAATCATTCGTTCAAAAAGTGTCGCTCAGTAAAAACCAAATTCTGTATAGGTTGTGGCCTAAGGGATGCGGATAGAAAGACATGTAAACGTTGTAATACCACCAACCAGGGAAACGATCAAGGGGGTCAGGCCTTAGTGGAAGGGAGCCTGGACGAAGCCCGAATTCCACGACAAAAGCTGAGTGGGTAGAGTGGTTGTCGATTGTGGAAGAAGTTTTCGCTGGAAAGAAATGGAAAATTCTTAGACATCCAGCAAATGAACAGGATCGAAGGCCGTATTTAACAGTCAACATTTTGGGAAGACAAGAAACGGGATTGCTGGATTCTGGGGCTTCAAGGTCATTGATAAGTGAGGAATGCTGGAAACGTTTTTCACGGCTGGGTGTAAAGCTACACAAAAAACCATGATCAGGCCTGACTACAGAAATTGTGAGTAAATTTTATTTTTAATATCCTAGTGTAAATATAGTGTTAATTAAAAGTTTTTTTTATTTGAGTTTAATTTGTTTTGTTCAATTTCTTTTTAACTTACCATTAAGTAGTTCATAAGTGTAAATTGCAAATTGTATTTTATGTACAGCCCTCTCCGAGATTTTAAGGTAATCTTCACTTATTAAATTTAAATTATTTTTTTTTATTCAGTTTGCTTTAGGTTTTCGCTATTTCCTTAAAATAAATAGCGTGGCGCCCCTTAATTTATTTCAATTTTTTTTAATCACTAGTCATTTAAGAACCCGCCCGTCTCCACTGAGCTACCACCTTTTTTGTTACGATTGTTTTATTTATTTATAACCAATTAATATTTTATTTTTAACGTAACACCACTACTCTTCAATATTTTCACGGCTGACTTACCCGAACACGAGAACAGTCTACTAGCTACATTCGACGACACTGCACTACTTACATCACATAGAAAAACCGATATAGCGTATTCTATACAGCAAGGCCAATTAGATGATATATTTAGTTGGGCCACCAGGTGGAAGGTAAAAATGAATAGTATGAAAAGTGTTTATTGCCTGCATCCTGAATCATGCCCAGAAGTATATTTTAATGATACTCCGATCACAGAATTCCAAGAAGTAAAATATCTGGGGATTAACCTGAACAAGAGATTGACATGGAGAACCCATATCAGCCTAAAAAGGAAACAGCTCAACAAACGATTTGGAATATTATCTACTTTACTCGACAGATGCTCCAAATTATCGATAAATAACAAACTTGACATCTAAAAAGTACTAATACGATCATTAGGGACACGTGGGATACAACTATGGCGTTTAATAATTAATCTAAGAAAAACGATTTGAGAGGTATAAACAATGGCCTCAATATTTTTGTAGACCTATATTATAACTCTTGCACAACCTGTTGTTTGAAGAAATATAACCCTGTAATTAAATTAGCTGCCTTCATTCAATCTTATCGACATTTCGGGCTACTTCGCCCATTTTCAAAGAAAATAAAAATAAAAAACTAATATTACCTAACAACATCCTTCTTTAATTTATTCATATTGTCCTTCAATCTTATTTTTGACAATCACACAACAGGTGTAAATAAATAATTATGACCTTTGAAGATGGGCTTGATAGTCCGAAACGTAGATAAGATGAGGAAAAAAAGCAGCTAATTTAAAAAAAGAGTTATATTTCTTCAAACAGGTTGTGCATTTCTCTAAGAATAGATGGTTAGCACAAGATAGATGGTTACTATATATAAGCATAGATGATTACTGACATAATATAATTGAATAATAACTAAAAACATTTGCAAATATCTACTGGCAATATAATTTGTTTTAACTTTTCTTCTGCGAGTAGGTGAACAAAAATTCAAATTAAAGAATAAATGTATTCCCTAGTTTATATTTTTACTTTCACTTACCTATATATGAAATATATAGTAATTGTTACTTTCACTTACCTATATATGAAATATATAGTAATTGGAAGTATTGCGATCGTGAAAAATTTCCACTTCCGGTTTTCAACGGAAATACACGTTTTGGGGTCCCCTGAGTCGAAATGACCAAGTCCCGCGAAATGGTCTGTGTGTGTGTGTGAACAGACTAGCTCAAAAACTATAAACCGTGCGAACCTGAAATTGGGTATTTAGTGTATGTATATGCCCGCGATGTGACAGCAAAAATTTCATCAAAATTGCTCAAAGGGAGGGGGTACTTTATTTAATAACTTTTTACGTTTTTTTCGATTTTCTCAGAAACGGCTCTAACGATTTTGATTAAACTGAGTATTTGATCTATTTATATGCCCGAGATATGACTGTAAAAATTTCATCAAAATTGATTAACCGGAAGGGGGACTTCACTTAATAAATTTTGTATCATTTTCACGTGTTTTATTTATTTACTCAAAAACGGCTTAAACGATTTTGATCAAACTGGGTATATGATGTATGTATATGCCCGAGATACGACTGTAAAAATTTCATCAAAATTGATCAACCGGAGGGGGAACTTCACTTAATAAATTTTGTATCATTTTCACGTGTTTTATTTATTTACTCAAAAACGGCTTGAACGATTTTGATCAAACTGGGTATATGATGTATGTATATGCCCTAGATACGACTGTAAAAATTTCATCAAAATTGATCAACCGGAGGGGGGACTTTACTTAATAAATTTTGTACCAATTTCACGTGTACATATTTTTTATTTACTCAAAAACGGCTTTAACGATTTTGAAGAAACTGGGTATTTGATTTATGAATATACCAAATATGTAAAAGCTAACATTTCATCAAAATTGGTCCGACTGAGGGGGCACTTTATTTCATCACTTTTTTTTTCCAATTTTTACCTTTTTTTCGATTATCTCAAAAACGGCTTTAACGATTTTTATCAATTTATGTTTAATGAAAATTAGGTTTTCTTTAATATCAGGTAAGCTTTATCATTATTAAAATGTTCTGAGGGGGCTTAAATGGGGAAGGGGCCTTTTTTGTTTTCCAATAAATTATCGTTGTTTTTGTTTATATGGAGAAATCGACTGTCTCTCGTTACGCCTAAACATAAGAAATGGCTAAATATGAGATATGATAAAAATAAAGAAAACATATAGAGGAGAAAAAAAGAAAATTATTCAGTCAACTCATAAAACTCGTTGCGGCCACGCATGTGGAGTACGCCTTTAATTACAGACCATTGTTCATAATTAAAGCCGTTCTGTACATTTAAGACGTGGCAAATAAAAAAACCGTTGGTAAGTGAAAGTTGTGTGTTGCGAGCACGCACCAGATTTTTATTATTAATAACGATAACAACAATGAATATATCCATGGATATATATGAGATATTTTTTTTTTTTTTTTTTTTTTGCATCCGATTTGCTGTTTCAACGGGCATAAAACTGATAAATGTAAATCCCATCGAAAAGAAGATAATTGATAATTACTAATTTTAAGTTTCTGAAATCATTCCACTTGTATGCAATACTGTGAATTACCTATAATTAAAAACAAATATATCATTCTAATTTGAAAGATATTTACTTTTAATCCAAATACATACCAGAAGCATTTTTAATCCTTCAGTTACTCTTAAGTGCTGATCGGTCTCCACTCTGCCATAAATAATATTAATGTTAGTGATTATGTTTTACTCTTGCTTAGATTAATTCTTTGTTTCATTAGACATAAGTCAGCCTTTATGTCTTTGAAATTAGTTCATAACTTTCATCTCCTTGAACATTGTTTATCTACCTACAGTTTTCACTGTGGAAGTCTAATAGTATTACAATAATCAAAATATTTCTTCTCAATTTCAAAGTTAAAATATCCCTAATCTAAGTAGTGTTGATATTAAGTTATAACATGAAGCACTTTGAAAAGCATGAAATTAGAAAAATAGAAAATTTATTCCTTCGAATGATGTCCTGATCTTAGATCTTATGATATTTGGTTAAATTGAATAGTCGAGATACTTATTTAATTATTGAAGACGAATTGAGACACGGACTCAAAAGTATTATTTTTGTTTGCAGCAGATAAAAATAAAAGGACCAATTCGGGGATATGTCAAGAAACTTTCAATTGGCAATTACGGAGCACATCACGGGAATGGAAATATTGCTGATCAAAAAGCCATTAGGTGCCATTTCTACTACTTACGCATTTTAAAGATATTAATTTATGTTAGGAAAAAGTAGCAATGCTTTTTGATACAAAGATTTTTGTAGTGGATTGGTTATAAAACTGGAACTTACTTCCACTTATTGAATCCTTTTTTTGAAATAAAAGTTTTGAATTTATTTACTTTATTGCCGAGGACGAGAACTTTTTCCCCCAACGAATATAGTTTTTTGAGAATACCTAGAGATACAACCTATTTCTAAACCTATGGGTAATTTTTTTTTAATCCTTAGAATATATAATTATCCCAGGAGTTTGTTGAGAGACTTCCAGTTAGGCACTTACATCCGGACATCCTCGGATTACATGAAATTTCATCTAATTTCAACGAGTTTTAATGTTGAAAGAATATATTGCATAACTTAAATACATTTTTTTCTTACATTTGATTATTCAGTACTTGAATTATTAAATTTAATAAATCCATACAAACATTATTCTTTCAGTCTGTTTTTTCTAAATAATTTTTCTTGAGAGATTTTTTGTATTAGCTGTAGATTTAAAGATAGCTCATCTCTTTATAATTTTTAATAAAAAGTTAAAACAATAAAAATTAATATGGATATTATTTGCAGAGGTGGTCTCAGCGGGGGGGGGGGGGGGGGATATGGAAGATCAATCCCTCCCCCGAAACATCGAGAAAAAAATAAAAAGTGAAATATGTACACATCTAATTCATAGAAAATTATTAGTATATTGGTATTTTTTTACGAATGTTATAAGGTTCCTACTTTTTAGCAATAAATAAGCGTATTGTATAAGTCGGTTTATGCATTTACTTATTTTTTAAACCGATGAACCTCCTCCTTCAAGAAATTTTATTCTGGGTCAGCGTTATTTTCACTGACAATTTTTCTAACTCTTCCGTTGAATTATGGGATCGATATATTCTATAAATTCTAACATGACTAAGTAATTTTTAGGTTAATGGTTATATCTGCCAAATGTTACAAATTCGTATTTTATTTACTTATTTATGCAATATCCTTCAATTTTGCCATTTCGTATTACAAAACGGATGTACCTAAAAAAGATATATAATAAACATATAAATAAAGCATTGCAAATAAGCATCTGAATAAGGCTGGAATAAAAGGTATATAGTGGTTCTGTTGCTTTATAAAAATATACCAAGATGCTTGAATCCTAAACAAAATATTTTACAATTATCTAGAATCACTATTTAAACTAAATATATGAATTACAGAAAATGAGATCATTATAAGTTTTAATTATGAATAAATGGCACATTAATTAACAATTTTAAATAATTATTGTGGAACTATGAAAGAAGTTTTCATAATCGAATTTCCTATCATCGTTAACAGGTAGCATCTCTAGAGCAACTCCCCGTAAGCCACACATAGCCAGAAAGATGTGGTTTAATAGAAAGGGATAGAACTTTTGGAATCTGCAAAACGGCTATTTTATAAGGAAATTGTCCTTGTATGTCTTTTTTGACAAAAGTTTTGTAAAAAATAGTGTTGCAAATATGCAACATTCTATGTTATCAACGTTGTAATACACAAGGAATGTGACATCTAAACCGTTTTAGAAACAACAAAAATCTAACTTACAATGTAACTCCACTGACGTAACGCAAATTTTAATGTGTCATATACGTACTTCTTCTTAATAAAATAAATTTTACTTTGACAATTAAATTAAATTATAGAGAAAGCTAAATAATCAAAACTAAAATCCAAGATGATCCCGGATTACATGGTCCCGAAATGGTTGCCTATTACCAGGCTCCGTATCGGCCTTCCCATCTTCCAGCGGATTACAACCCTAGGGCTCGGAACCAATCAGCTTACAGCTAAGGCTGGTCTAGTGATCACAGCAACGGGAACGATTCTCCTTATCATTTTTACAACCCAGCTTAACCGATATGAAACCCACTTATTTTGAAAATTCTTAATTGTATTTACAGTAAAGTTAATGGAAAATTTAAAGATGGAAAAGACCGAATTGGATCATAAATCTAATTGAACATTGTCTCCGATATAAGAATACTTACGTACTGACTTGTTCTTGCTCCGCGAAATGTAGCCAAGGGAGCACTTAGTTTCATTCTATCATCTAAGGAAGCCAAGAGAACGTATAGGATACTTGGTGGAGTAATCGAGGAAACAGATAGATCATATGAAGGGGTCGAGGCAAAATAGTGCCAAGCAACATTTTTAACAAAAATAAACTGTAGCTGCCGTCTCTTGTATATTATGTAGTACTATATATCTATGATGGAAATGCCAACTGAAATATGACAATAGAGCAAGCACTCTGTAGTTATATTCCTCGATTACTAATCTGTTTACTCGGCAAAACAATGCCAAGCATATTTTGCCCCGACCCCTTTATATATTCGCCTGTCGGCAAGAGTAGTGAGTGACACATGTCGAAATGAACAACATTAAAATTTATCAAAAGGTAGATTTACATTTTCGCTGTTAAGGTATTTATTCAAAGAGGTAACTATAACGAGTTATAATTATGACAATTTCCTTGGTCAAAATCCCTCCTCATACAACTTACGAGAAAAAAATTCAACTTCTTTACTAAAAAAGGAGTGAGCCTATGTTTATCCTCAGGAGGTAAATGTAAAGGGCTAATCATTATTATTATATATGCAGAGTAAGATTCGATTTTAAGCTGTTTTTTGGTTCGAAAAACTATTAAAAAATATAATGAAACTAAAAATAATTATACAATTAGCTGATATTGAAATTTTAAGCTGCAACATATGATTATTAAATATTCACCGTGGAAAATTCGAAAGTCTCCTAACATCAAACTATAATTACAAATAAATATTAAAATTGTTTTAAAATGGAAATTCGTTTGTTCGTTTGTACATACTATAACGTGGAACGAAAAAAAAAAAAAAAAAATCTGGTGCGTGCGCGCAACACACAACTTTCACTTACCAACTTACTTAGATAAGAAATTAATGCTTTTTAGTTAATGTCACTTCTCCACATTCATTTCTTATTTTTGTTTTCATTTGCTCTATAATCCCCTCAGAACATTATAATAATGATAACGCTTACGTGATATTAAGTAACACCTAATTTTCATTAAACATGACGGATTTTATGAAAATCGTTAAAGCCGTTTTAGAGATAATCGAAAAAAAGGTAAAAATTGGAAAAAAAAGTTATGAAATAAAGTGCCCCCTCCGTTTGACCAATTTTGATGAAATTTTGGCTTTCACATCTTTGGCATATACATAAATCAAATACCAAGTTTGATTAAAATCGAGAAAGACGTTTTAGAAATAATCGAAAAAAAGGTAAAAATTGGAAAAAAAAGTTATGAAATAAAGTGCCCCCTCACATCAAATACTCAGTTAATCAAAAGAGCCATTTTTGAAAAAATCGAAAAAAACGTAAACAGTTATTAAATAAAGTACCCCCTCCCTTTGATCAATTTTGATGACATTTTTGCTGTCATATCGCGGGCATATACGTACACTAAATACCTAATTTCAGGTTCGCACGCTTTATAGTTTTTGAGCTAGTCTGTTCACACACACAGACCATTTCGTGGGACTTGGTTATTTGGACTCAGGGGACCCCAAAACGTGTATTTCCGTTGACAACCGGAAGTCAAAATTTTTCACGATCGCAATACTTCCACTTACTATATATTTCATTTATAGGTAATTGAAAGTAAAAAAAATATGATTGAAAAGAGTTCTAGACTTTTTGATTTAACAACTGTTCTAGTACCTGTTCGTGATTGCTCTAGAATAATCTACGCTGTTCGGGAACCATTTGGAATGATCTAATTCAGACATAAAATGAGCGATGGATTGGAGAGATAGTCTTGCTCTGAAGTTAGAATCATATGGTTATTTTTATGTTGCTGTATCGTTACAAGTTGATCCTATTTGTAACCTTGTTGATTATTTCAATTTTTATTGTTTTTCTGACATTGTAAGTTATAATTTTTCTTTAATAAAAATTATTTATAATTAGCTCATAAGTGTTATGATACAAATAAAAATGTTTTAATACAACACTACGAGTAAACCGACGGCGTGTAGGAGCAAGCGATCACTTGGAACCATTCCAAAAAAATAAAATAAAGAAAACAGATCCATACTACTGAACCGAAACAAAAGTATCTGCAAAGCGGATATCAAATATTTACCTTCAGCGAACAGTATTTACAGTGCCAGAGCATGTGTCAATACTAACATGTAACACATCCAGATTTACTTGTTAAATCGTGTTTAAATATGGCAGTTTACATTCAGTAACTTCCATATTCCTGGGTGATTCGCATGTTTTTTTTTTTTTTTTTGGGAGGTTCACTTCTTATAAAGGAATATGGGACATAGGCAGTTTTATAATTTATACTTTTATAATACATACTTTTTATAATTTATAAATCACAAAATCACTATACGCATTGAAAAAAAAATTGTTCCTATCTTGATCACCCATTCAAACTTTTTAATAATTTTCATTTTCCATAACTCAATTTTGTCCAAGAGACTTGTTTACGCATCATTAATAATAATATTTTTCATTATATTATTATAAGATTTTTGTTTATATTCAATATAAAAGATTTTTAATTTTTTCTAAGGCACTTTCCTTGTGAAATAGAAAATTCTCACTCTAAAACATTGGTGTTTCATATCATGAAAAACAAATGTTTAATAACTTTCTTAATATTTTATAAATATAATTTTGATTAAAGTGAAGCAATAATAAAAAAATAAATAAAAAATGGGTGTTCTTTTTTTTTTTTCACTTAATGTTCCAAGATGCGTTTCCTGAAACAGGTTTTGCCGAAGGAAAATAATTTTTAAATTTCCCAATCACATATTTTTGATATAAATCAATTTATTAATATAAAGAAAAAACAAAAAATTACATTTGTTTATTTGTTTTAGGGTTTAATTGCATTTAAAGGAGTTTTGAATCTTTTAAATCTCTACTCTTGCAATGTAGGAATAAATTTATTCCAGTACAACAATCTTCCTACCTTTGTCAAATTTTGACTGTTAACCGTTGTAAGTTCGAAACACTATCCTGGAATTCTCGAGTAAAGTTTTCATTCCAACCTTCTGATCAACAATCACTAAGCTGTTAGTAAGTAGTAAGACTTTCTATGAATAGAATTGTGTTACTAAATTTTAGTGAGCATAATACTGAATTTAATGAAGGATTGGCAATAACATGCCGTTTACGGAAATTAAAACCTTCAAAATGCCCAGTTCTTGGGGAATCGCCTAATTACGCAAAGTAAACCGTAATTGATATACATTTAAATGGAACTATTATCTCCAAAGCCGTCTACGTTACCAAACAAGACGTAATGGAAGGATAACACATTATCTCATACTCCTCTGATTAATACACCTGTGGTGTAAGTTTGTTAAGCGCTTTGCGCAGAAAAGTATACCAATTTAGGTTTATTATTTAAATAAAATTACATGATTCTAACCATATCGCACGTCGGCAAGACGGTTACAAATCAAAATAGATCAATTTCGTGTTATGCATACCGTTGGAATCAGAATGATAAAACCTAAAATGCCAGAATTCAAAAAAGAATGCTCAGAAATTCTTTTATGGAGGGGATGGTCTCCTTATATTGGTGTTAATGCAGGTACAGGACTACTTTTGAGTTACGGTTTGTACCAGTGATACTGACTGCCCCAATGGTAGCCTGTTTTTGATCAAAGACTGTTGCCCATAGACCCTGATTGTAAGGACATAGTGAAACTAAGAATGCAGTTGAAACTTCACATCTGATTATAAAAAAAAAAGAAGACTGTTTTTTGAGTTGTAATTATCTTGCTTACTTGCAATATTTTCTTCTTCTTGTTCTAACTTAAAGTTAAAATAAGAAAAAGAAACAGAATAACGTATGTTATAAATTTACATCTTTTTAACTTTATATCCTTACTCACTCCTGTCAAAAATGATAGTAACAACCAGTGAGTTAGTTGAACTAAGATGAGAATAAACAGTGATAGGCAGTAATAGGCATGAGGGGGAGCAGTACTCAGCGCATCCTCTAGTGGCTTAATATTAGCATCTATTGTTGGTCAAGAATATAAATCCATAAAAACTACAATTTGTTAATTCTAATATTTACAATTATATTAACAGCCTAATAAAAATGAAAACTACAAATAATAATTATTATAACTTACAATAAATTTACATTACAATATAAAACAAATAAATTTAAATTATAATTAACCCAGGTTCTATTTATCACAAGTTTATCAGAACTTATCACTTGTAACTGTTACATGTCCTTAATAATTTTATAGGAATTTTTAATATTATATACATACATTGAAATGTCGACTAAATACTAATTAAACAGAAGTTCTTAGTACAAAAATCATCATTTTTGTCATAAAACAAAATTTAACGTACAACATTAAAAAGTTAAATGGCATGATATTTCATTCTAATAGATAATCAAATATTTATTATTACATATCTAGAGATTTGTTAATGTTGACAGGCTACCTATCGGAGAACGCTACAGAAGACGACCCGCAGCCGCTGGTAGAAGCGAAATCCCTCTTCGCTTCCTGCATTGATACTGGTAAACAAATTTTATATTGTTTTTATTTCATCACGGCTACTATACACTATACATTTGTTTATAAAAACAATATTTGGATTCTTTAACCATTTACTTTACAGGGTAATTAATCCCCCATATAAAAAATTGGGAGTATAAAAAAACAAAAAAACAACCAATACATTTGGAAGTTACAAAAAGTCTGAAAATCAATTGACCCTAACCTAAAAACCAGATTGAAGGTATTTTTTCTTATTAAATAATTTTTCAGCAATTTTTTTAAGGATTTGACGTTATTGAATGTACCTTAATGAACAAAGAAATAAGCCATATTCAACAATTCCAACTAAGTATCAGTTTTGATTTTTTTTATTAAATTAAAAAGAATATTTTAATATAGTAACATATTTATAATAAAAAAAAAAAAAAAAAAAAAAAAAAACATTATTCTTCTTTCCTTTTTATTTGTTTAAACGCCATTACCGAAACAGTTACAACTATATTTTATATTCAATTCGAAAACATAATTTTGTGGTCTTCAAGATTAGAAACTTCGTAGACTCTTTATTTTTATCTATTTGTTGAAATTGACAACTATATTCACAATAATACATCAAGCAAATGTGAAATTATCGCTAGAGAAACTACCGATCGTTTATAAACTTCTAATATACCTAGCTTATAAGGTCCCAAGACCATGTTCTTTTCATACATCTGAGGGGATTGTCTGGAATAGAGAGGAAGCGAGGATAGAAACAAGTTAGTTTGGATGTGAATCCGAGAGACTCTTTCTTTATCATCTTTTAGAGCATCCCTTAAAATTATCGGAAGGTTATTTTTTTACTTTCACTTACCTATATATGAAATATATAGTAAGTGGAAGTATTGCGATCGTGAAAATTTTCGACTTCCGGTTTTCAACGGAAATACACGTTTTGGGGTCCCCTGAGCCAAAATAACCAAGTCCCGCGAAATGGTCTGTGTGTGTGTGTGTGTGTCTGTGTGTGTGTGTGTCTGTGTGTCTGTGTGTCAGTGTGTCTGTGTGTCTGTGTGTCTGTGTGTCTGTGTGTGTGTGTGAACAGACTAGCTCAAAAACTATAAACCGTGCGAACCTGAAATTGGGTATTTAGAGTTTGTATAAGCCCGCGATGTGACAGCAAAAACTTTATCAAATTTGCTCAAAGGGAGGGGGTACTTTATTTAATAACTTTTTAAGTTTTTTTCGATTTTCTCAAAAACGGCTCTAACGGTTTTGATTAGACTGAGTATTTGATCTATTTATATGCCTGAAATATGACTGTAAAAATTTCATCAAAATTGATCAACCGGAGGGGGGACTTTACTTAATAAATTTTGTATCATTTTCACGGGTTTTTTTAAATTTACTCAAAAATGGCTTTAACGATTAACAAAGATTAGATATGAATGTAGAAAAATGTGTGACTTTGGGAAATGATATTTAGCAAAACACGTCAATTTCTAATCTAAGTAAGTTGGTAAGTGAAAGTTGTGTGTTGCGCGCACGCACCAGATTTTTTTCTTACTTTGTTCATATTGAGAACATTCTTTTAGCAAGTGTTAAAAAGATTAGTGAGTACTATAGCACTTTTCACGCATGAGTGCTCCCTGGCTTCTTAGGAGATCTCGAGAGTTAGAGTTAGCCATGACTAACTCCGCTAAAGTTTCAACCACAACAATAAGTTTTTGTTGATTTGTTAAAATGTTAACCCTGATATCAGGTCCAGAGATAATATGTTGTTTCTTGATTTCTGTAACGGCTCTGATCGTACTAAAAACTCCTTTTGCTGGGGTCAGACAGTTTATTGAAGATGGGGTTTTGTTCCATAATGCTCTCCTAGTTCCTTAATAGCTTTAGCCCTATTTCAATTTTCATAGCTGGACTTTCCTTCGAGTACTTGATATATCTAAAAAAAATAGGCTACTTTTCTTTCTCACTGGGATTTTCAGATCCGGATCTGGAATTAATCCATTCCATGATCCTATAATGTGGCATATTGTATACTTTTTATTTAAATGCGCTACCCACAATATTCCAATTCCGCGCATTTCAGATTCTTCCTCAAAGAATTTTGTAGTTATTTAGTTTATAATCTGATTTTATCACTTGATATTTATTTATATACAATTCTCGGGCTTTTCGACCACCTATGTCATTTTCGCCCTGTTATACAATACTAGCATTCCCCGTCGCGGCTTTGCCCGCGAGACTTTAAAATCAATTCTGTGATCATTATTTTGGTATTGATTTAATATAACATGTTATATATTGACAACATATGTTATATATTAACAACATAACAGGAATCGGAGCTTCCGGTAGGTGGAATGTTAGAGGGGGAAGCTGCCGGTTTGGTAGAAGAGAGGGAGACGCGCAATGGAGAGAGTTCACTAAAACCGCCGAAACAAAAAATTGCTTACTCGTCGTGAACGCTTCATTTAAAGCATGGCTTTAAAACATGGTTCTCGTCTTTAAAATGAGCCCAAATTAGATATTTTTTCTCGAAGTGCAAAAATAGGTGTCCTTTAGAGTTAAACGACAAATTCGCCATTTAAACTCTTTAGGGGTTACATTTTTGAAATTCCTTTCTTAGTGGTTACCTACATCGCGTTTAAAATCTAAATTCCGAACTTCAAGTTTCTATCATTAGTAGTTTTTGCTCTGCGTTGATTCTGTCAGTCAGGACAAAGCCGCATGCGGAAGACCTGAGTTCGATTCCCGGCCGTGGTCGAATCTTTTATCTTCTAATTAAATATTGGTATTTTAGATGATAAATTTACAAATAAATCTGGAAAAACAGTAGAAACAAGGATTTTATCTCTAACCTTAAAAAACCTTTTTCCCTCTCCCAAATCCTGCCTCTCGTGGCAAGTGCCCCCTTTAATCATTCTTTATATACGACCTAATAAATAACATCTGAGATTTCATTAGAACCAAGTGCAATAAAATATTTACTTCCAAGTCATAAAAGGTTGGAGATGAAGTGATATATTAAGTTATACGACTTAGCTACGAGGTAGGAATTGTGAAGTAAGGGAAAATCCCTAGTTATACACATTTTCTGTTTTTGTAAAGGCATTTGTTTTTTTATTCCAAGGAACTATATACTTACATCTTTGCGATTTAAACGTTTTCCAACATCTTCTAAATTGTCATTTACACATTAAAAAAAAATCATTTTCAATTCTGTTACTTAACTATTCCCGTAGTAACTTTATCAGCAATGTCGAGGATTCCAGATAATTAAAATTTCCTACATCCCACCTTGGAATGTTGCTGTAGCTCAAACACTTTGATGAAAGTTTAGCAATTAGCTCTGAGGTTATCGACAGATGAGGTACGAGTTTGGCATAGTTGTTTAATCTTGAAGAGGGTGTACAACCACAGGACTATATGGAGTGCCGCACTCAAAAGAGCAAGCACGAGTTGAACTGAGTTTCGTTTATCTTTGCAGTCTCATTTTCTGTGATGTAGTGTTAAGCATTCAGATAAATGCGCTACCTAGCTAAGTGTGATAGTGGGCTTAGTTCATGAGCCCTCAAAGGTTGTTTTCCAAATCCTTATTTCGTTGTAAATAAGTCTAAATTGGGATAGAGAAAGAGAAGAGAGAAAGATTTATTTAATCTCATTGATAAATTTAATCTTTGTAATAGTTATTAATCACTTATCCGATGTCGTGTCCATCAATTGATCAATGACAATATTAATCCATTTTTCTGGTTTTTCTTTCTATTTCAATTTTAATCCATGAAAAAAATATATGAGATGTAAGTTTAAAAATTATTGCTCTTTGGGTACCCGATTTTTCGATAACGCTTCTCTGTAACATTAAAGGGTCGAATGAGTAAAAATATATCAGCCCCAATTTTCTTATTGTTACATTCCTGTAATGAAGATTAGGCATACAAAACAATTTTCAAGTTTTCAAAAATATTTTTTTCATATTCTTGAAATAGGAATGATTTAGTGTAAATTTTCAAATTTTTAAAATTTCTGTTGTGTGCATCTATGAGTTTTCAAATTCATGAAATCATAATTTGCAAGCTAATTGGTTTGAAACCGATGATGCCCTGATGAGGACCTAAAATTTGTTTCGAAAAGTTGGCAGAACAAATGTAATTCTAAAGATAAGTGTTGTTTTATTCTGAGTACACTCCAACCATTTTCGTTACATATGTACTTTGGCTAACTGTTATTGAACTTTTTACAAATAATTTTGAACCTTACAAATTAATTAATTATCAGAAATCTACATAAAAATCGTTTTTTTTTTTTATATACCGAGTATCGGTGCTGGCGTTATGTAAAAAGAAACGAGGTACAATCAGGGGACTTGCCTATCTTACTTTTGAACTTGTTCATCGACGAAACATTAATGAAAATAACAAATAACAAAAATAAATAATAATAGTAAAATAATGTATAAAATAAATCATGAATTGTTATTTACTATTATTTTTATTTCTTACGACTAGAACAGGTTTGTTACAGATAAATTAAATATTAAAATAATGAAAAAGTAACAATGAGAGAGAAATGATAACAGAAGAAGGGAAAACGTATTATAGATATTATTTCTAAAAAGATGGAAGATAAGATAAAATATCAAATCATCGCTATCTGCGAGCCGTTGAAGAGTAAGGAAAATATTTTTCCGAACCCCCGCTCAATATGTAGAAAGGAAATTCTCATCTATCTTTCATTTTTGCCGAGGTCCTTTCCAGATTTTTTCATTCCTTTATTCAATCTCTCATCATCTATCCATCCAATTTTAATATTCAACCTTTAGTATGATATAACTGAAAACTGATGAGGATGTCTTTTTTTTTTTTTTGTTGCTGGTTTTTTAGATTTTTATATTCCATTTAATGTTTTTTTTAATTCAATAAAATGCTCATAAAGACCATTTTTCTTTGCTTTATTGCTTTTAATATGATGAATTCATGAATAAATAAATTAATAAATTCATTTCATGATTTATTTAAAAAAGAAATGCTCAGGAATGTGGTAAGGATCCATGGCTTTTAGAAATAAATTAAATTATAATTAATCATGCAATCAAGCATTTCACACAGGCCAAACCAAGAAGTTTTTAGAAGGAACAAAATATATTTCATTAAAATAAACATAAAAGCTAGTTTACCCGTATTGCTTTGTTGGTGACTTTGAAATTTTTGATTCTATTCTCTCAAAAGAGGAACAAGTTTTTACTTTCACTTACCTATATATGAAATATATAGTAAGTGGAAGTATTGCGATCGTGAAAATTTTCGACTTCCGGTTTTCAACGGAAATACACGTTTTGGGACCCCCTGAGTCGAAATAACCAAGTCCCGCGAAATGGTCTGTGTGTGTGTGTGTGTCTGTGTGTGTCTGTGTGTGTGTGTGTGTATGTGAACAGACTAGCTCAAAAACTATAAACCGTGGGAACCTGAAATTGGGTATTTAGTGTAGGTATATGCCCGCGATGTGACAGCAAAAATTTCATCAAAATTGCTTAAAGGGAGGGGGTACTTTATTTAATAACTTTTTACGTTTTTTTCGATTTTCTCAAAAACGGCTCTAACGATTTTGATTAAACTGAGTATTTGATCGATTTATATGCCCGAAATATGACTGTAAAAATTTCATCAAAATTGATTAACCGGAGGGGGGACTTTACTTAATAAATTTTGTATCATTTTCACGTGTTTTTTTTATTTACTCAAAAACGGTTTTAAGGATTTTGATCAAACTGGGTATTTGATGTATGTATATGCCAAAGATTTGATAGCCAACATATCATCAAAATTGATCAACCGGAGGGGGGACTTTACTTAATAAATTTTGTATCATTTTTTTTTTATTTACTCGAAAACGGTTTTTACGATTTTCATTAAACTTGGTATTTGATGTATGTATATGACCGCGATGCGAAAGCCGAAATTTCATTAAAATTAGTTAAACGGAGGGGGCACTTTACTTTGTAAATGTAGTCTCATTATCACGTGTTTTTTTTATTTACTCAAAAACGGCTTTAACGATTTTGACCAAACTCGGTATTTGGTATATGTGTATGCCCGCGATATGACAGTCAACATTTCATCAAAATTGATCAACCAGAGGGGGGACTTTACTTAATAAATTTTGTCTCATTTTCACGTGTTTTTTTTAATTTACTCAAAAACGGCTTTAATGATTTCGATCAAACTGGGTATTTAATGTATTAATATGTCCGAGATATGAGAGTAAAAATTTCATCATGACTGTAACTAAATGAAATTTTCAACAAATACATAGAGAATTATAAAATCAGACGACTTGGAATATTATGCTTGCATTGCCGAATTATCTCCAGTAAAACCTTTTATTTAATAATAAAAGAAATTAGTGTTTGTTATAGAGCAAATGAAAACAAAAATAAAGAATGAATGTGGAAAAATGGGTAACTTTGAGAAGTGGCATTAACACAATTTCTAATCTAAGTAAGTTGGTAAGTGAAAGTTGTGTGTTGCGCGCACGCACCAGATTTTTCATATACTATTTATTAGTAACAAATTTGTCCTCATTAAATACAAAGATGAAATTGTTTTTCCAGATTATTGTTTTTAAGAGTTTATGTACTTTGCAATTCAGTGCCAATAAATTAAAATAATATATACTATGAATATATTTTTAAATGAATATTGTATTACTCTTAATGCGAAAAT
This sequence comes from Aelia acuminata, assembly GCA_911387785.2. NCBI lineage: Eukaryota > Metazoa > Arthropoda > Insecta > Hemiptera > Pentatomidae > Aelia > Aelia acuminata. The sequence continues at coordinate 49,057,331 of OU426978.1, read as the reverse complement.
AAAAAACAAATGAACTTTCTGATGTTCAAGTGCCGAAAAAAATAAATTATATTTTATTATAAGGACCAAGAAATTTACATTAAAATAATGCTTTATAGAAAACATAAATAAAAAAATCTAGGATTAAGCTACACCAATTTAATTTTATTTTCCACGTAAGGAATAAAGGCAGCTGTTAATGTAGTAATTTTATTTCTACTCTTGCAAGTGCAAAACTGAATAAACTACTAATTCCTTTTCCGGTCTATTCTGATACTTTTTGCTATTCTTTTAATAAGATTTTCAATATATAGAGTAACCCATTTACAGTTGAGCCTAATTGAGTCAATCCACTTATTTCTATCTCACAAATTTTATTTCCACTATAGAACTATAGACTATAGTTCCAACTATAGTCAAATGTAATTTTTTACTTAGAATTCATCCAGTTATTTTTATATTTCTAATTTTTTAGCGAATTTTTTTGTTTCATTTACAAAAGAAAAAAATAGCTATTTAAAATGAATAAAATATGTTATTTTCACAGTATATACGGTTTTAAATTGAAAACAAAAAAATTTCCGAACGGTAGAAGCAGTGTAATATTTGAACTCATTGAGCAAAAGTGATTGGATATATATTTCTGATGAAGAAATTGACGTATGCCAGATCCATACCGATGAAAATGAACGTCTAACGGATGAAAAAGACATTGACGTGAATCGATTTGAACAGTTCATTGACAAGAGATGTTTGCGGCCAAAAATTATTCAGGAAAAAAAGGCTCATGATACTAAATATGAATGTACAGAATGGAAAAATGCATTCATATTCGTTGTTCCCCTCCATGATATCCCTTTTGAGCCCATTAAAAAAAAAAAAAATTAAAAAAAAACCTTAAACTTCGTATTTATTTTAAAATATTCATTAATGAAAAATCTTAAAATATCTTCGTATATAGAAGGTATAACCCGAGCCTATCATTGTTTAACTTTAAGACAAGTTGGAGAAGTATTAAGGATTTTTTCTTTTGGAATTTTTTAATGAGCACTCTACACTAGACTGTTTCGAGACTAAAATTATAGGAAGAATATTGAATTTTTACGTCCTGTAAAAGGTTGAAATTTGTTTTGGGACTAGTGTGTTCAAGTCCTACAATTTAGTGTATACATTGTATTAAACAATAATTTAATCGTAAAATTAAAAAAAAAAAAAAGGCAAATAAGATTAGGCATAGGATGGACTGTCATAAATTGCTTCATCCATTTATATCATATATATCGGATTATTTTTACTCAATGACGTCTATTCCACTGCTTCTACAGTTTAAATAATTTTTCTTTTCAATCCTAAACTTGCAGACAGTAAAAATAACAATTTTTATTCATTTTATATATCCATTTAATAGCATGAAGCTATTAATTTAACGGAAGAAAAAAGAAATGGAAACAAATTTTAAAACGGTTTTGTTTTGTCATGAATTAGCCTCATTTCCTTTTTATGTAGTAATATCATACTTAATTTGGAATACCTTAATAATACTAAATTATCTATTCATATAACCATAAATGAATAAAATTATGAAATCCTGTGGAAAAGTAGATAGGATTTTAAAAAATACATAGCCTGGCTTGTCCGAACGAAAAAAATTGTTGATATTTCTGTACCTCAGAGGTAAACTGTCGTAACTGACATTATTAAATTTTTAAAGGAGAGCACTTTGAATTTTAAATTTTCATATTTCTTGTCGTAAAATAATAATAATAATAATAGGTTAAATAAAACACCATTCAACAGGAGTATAAATAAGAATAGCTTTCGCTAGAAATATAACCTTTACAATTCAGTTACATTAATAATTGGAAACTCGAGAATTCTGTAGTTACAACAGTTTACCTCTCAGGCACAGATTTAATTAAATTAAAAAATATGTAAATAATTGTCATTGTTGTAGGAAACCATTACTTTTCTGGACCCTGTAGGGTTCATATATATTTTAAATACAGCCTTCTACTCCACAAAAAAAAAAAAAAAATTGAAGTGACACTCCGGCCCCGTTTGATTAATAACAACGTTATGATGTATTTTAACACTGTGTAAAAGAGTCAATCATTCATTTAACAAAAACAAATGCTGCTTGACCCCTGTCTCAACTAACCAAAATCTTCCACCTAGCTTACCTGTAAACCGATTAATTAACTTCTCAATTTCCCCTAACCTATCCATAACACAGAGCCCTTGTAGAGCGGGCAATTATCCTAGTTAATTAGGATTAGTTGTCCGTCAGAACGCGGGTCCTTGTATTACTAAGGAGCTGGGATCTTTGAGATTAGGTTTTAGTTCATAACTATGGATATATTTATAGATGTAGTACACACAATAAATTACATTCATTATAGTAATTCTGCAGACATAAGTAATGAGAACCAGATAGATATCAACATATGAAGGGTTGAACAAAAATTTTTTTTAGCAAAAGTTAGTTAATATGCAAAATTCGTTTAATTTAAGGTGAGAAACATACGGTATTAATATAAGTGACAAAATTACAAAGAAAAAAAAAGATTAAATAAATTTAATGAAGAAATAATTTTTCATCTTTATTGTAATTATTTATTCGTGGACGTAAGTTAATAGGTAAAATTCGAGTATTAATTTTAACTTGGTGACAGCAAGTGACCTTCTATAGCAATAGAAACAGACCATTTAAATTTTATCATGAAACTCAAAGCCATTAAAAAAATGACCACATTTGCTTAATGCGCCAGACGCGGGTGGAAATGTGCATGGAGAGTATTTATATATAATATTTTAACTGAAGGATTGAAATATGCGGTAGTGAATGAAGTAAAAAGAATTTCTCGGTTTAAAAAAAAATTAAGAAAATGTCTAAAAGAAATAATTCTGCATAGTTATTGCTTAAATTTTTTTAAACAAATTATAAATGCCATGTATACATAGTTTATACTTTTGATTGCAATGACCATGTCAACTTCGAAATTCATACAATATGGTACACTATTTTTATCTGCTTTTCGATCTAACTGTAATTCTGAGGTGAGATTAAAATTAGTTAATTCATTTTTGCTTCATCAATTGACGAAAAACAAAACGTATCATTTTTTCTATCTACATGTCTTTGGCTTGATGCCTTTGTTGTCACATGTTCATATAGGAGTGTTGGGAGTGATCATGTTCATTTGAACTTAGCTTTGTACCTAAACCCTTCACAATGAAGTTATCCTGAGTTCACCGACATGGGTTACTTGTTGCAGAGCGACTGGACGCGCTGGGCACCGAGCCACTGCTGGAGGTGGTGGAGAGAACTGGGCTGCCCCGCACGGTACCCGACGAGAACACCGCAGCCTCCTTCAACCTGGCCAAGGTCCTCGCCAAGACCCAGCGAGTCCTCAGCATGGACATCTTGGTACAACTGTCTCTGTCTGTGGACAACACCACCAACCTCACTATCGTTGCGGTTAGTACGATAGTAGTAGTAAGTGCTTCTTAGTAGGTTTTAATAAGCTCTCTTACCTGTGTTTCTTTGGGGGATTGTTTTTAGAATATTATAGGTTTTTTTTTTACTTTTTACTTGAATAATCTATTTATAATGTAAATAAAAAAAAAAATCTGGTGCGTGCGCGCAGCACACAACTTTCACATACCAACTTAGATTAGAAAATGATTTGTTTTGTTAATTACCACTCCTCAAAGTCACACATTTTCCCACATTCATTTCTTATTTTTGTTTTTATTTTCTCTGTAAAAAACACTAATTTTTTTATTATTAAATAAAAGTTATTACTTGTGATAATTCGGCAATGCAAGCATAATACCCCAAGTCGACTGATTTTATAATCCTCTTTGTAGTCGTTGAAAACTTCATTTAGTTACCATAAAACAAATAATTTCCATTAAATGAACAGAAAGGCTTTAATTATGAATAATGGTCTGTCATTAAAGGCGTACTCCGCATGCTTGGGCTCAACGTGTTTTATGAGTTGACGGAATATTTTTATATTTTTCTCCTCTATATGTTTACTTGATTTTTTCATAGTTAATATTTAGCCATTTCTTATTTTTAGGAGTAACGAAAGACAGTTAATTTCTATGTATAAAAAAAAACAAAGGTACTTTAAAGGAAAACAAAGAAGGCCCCTTACCCATTTAAGCCCCCTCAGAACATTTTAATAATGATAAAGCTTACCTGATATTAAAGAACACCTAATTCTCATTAAACACCACAAATTTGATGAAAATCGTTAAAGCCGTTTTTGAGATAATCGAAAAAAAGGTAAAAATTGGTTAAAAAGTTATGAAAAGAATATTGAGTACCAATAATTTAATCACTTCTAGGAACTATAACGAATTGATTATTTTAGAATACTCGGTAGATCGTAAATTATCAAATTATTAATAATAATCGAACCCTTCGGTTCTCGGAAAGGTGTAATATATGAGCTAAATATTCTCTACGTTGCTACTTAAGTGAAGTTGCTCAACTCTGCTTAAAGCCACTCGAGCTAACCACTACAATATTCGAACACCACTACTGCAACAACTTCACTTACAATCAATACCTATTTAATTATCTTGTAAATAAATGTGGAACGTGTCAAGGACCAAATATTAATCAATATTATGTTTAAAGTAAGAAGAATAACGGAAATACTAAGAATCTTTGGAAGCCAAAATATCTAATGACGTAATGCGAAAAAGAATGTCTATTGTCAAACTAATTAACAACTTCGTCCTTCATTAATAAATAATTTCATTATCATAACATGAGGGATCTTTTTTTTTATGTGCTCTATACATATATATATATATATATATATATATATATATATATATATATATATATATATATATATATGTATATATATATATATATATATATATATATATATAATGTATTTCCTAATTAAATTAAATGTTATTTTGTGTTATCATTTGTTTTTAATTGTACAAACGTAAATTTGTAATAATGATAGGAAACGTATGACAATAAATAATTAGTAGAACTTCTGAAGAGTTTACGGTTTCAGACACACTTTACAGAAGGCCCGATCTTCACTGACCCTTTTGGGGGTTTGTCTGAAGAGTATACTCGCGACCGGGATCTAACAATCCTTTTATTTTTTACTTTCACTTACCTATATATGAAATATATAGTAAGTGGAAGTATTGCGATCGTGAAAAATTTCGACCTCCGGTTTTCAACGGAAATACACGTTTTGGGATCCCCTGAGTCGAAATAACCAAGTCCCGCGAAATGGTCTGTGTGTGTGAACAGACTAGCTCAAAAACTATAAACCGTGGGAACCTGAAATTGGGTATTTAGTGTAGGTATATGCCCGCGATGTGACAGCGAAAATTTCTCTCAAGCTCAAAGGGAGAGGGTACTTTATTTAATAACTTTTTATGTTTTTTTCGATTTTCTCAAAAACAGCTCTAACGATTTTGATTAAACCGAGTATTTGATCTATTTATATGCCCGAGATATGACTGTAAAAATTTCATCAAAATTGATTAACCGGAGGGGGGACTTTACTTTATAAATTTTGTATCATTTTCACGTGTTTTTTTTATTTACTCAAAAACGGCTTTTACGATTTTGATCAAACTGGGTATATGTTGTATGTATATGCCAAAGATGTGATATCTAACATTTCATCACAATTGATCAACCGGAGGGGGGACTTTACTTAATACATTTTGTATCATTTTCACGTGTTTTTTTATTTACTCAAAAACGGTTTTAACGATTTTGATCAAACTTGGTATTTGATGTATTTATATGCCCGAGATATGACTGTAAAAATTTCATCGAAATTGATCTACGGGAGGGGGGACTTTACTTAATAAATTTTGTATCATTTTCACGGGGTTTTTTATTTACTCAAAAACGGCTTGAACGATTAACAAAAATAAGATATGAATGTAGAAAAATGTGTGACTCTGGGAAATGATATTTAGCAAAACACGTCAATTTCTAATCTAAGTAAGTTGGTAAGTGGAAGTTGTGTGTTGCGCGCACGCACCAGATTTTTTTATTATTTATTTGATATTCCTTCTTGGCCATGTGTAGCATAGGTGGGAAGGTCATGATTTATTCCGTGAGTCCGTCACAAAAAGAAATCAACCCAACCAGGGCGGATTCTAACCGTCCCCATTCGGCTCGAGAATGTTACAGCGTTTCGCGCTTCAACAGGCTTGGCTATCCCGGTCCAAAAGGATACTATCTGGCAAAAGGTATATAACAAAGCTAAGTATGGCCCTTAATAACAGAAACAGGCCATCCACGCCCATGAGCTACTGTTCAGAAATAGTACAGACTTCTTAGTATGTAAGTAAGATTTTTTGGTGACTTAGGCCAATGCATAAGTTTAAATAATTAAATATTTTACCGATTTTAAAAAGTGGTTTTTACTGATGTAAATATACCTCTGACTTAGATTTTACTTTTGGACTTTTTTATTAGATCATCCATTTTATTATGTGATCCACCCATGTCCAGCTATGATAAATAAATAATAAATAATAATAAACTCTTTACTGATTGTCCCGGGAACTAGTCTCTTAGGAACAAATTATACAGAAACATAATAGGCTTCCTTGCCTTAGAGTATTGTAAAAAAAAATGAAGCAAATTAAAATGAAACAGAAAAAAAGCTGAGAAAAAATATATAATTTAAGACTTTTACAATTAACTGACTTTGTGCAAAAATATCTAAAGTATATAAGTAATGTGCCAATTCTTTTAACAAAACTGGTGAAGAGTCCAGCAGAATTAAATTTCCTAGGTAGCCAAGATTTTCCCGTTGACCAACCAATTCCATTGCAACAAAGCCACCATATGATTAGCCAAAAATGTTAAAGGTTCTATAACTCAGACGTGAAACAATGGGCTGTCAATGAATAAAAGCGTGACTTTTGTAAACAATTTAATTCTAGTTCATAGCTTTATTATGTCTAGTAAAGTAGTATCGTTAATTAAATGTTATTGTTAAATTGATCAAGTTATAATAGGGTTCGTAACTCAATGCTTTAACCTCTAAACCTATTTATTTATATATTTAAAAATGAAAATGATTATTAAACCGCCCAATTTTATTTAGTATTGCGGCTATTAAAAAAGAACTAATAAGGTTTTTTTTTTATGTCCTCTCCAACTTGATTTACGGCAAATCGCAATCCCTTCGGCGGCAGATTTACGAAAATGAATAAGAATACCTGGTCATACAAGGGTCATTTTAACACTATATAAAACCTTTATCTTTATATTTCCAAAGAATCTTCAATTTAATCCTTCCAGGTGTGTTGTACTGAAGTTAACAAATATTTTTATAGGCGCAGATAAAAAAAAAAAAAAAAAAAAAAAAAAAAAAAAAAAAAAAAAAAATCCATTATCTCTTTCATAAATCAAGATGATAAATCTATTTTTCAATACAAACTCTTTCCTATGGAACGGAGAAGGAGGGAGATTCCGATCCTTGTTGTATTTAAGCTCCGGGTGGGTAAAGTCTTTTCTTATTTAAAGCCCACTTCGGGCGATAACTCTCCTCTACGTTGCAGAGATGTTTTCTTTCCCATCTTTTATCATTTATTTATCTACTCTACTTCCTCTCTTGTGTTAGTCTGTTTGCTGATTCTTTCGAGGAACGCCTTTTTTTTTTATTCTTAAATTCCATTCCCTGCCTAATATCTTCATTCGAATATTACACTGATTCTTCAGGTTTGCAAAATATTGATGTCATATCGGCAGCTACTTATTTGAAATGATATATTGTACATTTGAATAAATAGAATATTTTTTTATTTTAAAAAATATTTTTTCTACCTTAAAATTAAGTGGTATACATCTGAGCAGTATTATTAAAACGCAAACCAACAATTATAATGTATAACAATTATAAAATTGATTTTTTTAACATTGATTAGTAAATTTCAAATGAACACATTTTGTTCAATTTAAATTCAGTAATCTAATTTTAATCTCATAAAAATAAATAAATAAAAACGAATTGACCTGGGTGATTTCCTCAAAGGATAAGCCGATTTCCGATAAGCCAGAAACCTAGCGAGAAACAAGGATAAATGGAATTCCTGGCAAAATACGGCTAGAAATAGAGCGTTTTAGAAATAGTTCTTGGGCCTTGATTAAAAACTATTTATGTTTGAAAGCTAAAACAGGTGATATTTTTTGCGCTTTGTTCTGATATACTGCATGACCATGTTCTAGAAATATATATATATATATATATATATATATATATAATATATTTAGATCTAAAATTTTATATTCTTAATTTTGAAAAAGTATCCTTTTTGATTTTTTTTTTTCAAAAACGTATTTATTATTCTAGCATATAATGGCTAGGTTGGTGTTAAATTACAAAGTAGAGAAGCTATGGGTTCATCAATTAAAAAAATATGACATACATAGATCTAAAAGAAATGACGTATTATATGTCAACATTTTTTATCTTGTGAACATATAGCTTTTCCACTTTAGCAATCCACCAGTCACTAATTTAGCAATCCCGTAGCCATTATGTGGTAGAATAATAAATATATTTTTGAAAAAAATAAAAATGGTACTTTTTCAGGTTTAAATGTAGAAGATTTTAGATTTTTTTTAGAAAATATTAGTATTTCTACACCATAGTCATGTTGTATATCCAAAGAGAATACAGTAAAAAAATAATGCCTGCTTCGGCTTTCTAGCACAAATATTTTTTTAAGATCTAGCCCAAACATTATTTCTAAAATGCCCTATTTCTAGAAATATTATTTATTAATGTCCACCGTTTTCGAAATCGGGAACCCATCGTTACCCACTTTGAAATTTAGCACCCCTTTAGCTGAAAAATAACATATTTTTTTTAAATCTAAAGAGATGTTTTTTCAAAAGAAGCTTTTATTTATTTTTTTAAGATATTCTCTTTTTAGGATGGGGTCATTTGGTATATCAAAGGAAAACAATAGAATAATAAAAATATGAAACCTATTCTAGCTGTCCGAAAAAACTGATATTTTTTTAACGTGAGCTACTGACAAGTTATGTTTTATTTATTAAATTATAATATCTTAAAATTATAACTAGATTATAAAATTTAATATTGTCAGTTAGCATCAATTATCGTTGCTTAATATTCTGAGGCAGGAAAACCGAGTCCAACAGTATTAGTGTAATTGCGATGTTGAGCCCAAGCTAGAGTTTCGGAACAGGTAATGAATGACACAACTTACTGAGCTCAGTTTCTGTAAACTGCTTAATTTATTCGCCTAAATCAGGTTTTGAATATTAATTGTAGTGTTACTTGATCAGGGAATAACCCTTTCGAAAACGTTTATAGTAAATATGGGGTTTCACTCAAATTCAACGTATTACGAACGAAAAAAGGATTTATGTTTATTGATGATTTATTTTAAAATCGTTCAACTTAAAGCTCACTCTAAATCTATATCAATCCTTAATCACGAGCATAAGCATTTATCTATTTTCAAGATTAGGTTAGAATTTGTTGTTTAAGAAAATACAGGATCTATGGTTTATGTTATTTTAAAAATTATTTTATTTCTTCGATATGTTTTTTTATCTATAGACATTATTTCATCATGTCTTGTCAGATATATTTCCTTTTGTTCTCGCAATACCCATTTATTAACAAGAATCCTGAATTAATGAATTTTAATTTATATTTATTACAATGCGATTCATAATTTATTTTCTACATTTCACCGACAATCATTTATCAAATTCAAATAGTGAGTTATTATTTTGAAAATTAACATTTTGTATTGTGTCGTTAAATATTCATACTCAACAGAAAAGAAAACTTTATTCGACCATTGCTTAAAAATTCCTGTAACTCTGATACGTTTTAAATAACTTCTTTTATTCAAACTAACAATGAAAAGTACAATTGATAACAAAGTGAAAAAACGGATCAGTTAAAGTCAACAGTGACGAAATAGTGACTCAAAAGTAACTGCTTTCTTTGCTGTCTAAGTTAAGACTAACTGTCCAGTCACTCGCTCCTTATATACAGGGTGTATCGCAAGTAGATGACAATATGCAAGATGGAAAAACTAGATCAAAAATGTAGTTAAACGCCGCCAACTGCATGATTCTATCTCATTCCGTTGCACAGATATGCCGTTCCAAAGGTTATTTCGAGAAAACCGTGTTTTTTGTAGGAAAACCTCAATTTTCTCTGCTTCCACACATTTTCTCTCAATGTTCCATTCCAGTTTTGAATTCAGCATTAAATTTCATTAAATTTCCTTTAAGCCTAATGCACATTCAATGTTCACAAGTATCTTTTCAGAAGCGCAATAACAGATCAAAAAATAAAAATTTTACAAAAGTGTTGTCAGCGACAAATTTTCGAGGATCACTACTCTTCCAAAAAAAATCCTGCAAGTTGCCGAATCTTACAAAAGTTGTAAAATTTAATTACCTTTCTAACGGTGTACTCGAAACTGCAATTATCTCTCAATTTTGTAATGCAATTGGAATGGGAAGGAGAAAAAACTGATGTCATGCTTATTTTGTAGGATCTTATCTCCAATAAATTTAATTTATTTTTTATGTAGATCACGAAGAAAAATTAAATTAATTCTTACATGAAAGTTAAATAGTAAATAAAATGTCTTTGAACATTACGAAAGTTGCTGGAACTGCCTCCTCCTTGCAGTACACACTGACGTCATCTGTTTAACACGCACTTATATCATCCTGAAGTAGATCATAAAAAGTATTTGAATTTAACCAACAAGGTAAGAAAACAGGCTCTGTCATATGCAGCCCACAGACTCCTAGACTGTGTTCCCTAGTGCCAGGTGGATTATGATGAGACCAAAGGTGAGAGTTGCGTGAGTTAAAAATTCGATGCGATCAGGGAAGTTACGCCTCTCGTGCCACTGTTGAACATACCATCCCGCAAACACCATCCGTAGCTCCATATCACGCGGTAGCAACTCCTGGACAGTAGTCAGGTGATAAGGATATTGATTGTCTTCCCTGAGAGCTCTAAAGACTGTAGAGTGCGATATTCCCAGTTGATTTGAAGTGCGACGAGTACTATTTGATGGATCATCATCTGGAAATCTTTGCCGATTAGGAAACATACTGCGAAATTCCTTTTGTCTTCTGGTCTTCACGAATACCATTGCCTCTCGCAGCCCCATATGCGAAAATCATGTCAACGTACTCTTCAGCTGTGTATAAATTTGGCATTTTACTTCTTGAACTCAAATCGAAACTTACTTAACAGAATGAAGATTTGCACGATACTGACAATTATTATCAGTATTAAACACAAAGTAGGTAGACGAAGAATTAAAGAGATAAGGCAAACAAACCTTAATGCGAACATAATCCGTAAGAAGTAAACAAAAACATTCATCATGCCATACGTTCTTCACGTTCTTTTAGGTTTCAATCACCTCTCTAGTAGATTTATTAAATAAATATTTGTAATTTACAAGAAAAATAAATTAAATTTATTGGAGATAAGATCCTACAAAATAAGCATGACATCAGTTTTTTCTCTTTCCCATTCCAATTGCATTACAAAATTGAGAGATAATTGCAGTTTTGAGTACACCGTTAGAAAGGTAATTAAATTTTACAACTTTTGTGAGATTCGGCAACTTGCAGGATTTTTTTTGGAAGAGTAGTGATCCTCGAAAATTTGTCGCTGACAACACTTTTTTAAAATTTTTATTTCTTGATCTGTTATTGCGCTTCTGAAAAGATACTTGTGAACATTGAATGTGCATTAGGCTTAAAGGAAATTTAATGCTGAATTCAAAACTGTGATGGAACATTGAAAAAAAATGTGTGGAAGCTGAGAAAATTGAGGTTTTCCTACAAAAAACACGGTTTTCTCGAAATAACCTTTGGAACGGCATATCTGTGCAACGGAATGAGATAGAATCATGCAGTTGGCGGCGTTTAACTACATTTTTGATCTAGTTTTTCCATCTTGCATATTGTCATCTACTTGCGATACACCCTGTATAGTGGTAAAAGGACTGGCGTGGAATGTTCTAGCCGGGCGTGAATTGTACTCGAACATCGTAGTCACAAACACGTGCTGTTACCGACTGTTAGTTCGTTCCAACAAAAGGTCTGGGACTTTAAACCATATATTTGCCTTTTGTTTTTATTTAAAGAGATGTGTATCCTTTTTTAAGCATTTTTTATATTGCATTTACTTATTTCTAATTTATATTTTCACATCGCATGTCGGCAAGAAGATGTTTACATCTCAAAATATATAAATTTTGAATTCAGAATCAGAATTACAAAACCTACAATGCCAGAATTCAGTCACAATAAAATTAATAGTTCCGTTCGCATAAGGCGCAATTGACCTTATTCAGATACCGAGGGGATGAACGTGTTACCGCAGGTAGTAGGCTACTTTTTAGTTATATTTTTTAGGGGGGGGGAGAAGTAACCGAGTAGAAATGTTAAAGAAGATCGATCATATTCTAACTATCTTGATCATCACAGACTGGCAGACATGCTTTTATAATTTTTGCTAATTGATTTAGAATGATGTATTTAAAACCCGCAATATTTATCTAATTCTAAGGAAGGGAATGATCGAGAAAAGACAACGCTGTTGAGATGTTGTTAAGCCTTCGACTTTGTTAGTTGACATCGGAAGCGAGAACAGAGTTAAGACTAGAGAAACATCTGGCGGCGAACTTAAACTCGACTTAGCCAAGTCACCAAAAGATAAAGTTCCGCAACTCTAGTGGACGATCCGGATCAAACTTTTACTTGAAGAAATGCACTTAGGACAAACGAATTTAAGGAATCCAGTGAATCTTCGAAACAAGTTTATACAAGAATACTTTAATAATTATCGCATCAGCAGTTCAATAAGGGGGTTTCTAACTATGAACTTCTTCTTTCGCTGTAAGAGCTTAAATGGTATTTTAAATAAAGCCATAGTATTTTTTTGTGTGTGTGTGTGTGTTTATATTCAGTACATTGTCATAAAGTTGGAGCTTATGAAAAAATAATTTAGAATAAAATTGATTTATTTTAAAATTTTGAAATCGTATGAAAATAGCATTCAACAATTTTACAGATATTTCTAAAATATGATGTAAGTAAAAAAAAAACTAAAATTGAAGTCCAATAAACCTACTTTAATTTAATTTTAGTTAGGGCTATTATTTCTACAAAGTTAAAAAAATATAATCGTCAGTAAATGAAACAAGAAAGAAAGTCAATAAAAAATAAATCACCGATGTCAAAATGTCACCATTCCTCTCTACTAATTAGAAGGAAGCTCTTAGTTGCTTTTATCGACTCTACAGGGTAGGACTATGAATTAAACAAACGAGGGTACTAGTGAAGTCAGATAAGAGTCCTTAGCATAACAGCGAAGAGATATAGAATGGCGTGCAGGGAAAGCATGTGGCTACGGTTCCCAACTAACTCGCTAACGCTATCGATGATTCACTGCTCAAAACTCTTACTCCAGGTCACAATTGGACAAACATGAATGAATAAAGTTTCACACAAAATCGAATGAAATAATTTATAAACCTACGATTATTGAATCAAATATGTCATTATTTTTTTAAAGGTAGATCTTTACAAAAAGGACCCGATATTGAGCTGCTCGCAAACGATACACAAAACTGGAGTAGCAAAATCTCTCTGCTTTTTTCACTGCCGACTAGTTTGCATCATATGAATTTTGTACAGCATAAATACATAACTATTTTTACTTTCACTTACCTATATATGAAATATATAGTAAGTGGAAGTATTGCGATCGTGAAAAAATTCGACTTCCGGTTTTCAACGGAAATACACGTTTTGGGGTCCCCTGAGTCGAAATGACCAAGTCCCGAGAAATGGTCTGTGTGTGTGTGTGTCTGTGTGTGTGTGTGTGTGTGTGTGAACAGACTAGCTCAAAAACTATAAACCATGCGATCATGAAATTGGGTATTTAGTGTAGGTATATGTCCGCGATGTGACAGCGTAAATTTCATCAAAGTTATTTAAAGGGAGGGGGTACTTTACTTAATAACTTTTTAGGTTTTTTTCGATTTTCTCAAAAACGGCTCTAACGATTTTGATTAAACTGAGTATTTGATGTATTAATATGCCTGAGATATGACTGTTAAAATTTCATTAAAATTGATTAACCGGAGGGGGGACTTTACTTAATAAATTTTGTAACATTTTCACGTGTTTTTTTTATTTACTCTAAATCGGCTTTAACGATTTGGATCAAACTGGGTATTTGATGTATATATATGCCCGAGATATGACTGTTAAAATTTCATTAAAATTATTAACCGGAGGGGGGACTTTACTTAATAAATTTTGTAACATTTTCACGTGTTTTTTTTATTTACTCAAAAACGGCTTTAACGATTAACAATAATAAGATATGAATGTAGAAAAATGTGTGACTTTGGGAAATGATATTTAACAAAACACGTCAATTTCTTATCTAGGTAAGTTGGTAAGTGAAAGTTGTGTGTTGCGCGCACGCACCAGATTTTTTTTGCTTAATGTTCTTCTTCATTAATATGTTGACAGAATGTTTAGATTCTAGCACAAAGAAAATTGATCTTCTTCCTAAACAAATGAGGGTAACCGAATTAGGCCGAGGATACTCAATTTGTCATTATTATATTGCCAGACGAATTATAGTTTCAGGTGTTAGGAACAAATCTTCAGAAAATTTTATTCCTCAGTGGATAATTCCAACAGCAAAGCATGAAGGAGGGTCAATTTCAGCGTAAGCCTGTTTCTCAGGCTTTGGATAAGAATATCTTATACAAATCTCAGGAATACTTAATAAAGGAGACAATTTAAAAGGAGAGGTTTATAAAGACCACGCAATTCCTTCTGGTCTTCGTTTAATTGGAGCAGCAGGATAACGATCCAAAACACTATCGTAACTGTGCAGTTGATATTCGTAAGGAAAAGAAAATGACTTTATATTAAAAAATATGGATTCGCCGGCTCAATCACCTGATCTCGATCTAATTAAGCTCCTTTGGAAAAAACTTGGTAGGTAGGTCAGAGAACTTCAGAAAGCTCCAATTTCATCATAATAACGCCTCTGGAAGCGTTCTAAAAACTGTTGGGATGATATATTGAATAATATTGAAATATTAGATAAACTAATATAAAGAATGCCACGAGTAGTCACAGCTGATTTAAAAAGCAAGGAGGAATTATTGCTGAAAGTATAAATGCATTGTATGTACTTATTTTTTAATTTTTTTCCATAAATTATAATACTGTTTATTATATGTTTATAATAAATTGTTTACTCGCTTATTTATTGTTTTATTTAACATTATTTTGGTTTTGGTTTATATGGTTTGATATAATCCAAATTTTAAGTAGTCCACAAAAATTTGGCCGGCATTGTATAACAACCAGTTTTCACTTGTTTTCTTGCTGTTGCAGGTGGGGCCGGGGGTGGCGGGCTCCAGCCTGCCCGAGCTGGTGCCCCGGGGCGAGGACCAAAAGCCCTCGGTGGGGGCTCGGGACGCAGTGGCGCTGCGGCTGGCCTACATGGCGGGGGTACTGGCAGAGCTGGACCCCACCGCCAACGTCACAGCGCTACCCGCCTTATCTCTCAAGGTCTTGGTCGTCGATGCCCAAGTCAAGACGGTGAGTATCCATCTACCTCTACAGTTCTGATTATATGCAGTTGTTTTTATATGTGAAGAATTAGAAAAATAAGGGATGACTGCGTAATATTATATTTATTATTATATTGGTATTTATTATTTTATAAGTGGTAGTAGTAAGTTTTAGTAGACACTAACACTTACGACTATAACTTATAAGATAATCAATAATATTTTGTGGATATTTATTTATTTACATTCCTCCCTGGTCTAATGGCCATACGGGTTTCAGCAATAGTAGCACTAAGCTAAAACGCTTAGGGTCGATGATGCCCTGTTCCTCTACTGTTTCTTTTTCTTCACTCCTCCTTCCTCTATCTCCCTAACACAATCTGCTCCTATGTTAAAGTATGCAGGCCCACAACTGTTTTCCATTCATTAATGAATGTTTTGAACAGAGGAAAATTTGCCTCAGTAACTAACCGAGGAAATTAATCTTCAGTGAGGCTATAGATCCCTAAGGATCAGGTGCTCTGCAGTTTCCGGAACACCTTATTTTGCGCATAGAGGCTCGACATTCACGCCAAGACTGTGGAGTTTAGCTCGAAATCCTCCATCACCATTGAGGAATTGGAAAACCCAATAGTCCGGGAGGACCCACTTCGCGGATAGCCGAGATTTGACGGAGGAAAAATATTTTTTCAGTGTACTCCACTTCTCAATCGTGTCCTCCCGGATTATCTTTTTCCTCCACTTGTTTGCCTAATTTCCAATTCTCACTTAAAGTTCCTCGGAAGTCCTGCAGAGCCCTCTCTCTTTATATTTTATCACTGCTTCATGCAGGAGGAGGTCGAGAGGTACCGCCCCTGCAAGTACCTGCATCGCTTCATGAGACCTTGTCTTGTAGGCTCTAGTGACCCGCAGCAGAGCCTTTCTCTGGGTTGAATGGCTTTTCCTTTGTCGCAGTGTGAGGTTGTGGTTCCAGAAGGGTGATGCGTAACTCATGATACTTTCCACTACTCCTCTATAGATAATCATAGCGGCTGGGTATCGGAGCCCCCAGAATGCGCCTCCCACACGACTCAGACCCTTGACGGTTAGGGGCATCCTTGTCGTCAGATAGTCCAAGTGAGGCGAGATATTTAGGCCTGTAACCAATTCACTTTGACGTATACTCAGTCCTTCTATATCTATATTGATAGGGTGCGCCTTTAAGTCAGTCATGCCTCTAAGTAAAATAGCTCTCGTTTTGCCAGCAGCCATTCTCATTTTTTATGCTCACACCACCGATACATACCTACCGGTACATCGCTCTGCTTCTGTCTTTAGCCCAGCTCTGCTGTTAGATGTCACCACAGCTGCTAAGTCATCAACATAGGCAGTGGCAGGGACCGCTCACCCTCTAGCACTCACAGTAACTCATCGAAAGCTAGCTTCCATAGAGCTTGGCTAAGAACGGATTCCTGAGGACATCCCTTTTCTATGGAATATTCTATATTCTAGATTCTAATAAGATTCTATCGTGGTAATATTTTGTGTCCTTGTGCCCCCCCCCCCCCCGAAATATTTTGTGGATAGGGCAAAGTCGGGAAACTAATAGTAATTTATAAATACAAATTTGAATTTTCTTCTAGTTTACAATTCCATTGGCAAACAAAAGTCCCATCATTAAAGCAGCCGATTCTAACCAGTCCCTTCAGCCAAAACAGAATTCATTTGAATATTCCGTCATCGTCAGACATCATCTCTAATTATAATTGCAGATCCCTCATGGTTTCGATCATTGCTACCATCTGTGCCAATGTTTATTAGTCGATTAGACTATTAGGATGCTGAGGGTTTATCCAATAACTTAAAGAAATATAACATTAAAATAACAATAACTTTCGCTCTGTATGAAATACAAAAATCACTAATAAATGAAAGAAACTACTAAAGAAATAAGTTATGCAAAAAAACAAAAGAAAGTTTATTTAATTACAACAAGCACAATATTAATGACTATATGTACAAAAATTTACAAAACTACTAGCAAACCTAGACTACAAGTAATACTGCTAGTGGTTGGTATTAATAATCACTATATCATTAACTACTATTAGCCGCGGTGATTCGAGGAGCCCAGAAGCGCATCACTATTGTATCAAGTACTATTGTAAATTCCCATTTTTTCAATAAGAACTGGCTGCATGAAGATTCCCTAAAGCTAAAACAATATGTTGATGAGAATAGTCAGGGGTAACTAAAAGAATATGGTTGTATCTTTATAATACACAATATGCGGCGAGCTCCAATAAGCGTTGTCCGATATCGTTACTAACATCATGTATTCAAGGCAACAATATTACAGGACATCATCTCCTAACCATTCTGCCTAGCAGAGCTGGGCTATATCTTTTTCTTCAATAAGGTCATATATTTTACCTAGCTAATACAAATTCTTTCAATTTTATTAATTTCAGGAAAGATTAATTTTTCCTAAATTTTTAATAAGAATTTTTTCGCTGAATACGAAAGTATTCATATCCTGTGGTTATGTATATGTTTTCTTTCTATATTTTACAAAGAAAAATGTTGAAAATAAAACTTCTACTGGTCATTAGAAGAATAGTTTTCTTTTTATTTATTTTTTTATTTTTCATGTCATGGTCCTATTGTTCCTTATATCTTTATCTGATCAGCTGCACTGACTAATGTATACATCGTATGTAAGGAAATCAACAAGAGCTTTACGGGGACGAAACTGCGGGGCATAGCCACAGCATATATCGACATAAATACCATACGATAGTTTGTGTTTAATGATGCTTGGTGGTCACCGGTAATCAATATCGAACTAATCCTAACTGCCCTAATTACTAGGATGATTGGGATTAATTTGATATAAGACTGGGATTACTCAAAGAGATCCTAATTATTAGGATCTAAATCAAATAAGTATTTTTGTCTGCGATGGTACTCATCCAGTTACAGTAATAATGGGAGCAGAAAATTAGTAGCATCCATACGGTAAATAGGCTTTTGAGTTTTGTTTTTATTTTATAGAATAAAATAGAACTTTATTTTATTCATTTAAATAGAACTTTATTTTATTCATTTAAATAAAAATTTTACAGTCTTATGATGTAACTGAAATTTCTCACGTAATCATATGCATTTGTATAAACAAAACAAGAGCTCCATAATGCCATTAAAATAATAATTTTTATTCTATAATATTATACTACATTACAACTTATAATTATTAATTATACATACTTCAATACAGCTAATGTAATATTTAGTACTCCAGGGAACAAAAACAAACGAAATTTGTACACTAATTAAAATAGAATTATCCATAAATAATAAACGCTCTTAGACCCAATACTACAATGATGTAGTGAAATTAATCATTGATGGCTGCATTTTCTATTGGCCTTAATATTAATATGAACTTATCTCAAATGGTATGAATATTTATATGTATATTGCTTTTGATATGTCATATATTGGGCATTCCAACATAATGTGTTCCAGGGTTTCCATCTTCTCTAGAATTTCCCACCCTAGTACCAAATATTCACAAGTAAAAAGTAAATAGCCATCCTCTCATTTATAAATCATTAATTTTTTCTCGTATTTTTACTATTTATCATCTATAAATACTAAATAAATAATCCATAAATAATCATAACTGTTCATTTAAAATCAAATATTATATGATTATATACATAAATTAATTATTCAAATATCTTTTCTAGATTGAAAATTGCACAATTGGTTTTTGTGTTTACATCTCCTCTAGATTAAAAACAAATTTACAACTGGTTGGTGTGTCGATAAGATTAATTACAGGTGGGATAAGATTAGAAATAATCCCACCTGACCTTTACTGCTCAATCTCAGGTGAATAATCAATCTTTGTTTGCATATTGCCACGTTATTCATCAAATAATTTTTAACCTCACTCATACTACTAAACAATCTAAAAAAGTATGGTTAAATTCGGAGCTGATTCAGCGGACCTGATTTGGTTTAAAAACGAGTTTTATATCAGGGATTAGCACACTTTGTGAGATGTTCGTTCTAAGCTACTTCTATAACAATATTTATCCTAACCTCATTATAGTGAAGTTATAATAATAAAATCCCTTTGCAAACTAGTTTAAAGTAAATTTAAAGAAACGATTGTTCGTTGACATTTTGAAATAAGAGGTTAATTGTAAGGGCCTACGCACACGGGTCGATCGAAGACGCGTCGAGAGGTTCGTGCGTCGTGCTCGTCATGTACGAACCCTGCGGCACAAGCGGTTGTCCACCGCACACAAGTCGATTAGTTTTCTTCGCATCTTCCAACCAGGAACGTACTCAGTGCATTCGTTGACCTTTTTTTTCTTAAATATTAATCAAAATGGCTATTTCGATCTGTGAATGTTTTTATATTTCTAATCAGCATTAATAATATACGGTATTTTTGCATTTTTAGTTTAATTTGATAAACTTAAAATGAGCAGTTCAGGTTCAAGTGATGAGGAGGACTTTGTAATGTTTTTGTGGTACCGGCAAATGAAAAGGAATAAACGAAGATTATGGGTGCATCCTTATGTTGAAGGGTTACAGTTGCAATTTTTATTTTATTTTTTCCTTTGGTGCAATGTGAAAGGTTGGCTTCTCAGAGTAAGCAGGCGCACGAGAAGGTCTTCGAGTCATCTTTAATGATTCAGAATAAGAAAAATTGGTCATACGAAATTGCATAATAATTCTAAGTGCCTTTGAGAAAATTTTCCAGAAATGATATGGCTTATACCTACTAGGTTCGGCGCTTAGAACCTAGTCTATATTTCAAACGTTTAATGAACTACTTATTAACGACTAAAAATTAATTAAATCCATTTCTGAAGAATGGTTTTGACACACGTAACAATTTGGCAAAAAAAATCTTTATATATTTGTTTGGCACTTGCACCCTTAAGCATTTCCACGCTTCGGTTGTCAAATAATTCTCATTACACATTGGAGATAGTAGTTTTTCGAATAAGATAATATCCTTATTCAAATATATTATCGTTTTTGAAACTCTTGGATGTTGTCTGATATTCCTATTCCTAAAAGTTATTGATGTTCCTTTTTACGTAGAAGAGCCGAAATTACACTTTTTTGATCGTCTTCGTTGTTTGGCCAAATTAAGCAAAACCTGTAATTTTCGTTAATAATTTAAAGGACAAAAATATAATTTTTTTTCTGCGAATGTCTAACAATCTCTTTGCTAATGCAGAATTAGTTATTAAACTAACATATTGTAGAGTTTATTTTTATTTCCTCCACAGCTTCCTATATAGCAGAATTTTTGAATCCATTATTTATCATTTCACGTATTATAACAGGCCGTTAGGTCATCTGATTCAGGTGATCTTGAATAAGATTTAATATAATTCAATTGTCTTATAAGTAAATTCGCAACGGGAGAAAAAAATTGAAGCGGTTCCAATAGATTAGTATTCACGATAGTCCTTAATTAGCCTCAAAAAAGGCCCTTAATTCCACTTGGGTAAGGACTTGTTAAGTTCTCAGGTCATCAGCCTTTATTGCTCGCGGTGAAGGGTCAATTATTTTTCAATTAAGTCGACAGCCTGATCCAAGTTGATTGTGTATTCTTTTCATCTACCAACACAACTGTGTGTGGTCTTTGTGTTAAGGGTCATAGCATTGTATTTTTAATCATTGGATAATAGGAAGTTTCAGAAAATAGTAAGGAGTTTCTGAAAAACATTTATTCATTATTTGGTGAAATGTAACTATGAGATGTAACAGTGGTGTATTTGTTGTGTGTATGTGCGCGCGTGTGTGTGTATATATCTGCTAATATTTCAATGAATAACCGTATATTGAACCCGAGTAGTTATGTAGATAATGAAGTTGTATCACAACAGTATCAGTTATAATTAAGGACTAAAACATGAAAGCATTTCAGTATATAAACTTCACCTTATAAAACTTTATTAAATAAAATTTATATTAAATTAATGTCCATTACATTTCATCTATTAATATAAGTTTTTATTTTTTATTAGCAAGCTTCTTAATAGAAACCAAAGTTTGTAATTATTTATAAGATATTCGTTTAACGTCACCGTGATCAGATTTGTTAAATTTTCGAGAGAAAAAAAAATGTCCACTATAGTTTTAAATCAGTAAATGACTGAAGTCTTTGGTAGGGTTTGTATTTAATTTCATTACTAATTATATATACTCTCTTTTGGCGGAAGATCTATCATATTGAATTGTAGTTCTTGTTATTCTTATGATATGTTATGGGCTGAATTTTCTTCATAAATTTGATCAGGCTAGCTATCTATAGTACCTACTACTAGTACTTGCTAGTACTTTTTATTTCGTTGATGTGTTATGTGCTAAGGTTTTTTTTTGTATCAATTTTAAATGTAGGTACGTAATACGAAATACGTATATTATATAAGTATATGCGTGTTTCCTTTTTCTTTAGGATATATTATGTTTGAAATTTGTAGGCTGAACTTTAATTATTTATTGCATTTTCAGCAAAATATAGGTTTATTGAATAGTATATTAAGTATAGTATTTTTTTTTACCTCACCTTTTGTTTAAGGTGCTTCCTGTTACCTTCAGTATGTGTGTAACGGATAGCTTGGGATGATTTGTTGTACGTTAGTTGATTGGTATTTTTGATGTAACATTTGTGGTGTGTTTTCTATATTCATGAAAATTATTTTTTCATGTCCCTAATTATATTTGATTGACCAAATGGGCCGACTAGTTGGTTCATAACTAACGTACTAGAATTTTCAGGTTTTGTTTTTAAAACTATCTTAGCATATCAAAATTATGTTCGTAATAATTAGTATATGATACGAAAAATTGAATAAATTAAAACTTTAATCAGGTCAATCGAATAATCAATTGTCAAAGAACGAGAAATTCATATGTACATGGAATGGTTCCTCACTACAGCGCTTGGCTTTGACAACCCCTTCAATGGTAAGTAGGAGGGGTTACTTAGAAGTCGGATACATAAATCGATTTCGATTGAAAAGGGGAAAATTCGCTGGCTAAATTGCTTTTCGAAGCTTTCATCAACAATGTTGGAGGTTTCTTCTAGCTAAACGAATTATCCGAGTTAGTTATGAACTCTTCTGAAAAGGAAAAGCAGAAAATTTTGAGAAAAGATTCCTCGAGATGGCTCAAGGAGATACAGAGCTGGTAGAGTCAACAAGGACTTTCCCAGAAAAACATGCCTCCTAATATTAATCAAAGGACTATGCTATTGAACATATTTTTAAAAATGAAGGATCCGCGTTCTTTCTGTCCCATTTATCCCAGGTTTTCAATGTACGTCAACAATGTAAATACCTATTTATTTTTCACTTTCACTTACCTATGTATATATGAAATATATATAGTAAGGGAAAGTATTGCGATCGTGAACAAATTCGATTTTCACCGGTTTTCAAAGGAAATACACGTTTTGGGGTCACCTGAGTCCAAATGGTCTGTGTGTTGAACAAACCAGTTCAAAAACTATAAATCGAACGAACCTGACTGGTATTTATTATATGTATAAACCCGCAAGGTAACAATAAAAAACTAATCAAAATCGGTCAAACGGAGGGGGTACTTTATTTCATAACTTTTTGACCTTTTTAGGTTTTTTTCGATTTTCTCATAAACAGCTCTAACGATTTTGATAAAACTGGGTATTTGATGTGTGTGTATGCATGCGATATGGTAGCAAAAATTTCATCAAACTTGATCAAACATCAGATTTGTATTGTATGTAATTGATTATTGCCTAAACGTCTTAATATGTAAAAATAATATATTTAAAAATTAGAAAACAAAAACGAAATCGGGCAAGAATGCTCAAATTCATTCTTATTAGGGTTACCTTCTGTTTTAGTAAGGGAAGCACGTAGAACTTGGCATTCCGCTCCAGCTTCTTCACAGAGTGGTCTTTTCTTTAGTAATTTGAATTAATAATAGAAATTATACATTATAATTTATAATTATAAGGTAAATGCAACAAAAAATTAAATATATACATAAATAAATTTAAAAAAAAGTTTATTTTCGTTATAGTATATTCGAGTTACCTATGTAATTAGCTATGAAAAAAGAATTTAATTCTTGAAGAATAAAACTCATCCAGATCCTTGAAACAACGAAACCTTAAATTTTGAAAGGTTCCAGGAGATTTAGATAACTGAGGTATCAAATAGGAAAGGATTTTGCCACGGAGTGATGAATCGTAATTTCTATTCGTAAATTCTATCCTGGGCTTAATTAAAAGATGCTGAAAAAAATGGAAAGTTACAATATTTGGACATGATGAAGTTAACCACCGAATTTCATCTTATAGATTTTGAGAATATTTTGTGACACAATAAGAGTCTAAGCAAAGAGAAGGATAACCTCATTCCCTGGATGATCTGCTCCCTTAGAGAACGAAATTTAATAACCACCATAAGAGAATTGTAACCTTTCGAATTAATTAGAAGTTAGGGTCTATTATTATGTTTAGGCGGACATAGATTTTGAATATATTATCAATTTTAGAATTCAGTACTGTGGGAATTTTGGGTTTATTCCAAATGAAGTCTGCTTAGATTTTTAAAATCGTGATAATTTTTAATTTTGATACTGTGGGAATGGTTTCGCCATATAACACCATCAAGCCTAGATTTTTAAAAATATTATTCATTTATATATTTTTTTAACTTTATTTTTATATAGACAGGTGATGTCTTACAAGAAAAAAACTATTAGCGAATCTGTTGGCTGAGCAGGTAAAATAACATGGCATGATAGGCATGGAAACTTATTCCAAAAGAATCTGATAAGGTAAAATAAAATTTATGGAGCAACCTACCCCCCACCTCAATACCAACTTTAAATCAGTCTTAAAAGTTCTTAACAAGTCTTAAATCTATTAAAATTCTATTATATTCGATAATAAATCGAAATGTTAAGATATTCGAATTAGGGGTAACATTTTATGGTTTTGTATAGATAAAATGTTTCCCTAATATAGCTTATACTTCGGATTAATTATCAAGAAAAAGTCTACGTCTTTAATGTGAGAGTTGAAGAAAAGATACACGAGTCTATAATAATTCTTATTCCCATCTACGATTGCTTGGGTAATGGTGGGCTTAGCGATAAACTTGAAGGAGAAATTAAAGCCTCTTATGAAATGTTTTATGATATTTATCTTCTTACTCCCAAGCCAAATAGCCGTAACTCTGGCTATTATACTGAGTAGAAATGGCTTTTTCCTTAGGCCAAACTCTAACTTCTATTTACACTTTGAACATCTAAACTCAAACAATTAATATATTTATATTATTAAATATAACTTATATTTTGTACACATCCCTTCTAGTTTGTTTCTGCAACTTCTGGAATTCCTTAAATTTATCTGTAAAAGTTCCTACTTGCTTTCTATTGGACATGAGTTTTTCTTCAGCTCCTTAAATCATAATCGTCCGTTTGACAAAATGTAAACAATAAAACTGTTAAATATCAAAACTGTAAAACTCTTTATCGTTATTTTATTCATTCTAGACACCTGAATATGTATGTCTATAAAAATCATCAATAAGTTTTATTTGAAAAATAATAAAGCCTAACAGGGTCAAAATGCATTGAAACTAGACGAAAAATTTACCAGTCAGCCCCCCTAGTCGAAAACGCTTTTCGTTAATCCTCTTTCGGGCTGGAAAAAAAACAACAAAAAAAACAAACAAAAAAAACAGGGAGATTCCTCTTCCAAAGCTACTTGCCAAATGAATTGACTCTGCCAAAATCATTTCATTCCGTAAATCACGGTCTGACACGATTGACTAACTGAACACAACTTTTACTCGACTCCTGTTGATATATGCTACATATCCAAGCCACAAATGTCCGTATCCAGAAAAATAACATGGAAGGACATCTTTACAAAATTGATAAGCGGCAATTATATATGTTTCTGAATTGTATAGTGTTGCGTCAAGTATCAGAATTTGTCAGCCCGATTTTCAGTAGCTTCCTCGGATGAATGGGCTTTAATTGCTCAGTTAGTCAATTAGTGGAAGTGGGAAAATAGGCAAGTAAACAAAAAATGTTCTAGATCAATAAAAATATCAATTTAAATAAAAAGAGTATTTTTTGTTTCAGGACATCCAGAAAACTGAGCCGGGGTCGACACCAGTGAAAATGACATTTGCAGAACTTCAGGAGTTGATGGACAGTGCTAATACCACTGGTACACCAAAATTAAGGGTAATTTACATTTTGAAAAAAACTTTTATACATTTTAGTATACATCTTAAGAAAATATATTACATTTATACGTTGAGGGGATGCCTAAAGTCAAATCATCTAAAGTATAATTTCCAAGAAAATGATATGTTATAAGCAAAGGAAGATTAATGTTTTCAGCTCCGAAGAGTTTCCTCCGAACTCCGAACAGCTCGGAACCGAAAGAGTTTCCTTTTCATACGAAAGAACTTCAAATATTCATATATTTCTTGAAAAGTGGGTGAATGAGAGAGAGTTATTTTATAATGTTGAATAAGGGACGAGTTTCTAAGAGGAGACATATTGAATAGCGTCAAAAACCCCTTGGTCCGATACTGAAGGCTGAGCTGCGGAAAAGTGGGAGACTGGTAAAGGAAGAGATTAAAAGTAAGGAAGAGAGTGGTAGTGGGGATTGTTGTTGGTTTGTTTAATGTCACTCCATGCCACTAAAGCTAATCGGACCATGCCACTAATGCTAATCGGATGCTACTGTGGGAGTCCTAAATTTTAACTATCCGGGTATAATTATGATAGGGATCTTTAACGAGTACTTTTTTTTTCCTCGCCTTGTAGGCTATACGGGGTTTCCCGGGCCAGGGGAGAGGGTGGGGGATTGTTGCCGAGTATAATTAAGTTTTCCCCTGGCTCCGGGTTTTGAACTTGCTGTCTTAGTATTCCCAATCAGACGTTGCCATAAGCAGACGCGTATTTTCTAACGCGTTTGCCATCCCGCCACCCCTTTAACGAGTACCTGACATTGTACAGGCTCGGGACCTCCATTTTACGTCCTATCCGAGCGATAGCATACACAAGTATTTTTACTCCCATTAAAAAATTCCCATTCTTCTCGGGACGCGAACCCGCGACCTTTAGTATTGTAAGTTTCTATGCTAACTACTACACCACAGGTGACCCCGTAGTGGGAATTAATTGACCTAATTTATTATCACAACGATGCAGTCTTCGATTTTAAATGTTGGAGGTTCATTCTACCTGCTTTTGCGATGTTATATGTAGACTGAATTTTAATGTTTTTTTCTGTATTCCTTCTTAAATAGGGTGATAAGTAAATATGTAATTAGTATTAGTTAATTCTACTTGGTATAAAATAACCGCGAGTTGAAGAAATGTAATCAACTGAAATCTGAAACAACTATAATCAGATCTTAATTTCCCGACCAAGTATAAAACTAGTTTTACTTGTTTCGACTATGACTATCTGGCGATTAGGTAATAATAATTTTTTTTTAAAAATTCTGATTTATATATAGAACGCGAGGCATAGTGAGTGATATTATACATAAAACGATTTTATTAGCCTAACCTTAGGTTTATTGAGGAACGTAGTAGTACAAATACCACTCCTTTAATTGCTAAAGAGAACGAAGTGGATTTAATGCAGAGTTAAACCATTAAGAAATTAATAATTCTCCCTCCCCTCTCCACCAAAAACCTCTCCATGATAAATAACAATTTACATTTCTCTACTATCATAGCAAACAAGAACGAAATCGGATAAAATAGTTAAAAACTTAATAAAAAATTACCCATAAACCCCATTTTTTAGATGTTATAATTTTTTTTACTTTTTTTTATTACTTATGGAAATCGGTCCAGATATTATTGGTTTATAAAATAACTGACCCTATTTTGCTTTTTAGACCTACAATATGTAGATTATAAAATGCCTAATACTAAATATACTAAAAACTAGAACGAATTTTGAAAGCCAAGTACCTTATTGAGAGTTTAAAAGAATAAAAAGTAATAGAACCTTAATCTTTCAATTCCACATAAAAAAAATATCCAAACATTATCTTAGATTTACTCAAAATGGAAATATTTAACTTATAACCCTGAGGGTGAAATATTATTAATTTTGTGGTAACCTACTTTTTAAACGCAATATTCAGCAAATAAGTATACGTGATTTATTTAAATTTTCTTTCACGAGTTATTCAAACTTTTTATAAAAATTCTGCTCGAACACTTTGCATGTGTAGAAAAGAAGAAATTCCCGTGGGATCATGTATGGAAATATACCCGAGCACAACTACCTCCAGCGGTTGCGATATACGAGTCTAATAAACCTCCCTTGCTTATACCCCGCTTCATGTTACCCTGAGTTACAAGTTATTTTCTCGTATTTTACACTTTTTAGTAGAAAATCTCAGCAAAAACGTTGCTGAGGTTGACAGCTATAAGATAATTATTAAGTTGTAAATCTGTGTCCATTATCATTCTATTATATTTCATGATATTCATACATCATAATTGAATACATCGGAATTGATTTTTTTTTTTCCGATGAAATGGTAGAATTATTTTCGAATAAGAATTAAAAAAAAAAATTGACATTTATTTTGAAAAATGTTATGATTAATGTTGAGCTAACCCATCATAATTTCAAAAATATCGTTATATGCGTAACTTAATGCCTTTTTTTCTAAGAAAATAAGATTATTTGTGTGATGCATAATTTTCGAGGAATAAGGAAAAAAAAATTATTTTCAGAAAAAGAAAAGAAAATTCAGTTCAAAAACTTGTTTTCTTCATGTTGCCATACTTAAGAAATTGGAGTTATTTTATTTACTTTATTCTTTGTTTATTGAAACATTTAGGAAGAGTTAACATATTTTGTATGAAATTAGGAGTGGCAATGAGACACATTTACTAAACTAGGTTCCCTTATCAACTGCATTGTATTACATGACTGGATTAAATTATGTAAAGCACCCTGGCATAATCAACTTAAGTCCAGCCACCTTCTGGTTCCATAATAAGTTATATCACATTAAACTTACACAATTAAGATGTGCAAAGTATATGTTTCATTTGGACAATGTTTCTTCGAAACATTCTAAATACTGAATAGAAGTATTAAATACATAATATCTATTTATTCATAACAACATATAAAACTCTATATGATAGTATTCTCTTACAGACACTTCATTGTTAAAGTAGGTAACGAAACTTCCAGTATAAAAAATGTTAGAGCTGAAGTTCCACAGGATAGTCTACTTGGACCACTACTCTTCAATATTTTTTACGACAGACTTACCCGAAAAAGAACACACTCTACTGCACTACGAAACACCGAAATAGCGTATTCTATCCTGCAAAGCCACTTAGATGATATATTTAGTTGGCCCACCAAGTGGAAGGTAAATATGAATGCTATGAAAAGTGTATTTATTACCTTCATACTCAACCGTGGTTCATGCTCGCAAGTTTATTTCAATGATACTCCGATCCCTAAATTCCAAGAAATAATACATCTGTGGCTTCACCTGGACAAGAAACTGACACGGAGAACCCACATCGGACTAAAAAGAAATCAAACGATTTGGAATATCATCTAGGTTAATCTGCAGACGCTCCAAATCATCAATAACAAACAAACTCACCACTTACAAAGTACTAATACGACCATTATGCACGTACGGGAAAGAACTATGGGATTTGACAGAACCCTCAAACATCAAGAATTCAGTCATTCCTGTCCAAAGTATTGAGGAAAATAGTAAACGTTCAATACTATGAGACAAATGACTCACTGTACAAGGACCTGAATATCCCAAAAGTCCTAGAGACAGCCAGATAGTACTAAAAAAACTTCCACCAAAGACTAACTTTTAACCCGAACCCCTTAGCACAGACACAAACATCTAACATAAACTCTTACATTCCACCCCGGCGACCTTTGAGGCAGTGGACGAGAGATGTGCAAACTTAGTTAAGTTAGCAATTTATTCATTCGGCTAATTTGCAAGCATTAGCTAATTGCTAATTTGCAAATCTCACAAACTAGACTGACTATTTTTATTTGCGTTTAATAATAATAATAATAATAAATCGTTATTTATAACTAGACTAATCTAAGCTTCTTCTTCTCATGAAATTCCCACTAAAAAAGAACATTAGCAGATTAAAAACTGGAACCTACCCAACCACTAAACCATACAATACTTAATAAAATCATTTAATCTTAATAGGCTTCTGAAAAAAAAAAAATAGGAATGTGAAAAATAAAATAATTAATAATAGGAATATGAAGCAGAATATACGTCATGGCCCGTAACTATGTTTTTATAGTTATAAAAAATATATGTAACACACAATAAAATAAATGTTTTGTATATAATTACAGTTTACGATAGGTTAAATAATGGTCAGGATTTTCAGTTTACAATGATATTTATTATGGTAAGCCAACGTTTCGATCCAGCTTGTGGATCTTCATCAGGGCTACTGAGTCCAGGTGGATACTAAGACTAAAAAACTGTTTTTTTCTTATATCTTTTATATTATTATCAGTTCTGTAATGTATCCATTTATTGTCACCCTCTAGCATAGATACTCATATATTTGTTTTCTTTTAGCCCTGATGAAGATCCACAAGCTGGATCGAAACGTTGGCTTACCATAATAAATATCATTGTAAACTGAAAATCCTGACCATTATTTAACCTATCGTAATTGAAGAACAGTTGACCATCTCTCATCTCTACTAATTACAGTTTAAATATATAAAATTATACTAAATAATCATTGATAGAAACAAAACTGGTGGGTATATAGATAAATAGATTATACTCTGCAAAAAAATGTCAGGAAGGTAGAATAGTGATTAAAAAGGAAATTAATCTTAAAACACTGGCACATATAAAAACTCTCCAAGCAGACTGGCAAATATATCAACCAATATATACGAGTTCTTATTTACACTTTCATGTTCCTTTTTCGCTATTCACTATAATTTCATCTTCGGATCACAAGATCCATCTCAGATGTCTCCAAAAAGATTCTTATTTCTTGCAACCTTGCGGAGTTTTATCTTCTCTTTGACGTGACTGCTTCGTTGGTTCCATTTTATTCCGTTACATATAAACATAATACATGGCCCTCTATTCTTGAACTCCTGACTTAGCGTTTCTCCACTCCTCGATTCCCTCAAACCGCTGAATACATCTATATATTCCCTTACTCCGAACTTCGGTAAATCCATTGCCGTTCTTCTTTTTTAGACCCTTAACAGATTTCCGAGAATACTTTTAGAACCCGAGATAGATCTCATTTATTTCCCTATAAATTTTCAAATCTCAAACATTCAAGCAATGTATATATTTCTATATATTGTATGGACTAATAAATTGATAATGACCCTCGACCCTAATAATTCAGTACGGAAACACTTTTTCTACAATTTTAAGCATAATTCCTTCACGGGATATTGAGAAACATTCTCTTTCAAACCTAGTTAAAGCCCCTAGAATTAACACTCATAAACGATTAATAATGAATTGAAATTGGATTGTCTGACTTTCTAGAAGTAATTTTTTAAAAACGAATTATTCATTGTAGTCAATAACGTCTCCGTTAGATATTTAAAACATATACGATTTTCCTTACATGTCCCATGCCTTAAATTAATGTCCTCTTATTACATGACCCTTATTTCGATGTATGACACTTATTTATTTATAAACATTTGTTTCTCTGGTGTTTGAAGCTCTTATCTATCAAATCTTTGAAAACTCCGTTTTACTGCTCTGATAAAATCTCATATCTGACAAACTTACATATGATCTACCTTAAGGGATTAAAAAAGAAACCTCAGCTTACGCGTGTAATACGCAATTCCATTCCGATAAAACTTCGTAGTCTACCAAAACAATCGTTTATTTTTAATTTTAACGAGCAGACCTGGCCATGCGTTGCTATGGCTCAGTGGCGAATCAATTATATCCTATTCCTTTTAATACAGCAAAATAAAAAAAAACACTAATAAAAACATTTCAGCTACTCTAAAAAAAAAAAAAAGGGATTTAAAATAAAACTATACGCCAAAATTGAAATTGTTTGGTTAAGAATTTAGAAGGGTTAAAGTTTTTATTTGTTACATCTTATATTTGAATATAGAAAGGATTAATGAGCCATTTATTTATCACTTACTGGGTTATTTCAGCAGGGGCGAGATTAAATATAAATAACACACATATAATAGGAACTAATAAAGAATATAATTTGAAAAGGGTTTTGTACAACCACAATAGACTGTTAGCAAATATATACCAAATTAATAATACATATAAATTAAATTCAGAATTTAACTCAGAATGATATTAGTAGGTGATATGACAGAATGAAATCAGTAGGTTATACCTAAAACAGGATATGAAAAGAGAACCTCAAACCATGCATGTTCTTGCAGCACTACTAATCAAAACAAAGATTTAATTTTATGAATGAGATGGAAAACGTTAATTAATAACTTTTTATAATAATAATTTACATTTTTTTCTTTATTATTAGAATTTACAATTTATATTTATTGTAGCGCTAATAGGTGCACAATGATTTTGGTAATCTGTCTTTTTGCAAAACAAATAGATTCGATGTTTTCCCCACAAGTGAAAAGGCGGAACATAATTTTCCACGGGAGAAACGCGGATTTTTTAAGCCGAAAATAATAAATTTGGCTACTGGATGCTTACCTACCCTTAATTTAGAAAGAAAACCAAGTTTTTTGTCAATAAATCATCTTACATCGCAATCTATTGGAAATTTATAAAACTTACAAATAATCACACTCAATTGTAGAATAATAAGCATTTAATTTGCAATAAAAGATATATCGAGTCGAATAATCGAGATAAAATCTATCCTATCTTTTAAGTTGGACAAAACTACACACAAGGAACCCAATTTTATAAAGATCGGTTGAGTAGTTTCTGATTTTACTCCCATCGGGACACGAGATTTTTATATATATAAAAGGTGAGTGCTGCAAATTTCCATAAATTTTCAAAATCAAACAATTACACAAAATATTTATGGATTAAGTATAATTGTTTTTACTCTGTATCATTACTCATTTACAACATTCCCTATTGTCTGATTTATCAAATTATTTTTCCCTGAAGTATATTTTTCGAACTCACACACATGAAACGAGGCAACAACAAACATAACGTGAGAGCTGTAATAACACCGGCAGCCTTTGAAGACAGAGCACACAATAGGATCATCGATAATCCCGTCATTCTAAATTCATACGCTGCGAGGTCCTCGACTAGCTAATAGAACAAACACAATACCGCAGGCTTGTTAGTAGGTGTACACTGTCAGGGCTCATAAAGGTTTTTAACGAAGCAGGGTATGTTTAACTAACGTTAAAAAAAATCATTTCCGTCCAATATGAGGAATAATTATTTAATTTTTTTTGTCCGAAAAATTCTTTCATAACATTCTTTTTTATTTGAAATTATTTTTTTCTTAATATTCGTAAATGAAGTATACAAATAACGACGAAAAGAAGTAAACAAATAACGATTTCAGTACTTAAAGACGAACCAATCTATAATATTTAAATGGTTTTCATGGAACTGAACTAAGTAAGAGTAATTCTTCATACCTTAGCAAAAAAAAAAAAAAAAAAACTGCAATCTTCTAGCAAGTTAATTATACTTAAGTGAAATGGCTACTTTGTAACGAGAGAGCTTGCGAAGAATGAAAGTTTCCAAAGGAAAATCCGACATGATCCAGTGGAGCGTAGATAGAGGTGATGGATGAGTAGAGCCGAAAAAGATCAAGATGGAAGAGGAGAACAAAACAGAATTCCAGAAAAGATATTACTAAAGCAGAGATATATTATTTATAATTTTACCCGTCACGGATTCTCATTAAAAAAATTATATAACGAAATAGCAATTAGGAATTTACTGAAATTCAACATGAAGGAAATTTTCACAAAACATTTTTTTATTATCCTAATTTAAAGCCTATTGCACCGAAACTTGTCAAAAATATATTAATAATAATTCGGTATTGTAATATATTATTATTATTATTATTTATGTGGTGCTACAAAACGTTCGAAGCCTCTCCTGCGTTCGTGGAAGACATCCGTAAGTAATCGTTCTTAGTGAGTGACAACGAAATTCCGAAACGATTGTAATACCATATATTGTTATTAAATATACTCGAATAATATAGTAATCGATAATTCCTG
Organism: Aelia acuminata; assembly: GCA_911387785.2. Taxonomy (NCBI): domain Eukaryota; kingdom Metazoa; phylum Arthropoda; class Insecta; order Hemiptera; family Pentatomidae; genus Aelia; species Aelia acuminata. The sequence continues at coordinate 49,023,397 of OU426978.1, read as the reverse complement.
TATTTTCTTATCATATCTGTTCAAACAAATGAAGGAATGCCAAAACTATAGAAAAACAAAAGTAATACCGGAAAAATGTTATTTATATCCATATAAATATATCAGATGAGTTAAATATAATTGAACAAAATGAAATGAAATGAAATTGAAAAATAAAAAGGATGAAAAAAAATTAAAGTTTAATATTCATTATAATTAGTATAATAAATTAATACATTAGGCTTCACAATAATACTTGTATGATGTTTAATATATAATACTTATATATTATATCATTAATATGTGACGAAAATAAGGGCAAAGGTTTGATGAAAATAAGCGGTGTTTGGTGTGTTGCGGGTACTGTAGCTATCTATCGCCCTACTGTCAGTTTTTGTATGCTAAGGTAAAGAAACTAAAAAAATGCTACTAAATAATTATTATTCAAATATACACCCCTTCGGTTTCCAGAAATTAAATTATATTTTAAAATTGATTAATGCGTATTTGTATGTATAAAGAGAGAAACCTTTCCGATTTAAAGAAAAAATAAAAAAGCATTTTATAACACACTAAATTTTAAACTATTTGTTCATTTTAAAGTCTGACTCTAAATAAAACGTTTGCCATTGACAATTAACAGCATTTAAAGAACATAATACAATTTATACAAAAAATAAATAAATAGAATGATACATAATAACATAATATATTAAATAAAATTATATTCAATGTATCGCAAAAGAGAAGAAAATAACATATTGAATAAAAATATTTTTAATTCAAGTTTTAGCAAAGATGCATTATTGATAATATTAAATAACCTTCATAATTTAATACGTTTTTAAATTATATTATTTATTGCATTTTTAATTATTATTTAAAAATTATATTTAGCGCATATTTTATTGATATATGAACACATACTTGTAAGGAAAAAATGTCATTCTTTTTAATTGACAACTTTCGTTGTCCAAACACAGCGAACTTAAAAATGCAACGCCATAAGTTCCTTCAACAAACTTTTTGGTTGTGTGAATTAAGAAATGTTTCCGAGCCCATGCTTTACAATTGATGGGAACAGACATTGTTGAAGTTTATTGCGAGATTCAGATAGAAGAAATCATCACAGGAAATCGCTTTAAACTATAATTAATGCATTTGAACCAAGTTTTGAAGCAAAACTGGCCGCCATACGAGCAGAGACACGATAAGGCAATTTTACTACATGATAACACTCGACCTCGTGTTGCCAGACCGGTAACAAATTATTTGAAAACGATAAACGGATAAAAGGAGTGTCCTGATGCATCCAACATATTCACTAGACACTTCTCTTTACCGACTTTTCCGATCGCTGACCCGCGGCCTCCATTCTTTCTTAGTTACATTTTGACGACGGAACTAAGAAATGAGACGAGACTAGATTGTCAAGAAACCCATTTCTTTTATTTATTTCTTTTTTTTAATGGAATCCGAAAAATTACCTGAAAGATTGGAGAAAGTAGTGGCTAGCGATATTCTCTGAGATTCTTTTCTAAATAAAGATTTGATATTCATGACGACGGGAACTTATCCACATACACGATGTATCACAAGCGTGTTGAAAAAGGTTTTGATCACTGGTCACAGAAATACTTTAACACATTCACGCCGGCGTGTACCACCGGTGGCTCACACTAGAATGCCGCCTCTGACAAATAATTAGATCTTTAATACTTTGACTGCCGAAAAAGAATACATGAGAGTCACGCTCTCTTTCCGACACAATTTTAATATTTAATTCACTGACAAGAGAACAGTTACTCGATTTCAGGTGACATGGCAGTCGAAGTGTTGAGAAAGTGGAAATAATTTCTATATAGCTGAAAATTAAAATAATGAAAATCTAACATAAATTCATTTATTTTTATATTTATTTGTATTTATTTATATTTATATTCACATACGTATAAACGTATAAACATTTATTTTTAAATATCAATTATAATTAATACCGTATAATAAACAAACTAGTAGGACAGTATTTTTTATTGTTTATTTTATTATTGATGGATTGCCAATATTGCATAATGCCCAGGAATAGCTCCCGCCCGATAGAACGAAAAGCATTAAACAGTCCCGGCGTGAACGTGTTAAATTATTACGTGTTACATTTTTCTTGTCCCTGATTCCTAGCTTTACCTATTACTTCACAAAAAAAAAATACAAAAAAAAAACCGATGAGCTCACTAAAAAACTAAACGCAGGAGTTCACTTTCTTAATTTCCCATTTCAATACCCAGTGTATTATTCATGGCACAATGCACTATCATAGGCATAGCATAGGCGTTAGATCCAATAAGTTAATTGTTTATTTCCATTTTAATAAAATGGCAATCAATAATGAGTTCGGTAGGAAAACATACACATGCTGGGTGGAAGTATATAATTTATACAATATTGTGAAACTGGTGTGTCCGCCTATCGATATGTACATAAACTATTTTTGAAATGTAAAGGCTGAACATTTTAGAATGTTGTTACTTTCTTGATCCTAGTGGAGCTGGTTTGAATCAGACTTTGCGGGTTAATTTTTCATAATATTAATTAAATAATTAATTAAAAAATTGAATAACATTTAATTAATTTTCATTCAAATGAAATTAATTAAATGAAATAAAATTTGTTTCTTGGTGGGCTCTTGGAATGGATATCCTCCTTCGGTTATACCTATAAAAAGAATGCCAAAATCAAATACAAATTTATATTTACTGATGTATTTTCAAACGTATTTTTACAATTTGCTCTTTATTTTATTTTATATGCTCTTTATTTGTAATTACTCCTAACTCCACAGAAACCTAATCGTTTGAGATAAAATTTTGCGATAAATTTAGAACGGAATACATTCATTATAATCGGAATACACTGAATTTCAGCTAGTCGAACTCGTCTAATCCATCGAGCTAATGTAGTGATCATATTTAGGTTATAATAATAATTAGCGCACGCTAGGAGTCTGAACTAAAAATGATTGCTAAAACAAACAGAATTTACATAGCTCTCACAGGCCTACAACACTGAACAGCTCGTAGATCCAAACTGAGAACCAGTAGCAAGGACTGAAGAATATAATACCTCGGCTCCCCCCTCCCATCGAAAGTGGTTAGTTCCCACGGTTAGGGAGAGGAACATCCTGCGTGCCAGCTGTTCGGATGTTTATGCAGCTGCTAATATACAATGGCTTCATAAGTATGTATTCATAAGATAAAAATATATGATGCTGCTCTGGCCGAATTTCTTTTTCTAAAACTAAAAATGGAAAAATATGTGCCTTCCTGAAAGCAGTATATTTATTGAGACATTGAACAATACCCTGAAGACATGAGTAAGGACGTAATTCCATTTACGAAAGTCATAATTCATTCATTGAAAGGATGGGGGTCTTTTCAACTTCTTGTTACTTCTACTTGCCTGTTCCTTAACATTTTTGATGTGGTCAACAAAAGGCTCACAGTATTGTATTTCCAAAAATGTGAAATTTCTTAGAAAAGTAGACATTTCGAAGGAATGTTGTTCTCGTACTGAATTTTCTAACTCATTATAAAACAATAATATTAACTTATTTTTACATTTACGAGGGGTGATCAAAAAGTTCCAGGACTGTTGAGATTGCGCGGCAATGGAGTGTCATAGAGCAGTGCGGTTGGCAGCATTGTTTAGCGTGACTCTTCCTGAGCTCAGCTGTTTATTCAGTTTGTTGATAACCTTCTTCATTGCAAAGTTACTGCTGTTTTCTTAAAAAAAAGTTTTTTGTGTTCGGCGATTTTGTGAAATGAATGTAAAGGAAGAGCAACGCGTTTGCGTAAAGTTTTGTGTGAAGTTGGGTAAAATGTTTACTGAAACTTTTCAAATGTTGCAAGTGGCTTTCGGTGATGAATGTCTGAGTCGGTCAAGGTGTCATGAGTGGTACAAAAGGTTCAAGGAAGGCCGGACATCGTGTGAAGATGATTCTCGTTCAGGGCGCCCATCAACTTCGACTGACGACGATCATGTTGCAAGATTGAACAGTCTCGTGCGTTCTAATCGTCTAGTCGAGGCAATAAGGAGGTAGAGACCAGAGTTGTGGCGGAGCGGTGAGTGGGTGCTGCACCAAAAATGGAATGACGGTCATTCCCCAGACTCCATATTCACCTGACCTTGCCCCTGCAGACTTTTTCTTGTTTCCAAAACTTAAGAGACCCATGAAGGGCTCTTTCCCTTCATGGGTCTCTTAAGTTTTGGAAACAAGAAAAAGTCCGTAGATTTTGATATTGATATTGAAATAAATTTGAGTCCGTAGATGACATTAAAAAAAAATCGCTGGAGCAGCTACACACCATTTCACAAGATGATTTCTCAAAGTCCTTCACACAGTGGAAACATCGTTGGGAAAAATGTATAGCTTCCCAAGGAGAGTACTTTGAAGGGGACGACGTCCAATAGCCTGTAGATTTTTTAAATAAATTAATAAAAAATCAGTCCTGGAACTTTTTGATCACCCCTCGTATTAACATTCATCTTTATCTAACAAACGTTTAGTTTTTTAAGATACTTCAAATGTACACAAAAAAAGAGAAGGAGGGCATTTGTTTTTTACTTTCACTTACCTATATATGAAATATATAGTAAGTGGAAGTATTGCGATCGTGAAAAATTTCGACTTCCGGTTTTCAACGGAAATACACGTTTTGGGGTCCCCTGAGCCTAAATAACCAAGTCCCGCGAAATGGTTTGTGTGTGTGTGTGTGTGTGTGAACAGACTAGCTCAAAAACTATAAACCGTGCGAACCTGAAATTGAGTATTTAGTGTATGTATATGACCGCGATGTGACAGCAAAAATTTCATCAAAATTTTTCAAAGGGAGGGGGTACTTTATTTAATAGCTTTTGAAGTTTTTTTCGATTTTCTCAAAAACGGCTCTAACGATTTTGATTAAACTGAGTATTTAATGTATTAATATGCCCGAGACATGACTGTGAAAATTTCATCAACATTGATCAACCGCAGGGGGGACTTTACTTAATAAATTTTGTATCATTTTCACGTGTTTTTTTTATTTACTCAATAACGGTTTTAACGATTTTGATCAAACTTTGTATTTGATGTATTTATATGCCCGAGATATGACTGTAAAAATTTCATCAAAATTGATCAACAGGAGGGGTGACTTTACTTAATAAATTTTGTCCATTTTTTACTTTTTTGATCGATTATCTCAAAAACGGCTTTAACGATTTTTATCAAATTCGTTATGTTTAATGAAAATTAGTTGTTATTTAATATCAGGTAAGCTTTATCATTATTAAAATGTTCTGAGGGGGCTTAAATGGGGAAGGGGCTTTTTTTGTTTTTCTATAAAGTACCTTTGTTTTATACAATTTAGTTTATTTTGAGAAATTAACTGTCTCTCATCACGCTCAAAAATAAGAAATGGCTAAATATAATATATGATATATGAATTTTGTATCATTTTTACGTGTTTTATTTTATTTCCTCAAAAACGGTTTTAACGATTTTGATCAAACTGGGTATTTAAATTATGTATATCCTAAAGATGTGATACCCAACATTTCATCAAAATTGATCAACCGGAGGGGGGACTTTACTGAATAAATTTTGTATCATTTTTACGAGTTTTTTTATTTACACAAAAATGGTTTTAACCATTGTGATCAAACTGGGTATTTGATGTATGTATATGCCAAAGATGTGATAGCCAACATTTCATCAAAATTGATCAACCGGAGGGGGGAATTTACTGAATAAATTTTGTATCATTTTCACGATTTTTTTTTCATTTACTCAAAAAAGGTTTTAACGATTTAGATCAAACTGGGTATTTGATGTATGTATATGCCAAAGATGTAACACCCAACATTTCATCAAAATTGGTCAAACGGATGGGGGACTTTACTGAATAATTTTTTTATCATTTTTACGAGTTTTTTTATTTACTCAAAAATGGTTTTAACGATTGTGATCAAACTGGGTATTTGATGTATGTATATGCCAAAGATGTGACACCCAACATTTTATCAAAATTGGTCAAACGGAGGGGGCACTTTTTTTCATAATTTTTTTTCCAATTTTTACCTTTTTTTCGATGATCTCAAAAACGGCTTTAATGATTTTTATCAAATTCGTCGAGTTTAATGAAAATTAGGTGTTCTTTAATATCAGGTAAGCTTTATCATTATTAAAATGGTCTGAGGGGGCTTAAATGGTGTAGGGGCCTTTTTTGTTTCCTACAATGTACCTTTGTTTTTGTTTATATGGAGAAATTAACTGTCTCTCGTTACGCTTAAAAATGAGAAATGGCTAAATATGAGCTATGATAAAAATAAAGAAAACATATAGAGGAGAAAAAAAGAAAAATATTAATAATATAAAGTCAACTCATAAAACTTTTTGAGCCCACGCATGTGGAGAACGCCTTTAATGACAGACCATTGTTCATGATTAAAGCCGTTCTGTTCATTTGAGAAGAGGCAATTAACAAAACGCATTAATTTCTAATCTAAGTAAGTTGGTAAGTGAAAGTTGTGTGTTGCGAGCACGCACCAGGTTTTTTATTTTGCGTCCCGCTTAGCTTAATTAATGGAATTATTTTGTTTTAAAAAATACATTAGTTTTCGTTTTTAAAGGCTAAATGAATTTCAACTTCTTGCTTTCTCTGACCCTTTTATTCAAGAATAAACTCTTAAAATATTACGCATAAGAAAACTTCGAAAAGCTAATTGAAAAAGTTTATATAATATTTATTTTAACCGTTTCCATTATTTAAAAATTATATCTGTGTAATAGTTAGTATTTCAGATTCAATTTTAAGTTATATGAAGCTAAAATTAAATTCTCATAACAAAGTGTAAATTATTGAAAAAAGAAAATCAAACCTCACGAGTTTCTCTTCTAGAAAATCCTCGTGCCCACCCATTGGATAAACAATAACTCCTTGCCTTCACAAAACTATATATGGAGTACATAGGGCTATGCTTGAACAAAAGCATCGCTTGGAATACACAAACAAAAAATTGAAAAGGCAAGAACTAAGCGACACAGTCTGTTATCATATCTTCACGACCTTCTACAGATCATCACTTAACTTACTCAACAAAAGACTAATTTACAACGCAATTTTATAAAGCGATACAAATCCAATTTGGTCATACAGAGCAGAACTTTGTGGTCTAGGAAAACATTCGCTCGTCAATAAAATATAAACAACACAGTCAATAATAATTCGAAAAATTATCAAAACTTGTGCATCTTAAATCACACTATCCATAAAGACATGGACATTCAAACAATAAAATCATAATTACAACAAATTTCATTCGATAACTCAAAACCATCTAAATCCCCTCGTCTCTTCTTTTTCCTATCACCTATTAACCAATGACATAATGACAATGACTTGCCTCAAAGAATAAAACAAGCTAAACAACAAAAGTTAAAGATCATCGGATATGTTATATGCATTAAAACGCAAATGCAAACCTAAGAATATAAATCTTTACTTATTCGCACAAAGTTTAATTGTATTTAAATTTTCTTCTTAACCTATCGTAATTTGTGTTTTGAATTTTTCTCTACCAAAATTTTATATGCCTAAAGTAAAACTAAGTCTAAATAAATCTCTTTTACTAAGTCAGATATCGAATTTTTGCTTTGAAAAATCAAAACATATTTACCAGTTTGAGGTTCAGAGAAGTAAATAGTGAAAACCTTACTGAAACTTCCGGCTAATAACCTTAGATGTAAATAAAATAAATATTTTAAAGAACGAGTAATTTAATTAATGATTAGTAAAGAATAATTGAGACAAAATGAAATGAATATAAATTGGGGTACATGTGTATCAATGGATCATATCAGAACTCCTGCATTAGATAACGTCGTCCTCCTTGGATACCAACTTCGTCCAATGAAGACCTGAAATTTGGGTCAAAACGTAGCCACAAAACATGATGTTCCATAGATGAGTGTTCTATTCATCTGATCGCATTTTAAACCTCCCAGTTTCATCTGTGCAATCATTCAAGCACTTCTATTAATTTACGAACGAAAATTAAAGCTCGTCATGTCTCTTTTAAATTACCTTTTCATTCCGGACACAGAAAAATGATCTATGATATCGTGTTATAAATATTGCACGATTATAGTTCAACTAATCATCAATTCTCATCCATTTGCATTTAATATTTTGTTTAATCACTGAATATTCTCATTTTGAGACATGATAAATAAATGTATGATTTTGCTTATATTTATAATTATTATTATTAAGCAATCCACGTTGGATGGAATTCATTTATCCTTGTACATTTACCATATACCTAGTTGAATAATGTATTCCATGGCATTCTCTCATACAAAGGGAAAAATGGCAACACTGAAACAAATGATATGGATGAATGGTTTTCCGCTATCCTCTCTCCCTTTTTAATTATCTAAAGTATGTAGAAATGATTAATGATCTATCTTGTTTACTTCAGTTGTCTTAATGTTAAATTCATGAACCAACAACCATGTTTACAAACCAAACTTTTCTCAGTTAATTCTCTTTTATTGAATATCCATTGTGTGATATTTATGATTCTTATCATTTACTAAGATAATATTTTTAAACATATAGTTATTTACCTTTAAAACATATTTGTTATAAATTAAGAAATATGACAGCCATGTTTTGATTCGATTATGACGATCAGGCGAGTCAATCGTTAGCTAACATAGTTATTTGACGTTACGCTTTTTATTAATTGATCTTTGAATTCATGGAAGAAAAAAAATTAACCCTCACTTCGATTAAAATTTGGCGATTCACAATTCAAAATACGTAGAAACCAAAAATCGAAACATTAAAATACATATTTTAAACAGTTCTAAAAAAGGAAACTAAACGAATGAATTTAGGGGTATGCATTTTCTAGAAGAGGGGTAACCATCACAAGGCACAAGAGTTGAAATGTGGTAGGCACACCCAGGTTCGAATTGGCATGCGGCCGGTTACAAGGTTTCGAATTTTTTTCCTAATTTTGTTATTTTAGAAAAGAAAATTTCGAAATCTCCTACTTGTAAAAACCAATTGATATACTTAATGTTTAATTTAGGTAAAACGAAATTAAAATTCCGATAATATAAATTGTAAATAATGTAAAAGATCCGGGGTCACCTGTGGTGTTGTGCTTGTGGGGTTCGTATTCCACGGTGAACCAACAATTTTTTAAAGGGAATAAAAAAATCCCTTGGCTATATCGTCCCTCAGATAGGACGTAAAATGGAGGTCCCGAGCCTGTACGATGTCAGGCACTTGTTAAAGATAATCCTAATTATACCTGGATAGGCAAAATTTAGGACTCACATTTTGGTATCGTTCGATTAGCCTAAGTGGCGTAAGACTACGTTGAACAAACGAACAAGTAAAAGATCCAATAAGGTTGGACGTATTGTTTCTTCGATCAATATATTTTATATAGAAGTAATTGTAATTTACTTAAAAATTGTTGCATCATTGCTAAGGTGCCAGGGTAAAAAACCGGATGGGTAGGGCTAAGATGTAACACGCCTCAATATAGGAAAAACTTTTTCTAGCACACCTTGTAAAAGAGTGAGTGAGTGAGTGAGTGAGTGAGTGAGTGAGTGAGTGAGTGAGTGAGTGAGTGAGTGAGTGAGTGAGTGAGTGAGAGAGAGAGAGAGAGAGAGAGAGAGAGAGAGAGAGAGAGAGAGTGAGTGAGTGAGTGAGTGAGAGAGAGAGAGAGAGAGAGAGAGAGAGAGAGAGAGAGAGAGAGAGAGAGAGAGAGAGAGAGAGAGAGCGTGAGAGAGAGCGATCCTGATCAAGTGCTTTAAAAATGATATAAGGGGATAAAATAAAATACTAACTTTGACAAAATTTGTTTTTAATATTATTATAATAATAATTTCATTAAAACATATTTTATGTTACGTTTATATTGTATTGGGTCATAAAGGCGATAGTTAAACCAAGTGACAGACAATTAAATATTGCCTCACAAATAAAACATAGCAGAAGGATATAAAAAGAAATTAAAATACAGAATTATAATTTGAAATATTATAAAATATTATAAAATTCGGGTAGAGGCAAATCAAAATAAATAAATAAATAAATAAAAGTTAAGTAAAACGGAAGGAAATTCAATATGTTGCCAATGACCATACCGGGTCGAGACAATAATAAATAAATAAAGAAATAAATAAATTCAATATGATTAAAATAAATTAAAAACAATGTCATTTTCAAATAAATTGCAATTTTAGTTGATATATTTTGTAATTCTAAATAATTTAACACCACATAAGTTAATAGTAAAGACTAATGACACTCAGATCACTGTGGACTTTCCTTTTCGCATAAATCATATAAATTGATAATATTAAACTAAGTGAAGTTTCCCCTTCAATAAACTGTTTCACCTTTCAGGCGCATCATGTCCGTTAAACTTTTAATTGGTTTGTTAGTTGTTCTACTCAATTTGTAATTAACGTTTCACCGAATCGGTCACAACCGGGTAACATTAACTTCAAAATAATAATAATAATAAATAATATTATAATTAGACAAAATGTTTTGATACTCGAGTGTGTATAGTATACAGATATAAAATCCTATTTATTGCTTCTGCCCCTCATTACTTTTTGAATAAATGAAAAAAAAAAATTATATGTTAAAAAAAAAATTACATTTCCAATAATAATAATAATTAAATAAATCCAATAATTTATTTGATTCTCGTATTTAAGTTACAATCAATACGTTTGTGTAAAAATACAGGTAGGTCCTTCCGACCTTTTCATGCTGGAAGAAAAAATATAATTCGTAGAAATAATTCTTTCTAAATAAGGAGGCCATATCGAGACACTATAAGAAATATGTGAGTTGTTCTTTTTTCCGAGAAAACAAACAGCTAACATAATATTTCCTAAATAGTTCCTAAATTTTAATTCATTGTATTTTTTGATTTCCCAAAACAAATTTTTTATATATATTTTTTTTTTGGTTTTAGAAATTCAAAACCTGGGACACAATCAGAATGAATGAATAGTTTAATTTTCAATAATTACATCATTTACGATGATTATTTACAAAACTTCCGCGATGGAAAATTGTTGTATATCTAAATTAAAATACTTAATTACAAATTCTATTACAAAAAAAAAAGAGATAAACATGAACTAAACAAATCTTATTCAATGAACAGATATGCAAGTACGGCCCTACACAAGTATTAAAAGCAATAAGAATTCCTAATTCATAGCTAGTAGTTGTAGTTAGTAGTATTAACAAATATATAAAAAAGAAAGATTACTTAAATATCAAACAAAAGTCGAATAAATGTTAAATTAAATTTTTTCAATCAATAATTAAATTCTGTAGTAAATAAATTCCTTTAACTGTAAAGCTAGTTAATATAGCTACAATCTAACCCAGTATTCACCATAAAGGTACATTCATTCAAAATAACGGGTAATTAAAAAATCAATTTTCGATTTAGGAACTTTTTTTGGGAACTTTGATGTAAAATCACTATTTTTTTTTCTGTACTCCGACACCCTGTATATTTGTACTTTACGTATATATATAAAAAAAATATTAACAGTCTTTCACACTATTAATTCCAAAATTTGAAATGGTATTTATCAAAATATTATTTAGAGGAATATAGGATAAAATACTTATACCAAAAATCAAAATCAGAAATTCAACTGAAGCAATTTTATTGACTGTTGGCCTAAATGTTTAAAAGGTATAAAATTGAATTCGAGACAAAAGAAACTCTCTATTAGCTTAAAGGCAATTACCTTTGATTACATGTGTGCCTACATTATAGTGTCCTGGGCTTTAAAGGAATTACAAAGTAATAATGTATGTAAGGTCGCTCGCTATATTCTGTTAGCTGAAGCTTAAAAGCCTTTTACTTCGATAGCGAACAAGATCTTTTCTAACGTAACTGTATTTAATACATGATGATATGAGAAAGTTTAGAATGGAATATTAAAATTAAAATTATATACTTCTTTATATGATCTTTTAATTATATTTATACAATTGATATCTATTACATTATGCACATATACATACAATACACACCATACCCCCCCCCCCCCCCCGTTTACTATACATTTAATTTAGTTTTTTATTCTTATAATTTTCTTGTTGTTTTATTCCTTCAAAAAATGAAAAATAATTTTATTAATTGCTGAGTATTTATTTGTTCCGTGAAAAAAAAATGTTAAACACAAATTTATGGTAATTTTATAAAGTTTAATAAGATTAATGCATGCGTTTAAAATGCTTTTACGGATAAGAACAATTTAATTGATTGGAGGAATTCAGCAAGCTGCGAAGCTAAGAGCGGCCAGTCATTGACCAACATTTTCGATCAAGGAACGCATTAAGAAAAACGAAAAATCTATTAAAAAAAAAAAAAAAAAAAACAGCAAATGACACATGTCTTCAAAATATGAGAAGAGGTTAGACGCGCAATTGAAATGAGGAATCACAAGAATTGACAGAGAGAACTGATCGAAAGACTCACCGGCCACCGTGGTCATTGGACCTACAACCTATGACAGAACCAATGATGCACATGATCAACTGTGGTTTAGTGGCTAGCATAGCAGGCTAAAATACTAAAGGTCGTGGGTCGCATCCCTCGGTGACCATAGGATTAAAGGGAGGTAAAGATCCTTCTCTATGCCGTCCCTCGGATAGGACGTAAAATGGAGGATCCTAGCGACTGCGATGACGGGTACTCGTTGAAGATTTCTATCTTAACTATATCAGAATAGGCTAAAATTAGGACTCCCGCTGTAGCTACGCCCGGTTAGCCTTAGTAGCGTAAAGTGACGTTAATTAAACAAACACCAACAATGATATACATGATTCTTTACCCAAAATGCTTGACATTAATGGTTTCTGCCTCCCAACTTGGCATCGGCAAGTTAATCAATTCATATTTCATTCTTACTATCCATAATTATTCATAACATATTGTAACACTTATAAGGGCTTAAATAATTCTTTTTGAAGAAAATAATAATTAATATACCATACAAATAATAAACAAGACTACAAAAAGTATCATCTTTTAACGATACAGAAACATGAAAATAACGTAGAACATTCCAGATGGTTCCCGACAAGCATAGAAGATTCTCGAACAGTCACGAACATGTACAACAACTAGTTTAGTTGTTAATTCTTCCAAAACTAAGTCTAGAACTGTTTTAAATCATACTTAGTGCTTCACGTTACAATATTTAATAATGAAACTTAATAACTTATCAACTAAGTAACCCAATATCGCTGGTGTATTTTCAACTGTAATAGATTTACCTCAGCTTCCTTACCGTCTAAAGCAATAGCTAAAAGCCTTGTTTTATTTAGTCTATTATCATAAGTAATTCCAAATGTTTGTTACTTTGCAGTCCATATTCACGTAATTGATCAACTTGCCCGTTAACTCGTTTTGTATAAACTGTGTAATTTTTCAGCTGGATTGGTCCGAGTACCTGAGCGAACTGATGTCAGGCCTCAATACCCAGATCGAGCTCAACGACACCGTTCTCGTCGAAAACAAAGACTACTTCGTGGCCCTCGCTTCCAGGCTCCACAAGTCCAGGCCTGAAACTTACCGTGAGTATTTTTTGTATATGTTTACCTTTCTAAGGTGCCAGCACACCGCATCGAACCAATAGCTGAAGTTTCCCCGATCTATCTACGTTTGTATTAGCAGAAAGTGCCCGTTATAGGCTGTTCTTGTTCGTGAGTCGAATGAATCCCCCTTTTATGTATTCACCATAAATATTAAATTTTCTATTTTATGGAATTTTCTATATGGATAACATCTTTCTGAAATTGCTATACCAAGTGATTATGAACATCCATCATTGTTTAAAATAAACAATGATGTTTATTTGTTGTTTAAAATACAATAATTAAAAGGCGAAGTTTATTATGTTCAGCTCAGACTAAAACCCCTGGGAAAAATATAAAATAATGCCGGCATCCAACAGACAGGCTTTGTAACAGATAATGAAATTATATTTTAAAAAATAGGTACTTTGGGATTTTCGAGTATCACTGGCTGCTACCCACCATGAGGTATAAGACCTGACACAACACTGATAAGGCGCTAGCTGTTGATTTTGATGGAAAGTTAAATAAATAAGAAAATTATAAAAAGATAGATTTTAAAAATACTATTATTTATTAATGAAAATAGAAATTGTTTTCGAGCCGTTTAGTCTGGCCTCTCCACTGAAATTGATTGAGCTGGCTCAGCGAACGAAAGTCGAATGTTGAGATCTAACAGAGCTAATCAAGGCCCCTTTCAACTGAAAACTAGCAAATGGCTGTTTAGGTCGTAACATGCCCATTATTTTGTATAGAATTTCACAGCATCCTGTTCGGAAAAGGGCGATTTCCAAATCGTGATCAATCTGGAGGTTATTATATTAGGGTCTGGACGGGAAGGGGTCAAAGGTCTGGACATTTTGTTGAGAAATAAATATAAAATTCCGCCTGTCCCGGCCCACCATTTTGCGGGACTTGGTTATTTGGACTCATGAGACCCCAAAACTTGTATTTCCGTTGAAAAAAAGAAGTTTTCACGAATCCCTTATATGTTTTCACTTACTACGATTTCCTTATATGTGTTTCATACTTAGGTAAGTGAAAGTAAAAAAACAGTTGATATGGAACTAGCGGCTAATTAGGCTTTTTCTCTAACTTACTATAGATATTAGGGTTTAGAAACAAGCTAAAAGAAGGTTTAGAAACTCATCATTTTTTTTTTTATTTACACCATAACAATCTTTTATTCTAAATCACTGTAAGAACAATCCCAAATATGATGCATGGTAGGTACATAATATGAAATGGTAAAATGTTATAAAAGAAAAAATGTATATATATTATTATAAATTTATAAATTAATTTTAACTAGAAGATAAAAGATTCGACCACGGCCGGGAACCGAACCCAGGTCCTCTGCATCTAACGATAACTAATAACTACATAACAATATAAATTAATAATTTATGAATATATTCTTACAGGCTTGAAAATGCCTCTAGAAGCCGAAACCTTGCCAAAATAAAAATTGTATATTGTTTTTGGTAAATATTGGCCTTTTTTGGTTTAGATACTTATCTTAAATAACACAAAAGTTACAATAGCGTCGTGACCGAACGAACACTCGGACGAACAGACAAAATATACGTTAAGTTCGAGTCTTATTTAGATTAGCCGAACACTGCCCGAAAGAGGCTGTTCGTGTTCGTGGTTCGACTCGGTGTAAATCCCCCTTCACATTCACAAAAACACACGGTTGTTACTAATTGCTCGTTTTTCGATATTTCCTTTAGAATGTGATCCTAAACTTTTGCCTCATCCAGAATTGACACTTAGGCCAGATGCACACGGGCGGAATTTTTCTGCGGTCCGGCCTATAAGCCAATAGGCTTGTGGTCAGGGGTACCTGGAGTATAATGGTATAATCCGGTCGCACAGTAGGGAAAACAGCCGATCTAGGAGTGCGAAATTCCAAAATTGAAGTTGCGATATCAAGCCTAATAAGATTAGAGATTAGATATGTAAACACAAGTGTCTAGTGAAAACAAAACAAGAGCTCCGACCTAATAATAATCCTTTATTTCAAGGTAAGTTCAATAATACAATTTATATTCAAAATATCTCAGTTTCATTCTAAGCACTGTTGGGAGAAGTTGTACAAGAAAATTTTATTTGGAGTGTATAATACGAAACTTCAGTTACAATGGAAGGTAAGAAGAACAATATAAATGTTGAAATTTTTTTTGAAAATGTGGCTTTTGCAATATTTAAAAAATAAGGCTTTTTTTTATCGTACGCTCTGATATTCGCCCCTATTCGCGTTGATTTCAAAAATAGTACCTTCTAATTGAACTATTAAACGATTTTTTTCAAGAATCCCGTGCAACTATTTGCAACTTTTTTTTTAAATGAATTTTTGAATTTTTTTTTGTTTCAGAAAAATTTACATTTTTGAAAAAAGAACTTTTTAAAGTATGGCGGAGCCAAAATGTTTATCGGAGAAGAACACAAGCGTTCTAGATTTTATTCGTAACTCATTAGAAGACGAATCGAAAATTCTTTCGGAAGACTCGATAAAAAATATTAATAATTTTACGAGCAAACTCGCCAGTAAATGGGCAAAGCACCACCGTCTTGTCAAAAGGTTTTTAACAGTGGAGAGTGATTGGCTTGATGAAAGCATAGAATTATATAGAGTTGTCATTTTAGCTCCCAAGCGCTTGACGCTCCCTCAACATCGACCTGCATAGGTCGACCACCTAAGCCTTTTGAAGATTTGTCTGTATGGTCTAAACGACGAGTAATAAAACCTCTTTTGGAAGTTGCCGATGGAAGAACTTACATTCGCTGCAAGTTGCAGTTTAAACCTAGCCGGAAGAAAACGTGCTGGCGAGTTAGTAAGAAGCATTTCTTCCCCAAAATTACCGTGTAGGGAAGAGAGTCGACCCCAACCAATACCCTATACCCCGGAAGAGGCGTTAGCGTTGTTTATTGACGGGCGTTTTTCAAAATATACCTATACCTTGATGCAGCAAGGAGCTAAAAGACGTGTTGCAAATTTATATCCGACATACAAAAAAGTGGCACTCGCCAAAAAAGCTTGTTACCCTCGCACAATTGAAATAACTGAAACGTCAGCGAAGGTGTCCTTGCAAGCACTAGCCGATCATACCGCCAATAGGCTTATCTCTGCTATTATGGAAAACTTATCTCCTGATATCGTAAAAGGAATGAAAGCCGGAATAACTCTCACCATTAAATGGGGATGTGATGGAAGTTCTGGCCACTCAGCTTATAAGCAGAAATTTGATAGGGACGACGAATCAGATGAATTTTTGTTTATAGTCTGCTTCGTTCCCTTACAAATTAAGGCGAAAGATACACATCAAGTCATCTGGCTCAATCCAAGACCCTCGTCTACAAGGTTCTGTCGCCCTATAAAGATTATGTTTAAAAAGGAGTCTCAAAATCTCATAAAAGAAGAAGTAAAAAATATCGAAAAAGAGATCATTAACTTAGAACGTACTAAAGTTAAAATTTTTGGAGAAGAGATAATTATTGATTTCGAATTTCATCTCACCATGATCGATGGGAAGACATTCGGTGCAGTCACAGAGACATCTAACCAATCATGTGCTATTTGTGGTGCAACTCCAAAAATAATGAATGATTTGGACATTATCGAGAAAAGAAGAAAAGATTTTAATAACATGAAATATGGCTTATCGACATTACATTGCTATATTAGTTGTCTCGAATGTATATTGCATATTGCCTACAGACTTGAAATTGGTAAATGGCAAATTCGAGAGGATGACAAAAAAAAATTTCAAGACCGAAAAATATTCATTCAAAATGAATTGAAAAGACAATTGGGGTTATTGGTAGATATACTGAAGCCAAGTTTTGGAACAACTAATGATGGCAACACAGCCAGAAGATTTTTTGCGAATTATGACCGAGTTTCACAAATAACAGGCGTGAATGAAGAATTGGTGAAAAGATTCGGTGTGATCTTAAACACTATGTCGAGTGGGTATAAAATAGACGCTAACAAATTTCAAGTATATTCATATGAAACTGCAAAATTATATATAAATCTATATCCATGGTACTACATGCCCGCCAGTGTGCATAGGATTTTGATACATGGTGCGGAAGTCATAAAGGCAGCTGTCCTTCCGATCGGGATGCTCTCGGAGGAAGCTCTCGAGTCCCGTAATAAGGATGTACGGCGATACAGGGAGAATAATACAAGGAAGAATTCTCGTTTAGGTACCATGAAGGACTTGTTTCACACTTTGATGTTTTCGTCGGACCCTCTTATTTCGTCTATGTCAGAGAGAAATGTACGATCAGCATCTAATCGAAAATCAGTTTTCGAAAGTGACATAAAGTCACTCACTTTAGAAGAACCAGACGAAGACGAAGAAGATGATGATTTATTAGATGATATTTATTGATGAAATATGATACAATTTTAAAATAAATCGTTTTCAGAACCTTTTATTTCTTTTACTTGCGTTTTTTATTACAGCAAACACTTTTTTTATTACTTGTTTATAAAATAAATGTATTAATTTTCAGTTTTATTTAGTTTTCCTTGCTCTATTCTGTTGTAAAGATTAAGAAGAATGGAAATTTATATTTTACGTGAAACCGGCCAGTAATGTCTGTTATTAAGCCCAAGAAACCAGATAGAAAAATTGGACAATTTATTTTACATTGTTTGGTGAAAAATGATTTACTGTTTTGTTGATATTGGGCAATCAAGACGTTTAGAATATAACAAAATTAAAGAAAAATAAATTTAGAAAATTGTCCAGAAACAAGATTTATTTTAATAATAATTAATAAAATATTTCATAATTTAATCGACTATTTTTATTAGAAGCAAAGAATTAAATATAAACGATGTTACAAAAGGTTGGAATTGAAAATAAAACAATAATTTAGGATCAGTGACAACAAATAATAATTCGACTAGTGAAAATTTCTATTTGAAATTTTAATCCTTTCATATTATATATTTTAATACATTTTCAGATCATATCTATAAGTCGCAAGAGTTTTGTAGGCGAAAAGACTTTTGCACTCCTAGATTGGCTGTTTTCCCCACTGTGGGTCGGTCCATTATACTCCAGGTACCCCTGACCACAAGCCAGGCCGGACCGCATAAAAATCATCGGGTCTAAGTTGTACGATCATTGTTTAACGAACTGGTTGATTATGATCACTAAAAACATAGCTTTATCGATTTCTTAAAGAAAAATCCTTCGTTAACATATTTAATATATTCCATAATTAAATATTTTCACAAAAGGCATTCAAAATTTTGTTTAAAGATGGCAAACTGTTATGCAAAAAGAAGGTTAATACATTTTAGATTAAACGTGTTTCATTGGCTTTATCCTATAACTTATAGCACGCTATTAAAAACCGACTTTACTTATGGGATGGCCTGATAGTTAGAGCCCTGTTAAGATGAAGGGTTAAATGATCTTAACTTAAATAAAACCAATAACATAAAAAATATAACAATTCGTTTAATTGGTTCAACAAAATAAATAACAAAACTTTTTATTTCCAACGTGTAATACGTAACCACTTCTACTTGGACTTTGAGAAAAAAAAACTTAATAATAAGGTCTCACCCTTCTTGTTCCTGGTCACGGAGCTTCGCTTGGTATACTTGCGAGCTAGCGATTCGGGAACAGCAGAAGAGGTTAATACATAACTTGAGCGCAATTGATAAGATAAACATTAATTTTTTTAAAAGGCATAGCCAGCTGTTACAGCCCTTTTGGAGAAAATTTAAAAAAAAACTTGAAAAAGAGACAAAATATAGTTAAGTGAAAGTAATAACTAAAAACATAATTATGGGAGGTTTGAATTTTAAAACTGGGATGGGAGATTAATATTTTATTTTAAAAATAATAATGATACCCAAAGCAAACAAATGTAGTAACTCTAGATTATTTTGATCAAACTGTAACACTAGCTTAGAGAAACAGAAATTTTCATGGCATTGGTTAAATCTATATACTTCTTAATAAACATTTAAATCATTGATGAAATTAACAGATAGCAAAATGTTAAAAACGTATAAATAGCTCAGTAAATGTTATAAATTATTGGAATAACGGATATAGTTTATCCAACGTTGGGATTGGAAACGTTGGCTACAATAAAATAGTTTAATACGATTTTGTAGTTTATTATAATTGTAGTTTATATCCCCGGACTATTCTCATCATTCTCTATCATGATATCCATTAATTTATACTCTGGTTACCCGTGATATGAATGATGACCATTAGGTTGATATCTGAGAATTAACTAAGAAGAAAAATAAAAGAAGATGGTTGGGGTGACATATCAGGAGCGGACTGAGATTGATGCGACATTTGGTCCAACGAATGAGGACCAATTAGAACTTTCTAAGCGAAAAAGTTAGTATCGCTTAAGCCTACCACAAACATGGGCAACCTCCTCATGGGTTCGAGATCCTGAAAGATGAGTAAAACTTCTGACATATAACTTAAATGATATGAAATCACCTAATGTATAGGATACCATAATAATACATTACACACCACAAATTTAAAACATTATTTCTAAAACGTAAAATTAAAAGATGTTTCTCCATTAAGCTGAATGCACTGTATGTAACAAAACATTCTAGTTCAGAATGCACATCATTATTATTTTATTTCATAGATTAACTGTATTATTTTTAAACTTAAATCATAAAAAAAAAGTTTATACTTTTTAAAGAGGTCCTAGATTAAAATTTTAAACATAAAATTGATTCTTGTGAATTATACCGACAAATAAACAACTCGATATTTACATACTTTTTTGTCTCGTACTCCCTACTAAGACATTTTATTATTTTTTTCATTACATTTACAAGATTAAAAAAGTAAAAACCCTCTTTTATTTAACACACGTGCGGGATATTACACATTGCTCAATACCAGAAATCTTGAGGTACTCCTATTAAAGGACCCTACGCTTCAGAACTCAAAATATGATAATTATATCATATTTTCTATTATATTATTATATTATAGTATTATATTTTCATATTAGATTTTTTTTTAAGTTCATCGAATTAGATTCGTCTCCTTAATTCGTTTCCCTAGCCATTGTTATAGTACAGAATTAGCAACATCGTATTCCAAGACGTTCCTTAGATTTTTTTTTTTTAAGGGAACGTGTTAAATATTATTAAAATCCATTTCCATGCAAATTTACAAATATATATAGATTAATTCCTTGTTTTTAATTTTCATTAAAAATTATATTTTGGAATCAATTTCGCAATCAAACCTAGGTCACGGTGGTCCATTAGTTTCAAGGAACCCCATATGAGCCATTTTGATGTCTTTAACTTCCTACGATGAACGTGAAGAGGTAGGAAAGCCAAAGTCAGGAAAAGTCTTAAGAGATACATGCATAATGAAAAAATTGTAAGAGCAGATTGAATAAAATAATTGCTCATACCTAGAGACGAAAATCCGTTCGATATATTCGTTTATTATTATAATATTTTTTCCTACTAAAATAAATCCTAGAAAGCGTTATCAGATGAATTCCGTCATTTTGCAGTGCGCTTATTCTGCATTATAAAAAAGTTTTTTTTTTTTTACAAAAAATTTCTTAAAAGGTTTGTTTTCAAAAGTAAAATAATCGTCCGATTTTATAATTCTACTGATATTACATTCACTTTTATTATAATTTCCTCTGTCTGATTCTCTTATTAAAACCCTATTTTATCTTTGTTATAAAAATCAGCTCCCCGTGTTGTAACTAACCGGGAGTTTTTATACCGTGAAATTTTTCTTCCATGGGTCTCATTGTTGAAGAAGCGTTAACCATTGTGAACAAGGTTCAGTCGGAACTCTGGTGGTTTAATGACATACTCAAAACAGAAAATATAAGCAAGTCTATACTTAAAAGCTAACAATTAGAAAAAGTAAATCGAACAAACGGTAAAATGGTTAACAAATTATTTCGAATTTAAATATACTATTTTTTTTTTTGTAAATTAATAGCCGCAATACTACGGTCAATAACCAAAGAAATATATTCAATCACATGAAATTTGCAACTTTCTTCACATTCCAACCCATGTTTATGTTACAATTAATTTTATGTTTATCTACAAAGTAAACTTCGAAATAAGTTCATTGACCATAAAGCTCACAGAAAATGGAAAATAATAGATTTAGAACTATTTTTATAGTGAAAAGACAATATATTATCAAGAAGATACAAGAAAAGCAGTGCATATCCACAATATAGAACATGCTAGAAGATATAGATCAAACTGTACAACTACAAATGACTAACTACACTGGAGGACTGGAAGGTACAGACTGGACTGCAGCACCGATAGTTGGAGAATTTAATACCTCGGCTCCCCTCCAACTCAGAGGGTTCCCACGGATGGGGGAGCTATGTCAGATGTCTGCACATCTGCTCACTTCCATCGAGGATAATTTTTGGTTAAAACGTAACATTCTAAAATATCTAATGAATAAGATGTGACAAAAAATAATTATCTTAGAACTATGTTTTCCAAATTATAATATTCTGAATTTATTTATTCTAATAGATACAGGCAACCCACTGTATCTCTATGTATGTGACAATCCAAGATACAGGCATACCGCGGTGTCGCTAGGATTTTTTAAAGGGGTAGAAATCCTTGGCTATGGAGGTCCCGAGCCTGCACGATGTCATGTCCTCGCAAAAAAATCCCATCCTAATTATACCTGGAAAGGCTCCTCCTGTAATCTTTAACTCCTACTGTAATCTTTAGTAATCGAATAAGTAGCATAAAGAGACTTCAAACAACAAATATCGCAGAAAATAAGTGTTTTTTGTCGTTTAGTAGAGTCATTGAATGGATGGAAGCTTGGTATCTTGCAATTGTCTGTAGTCAGTCATTAAGCGATAACTGTCAAAGGTACGTTGCACTATGTACAGATTGGTCATGGTTTTCCATACAGAAAATGTTGATTTTTGAGTAGTGTATGTCCAATTCGTAACCTAGTCAATATGCTTTCTTCTCGTATGTAGTTCAGAATTGATTTCTTGGTAGTATTGAGTTTTTGATTTCTCGTAGTTTATTTTCCGTTGTCCTAGTCCAATTCATTTGCCATTTTTCTGTTATTTTTGAAACTGTTATTGGGTATATGTCACTGTGGGGATTCGCAAGGCAGTCAGGCGGTGGAATTAACTATTCTTTTGCCACTTCATCGGCTTTACTATTGCCAGGTGTGTCATTGTGACCTGGAACATATTCAAAAAGAATGTCCTTTTTTATAATATATAAACGCAGGCCAAATATGAGAACTGATATTGGGTGAGTGGAGTAAACATTTTTTTATGGAAGTTTAACATTTATCAAAAGTTTAAAAATTCATCTGGGGAGTTTAAAGAATAAGTAAAGAGAACGATTATTTTAATTTCTCTGTAATAAGTCTCTCTGTATACGAAATATCTCGCTATATTACTCGGTATTTGAAGTATATTCGTATGGGAGACTAGTTTGAAATGTAATATCAATAACTATTGCTGCTGCAATGCATAGTTGTTTACTCCATAAAATTAAAAAATGCGAATACTTATAAAAAATATAAGTTATTATTAAGGTATTTTCATTAATTAAATGGAATGATGCCTAGACAGATTGGTTAAATATTTGGGTTTGAGGACCCTAGAGATTCTTAATGTTTAGGTTATTTTTTTATACTATGTTATTTAGTTACCAATTACTATAAATGATAATTCACTGACATGGCAAAAAGTAATAGAGATCTAGTATAAAAATATTTTATAAAATTTGTAGGTATGGATATCGGTATAGTTGGATATACACATAGATAAAAATTGTTCACGCTTATTTAGATTCTTATTAATCGTATAAAATTATTTATATCCTCCCACTCATGATTGGATAAAAAAAAATAAAAAGCTATCGATGATTTGTGGAAGATCGATAGTAAGGGACCTATGAAGTATCATCAGTATTCCCAACACAAATTGAAGGATTCAGGCAGCGTTGACACAAGGGAACCCCACAACGTCCAATTAGTGACTAACAATGCCTCCTCTCCTCTTTGACATTCTATTGGTTCGACGGCATGCTGCTATTTTATTTTTCATAGATTGGACCATCGCAGGCATCGGTATTTGACCTGAGAATGGGGGCAAAACCCATTTTATTAAATTTAGAACTCTGATTAAAAAATAGCTCCTTGTTTAAGAAAGGATCTATCAGATCATGCCAGGCGATTATAGTCTCCTCAACTTCAGGTAGATGTATAAATTCAAGTCTCAATCTCGCCCTCACCTCGTTTGTTCTGATAAAAATGAAAAATTAATAAATGGGTAATGTTGTTCAAGTATTATATATAATATAAAAGGTATTGTCGTATTGTATATCGAAACAAATAGCACAGCATTCTGAAAATATGAAGCCTGTTTCAGCTTTCTAGCTTCAATAGTTTTTGCGATATATCCGAAAAACGTTTTAAAAAACGCAGCGTTTCCACATATTTTTTTATTACTTGAATAATATATATCATAAGTCCGAAATTTCGTATTAACTTTAAAAGTGATGCCCGCAACAAATGACCGAAAAATTATCAATGTCCAAGACGTAAATGTTTAGTCAGACATTCGTTGATTTGATATGGAATGATGCTAAACACAAAACAATTAAAGTTTGAAAAAAAAAAAAAAAAAACCAATTCCATTTGAGTGGAAAATAATTTGATTGGGAAATATCGAAATGGCCGAGAGAAGTTTAAAGACATAAAACATAACTTATCAATTTAGAGATGTGATTTGAATTGGAGTTGAAATACTGCCTCGAGGAAAGAGATCTTTTGAAAAGCAAAACATTGATTGGTTTAATGGAACAATAACCATTAACAACTCAAACCATTTTCCTACATGATAAGGCCACCTTGAAAAGACATTTATTAATTAATTTTAAGCAAGATGTGGAAAACTGAAAACAATTAATAATCATTAAAGAGATTACAACGTTACATACCCCACAATTAAATCACTAATTAAACAGATGTCCCGAGGTCTGAGTCTGCTCAATGTACAAGTTCTGTGTCCATATACTAGGTAAATTATTACATTTTTTTTCTATTCTATTCGTTCAAAATAGTTTAAAAATTCACTTCAGTTCAAAACCTTGATGGTGAAGGATTAAAATGGTTCCCACAGGTTTTCTTTCAGTCCTCTGGCATTTTTAAAATTTGATTCCACCACTCTTTTTTAGCGGTAAATTATTAAAAACTTATAGTCGGCTAGGAGGAGTCACTACCTTAGCAATTCCGAATGTTAGCCTCAGTAAATATATAAGATCCCCAGAAGCAAATAGTTTCCAATAGCGGAAAGGTTTGTTTATGTAACTTTTTTCTTTTCTAATTTTTTCAAAGATAAATGCTTTTGTGGAAACTTTTTTTTTTTTTTGGCAAGTAGGATTATATCTTTTTTTCCCCTTTCAACTAATGTCACACAAACTTTAAAATTCATTCCCCTGGTAAACATTCCCCTGTATTACTGTGAATAAAATATGGCAGGGGAATCAAGGAAGCGACAAGGGATTGAACTTTTCGCTTGTTGCTCAACTTATTAAAAGCATCATCAGCTCTTAACAAGGGAAAATTTTAAAATATTGTAAACATACAAATATAATGGTGAAAAAAAAAAACTTGGGATAAATTTATCTTACAAATTTAACACTTTCAAATAGCTTTTTTAAGAAAATGCCTCAGTAAAAAAGAAGTCGAGAGAGGCGGTACTTGCTCGAAAAAGGGAACTTGGAAGTCTTCGTTATCAAAAACTTAAAAAAGATTATTCGGGCGATTCGGGATATATAAAATAAAGCGCCAACAAAAAGTAAAACTGGTAAGTGAAATGACTCCCGCGAATTTCGCCTGGAACAGAAGCAATGGAGAACAAATTATAATGCATATTTGTTTAAAACAAACATTTTAAAACGGGAGTTTATATTAAGTATACAAACTCTCCTCGTACAACTCCGATGGTGAGAATCCGCTGTCATTGCAGCAATAATTTAGACTTCAATACATAAGTGGATAAAAACTGGTAGAGAAGGCCAAAGATTCAGCTTATAAGCCCCCTGAGACAGTTTCAGCATTAAAAGCAAATCAGCATTAAGCTGTTTTAATGTTTTATTATGATTGCAATCCTCCTGCTTACTACATATTTTTTTCAACTAATTTTTTTTTTTTAGGAGCTTAACACCTAATTTTTTATTATCTTTATTCCTCTGTCTGGTAATTCATTTTTTTTTTTTTTTTTTTTTTTTAGTCATCTCTGTATCAAGTTTAACGCGTATTCTGCCACGTCGACTCCTTAATTCAGATAGCCAAAGGAATAGTATTACATGTTTTTTAGTAAACATAAAATTTCATGTAAAAATTGCCAACTTTGGTGAGATAGACTCAGAGATAGACATATTCCTGCGTCCCGGATCCGATTTACATCCGGCTTTAAATAAAAGTCCTAAGAGCAATAAAATGCAGAAAAAAGTCATTTAACAGTTCCAATCCATCGGGTAAACTATCTGATAAACCACCTTCAATGGAATAATTATTGATATAGAAACCGGGATAATTCGACAAAATCAGTTCCTAAGGCATACCTAACCTAAATACCTATGGCATACTAACCATGTGGTAGGTACTTCTCCATCCAAAGAAAATCACCAGGGCAGGGTTCCAACCAAAAATCTTCTTTTCTTCATATAAATCAAACTGGGGATTATTCGGTACTGGGAATAGAATATTGATGGCAATAGGCCCAATATGGCGCATCGAATTAAAAAACATAGTTTAGAAATACCAGACAATGATTCAACCATGGGTTGAATTTTAATTAACGTAATATTTTAACATTAACAGAAAGACCAACAATAACAATGTAAGTCAGATTATTATGGCCAATCTAGAAGGAAACTAATGTTAGAGGGTCTTGTAAGCAATTGTATAACAAATCAAGCTGGAAGATCTCCAAGCCCCTGTCCTTAGGGACTCCGTCGGATATTGCCTTCTCTCTCAGGTCAATGCCATCTAATTTCCAGCTCTTACCAAACAATACATGTTTTTTTTTATTTTATTGAGATTGATTCTTAAAAAAATACGAATACGAAAAATTTATACCAACCAATTCCTTTATATACACATTTTAATTGGGTTATTGTTATGATTAGATATCGTTGGCCTATTAAAACCGAATTGATGTATTTCCACCATTCTGCAATAAACTAATGACCTTTCTGTATTGCTTCTAATGTTTTAAGAATAAATTCCATACCGGAGTAGTCATAGTTGTTCTTAATTTTAGAAAGTTTTTCCGATTGAAAATATCTCAAAATTTAAATTTTATAAAACACCGACTGATTATATAATTACATAATATATAATTTCTATCATTATTATTTTTTTTTTTTTGGTGTTTAGAGTTTATGTAAAAAATAATAAAATAAACAAATCGTCGAAAACTAGAACCCTGAGAGAAAAAATCCATGGCATATAAAGATGTACTAAACAAGGTATATGTTTTCTTCTTCATTTCATAAAAAAGACTGTCTCTTTATTTCATCGATAAATTTGATTATACATTTTAAAATAATATGGGTCCGGTTTAAAATATAGCTAAATCAGTATTTCAACGTTTCAAACGGGGGTCGTCAATGTACATATGGTAATAATAATATCGGGTTTGATAATAGAATAATAATGATAATAAAATATGTTGACCCGGGGGAAGTGTGTGCCTTTGGTTTAATTATTAAATATGCTGCTTGGTGGATTCTGAAGCGGACAGGGAGATAAAATAATATGGGATATTTGTAACATATCAAAACCCCAGGTAATAATTGATTAAAGAGCTATACGGTAAAAATATTTTAACAAGCTTCCATATTTTTGTTTGCTTTTCTTCCCGACAAAATATTTTCCTTTCCAACACAAAAAAAAGTAAATCTCAAACTTTACACCCTTATAACCAGACAACCTAAAGAACGTTTCAACATTGGGAGTAAAAAATCCTTAGCCATGCCGCCCCTCGGATAGGACGTAAAATGGAGGTCCCGAGCCTGTACGATGTCAGGTACTCGTTAAAGATCCCTATCCTAATTATACCTGGATAGAAAAAATTTAGGACTCCCACTGTAGCATCGTCCGATTAGCCTTAGTGGCATAAAGTGACGTTAAACAAACAAACAAACAATCCTAGACTACAGATCAACACTTAACTTACGAAACAAAGGCTAATATACAACACGATACTAAAACCTATTTGGAACTACGGAGCAGAACTTTGGGGTTCCGCTAAATAGGTACACATAAACGAAACACAAACCACACAGTCAAAAATTCTTCGAAAAAATGTAAACGCTCCATGGTACATTTGTAATAACACAGTACACAAAGACATGGACATCCCAAAAGTAAAATCATACATTCATGACAAATAAACTACATTACACTGTTCAACTCACAACCACTAAAACCCATTTGTTTCATCCCTTTCTTCCTCCCAGTTACCCGTCCAACAAAGATTTAAAAAACAATGGCTGAGGGATATGCTCAAGCACATAATTTAAATCAAGCAAATCGAAGATAAACTTAGCATTCTCCACAAATTTGCTCGATGTGCTCCAGGGCAGGCGCGAATGACGTAAAATATAAATAAATTTGTAAATTTATTGTATGAATGTATAAAGAATAATGTTTTATATGTATTTATATATTAATTTTATACTGGATAACAAAATTAAATTTTTAGGTGCTTGATAATGGACAAATGTCACCTGAAATAAAAACACATATAATAAAATAAAGAATATGTTCGAGAGGAAACATCAGTATGTGGAGTTTTCCCTATAAGAAACGAAAATATGTCTAACGTTACATGTAGAACTTGTAGAATTTCCAGGGCGCACCTCGGTTTAGCTTTAAAAGGTTTAAAAAGAAAGTAGGCACTAAGCGAAATTAAATAATCTCTCAGATAAGGAAAGATGAGAGATAAAAAGAAAGATGTCAAGGGTCAGAAAAGAGGAAATATTTTTTTTTTCTAACTTTTTTCTTTTCTAGTGTTTAGAATTAAATCTGCATTAGTTTGCTCTTTAATGTCACGCGATTTTCACTTGCTTATGAAATAAATAACCTAACAATAGCTTTTAATGTTAATAGTGCTCCTTTCGCATAAGGAGCTATTTACCACATCCTCTTACGGAGGTTATGATCGTTTTAAACGCAGCAAGAGTTTTTTATTTTTGAATCATGGTTAGTATCAGTGGTCCTAACAGCCTATTTGTGCTCAAAGATTATTTTACCAGAACATAGATCCCACCTGGGCTGTTCCAGAGACTGTTGAGCACGTGGTCACTACCGGCACTGCATTTGATGGAATAAGGGCCATAATGCTAAGAACTATGGGAATTTACTTCTTCAGCTCGTGAGAGCAGAGAATTTCCCGGGATTCAAGGAATTGATTTATGATTAGAAAGCATTGCTTAGGAGCCCGGAGAAGAGGACAGCGTAAAAATAGAAGTCTTCTTCCAGTATAGTTCACGGGGAACTAAAGCTAAAGAAAGAGAAGAAATAAAAAATCTTTTATTAGCAGTAGTGTGTAGTAGTAGTAATCAAGCGTAACATTCTACCTCAGCTAATAACTATAATGCCTGTGAAGGATGGAAGGGAGGAAGTAGAATAATAAAAGGAAACTTTATTCTTAATGACTAGATGAAATTGTTCATAATTGCACTTGAAATTGAAATGATAATATTAGTATTCACTGCGGCAATTACCGTTCATTGAGGACAGGTCAAAGCATTTTAATTAAAAGAGATTGCTCAGTACTTTCCGGGTAGAGGGGATATTCGGTTCATTTTCCATGATATCAGTAATTAATAAAGACTGTGATATGCATCACATTATCATTAATTATCTGTTAATATTATCTGTCCAATATCTGTTAATATCCAAACAATAACTGCTAAGTGTAAGTTTATATCACTAATCATTTTTTGAGAAGGAAGAAAAATATTATGGATATTTGCGTGGTTCCTCTAAGGCCAGTTCTGACAAAAAAAATTAAATGTTTCATGCATTAATAATATAAGTTGATTTCATGTTTGATTGTCAAATCCATGTGATGGACATTCCTCTGCTTCTTTTAATCCGATTTTAATGGAATTTTCAGCATTGTATGTAATACAACGATACTGCTATATGCTATAGCATATTATATGTACTACAGTATAAATATACTGCTGCTAGAGATACTCTATAGCAGCACAGAACACCTGACCAAAAGAGAAAGAAAATATACTCAAAATACAATTATGTCTAAGATAGCATATCGATAGAGGATGTCGAACCTGAAACATTGAACCTTTAATTAACCTACTTAAAGTGTTCCTTTTAATTCGGTGATAAATCAGTATATATCATCCTGACTCTTCGAGCATCTTCTAAGCTTGTCGGGAGCATTCTAGATTGTTCTAATTCAGACTGAATATAAGGAGCGATGGATTGGAGAGTTAGTCTTGCTCTGAAGATTGAGTCATATGGTTACTTTTGTATTGCTGAGTGGTTACAAATTGATACTTTTAGTAACACTATTGGTTATTTGCGTTTTTATGATTTTCTGACATTGAATTATTATTTTCATTAAATTAAAATTATTTAAATCCACATAAGTGTTACAACATTATCTAACATATACAATATTTTATATTATATATCTTTATGTATATTACTATTTTTTAGTTTCGAAGTTCATTATTTCTGTGCGTCCTGTATGTCTAAACTTCATTTATTAGACTTTTTTCTTTTTTTTTTAATCAGTAAGACTATGGAAGTTTCGGTACCTACATTTCTTCCTCTCAGTTTCGTTATCGGATATATCGACATTATCAATACTTTTCATTCCATGTTGTCCAATCAGTTTCTTTCGCTTAGCTTCATCACTTCGTAGATAACTAGAATAAAGAATGTATAGCTTTAAAAATTAATCGATTTCTTCTTTTTTAAGCAGTGTAGATCTTTAAACAGTCTGACAATTATCCAAAAAAATTTATGTTTATTTAAAAAAAGTACAGGTTGTACTGAATATAAGAAAAGTCTTAAGTAATCTGAAAAGTCTACGTTGAGCTATAGAACCTTCATAATATGGGCATTGCGGCTAACCTGTACATGGAGATTTAGTTTCTTCCAGGGACCACTTAATGTGGGTAGAGCACAATGGAACTTGATGGAACAGTTCCTAAAAAGCTGTCAGAAAATGGAGCTCTATTCAGACACCGTATGTGGAAGAAATAATACAGGCTATTGAAAACTTCTACAGCAACAAGGTGTCTGGGCATGATGGCTTTTCATCAGAGCAGAAATGAACCCGTCATTCCGACCCCGAGCTATTCAAATATTGTAAGCCCAAGGGAGAGGAAGTCGTAAATGATCCCATTTCTTTTTTTTATTGGGGCTTTATGTTATGTCGGAGACTACTTTTATACCTGGCTTGGAAAAGGGGCTTCTCACAGATTACATCCGGTGCCACCCCTGGTAATGAACCGTCATATCACTTTTTTTGTCAACCATTTCTTATCCGTCATTTTTTTTCTTATTATTCCTCTTTATGTTCTAGCACTCTGTTTATAAATTTATGAAACACACTCGTCCTTGATGTAAAATTTCGGATAAAATCCACTCCACATATCTAAAAATAGTATATTTTCTTATTTTCATATAATTCTTTTATATAAGATATTAATAAGGTACTTCCATTTTCCAAAACAGATTCACTTTGGTTGTAAAAATCGGTTGTAACTTGGCCTTAACCTCTGATAAACAAAAAGAAAAGGTATAACAATAAAATACTTACATAGAACAAGTTGTCCAGCAGCTTCCTATGGTTACTTCAGGATTAGGGATATCGGTTAGGCTTAAGCATTCGTCCACCACTTCCTGGCAACGTTTTTTTATTTCTGGCTCTTTCAAAATATTAACTTTGAACTTTCTGAAGGCCCGATCCTGTTCTTCCCTGGCTATTCTATTTGAGTTCGAACGTGCGCTATGATTAAGTTATAATAAGAACCAATATTCGCGCCTATAAGTGCTAAATCTTTCAGGGGCGATAGATAACGCCTGCCAATCGAGAAGAGATCAATTTCGGTTTATAGTTGATCAAGTTTATCCATTGTCATTGCTGATCTCACGCAGGACGTGCCTCCTTATTTAGTATGTATAAGGTCTTCTTTCCTGTAGTCTTCTTTCCCAACGTTTGCATTGAAATCACCAGCAATGATGTTAATATCACGGTTAGGACATTGGACATTCTTCTTCTAATCATGTTTTCATATTGAATGCATTTCGTTGAAAATAAATATTTATATACAGCCTTACTAACGTCAACAATTCGAAACTGCATGTAAGCAAAGGGTGGATGGGAATTGGTGGTGTTTGACCGCTCTCTTGAGAACTATCATTGAAACCCGCGGCCAAAAAAGGTAAGCCGCCCCTGTTCTATACAATGCTTAACTACTTTATTTTAAAAGAACTTCGCTGAACTAGATAAATTACGGATAAATTACTTCAAGTGGTATACGGAAATAGAAGTGTTTCTGTTTTGGTATGAAATGAATAAAATTAATTTATTCAGTAATTATAAAATTAACACGTTCACGCCGGTCTGCTTAATGCTTTTCGCTCTATTGGTCATTATGCAGTATTTACAATCTAACAATAAAAAATACTATCCAACTAATTTTGTTTATAATACGATATTAATTATAATTGTTATTAAAAAATATAAGATCTTAACAAGGTACTTCCATTTTTCGAACCAGATTCACTTTGGTTGGACAAATCGGTTGTAACATGGTCATAACCTCTGATAAACAAAAAGAAAAGGCATAACAATAAAATACTTATACAGAACGAGTTGTCCAGCAGATAAAGATAAATTACGGATAAATTACCTCAAGTGGTATACGGAAATAGAAGTGTTTCTGGTTTGATATGAAATGATTAAAATTAAGAAGAAATATTTATTCAGTAATTATAAAATTAAATATAAATGGTTACCTTATTGCTAGGGGAGCACCGCCTCCATGCATCATCTTTGACGGTGTCGCTTATCCTGAGAATGATTGCTCATGAAGGATTTTACTAAGCAACAATATGAACGTAGCAGAAACATAGGTCTTATTCGTTAAAAGAAAACCTTTATGCCAAAATTTTATTTCATTTTCATCAAAATTTTCATTTTTTTTTTCTTTTCTGATCCCATTACCTGTAAATTTTGTTTGCGTATTATCTCCTGTATTGTACTTTTTCAATAATAATTTTTGTATTTTTTCTGATCTGACTATCTGTATATTTCAAACTCTTTCATTCATTGTATCCAACATAAAATTTCAACGTAGTAATCTTCTTATGTACTAAAAAGACTAAATTGGCGCAAATCTTCGAAGAGCCCTTGTGAGTGTAAATATAAAAGTGATAAAAATGTGATACACTTTAGATATAAAACAATATTTAAAACGATGCTATTTTTTAAACATATATTTATTGAAATATCAATACACATAAAGGCGAAGGGATCGCCTGAATGTGTGATGAATAAATGGGATGACTTCTCTCCAGAATGTGTAAAACGTTGTATATAAGAGTATAAATATTTTCAGCTCTTATATATTCAAAAACATGAAAGCTTTTACCCAATAAACGACAACGAAGTTTACAAACCCATTTCGTGAAATGTAGGAATTGTATCTGTGACAAGTGATGTGTTTCGAATATAAACGGCTGAAATCCAATTTTATTCGAAAATTACATTTTGATGAATCTTCCAGGTCCGAGTACTCCTCTATTTTCGTTTAAGAGAGTTTTATTACAAAAACATTAAATTCACATCAATAGGTAAAGTCTTTCATATCAAAACTCGGTGAATCCAATTTTATTAATGACCCTCCACTGAAGTTTACAGAACTCGGTGAAACAAGAATTGTTCGTTAAAGTATGAGAAAAATAGATAAAAAGAAAAACTATTTTTAAATTGAAATTCTTTTATAACAATTCATGATATAAAGATTTTCCGGATCTGACGATGTAGGTATATCTTCAACTGAATAATATAAAAATGTTTGTTTTAATTATTAATTATTTACCGGTTCACCCGATCTCAACAAAATATTTATCGTTCATAAGACAGATTAAAGTATAAGGTGGTTAAACCTACATAACATACATACTAACAAACTTGAAAAGCAAAATCCAGTTTTCATAGACCGTTCAACCGCGCGAAACAAAGCTAAATCTCTGAATACCATCTCTTCTGAATATAAAGCAAGACTCGGCTTCTCAAAACCATACTGAATAATTTTTTAATTTGATGGTTTCAAATATAAAAACCCGATGGCTTACTCTTTTATAAATTTAAAAGAGACGGCTCAGCCTACAAATTTAAATTAAATAACTAATGCTCAGTATATACCTCTGAACTCTTGCGACCGTCTGTCTAAGTCTCCTTCTGTGCATGTATCTATAATTCAGGAGACTATCGTCATCATTTTAGACTAATTTTGAGCAATAAAGCTTATAAAATGTATGTTTTGGACAAAGAAATTTAATTTAGTGCAGTGGAAAAAGAAAAGAATGATATACACGTAAAGTTTGCCCCTTTCTTCAAAGAAAAATTCCGCGAGGCCTCTGGTTTGGGCTTCGCTGAACGTTTCCAGGAGGAGCTCGATGTGGATTTGGATGAAAATATGGTGGCGTTGGCCAAAAATATAATTCTGGACTCCCTGGGTATTGTCTATTACCATAGGTATGGAGAAAAGTAGTGTAATTAACAATAATTACTTATTTTTTATCCCAATCTTAAAATTTATGTGCGCTATATATATATATATATATATATATATATATATATATATATATATATATATATATATATATATATTTTCATTTTAATCCTAATTTGTTATAACATTATTAGTAATAAGAATTTGATATTTTGGAAATTAAAAAGCATGACATGGAAAAGGAATTGTGTAGTTATTTGTGTTTATGTATGCATTGCTAGATATGCAAAACGATAAATGTACTTATTTTGATATCCATCAAAGATTGATTTAGTATGTTGTGTATTTAGCAGCCCTATGCAGTAGGATAGGATTACATTGTAACTCGCTAAAGTATTTCAGTCCTGAGACAAACCAAAGGGGAAGATGTTTTGAGAGTTAGTTACATGATTCCAAGCAAAAACTACAAACAAAATAGAATTATATAAAAAATATAGATTTCTTAATAAATCAATTGCAATGCATTAGCTAATACGAGTACGTCTCAGGTATTTTGTATTTTCATTTTTTATTTTTTTTTAAATAAGTACTTAATTAATATTTAAAAATAGTAATTAAAATGCTTTTGTCCCAGATCGAGTATTAACTATATTTCGGCTAAAAGAATATTACAAAATTTATTTCTGGTTTTAAGCGTTGTAACCATTTCTTCCCTCAAACTTGAGTTTTTCGATTTAATGTTAAAGATTTAGAGAAAATCCAGCAGAGGGACATAACTCGCTGTCAACAACAGATGAAGGCAGATAAAGAGAAGATATTAAAGCTGAGAGCTTAACGGAGAAAGCCGGGCATTCCCTTTTCAATGGGGAGAGACACTGTTGCTATTGTCACTACCTACTTGAGGATCCCGATCCTTGCAGACCTTACTAAACCGGGCTTAGTATCCTAAAAATTGCTATCAGGGTGAAGGAAAGGTGGCTCGATTTACGCTCTTGCCCCACCTAAATGCGGCAACTTCATACACCTCTTCCAAAAATCGTTACAGATAATCGCTTATTTTTTGGGGTAAATAAAAAGGTAAAAAAATTCAAAAAATGATTTTTCTCCTTGCATACAAATAACATATTAACAGAGACGATGAACTGCGATGATATGTTAGTCCTTCAACTGTACAATAAACCTAAATCAACAAATGTGACTATGATAATTTCTTATAGTAAAGTTCGGAACCTCTTAAAGAAATTGGTCTTTATTTAAATGTTCCAGGAAGGGTAAAAGGAGATATTTGTTTTGACGCAGGTGCCCTGGCATGCTGAAATGGCTGAAAATACGCGTTCGGTCATAATAAAATGGCCACCATTGGTGAAATAAAAATTCAAAAAATAAACTAATTAATTGCATTTTTGTACTACTAAAGTATTGAAATTTCTATGGTAAAAATGAAAAAAAAAATGTTGAAGCAACCACCTCTGTACCCCTTAAATGGATTGACGCATCAGAACTACAGAGTGGAGCAGAGGAAACGCATGTTTTTCACTATTGGATGACTGGGACCCGGTTTGATAAAAATAATAAAAACAAGCATTGATAGATTTTTTTAAGTAGCTTTGAAATATACATTAATTAGGTTCAAAAAGTAATGTCTTGGATATGACGTACTTCTTGCTGGATACAAATATGGATCCTCTCCTGAAAGATACGCACGACTCTCACCAACATTTCATTCGGCACGGCTTCAATTTCATGACGAATGGAAATCTTCAGGTGGTCGATTGTGCAAGGCTAGTTAATGTAGACTCTTGATTTTAAATATCCCCACAAAAATAAGTCGCATATCGACAAACCGATTGAGCGAAGAGGCCAGTGAACATCTCCATATTTCGAAATCACATGTCCTGGGAACATTTGTCGAACCACTTCCATAGATGCTCTCGCCGTGTGAGCTGTGGCACCGTTCAGTGATGAAACCTCTCGTCACCGCATAGTAGCAGTTCAAAAAACATGTATTAGGCCTCTGCGAATAACGAATAAGTTGAATATATCAGTCAGTGAAAATATGACAATGTAGTATTGAAAGAAGTACCTATACTAGACGGAGAACACATTTTTTTTCGGCGTGCAATTTATTATTATAAATCGTCAACCGAACCATGAGTTCAAAATATAATAGGCTAAACTGTTCCTAATGATGGTCGGATATTATTTTATTTTTTTTTTTTTTTTTTTGTAATCAGGTCATTAATAATCTATCAAGCTATGGAACACTTCTCGAATATTGGTAGGGTACATTAGGAACAATCCGCAAATAAAGTTTCACTTTTCTTCATAACCTAATTCCCTAAGTTATCAGAAGATTATGTATATTTTTCACCACTAGAGGAGATGATACTCTTCGAAATGAAAGATTTATTGACTTATACCTACATTATAAAAATATTACGAACCATATAATTGTTACACATCATATATATATATATATATATATATATATATATATATATATATATATATATATATATATATGGCTTCGGAAATATTTTCACACGTACCTAAAGGAATAGAAACTTCAGTTGTATAGTGATATATTAAGTTCCTCAAGAAATGGTTCTCATGAGAACGATTCCGAGGGAGGAGGAAGAAGAACGGGTCTCTAAATTAGATCCTGGCGGTGGAAGCTACCTGAGCTAGTGGCTAATAACACTTAAGCCAGCTATTGAGGGGATACTGTTTTTTCTTCTAACTTCTCAGAAGCCCCCAACTACTATACTGGCCCTAGGAGCAATTCTTTTCTCACGTCCTGAAACGAACAGAGGGAAAGACCATTGTGGAGAAAGTAGGAGAGTGTGTCATCAGATAAATATATCAGGGAGCACAATGGTGGTGAACCTGCCAACACCATTAATCACAACCTTCCTATCGGTTCTTTGTCTATTGTGCTGCACGGGATATTTCAGTAGAGGGTCAATATACCTGCAGTCAGTTCATAGAATCGAAAATGAGTTTTTGATTGTTAAGGTTCTGCAAAAAAAATTTTACCTGCAAAGGTTTTCGAATAACATTGGTTAATAGATTGTAAAATGAGTGCATAGCTAGAATTTTACTCTGAAAAAGGGGATTGAAAATATTATAATTCTTAATGATTTTTATTCTTTAACAAAATCTAAGAAATTCCTTAATAAATTAATTACAAAACCTACAAGAAAATTAACAAATAAAATGACTTAAGGAGGCGTGTTTACATCTGTTATAAAACTTCAAATATGGTTATATATTATGCACAAAAACATGTTTTACCCTAAGATTAACAAGGATAACTAACTTCTTAGTTTTACAAAGATGGGGCTCTACAAATAGTTTTCATTTATTGTTAACTCTAAATATTACTTTAAATTTATTTCATGATATTACAATATTTACTTGTTTATAAAACTGTGGTTATAAAAATAAAAACAAAACGTGTTTCGTAAAATAATCTTCAACCACAAAATGTGATTTTTTTCCCATAAAATTAGTAGAACTATAAGATAATAAATTTATGCTTTTTGATTGTTTCTAAGTCTCTGAACTTAATGAGACCATTTCTATGACGATGCCAGTCAACGCTACATAAGGTATCTATCTACCTATGATATAGATGAAAAATTACAATATTCGGATTTATTTAGTAAGACATGTATATAAATGAAACATTATTGGCATTTTTGAAATTTTATAACGAACGTACACTCGCCCCTGAAGTCATTATGTTTGTTAATTTTCTTGTAGGTTTTGTGATTATTTTTTTTTAAATTCTCATATTTAGCTGTATACTTTTGGAAATATACTTAAATAGATACGTACCTCGTTTAAGATGTAAATCCGATTTCCACTTATTACTAATTATGTTTATACTTTCATAATGAATTTAATTATTCAGCCGCAAAATGTATTTGCGTACCTCTAAGCTGTAATAAAAATTTAACTTTTGACTGTAGCATGAGAATGGTCTTATTGAATGCACAAAAAAATAATCTGTCAAGAAAAATGCTTCACGAACTTTTAGCAAAATTAATAACCCCCCCCCCCATTTAGACCCCTTAAAGTGTGTTAGTCTTCTTTAATTTGGGTGGACTCAGATCAACGTCTTAATACTAAGACAAAGTCATGGCCATGACAAGAAGATACAATGTTTTTTTCGTACTTTGCTTACGTGAAAAAAACCTACTATCAAAGCTTGGTAATGTTTCAAAATCCAAATTCTAATTAAAGTGCTGGCGTAGCATAAAGTTTTCAAAGGCTCTAAAGTACGCAACCATGAAAAGGTTTCTGAAAATTCGAAAATGAATTGACCTATGAAAGGAATGCCTCTAAGCTGAAGTATAAAGAAGCTAATTACAGCTAAAAGGATGGGAGCAATAAAGGGACTTTAAAAATTTCGCTAATAAAAAGGCAATCAGATAAAATTATTAGTTTTACCGTTATCACATAAATTCAGAAAAAATTACGAAAAAAAATTCCAGTTAATGGAAACTCTATATTACACCTTGCCATTTAAGTTTATACTATGCAATATTCGTTGAAATAATACTTTTTTTTCTTTTACTTTCTCCCGAAGTAGATAGATTGCGATGGAATAAAAAAATAATAAACATAAACTAGTATTATGCGTAATTATGTATAAAACTAAACAATGTCAATTTTAGGCGGAACTTAAACTGGGGAAACATGCTTAAATTTTCTAAATCAAACCAATTTAATTGTTTTTAACATGTACATTGTTTTCCTTTTTTCAATCACCAGAAACGATTCATCACTTATTGTTAGAGTGGTGTTTCAATAAGAATTAGTCTTTCTGGTAAGCTATTTGAAATATTTTTCTATACTTTTGTAAATGAAAAAAAATCACCGTGAGAAGATATACTATGGATATGGTAACCTACCATCTAAATTCTCTATGCCACGGTAGAGAGCTCAACGTGGGACTTATGGCACCATGGGAATTATGGCACGTGGCTTACGCCAGTTACTGGTAAGTACGTGGGAAAGGTATCGCTGAGGACCTCCCATCCTGGGAGATTTTCGAAAGTTAATAAACAAATAAGATAGTCAAGGAGAGCAAATAATAATAATAATAAATAAAATTCATGGTGGCAATATGGAAGCCAATGCTAAACTTTTATGCAAATCTATATAAGCCCTTGTATATTTAAAACACGGTTTACGGGAAAGTATAATCTGGGTCGGATTTGTCCTCTTAAGCCTAGCCATGTTTTATTGATACTGCATTAAACCCTGGAATAATTCTTCCACCTTCCAACAGTATTTACATTGTCATCCCATGAATCCAGAATTATTCCAATATAGATAAGGCCTTTAAAATCTAGACTTAAGATTATCTTCGTAGCGTGTAGGAGGTTCATGAGGTAAAAAAAAAGGAGAAAAACAACTCATATTTTTAATTTAAAAAAAAAAATGTGTGTATATACAGGGTGTCCCACGAATGTTGTGTCAGGCTAATAAAACCCAGAGTCTTTTGAAGATATTCAACCCTTCCAGAATTTCTCCAGTATTGCTGGAATGGCTCCAGTACTGAAAATTTCACCATAAGTGACTGGTTTTTATGACGGATTCTGATGGTGAGTCGAATTCTAAAACTGTTTTGTATCGGTTAATTTTTTAATAAGATGCACCCTTACATCGATAACAGCCTAATCCTCTTATTTGAAAGGAACCCTGGAACTACTGGTTTGTTAGATGACAAGTTAATTATGGATTCTGAAGGAAATTGAATTTTATTAATTAAGTAAATATTGCATTATTTGAAAATGCAATTGGGTTAATAATATTATTAACAAATATATGTTTATTTTCATAAAAATACTATTTTATGTGTTCAAAGTGACGGCCTTCTTCATTTATGCATAACAAAAGTCTAGAACAGAAGTCTCGCTGAGCTTGCAGTATTTCTTCCGGTGGAATGGAAAGAATCGCATTTTGTATTTCTGCCCTCATTTCTTCTACTGTCGACGGTCTATTCGTGTATACGAGATCTTTCAATCTTCCCCAAAAGAAATAATCTAAAATTGTTAAGTCCGGAGATCTTGCTGGCCAAGTAATATGCAGACACCTTCCAATGCATCTATTGGAAAACATGTGATTTATAACGTTCCTAGCTCTAATGGAATAGTGAGCCAGACACCCATCCTGTTGGAACCACATCACCATACGTTTTTCAAGCGGCACCTCTTCCATAAAATTCGGAAGATCTTGTTCAATGAACTTCGAATAGCTGATGGAATTTAATGATGTTTCGAAGAAATGTGGTCCAATGATCTGGTCCCTATAATGCCGCACCAGACGTTCACTTTCCGCCTGTGTTGCTGGTCACGTTGTAACATCCAGTGAGGATTTTCTCTGGACCAATAATGTTCGTTGTGCATGTTCATTAAGCCAGTGCTACAAAACGTAGCTTCATCTGTCCAAAGCACATTAGAAAAGAAATTAGGATTTTCAGCTATAATTGTTTGTGCCCAATGGCAAAACCTCAATCGCTGGTCCAAGTCACTTTCGGACAATGCTTAGTGCACTGAAAAATGGTAAGGTCTGAATTTTTCATCTTTTAAAAGCCTATGTACCGAACTTCGGGATATGTCAATTTCCCTACTAATATCCATTACACTCATCTGCGGATCCTCTTCAACTAAAGCTAATACTACATCTGTATTAGCATTATTCAAAACTGGACGGACACGGTGACAATATTTACTGTAAGGCTTAATTGAACCTGTTCTTTTTATCCTGTCCGCAATGCGTGAGAATTCTTGATACTTGGGATAGTGCCGCTGTGGATAACGCTCTGCATATAGCCTTGCAGCTGCTCTAAAGTTTCCGTCACATCT
The DNA here is from genome assembly GCA_911387785.2 of Aelia acuminata. NCBI lineage: Eukaryota > Metazoa > Arthropoda > Insecta > Hemiptera > Pentatomidae > Aelia > Aelia acuminata. The sequence goes on along the minus strand of OU426978.1, from coordinate 48,982,043 downwards.
TCCTAATGCCATAAGCATGTCATACTGACTTACAAAATGAGCCATAGTTTTAAATTGACCAATTTACGTTTACAAATACTGACAAACTAATAATCTTATAACCAAGAAATACAGATGGAACAAATATTTGAAAGAAACAGCTGACATTTACATGTGTTATATCATATGTTTATTTTTTTTTTTTTATAAAAACAATATTAGATATAAAATTTGAAAATGGTTAATAATCAGCCTGTTATTGATGTAAGGGTGCATCTGATTGGAAAAGTAACACAGTCCGATACAAAACAGCTTTAGAATTCGACTCACCATCAGAATCCGTCATAAAAACCAGTCACTTATGGTGAAATTTCCAGTACTGGAGCCATTCCAGCAATACTGGAGAAATCCTGGAAGGGTTGAATATCTTCAAAAGGTAACTAATATGACGCAATATAAGATCCCTGATTTTCGCCTTGAAATTCCAAAGACTCTGGGTTTTATTTGCCTGACACAACATTCGTGGGACACCCTGTATATATATATACACACACATATATATATCACAATACTTGAGAAAAGTATAATCGTTCATAACATTATAGATATCTATAATAATTATAATAGTAATATAAGTATAATATAATAATCTAAACTAAATATAATATGTAGGAATTATTTTTAAGACCAACTTAAGACATTTTTCATTCTCCCCGTCCTTTTAGGCTATACGGGGATTTCCCGGTCCAGGTTACAGTCTGGGGGGATAATGCTGAGTATTATTATTAAATGCTCTTTGCTCGTGGTTTTTAAATGGCTATCTTCCGAGCTTTGCCACATCAGCGACATATGGAACATCAAAGTCTATATGGATAATTTCATGTTTGGCAAAATAAGGAGCATTCATTAAAATAGTATGATAAAAGTTATTATAACAAAAACTAAAATGTCTATAAACTTGTGAAACTGGTAACCGAATTAATGGATGATTTACATGCTAACCTATTTAAAATTTAAAATAGCTGGATTTGAATGACACTGAAGCTTTATTATATTTTATGCTTTCTATCATTTAATTTATTTTTTAAATACCTTATTGTATAGTTTAAAAAGAATAGGCCTTTTGCAAAACTTGTCTTTAGAAGATAACAAGTTGGAGAAGAAATCGGCCGCCCACTGAAAATGGAGTTATCCCTTGTGGTCAGTCCCCTATTCCAGAACCATTTCCGACACTTCATGTACAACGAAGTTCAACTTCGTTCATTCAACTTGTATATGATCTGCCTTCAGTTTTGTCATTCAAAATAGTAATACAAAAAAAAATTAAAAAAAAATTGATACTGCCGCGAAAGTAAACGAATTTCAATTGTATTAGAATAACTGTGAGAAATATTGTTATGAGAAAGGTTCTTTTGATGATTAACATGCTTTATTAAGGATTACATGTTTATTATTTTTTGTGATGTTCATTACTTGACCCGTTTTAAATGAATTTAGAATAAAATATCCTAAATAGCACTATATATACCAAATGAAGAGTTCGAGTTCGAAAAGTATCTCAATGAAGATAATTCTACACAGTCTGGTGGGTTACTCTAAATTGGCCTAGCAATACAGATACCAATTAATTAAAAAAATTAATTACTGAAAGGCTAAATGAGCAATACCGATAAACCCTTTTTCCCTATTGTTCTTTATTAATTTTATTTTTGTTAAAATAAACAGATTTAATATTCTGTAAGTATCCTGATATTAAAGAATATTTGATTATCATTAAAGATAGCAAGGTTGATCAAAATCGTTACAGCCGTTTTTAAGAAAATTAAAAAAGAAAAAATTTATAAAATATAGTGCCTTCTCCGTTTTGATCAATTTTGATGAAATTTTCGCTGTCACATCGCGGGTATACATCAAATACCCAATTTCAGGTTCCTATGGTATATCTTTTTTGAGCTGGTCTGTTCACACACGGACTTAATTACTTATTTAAGTTATTTGGACCTTGGGGACCCCAAAACGTGATTTTCCGTTGAAAACTGAAATTAGGAAATCACGATTGCAATACTTTTCCTTACTATGTATTTCATAAATAGGCCAGTGAAAGTAAAAATGCGATTATAAAAATGCAAACGAGCCCCAGCAATTAAGTCCCATGCATAAGATAAGTCAACTTCGTTCTTGGAACATTGTGGTGCGATGTACTTTCTAACAGAATAAAAAAAAATTGTTTCATTGTGGAAAAAAAATATTGCATTTTTCCTTTCTGATAACCCTAACGAAAGTTTATAAAAAAAATAAAAAATGTCCTATTGTTTGGAAAAGACAAGGGTGGTAGGTGAATGTTGTGCAATGCGCCGCACCAAGTACCTACCGATATCTTAACTGTCAAGTTCCCTTCCCCGCGATTAAATCCAGGAAACTTTTTTTTTCTAACCGAGTCAAAGAACCTCATTAGCGACTGATGGGGACCGAACCATCCGCAGCAACCGTGGGAAGGGCGAGCAGGTAAGCTCAGGAGGAGCTGTTCTTGCTAACGAGGGGGTCATCACCAGCTCCGGGAGAACATCATCAGGAACGTCCTCTTAATGGCGTTCCCTAGAGAACCGAGTCCTCAGGGATATGAGAACCTTTTGCGTTTTTTGGCGATTTCTTTCGCCATTGGGAAATATACCTGTCGAACGATTAAGCCGAAATTCGAAAATACGAGTTCTATCAAATTGTTAAAGCGGGTCGTACACATCAAAGTCCTAAAATTTATCTCGAATATTTATTAAAATGAGTATTTCTAAGCAACAAAGGCACGCCAAACATTGAGCCAACAATATGTTAGAAATAACAATACATTATGTATACCTAATAATATACATGATATAATAATACAACGCATACATTGTATATTTTTTTAAATTTCAGATTTTAAAATTTATCATTGTTTTTAGGTACTCGTGTTAATAAGGTTGGGTATTAATATACCACCTGCATAAATTGCAATAAGCAAATCTTAAGCAATAATGTTCATATGTGGGCGAGTCTCTCGACCACTTTGAAAGTCTAGGCGGGATGATAGGATTAGTGAGTAATTTCAGGATTCATGTCCAAAGTCTGCGGTGAACATTGCCGCAGTATTCTGGAGCAGTGTCCGAGACTAATAAACTAATGTGATGTCAGAGTATTTTTGTTATAAATCTATCTGTCACGTAGAAAGATTTTTTATGATACTTTAGACTGGAATGCATGAATTTTATGGATGTTTGATTTTTCGAAAGTGGCCAATAGCTCTATTCCGTATGCCCTATGAGGGTACAGAAATATTGTTTTTCTAGATAGGGATTATTTGGAGCGACTGTCAAGTAACCTGGTAAATATTCCAAATCGTTTTTGAAGTTGTCTCAATATTCTGAACATCAAATAGGAGCCAAATCGCAAAGGATATAACCACCTAAGAAAAATATGATAAAAATAAAATTACGATTTTAATACATCTTAGATTATTTCTAACCTGACCCAGTTAATATTATACATAGATGCCTGGCTAAATAGAAGTTTGATAAAATCTTTAAGCAAAAAAAATCCCATAAGAGTGACTTCTGTTTTAGAATAAATTTGACTCTTTTTATATTTGAATAACATTTTGTGGCTCTTTTCTCGGATTTGTATTCGTTTAGTTAAGTTTTCTGCTTACAAAATTTTATAGAATTTCTTGTTTAAGTTATTTGTAAAGGTATTTCGAAACGAGAATGACCATTTTCTGGAAATCACACGTTTCATCCCTTCGAAGACGAAAAAGGCGATTGAAAGAACCCATTGTCTTAGGTTAAAAATTGAAGTCCTCTTAAACATTTCAGGTCTTAAATCCATTCATTTTCGTGAGGACAAATATTCAAAGCTTATGGTACTCATCTTACCCTGCTTTCCCCTACCCTTACCTCTTGATAATACTGGCTCTGGGTATTGCAGATGTTAAATCTGTACATCTATGTAGTGAAAGATCTGTATAATTTATACAAATTTTTGTATTCACATGTTATTTTATATATAATATTCTATCACATCAAATTAGTCATTAAAACAATTAAACAACATTGGTTTAAGCAAGGACATGGTCTTTCAGCTGTAGCCATGCCATCTTTTCAGTCCAATTTGGGCTTTCCATGTTAGCCTCATTCATATCACTCTCCTATCCAAGTCCTAATATCCCTTAATATCCGTGATATATTTGTTTAGCTGGACGTCGATGTTTCAATGAGATATTTTGGGTCATAGTAAGGAATGGAAGCCAAAGTATGGTTCGAGTCTGAACTTTCCATTAAAGTGTACTGAACTTTAAACCTACGTTGTTGGACTTCGTCAAACACTAATAAAGCAAAATCAATAACCACGATATAAAGACGGTCTTTAAATAGCAGAATTTGTAAAATGTTTTAATAAAATTTAATGTTTTATAAAGTATACCATATGAATAAACCAAAATTTTTATATTATCCAATTTCAGTCTCTTACTATGTTGCTTCATAGATCTATTAATAATTATATTAAACATATCCAGTAACCATGAGGCACAACTTCATGTAGATCCCTGTGTTGCGGTGCTGGAGGAACATCATTCCCAGAACAACATTTTGAAGCGTGCCTGACATTGTCCTCTATTACCCTCAGGGGGCTGTATAATAGCAAGCGTACAAATAGAGATAGGGTTTATTAATAGAACGAGGACCTTACATTACATATGGGGGGGGGGGGGCTCTGAAACCAGTCTATTGTTTGGGGGAGAGGGATACAATAGGGGAATATGGGAGTGACCTTGCCCTATTTTAAGTTGAGGTTATAGGGAGTGTGAGAACTTACAACCTTATGCGAATCATACAAAAAAAACTTTTGTTTTTTGTTGAGGTGGGCGTGTAAATCTTTTTATTTTTATTTCATTCATTTTTCGGCAAAAGGTGGGTCATAAAAAAAAAAATCTCGTCTTCTTAAAATTCTTTAAGTTTAGCCGAATAATTTACTATTAAAACTAGTACTTGTTAAAATAATATAGTTTCATTTATTATCAGGAATAAAGAAATACCATCATACAGAATTTATAATGATTTTTAAGAGCTTGGTAAATCGTTGTTGAAGCTTGACATTTAATGACTTAAGCCTTTTTGCCGAAACACTAAAAATATATAATACAATACTATATTAAAATAATTATTTTATAAAACAAAAATACAATTTCAAAGTAAAAAGATATCTTCTATATATATTTCGGGTCTTAGGCAGAATCCCGGCAGCAGTGGTTTGTACAAGTAACCACATCGCCTGTATCACTTAATCATGTGACTTTATTTAATTTACATTTGAAGTTAGGAAGCTAGTGAATATTAGCCTAAATAGCTCAGTATTGTTCATTACGGGGATTTTGAAGTTGATGAAGGATATCCCGGACAAGAAAAGTGCAATTCTCTTTCTGCAAGAAAAGGATTATTACATAAGGAAAGAAAATGCTCGCAAGGACACAGCATGTATCTGAGCATCGGGGCTCAAGAGGACAGTTGGCGATGCAGCATGAGATCCTGCCGTAAAAAAAAAGGGTTAAGAAAGGGAACGTGGTTGGAAAACATCAATTTAGATTTTCAATACATTATATTTTTCATTTATTGCTGGTCAAGAGAATATACATCGGTAAAATTTTGTAAAGCGTCAGAAATACAGAAACTTTCTGAGATGAGTTTGAAAGATAGGTACTGTTCATTAAAGCCTCCAATGTAAATATTGTAAATATATTTTTTGTAAGTGTTATTGTTAATAATGCTTTATTTATAAAGTAATCTACGATAGAGGAGAAAAAAATCATCGGTAGTATCACAACAAATTGGAAATAACCTACCTAACAATAAAGAGTAGGTTATTAAAATAATCACTATTTAACCAGGTTAAATCACTGGTGCCGTGATTCTGCATAAGACCCCATATTTCTTTGCAACATTCCAATTTAAAAATTATTACACCTATATTTTTTCTCTTATTTGACATTTTTCAGACTGTTAATGACTTTTATGCAGATTTAATTTTCAAATTTAATTATACATGCGTTAACGATCAAAAAATAATAATTAAGAGAAAACAAGATATTCTGATGTTTCTCAAGATGATTGTGAGCGCATACAAGTGAAACAGTTGGGGATCATCGTTTAAGGAAACCATTGAATAAAAAAAGAAAAAATACAGTTCCGATTATTATTTTAAATTATAAAATAATTGAGGAACCTTTCAAATTATCATGTTTATAGTCCATTAAAAAAATGCTTAAGGTTTGCATGGCCATAGGTGGAAAAAACATTTCACTTATTTATCTAAATAGGATAGTTTTAAGTTACCACAAAAAAACATCAATATATTAAGTCGTGTAACTAGTTTTTTGGGGATTAAGCTATTTATTGATAGTAGACGAGAAGTTAATCTTTAAAATGGTGCTCATTCTTTGGATTCGAGGAAGTATTAAGAAAGACACGATATGAGAGGAAGATATCCCTTTTTTCGTATATTTATATTTGGGAATAAGATTTACCTTGTAGGAAACAAATAGCATATTTTTTCAGCAATAGTGGAAAATCCAATCTTCAAAAGAAGTGATCATTTAATCATTTTCTTTTTAAATGACGCAGGTATGATCAAAACATTGTTCCATCCGTACTAGTTTAGGATCCCATTTTGAATATGATCATTCAGTTTATTTCCAAATTTCACTAACTTTATTCAGGAATATAATGATTCTTATTAAACGAATTGTGGAATTGTCATATGAAGAGAATCGACTAGCTATTCAGTTCCCACGAGGGTAGTCACCGATGCTATCATACTTGCCCATAGTTCCCAAGGAAAGTGTCCGGTTCTCATCAATGCCTACGTGGCAGAGCTTTCCCACGAGAATCTTAATTTTAATTTTATTCAGGTCTTTATTTTATCTTTGATTTGATAATTATCATTGGTTTCTTTTTCTAGAATTTATATATAGATCAATTGTATCTTGGCTGAAAAATTATACTTTACATATATGTCTTATATTTAATTTCTGACCTGCGCTCTTTTTTATTTTTTGGAAAATTTATGAAAGCTCAAGTAGTGCTCTTTGGGCTAGAGCCAATCGCTTGAAAAATGATTTATGCCGGTGAGTATTAAGTTCTGAGATTTTAGACAGCTAAAGAATTTATTTTCCCTCCTAATTCAAATGTAAAGTTATTGCGACGTAATCATGTTTAATCTATCCGTCAATGAATTAAAAAAAAATAAATGTCTTAACTAAAAAATTAATTAGTTCATGCATATTTCAGTATTACATACCTGAGGTATTCTAAAGATATGAACGGCAGAATCAGAACCTGTGGAAAAAAAATTTTACAATTACAAATTTAGTGTTTTCCATTATTTATTTAATAAATATTACACGACTATAAATTTTCTAACAGAAAAAGGCCTTTCCCTACGAGTAAAAAAAACCAAACAAAAAATCTTAGGATGACTCCGTGGGAATGGTTGGAATAGAATATCACACCATTTTCTTTTGGAAACATTCCAAAGCCATAATTTCTCTTTCAGCTTTGTATAGATTTTTTTTTTTAATATTACGTACCTACATTACAACTAGGTTCAAAAAAACAATTGGCCATAACAAATCCCACAACTACCTATATAACAATCTTATCCCTAAAATCTTTCAAATAATTTCTGATTTCTAATTAGATGACCTTTCTTACAAAAAAAAAATCAGCAAAATCTCAAAAAAAAAAAAAACCCTCCATAAATAACTAGTTTTCCAAGCCTAGTTATGTATTGGGTGCAAAGCGGTCCTTTATAACCACCTCGTGGGATGTGATACTACAACCCATAATGTTCCCACGTAGCCTTCGATAACAGACATGGCACGTGTTGTCAGTTCCCAAATAAATAACATGTCATTTTCACACCCATGGCATACAGTAGGTGATCGCAGATTCTTCTAACCAATCTTGCAGCTTATTGATTAATTGAATTTATAAAACAAACAATTTAATACCAATTTATAAATGTATTAACGGAAATAATAATTATTATTTAGTTCAAACTTTAGAAATCATTTATCCCAAAGAATAACCAATTTACTTATTCCCACTGTAAAAAAATAATATTAATTCGATAAGTAATAGAATTAAAAAAACAGTACGATTGGGCAAACTTATAGTGGCTCGAATCAGAATCTAGACATTTTTGTTGATCATTGGTAGTACAAACGGATAATTTGTAAAGTATAGTCTATTGGAGGGTCAACAGGCTGATTTCTTGAATACGGTTGAAAAAATTCTGAACGTTTGATTAATCATGTCCTTCTCATAAGCTTCTTTCAGTAAAATTGCGTACTTAGGATAAAAACTAGAGGGGGCGAGTCATTGTCGTTCAGGTTGTAACATATACAGACGGAAAATGCAAATGCAAGAAAAAAATTGAGACATTGTATGTATTGTATATCTGTTTATTAGGTATAATTATTATTTTCTCAAAATATTTTTCATTTTTATTCTAGTTACATATATTTTCTGCAGCTATAGGCGGCAGCATACTCCCTACTATTTCACTTACCTTTGTAAGCACTCAAAGAACCTTGGAACTGTTGACATGATCTCCGAACTTCAAAGGCTTTTGAAGAGCAAAATGACATCTGTTAAGTACACCTGCCGGATAAATTGATCAGATGTTCGTTCTTCACTGCAACAAACTCTCTTACCTATTTCAATTGGCTTTTTGACTTTCAAAATCGCCGGTGTCATTCATTCCTGCTGTCGGCTGCCAAAAAATGCTTTACTAAAAATAACAATAATCCGAGAAAAAAAATTATCAGAAAATTCAATTATTTACACTTTTTATATTTACGCTAAACAATATATTTAAAGAAATTAAATTTCATTTAATATTGAATAAAGTTGCCTCGCAAAGCTCCTCGCTCGATGGGAGATTCAGAGTCAGACTGTTCCCACGCATCTTCCATTCATTTCCAGGGGTATGCCACGAACCAATAGCGCCAAAGGAAGAAGCTTGGCACCTCACATCCGTTTCTAATGCCACCATACTGATATATTAACAGTTGGCCTGAATCGTGTTACCGAACCACATACAGAACAGTCTGTTCCACGCGGTTCAACGATGCTGTTCAACGCGGTTCAACGCTCCTTAAGAAAATGTCCTCTATCTCTAAAGGTCCATTACCGCAGAGAGCGAATTTCCACAGATTCAAAAGCCGGACCTCTATGAAAATCAAGCAATATTAACATTTCTGTTGCTTCTTCTGCCTGGGAAAAATGTTACTTTTTTTTTTAATATAACATTCTTATTTTTATTTATTATATTGCTACTTATTTATTTATTATTTATCCAATTATTTATGGCATTCATTATTATTAACCAAGTGTGTCACTAACTAATTTCATCAATTCTTTACATTCAGCGATATGAATCTTTTATTTACTTATTTGCTCGTATTACATTATAATTTAACAAAAGAGACTTTAATGGCTCCTTAATATGTAATATTATTTTAATAAACAATAGAATTTATTATTGAGTATAAAATTTCGAAATACACAATTTTAAAAAATCCTACAGGTCCTCAGATTTAAATTTAAAGACAAGCAAAAAAAAAAGTATCTACTTTTGCACTGAGAGATTACCAGAACATAAATCATTTTCTCCAACATGTATCCGTTAAGTACTAATAATTGGGAATATAATTATTTGGAAATATATTTCCCGGCATAGTAGGAAAAGTAAATAAAAAAGATAATCCACTTTATTGGTCCAGATGTTTCTCAAACGACTCATTCAGTTCAGACATTTTATTTTTTAATTATTCATCGTTTTTATTGTTGACCGGTTCGCTATGCATCTAGAGTGCTAATTTCGAATTCTATTTATAAAATGTACATATTTTATATTCTTTACTATTTCTTGACGTAGAATGTAAAGAATCCTTGCAATAATAAACTATGGTAATACACATCAATCACAACTATACTAAACTATTAATATAATTAAGTATCCTTCAAGGAGACAAAATGTAATATTATACAAATAAGGCTTCATAAAAAAAAAAAAAAAAATTGCCCAATGTCGTCAATGTTACTTCCAAATCATAAATGCTTATATTATTTAAAACTACTTGTGGGAATCGGAGGTTTACAAATGGGGTAGTCACCTAAAGCTTGGTAGATTAACTTAAAGAAGGTATTAATATCAATGATCTGATTGAGAGACTATAAGAATAAAAAAAAATCGAAAGGGTCAACAGTACGAAGTTTTACGAACACGGATTTTATTAATGTTTATAAAAACTAGAAAAATATCAAATTTATTGGAGTTAATAGATTTAAATTACAGGTTTTAATACGGTTTTTTTAAACACGTTTTCAAAGTTTTATATAGTTAATACTACTAAATTAATTTAAATTATTACCCCCATACAATAAATAATTCAATGATTATTTCATTTTTAATGAATACCCGTTTGAAAACGCCAAAATCATTGAGTTTCCTAGATCATTCATTTCAGGCCAAAGGGGGATTAATGTTTGAGTCCCCGCCTAAAAAAAAAAAAATTGAAAACAAAGTTCGTGCCTATCTGAAACAAGATCGATATTTTCTGTTGTTTTAAATACTGTTTGATTTTGAAAAAAGTAAATAAAAAAAATCTTAAATTATAGACCCTCCTTATGAGGACCATTCCATTCCTAATAGATTCTTGCTAAAATATTACCGAAATAAATAAATGGGCAACGCAATTTATATATTTTATCCTCAAATTTTACAAAATAAAATGAATCTAATATTTTAAAAGAAGAAAAACCAAAAGTTATGTTCCATTTCAAACAGTAACGCTACCATTATTCCCATGGGTTAATAAGTTAATGGCCCTTCACCATTCTTCACTGAGGGAGAACCCAGGAGCCTATATTATACAGCTGTCACATAAACTAGCTTGTAACCAGGGCCTATTAGGGGCACGTGTCAGCCACGTGGGGCAACCTGTTGGACAACTACCTGCACAGCGTCCTCCTATCAGCGGTATAATTTATACTTCCCTTTGTGTTTCAGCTACTGTAGAAGGACTCTACGTTCACAATGCAAAGTGAATTTTATCTTAATATACTAGAATTATTATGGTCTTACATAGAGTTCATCATATATTTTGATCAGGTAAGAAAAATATAATAATGATTTCAGAGGTGAGATTCAAACTGAAAATCCTGATCATCATTTAACCTATAATAATGATTTCATTACTATTTTAAAATTAATATCTAATATTAAACTTTTAAATTTCAACAAGAAAAATTTACTACTTCAATTTACAAAAAATCTCTTATGAGATAGAGCACTTATGATACTTTGATACATTTATAAACATAAAACTTTATATAAAGTTTTATATATTTTTTAAATATCTTCTTCTTCTTTATCTTCCTCCTTTGTGCCATTACTAGCGTGGAGGGGCCTCGATCCAACGCTGCCAGGCTTCACGGTCCCTGCACAGCCTCTTCAGTTCCTGGAAAGTTTTTCCCCCAATCCTCTGGATATATTCTTCATATTGAATCCTAGGCCTTCCGCGTGGCCTCTTGCCAGTGGGTCGAGCTTCCATCACCTTTCTGGGTTCCCGGTTCTCGCTCATTCGACAAACATGGCCAAACCATTTTAGCTGGCGTTTCTCCAGGATAGTTTTCAATGCAGGAATTTTTAGCTCTGCTCTAATCCTTTCATTTCTTACGCGGTCCCTCCTCGTTTTTCCTGCGACTCTACGTAAGTACCTCATCTCAGCTGCAGTTATTCGGCCGATCTATTTATCGAGCATTATCCAGCTCTCGCTCCCGTAGGTAAGAGTAGGGAGGTATATTGATTTGTAAATGTGGAGCTTCGTTTCTAACCCCACATCTCGATGCCCAACAATACTGTTGCATATGCTATAATAGATTTGGTTAGCTTTAGCAATCCTATATACTGCTCGAACAATTATAGGTAAGTGGAACATGAGGACGATACTTAGCCAGTCACTGTTATATGCTGATGATATCGTTCTCATTTGCGACACAAAAGATAAGCTGCAGCAAGCTCTACTGGAATGGCAGGAAGAACTCCAGCGTAAAGGAATGACCATCAATGCCTCCAAGAGCAAGATACTGGTCCTGTCCCGAGGTGAGGAGGAGACAGTGGAGGTGGTTTGCAATGGCGAGGTACTCGAAGTAGTGGAGAACTTTCTCTACTTGGGCTCCAACATTAAATATTATAGAATTAAAAAAAAAGGAAGACATTCTTTAGAAATAAACTTGTTATTAAGTTAAAAGTGCCCGTAAAATTAAAATTTTAAATTTTGGAAAGTATGAAAACGAAAAAATAAAAATTGTTTCTTTCATAGTGGTTGTCCAAAATAAAACGACTATACTTGATATATCTCTAAAAGAAGCATTTCAGCGAACAATCTAAGAGAAGCAAACATGTATGGCTAGTAAAGTTTGTAGAAATAAAGAACGTTTTAAAGAAAAATTATCATCAAGGGCAAATATGGCCCTTCAGAGGTTCTTGTATAGTGGAAATCGTGCGTGAATACCAGCACAGTGTTCTGTTGGCACCTGGTCATACCGGTACTGAAGGGAATGAGGAGGCAGATAGGGCAGCTAAGAAAGGGATTACAGAAGGCATCCACTACGCGAAAGTCCCCGCATTGTATTTACATCCGAAACTAAAACACGCTGTTTAGACATCCTGGCAATATTTATGGGATGCTTAAATCGAAAGCAAGTTAAAGATACTAAAGAGAAGCGTCTAAAGCATAGAAAAGGAATATTCGATTTTCTAGAAACAGAAAGAATGAACTAACTTTAACCCGACTGCGAATAGGACATGAAAGATTCAGTCACGGATATTCAATGAAAGGAGAGCAATATGTGATACTTGTGTGGTAAGTGATGCTTGTCTATCATGTATTGGATGAATGCTTGATTTATCAGAAACAAAGAGAGGAAAATAAACTGCCACGAAAAATGTATGAATACCTAGGAAACAATCCTTGTACCATCTCAAATTTAGTTGACTTCTTAATGACACAAAACTGATTAATTTTAATTAAAAATAATATAATGATATTAATATCTTCTTACAATAATAGCAATTAAAATATTTAAAAATTGTTGTTTTAGGCTTCCATGGTCTGAATCCATTGTATGCATTTCTACTTCAGGGTTTGACCTTTTCTTCAGGGCCAATACAAGAATGAGAATTATTCTTGTATTGGCCCTGAAGAAGGCCACAGCAAGATGGGTGAAAGCTTGGCAGTTAAAAAACCTGTTACATGGTCAAACCCTGAAGAAGAAATGCATACATATTTAAAAATTGTTTGTGATATCATGAAAAAAAAGAAGAAATAATATCTCTTATTGGAAGATCTTCTTTTCAGACGCCTAGGAGGAATTTAAGGCAGAAATGGAAAATAACAGTGGCTAATGTGGAAAGATAGGTAGGTATCATCAGAAACAAATAATTATAAGATAAATTCCATTACGAAAGTTAGTTGCTATAAAGATGATGGTGGATAATGCCCAAGGAGTCAAGAATTATGCTCTCGGCCAAGATCCCGATATCACCTATTGCGACCCCTAGGTCTTCTAGGAAGCAATATGTAGATCTCGGATTTGATCCGCGAGACCCGAACCAGAGCCCTCTCACAGTGAAATCTCTTTCTCCGAAGGTTCCACGGAATTTTCCTTTCAAGAATGGGATACATTTTTCATAGATCTCTTTTTTTTCCCTTTCAACTGCACCTGCCTGATCGAGGTCATTGCCCTCATATCTTACCGTCGGATCGAGGATTAGTGCTGTCCTTCCTGTCCTGGGGAAGGCTACAATATCAGCATACCTTACTGATCCTTCGGAATCAATGCAATAGACCTCGTCGAAGCATGTGTATTCCCTTCTTTTAAGGAACCTCATTAGTTCTTCTTTGACCCTATGGTGCCGGCGGGTTATGAGGAGGGAGTTATTGGGGCATTTTTCCCAGCACATGGGCCGGTGGTTCAGACTCTCTGCCGCATTTGCGGCAGAGGGACCCAACTTCTCTTGACTCTTCGCTGACTCCAGGGCCCCACGCAAGGGCGCATAATTGATATTAAGTTTCAGGGCATTGGACCATTCTGACCCTGAGAGTACTTGTTTTTGACATATTAATCTATTTGCCTTTGGTGTTTCCTTAAAGTGCGTAATTCCAACGCCTTGCCATTTACACTTGGCCCATTCGTCAAAAGAACGTTCTCTCAGCGACTGCCGTAGAGCTCTCACGCTTCGGTTGCCCTGATCCACTCCAAGTCTTTCCGCACATTCAGCGATTTCCGCTCTATAATCGAAAGTGGACTGAAACAGGGCGTCCGGTATATTTGACAGCCGCTGGGCAATGGACCAATGATGCAGAGGAGCCTCCCATTGGCAGCGGATCAAGCCCAGTCCCCGATATCTCCTTGGGGCGTAAAGCATCCCTGTACAGGTGTTAGCTGGGAGCCCGATGATGGCTTTCACACTCCTGCGGATATCCACATCAATACCATCTAAAATTAATTCATAATTTTAAAAAATTAATTCATATTTTTTTAATTTAAATTAATTAAAAATTAAATTAATTCATACTGTTTTTATTGTCATCTATATGAGTTTTTTGTCTTTGATTATAAGCTTCAATTTAGAGGTGCCGAAAAGCGGGTCTTCCGATAGATCGTAGGATTTAGCTAATACAATAGAAAGGTGCCTTTACCGTGTGTACGAGCATCATCCTCGAATAGGTAATCCTCCGTACCTTGGCCGTACCGGCGTGGCACGAACAGCTATTTACACTTAAACGTTAAGTCGAGCGAACAATGATGTCTGACCGCACCTACGCACCTTAATACAATATTTTTGATTACAAGGACGGCTAACTTGGAACTAGCTGCTGTTCTGACCTTTGTTCTAACTTATTATGAATAAAGGCAACGTCAAAAAATGCTAAAAGATGGTCTCGAAGGTCATCTTATCAACTTAACTCAAAAACGACATAAGCATGGAGTTCGTGTTTTATTTATGTAGGCGAACAGGCTGTTCTATGGTGAGGTTCACACAGTGTAAAGGCACCTCAATAAATAATTGTCTGCCACTCATACTCGAACCGTCAAACGAACCAGAGGTTCTATGTACATAGTGTACAGTAATGCTTCGCACTGTGCTACCGTTAAATAAAAACTAATGTGCCAATTCTATTATTTTAAAGTAAATTATGGGAAAGGTTACTCATGTACGAGTGTGTAATTTCTCAATACTTGTAGGCGACGGATGTTTGCTTGTCATTCCCCACTTCCTTGGGAACTACTGCCTGGTGACAAAGAGCCTTGCAATGGAAGGTACGTGGGAACACTACGGCGACGGAACTCTCACTTGGACTCAGCAAGGGGACTTGATTCTCCGGTTACAATTAGTGAGATCTTATTTATTTGACTTTTTTTTCTTTAAAACACAAAATTTCGCCAGATGCTTAAGAACGAAAACTCTTAAAATAAATGCAAATTATAACAGCAGCCCCACAAGATCTTGGACAAATATTGCGACAAACATGATTCAAATGGTACTAGACAATTTAAATAGAATATCAAATGTATTTATATATGAACAAGTTATTGAAAATCATCGTCTGTAATGAATAATATCTAATTGGATTTGTATTATAAATAAAAATTAGTCATGGATAAAGAACATGGCGTCTTTCAAAATAACAAAGTTAGATAATACTTGGACCGATTTTATATGTACATCATTATATTCTATGTCTATCGTATTCTATGGACATCAACGAGGAAAAGGCGGTCTAATGCTGATTAAAGGCTTTGACGCAGATTGGTGTTTTTTATTATAGGCCATCAACATTTTATGGAATCGCTCTCTCATTCAGTGCATTAGGGGCACAGCAGAGATTATTGATTCCCTAGTTTCGCCCTGAATCGCAATAACTACTACAAAATTAAGAGTTGCAAACAAGAGGCAGGTCCTAGGGCACCTTTCTTGAACCATCGGAATTTTAATTTCTTAAAAAATGTCACTTCACATAAAAACTAACTTTGCTTCTTTATAAATACGCTTGTATTAACAACAGTTTGTGTCCAAAGAAGAAGTGTAATATATGCTAATTCCGTATAGTTTATCGTAGCTCGGAGAAGCTCTCCTTGAACGGGAACGAAATCGGAGGGATACGCAAAGCAGTTAAAGTCGAAATTAATCACAACTCGAAAGGAAGATGGTCACTACTAGCGAAAAAATTGGAAATAAAAAATATAAAGGGGTAGGTGCTTGAGAATATGATCATTGAGATAGATATTCTCTTAGTTCGTGATAAACCCCAAGTAAGTAAGCTAGTGTCCAGTACCAAGCAAAGATCATAGAAACTGATAAGTAAGAATTAGCCGATATCTGCCGCTGTCGGCTCCTCTCTCCCATCAGGTTCACTTCTAACTTCACTTAAACTTCAAAGCTGAACTTTTAAGTTTAAAGTTTGATGTTGTCGTTAGTCTTTTTTAATAAATTATTGATTTTTAAGAGTTGTACAGATCGTCTTTTTATTGGTAATTTTGGGCGTTACAGAGTTTCAGGATGAAGTAATTCTTCATTAATTGCACCATTCGGGGACATTGGCATTTATTTTCCAATTGCTTTGCAATATAAGTGCGATTTTATGTAAAATGGCGTAATCTTTTGTTCAAAAAATCCCAATTCGTCACTTCCTCAGGTGTGCGTTGAGGAGGCAGCACAGTGGGACGAATCGCCAATCTAGGCGGAAATAGTTAACATCAACGAAATGAAAAAATCTTGTCGGTCTCTTGAAAACAATAGTCTAGCTAAGGCATTTACAAATCATTAATCATTTTAAGCAAGTATTAACAGAATTATGGGGGTTTGAATACGGCAGTTCCCTCATAATGCTAAGTCAGCGTATTTCCAAATTATATTGTAAAATCAATAGAATCATAGAATGGATCGTGTTTTTTTGAAAAAAATTTATGCTAGGCAATGGAAGACGATTAAGAAATTATGTTTATATAAGTTCTTGGTTCTTTAAATGTGGATATAATACAGAGTATCCTCCTTTCTTTTCAATAGTCGATAAGCTATATTTTTTTCTTATAAAAAAAGGGTTTACTAAAAATCTACACCGATCTACACCGAGATATTTATACAGAATATAGTCCACACTATATAGAAATAAAGTATTCATTATGAACTGCTAATACCTGCTAATAAAGGTGTGCGCTTTTTTTAAAGGTATAAATCTCTCATTGTTGAGAGCCTATATTTTTAATATTTTAAAGCAATACGGAGGTGCTAATGAAATTTATAGATATATAGTAAACCAGTTTCATTGGAATACACTACGGCAATCTCCGAAGCTATGAAAAAACGAGATTCGATGACCATAAGTACAACAATTAAAAGCAAATAGCATGATTTTTTCTTTTCTAGGAATAAGAAAGAAATAAAGCATGAAAACAACAGTATACTCGTACCTTAGGTATCTACAAACCATTAATTCCTTAAAACAAATACCAACGGAATAACAAAAGAATAAACACGCCACACTCGTCACAATAAGTCAGATAATTTGAACATCTTATTGATGAAGCGGCAACATAGATCAACGAATTTCATATTGTTTTGGAAAAAAATTTATACCACAGTATGGAACACGATTCGGCAAGTAAGTTTATATTTATTTGGCTTTTTAAGTGTGATGTACCCTTCTTTATTTCCAGTAGTCAACTTAGTAAGTTACTTACTTTAAACTACTACTTATTTAATTATTGTTAGTAAAAATGCGATAACTAAAAATCTATAACGACTTAGATAAATAGACAGATATTTTCACAGAATACAATCAACATTATATAATGACAAATTTTTCATTACGCATTTCTTATTCCTGCTAATGTACGGTACGGTGTTTTTTTTTTTTTTTTCCAGGTGTTAACGTGACATTATTAAGATCCGATATTTTTAATATGTGGGAACAGCACGGTCGTATAGATGAAATGTATATTTCAGGTTTTTTTTCTCTTTTCTTTCCTATCTAATTACCTCTCGCATAGGTAAATATTGAAAAAGTCTTTATTTTGTGGTGTAGTGGTGGGAGATCGACATCAGTAAGGAAAGATTGGGTACGATTACTCGACTCGAAACGAACAATAAATAGGTTCAGGGAACATACCAGGTCTAGAATGAATAACGTAAGATACCGGACGATAATTCCGGTACGTCTGGAATTATCCTTTTCTTCAATATTTCCCGAATATCTGGGTTAATTCCAAGGACTAGGGAGCATCTGAGGGTACAAGTTTTAAGGGGTTCAATTTATTTTAGGATGGCAACGAGATTGGATGTAAGGCATTCTACCATGTCGTCAATTGATTCATAGGAATAGATGGGTCCTATACAACGGGATAGTAGATCAAGAGATAGATTTATTTCATCTGCTGTCAGGTAATCTAGGTTTTTCCAAGATATATATTTTAGAAATAAAGTAGGATTCGAAAGTAGGTCGTGGCTAAGTCGTCGCTCACAGATTTTATGAGTATGATACTAGTTGTTGACAAAAGTCCTCGAAAATATGATCGATATCAGTAAGGAAAGATTGGGCATGATTACCCGACTCGAAACGATCAATAAATAGGTTCAGGGAACATACCAGGACTAAAATGAACTGTTTTTTGGGAGAATTGGATAGAATATTTGAATTGAAGTCGCCGGATGTATGCATTCAGATGGATGGATTCAGATCCATCAGATTCAGATGATTCGGAATGAAAAACAATTTTTTTTACATTTCGATATTAGAATTTAATATATAATTTTTTAAAAATGTATTTGACGTTATTTTATAGTTAATGTTTTTTTTTTCTTTTTGAATAATTGAAAATTGAATAAAGAAATATAAATAGAATTACTCCATTATTTACAATTTATCTAAATAATTTTATATTGGTTTTTAATTTTTTTTTTTTTTTTTTTTTTTTTTTTTTTTTTTTTTTTTTTTTTTTTTTTTTTTTTTTTATGACCATTTCCAAAAACCACTATTTTGACTTTTATTTATTAATTCATGCTTAAACGCAATTTTCTGCAAACATTATCATAAAATAAGTCGCTTCCAGAATTATTTCCCCCTAGATTGGCGATTCGTCCCACTGTGGGCAGGTCCAAAGTCAAAGTCTCCCACAAACCTCTTAAAGGAATATTGAGCTTCTAAATGACTCACCAACAAAAGTACATACCAATACTGTTAAGTGAAATAAAGTACAAAGAGTTACATCAGATATCCAATTGATTTTTTTGTTTTTTAATTTCACAAAAGGAATGAGATGTAACCTCTTCATTGATGCACACACTTTTATTGATTAGAACTAGAAAATTAACTTTCGCAAATATCAGATAATTGGGTTGAGCAGTTAGTATTTAAAAAGAAGAAATGTTATCTTACAAATATAAAATTGAAGATTAAATATTCGTGGGAAAAGTTGTCCTAAAGTAATTATGGGACCACGGATGAGAACGAGACAGACATGCTAGTTCCCTGGGAACTTGTGGCGCGTGCCGTGCGCCTGTTCCAGCCATCTACGTGGGAACAGTATGGGTTCTGGTCTCTCATACGACGGTTCCTTTGGAGATTCTACCTATTCTGGGGAATACGACGGAAAGTAACGCCGTACACACCATTTAACCTTATCCATGAAATATATCACCTTTAAATTATACTGTTTCAGATAATCTAGTAACGCTAGTTAAGTCATGGTCAAAGTAAAGGAATTGGATTTGATACCGGTACCGTTCCTTTTCTTTTAAAACCTAGACTCTTTACATCCAATTTTCACTCGTAATTATCATATGTAATTCGATGCACGTAATAATAAAAGATTCTACCGTTTAAAATATAAGTCATGTACCTAAAAAACACAATCTGATGGCGCAATGTTTGCCCTAAACACAGCATAAGGCAAAACAATAACTCCTCACATTTTCGATAGTTTTTCCTTGTTTAAATAAAAACGATGCGCATGGGCATTGTCGTTTTTAAAATGCTTGGTTCTTATTGACCAAAGTGGTTTGTTTTTACTCGATACTGCATAAACTCTGTCCAGCAGTATGGACGAGATACCATATACCAAAATGTTAATAGCATTTTAATGTCGGGAAAACAACAATATCTATATGATGCAGACACGCCCAAAATGTTCTTAATCGTGTTCTATGAGTTCTAAAATTGATAGAAACCGCATCGATGACTTTCTATTCAGTTCAATATTAGATATCTAGGGACTACATTTCGTAAAAATATGACTAAAAATGTCGGAATAAAAAAATTACCAATTTTGCTAATATTTCTTCGATTTAAGAAAATATTTATAATATACCTACGCGTCGGATTATTGCGAGTATTTTTTTCATGGGTCTGAACATATTTGAATACATAATAGTAGCTATAAGTTTATACCGATCGAATCATTGATATGTATTGACCAACAGGAAAATAAAAATATTATAAACCCAAAACAATAACAATAAATTATAATGGTTTAAATAAGGTTTGATTTTTACAATCAAAGAATTCATAGAATTACTATGCGATCAATTATTTAAAAGATTTCTTAATGATTTTTTGCAGTAAACCGAATTTCTCACATCCTTTTGTGTATATACATATTTGATAATCCCTACAATGATTTAATATTCAAAGCGTAAAATTATGTTTAGACCAGTGGTCCGTGTATGCTAATGATAATCATTTGATTGATAAGGAGTGAGGGGGACGAGTTTTAGAATCCCCATAAGCCATATTACCTACAACACAATGGAGAAGCCCTTCCCAATAACCTGCTAGGGCCCCAGCAGCTACTAAATCATGGGGAGCTCTGGAACGCAATATTCCCATGCCAATACCACGTACCGATAAAGACGTGTGCCTAGCACGTGCAGAGTGAATAACCGTCTTTAAGTATATTGAGAGTAAGTCATCCTGGTGAGGTCGTGCTAATTCCTTCTTCTTCCGGACCAACAATCAATTTATAGGAAATAGCGTAAAATAATTTATTTATATAATTAATTATACGAGCATATGAATAATTACAATAATAATTAATAAACAAAGTAATAAAGACAAAAGTAAACATAAGATTCAATACTTCCGATAATAACTTTATTAATTACTAGCTGTATGTCCCGGTTTCACCCGGGGAATTTCATTTTTCTATCTTCAAAATCTATAAAATGAGACAATTTTCAGTATAAACAGTCGATTTCGTAAAAAAAAACAATGTAAAGCGAGATCATTACGATTTTTATAAGAATAAAGAATATACCCAGATATTGGCTGAAGTTTAACTTTAATATGGACAGGTGTTCGCACCTGGTATGAGAGAACCACCGAGCGAAATACGGAGAATGTAGGACAAACGGTATGGATTTCTATAAAGAACAAACAAACAAACAAAATTTCATATTTATTTATATAGATTATGGAAATCTATATTTCCATATATATACGAGACTTCCCGAGAGCATCTCTTAAAAGAAAACCTCGACGAAACTCTCCAAATGGAACAAAAAGCTCTAAGCAACTTAATGCTTTTCCTTAAACAGAACAATATATCTTATAAAATATAGCTTAATTTTTTTAATTGTAATTGTATTTGTATTGTATTGTATACTAGCTGTATATACCGGTTTCACACAGAGAATTTCATTTTTTAAATCTATAAAATCTATAAAGTGAGACTTTTATCGACTCAAACGGTCGATTTCGTAAAAACCAATGTAAAGCGAGATCAAAACGATTTATATAACAATAAAGAATATACCCAGAGATTGGCTAAAGTTATGCATTTTAATATAACCAGGTGTTCGCTCGTTATGAATAAATAAAGTATTTATTTATTCATAAATTTTACGGCCAAAAAAAAGTTCAATTTTTCGTTTGTAGAAAGCTGTTAAGTGTACTTTTCTTGCTGAAGAAGATAATATTATCAAAACATATAATAATAAGAATATATTGCAACACAATGATAATTATTAATAATAATTATAAATTGATTTAATTAATGGTGAAGAAATAATTCAATTTTTTTCCGAATGTATTCGAATACGCTTGAAATCGGTAAATGCTGCAGTTTACCGATTGTAATCTCTTCTTTTCCTGATTCATATTTTAATTATTTTTTGCTTTAAAATATTTTTGTTAATGATTGAACGTCAAATTGAACGTTATTTTATAATAGCGATGAGTATGTAGTCAATAAAAAAATCGGTTACCGTTTTTTACGAGTACATTAATTCATTGCAAAATATATCTCAAACATAACATGAATTTTTATCGTGGAACAACCACGCGTATTGTGGGTGATTTTTCTTTTTTTTTTTTATCATTTCAAGCGTATTCGAATACATTCGGAAAAAAAATTAAATTATTTCATCACCATTAATTAAATTAATTTGTAATTATCATATATATATATATATATATATATATATATATATATATATATATATATATATTTATATGTTAACTTCTTTTGGCCATCAAATTGATGAATAAATAAATACTTTAATAACTGACAGTTAATTATTAATTAAACTCCAAGCACAGACGGCTTCGATTATTAATGGCTTCAATCGTGAACGGTGTAAAATTATATAATGTGAATATGAAAAACTTTAGGGGAGTGGAGCGGGAGCGGAGCGAGAGTGGAGCTCTACCAATATCGTCATCACCCTCTTTCTATTCCTATTTAGAATATTTTGCCAGTGAGACCGGCCCGGGAGCGGAGCGGGAGTCGAGCGATAGTGTGAATGGGGTAGAGCGAGAGCGGACCGGGAGTGGAGCGAGACCGGAGCGGTACCGATAGTGGAATTCTCTGTCTATTTCTCTTTAGAGTATTTTACCATACCGAGAGCGCACCGGGAGTGGAGCGGGAGCGGAGCGATAGTGTGAATCCGCCCTAAAGCTATACAAAGTAATATATTACAATAAAAACACACTATGACAATGGTTAATACCGTCTGCCAGGCTATAAACATCTTAGGTTAGAATTAAATAATAAAAGAATAAAACAAACTTTAAAAACTCTAAATAAAAAATAAAGGCCTTCAATAAACATAAAAAATCTGGTGCGTGCGCGCAACACACAACTTTCACTAACCAACTTACTTAGATAAGAAATTAATGTGTTTCGTTAATTGCCACTTCTCAAAGTCGTACATTTTTCCACATACATTTCTTATTTTTGTTTTCATTTGCTCAAAAAAAAAAAAAAAACCCTAATTTCTTTTATTATTAAATAAAAGTTTTTACTTGTGATGATTCGGCAATGCAAGCATAATATTCCGAGTCGTCTG
This sequence comes from Aelia acuminata, assembly GCA_911387785.2. NCBI lineage: Eukaryota > Metazoa > Arthropoda > Insecta > Hemiptera > Pentatomidae > Aelia > Aelia acuminata. The sequence continues at coordinate 48,958,622 of OU426978.1, read as the reverse complement.
ATTTTATAATTCTCTATGTACTTGTTGAATATTTCATTTAGTTCCCATAAAACAAATAATTTTCATTAAATGAACAGAACAACTTTAATTATAACGCATTGGTTTGTCCTTAAAGGCGTACGGCGCATGCGTGAGCTAATGATAGCGTGTTTTATGAGTTGAGGGAATGTTTTTCTTTTTTTCTCCTGTATTTGTTTACTTGATTTTTTTCATATATTATATTTAGCCATTTCTTATTTTTAGGCGTGATGAGAGACAAGTTATTTCTCAATATAAACTAAAACAAAGGTACTTTATAGGAAAACAAAAAAGGCCCCTTCCCCATTTAAGCTCCCTCAGAAAATTTTAATACTGATAAAACTTACCTGATATTATTGAACACCTAATTTTCATTAAATATGACGAATTTTATCATAATCATTAAAGCCGTTTTTGAGATAATCGAAAAAAACGTAAAAAGTTATTAAATAAAGTACCCCCTCCCTTTGACCAATTTTGATGAAATTTTCGCTGTCACATCGCGGGCACATACCTACACTAAATACCCAATTGCAGGTTCGCACGAATAATAGTTTTTAAGCTAGTCTGTTCACACACACACACACACACACAGACACACACACACACAGACCATTTCGCGGGACTTGGTTATTTCGACTCAGGGGACCCCAAAACGTGTATATCCGTTGAAAACCGGAAGTCGAAATTTTTCACGATCGCAATACTTCCACTTACTATATATTTCATATATAGGTAAGTGAAAGTAAAAAGATACTTAATACAATTTAAACATCTGTTAGTCTATTATGAATCTAAATTTTAATTAAAATTTTTTTTTTTTTTTTTTTTTTTTTTGGCTTCATAACATTAATTTGCGCCTGTCAATAAACATCAACAATCAGCAAATGTGAGGTGTGCTAATTTGAATAAGGGCATGTTAGGCATGGGGAAGGATAGCACCCAGCGGTACCTCTTCCCTGGCTTGTTTCAGGTAACCTGGATTTTTAACGAAGGAGATCTCTCATCCAGCGCCTTTAATCTCCTAGGTATGAGCATATCAGCTGTTGCCATGCCTCTAATCAGTTGATTGAAATAACCGTGTAAGTGTGTATGGAAACGTTTGTAGAGTGTCTTTATATGTTGGTCTACTGTTTGCATTTGTAAGTCAGTATGTATTGTAATGTTGTTCACGTACCATGGTGCTTTAACTATGAGTCTTAATATTTTTGATTGAAAGGTCTGAATTCTTTGTAAGTGGGTCTTTTTGGCTGTACCGTATATCTGTGAAGAGTAAGTCCATATTGGTTTCAGTAAGTATAAATATGTATTTAATTTTTGTCGTAGTCCTAGTTTTGAGGTTTTAGAAAAAAGGGAGTAAAGTAGGGCGAGTCGTTTGTTAAGTGTTTTTCGTTTCATCTTAACATGCGGGCCCCAGGTTATCCTTCTGTCAAGAGTAAGACCAAGGTAATGTACGGTGTCACTTTGAGAAATTTGGACATTGTCAATATAAATTGGAGAGCAGGTATTTTTTCGAAGAGTGAACGTTATGTGTTTAGATTTTTCATGATTTAGCCGAATTTTCCATAATTTACACCACGTTGGCGCAACAACGTTCCACTGATACAAATACAATATCTAAATTGCATTCCAACATATTTGCTAGTGTTTGCCATTCCTTAAACCAAACATTATAATCTGATTTTATACATTCCAGAGCCATTACAAACGGGAGACGTGTACAGCTATAACTCAGTATTTTACATGTAACTTCAAGTAATTGTGGTACAGTAAATTTCTACCTGTCTCTAAGTACAACATATAATTAGGTTAAGATATCATGAACGACCGCTTTCAGACAAGTAATCTTCATTAAAACCAGTTCGTCACGAAATACGAAACTAACATAGTGCGAAAAAAAATAATGCAATACTTAGCAAGAGACCATAAGGGGACAAACAAGAACCAAATGACCAGTACCAATTAAAAATAAAAGTATTTAAATCGATCTAAACTACTTCACTCTTGATTGCAATCAATGCATCAAGCAAATCTTAAAAATATATAAATATTCCTTCATGGAAAGGAATTTTCGTTTGTTTGCATACCCATATTTTTCCTAATTGATGGAAAATAGTTGAAACCAATATTATGTCGTATCTAGATCAACTTAAAAAATTATTGTTAACACCTTGCATCTCTATAATCTACAAATGTTCTACAACAGTTATTCTTAACCATTATCGAAAGCCATGTTTTAATGTTAAACACACATTAAACAAACAAGGACACCACTTTTACAGAGACTGGATGTGTCAGGGGAAGCTACATTATTATTATATAGCTTACATTATTATTATATATTATATAGCTACTATACACATAGTCAATTCATCACTTGGTCGACAGAGTAGAAAAATACCTGTTACCACCGGTCATAAATCCAGCACCTTGAGCATAGTAGAACGCTACGTTTCTCACAAGGTTACATCGCTATCAGTTTTGAATTATTTACATATTTAAGAAATAGCGAGGAAAATTAGCTGTTTAATATAGTCTACAATTAGCACCCTAACTTTACATGCCACTTCCTTGGAATGCATGGGACGTGTCACAGGGCACTTAATGGGAGGAACGTGGGAACAGCATTGCCGTGGATATCTCACCCAGAGTCAGCGTCCAAAAGTAATGTGGTTTAATTGAAGGAAAAGGTTTTGTTTCGGCCATCAAATGTAGCCTCCGTCCAGATCCACGCCTTACTACGCTTTGCGTAATCTCTAACTGAATAATAGCGTAAAGGGACGTTCTCAGGCCAATAAAACGACGGACCTCTCCCAGGGCTATTGGCCGGATATCAGTTGAGGGTCGGCACGAGCCGTTGGGTGTGACATCGTGGGACCGCTGGCTGGGAACCTTCTTATCGTCCGGTCTCTCTGCTAAAGCTGCTATCTTCCCACGGCCAGTGTGGCCTGTGTTTGTATTATAAATAGTGTAAAATATAATATTGATATTAAACTATTATCCTGAAAGAGAATATTGATTGACTTAACCAAAATGGAAGAACGAAAAACAAGTATTTCGGATACAAGTTGAACAGAAAATTATAATATTAAAACAACACAAAAAACTAATTAAAAAAAACATCATCAATTATTAATATCATCAAAATATCAGCAATGGTTATATTCATCGTTGCCACACTTTCATCTTCTTTGTTTTTCCAAAACCCTAGGCATTTTTTTCAGGAATTGAGAGCTTTAGTAATTTTATGAAATAAGGTCTGTTTTCGAGTCTTAAATGGCTTTCGATGCTTCTTGGAAGATTTAATATTTGTTCCTATATCAAAAGAGATAAATAGAATTAATAATTTAAACATGCTGAAGGGTTCGTCCAGTTACCCCTGATTTGTTTTTATAGTAAGAGTAACAGTGAACCATCACACAAGCATAAGATTCCCTTAGTATTCATGTAACAATATTGAAAGTAAGTTTATTTGTTAATGAATAAATATATCTGATTTATTTCTGCATTCAATAATTCCTCATGATTTTTCTTCGACAGTTAATTTTACCAACTGAAGAAGTAATTGATTTTGTTAATTCATTGGATTTTTTTCAACAAGTGGATAGGTTTGCAGGATTTTTTTTAATTTATACGGAAATCCAGGTACTAAGTCTTACTGAGAATTTCATCAAAATAGTATTAACCATAATAGGTGATGTGCCGTAACACGACTTCTCAACAGATAAAATACGATATCCAAAATGGTTCCTTCTTGTCTAAAAGTTTAATACTCCAGTAGAGCTATACCGATTCTGAGAACACATAATTTTTTATCATTCCTCGTGATTACAGTGCTTCCCTGACTGCCAGTAACAATGAGAAATCTCTTTATTTTTCATGATATGCTTTACCAATAAAAAAAAAAAATATATATATATATATATATATATATATATATATATATATATATATATATATATATATATATATAGAATTTCATTCAAGTTTTTTATCATTTTAGAGTAGTCTTGCAGTATCGATGGTGATTTTCGCCGAAAAGACAACTAAAATACATGAATAGTCATCAATGGGGTCCCACGCTCCGTGAGAAGGCTAAATCCGAGTCGTTCCCTCCTCCCGATTAACGAAGGCTTGCTGAAGATGGGTGACCCCTGGTGTTGGGCAGCAATTAGGCTCAGCGTCCGGCCCCACCGCTGCATGTGTCAATTGATTCTTCAGGATAGCTTGTTCCGTTCGAGGGTCAGTGGGAACTTGCGATAGGACGTAGTCGTGGGAAAGCTCTTGAGAACCACTAAGCCTCCGTTTTATAAAATAAACAATTATATATACAAAGATTGAAATAAGATTGTTTTAACGTGATTTATTCTTTGTCTGCACAAAAGCATAAAATACAAATCATTATAATAAAACATGAAGACATAATATACGAAAATACATAGATTACCTGTACAAAAGAATTAAATTGTATGCCATTTAACACTGGTAAGAAATTACAGTTATAATAAGTCAATATTTAGCATTATTTACATATATGTAATCTTTAATCATAATCTAAATTACCAGACCTAAAACAAAATTTTACTGAAAATCCCATTGCAAAACTATTTATTATAATTGAGCTTTAAGATCACGCAAATTTCAATCACGCATTGTTGAAAAAGCAAGTTTTTTTTTCCTAATTAGCTTCAGTCTGTCAATACTCGATAGATCGATAAAACAAAAACATCAGACATTAAAACATCGTATGAATCAACTGGAGTTAAATCATAACTTTTTTATTTTTTTTAGTCATTCAATAAAAAATTCTGAAATTCTATGACTCTATCAAATACTTCATAACATTATTTTTAACGATACTTCTTCAAGCTGGCGCTGTTATTGATACCGGTAAGAGTGGAACTTGGGAAATACGGGGTATTGACTTTCATCATCCTGCTAATTATTTCCTAAACAAGGACGTTTTTATCAATTCTACTCTTTTACTCTGTAATACTCCCTAAACGTTTAACCCTTTCCAACCAGAATCCGAGTAAATTTTTCCACTAATTCCGTAATTCGGGCAAGGTTTTGGGAGTAGTAAGTAGGTGATAAAAATGAATCTATCGATTAAGCTAGGCTCATAATGAGGTGATAAGAAAAATTTATCAAGTTTTCTTCCATGACATTAGAGGATTGTTGAAGGGAATACACCATCTAATAAATCAGATCAAAATGTCCGTTCCGCATTTAATAACCTTTTGTTTTATTTTTACAGGAAATTCTACCAGTTGTTATTTTATCATATTTATTCAAACAATCAATCCTTCGAAATCATTTATTCTATCCAGGGTGCAATAAGGAAGTGGTGCCTTTTATTAGGATGGCAAATAATATGCAACTCGAGTTCCCACCGAAACGTTTAAAATTACCTATGTTTGACGTCCGATTATGGCTAAACCACTGAACCGATTTTAACTTCAATTATGCAATTCTATTCGGAATGATGTATTTTTTGTTATAAAGAGATCCTCAGGTTGCTAATTAATGCATGAAAGGGAATATAAAATTCCGAAACTTTCGTGGATATTAAGCCTAAAATAGTTTCTCTTCACAGGTATTAAAAGATTTAAAATTGAGGTACTCGTTTAAGATAGCATAGGATTTTCTAAAACTTTAGAATTGTAAAATTTTTTTGTAACGGAGCAGCCTGTTTCGAGTTGTAGGCGTTGGACCTTCAGAGTTTCAATTTAATTTTTGTGCTAAAAAAGTAATAATTGTCAATGTTGATAGTCGGTTGAAGCGAAACGACTAACTAGTCATTTAATGATAAATGAATAAATATAAACTCAAAATTTCGAGTTCTTTAATTATAAAGAGGATTCTATTTTCTTTGTTATGAATTGTTTTCGAGGTACTATAAAAACCCTTTAAAAAGCCCAAATTTTTCCATATCAATGGGTTTTTTTATATATATATTTTTTCTTGTTGTATTAGGTCAGGCTATAATTCTTTTAACGTAAATACTATGAGGATATAAAAAATCGGTATCCAAATTATTTTAAAATAATGTCCAGATTTGTTTTTTCTCTCGGGGTCGAAATTACTTCTAAAAAAATTCACATTTCATTTACTTACTGTTGCATACCGCTTGTGCCGAGTTAAATTTCTTCCCATTGATTTATTGAATATATTTTTATGTATGAGTATAATAGAGGGATCCTTCGATCTAAAGAAGAAAATATATGATGTTTTTCTGTCATGTTCCTCCCCTGAACCCCCCCCCCCTTCTCTGTTATTTATATCCCCCCCCCCAGTGTATACCCTCTCGTACTATCCGGGGAAAATAAACTCTTTATCTCCGTTTAGATATGGCACATTATTCTTTTGAGAGGAAGTGGAAGCGGTCACATCAAAGCGAGGGGACATTTTTTTATCTTTCCTCGTGGGGTTAACAGCGACAAGGGTGGTGGCTTTTGATATTGGTTGGGTATTCACCAATAACATTTTTTTTTTTCAAAATGCACCGTAACTCTATACCAACGTTTTAATGGCTTAAAGTGTATGTAACATCTATTCAGTTTTACCATTTACCTACAATGACCATACCTAAGTCCTACAAGAGGTTAATGGGAACCTAACATATCTTTAGTTCCCTTACCTTGCTGTACTGCACAGATGAAAGGAAATGACCTTCAAGTTACATCATTTGATCAATTACCTGATAATCTTCCCACGAGGTTTCATCAAGGGATCATATTTACTAAAGGAGCCATGTTTCAGTGTTGTAATATTCAGTTTTATTATTGTAGTAATATCAGTTTTATTAAAATGTTCTAGATCCATTAATGACAATAAAATAAATCTACAGCAACCGTTTTTAATTTTTCTAATTGTGTTTTATAATTAGATATGACATGTTTATAACATAAAAAAAATGACAAATTTGGTGTTGGAGGTAATTCAAGCACGTATTTATATTAAATAATTTATAATAATTTAAAAAAAAATCCGTTTCCAACCGGAAACGTTGGCGTTAAAGGCCTTAGGAGAACAGTGGCAAAGGAAGTCGGTTCAGGCTACGAACGAACTAAAGGAAACAAAACAGGACATTCTCCCTCGTAAATCCTCCTTTAGAAAATCGATAAATGAAAGATTGAGAATAGGAAATGCAGCTATCACACACGGATACCTAAAACTAGGCTTCGAAACCCCATTTTGTGGACCATGTAGAACAACACTGACACTAAAACATATTATAAAAACATGTAGACTATACTATGACACCAGGACATGACACAATATATCACCTATTATCGCTGAATTACTGTAGGACGTCGAAAAAGAAAACTATTCAAATTCCTATAAGAGATCAAAATTGTCCATTTATTTTAACCAATATTTACAAAACTGTAGAGAACAAAATTTAATATAATGTAAATGTAAATAACGATGTAAATAAGAAATGTAAATAAGTAATCTTTGTATATAACTGAAATTGTAAATATCCTGGAATCGCTAATGACTTAGGTAGATGCGGAATCAATAAAAATAAAGAAATATTAATATGTAAGAAGGTAATGAGTATATTATAACGCAGATATAATCGCTTGAAGATGAATCAAAAGCCTGAGATGCCGGAGGACAATAAATTATATAGCACTAATTGTGAAAGAGTTTCCTTACATTCTCCGAATATAAAATAAGCAATATTTATGAAAACTTAGAGGAATCCAAAAGGAAATACTATAACCTGCACAATAATCATAACTAAGTTATTAAAATCAACATTTTAGTCTCAGTGGAAATTCCTTAAGATTCACAGCTAAAGCTAAACGAACTGCTTGTAGTAATAATTGACATATGTTTTTGAAACTGCTTAGCACATACGAATAACCAATGCACAATTCATGTTCCGAATATTAAGGGATTTATAATTGTTTCGTGGTAGAGTCTAATTTTTAATTAATTTAATAATTAAGGTAGGTACCTAATTTAAAGAATTTAGAGACATTAATTTTTTTTTATTTATGTTTGTTTTTTATTAATATTCCCACAACCTTTTGCTATTGCTTCTTTAAGTTTTCATATGAGTCTTACAACGATCTTCGTTGTCGCACCCAATGAGAAGAGAGCCTGCATCAAGTTCCCACACTGACAGGGGTTAACCGGCCTTCGGTGCACTCTTCTCAAGGAAGTCAGTCACATTGTCATATTAGTCGAGTCATGTGCGATTACACCCGCTAGACTTTCCCATGTGAATGAAGTAGTATTGCATCCTATGTGTAATCACCAAAGACATCTAGTAGGTATGTTGAAACAATTTATTATCAAATAATCCAAAAATAGTATTTTAAAAAACACTCGCAATAAAAAAAAGAAATAAATGAAGAAATACAAATGAATGTGTCTTTTGTTTTAGAAAGTTTAAAGCAAAACAAAAAAATATATATATAAATATATGTAATAAGAAAAAGAATATTCTGTATAACAATAATATATACACAGCTTCCTATGCATGGAAGTGGACTTATTGTGGAATTATAAAAGAATTCATTGAAAAATCATCATTCATAGAACAAAATAATATGAAGCGTCTACTTTCATATTAGTACAAGAAGAATGGACTGAAATTGACCGTGTATACAAAAAAAAAAAATTAATATCTTCTTGAAACTTTGCTCTACCAAAGGTCAACAGATCCAAAGTTGTTACAGAATTTTGGACTAAAACCACGTTTTGTGGCTGAATGATGTCTCAAATAGCAACATTAATTTTGAATCCCACTTACATGCATAAGAGGAGATCGGACTCCCATGTTAAATATGGGTCAAATATTTTCAAAAATCTATAATATCCTATATCATCTATTCTTGGTAGACTTCATCATCACAGGCTCTACAACCCTCTACGGGTCTTCACTGCGACTTACATTCAATGCAACAAATAAATGTCCTGTCTGATAACAGGTAATGATTAATCCCCTCTCCCCATTGTTATAGAATTTTAATGAAAAATTAATTGTTTTAGGTATTTATCTCAACAGGAGATGTTAACTTTATAGATTATCTGCCTATGAGAGATCCCCAGGCATATTGTTCCCACGTACCTTTCAGTAACTGACGTACGGCATGCGCCGAACGTTCCCAAGGAAATACCGTGCTCAGTGCCCTTCCGTGGCGTTGGCATTGCAATAGCCATAGCCATAATGACGTTTCCCACGGTAATGCAGTGTTAAGTAAATGTATTGTAGTGTTCTCTTAAGTGCGGGATAGTGAGTCAAACGTTGAGATAAATTGATTAAAATAAAATTTCTTTAGAAACAACTGAATACAAAACATAAAATGTTAAATAATATTACCAATATTTAATCTCTACTCTTTTTTTAATCTCTATTCTTTAAAAAAAAGAATGATAAATCAAGCACGTTCATTTTATAATGTCCAAGTATTCAACATTTAATAGAAAACTATATAGAAAAATAATTATAAATTACATGGCCATGACAAAGGCTTTTAGGAGCTGGATGAGAGAATACGAAACGAGGACATAGTTCGAGAACGAGGAAATAGTTCATCTTTCCTCATTCCCGGAATAGCAATATCTGATGTTTTCTAGCTTAACGAATTTGACTATTGTCGCAATATTTTGAATTGTGCGATTTCTAAATATATATATATATATAAATATTTAAATTACAATTAATAAATAATTTTGTATGTTGGAAGCATAAATAAAGCGTGGGAAGGTTTATATAATGTCCATAGAAATCCCAACGACGACGGATGGGCGTTAAGCATGTCACTTCCTTGGGAAAGTGTGGCGCGTGCCGTACGTCTGTTACTGAGAGGTAGGTACGTGGGAACAGTATGCCTATTTTTTTTTTTTTTTTTTTTTTTTTTTTTTTTCGTGACTTTAAGGCTTCCATTGAAGCCCTATACTGCCCATACTAACACCCATGGCACTGGGTGATACTTCTCCTACGAAAGAAAAGCACCACCCAGGGCGGGACTTGAACCCGCAGCTCCGGCATGGGAGTACGGCGCTTTACCGCACAGCCACACCGGGCCCCAACAGTATGCCTAGGGATCACTCATAAAGCCAACACCTCGAAGTGGTTATATAGGGGTCTATAAGCTCTTTTCGTTAATGATCTTTTCTTTAAAACATTTTTTCTTGAATTCTAAAACTATACAGATCAAGTAGTTATCAAGATTAATTCAGACAATTTTTATTTTATATTTTCTTTTGTTATTCTTTCGTCTTCTATAATATATATACAAATATATATATATATATATATATATATATATATATATATATATATATATATATAAAGTATTGATCGTTTCTGTAAATCCTTATATATACAAAAATCTCGTGTCCCGATGTTTGTCTCTCTATTTCTCAAAAACTACTCAACCGATTTTAATGAAATTTGGCTCAATGTATATAGTTTTGGCCAACTTACCGGACCGGATAGTTTTTAACTTGATTAGTGATCAAAATAATTCTTATACAGCGAATTATTGCAAATACAGTAGGTCGTGTTTCGATTTATTAACATGGCGTCATATGTCGATTTCATAATGTTTTTGTTTATAAGCATGCTATTGTAATACAGGTTATCATTATTATAATTTTGTATTGCGTTATGTGAGTACAGTTATTTTTCCTATATTATTATTTTCCACAGACAAATAGTAATACAAATTTGTATTTATTGTTAATTTTCATTAAAGAATAAATAAATCAAGAAAAGGTTACAATAAATACTCAAATGTGTAGGTACTTTTTCTTCCTTTTCCTTTTTTATTTGTATTTAAATTAAATTACTAGCTAAGCGCTGAAACGCTTTGCTGGGCCCACCCTGATATCAACTTTTAGTATAGTAAATGCATTTTAATAATTTAAATTAGGCTATTATTTGAAATAATACTCTATAAATGTTGTAACAGCAACTACTGTCATAGGTGTAACCTAATAGAAGCCTGACTTGGGGAGTCAGTGTTGCCAAAAATTAGTCAATTGGCTACACTGCGCGTAACCAGTCATAAAAACTTCCTCACAAAAAGGGTGTGTTTTGATTAGGTGTTGTCGGATACTTTGTGATTTGCTAAAGAACTGCATAATTAAGACTTTAATATTATATTTTCAGTTAATTTATTTAACATAAGTTTCTTTATTTTCATTATTCGTTTTGTTATTATTTAAATACAGTGTTTTTTTATTTTACCAAACCTTTTTATCATTTTTATCCCTAGATCTAAAATGTAAAATTTAAAAAATGTCAGTGAAGATTTGTAATTCCTCCTTTATCAACAATAATTTAAAGTTGAGAAAATTTAATCCCAATCGAATAGAGGCTGTTACTTCCTAAGTTGTAATTATCTTTAAATGTAAAATTTAAGAAATGTTAGCGAAGATTTTAATCCTTTCTTTAATTTAAAGTAGGCTATTATTGGAAATGATATTTACTTATCTTTAAATGATTGTTGATTAAGAAAGGATTACAAATCGCGGCATTTTTTAAATTTTACATTTAATGATTATTACACCTCTACTGAACAGGAATAATTGTTATTTGGGTAACCTCAAGTTTCAGATTTATCCGCCATAAATATGAGAGTACTGCTGCAAAATAATCCATCGGCAGATATATTTTTTAAACAATTGCTCTATATTGGAAACGGTGAAATAGAGCTAGCTGTATCGAAATTCAAAATTTATCAAATTACCAGAAAATTTCTGAACTGTTGTAGAGACGAAAAATGAACTGTCTACGAAATATAAAGTGTCTTTCCTGATATTTTGAACAATTATTTGGACTATAAGTGGCTGGGTAGTCGTGCTATTTTGGCAGCAAAAAATGTTGGTTTCGATGAAATAAACTTCCAAAATCAATTGACAATGTTCTAGATGTAAACGAAGCCGTAAATTTCCCATCTGAATTTTTTAATTCCCTGGATATACACCCAAACAATCTCCAGTTGAATATTGGCTCACCGATCATTCTTCTTCGTAACTTAAATCCATCTAAATTGTGCAACGGTACACGTTTGGTCATTAAAAGGATCACAGGAAATGTTATTGAAGGAAAAATGTTACCTTCAATAACCAAGTTGAATGTTAAAATGTTAAGGTTTACAGGAGATATCGCCCTGTTGCCACCTATTCCCTTGGGACCGACAGAATTTTCAATAAAATTTAAAAGGCTTCAATATCCTATTCGCTTGGCTTTTGCCATGACCATAAACAAATCCCAAGGGCAAACAATGTCCACTTGGACTTTGAAAATCCGTGTTTTTCCCTTGGGCAATGGCATAACTCACGTGGGAAATGGGTATCGCCTGCTCACGTGTGTGGAAACCATCAAATCTTTGGTTTGTGTTAAAAAAACAAAAAAACAGGTTAACCCAAAACATTTTGAACAAATTAGTACTTGAATAAATAAAAATTCTTAATTGTATTATGTAAAAACCTCTTTAAGAAGAGATTTATTATCACTCAAATATATTGCTAAATTAAAAGCTTCAACACACCACCCTCCTACCGAACACTTATTAGCCGAAGGGTTGGGAAATCGAGGTCTCAAAGAAATTGAGAAAAACGCCTATCAAAAGGACATATATGACGCGTTAACCAAGATTGGCATGACCCTGAGCGAAATTTAACCCGTTGTTAAACTAACAATACCAAGTTGAAGTAGTGTTAGGCCAATAATCAATAGATCAATGGCTGAGGTTATCAAAACTTACTTCAGTCATCCTTTTTAAAATTAGTGGAAAAATATAGCCATTTCGAGTTAGTTTGTACCGATCCATAAAAAAAGGGCGATAGTGTTGGCAGCTCTGTGGGTCGTAAACACAACCAGCTCCTTTTTAATCAAACTACATTGAAGTATGAGATGTAAAAAATAAAAACTTTAACTTTCCTATATTCTTTACCAAATACTTTTAAATGGTGTAATGCTTCATTAATAAATTCATTCAATGGGGTGTTTAGAGTACTTGAATTAATTTAAAAGCTTTTCAATCATGAGATTTTTCACCTCTTTAGTTTATTGGTCTTTTACTGCTTTCTCTTCTTTGAAATTAACATCAGTTTTTTTCGCTGTGCATTGTGAGGAGTTGTGTTTATTTTGTAATGTCTATGAGGCGATAAATTAAAACGTATATTATTTATTTTTGATACACATTTTAACAAGGATTCCATGGAATATTAATAATTTATTTAACAAAAAATACAGCTTCCACGTAACAATATCTATAAAACCAGAAGAGGCCATATGTAAGGAACAAAGACATTGTCTCTTGGAACGATAATGGAGATATCTGAGTCTTCATTGGGTCCATCTATATACAGATTGTTCAATTCAATATGAACTCAAAATGGATGGACATAGTGAAAACTCTATTCCGATTCGGATCAGTTCGAAAATTGAACACCAATTTCGAAAGTGGATTGCACGAAATTATACAATCCGATAGACCTCTCAAATATAAATGGCGAAAGAATCTTGGTTATTTGTGGATTCCTAGGAGGCTATCATCGCTCTAATTCACCCTGTACATGGTTACTTCTTCGGGATGGTGAGGTGATCAACCAATGGATATCAAGCCACTTTGGTATACATGGCACTATGGTAATGAAATGGCAGGCAAAATTCGCCATAAGAAGTTAACTATCGGAGCAACTAGAAAATAAGATTTCTTCCCGTAGAGCCAGAAAAAGAATACAATGGATAAGACAAGACTGCTGAAATCCTTTAAGATGAAAACTTGAGGGCAGCAACAGGGGCTGACTTGTTGACATGGAACTGAAGATATCTGTAGATCCACCGAGAATGGAAGTCCTTGCAGAATTTTGCAGGAAACGAATATAAGCATAAAATAGAAGAAGCAGGCTATACATTATGCAATTTGTGTGGAAAGTATGGGACGATCCCTCTTGATAAAAAAAGAAATATTGCACCATCTAAATCGAAATGACAGAGGGCTACTAGATTTCTAAAAGCTGAAGCCCAAAATTAGAGGCATAACCAAAATAAATAAAAAGTAAAAAACAAATGATGAATAATTATAAAAAATATAGCTATAAATACTCAGAGGGACCTGGGCAATGCATAAACGCCTATGGTCTATACTAAAATTAAAACACCTTAAACTAAAACAATAATATAGAGAAATCAAATTACTACTGAAATATATATTCACTAATATTAATGTAATTAAGACCATGCAAAAATATTTAAGACCTAACAAAATAAGGCTCTATGTTCGTAAATAATATAACCACTTTTGTCCTCAGAGAAACGAACGCATGCGTAAAGGGATATGGCATTTTATTGAATTATTTATTTCAAAAACACGACGGATAAAAAAAGAAATGAATAGTTCCCCTATAGCAACAGGTCATAATATATTGCCGCCATAAAACAGCTGTTGACAAGATCTAGTGGTTGATAAACAGGTTTCCTGTGTAACAGGTGGTAGGCACGTGGGGGAGCACGTGCCATGAGCACCTGATTCGATTACAAGTATACCAGCTGGCTGATGTGTCAGCTGTATATATAGGGTGGCGTGTGTAATGTGCTGTGGAGGGTAACCATTCCCCTACCATATCAGCGTTAAACAGAGGTACACGGTTAGTACAGGCTATGGATTGTTTTTGTTTTTTTCGTAATGAAAGGGAGAAATAGGAAGAAATAATAATAATAATAAACTGTTTATTTTACAAAACAATGATACAAGTTATATATATAAACATATAGGCATAGACTATGTCCGTCTGCCGATTTGACCGTATTTTTACAATATTCTTATTGGTTCTACAACGTATCACATTAAGTAAAATTCAGAATTATACATAGAGAACAAACTTAAGAGAATTAATATAATGAATTAATATTCATTATATTCATTAATTAATATTCATTATGAATTAATATTAATTAATATTAATATAACATTAACAAATGACATAGCAGAATATTAAATAAATTATAATTTATCCTTCAAGGAAATCATCCTAAATAATATAAATAGTATATTTTTTGTTTTCCTTCTTTTAATTTTTTAACCGACTTCGAACGAAAGAGGAGGTTACTCAATTCGATACGTATGTGACTTTTTTTTTTTGTGCCTTTTTTTTTTTTTTTTTTTTTTTTTTTTCTATGTATGTTCACGGATTACTCAGAGATGGGTGGACCAATTGGAATGAAACCTTTTGCATCTTGTAGAGTATTTTCCCAAGGTGGTCCCATTTAAACCTTTTTGGGGTTCCTAATTTATTTAAGAAGTTATCGGGAAAAAACATGAAAATAATTATTTAATTATCGCTCAAATTGTTTACTTATTGGAAAAACATATGGCATATATAACATAAGGTATGCTCCAACAAGCTATTAAAACTAATTGATAACTAACAAATCCAAATATTGTATTACTGCTGGATGAATCAAATGGGAAAACCAACCAATCAAATTCAGAATCAAAAGAGTGGGGGGAGAACACGAGCAGTCTGTTAGTTATCGATGTGTTTTACGTACTTGTTGGAACAAACCTATACATAACCTTAACTAATTTTTCAACATTAGATTTAAATGAAGATATAAATATCAGCAGAATATAATATCGCTGTCGTTTTCTGTAGCGATATTAGCATAAATATTAGATAGATGTATATTCACCGATAATAGTAAACCTTCTTTATTTAGATCTAATCAACGTTTGGACACCATAATCATAAGACAACAAAATTCGTGGAATTCCAAGAAAGACTGAGTATTGGTAATCGTTTTAAAGCAGAATTTAAGACTTCTTCAAGCTCCCGAAGGATCGTTTAAATTTAAAATCGTAGCTATTATTGATTTAAATTAGATTTTGATTTATATCTTTTATTGACTATGCACATTAAAAAAGAATACAATAATTCCTGGAAAAGCTCATTTTCAGTTGACTTAATAAAGGATTCAGATACCTGTGTCTTCCGGATACACTCGATTACTGTTGAATATCTTGCCGGAGGTCTTGTGCCGATCCTTTATGGGTGACACTTCTGTTATGTTATCCGGATTACTAGTATCGGTTTTTAAATTTGTTTTTACAACTATCGAGGCTTTTGCTGGTGTTCATCCATCAATAAAAACTACAAAATAAAACTTGATAACTACCCGAAAACAACCTCATTGTATGAAAGTCCCCTCAGCAAAAATTTGGCAGTCATGGAAATGATTGTTAAAAATGATGATAAATGCTACGCCACAAGAATTGAAGCAACATTGTTTAGCAATTTATTTTCTGAATAATGATTTATTACGAAGGATATAATTCATAGTACTTCGGTAATAAATTTAGTCAAAAATTCATCGAATGGAATTACGAACATAATTGAATCAACCTTTGGAATTAAGTCAGTAGTCTAATACGGAGAATTATCCTTCGTAATAATAAATTAACCATAAGTGAGTCCCAAACTCACTGTTCCCAAACTGTTGCTTCTATCCTAGCGAGACAGTCTTTTTGATATCGATAAATTTTATGGCTGCCCCTTTTTTGCAGGGACTTCTATCCAATGATGTAATCCAATGAAGTCGTGTTTAATATCGCCATAGTTTTTAGAAGGATATTCAAGCAATCAAAATTTTGTCTAAAACCGGCCAAATTCTCGACTGTTCAGTGACTAATCTACTTCATCTTGGAATGGCCGGATTTATGTATTTATGTATATTTAACTCGACACATCTCGGAACACTGATTCTCTACGTAAATGACAAGTACTGACGACATTTAGCAAAGGAAAAATATTGTCATTGTGGAAAAACATTTTATGTGTTCCCTTCCCAATTGAACATTGATCTTTTTAAAAAAAAAAAAAAATCCATTTATAATCATAAAACGTAGTGTGTTGAAAGTTGTATAATACACGCACCGCTTTCCCACTTTTCTGTGTGTATTCATAAAATTGAAAAGGTAAAGTGTATTTCATAATAATGAAATAAAGACCTGGGAAAGACAAACGTGTTAGAGCGTAAAAAGATTTCGAAATTTTTAAACCAACGTTTATTTTATCAACGACCAATTACCAACGAACTTATTAAACCAACGTACGGTTTTCTACATTTGTTATCTTCTCCAACTAAAAATTGTTAAATAAAAAACATTTTATAAAAAAATATTAAACCGACTTCGAAACCTAGGAACCAGTAAAAATAAATTCACTGAAAAGTATGAAATAATTACCTTCTGATTTTTATGAATACACAGCAAAATTGAAAATGGTATAAAAAGTGGAAAAGTGCAATAAGACGAATAATTTTATTTTGATTTGTACAAATACACACTAATTGTTAATAAAAATTATTAAATTTAAATATTAAATACTATGTTCAATACAACACAATCTTTTCGGAGGCGGCGCAAAATTTAAAATTTTTTACACTAGACATTATGAAAATCTTCTAAATGGATCTTCTCTTCCCAGCTATTGATTTCAATGCCTACTAATGGACATCAGTAACATGTTATTTCTATTTTGCGCCGCCTCCGAAAAGATTGTGTTGTATTGAACATAGTATTTAATATTTAAATTTAATAATTTTTATTAACAATTAGTGTGTATTTGTACAAATCAAAATAAAATTATTCGTCTTATTGCACTTTTCCACTTTTTATACCATTTTCAATTTTGCTGTGTATTCATAAAAATCAGAAGGTAATTATTTCATACTTTTCAGTGAATTTATTTTTACTGGTTCCTAGGTTTCGAAGTCGGTTTAATATTTTTTTATAAAATGTTTTTTTTGTTTTTCTTTTTAATCGGTATTAAATTTGTTAATTAAAATTCATTTCCCATTAAGATATTCAATAAGATTATCCTTACAAAGAATACTTTGACCGAACCATTTAATCCTGACCTCCATCAGAATAGGACATGTAGCTAAGAAATGATATAAGTCCTCATTTAGTCCAAGGTTACATAACGTGCATTTATAGCTTTCTTCCGAACGGTCAACAGAATTTAACATGTGAAACATGTTAATACTTAATTATTTATATAACTGGTGGAATTTGGATGTATGTGATGATCGACTCAAATCAGGTTAAAAATTATATTTTAATTCGTCTAAAATTATTGTTATGTGGTTCTTAATGGTCAAGTTGTTCAATACCACGTAAAGAGTTGATAATATTAGAGTGTTCTTTAATCAACATTTTTTTTTCAATATAAACAATAATAATAATAAATAATAAGAATGACTTAAGAAACTTATTATTTCTACATATTTTCTTATTAAAAGTATTTCTATTGTAAGACGTTAATAAAAGACAGATCGCCTTGTGGCATGAACAAGAGGACAATGGTGAATGTTTCAATATATATGGGTTATTAGGTTTTAAATGGTTGAAATTATGTTCGTTCCAAGAAATACTTTAACTGATAAAGTGGTAAGTGATTCATATTTATAACCATCAAAAACCATTTTATTATTTAGCAGGAGGGTCATTACGGATTATATTAAATTACCAAAACCACCCACGATCGAACTTCCATATCGCAATCGCAGTTTAGTCAACTGTGGTCAAACTTGTACCTCACCCTAGTAGCAGTACATCATGGGAACAAATTATACATAATTTTTTTAAAATAATTTAATCATAATGCGATCTTCGAAGTACCTGATTATTTTTTAAGAAAATGAACTTTTATCATTCTTCTAAACTTGAAGAATAGAGCTCATCCGGAACAATGAAACAACTAACCCGTAACTTTTAAAAAGATTGATTGCCTATCAATTATATATAATATTAATTTGCATAGAAAATAATATTATTAATGGTTTAATATGTTTAAAATATATTTGATCAAAAACAACCTTCATTCCAACAATAAAATAAAAAAATATCTTCAAAACATTTTAATATCCCACGATATCCTGCTATGAGAAGAATTTCATTATTAAATATTGCTCACGACCAATGATATATATATACTGAAAATTCCGCAAAAAATAGCGTCAATACATAATTTGTATATTATTTATTTTAATTTTCATATACATGTATGGATAATTAATTCAAATAACCGTCCCTCAAATTGTTATTTTAGTCCCACAATTAACTGAAATACCTGAAAGGTAGTTATACAAATTTAACATAAGGTGAAAATTACTGAGACTTTCCAGATAGAGTAAGGCACCCGGGGTTGCAGAACAAACTACTTAAATTCCTAGCTCCTAGAGATAGCTTCACGATATCCGCTCCTTCTCAGACAGATTAGTCATAATGAATCATAATAATTCATCCCTCTTTTCTCTTTCTGCTGGTATTCCTCTACATAGCATCCTCGATACAACCTTCTAAACAGTTTAAACAGCTGAAATCCCAACCCATTGTGATCGTCACCACAAAAGCCGATGCCACATGTGTGCTAGCATTTTACAACGACCCATCCATACTATCCGAAATTCTCCAAACACACATCATAAGCTTGAAACATGGTTAATATAACATAACATCACAAACTGGAAAATTTAAAATAATCCCAACAAAAAATAATGCTATTTAATTTGTCATGAATAAAATCATCCGCAAGACCTCAATGTTCCACATTTCTGATCTCCAAGTTTCAATTAACTATACCTGTAAAATGCTAAATTTTATTAAAAATAATAGTTACATTGATTTCTTTATTTAAAAGTATACTTTTATTATTTTACTAGCTGTATATCCCGGTTTCACCCGGGGAATTTCATTTTTCTGATAAACATGAACAATTCTATAAATAAAAAATACAACAAAAATAGGAAAAATATTTTATTATTCTAAAGCTTTAGGATATACTATATTTTTAGTTTTACCCCCTGGGGCATATATAATTAGGTCTTTAGATGAACCTACTCCAGAGCATGCAACGTAAAGCTGCCCATGAGAAAAACATGGAGATTCTAAATTGATACCAGCTACCCGCAGTGATTGCCCTTGAGCTTTATTTATAGTCATCGCAAATGCGACCCGGACTGGGAATTGTACTCTTTTGAAATCAAAGGGCATATCACTGGGGACAATGGGGATTCGAGGTATATAAACATTCTCTCCCTTAGCGAAGCCAGTTATTATAGTTGCCTTGATTACATTAGGCAACAGACATTTCACACTTAGCCTGGTCCCATTACATAGTTTCGGAGGGTCAATATTTCGAAGGAGGATAATAGGTGTACCAATCTTCAGTTCTAACTGATGAAGAGGCAATCCTGGTGGCTCTAAAGAGTTCAGAAATTCAGTAGGGTAATATACCGCTTTCTCTGTATCCATAACAGTATCAACGGACTTATACGTTGTAGTTTCACCTGGAAGCCTGTCCTGAATTTCTGTATTTAAGCGATTTACGCAGTCATTCTTTGGAGCAAGAATAGCCCGCTCACAAAGCCAATCATGGTTCACAAAGTTTCTAGAAATATCAGGATATACTTTGTCAACGATTTCTTGAATAGAGGTAGCCATTACACAAAAATCTTCTGGGAAAGATATAAGGCCTGAAGAGTCAAGGGGAACTTTTCCATCGCCAAGTTGTAGTAGTTGGCTAGCGAACCTCTGAGCATTTATGTCATGAAGTAAATGGACCCGCATATTGGTAGACAAAGGTCTTATTTGAACTTGCCTCCAAAGATAGGATGCCTTAAGGCAAGCGTGAAGTTCGTCAGCTGGAGTTGACCGTTGAATGACAGGCAAGGTTTGACGAAAATCCCCAGCCAAAAGTACAACTGCTCCGCCCATAACAGTATCTTTACTTCCTCTTAGGTCTCTTAAGGTCCTGTCTAACGCTTCGAGACCTTTCTTATGAGCCATAGTGCATTCATCCCAGATAATAATTTTGCACTTTTCCAACAATTTTGCCTTTCCTGTTCTCTTAGTAATATTACAGACGGGGGATTCCGAAAGAGCTAAATTGAGAGGCAGTTTCAACATTGAGTGTGAAGTCCGTCCTCCGTCTAATAGCGTAGCTGCTATGCCAGATGAAGCAATGGCAACGGCTATCTCATTTTGAGACCTAATCTCTGCCAATAATAGGTTTATCAAAAACGTTTTTCCTGTGCCACCTGGGGCATCGAGGAAGTAAATACCCCCATTTCCATTGTTAACCAATTCAAGGATTTCATTATAGGCTAAGCATTGGTCTTGAACTAAAAGAGGCCTTTATAACTCAACGAACCTTTTTAATTTTTGTATGTCATAACATCTCTCCTGTAAAAAGTCCCTATCGTTATTGGCATTGCACATTTTTATAGGAGCTGGTAAACCTAATTGAACTAAAGTTTTCCCATTAATGGATAACGTCTTATCTTCCAGGAGTAGAAGTCCTTCATTGAAAATGTCTGGGCTGAAATTTAAATCTTCCATACAACTGTTCCGCCGATGGATTCTTAAAATATCTTCACTTAGATTTTCTTTGTACTTCTCCCAAAGAAGGCCTGGATTCGACGGATTGCAGGTTGTTATTATAACGGAAAATAATGAACGAAGTTGAAATGGGAAACTTGTGAGGGAAGCTTCTGACAATGTTTGATCCCAGTTCTCATCGTCTTCTAAGAGTCCATGCATTCGACATGCTTCGCGAAACGTCTGGCACAAAACGCCGTCCACAATTTTCAAATCACGAAAAGATTCCGGTCCTCGTACAGAGTGTAGAAGTAACCTCAGGTAATAACATTCAGAGTTGCTTGGATGTACAGTATACACTCTGCCTAAGGCATCACTCGCACGACCATCAAATCCTGATACTAAGGAACCTTGTTTTCTCTTGCAGAATAGTTTATTGTTTTTATCCCATGTGTAGTACTTAGGAACTTCTGAATATAATAATGTTTTTGCAAACGGATCTTCTTGGCACAATTTAAAGAAGCCAGTCAGTGTGGTGTCTGGTGGTCGGGCGGCTACTTCTTGGGCGTTATCGGCTCTGAAATAAACTCGCTGCCCATTTTCCAACTGAGTTGGACGACGGGAGGGTATCTCTCGTGAATTGGAAATTTCAGTATTCGCCAAAGAGCCTCATTACTGCTTACGTATCTAACCATTTGGTATTGGAAAATTTCATCCGAACTTCTATTATTTTCTAGTTGGATAACGGCCATATCACTTCCCTTGTTAACATACTTACATATGTATTTGATAGATTTCACAGAGTTGCAGTACTCTACGTTAATATGTGCCTGGAACATTTTAGAAAGGAGAGGAGAATATGGCACTACCCAACTATTATCCACGTCTATTTGTCTGGACTGGTTATTGCTCTTCAGCTGTATTGCTGCTGTATAACCCCCTTGGCCCGGATTTCGTCTTCTATAAAGAGGATAGCCATCATTGCCCGTTTGGGTTTCTGGTATCAATTTTCTCGGATACTTTTTTGTACAGATCTTTTCTTTCATACATGGTGATTTAGGATTTAATAAGCCGCAGGGACCATGAATCATATTTTTTTTTACTATTTCAAATAGAATTGGATCACTCTCAGGATTGGGTATTTCTGCTGAAATAACGTCATCAATTTGAGAGGGATGCAATTTATTTTTTAGCCAAATCAAAATATGAGCATGTGGTAAACCTCTCTTTTGCCATTCAATTGAGTACATCCAGCATCGAGTTTCTCCATAAATGTGACACTTCGTCAAAACATTAATTAATTTTTTCAGCTTTTGTTTGAATACTCGAGCCGTGAGGTCATGGCGGTCAGTCGGATCTTGGCCCTCCATTAGTTCTTCCTATATTTCTATCCAAGTTGGATTGCATGTGAATGTGATAAAAAAGTCCGGCCTACCGTAGGCCCTGACATAAGACATGGCGTCCTGAGCATATTCGTGCATGTGCCTGGGGCTTCCTGTAAATGTAGCAGGTAATATTAACATCTGCCCTATGTCGGAGACGTTGCCGTCTGAGGCCAGCGCGTCACGTAAATGGATGTATTCGTCAGCCCGAAGCTTCTTTTGGTTTAAACGAATGTAAAGGAGTCGTTCACTTTCTATTTTAGCGTACATATCCACAATGAACTGATGAAACAGCCGTCGGCATTGCAGTATGTGGTTCTTATCTGATCTCACCATGATCCGATAGGCATAGAAGTCGTTAGCTGATATTGTTTTTTGGCCTGAGTTAGTTTGCCTCAAGTTAAAATGGTATCCATCCTCTCCCTCCCAAAAAATGACAGGATATTGTAGAGCATCATAAGAGCGATGAGTTTCTGCAATTCGCTGTAGAGGTTTTCCCCGTCGGTGGATTACGATATCCCTCTTATCACAATCCTCACCCACAATGACGATTGCCACATCATTAATAGATGGAGCTTTCGTGTTCGCCTGCGGGAGTCTTATCAGCACGAATTACAATCTTATAATCATCAGATGGCATTCTGTCTAAGGCAGTTTTGAATAACTTTACCAAATGGTTGTGCTGGTGAAATAACTTTTGTAAATCCAAAATAATATTATTTCTAGTCTCTGGATTGAGAGTTGAACGTTGATTTGATTGAACTTCTTCATCTCCTACAAAATAAATTTGTAAAAATTTAGGCTCTTCATTGGGCGAAGGAAGAATAGACCCGATTCTGTGGTAAATCTGCCCTTGAATTTTGAAAGTCGGCATAAAACCTATTGATTCAAGAGATGAAGACGTCCCAAATGATGTCATCTGAAAACACGAATTATATTTCCTTATGTTTTGAAGGAAATGTTTGGAATCAGAAGTGGTACCTGACATATAAGACAAAAGCGGCTCTGGTGGATTACTTAATGGTGGGAGGGTGACTTTTCCATTAGAACAACACATCCCCGGAGGCTCGCCTCTGAACTTTTTAGCCTGACAATATTGACAAACTAAATTCATTTTCCCAATAGAAACTTTAGAATGAAAATTATAAACCGTTCTTGGATTATACCTTTAGGCTTTCAGGTGAAGGTCAAGATGGTTGCGGGTTTCGTTTGCTCGACTTTTGCTTGAGCGGCCACATTGGAGTCTGAGAGCTCGCTCCTCAGTGGATTCAGAACCCCGAGATTCGGCCTGCCTAAGCCTCTGTTGCGCAAGACGTGCCTCGTATTCTTGGCAAGACTCAGTTTCCCGAGATTCGGCCTGCCTAAGCCTCTGTTGTTCTATTCTATTTTGATGTTCGCCAAAAGTTTCAGCTGCTCGTATATTACGTTGTTTTTTAGCTTTTGAGCTCACTACTCCTATTGACGCTCGCTTCTTAGGAGGCATTTTTAAAAAATAAATTCACCATACATGTAAATAAACGTATTGTATTGTTAAAAAAAAAAAAACATATGGTTTAAAAATTCCAAAACGCCTTAAGGAATATACCCAGAGTTTGGCTGAAGTTATGCAATTTTAATGTGGATAGGTGTTCGCACCTGGTATCAAAGAACCACTGAGCGAAATTTGGAGAATTTAGGACAAACGGTATGGATTTCAAAAAGAACAAACAAACAGAATTTCAACTTTATTTATATAGAAGATATTATATAAAATAATATATATCATTACATACTCATTGTTGAATAAATATTAGTTTATTTAGGCTTATTTTAATTTTATTTTTAAATAAT
Organism: Aelia acuminata; assembly: GCA_911387785.2. Taxonomy (NCBI): domain Eukaryota; kingdom Metazoa; phylum Arthropoda; class Insecta; order Hemiptera; family Pentatomidae; genus Aelia; species Aelia acuminata. The sequence continues at coordinate 48,934,033 of OU426978.1, read as the reverse complement.
AAAAAAACAATTACTTTTAAGCGATTTAAAACAAAATCTCTTTGACCGAGAGGAAAACAATTTAATTTAATGATCAAAAGCACTGGTTGAACAAATAAATTGTCAACGACAATAATTATAAAACTCTGTCACTAAGATCTATTTTCTCAGATAGTACTTATTTGATTTCGTTTGAAATCAAATCATTGTAATGGGTCTGCTATTTCGATACTATTTAAATATATTACTCCTCACCATTTAATAAAATAGCTAAAGTATTATTCAGTAAATAAAATATAAATTTCTAGTAATGCATTTATACATGTATGTTACACAAACCTTGATAATTGATATGTTTATGTGATTATTCGAAAATCAGAAATTAATCTGTTTTCCCGAACAAGTTACTATTTTTATGTCGATGACGACTCACTCATTTTTTTTTTTTCCGCTCAAATATTTGTAAAGAACAGTAGTGAAATCCTGCATGTTTTTAAATCATGCTTCCTTTCGTATAAATAATTGCGAAAGCAAAAATACAAGTGAAGAAATAAATACAATATTAAATCTATTATATTCTCCAACAAAGCTATGTAGTAATTTCAATAAAACAAAAGAATATGGGATACCAGCTCTTCACTAGTTCCCAAACCATCAACTAACTATACGTCACGATTCAACAAGAGGGAAGGAAGAGGCGTTTCGTGGGAAAATATTTGTCTCTCATCGTTAATACCCCTGTATTATCTGCAGTCTTTAGTGTATTAAGTGAGATCATATTTGTGAGAAATTGTCCCGTGTATCATTCCATAAAATTCTCACTCTCATTTAAATTTGGGTACCATGTAAACCCGTGGATATCTATTAAGAAATCAGTGATCGGAAAAAGGAAGTTAGATATTTGAACGTAATTAAAAATATTAAAAAAAAATGTTATTTAAATCAATGTGATTAATTTACTGTACAAATACTTTCAAAACATTATAGTTTTGCCTAATTAATTATAGGATTACTGAAAATTAATAACAAACTACTATAATACAATCAGTTTGGGTTCAGTGAACGGGGGGGGAGGGGATTTTTGTTTGAAAGATTCAATGTTTTTTTTTTTCAAGATTAAAGTTATAAATTATTAATGTTCATATAATATATTTATATTTATATATTTGAATCATTTATAAAGTCATAGAACTTAAAATGGAGTGGCCACAGTTTAATGATAAGGCAGTGGACTGCAATGCCTAAGGTACCAGAATATATCGAACTTGAGCTCAAGACCAGTCTTGGGAATGATAGACCCTCTTGAAGCAAACAAAGCCTCTATCAAGTGGCTGCCCTCTATTGAAATTAAGAGAGAAAATCTGGCGGTTGAGTGGCGGTGTAAATTACCACCATGCAAACCTATTGAACAAATAATGCGGTACTTCCTTACCCAGTACTGAACAAAGACTTTCCACAAATTGTAATAAGAGGAAAACGTATTGAAAGTGTGTGTGTGTCTATATAAATGGGTGTGTATATGATATATATATATATATATATATATATATATATATATATATATATATATATATATATATATATGTATGAAATGCGCGAAAGTAGTTCATTAAAATGTCACAATTGCTCGATATTATTTTTTTATTTCATTGCGTAAAACTATTTTCAGGAGAAACAACTCCATCTCAAAAATATGATCCGAACCTAAAGACCTTGAACATGCTATCGCTACTAAATTACCTGTTATTTATTTGAGGATTAAATTTTTCTTTTTTTTTTCTTTTTGTTATTCGTCATTTCAAATATCTTCCTTCGATATCAAGGTTTGTCTTTCTTTTAGTTTTAACAAAGATCTTGTTTTTTATAGCTAAAGCTCGGAATTCCGTGCCTTAAAAATTTGAAAACGTGCAATAAAAACTTCAAAACGTGCAAAAACATGCAATAAAAATGTATTGCTTGAAAATCAGGCATTAAATTATTTTTGTGAACAAAAAATAGCTACTTTGGAAAAAAATAAGTAGCGGAGAGTAAATTGATATAGAAACTCTTTTATTTTTACAGATTATTTTTATAATATTGGTTTTGGTAAAATCACTGAATTTTGGATCTTTTGTATATAATACTATTGATATATTTTTGAAAAACATTCCGGTAAAAAAATCGGAACATAAAATATTTACTGAAAATAGTAACAGCAAAATGTGGATTACAGAGTAAAATACTTGCATGTGAGTAAAATATGTGCATGTGTAATTACATATATTGGTAATAGAAAGATCTTAAAAAAGGAAAGATACTACTCAAATTATGGAATCACTCGATGAAATATCCGGTGCGTAGCCTTATTTCTAAATCACTCTGATGACACACACTACCCCTGTTACCGTTCTAGGGTTAAAAAAAATTAGGCACTTACTTGTGCTAAAGCGGGTATCAATTTGTGATTTTCTCTCATATCAAATTTTTTATCACAAGATTTACAGAACACTACACCACCATCCCTATTGAGTTCAGGATATTTTTCAATCCATCCTGCAGTTTTCGAAGACACACTTGCTCCCATTTTAGGCATTTTTAGTAACAATACGAGTATACTCGACAGAAGCTAGTTTGATACTGACAAAAGGATGGGAATTGAGAAACAAAATGTAAACATCCAGGAACCACTGAACCCTCATTTCTGGGAAATTGGAGGTTTGTGTTGGTTTAAATCTCCCAAGTTCCCTTTATTTTTTTTTCTATGATATTCACATTTATTTTTCCACTATTGTCTGATGTGTATTAAAGAAAATTATAATTTTTAATATATTTTTTCTTCAAAACATCAAATGATGCAATTTCGTGCAATAAAAATTCAAAATGTGCAATTTCGTGCAGTAAACCCCAAAACGTGCAATTTCGTGCAATATAAAACTTCATTAAAACATCCCATTAGGCTTGATACGGATAAGTAACTTGCGTTCGCTCTATTCTGACCTTCCAAAAAAAAGATGCAATTGCACGGGAATCCGAGCTCTAATTATAAACAAGCCCAGGTTCAATTCGCTTTCCATATCAACGCGCAAAAGATTTGTTATTCCGGTTGTACATCTACCGACAGATTCTCGGTTTTATTCATTTTTTATTAACTATTATTTATCACTTTTAAGAAGGCATTTTCGCCTGTTTGTCCGCATGCAGTTTGTGGTAGTTACCCTCTATCCTATTGACCTTATAGTTGGAAGATTTTTTGTTGACGATCGAAATGCGTATTTAGGTTTCTCTTATGCACATTCTACCCCTTATTAAAATTTTACACATAAGTAACTCTGCACACTAGGGCGATTGTGATATGATCAGACACAGTCAGATAATATCAGCCAGGGGACAATTGTATAGGACACACGATCCCTGCTTCTGATCCCCTACACGATACACACCCTTAGTAATGTGAGAGAGACAAGGGACCCTGCCCGAGTTACCGCAGTTGTTGGATATTGACGGCGATGACAATGGATTAACTTCGATAGGACTCGTGTGAATATCTTAAAGCTCTATAATAGGAAGGGGATGAACAATGCATTGTATCAATTTCATCCTCACTGCACTAAGCCAGGGGAGAGATCTCCCTTATTAATATTTAAGCGGTATTCATCATATCATTATTCATTAGTATTTTATTGGTCTGATAAAGTTTTACTCTTATTTTTTTATGTATTATTAGACCAGCACTACTCTATGGTAAACCCCTATTTAAAATTCCGACTTATAAAACCAATTAAACTCAACCTATAAAAGACTGGAATCCTTCCAAAATGGCAGATTTAAAATTATTGTAAAAGGTACATCACTCGGTAAAAAGAAAAAAACATATGAAATCAATTTATGTAGTATGTTCAGCAATTGAAAAATAAACATTTCATCACCTCAGGGCATGCGAAAATCTTCGACTTCTTGCATTTTTAACAAAAAATCGAAGCCACATTGACATGCCAGAATAATTTATTTAGTTAGGTAAATTTATAGTTAGCTCGTAAGCTATAGACAAACCTTATCACCTAAAAGCAGTTGCCCCATGATACATGATGTATCATGTATCATATGGCTACTGCTTTTATACTGTAGTATGAACGACATTGATGCAAATATACAAGACGTTCTTACAATGAAACACTCGTACAGAAAGAAAAAAAATAAAATAAAATAATGAGCTCTCTATGAAAGCAGAGCAAACTAGGAAAATTGGCAACTTAAAAATCCTTGATCGTGTGAAAAAATAAGTTTGAGATGATCTGCCATTCAATCACTATAGCCTTTGTACATAAACTCAAAAAGTTTATTGGTGTTAATGACTTATGAGATTCTACTAACAGTTAAGTTCCCACACTAATAAGGTCCGCTGGGCTCCAGAGGAAGTAGCAGGTATGGACGTCATCTGTGAACATTCCCACGGGCAGTATTTTTTTTATTTTTCAATTTTACATCATGTTAGACAACACCACTGCATCCTGTACTGCTAAAGTAAAAAAAAAAAAAAGGAAAATATCCTGTAAGAACACAATAATTAGGTGTTGGTTTTTCTTTTTTTTTTCTCTTGGAACCTTGCATCCGGTAAAAATTCGTTATTCACATCAGAACAAAAACATTAGATGGAATACAATGTAAAAAAATAACCCAAACAGACAATGAAATATGGGAAAAGAAGTGTGTTGAAGTCACCCAGTGACACACAAGCGTTCAGCCCCGACAGGCGAAAAATCCGGATGAAATATGATAGAAATAGGACAAAGCCGCATGGACTATATTTCATCGAAGAGGCAAGGGTGGATTTCGGGTGACTGAACCTCCGGAAATTTAGGTCCCGGAGAAAATATTTTACTAATATCTTTTATGAGAGAAAAACTTCTTGGTCCTGAGGTATAGCACTCAAAAATGTCATCTTTACCTTTCGAATTAAATATTGATCGGGCTTTGACGAAAATTGAGAAAACAGATTATTTAAAAAGTGATTTATTTCAGCTGCTTATTATCTTTGACACAATTTGTTTTTTCCTTTATATTTATAATTTCAAAATAGTATAAAATAAGTAATAATCCTTTTTCCATCCATATCCGTCTGTAAAACTATTATTTACAAGCTAATAGGAATGAAATTAAGCACGGTTATTTTGTTCTGAGTTTTCCAAAATATTATGCACTATGATTTGACTTCCTGATGAAGTTATGAAAATAAATAAAAATAATGTTTTAAAAATTACGGATTTCTTCGGGAATTAGAATTAATGCAATACACCATACATATGTAAATGATTTTGAAAATAGTGTCAGGAAAAAAGGTATTTCTTATTTTATAAGTGAAAATATTTGAAAACACCGCTTATTTATTCTAAAGCGCTAATAATGTTAAAAATAAGGTTACTAGCAGTAACAATTATTAGTTCAGAATGGAATGAACTTCTTATTATTCAAAGGATGACTTATAAGTAATATTTAAACTCTGCATAAACATTCATGCAATGGGAACGAAATAACCTTCAACACCAACCCGCTGTCGAGTGAACAGGTGGTAATCAGGCGAGAGACACGCGCCAAATCCCCTGCTAGGATTCGAAGTGTATCCTGATTTTATATTGTAGCTTTATAATGTAAGGGTTCCTTACCAAGGGGTTGACGTTCGTGGAAGGCGGGGTTGGATCTATACCGAAGCAAGCATGAGTAAACATAATGTATTCTGTGAATTCGGAGATAACATTTAACAGATCAAATTTACAATATTAAGTACCGTAATAATATAATGTAACTATGTAGCTGGATCATTCACTTGTTCATTTTATCTGGGATTTTAAAAATCCTTCGATTACAAAGGTCAGCGATGAAAAAATTGTCTAAAAAAAGTTTAGTAATTTTAATGGTATTTTTTGCGCTGATTACAGATAAAATTCCGTCACCCTCTGTTTATCCACAAATCACACATTAAATTGTTACTTTTCAGGTTTCTCTCTGATCTTTGTGAAATAAATTTCCAATTATAATATTTTTTAGCTACACAGGTCATTTTACTAATGTAATAAAACTAAATTAAGGTTGGAAGTACTCCAATCATGAATGGATTGTTTGTGGAGATTTAATAGTGATCTCTATGTTAATAGGCCAACATTTGACAAAGTTTTTCTGCTTCCTCAGTGAAAGGGATAGTCGTGACCGAAAACAACACTACGTAAAAAAGAATGGCCAGTAAGACGCACTTTGGTTCCTGGATTTAAAAATGTTGAGAAAAAGAGTTTAGTGGATCCTAAAAAGATTCTACTTCCGCCACTTCACTACAAATTGGGACTGATGAAGCAATACGTCAAAGCATTGTCTAAAGAAAGAGAGTGTTTCAGATGTCTCTGAAAGAACCCAAACTACAACAGCATTGTTGTCAATCTGCTAAATAACTACAAACTTTTGGGCTGTAACACGAGAGTTAAAGTTCATTTCCTACGTTCTCATCTAAACCTTTTTCCGGAAAATCTTGGAGCAGTGAGTGATGAACAAGACGAACGATTACACCAGGATATAAAAGAAATGGAACGCAGATATCAAGGACGCTGGATCGTTAACATGATGGCTGGCTACTGCTGGATGTTAAAGAGGGAAAATCTTCAATCCCACAGCAGGAAAAGTACTAAACTATGTTTTGAAGGAAAAAGGAAACGCTAATATAAAGACTTATAAATGTATTTTAGTAAATCCTTATTAACTTTTATTACTGTATTATTAAGATTTAGTTATGTTTAAAGCAATTTGGGATGGTTGGCAACATTGTACATAAATAATACCGATATGAAATATGTCAATTTTATGATTTTCGCTAAATGTTTCACCTCATTTTGTAGACAAACCTTACCTGATATAAAAAAAAAAAAATAGTATTTCTGAAATCAGCACTAAAAACTAAACAACAGTCAGTCATCAAAACTAACAACCAATCACAAAAAAAAGTTTTAATAACTTTTTTTTTTTTGCAGGCCTATGTTATTATCAAGAGTGATTTTTATTTTTGATCATATTATAAAAAATAAAAAATGTATCCTAATCACTATTACTAAATAAAAATTTTACTATTAAAAATTATAATTTTCGGATAGTGCTTTTTAAAATCAGAAATATATATTTTTTTAATCTTCTTGATATAGTCGGTAGCTGTAGGTAGGGAATATTTTTATCAACTTTTAGCAACAGAACATCGTTATTTCCAAAATGTATAGGAAATTTTGGCTTACAAAAAATATATAAAAATAAAAACAGCCCTGGGATAGCTGGAAGAGTTTAACTTTAAAATCAACACCCGGCCCAAAAATATTAAACAACGTAACTAGTATGGAATAAAAAAAATAATAATAATAATAATGAATTTCAATAAAATGTTAAAATCATTAAAAGATTATTTTAAATTTTTGATCATTTTTTTTTTTTTTTTGTTCAGTTTGATGTTTATTAGTGATTTAATGCCGTCTGACTCAATTAGTGATTATTATTTTTTAATAAACCTAAAAGATCTATTTAATTTTTTATTTATAAATCATGCATGTTTTTTTAAATTAAAAATAAAATATAATAATTATTATATTATATTTTGGAAAAAATAATTATGGATTTAAGACCCTGTTTGTTAGTAAGAACTCGATAGAGCATGTGCTTACGTACATTGTAATGTATATACGGGATTTATTAAGGGATTTTATTACAGAGTTTATTAAGGGATGCAGTCCCAAGATAAAATGTATATGCAACCCCCAAGCCCTTCTCCTTGATCTGCCTATCAGGACATTTACTTTTATTTTCCTTTCCCACAACTGACATGTTACTTTTTCTTAATATCATTCACCTTATACGTTACCTCCTTACTATAAGTGAAGTTAAATTCTATCTTTAAATAATAAAAAAATGCCCAAAGACAAGGGGCTGTACCCCAGAAGCCCAACCCTCGGACTCGCTTATAGATGTTATGCATTATTTATTTAGACAATACTCGGAGAGGTACGGAATTAAAAAAAAAAGGAGAAAAAACAAAATAAAGTATTTGGTCGGAAGAAGTGATGTTCAAATGTGAATTAATACTTGAGTAAGAACAATAAAAAATAATTAATTGTAACACCAATTTAAAATTATGTTATATGTCTGTCAGAAAAAAAAACTGTAGGTTTTTCTATTTTAGCCTAAATGTGATAAAAATTTGAAACACTAAAATTTAAAATATTATTTTTATATGATCAACATTCTTTTGCATTATTTCTTCATTTAATGATTTATATTGTCTTATCAACTTTAAACGTTAAAATAAAGGATGGATAACAGCAACTCCGTCCTTTTTTACTCCGTCCAGTATATATTCAAGTTTTTTTCAGACTTGTTATATATATGATCTGTTCTTTAAATCCATCTCTAACCATAACGATAAACGTCCGAACTGGCGAAAAATTGACGGCTTCTTTAAACATAGATAATTGTGAGAGCCTTGGTATAGATACCTTTCCTAATATCTTAATAATTTATGAATATAAAATTAATAAAAAATTTGATGCATTAAATTAATCCAACATATTACATATGTATATTTCTTCTAGCTTTTAAGAGAGGCTCCGAACTTCGTTGAGGAAAAAGATGGCGGGTTCATCAAGGCTGGAGCTGCAGAACTTTTTTTGTTGAAGTTAATCAGTTTTCTCCACAAGATTGCCCCGCTCTTGATCGTTTGATATCAACCAAAATATACTAGTACAAAATGAATGAATCTAATCGAGTACTCTACCAGATAGTTAACAGAAGTCTTTATCTATTTATCTATTTTATTTATCTTTTTTAACTTTATCTATTTGAAATGACAGGCGATTTTTTTTTAATTGTAATTAAATTAATATATGGGTCATTCTCACGTAAGAGGGCACTTTTGTGTCCCAGGCCGTTTATAGCGATTTAGAAAAACTTAGGACTCTAAGACATCAATTTTGTAAATCCAGGCGAGTTGTAAAGGTAGACCCCATACGACTTTATTTTAATTATATAACACACGCACCTTAAAAACACCAGAAAAATGTCGAAATTCATTCCCCTGTCATGTCCCGAGGTCTGATTCTGCTCAAAGTAAGAGTTCTGTGTCCGTATACTAGGTCAATGTTTACGTTTTTTCTGTTCAATTTGTTCAAAATACTGTAAAATTTCATAAAAGCAGTCGAATCCTTGATGATAAAGGATTAGAATTGTAAAAAAACTAATTTTTATGATGTCCCACAGGTTTTCTTTCATTCCCCTGTCAATTTTTAAAATTAAATTGTCACCACACTATTCAGGCGGGAAATTAGTAAAAAATATTTTGTCAGCAGGAAGGGGTCTTTCCCTAAGTAACCCCAACTGTTAACTTAACCTCAGTGCAATAGTATTAAACTACTCAATTGTAGCCAACGTTTCGACCCACCAATGCAGGTCTTCGTCAGGGCTAAATGAACAAGACACAGCCACAAAAAATTATGAATACATAGGACAAAGTATTGTACAACCATCATTTATCCAACAAAAATATCTTCCTTTTAATTTTTCTCTATTTTTTTTCTCTATTTTCTAACATCTTTATTTCTTTGACGTTTAGGGGTTGTCTCCCAATTCTCAAAACATATATTTCTCAATTATGTGATTGAATGTCATGTTATTCTTGTCATGTTTTTAAACAACATAACAAAATTACAACCATATCACATTTCCAAATTATACTACTATTCATTAATATATACATATTAGCTCATACTTGTCTTTTATATAATTCGAAAATGTAGATAGAATAAATACCTTGATATTGAATATTTTTCCACTATCTGAGGTTTGCAGGTAGGACATATGTAAATCACCCCGGCTCTTAAACTTTTTACCGTATAATATTTAACGAACTATTTCCGAAATCATTAAACAAAATGAAATCAATAACATTATAAGTGACTTGGGAACATTTTCACAGAATGGTCTGATTCATTTTCACGAGGCATCTGGTTCGGAAGGCATACAGCGCTTTTCATATCTTACTATTGTTTCAATACAATACGTTGGGGTAGGAATTTACTTTCTTTCACTATTACTTTTCTTTCTTTCTTATTTAGATTTTTGGCACATTCAACCTTTACCATTTAAATACCTCAAATATGAACAAATGGTACGAATATTTCATTTCACTTATCACCGATGGTCCCTCCATCCATAGATACATAGTTTTGGAAAAATTAATTGTGACTAATGAATATTGATAGTATTGAAACGTTAAATCGTTAAATAAGAAAAATAGACAATGTTTTTTTTTTATTTTTTTTTTTTGGAACAAAATAAGTGGTTGAAACGAACTGTTTGGGTCTAGATCTTTCGTGCCTGGTCCACGCTGGCATAGAACTGTCCACTTTGTTCTGGAACATTCCATTTACGATTATATATAAGGAGCGAGTGACTGAACGAGTCTTGGTATAAGTCTGTCTTGACTGTGAAGCTCAAATCATATGATTGTGTTATAAAGTTATCATTTTTGTAACCTGCTCAAGTATTTTAGTTTTATTTAGGGTCTGGCCACACATGTCCGCACCGCAGCACTAATATAGGTTATGTTCAGAATATTTTTAATTTAACTTACATATTACCTTTAGTTATGCCTAAAGTGGCCTGTGTCTGACATGTGTGGCCTGACCTTTAGGCATTACTAAAGGTAATATGTAAGTTAAATTAAAAATATTCTGAACATAACTTATACTAGTGCTGCGGTGCGGACATGTGTGGCCAGACCCTAATTCGTTGGCATTGATAACTGTATATTTTTGTTTAATAAATATTTCTTAACCCACATAAATGTTACAGTATAACAGAATAAATGCTATTAAAATTTATTTATTAAACACATTTTAGTGGCATTTATTATATAAAACTAATTATATTAGTAATAATGTTGTAATTCTATTAAAATCATATCGGTTGAGGAAATATATCAGACAATTTATAAATACCTCGACATAACCCCGGGACGTGGGAACATTAACAGACTATATAAACCCAGAACCTACAACGGATAACCACAGCTATCTTAATCATCAATTAGGGAAGGCGTTGTAGCACGTGCCAGCTGCTCTTTCCCATAGCACCATTTAGATGGCTGTGGGAACTCACGCCCATATTATATCTCACTGGGTTTTCCATACTTTATCAATCTAATAAAAAAATATATGTATATTTTCAATTACATAAAGATCGGTTATTATTATCATTATATCATCAAAAAAATGACAGAATTTATATCTTCAACAGTTTATCCCCCCAACACTTGGAACGCTCACTCCGTTTGGCGATTTTAATTTAATTACTCTGAAAAATTAAAAAAAAGAATCAAAGGAATTTGAATTGATTTTATATTGTTCTGAAAACTATGATTGATGGGATATTTGGATTTCCTAATGAGGTATAATTACTAAAAGTAAAATTCGTCAGTGAATGTGAAGGTGGTGGTTCAAGGTGTATTGGTGACATCAAAATCTTTAAATATAAGGTAAGGTGTCAATTGCAGGTACCATAAACCTGAATCCATATCATTAACAGATAACAGAATAAATATTATATAGCGAGCTTATTTTACTATACCACTCTCGCAGAAAAAATTCAACGACAAAAAAATAAAAAATAAAAAAAAACTGATAAGGAATAATGAACAACAGAGGCAAAAAATTTACTCAACTTCTGTACAGATTTCCTTATGTTACTTCTGGGCGTAGTCTATTTCGGAAGAGTATGTTACCGTATGTAAGATGACTCTCATTTCTTTGAGTTAAAAAAGGCCTTGATCAACTTTATTAGATCCCAGGTCATGCTAAGGTAAATCATGATATACGGACTTATCTTTTTCTGTCGGCACTTCTCCATTTCTTCTTATTCTAAATACCGATTCCAGATCTCTTCATAGAACATTTCTCTCTAATCCTTCAATATTCAATAGTCAAATTATGTAAAATGTAAATCAGAACTGGTTTTATCATTGAATCGTACATCCATTAATTATTTAAATTTACCATTTAGAGGGAATAAAGGCTCAATTAGCGCTCGTGACACCTTGTTCCATTTCCGTCCCTTGGTAATTAACTGAGGTTAGTCTGGAGTCCAGGTAAAGTGGCCTGTGATAATGATGATATATAACAGGGTTCTTTCTGCCCTTATCAAATATTTAAATTCTTTTGGAATTTGAATTTTTCTAATAAAGAAAAGAAATAAAGGTAAAGTACTCTAAGTTAGAAAGAAAAGTTTTTAAAAAATACTATTTTACTATACTAAATATACTTAGAAGATAAACAAAAATATGAGCCAGTAATACAAATATTTTATTTCTCACCGGTTGCCCTTCCAATGAACCCTATTACAAATAACATTCGTTGTATATCGAACAGGTGATGGACAAATATTGTGAGTTCTCTTGATTAAACAGGCTGTATTTATATTATACACAGGGTTCCATACTCGTTCCAGCGCAAATTTATTATTTCTTATAATTTTTTTCTTCTATAGTTAGCTTCGTAAAGATCATACAAACGATGAATATTACGTATTTCTTAAAATAATTACTGTGTTATATAAAGAAATGTATAAAAATAATTTTCAAGTGGTAAAAAAAAAAAAAAAAATTATATATATACACCGATTTTAGCAATATGTCAAGCATTATACATAATAAATGATGCAATCCTTAAGAGAACGATGGCCAACAAACCATCATTTATATCGCCCAACGAAATTTGCGACAGCGAACAACAGATAATAAAAACATTAAAGCTCGTATCTCCGCTCACTTTGGACATATCTCATTCTTATAAAGAAATTTTCGAACTAGGTGGAGATGAAAAATCACTCTGAAAAGAGCGTAACTTATAAAGGAAAAAGTTGAAACAAAACAAAATTAAGAACTTGAACAAAGGAATTTATATCTGTAACTAAATCTTAAATCTGAAAATTGTAATAAATAAAGAAATTCACTGATATTATAAGATGATCCTAATAGTAAAGAAAATTTTAACGTAACTTACACCCATCAATAGCGACAAACTGGTACCCTTGAAATGAGCGTATCTGTTGGTAAAATTATGCCTCAAAAATATTATGAAATATCTAATCAATATATTCTTCTGAGATCAACGCCATCTACGTGTTGCAATCATTGCACTTAAAAAATGCTCGATTGATATTCGAATCTGATAAGATTGATAATTTTTATTATCAACATTTCATTTCCTTCTATGACTACAAATTATTGAACATAATACCAAATTACTTTTATATAATAAAAATCTGGTGCGTGCGCGCAACACACAACTTTCACTTACCAACTTACTTAGATAAGAAATTAATGCGTTTTGTTAATGCCACTTCTCAAAGTTACACATTTTCCACATTCATTTCTTATTTTTGTTTTCATTTGCTCTATAAACCCCTCAGAACATTTTAATAAACGCTTACCTGATATTAAATAACACTCAATTTTCATTAAACATGACGAATATGAAGAAAATCGTTAACATATTTCATAACATAGTTTTTGAGATAATATAAAAATTAGAAAAAAAGTTATGAAATAAAGTGCCCCCTCCGTTTGACCAATTTTGATGAAATGTTGGCTATCACATCTTTGGCATATACATACATAAATACCCAGTTTGATCAAATTCGTGAAAGCCGTTTTGAGTAAATAAAAAAAAACACGTGAAATTGATACAAAATTTATTAAGTAAAGTCCCCCCTCCGGTTGATCAATTTTGATGAAATGTTGGCTATCACATCTTTGGCATATACATACATCAAATACCCAGTTTGATCAAAATCGTGAAAACTGTTTTTGAGTAAATAAAAAAAAACACGTGAAAATGATACAAAATTTATTAAGTAAAGTCCCCCCTCCGGTTGATCAATTTTGATGAAATGTTGGCAATCACATCTTTGGCATATACATACATCAAATACCCAGTTTGATCAAAATCGTGAAAGCCGTTTTTGAGTAAATAAAAAAACCTGTGAAAATGATACACAATTTATTAAGTAAAGTCCCCCCTCCGGTCGATCAATTTTGATGAAATTTTTACAGTCATATCTCGGGCATATAAATAGATCAAATACTCAGTTTAATCAAAATTGTTAGAGCCGTTTTTGAGAAAATCGAAAAAAATGTAAAACGTTATTAAATAAAGTACCCCCTCCCTTAGAGCAATTTTGATGAAATTTTCGCTGTCACATCGCGGGCTTATACATACACTAAATACCCAATTTCAGGCTCGCACGGTTTATAGTTTTTGAGCTAGTCTGTTCACACACACACACACACACACACACACACACACACACACAGACACACACACACACAGACCATTTCGCGGGACTTGGTTAATTGGACTCAGGGGACCCCAAAACGTGTATTTCCGTTGAAAACCGGAAGTCGAAATTTTTCACGATCGCAATACTTCCACTTACTATATATTTCATATATAGGTAAGTGAAAGTAAAAATAGCTTTGAAAATATCTTATAATTAAGGTCTGGCCACACATGTCTGCACCGGATCCGCACCGTAGCAATAATACAGGTTATGTTCAGAATATTTTTAATTTAACTTATATATTACCTTTAGTTATGCCTAAAGTTCAAGCCACACATGTCAGACACAGGCCACTTTAGGCATAACTAAAGGTAATATGTAAGTTAAATTAAAAATATTCTGAACATAACCTGTATTATTGCTACGGTGCGGATCCGGTGCGGAAATGTGTGGCCAGACCCTTATTGTGCTATTGAAAAGCTTTATTTTGTTTATTTGATTATCTAGATATGTACTCCTCTTCTGATCTTTTACATAATGTGGAACGAAATAAAACATTATTCTAATTATCCCATCCCACATATATTATTTCACAAAGCGTAAAAATGGGTTTTTCATGAAATATAAGGTCCGGTCGTGCCCAAATGCCACGAATGTGGTATCGTTGGATTCAGAATTTCACGGAGCTTTTGCGAATTGCATTCTCAGTGTTCATTTTTTGGTCGAAAATAAAATATCCACCTAAACGTACTGATTCGACGGATCGAAACGAATCAAATTGGGTTTTATAAATTGCGATACGAGCATTAAGATCCAGTTTAGTTCTTATGAACTAAACTGGGGTGGGTGTTTTAAAGCCCTAAAACCTACCATTTTACTTTCACTTACCTATATATGAAACATATAGTAAGTGGAAGTATTGCGATCGTGAAAATTTTCGACTTCCGGTTTTCAACGGAAATACACGTTTTGGGACCCCCTGAGTCGAAATAACCAAGTCCCGCGAAATGGTCTGTGTGTGTGTCTGTGTGTGTGTGTGTGTGTGTGTGTGTGTGTATGTGAACAGACTAGCTCAAAAACTATAAACCGTGGGAACCTGAAATTGGGTATTTAGTGTAGGTATATGCCCGCGATGTGACAGCAAAAATTTCATCAAAATTGCTCAAAGGGAGGGGGTACTTTATTTAATAACTTTTTACGTTTTTTTCGATTTTCTCAAAAACGGCTCTAACGATTTTGATTAAACTGAGTATTTGATCGATTTATATGCCCGAAATATGACTGTAAAAATTTCATCAAAATTGATTAACCGGAGGGGGGACTTTACTTAATAAATTTTGTATCATTTTCACGTGTTTTTTTTATTTACTCAAAAACGGTTTTAACGATTTTGATCAAACTTGGTATTTGATGTATTTATATGCCCGAGATGTGACCGTAAAAATTTCATCAAAATTGATCTACGGGAGGGGGAACTTTACTTAATAAATTTTGTATATTTTCACAGGTTTTTTTATTTACTCAAAAACGGCTTTAACGATTTTGATCAAACTTGGTATTTGATGTATTTATATGCCCGAGATGTGACCGTAAAAATTTCATCAAAATTGATCTACGGGAGGGGGAACTTTACTTAATAAATTTTGTACCATTTTCACATGTTTTTTTTTATTTACTCAAAAACGGTTTTAACGATTTTGATCAAACTTGGTATTTGATGTATTTATATGCCCGAGATATGACTGTAAAAATTTCATCAAAATTGATCTACGGGAGGGGGGACTTTACTTAATAAATTTTGTATCATTTTCACAGGTTTTTTTATTTACTCAAAAACGGCTTTAACGATTAACAAAAATAAGATATGAATGTAGAAAAATGTGTGACTTTGGGAAATGATTATTAGCGAAACACGTCAATTTCTAATCTAAGTAAGTTGGTAAGTGAAAGTTGTGTGTTGCGCGCACGCACCAGATTTTTTGAGAACGCCTGGGTTAGGGCCCTCCGCCGCACGTGGTCAACTACTTATTGTATTACGTTACAGCAAGTGTTAGGTCCTGTCGTGCTTAGGTTCTATAAATGTTGTTTCGTCTGATTTAGACTTAAGTGTAGCGTTGGAAAATTGCACTCTCACAATTAGCAGTTACAGTATACTCCCACTTAACCGGTTCCTGATTAATCGATTCTTCGGATAAACCGACGGACGCTGTAAAAGATAAAAAATTCTTTTTAAAATCAATAAAAGCATTTATAACTTTGTCATGTTCTCAATCATTGGTCAAAAATGTAGTTAAAATTTGTATTAGGTTGTGATTCGATAGATCTTAAATAAATTAAAATGTAGGCAAAAAGGCTTTTGTCTTTTATTTTTTGACCGAACTCCAGTAAAACGAATCTCTTCGAAGTTAAATTGATTTTGAAACGAAATCACTATCCCCCATTCATTTCATTGAAAAAATTAAAGAAGAAATAGCTTCCTATATTTCGACAAGACCGACGAAATGAAATTAAGGTGCGTTTAAACGAAAAAAAAATAAAAGATTTGATGAAAACTGAATAGATTGATAGTGTAAATTTTCGTAAGTTGCTAAATAAAATTGGCCCAAAAAAGTTTTCTTTAAATAATATCTTTATAGCCTTTGTAAAATAGGTATTAAGTTGTATTTGGGTTTTATCGCAATATAGAAGTTATAATAGTATATTTTGTTGTTTTTTGTTTTTTTTTACGCTTTTCCGGATTGACCGGCTCTCTCCCTTAAACGGCAATGTATCCGTTCCGACGAGGACGGATAAGTGGGAGTCTCCTGTGGTCATTGGCGGATCCGGGGGGGTGGGGGTGGGAAGCAAATTTAAGAATGAAAATGTGCAGAACAGATAGAATCTTAGTTGTGGGAGGTGAAAAAGCTGATCGGCAGATCCAAATGAAGGGCTGTGGGCCTGCAGCCTCCCCTTTACAATCGGCTGGATCCGCCCACGACTGTAGTCCAAAATATTTATAAAATAAATGAAATCTATTAATGGTGATTCATTAGATCATCGGTGGAACAACTTTGGGTTTATCAATTTATCTTTTTTATAGCGGGAATCACAGAAAACTAAATTATCGAAATAAGAAAAATGCATTTCAATGGTTTCTATGCGGGCTTTATGACCCATACAGGTTCCACATAAATGAGCCCGGCGTTTTAAATCTCTAAACCTTATTGTTTTTATGAAAAGGCATGGATTAGGCCCCTCAGCTTCACGGGGCTACATATTGTTTTGTTGCCTCTCCGTGGTTAGAAACCTATTTGATGTCGTTCTTATCACTTAAAAGACTACCTCTCCTCTCCATTGTCAGAAAGATAACTATAAAAAACATCTTATGAACTGAATTTGAAAAAAAATAAAATAAGAAGGGTAGTTAAACTCAGAATGTAGAAAGATTAATTTCCAAGACTATGCCAGATTCTTAGTGATTTCATATATTCCAGGAAGATTACAGGAAACTGTTTTGTAGAGAAAAACTTCAGAAAATGAAGTTCTTCCTTAACTATTAAAAGAAAAATAATTTCTTAAAAATAATTTATTCTTCCTTGCTGTAGAAAAATAATTTCACCTTAAGGCCCGGGGGGTTGGGGAGGGGGATGAACAGGTAAAAAAAAAGTTCATTTCATAGTCATGTTAAACTAGAAGTAAAATCTGATACAAATCTTCGTGCGAAGCACTTCGCACGGGTCCACCTAGTATTAATTAATATTGCAATGACACTGTAAGAACTGTCTACAATAAAAGAGTTCAGTATGAACCAAATTCTGAAAATTAAATTTTACCAGACGATCAGAAAAAAAAACTGAAAGAGATTTTGACACTTTAAGTGAACAAAAACGATTCGTGAATATTTTCTAAAAGTTGTCCGTTGATACCACTTTGATAACATTTTTTTTTTTTTTGAACTCAACTATTATAGCAGAAAATAAATTAGAGGTAAAGAAATGTGTATACCATGTCAGACATTTTTTAACTGTCAGAAGTATGTTTTTTACAGCAAAATTTTCTTTTTTTATTTTATAAAATTCAATCATCTGTCAATTTATAATAGGCGGGCAATGTGACCAGTATCGATGCGTCACTGCCTTGCTTTGACAAAGCTAAAACTGACATTTATATCTACAATGAGATTTTTCACGCCTCTAACTCTCCTTTAAAAAGTAATTTATTTTTTTATACATAAGCAAGTTGTCTCTTATCTAACAGATAGTTTTTTTTTAACTAATAGACTATCTTCGGATGCAAAATTATTAATATTCAAAGAAGTGATGAATTTTATTAGTGAAGAAAAAATTGTTACTCTTCAAATGGTTTGGCCTTTTATTATGACAAAAGAACAAATTGTTGCAGTATGTTAACGTTATAAATTTTTAGTTAATATGCTAAAAATTCACATTTTTATTTTATCACACTGATAATTATCTTTTAATGAAATATATGTTTACCTACATAATATTCAAATAATGAATTGAGTATGAACTTTAAATGAATCTCAGTCACGACCTAAAGAATGAGCTTTATCAAAAATATTTCTGAAATTGATTGAGATACTGCAGTTACAAATAGAGGACCCAGATAGAGTTAGCAATGACATTTTTACATGCCATCTAGATCGTGATGGGCCGTCATTTGCTGTAATATCCGGATAAAGGAGGCATCACTCCATGACCTTCCGGCAAGGCAGCATTTTTACTGATAGGCAGAGAATAATTTTTTTTAAGACGAATATTTGGGTATTTTATATAATTATTATCCAATATTATTATTATTATTAAATGTTTATAGACAGGTTAACATGATTTTATTTTCGTTTTTTAAATATTTTATTTCAAATGCTTACTCTCCAGAGCTTTAATGATGCTAACGTTTGATTGGTAGACTTTCCCATCACAGCAGGCACTCCCTCCTTCGTGGGAAATGCTGAGGTCCACAACTCCCACCCATCCTCGGTGTCAATTATTTCTGTCCTGAGCCTTTCTGACAGTTCCAAGCTGTTATTTAACTCTTCGAGAAATAGAAGAAGTCAAGTTGACCTGAGAGAAACGCACAGAGAACATGGACAAACGATATAAACGAAAACTGACCCTTATTTTTTTTTTATAACTCGATGGTTTAATTCGAAGAATTTTAACAGTTTCCGAATACGCAGTTCCAAGTAACTTGGACTCAGGGGACTCCAAAATGTGTATTTCCGTTGAAAACTGGAAGTCGAAATTTTTCACGATCGCAATACTTACCCTTACTCTATATTTCATGTATATTGGTAAGTGAAAGTAATAAATTAAACATCGTATAGATTAATAATAAATAAATTATTTATTTAAAAAAAATTCATACAAATTTGTATACCAAATATTTCATTTATAAAAGAAAATAATTTAGAAATTCATCTTCCCATGATTAGGCAATGTAATTAATTCATAATTTAGTTATAGTTTATTTAAGATGTGCCTTAATACCGAGTGGATATTTTACATTTTTTTTTTTTCATCCACTATTTTTAGTATTTATTTTTTATGCATAATTCCAGAACTGCCAGCGTTATTCTGTTTCAAATATTGAAAAATAAATACAATTTTAATATGTTCAAGAAATAACTTTACTTAAACATTTTTAATTCCTCAGAACAAATTGCTCTAATTAAACAAAATTTCATTCCAGAATAATGAAGTAAAATTTATTACACTTTCCACAAGACAGAAGAGGTACATTATACAAAATTTCCTCGCAAAAATGAGTTGTCTCTTAACACGTGATAAATTGCAAGCATCACGCAACTAAAGAAACCGGATATTCCAGACCTTAGATTCGAAAAGCACTTCCTTCGTTGTAATGACTTGTACATTCATTTATGTAAAATTACACATGTATATATATATATTGTATTGTATATAAATTGTAACTGATCTCAATCATATAATAAAAAATCTGGTGCGTGCTCGCAACACACAACTTTCACTTACCAACTTACTTAGATTAGAAATTTATGCGTTTTGTTAATTGCCACTTCTCAAATGAACAGAACGGCTTTAATTATGAACAATGGTCTGTCATTAAAGGCGTACTCAGCAAGCGTGGGCTCAACGAGTTTTATGAGTTGACTGAATATTTTTCTTTTTTTCTCCTCTTTACGTTTTCTTTATTTTTATCATATTTCATATTTAGCCATTTCTTATTTTTAGGCGTAACGAGAGACAATTTCTCCATGTAAACAAAAACAAAGGTACTTTATAAGAAAGAAACAAACAAACAAAAAAGGCCCCCCCCCAAAAAAAAAGCCCCCTCAGAACATTTTAATAATGATAAAGCTTACCTGATAATAAAGAAAACCTAATTTTCATTAAACATGACGAATTTGATAAAAATCGTTAAAGCCGTTTTTGAGATAATCGAAAAAAAGGTAAAAATTGGAAAAAAAGTCATGAAGTAAAGTGCCCCCTCAGTTGGACCAATTTTGATGAAATGTTGGCTTTTACATATTTGGTATATACATACATCAAATACCCAGTTTCTTCAAAATCGTTAAAGCATATAGTAAATAAATAAAAAAATATGTACACGTGAAATTGGTACAAAATTTGTAAAGTAAAGTCCCCCCTCCGGTTGATCAATTTTGATGAAATTTTTACAGTCGTATCTCGGGCATATACATACATCATATACCCAGTTTGATCAAAATCGTTAAAGCCGTTTTTGAGTAAATAAAAAAAACACGTGAAAATAATACAAAATTTATTAAGTAAAGTCCCCCCTCCGATTAATCAATTTTGATGAAATTTTCACGGTCATATCTCGGGCATATAAACAGATCAAATACTCAGTTTAATCAAAATCGTTAGAGCCGTTTTTGAGAAAATCGAAAAAAACGTAAAAGGTTATTAAATAAAGTACCCCCTCCCTTTGAGCAATTTTGATGAAATTTTTGCTGTCACATCGCGGGCATATACCTACACTAAATACCCAATTTCAGGTTCCCACGGTTTATAGTTTTTGAGCTAGTCTGTTCACATACACACACACACACACACACACACACACACACACACACACACACACACACACACACACACACACACACACACACACACACACACACACACACACACACACACACACACACACACACACACACACACACACACACACACACACACACACACACACACACACACACACACACACACACACACACACACACACACACACACACACACACACACACACACACACACACACACACACACACACACACACACACACACACACACACACACACACACACACACACACACACACACACACACACACACACACACACACACACACACACACACACACACACACACACACACACACACACACACACACACACACACACACACACACACACACACACACACACACACACACACACACACACACACACACACACACACACACACACACACACACACACACACACACACACACACACACACACACACACACACACACACACACACACACACACACACACACACACACACACACACACACACACACACACACACACACACACACACACACACACACACACACACACACACACACACACACACACACACACACACACACACACACACACACACACACACACACACACACACACACACACACACACACACACACACACACACACACACACACACACACACACACACACACACACACACACACACACACACACACACACACACACACACACACACACACACACACACACACACACACACACACACACACACACACACACACACACACACACACACACACACACACACACACACACACACACACACACACACACACACACACACACACACACACAGACCATTTCGCGGGACTTGGTTATTTCGACTCAGGGGGTCCCAAAACGTGTATTTCCGTTGAAAACCGGAAGTCGAAATTTTTCACGATCGCAATACTTCCACTTACTATATATTTCATATATAGGTAAGTGAAAGTAAAAATAGAAGATTACCCTCAATTTATTTGAAAAAACACAGGCATACGTTTTCGAAGAAATAAAACTTTATTTATCTAATAAATTCATATTTTTATATTTTACATCTTTTAAAAAAAATCCTCTTTAGAATGTCATTTATCAACCGTTTTAATCGCCAGGGGTCTTTACCTTTTTTTCCATCATGGCTTGTCACGTCTTCTTCAAAAATTTTTAACCATGGCAGCTTCCACTTTGTCATCATCATTCATTCATTTTTCCGGACTCCCAATTACTTATTTTTAACCTGACCAATCTGTAAAAAAATTATCACTCTTGATTCCAACTTTTTTTTCCGACTA
The DNA here is from genome assembly GCA_911387785.2 of Aelia acuminata. Taxonomy (NCBI): domain Eukaryota; kingdom Metazoa; phylum Arthropoda; class Insecta; order Hemiptera; family Pentatomidae; genus Aelia; species Aelia acuminata. The sequence continues at coordinate 48,911,353 of OU426978.1, read as the reverse complement.
TTAAAGAGAATTTCAAAAGCTGCGTGTAGATCTTCAAAGCATTCCTTTGTTCAGAGGTAAAAAAGAGAAACAAACCATATAGACTATGCTGTGGATTCGGTATCGGATGCAAAAATCGCGCACGGCAGTTCTTGTTCAGTGACTTCAGATTCGTGTTACGAAGGTCCTACTGATCAGGAAACTGCATATTGCCTCCTAAACAGAATCTCTAACTTGGTTTCAAAAAGTTCGTATTGCGACTATGAACATTTTTTGTCTTTTCAAATTTTTCCATATAAGGTAAAGACAAGAGAAAGACGAGTGTGAAGTTGTATACATATGTCTTAAAAGTATTGCCCTACGCTAATTTTTCTTATATTATAAGATAGACTGAACTGTTACAAAGAACTCCTCTTGAACTTTTAGCGTGGAGTTCAAATTTTACCACGTTGAGCGCAATCGTCATCAGCTTAATTATTAACTACTGATTCCGGGTAATTATTTCAAATTGGGAGTCTATATAAAGTTGCAATGCAACTTTTTGCAAAAAGTATTAACACCTTAATTGAGTAATAAATAATATTGCGCCTAGTGTTATGCGCATAATGCAATACGTTCGTTTTCACTTTCAGCAGTGACTCAAGATTGTTAATTACTTTTTTGACGCTGAAGATTCGCCTAGTGATATTAGTTTTTTTCTGTGTTAAGAAACAGTTTCGCTTAGAAATTATAAATTTTATAATGGTAGAAAAAAAAAATAAAAATAAAACTGTACCACTACAACCCATATAAACCATAACACTGGGTCATTCTATGCCAATTCACATGTGCTTTCATCCGCAGATTTTTGTATTAAAATGTTTACATATTGAGAAAAAACTGAAGTAAAATAATATGGTAATTTTTTTCTTTAAGCAGCTTTCTATTATAATTATGGTCATTTTTGACGTTTGAAGTTTGAAATATTTGAATTTTGAAAGACCTTTTGAGCATTTGTATGTATGAATGCATTCATTTTTAAAATAAAGTTATGTTTTAAAATCAACCTAAACCTAGAACATTATTCCTGTAGTCCAAATATCAATAAAAGCAATTATGTTCATATATCCAGTTAACAAGTTATGAGCCCATGAAAATCAAACTAAATCAAAGGTTTATTTTCTATAAACTAATTAAAAAGATCAATAAGAACTCTTCAAGTCGACATAAGAATGATGATGCTAGGATCAGAAATAGGATTTTTAAGGGAAAGCAATCTTAATTTTTCGGCACTTTTTTTCTCCCAATAACGTCAAGAAACGTCAAACAAGTTTTATAGAATAATTATGTTAAGGTATTTAGAAAGAAATATTATCATCTCATAGTAATAACCGTTGACCTAAATACATCAAATAAAAAACCAGCGGCTTCCAAAATTCTGCGGAAGGGGCGTGTCCTGTTTGATTTTCCTCTAAAGCGGACTCTTTTTTCGGGTGTTCTAGCGATTCAGATCGTAAAAATGTTATAGATATAATCAATTATAGTCACTCATTAGAGCTTATCTCCAAAAATAATAACTTAAAACCGATCCTGAGAACAGGACAATTCCCAGGACTCCGAACGTGAGAATCCTCGGAGCCTGTCCTTTCCCATGCCCTCTTCTGTGGGAACCACCCCCAGGATGTCCTCTGCTACCTGGACCTGCGGGAGGATACAACAGCTCTGTTACAGAGGACACATCTACCATTGGAGAATACGTCTTAAGGCGTCATGTGTGAATGATGGTAGGATTATTTTTTTATTATTTTTATTACTTTCTTCTGGGAATAATCTCATTCACATCTCGGCGTGAAAAGAGCGTGGTTGGATGTGACAGGCGAGGGAATTGTGAAAGACGGGCGTGGGAACCGTTCCACGAGGTTCAATCTTCCACCCTCCGTCGCATTATCACACCCGAGGACCCAGGCACGCACAAAATCCTAGTTAACAGTTTAGACGAGGTGATAATGTAGTTAAGACAAAGTGGCTAAAGACTTGGAGCTTTGAAGGGTGCTTAAGAAGCAGTCTAAATGAAGCGTTAACAGGGCGGGGTTGAAGCCTAACCACACTGAATTAATTTAATACGATCCAAACTATACTTAGAAGAATAGTGATTATCGTGTATTATAATATCTAAAACTTTATATATAGATTTAGCCTCTATAATGTGGGTACCCTTAATTGAAAAATTAAGGGGAAAGAACCTGGCGGTTGAGCGTGATCACGGTCAAATCACCTCCTTGCACGACCGCTGACCAAGAAACAGTACTCTTCCTTACATAGTACATAACCCAAGACCCTTTAGGGGTTGTAGTGGTACAGGTTTTTTTTTTATATATAGATTTATAATATAGAACATTATATACGTATAATCTAGTTATTGTGGAATGAGAGTAACCCTGAATCCTCTGAAATTTCAAACCTATGATAACCAATCACATTTTTCTAGTCGCTATGTAGGTTAAAGTAAAACCATTTTAAACATTAGAAGAATGTTGTTTTAAAATATATTTTTTTAAATTTTTCATTAATAATCAATAAAGTATTGTAATGATTAATATACTAATCATTAAAGTTACATGCCTTATCCTTTTTTACACATTTATTTCAATCGCCATTGAGGGTAGAACCGGGCATTATTATATTATTAAATTTTTTTTGAACTAGTTAATTTAATTGTTTAATAATTAATAATTATTTATTAGTAATTAATTTAATAGTTATTTTTTAAATTTAACAGTTCTTTTTTTAAGGAATTATAAGAGCCTACTGATTTAGTAGTCTAACGAGTAAAATTGGATATTTCATAAGTATTGAATAATGGTTTATTCAAGTTAACAGACGCCCCATGGCGAAATCAGATTAATTCTGGAACAAATTCATTGAAATGGATAAAATCCAAGTGTTAATCCTGCATTTAAATCTTTTCAAAACCGCTTATATTATTTTAAATTCTAAATCTCATTTCAATGGCAATTGAATGCTCATGAATCATTCACGTAATCAGAGCTCTTCCCTGGAAGTTTCATCATTCAGGATTTTTTTATTTAAATAATCCATGACCAAACAACAATTTGTAATTAATTTGGAAACTTTATATAGTTAATTTTTAAAAATGGAAGCTAATTTAAAAGACTTATTTTATTTATTTAAATAATTCAATGCAAAAAATTTACGAATCCCATTTAAGAGGGCCACCGTAGAAAAAAATGTCTTTAATTAAGTTGCTAATTTAAATATGTGAATGTAAATATACATGATTTTATAATGAGCGATTTTTTCCATTTCTAGAAATGGTTGATCCTTCATTATATATTTTATATAAATTATTGCCTTAAAACAGATTATGTAGAATCTATTTTTAATCCGTAAATTGTCAACTTTTTTAATATATTACCTTTTCGTTAAACTAAATCTTCTTCTTCCAGTAGATGATTTATTATGGGTGCTATTTTATTTATATTAACTTTTTTTAATAGGAATTCCTTACCCATCCCCCTAACAATTTTTACACTTCCTGTCTGCTGTATATGTCACAATAGACCTCTAGAATATCTACATAACCCACACAGGCAATTATTAAACAGAAAATGGTTGAGGCTGCGGTCAAAATAGGTAGCACAAATTTGCACAAAGTGAGATTTAAATATTTTATTGTAGCCGACGACCAAAAAACAACCAGAGAAATTATATAAACAGATATAAATGTACGAGTATGTGAAGCATTGAACAAAATTAAATAAATTAGATAAAATAAACATAAACTTTTTTTTGTAGAATTTAAAAATTATAATTTGGTTACAATGGTCTGTAGCAATTATATGTTCACCTATAGTTTAATATTTCTCCACATTACCTGAACATGCTATTTTAAGTTTTATCTCATTTCCATTTATTACTTTTATCATGGCCTTACTTTAATAGCAATAATTTTCAAATTCGACAAAAAAAATGTTTATGTTTATTTTATCTAATTTATTTAATTTTGTTCAATGTTTCACAAACATTTATATCTGTTTATATAATTTCTCTGATTGGTTGTTTTTAGTTTTTCTCATTTAGCCCTGATGATGACCTAAAATTTGGGTCGGCTACAAATAATATGTAAATCTCACATATTTGTGCTACTTATATTGACCGCACCCCCAACCATTTCCTGTTCGTTACATCTAAGGTCAACTCTCTTCCACCAACAGGCAATTATTATTTGCTTTATTATAAAATTATTTTTTCAAATTACAGGAATTTATACGAGATACAATTATTTTATATAATAAAATTTAGATTTACAAACGTAATAGGTAATTTTGATTTAACATGGAATGATAAAAGATACATTTTTATGGAAATCCATTCATCACTAGCATAATTATTGATAAAAACTATCAGTTTAGGTTAAATTAACGGCGTGACACAGAATTTATTAAACCGTTTCGATGGGAAATATGATATAGGCTATGAATTTTTTTTTCTTTACCTATGTAGCCCAGATTGATGAAACATTGGCTAATTATATTTTGGAGACTATTGCTCTAAGATTTTCTTTTTGGAATCTTCTAATACAAAGACGAACAACTTAATAGGAAAACGTTTATTATAAATGGAACCTCTGTCTTACGATTTCAAAGTAATAGAAAAAAAAAAAAAAATTATCTTTTCTATGGTAAAATACAATGAAAATTACATACAATTTTACAGCTGCTAAAAACTCTGCAGACTCCGTTAATTAGATCATATAACTAGCCGATAAGAAGTGGAAATTTGTTTGGAACTGCAGTTAAAAGTTGTTTGGGAAAAAAAATCTTGGAGATATCGTGTGATGAGGCCCGGTCGGTATCTGACAGATATGCGTGACTCGTCAGTACCGGACTGAATCACTTATAGCAAAAACTTAGATTAAACTTCAGCCCTACTCCCATAAATAGACTTGGCACAGAATTCACCGATATATAGGGGAAGTCTACTGTCGAAGGGTCGAGATACGGAATCTATTGCGGGGAAAAGTAACAATTTATGTTTCGTAGACACATATTTTAGGAAGTGGGGACAGCTCAGTGAGTACTATCATTGATTACTACGAGGAAACTATTTAGAAATGATAAATGTTCTGAAAATGTGAGTCTAAAAAACACCCGATAGCACAAAGATCATTTACAAAAACCATAAATGTATATATTTGTCTAAATTACTTATCCCGTCATATTTTTTATATGTATAAATAGTCATAAATTCAATCCTGACTTCCCATGTTTTGAATAAGAGAAAAGCAATATCCTAGAATCCGAAGTTAAATCAGTATTGGCATAACAGGATACGGCCGATAAGCATAAATTTGAATTCTCTTATCAAAAGGGAAAACCGATTCGGTAGGCTCAGAGCATCTACATAAAATGCCAATTTATATACTTCATCAAGTCGTATAATTCCTTTTTTTTTTTTTTTTAATGTTTTATTTAATCACCCGTTACAAATAATCTAAACATATTAAATAGGTACCACCATTGTTTAACGACCTATGGATGGTGTCAAATACACCCTGTAGTATAATAAAATCCGTACAGAGACTACCAATCACTCCTAGGTACTAGTCCCGGTCTATTGTAAGATGTTTGGTTTTAAGATCACATTCAGCAAACTGCAGAATAATACCGAAACAAACCTTGTAACAACTCGTAAGTAAAAGAAGAAAACCGATCTTCAGCCTCGTAAAAGAATGTTTGCATCAAATGAGTTTAAGAAAGCCTAAATACACATCAGATTCACTTCTTTATACTTATAAATATATAATTTTTCTCTTCGTTGAAATATTCATTTCTTCAAATGAAGTAGGTATTAAAACAATTTTTTTTAACAACGTAAATGAAGGCTTCATCATGAAATCATTTATTATTTCCGATTACCAAGCTTAATTTATAAATAATTTGAGATGAATCGAAACACCACTTTATTAAATTTATATTTTAAGAGAAATTAAATCCATATACGCATAACATTCCTGCGCTAGAAGAGATGGGCAAAAATTAAATAAAGCTTAACAAAGGATATCCAGTTAACGCTTCAAAAACGTATAAATGATAATGTTAAGAAATTATAATTTTTCGGATAAATTTTGATAAAATAAATTTTGGATTGGAAAGGGAAAAATCAAAACTTTTGAAGGTCGTATTTTTACTAATTTATGAAACTTTAAGAAGGGCACTTTTTTCAGGGCAATGAGGTTTGTTTTATTATTGGAGAAGCTTATAAATTAAGGAACTGGTGAAAAAAGAACAAACTACAGTTTATTCTTAAGTTGACTAAAATTTTATTAAATCTTCTTTTAATGCTCTTATTTTATTTTTATTAGTCTTTTATTTATTATTTAAATTTTTAAGCAATAAAAACCAGGGAGTGGGAGTCAGTCGCTACAATAGAATACGGAATATTGAAATATGATAAAATAATCATATGTATTATTTCTTTGTATATAATCATATTGTGTATAATCATTGTATTCATAGCCTATTTTTTTTTTTTTTTTTTTTTTTTTTTTTTTTGGTACGCCATAACTTCCTTAATACTTCATCAAATTTCACGAATGAGGCATCACTTTAAAGCTTTCCTTGACCGCTTTACCGGAAAAATATACAGATCACTCATTTCGCCTACGATTGCAAGTTACAAGCGCGGTTTTTGGAAGAAAATGGTCGTAGAGTCATTGTTTTCAGATTGTCGAGACGAACATTTTTGGTTATATAAACTTTTCTGATTGCCGCCGTCGTTTGCGAGTAACAAGCAAAAACATGCGATTTCAGTCAATAAAATGAGCGCACTCGCTTTCCGCGAAACCAGTATGTGTATTTACATAAGTTTGTGGCGTTTTCCAGGGTACGCTCTTTTAGTCTGTGTAAAACAAACCCACCAACAATCACAGATGGCCATATCGCAACTTTAGACATAGTGTTCAAAAACGTAAATACTATGTAAATATGTAAATACCTTAAACTTATGTTTAAGGTATTTACATATTTACATAGTAATTTAATAATAATTATTTTTTTATAACTATCTTCGATATAAAATATGTAAAAAGAAAAAAAACATAATAATAATCAAGTTTCTGGGCTGCGAATTTAAATTAAACAAAAAATCAAAAATGCTTTATAATAAAGATGAATTAACTATGTATTTTTCAAAGAAAAAATAATTTAATACGTAATAATTTTAACATAAATTCCTACACTCTTGGGCCTATCAAGTTGGTTTCAATAACTTCCGCATGCAGCGCCACTTTGCAGCCAAGATACTCTAAATATGATTTTCAATATTGGTTTCCTATATGTTAGAAATATCTAACATAACAAATTTCAAATGAGTGATTGTTTGAGGGAAAAATTATGTCACCTATTTATCAAGATGATTTAAAATTTAAAATTTTGAATAAAAATTTATCAAAGAACAGAATGCTTCTTGCATACATTCATAACACATAATAAAACTATTTTTCAATTAATTTCAAAAATAATATTAATTGATTTATAAATAAATATTTAAAAAATCGACAGAAACTTAAAGTTTGGCGATTTCATTATTGAAGCTAATTTTCCAAAACAGTTTATTTAAAAATAATTGATAAAATCAAAATTTGTTTAAAGAGGCCAATATCCAAATAAGAAAAGCCTAACAAAAATAACATGATTTAAAGGGGATTGCATTTTTTTGACTGTAAGTTACTTAGTTATCACTTGGGCCAGGATTTCATGTAAAATAAAAAGCTATAAACATGCATATATATTTAATTATATTCAACAATAATTTAAGAGACTGGGCTCAGATATAAAATAATACTTAAAATATATTTCAGGGAGTTTTTTTTTTTTTTTTTTTCTGTTTGTTTAAGTAATGTGATTATAAAATATACAATTAATATACTATTAATTCAGGAAAATTGAAAGTAGGTTAAATTACTATCATAAATCTGGGCTTATAGAAAGGAATGTTTATAATCATGTAAGAAATTTCATTGTTTTTTATTCTTTTATAGTGGTTTCAGCTTCTTTATATATTTTTTTCGCTATTAAAAGTACTTTTACCGATTTGAAAAAAAAAACACTTGATTACATTTTTTCTTTTCTTATAAAGATGTTTCTGTTGCTGAAATATGCTATTAATCCCTAATAATTATGTGATCAGCCTTTTTTTTCTCAAATTTGCATTATCCAATACCAAAATACTGTGAATTTTGAGTTTTCGGGTTTAAATACCTTCTTTTAGCTACTTGTTATTGATTTTTTTTTTTTTATCATTATTTTCCTTTATTAAGGAAATGTGGGCGATAAGATGGGAAAAAAAACTCCAAATCAGTAAGAAAAATATGTTATAGCCTCCAAAAATAAAAAAAACAAGTAGGCTTTATTTACTTTCAAATTGTATGAAACAAAACACTAGTTATCTAGTTAACTTAACCAACCATTTCTAAACAAATATAGGTAACTCGTATGTTTTTACTTTCACTTACCTATATATGAAATATATAGTAAGTGGAAGTATTGCGATCGTGAAAATTTTCGACTTCCGGTTTTCAACGGAAATACACGTTTTGGGACCCCCTGAGTCGAAATAACCAAGTCCCGCGAAATGGTCTGTGTGTGTGTCTGTGTGTGTGTGTGTGTGTGTATGTGAACAGACTAGCTCAAAAACTATAAACCGTGGGAACCTGAAATTGGGTATTTAGTGTAGGTATATGCCCGCGATGTGACAGCAAAAATTTCATCAAAATTGCTCAAAGGGAGGGGGTACTTTATTTAATAACTTTTTACGTTTTTTTCGATTTTCTCAAAAACGGCTCTAACGATTTTGATTAAACTGAGTATTTGATCGATTTATATGCCCGAAATATGACTGTAAAAATTTCATCAAAATTGATTAACCGGAGGGGGGACTTTACTTAATAAATTTTGTATCATTTTCACGTTTTTTTTTTTATTTACTCAAAAACGGTTTTAACGATTTTGATCAAACTTGGTATTTGATGTATTTATATGCCCGAGATGTGACTGTAAAAATTTCATCAAAATTGATCTACGGGAGGGGGGACTTTACTTAATAAATTTTGTACCATTTTCACATGTTTTTTTTATTTACTCAAAAACGGTTTTAACGATTTTGATCAAACTTGGTATTTGATGTATTCATATGCCCGAGATATGACTGTGAAAATTTCATCAAAATTGATCTACGGGAGGGGGGACTTTACTTAATAAATTTTGTATCATTTTCACGGTTTTTTTTATTTACTCAAAAACGGCTTTAACGATTAACAAAAATAAGATATGAATGTAGAAAAATGTGTGACTTTGGGAAATGATAATTAGCAAAACACGTCAATTTCTAATCTAAGTAAGTTGGTAAGTGAAAGTTGTGTGTTGCGCGCACGCACCAGATTTTTTAATATCAAATTACAAAAGAACAAAATAGGAAGGATAAAAATAATTATTCCTGTTGTATTAAAAGAAGCTCTCACAATATTTCTAAATACCATTCTGTTATATTTCTATCAAAAATAATAAAGTCCAAATCTTTTATAATTTTTGTTACCCACTGTGAAGATGAATTTGTACTACTTAATGAAATTTCGCACATTTGCCATTTGAAATGTGACAAAATGTATGATCTAGGTTTGAGTGAAAAAAAAAAATGGTATACTGAATATTTGCCAGTATACAAATTTAAAATTAGTTTTAAATGCAAAAAAATCTTTAACACTCAAACGGTGATATTTATTTTTCCTAACATGGCAAAGTGCGAAGCTCACCCCCGCAGACTTTGATCATAAAAAATTGAAAACAAAATTTTAAAAACATCTTTTAACACTGTTAAATTTGTAGGCTTGATTAATTTCATTAATACAAAGTAAACACAAAAAAACAAGCATACTTTAACTATACATTAAATCTTTAGTCATTACAAATTTTATAAATAAAAAAGTAAGGAGGCATGTCAAATTAATTGATTTCAATCAAATTAAATACCTTCATTTATCAATATCAAAGAAATTTTAAAAATGGTGAGGGGTAGAACAGAGCTGAGGTAAATTTTTAATATTATCCCAGTAAAAGGCATTTCAATTAATATTTAAAATAATGTAATGACAATTACAAAGATTGCTGAGAGGGCAAAACATAAAACAAGAGAAAAAAATACATTTTACATATAATTAATTGTTTAGATAACTTTACGTAATAATTTTATATTTCCATCAATAAATATTATTTATTGATAATATTTATTGATTATATTATTATTAATATGTAGATATTAAATTAACAAACTATACTTACCTGATTTCTACATGCCTAGAGATAAGACAAATATGGTTGCCATTCATCTTTATTGTAGAAATATTGGAAGCCACTAAGAGCTGAATGAATAAAATAACTTATGTCAATATTCTATATCACAAAAAACTAAATACATATTCTATGAAATATTTCTTAACTAATAAAAATTCATTATGCATACGGGTTTTGATATACCAATTAATGTAAATCTCGCTCGTCCAATCCAAGACTTTTCCAAATACCAAAAAAAGTTTTTTCAGGAGAGCCAATCAAAGTTTCGTCTTTTCCCTTCTCTCCATTGATATCCACTCTCTTTCTGCTTTATCTGAATTTTAACATTTTTCATGATTCATTACAAAGCAAGCGGTCTTGCACAAAGATAGTAGAATAAAACTGGAAGATAATTCGTGAAAAAAAGAAACGCCATTTTGAGTTAGACCAGTCTTGCATTGAACAGGGATATGTAAGTAGATTACATTGATAATACGCAATATTGATCGTATTACAGATAAAAGCTAGGAAATCTGTTAAAACCGTTCTGTATTACAAATAATTATTTAAATAATAATGTATTATTATTATTATTATTATGTAAATTATATATATTTGTTCATTTTTTTAAAAATAAATCGTAACAGAGGTAAGAATTCTCAAACTAGAAAGTTACCATTTTAATAGCCGAGTCGAATTAACATTCAATTGAGGAGACAATTTTCTTATTAGATCAAAAGACGAGTTCAGAGCGGCAACACCTGTTGCCAATCACGCAACAATAAAAGTACAAAATAATTGAAGTTTCATCTAATAAAGTACAGTAAAAAGCTCGATAACAAAATAAATTAACGCCATTAATTAAATATTATTTTAGTACATCATAATGTTATTAATGATTAAAAAAAATTGCGATGTTACATATATTGAAACGATATAACTTTTACTGATCAAATTGAAACGTTGACTTGAAATTTTTTATATAATTTACCATTTATAAATCAGTTTAAAACTAATTTCTGTTTTTTATTGGTTTTTTAATCAACAGAGAGATACATTTGGTGGGCAGTGGTTTCATCAATGGTCCCACACACAACAACCGAACTTCGCGGGCTTCGTGATGAACTTTATGAAGCACTTTTTAAGAGGCCCAGGCACACTAGGTGGAGATAAATAATTTATATATCCATTAACGAAGATTATGAATGGATGTTGTGGTAATTTATTTTGTCTTTTCGTTTTACAGGCCTTTCAAATGTGCAAAGTATGTTAAATCTTTTTTAAATATGGCAATCAGTTATAAATTTGCCACTATTAATGACTTAAAAGAGACTTCTGAAAAGGTATGATAATATTCGTACAAATTATCATTGTTATTAAGTTTTTAAAACTTGCCTATTATTTTTATTAAAATTACATTTTTTACTTTATTTTGGTTATTGAATTATCCTTCGTTATCCGATATTTTTTTTGGGAGGGAGGGGTGAATTGGTTGTGTCCCCCACCCCGAAATTTCGAGAAAAAAAATTAGTGGATTAGATTCATGCATCTAATTTGTTCCAATATGGCAAATAAATTTTCTAGTATGGTAGCATTTATGTACATATATGTATTTTATTAAGTTCCTATTATTTTTTAGTCTATGTTTTTTCTACTTACCTATCCATCCCCTGAAATTTTTTTTGGAACCCCACTTGCGTAAATACTAACATAAAATGATGTAAATTAAAATGAATTGCATGTTTATTATATCCTATTCACTTTACGCATTTTGTCCTGGAGATGTGTTTATGCATCATTAATATTAGTACTTTTTTTCAGTTTGTTATTATAGGGTTTTTGGTTGTTATTGCTATTTTTAATTCATGTGCTATTCCAAATGTGAAAATTCACACTAAATTATATGTTTAAAGAAAACTAACTATAATTAAAAATATTTTTTATTTTCTTTTATTAAAGGAATGCTAATGAATGATAACAAAAAGAAAAAAAGTTGGCGCTGATTTATTTTTTCACTTTTGATCCCCCAATGTCCTGGAGGTGCATTTAAGAAAAAATAGGGTTCCATAAGGGCAATCATTTGTCAACTTATCAATCTTATATTTTTTGAAATGTGTTAAAACATATAAATAGAAAGAATAGGATGAATGTTTAGGTTATTGAAAGAATTCTCAAATCCCCTGTTTTATGTACAGATTTCAATACATAAAAATTTGTTTATTAGTAAAAAGAATTCTTTTGCCCCATCACCAGTTTACAAAATAGAACTCCTCTTAACTAATTAATTTAATCATTTTGTAAGTATTTTAAATATGTCAATTAGCATTAGCATTCCTTATTTCACATTGGCAAGCTTTGCTCTTGATTTGAAAGTGACCGACAAGGAGTATGGTTTTAGAAATAAATTTATCGGCATATGTTCCTAATTTTTTTGTTCATACAATGAGCAAATATGATGCATTATTTTAAATCTAATTTGAAATTATTTGAATCTTTTAATGGTTTATATGTAAAACTTTATGATAATTGCATGAAATAAATAATATTATCAATCCTCTGACAAATATCTTTTTTAGGTCAAGTGGATGCTGAAGGATATCACCAGTTCGTTCAAGGAACTGGTCGCATCATTGCCTTGGATGGACTTGGAGACAAAAGAGGCTACTTGGAGGAAAGCTTCAGCTATAAAAAGCTACATAGGATATCCAAAATGGTTATTGGAAGATGGGGAATTAGAAAAGTTTTATAAACATGTATCGTAAATTTTTAAAAAAGTTTCATTTTTGGTTTAAAAGATCTAAACAATATTTTAATTTATGAATTTTTCAAAGGTTCAAATAAACGATGGCCAGTTCCTTGAATCAATGGTGTCTATTAAAGCTGCAGAAGTGAGAACAATTTTGGAATCAGTAGGAGAACCTCCTAGTAATCAGTCACTGGGGTAAATAAGTGTTCAATAATTCTGTACCTGAGAGGTAAAATGTTGTAACTTCAAAATTCTCAAGTTTCCAATTATTGATGTAACTGAATTGTATATTTCTAGCGAAAAGTATTCGTATTTATACTCCTGATGAATGGTGTTTATATAACCTATTATTATTATTTTTTTTTTTTTTTTTTATGACAAGAAATATGAACATTTAAAATTCAAAGTGCTCTCCTTTAAAAATTTAATAATGTCAGTTACGACAGTTTACCTCTGAGGTACATAATTGTTTTCTGTTCTAAAAGTATTATGTTATCATATGATTATTCTGAACTATTTTTATTTTAATATTGCAGATGGCTAAGTGATCCTTTAGATGTTAATGCTTACTACGGACGAGGAGGCAATGCTATTGGTAAATTTAATTAAAATAAACTTATCAATAAGGCCCGGATTTTCATCTAAAATGAAAAGCTAAATATAGATACCGGGTTATATTTCTATTAAAACTTGAAATATGTAGTATATATTTTGTAATGTATGTTTCATTAATCTGAATATAAGAAATCAAATTAATATACCTAAATGAATTGAGTATGTATTAAATTATTATTAAAAAACTGGGCATAAAGAAAGGAATGTTTATATTCATGCAAGTAATTCTAGTTTTTTTTTTTTTTTTCTTCTTAGAGTGATTTTTACCTTCTTTCTATATTTTATTTAGCTATGAAGAAGACCTTAAATGGAATTCTATTAATAGTTACAAATATTTGTTATTTTCTCACTTACAAGGTATTTGCTTCTAGATTTACCATGTATCAATAAGTACCAATGTTTTTTTATTCAAGGTAGCGTTAGCTTTCAATTTCAAGAACTAGAGTATTTTAACATTATTCTTAGCAATTCAAGCTAATATGCTAAGAGCTAATGCTATATTTGCTTCTAGATTTACCATGTATCAATAAATACCAATGTTTTTTATTCAAGGGGTGGTAGCGTTAGCTTTCAATTTCAAGAACTAGAGTATTTTAACACTATTCTTAGCAATTCAAGCTTCTCACATTGTTGTTATATATCTAGAAATATTAGTTAGTTAACCTTAAAACTGTTTTTTAATGGATATTCTTTAATTTATTTGCAAAAATATCGGCTTTGACTAAAATATTGATATTTATTAAACTGTATTAAAGGTAGGTCTATGGGTTCCAAAATACATTGACGAAGAAATAAAGCTTTAGCTTATTTTTTTATTTTTGTCTTATAATCGTATTTAAATGATGTTTTAATCAACTTAATCATTATTTGGTTGACCTTTTTTCCCCAGATTTGAAGGGTTTGAAACTTCACGGTATCCGACAACAATTTCTTTAAGAAACTGCGGATTTATTTTCGTGCTAAGGCTTGGCATGTTAGCCTTTGCAGTAAATCTGATTAGCAATAATACTGCAGTCTCAGATCATGAGGTGCTATCCAGTCCTGGAATTCTCTGAATTTTAGGTTTAAATACTTTATTTTAGCTTCTTTGTAATATTTTAAAAATTACTTTTATTTTTGACAAAATATGTGATGATCTCCAATATAATCACAAATAGATTTTATTTGCTTTCTAATTTATGAAATGAAAAATTATCTGTTGACGAGGGTTCTAGAGGCTTAGAAAAAGCTCCTCATTTCGCCATCAGTTTTTGTCTTTGATGCAGTTCAAATAGGACTTCTTGGGTTTTCCTCTGGCTTACCTGTCCAATGGTTCCACCTCCACTATTTTTAATAAGATCCCTACAGTTTTCCATGCCACTGACATGCTCACTTGACCTGGCAATTTTCTATTGTTGTCTGAATAGGGAATATTTTTATCTCTTACCTAAATCTGTTTCTTCTTTGGTCTCCTTTGTTTAATCAAAAACCGTTCTTAGAATATATTTTAATTAAGTGATATAACAAGAATTCCAAAAAATCTTGTATGTCATTTTTAATCAGGTATGTTATTAAGTTGGTACATTTAAAATAAAAAAAAGTAACCCATTTCATCCAAGAGTAGAAATAATATGAATTGTTGATGATTCTTCCTATTTCGATCTTAATATATGTCAAAAATATATGATTGGTTAGTAAAAATTATTTGGCTTTTGGGGACACTAATTTTCGGAATGATGGTTAGAAACACCTTCGGGACAATAAGGGATTAAAAATAATATTATTATATATACTATACATTATAAAAGTTGTAAACTATAATTATAATAATATAGATTAAACTATAATTATTTATGTTTTCTGGTATTCTTCGAAGCAGCATGGATGCAAAGGAATATCACACTTTTTACGTGTGTTTTATAAAAGTCACGCTTCCTTCCTCTTTTTCCCTAATAGATTTTAATTACATTACTTTGACATTTTATTTATCAATTTAGAACCTTACGGATTGATAACAAAAACAAATAAAAATTTCATTTTTAGGACATTGATAATCTATTTTCGTATAAATATTAAAATTAAGTGATTGTTATAGTTAAAGTTCTTTATATCTCAAAAATAAAGCTAATATTAATTTCTTCTAAGAAATATTAATAAATAATATTTATTTTCACACTTATCAAAGTATAATAATTATTTGATGAAATAAATAGCAAAAGCCTTTTTTCACCAAAAAAGTCTAATTTATTCAACTAGGCACCGTTTCGGCTTCTGGAGCCATTCTCAAGCCTACAAACATTTTTATCCGAAGTATTACTTATAAATATTACATTAATAGTTTTCCATAACATTTTGACATTTGATATTTTGATCTGTACCTATCATGAATCATATTTGATTACTATATGTAATTGGAAAAATTATAATTACAATTAATAACTAATTGTTGGAGGTGTCATTTTAGTATTATCTAAAAACTAGTAAATACAATATTATTACGTTGTATTTAAATTAGGTGTATACTAAGTTTTTATGGGGTCACCTGTGGTGTAGTGGTTAGCATGGCAACCTACAATACTAAAGGTCACGGGTTTGCGCCCCGTGTTGGCCCAAGGATTTTTTAAAGGGAGTAAAAAATCCTTAACTATGCCGTCCCTTGGATAGGACGTAAAATGGAGGTTCCGAGCCTCTACGATGTCAGGTACTCGTTAATAATCCCTATCCTAATTATACCTGGATAGACAAAATTTAGTACTCCCACTGTAGCATTGTCCGATTAGCCTTAGTAGCATAAAAATGGACATTAAACAAACAAACAAAGTTTTTATTTATTTTATCAGATTGAAAAATCACTAAATCTGAAGAAGATGATTAGAGAATTAAAATGATTTTCGATTCACCTTATTAGGAATATTATTGGTCGCATGACCCCTGGTTTTTTTAAACTAAAAATCCTTTATAAATTTCTCATTTTACCTTACCTTCCTAATTGTTGATGTTTATCGGTCATTATTGAACTTAATTATTATTAATTAATTTATCATTATTAAACCTTTTTATTTTACAAAAATAAACAAAATAATAAAAAGAAAATTTATTTCATAATTATATACATATATGGTCGGTGTAAAACCATAGTAAAATAAGCGCCAAACCAATTTAACATAGTTTTTATTTTTAAAATACCTATTGTAATTTTGTTTAATTATGCTTCTTTATAATTGAATAATGTAAAAAGCATAGTGAAATGTATTGTACTACAAAAACGATGGAAGTAAAGGCAATCCTATTTCACAAAATTAAACTTTAATTTCAGTTTTCTCAAAATATGGTGTTTGGCGCTTAGTTCACTTTGGCATTATACCAACCATTTAGCAAAATATATTTTTTTCATGCAGCTATACCAGCTGGGATTCTTCAGACTCCATTTTACTATTTGGGATTAGAGTAAGTAGTAATAAGTATTCTGTTAGGCAATTATTTAAATAAAGGAACCTAAAACACTATTGTATCTATTTCTTCTACTTTTTAATTTTAAATTATTTTTCTTCTACAGAAACAAGTTATAAAAATCATAAATTAAATTTATTGTAATTAAAAAAAACAACATTATTTTCAAAAAATATGCATTAATTCAAACTATAATAAATATAATATAAAATTATGCAAACATATTTAAATATTTATGCATCTAAATATACTCAAAATACAATATGAATTGTATTAGGGCACTGAACTATGGAGCAATTGGTTCTATCCTGGGGCATGAACTGACTCATGCATTCGACATTGAAGGTAATATTTTTGTTTAAAGTTGTTTATTATATTATTAAATTTGCAGAAATTTCTGTTGATTGATAGATGCTTTTATTTTGTTTTGATAGGGAAGGAATATGACGGAGAAGGAAGAAAAATATCTTGGTGGAGTGATGAAATGACAAAACAATATAATAAAAGAGCTCAATGTTTCGTTAAACAGTATGATAGATTTGCTGTTAATAAGATAAATAAAGTAAGTAATGTAAAGCATTATATCTTTGTATTAAGAATGTAATACAAAATAAGTAAAAAATCTAGTCCATAGAATAAAAAATATTTGTTTTCGTTTTTCATCTTATGAATAATTCTAGTTTTGTCACTTACAAATTCTTCTATCTGGCTAGCAATCTTCTTACTAATTTTTATAGCTACCACATTTTTATTTTCCATTGGTGTTATTCTTATATTTATATGAATATTATTGGATATCCTAAGATAAAGTTTTGTCAGCCTGTATTGAAATAAAATATTTTTCATAAAATGTTACTGAGCTTTCAGCACAAACTAGTAATATATCCTTAAAAATTATAGAAATGGAGAATTAAAAACTTATAATTTCAAAACATATATATATATATATTTAATTAAAATAAAAAATTAAAAATCCAATTTTTAACAATCAAAGATTCCTATCAACCCTGAGAATTTTTTTTTTTTTTTTTTGTTAATGAAAATAACAGGCTGTGAAAGATTTTACTGAAAATATAAATATAAAGTAGGCTGTAATATTGTTTATTGAACTATCTCGAGGCATTTCAAGCCTATTGGTGGAAGGTGTTAAATCACTTTCTTTTTTTAACATCTCTTTTTTGAATATGTTCATATCAGATTTTGTTTTAAAAAACTTAAAACTTCAACATTCAATATTCAAATTACTAAAATGAACTTTTGCTTTGAGTAAATTTTCTGAGTGTATGAGTTTGATTATTTTAAGAAGGTTTTAACTTATTAAATTCTGGATTGTTAAAATCTTCTTCCATCAAAGGCTTCATTTATAAAATAGACTTATGAATAATTTTTGAGAATAGTATTAAAAATTTCAACATAACTTAATTTATGAAATCAACTGTTTTAGGTCAATGGTACCCTAACATTAGCTGAGAACATTGCAGACAACGGCGGGGTTAGAGAAGCCCTCCATGCTTACAGACACTACGTGAAACGAAATGGAGAAGAACCATACCTCCCAGGTTTAGAGCATTATTCACATGAACAGCTTTTCTTTCTTGCTTTTGCCAATGTAAGCCGTACATAAAGATTCTTTTTGGAAGTGCGCTGAATTTAATAACAAAAAACTTTAATATGAATCTTATGTTTTTTTTTAGGTTTGGTGTGAAAAAACTACTGAATCTGATGAAATAATGTCTTTAGGGGATGTACACAGCCCCAACAAATTCAGAGTACTTGGAACTTTAGGTAATTCACCAGAATTTGCTGACGCATGGAACTGCCCGAGGCAAACAAAAATGAACCCAGAACAGAAATGTGTTTTATGGTGAAATATTGTGTTTTGTTGTCAGTGCCTGTGATATCCCTGTTAAGCTTGTTTGTGTCTCAAGAAAAACAAAACCCAAATTTAATTGTGTAAAGTTTTATTATTATATAATTAGTTATCATTATAGTGTATGTGGGTCCAATGATTTGAAAAAAAAAAAAAAAAAAAAAAAAAACCTAACATTTATTGATAACTGTTGACCTCATCTGTGCCTTTTCACCTTAGATTTAAAAATATTTGACATTATTTTTATAATTTATCACATTTATAAATTTTTCTCTACTGTAATTGTAATATTAATTACAAGTAATAAGTTTCTAATTATCATGTATTAATACATACTCTAAATGTTGTATAACTGACTGTGAATAATGGTTGTTTAATAAAAACTACAGGATTGTGCATTAACATTTGTTATTTTTTATTGTTGTTTGCAATATTCCTTGAAGAAGATTTGAATTGATGAAGCACGTTAACTATACCTTCAGGTCATAATAACAACTATTTTAAAAATATTTTCGTACAAAAGATCCACTGGAGTGGATTGTCTCAATTGAGGGCACACGCTTTATTGCTGCCACAGCCAAAAAAAGAAATACAATGCATATGGTAACATTTTCAATAACTCATAATGCTAATCTTCTCTAGTTTCTAAATAGAAACTGAAATTTCCATTCAGGTAGGCCGCGTACATCTTTACTATTATACATTTTCCTTCTTGAGGGCTTTATTATATTATTTTTTTATTTCACTTTTATTTGTTTAATATTTTTATTTTAATGATGGGTTTTAGAAAGTAGGACAGTATAATTGCCAGAATGATGGTTTTGGTAGAAACCAATAGTAGATACTAAGGAAATGAAGCCTACCAGAAACAATGGTTTGAAGTGCAGAGGTTCAGAGATACCAGGAGATAGGACTCTACACAAGGAGGCTTGGATCAGAGCACCCTAGAATGACTGAGCCAGAAGATGACGTTTTCATCATGGCGTAAATGTTGCAGAACGACACACATACAGCTGTGGAAACGACATTTCAACTTAGACTAGCTAGATGAACAAAATAAGGAGAAGGCTTACCAAAGTGAAATTGCTCTCCTGGGCCCCTTGCAACAGTTCCTCTGTTGAAGGTAGCTCACCTTCAATTTTGCCTAAAACATGTTATCTGATTCCATTAAAGCCTTTCATTGGCTATATTTTTCATCAAATGCTCATTAATACCCAGCTAAACCCCACAGATGTGAAAAAATACATGGTTGTGGTATGCATACATACTCTGCCATGGCCAGCTCAAAGCCCAGACCTGAACCCAACAGAAGAACTGTAGGATCAGTTGAAGAGAGGTGTCCTATAGGACCTCAGGACAGAGTTGGGCATTAGTTAAATGATTCCAGTAGTTAACTACTAACTACAAGTTATGTAGTTGCATGGAGCAACTATTAACTAGTAGTTGGTAGTTAGAAATGAACAAATACTTTTTTTAACTACTATAGAAGTAGTTAGTATTCTTAACTACCAACTACTAGTTAGAAGAAGTAGTTAAAATGTTTAACTACCAACTATTAGTTGGTAGTTAAAAAGTAGTTACTTTGGTAGGCAACTACTTTTGAAAGGTTTGTTCCAACAAGCTCATTTTCATGCTCTTCATTCTTTTTATTTACAGTTTAATTGTTTAGTTTTCTCGTTCGATGGGCTCTTGTTCTGTAACCAACCAATCAAATATAGAATCAAAGGGATGGGGGGCATGATAGCTATTCCAACGTTGCTTGATGGAACAAACCTGTAATTAACTAGCAACAATTTAAGCTTTCTGTATACTTAATTTTCAGCTTTTATTCCTTTAAATAATTTAATCATCCTACAATAGACGTGAATCTTGGACATTTTCTTATAGTTTTTTCTGTAGTTTTTGTTATACTAGTAATAAAGAAAGCAATTAAAGTTAGCTATTTTTTTATTCATAAAACTACAATATGGCTATAGTATTGTATTTTGGTTGAAGACAGATTACGCATTTTATTATATATTTCTTGTATGACTCGCCAAGTGAATCACCCGCCTTGTCACAATATCCTCAGACCTCCGGTGTGGCCAAACTCCCAAGTTATAAAATAAATGTTATTCTTCATTAATAAATATCATAATTTCTAAAATGATAAAACCTGATATTAAAATACTTGATTCTAATTTAACATGACTAGTTTAATCAAAATAGCTAGAGCTTTTTATATATGAGAAAACATAAAAATGTGATAAAAATTATGCAATAGTATTACTCCTGTTTACTCCAATTTGGTGAAACTTTCTATGTTACATCACAGGTATAAACCTACCCTTAATTCAAGGAATATCAAAAATGAAGAAGCTACATTCTTGGCAAAAAGTATTAGGCACCTACATATTTTCTTAAAAAAATGTAAAGAGGGAAAAAATAACATATACTATCATAACATAATTTATTCAAAGATAAAACAAAGTCAATTTAATATTTGGCCATCAAGCTATTGGCTTTTATTACCTCAATTTTCCTTTTTGGCATAGAATTCACAAGTTTTGATCGAACGTCTTTGTCTAATTTTTCCCACTCTTCTTGTAAATACAAAAATAAGTTGTCTTTTTTTGTATAGTTACGTTTACCAACTGCATTTTTAATTATGCATACCATCTAAATTTTTAATTTAGACCATATGTGATCAATGGGATTGAGGTTGGGGATTGAAGAGGCCAGTCAAGCAAGACCCTTAGTGTCGTTTTTTTTTCGAACCATTCTCTACTTATGCGTGAAACGTGGCATGGAGCATTAGCCTGATGAAAAACAATGTTTTTTCTGTCATCCGGTATAAATATTTTTTCAAACGAAGGCTTCAAAATTTGATTTAACATGGAAATATAGGTATCGCTATCAGTTCTTCCTTCTTATAAAAACATTTCTCCAACACCTGAAGCCCCAAATCATAATATTTTCTCCAACGTGTTTCACCTTAGGGACAACACAACCTGGATGATAGGGTTCGCCTTACCTTCTTCATACGAAAACAGCTCCAGGAGTTCCAAAAGTCTTTATATAATTCGACATTTTTATGTATTTTTAAAAATAACTATATTGTATATTCTTCATTGATTGTAGGAAATTTTGGCAATTTTTAATTTCAATTTACAAAAATTTATTGACCTGAAAGTTGCTTTAATCGGACCAAACCACTTTTGCCCAGTCTTGAGCAGAACAGTTTTGGTGAAATTTTGAAAGCCAGGGTTTCTTTCTAGCCCAACAGCCTTTCAGACCATTCTCTCCCAGTCTTTTCCTTGCTGTCCGAACAAAATTGTCAACATAACACAAGGTTTTCATCTCTTCAGCCAGCTATTTTGATGTTTTTTTGCGATTCTGAAGAGTAGTTCTCGCCAAAAACTTATCCTCACGCATTCCTGTTATTTTATTTCTTCCTGTTCTAAGTAAAGAGGAAAATGTGTTATAGGTCCGATGTCGAAAAAGAGTTTATTGAACACTACAACGAGAGCACTTCACAGTTTTTGCTATCTCGGATTAGCTATACCCTTCCGACGAGATAAAAACAGTTTTTGCCCGTTCAATCTCACTTAGTTCTTTTACTTTGATCATTTTTAATCATAAACAAAAAGGAAATTTAATTTTTTGAAAATAAAATCTAATAAAATAAAAACTGCTACCAATAAGAAAACTAACATAGTACTGGGAATTTTTTTTGCATTTCATTATGTTTTTCTAGAGCATTAATGAGGAGTTGGGAATTGAAAATAATCCATTTTGAGGGTTCCATTTTTGTCAACACAACAAGTTTTGGGAGCCACAGTTAATATAGTTAATATTAATATTAAAATAATATTAAATAAAGTGAAACAGACAATTTTGGTAGGTGCCTAATACTTTTGGCCAAGGCTGTACAACCTATATCCACTTCAAATATTCTGTTAGGTTTATACACACACACCAATAGACTATTTCGTGGGACTTGGGTATTTGGACTGAGGGATTGATATATCATGACTGGGAATTGATACAAGGGATTTTTACGGCTTATAGTAGATTTTTTGAATAAAACAAAAGATCAGTAATTTGACCTAATTGAATCGTAAGTTGTTGGAAAGGCATCAGGCAAAAATTGACATTGATTACTGTTCTAGAAGGTCCAAATACTTGTCTTTTAATTCATCTGAAAAATCTATTATAGAAGTTTGAAAATCAAATATAATTATTAAAGATTAACTTGTACCATATTTTTTTTACCCCGAAAAATTGCTTTAAATATTTTTAGCATCTAGTGTTTTTTTACACATTCTCTCACAAAATAATTGATACATTTTGTTTTTATCAGTGACCAAGCAAAACATATTCCATGGCTTGCAATTTTCTAAGTCTCTATTGAGTTGTTATGAAAACTTCAGTTATCACAGAAACAAATAATGTCCATTAAATAATTTAAAAGAGTATATATTTTTTCTCCTGTACATCAGTTAATCAGTCTTTTACCAAGTTATAAAATAAATGTTATTCTTCATTAATAAATATCATAATTTCTATGTTGATAAAACCTGATATTAAAATACTTGATTCTAATATAACACGAGTTTAATCAAAATAGTTAGAGCTTTTTATATATGAGAAAACATAAAAATGTGATAAAAATTATGCAATAGAGTGTTACTCCTGTTTACTCCAATTTGATGAAACTTTCTATGTTACATCACGGGTATAAACCTACCTCAAATACCTTTCACTTCAAGGAATATCAAAAAATGAAGAAGCTACATACAACCTGTACTCTCTTTAAATATTCTGTTAGGTTTATACACACACACCAATAGACTATTTCGTGGGACTTGGGTATTTGGACTGAGGGGACCAGAAAATTTGTATTTTCATTAAATGTCATAATCAAAATTTTTCACAATCGGAAGTAGGGTAAGTGTAAACTGAAATATAAAAAGTTATGTGAAATTAAATTTTAATACTTGAGAAATGTCTCCAGCATCTTTAACATGGGTTTAATCCTTAGTCAGTAATGTCAAGTAGAAGGATTTATTAGAGATAAATATCAACACATAGGATAGTTATGATAAGCGATTTATAACGAGTGAATCCTTGTATATTATAAGTTGGTGATGGTTTGCCTAAAGTTGTTCTGCTAGGAAACAGAAAAACAGCAATTTTGAAGAATCAAGAATAAAGTTATAATTAAACAATACTCAATGTTACTTCCAATGTAATTGTATATACTTAGCAAACAACAAATGGCTAATGTTGAGTGATCTGAGTACTACCTTTCCGCCATATATTATGAATCCTTTAAAACAACCGCATTTTCCAACAAGAAAAAACACTGAATATTGCTAGTTGTGATAGGATCAAAACGACATGAAGGATGAGAAATGTTAAAGTTGCGGTACAAAAAAACTGGTAGGGTTGACCGTGTTACCACGGCCTATGCCTGTGTGTTTATATTCCATCCTTTTCAAGGGGAGTGCTAAACTTCTCTCCTTTTTTACTACACATCCTATGGTGTCTTAGAACTTGTATATATAGTACGTGACTGCAGTAATTTTGTCTTCCGAGAGCTACAATTTCATCTGTTCAATTATCAAAAGTCTAAGTGACAACTTACACTCAAATAAATTTTACTTTGCAAAATATAGCCTAAAATACATTTCATGTACATCTTAACCTTTTCAATGAAGCACTTTTTTTGTGAAAAAAAATTATTAATTTAATCAATTTCATGGGTAACCACCTTATTTTTAATTTTATATTATTTTTAAATATTTTATTTTCGAAGAGAAAAGATTGGGCTGAGTCCTCTTTGATGAGAAAAAGAGAAAAGACTCCTGGCTGAGCTCAATCTTTTCTCTTCAAAAAATAAAATATTTAAAATAAATAAATATATTTAATATTTTCATTATTCAATATACATTTGAAAATGAAACCATTAGCTTATTACTATACAGACAATGAATGAATGAGTATATTTTTTTTTAAATAACTAGGTGGATAACTCCGCTTCGCCAAACCGGGTCAACCAACATTTCACATTTAAGTCTGTTAGAAATAAACTACAATGACCAGCAAAAGTTTTCCTGTACCTCTTAGTTAGGAATTAAAAAAAATCAATACAAGAAATTTTTCCAATATTTTTTTTCTTTATAGAATTTAAAGAATAAATAAATATATATTTTTTAAACACTGAAATCGAAAATCTACAGTTTAAATGCATCGTAAGTTATCATAATTATTATAATTTAATCATAATTATTATAATTTAATCATATTAAATAATTAATTAATTTTGTAGCTAAATAATTGTATTATAACTAATAAATTGATATTTTGTCTGTATCCTTTTTTTTTCCCTTTTTTTTATGACCATTACAAGTCCCTTTGTATTGATTCGGCCATCTTCAAAGTCATTGAAATATTTTCTATCATTCTTCTAAAAATCTAGAGTAAGGATTTTTTTACTGATTTCATATAATCATTTCTTAGCTGTTGATCGATGTAAGCCCCTGAGTGTTTGATGGGATTAATATCTGGTCTCTGGTATGGAGCTTAAGTACTTTTGGTCAATCATACAGCAGCCTTAAATAGGATCATTATCCTACTGGAATTTGAATTTTTCATGTTAGACCATAATTGTAAAACCAGCTTAGTAATTTCCTTTAAAGATATAATAAAATATAAAACATTTTTTTCTATCAACTATGACTATAAATCCATGGTGTTTAATTATTCTCTGAGTTGTATCAGGTTCTGCTTATTTTATCAATTGTTCATTTATTTCTTGTGTTACAATTTTAGACATTTTTAAAATGGATTTTCTTCGATTTTTTTTAACAATCATTCACTCTTCTCTTTGAGAAAATATTTTAGGTTAACCAGATCAATATTCATCAATTAAACTCTCCTCTTTTTTAATCAATTGATTTCTGCACTCGGCATTAGAAAAAACTTATGAATATTAACACTTACAAAGTTAAAACTATGAAGTGAACGAATTCTCTATACTATCAACCATAAACAATTAATGAGTATGATGAAAATTCTTTAATTATCACGTTTTCATGGAAGAAATTTTGAAATATTTCTATTTAATATAAATAGTTTTATTTATCCATCATTTTATCATCACATTATTTTAAGGCTAAATGTAATTGACGATAATATTTTTTATAATGACCGAAAATATGAGACAATTTAAGGGTTTAATTACTATATAATTTTACACTGATAATTAATGAGACCCCAACAATATTTTTTCAAAAATTATGTTTTTTATTGTAAAATTGTTTGTGAAAATAAATTTTTAAAAGTCACTATTTAACGGAATGCTTAGTTTAAAATAAGTTTGTGGCTAATCAAAATATGAGACAATTTAAGGGTTTAATTACTATGTAATTTTACACTGATAATTAATGAGACCCCAACAATATTTTTTCAAAAATTATGTTTTTTATTGTAAAATTGTTTGTGAAAATAAATTTTTAAAAGTCACTATTTAACGGAATGCTTAGTTTAAAATAAGTTTGTGGCTAATCAGAAAATTATTTCAAGCAAAGTATTTTAAAATGACTGTTAAATTTATTTACTGAACAAATTAAAAATATATACTTAAATATTCAGAGAGATCCAAAATAAAACCGTACTGATTATTTAAAAAAAGATAAAATATTAATATTAAAATTGACTTTCTTAACTAATTATATGTTGTGTATATATTAATATATTAAAATAATAAAAAAGTATTTTAAAACAGAATCAATATAAATGGCATGCATATTTCTATTTGTAATAGAAACAGCCTTTATTCTAGTAGGACAGGCAATCCAAACTTTCATAACAAGTTCAAATATTAGTCACATGGAGCGCTGTAAACGGTTAGGAAGTATTGAAGTAAAGATATTATAATAATTTTTTTTTCACAAAAAAAAGTGCTTCATTGAAAAGGTTAAGATGTACATGAAATGTATTTTAGGCTATATTTTGCCAAGTAAAATTTATTTGAGTGTAAGTTGTCACTTAGACTTTTGATAATTGAACAGATGAAATTGTAGCTCTCGGAAGACAAAATTACTGCAGTCACGTACTATATATACAAGTTCTAAGACACCATAGGATGTGTAGTAAAAAAGGAGAGAAGTTTAGCACTCCCCTTGAAAAGGATGGAATATAAACACACAGGCATAGGCCGTGGTAACACGGTCAACCCTACCAGTTTTTTTTGTACCGCAACTTTAACATTTCTCATCCTTCATGTTTTGATCCTATCACAACTAGCAATATTCAGTGTTTTTTCTTGTTGGAAAATGCGGTTGTTTTAAAGGATTCATAATATATGGCGGAAAGGTAGTACTCAGATCACTCAACATTAGCCATTTGTTGTTTGCTAAGTATATACAATTACATTGGAAGTAACATTGAGTATTGTTTAATTATAACTTTATTCTTGATTCTTTAAAATTGCTGTTTTTCTGTTTCCTAGCAGAACAACTTTAGGCAAACCATCACCAACTTATAATATACAAGGATTCACTCGTTATAAATCGCTTATCATAACTATCCTATGTGTTGATATTTATCTCTAATAAATCCTTCTACTTGACATTACTGACTAAGGATTAAACCCATGTTAAAGATGCTGGAGACATTTCTCAAGTATTAAAATTTAATTTCACATAACTTTTTATATTTCAGTTTACACTTACCCTACTTCCGATTGTGAAAAATTTTGATTATGACATTTAATGAAAATACAAATTTTCTGGTCCCCTCAGTCCAAATACCCAAGTCCCACGAAATAGTCTATTGGTGTGTGTGTATAAACCTAACAGAATATTTAAAGAGAGTACAGGTTGTATGTAGCTTCTTCATTTTTTGATATTCCTTGAAGTGAAAGGTATTTGAGGTAGGTTTATACCCGTGATGTAACATAGAAAGTTTCATCAAATTGGAGTAAACAGGAGTAACACTCTATTGCATAATTTTTATCACATTTTTATGTTTTCTCATATATAAAAAGCTCTAACTATTTTGATTAAACTCGTGTTAAATTAGAATCAAGTATTTTAATATCAGGTTTTATCAACATAGAAATTATGATATTTATTAATGAAGAATAACATTTATTTTATAACTTGGTAAAAGACTGATTAACTGATGTACAGGAGAAAAAAAATATACTCTTTTAAATTATTTAATGGACATTATTTGTTTCTGTGATAACTGAAGTTTTCATAACAACTCAATAGAGACTTAGAAAATTGCAAGCCATGGAATATGTTTTGCTTTGTCACTGATAAAAACAAAATGTATCAATTATTTTGTGAGAGAATGTGTAAAAAAACACTAGATGCTAAAAATATTTAAAGCAATTTTTCGGGGTAAAAAAAATATGGTACAAGTTAATCTTTAATAATTATATTTGATTTTCAAACTTCTATAATAGATTTTTCAGATGAATTAAAAGACAAGTATTTTGACCTTCTAGAACAATAATCATTGTCAATTTTTGCCTGATGCCTTTCCAACAACTTACGATTCAATTAGGTCAAATTACTGATCTTTTGTTTTATTCAAAAAATCTACTATAAGCCGTAAAAATCCCTTGTATCAATTCCCAGTCATGATATATCAATCCCTCAGTCCAAATACCCAAGTCCCACGAAATAGCCTATTGGTGTGTGTGTATAAACCTAACAGAATATTTGAAGAGGATATAGGTTGTACAGCCTTGGCCAAAAGTATTAGGGACCTTCCAAAATTGTCTGTTTCACTTTATTTAATATTATTTTAATATTAATATTAACTGTGGCTCCCAAAACTTGTTGTGTTGACAAAAATGGAACCCTCAAAATGGATTATTTTCAATTCCCAACTCCTCATTAATGCTCTAGAAAAACATAATGAAATGAAAAAAAAATTCCCAGTACTGTGTTAGTTTTCTTATTGGTAGCAGTTTTTATTTTATTAGATTATATTTTCAAAAATTTAAATTTCCTTTTTGTTTATGATTAAAAATGATCAAAGTAAAAGAACTAAGTGAGATTGAACGGGCAAAAACTGTTTTTATCTCGTCGGAAGGGTATAGCTAATCCGAGATAGCAAAAACTGTGAAGTGCTCTCGTTGTAGTGTTCAATAAACTCTTTTTCGACATCGGACCTATAACACATTTTCCTCTTTACTTAGGACAGGAAGAAATAAAATAACAGGAATGCGTGAGGATAAGTTTTTGGTGAGAACTACTCTTCAGAATCGCAAAAAAACATCAAAATAGCTGGCTGAAGAGATGAAAACCTTGTGTTATGTTGACAATTTTGCTCGGACAGCAAGGAAAAGACTGGGAGAGAATGGTCTGAAAGGCTGTTGGGCTAGAAAGAAACCCTGGCTTTCAAAATTTCACCAAAACTGTTCTGCTCAAGACTGGGCAAAAGTGGTTTGGTCCGATTAAAGCAACTTTCAGGTCAATAAATTTTTGTAAATTGAAATTAAAAATTGCCAAAATTTCCTACAATCAATGAAGAATATACAATATAGTTATTTTTAAAAATACATAAAAATGTCGAATTATATAAAGACTTTTGGAACTCCTGGAGCTGTTTTCGTACGAGGAAGGTAAGGCGAACCCTATCATCCAGGTTGTGTTGTCCCTAAGGTGAAACACGTTGGAGAAAATATTATGATTTGGGGCTTCAGGTGTTGGAGAAATGTTTTTATAAGAAGAAAGAACTGATAGCGATACCTATATTTCCATGTTAAATCAAATTTGAAGCCTTCGTATGAAAAAATATTTATACCGGATGACAGAAAAAACATTGTTTTTCATCAGGCTAATGCTCCATGCCACGTTTCACGCATAAGTAGAGAATGGTTCGAAAAAAAACGACATTAAGGGTCTTGCTTGACTGGCCTCTTCAATCCCCAACCTCAATCCCATTGATCACATATGGTCTAAATTAAAAATTTAGATGGTATGCATAATTGAAAATGCAGTTGGTGAACGTAACTATACAAAAAAAGACAACTTATTTTTGTATTTACAAGAAGAGTCGGAAAAATTAGACAAAGACGTTCGATCAAAACTTGTGAATTCTATGCCAAAAAGGAAAAGTGAGGTAATAAAAGCCAATAGCTTGATGGCCAAATATTAAATTGACTTTGTTTTATCTTTGAATAAATTATGTTATGATAGTAGATGTTATTTTTTCCCTCTTTACATTTTTTAAAGAAAATATGTAGGTGCCTAATACTTTTTGCCAAGAATGTAGCTTCTTCATTTTTGATATTCCTTGAATTAAGGGTAGGTTTATACCTGTGATGTAACATAGAAAGTTTCACCAAATTGGAGTAAACAGGAGTAATACTATTGCATAATTTTTATCACATTTTTATGTTTTCTCATATATAAAAAGCTCTAGCTATTTTGATTAAACTCGTCATGTTAAATTAGAATCAAGTATTTTAATATCAGGTTTTATCAACATAGAAATTATGATATTTATTAATAAGAAAAATAACATTTACAGCATATTAAGAATAACATTTTAAAACAATAATTAATAAGGAGAATCATTATTATTCTCTCAGCACTGGTAAATTTCTTTCTTTTCTGCTTTTTAATGCCATAAGAATTAAACTGAAATGAATAATTCTTTAGCTAATAAAATTAAGGTTTTTGAGGCAATTTTCAAGTTTTGGCATTTATTATATAGCCTTAAATAATTACTTTAAATTGTTTGAGATGAAAACATGATAATGATTAAAAAATATTTGAAAAACCACAAAAGTTTCTGTACTAGTAATGTTTTTTAAAATTAATGGAATGGATTAAGCATAAAATGGAACATATTTAACAGTGTTGCAACCATACACCCCTGAGGCATATCCATCATTCAGATATGCTATCCCCACTCAGTTGCCTCAAAGCTGGAAAACAAGAAGTAATGAGTCTCATTTCCGATTTTTTTTCTTAAGTCTGTACATCACAGAGTATTAATAGCAATACATTTTTATTGTCCTAGACGCATGTTTTCTATGAACTCAATAATTAGTTTATCCCTTTAATGTTCTTGTTAAAAATAAGATGGCTTGTTGGATTAGTGTCAAAATGAATAGTGGAAGAAGAAAAAAAAAATGAGAAATGGTTTATATTTTACAAGTAGTAGAATAAAAATATTATTTCGTTTTTTATGGAATTTTATTTTATATTAATTAATAATGCAGTTTAATGGGGGATATTTACTTAATTTTTTTCCTCAGTTAGTTTTAGTAAGTCTTAAATGCTTTTATGGTAAAAAAATGTGCGACATACTTTTGCAAATAGCATTTTTAGCATTTAGAATTTAGAAAAACCAGTGCACCTTCAATATTTACTCATTTTTTCCCTCACTTAATTTTAATCTAAAATGCTGTTATGGTAAAAAAAAAAAAAATTACTTTGAATTTTCAAATAAATTTTTCTTAAGCCAAATTAAGCTTCCCAATGTTTTTCAATGTTCCATAATTTTTCAATGTGTTTCAATGTTCCCAATGTTTACAAGTCAAGTATGCTCTTAGGTTCTTTATTTATTAAAAAAATCTGGTGCGTGCACGCAACACACAACTTTCACTTACCAACTTACTTAGATTAGAAATTAATGCGTTTTGTTAATTGCCACTTCTCAAATGAACAGAACGGCTTTAATTATGAACAATGGTCTTTCATCTCCGCAAGCGTGGGCTCAACGAGTTTTATGAGTTGACTGAATATTTTTCTTTTTTTCTCCTCTTTATGTTTTCTTTATTTTTATCATATCTCATATTTAGCCATTTCTTATTTTTAGGCGTAGAGAGAGACAGTTAATTTATCCATGTAAACAAAAACAAAGGTACTTTATAAGAAAGAAACAACCAAACAAAAAAGCCCCCCCCCCCCCCAAAAAAAAGCCCCCTCAGAACATTTTAATAATGATAAAGCTTTCCTGATATTAAAGAAAACCTAATTTTCATTAAACATGACGAATTTAATAAAACTCGTTAAAGCTGTTTTTGAGGTAATCGAAAAAAGGTAAAAATTGGAAAAAAAGTCATGAAATAAATTGCCCCCTCAGTTGGACCAATTTTGATGAAATGTTGGCTTTTACATATTTGTTATATACACATCAAATACCCAGTCTCTTCAAAATCGTTAAAGCCGTTTTTGAATAAATAAAAAATATGTACATGTGAAATTGGTACAAAATTTATTAAGTAAAGTCCCCCCTCCGGTTGGTCAATTTTGATGAAATTTTTACAGTCGTATCTCGGGCATATACATACATCATATACCCAGTTTGATCAAAATCGTTAAAGCCTTTTTTGAGTAAATAAAAAAAACACGTGAAAATGATACAAAATTTATTAAGTAAAGTCCCCCCTCCGGTTAATCAATTTTGATGAAATTTTTACAATCCTATCTCGGGCATATAAATAGATCAAATACTCAGTTTAATCAAAATCGTTAGAGCCGTTTTTGAGAAAATCGATAAAAACGAAAAAAGTTATTAAATAAAGTACCCCCTCCCTTTGAGCAATTTTGATGAAATTTTTGCTGTCACATCGCGGGCATATATATACACTAAATACCCAATTTCAGGTTCCCACGGTTTATAGTTTTGGAGCTAGTCTGTTCACACACACACACACACAGACCATTGCGGGGGACTTGGTCATTT
Organism: Aelia acuminata; assembly: GCA_911387785.2. Classification (NCBI taxonomy): domain Eukaryota; kingdom Metazoa; phylum Arthropoda; class Insecta; order Hemiptera; family Pentatomidae; genus Aelia; species Aelia acuminata. The sequence goes on along the minus strand of OU426978.1, from coordinate 48,878,682 downwards.
CGACTCAGGGGGTCCCAAAACGTGTATTTCCGTTGAAAACCGGAAGTCGAAATTTTTCACGATCGCAATACTTCCACTTACTATATATTTCATATATAGGTAAGTGAAAGTAAAAATCACACAAATGCTTTTATTATTATTCTTTTTAAATAATCAATATGTAAAATAATCCCTAGTTGTTTGTTTGAATAATCATTTACTTTACTAATCATTGTTTAGGTAGTCCAAAAATAATAATTTTGAAATATTTATTATGAAACTAAATCAACTGGGAAAATTCATATTAGCTAAAATAACAAAGATAACAACAGAGAAATTCTTAAAAATAGGTAAAACAATTTTCTATTTTTTTTTTTTTTTTTAATAACTTCACACTTAGACTTAACTGCAGATACTTAAACAGGTGATACTTAGACAGTAAAAATTTAATTCTTATTCTGGCTTATTTATTAAGTCTATAATTGGTTATAAGAACATTCACTATTAATATTTACTATTATTTTTCAGCAGTTAAAATCATTTTTAAGAAATGAAATTATCAAAGTCCTGCTAATAATCCATAGAGCTAGATGCAGAGCTATGCTATAATATATATGTGCGTGTCTATGTGAATAATAAATATTGGGTAATTATCTTATGAATTTAATTAATATAATCAGTGAAAAGAACCAGTTGTTTTTTTAAAAAATCATTTAAGTAGAAGATTACAGATTGTTTATTGTATTAAAATTTTAAAAATTTAACTGTAAATAATTGCTATCTAAAAAGTTCTGCTGTATTTGTTGCTTGGTTGAAATGTATAATGTTATTTCTTTATATTAGCAAAACCTCAATAGATACATTTTTATAAAATAGCCTTTATATACATTCTGTGTACTTTCTCCAAATATCTTCATGTATTATTTCTCAAAATGTTTTTGTATTTTTTTTTTAGTATGCCAAATCTTCATTAACCTTCCTTCTGTCACTTGCTTCATACCATCACTGCTGTAATTGAACTGATCCAATGCTGGAGCAACTTTTTATTTATTTTTTTCTTATTCTTTTTTTTTTTTTTTTTTTTACTGTCATTTATCTAAAAATAAATTTTGATTATTTGTATAATTTATAAAGGGGAATAAGTACAAAGTAAATGAGTAAACAAGTAAATTAAAAATTATAATAAATTAAAAAATTATATTTTCGTTTACATTTTTTAGGAACCACAATCCTCTAATCTATAGAATAGACAATAAGGGTTACAGGTTGCCCTGACATCTAGGGGAAGCCCTGCTACTAAAAAAAAACCTGTTTAAGTCCCTCAACAGCACTAGTGATGGAAGGTTAACAAAGATTTAGGTATTGTTTTGAAATTACCTTTTTTTTTTTTTTTTTTTAAGGGCTCAAAAAGAAGGGCATCCCCTAGAAAAGTCAAGGAAAATATTATGAATATAACTTGAAAGTTTTCTATTTCGCCCATCCAATGTGAGACTGGTTTAACACAGAATCGCATTATTTTTAAAAATAAGTCATAGTAACCAACATAGGAAATCAATGGTAATTATTCCTCCTCATAAATTTTGCATTTACTTATTTTCATATAGTCATACCATTTGGCCACTCACCAAATTACTATACAAAGTATTCACATGAGCCAACTACAGCTCACAATATCAAAGTATAGAATATGATCTTGAAATATATGAAAATATTTTTAAATATTTTGAGAATAATATCAGAGAATGAAGTAAAAATGTGAATGGTAATACATAGAGATGATAATATGAGGACATCCTTTTTCCAATTTCATATAAATACAAATACTTAATTCCCATGCATTCCCTTATAGTGCTGCCATGATTTAAATCCTACTTATTACCAAAGGAATATGTTTTGTAAATGAGTAATAAAACCACGATAAAATTTACATTTTAAACCAATTTATCACAGTTCTTTAATAAAAATGAGAAGAGAGTTTTATAGTACAAAGAAGATTTTTAATATTATGCCAATAAACAAACAATAATCAATTATGATGTTATTGTTCGATGATGAATGATCTGAAACAACAGATAATATTAATGAATTACTATTGATTCAAATTTAACTGTTAGATAAAAATAAAAAATTATCACTTTTTGGAAGCTGAGAGATTATTGGCACACTGGCCGATGATAGGTGATAAAGTCCTCCCACGTAGCCATCACATCGCAACCAAATTGGGGATATGTGCTCACCTCCCACTTCTAAAAATGGTAACAGTACAGAGCTATTGAGTACTGCTTTTCCGTTTCCAATGTTTTTAATCATCGACCGGTCTACCTGCAATTTATAATTATTCTTTATAATAAGAAAATTAAGTACAACTTTCAAAATATATATTCATCAAAGAAATTTTAAATGAAACATTAGTACTTAAAAAAAATTAAATATATAAAAAATGAATCTGCACAACTTTTTACTTTAAGAACCGCAATATTCCTAATTGCTTTATGTATTTTAAATCTAAAGCAAATGGACTAAATCACACTAAATAAACTGAGAAAGTTCTTCAAGATCAAATGGATAATTACAGAATGGGAAAAAGGTAAGAAAAATTAAGACCATTGATGGACAGTAGCCAAGGTTGGAATGAGAAAAATAGTTTTGCCAAATTAAAAAGTTGCACCACAAAATTAAATTCCTTTAGTTATAGTTCATCCAAAGAATCAAAATAAATCTTCAAAAATTAATTTTTAATATACTAAATTGATGGATTGACATTTTCTACAAGATATAGCTCTTATAGTGCAAGAGTAATATAATGAAGTAAAATAAAATAATAATTCAGCAATCTACCTAATAGTTTATATTAATTGAAAACAGATAATTTTTGCTCAAAAATTTTTAATCTACACCTATTGTTTCTTCTATGTTCTATGTTCTAACAAAAAAGAAGTGATTTTCTGTAAGAAAATTGCATGAATTATATAAATTTTCTCAATAATAATTCTTTGAAATAATTATCATAATAAAGACAAACATTATTAATTATCTTGCAGACGAATGAAGCCTTTTGTGGTAGAAGCTGTAAACTCACTTCAAACCAATTCAGGATTTAATGTGTTAACACCTTTTTAAAATAATCAAACTCTTAAACCCAAAACTTTGATCTGGGCAAAAGTTCATTTTAATTGTTTAAATATTCGATGGTGACATTTCTAGTTTTGTAAACGACCTCTATGAAGGGTAATTTTTCTTTTCTTTTTTAAAGTGAGTTAAAACCTTCTTACATCAAAGGCTTCAATTGTTTGAATAAATAAAAAGTGTTTCTGAAATTCCCTTATTTGAATAATGTTATAGTATTATATTGTAATTTTTGTAATTTTAAAATTTGTAATTTAATTGTAATTATTGTAATTTTTAATTGTAAAGTATTGATTGGTATTTCATGCTTTAAAAAAAATTAATATTTTCTTTAAAGATAACTTTTAATGTTAAAATGGACAATTAACATGATAAATAAAAAATACCTTAACATTATCAACATAGAAATTGATCAAAGGTGGTGGTTCAGTTTCTTCGGCTGAGCAAGTTATTTGTAATTCTTCTAAAGGGATTAATTTATTACTTGAAACATTCAAATATGGCTTCCTAATATGAATATCTGCAAAAAATAATTTTAATTGATTCAGACTTTAAAAAAATTCATATTCGTACAAATTCATCCTTGATCAAATAATTTCATACCTTTAATAGTCAAGTTTGCGGAATCAGTTGCTGTTTTAAATGTTTCATCAACCGAAACTTCACAACTGATTTTGCCACTGATATACTTAGGTACATTTATCAATGTTACTTGATTAGCATTTGAGTGAGGCATCTGAAATAATTTGTTTTTAAATTATTCACTCTAGAAACATTTCTAATTTTCAAATATAAATCATATTTTGATATTTTTCTGCTATTGCCTTTGTTTATGACTGCAATACAACACTATCCCATTTTTTTTTTTCTTTTTTTTAGCCTAAATCAACATCTAGCTAATTTCACACAGCCAGACGCTTAATTAGGGGAGGGGAGGAATAGATCTACAATTACAATTTCAAATTCGTATTTTCAACAGAAAAAGGTGTTTTGGGGGTCCCTGAGTCCGAATAATCAAGTTCCACGAAATTTGGTGTGTGCGTGTGTGTGTGTGTGTGTGTGTGTGTGTGTGTGTGTGTGTGTGTGTGTGTGTGTGTGTGTGTGTGTGTGTGTGTGTGTGTGTGTGTGTGTGTGTGTGTGTGTGTGTGTGTGTGTGTGTGTGTGTGTGTGTTGTGTGTGTGCATGTGTGACTTGATGTGAGCAGACTAGCGCAAAAAATACATTTCATTCCCTGGTTGAAAATTTTCAATTTTCGGTAATAAGAGTTGTGATTTATATATATTTATGATTGTGTAAGTTGGAAAGCTGAGAAATTCTGAAAGAATAATATTTAAACTGTTTACAGTTTTAAAAGATAATCGGTAAGGACAAAAAAAAAAAAAAATAATAATAATATCTTATTTCTTCTTTAAACAATTTTTTCCATGGTTACTTAAGAGAATTTTAATAATAACTAAATAGAGAACAGTAAGGGGGTTACAAAAATTATTTGTGCATTAATTTACCAACATTTACTCCCCCAATGACTAAAGTTACATTAACCTTCAATGAATTCAAATTTTTACAATACTCTCTATTCTCTTTATGCATTAAATTATGATGCTTAAAAAAAAAATTGGCAATTTAAACAGTATGGGGATGAAAAAATTACAACTTTTGAAGAGTGGCTTCTGGGCATGGCGTATTTGGCATTGTTTAGTGGGACCCCGATCTCAACTAAAAATGATCCCTGTTGAATGAGCGAATCAAGGGGAAGACATAAGCTGGGATTAAATAAATCTAATCAAGGCCCTTTTTTAACTAAAAAGGACAAGATGGAAGATCACCAATATGAAGGTCACATAACCTTTCGGTATAGAACACAACCACAATCTGCTGTTCCAAAGTTATACCGCTTATGTGACCGTCTTTTTCAGTATCAAATGGCCATGATTTGCAGCTATACTTAATCCAGCTTCCGCTTGCTCAAAAGGGGTAAAGATACCGCCAACAGGTACTTTTCAAGTGAGAGCATGGTCATTCTAAATGGCGCTAAATAGTCCACGGCCAAAAGTTGTACCAAAAAAAATAATGAGTGTGAATTTTTCTAAATCCCCTTTATCAATTTACCTACATCAGTTATCCCCTAGACTGATATATTATTATGCAACAAACAATAAACCTAAAAGGTATTATTCATCAGTGTGAATTTTTAAGTCATGGTTAGGTGGTGAAATTAAATCTGGACCCATTTGTTCAGCTTACTGAAGATGTAAGAGCAGTTTACTCGGTGCCAAATGAATATTATCAATTAATTTATTTTTATTAAATTTATAGATATATAAGAAAAAATGTACTAATATAAAATAAAAATGTTGAAAAAATTATACAAAAAAATTTTCCCGCTTTACACTTAACCCTTTCATGGCTCTGGACGATATATCTCGGAAAAAAGTTCGGTCCCCACAAGCGAACAACGAGATAACTCATGGTGGGCTGCCAGTCCCCAGTAGAGGAAGACCATGTATCTCGCAATCGGTTTTTCGCTTATTTAACGTCAGCTTCACTTGAGATAGCTTGTCGTGACGGAGGCACATCCTAGTGGGTCCACGGAGACTTAATAAGTACATCTAGTTGGCGCTAGGCTGCAGGGATTCCACAGTATCTCTATTGTTTCAGGCCAGTAGCTGCCTATCATCTGGGTCATCCGTAAAAATATTAATTACTAAAAAATTAATTAAATTTAAAAAAATATGTATATAAAGTAATAACATTATTATTTTATTGTTCATTATTACATTCTTAAATCACATAATCTCTTATTTCAATCGATAATATAGCATTTTAATTTATTGAAATAATCATAAAGGTATTATAGGATCATAAAAAATAAATGAAACATTAAGAAATAGTCGGATAAGGTTAGAGGAGTTAAAGAAGTTGAGGCAGTCAGCGGCGGAGAGTGTCCTGCAGGCTTAGCTTGGGGAGTGTAAAAGCCGGCAGACCCGCTTAGCTTCTCAGTGCAACTTTCATTCCGAGTGCTTAGCTATTAAAGGGTTAAGGAGCCAAAAATTCTTAACAGGTGCATAATAGCATATCTGGTAAAAATTTGAAGCCAATAGGAAGATTCCTGTTTTGCTACCCAAACTTATTGCATAGAAATAATAATAAATGCATAGTAAGAAAAAATGAAATGACAAGTACAAATTATTTTATTGAATACCTTGAAAAATCACCACAACTTAATTTATAAAATAATGAAAAAAGTAACTTAAAAATTATTTCCATATTAGGGAAAATTTTAACATTATAATAATTAACTTTTTTCGGACATGAAGCTGATGCCCTTTTTCTTTTTATCTCTCACCTATATTTTTAATTTTATTTCAGACAACAGAACTATAGTATCAATAATCTAGTTCTCTCCTACTGTCCCAGATCTTATAGGGTTTAAGAAATTATGAAAAACTTTTACCAAAAAGGATTTTGTTTAAAATCTCAACACCATTAAAAAAACATGTATATATTTCCTGTACCAAACTATCCAAATCTCTCTAATCCAAAATCATTATGTACCCTATATATTTCAATGCTCTTATAGGTGAACTATACATAAAACTGTAAAAATTATGCTATTGATGTATACAGGTATTGCTAAACTATAATTAATAATGCTTATTAGGAATAAATTAGGAATTAATTAAACTGAGAATAACAAATAAATACTAGAGTTTCTCTACATGCTTGTTCATGACATTATTTTTCTTTTATTTCATCACATTTACTCATTTTATTATTGTAAATACAGTTGTAAATTTCAATAGATAAATAGATATAAAAAAGGAACTTCAACTAAATTAATTTTACTATAATAATCTGTTTTCTACAAGCACTATTAATCTTCATAATAAATCAAACATTTTTTTTTTCTTATCAAAGTATGAAAGTTTTTATTTTAATGTTCCCATTAATTTTACGGAGCATTGGTGAGTTATAGCATTTACTTACATCAATATTTATTCCTCCGAGAGGAAATGCAGCTAATGGTGGTCGTGCTTGTGGTACATATCGGAAGAACTCGTACTGCCCTCTGTACCATTTAACAGAATATAATGGTTGTCCTTCAGTATCATAATGACAAATTAAAGTAGGCGAGGAACCTTCCCGCACCAACTTCGGTACAATCAACCGAACTTTGACACTACTGGATCCTTAAAACAATATATCAACTTTTTAAACTGATTACCTAATTTATTAACGCACAGAACTAATGAAATACCTATGATAAAGATGGTCGTTATTAGGAATAGTAGAGGGAGGTTCATTAAGATTCAGAGTGAGCAGCAATGGAACATGTTCTCTTATAGATCATCCTTTGTTGTTCCATTCTGTAGGAACGAGCCAGGCAAGGAACCATCTGGTGTAGCGTGTCTAAAGTTAGACTGTTTCTGATTGTAGTCACCTGTTCACTGCTGGCAAACAATCAGGAGTGTAAATGAAACCCATGTCAGGGAGGAGTTGTGGCCCAGCTACTCAGATCATTGTCTTGATTTATGAGAGACACACGATGATTTAAAATAGCATGGCTTATTTCGTTTGCAACAGGTGCAATTTATTAGTTAAGGACCATTTTAGATCAGCATATCAAGTGTGGTAATATTACTTTGATTTGGCAGTAAAATAATTATATATTTCATTATAACAATTAAAGGTGTATAAAAAGTATCCTACCATAGTTCAGTTTTGATGTCCCATGTCTCTATATAAAAATAACATGTTTTAAAAATCTCAGATCTACTAAAACCCATGATTACAACTAATACTTTTATTTATTCTAAAGAAATGTCCTTATATATGCACTAATAATTGAGACGGGAATTACATTTATTATTTAATCTAATAGACATATGTAAAAATTTAATTATATATTATTTTATCATCTGTCAATCAAAATTTGATCAGTCATTCATGTACCATTCAAGCATTCTTCTTTGTTTATTGATTTCAAATAAATAAATGAAGATCATGATTTTTAGTGATATTGATCATCTGAATACTCATTAAAATTAAAATTTGTTAACTGAAATTAGTTTAATTTTATTTACAAAAAATTAACTTTTGAAAAATCAAATTATTTGTTAACATACATAAACAAACTGACTTTATTACAAATTAACTAAATTGTTTAAAAATCAGATTTAATATGGGAGTAATAATATGTAATATGTAAATACTCAAGTAAATAAATCATAAGCAACTATAAATAATGAATGTTTATATTTTTAATATCATTAGATCAACCAATAGCCAATATATGGCTGGGAAAAAAAGTAAATCATCTAAAAATACTTATATGTTTAAAATTTATTATTTTTGGAAAGATATAAAATAATTGTGAATATTAATTAAATTGTATAAATAATACAAAGTTAATACTGTCCAAAACTACCTGATTTCAATTGTAATTAACTGTATATTGTATTTTTTTATATACTTCAAGGGATAACCTACCAAAAAATTAATATTCCATACATAAGAATGAAAAATATTCTATCATTTTATTTTATCATGGGTATTTTTTAATAAAGCATTTATTTAAATATCATTTAATATAATTATAATTGTTAAACAATAAATAAGAGCATTTAGCAAGGTTTGTATGCTTATTAATAACATAGTTGTTTGTATGCTGTATTTCAAGTATATATGTATCTCTTTTATTTTGTATTTACATTATTGTATAGTTTACTAATAGGGAATTGAAATGTGGAAAAAGAGGACATATTTAAATTTTACTATTTTTAAATATTTTATCCATTTTGAACCAAGTCCAATGCTCCGTCAACAATGATAAAAGTTTTTAGGATTGAGAATCAAGCTTTATCCCCATTTAAAATTTGGCAAGCTTCCAGAAATGGATGAGACTGAATAATACCTCATTCTTGCCAGGTGTAATTGGCTCATCTTTTTTAGGTGCTCTAATTTATTTTTTACTGTTTAAGTATTTAAAGGGGGCATTATTAATTTTATTTTAAAAACCTATTAAAATAAATTAAATTTTATTGAACATTTTTGACTAAATTTAATATCTATACATTCAAATAATACAAAATCCAAGGAAACCACAATGCATGTTTTTATTTTAATGGCATTGTACAGTTTTTCTTGTTTATTACATTGGAAAGTAGGTACCATCCTCAGTACTTCAAACAGTGATTTACCAAGAATGAAGTTGGCCTCATTTACTCAATTGCTAAAGAGTTCCCATAGGTTTTTTTTTATGTATAGAGTTGGCGGTGATGTTCATAATTTTCAGAAGTTCCTCAATTTTTAAAAACTGCCTATCTTCAGGTACAAAAACAGATTGAGCGATTATATATTATATAGAGATAACACAGCAATTTTACATGTTGGAGATAGTTTACAAACTTAAGAAGTAAAAAATCAATTATGCTGGTATTTTCTATGAGATGATAACACTGGCACCCCTAGGCTTGATTTTCGCAGATCAAAGGCCAGTGTGGCATGGAAGGCAATGAGAGAGCAAATGCATTGGCCAAAAAAGCTGCGCATGATTCAAAAATACAAATTTCTTATACTACAATGCTTGTGACGTAAATTAAAAAAAAAATATCAAAAGAGTAACCAAATGGAATACTGGTGAAAATCTACTGAACGACAAAATTAACCGACCCTCCCACATGATTATTATAGAAGGGATTTTTTTTAATGGGAAGCTTTTTGCTTCAGGTGGAACTTGTTTTGAAACTATAATCCTCATTTAGACTGAAAAAAACTTATGATCAAGAAATTCCGATTTTTAAGAATGCTCTTTTAAAAAATAAATTTTATAATTGTTTTGTAGTTACATTTTACTTAAAAAGTCCTTATTAAATGGGTTATATATGAAATTTATGAAAAATCGTGACTGAATGATTTGAAAAAGGAAAAAATCGCTTGGTAACGGGAATATTTGTGAAACATTTACCAGATTTTTACGTCCACTTACCTTTATATGACATATGTAAAGTATTGCGATCGTGAAAAAATTCGACTTCTGGTTTTCAACGGAAATACACGTTTGGGGGTCCCAATGTCCAAATAACCAAGTCCTGTGAAATGGTCTGTGTGTGTGGGTGGGGTGTGAAAAACGATTAACTGTACGAACCTGAAATTGGATAGGTATTTGGTGTGTCTATATGCACGCGATGTGACAGCAAAAATTTCATCAAAATTGGTGAAACGGAGGGGGTACTTCATTTAAAAAATGTTGTCTAATTTTTAAGTTTTTTTTTAATTTTCTCAAAAGCGGCTCTAACCCTTTTGATTAAACTCGTTATTAGATGTATGTATATGCCCGCGATGTGACAGTCAAAATTTCATCAAAATTGATCAATTAGAGGGGTCACTTTACTTAATCAATTTTGTCTCATTTTCACGTGTTTTTTTATTTACTCAAAAACGATGTTGATCAAACTGGGTATTTGATGTACATATGTATATGTCAAAGATGAGACAGCCAACATTTCATATCCCGTATTATCACTGATGAAAATAAAAACTTTTAACAATAAAAAATGTATTTTACTTTAGAGAGTAAATGCGTGATGCTCAAATTCTTTAAAACATTTAAGGAGTGAAAAATACGGTACAAGATAATCTTTAATTAATTATATTTTAGTTATTAAACTTTAGTTCCATAATAAATTTCTGAAGGCAATATAAAGTGATTTTAGAACAGTAATTGTCCTCGATTTCTCAAAAAGGCATAAGTGACAAACATTACCCTACGAGTCGTCAATACACCTCCTATCGATTCAACTTCGCTATATAATTACAAAAAGCAAATCGCTGTCAAAAATAACCAAGCAGTAAAAAAACTCGACTGTGATGAAATTAGGTTCCTTAAAAAAAGAAATAAGCAATAATGATTCGAAAAGTACTCTTTAACTTTCAACTTGAACTTTCAAGTTTCGCATTACAGACACATTATAACTAATGAAGATATACAAATATAAGCATATAAATTTGGAAAAGTGTGGCGTATTGTCGAAGCACGTCTAAGTAGTTCGTAAGTGAAAGTTGTATGTTACGCACCAGACTTTCATATTATGTTAATATGAAAACAGATTTTTTTTTTTTGCATAATATAAAATATTTATGTATATGCATTATATAAAATATCTGTTCTTGAGTTTCTTTTATAATTATATGTACGTAAATAATATAATTTTTAAGTTTAGTTGTAATTCTAGTGTAATTTTCGATTTTTAATCGAATAAAACAATTTCGATCTCGATAGGACTAACCGTTCTCGAGATATAGAGTTTTTTTCCACTTTTTGGCCGTTTTGCCCCACTGTGGGCCGGCCTGTTAGGAAGCATGGCACGCGGACCTGGCAAACCTTCACAGACAACATTATTATTTTAGGCATTATTTTATATAATATAGGCATTTTCTTTTTTTAAATAGTTTTATTAAAAGAGAAAAGATTGACCACGGCCAAGAATCCAACCCGAGTCTTCTGCATCTCCTAGGCGAGTCAACCTTTGCTCTTTAGAGATCCCTCCCACAGGACTCGCCATATTGCAGCGTAGTAACCTCATTAATCATAATTAGCAACCTAATTAACATACCGCCATAGTTAGACATTATTTGCCGAGAATTTTTTATTATTTTAAAATAATTATTATATAATTTTTAAATATTTTTATATAATCCGGGTCTTTTGCATCTCCGTCGCAGCCAGTGTAGCCTAAATTATGTCATAGTGTTACGTGCCGTGCGTTATTTTGTCTTAACAGGACGGCCATAGTCATTTACTGAGTATTTTCACGATGTAAAATGAAATAATCGATGCTGAATATCATTATTTTCATTGATTGCGAATTTAAGCATTGAATGTTTTGACACCAATAAGCCCCACCTAAAGTTTACTGAATGGAGGAAAAGCAAGGCCAAATACTGCTACAATAGCCTGCTACCAAGAGACAATAGGGGAAATGAATGGAGTGATTTATCACTTTCAGCTGGTGCTTTGCCAGAGACAAAGGCCCTCACAACAATGGCTTAAGTCCAAATCGTTCTCTTTTTCAATGGACATTTCATTAATGAATTGCTCTAACAAGTGATATGACCATTGTAAATGAAATAGTGTAACTGCAGTTTGGCCACAATTAATTGGCACAGGGCCAACTCATGCGCCATATGCTGAAAAAACATTTATCTTAACCTCCGATTTTACGAAATAAATTATATTATCATATACATATGATTACACAAGATATTGTCACAGATTCATATATTTTATGAGTTTTTTTTTTTTTTGGTTGGTTTTTTTATTGATTTGATTTTATGCCAGTTAACCTCGGACCATGGTTGAACCCAAGTTCTGGAAAGCTAAAAATGGTTTCAATTTTTTCATCGGATGTAATGAATGGTATCGTAAGTTTTTCAAGGCAGGAAATCCTTATAACTTTTAAGTGGTGCATAATAAAGATTTTATTCGGTAAAGGTACTGAATTGCGGCGTGTACCTAAAGGTACAAGTACCAAGGATCAAAATTAGGGGGGGGGGCAAGTTATGGTCGTTCAGGTCGTTACCGCGGAAAAGGTGAATGAAACCAAAATATTATATTACATGCTTTTTATATTATTATATGCTATATTTAATTATAGCAGTGCTTTATCAACTAAGTTATTACAATTATTTGCTTGAAAAAAATTATTCTATTACTGCTTCCCGCCTTAAAAAATTATTGCATCCAGCCTCCCAGGGGGGGAGGGGGCAGCTGCATGAGCATACGCCCATGACAAGTACTGAATTGCGGCTTATGCTCCGTTCACTAAGGCGCCCTTTAAAGTAAGGCCCGGTCTCCATTGAAAAGGACCCTTCTGGGGGTTTATTTATCTCTGCAGAGCGTCCCCGTTTGACCAATTTTGATGAAATGTTTGCTGTCACATCGCAGGCATATACATATATCAAATATCCAATTTCAGGTTCATACAGTTTATAGTTTTTGAGCTAGGCTGTTGAAAAACACACACACATAGATAATTTCGCGGGACTTAGTTATTTGGACTCAAGAGATCCAAAAACCTTTATTTCCGTTGAAAACCGGAAGTCGAAATTTTTCACGATCGCAATGAAAAATGTTAAAATAGGAGTAGATATTCTGTCAAATGAAAGGCTCATATATTAATTATATCAACTTCTTATTCTTAAATATACTTAGAACGCTGCTTTACACACTATATTTTCAATTTTTACTCAGTCAAGTTATCTCCTTTTTCAGGTTCGTTTTTATTCCCTCACTGCACAATTCAAGAATTTTCACTTACTTTGCATAAAATTATCTATATTTTTGTTTTTATTTTATTCACAAGTATCTATACCAAATTACCAACTTGATACATTATTTGTAAATATTTAATGTAATATATGGCCGCACTGTCTACATTTCTTTAAAATATATCAACAATGTATTCTTAAGGAAAATTAGTCCTAATAAAATTATTTCTCATTAATTCATTAAAATTAATTTGGTATAATTTATTGATGAAATGTAGTACTTCAGTCAATTAGCCTTCTTATGGGACACTTAATTTTCTAAGGAATCCAACTGGTTTTGAATATTTTAAATCATTGCAGATATGTAGAAAATGACTTCTATAATGCAGAATAAAAGAAAACTAATTATTAAAATGTAATGTCTTGTAATTTAAAGAGAACAACTGAAACCAAAGCTATAAAAAACTGTTGAATGAACCATAACTTAGTCCTGTCCGGGTTCTGGGGCAAGAACTAAATTTATCATCCATTGCTGAAAATTAATTTTTTATTATATTTAAGCAATTATTGTATAATTTTATTGAAAAAGAAAAGATTGGCCACAGGGGAAATCGAATCCAGGTCTTCTGCATCTCCGTCGCAGCACTTATAGCATTTAGCTAACTGTGTGGCCAATCCTAGCCGTGTCAACCTTCTCTCTTCAACGGTCCCACTCGCCAGGTCTCGCTACATTTCAGAGTTATTTTTTTCATTTAGTAACCAATCAGTGTGGTTTAATGAATAATAAATCACAGGTACGCAGATCACGTTGTGAGAAGGTGAAACTTTCAGTCCTCATATCTTCAATATCATCCCTTTGGATAAAAACCTATTTTACCTATGTTTAGAAAATTAATCAAGATCTGTTTTAATAATGAATAAGAAAAAGATGAAATCATGGTCTTGTAGAAAAAGAGAACATTTGAAGATGAAAAACAAAAAAAAACAATTTTGCAACTACTTGCAACTCTTCAAAACAAAATTTGCCACCCGAAATGGGTTTTATTAATATTGGGACATTTCCATTATACATTAATTAAGAAATTAATAGAATTTTCACAATCTCTGATGAAAATTCAAAAGCTGTGATGAGTTAATTACATGGCTAATAACCATGATTCCTCAAATACCATCAGGTTATCATTCGGGAGGTAGGTCTGGAAAGAAGTAACATAAATAAAAATAAAAAAAATCACAAAATAGTCAAGGTAAAATTAGGTTTTAAGGATGACCAGAAAAATCCATTGGGAAAATAAAGAAAAAAAAATGAAATTGTAAAGGTTTATACATTTTTTTTTTATTGTTTAAAACATAGTATGATGGAGATTCAAAGTTTTATAAACAATGAATCAGTTAAGTACTGAGCTGTATGAATGATGAGCCAGATCATTTCTTTTTTTCATTTTTTCGAAATATAAAAGTAAATTTTTAACAAAAAATAATCAGATTCACTTGTCAGCGATTTTTTAAAAAATAAATAGTATAAAAGAAAAAATAACACTTTTTTCTCCTTCAGGTCAAAATCCAACACTAACTACTAATATCACATGGAAGGCACTTTCAGAACCAATTTAAATAAATGATAAATGCACCTTTTAATAACACAAACATTAATGGAATGAGATTAGATTTCTTTAATACAATACACGAAATGCGAGAGTGTTAGTATCAGTTTAGGTATGTATTCCAAGTGCTTCCTTCAAGAGGTCTTCTACATTCTTTTTGACTTCTGATTCTTCCTCAGTTGCTGAAAAGAAATAGCATTACTTAGTTAAACATAAAACAGAATTAAATTTAATTATACACAATAAAGCTAAAAGGTACCAATTAATTCCTGCTCCAAATTTAATTTTTCTTGTGCTTTCTTATAAATATATTCTTCCACTGTACCTTCACTAATGAGTCGTATTATATGAACAGGCCTAAAAATTAAAAGGAAATATGGTAAATAAAATAGGATCAATACAAATGATAACAATCGAAAAAAGTGGTCATCAAAACTAGGAATGGCCATTATAATGACAAAAAAATATCGATAGATTTCTTCTGATCGATACCATCTACTTCGATATTATGGACTATAATTATCCTTCCTATTAATATACATATTCAAACCTGTTTATAAAACTTTGTTCAATTGTTCATTTATTATGAAAAAGCTAATAATAAAAACCAGTATATTACTTATTTCATGAATAATTTAGGGTAAAGAAAGAAAGAGGATTTACTTTTGCTGTCCCAACCGGTGACACCTATCTTCTGCCTGCTTATCGTTGTAAGGGTTAAAATCTATATCATGAATAATAACAGTGTCTGCCGTCGTGAGGTTAATACCAATTCCTCCGGCCTTTGTGGTCAACAGAAAAATGAATATATTTGAATCTTCATTGTAGTTATCAATCAATTCTTGTCTAAAAAAGAGAAAAAAAATCATAATATAAAAATTACAGGAAACTAATAGGCCACATTAGAAAAAAAAATTACATGAATTATATTCCAATGTTAATCAAATTGTAAATACAACTTATTTTAATGTTCCAAAAATTATTAACAATTTTAGAGTTGCAAGACTGCATTTAAAAATTGTTTAGGAGGGGAAAGATTATCCCTTTCCAGAATGCATCCTGGCTATTAAGACTTAAAAACAATCACACCCTGCATTGTTAATTATTCATTTAAACTATTTTACACCATTTTATAGGATTTTTTTTAACTGACAAATTAAAATATTGAACAACTGGAATCATTTCTAAAACTTGGGATTAAATCTTCAAAGAAATAATTTTATGTTAACAGACATTTAATTCATAAGAATTTCCTGCAAAATATAGCTTATAGAGTTTAAAAAATAAAATTATAAATGTATACGTATAATCACCGATCTAAACTCCTAGTTGAACCATCTAAGCGTAGGTAATCGTGGTCTCTAATTTTCAGGTACTGTTCCAAAATATCCAATATAAATACAAACTGACTAAAAATTAAAACTCTGTGCCCTTCTTCCTTTAACTTAGGCAGGAGTTCATCCAACTTCCTAAGTTTTCCACTTTCACATATAACTTTATCTTCCAACTTGAATTTTGATATACACTGTAAGTAATAAAATACAATTGATGATACGAATGAAATGCATGAGATAAATGAAACTTTTTTATAAATAAAATACAATTATAGCTTTAAATAATTATTTATTCACCCTATACTCCTCAGTTAACTGATGTATTTCAAAATCTGACATATATATCAAATCTTCAAATATATGTTCTTTATTATCACCTTTATAATTATAATCAAAAGACAACCTTTCAGCCATGTCTTTTAGCTGCTCTTCCTATAAGAATAAAAAATAAAATTAAATACATAAATGAAATATTAACCAAGAGACAATAATTAATAGAAATGCTAGTCGGAAAATAGGACGTACATCAGTTCAGTTGACTAATATTACTTCAGCAAATATATTTTTTTTAAAAATGATTATTGATTTATATATTAGTATTAGTAAAAATATTAGCATCTTGAGGGATGACACAGTATTATTTTTATATAATAATGAATGATAATTTTCTTAGGATTAATAATTTATTGAGCTATATATTGTTTCGGTTCAATACTTTTTGCAATATTTCTGGCAGCAACATGATTCTAACTGATAAAAGGTTGTTCTTTACTAGTAAAAAACTGATCGATGTGATTTTTCACTCCTCATTTGAAGTAAATATTTTACTGTCTAAACAGTTTTGTAGAGATGGGAAACAAAATTAATGGTGCATAAAAAAATAGATTAATTAGTTTATTAGACTAATATTGAAATAATTTTCATAGTTTGTACTAAAAAAAAAAAAAAAAAAAAAAAATCAAATATCACCTGAAATATATAACGACAAGCAAGAGGATGATTAGCTAACTTTCTCAGTTGCATAAACGATGACATGTAATTATAATTTTCTCGATCATTCTGAGCGCAATATTTAATATCTTGCAAGTATTCATCATATTTAATTTTTTGGTTTTCTTCAAGGGGACACTTGATCAGAGAGGAAGTTTTCTTAGGGAGATCTGATAGGACATCTTGTTTTAACCTCCTCAGGACGAAGGGTTTCATAATCCTTTTAGCCAGCTCAACTTGCTTTTGCTCAAACTGAGGAAGATTTTCCACTGGAAGCTTGCTGTTCTTGGAAAAAAATGTTTTGATGTATTGTATCTTATCGGCAAACATGTTGGGCATCACAAAGTTCAACAATGACATCAGTTCTAACAAATTATTTTGCAATGGTGTTCCAGTCAGAAGGATACGGCGCTTGGCATTTATATTAAACAAATGTGCATACCTGAAAACCAAAAAATTGTACATTAATTACAGACAAAAATATTTGTATTTAATATTTAAATTAAAGATTTGAAAATTACCTCTGTGTATTCATATTTTTTAACATATGGGCCTCATCAAAAACGACATAATCTAAATTTATAATCTTAAACATTTTCTTTTCTTCATAGTTGGTACCAATTATATTGTAAGTAGTTATAATAACATCCATTGACTTGAATTTTTCTTTGAACCACATGACCCTGAGAGCCCTCCTCTCATCGGGGCTTCCATGGTAAACAACAACTCGTAAGGACGGACACCAGCGGGTAAATTCAACAGCCCAATTTTCTAATGTAGTGGCAGGTACAACAATAAGGTGTGGGTAATTACTCTCGCCCGTCTCTTTTAAGTATGCAAGAAATGATATAACTTGGATAGTTTTACCAAGACCCATTTCATCGGCCAAGATCCCACTCAAACCTTGGGAATGCATAACAGCCAGCCAGTTGAGGCCCACCATTTGGTAACTTTTTAGTCGTAGGTCAGGACACAAGAGGGAAGGCTGTTCTTTGAGCCTGGTGGCTCCTGCAGCTATTGCTTCCTCGGTAGAAATGGCGAGTTTTAAACACTTTTCCATCAGTTTCGAAACGATTGTCCTAGTTTTTAAAACATCTAATGCCA
This sequence comes from Aelia acuminata, assembly GCA_911387785.2. Lineage (NCBI taxonomy): Eukaryota > Metazoa > Arthropoda > Insecta > Hemiptera > Pentatomidae > Aelia > Aelia acuminata. The sequence goes on along the minus strand of OU426978.1, from coordinate 48,860,276 downwards.
AGTTAAGGATCTGGGCTCCCATGTTTTTTCCATTTTCTAATTTTTGCACCTTAAAAAAGAAAACTTACTATTTACTTTTGTTCAATTTCAGGAAGATGCTATATGACAAAATGCTACGTATAATAACTTGATTGTAGGTAACGCACCATATCTCTCCAGCCTGAAAATGGCCGAGCTTCAATAATGTTATTTACTCTGTTTTGGGTGCAAGAAGGTACTGATAGTAATTCAATTGCAGTAGCTGTATTTAAAAATTCGAAAACCTTCTTTTTTGTCCCTGTCATATGATTTGAAACTTCAACATCTGAATCTGCATCACTGCAAAATAGAAGATAATACTGACTAAAACTGTTCATATCAAATGATTATTCATTTATTTAAAATTTTATTCTATAAAGACATAATGGTATCAAATTATATTATTAACATTGTGTTAATCTTGTTCATGATGTCAATGTTTATAAACATCATCAAGGTGCATCTAATATTAAACATGCCATATTCATTTTTTAATTACTAATGCTACCTAAAAAATTGATATTTTAGACAATATGACTGGATGATTAACATCAAAACTAAGGAATAGTACTAAATAAGCACTGTATTAGGCTTGGTTTTTTCAAGTCCCAAAAATAAACCTTTTTGAGAAAACACTCGGACAGAGGAATCTCCAAATATTCATTACTTTTTATGTTAATTAAGTAATGTTGCTTAAATCAAGGGTTCTGAAAGTTTTATTAATGGATGTAGTAATAATAGACAAATATCGTATTTATGCATTCATAAATGTCTTCGTTTGTTCTTTGTGAGTAGGAGTATTTGTTTTGGGGAAAATATAAAAATTAAATAGGTAAAAACATGTTATATGTAAAATTAAAGTACTTTTTGATTCTTAAATAAATGGTACAAGTTTCGATTTTAGATATTTAAAATATTTATAACCACAATAAAAAAGTTAAGAAAAAATTAAAACTCGGTATTGTTGGTCATACTAACCTTGAAAACCTTGAGAACTAAAATAATTTTTTTATTTGCCGATTTCATATGGAATGACTTATGAATGAGAAGCTGAACAGTGACAATGAGGCAATGATTATGTTACATTTTAAAAGAAATAGTGCATAATGAGCTACTGCACTAGAATACATTAATGACCAGAAAACTAACATATTTATATAATGTAAGGAATTTTTAGTGATGCAAAATTTGTATAAAAGCAGAATATGAATAACTTTATCATGTTATTTTCAAAAATTCAAATATAAAGAACTCAACAGTGCATTAGAATAAGAAAAAGCAAATAATCAAAACAAACATATACCTCATGGCTGAAAGTGAAGAAAAAGTTAACTCATTAAAATGCAGAATCAATTGAATAAATTAGTAATTCGAAGTAAACATATTTTTTAAAACAGTAATCAACTATTTATTACCTATCATAAACATTATCTGACCAAGTGTCGACATCGTCATCATTGACTTCTTTTTTGGCCTTTTTAGCTGCAATGGAAGAAAAAAAAATCACAAAAATTATTACAGCTGAAATAATAAACCAAATAGAGTTGAATAGCAAAATATCTTTTTAACATAGAAAGGAAAATTAAATTTAGAAATGTTTAACATTAAATTTATGGAAACCATCATCTCTACAGTTTGAAATTCTTGATAATAAATGGGTAACTTCCATTAACTTTAGAAAGGATAACACCCATATACCATTAGCATACATAATTAAGCAGGCAGAAAAAAAAAATCATGCAAAAGTCCCACTTGTAGTTTTCAGATCAGGCTTAATTAATGACTAATACCAAACCAATATAAAGTATCTTATTTATTCCAAACCCAAACACCATGCTTAGACTATCAATAAAAGCACTAGATTTAATATTACCACATTTATACAACCAAAAAAAAAAAGTTTATATATAATGAAGAGTTTTGAAAATTAATAAGGTGAAACAAATTTTAAAATGGCAAACAATACTTGTATGCATCTGTGAAATATGTTAGTAAAACATTCCTTAATTAGATAAAAAGTGTGAAATTTTTTTATATATGGGATTTAATTTTTATAAATAGCTTATTTACCATGATAAGATGGATATTCTATAATGAAATCAATAAGGCACAGTTACAAACTTATAAAACAGGACAAATATGAAAAAAATAAAGTAGTAATAATGATAGTATGCATAATTGACCAATGAAGAGGTTTTATCCACCACTACCTTGATGGTAGTCTTCATGCATATTGCAGAGCTAACAAAAAGTATTTAGTATCCCACATGCCCCTCCACAGCCAAATATTCTTAATTCAAAGATACTAACTGTAACCTTAAGTCCCATGTGTATTTCATTGTTTGAAATACAACTATATTATAAATTTTATTTATCATTTTGCTTATTATAAAATCAATTAAGGAAAACAAATTACATCTAGAATATTGAGGACAGTATTTACGGTGTATTTTTTAAAAACAAAGGATTAAATAATTGGAGAAAATTGAATAATTCGGAAACCCTCCATTCTTAAGACAATAATGGCCAATAATTATGCCTGTCTCATAAGGGTTACTTCAGTATGCTAAACCGATCAGCTGTGACAGCCTATACTAAAAAAAGTATGCAGACTATTAAAAAATATCAAATGATATTTCTCATAATAATTAGATGATAGTTCCCCAATTCCTTCAAACCAAAATCTATTATAAGACGTTTTTAATAGTTTATACCTAAAAACATTGTTGATCTATAAACAAATCAACTACCAACTAAAATTGAAAAATACCTTTTTTGTTTCTATCCTTCCATTCAGATTTTTTTTCTTTTCTAGATTTTATCATTGTCTTTGATTTATCTTCTTTGGAATGATATATAACAGGTTCTTCTACTTTTGCTTTGGTACATAATTCAGTAATATGCCCTACTGTTAGACAATTATTACATTTAAAATTTTTATAACTACATTGTGATTCTGCATGATCACCACTTCTACAAACTTTACACTTAGCAGTATATTGGACATTTAGTTTGATTACACTAGTGTAAACAGCTTTAATGTTGGGAGAAGATAAATTGACATTCTTTGCCTCATTTCCGCCCCTTTCAAAACCCTTTGCTGGCAGTTCTGAACCATCACAAACTGAAAGACAAGTGCAACAATAAATTATAAACTATTTATCCGTACAAATCTAAAGTTAACTAATGACTTCGGTACTTACGTATTAACCCACAGGCAGCAATTGTTACCCACCATTGTTCAAAACCTCACGTTTACTGATAACATGATAAAAAATGGAATAATAATAATAAAACAATTTCTTAAACAGTATTTAACTAAGAAATGGTTTTATTTAACTAAACCACCACAGGAATGGTTTTATTTTACTGACTCTAACTAACCTAACTAAATAACTACATGACCAACGATATAGTTTGTCTTTATTTATTTATATATATGAACGTTAATGCAGTCAATATCGAAGCCAATAATCTAAGTTAATATCAAAGCTCTTGAACCTTCTAAAAATGCCCATGTTTTAAGGAAATTGACTTGTTACATTATTTGATGGAATAATTTCAAGATTTTGAAAATATCTGACAGCATTATCTTCAAATTCCAAACTTTTGTTATTATTAAAAAAAACAATTAATAAAAAATAAAAAATAAATTTAACAGGAAAATCCCACAATAAACTAAAATAACAAATCAAGATCAACAAAAAACATAAAAAAATAAATAAAATTTGGCATAAGTTTAAGTATCACAAGAACACTTGGCAGAGACCATCGATAATGATGTCAATAATAGGATAGGCTATATGGGTGTGGGCTAATACGTAAGTACAACTTAAAATAAATATGTAACAAATTCCAACAAACTAGCAAAAATTAAGAAACTATTGCCAACAATGCAATTATCAAACTGGGGGTCACCTGTGGTGTAGTGGTTAGCATGGCAACCTACAATACTAAAGGTAGCGGGTTCGCACCCCGTGGTGGTCCTAGGATTTTTTAAAGGGAATAAAAAATCCTTAGTATGCCATCCCTCGGATAGGACGTAAAATGGAGGTCCCGAGCCTGTATGATGTCAGGAACTCGTTAAAGATCCCTATTCTAATTATAGCTGGACAGGCAAAATTTAGGACTCCAACTGTAGCCTTACTAGCATAAAAATGGACGTTAAACAAACAATTATCTATTGTATACACTAATGTGAAAATGACAATTTTGTTTATCAGTTTTGATATTAAAATGAAAAACAAAGCAAATGTCAAAAATGTTTTACCAAATAAGCAGAAAATAACTACCAAAACCCTTCAATATAAATTCCTCATTTTACATATTTTAGATTACCATCTAGAACTGATGATCAAGAAATGTAATTGAGGAAAAGTCATAGCACAAAGGTCGGATTAATTAAGAATCTTCATAGCTGGTTGGTTAGCTTGACATATTGTGAAGGAAGAACTTTGACCAACATATGTTACCTTTTAATGGATATTTTATTGTTTATAGAAGAATAGAGAACCTGGAAAGTCACCCAGGCTCACATTAGTAACACTCACCGTGTGGAGGCGGTAAATTTACCTGCAATGGAAGGATAATGTTGCTGAAGACCCTCAGAGTTTCTCTTGCCTTCAGTTATGATTATGCATTTAAGCTTTGCAAGCCCATTTAGAAATCCCATACCTCTGGCCTGATCTGCATTTAAAAAGCTTTAATTTTCACTTTTAGATTAATTATGATCCCGTTAATGGGGTCAGACACAAAATATAAAAATCTGCATCGAGAGTGTAAAAATCCTGATAACCATGTGCAGATACAGGATGTTCTCAGAATAAGGATTAATGATAATTATGTATCATTTTAGACTTTTTATTGTGCCTGAACAAGATAGGTGCAATTGATATTATCTCGCCATAGTTTTGTTACATTAGAAAGGAAAATTCAATAATTAGTAAATTTGTTTCTCTATCCCACTTCATAATTCAGAAATATTTACTATCTAGTAAATAAAAATACTCACATTCAAAGTTTTCAATAATTTTAGAAATTAGGTGGAAATGCAACTTAAAAGCAATAACAGCCCTGATGATCCTAACCAAGAATTTATTTTATTAACATTAATTAATAAGAAGTCACTAGTTTGATTATGATGAAATTATAAAAAAAAAAAAAAATTATTTATATCATGTTGAGAAGTCAAGAGGTGCCAACCTAGCATTAACTGTTTGGTGGCTCTAACGGAAGAATATACATATTATATTCTGCCACATATTATCATTAGGTGAGTATAATATCCAACATGAACCAGACATAAGAGAAAGGAACTGATCCTATTTAAATTAAAATTATTATGAAAAAAAAAAAGAAACCATAGTTTAGTTTTTATACCTATCTAATTTTAATTATATTCCTAATTGTTTTCATATAAATCCTTTACTGAACAGAAAAAGTAGGGATATGAAAATATCAATGATTAATTATTTATCAGTTGATCGAAAAATTTTTATAAAAGAAAACAACTGCTGTTATAAAATATAAAAAAAGTGATTGACTTTTGTATTATATCCTTAATACAAACCAAAAATATTAACTTAATTAATCACAACACTAAAGATCTCTAGCGTAATTAAAAAAATATTAAATTAGAAACAATATTAAAGTACTGGAAACAAACTAATGTTAATAAAGCATGTAAAAAAAAAATAAAATAAAATAAAAAGTCTGACATTATTTAAAACTTATTAAGTTCATATATTGCCACCTCCACCAAAATAAAAAAATTATAAACAATCACATTTTACTCAAAAATAAGAAGGATGCCAAGTCACCACACCACTAAATCAATGAACCAATATACAAAACTAATAATCATTAAATTATACTAACAGAGGATAGCCAAGAGGAAACCACACCAATAACTTATGTAAGATAGACTCTCGATAATTGCAGCTTCATGGGATTTTAAGATGCGTCAATTTTTGAAAATTTAAAAAAAAAATTGGACTGAAATTTTCAAAATTGACTTGATTATTATTAGTAAAAAAATTAAAATAAAATTTGATTAAAATAGGACATATTTTTGAACTAATTTATTGCAAGCAGTAGTGAAAATAATTAAATAAAGTTTTTTATTTGTACATACAATTTTTTTTTTTTTTTGCCAAAGCATTTAATGCATTTCGTAATATTAAAATGCAAACTAAATTATAATGAAATTAAAAATTGCATAATATGAAGCGATTTAGATGAATAAATTAATTGCATTAATATATTTGATCAGGAAATATTTGGTTTACAGAATGCAATCCAAATATGCATTAGTTTTGTTGATTTATTCAATTAAAAATACCATAGCACATTATCGGCAGCCTACTGCTTCTCTATTAAGCCAAGAGTGTATGAATTAACATCTAATCAAAACTACTGCTGAAATCAAAACAATGTGAAGTACCTTTTTTCTTAACACTTTTCTCCTCAAATGGTGATGCTTTACGTTTTTTAATTCCATTTTCATTTATTTCACTAATATTTTTTATAGGTTTTCTCTTGGATTGACCAGAACTCATAGATTTAATTCTAGAATATTTTTTCGTAGGCTCTGAAAAAAGTAATTTGTGAAAGAAAATGCATTAAATAATAAATGATTTGGTTTTTGGTGCTCGAGAAAGTATTTCAACAAAGATTGACTTTTTACCATCTTGCTCTTCATCTTCTGAATCTGAAACAATCGCAGGACTGACACGATTATCTTTCCTCCTAATAATACTGTCTTCGCTATCAGAATCCGAAAGAGAGTGTACACTTGACATCGTATGAACACTCTCTATTTTTAAAAAACTAGCTTCTTCTTCTTCCTCTTCTTCTTCTGCCCCATTTTCTTTTTTGAGTGTCTCTAAAAAAAAAAAACAATAATTACAATAATATAATTAAAGAAACAAATGTAAAGTTGATTAGAAGTTGAAAATAATTCATGCATGTCTCGATTATTATTATACCTCAGGACATAATAAAATTAATAATGAAGGTAAGAAGTTGACCGTATAGGTATATGTGATGGAAACATCACATATACTTCTAATGCACCCTCAACCATTTCCATCACAAATAAAATTAATAGCTTCATATGAAAATTATTGGTAGATAAACAAACTAAAACCAAATCCTTCAGTAAATTAAAATTATCTTAAAATTGTGACTTCCGGTTTTTAAAGGAAATACACGTTTCGGGGTCCCTGAGTCCAAATCACCAAGTCCCCATGTGTGTGTGTGAGTGGACAGACTAGCTCAGAAACTATTTGTCAACAAATTGTCGTAGGTTGAGGTAGGTATATGTCCGTGATGAGACAGCAAAGATTTAAACAAAATTGAATATTCGGGAACTTTATCCGTAAATTTTATCACTTTTTTACGCTGTTTTTCTTTTATCTCAAAAATTGCTCTAACGATTTTGATTAGACTCGTCATCTTTCATGAGAATCAAGTATTATTTAACCTAAGGTAGGTTTTATCCTCTTAGAAATGATCTGATGCGGCTTGACTGGCAAAGGAAAAAGGCTTCCTATAAAGTACCTTTAATTTTGTTTATTTGGAGAAAATAACAGTCCCTTGTTATTCCTAGTAAAAAGAAATGGCTAAATACAAATAAGAAAGGATTTAATCAATAGATATTATAAAGCAAAGTGTACAATGTGCGTGCCGAAAAGGCTCAAAAACGACTCCACGTAGGATTAAGGAAGTTATGTCTTCGTTTAGCCATATGACCCCTTACGGTGAAGAAGGTTTCCATTTTTCTCTTAAGAGTGTAAAATTGAAGAGAAAAGGACTCGAATTTTAAGCCTCTCGCACCATTTAATTAGCCTCTCTGAGATTGAGATACGAGTTTATGAATGAAAAATTTAGTTCGAGCTCCAGGCTACCAGGAAGCGTTAGGGTGCGTTTCACTCAATGTTTTTTGTCCATTCATTCAGTATGTAATCGTTCTATATTTTTTCAGCTGTTCTTATTAAATTACTAAAAAATTAAGAGAAAATGATTAGTTTGCATTTCAAAATAAAATAAGTACTTTACATCTCAGCAATAAAATAGAAAACCAACTGGATTCCTTAAAAAATTAGTTTTCTCATAAGAATGCTAATAAATGAGCAGCACATTACATTTAATCTATATATAAATATACTTAAAAAGTACTTATACTTATTTATATATTATAAAAAGTTAAATATACTTAATAAGTAAATTTAATGCGATATGAGTGAATATTTCTTAGTAGTGCAGTGAGCAAAAAAAAATTAGACATAAAAAAAGAGATGAATTGACTAAATATAAATCGAAAATAAAAAGTTTGAAGTGTTCTTATTGTATTTATGAAAAAGAAGTTGGTTAGGTTACAACGTATGTTGAGCATTCCAGTTGACAAAACGACTAACTCCAATAACAGCATTTAAGATTTTATCATCCCTCATAGTTCAAGATAAAAAGAAATATGATGAACAAATCGTGCCTTCAAGAAATTTTGGTTTTCACTTTGTAATAGTAGTAAGATTCGAGATATGCAGAAACCGGGGGGGGGGGGGGGATATCTTTAAGGAAGGTTGAAATGGAAGAAAGGTCTTAAAAAAAAGTTTCTATGAATCTTCGGTAGTTTCTATACTTCTGGATCAAATAGGACCATCATAGTAGTCAGTGCTTAAGTTTTACTCGAAATATAATTTTTTTAACTGAAATACCAGACTTTTTAACAATAATCTAATAACTTATTATCTTCTGACAACTTGGAATGGGCTTATAGGATTCAGAATCACAGAAACCATTAAAACGATGCATAACTCGACAAAGTTGCAGCAAAATTAATTGTTCATTTACCATTTTCAACCCCCTGTAAATTATACAGGGTTCCTTATTTGGGCGGACTCTGCAGATCTCAAGTCTGCAGAATATTGTTACCAAGTTAAAACCGAATTTTCAAGAAGGTGCTAATTTTGTTCTATATTTCCTTTAATTTTAAAGTTTTCCTGGTATTAAAACTACCACACAATTACCGGAGCGAAGCCGGGCACCCTAGCTAGTAACCAAATAAAAGAGAAAAAAATCTGGTGCGTGCGCGCAACACACAACTTTCACTTACCAACTTACTTAGATTAGAAATTGACGTGTTTTGCTAATTATCATTTCCCAAAGTCACACATTTTTCTACATTCATATCTTATTTTTGTTAATTTAATGTTTGTTGAGTAAATAAAAAAACCCGTGAAAATGATACAAAATTTATAAAGTAAAGTCCCCCCTCCCGTAAATCAATTTTGATGAAATTTTTACAGTCATATCTCGGGCATATAAATACATCAAATACCAAGTTTGATCAAAATTGTTAAAACCGTTTTTGAGTAAATAAAAAAAACATGTGAAAATGATACAAAATTTATAAAGTAAAGTCCCCCCTCCCGTTGATCAATTTTGATGAAATTTTTACAGTCATATCTCGGGCATATAAATACATCAAATACCAAGTTTGATCAAAATCGTTAAAACCGTTTTTGAGTAAATAAAAAAAACATGTGAAAATGGTACAAAATTTATTAAGTAAAGTCCCCCCTCCCGTAGATCAATTTTGATGAAATTTTTAGAGTCACATCTCGGGCATATAAATACATCAAATACCAAGTTTGATCAAAATCGTTAAAACCGTTTTTGAGTAAAGAAAAAAAACACGTGAAAATGATACAAAATTTATTAAGTAAAGTCCCCCCTCCGGTTAATCAATTTTGATGAATTTTTTACAGTCATATTTCGGGCATATAAATCGATCAAATACTCAGTTTAATCAAAATCGTTAGAGCCGTTTTTGAGAAAATCGAAAAAAACGTAAAAGTTATTAAACAAAGTACCCCCTCCCTTTGAGCAATTTTGATGAAATTTTTGCTGTCACATCGCGGGCATATACCTACACTATATACCCAATTTCAGGTTCCCACTGTTTATAGTTTTTGAGCTAGTCTGTTCACATACACACACACACACACACACAGACACACACACAGACCATTTCGCGGGACTTGGTTATTTCGACTCAGGGGGTCCCAAAACGTGTATTTCCGTTGAAAACCGGAAGTCGAAATTTTTCACGATCGCAATACTTCCACTTACTATATATTTCATATATAGGTAAGTGAGGGCCGGGATAGCCGAGCGTGTAGGAGCGCGACCCGCTGTTGCACGCTCGAGCCGAACGGCGGCGGTTCGAATCCGCCCTGGGAGGGTTGACTTTTATTTCGTGGAGGCCCCACGGAATAAATCTCGAACCTCTCACCATGGTTAGAATAGGTTGGTTACACCTCTAGAGTAACCCCCCGTATGCCACACATGGCTAGGAAGGGGTACCGAACAAAAAAAAAAAAAAATATAGGTAAGTGAAAGTAAAAAAATATGATTTCCGAAAACAAAAATTTAAATGGGTAGTACTATATGTGTAACAATAAATATACCGTTGGAAAGCTTAGAAAAAGAAAAAAAAAATAATAATTAGTTTACAAAGATGTAGATCACTGAAACGATTACTTTTCATGGCTATTAGTAGCAACTCTCATAAAACTAAATAAAAACTTTAAAAAGTCTTGATTAATTTCGTTTTGTATTGGGGGGGAAAAAAAAACTATTCAAAGAGCCAAGAGCATTGTTGTAAAAGACTTCTAAGTGGATGCTGCTAAAAATGTTAATCGATCCGATGAAAGATATGGTACCTAGCTGTTGATTTAAATTTTAAGATCAATTAAATGTCCCTACTTGAAAATAATAAAATATTGTCGTTTTCTGAAAAATACACAAGCGTTCAAATGTCTTATCACAGTTTATTATAGACCGACTATTAATAAATCCCACTTTATTATCGGCAATTCTGTCGATTCCTATTTACTATATTTTGTCGAAAAACGCTAGCGTTCAGTTTAAAACTCTATTCTTATTTATAAATCTACTAAAAAAAAATATTTATATAAATAAATTCAAATGAATTGTCATGGAGGAAAAAAAGGTTTTCCCTCTCCGATAAGACTTAAGTACGCCATTTTCAAAAATAGAGTCTATAAGCACAACCCAATATACTTTTCGAAATTCAAATATTCAAAACCCTAAGGTGGACTATTAAGGATACAGGTCGCATTAATATGAAGTCTTGGAACTACAGATTACTATTACAATTAAAATTGAAACACCCAGTATTTATTTCCTAACGATCTACAATGGACGGGAAATTAATCGAGTAACCAGTTCTAACTGTATTTGAAGTAATTATGGTCTTTTATTTCTATTTTTATTATACTGTTATATACTCTTACTTAATATATATCCATGTCATGCTATTATACATCCATGATATTATTACGTGCTATTACTGTTACACTACATATTAACATATGTGTTTTGTTTTAAGATGAAAAAAACAATTTTCGAAAATATAATTTAAGACCATAAATACAAATTGTAATAACTAAATAAATAAAATAATGGAGTGTTATGCAAGGCTCAGGATACAGACTGATAGGAGAGATCTAATATCTAGTAGTCATGGCAACTGTATAATTAGGAGCTAATCTGTTTCAAGCTTCAAGTGCTTCAGCATGACTTAAACCATCTTCTACATGACCGGCTCACTTACATCAAACATATAAATATGTTTTATGTTAAGTAGGTATGTCGAGAAAAATAATAAAGTATACTTTATAAAGAGGAATCAACAAAATTTAACTAAATGGTAAATATTAATTTAACCATTATTGTGGAGTAACCACCTATTTTTTAAATAATTTATTTTTGAAGAGAAAAGATTTGGCTCCGCCGGGAATCGAACCCGGGTCTTCCGCGTGACATGCGCAGTATGCTATCCATTACACCACGGAGTCGCCTCCAAACGGTGCCAAATCCTTCCTCTTCACTGACACCTCACCCACGATCTCGCAAATTTTGCGAGTATTTACGGGAGATGGACAATTTTTGTCCAATTTTGGGCATCTCTTGACGTTCGTCAATTTTTAAAGTATTTTATATTAATTTAACCATTATTGTGGAGTAATCACCTTTTTTTTAAATTATTTTAAATAATTTATTTTTGAAGAGAAAAGATTTGGCTCCGTCGGGAATCGAACTCGGGTCTTCCGCGTGACATAGGCGGTATGCTATCCATTACACCACGGAGTCCCTTCCAAACGGTGACAAATCCTTCCTCTTCACTGACACCTCTCCCACGATCTCGCAAGTGTTGTGAGTATTTACGGGATATCGACAATTTTTGTCCAATTTTGGGCATCTCTTGACGTTCGTCAATTTTTAAAGTATTTTATATTAATTTAACCATTATTGTGGAGTAATCACCTTTTTTACTTTCACTTACCTATATATGAAATATATAGTAAGTGGAAGTATTGCGATCGTGAAAATTTTCGACTTCCGGTTTTCAACGGAAATACACGTTTTGGGATCCCCTGAGTCAAAATAACGAAAGTCCCGCGAAATGGTCTGTGTGTGTGTGTGTGAACAGACTAGTTCAAAAACTATAAACCGTGCGAACCTGAAATTGGGTATTTAGAGTATGTATAAGCCCGCGATGTGACAGCGAAAATTTCATCAAATTTGCTCAAAGGGAGGGGGTACTTTATTTAATAACTTTTTAAGTTTTTTTCGATTTTCTCAAAAACGGCTCTAACGATTTTGATTAAACTGAGTATTTGATCAATTTATATGCCTGAAATATGACTGTAAAAATTTCATCAAAATTGATCAACCGGAGGGGGGACTTTACTTAATAAATTTTGTATCATTTTCACGTGCTTTTTTTATTTACTGAAAAACGGTTTAACAATTTTGATCAAACTTGGTATTTGATGTATTTATATGCCCGAGATATGACTGTAAAAATTTCATCAAAATTGATCTACGGGAGGGGGGACTTTACTTAATAAATTTTGTATCATTTTCACATGTTTTTTTTATTTACTCAAAAACGGATTTCACGATTTTGATCAAACTGGGTATTTGATGTATGTATATGCCAAAGATGTGATAGCCAATATTTCATCAAAATTGATCAACCGAAGGGGGGGCTTTAATTACAAATTTTGTATCATTTTCACGTGTTTTTTTTTATTTACTCAAAAACGGTTTTAACGATTTTGATCAAACTTGGTATTTGATGTATTTATATGCCCGAGATATGACTGTAAAAATTTCATCAAAATTGATCAACGGGAGGGGGGACTTTACTTTTTAAATTTTGTATCATTTTCACATGTTTTTTTTATTTACTCAAAAACGGTTTTAACGATTTTGATCAAACTTGGTATTTGATGTATTTATATGCCCGAGATATGACTGTAAAAATTTCATCAAAATTGATCTACGGGAGGGGGGACTTTACTTAATAAATTTTGTATCATTTTCACGGGGTTTTTTTATTTACTCAAAAACGGCTTTAACGATTTTTATCAAACTTGGTATTTGATGTATATATATAGCAAATATATAAAAGTATATGTATATAGCAAATATAAAAATGTAGAAAAATGTGTACCTTTGGGAAATGATATTTAGCAAAACACGTCAATTTCTAATCTAAGTAAGTTGGTAAGTGAAAGTTGTGTGTTGCGCGCACGCACCAGATTTTTTTAAATTATTTTAAATAATTTATTTTTGAAGAGAAAATCAAGAAAGTCATTCAAAAATTGTCCATCTCCCGTAAATACTCACAAAACTTGCGAGATCGTGGGAGAGGTGTCAGTGAAGAGGAAGGATTTGGCACCGTTTGGAAGCGATTCCGTGGTGTAATGGATAGCATACCGCGCATGTCACGCGGAAAACCCGGGTTCGATTCCCGGCGGAGCCAAATCTTTTCTCTTCAAAAATAAATTATTTAAATGGTAAATAATAAATACAAGTGATACAAATGCAGTTTTTTTAGTAGTCCTTTGTACCCCTTGGCTTCTAGGCTTCTTAATTAATGAACACCACTAATAAAAGTTTGAGTAGCTAATCGAGAAAAAAAAGTAAAATTTTAAACAAAGGTCTTTAAAATCAAATTACAATAACTCAAAATCAAATCAAGAACACTTATCTATCTATAACAAGAATTAGCAAATTTATTATAGGGATTAAACTTTAATAATATACTTATTTAAAGCTCAAGTTTGAATGAAATCATAATTTGATTTTATCAATTTGAGGTACTTCTAATCGATGATAAAAATGATATGTAACTAAAAAAAAGATATATTATTTAGATCACACACGATTCTCACGATCAGTAGTACCTATTTAGCGGGACAGTCAAATTTTTCTAAAGTCATTAAAAATTCTTGAGTATAAGATAATTTCTTTAACTCCGATGATATAATTTCGAAAAGAGAACGCTAATTATTTCATTAATTTTTCTCCTGCTGCTGATTATTTGGGATAAAGAAGCCTGGCAGCATAGTAACGATAATTGCAGAAGCAAGGAAAAGACAAAATAATATCAATTGCAGGCGCAGTTATCCAATTCCATTAAAATAGGTTCAAACAAAGCTCGCGCTAACTAAATTAAACAGATTCAGTCAAAGGACCTTTTCTGCATCGAGACCTAACTGCGCGAAAAGTTTCGGATCCTTAGACTCCAAAAAGACTATATAGATGTACTATACTTCAATCTTTATATCAATCCTGAGGTGCGCAAAACCTAGAAAAAACGCTAAAAACATGCCGATGTAGAATACTTGATATTTCCCTAAGCTACTCCTCTGGCGCCAAGCCAATTCAACTATCGAGTTCTAGTGGTTCTTAAATGAACATTATATGAACTACACATACTTCTATTCTAAATACTATTTCAATTATGAATTTATATCTATGCTTCATATTTATCAGTAATTATTTCCATATTTATCAGTAATTATTTCAAATATATTCAACAAAGGGTACTACTTCCCCTATTCCCCTGCTGGCTTTGACAGTTGATAAGCACGCTGCTATCTGTTGGTCACCATGCGAACTACCACCTCTCTTCTTAGCCGTTAAAGGCAGATTTTATGGCTAACATAAGTTAGAATTATATTACGCGCCTTTTTTTTACGAGTATGAGACCGTGACGTCATCTCAACTCTAAACAACTTCACTATTCCTGGCAAATAAACGTCGATTAATCGTACTTTCTGTACTTACGATTAATTTTGAAAATACCGCGTCTCCCCACCCTTGCATCTATATAACATTACTCTTCATCGAAATGTTATCATTTTTCGAAGTATTTCCTGAAAAATATTAATATTGAACCTATACAGTTCCGAATACAAATAATTACGTAATTATTCGTTATGCTTATAAGTTCCTTACCAATCCACTTTTTATTAACAATTTATCCACTTCTTTGTTTTTCTATAACCTATTATCTTTTCATAATGCCTATTTTTTGGAAGAACAGATATTTACATACTTTACAAACAGTTAAAGTTAAAAAAAAATTAAGAGATAGGATTTATTTCATTGAAGATGCTTATCTAATTCCACTGTTATTATTCACAATATGAAACCAACTATTTTGTGGGTAATATTTACATTTGAAAGAAGAAATAAAAATCATATATGAAAGGATGTCAGCTTATATTAATTATAATTAATTAATAATATAATATTGTAACGTTAAATCGATAGCAAATAAAGAAAACATATGGCGTAACCTCCCGGACCGCATGTTGGAACAAAACAACCGGTTGGAACGAACTGTTTTTGTCCAGATCATTCCGGAATGACGGAGAATTGCCGACATTGTTCTAGAAGATTCCAGGCCCCACTATTTACGATATATATAAGGGGCAGGGACTGAATGAGTTAGTCGAAGTCTGTGTCTTGACTGTGTTGCTCAAGTCATATGATCGTGTGTGATAAAGTTATCAATTTTGTAACCTGCTCAATTGTTTAAGTTGTAATAATTCGTTGGCATTGTGATAACTGTATATTTCAGTTAAATAAATATTTGTTACCCACATAAGTGTTACAACTGGTGTCAGAAGTGGGATTAAAAAAAAAAAAAAAAAAAAAATGCCAGGTAAACGAATTGGAGAACTTAAAGTTACGGAGCTGCGGAGAGAACTAGAAGAGCTCGATTTAGACACTACAGGGACAAAAGCGATCTTGTTGGCCCGCTTACGTGAGTATTACTCGAGTCAGGGCGTAGATCCTGAAACTGTAGAGTTTGAGGATAGCTCTTTTAAAGCCGCTTTAAATAATTTGTCGTCGGAAATGAATGAAAAATTCACCAGCCTTAATTCAAGTTTGACTAGCCAAAGTACTGAATTAAATGATAAATTTTCTAATTTATCAAGCGAATTAAATGACAAATTATCAAGCCAGTCGGTTGAGCTTAATGATAAGTTATCCAGCCTAAATTCTAATTTGTCGGCTGAATTAAATGAAAAATTATCATGCCAGTCTGCTAAGCTAAATGATAGGCTGACCAACTTGGCTGGTGAAATAAATGATAAACTGAATAGCCAATCGGCTGAGATTAATGACAAGTTTACCAGCTTGTCTAGTGACGTTAATGCGCTTAATGACAAGTTGGCCAGCCAGTCTGCTGAGGTAAATGATAGGTTGGCCAACCTCTCGGGCGAAATGAATGAAAAATTAAGTAACTTGTCAGTTGAAATGAATGAAAGGCTTGCACAACAAGAAGCGAGGACTGCTGCGTTCGAAGAGGAGGTTGAGAGATTAAAAAGGGCCTTGGAAAAAGGGGTCCAGGCGGTTGTCAGGGAGCAGCTCTGCACACCATTATTAGACGAAGAAGCACGTGAACCCGCAGTTATGGAGAGCCGAGCCAAGATAAAACCACCAACTTTTGATGGTAAATCGTCTTGGTCGAATTACCTGAAACAGTTTAACGCTGCGGCTAGTGCTAATGGGTGGTCGCCTAGAGATAAGGCAGTTGCCCTTACGGTGGCACTTAGAGGCGACGCTCTAGATGTCCTCCAGACCCTCAACGCTAATGACCCTTATGATTTTGACCTATTAGTTAGCCGGCTGGAGATGCGATTTGGCCACGCCCACCTCGAGCAGGTATACCAGTCCCAGCTGAAGAGCAGGAAGCAGAAGGCAGACGAGACTATTCAAGAGTTCGAAGCGGACGTTGCCAGGATGGTAAGACTGGCTTATCCAACAGCCCCGGAAAGTTTGTTGGAGTGTTTAGCCGTTCAAGCTTTCGTCGACGGCTTGCGAGACTTGGAGCTTCAGAGAGCGGTGCGGCTTGCTCGCCCTAAATTGCTGGTGGATGCACTAACCATAGCATTGGAGTTTGAGGCTGCTACCGAGGCTTCTCGTAGCTATGGATGTATCCAGAACAGGCGTACTACCGACCGAGACAAGGTGAACCACAGAGACCTAGAAGGTGCTCTCTCAGGGGTTGCGAAGGCGTTAGACTCGCAGAGGAGACCCTTCCGGTGTAGGAACTGCGGGGAGCCGGCAATAACTGCAGACTTTGAGAATCTTATTTTAGAAGTTTTAAAAATCCTACAAACCCGTAAAAGGAGACCCGTACGGTGCTGGAGCTGTGGGGAGCTCGGACACGTTCGGAGATCCTGCAAAGGAAAGGTCGCTCCTGACACAGGAAAAATAGGACACGCCAATACCCTGAGGATAAAAGGTTCTTGGGGCAGTCACCAAGGTGCTTCCCCAATAATGGTAACCTCCATGGGACACCGAGACGACTGCGCATATGTGGATGGCAGCGTCAACGGCAAGAGGTACACGATGCTGATTGACACTGGAGCTACGACGACTATAGTCTCTTCAAGAGTGGCTGGCAAGAAAAGACTGACGCCCTCCAGATGGCAGCTGAGGACTGCGACCGGAGAAGAAGCCAAGATATTCGGGGAAACCGAGGTAAAGTTACAGTTAGGCTCAAGCTGTGTCTCACACTCGGTCCTGGTGGCTGACATTGAAGAAGAGGTAATCCTCGGGATGGACCTCATGAACGCGTATGGCTTTCAGCTCGATCTGGAACGGAGGAGTGTCAAGATCAATGGAAAGATGCTGCCCTTACGAAGTCGGGGACCATCCGGTGTGGTAACCACCGTGGACCCGAGTGTAAAACTTCCTTCGAGGGATAAGTGCTCAAGTATTCTTCGAAAAGGCACTAAGGTTGAGACTTCAGCGTCGATTACCTCGTTGGTTCAGCGGGCGACTACGGAGAGCGAGCTGAAATACAAGCAGAAGGAGAGGGTGATTGAAGGAGTCGATCCGTCATTGCCTGAAGAAGAGAATCGAAATCACCCTATCGCTGTCAATAAAAGACACGTTGCCAGAGATCGGATGAGGAGACGAAGCGGGAGCAGGGCCAACCAGGGTGGATACGAAGAAGGAGAACTTGCTTGGCTTTGCAACCCACAAGGAAGGCGGGGACCATACGTGATTAAGAAGAACATCAACGACCTGGTCTACAGGGTGTTCAAGTACCCTAAAGGAAAGCCCATTATCGTACATAATCATCGCTTGGCGCCATATACAAGGAACCACGAAGAAGAACGGGTGCAGCGGATTAAGGAAGAGACCTTTCGTACGACCTAGGGAGCAGGCAGGCATGGAAAAGAAGACATCCAGGAGGAATGTCTCTAAGGAGGGGGCAGTGTAACGTTAAATCGATAGCAAATAAAGAAAACATATGGCGTAACCTCCCGGACCGCATGTTGGAACAAAACAACCGGTTGGAACGAACTGTTTTTGTCCAGATCATTCCGGAATGACGGAGAATTGCCGACATTGTTCTAGAAGATTCCAGGCCCCACTATTTACGATATATATAAGGGGCAGGGACTGAATGAGTTAGTCGAAGTCTGTGTCTTGACTGTGTTGCTCAAGTCATATGATCGTGTGTGATAAAGTTATCAATTTTGTAACCTGCTCAATTGTTTAAGTTGTAATAATTCGTTGGCATTGTGATAACTGTATATTTCAGTTAAATAAATATTTGTTACCCACATAAGTGTTACAGTTCCGAATACAAATAATTACGTAATTATTCGTTATGCTTATAAGTTCCTTACCAATCCACTTTTTATTAACAATTTATCCACTTCTTTGTTTTTCTATAACCTATTATCTTTTCATAATGCCTATTTTTTGGAAGAACAGATATTTACATACTTTACAAACAGTTAAAGTTAAAAAAAAATTAAGAGATAGGATTTATTTCATTGAAGATGCTTATCTAATTCCACTGTTATTATTCACAATATGAAACCAACTATTTTGTGGGTAATATTTACATTTGAAAGAAGAAATAAAAATCATATATGAAAGGATGTCAGCTTATATTAATTATAATTAATTAATAATATAATATAATATCCTATAGATATTATTTATATAAATTCCTATTATTTCCTATAGCTTATAATTTCCTTTAAAATATCCTAAGTCTCCTTTGTGATTAATAAAAATGTTATTAGGTTGTCAAAAAATGTATTAGGTTTTTCAGCGTGAAATATAACTCAGTCGATTATTTGTATTAGGTTTTTCAGGGTAAAATAAAACTCAGTCGATTATTTACATTAATAAAGTACAATACATAGACCATTACTTAACCCTCGCAAGGCACACAGGGGTCTGACAGACCCCAAAAACATATTAAGTACGAATATCTATTTGATAAAATTATTCTAATGGCTGTGACTTCTATGTATTCGAAGTTGGTACACCTATCGCCTTAGCGCCTATGTTGGAAAAGTTGTAGTTCATCCTGTTGTTTTTATAGAAAATTAAAAACTTGTGTTGGGGTCCTGTAGACCCCAGTGTGGCATCTAAGTTCTTCTTTTTGTTATTACACTTTTATTACAATTTGCTTTGTAAGTGAGGTAAATGTAACAAATATTTCTTTTAAAATGTTTTATTGTGTGGTTTATATTTCTTTTTGTGGGTTATGTTTTATTTTTTATTTATTGCTTAACTTTCTGATAAATCTGATTTTTTTCAGAATGGCTTAGGCCTAAAGTGAGAAGGTCAATAAAAAAATTAATTAAGGAATTAGGAGTCAATGGCACGGGTCCAAAGGCCCTAGGTCAGTTTAAAAAGGAAGATGCTCTTATTGTTCTTGACAAAAATATACGAAAACAAAACTAGTTTGTAGGGAATGCCACAGCCACACACTTGTGCATGAAATGCAGTCAATGTATCAATGAGGGCTGCATGTAAGAAAAGTGGTCGGCAATAAATTTTGTAAAATATATTTTTTATAGAGATGAGAGATGGTCAACTGTTCTTCAATTACGATAGGTTAAATGATGGTCAGGATTTTCAGTTACAATGATATTTATTATGGTAAGCCAACGTTTCGATCCAACTTGTGGATCTTCATCAGGGCTACTGAGTCCAGGTGGATACTAAGAGTCTTAGTATCCACCTGGACTCAGTAGCCCTGATGAAGATCCACAAGTTGGATCGAAACGTTGGCTTACCATAATAAATATCATTGTAACTGAAAATCCTGACCATCATTTAACCTATTATATTTAGAATATTCTAAGTAACAATAGAAAAATAATGAATCTTGATTTGTATAAAATTTGAAATTTCTAAATATGTTTTTTCCAAACTGTAAAAACTACTTGAAAAATGTGCATTTTACATGTGTTTTTTATATAACGTAAATTAAAATAAATATTTTTAATCCAATTTATTGTTTTCTTGATCTTGTACATTTTTTTTAATTTTCTAAATAAAAGCTTCTAAAAATATTTTAAAACTATAATTTATATAAAGGATTAACTTTTGGGGTCTGTAGGACCCCAGGGTGGCATGTATGAAAAAATATATTAGTGTGCCTTTGGAGGGTTAATATGAATTTTTCCCTTCTTTCATCTTCATAGAATGTCTAGGGTTTATTATTAAAAAACTGATCGAAGTGGTTTTTAAAAATGAAAGTTTAATGAAAAAGTAGGTTATGGTATAGGTTTGAATTATTCAGCGACTCCGAATATAGTTCAAAATTCTGATTCTTCGAAATATTCGGAGAAATAGATAGAAAGTAAAGTATGATGTAGCAAATGGTGGGGAGACGCGGGTTTTTTAAAAGTTAGATAATTACATCGACTGGCACAAAATCAATGTGTTCCTTAGAGATGGGGTGAGATAGTGTGACGTAACGTAAAAATGACGTAATACTGATGCAAGGCGGTTATTTTTCAAACAGGAGGGGCAATAGGGGAAAGATGGCGGTGCTAGTAGTTTGCATGGTGACCAACAGATGGCAGCGTGCTTATCAGTTGTCAAAGCCAGCAGGGTAATAGGGGAAGTAGTACCCAACAAAGAAAACTGAAAATATAAAAAGTACAATCCAAAGTAAAAACTGAAGATTAAGTGGCGGTGACCGAAAGAGTGCTGGAGCGGCTATGGAATATTTTATCCTTCCAAGCTAGAAATGATGGAAAAAGAGTCAAAACCTTACAGTAAACGTTTCATAGCAAGAGCTAAACTTACTTGTTTAGGTGGATTTACACTGTGTCTAACCTCACCCTCGAACAGCATGTCCCGGGCACTGTTTAGCAAATCTAAATAACACTTGAACTTGAAGAGGTACTTTGTCTGCATGGCCACTTGTTCGTGGATATCGCTAGTTTCGTTAGTTGGAGTTAGTTATGAGAAGCCTCTAGACCTTCCTTTAGCATTTCCTAACGTTGCTAATATCTATAATGAGTTAGAGCGAAAATCAGGATAGCCGTTAGTTTCATCCCCTCATGTAATGAAAAATTTTCACTCGACTTCACGTTTCAGTGTGAATAGCTGTTCCTAGCATGGCAAGGTTCGGTGGATTATCTGTTTTTCAAGTGGTTCGACGAAGTGTAAAGCCATCTGTTACTCAAAAGCCTTCGTGTTAGCAATATAGTTGTTGGTTGTAGCAATAAAAATTGAAATATATCTAATCTTAGTATCTCGATGAAATTATACAGAAAATCAGATCAAACTGATAATTTAGATACTAATGATAATAACGTATATAATAATGATAATAATATTTTTTGAAAATATATCAATAATTATGATGCAATATTAATTCAGAAATATGGAGATAAATTGGTAATTGAGATAATTACCAACAATTGAGAGAACCCATATATGTATAATTATTATTTCTAAAATTAAACATAAGAAATTATCCAATTTATGGTACATGAGTACTTATAAATTTCAATTACGCAAAAAATAAAATAAGCTTAATCCTAACATTATCAACGACGTAACGGGACAATTCAAGTTTTTTTACTTGTTTCATTATAATATAATAATAAAATAATATAATATTGTAATGAAAAACAAAACAAAAAACTTAATGGCATTAAGAATGAAATCGATTTAGATCATAAGATCGAAAGATGAAAAATAACGTCATTCTAGCATTATCTTTCGTAATAGACGTATCCAGAGAACCTTCCTAACACAATCTGTTACATTAATAAATAAACAAGAAACCTCAGCTCAGGAAATCGTGTTGTCGGCGATCTTGAAACACCGTCACGGCTTCTGGTGTTGAAGGTGATTTCCGCCATATCATGATCCCCAGTTTTTTTTTCTCATGTTTCTATAGTAATACTAAGAATACAGTAGAATGATGATTGATATGGCAAAATGGGGAAGTTTTATTTATAATCTTGTAATATTTATGTCTTTAACGTCACTTAATGATATTATGGCCAATCGGACGATGCTATAGTGGGAAACCTAAAGTTGGCCTATTCCATTGGCTGATCCATGGGGGGGGGGGGCTGTGGGGGCTGCAGCCCCTCCATTTGGGAATTTTTTCGTTATTTAAAGATAGAGTTTGACTTTCCTTAATGTAAGGACGCAAGTTAAAGAACAAGTAATGTGCAGAATAAGTAGAATTTTAGTTGTGGGAAAGGAACATAAAGGTAAAAAAGCTGATTAGCAGATCCAAATGAAGGGCTATAGGGTTGCAGCCCCCACCCCCTTTACGATCGGCTGGATCCGCCCATGGCCTATTCAGATCTAATAAAGATTTGAGATCGGGACCGCCATTTTAACTTTCCTCCGAAGGGAGGCATAACCAAGATTATTCCATTTAAAAAATTTTAGGACCAATTATCGGAGTGCGAACACGGGACCTTGAGTGTAGAAGGCGGTTATGCTAACCAATATACCCAGGTGAACCTGATATTAAGGTTGCCATTGGGTGTGATTAGTTACTCTTTATATGACTAAAACATGTAACCCAGAAATCGGTCTCAAAATTAAAAGGTCCCCAAGCCTAGGGAAGCCATAGAAAATCAAAATGTCATATAATATCAAAGAAAATCAAGTTCTTTAAATTATACCACTACTAAGAATCCACTTCTGCGTATAGTTGTTTAGTGTGTCCTCGATAACAGCTGAAACGTTAGGGGTTTGTTTGACCTTATGACCAAGCGAAGCGAGCGAAAGACGAAAGCTGCGATCCAATAAAGCCATCAATACCCTTTTTTAACTGAAAAGGACGCGATGGGAATTCACTATGAAGGTAACGTGACCAGGCGAAATAGAGACGTGACATAAAAGAAATATTAACCTTTCAATAAGCATTAAACAAAGAATTGAGCATTAATAATTATTATTTCTATATTTTATTATATTTAGGAAAAACAAATACAAAATGGAAACACGGCCTTGAAACCTTGACCAAGATAAGTTGAGAATTGCTAGCCTAGAACATTTCAACTCTACTATCGATCCCAACAGCCCCATATAGCTTCAATAGATAACAGATAACAAACACAAATGGTAAATAAAAAACAAGAATTGCTATGGAAATAAAATACGAAATATATTTATTTTTTACAGTTAAGCAATTTTTATTGTTTATTTATTATTAGATATCAA
This sequence comes from Aelia acuminata, assembly GCA_911387785.2. NCBI lineage: Eukaryota > Metazoa > Arthropoda > Insecta > Hemiptera > Pentatomidae > Aelia > Aelia acuminata. The sequence goes on along the minus strand of OU426978.1, from coordinate 48,836,393 downwards.
TAAAAAAGGGGTAGGTGCGAGGTATACATAGTCATAAAATAAATGGAATTATTATAATTATTTATTTTATTTACGGTCAACATCACGATGCAACCACCTGGTTTTTTCCTCAGCGATTTAAATAATCCCCAGAAGGATGGTAGAGCGCATGAGCGAATAACTACCACAGAATCAATAATATTCTAGCATCAGATCGCGTTAACCAGTTAATCACAAAATACAAGCCAAATTCATGATTATAAATTACTCTGTTTGTAATAATAAGGAAATGCATAAAAATGATTACTTGATCCGAAAAAAGGAATTGCAAATAATAAATAAATAATACTATAAGTAATATGAAAATAATATTGTGTATTTTAAATATTGATTTAAAAAACATTTTTAAGATAATAATTAAAAATAAAGAAATAACAATACTATCCACAAAGGTATTATTTATAACAGAATATAAAAGTAAAGAACTAATAAATTCGAAATATAAAGGTAAAGAACTAATAAATTCATTAAAAAAATATTGAGATTTAAGTATAATAAAGATGAGATGATATTTATAATATGTATGGTAATGATATATAACTGATACATATGGTAATGATGATTACTAGACTAAAAAGTAAAAATAAAAACATTAGTTATTAACTACAAGTAGTTGGGTACAATAAAATTTTATGACAGTCCGGTCAAAAATCTACAAATAGTATTTAACTATTTTATTGCAGCTAACGCTTCGACCCAACAATGCAGGGCAAGGAACGTTGTAGGTCTCAGAGCCTAGGATATGCTCATTCTAGGTGCTTAGATTTAGGATAAATGATAGCTTCGACCTCCAATGCCACATGTCCTGAAGCATACATGCCTTGTTGGGTCAAAACATTGGTCGCAATAAAATAGTTTAAAAACTATTTGTCATTTTTGACCGCCACTCCAGACTTCGTAAATCTTACAAATTTTCGAAAGTTGTTCAATTAAAAAAAAAAAAAAAAACCAATGAATTGTTTTCTAAATACAATTTTAATTTAATTTTCAAATTTGACAGCTTCTAGCAGTTGAATTCTGAAATTAGATCCTTTTAATAACTATAAGTGATTCTTTAAATTGTTCTAGATAGATTTGCACAAAAAAAAAATAATAATAACATTAATTAAATACGTTACTAAATTGGGTACTAACTCTTACAGCTTTAATTTATTTGCATATTTCGAATGTCTTAAATACCTAAAAATAGAAAAGTAAGGGTGGCTCAGAGCATAGAAGGAAAACCTCAATGATCTAAAAAAGCGATTGCTACCGCAGAAATAAAATGGAAGGAATTTAATATAAGAATTTCCATTAAAAAGGGAAAATTAAGAAGAAATTGTAAGGCCATAAGGAATAAAAGTTATTTCTATGAGAAATTTTAAATAAGTATAATTGTGTCCGACATATCAAAACGAGTTTTAGCACCGATGAAAGCCTGATTCAATTTCCCATATTCGAAATGTCTGATACAATTTCATAAGAAATCAGTGATACTTTGTATGACTGCACTAACAAAAATTTCTACTTCGCTACTAACAACGATAAAATATTTTTCGTGGATTTCAATTAAACCATTTAGAAAGGCTCGAAAATGAAAGTTCGGGAACTGCAGCTCAAAAGAAAGACATCCTTATTTCCAATATTTTATTATTGCTACCCTAAAGAAAAAATAAGTGCGCTTTATATTCAATATAATATGGTATATTATGTATTTTATATCAAAAGGAAAACATACCTATGGAGAAAGTAACGATTGTAAAAATAAAAAACAGAAAATATAAATATAATACCAATAATATAAGCAATAATGTCAACAAACAGAAACACACATCACATGTGTGTTCAATCTAGGTTTGTAAAAATAGTAGCAGCTAAAACTAGATAATGCAGAACTAAATAAAAAACAATCTAATTTAATACACTGTTAAGTTTTATTCCATAAAGAAATGGATTACCTTAATTAAATGGACTATCTTAAAAGGTAAGAAACTAATAAATAGATTGAGATGTAGTAATAAAAAATATTAAGCAGCCAAGCTCAGTTCCGGAAAAAAACCTAAAGCGACCACAGTACACTTATTTATCTACAAAAAGAATAGAAACTTTATTAAATTCATGTAAATAAATACTAAATAAATAGTACTTTTTTAAGAGTTAAAAGCATAAATGTGTTCCACTAATCATTTTTTCGAAATCCCCTATACCCCCCAGGACCACTCCAGTAAGCACCAGGACCACTTCCTGAAAGTTCAACAGAAAAATAATATTTCCGTTAGAAAAGAATCGGATGTTCGTTTATAAGTTCGCTAATTTACAATGAAGGATTCTCAACATTTTCGAGATTAAAAGTAGACTTAAGACTTTTAATTAATAATAATTATATATATTTTAATGACAATATGATCATCAATGACATAATTATGTACCTGTCATGGTTCCGGCATGGCAAAGGACATTCAGCTTCTAAGTTCTGACACATTAGGTCATGCGCTTTAAGCAGCCAGCGCAAATGCTTTGTTTTGATTTATATTCAAATATTCAATTAGACTAAATCAAAATCAGAAAAAATATTATTTGAAGCGGTGGGTTTGTGGTGGGAAAGTAGATTGGATAAAAATAAAGTGATAGGAATAAAAAATAATGATGGCGTATATTATTTATAAATGCGGGAATACGAAGGATAATATGAATAATAATTTTGTAGTTAGTAATGCTTTATTTTCATTTTTTATAAATATATCATCGGAAACTAGCCATTTCATGTGTTAAAATACCAGGTATGGAAAATAGCAGACCATATAGACGTTGTTCTGTCCATACTAAGAAAGATCTGGTGCGATGCGCTCGACACACAACTTTCACTTACAACGAACTTACATAGATTGGAAATCGACGGGTTTCGATAATATGTAAACGCCACACTTTTCTTCATTTGTATATCTCCATAAGTTATAATGTATCAGTAATGCAAAACTTGAAAATTCTCAGTGCTTTTCAATTCATTTTGCTTATTTCTTTTTTTAAGGGACCAAATTTCATCAACAATCGAGTTTTTTTTTTTACAGCATGGTTGTTATTTACAGCGATTTCAGTAAATATATTGTGAAGATAAATCGATAGGTGTTACGACTCGTAGTAAAGTTTCGTTGTTTTTTGTTTATTAGTAATATTATTATTGCTAATACGAAAAATTAAATTAAATCACGTTGTTACTGACTGTAGGTACCTTGGCGAAATAGGTAATCGAAAATTAAAAGCCTAATATTTAATAGGACATTAAAAATTATATTTAAAACAAATATTCCTGTTTGTATGAGTGAAACCAGTGACGGATAGCAGCCAAGAAAGGTTCTACCTTGAAAAAGTACTTCCCTATCGTCCGGTTACGTCTGAAAGCAATTTGGGTCCTCCCAGATTATTGGATTTCGCAATTCCTTACCGGGACATAGGGCCTTTCGCGCGAAACTGCATAGATTTGGAAATGATGTAAATCCTTTGTGCCCAACATGCGGAGTACCGGAGAAGGCTGAGCATGTCGTTTTAATTGCACCACCGTTGAGGCACCGAGGTCTAAGCGATTCAGGGATACAGGGTTCTACGTCCTTGTATAGTGGAGAACGAGCTCCCTGAGTTTATGGAAGAAAGAGACTAATCGTACTACAAAGAGTTTGTGTACGGGTGGAAAGAAGCAGTTGGATAGGGGTTTTTTCAAACTCGGAAGAAGGGGACCACAACATGGGAGACCAACAGACAGAAGGATAACGAATGAATGGAAGGCAGCATCAAAAAATTATCAAAACAGGTCAAGATAATGTTTTAGGCAAGACAAGAACACTAGTTAGCGTACTTGGGTTGCCGAAAGACAAGATAGTTAGAACATAATTATAAAAGGTGATTTTATAATTTTAATTGTATTTAAACGACAATAATGAATGAATAGGAATGTTATTGAATTAATGCTTAAATAATAACAAATAAAATACATAGTCAAGATATAATCAAAGATTGCTAGAAACGTTTCCTAAATGTTTGTATTTTAATTCTTAGTACGTATATAACATTAAAGTAAAACTTCGATTATCTGTCAGGACCAGAGACTGCTTATAGACGGATAACAGAAACGTCATAAGAAAACTAGCTTAACCAATAATTAGCAATCAAATAACCCTAGTTTTGTTTTATGTATAAATTCAAAAAGTTTTCACTAATTTCTTTAATTAAATGTCTAAAAAAATATTAATAGTTGAAAATGAACAGAAAAAGAAAATTAGCGTTCTCAGAAAAAATGTTTGAAGGTGATTGCTCGATATAAAAAAAACACATAAAGCGAAAAACAACACACTTATTAACAAAAATAATAAGAACTTAATTAAATTCTTATATATAAGTACTGATATTTTAAATTTTTTATTTTCTCGAAATTTCGGGAGTGAGGGATCTATCCCTCGCATACCACACTTGTACCGCCCCTATTCCTGTGAATGAGTGAGGATTTTAAAGAATGTATGGCATTTATTATATAATTTATATCTTCCGACTAACAAGTGATAAACTTGAAAACAATCAGCATTACTTTATGGCTCTTTAGTGCTTCAGCCTTCAGTATCAGACTTCAGCGCGGCATTAATTAGGTGTGTTTATGTTATGAAATTATTACATATTCGTATAATTGTACTTTACGTAAATTTGTTTATTTTTTTCACTATTTTCATAAAAAAATTGCATGGAAAGTTATATTTTTTTTCTTTTTTAGTAGGACTATAATGACCGTTGAAACTGATGGTTAAAGGAGTGACGTTAATATAAGTTTTACTGTACTTCATTTGCGAGATATTTCGTTTTCAAAACTTTCATCAAAAAAAAAAACAAACAAAAACAATATAAGATATATACAGGTTTAAATAACTTTTCAAGTAAGTTTGTTTGAAATAAATAATTGGAAAGTATCCACAGCTTAAAAACCGGGCTTTAAAGTTGTCTCATGTTCTATCCGCCATTTTGTAAGCCCTATAAAAGAGCGGTTTAAAAGTACTTAACAGGATTTTAAAAAGTCATTTAAACCTTTTATTTTCTTTATTTTGAAAAATGATTAACAATAAGGGTAAGCTGATGTTTACATATAAATAGTTGCTGAAAAACCATCCCTAGTCTTGGAGAAAGTTAGAAAGAGAAATATTAGAAACGTTTGTATAGTAATTACTTAAAACTATTCTAGATGGTTGCATTTAAATTCTAGCATTGAGATTAAACTGTCACAATGAAATTAATTTAAATTATAATTTTACCATAAAGTGGTTGTTCTGTTCAGGTTTGAGAAGATAATTATTTATAAAAAGTATTTACAGTAATTTTAATATTAAACAACTTATTCCTTTATAATAGAATTACTCTGAATGTTAATACCACTTTAAGAGCACAAAATAATTTTCTTAAAGTGGTGGACCACAAAATATGCTATGACTTAGAGACAAATATTTGAACAATTAAAAGAAAAAACTTATTAAATATGATCAATATTTAATATCTATCCTCACTATTTTCCATGTTAATCTTTCTTTTATAAATAATAATTATTTTTCATGATACTGATTATTATTTATATCATGCAAGTGACCTCAAAATCTGATCAACAATAAAATATTTAGAACAATTGAATATTCCACTAGTTGAACTTCGACTGTATGTATTCACTTTTACCCCAGTAAGAAATACATTTAAAGGTCATAAAAATGAAATAGATAAAACCATAAGAAATATCACTTAGTAAATTAATGCAACATATTTATACAGAGAATAAAAATGTTTAGCATACATTATAATTGATTCAACAGCAAATATAAAGAGAGCAGAATATCTCAACAATATATCACAACATTGCAAGTAAAAGCTATCATAAATGATGTAATTACCACAGTGGGAGGAATTAGAATCCTGGTTGATCTTTTGTTCTGAATCATTTGAATCTGAATCAGATATTGTATGAATGTCAGAAGATACAGATTCAGTATTGTTGGACCCTAAAACATTATAAAACAAACAAAATTTAATTCATTATTAATGAAAAAAATATAATAATCTCTAATTTATACCAGAGGTATAACAAGGGGCTTGATACTCAAATAGGTTCCCATGTGGACATATCCCAATGTTTCACTTCCAACAAAAAATTATTGGATAAATCAGTAATAAAATTATTTTGTACCTGTTTCTGAAACTTGAGGACCTGTTTTCTTTTCAAATCTGAATTTCTTCAAACTTTCTAACATATTCTGGGACTTGTTATTGGTAGAAATCATTATGTCGAACTGATGAGTTTAAAAAATAAATTATAAAACAATCACAATCAACAAAAATCATAAAACAAACCGATTAATTACGAAATTAACATCAATAAAAATTGATGAAGCCTATCATCTCAAAACTGACCACCACGGGAATATTCACAAGAGACTAACCTAACTTAAGGTGAACCTTCCTTTAATTTGAAGTTGACGTTATCGGTTATGCTGCACTCTTGTTTTTTCTAATCAATGTAAATAAAATTGATTTTGTTTCTTTTTCTTTAAGGAGTTTTAAAATTTTTTGTTTAACATATATTTTTCCTGTTAACTTAGTGATCAAGTGTTGTCATTATTTCTTTTCGTGTTAGCATTGTTTGTTTATACACTAATAGTTAAAATTGTTTTAGGGCTTTCATTTGTGATCAGTCTATTTCATTTACAGACTGTCTACTAATTTCTCTTTAAACGATTTATATCGTTATATGAGAATATGATGCACCAAGACATAGATAGTGATGAAATTGATGGTAAGTCTGCAATAGTCATTTACCAATTGAAAAAGTAATGTTCTTAAATACATTTATTTATTATTTTTTCGAAGTAATAATGATTTAAATACCTCTGGAGTTTTGTTGAAGATCAATATAAATGTATTTTGTAGATTTCAGGGTATTCATTTCTAAACAACTTCCTCTCATTTCTTATTTAACCTACCTTATCATATAGTGACTTTCCTATTTTCTGATGTGATAATTTGTGATTAAAAGTTTTTATAATTTGCAGCAATAATTTATACAATATTCTTTTATTCCACCTCCACCTCATATTTTTTTAACTTGTATTACTTATATCATATAGTTTTGTATTTATTTAAACCCAAAATACTGTAATTGAATTTACAGAGAGTGGAGTTGAGAGTGGGAATAATTCTGATAGTGAAAATGGCAATGAGTCCATAAATCTTGGGCCAAGCGATGGAAGCGAGTCAAATAGCCAACAATTAAGTACTTCAGAGACAGCACCTACAGCCTCTTACGGTAAGTGACATCATTATATTGGGTGTTAATACTTTGTTTTTTTGTTTTAATACTTTGATTCCTTAGCCTATCCACATTACTGTTCACTTTGTGTTTGAATTTATTAAGTAAGAGATACTGTGGTTCAAACAGTACAGAAGTTGTTCGCAGCGTACAAGTGGATAGGTCAGTTATTTGAATTTAAGAATTATTGAGTTGGTGATTGTTTACTATTGCTGAACATCTTATCAAATTTTTATCTTTTAACATGTTTGCATTGATTTCTACCATACCAATCAGTAATATAGGGTTAGTCTACAGAGATTTGATAATTGGAAGTATATATTTTATAATTCAAAGGGTATCATTTATTTGATCTTCAAGTTCTGCAGTCTGAATAAATTCAAATGTAAATTAAAAGTTTGCTTGCTCAACGTTATCTATTTAAGTTTATTTTTCTGATAATACTTCCTCACCATCCTTACTTTAAAATTGTACTGTATTGGTTTCTTGGGTAATTGTTGTTTATATATTTTAAAATATTTTATTCATTACATCCCTATTTTTTTGTTAGTGCTTGTGTGGTTATTTTTCGTTAGCAACATTCTTATTGTTTTAGAAAGTGATAGAGGTACTCCAAGTATTGTTACAATGCTTCCATGGGGTGCGCACAAAGAGAGGACTTCTCAGCATTTGGATTTGGATATACGCCCAGGAGAGTTTGTAATGAAAACACTTTTTACTGAATTTACCATTCAAGCAGATAGAAAAATTGAGGCAGTTTTAGCTGAATCACAGGTATTACAGTTTTCTGGTATAAAATTAGTTGATAAATTCATTATAATCATTATTTATCAATAATGAATAGTTTAAATATCCTTAGCTTACCATTAAATGAAATTTAATTATTTTATAAATTATTGTTGAATCTATATTGTTTTGAAAACTTTATCAAATCCTGGCTTTATTTATGGTTTGAATGATGCTACCTGTGTTAACTCAATACTAAAATAAGTACAGTGGAATACTTTATAACACTAAAATGCTTAAGACGGAATTATGTTCAAAACAAAAAAATAACAAACTACTATGTATTTTCTTACATTTTTTTTATTTCCCTTAAACGTGTATTTACACGCTTAAGCCATTTGCACAAACTGGCTTGCACAAATAAATTATTGTCTGTAAACGCTTGCATCAAGTTTGTGCAAGCCGAGTTACCGCAAGCCAAAATTTTGGTTGGACATAAAATATCAAACCATAACCATTAAATTGAAACCACACAAAAAGAAGAAGTGACTTTTATATATAAATTGGTTTATTGATAACAATGGGTTAAAAACATTGATGAAAATTTGTATAGTTTTTTTCCTTCAACTCTTCATGTATAGTATCCAACCATAGTATAAAGGTTGTGAATAATTTAGAAACTATTATATATTTTAGGAAAGACCTTTATCTAAAGCATTACAAAGAGGTGAAGATGCGCAATTTGACCAGCTGTTGAGTGTTTTTGGATCTGTTGCTGAACATTGTCTTCCTTCTATTCTCAAAGCTCTCTTTGCTTGGTATGAGCGTCAAATGGGTGAACCTTCAGTCCAAGAATCAAAAAAGATTGATCAAAAAGGAAAAAGGTTAATTTAATATTTTATTTTATTATTCCTTTAACATGTATGTTATGTTTAATATCAGTAAATACTGTTTATTATTTTTCTTATTCTGTATGCAACTATAAGTAAAAAAAGTTTTTAGAAAATAAAAATTAATCAGAACTTCATTTATAGAAAATAACTTCTTACTTATAAAGTTTCTGATTTATTTTAAATTATTTCAACGACTAAATGAACTTGTAATGTTCGTTATTAAGTCTGGTGCAGTATACGTATCATGAAATTTTCACCATCCTACTTTGATTAGAAATTAATTTCTCTTCATGTAACTATTTCTTACATTACTAAAATAAAGTAATAAAAAGTTACTAAAATAATATCAAGTTATTAAATTAATATCAAGTAAAGTAATATCATGATTTATTTTTCCCTCCTCTCTTCACCAGTTGTTCATTATTCTGTATTAACACTCTTTATCCAGTAATTTTTGTTCAACCTAGGAAAATATTTCTCTATTCATTAAAGTAAAATTTCTGTTGATGGGCACCTCCCTATAGCGGACACCCTTCTTTACAGACAATGTTGTCAAAGTCCCGACCAATGAGGTAAAAGTTTAATGCTTTTCAACCCCTCAATAATGGAACCTCTCCACTTCGGACACAGACGCGAATTTTTTTCCCCAACAGCACTTTTTACTTCTTATTCCTATAATTTTTAAAATCATCATTGCAAAAATTCATATTTTCTCTTACGTGATTAATTAGAGCAGTTTAAATTTGTGGTAAATAAAAGATACATGGTTATTTATTATGTATATATGTGTTATATGTAATTATTCAGTTAGCAAACATATCTGTTCAAGATTGTGTAACACCCTTTTTATATTCTTCGTTTTTATCTTTTTCAATTCGATTTTACAGTAAATCTCCCTCCTCTAAGTTAAGCTCAGCCATTTTCACAAGCAATAATTATATTCAGTCAGTTTCTGTTTTAATGGTCCTTGACTATGACATCTCCATTGAACACTAGAAAGCTTCTTTAAAAGTTAAGTTGATAAATAAAAGTTTTTTCATTCTAATTTGATGTGTAAATATTTTTTGTGAAACACTATCAAAGTGCAGCTTCTCTTTCATGGATGTGCCAAAATTCCATGATTACCACTTAGATGGAATTACGAGAATCTGTATACTCTTCCTTCATTTGGATTGCTATTTATGACTTTAGCGAACTCCCAATGTGTCCTTTTTAGGTAAAATCAGGGCCTTGATTAACCATGTTTGTTTGTTTGTTTAACGTCCATTTTTATGCTACTAAGGCTAATCGGACGATGCTACAGTGGGAGTCCTAAATTTTGCCTATCCAGGTATAATTAGGATAGGGATCTTTAACGAGTACCTGACATCGTACAGGCTCGGGACCTCCATTTTACGTCCTATCCGAGGGACGGCATGGCTAAGGATTTTTTACTCCCATTAAAAAATCCTAGGGCCACCGCTGGAATTGAACCCCCGATCTTTAGTATTGTAGGTTGCCATGCTAACCACAACACCACATGTGACCCCCGCTTTGATTAGCCTTATTAGATCATAGCTTTTGAATTCCACTCATTTCTTTCGCTCAAAACATATAACCATATCCCCAACAGATTACCAAATTACCATGAGGTAATAGCCACTGAAATCCAAATGAAAATCTGAATTCCACAATATTTATAAGTTAATAAAGTAACAGAGTTATATAAATAATATAATATGTATAATGATAAAGCACCCTAATTATTACCCAGTCACTGTGGACTGCATATGAATAAAATAGCCTCCGAACTTGCCCTAGGGAAGAAATTATAGCCCCTTAAATGAATTCTATTCAGGCTCTCCAGAAGGGAATTCCTATCAATAAAGCAGCCATTTGCCGAAGATAGAATGATTTCCATCTACATCATGATCCAGATGACTGTAATATAAAATGGGAGCAGTTAAAATATGTTATGGTTTTTGGACTCATAAGAGGCTTAAGAGAGATCATTTTCCTTAGAAATTTAGTTTCAGGGGAAAGTCTTTCTCTCTGTAGATGAAGGACCAGGGACCAAAGCTCAGAGCATGTTGTGAGCTGGACATCATAACAACAACAAGGTAGCAAATATAACCAAACTCTTCAGTGGGCCTAAGCTCTATGTTAGTCTGTGGGATCTAAGTGAGACTGTTATGAATAATAGGTATAAAACTCCATACCTAACCATTTGATGGTAAATTGAAGAAGAATCAATATTTTCAATCATATTGAGCTGAAATGATTGATTTATTATTTTTAAGTGAATTTTAAAAATTAATATTGACCCCCATATTCTGTTTTCCCCCCTTCAATCCCTTGTGTCATTTTATCCTTGTATTAGAGTACAGAATAATTTTTTAAATTAAAAACTAAGATATTTTTAAATTATGCAATTTTGCTATTAAAATATTTTATGTATTTACATAGTTTATTACTCTTTAGACACTTTTCCCTATTGGACATTTTCACATTATTGTATTGCATACTATTGTTTAAATCACATTTATCTGATCTTTTTAGTGAGTCATCTGAACGCACTGAGGCTGATGCAGTTCAAGAAAAGAGAGACTTAGCAGTTGAATTTATCCTTTGTCTTGTCCTCATTGAAGTGCTGAAACAGCTTCCATTTCATCCCGGACACGAAGATTTGGTTACCTACATCGAAAATATTTCTTTCCGTCATTTTAAATACCGTGAGGGGTATGTTTTTTTTTGTTTTTTTAAAATTATTATGATACATTTTGAGGGACACCTTTTATTTTGTTGGTTAGACTACATTTTAAATCTTAATATTTATACTTAGATTTACTGTTTGTGGAATATCATACTGTTTCTGCCTTTTAAATATTAATAAAGATGTTAAATCCAATAAACAAGAAATTATTTTAAAATTAATAGAATATCATGGAAATCATATTTATTTTGACTTGTGATTATGTATTCATTGGATTTAATGGGTCAATAATGTTTTATTTACATATTATTTATTACTATTAAGATATTTAAATTAAGAATTAAAGTATTAAATATTTTTATAAATTAAAATGATCTAGTTCAAAGATATTGTAATTATTATTGATAAGTATAAGTATACCAGGTGTGTAAATATGAAACCGGAATTCGCCAATGATAGGAGGTAGCAGTCAATTTAACCTTCTAACTAATCCTTCAGCAGTGCTATTTGCTTTTTTTTATATGTAGGAAAGAGTCCCAACTGATACCAACATCAGTTTCATTCTACAACTGTGTTTTTAGTGGTGTTGAACATGTTGTTGATGGTGTTGAACAACTTTTGTGCCAACAAATTACGATTTGTGGACAGCATTGATTTTCTGTTTCCATCTGAAAAAAACTGTCGTAGAAAGGATGCTTGTTGAAGCTTAGGGGGAGCATCCCCTTGGCAAATCTCAATGTTTCGGTTCAAAAAATTTAAAGGCGGCGATTTGATGTCAGAAACAAAGATCGCGGAAAACCACAAACAAAGTTTGAAGACGCTGATTTGGAAGCTTTGTTGCACAATTATTGCATGTGACATGCAAAACCATCTCCATTCATTTGAAAGCCATGGGAAAGATCCAGAAGATCGGAAAATGGGTACCTCACCAACTGAATGACATGCAGCAGGAAGCTCGAAAAACTTCTTGCCCAATGCTGCTCGCAAAGTACAGAAAAAAGTAATTTCTTTCACACCATCATGTTCACCATTCATCAAATGGTTACTGGTGATGAAAAGTGGATTTACTTAGAGAATCCTAAGCGTAAAAAATCCTGGGTAACTCCAGGTGAACCATCGGCATGGACTGCAAGGCCAAATTGCTTCGGAAAGAAGACAATGCTCTATGTTTGGTGGGATCAGAAGAGTTTTATCTATTATGAGCTGCTGAAACCTGTGGAAACTGTTAATACAGAATGCTACCTACAACAGATAATCAATTTGAATCTAGCTTTACATCAAAAACATCCCAAATATCAAGAAAGGACACACAAAGTGATCTTGCTCCATGGCAATGCCCCATTACATTCGGCTAAACAGACCTAGGAACCGATCCAAGCGCTTGGTTGGGAAATTCTTCCGCATGCGGCTTATTCACCAGATTTGGCCCCATCCGATTACTACCTATTTGCATTGATGGGACAAGCACTAGCTGAACAGATTCTTATGCAGATGTAAGATATTGGCTAAGTGATTCTTTTGAGTCAAAAGAGGAAGAATCCTTTTGGTGGGGAATCCACAAATGGCCTAAGAGATGGGAAAAATGCATAGATAGCAATAAAATAGTGTGTATCATTTTTATGCAATAAACTTTTATTTTCTATTTGAATTTAATTATCATATTTACACACCTGGTAAATTTTGACAGCTGAATTTCATCTTATACTATTCAATCGATTGGAAGAGTAAGGTATTACTATTAAACTGTTAGGCAAGGAAGTGGAGTGAATGCTGCTAATTTTCACACTGTTGCTGATCTATATGCTGAAGTGCTTGGAGCACTTGCCCAGTCAAGATTTCTTTCAGTGCGAAATAGATTTCTTGCTGAGCTGAAGGAACTCAGGGCAAAGGAACCATGTCCGCATACTACTCAAAGCATTATATCTTTACTAATGGGGATGAAGTTTTTCAGAGTTAAGGTTTGTATCAATTATTATTTTTGTTGGATTTTTTTTTTTTTGCCCTGAAAATTCATTATGCTTGGTTTAACTAATTTGTTTTATTTATTAATCAATATATTATTTTTCAAGAACATGTTAATGTTTTTTTTTTAATGGCTTATAATTTTGGAAGGATTTCTGTATTAATATTTTTACATGAGAAAAGAATGAAATTACAGTTGGTATGAATCTCGGGACTGTATCTGCCCTGATGAAGACCTCTTACTTGGATCAAAACATTGTACACAATTGTATATAATTTCACATAAAATTGTTGTTCTTTATGACTACACCCCCAACCATTTCTACTTCATTACAACCTATGGTCACATATTTGCCAAAATTATTGCTATTACAGGATTCCAGGAGTTCATCTTATCATACCTGTCATACCGTGATAAAATTTTGACATTATCTTTATATTCCCCTACATTTTGTTTTTATTGATATAGCTCATTTAATAAAAATCCTACTGTATCATGTTTTGTATTGTTGCAGTTAACTAGCTTTTAATTTATCTACATTGAGATCCTCGATAAGAGAATTAATAATCCCTGTTTATAGATTTTATCTCTGTTTTACTTAATATTGTTTCATAAAGTCTGATTTTTTTCATATGTTATATTTATTATTTCCAGATGGTGCCAATTGAAGAATTTGAAGCTTCTTTCCAATTTATGCAAGAATGTGCACAGTATTTCCTTGAAGTAAAAGATAAAGACATAAAACATGCTCTGGCAGGGCTCTTTGTTGAAATTCTTGTTCCTGTTGCTGCAGTATGCCTCTTTATTGTTTTTTTAGTTTATAGTTGTTAGCCTTAAATAAAGAAGTTTGATGTAGTTCGACAAACTGCTATTCAAGTAGACTAAGAATTTTAACCTTTTAAAAAAAGTTACTTGATTTAAAAAATATATACAGATGGCCTTTAATACGACTGTGTAACTATGTTACAGAATTAAATAAAAAAAAGTATTACTTAATTTATTTCATGTTGAAATACATACAAACCCATAATATAAAAAGATACATTAATAAAGCAGAGGTTTATATGAAATAAGCTATTGCATACATATGTTAAACTTTTTGTACATATGTTAGCACTCAATAGGACATGTAGGACCATAGCACACCTCAGGCCCAATAGGGCTGCTTTGCTCAAGGCCATCTAAAAACCACACATTAAATTATCTTTATATAGTATCCAAATATAATAATTAATCACTTGAATAAATCAAATTATACTTACCATTTAATTGTTTTTAAATGTAGTAGGTATAGATTATAGAATTAAAAATGTATAAAAATAATCAGAGGTGTTCTCATGATTGGGCGAGGACTCAAACACCAACATGTGATGTGTGGTTTTTAGCTGCTGAAAAAAAAAGGAACCAAGTTTAGTACCTGAAATTTGAATTTTCATCAATAATCACAAATGATCATAAAGTTAAAATGGCATAGGAAATTTGTATTCTCTAATTTTGAATATTTTATTGGTATCTACTCTGATAAAAGAAATTCCATGCCCTGTCGAACTTATCTTTCTTGATTAAAATAGCTAAATTTACCTTTCTTGCCTAATATTGTATAAAAATATATCTCTTAAATAAATATTTTATTAATCATTAATTAAAAAATTCAATGTTTTCAGTCTGTTAAAAATGAAGTAAATGTACCTTGCTTGAAAAATTTTGTGGAATCGCTATACACCCAAACCTTGGACATGTGCACAAAATCGAAGCACAGACTTGCTCTGTTTCCTTTGGTGACTTGTCTTTTATGTGTAAGTCAAAAGACATTTTTTCTCCAAAATTGGCACTATTTTCTTGCAATGTGCCTTTCTCATTTGAAAAATCGAGATCCAAAAATGTCTAGAGTAGCTCTTGGTGAGTTATATTTTGATTAATTTTCTAATGTGATATGTTTATGTAATGTTTTATAACACTCACTTGTTGTATTTTAGAATCTTTATACAGGCTGTTATGGGTCTATATGATCCGTATAAAATGTGAAAGTAATTCTGCCACTCAGTCAAGGTTACAAAGCATTGTTCATTCATTATTTCCCAAGGGATCGAAAGCAGTTGTCCCTAGAGACACACCATTGAACATATTTGTAAAAATTATTCAGTTCATTGCACAGGTTAGTCACTAAATTAAATATTTAAGTTAAATAAATTAATTGTTGAAAATTTATGTAATCTACTTTGATTAAAGGAGAGACTTGACTTTGCAATGAGAGAAATAGTATTTGACCTCTTATCAGTTGGTCGGCCTTTTAAGTTGATTCTGACACCTGAAAGAATGTCGATAGGACTCAGAGCATTTCTAGTTGTTGCTGATAGTCTCCAGCAGAAGGAAGGAGAACCACCTATGCCGAGGACATCTGGTGTCTTACCTTCAGGCAACACTTTGCGAGTGAAGAAAACATTTCTTAACAAGGTATGAACATTAACTTTTGTTTTTTAACTAAATGTAATATTTGCATTGTACATATTTTATGTAAGATTACTTATTAATAAGTAAAATATTTTTATTGTTGTTTTCATCTTTAACACTATATTTTTTGGTATTTATAAATTTATTGGTATGAAATTATAAATTTTTTACTTTCATTTACCTATATATGAAATTGGATTATATGAAATATGTATCATAGTAATTCAACCGGTAGAAGAACTACATTAACACGTTCACACCGGCACGGTAATTCATGCTTCTCGTCCATTGGTAACTGAGCTTACTGTGTTTCGCTCTATTGGACGGAAGCTCTTCTTCGGAAGCAGTATTGACATTCAAACAGCAACAAAGTAAACAATACAATCCTACCTAATACCCAACAGTCATGGAAAGTTTTGTGATTGATAAAGAGTCCGATGCGGAAGTCTAGAGCGGGCCAACGATGGTACACACCGGTGTGAACGTGCTAAGGAAACTTATTGTTTAAAGTATTTGTTTTGACTCTCTGCTTAACAAGAAAATGTTGATGAAACATAGCACTATCCCTCAATTAACATTGTTAAGTGTTGAAAATTTTTCTTTTTAGATAAATAGGATTTATGAATTGATAGAGTAAAACTATCAAAAAAAGAATTTTTTTTTTCATAGTATTAGTTCATTGTATGAGTTTTTTTATCTTTTTATAAATTTGAGACCATGTATATAATACTTATGTAGCTTTGTTATACTGCTTTTAGAATATGCCATCATTTTGGGTTAGTGTTAAAAACAAATTAATGCTATTTCTCAAATATGGCCTTTTTAATCATTGTATTAATGTCTGATTAAATTTGATACAGATGCTGACAGAGGATACTGCGAGAAGTATAGGTATGTCAGCCTACTTCCCACATGTGCGAAGAGTGTTTGTTGATATTCTGAGAGCACTTGACACTCATTACGGTAGACCTCTTATGATGACCAGCACACAAAACGTTAACAAGGTTAACTTCTATTCTATTAACTTTTTTGGCAACATGGCTTGACATCAAGAATAATGTATACTACTTGATACTTTCCTGCTTAGGAACCAGATGAAATGATCACTGGAGAACGGAAACCTCGAATAGACCTATTCAGGACATGTGTTGCAGCTGTACCTCGCCTCATTCCTGATGGCATCACCAGTGCAGAGCTCGTCGACCTCTTGGCTCGGTTAACTGTGCACATGGATGAGGAGTTGAGGGGCCTTGCCTACCAGAGTCTCCAAACTCTTGTCATAGATTTCCCAGATTGGAGACATGATGTCATTCTAGGTATTTCATTGGTTTTTCCATAACATTTAATATCTTATAAATAAAGTTGAAATTCTGTTTGTTTGTTCTTTATAGAAATCCATACCGTTTGTCCTAAATTCTCCAAATTTCGCTTAGTGGTTCTTTGATACCAGGTGCGAACACCTGTCCATATTAAAATTGCATAACTTCAGCCAATCTCATGGTATATTCTTTATTGTTAAAAAAATCGTCATGATCTCGCTTTACAATGGTTTTTTTTTACGAAATCGACCGTTTGAGTCGAAAAACAGCCTAAAATATCATTTTATACATTTTGAAGAGGCCAATAGGCCCGGTAAGACCGTCCCTTGGTAGGCGTCGAGTTCTGGGATTTTTAAACCATATTTTTTTTTTTTTTTAAATTACAATACGTTTATTTACATGTATGGTGAATTTATTTTTTATAAATGCCTCCTAAGAAGCGAGCTTCAATAGGAGTAGTGAGCTCAAAAGCTAAAAACAACGTCAAATACGAGCAGCTGAAACTCTCGACGAACATCAAATTAGGATTGAACAACAGAGGCTTAGACAGGCAGAATCGCGGGAAACTGAGTCTGCCCAGGAATACGAGACCCGCTTTGCGCCACAAAGGCTTAGGCAAGCCGATTTGCGAGAAGCTGAAACTGCAGGCCAATATTTCTGTTTGTTTGTTTGTTTTTTATAGAAATCCATACCGTTTATCCTAAATTCTCCAAATTTCGCCAGTAGTTCTTTCATACCAGGTGCGAACACCTGTCCATATTAAAATTGCATAACTTCAGCCGATCTTCAGCTGATAGTCCTTATTGTTATAGAAATCGTAATGAACTCACTTTACAATGGTTTTTTACGAAATCAACCGTTTCATTAGAAAAATGAAATTCCCCGATCAAACCGGGTTATACAGCTCAAAGATGAATTTCTGTTAGTTTGTTTTTTTTATTTTTCTTATTATTTTTATTAATTTTTCTTAATAAAACTCCATACCGTTTGTCCTAAATTCCCCAAATTTCGCTTAGTGGATCTTTCTTACTAGGTGTGAACACCTGTCCATATTAAAATTTCATAACTTCAGCCAGTCTCTGGGTATATTCTTTATTGTTATAAAAATCGTTATGATTTCACTTTAAATTTGTTCACGTTTATTAGAAAAATGAAATTCCCCGGGTGAAACCGGGATATACAGCTAGTAATCAGATAAATTTCAATTTCTCTCTAGTACAAAAAATATTATATCAGTACTCTAGTATTAGTGTCTATATTTTCAATTTCTAATTGAAGGAAAAAGTCTTTCAGAACTGTTATATGCTCTAACATTTTACAAAAAAAAAAATACCAAAAAAAAAACAACCAACAATACTGTATAAAGTAATGTAAATTCTTTATTATTATACTATTTACCCAATAAAAAAAAAATAGAACTTATGAGGGTAGGACTATGAATAATTGAAAATAATTTTAAAAATTCCTTCAAGATACATCATTTTATACCTTATTATTTTATGAACACCATTTTTGGTTAACTTTCGTTTATTCAAGTGCATTATTGGGAAGATTTTAATGCTTTAGGGTGTCAAAGTTTCAACTTGCAAAAAATAAAAAAGGAGTTTAATTTAGCGAGGTTACACGACACATCTCCTGCTACTAGTAAAATCTTGTGATGTGTGAAGAAACAGCTGAGTTAACAATGAGAAAATCTTATCTGATATTAATTTGCTGTTGGAACATATGATATGTTCATTGGAACCATGTCATTTCATTTTTAAGGATGGAATTATCATTAATTTAGAAAACTTTAATAATTTACTTTTTGACTTAAACACATCTTGATTATTACACTGTTTCCTCAGGTTTCACCCAGTTCTTGTCCCGTGATGTCCCCGACACTTCTTCCCAGCTGCTGGACAATGGCCTTAGGATGTTGCTGCAGCTTCTGACCAGTTGGAAGAACGCTATCAGCAAGGACCCACCACCCCAACCTCAGCCGCCGAACCCTAATCAGCTGTCTCCAACTCTGTCAACCCCTCGCAGACTAGATCATACTCCTGTTAGTATCATTGAGTTATTAAATGTTTTTTACAGTATGCATTTTATTATTTCATTTCTGCAAGTCAATATGCTCAGTCCTTTCACATGACCTATGTGGTTATATCACTTAAAATGTCAAGTTTTTTGGGTTAAAATTAATAAAACATGGAAAAATGTAAACTAATTAAAGTAGTTTATATCCTCCCATGTTTTACAAGGAGCATTTTTCAATTAATTAATCATTTGAATTAAATGAAATATGCCCTTTGAACCTGTACAGGTATCCCTTTGTATGAGTTTCACTATTCTATTCTTTTTAAAAAACCAGAGTTTTAAGAAAATTTCTGTAAATTTTTAATAAATTTCTCACTTGGATACCTGGGGCATTTTAGAATAATGGAACATTTTAAAAGATATACCAGACATGAATTGTAAAGAACTAAAATTTCAAGATTTTGAAGGATTATTAATTGTTGTTATATCACTCATATTTTATTAATTCCAATTCCGAAAAAGCTGACATTTCATTTGATAGAACCATGTATGTGACAAGCTTAGCAATAAGGATGTATGGTTAGTTTTTATTCAAGACGAAAATTTTAATATTCAGTATGAATATTTCTACAATCGACATTTCATCCAAAAGGATTAAAAAATAGGTGGATTGTTTTTTACCTTTTTAGGCTTTAAAATACTTAGTAATCAGACACAATACATTTTATACTAGTTTTCTTATTTCTCTTGTTAGATTTCTCAATTTTATTTCAGTCCATGCATGTTTCAGTTTAACATTGTGATTGTTTTTAAAGTGATTTAAAAAAAATATATATATATTGAAATTTGGGTACTAGTACTGAAGAGCGGCTTATGCGCCGTTTACTAAGGCGCCCTTCAAAGTAAGGCCCGATCTCCACTGAAAAGGACCTTTTAGTGGGTTTATTTATCTCTGAAGAGCAAGTGCAAGTGCGGGAGTCGAAAGCTGGAATCTATTAAAGCCAATCAAGGCACTTTTTAACTGAAAAAAACGGCGATGGGAGTTCGATAATATCACGGTCACATAACCTATCAAAACAGGCCACACCTAGCAGCCGCTCTTCAGTACCTTTACCGAAATTTGTTCATTTTTCTACTATTATCATACAGAATTCTGTATACATTATTCAGGGTTGTATTAAATGGGAAATCAGGGTGATAAATGCCCGATTCTTAAATGGACTTGATAGTTGTTAAAAAGAAAGAAAAAAAAATTAAGCTGTTAGGATCATGAAAATGTTAGTATTTCCTCTATCATTAAAATGTTTATAGTCAATTTAGTTGAAAATGGTGACATTTTCCCCATTCTTTTATGCCTTACCTGTCAATTTCTGGGATACATTAATTATTCTACATGTAATCAACCTCAGCTGGTTCAACTAAAGTGGGAAGATTCAAGATACAAGGTTAAGATTCTTTGTAGGTCTTCCACAAATTAAATTTCAATCCCTTGAAATAAGAACCCTGTCGACTTAAGGTTTCTTTAACAGAAAACAACTCTAAAAATTTGGACATATTTTTGAGGAATAAGCTAAGAAGACGGGCGGATAAATTGCCAATTTTTTTATATGAGCGTGAAAAATCAATTCAATCATTCAATTGGTTTATTATTCTTCAACATGCATGCCAAATGAAGCACTTGTTAGTCAGTGCATAACCTGATTAATATATTCTGTTGTAAGTTAGACATTTTAGAAAATTTGAGTGTTCAGGAAAAAATTTGTTGATGAACATTAAAGTTTTATTGCTAAAGAAGATTAGTTAAAAAAAAAAAAAAAAAATTAAGATCAAGGATCACAACTGTTACATTGTGGGAAAAAAATGGTACATATATTTGACCCTTATATAGTTATTTTACTCTAAAAAACGAACTTAATAACGAATAATTATTATCATATGTTGTTCTAGTTCTTTTTTCTCGGCTCCTATTGGCAAGGATTGAATGTTTATTAATATTAAAAACTTTCCTCAATTATTTGTCGAAATTTAACTTCCTGGCCTCTAAGATCTTGGTTCTGAATCTTCTTAGAAGTTCTCAAGTCTTATAACTTTAGTTAAAGTAATAAAAACAATCTTCGATTATGATTTAATGATGTTTCATTTTAATAAAAACAACTGGTCCCACAACTAAATTGTGACACAATGATTAGGATTAGAAAGGAGTATTTATAAATTGCATTTTATATATTTTGGGGCAGGCATTAAAATCAATTTAGTTCTATGGAACTATACTGGGTTATACTCTTGATGGTGGTTCTAGGAAAATTTATGTTTTGAGTTAATTGGTGAAATAGTTTTACAATAAGGATTGGTTAAGAGGCTAGAAGATATTGAATGTGCCAATGACTTATGCCTTTTAACACAAGTTGGGTGGTATGAAAGAAAAGTTTGATTGAGAATAAACTTCAATGAAACCAAGGGAATGCAGATAACAATAAAAAGTGAAGAAGAGCCCAATGTTGGCAATGAGAGGATCGAATGTGTTAACCAGTTTCAATATTTGGGGAGTATTGCCTCAATATCGGAATCAATAGAGGAATAAGTGGCATAGAGAGTAAAGAAAGAAATTTTTGACCTAATTTTACTACCAATCTGGTGCACACAACAATATTAGATTTATCATGCTCTTAAGTAATATTTATAAGATTTGGAGTGGTTATCAGTTGACTGTTGTATGAACAGTTCATTATTATGATGAAATGTACCGACAGTGATCTTGATTACGCTTCCATATCGGATTTCACATGTCAAAAGATGCTTTGCTTGATTTAATAAACTTAAATTAATTATATCTCTTTGCTAAATCAATTATATTCTGTTGTAGAATAAATTAAGGTTTTATTTATTTAATAAATTTTATTAAAATATGGCCAGCAGAAGTATAACATACATAAATATTTGTGTTGGCGAAGAAATTAAATAATACTCTGACAATTATGTGGAATCCATTTTGCTTTGTTGATTTATAACTTTTTACTAATTGAATCACTTTGAGTTATAGGAGGTGGGTATAATATTTAAATTTATACTTACCCATTAACACGTTAGCTGCGAAACAAATAAACTGGGATTTTCGTTAACTGCGACGAGGGGTCAAATGACCCCTTGCTACCACACCGCTAAACTGCGTCAAGGGGCTGATTGACCCCTTGTCCCTTAGACATTAAAATTGACTCTCTGTAAACATTGATGAATGTTTTAAAGTGAAATCCATTTTTTTTACAAATACCTGACATACAAGAATTCGTAACAGAAGCAGGGTTGAATTCTGTTGCCTCTGAATATATTTTTTATTACTTATTTTTTCCACTACATCTGTGTTATACTAACAGTAATTTTTTTCTTTCCTTTTACGTTTAATCATAAAATGTTTGCTATATGGTTTTAATTTTCTTAATTTTCAGCTTATATAATTCATGAAAGGAAGAATTCAGATATAAAAAATAAAACCAAAAGTATGTTTTTATTATAAATAAATGAACATAGGTGTACCTTTTATATATTTAAAAAAATAAACTTAAATATTACTAATTAAATTATTTAAATAGAAATAACATGTGAAAACTACATTTTATAATGTTTATCATTGAAGCATTGCAAACAAAGAGACGGTTTGTCGGCACAGTCGTCACAGTGGTCCGGACCTTCTTCGAAATTATTTACTGAATCGAGACGAGACAAATAAACCAGAGCTCAGGTGTCAACAATACTAAGTAGAATCAGTCAAAGAACAAGAAAAGAAGGGGAATCTGTGATTCACCCTTAGATAAATGTGATTCACAATAAATTACTGCCGCTTTCACAGCTTTCAAACATTAGAAAAATATATTTTATAATAGAAAAAATATTTTTTATTTACATATTCATTAATATTTTATATAATATGCCAAAACAATAGTAAGATGAAGTTTAATGAGCATTAAAAGAGCAAGTTAATGAGCATACTAATTATATATCGAAAAAAAATGTTAGGGGTCATTTGACCCCTTGCCGCATTAAGGAAAACATTTAAACTATAATGCGACAAGGGGTCAAGTGACCCCTAACATTTTTTTTCGATATATAATTAGTATTAATTAGTGCATTATAAAAAATAAATAAAAAATCTGAAAAATATTAAAACAGCATGCGTGACAAGCTTCGCAGTTAACGACAAATACACGTTTAATGGCTCGCAGTAATGGAAGTCACCGCAAGGGGTCAAATGACCCCTCGTCGCAGTTAACGTGCTAACCGATTATTAATGGTTGATTGATATTCGAATTGCAGCTTACACTCTGGATATTCTATAGTATATGTACTATACTCTCCACTTCCTCTGTAGCAGGGTAGAGGGAATTATTTGTACTCACATCACCCTTAGCCATGCCCAGTCATCCAGGTACTTGCCCCCCTAATCGATAGTGCTGCATGCTTCTGATAAATTACTAAGGTTCATTTACATACAGTGAAAAGACCAATCTTGACTTCAGGACTGTAGCTTTAGGGTTACACCAAACTAACAAAACTTTTTCTTATCAAATTCTTTATAGTACCAAGACCTTACTTATTGTTTTATATATATATATATATAATATATAACAATAAGTAATAATATCTTCCATAATGATCTTAATGTTCTATGTTTTACCGATATGTTATATACATAAAAAAAATCAGTTAACTGCCCTTCTGTGCCCACTTGTTTTCAACCTTGTTTCATTCCTCTAACAATTCTCTCAGGTGTTTGACAAGAAGGTGGCCTCGAGACCCTCAAATTTAGAAATATTATTGGAGTAATATCAATGGTTAGCTTGTCCAAAAGCTACTAGCTAAGCCTATTGATTGTAATTTCAGAAAAAATACTGCTGTAAATTTCAGTAATTTTTTTTTTTAAATTCTCTATTATGTCTGCGCAGACCAATTAAATCTGATTTGTGCACTCCTGGCCTCTTTAATTTTTACCGGGTCTCTCAGTAGGTGAATTTATTTTATTGGATTTAAGTAGGTTTTAAAAATTACCTAAACAGTGATGAGCATGGATGTTTAAATTGAAGGGGTCGTGGCAAAATAGTGCCAAGGAACATTTTTAACAAAAATAAACTTTAGCTGCAGTCTGCTGTATATTACGTAGGACTTTATGTCTATGATGGAAATGCCACTTAAATATGCCTATAGAGTGCTCTATACAGTCAAATATGCCTATAGAGTGCTCTATACAGTCATATTTAGGTGGCATTTCCATCATAGACATAAAGTCCTACGTAATATACAGCAGACTGCAGCTACATTTTATTTTTGTTAAAAATGTTGCTTGGCACTATTTTGCCCCGACCCCTTCAATTAACAATTTATTGATTGCCGCTCTTGGGTTCACATTAAGGTCGCATAAGTGATATCAACTTCAAAAATCTTCCTAAAATATTTAATAATGGATATATCATATTTCCACTTTTGTTTGAATGCTTTAATGCTTAAAAAAAAAAGTTAATCTACACATTGAAAATTAGCCAGAAACTGATGTCCGTGCTGATAAACAGAGAGGTGAGTCAAAAGGTTGGAGAGTTGGACGGCCTTTAATTAATTTACCTAGTTCATATACCACAAAAATATAGGTATTAATCTAGATTGATAACTCAATAGTTTTATAATAACTCAATAAAAAATAACGTTTTTTACTGTAATATTTCCTATTAGAATTAATGTTATATGAACTAATTTTAGTATATTTAAAATAAACTAACATTAATTCATTTATCAACTTAAATATTTCTATCTCTGTTAATGTCGAAATGGTTTTTGTGTATGCGGCGTGGGGAAACTTATAAACCGGTCTCTGGAATGTAACTGAAGGCTGAAGATCTAAATTACATAGTATATATATTTAAACAAACTAGTAAATATAGTAGTTTGAGAAATATTTTGTTACTTTTAGAATTTTGGTCGTCTAAATTGTACATGATTTACCTAATCTTATTTTTCACTGGCAAAAATAAGCTCTATTAGATAGTTACATTTTAGCTCTTCAATTCAATGATTCTGTTTGCAGATTGCTAATTTTGGTTGATTATCTCTGATCCATTTTGTTTATCTAAGAAATTGAGTGAGAAAGGTTTCAGGTGGTTGGTTGTAAGGGAAGATATTGTGAAAAAATTCCTCTATTATTGATTAACTACACCAATCTGGTATGGCCACATTTTAAATCAAACTGAATCACCGCCCATGTTTAGGACCTATTAGACCTGACTCTATCAGTTCCCTTTTGATTAATTTTCTGTCAAAAAGATCTTGCTTTAGAGAGCTATCTTAGATTTAAGTTAAAAGGTCTCAAGTTCGCACTTCATACTGTATTATTCAGTTAATGTAATAAAATGACATAATTAGAAATAATTTACTAATGCACTTGCCCCACTTCACCTTAATTAATTAAACAGCAGTACTAGAAATGCTAACGGTTTTGACCTATATTTTAGGTCTTCCTCGTCAGAGCTGAAAGGCGGTAACGATTATGCTTCTTCAGTTGGGTCTTCTATTTCATCTCTGATTAATGACTTACATTGAACATTTGCATTCAATAATTAGTTTTTCCAACTTAGAAAATTAAATTTCTTTAACAATTTTCTTAAGTTCAGTTCTATTTGATGCCGTGTCTTGATGGGACACCCAGGCGTTATACTACTCTGGGGCCTTATCACCACAGATGATGACCGAAGGGTGTAGCTATACCCTCCTAGTGGGGGTATTATGACGGTGTGATGACACAACGAATCCACGATCTTGGGTTTAGTAGGTTGCTATACTAACCATTTATAAACAAAAAACAATTCTGTTTTAAAGAGTAAAAAAATATTTTATTGAGATTAAAAAAAAATTAATTTTTTATTACAAAGATTATCCGATTGGTACATCAATCAGGAGTTATTATATGCAGAAGGTACTTATCTTGATGGATGTAACTAAATCCGAGAAATATATTTTCTGTTTTCAATGATATTTTAAATTTTATAATTTATTGGAGTACTGAATGTCATCTTTTTTTTATGTTGTTGAAAAATCTATATTTATTATTTAGCTTCACTTCATGCTACCAAGGCTAATCGGACGATGCTGCAGCAGGAGTCCTAAATTTTGCATAATTTGGATATGGGTCTTTTAATGAGTACCAGACATCGCACAGGTTCGGGACCACCATTTTACGTCCCCTCCAAAGGACTCTATAACCAAGGATTTTTTACTCACTTACTATTTTTACTTACTATTTCTTGTGGATATCAGACATGAATGAAAGCTTTGGCCGAACTTTTAGCCTAAACCAAAATCGTGGCTGAAACGATACCAAATTCGAAACCTTGGTCTGTCAATTCTATATATATTTTAAATGTTCTACTGGAATGATACAACTCAATATCACTTCAAATTCTTTCTAGATAGCTTATTTTTCAAAAGAAGCAACAGGCCACTAAACCTTGATAGGAAGGCACTTAAAAAATTACAGTGATCTACACAGGACTTTGTAAACTGAATAAACACATGTATAAACTTAAGCTGGCAGAAACACCAATATGTAGATATTGGAAGATATTAGAAGAAAGTGAAACAGGTTATCATGCAATCTGTTGGTGTGATCGACTCGCTTGACTAAGATTTGGAATCTTTGGACAGGAAAATATATCTGATCCAACTACCAATGATCTCATTAATCCAACAAGCCTACTAAAATTTACTGATGCTTTAAAATTACAATTTA
Source organism: Aelia acuminata (assembly GCA_911387785.2). Classification (NCBI taxonomy): domain Eukaryota; kingdom Metazoa; phylum Arthropoda; class Insecta; order Hemiptera; family Pentatomidae; genus Aelia; species Aelia acuminata. Next base: position 48,809,223 of record OU426978.1, on the reverse strand, counting down.
AAACTCAGGCATAAATGTAGGCATACAATAGACCCATGGTGGTCACGGTGCTTTAAGCTGTTAAATAAAGTAACCTGTAAATAAACTATAGTTGCCTATGTCCCATGTCTGAGGAGGATTCTCAGAATTGATTGGCCAAACACTTAAACGAATGCAGAAATTTTTGCAAATAGTGGAAATGAAGGGTTTTATGGAATACCATTGCTATTTCTAACAATAACTTTACTGATTTTTAATTGAAAACACAAAATTATCATGACAACATCCTATAACTAATGGTAATGAACTGTCACTGATTAAAAAAAGTACTCTTTGTTTTATTTTTATAAAAAATATGTAAAAATTTTATAAAAATTTCATGTCATATGGTCGGCATAACAGCATAGTGAACTAAGATCCAAACTAATTTAATAAACTTTTATTTTTTAAATTACCAATAGTTATTTTTTTAAATCATGCTTTTTTATATTTAAATAATGTAAAAGATAAAGTGAATTACATTGTACTTCAAAAGTGATATAAGTAAACACAACCCTGTTTCACAAAATTTAACTTAAGCTTCAGTTTTCTCCCAAGGTGTTTGGAGCTTATTGTTAGTTAACTTTGACGTTACACTGACCATATGATATTGTTGTTGACGTTTAGATTCAGTAATAAATAAAATTCAGCCATCCCATTTATAGCCGATACAAATCAATAGTATTGTCCCACTGATGAGAGGGATATTAATGACATTGAGGACTTCTTGGCAGGAACTTTTAGGCTGGTATAATAATGTTAGGTGCTTGGAGGAACTAAGTGGTGAAGATATACTTTTGTGGGAAATATAGCACTGTACATTAGGCCATCCAAGGAAGGAAGTACATTAGGAGCATTATGGAATTATATATATATATATATATATATATATATATATATATATATATATATATATATATATATATATATATATTGAAATACTTAGTGGTCCATAGTGCTCAACTCGCCATCTTGGAAAATGAACTTTTAAACTGACAGAAAAAACATTAAGCCAAAACCTGGCCACAGTATGACAAACTACTATTCTTTTAGTGTGCATTTTCCTTTATATCAATGTTCAAGTCACATGTGTACTATTAAATTAACATTTTTGAAAACTTCCACCAAAACCTCTTCAAAATCCAAAAAAAAAAAAAAAACATTCATTCGTAGCACAAGCGGTCAACTCTACTATACTGCATCCTGGGAGTCTTTTTTGAGTATTTCATGGTATGCTTTTGTAATTGCAGTGCTAAACAGAGCCATTTATTTATTATATACCATAATACCCCTATTGTAAACAGGTGCACATAAGGAAGATGATAAAAAAAGTTTGTGTAGGTGGATTGTGAGCACTTTAGGAGTCCCAACTGCAGCAACTGTAAACAAACTTTGGAATAAAATTGGTAGGGAAGGAGAAGGAGTGGAAAGCATTGAGAGACTCAGTGAAAGATAGTTAAAAAGGAGATGAATTGAAAGGGAAAGGCTTGGTAGGAACTGAAGTGTTTGGTAGAGAATAAAGTGTGGCCCTGGGATAAAAGGAAGTAAATTAATAAATTGGGTTCAGAATTTTCGGGCTTCAAAATCAAGGTTGCGCAGAAAATGCATAGATAATCGTCGTCCACTACAGATGGTCTTCAAGGGATTCTTATTATATGTTCTTTGTATTTTTGGATACTCTTTATATGATGAATAAGGAATGTATATGTTCTTTCCACATAAGCTGAAGTTATTATTGATTAATTTGACTTAATCAGTGTACTGTATAATTAAATTAAGGGTAGTTTAAAGTTATGATAACTGAATCTAGAAAGAGTAATATTAGAGATTAGTAATTTATATATGTGTGTTCATTAATACCTTGGTTTCCTGTTTGTGAGTTTAATCTTTAACTCATTGCAGATTTTATGGCAGTTTAAATGTCATCTGTAAGGTGTAACAAGTTTGATTTTTTGGGCTATAATTGTTTTCAGTTTTGTTGTTTTCTTAGTGTATAGTTACAAAAGAGTTAAACAAAAAGTAATAAAAAAAAAAAAAAAATTGATGTTTAATTAGCAAATCGTATGATGTCCCATTTTCCAAAGCATCTTACATTGATTAGTCTTTATTTGTATCTATGGAAGTGTCTTTTTGTTCCAAAACAGATTTTTATTATGGATAATTAGTTGAGATATCTGTCCCAAATACCATTGATAAGAATGACTCTCAAATTACTCTCAGGGATCATCATTGATTATTGTGAATACATTTAAGAATGGTTGGGCTTAGATGCGACCAATCTCCTATCTTGGTGTATGGTACCATTACCCCAAAATGTTTAGAATCCAGGATTCCATTTGAAAGATCATATTACGATGAGTAGATAGTTGATATATAAATGATCTACAGATTATATATAATTGATCATTGGATTTTCAAATAAGAGGATTCCTTTTGCTTGAAGATCATATGATCACAATAATTTCCATATCTCGCATGTTTCTGTAATTTTTAACTGTATGTTTAACCATTATATCTGTCTAATGTTGATTTATTATTCATTTTAGTTATAGTTTATACAACTTATATGTGTATCTGTATTAAATATTTAATTTTATTTAGTGAAAGTTGGTGCTTAGAAAATGAGATGCTTAATTTAAAACCCACAAAGCTAGATTTAACTGAATACAATTATTGCAAAATGCTTCTGAAAAGTATCTCATTCTTTTTTAGGTGGGTTTCAGTATTTCTTTACAGTTTGATCTCAGATTGTGATACATAATCACGAAAACCTTGATCATTGAATTTCTTATATATATATATATATATATATATATATATATATATCTTGGGTTTATTTTTAAATAATTGCTATAATTATGGGATATGATGCATATTAAGTATTGACCTTAATTGATAAGGTGGACCTAGGATCCTGGGACATTGTTACCTGATTTTTTTTGGTGTAGATCCATGAACTGGAGCACATTCTTAAAGAAGTTTCCAGTTTGATTGATTTAGGTGTGTTTTTCTCGAATGAAACATTTTTTGTAAATATATTTTGGAGAATGGAAATCATCTATATTGTTTTTAATTAATTCAAAAATATTGATCAGTATATAAGTTAATTTTATTATCATTGAAAAATTGACTGTTTCAGCGCCTTGAACCAGCCAGTAATGTTCTCCATCACGTAGAAGGCTTTGCACTTGTCATGCTCTGCTCATGTAGGCTTTGCCCTAGGAGGCTGTCTCTTCATATTTTAAGAGAGGCCAAGACACTTCTAAAAATTTTAGGTAAAATGATTTTTAAAAATATATATATATATATATATATATTTTTTAATTGATGCTGTATCATAAATGAGAGAACATCATATCTTCATTAGTATGCATACTTTTACATGTTTAGACACTTCACAAAATTAACAACTATTGACTTAAAAGAAAAACATAAATTGGTTCCAATTTTTAAATTAGACTTAATGCAGCATTGTATGGGATAGTGAGCAAACTGTATATGTATAACTGACACTTGAAGAATATTGCGAGTTTCACAAGTAATGTTGTTTTCACCCTTCCAGCATTGTTCAATACAGATAAAAGCAAGCCATTGTACAATAATTGCAGCAAATCTGTTGGATGTGAATTCATTTTATTTTTCTTTACCTATTATATGCATCAGAATGACTTTATATCATATCTTACGACTTAATATTGTCCCTATCATATATAACCGTCATCGATTGTAAAAATTGATATTTTTCAGGAGAGCAAAAAAAAAAAAAAAATCTATGACTAAAAAACCTTTAATCATCCTTTTTCCAAAAGGAAAAGCTTTTATATTTTTTCTATCCATGTTTGATCATCTCTTAGTTGGTATTAATATTTATCAGTCATGAACTATGCGATAGCAAAGTATTTAATCTAAAAAAAAAAAAAACAATTTTTCATATTCGAAAGTTTGTTTTGTTGTGTTGGAAGGAGATAAACAGTATTATTCGCACGTATCGGCGGTTGTAGGAACAACGGCCCAGGAAACTTCGAATCTGCTGTTTATTGACAGGGGTAGGCCATTGCTGGACTATCTGAATTTTTGCAGGGTCCACCGCAACTCCTTCTCCACTGACGATGTGTCCTAGATAGGCGACCTTTGTTTGAAAAAGATGACACTTCTTTGCGTTTAACGTCAAATTGGCCGCTTTAAGCCTCTTGAAGACCTCTTCAAGATTGGACAGGTGTTCCTTAAACGTCTGGCCAACCACTATGACATCATCGAGATAGACGAGGCAAATCTTCCAGGACAGGCCTCTTAGAATGTTCTCCATCAGGCGTTCAAAGGTTGATGGAGCATTGCAGAGGCCGAACGGTAAAACCGTGAACTGCCATAGTCCTGACCCAGTGGTAAAAGCAGTCTTTTCCTTGTCAGCAGAGTCCATCTCTACTTGCCGTTATCCACTTTTTAGGTCCAGAGTTGAAAAAAGTCTGGATCCTGCTAAAGCTTCAAGGGCGTCATCGATCCTCGGCAATGGGGTAGCTGTCCTTCTTCGTCACATCATTAAGCTTCCGGTAATCGACGCAGAAGCGGGTCGTTCCATCCTTTTTCTTTACGAGCATTACCGGAGAGGCCCATGGACTATTCGACGGCTCCACGACTCCATCTCTTGAAGTGCATTCTCAGCCTCTTCCTTCTTGACTTGGGGAAGTCGTCGCGCAGCTTGACGAATGGGGCGTGCTTCAACAGTATCGATTCTATGACGTACCACACTTGTTCTACCTGGCTTCCAGGAATCCGAGCCAAAGACAGGGCGATAGCGATTCACAAGGTCCTTGACTTTCTCCTTTTCCTTTTTGACAGCGACCGGTCAAGGCCTTCTAACATCCTTCGGAGATTTTCATTAGTTTGTTCCTTCTTTGTAGATGCCTGAAGTATCATGGAGGTTACAGGCTCTAAGCTTCCCACCTTAGTGCCCTTCTTAATAGTGACTGGGTAGTCGTTGATATTGCAAAGAGGTATAGGAACCTTATCAGAAGGTATTACGAGCGCCTTCCCAACAAGGATGCCTTTCCCTACCTCCTGGTCATGATTCCTTGGCTTATTACTATTCATATTATTCTTTTACTTTATAAAATAATATTATTAACACATTGGGTGCTTGGGCATTGACCAGGTCAGGTGTAATAACCCAAACAGCGGGCCCCTGTCCAATTCATGTCCTAGACCATTCCGTTCTAAACAGGAAGAGGAGGTTGATTTCAAAGTATTTATCCATGTTCCAAGGCATTTTTCCTGAGTTAAGTGTAACAATCCAAGTAATTGTTTTAAAATGTTAGTTACGATAATTTCAGACTAATTTAACATTTTTATTAATCTATAACCTTATATACATGTGTAGAGTATAAAAATATATGTTATATTGCTTTGCATATACAAATTGCTTATGAACCACGGACCCCTGACTGGGTTATAAAATGTCATACAATTTATTAATAACTAATTGAAAAGAAATTTTGTTTCTACAAAAATTATTCATCTTTTGACTTCTGCCGTTGAGGAACTTTTCAAATTTCAGGCCCGAACTCAATGTTTTAAATTAATTTATTTTAAATTTTATTGTTAAAGCAAAGTTGCGTTTTAGGAGCCTTTGATACAGAAGAGCCTGTTGTGGATGTAATGGAAAGATGGGTTCCAACGGTAATGGAATCTGCTTTGCAAGTTTTACCTGCTACTGAAAAAGCAGCTGTGCAAGCAGCAACTGTTGATTTACAATGGATTGTTGATCGTACTTCTACTGTATGGACTGGAGGTAAATGGTTTTTCCTATATTTTATTAAAAAATATTGCCTTATTGAACAAAGTGATTAAGGTTAATGCTGAAGCTAATGATTTAAGCCACAAGCTGCCATTGTTTTTACAGTTTTAAGTTCCTCTGATGCCGTTTTTTTTTTTTTTCTATTATAGTTTAATTGTATGTATTAATTTAGGAATCCAAGACGAGAGTAGCAAGAGCGCCAGTGTCAGTAGTAACGTTACAGCTCTCACAGGAACTGCTGATCCATGGGCTTGCGTACTCTTTGGTCTGCTGGAGAGAGACAGGGTTTTGACCAAATGCACTGCCGCAATTACTCACTCCTGGCCAATTGCTTATAACAGGCTACATATGCTCTATGCTGTGATTGATCCTACGTAAGTCATGTTTTGTATTTAATCCGTGTATTTTATTTTTTTATGTAAGTTTTTATAACATTAAATGTTTTTCTAGTCCTGTCAGTGACAATCGAGCCTCGCTTTTAAGAAGCTCTGCTCCACCTCGTAAGCCAGCTTCTGAACGTGAAACACATCTGGTTATCTGGAGGAACTATGCGGCTTTATCTATGAGGGTGGTTCCTCCTGCTCCATCCCCTGTCATCCGTTGTGCTTCACCTGACCTTTCTTTGAGGTATTTATTGGGATATTGTTATTATTCATTCATTTTTTTTTTTATATTGCAGAGTAAATATTTCATTTTTACTCTGTGATAATACTTATTTATAGTTTCAAAAGAAAAAATTTTCAAGCCATTGTCGAATGATATGTGATATAATTTTAGGAAAAATCTTTAATTTATTTATGTTTTTTTTCCTGCCAGCATTTCATCAGTTTAGTGTGAAAAGATATTAAATAATATTTTATTAAAATAAATCATTATAATAAATTTTTCTCTTTTTGTAATCATAACTTGCACTTTATTTATCTTATAGGTTATAGAGTTTGTGTCATTTTGGTGCACGTAATGATTTTTTTGCAAAAATAAGCACCATATCTGTTTAACAGCTTAGCTCTTTCAAAATTGTACTTAGTGACTTTTTGCAATAAACTGACAATAAGTGAAAGTATATTGATATTAGTTAAACAACTTTTGGGATACAGATATTCAAACTGTAGTAAATCAATAAGTTATTATCATGTTTTACTTTCATTTGACAAATGGTTGGCATTCGGGAGGACCTATTTATTACTTTTTCATATTGATGACAGAAAAGCATTGAAATCTAATATATTCTTTATTAGAATGTAATGTATGTAAATTTGAATAATAATTACTTACTACTTTAAAAGTTTAAATAGCTCTCAAAAAACTTTAAAATTTTTTTACTCTAGCTATTACCCATTAATTTTTAAGGCCAGAGGCATACCGGGAGTGACGAGGAGATTGGTAATGGATCCAGCCCCCTAAGATAATTATTCTAATAGTGTCCACACTACTCTTCAAGTACATGCCCCTAAGTATGGTGACGATGGTGTTACAGCTCTCTATATACTCTTGATTTTGATTTATAAGGTGACTCCCCTTGTCACCAGTCCATGACTAGTCACTCCTGGTGTTTCCTAGGCATTTAATTATTTAAAACAATTCATTCAATAGTTTATAATAACACATTTAGTGTTGTTTTATGGAATTTGATTTACTAATTTAATGATAATAATTTTCTGAATAATCCTTTAACTGCTTTCATTTTAAAAGTCATATTGCTAATAATACTAGCTGACAAGTAATAATATTTTATCAATACAGAAATCTTTTTTGATTAATGCTTATCCCTTTAATTTACATAGTTATAATTCTCTTTAAATAATGCTATGATTGAGACTTAAAGCAGAAACTATAAATTTGAATGTAAAGAAAAGATATGCCATGGCCAGCTCTTGAAACTGTGTTTCCTGCAGTACTAGTGCAGAGTTTTACCAACTAGGCTGCCAGGGCTGAGTCCTAGCTGAGTCAACCTTCCCTCTTTTCTGATCCAATCATTTTTATAAGAATCAGTGAACAGGGAAGGATGACTTGGTTGGGACATGACTGTATTTTAGTTAGTACTGCTCCCCTCTGGTAATGCAAAAGACCTGGGTTTAAGTCTTCTGGCCATGGCTAGTCTTTTCCCTTCACATAAAACTATTTAAAAAATGTTAAATATTTTATTTTTGAAGAGAAGAAATTGGGCTCAGGCGGGAGTCGAACCCAGGTCTCCTGCATGACATTTGCGGTACGCTAACCACTGTGCCACCAAGCTCGCTTCCGATCGGAGCCAATCTCTCCTCTTCACTAATCCCTCCACTTGGAAGCAAGCTAAGTGCTACTTTGGTAAGCGTACCGCGCATGTCATACAGGAGATCCGGGTTCGACTCCCGGCCAAGCCCAATATTTTTTCTTTAAAAATAAAATATTTAAAATTAATATAAAATTAAAATAAGGTGGTTACCCATGAAAAATGATTAAATTAATGGAACTATTTAAAAAATGTTTATAATAATTTATTTTTATTTACTTACTTCTGTAGATAAATTTTTTACAACTTTAAAAGGCTTAGTGAACTCCGTTTTGATTTGCAAAACTTAGGATCTACCTAGTTTTTGGCAGTTACCATAATCAATTGACAACAAAAAATGTGCATGCAGATTAATATAATTTAGTTTCAGTTTGATTACTAAAAAAATTATCAATTTCGAATTACTAATCATTACTACGGGAGTTTGAGGTTTGTTTCATGTTAAAAAGAGTCATCTTCCTTCCACCCATCTTTTTTAAAATAAACTTGAATTTGAGGTGGGAAAAACTTAGGGGATTAACAATTTATAGCCGAAACCAAACTGAAAACAACATACTAAATATAGTTTTTTTTTAGTAATTTATAAAAATAGTAAGATTAATTAAGATTCCCTGGACATGTTCATGGGCTATTTCCATAGTGGAAGATTTATCAACCATTATGTTAATAATAAAGAAGAAAAATTGATTGAGGCATTGTTACAAAAAAAGCATCAGTCGTCTTTAGGATATATAATTTTTGTTCAATGTATTGACCTAAGTCTTATATCTTTATCAGGGTTATATCGAGAATGGATCCTATTCAAATCCATTTATAGACTTTTTTTCCCTCCCCTTCCTCGCCTATAGGATCTATGGGGTTTTCTCAGGCCAGGGGAAAGGGTGGGGGATTACTGCCGAGTATTATTAAATGTTCCCTGGCTCCGGGTTTGGAACTGGCTATCTTTGGTTTCTCAATCATATGAAGTCAGTCGAGAAGTGGCAATATTTATTAACACGTACCACCGGTGGCTCACACTTGACTGCCTCATCGAGCAGCGTGTACCACCGGTGGCTCACACTAGAACGCCGCCTCTACGAAATTAGATCTTTAACACTTTGACTGCCGAAAAAGAATACCTGAAAGTCACGCTCTCGTTTCGACACAATTTTAATATTTGATTCTCTGACAAGAGAACAGTTACTTGATTTCAGGTCACATAGCAGCAAAAGTGTTAAGAAAGTAGAAATAATTTCTATATAGCTGAAAATTAAAATAATGAAAATTTAACGTAAATTCAATTCATTTATTTTTATATTTATATTCATATACTTATAAACATTTATTTTTTAATAACAATTATAATTAATACCCTATGATAAACATAACTAGTAGGATAGTATTTTTTATTATTTATTTTATTATTGTTGGATTGCCAATACTGCATAACGCACGTCCCGGCGTGAACATGTTAAATCAAATTTCAAGAGTAAATAAAGTAGTGGTGAAAAATAGGTTTTAATATTTAATAAGAATTGAGCTGACTTAAAAGGGCCGAGAGTTAGATTTTAACCTAGGTGGGGGCAGTGCATTACGGGAGGCTCTGTGTTATTGGGTGGTGTAAGCTGGCATTAGTGTTTGTATCGAATTTAGTGTTTGCTGAGCCTTTTATTATTATTATTTCAAATTGATAAAGTATTTAAAGGATTATCTTTTATTTAATATTTTATTGCATTGAATTTTGATTTGATTTAATTCTAATATACTATATATATATTTTTGTGTTTTTAAATTGTAAAAGAATGTTTTATTGCCTAATGTGTTTGAATATATTCCTTCGCTTTTATTTTTGTTTCCAGTCTGTCCAATCCTGGTTTTGATTTGATAAATGTTTGATGTTTTGGGTTGTTGCTTTATTTATTTTTTTTTATTTTTTTTATTTTTTCCTGTCAGTCAACTTCATGCTATTACTTGTTTTTATGTAAGTGTTTTTTGTAAATATTTGAACAGGTTTTGCGAATGTATCAGTTGTTATGATTGCTATAAATGTGGTAATGATGGTATTTGTGTGTTGAATTTTTGTCATTTTCCTTTCTTGGATGTAGATATGCTTTTTATTTTAATTTTTTATTCAGATATTGTATAAAGATTTATTCTGCAAATTATTTACAATTTTACGTATACATTTGATGGAGCATGTAAAGTATACGATTTCAGAAAATGATTGCTAGAATATTGGAATCATATTAATTTTTTTTTATAAATAACATTTGATTGCATTCGTGTAGATTAAGCGTTTTAAAAATATTTAATAAAGGTAATTTTGATTAAATAATATAATACTGCATATGAATTTTGAATAGCTTCATATGATGACAGAATTAGCTTTCTCATCGAAATTGGTCGAAGATACATGGCAAGTGCATTTTTCGGTTTAATGTAACTCCCTTTATAGTATTAAAAATGTTGGTGATACCCCCTTATCCAGTAGATATTATTTAATTGTTTAAGTCCTCCTTTTTTTATTTTATTTACCCTCTAAGCTTTGGCACACCCGAACCGAGTTTGTGTTTGTTCGCTTACTACCCTTGTTTTTTTTTAATTTGGCTTATTGGTTCCGATTTGATTAACTTAGATGGAAATAATGTGTTTTTTAAGACGGATTTTCCTCTTATCAAGCCAACAGGATAATATTTTCCGGTCGAGAATATCTCAAAGTCTCTCCGATGACGATATCAACGACTCAAAGTCCCTGTACTGTTACTCGTCGCAACCTTCTAAAACAAGACATAAAAGGAGCAGGTGAGGTGTATAGGATGACTTGATCATTATATTATTTAGTTGAGAAAGGAATTTTTTCTTATTAACAGCTGAGCATTGCCATTTTTTCCATAAGAGAAAGGAACTAACAATTTTTTTTTTACTCAAAGGTAAACATTTTCCTTTGAAATAGCTTTGATATTTTTTTTTTCCTCTTTCTTCTCTTTCTCTTTTTTTGTAATTCATATATGTAACTTTTTTTAAATTTTCAGTTGCTCATAGAATAGAATAGATTTATGCTTGGGTCTAGCTTACTTGATTAAAACAATACATTCCAAGATTATGATTAGTTTTTTATGGATATTTAATTTATTAGTTGAACGATAGTTGGCTTTATTGAAAAATGTTGCATCTGCACTAAATATTAGTTCTTAGAATTAATGGAAGCCTCAAAGTATATGATGTATAATAATTGTTAGTATATACTAAAAAGCATGGTAAGGATCTGCAATTATTTATTTTTTTTTTAACATCTTAGTGTTGTGTTGTAAAACTATTGTAATTAAGGTTAATTAATTTAGGATATTTACAATGCTTAAGTACATTTCATTTAATTTATATAATTTATTATAACTTTGTTCTTTTTGTTTATTCAAGTTCCTATTTTGGTCTAAACTTACTTGTTTCATTTATTTAAAACAGTTCTTTATGCTTTATGCTAATTTTTATTTGCCTTGTAGGTTGTATTCTTTTTTATTATGTTTCTAATTTTTGAAATATGGTTTTTTATTTGTTGTTCGCATCAAGGGTTTTGTGTTTAAAAGAAATAATAGGTTTCCACCTGAAACTAGTCAAGGTGTCTTCAGTGATTTCAACCTTTTCAATTTAATAGTTATGTGCACTTATATATATTAAAATTCCTGTTATTAGAAAACATTACCTTACATTATTTTAAACAATAACAGTACATTATGAAAGCAACATTACCAATTAATTTCAGACCTGAATTAAATTGTTAAAGGATTATTTTCACCTCTATGGACTTATAGCCATGGTAATTATAAGGATTTGTGTTGAAAAACAGTATTATTATTAAACAGGTGGAATAAAAAAATTAAAAAGAATCATAATCTTCGTATATTTCTATTGAAACACTTTATTTTTCTTCAAACCTTTATTGTTTTATCCAGATGGAGTAAAGGAAGGCATTTATAAATATATATTAGCAAATCAAATTGTCGCCTATTCAATTATCTTCAGGGTGTAGACATAACACATTTTAAATATGGCAGTGCATCGGAAACAAGAGTTACAGGAGATTTACAAACACATATTGAAAGGTTGAATAAAAAATTAGAAATAGCATTAGGAAAAACTTCAACCATAATAAAATTAATCTGCCAAGGAAATGGAGATCCTTCACTTTCAAATAAGTACCCTAGATAACCAGTTTAAAATCTTCCATCAAGTCAATAAGTAATTAGAAGCCGTCTTTATGAGTAAACAACTATTCTTTATTTATTAAAATCAAACTATTGTGAGTCATTGCGAATTAAATTTAGCAAAACATAATTAAATTAATTTTTAATTTGAACATAAATAATTTATTTACAGAAGATATTAGTTTTCGAATATAAATTATTCAGATCTTTAGTCACAGTTTTAAAATTACCCTCATTCTGTCAAAGGGGTAAAGCCCAGTATTTTTGATGTAAGAGGCTCATTATCAACCATTTTTTCTGCTGTGAAGCTTGTATCACAGAAAATTAGTCATTCGAAAATAATTTATTTTAAAAAATTCTGAGATTTCAAATGATTGCCTCTCCACTGTTAATATTTTCCTTAAAAATAAACTTGCTTTTGTTTAGATTGCTTAGCTTAGTTATTAAATAGAAACTGCTAATACTTTTATAGTTTTTTAATTACAAATAATCTAACTTGTGAAGGTTTTTGTTCTCTCATACAAATTTGAATCTTATTATTACATTACGAATTTTATCTTCACTATTGATGCTCTCTCTTTCTTTTTCTTTTATTATTATTATTATTGAATTGAAATCACTGGTGACAAAAAAATAAATAAAATTGTGGTTTATTTTGGAAATTAATACAACTAACTATTTGCTATCATTATGACATCTATTCTTTGAGGTGGCCATTTTAAAAAGTATTTACATAGATGAATGATATTCTTCAAAGGAAAAATATTTTAAGCTCTGTGTACCGAGTAGTTGTTTTTTATATTAATATCTGTTAATTTGTGAATCGTGAATAGCAAGTAATTTTACTTGTGAGATTAGGTTCTACATCTTTGGAAAGCATATGATGGGAGAGTAGATATTTCATTTTTTTGAGTGACATACTTGTATGAATAGTTGTTGAATGGTTTATTCTCATAGCTTGTTTGCATTTCATAGATTTCTAATAAAATGTTTTTATTTAAGGAAATTTAGTTTTAAAAATTCTCACATATCTTAGAATAAAGTTATTAGATTCAGCTGGTTTGTTTAGCTCATCACCTGACAGTTTGACTACTGAAAGAAACGATAAAGGTGCAAATGTTACACCTTCTGGCCTCTATAAACTGTTGATTCCACTCCTGCGTTGTGAAGTTTCTGATGTGAGGGATGCGGCAGTATTTGCTTTGGCAAAGGTCAACAGTGAAGCATTAAAGTAAGCATATTCTAATTGTTATCTATGACTTCTTTTTTGTTTTATTTTTGTTATAATGTTGTATCATCCAATGGTTTTGAACAGAGATTTAATGGAAGAACTGGTCATATCTATTCGTGAAGCAGTTGATAGAAAACAAGAAAATGTAAGAAGAAGGAAAAGGAGAGATGCACTGAGATTACATCTTGTTAGAGTTTTTGAACTAATCGCACAATATGGAACATTTGGAATCAGGTTAGTTTCATTATATTGAAATTCATTTTCAGTTTTTGAAATTCTGTTGCTATAGAGACTACTTTTGAAATTGGATAACTATTAAGGTACAATTATTATTATAAAAAATATTTTCAATTTTTGACTACTACAATTTTGTAATGTGATCCTTAGAATTGTTTGAAGTTAATATTTAATTAATGAATCATCTGATTAATCTACAATATTATAGCGTGGCACATACTGATCTATCTTACAAATGTTTATGTTCAGGACGGCAAAACCTTCTTTTCACTTACTCAAATAAATACTAAGCCATTGTTATTGAATCGCATCTTCTATTCCTAGCTTATTTTTTAATAATACAATCCTGCTTCTCCTATACAGAACTCAGGCTCAAAATTAAAATAAATAATGAAAGTACTGATTGCTTTTGATCCTTCTTAAGAATTTATTATTTCCAACGATTATTTAATATATCACACTGACTGACATAAAACTATATTTTTGTAATTTTATCCGACTTGTGCTGAAAAGCTTCCCATGTAAGTATATTATATATATAAGTATATAAGCCTGTTGTGGCCAACATGTAATATTTAGATTTTAAATTATAATTTTATTTGTTATAGACAATATTTTGATTTATATGTAGTTTTGATTTATATTAGTGTGAATAACATTTTAATTTAAATTCCATGTGTATATTTACGGCCGTAAGATCCTACGTATATATTTACAATGATAGATGCCGTGTTTTTAAATTAGGCATTAGAGACGCGTCCTTATCTAATGCCAGGGCAGTACGGCATTTGCAGTGGTGGAGTAAGGTTGTTTTATTCTTCACGTGAAGAGATCGCAATTTATGCCTACATTTGGGTCATTCTTCAGGCCACATCTCACACCGAATGTGTAACTATGAACATTTAATCATAAAATTAATCAGTGGTACTGGAACAATTCCACAACGTACCTAACTTGTAATAAATGTAAAGTAATTTACATATTACATATGAGGATGAATGTCTCAATCATTATTCAAAATTAATTATTTAAATTTTTATTCAAGCAAAGGCAATAAAAAATAACCCTTTTGTAATTGTAAATATTAATTTTGTTATGTTTTCTTTCTCACAATTTACAAGAGTTCAATTTATTTTAATTAATGTTAGGAGTTTTAAATTATTTTTTTTGAAGTTCAGTTTTAAGTTTATGTGTATTTATTTTTGTTTTCATTATTCATCACTTTTATAATATTGTGTATATAGTTAAAATATTTTTTTTTTTTTTTTTTTTTTTCATTTCTATGTTATTAAAGTCTTTGTTTAGTACAGTTGCTGCAATCAGATTTTTTTATTTTATTCTTTGCCTAACTTATTAAAAATTAATTTTTTTTCTGATTTTACTGGCGCTATAAGGCTGGCAGATTTGGTTTTTTTTCAATTTTGAAAACCCGCTGCCGCCACATTTTGGTCCTCCGGGTTTCGGATTGCAGCTGTATTGTATTAAATAATTATAATAACATATATTTAACTTATGCTAATATATATAACAGATATTTTATTTTTTTTGTAAACAGTTGTCCACAGCTTTTATTCCTTAACGTTGATAAGGGTTTTAGTTGGTTTGTTTTCTTTTGGCTCTTCCCTAATTTTTTTTGGTCTGTTTTTTACTTGTCTTTTTTCATTTCATTTCAATTATTTCCTCACCATGGATTCTCTTGACCCAGCAGTCAGAAAACAATTTGATAGTCTTAAGGAAAAACTCAAGTCATCTGGAAACAAAATAAAGGCTATTTTGGAGCAAGGTAGGGCCATTTCAACCGACCCTTCTCAATTATTTTTATTTAAAGGAATGTTTAGAAAGTTAGATGCACATTATGACAGTTTTACAGAAACATGGGATAGTATTCTTGCATTAGTATGTGATAAAGGCGCATCGGCGATTTTCCCTACTAATAACGATAAAGCTCTCATGTCCACTATTGAGCGATATTATAACGAGGCATGTGCCATTTATGAAGATCACATGAACCCCACTCCCTCTACTGCACAGAGCATGACCGTACCCGCCAGCGCTACTTCTACAGGAATAAATGAAAGCCGCCTGGTACGAGCTCGACTTCCACAAATTAACCTACCACAATTTGGAGGAAATTCTCAAGAATGGCCCTTATTTAGAGACACTTATAAATCTCTCATTCATGAGGAGCCTACTCTCTCTAATATGGAAAAATTTCTTTTCCTCGTATCTTGTTTACATGGACCTGCTAGATCATTAATTTCTAATGACACTTTGACAGAAAATAATTATGCTCAAGCCTGGAAGTTATTAACAGATCATTATAACAACAAAAGAAAACTTGCATATTCATACTTGAAGCAAGTAATGGAATTCAAACCTCTTACAGGAAAGCCTTCTTCTTCTTCACTAAAAGCCCTGCTAACCTCAGTAATTGAAGCCATTGACTCATTTAAACATTTAGGTATCCCAGATTTAGGAGATTTTCTTCTCTCTTATTTGGTTCTTCGTTGTTTAGATTCTTCAACCAGGATCTCGTTTGAAAAGAAATTTTCTGAGGTGGAATTCCCTACATATTCAGATGTAGTTAATTTTATTAAGTCTGAATGGAAATCTCTAGATATCCAAGATGTTGAGCCAGAGCAACAACATATAAATAGAAATAGGAAAAATTATCCTCAAGCTCCTGTTTTACGTTCTCTTAATCAAGCGAGGCACTCATTACTCAGTGGTAAAGGGGATCGAAATGATTTGGCTCAGAATCGCACTTCGCGAAGCCAGCAGAAATCAGATGTTAAACAGAGCCCTCCCGCCATTTTATGTCCAGTATGCAACATGGCACACACTTTATATCAATGCAGGCAATTTCGAAATTCATCTCCTACTGAGAAGATCAATCTACTAAAGAACTGGTTGGGGTGTCAAAATTGCCTTTCAAGCAAACATCATACCAGCCAATGCAGCTCTCTACGACGATGTTCTATTTGTAATGGAGGTCATCATTCGTGGCTACATCCAACTCAGGCTCATGAAACTAGCCCTTTGACTCAGGAAGGTAGCGGTCTCTCATTAGGAAGTGTATCAGGGCAGGGAGAAGTTCTTTTGGGTACTGCAGTTGTCCAAGTTCAAGATGCACAGGGAGTCTACCAGCCAGTAAGAATAGTTACAGACAGTGGAAGTCAATTCTCCTTTATGACTTCAGACTGTGCTAGGAAATTAGGTCTGGTGATCGAACCATTTAAGCAAAATATTTCAGGTATTGGACAGGTGAGCGTTACTAGTACCGTGGGGAAGACTAATTGTTCTCTAAGATCTTCGTTACCATCTTTTGGTTCAAAGATATTGGCTACTGAGGCAGTTGTTGTTCCCATGATCACGAGTCACCTTCCACAAGCTCCCCTCTCTCCTGAAATTCAGAAGATTTACAAAGGTTTTTTGTTAGCGGACCCGGAATATGGGAAACCTGGACCTGTAGAGTTTCTGCTTGGTGGAGATCTTTTTATGGACATCCTCACTGGACAGCCAGTCAACGTTGGTTCTACTGTACCTAGATTGCTTCCTACTATTTTTGGCTTCATTATTTCAGGTCCTATAGGTTCCGAACGCAATTTTCAGAGGGGTTCAGCATTTTTCCTTTACACTAATGAAGAGTTGAAGAACACTTTGGAAAAGTTTTGGGAAATGGAAGAGGTTCGACCAGTAGATATGACGTCGGAAGAAGATAGATTATGTGAAAAACTTTTCCAGGAGACCCATTATCGTCTTGAATCAGGGCGTTATGTTGTCACATTACCTGTAAAAGACACGATTAATCGTCTTCAAAACCCAAAAGGCCAAGCCTTTAAACGTCTTGTCAACCTGGAAGCAAAACTGGAAAGAAATAGTCAACTAAAAGAGGAATACCATCGATTCATGCGGGAGTACAAGGAACTTGGCCACATGAAGATGGTAGATTCAAATTCCATTGCTGCTTATACTCTACCACACCACGCTGTCGTGAAAATTCATGACAATTCAATGAAACTCAGGACGGTGTTTGATGCTTCGTGTAGAACGCCGAATGGATCTCTCAACGATCACCTATTCACCGGACCGAAGCTGCAACTCGACATTCGGGACATTCTCACAAACTTTCGAGTTCACCAAATAGTTTTCATAGCTGATATTGTGAAGATGTATCGGCAGATTTTGGTGCATCCACCAGATAGGAAATATCAGCACATACTTTGGCGCTTCGATCCTAAGGATGCAGTCCAGCAGTTTGAACTGTGCACTGTCACATATGGCACAAGTTCGGCACCATTTCAAGCTCAAAGGACAATCATCCAATTGGTACGGGATGAAGGAGAAGCCTATCCAATGGGATCAAGAGCATTGCTCGAAGACATATATGTGGACGACATCGCTACAGGCGCTGCCACCGAAGATGAAGCCAAGAAGCTGGCATCAGAGCTCATTTCATTATTAAGTAAGGGTTGTTTCGAGTTAGGAAAATGGGCGAGCAACAGTCCGGAGCTCTTGAAGTTTGTAAAAGGGACCGAGGGAGCACATCAAGCAGTCTGCCTCTCCGCTAATGACGAGCCTAAGATTAAACTTCTCGGCATGCATTGGGTTCCTCATCAAGACTACTTTTCCTACGAAATCACCAATCCTTCTTGGCATCCTTCTAAGCGAGCCATTTTGT
The DNA here is from genome assembly GCA_911387785.2 of Aelia acuminata. NCBI lineage: Eukaryota > Metazoa > Arthropoda > Insecta > Hemiptera > Pentatomidae > Aelia > Aelia acuminata. The sequence goes on along the minus strand of OU426978.1, from coordinate 48,790,812 downwards.
CTGCAATAGCTAGAATTTATGACCCATTGGGATTTTTGTCTCCTGTGGTATTTTACGCGAAGACAATATTACAGGATCTGTGGATCTCGAAGTGTGGATGGGATGATATTGGCCCACCTGAAACATGTTTGAAATGGCATCAATTCTTATCGCAACTTAATTCAATTGCAGACTTGAAGATTCCTCGTCGCATTGTTGATAAGAATAGCATTTCGTCAATCCTTGTAGGATTCTGCGACGCATCTGAACGAGGTTATGCAGCCGTAATATACCTGGTAGAGAACACGCCTTCAGGATATAACAGTCGTTTAATTCGGGCAAAAACCAAGTTGGCTCCTATTAAACCTATAACTATTCCTAGACTAGAACTCTCAGGTGCTCTACTGCTGAGCCGACTTTATCAGTCATGTTCCAGCCTGCAAGGTAAGTTGCCCATTCATTGCATCAGGCTCTTTACGGACTCCACGATCGTCCTCGGATGGCTTTCAACACCAACACAGCGTTTAAATGCCTTCGTTGCTCATCGGGTCACTCAAATACTTGAGATGACCAACAAGAATGATTGGCATCATGTGAAGTCTGAAGAAAACCCAGCAGATTGTAGCTCACGTGGACTTCTTCCTTCAGATTTAAAAAATCATCCGCTATGGTGGGAGGGGCCTTATTGGATGACGTCATCATTAAAATCATGGCCTAGATCAGATTTGCGAGCAGCAGAACTACCTGAATTAAGAAAGGTACATTTAGGTGTAGTAAAGGCCGAAGTAACAAATGGTCTAGAGTGGATGGAGCGGTTCTCGTCGTATACCAGATTACTCCGCAGCGCGTGCTACATTTGGCGATTTATTGGTAAATGCAGAAGGTACCCAAATGTACCAACTGGAAAAATAGGACTGAAAGAGTTAAAAGGAGTCACCAAAGGCTGCATTAAATTGGTGCAAACCCACTGCAAGATTGATGCCAACCACTTGAAAAGTCTTCGCCCGTTCATAGATGAGGAAGGATTGCTCAGGGTGGGCGGCCGCTTGCAAAATTCGAACCTGGACTACGATGCCAAGCATCCAATAATCATTCCAGGGAAAAGCCATTTCGCCAAACTCCTAGTCGACTACTTCCATCGAGTTCACCTTCATCTGGGACCATCAGCATTGCAGTCAGTTTTGCAGTCCCAATATTGGATTGTTTCAGCCAGGGCACTGATACGCAAACGGGTCTTCAATTGTCTTCGTTGTTACAAGGCCAATAAAGTACCTACTCCTCCATTGATGGGTAACCTACCTGCATTCAGACTCCAAGAGGGGCTGATATTCCAACACGTTGGTGTCGACTTTGGTGGCCCTTTCATCATCAGGGAATCTAAACGTCGTAAAGCAGCGATGGGCAAGGCATACCTCAGCCTCTTCGTTTGTATGTCCACGAAAGCTGTACATCTGGAAGTGGTGTCATCATTAGAAACAGAAGCGTTCCTCGCAGCACTTGACCGGTTCATCGCCCGCAGAGGAAAACCTGTACGCATTTACTCAGACTGCGGAACCAATTTCGTGGGGGCTTCTAGAAAATTGAAGGAAATTCAACAGTGGTATAGAGTCCAATCTTTACAAGACAACATCTCCGACTACCTTGAGGAAAAATCCATCGATTGGTCCTTCATACCACCTTCAGCGCCCCATTTTGGTGGCATTTGGGAAGCAGGAATCAAGGCTGCAAAGACATTGATGTATAGGATCATTGGCGAGACTCCTCTTACCTTCGAAGAGTTGAGTACCCTATTTAGCAGAATTGAGGCAGTACTGAATTCTCGCCCTTTAGTACCTACTAATGCTGACCCTGATTGCTTCGAAGCCCTAACACCTGGGCACTTCTTAATCGGAAGACCTCTCACAGCAGCTCCTGAAGAAGATTTGACTGGCGAAAACGTTGCTCCTCTTAAACGATGGAGCATGATTAAGCAAAAGTCACAGCACTTTTGGATCAGGTGGAGAAATGAATATCTAAACCATTTACAGCAGCGGAAGAAGTGGAACAAGCAGGGGGAAAACCTCAAGGAAGGAGACCTAGTCATTTTAAAGGATCCCAATTGCCCTCAGCGTACTTGGCCATTAGCCAGAATTGTAGCCGTGCATCCTGGCGATGATGGAATTGTTAGAGTTGTGTCAATCAAGACAGCTTCTGGAATTTACAAACGTCCTATTGCGAAAATTGTACCATTGCATCCCATAAATCAACCTACTTAACTATTGAGCCATGAAAAATTTTAATATAAATTTTGGTGGGCGGAATGTTGTGGCCAACATGTAATATTTAGATTTTAAATTATAATTTTATTTGTTATAGACAATATTTTGATTTATATGTAGTTTTGATTTATATTAGTGTGAATAACATTTTAATTTAAATTCCATGTGTATATTTACGGCCGTAAGATCCTACGTATATATTTACAATGATAGATGCCGTGTTTTTAAATTAGGCATTAGAGACGCGTCCTTATCTAATGCCAGGGCAGTACGGCATTTGCAGTGGTGGAGTAAGGTTGTTTTATTCTTCACGTGAAGAGATCGCAATTTATGCCTACATTTGGGTCATTCTTCAGGCCACATCTCACACCGAATGTGTAACTATGAACATTTAATCATAAAATTAATCAGTGGTACTGGAACAATTCCACAACGTACCTAACTTGTAATAAATGTAAAGTAATTTACATATTACATATGAGGATGAATGTCTCAATCATTATTCAAAATTAATTATTTAAATTTTTATTCAAGCAAAGGCAATAAAAAATAACCCTTTTGTAATTGTAAATATTAATTTTGTTATGTTTTCTTTCTCACAATTTACAAGAGTTCAATTTATTTTAATTAATGTTAGGAGTTTTAAATTATTTTTTTTGAAGTTCAGTTTTAAGTTTATGTGTATTTATTTTTGTTTTCATTATTCATCACTTTTATAATATTGTGTATATAGTTAAAATATTTTTTTTTTTTTTTTTTTTTTTTTTTTTTCATTTCTATGTTATTAAAGTCTTTGTTTAGTACAGTTGCTGCAATCAGATTTTTTTATTTTATTCTTTGCCTAACTTATTAAAAATTAATTTTTTTTCTGATTTTACTGGCGCTATAAGGCTGGCAGATTTGGTTTTTTTTCAATTTTGAAAACCCGCTGCCGCCACAAAGCCTATTGCTTTTATTATCTCATGGGTTTCCATCCCTCCAAATGAGTATATGATTTTTTAAAGGAAATAAAAAAACCCTTGGTTATGCTGTCCATCGGATGGGACGTAATCCATATCCTAATTATTCCTGGATAGGTAAAATTCAGAACTCTCACTGTAGTATTGTCCGATTAGCCGTAATAGGGTAAAGAGACGTTAAGCAAACTTTATTGATACATAGCCTGCTTTATATTAGGCTATGTATCTCGCTGACCAATGAATTACTTGCCACCTTTAGAAATTCTGCCTGTATTCCGTCTGGACCAGGAGCCTTATTACTTTTTAGTTTCTCCAGAATATCTTCGATTTCCTCTTTATCTGGTAGTACATCTTCATCGTCATTGCTAAAACTCGCATAATTTCCTGGGCTTGGGACTTCTATATCATGTTCTGAATTCAGGAGTGTCTGAAAGTATTTCTTCCAGTGTTCTTGCAGCTCTACTTCAGCGACTAATAGTCTTCCATCTTCACTCCTCATTGTTGGGTTAGCATTTCTGAAACCAGTTTTCTGCTGCTGAACCTCCTTGTAGAATTTTCTGGTGCTGAACCTCCTTTTAGAATTTTCTGGTTTCATTGTTGCATCTGGATTCTTCAATTTCCCTAACCCCATCGTTCATCCAATTTCTCTTCTTAGCCCTGATGATTTTTTTAGCGTGGGCCCTAGCATCATGGAAATCTTTCCTATTTTGCCGCTTGTCCCTGCCCAGCCACTTGGCTCTTTGTATATTGCATGCCTTGATAACTTCATTGCACTCCGCATCAAACCAAGCTCTGTTTGGAGGTTTTTTCTCTGCTAGACGGTATTGCTCTGCTGCTCCAGCGATTGAACTTTTCAGTTCCCTCCACTGAGATTATACCTCTTTGTCACCACTTACAGCAGGAATGTTCCTTATGTTATCTTCCGTTATTTCTTTATACTGCCTCTTTATATCCTCATTCCTTAATTTACCTCTACTCCACTTGCTTGTTTGGTTAAAATACCTATGGTGTGAGTAAATTATTCTGGAGACAACCTGCGCCTCTGTATGACCTCACATCATTGATTTCATTGAAATGCCTACTGGAGACTAGCACAAGGTCAATTTGTGTAAGTATTCCGCTTGGTGAATGTCATGTTTGTTTATGCTTGTCTTTGTGAGGGAATATTGTGCTCATCACTACCAGGCCTCTGGATGCAGCAAAATTTATCATTCTCACTTCGTTTTGCTGTGCAGAATATTTCCCCCTTTAGTAGGCCTGAAAAATCTTTCTTTTCCCACCTGAGCATTTAAGTCCCCCAGCACTATTTTTATATCCGAGGAAGGGCTGGTTGCCAATGCTCTATCCAGCTGATCATAGAAAACATCTTTTTCTTCCTCACACTTCTTCTCTGTAAGTGCCTGGACATTTAGGAGGGTGACATGGCATTTCTTTACTCTTAGCCTTAATTTACAAAGTCTTTCATTGATTCGCTGAAAATCTGTGATGACTGATTTGAACCGTAAAGGTACTACAAAAGCTGTCACAAAGAAATTTTTTTCTCTACTTCCAATGGAAGATGGCATAATTCCTATTTTGTATGTTCCCACTTCCCTTCCACCTTATTTCCTCATTGGTTCATTGGTTAACTCCTGGAGAGCTCCGGCACGATATAAAGTCTTCACATTCCATATTCCGAATATAAAAGCCTTTTCCATTGTGCCATGTTGTTTCCGTTTGACAGTCCGATATCCGAGGCTTGGTTCTTGAGCTTGAGTAACGGTGAAACTTTTTTTATGTTGATATTTATTCATTTACTATAGGCCATTGAAAATTTCTATATGATTTACTAATGCTTTATCATCCTATTATTAGTCGTATCTTATTATTTAATTGATATGCTAACAATTAACTTTTTTAGTTCCTGTGTGCTTGAAAGGGATTCCCAGTCGCTCCATCCTACTATTGTTGAGTACATTGATGGAGCGAGACTTTGTCTTGAAATGGAACCTGATAAAGATTCACTAACTGACATAAAACTACATTTTTGTAATTTTATTCGACATATGCTGAAGAGCTTCCCATGTAAGTATATTATTTGCCTATGTCAGGCAATAGCTATAATTCACTACAGATCATTGAAAGTTAACTTGATTTTCATTTTTTGATTCTCAGTGGAAAGCCATCAAAGTTTGCTTAAAAGAGAATTGAGAAGGAGTTTATTTAATCTGTTCATGATGTGGGCTGGACCCCTTGGAAGACCTGGAGAGGCTGGAAATGGACCCCCTACCCAATTACAATTCCAAGCACTTCAAGCCATGTCGGCAGTTCTATGTTGTGGTCCTTGCTTTGATCCTAATGCTTTGGCTGAAGAAGGTTCACTATACCCATGGATTGATCATTTGCTAGCTTCAGAGGATCCTAAGGTTAGTATTTTTTTTTAATGAAATATAAGTACGAAAAAAACAACAAACATTTTGAATAAAATATGTTGTTTAATTGGAATCTTTTGAATGTAACTGACTAAATGTTATAAAAAAAACATGAACAATAAAATGGTTCTGATGATGGCACAATACCCTGAAACGTTGACAAAAAAGAAAAGGCTTTATTAGAAGATTTAAATTTTTTATAAATAAATATAATATTAAAAAAGTTTTATCTCCATTGATCAATATAGTTTTGATACTAACTCTACTTGAATTCTACTTTTTCTTTGAAAAAAAAAATCTCAAAAAATAGCATCAACCCTTACATAGGTTAAGATTTATTTTACTATTTTTGTTTTCCCTCTGAGCCGGTTACTTCTTTTTAATGCCTTTTTAGGGGGGGGGGGGGGTCAATTCATGTGCCCCTAAATTACCTTTTGTTGCTTTTATACCAACACTTCATTTAGTAAATCATGAAGTATTTTGATAACAATATACATAAGGAATTTGTATTAGTAATTGATAAAATAATAAATGTTTTGTTTATATTGGCAGGTTTACAAACTAGCTTGTGAAATGATAGTCCTTCTTCTTGAATGTAATTCTGATATTGGCTCATTGCTTGACTGGGTGGTCGATCGGTGTTACACTGCTAAACCTCAAGTTGCCGATGGGTGCTTCTTAGCTCTCGCCACCATCTTCAGTGCAAGGTTAGTTTCTCTATTTATAATTTGGCATGTAGCAGTTTTTTATAAATCAGGGTTTTAAACTACTGTTTTAAATAACTGTTAGTAATTATTAAAACTAGTATTTCAGGAGTAAGTACTAAATTATTTGCTTAAGTGAAAGATTTTTCATAGAATCATAGGCTTAATTTCAAGAAAAACTGGTGTTTTGTCTTTTTAGATCAATAGTTGTTCTCTTTATAGGTAACTAGCAAAAATAAATGTTCAATGCAGATTAGTATTTTTTTTTTTAATTTTTAGATTCATTCCTAATCATTGTGTTATTTAAAAAAATGAACATCAAAACTCTATCTTCTAAAAAAGGAAGGTTGTTTTCTGGTAGGATTACTTGATCTGCAGGCAATTTAAATAAAAAAATCGTCAAATGCTTCATCAGAGCTTCTAAGTATATAGGATTGGGTTATTTATGATTATTGAAGATTAGTATTTTTTTTAATGCTTGCAGAATTGTTTACAAAATGAATTAGATTATTTCCTGTTATTCTACTGTAACTGATAATTGTCTTCAAAATGTAGTAAAGATGAAATTTAATGGTTTATTTTAAATCATTGGAGACCACGTGATTTATAAGGGTTAGGCCACCACAGTGGTGACTAGTATAAGACACATATCACCTGGTTCCATGTGACTCACGAAGACTCACTTACAACTACAATAGTCCGTTCAGTTGTAGCAAGGTGACAGTAGTTTTTATTTTATTTTATCATTATTTATAATTTTTTTATAAATGAACTTAATTTTCTCTTATTATAATGCTTCGTGTCATGTATGACAAAGCTCTCATCTTGGCTGTTTTCGTGTGACACATCCTGTGGGATTCTATATAAATCCCAATTAGTATCATGAACTAAGAATTTTGTTTCATGTGTATGCTATAATAGATCTAGTCTCGACCGTGTATTTTTTTTGGAGAGTATTATATTTCTGGCTGAGTTTTACCAAATAATCTCCCATAGTGAATTAAGAACTAAGTGACCCCACCAGGGCTACATGACCACATTTATCCAGACTCCATGTTACTAGGTGAACTTAAAAGTCTCTAGACTCCATAGCCGTTTCCTCTAGTGTGGCATGAGCCTATTTTTAGTTTGAAATAGTTTTCATTTCAGTTATATAAAATAATAAAAACAAATAAATGATAATTTTGATGTTTTTTAATTTTTTTTACTTTTGTGGCTTTTTAACTTTTCACCCCTGTTAAAAAAACCAATAAAAAACTTTATTTACTTCCTATCCATTTAATAGCTCTTCATAAAACTAAGATGATGCCAGGGATTCTTTGAATGATAAAAGTATTGTTTCATTTTATTAATATATGATAATATTAATATGATAAAAGCAGTCCTTAACACCAAGGCAGAAGAAAAAATAAAACTAATGATCAAATTAAACCTCCATATAACATTACAAGAATGGACACTACGGCCTGTTTTTTGCGTAATCACTGGTCATGACTATCTACAAATTTATTTATAAAAAGTTGGAGTCGAGAAAGAACAAACATAGCCATTATGCAGAGATGGAGGAATGAATGGGAACCCTTTTGACACCAGCTATGCTTAAGTAGATGTCAGAATCAAACCATATGACCTTGAGAATCCATGTAAAAGGAGATCAGAGCTTTATTATGCAGCACAAACTCTTATGACTTACCAGCCCGGATGACTATCATTAAAAAAAAATCTTAATATTATAAAAAACATTGTTTGTGTTCTATAAATGGGAGAGTATATATTACAAGATCTTAGAAAATGAGATTTTCCTCATTCTTACATTTAGGTGCCTACATAGTAAGTGAGCATACAGGAAAAAAAAGATCTACATAGGATTTATAGAATTATTTCTATAAATTAACTGAAGTATTTTTGCTAAATAAAATTTTATAAACCTAAAATAAGACTAGACTAATCTTGCGTTAAGATAACAGGCATAGTGCATGACTAAAAAAAAAAATTCTTGCTAGCAAAATGTTATAAAAAAAATATCATGATGTACAAATAATTACTCCTTATATTTTATTTTCTTATATTTTCACCTCAAGGATAGTTAATGTGGTTTCTTGTCAATAAAATGTTTATTGTAACCATTTGGGGGAGATCGAATAACTTTGAATAAGTCTGCTTAGAAGGTTAGAACTATCAAACTTGAAAAACTTAACTGTCAAAGTTAACCTCTTTCCCTTCGAATTTCTCAGAAGAAAATCTAGACTTTTTCATTTCCTTCTCGTTATTTTTATTTGTCTCATTTCCCTTGCCTTCTTTTATTTTTACCCTCAAAGACAGCACCCTTCATCAACCTGAAAGTTATTAAAATGTTTTATTATTTCCTGTCAAGTAAGCTTTCATTCCGGCTTCTCGATCTGGAACTCCAGTTTCGGAAAGTTACAACTTTTTTCTTCGTTTTTTATATTTTTTTTCTGGATAGATATTTATTTATCGAACTTCTTCGAAAGCATTTCATACCCTAAGAAGCGAAAAATTTAACATATTTTATTTAACCGATATCAATTCCGTGAAAAGAAAATTCAGCTTTCGCCTTATCAACTTCACATTGTTGGTTATAATCATACCAAAAGAAATCAAATCAATAATGTTTTAGAAAAATCTATTTCTTCTATACTAACGATGTATTAATAGCTTGGTTTACATATAAACATAACCTAATCAATGTTATTTTAGACTTGTTTAAATCTTAATTGGGGATTGCTAAACTACAACGAGTAAGCAATTTTTACTAAAGTGTATCGAATAGTAAATAAAAATTATCAGTTTCTTTCAATTAGAGGGTGAATATATATATTATTTAAATAAATTATAAAAATATATATTATTTTTTTTCAATTACGTTGAGACAGGTCTGCGCGTATAATTGCGCTTCCAGCATAAAAGATCGATATTTTCAAGTAAATTGATCGTTATATTTCATATATGTTTATATTTAAAGACAATATAGTTAAATGCAAATATATATTTAAATATTGATCTCTAATGCTTCATTTGCAACATTATGAAAATTTTATGTTCTACATTTGCGGATATAAAAAAAAAATGGTAATATTAAAATTTTACTCAATAATTACCGGCTTTAGTTAAAGTATCAGATAGACACCTTCCATTATTTCTGATTAGTCGTGAACGCTAGACAAAAGAATCTTCTAAAATTGAAGATTTTGTTTCCAACTTAATTTTTTTGAAGGTTGTTATATTCAAATTATTTTCGCAGACCATCCCTTCTTAATAAAATTAGACTGCTTTATTAAACCACTATAAATTATGTGCCTCGAAATGACTAACATCATTTCACAATTACTTATTTTATTGACTGAATCCTTGTCAAAAATCACATTTTTTTTTTCTTTGTAAAAATTCAATTTTGTTTGAAATTTTTAACTTCTGCTATCCGCGAAATTAACTCCTTTACCGCCCCCTCAGTTTCGTCTCTTCAGTTATGAATAATTCGGAAATTAAACTGTTTTGGAAAAAAAAAAAAATTAAGCATTTTAATTTTCTTTCAAATTGATAAATTTTATTTATAATTAAATAATAAAATTGAGGGAACGATCTTGTGAACTTTTGTTTCCAAAGTTTTCATCAATCGGAGCTTTTTATGATTGACTGTTAATTGGTATCCATTACAAATTATTTGGACCTAGTATAGCGAAAAATCAAGTTGAATTTTTGAAAATAGGCCATCATCACTGTTAGATGATATCGTTTATAAAGTGCAAGACTGGTCTAAGTAATAAAAAAACTATTTTTTGAACGATTAAGTTATTTTCTTTCCCTTCCTTGATAACCGTTGCCTGCTTAAATTTTTAAAATGTTTCAGGATTCATCACTTTCGCGGTCTGTACGCGGACTGGTTCAAAGATTGTAGAGACATATTGTAAGATAAAAAAAAAATAAATAAAAAATAACATGCGATTTTGAGTTAGACCAGTCTTGTATTGGATATGCGATATAACTCTGATCATAGTTATAATTTAGTAATTATACAATTAAAAAAATTAACACAAAGCGTAGAAAAAATTACTAATGTGTCCATGTCCTACTTTTATCCGGCAAGAAGAAATTTTATTTATTGAATTTCCAATTAAACCTGAAGAACTAGTTGAACTACCAAGAGTTTAATAATATCTGAAATAACCAAGAAACTTTAAAAAGTCAATCTAAAAAATAATAGTCTAGAAATAAATGATATTACAATTTTTTTGTATTTCAACGAAATGTAAAAGCTCTTTAAATTTTGAAGAAAAAATTATGATCTCGTTTATCCAAACACTCTGACTTCATAATACCCAACTGACCTGCGTCAGGTTTGAGTGAAACCGACAGATTTGTTAAAAACCTTTTCAACGCATTTGCCCCCTGTTACTGCATTACTGAAAATAGCTCTTGGGGTATTACTCCCCGCGACTGCTAACCTGAGTTGGGCAAATTGTATCCTCGTTGATAAATAACGGCTTCCCACCGAATTAAATTTTCGAAGTTAACCTTTTGGAATTATTATGTTTTCGCAGGTTTATATTAACAAAAATAGTACCGATTTTAAAATTGAATAGATTTGGGGGGGGGGGTACTTTAATTTTAACATTGAAAATTTAAGTGTATCGGGCGCCGTTATTTGTGATTTACAAATAATGTACAATTTACCTAACTCTGCTGGTGGCTGTCCGACTGCTACAGAAAATTCCTTTAATGTTTTATCAACCATCGTTTTTCGAGAGGTTTTGAGGTTCCTTCAATTGTAAATATAATGGATAACCTTTCACCTGTGTATTATTACAAATATTTTATAATTATAAAAGTGCTTATACAATTGTAATAAATTTATTTTAAATAATTTATTTTTGAAGAGAAAAGATTTGGCTCCGCCGGGAATCGAACCCGGGTCTTCCGCGTGACATGCTATCCATTACACCACGGAGTCGCTTCCAAACGGTGCCAAATCCTTCCTCTTCACTGACACCACTCCCACGATCTCGCAAGTTTTGCGAGTATTTACGGGAGATGGACCCGTAAATTGTAAAGCGAGTTCATAACGATTTTTATAACAATATTCAGAGATTGGCTGAAGTTATGCAATTTTAATATGGACAGGTGTTCGCACCTGGTATGAAAGAACCACTGAGCGAAATTTGTAGAATTTAGGACAAACGGTATGGATTTCTATAAAGAACAAACAAACAAACGAACAGAATTTCATCTTTATGATTCAATTAATTTAATTTTTTTAAATTAATTGAATTTTTTTTTTTAATCCTCCCCCTTTTTTTAGTTAATTTTTTTTTCTTTAAAAAGTATAGTAACATAGAAAAATAAAAGTTTAATAACCAATATGGAATAAACCGTATAATAATGAAGGGCGAAAGTCGGTCAAGCTCTGCTTCCTGCAATAAGTTGGGAGCCATGGTCACGCCCATGGAGGATGTAGCGGTTAGAACTTCGATAACCAGGCTTCCTACTGCTAAGCCAAAGGATAAGGGAGAAGAGATTTATGAGGCTTTGCTGGGTGCAGGGAGGCTGACTTTACGCAGATACTCAGATAGCGGCTTAATTATCAGGGCGTCGAAAATATCGCCACCTTACTGGCCTATCCTCAGCCCACATAACGATGTTCCGCCTGATAATACGTTACTCAACACTGTGTAATGCTTAACAGGAAAGTAAGTGGTTTTACTCGAGTGAAACTCCTAAACCTATACACATTTTTGTCTTTTTTTTTAAATTAAATGTAATTACCCCACTTTTATGATTATTAATTACCTACATTCTGGTTCTCAGATATATATTTGAACAAACGTACATAGAACCTAATATATACTCATACAAATATAGAAATGGGCGCAGGAGAAAATTAACATATTTTTTTTTTGTTCCTCCCCTTTGAGGCTATACTTGCTATCCCGGGATAGGGAAGAGGGTTGGGATTGATGCCGAGTATTATTAAATGTCCACTGGCTCCGGGGTTTGAACTTGCTATTTTCGGATTCCCAATCATATGTTGCCATGGGCAACACCTATATTGACAACACATTTGCCCACTCGGCCATCCCGCCACCAAGGAGAAGATTAAAATAAAAAAATTACTACTTTCAAACTAAGATAGTGAATAAAAACTGAGAGATTGTGGTAATTGAGAAATTGAATGCTTGAATAGGTCCCCACCCTTTTTTTTTTTTTTTATAACAATGAAAACTTAGTTCATAAAAAAAGGTCAGAATCAGGTAATTGAAAGTATTGTTCATAGCTTGCAGTTAATTTCTTCCTTCTTTCGTGTAAAATGGTCTTCACGTTGATAAAATGCTTTTTGATAACCTAGTCATTGAATCTTATTTTAGTTTCATCATAAGAATGTATGCGCTACTTAACTAGGCCGTGAGACAGAGATTGGAACAAGTGGTATTCGGAAGCAACAATGGTGAATAAGGCGGGTGCTGCTGCGCAGCTTTCCGTTTCTTTGTTTCCAAAGAACTTATAATCGGGTGTACCATGAGATCGATCATCATAATGCATGAAAATTATCTTATCGTGCCTCTCCTTGTAATGCTGTCGATTTTGCTTCAAGTGTAGTCTATAGTAATCTCCGGTGATGATGGTTTCATTAGAGTGGAGCATCTTGTAATGAACGATACCAAGCTGATCCTATCAAATATAAAGCATAGATTGGAAATACGAATGACTGTTTTTATAAATCCAAAAACGGTTTTGAGAATGTGAAATTCGCCATGTTTTAAGAGATGACAAAAGCGTAGTAAAACTATACTGATAACCCAAGTACAGAGGAGGGAAAACTCTTAAATAAAGTTGGTTTCATTATTCCCAGATGCACGCAGGAAAACAACAATTTTCTATAATACAATCATAGAATACGGGATAATTTTATTGTGCTATAAAAAGCGCTGAAAACTTATTCACGCCCTTAAAAAACTTCGAAAAAGGAAAAAAGCTTGACATTAAAATCTTTTAGAGGTTCCTATTTTCAGTTTTATTATTTGTTACCATAATATACCTAGAGAATCATTCTAACGAGCCTTTATATTTTTGAAGTCTTTCTATATCACCTCATGGCATATTGTATTATTACATACTTCTTAAGAAATATAGTTTCATATTCTCTTAGCTCTAGGCGAGGGTTATTCTGTCTATCGAATGCTATCCTTGTGATCCCTTATTGATGGGAATGTCATCAATATTATTATCTGTATTATGTCGTCAGGAGGGATTTTCGATCTTGGCTTAGCAATTATGCTTCAATGGCAACTCAGCTTACAGCCGTTTTATTTTCTTCTGTCGTATTTATTTGCCTTCTATTCTTTCTAGTTTTTCAAAAGAATGAAGAATCATCATAATTTCTCCTTATATGGAGTTAACTTCCTGTTGACTTCATTGTAGCAAATTTATATCTGTATGACATGATAGAGCTGAAGAAATGGGTGTTTTCGGTTAGTTAGCATGAAGGTCATTTTTAATAGTTTATTTTTATACAGGCTGTCTTAGATAATAATCTGAAAAAAATTATTGAGGCGGTAAGTATAACTAAAGAACAATTTTACAAAAAAAAATAAAAATTCGCATTTAATTAATCGACCGATCCCTCATATAACACAAGGATATTTTATGTATAATTGGCTCAGTTATAATAAATTGAATAATGACAGAAATATTTAGATTTGTATCCATCAACAATTTAGTAAATCTTTATTCATATAGATAGTTGAATAGAAATCAAATAAATTAATTAGTTGAAAAATTTATGTTAGAAAAACAAGTTGGTTATATCGCTGGGGAACCCACGCTTCCTTAACTGAATCGGTTTATCTTACTTCCTATCTATGTGATAGAACGTTGAGGGTGCGTAGCGATCAGATATGAATCTTGACTTTCTGGGAGAAATCTTCTGCGGCAGTAATTATTTAATTAATTAGGTTTAGGCAATGTATAATCCATTGTACGTATATATATATACATTCCGGGACAAATAAAAGTGTACAGCTGAAACTCTTTTATTTATTTAATTTATGGTAATAAATATTTTTAAATACTATACTATGACAGAAAATAAAAACAAATTTAATCAGGAGACACCATTGGTCGGTATATTGCTGTCATCAAGAGGATTAATCACAGTATACGAGACTGAGGCAAATTAAAGTGTACAGTTAGTTTATCATTGTGTATCTCGGTTCTAATCATAACCACTCATTGCATATTGCTTTCCAGTAATATATAAATGTATTCTATGGATTTAATTATCCGGTTTAAGAAAGATGTTGGTCGTGGCCTTAGCTATAGGGAAGTTGGGCGAAAATATTCTCTTCCTCACACAACAGTTGCTAAAATGTTCAAAACTGATTATAATCGCGTCACGAAGAAGAGAGGAACAAAAGAAAAGCAAGGACGTCACGCTGCAACGAGGATAAAAAGGAAATTCGTCGTTTGACAAGGGAAGGTAAATTATTGTCGGCACGGAAACTAGGTGTAATTTAAATTTTAATGTATCTATGAAAATAATCCAGAGATAACTTTGTGAAATGAATATCAAGTGGACAAAAATTAAAAAAAAAATCCCCTAACCAAAATGTACCGCAAGTGTCGTATAGACAAGCCTCGCAAGTGGCTTTCGATGGGTTTTGGGAATTTTGGAAAAAACAATTTTTTCCTGGCCTGATAACGAATACAGTTATATAGAAGAAGGCCAAACAACTATTTACTACAGAATAAAACGTCGAAATCGACGAGGAGGTGTGATGGTTTGGGGAGCGATAACCGCCTCTGGTAATTAATTACCTGATTGAAAAGCTTGCCGAAAGAGTGAATAGTGAGCAATATTTAACCTTGATCAAAGAAAAGATGTACCCATGGGCACCCCAGATATTTCCAGACGGAAATTTTCATTTCTTGCAAGATAATGCTCCATGTCACCAATCGAAGGCAACCTTGGAGGGATTCCATGAAATGAGGATCACATTGGTGGGGTGGCCATCTTGCTCCCCTGATCTGAACACAACCAATAGCTTTTAAAATTGTCTCTCGAATCAATTGTACGCTAAAGGTGCGTTTAATACTGATGATGATCACTGGAGAGGTATCAACTAAGCAACAGAAGTCGTCACTCGCAAAAATCAAGATCTTATAAAAAATCTGTGTCTTTCCATGAGTAAACGCTTGTTGAAAGTGCTAGAATAAAAAGGTGATGTTATATACTACTAAGTTTTCATTAAAGATTAGGTACTTCTTACACATTTTTTAGAAAAATTAAAGTGTACACTTTTATTTGTCCAATTTTATTAAATGGTTTTAATTGTATATCTAAATTTCAAATAAAGAGTTTATTGTAACATATCCATATTTCACTAATTATTTATTCCTTTTAAAACAAAAAGGTCCAGTTGTAAATAATAAGACAGCCATAAGGGGCATCAGCACAACAGGATGTACACTTTTATTTGCCCCGGAGTGTATTGAGCGTTGGGCCTGGAGGAAAGTATATGCAACAATAATAAGAGGAAATAAAACTTTCTTTAATGAATTATTCATGATGATGCATATTTTCGGTTCGAATTACAGTTCATGCGTCTTGTTATCCAGGCCATTGGTTAGCAATACTATTAATTTTGCTTCCCTAGTCGTTATTATTATTTTTTTTTTTCTTAAAATGTGTTAATACTTAGCTAAGTTTTCTCTTCGTAATCTTTTTATTTATTTATTTTAGTTATTTTTTTCTAAATGGGCATTGTAATGTTTAAAGCTGAATCGTGAATTAACCGTTCTGTAGTATTAGACTACTGTAGAATGAGATTGGTGTATTCGTATGAAGTCTTTTGGTGATAGATAATACAAACATCGTCAAGTCCCTTTATCGAAAGAATTTTCTGAGGAATGCGTTTTTATTAAATTTGTCATTTTTGCACTTTGGTTAGACAAGATTCCACCTCAAATTTGACTTTCCTTTTCCTAAGAGGACAAATTTTATTAATAACTAAAAATTATTAGCACCTCAAATTTTCAAACTCGTTTTTCTTAAATTAGTGTGTAGAGCAGTAAAATGGGATTTGACTTTTTTTGTCTAAAACTGTCCAAACTTTCGCTGACTACAGACTAGCTAGACCAAAAATACTAAAAAATACCTAACTAATGAATTATAAATACATTTATGATATATTTTAAATTATGTAAGAATTTTTATCTTTATTGACTAATTGTGGTCCTAGTTTTCAACGTGTAGGTGTACAATATATTTTATGAAAAATTACTACTTCTTTCCCCCAACCTTCTTGGAACAATATGTAGTTACCATAATGTTTATTTTTTCTAATGAAGGTTAATATTTTCATATTTGATGCGATTCAGAATATTGCGTATATTTCTTTCAACACAAATGTATTGAAAGTATTCTTTATCGTTAGCGAAAAACGTTTGGATAGGCTTCCCTTCAATGTTATGTAAATTATTTAAGATTTATTTATTATTTTCTTTTTGTTTTAATTTTCGGTTTGCCTTTAATTATTTGAAAGCGCTCCACATTCCTTGTGGCCATTTCTTCCCTGTCCTTCAAATCTGCTTTCTTGTTCCCGATCCAGACATTCTTGGCAAAGCTTTCAGCTTCCATTAACTATTTTCCGTTACAGGCACCTTTATCTGGAATTTCCTCACTTGTTTAAATACTTCCTTTTTCTTTATTAACAATAATTTTTTTTTTTAATGTATGTCCGTATTACATTATTGTTCATCATGATTTCTGTTTTCTGATTAAAGGGATAATTGATTAATATCGCCATTTCATTTGTAAATACGTTTCTCAAACAGAGGCGGTCCGAGGGGTACAATTAGGGGATAGTCCCCAAAATTTGAAATGGGTGACATGAAACATAAGTTAAATAAATTTACCTATGTAATTTAAATATAGTACTATTTATGTAAATAAATGTAAGAAAGCTCCTATATTTTTACTTTCACTTACCTACCTATATATGAAATATATTGTAAGTGGAAGTATTGCTATCGTGAAAAATTTCGACTTCCGGTTTTCAACGGAAATATACGTTTTGGGACCCCCTGAGTCGAAATAACCAAGTCCCGCGAAATGGTCTGTGTGTGTTTGTGTGTGTGTGTGTGTGTGTGTGTGCGTGCGTGCGTGCGTGCGTGCTTGCGTGCGTGCGTGCGTGCGTGCGTGCGTGCGTGCGTGCGTTGTGTGTGTGTGTGTGTGTGTGTGTGTGTGTGTGTGTGTGTGTGTGTGTGTGTGTGTGTGTGTGTGTGTGTGTGTGTGTGTGTGTGTGTGTGTGTGTGTGTGTGTGTGTGTGTGTGTGTGTGTGTGTGTGTGTGTGTGTGTGTGTGTGTGTGTGTGTGTGTGTGTGTGTGTGTGTGTGTGTGTGTGTGTGTGTGTGTGTGTGTGTGTGTGTGTGTGTGTGTGTGTGTGTGTGTGTGTGTGTGTGTGTGTGTGTGTGTGTGTGTGTGTGTGTGTGTGTGTGTGTGTGTGTGTGTGTGTGTGTGTGTGTGTGTGTGTGTGTGTGTGTGTGTGTGACAGACTAGCACAAAAACTATAAACCGTGGGAACCTGAAATTGGGTATTTAGTGTAGGTATATGCCCGCGATGTGACAGCAAAAATTTCATCTAAATTGCTCAAAGGGAGGGGGCACTTTATTTAATAACTTTTACGTTTTACGGCTCTAACGATTTTGATTAAACTGAGTATTTGATCTATTTATATGCCCGAGATATGACTGTAAAAATTTCATCAAAATTGATTAACCGGAGGGGGACTTTACTTATTAAATTTTGTATCATTTTCACGTGTTTTTTTTATTTACTCAAAAACGGCTTTAACTGGGTATATGATGTATGTACATGCCAGAGATACGACTGTAAAAATTTCATCAAAATTGATCAACCGGAGGGGGGACTTTACTTAAAGAATTTTATCTAATGTTTACGTTTTTTTTTTTATTTTCTCAAAAACGGCTTTGATGATTTTGATGAAACTGGGTATTTGATGTATGTATATGCCCGCGATGCGACAGACAACATTTCATCAAAATTGGTCAAATGCAGGGGGCTCTTTATTTCATTACTTTTTTTTCCAATTTTTACATTTTTTTGGAATATCTCAAAAACGGCTTTAATGATTTTGATAAAATTAATCATTTTTAATCAAAATCAAGTCATCTTTTTTATATTATTTATAAAAATGGCAATTAAAAAACATGTCGATTTCTAATGTAAGTAAGTTGGTAAGTGAAAGTTGTGTGTTGCGCGCATCGCACCAGATTTTTTTTAAAGGAATAGGTGTGCTGTTTTAGGCTTTGTATTTATTACTTTCTTGATTTTTTTCTTTTTTTGCTTCTACTGACCAATATCCCTACTCGAACTTTTTTCTGCGACCGCTGCTGTTCTCAGATATCCCCCCTACAGTTCGTGGCATTTGGTATTCGGGTTAGGAGGAGTTAGTGGCCAGCATTTCATTGGGCCAACATTCTTTTGCTAAAGTTTCTCAACTATTTCGACTAACTTACCTATTACCTATTAGATCCCCTTTTATGTCAAGCACTATGCAGTTCCATTATATAATGGGGTTAAAGTAAATAATTTTCTTTTTAATTTTATAATTATTGTATCCATGATAAATTTAATATCATTCGCAGTACAATCACTCTGTACTGAGGATAGTAATTCTTATTTTATTTTCATTCTGTAGTATCATAGTTATGATATTGGTAGCTTGCGACGCTATAAAATCACAAAGAAATGTTAACTCACCTTCCAGCTGCTGTAAATTTTTTATGTTCCCATTGCTTTTGTAAAATATCACTTGATAGTTTACACCGAGTTAAGTGGCTGCCATTCATTTATTTAATTACCATTAATGATAGTCAGGTATGCTTGAATGTCTTAGCTGTTAAGCGACAGCCTGTCTGACTTAAAATGCAGATCCTGTATCATTGTCAAGTCTTGAATTATCACTCACCACTCCGTGGAGTTAATGTTCTAGATCCATCTTGAATTATTCGTATTTGATACGGCATGCATGGAAAAGTAGGGTTTTAAATTCTTTAGACCAAACGTAATGCAAAATTAAAGCTACTTTAAAAATATATATATGTTAATAAGACCCATGTTTACATTAAATTCAAACAAAAAAATACCTTCATCATAATAAAAAAAAAATTGAAAAAGTAAATTTATTACCTTTATAAAATTAAAAGAGAAGAATCTTGGATTAAGATGAGAAAAAATCTAATTGATAAAGAGATAATTGGAAAATCAAATTAAATCCTTTCAGCACATAAAAAAAAAAGAGAAAAAACAGTAAGAATTTCTGTATTATCGAACACAATAAAAAAAAAAAAATACTTTTTTAAATTTTTTATTACTATTGTTTTAATTATCTTTGAATCACTGCCTCCCGTTATTTTCTTTGATTTTTCTCTATGTTCTTGTCTAACATTCCATGCTCCCGGATCTGCAATCTTCGCATTCCACTGCTAATCCAAAGCGTTTAATGATCTAGTTATTGACATTAAAAAGACATTTTTGAGGGTTTCAGTATTTTAGAAGAAAAAAAAATGTGAAATGATAATTGTCATTTTCAAATAATTGTGTCGAGCTCAAATTTAATTTGAAATGCCTGCTTAAAAATTTGATAGTGAAATGGTTTACAATATTTTTAGAAGCTTTTTGAGCGCATTTTAATAAAATAATTATGGTACACTCGAGTCTTGAGTTTGAAAAATTATAATATTTGTCAATGATGATTTTAATATTTTTATTTTTATAATAATTCTATATTAGTCTTGAGGCTAAGCAGATAGTAGTCAAGTTTTTTTCTCAATTTTGATCCTTTATTAACCTCACACTATTTTTACAATAGTCGGTTCAACGTTTCGGCAATAAACCATTTTCAAGAAGAAGACCTAAAATTTAGAATTTCAATACTTTTGAACTTAACAAATTAAAATAAAAAACAATTAAGTGATGAACAATGATGTGGAAAATATACAAAAAAATGACAAAAACAGGTCTAGTGGAGCATGTAAATAAAACACAGCATAGGTTTGATTTTGATGGAGTTGAGGTAATGCATTGGGAATCAAGTGTATAAAAGAGAAAAATGCTTGAAGCCATGTCAATTTCAGAGAATATTGGTAAGACTGTAAATTTTAAAAATGACTCCCAAAATTTAAACAAATACATGCGGAAATTTTAAGTAAAATGAATGATTCATTGCCCTAATATTAGAAGAAGTTATATGTCTGAAAATTTGTATAAAAACTTTTATTATGAATTTTAAAATTTTAGAAAATTAATAAATAGTAAAATACAAAAATGTAACAATTGTAATCATGATTTTAATTAATATT
Organism: Aelia acuminata; assembly: GCA_911387785.2. Lineage (NCBI taxonomy): Eukaryota > Metazoa > Arthropoda > Insecta > Hemiptera > Pentatomidae > Aelia > Aelia acuminata. The sequence continues at coordinate 48,770,104 of OU426978.1, read as the reverse complement.
TTCAAATTGTTTATTTAAGTAACAGTGAAGTTACATGTTGGAGGGGATAAGGTGACTGGTAAAATAATCCATTTGACTGTGATTCTTACCTAAAGTGACTATAGTTTTTAACTAGTAAAAAAATTTTAATTTTTGAAAAGGGTAGTCAGCCTATTTTATTTGAAAAATTGTGGTCACAGGTGGGTAAAAACATATTTCATCACTTAATTGTTTTTATTTTAATTTCTTAAGTTCAAAAGTATTGAAATTCTAAATTTTAGGTCTTCTTCTTGAAAATGACTTAGTGCCGAAACGTTGAACCGACTATTGTAAAACTAGTGTGAGGTTAATAAAGGATCTAAATTGAGAAAAAAACTTGATTTTTATTTTAATTACCAACTCACTATTAGTTCATGATAATTTGTTAATTCATCGTGACTTTATGCTGCTATGGCTAATCGAACGATGCTACAGCGGGAGTTCTTAAATTTTCCTATTCAGGAATAATTAGGACAAGGATCTTTAACGAGTACCTGACATCGTTGAGGCTCGGGACCTCCATTTTACTTCTCATCCGAAGGCATAGCCAGGGATTTTTTTCGCCTTTGTGAAAATAAAAGGCCACCGGGCGGGCTACGGCATATTGGGAGGCCCTTCTGTGAATATTGGTTATGCTAACTAATAGCATAAGCTTTGAATTCTGAGTACTTGAAATTTACATTGTATGGGTTTATTTTGAAAAAGTCGTTGATACTGTTTACCTGATTTGAAATCAATGCTAAATAAGTATTACAGTCTAGTAAAACTGCTATAAAATGCCGATTAATTTAAGACATAGGTTCTTGTTAAGGTTAATTTAATAATATACTTTGGACTTTTCATTTATAAAATATGTTTGGTAAAAATAAATACTACTCACCTTGCTATTCGAGAAATCTATATTTTCTCTTTTAAATGTTTATAATATTTGATGCGTTCTCTTAATTTGCTCAGTTTCTATGGTAACATACTTTTAAAAATTTGTACAGTTTGTATTGTTGATAAAGCTTTCGCTTTCTCGCAACTTTGTTTTCGTTAATCTGAAAAGAGAACAATATTCATTAAATAAGATTTATTATTATATATGAATATTTGTTTGCGCGATTCTCAAATCAATCTTAATTTATTTATCATCAAAACATCTGTTATGTGTATGTAAAAAAAAATATTATTCGGTTGTTAAGCGTAAAAGGTCTCAAAGCTCTCAAATTTTATATAAGAAATTTTGTTAATTCTCATTGGTTATATCGTGTTTTTTAAAATAAGATAAAATGGTACATGGATGCCGGGACAGCTGCCGATGCAAGAGATGCGAGCTAAGGTTGGACGATCACACCAGGCCATCTTTCCGGTACGACAGGCTCCCTCCACTAGCTCCGCAAATACCGAGGGAAGAACGTTGCTTGGAAGAGGAGCCAAGTCCTACAGAGGTTCCGGGCGAACCAGAAGCGAGGCCTCCTGAAGAAGAGAAGCCGACGGACAAAGAAGTGGAAGAACCGGACTTCAAGATGTACGGGGTCATGCGGACGACGAACCAGGAGTACGGCCTCTGGATGTTCGACCCCTACCTCCGCGACAAGGACTGGTACAAGACGAAGCGCTTCCCACTCAAGTCATCCTACCTTACCAGGCATTACCACGAATCGATAACAGGCACGCATTTGTGAGCGCTTTGGCAGAGGCTAAACGCATTTTCACATTTTGCTGTGATTTATTAGAGAATCAATGATTAATTTGTTCGCAATAAATAATGTATATCTTCCTTATGTATTCTTTTTTGTATCACTATAGTTATTTAGTTTGTAAAATTAACCATATACCCATGTAAAATGAGGTATGGGGTTTGTAGCATTTAGGCAATAGGTTAAATAAAAGGTTTACATAAGCATTGAACTTTTTAAATCTCATTAAAAACTAATTCTGATTTTTTCGGATACTGAAATTGGTTCAATTAAAGACAATAATAGCTTCTGGTTGTACAAGATAGAAACATATCTTGAACAAATCCTATATGTTTACAAAAATTGAAAATATCAACGTTTGCCAAAACTTAACTCCATAAACAGGACTATTTGGAATATACTAAATCGCCCCTCAAGACCAATTTGCAATAGACCAATCGTCAAAATGTGAAGAAAGAGTTTGTTCCTAACTACTTACCAAAATTTAATCGTGTAAGCAATTCTTTATACTTATACAATTTAAGATCATTTTATGCCGATAGTGTTAAAAAACCAATTAGTAGCTGGATATTTTCAACATGTTTTAGTCCTTTTCCATTCTTTAAAGAACTTTAGAAATTAAGTATAATAGTTTTGAAAGTTCTGACTGGCTTACGGAGGTTCTTTGTCGATATGACCTATTATGTTTATTAACTATTGAAAGATGCCAGTACTTTTCGATTTTTGTTGATTTTTATTTATTTATTTATTTATTTTTTTTTTTTTTGAGGGGTCTAAAATATAGATCTCCCACTGGCTGAATAAGCCGCTCCTTAATTCACCAGTAGTCGAGTTTTATTCGAATGGTCGAATACCCGAATTGACATGCTTATCTGGCCTGGATTATTTCTATGGAGAGCAGTCTGGCAAAATTAAAGACCGGGGTAGGCGGCAAGGATATTTTGACTATGAAGGCGTAAATTAATTTTCAAATTAAATTTCTTGATATCTGAAAATTAAGAAAAAAATTATAATGCTTAATATTATTTTATATAATACCTAATTTGTTTCTAATATTTTCTAGGGCATTGAGGCAGCTGCTCCTCAATGCCCCCCTCCCTGGGACGCCTCAGCACGAATTCTAAATTTTTGATGATCCCATTACTTTTCCTTGTTATATAATTCATATTTATGTTTGCAGGAGTAAAAAAAAAAAAAAGAAAGAAAGAAAAATACACCAGATAAATAAAATATGGTTGTTATGCACATTTGTATTGTTGAATCTTTTTTAGTTCATTTTTTCTTAAAACGTTTTGTAATCTGAGCTTTTCATTATTCCGAATAAGACCCTGCAGCGATTAGTTTGGATTATAGAGATAACTTTTCCTTTTTCAACGATTTATATACAACTGATCAAATCAAATTAATAAAACAATATGAGAATGAAATCTATTGAAGCGTGATTATACGGTCGCATATAAAGGGAAATACATTTTTACAAGCCTATGAGGAAGTGGTAGTGGATATTTGAAAAAACATATCGGCTCATTTGTAAACATCCTACCTACATCAAATCCAACGAACCGTTTTCAATTAAACAATATTTCAAGGAAACAACGTTTGCGTATATGTAGGCGGATTAAGCGAATTACATCAGATAAAAGTGAAAAAACACCCTTTGTCGGCTACCAGTAAATAATATTTCTGACAATTCTATTTTAATCAGATTAACAGTTGTTGGAGATGTGCCATTTTTATGGATTGAATACGATTGGATGTTAACGAGTCCTGCTTGAAAACATATTTTACCAAACCTGGTTTCTGAGGCAAACATGGTGGAAAATAGAATTTTTTTTTATAACTATTTAAAACTCTTGGTTTAATTTATTCGGCATGAGTTATATGGTGTAGGAGGGAGGTTATTTATAAAAATAAATTTACTTTCGCAATTCCCGATAACGTCGTGGTCTTACAGTATCTCCGCCGACCTGTTTTTATTATCTTAACGGTAATCGCCCATTCGACGAAAATTAAAAAAAAAAATATCCTTAACTTTTCTGCACATGGCACTGAAATAAAATATTATTAATTAGCGTTTTATGCTATTTATTTATGAATTATATAATCCATATTAGCTAGGTAAAATTCAATGTTGGGAAGAACAAATGTTCCCTGCTTCAACTGGGACTATTCCAATATCTTGATAGGTTTTATTTAACGCCATTTTAGACATCTGACATTTTTTGTGTCTCAACTCCATGTCTCTACGTAACTCCATTTTCCCAGTTTTTAGGAAATGAAAGAAACCTTTTTACAAATGGGATATTTAATAATAAATCTTTTTTTGTTACTGTAATAACTACATAAGTACCTATACTGTAATAAGTACACAAGTCACTGTATGGCTATGTACTTTTGATACTGAGTCATTTAGAAGCCCCTATTTTCTTTGACATAGGGAATAGTGAACTTTGCAGATTCCTCTTTATTTTTCCCTTAGAAAAATAAATGGGATTTTTTAAATAATAAGCTGTATATAATTTTGTACTAATCACTTATAGTGGAAAAACAAATGGAAAATATGATAATTCGGAGCTTATCAGAGGAGTGAAGGGTCCCAATAACGCGTGTTTTGCAAGTCAAAGTAAATTTATTGACAAAAATAAAATGACAAAATCTTCAGATAATAAAATAAACAAACAAAATAGCACTTCTTTGCAATTATTATAAAAAAGATAATAATCCCTTCTGACTTCTATATAATAAAAAAATATAAACTATCGCTGTTTTGCCTGGTCTCTGAAGATCTTAACACCTTCCCACTTGCGCAAACATTAATGCGGCTGTTCCTAAAGTAATAGTCTTTATAAGAAATAGGGGTCTGAGATCTGAATTCCTACTGCTTGTAATCTATTTTCGTAATGCCGTCATTGAGGTCGAGAGGTATATGTATTCGAATTTAAATCCTCCCCCGCGGTTTTCTTGTAGCTGCGGCCCCGTTGTGGATGTAATGAATGCGATATATTCATGGCCTCCTGTTCGGGGGAGTTGAATGATTCTGTTTCTCACTTGTAAGTTGGAATATTTCTCGGCGGAAATACGTCACCCCCGCGTTGAGGAGATGTTAAGTCACTCTTTACATGTCAGTGAGTTCGTTGGCTTTCAGCGGGAGTGTTTCCTCCACTCTTTGCTTTATGTTCTAATCATATTCAAATTATTGGGTTATATTCATGATTTGTATTTATTATATTTTTTAACAGTAAAGAATCTGGATAAGAGTCATAATGATCGGTTATGGAACCAACCAGGGGCGTTCCGAGGGGTAAATATGGGGAATGGATCCCCCTCCCCCAAAGTATAGAGTAAAAATTGTTTGAATTAATTAACGCATATAGTTCTTTCAAAATTTCTGGCGCTGTAGTAACTTTGATAAGAATAAAGTTCTTGTTATTTTTGTAAATAAATAAGTATGCTTTATTTCATACCAACCATCCGCCCCCTCAAAAAAGTTTTTCTGGCACCTCTGCAACCAGAAGTTGAAACATTAGGTTATTCTGTGACAATTTAATGAAAGCAAATATTTAATTTTCATTACGTCTATTTTCGTATTACGTGTCTATATAAAATATATAACTTTCATTATAATTATAAAAGGTTGAGCGATGTTGTAATCCAAGTGTATGGACTTAAATTTGAAATAATTTGTTTTTTCCCCTGAGTATTTCTTGACTCTTTGAAAATGTGCCTAACCTTCTTTAAAAAAAATATGATTTAATTTTTAACTATGTTATGTTTTTCAAGAACAATTTTTCCAGAGCAGTATTTGACTCAGCGGTTCGATATTAAAAAATAACGCCATAGGTGGTGGTTTTCTTTGGCATGTATAATACCCAATGCCATGGATGTTTAAAAAGGTATTGTCACCAGTTGACAGCCATCCCAGAAGCGGGCAAATCCATTTAAGCCCCATCAAAACATTTCTATCATGATAAAACCTACCAGATGTTGAAGAATAATAGATTCTCATTAAACATGACGATTTTAATCAAAATCGTTAGAGAAATCGAGAAATCGTGAGAAAATCGAAAAAAAAAAGAAGAAGTAAAAATGAGACAAAGTTTATCAAATTTTCACTGTCATATCACGGGCATCAACTTCATCAAATACCCAGTTTCAGGCTCGTACGGTTTATAGTTTTTCTTCTAGTCTTTTCACACACATAGACTACTTTGCGAACTTTTTGGATATTTGGACGCAAGGGACCCCAAAACGTTTAATTCCGTTAAAAAACGGAAGTTGAAATTTTTCACGATCGCAATACTTTCCCTTACTATATATTTCATATATATAGGTAAGTGAAAATAAAAATCCATGATGTAAAAGTTGCCTAAAATGTGCTCTTATGATTTCCAAAGGTTTTGTTTCTGTTCTTCTTTCATAATTTCATGAATGAAAGGATTCCTGGAATATATAAATATCTCTTAATAAAGAAAAATATATAATAAGTCCTAATATCTCTCTTTTTGGATATATTATCATTGGGTGGTTGTATATGGGTTTTCATTAGTCGTATTCAATCATACGGTTCACTTGATCATTTTTCATATATATATCTTTCATCATTTCAGATTTCACATTTTGTGCTGAGTGTGTATATATTGAAAAAATATTCGAAGCCTAATTTAGGGATGCTATTTTGGACCCAATCCTTAATGAACTGTATCAACCCCGCGGAGCATAAGTGATATTTAATGAATTAATCATCTGAGGCCCCGTGTCCTCGCACTAATTGGTAAGAGTCGCGCCCAAGTTCCGATATTAAGGCCTGCCCGATATTAAGGCCCTCATTTAGCCCTTTAATGAACTTTACCATAAGCCTATCTACTATTATCGCCACTGCTGGCGATAATGTATGTATACGATAATGTAATTCTATTTAAGTTACGATAATAAAAAGGTCTATTTAAGTAGCACTAGAATGGTCCCAAAAGAAGTTCAAATCAGATCGCAGTTAATCGTGATGGTTGGGTTCTTCAAATAAACAAATTATTTATTGATAATTTGAAGAACTTGGCCGAAGTCTGCCAATGGTTGATCTCTTGGCCCTTATAATTGTTAGCGTTAAAGCCCTCGTAGTTCTTAGTATCCCTTCAGCATTAACACAAATATTTGCTCTTAGAGGTGTTTTCTTTTTTTTCCCTTTTTCTCTTCCATTAATTCTAGAAGAGATCTCTGAAGTGCTAATGAATCAGAGAACTGGGCACGTGCCTTGACCTCTATTATTGACAACTTTTTTATGCATTTATTTATTATATTTTCCCATCCACAGCTATCAAGATACTAAGTAGATTGGATGTTTATTAATCGGGCTTTTCACAATAGTTGGTCTCGATGTTTTTAATCGCTATATTAGAGGCGATGTTTTATGTTCGCTTGGTTTTTTTTTTTTTTTTTTTATAAAAAAGTGCCGTAGTAATAAAATAAAATTTTAAAGATAATGGAGATATACACGTTAACGTTTTTCTAGCTATTCTTTCATGATCCATTTCTCTCAAACCCTTTCAAATACACGTGTTGCCTTAAAGTATTAAAAGAAACGGCCTAACTTATAAAGGAAAAATAGACAAATATTCATCCGATTTGATCGCATCTGAACTTTCGATAACCTCAGACCTTTTAGGAAATCTAAAAAAAAAAAAAAAAAATATGGTGCGATACGCGCATCATACAACTTTCACTTACCAACTTACTTTGATTAGGAATTGACGTGCTTTTGTTAAATGCCACTTCTCAAAATCAAACATTTTTCCACCTTCAGTTACTTATTTTTGTTTGTATTTGCTCTTCAAAGTACACTCATTTTTTTTATTATTAAATTAAAGTTTTTACTTGTGATAATTCGGCAATGGAAGCAATAGCACCCTAAGTCTTCTGATTTTATAATTCTCTATGTATTTGTTGAAAACTTTATATAGGTACCTTGAAGCAAATAATTTCCATTAAAGGAATAGAACATCTTTAATTATAAATGATTTTCTCTCATTAAAGGTGTACAGCGCATGCGTGGGCTCAACGTGTTTAATGAGTTGACGGAATATTTTTCATTTTTTCTCTTGTAAATGTTTACTTAATTTTTTTTATACTTCATATTCAGCCATTTCTTAATTTTTGGCCAAACGAGAGACAGATCATTTCTCTATATAAACAAAATAAAGGTACTTTATAGGAAAACAAAAAAGGCCCCTTCCCCATTTAATCCCCCTCAGAACATTTTAATAATAATAAAGCTTACCGAATATTGATGAATATTGATTCATATTTAACATGACGAGTTTAATCAAAATGGCTAAAGCTATTTTTGAGAAAACCGAAAAAAACGTAAAAATGGGAAAAAAAGTTATGAAATTAAGTGCCCCCTCCGTTTGACCAATTTTGATGAAATTTTGGCTGTCACGTCGCTGGTATTTACATATACCAAATACTAGTGACCGACCGAAGTTTCGGTTACGGCCATTTTCGGCCAAAAAACCTGGTTTCGGCCGCAGTTTCGGTTTCGGCCGAATCTCCCGGCAAATCGAAACTAGGCGTTTGTGTCTGATATCTCTGAGAAGGAAGTAGGACTAAAATATTTCCGCTTGTTAGCTCGATCTTTTTCGTGGCCTTTAATACCCTTGGATTTAAAAGTATTTGTATGTAAAGTATGTATCTTGTGTAATGTGTAATGTATGTAAAGTATCTGTTATTTTAGTAATTCTACTTGTATTATATTTCGATAAAACATAGATTTTTCTCATACTTTTTGTATCTTTAATTGATAGAAAACTTTAAGTTGGGCGTGGAGGCAGAAATGTCGTAGTGACAAAGAGGGATGTGCCACGTAAATTAGATTAAGTCTTAATATGTATTGAAAACATTCTTTTCATGCAGAATTCTTTACGTTGAGTGTTAAGAATAGTATTTATTCTTTACCTTAAGCGTTAAGAACCTTTTACTGCTTTTAATTATCTCCTTATTAATTATGAAAATTGATTTCTAGAAAAATAAAATTAATACTGAATAATAATATATATTCTAAATAGTTAAACTTAAATTATTCGTTGGAGAAACCCAACATTTCGACGGATTCAAATCAAAAGAGAAAAAAATATTTTAGTCAGTAATTTGCTATAAAAAGAGGGCTCAAGCTCAAGCATCAAATGGTGGTAGTAGGTTTTGTTCTTTATTCTTGTATGGAATAAGACTCTGATGCAGAAACCTTGGCAGCCCCAGCTGCCGACTTTTGAGACCAAAACTGACTAAGTAGACTAATTAGCTTCTGAGATACCGCTTTACGTATTCAATAGGCTGTAATTTTCTTTTCCATTAGCTTTACCATGGCAAGGATTCACTACATTATTTCTTATTTAGATATGGTAATATTATTTTTATTATTATCAATCTGTTATTTCAAGTTTTAGGGCTGCACTAGTTAAGGGGTTATGATCTAACAACTGCCATACTAGTAGGTAGATGTGGATTCGATCCTATAACACAACTAGTGCACCTGTCTTTACCACTCTTCTATACCAAGCCCACGTATTATATGAATAATTGAGTTAAATTAATCTCATTTTATGAGCATTCATTCATATTGCTGATAATTATTGATATCATTACACACTTAGAGATGTTATATATACTTATATACGTGTAAGTTTCGGTTTCGGTTTCCGCCTGTAACCAGATCTGTGGCCGAAATTAGGTTTCGGTTAAAATTTTGGTTTCGGTCTGACACTACCAAAGTTTCGTACGGTTAATAGTTTTTGAGCTAGTCTGTTCATACGCACACACAAACATTTCGGGGGACTTGGTTTTGGACTCAGGGGACCCCAAAACGTGTATATACGTTAAAAACCGGAAGTCGAAATTTTTCAAGATCGCAATACTTTCTCTTACTATATATTTCATGTATAGGCAAGTGAAAGTAAAAATGCTGATTCATTTCTGCTGATACTGCTTGGATTTCATTGAATCCTCTTCTGTATTATCTGGAATTATAATACTTCTAAATGATTTTGTATGGGAAAAAAATAACATTTTTGTACTATTTGAGTTATTAGAAATTAAGTGGAATACATAAATTCAAAGGGCTTTCATCGAACTTACAAAACTTAAGGTTTTTCGGTCGCCATTTTGAAACTAAGTGTATAGACCCCTCAAAGGCACTTCCCTAACTCCACCCTAATCTGCATACCAAACGTTAACCATCTGACTACGTTAAGTGAAGCTGAAGATGTGCGCAAAACTTCAAAAAATTGGGTTAAAACGAAAAAAGTTGTAAAATGCAGATAATGTTATGGAAAGTATCCAGATAATGTAAGATGTTAAATTTATTTTGTTTTGCCAGTAAAACGAACCTACATTCCAAATTTTATTTAATTTAACCAAATTACGTACGACACCGGGCTTGGGTGTCGATATTATAATGGGGAATATTATAATGAGACGCACAAACTGTCCATAATCAAGGGGTTCCAAAACTGATAGATAACGCATGCCTAACCCACGCTGATGACATTGGATACAGTGCAATAGTATGCACTGTATTTAGGGTAAGAATGACTAAAACGGTACGAGCATTTTTTAAGTTTACTTCTGTCTTTAAAAATATATCTCTGCGGATGTTTTAGCAGAATTATTTTGTTCCCCTCTAACCATGACTCAAATCAAGACCATTTGTTTTGAAAAATATATGTTAATTAAGAACTAGAGATGCGACATCGAAGGCAAAACATGTTTCTACTAACAAAACTTCGATGTCGATGAAATATCGACCACTAAAAACATCGATGCTTTTTAAGACATACATACTTTAAACATCAACATATTAGTGCCCAAACGTATTTAAGTCGATGTTCAAGAAAAACCTGTAATTTTTCATAATTAATGTATAAAAACGTCGATGTTTTCGACATTGATTGTTTTTCAAATTTATTTATTAAAGATTAACCTTGTCGCTTGTACAAACAAGACAAACAAGATTGTAAGATTGTTGCTTCCCTAGCTGCATTAAATAAGTAATTCAAATGATGCTATAGTGTTGTGTTTTCATATTTTTTTAACTTCATATTTGAAGTTGAACATTTTACAGAAATATAGTCATATATTGATAGCATTATCGTTTTTGTCTAAACATCGATGTCAAAAACATATTTGCTTTTCTTAAAACATGGATGCTAAGAAAATTTTAGTTTTTATTAAATAAAATACCTGTGTTAAAAAATATATTTAAATATTGTTTAACTTTTTACATGTATATACCTTTCAAGCTTGCATTTACAGATTATACACTGTGTTATGAGGTTAAAAGTATTATATTTTCCTTTACTCTTTCAAATAAAAAAATGAAAATAATAAAAGAAGGTCAACTACTTAAAACATCGATGTTTCAGAATTATTGACATCGATGTCGCATCCCTATTAAGAAATCGAAAGTTTGCTCATTCGTGTAATAGCAATTAATAACAAAATCTATATTTTACTGGTTTTATACTCTGCCACGGTGACTTTCTTTTGACTTCAAGCCGAATTAAAAAAGCTGTTTAGAAAAATTGGTTTGCTCATGCCTTAGAAGTTGCAGTGAAGTGAATGAGACTTGTTCAAATCGATTCAATGTTGGTATTTGCTTGCCTTAATATACATACCCGTCTTGATCTCAAAGCCAATCTGTAAGAGTTAAGTTTCTGATTCAGGGAGAAAACGATTCTTGGTTTACAAAGACCAAGGGGAGTGGTCTGTGATAAAAAAGAATGAAAATTACTTTGTAGTAGGGGGAGCTGCTCCTTTCTGTATGAGTATTGTCGATGGTAACCTCTCCTTCAGCACTTACTTGGTTCCTATGGCTGCTTGATCGCCTCTTCTCTTCTTTTTCATCTAAAAAGGAGTTCGGTTGATGGGTTTTGTTGCACCATAAACGGGCCTTTTCGTATATCTTGTTGATGGGAATTGAGGTTCACGAGTAAGAAATAACCAGAATTTTAGTATCGTACTAAATATTCATTTTTAAGTCTACTATCTATGTGTGGGTATATAAAGATCATGGAATGAAATAATTTTAATTCACTTGTTACTTTATTGTAATTTCTTAATATCACATTTAAATCTGCCCTTTTACATTACATTAACACATTAAACTACCAGACCAATACATCCTTTGATGGTCTTTCCATCTCCACAAAATCCCAACTCATCGATTGCTATGATCTTCATATTAAAACTACGCATTTCTTTACGTTCTATAAAGAAGTATTCTAAAAAAAAGTCCACTGAGCATTACCCTTACTCTTTACTTGAGCTTTACATAAGGTAAAACCAAAGTCTGACTAAAGACACCGGAAAAGGAGGATTATTTTCTGACGCGTTTACCCACTCGGGCATACCGCCACCCTTACCTAACTGAAAACATTATTTCTTATTTTCAGGTCACTTCCTGATAGGCTATCCTATCATTAAATGATTACAATTTATAAGGTATCAACTGTTTATGAAAGTATATTTAAATATCTTAATGTTTCCATATTAAAAATATTCACAGTTTTCTGCTATGCTGAAGCTTATGTTACCGTCTTAGGTGTATGATGTATGGTTTTTGTCATACATTTTTATTACTATTTTTTATCAGTTACTTTTTTTTATAAATCTTTTCTCCAATCCGTATCTTGTTCCTAAATCTGTCGCCAACTGAACATCAGGTCGACAACACCATAATCAACCACGTGCTAATGTATTGGTGCGAAACATGAACATTGACCAGCTTAAAGGAAAGAATCGAAAAGTTATTATGTGTGTATTAAGGGACAGTTTTAGGTCTAGAATGGGATGAGTTAGGACTCTGGAGGAGAAAGAGTAAAGAAGAGATTATTGGGAAACCAAACAATTCCAACCAGCTTAAAATAGGCGGAACACGTGGAAAGAAGCAACATAACATGAGAATGGATGCAGCACTGTACAGAAATGGGTTGACAAAAGCAAAAAGGAAGCCACCTAACATTTTAATTATAAAGCCAACGTGTCTCTGAGCCAACCTACTAAAGAAAACAAAACTTTTGGGATATATATCGCCTTTAAAATCGTGTAATGTCGATCTCTTTCTGTTAACTCTGTACTATTTTAGTTTTATTTGCTGTTATATATATAATATGTAGATATATATATATATATTTTTTTTTTTTTTCAATTATGTTTCTTTTTATGATTTAATTTATGTCTATTTTGTTATTCCTCTTCACCGGAATAAATACATGTATTTTTCATATTGTTAAAGCCTATTGTTGTTGTTCCCTTCCCCAAAAATCCGTATGTTACATTCTCACTTTTATTCCAGGGAGTACCCATGTGACCACTACACCGCGGTCATAAACGTGACCCTCATGAGCACAGGTTGCCCTCGTTCGGAAATACACGAGACGGCTCTTCAACTCCTGCAACTCCTGGACAAGAGGTTCTTCGGCGCGGTCCACCCGCCGCTTGGAGATGGCGATCTCGGTGAGTACTCTTCACAATACTGATAGTTTCTGCCCGTCAGCCTGTCTGTTAGTAAAACGATTCTAATTTTGTTAGTTAATTTTTTTTCAATTTTTCCAAGTTAAAATATTTGTAAGATTCAATTGTCAATGTTCTAATTTTCAGAATTAAATAACATTAAGGAATTAAAATTACAGTGTTAGGTATTATTGGCTTAAAATTTTTAATTTGATTTAACCGCATATTTTTTTCTTATATTAGATTGACCCTCATGAAATTATTATACCAGAGATCATTCATTAAAAAACATATCTGTTCCCCGAAAGTAAACAGCACCACGTCTATTTTTTTTTATTGAAATAAGTTAAACGGTATTGAAAGGGGTCTGGATGAGAGAACTACGAGGATTAGTTGCATAAGTCTTTTAAAAACGCGTAAATCTATTAAGCGTAAGTCTATTAAGCGCAAATCTATTAAGATGCTGGTGATACTGCTTTTCCACATGCCTATCTTACTTTTTATTTATTTTTTTTTATGTTTTTTTTGTTTATTTTCATCAATATGCCAGCTCATCTGTCGATTTCTTATCATTGTAATTAACAGGTGCGGATTGAATAATAAAAGTAAAAAAAAAAGTATGAATTTAAATTCCATGCATGATAGATTTTTCAAATTACTTTTCGACGTCAATTACGATTTGAAAAACTTTTTTTAAGCTACCTCTAAAGGATAAAAACAAAAAAAAATTAATAGTTCAAAGTTATGAAAAGTTGGCTTTCTCAACGAATTTAATTAGAAAAAAAAATCCACTTGATGTTGATTATCTACGGGGTACAGATATGAATTTTACATTAAGCCTTGCTAATTTTTTTTATAGTTCAGATATATTTTATTAATTTTATTTATTTGTTTTCAAAACTTTGAAAAAGCTAAATTTTTTTCGTATGGACAGAGTTACCAGCTCGTTTTTGAAATATGTTTTTAATCATTACTTTTATGGATAATAATTCAGTTTTCAACTTGAGGCAATACTTTTATGTTTTCAGCTATGTTTTAGAATATTTACTTTCATATAATTATTTAAAGAATTTTTTTTTCTTATACTCTTTTTTCTCCAATGTACGTCGGAGTTGGGCATTGCTTTGTGAATAATGAGTTCTTAGAAGAATTTCTATCATCTTTCGTCAAATAACCCTTTTAACCTTTCATCTTACTTTCCTTGAAGAATTTAAACAAAGAGGTTACTCTGAAAAATTATTCGTGTGTGGAAATTGGAACTAAAGTGTTGTAGAATAAATCATTTAAATCATCAGATGAAATATGATCAGGAAACTTAATATTTCTTGAATTAAAATGAATTAAATGTATCGCATAATCAGTACATGAATTGGGAAAGAGGAATTTTGGTAGAAGTTGAAGACTTATATTTTTTTTTAGATGCCCCATTCGTGCACTTAGTTTGCGGTATGATTAAATATTACCAGTAATGAAAGAAAATATAAAAATAGCTTTTCAATTGATCATCACAAAATATTTTAATTAATTCAGTTATGATTATTACTACATTATAATTTTTATTACCCACTGATTCTCATTTGTGGGAATAATTACTTAATGTCCAACTCTGATTTAACATCAGGTAAAATGTACTTTTTTTTTTCTTATCACCAATTTTTTAAATGAAATAAAGAAATCACAGTTGACCTTGAAGCTTTTATATCATTATTAGTTATTATGCTTGTGTATAAATATTAATAATGCTTCTGTTGTGCTAAGTAATGTGCCGTATATAATAATTTATAAGTTTCATATTCTTCCAATTAAGAACAACTTCAATGTTTTTATTTATATAATTGTAATTGTTCAGTAATTAGGAAGTCCTGTGACAATTGTTATATTGATTGAATAAACTTGTGCTCAACACATTTTCTTCTTACATCCTCCTTTACTATATTTATTGTATATCACAATATCTATATTGTTTAGTTTCTAACTTGTTCCTAGTAGAAGAAAATCCATGTTTGAGCTGTGAAGCAATTTTTAAACTTTTATTTATTATTATTAGGTATGTATGCTACATAGTCACACCGATTAGTTTTATAAAAAAAAAAAAAAAAAAAATTATTATCCGATGGTTCGATACCGACTTGTTGGGGGCCTCTTATAGGTCATTGGAAAACCAAAATTCTTTGTCTAATACCTCTCTCCACTGAATTCCTTCGAAACGCGAATTTACCTTTACATATATTACAATTTGGTTATTCAAATATAATTTCTTGTTCGTTTTATTATTTTGTTTCTAATTTTCATTAGAAGCTTTGATTTAGTTTTTATTGAACTTCGCTGTATATTTCCCTGGTTACATTTGTTTGATCTTTTATTTTCATTAATATGTTATCGCAGATTGTATTTAATTATTAATGTCTAATTGTTGGTTCGTTTTTCCGTTTTTTTTTTTTTTTTAATTAATTAATAATATAGATACTGAATAAATCTATAAGAGAAAGTTTTCTTATATTTCACTACCAAATCTATGTAAATGGTCATTTTTCAAATTCAAGTGAAGGTGCTGTTTGAACGGTCTAACATTGCCAACTTTCCTGAATACTAAAAAGGACCTGAGGAATTATGGTTTTGGGGCTATTTTTTTTTTGGGAATTAAAATCTTTTCCTGCAAATATATCTTCATACAAGTTACTTCCACTTCAGACTTCAGCTCTTCCCTCTTATTTATATTTTAAAATATAAATTATATTCGTATTCACACGACATCCTTAGCGGGTGAATAATTATTAGTATTTTGGCTTCCATAAGATATATAAATTAATAAAAAATACAGATAATAAAAATGTTAGTTTTAGCTTTTAATTCACAATATTGCTTTGTCATCCGAGGGTATAGCTCTTTTTTAGTGCAGCATTTGATGAGTTGATATCAGTTACGGGCTTGGTGTAAAAAAAAAAATAAAAAAATAAAAATAGACCCTGAAAAACATTCTGCCCATGCCGGCAATCCACAGTGCGGAATAACTATCATTTATATAGATAACGTAGAAGGGTTAATAATTATCAAAGTTCCTAAGCACCTGTTTAAACTTATAGAGAATGAAATTTTTAATTGTTACAATTAAAAACAACGTGAGATACTTAAATTAATTTTTCTTTTATCAATAAGTAAATTGATTACGGAATTATTCAGTGTCTACAGGAGGCGGCTCTTGACAGACGGTTAAATTTTATTTCGGTTAACTTTTACTAGATCCACAGAATAACTTTCTACCTTTCACATCCTTGTTGTAACATATCGTGTTTAAGCTCTGAATTGGTTGTACTCCGTACGACTTTTCCTTCTCATGAATTTGCCGACATAGTGGTTTCGGTAAAAAATCAATTCAATAATGGTAATATATTGTATATATATATATATATATATATATATATATATATATATATATATATATATATATATATATATATATATAGACACTAGTAGAGATGAGAGATGGTCAACTGTTCTTCAATTACGATAGGTTAAATAATGGTCAGGATTTTCAGTTACAATGATATTTATTATGTCAACTGTTCTTCAATTACGATAGGTTAAATAATGGTCAGGATTTTCAGTTACATCTACAGTTACAGTTACATTATGTTTATCTCATTTTTATGTTATTATTCAGTCCAGACACAACTATTTGTATACAGTACCATATATTTTGTTAGTTTTTAAATATTTTGTTCACTCAGTTGTCATGTGCCTTCACTTCAAAAGCGTTGGATTTCCCCGCCATAAACCTTTGAAGTCGGCAAACTAACCCCCTACCACTACCTCTCACCTTATTTTTACCTTTAGTCTTAGTATCCACCTGGACCCAGTAGGTAAATATCAGATTCTATTTTATCTTGTTAACCAGCCTCTTATTTTAATATTTATGTATACCATCTTTTATATTATTATCAGTTCTGTAATGTATCCATTTATTGTCACCCTCTAGCATAGATACTCATATATTTGTTTTCTTTTAGCCCTGATGAAGATCCACAAGTTGGATCGAAACGTTGGCTTACCATAATAAATATCATTGTAACTGAAAATCCTGACCATTATTTAACCTATCGTATATATATATATATATATATATATATATATATATATATATATATATATATATATACATATATATATATATATATATATATATATATATATATATATTAATTGGTTTAGTTATTTCACTTTATTATTTTTACTGCTTTATGAATAAATAATTATAAATTAAAATAGGCCTCTTCTAAAATATGTCCTTTCTTTAGCAGCTTCACCTCATCAATCATCATTATCAAACTTGAGAAGAAGTCATGAATGATTAATCACAGTTGAGCTCGCTGAAACATCTTCAAACTTATTATTGAATGACTTGAGAGACCGTTCTATTAATATTTCACTTCACAAATTAATTTTTCCTCTTGTTATATTTTTTAATCAGCCACACGTTGTTCCATTAGTAAACAATTCAATATTATTGTTTTTACTATGTATGGCTATCCTATTTAAACGCTTACTTGCATTATATATTTTTTGTTGATTTCACTCAGAGGGAGGGAGTATCCGAAAATATTTTTTTTTCGGTTTAGCATCTTTAATTTCACTTCCTTGAAAGATAAGAAATTCAAATTCTCCTTCCTCCCGCCTTAGATAGCGACGTAGCTTCACGTGATTTTTAAACAAGATACAGCTCCTAATGCATATTCAACCGGCTTAAATTTACAAAATTGTTGGACCTCCCTCTCCGACATCGCTTTTACAAGAGATTATTTTTTAATTTCATTAAAAACTGTGTATGTTTTAATTCATGTCTGAATAAATAAATTATTTCATATCAATTAATATAGCATAATTATATTGAAGGTTTTCTTCTACAGAAATAAAAGTAATCCTTGGTTTTCACGCATACATTTGTGGTACATAGGGTACATAAAAATACAAGGTGTAAATACAAAATTTGATGTATTTATATGCCCGAGATGTGACTGTAAAAATTTCATCAAAATTGATCAACCGGAGGGGGTACTTTACTTAATAAATTTTGTATCATTTTCACGTGTTTTTTTTTATTTTCTCAAAAACAGTTTCAACGATTTTGATCAAACTGGGTATTTGATGTATGTATATGCCAAAGATGTGATAGCCAACATTTCATCAAAATTGATCAACCGGAGGGGGGACTTAATTTCATATTTTTTTTCCAATTTTTACGTTTTTTTTCGATGATCTCAAAAACGGTTTTAAAGATTTTTGTCAAATTCGTCATATTTAATGAAAATTAGGCATTCTTTAATACGAGGTAAGTTTTATCATTATTAAAACGTTCTAAGGGGGCTTAAACGGGGTAGGGGCCTTTTTTGTTTGTTTGTTTTTTTTCCTATAAAGTACCTTTGTTTTTGTTTATATGGAGAAATTAACTGTCTCTCGTTACGTCTAAAAATAATAAATGGCTGAATATGTGATATGATAAAAATAAAGAAAACATATAGAGGAAAAATATCATAAAACTCATTGAGCCCACGCATGCGGAGTACGTCTTTAATGACTGACCATTGTTCATAATTTAAGCCGTTCTGTTCATTTGAGAAGTGTAAATTAACAAAACGCATTAATTTCTAATCTAAGTAAGTTGGTAAGTGAAGGTTGTGTGTTGTGAGCGTGCACCAGATTTTTATTCGTTTCAAATTGAACGTTATTTTATAATAGCAATGAGTATGTAGTCAATAAATAAATCGGTGACCGTTTTTTACATTAATTCATTGCAAAATATATCTCAAACATAAAATGAATTTTTCTCGAGGAAAAACCGCTTCACAACAAGATTTCATGTTTTATTTTCTTTTTGGTGTTTTTTTTTAATCATTTCAAGATAATAAAATGCCTAATATAATAGATAATAGATATTATAATAGATAATATAATAGATAATTCAACAATAAATAATAAAATGCCTAAAACTAATAATATTAAAAAAATGTGTAGCTTATATTGAAAGTCAAAGACCTCAATGAAATTTTATAGAGTTATGTCAAGTATGTCCCTGCTATAAAGTCCAATGCGCTTCCTTTCTCTGAAGAATTCTTTAACAATGTAGTCTTTGATGTTGAATTTTTTAACCATATTATAAACATATATGCAAAGCTACATCATATCGGTAGTTTAAATACAGTAGCGAATATAATTAAATGTTTGTACATGTAGGTCAATCTATAATACTATTATATCCTAAATTAAATTAGTTGTTATTTCCTGTGCATACAAAAATTTGCAGGATTTATTTGCAGCTTTTATTTATACGGTCAACAGAATTAAAGGATTTAATGAAGTCCATATAAAGCTGATAAGCCCAGCCTTTTTATTAATCCTGGGCGATTTCATTGCAACTGCAGTTCCTACCAGATTTCCATGAGGGCTTAATAGGAAAAATAAGAAATCATGTAGAGAAACTTAATCACAAGAAATAGTAATGAGTTGGATAATGTTAAAAGATCAATTAAGAATACTAGTCCTAATTTTTATTACAAATAATAAAAACTATTTTCAATTTGTTTATGGGCTATTTATTTCACATGACGTGGAATTAAAGTGGAGTTAAATTTCGAATGACTTTTAATTAGAGAAATAGATTGTCCCAAAATAATTAGGGGCTGTTCATCACCATAGTCGGTAACTACATTCATAGTCTCTGATAATTTAATTTAGTTGTTTCAAGATACCTCAATAACTATAAGTTACAACCTGTTATTGATTATTCACATTGATTTCAATAATGCATTGGTTTTTTTTTTTTAATTTTATATTATAATATACGCTAAGTATGATATTCCTCTAATTATTCTTTAGTTTATTGACGTATAAAAACAAGAATTTGGATTGGTATCCTCATTCCTTCAGCTCATTTATTTTCACAAAAACTGTTATTTTTTATTTTTAGAAATCCTCAGCATGGTAGCAGACCTTTTATCCGTTCGCTTATAAAGCTAATCCCTTTTACAAAATGGTTTTTGAAACTGGAGACCTGGAATATGCTTCTTCGAGGTTTAGCGTATTTTATTTTTATGATGTTTTAAAAGAAAAAAAATTAATGAATATACGCATTCGTTAGGCTTTACTCTTTCACAGCTGAGGTTCAAGTTTTATTTTATCTTATTTTTTTAAAATACGACAAAAGCTGTTAGTGCTTAGGAAAAATAGACCCCCAGCGCTTTTCCTCAATAATATCCGCCCTTTTAGATAAAGGCTAAAAATATCTTCGATATATGTTCATGTGAGCCTGAGAACTCATTTCCTCCAGATAAAAGGCCCAAGAGAGATGTGAACCGTACATAGGCCCCTTTCTTCCCTGAAACCACTTTGCTTTTCAATGATTTGGGAGTGAGATCTTTGCCAAATGTTACGTCATTTACCTGATGGATCTCATATTTTGTATTTTATTATATATATATATATATATATATATACATATATATATATATATATATATATATATATATATATATATATATGTATATTTTTTTTCCTCACTCTGTAGGAGTCAATGACAAAATTGCAATAAACGTATTTTCATTTAAAAAATCCCAACTTTTTTATTTTACTATCATTGATCATTGTAACTTGAATTACATCCAACTAGCAATCTAAACTTTTTCCTATAGGGTGAAAGAAATTATGTACGTAAGTTATATATATATTTTTTTTTATCCCATTCCTTTAGTTCAGTTAAGCAGTGAGTGAGCTTTCACGGTACTTGGAAATATATTCTGTAGGCTGCATAAGTATCGTGTGCTGTTCTGTTTTGTCGCAAGATGTTTTTTAAACTTTGTATCCTTCTTTTCATTCCAAATCATGCTTGCATTCTCGATGCATTTCCTGGTTTTTATTTACTGTTTCATTTATTCAAGTCTTTTTGTTTGGATTGTTCCAGTATTAGCGTTGTAATAGTTTTACTTATTTATTTGAATGTTTTTATATTTATGTTTATTTAATTCGATACGGATTTCGGTTATTTATTTAAATACCTCTGAGGTATTAATTTGGTTTTACTAATGTAGTTACGTGTAATAGAATAGAGAAGGCTACATTTTTTTTAGGACTATTAATAGAGCGGACTACATGTAACGAATATTTCTCTAAAGAATAAAAAATATGGGAAAGAAAATTTTTCCTTAAAAATTTGTCACTAAGTACTGTAGAGTAAAATGGCTAGAGAAACTTGTTGAATACTGCAAGTAATTCAGTCACTGAGCCTTGCTATATAGTTTATATTTATTTTGAAATAAATTTATTTTACAAAACTTGGTTACACACAATTTCTCATTCAATTGGCAGTTATATTCTATTTTTTTATACTTTCGTATAGTACATAAAAAAATAACTTAGAGAAAATTATTTTACTTTAAAATAAAATAGCAATTTTAACTCAATTACGTGTACAAAACAAAATATTTTATTATCTAAACCCGAAGTTTTATTCATATTCTTTTGCTTACTACTAAATTCCAAAAAAATTTATTCTGTAATTATTAACTCATTTTCATGTATATATATTATGTATATATGTATTTATTAATTTTTTTTCTTTATATATTTTATTGGTTGCTATTTTGTTCTATATTTAGCCCTGATGATGACCTGAATATCGGGTCGAAACGTTGGCAAAAAATATATATGCTATTGGACATATAGTGTTTCGTTTGACCGCACCCCCAACCATTTCCATCACATATACTTCTACGGTCAACTAAGTACCTTCATTCACTGAATTACTTTTTTTTTTAATAGTTTGATCGGGGATAAACATTTTTTGAGATTTCTCTTTTTTTTTCTTCTAGCGACGAAAGATAATAAAGGATAGTTTTAATTAATTTTCCTCGTAAAATGTCTCATGGATTTACTCAATAAAGTGTCTCAGAAACATCGTTGTCTCGCTCGACAGCTCCGTAATTTTCAACTATGAGAACCATTCTGAGATTTGAACATATGGCTGGAGTATTTTCGTATAGTATTCTTTTTTCTACTTTTATGCTTCATCGTTTCATAACGTTATTTTAAAATATTTATAATCTGCTTTAAAACTTCGCTAGCATTATTGCACAAAAGAAAGTTGTTAAAAAATAGTTATAGTAACAGTAAACTATTTATTAATTTAATAATTGATAGAAAGATACCTTGTTGAACGTTAGAAATGTTCTTAGGTTTTCTGTTATTTACTCTGGTGCAGTGTAGAATTTTGCACTGTTAATAATATAATTTATAATTCCAACACAACCAATTTTTCATCTGTTTTATTATTGCTGTTTAATTTCTAAAAAAATACTTTTAAGTAAGGTTTGTTACATTGCAGGAGCGCCATAAAACGGTCATTTAAATAGTCAAAAGCAGAACAGGAAACTTGTATATGGGGGATTAAAAAAAAAGAACTGTTTGCATTCTATTTAATCTTTCCCTTTGTAATCTCTCATTTCTTTCTCTTTTTTTTAACCCCACCCCTTTTCTCTTCCCGTGTTTGTCTTTTGTGGTCCATACCGGTAGAAATTCTTGCAGTGATGTAGAACATAATTTTGAATCTAGAACATTTAATTTTATCAACATTTTGTTGTTTCTAATTGGTTAGAATAAAATAAAAAAAAGTGTTCTTATAACAAAGTAGTGTCATTTAGAAGTTGCTATAACTTCAGAAAAAAAATCAAGTACTATTTCAAGGGCTTCATTGCTTCCCATGGTATCTTTTATGATAGGATTGTATGAGAGCTTTGCCTTAAGAAAATTTCAATAGTTTTTGTTTGTTTTGAATAACGTCACATGATGCTACTAAGGCTTATTGGACGATGCTGCAGTAACCCTAAGTTTTGTCTAGCTAGTTATAATTAGGATAGGGATCTTTACCGAGAACCTGACATAGCAAAGGCTCGGGACCTCCATTTTACGTCCCATCCGAAGGACTTTTTTACGAAGGAGGAATTTTTATCACCGTTAAACAATCCTAGGGCCACCTATTGCGATGCGAACCTTTAGTACTGTAAGCTGCTATGCTATCCACTACACAACAGGTGACCAAAATTTCAATACAGAGCACTTTTTTTTTTTATGTTTTGTGTCTTGAGATGTTCTATCTGGTTCCAAGCAAATCAGATCTGAGTACAAAGAAATTAAAAAAATAGTTTGAATCTTGCTTAGAGAACTTGTGATAAAATATACTTATATAATAATAAATTTTATACCAATACAACCATTTAATTTTTGTAATTTTGTTGGAATCGCATATGACATTTATTAAAACCTTCAAAAATTATTTTTCAAATATTTAGTCTTTTTTTTTTTACAAGTAAATTATGGGTGTTATTCGGTAAATTAGTTAACGCTTTATCATTTTTAGTATCGTATAATCCAACTTTGGTTTAGGTGGAATAATCTTTTTTTGGGGACTAAAACACGGGGCAGAGCTAATTAAATAAGTTAATCCTAATAATCTTTTAATTTATTCGATTTATTTATTTTTTCGTTTCAGTATTCCTAATGTCCTCCTGGTTTATAATTTATTTATATTCGAAGCCTGATGGATTCTGAATTTCGAATGTGATTTGCTGTTTAAACGCACTTTCTGTATTAAAGCACAATCGTCTTCCCATAGAAACAGACAATTTTATTCAGGAAATCAATTTTATTTTATGACGCTGTGGATCTTTATCATCTTCGCCATTTATAAATTTATGGTAATTTTTCATTGTTAAATTGTTTCTCGTATGGCCAATGTTATTTCATTAAAGCATTATTTCAATGTTTAATATCGCAATTTTCCTCCCATTGCATAGTCCAACGAATGAGGAATCCTTTTTTTTTTTAATCTGTACAGAAACGTGGATTCCGAAAGGGGGTGTGATGAAATGGGTTTCGCTATGGCGATGTGTTTTGTAACCGAGCGTTCTGGGTTGTTTGAGTTCTGAGAGGCGAAATTGTGTTGTGTTCATACGCTGGCTGCCCTTTGTTAGCAATTCCGGAAAGTTTCTGTCTCTCAGACAGTACACCGTCATTTCAGAAATAGTTGCTATGATGAAACCAATCTCATGATTGTATCTGAGAAATGGACCCATTAGTCGTCTGTTATTGCAATTTAATTGGATCCTGAATACATATATCATATTATTATGTAACTAGTCCTATATTACCGAATTACAAAAAAAACGTTTTGTTTAGTTATTATTATTTCATTGTATGTATGTTCGCTTTTATGAAAAACCAAAAAAGGATGTTTTAGAAGTATGTTTATTTTTTAGGAATCCTTAGACTGTTGTTTTTTAGTCTTATACAAGTATGAAAAACACAGGAAAAAAGAGATTAGACTAAATAAGTTAACGGTTAAAGAGATTATAAGAAAATTAACGTTAACAGTTAATAGTTATCTAGGAATTGAAGACTACCTAGTAAAAACACGGTGAATACTGTTTTTTTTTAACACCTAACTAGGGTTTTTGTTATATTTATGTATGGTGGAATTTATTCAAAAAGGACAAAATAAGACATATAGCATCAATAATCCCTTAAAATTTTGTATTTTTTACTTTCACTTACCTATATATGAAATATATAGTAAGTGGAAGTATTGCGATCGTGAAAATTTTCGACTTCCGGTTTTCAACGGAAATACACGTTTTGGGACCCCCTGAGTCGAAATAACCAAGTCCCGCGAAATGGTCTGTGTGTGTGTCTGTGTGTGTGTGTGTGTGTGTGTGTGTGTGTGTGTGTGTGTGTGTGTGTGTGTGTGTATGTGAACAGACTAGCTCAAAAACTATAAACCGTGGGAACCTGAAATTGGGTATTTAGTGTAGGTATATGCCCGCGATGTGACAGCAAAAATTTCATCAAAATTGCTCAAAGGGAGGGGGTACTTTATTTAACAACTTTTTACGTTTTTTTCGATTTTCTCAAAAACGGCTCTAACGATTTTGATTAAACTGAGTATTTGATCAATTTATATGCCCGAAATACGACTGTAAAAATTTCATCAAAATTGATTAACCGGAGGGGGGACTTTACTTAATAAATTTTGTATCATTTTCACGTGTTTTTTTTATTTACTCAAAAACGGTTTTAACGATTTTGATCAAACTTGGTATTTGATGTATTTATATGCCCGAGATATGACTGTAAAAATTTCATCAAAATTGATCTACGGGAGGGGGGACTTAATAAATTTTGTATCATTTTCACAGGTTTTTTATTTACTCAAAAACGGCTTTAACGATTAACAAAAATAAGATATGAATGTAGAAAAATGTGTGACTTTGGGAAATTATTATTAGCAAAACACGTCAATTTCTAATCTAAGTAAGTTGATAAGTGAAAGTTGTGTGTTGCGCGCACGCACCAGATTTTTATTTATGCAAAGAATAATGAAATATTCGAAGGATAACCGTCTTTTTCTATACATTCAGAAAAAATTTATATATTTCGATTTCCTCTTTTATAGTTGTAATAATTAAGGTAGTGATTGAAATGAATAAATATTATTACTAACACTATTGACATTCGTCAGTGAATAAATTCACGTTGGATATTTTAATTTTGTTTTTCTCCCCTGCACTTAAGTTTCTTGTTGTTATATTTTCGCATTTGATCCTTAAATATTATTTATTTTATGTTTCAGGAAGTATTGTGAGAATGATTAGTGTTAGATGTTAATTAAATGGTAAAAGTTTATAAAGACTCTATCGACTTGTATTCAGCATGTTAACGTCACCGATCTTCTTAAGTGTAATAATAAATTAACCTATTATTATAGCCATATTTATTATTTAATTTCTAGCTGAAATTATTATACCTCATTAGTTGTAAATTCGCTTTTGTTTTACCCCGATGAAACTAAAATTTAATAGCTAGTTATAACTCGCTACCCTATTGTTTTATTCATGTATATTTTCTTTGCATACTGGATGGTGCGGCAGAGTGAGATTATCTCAGTAATTCCATGACTACTGACTTTCGACTGGTCGGAAATTGACAAGTATATTATTACCCGTCACATTTATGCGTGCATTGTTCCTATCGGTATATTTAATTGATAATTGCGTGTACATTCACCGACTGTTAAACCGTCTTTTGAAATTTCTATTCACCTTATTTCAGATAACTAATTATCTATTTTTTTAACTCAATTTATTCAGCAGTTTAGTCCAAAATCATATTATATAGAAATACAATAAAAATGTATAATATCGTTCTACGTTTTGAGTACAGTAATTGAATTTATGATTTTTGCTGGTAATGTGACATTCATTGAATGATTCTGTTATTAAATGCGCTTACTGTTAATTTAACATAACATAAAATAAAACGAGTTAAAAGAGATCTCATTCTATTTACTAAATTTATTCAGCGTTTTGGTCCAGTTCGTCTATTAGTGAATGATAACTGGCTGCATTTGGTTTGAGAAGGTTTTTTTTACCTCTTCCAGAGTAAACTTGTTACTCTAATTTGGCTATTCGGAACGTTTTGGACGTCAATACCTATTGTACAATAATCAGCAAAGAATTAATTACTTATTTATTATGGTATTATTTAATAAATAATTTAATTTTAATAACTAGTAATAATTATTATTATTACTAATAATTAAATAATTTAATGACCACTCTTTTTTTCTTCACCTCCTTAAGTAGGGAACATAAAAGAAATAAATAAGATGGGTTCTCGTTCTACTTTTAATTATTGTAATTAGATTGTTTTTTTTTTACATTTATCAGGATATTCATGGACTGATTCGGGGTTTGAAAGCCCAATTTTTTTTTTCTTCTGAGGAATAATATAAATTATCTAAATATACGGAAATGGACTTTTCCAATAATTTATGGTCAATTAAAATAACAAAGTATGATGTAATCTGGTATTAAAGTGGCCATAAAAATAATTTAGTTTATATAATTTAATTTATATTTTATATTATTTATAAATTTATATATTATATTATTTAATGGATTATATTTTTTTAATATGTTTAACATGTTTTGTTTACTTGATGAATTGAGTAATTAATTTACACTTCCTGGAGGAATTCGGACTATTAATGATTTAATTGTTTTTATCTTATTGAATTATTTTACCAATTAATTAAATAGCCTTATTGTTTTTTAAATTTCGTTTGTTTGTTTCCAAGTGTTGAATCAATGTAGGTATATAATTATTTTTTTGTTTTTAATGTCGACTTCATGTATTACAATCTGTCTATAAATACCGAAGATTTTCCCTACATTAGATCTCAGGGTTCTTTTTTTAAACTGGTTCCACAGACGCGTTAAGTACAATGGGGAAGCTGGTGATTGTGTCCCTGCTATTCAGAACCCACCTTCGATAGCATTATTCCCCCCGCGGAAACGACTTTTTGCTCTACCAACAACAAAGGAGGGCGAAGGCAAGACAGGAGAACCCCCTCGCCTCGGTGAAAAGGTGTGGGGCTATGGAAATAATGTTTTAATTGGCTAAACCCGAGGCTCAGCTGGCTGTTCCCCGCGGAATTACATTCTGCCATTGTGTTCCAGGTTCTGTCATTATCGGGAAACTAGTGTTGATTGGATTTCCCCTCTCATATCATTCGAGTGCGTTTGATAGTTATATTTAACAGTATTTAATGAAAAATTCTAATGTACCAATAAGTACGACACCATTGAAATCCAAGCTGCTCAAAGTGCATTTAAATTTATTATGTCAACCTTTGAAATTATTTAACAGCGGCAGTTTGTTCCCGTGTTTTCTCAAAACTTAATTGGATGTAACGAACCTTCACATATACACTCAAAACAGTAGGGAGTATGGTGTTAGTCCTGGACTGGATATTGAAACAATCCTCATATAAATTGCGCGGAATTATCAGAAGGGAACCAATACCCATCGCACTTACATATACTAGTATATGTAAGTAAGTAGTGTACTTAGTATAACTCAATTAGAAGTTAATAGCAGTTGAGAAAGGAAAATCGGAAACCTTTGAAACATCACCTTTGCTTTTTTGAAATGAATCTGAATCAAGTTTATTCCACGTTTCATTCAACCCAAAATTGTCCGATATTTTATACTGCTATCGGATAATTGTGGTATCAGATGTCAAACAAAAATTAAGTTTATGTTGTTTTTTTTTTGGAAATCTGTATTCAATATTTTTTCTACTTACATTTTCCACTGGAGATATATAACTCAGAGATCGTTCTTTTCCATTAAAAATAATGAATGCTAGCTGCTTCTGTGTAAAACCATCTCTAACTCATTATTGTATTTTTTTTTATTGGTTAACTGGTTTTCCGGTACATTTTCTATTCAATGAGGAAAGCATTTGCAGCGACTTCGTTTCTTTTCCTTTTTATTTATTTATATTTTTTTTTTGCATCAGTTATGCGAAATTACAGCTGCCTACTGAAAACATAAATTGACCCATTTCAGTAAATAATTAAATTAGAAGAATTAAAAGAAATGACAAAGTCATGGGGCAAGCCGAAGCAAATTTGGTTAGTTTTATCTTACACAAAAAAAAATCAAGTGGCCAAGTGACCATCAGCTTTATATAATAAGTACAAGTAGATTGATGAAATATTTTTAATTTTTCCTTTGATTGATTGGTACATATTATTTTCGGATTTGTATCTTATTTTTTTCTTTAATTTTAACCCATCTAATATAAATTTAATTTCCGTTTGAAGAAATACAATTAATGTAGTTACTTATATTTATATACGCCGCGATAATTAGATACTAAATATTTTTCTACACAACAGAGTAAAAGCTTTATTAAGGAATAGTTCTTTGTTTTTATGAAGGTATAATATCTGTCATCCCAGTGAATAAATGGTGAAATCGAATTTAGCCCAAAATTGGATAAGTGGCTAGGCCCTTACTTCATTGTGAATATGTGCAGAGGTCAGGCATTTATTTAAAAAATAAGTTTAATGGCATTGATCAGTAGTCATTATTTTGACATTTTCCCCTTAATTTCAATGCTAGTTATTGAAAACCGTATTTGATAACAATGATACAAACTTTAAAAGTCTTGCCCTGAATAGTAAGATAATTTGACTTATTCACTTGGATGAGGGCATTATATTAGAAATTATTAATAACATTATTATATTAGAATGTAATTATATAATTTAAAATTTTGATGATTGAAATTATTCTTTGTCATCTATGTTTATACACTCTTCCCTTTGTGCATTAAATGGATGCGAATTAGGATAATTTACAGTGTTTGACACCGGTGCGCATCCTCTTCTATAATTACTTTTATACTTTGTATTAATACCTTCCTTTTTACTAATTGAATAAAAAGCCTTATTTCCTTGTAAAGAATTTTTTTAAAATATTTTTCTTCTTCCTTTTTTCACGACCTGCGGGAATGCTTCCGTTAGAAGTGGTAACGTTAATTAAACTGTTGGTTTCAGAGGAGACGAAAGTTTTAATTGGTCCAAATCGCGGTAGATGTTTGAGTGTGCTGATCCCTTACTACGAACCACAATTACCATTCCTTTGATGCTTTTGATTGAAGTACTCCCGGGCTACCTTTCAGTATCTTGTCGTGCGGATATCATGTAATCTCATCTTCTAAAAGGATTTGAGGTTAACTTTTTTTTTATATATATAAATTTATTTTTTATTTCTTTTTTGTATTTATTCAATTTAATGTCTTGAATTGAGAGGTTCATTATAAAACTGATAGAAGAAATTACATTTGCATTAAAATGTAAAGATGGAAGATCACTACAGTTGATTTTATTCATCTGACTCACATTGTAAAATGTGAAGCTTCCGACAAGCTAGTTATTAGTATATTCCTTTTTTTTTTTTTAATCCTAATATTTATTTATTTTCCTCCTACCCTGCCTTTTGAGACAATACGGGTTTTTGGAACAGTTGGATGCATGCAGGATGTCTGCATAGCATCCCACTGATGCTATAGAAACATAAAAACAATTCGATCTTCGGGATTCATTCGAAGTCTTTGAAATAGTTATAGTTGTCTTCCGCTACTAGCTGTGGGAAAACGGACTCTGTGAGAACGTAGAGCTCGGTTTCCCGAAGCAATCTAGCCCTCAGAGTCTAAAAGGCGGTGCAGTTAACAAGGACAATGCTAATATAAAATACGAAGCTTAGTCTTGCATAATGATTATTGTAACGTTATATCGTCGAATCTAAAACATATGGTTTGATATCCCAGATTGTTTGTTGGAACAACTAAGCGGTTGGAAGGAACTCTTTAGTTCTAGATTGTTCGACCTCCATCTACGGCGTTCCACCAGCTTCCATGAAGACTTGGAATCTTCCAGAACGTCCATTTTACGACTATATCAAAGGAGGGAGTGACTGGGCCAGTTAGAGTTTGTCTTATTCTGTGCCTTGACTGTGAAAGTCAATCAAGTCTTATGATTACTGTGCTATAACGTTATCATTTTTGTAACCTGCCCGAAAACTAAGTTGTATTAATTCGTTGGCATTGATAATTATATATTTCGGTTTAATAAATATTCTTTAACTCACAGAGGCGTTACATAATATTCGCCTCCATCATGGGTATACTCAACTATAAATTCCAAGATTTTTATCCCGAAATTGCGACAGTAACTGCGAGTTCGTGGACCATATTACTGATGCTATCCATTTTAAAATTAAATATTTATGCAACTTTTTGGTTGCAGAGTATAATAACTTTGATGTAGAAACAACAATATTGAGACACAAATCCTAAAACTAATTTAACGGGGGTCCAACAATAATGTAACGAATGACTCACGTAATATTTTATTGAACCTCTTTTTCATTCTTTCCTGAATTAGTTTATTACACATTTCTTAAAGTTACGAACATTAAAACATTCAGATGCGAAATATTTAAACAAATATTGATAGTTTCACAACACATATTACAAGAAATACATTACTTTAAAGTTAAAAACTATACGTATCGTTGTTACAACCATTAATATTTATATGTATGTACAATCTCGTATCTTTTCATTCAAACATAGTATATGTACACAAAGCTTTAAAAGGATATACATTTAAGATTATACTGTTATTCTAAGACTTACTTAAATATTACATGTTCAACTGAATAGATTTTCAATCGAAAATATAAATCTGAAGATATGTTTACGTAAGGTAGCATTTTATAGATGTACAGTGTGTATTTACATAGACATAATATTATAATAATTACTTATGAGAATGAAACGACTAGAATTTATTTGAAAGCTTACTTACTACATCATTATAAGTATGAACACTTTATCACATATATATACAAAGATAAATTTATAAACGTTTATTTATAGGTAATGTTTCGTTTGTTCTCGGTGAATATTTTACATTTTTTTTTTTTTTTTTGTGAGTAATGCCTCCCTTCTTGTGAGATTTATCTGTTCAAGAGAAAAAATATTTTTTTTTTTTTATGACTCACTGTCAAAACTCAATATTTATTTGAATTTTCAATTTGAAGGCTTTTTTGTTGCTTGCCACGCGTCATGTATGGCTGTTACGTCAATATTTGAATGCTCTACTACGTTTTTTACATCATACTTATTAGTCGGTTCTTTAATTGATTTGTATTTGTTTTGTTTTTGTCGTATTCGCTGAAGCCTTCTTTTTATATCACGCTAATACATATAATTTTAATCTAATTTGTTAGATTTGAATTTCGAAACGCTATGTCTAAAATTCAAATAATTTTAATTTTTTTCGTGCTCTTATGGCATGCCTATAAATCTTATGGGACTGACTTAGCAGTATTAGCTTTGTTGTCCACGCTGCTTATTTCTTCTAAAGTCGTCGTATAGTTTCTTCGAATATCGATGAGTATTGAAGTAAAATATTTATTATATACTTATTGAAAAGAAAAGGTCCTTGTTGGTAAACATTTTGATGCATTCATTGATCATACATTAGCGTATATCGTATAATTAGGTTTTTGAAAAAGGATACCCTGTATTTGTCCATTTTATGATATTCCCCTTTGTCTTTTTATATAATAATTTGTCGACGTATATAATAGGAGTTTTGCGAATTTCATTTAAATATTTCTCTCTTTTT
Source organism: Aelia acuminata (assembly GCA_911387785.2). Classification (NCBI taxonomy): domain Eukaryota; kingdom Metazoa; phylum Arthropoda; class Insecta; order Hemiptera; family Pentatomidae; genus Aelia; species Aelia acuminata. The sequence continues at coordinate 48,737,817 of OU426978.1, read as the reverse complement.
TTTTTTTTTTAATATTTTCGTTAGATGAATTTCTCTGGTATTTATTTGGTAGTAGTTCGCTTGTGTGGATGAGTGCTCAATTAATGTTTTTTTTTTAACCGAAAATCCAAATATATCGTGTTGTAGCCTAAACATTCCTCTGACCATGACACTATGGTTCAGCTTATAAATTTTTTTTTTCTGTATTTGTGTTTGTACCGTATTCTCTTTTTCTTTCTACCCGGAAAAGAGGTATTTCTTTCTCAGAAAATACTATTATCCGACCCCCATCTACATGACAAGCCTCAGACCAGGAGCCTCAAGCTCAAGAGAAAATTTTTCACATTTTTCATGTCTTTGGCCGGCCATATCTCATAAAATAACTACGAAGTAATATGATTAATCTTGTAATTTTTACTCGTCACTTTTACGCTTCACAATAATAATACAATGGAAAGTCAATAATCCATCCATTGTTAATATTGGTTCCAATCATGAAACAAAAATTTCCAGTGCTTATAATTTGTAGTTTGAACACGAGTATTTATGAATTAATTTCATTAGCTTTAGTATGAAATAAGGCCAATTTGGTTGTCGGTTATCCAGTAGCAGTAGCATGTCTGGTTTTCGTTTTAACCTTGTACAGCATCAAGACATAACTATCTAAAAAAAGATTAAATTTGATTAGATCAGTGGTTCAGTGGGGCGCGAAAGCTAATAAAATAAAAAAAAATATCTCACTTAGTTAAAATTTTATTTTACAGTTCATTAAAACTAAACTTTCGTTGTAGATTATAATGATTAACCGTCATGATAATTCTTTATTGATTTAAGGTTAGCCAGATATTAGTCAAGTTTTTTTGAGATCATTAAATTTAACCTTAACTTTTACAATTTTTTTGTACAACGTTCCGGCACTCACGCAATTATCAAGATGAACATGGCCACAAAATATTTTCAATAAAATAGGCTGAATGCCCTTGTCATAAAAATTAATAGTTGTCGCTAGTTAGGACTGTGGTTTTTAACTAGTAACACCTTTTAATTTTTATGACAAGTGGTCACAGATGTTCATCTTGATAATGGCGTGAGTGCCGAAACGTTGGACAAAAAATTGTAAAAGTTGAAGTTGAATAGATCTCGAAAAAACATGACTAAAGACTTTGCGCCGGACCGAAGCCGAGCGTGTTGGAGCGCGACCCGCTGTAGCACGCTCGACTTTAATCTCGGCGGTTCGAATCCGCCCTGGGAGGGTTGACTTTTATTTCATGGATGCCCCACAGGATAAATCTTGACCTTCCTACCATGGTTAGAATAGGTTGGTTACACCTATAGAGTCCCCCCCCATGCCACACATGGCCAGGTACCGAACAAAGAAAAAAAAAAGACTTTGTGCTCCTGATGATAACCTGCGTCATTGGTCAAAACGTGGCCAGTGAAGAAATAAATTTTATTTTATTTTTTATTGTTTTAATATTAAATCATTTGCCTGCACAATGAATGTTGTCTCTTCTACACATATCATCTACGATTTCCGACCGCATCCAATTAAATATTTCATTTTTTTTTAAATCAACTTTAACCTCAAAGTTCAGTATTTATACGTTTAGATGTTATAATTAAGTCCTGTTCTTGAGCACTGCACCGAATTGAAACTACACTACACTTTGTTCTTCTCGGTCTAGTGTCATTATTTTTTTGGATTCCTCTTCTTGTACCAGAAGGAAGACATTACATTACCCTTGAAGGTCTAATTTAAGAGGGCGCACACGTGTAGATTTAATCGGAGTTAAGAGGTTGCTCCGCCGCGGTGTGGGGAGAGAGCTATTACCCTAGTGGTGGTGCTGCGGCCTGTTGATCGGCACCATCTCGTGGGCCTCCCTCCAATTCCCGTTCACGGTCACGGTTCTCCGGGTACTGGCGCTTCTCGTGTACTCTGACACAACTGCAACAAAAAATAAAAAAAAATCATTAAATATGTAAAAAATTATAGTAATGAATAAATAACAATAAAAATCAATAAAAAAAAAGTGTAATCCATAATTGATGATTGTTTTGGTTTTATCCGATTTAATCAAGAAATGTCGGCTTTTAAACTATGTGATGCTGAGTCGAGATCATGTGAACGGGTTAGTGATTTTTTTTATTAATTTTATACTTTACGTTGATTTGTTTACGGATGTGTCTGACAATAAGCCTACTTTTTTGTATATTTTTAGATTCATGATGCATTATCATGAAGAATGTAGAAACATAATTCCTACGTAAAAAAACTTTCATAATTTATACACACACATTTGAAAACCCTGGTGAAGCCCGAATAGCCGAAAATTATATATACACACGCATGAAAGCCCTAAAGAGACACAAGTAGGCTAATTACCTGTATATGCATTTCTTCTTCAGAGTTTGACCATGTAACAGGTTTTTACAACTGCCAAGCTGTGGGCTTCATCAGTACCGATGCAAGTTTGAGAGATGTTACATGGTCAAACTCTGAAGAAGAAATTCATATAATGGATTCGGACCATGGAAGCCTAAAACAATAAGTAATTTTATAAATAACATCCAATAGTTTTGATTCCGAATCCTTCTTTGTATAGAATATAGAAACAAAATTCATACCTAAAAAAACTTTCATAATTTATACACACACATTTGAAAACCCTGGTGATGTATGTGATTAATGTAATATAATAATGAAGAACTTATAGACGTTTGAGGCCTAATCTTCTTTACAATAATTCTGATAGTCTCCTTCTGTTAATTAAGGACTGTAATGTAATTAATTAATGGAGGATGTAAAAAATTTCAGATTTTCTAATAGGATATTTTTATCTATGCTGCTAATGATAAATGTTTGTTGTTGTTACCATTTTTTATTGCATAAATGACAATGAATTTCTTTAAAAGATAGAAAGGAATGATGAATATCAATTGTGTAACCGTGTAAGAAGGAACTTAAGGTCGCCAAAATGTCTTCTAAAATTGCTTCTCTTTTTCCGAATCGACCGAGGTTCAGAGAAATTGTCCGTTGATTGGCCACTAATATCTGATCGTCTGTGGTGAAAAGCCATCGTCTGTGCCAATTTTCAGTGCGCCCATCCCCTGTAATAGAAGGGTCGGGAAATTGGGATGCGCTGTGGTTAAGAATACCGAGAGGAAGAGAGTGGAGCGTTAGGAAGCCTTGTACTTTCTTCATATTTTTTTTATGAAAGTGGAAACGTATAATAACATGTTTCGGTCTCTTTATGAGGATGACATTTTTAACATTATTTTTATTTAATCTTATTGTATCGTGTGGCAGTAGTTGTGAGGATGTACAGATTCACATTTAAGAATACTAGTAAGTTCATGGTTAGTAGTGCAGGAAATCCTGCATTTGCTTACATATGCTACATGAAAGTGAGTAAATGTAACAGAGTAAAAATAAAAATAATAAAAAAGATATTTAAAAGAATGTCCCGATAAAAGGTTATCCTTACATGAAAGCCTGTTATATCCGAAATTTCATTCGGAATATCAGCCAGTAGACAAATAAATTTAACTAAAAGGTAAATAAGGTTTCAAAAATTATGGTCCTCTGCAAACTACCCTCTATCTCCAGTCACCTTGTACAACCTACCTTCCTTATCAGTTAGGTCTTAAGCTTGCTTTTATTTATGTTTCTTCGTTGTATTTTTGTTATTTATTTTATTAATTGATTGCGTGTAAAATTAAAAAAAATAGAAATTTTAGCCGATTTCCGGTGAAAACGACCCGATGAGATTTTGTCATCCCTTTTGAGCTAGCGAAAATCGGAAACTGAGCAAGGAAAGAAAATGATGCGATGGGGTTTCGCATCGTTAAGCATCCATATCGGAATCATATCACGGGGGCCTTTTCAGCAGGATGAGTTCAATTCGTGCCCTTTCAGCGGATATTTTATCAATGGTAACTGCTAATGTAGGTTATGATACATATATGATATATGCTAGGAAAATATGAAATAAACTTTCTTTATTATCGCATCCATGTACGTATTTTACTTATATGTAGTTATATGCTGCTAAGATTTCTTGTTCCATAAATTTCTCCATTTTAACCGGTTACTTAGTGAACTTCAGCATTTTCATCCCAAGATTGATTAAAAAATCTAACAGTTTAAACAGATTGATTTTGTCCCATGTAAACGACCAGGGTGTTTAAATGGGACAAAAAAGCGGAGCCAAATTTGTTTCCAAACTTCTTTCCAAAAACTTAACCGAATAAACAGGCCTTAATAGCCGATTCCAATAAGAGTGCAACGTTATTTCCACTTTGCATTTTTACATTCACTTATCTATGTATGAAATATATATAGTATTAAATATATAGTAAGGGAAACTATTGCGATGAAAAATTTCGTTTTCAACAGAAATACCCGTTTTGGGGTCCCTTGAGTCCAAATAACCAAGTCCCGCGAAATGGTCTGTGTGAGTGTGTGCGTGCGTGCGTGCGTGCGTGCGTGTGTGTCTTTGTGTGAACAGATTAGCTCAAAAACTATAAACCGTACGAACCTGAAATTGGATATTTGGTATATGTATATGCCCGTGATATGACAGCAAAAATTTCATCAAAATTGGTTTAGCAGATGGGGTACTTTATTTAATAACTTTTTACGTTTTTTTTATTTACTCAAAAACAGCTTAACGATTTTGATCAAACTGAGTATTTGATGTATGTATATGCCAAAGATGTGACAGCCAACATTTCATCAAAATTGGTCAAACGGAGGGCGCACTTTATTTCATAACTTTTTTTTTTTTTTCGAATTTTTACCTTTTTATCGATTTCCCCAAAAACGGCTTTACCGACAAATCGTGATCAAACTCATCATGTTTAAAGATAATCAAACATTCTCTCTCAATTATTATTTAATATCAGGTAAGCTTTATCATTATTAAAATGTTCTGAGGGGGCTTAAATGTGGAACGGGCCTTTTTTGTTTTCCTATATAGTAGTTACCTTTGTATTTGTTTATATGGAGAAATTAACTACCCCTTTTTAAGCCTTAAAGTAAGAAATGGCTAAATATGAAGTATGAAAAAAACATGTAAACAGGAGAAAAAAGAAAAATATTCCGTCAACTTATAAAACACGCTAAGCCCACGCATGCGCAGTACGCTTTTAATGAGAGACCATTGTTAGTAATGAAAGACGTTCTGTTCATTTAATGAAAATTATTTGTTTCATGGTAACTAAATGAATTTTTCAACAACTACGTAGAAAATTAAAAAATCAGACGACTTCGAGTACTATGCTTAAATTACCGAATTATCACAAGTAAAAACTTTTATATAATAATAAAAAAAAATATTGTACTCTAAAAAGAAAATACAAACAAAAATAAGTAAATTAATATGGATAATTGTGTGACTTTGAGGAATGGCATTTAACAAAGCACATCAATTTCTAATCTAAGTAAGTTGGTATGAGAAAGTTGTGTGTTGCACGCATCGCACCAGATTTTTATTTCCCACATTTGAATATTTAGTGGATTTAAATTGGAACGATAACAAATAATATATTTTCAAACAGAATACGTTATTTGTAATAAAATAAAAATGTAGCCTTTCTTTCCTTAAGAGAGTACAAAGCGGAGAATGCCGAACGCCTTTATTGGACATTATTTAATAACTTCGATTCATAGCTAATTGTTCCTTCTCTGATGGGAAACTCTTTCAAGAGGTCGAAGGGTAATTAAATACGTCTTAGGACTCTCGCCCGTTTATTGTCGAAACTTTTTGAAAGTTACGCCGGGGCGAAAAAGTCCTTAACGGGTCGGGACCGAAGGCCCTTTGAAATATGTCTTCCCTCGTTACCCTAGCCTAAGAGAAACTTCGCCAACTTCTACAAGAGTCAAGTTTCACATCACAACTCTAGGAACGATATTTTTCTTTTAATATCTATCGGCTCGGTATATTACAGTAGCATTAATTTTTCAATGTTCGCTTATGAGTAATATTGAGAAATCAAACAGGTTGACGTTTCGGGGCTGTTTCCCCATTCTCAAAACCAGTACATTAAAAAAAAAAAAAAAAAACACAATTATCACAATCAGCTGGGGGACAAGGGATTTAGTATTAACAGGGTGAAAATATAGACGACAGAGTCCAGCAGCCTTTAGTCAATTAGAAATGGACAAGTATGAGCTGACATATATAAAATGTATAACAGTGTATTTTAGCATATGACATTGATATATTTATTGTAATATTTATTAAAAGACCATCAATCATACGATTGAGAAATTATTTATGTAAGTTATATTTAATTCATTTTATATAAATTATTAAACTAGTGATTGGATCATTAAATGTTAATAGATATAAAATTTAATGTACAGGTTTTGAGAATGGGGAAACAGCCCCGAAACGTCAACATGTTATGCTGTAAATAAATATTTATGATGAAAAAGGAAGATACTTTTGCTAATTTATTATCCATTCAAAAATCTTAATTTGCTTAGTATCATTAAGAAATGCACATTCTCTTTCATTCCTTTATGCGTTAAAAAAAAAAAAAAAAAAAAAAAAGGAGCATTAAGTATTATTGAGACTGTTTATCGAAAACAAGAATCAAAAAGACGGGTTATGTTAAATATTAATGAGCTTATATATAAAAAAGGTATGTATGTATCAAAAAGAAATGTAGTCCTATGTATTATTGGGCTGTCTATGCTCTCCTTTACTCAAATGGTAAAGAATGAAAGAAGTAGCTCCAGTACAAGGCAGACTTCCTAGGAACAGTCAACCTTGCAGAACCTCTTCTTTGCTTTTTTGTTTTTCACGGTTATTTTTAAATGTAACTTTTTAATCTTTCAATACTTATATTTATACTTTGTGCTTTTACTACTAGCACTAGATTGCCCCTATCCATTTGAAATTGATGTGTTCCGACGAGCGCACATTGAGACACTCGCGACGCAGAGCAGTTTTTGTAATAGGTGTGTTAGATAGCAAGCTGCGTCCCAATTTGCGCGTTTCATTACGTGAATTAGATAGAAACTGCTCTGCGTCGAGTGTCTTCATGTGCGCTTAGCCTAAGCCAGCTGCGCGCAAGGGGGGGGGGGGAGGGGTTGCAAAAGTTACGACGTGATTCCATTGAAAACTGCGGACCTGTAAGGCAGAGTTAGTAAATGTGCAATATTTACTTATAACTAGATTTCCGATGATCTCGAAGATCAACAAATAGCAGTGTTATTGCAAGAAATACTTCCTAAAGTTGCTTTATTAAAGAAACGGAAGACACATGGATAATGCATCCTCAAAGACGAGTTTTCTAATTTTTATTTTTATCTGACCTTTAGATAGTAAAGATGTGATGAATCGTATAAAATTTCTCTGCCCCTAACTGCCTCTATTAATTTTTTCTTCCATTTTCCACTTCACCTGCGCGGTGGAGGCCGTGACAAACTGCGCCATCTCACCCTGCACCTCCATTCTATTGTGTAGAACACAGATTCTCAACTAACCGCACGTCTCGGAACTGCGTTCAACCTCTCAACCTATCCTCGGCCTAAGCCGCATCCACCCTATGTCAAACGTTTTCGATCGACAATGTCAAGTTTACGGCTCAGAAAAATGTCATTCAAATCGGCAGCAGGATAAATAAATATTTATTTTTTGGAAAAAGTCGAATAAGCCCACTTTGTCACATGTCACATAGGCATTACAGCTTCAACTTGCCAACAAATCCCTCATAAATTCCTCCGAACTATATTTTGTTTTATATTTGTTCATCAAGGCTGGGCAGTTCCCTAAATGACGATCTTGTTGCCTTTCGATAATTTCCATTATTATTGTAGTAGCCGCTATTGTAGCCTGCATTGACTTGAAGTTCATGTAACGTCAATTCGCTATGATATTGTAGGTCGACATATTGTGGAACCATTTTAGCCTTTTTAATGATTTTAAACTTTTTTAAATTTTAATGTATAGAATTTACTGTTGTAGAAGGGATGAAAGCTGTAATGAAAAATATCTTTACTGCGGAAATAATAAATAATGAAAGGGGAATGCTTTCAGGTAATGCTTATAAAATGCCCAAAATTTAGAAATAACTCCAAATGAAAGATAGAAACGAAAGTGTGAATGATCAAGAAAGCCTGGGTATGAAGAAATGAGTTTTTGTTTTTTTGTTGAATCGTTAATGATCCTCTTGGAAGAATCATTTTCTGATTAAGAACTTAGCTGAAAACTTTATCGTAATTTAAATGCGGAATAATAATTTTTCCGTGGTTGAGATATAATCTACAAAGTATTATCAGTTTGCTGGTGATACCATTACTTTCGCAATCTCTTAAACTTAAAATAATCACGATAAACCTTGGCGTTTTATCTAGTGATATGTTGATAGTTCGATAATCATATAATGAGTGTAACAATACAATTTTAATTTTATAATAGTTTTGAATTATTTTTAATAAGTTTATTAGTTCTTTTATCTTAATTCCTGCATAATTATCGAAAAAATTCAATAAAGAATCTCGGCGAAGTTTTCATTCAACTGTTAAAAATAAAATATTCAGAATGCTTTCATGATCCTCTGCCTGCATCACTACAATTTATAAGAAAGATTATTCAACCCCCTTTGCTTTCCCTACTGCACAGTGTTGTTAATATATGTATATTTACATATTACATATTAATACATAAATATTAATATATAACATATAAATAATAATAATGAGTTTGCTTTTGTTCCTCCGTGCAGCTGGAACCCATGGACTTGGAAGCACTTTTCCTCTTGCTCATGAGACTCAACAATTCGAAACGGCTGTCCAACTAACTGTCTGCCATTTTGTTGATTGTGCGCCTTCTCACATTCCATTTGAGCCGGCTGAAATATCCCATTTGAATTGCTGAACGTTAAGTCAAGTGGAGTGGGGAGAGATCGAATAGCACTCACCTTAATTCAGAATTAGCAATTCAGTTAATTCATTTTTTTCTTCTTTTTTCTAGAGAATATTTGGAAAACTTTTTTAAATACACATATATAACTGAATTTTATATTCAAACAGGTGTATCAAACTTTCGTACCTTCAATTTAAGAATTGGAAACACTTGATATCAGTTGTACATGATCTTGATTAAATAATTTTCTTGCATTACCGTTGACCTTGAAACAGTAATTGTTATTAAGTTCTGAGCCCTAAAAACACCACCTATTGTGAGTGGTGGAGATATAAGTTTTTTCTCTTTATTTTTGGGGTGTTTATAATTCTTTGTTGGATTGTAACATCAATTCTAGAAGGGAATAGAACATTCTCGTCACATTCAGACCATGTTATTGCACTAGTCCAGTAATGCAACGCTTCCAACAAAAGTCTAGAATTCTTAGTTTTCACAGAAATAGTCATCTGTTTTAGTTTCACGTCACAAGTATTATCAATACTTTTATAAGAAATAAGCTTCATGTGTATATTCCACTACTTATTGCAATTAGTTTGGCACTCTAATCGTCAGTATATTCATCAGCTATGTTCATTAGTCCGCTTATTGATCCGTCGGATGATTTAATGTTTAATCAAGGTTTGTAGCCAGTGATTGATGGCCAAAGATTTTGAAGTTATAACATTGGATTTGAATCAATCAATTGCGCCGAGGTTATTTATTGAAAGAACTGCACTTTTATATTGCCTTGGTACATACTTTTAATTAGATATCATATTTTTTTTAATAAACGTCGATTTTACTTAATCGTGTAATAAAATTCTGGCTTTTTACTACGAAGCATTTTATCTTCATTTTTTTTTTCAAATCAAGCCTTATGAAAGTTATAACGAAAAAAAAAATTAACATTTTTATTATAAATTATAACTTTGTAATAAACTTGTAATCGAAGTATATTCTTCGATAAAGTATAAAATATTCGCTTTAGTTTTACGTCTTAAGGCTTAAAAGATTTTCTATTTTATACAAATTAACCACTTTCGGGTATTGTTTTTATGTCTTCTATAAAATCATTTCAAAACATAAGTTGGAGCAATTTAATGGAAAATAGAGCTATACTGTTATAATTTATTCTTCTTGGTTTTACGTTCCGCCATTGCTTTATTAAAATTTCATAGAGAAAGTATAAAAGAAAATTTTCTTTATAGTATTACATCGCCTGCCATAAAAAATAAACTGTTATTTATCTCTGGTATTGGTTCTATTTAATAATATTTTTTTTTAATGTTAATTTAATATTTCTTATCGTCCGTTGTTTTAAGTGTCGCTCTCTATTGATCATTTTATAACCAGAGTTATGTCAATCTGAGTTGACTTATTATTCTAGCTAAGTATAAATTATAAATAATCAATACAAACCCATCTTATGTCTATTGGTTATATGTATGCATATGGAAATATGATAGGCATCTTGCAAGTGTGCATAGAAAAATAGCATTTCAGCCTAGAGATATTGCCGTCTACAACCCCCTTTCCATTTTTTTTTCTTTTTTCTTTTTAACTTCATCAACCAAGGAAGTGCTGTTAGCAGTTATTTAAATTTGTTTATTGAAATTAATGCGCTTTGTTTAAATGGCGATTATGCGGATTCAAACCGACATGGATCATTCCGGATATTGGATGCTGTACCAAATTTGTGTAAACTAGGTTTGTGAATACTCTGGCTGCTCTGGGCCATTTCATCATTTTTTTTTAATAAGTTCATGTTCATTAGAGAATATCTTCTATTCCCCTGTCTGTAATCTTCCCACCCTCTCTTGATGTGTTCGGATTGAAGATACCCTTTTGCCACCTACCCCTCTCTGGTAAATTACTTCTTTTCACCACCCTCCCCCTAATGCATTGTTTCCTGGTGGCCTTCCTTTGAAAGAAGCGCGCGTTCACACACGTCGGATTGCGGCCCAACGAAGCGTGCCCTTGCCCTTGGCAGTAATTGTCTGAGCCGTGCCCGTTGTCCTCTAGACCTTCAAAGACACTCCATTTCCTCTACAGAACAGAGCCAGTTGTTCTACTAAGTTTTAATCTTCCTACTTGTTGATTCTTTCCGCGTCCCAGATCTTCTAAGTGCTCAACGGCTATTTCAGTCGTCCTTCTCTTCCTATTATCGATCCTTCCTCTTAAATTACTATATATAAGTTACTAGAGCGATCGGTGAAGTTTTTTTTTATACATTGTTATCTATATTATAACCGATGTCAAAATAGTTTTCATAAATTAAGTATATGAAATCTAATTATCTTCATAAATAGTTATAATAAATTCAGAAATTATATTTTGTGTTTCTGCTCTAATTTGTAATCAAAGAGTTGTGGTGGAGGTCTAGACATTCACCAGAAAATATATGCTTCTATGGAGCTATTTATTGAATATTTATTTTTATGCCCGTCACATGCCTTGTTCAGGTCTACAAAGATCTAAGTATACATGCATAGATCACAAAAAAACTATGTATAAAATGCTGAATATTTATTTATAACTATGGCTGCAGCGTAAAGAGTGTTAATTCCAAACCAAAAAAATAATTTTTGATTTTATTTACACCATGACTTTGGAAATTTATAACACTCATTAAAAATATTCTTTTCTTAAAAAAAGTCTTAAAATGTTTTTGAGATATCAAAATATAACTTTGTACGCTTAATAATAACGACACATTAAAGAAGAGAAAATCTGATAGATGCGGTGCGTTTCAGTCACCTGGGTCGGGAGGGGGGGGGATGAGAATATAAATTTGATTTTGAAGAAAGGATTGAATCTTGCATTATTAAGATCGACGAAAAACCAACCATCTCTCCTTCCACCATCTCGTTCCCTGCCTTTTTTTTTTTTTTTTTTTAACGAAATCCTAAAATATATTAGCTAAATAATCTAGTCATTATTAAAGAGGAATTCTTCGATACATTTTTATTGGAGATTACTAGTTGAATAATCGATTAGTGGCAATGTGAGCAATATTTTTTTATAGGGCAATATTTTATAAAGAGAAAAATAAAGGCCGGTATACAGAGAAATCATGAAATAGTTTAATATAGTCTCGAAACGTCGCCATTATAAGTTGTTTATTATTGACTGACATTAAGAACCGTATAATAACATATATATATATATACACACACACATACATACATAAAGTCGTATTTAGTAATTTGCTTCAAGCATCTAATTATATTAAAATGTTTTGAGTATACAGTAATAATTGACACAAATTGAAATAAATAGGAAATAATTGACAGGAATAACTTGCTACCGAGTTTACATACGGTATTTGAATTCTTTATATATATTAGTGGGTTTTTTGGTGATAATCTCAGTAACTACCGTGGTATTTAAAAATATATTCTTACTTGATTATCATGGCATGTTAAAATTTCTGTTCTGGATCTCTCAATTTATGACTTTCCATGACTAGTTAAGATTTATCGCACGCTCCATTCATTCTAGAATCAGGAATAAAAGACCTAAATTATTCTGGATATTTCACTCTACAGACTTATCTTCTTGTTTCGGGCCCAGATCCACGTATAATTTATCAGCTTTCCTAAAACCATTAGAGACGGGCGTGGAAATACGTTTCCCGCTGATGAGATCTATCTCTTGACCAGAGGGCCTTGGTGGAATTGTTTAGCCAGGAGACGGAAGAAGGATACACCCCCCCCCCCCCCCCAACTGCTGGAAAGATAAGGCGGTTCTAGATCGGTCCGGAAAGACAAAACGGCTTCTGCCGTTTGGTTCTCCAACTTACAGCATTGATTGAGTACTTTTTTCATTGTCCCATTTCCGCTTCCTTCAATCTATAATTAATTCTATAAAATAAAATAATTCTTTTTATGGCTAAACATGTTTTTATTTTTCTCAATTATCAGGTATCCAAGGCTTTTTTTATGTGACAGTCTAAATTTCCGGTGGTCTTGACCTTTTTTTTTAAATTTTCTATCTGTTTATTTTAAAAATCAGTATTAATTTTTTTTTTTAAATGAACATCAACTATGGGTGCCTGGGCTAAATCTCGGAACGAATATATAGGATTACCGTCTTTGTCTTATAATTCTTTATGAAAATATCATCAAAAAATTAAATCCATCAAAAAAAAAAAAAAAAAAACCCAGAGGGAAAATTAAGATTTTTTTTTAAATGTTATTAATAATTAACGAATGAATAAATCTCCCACTTTCTTGAGAGTGCGAATTTTTATTTTTCCGTAAATAAAACAGATCCTAAAGTGGGATTCCCGGATTTTTTTTATAATTTCCTCTTATTGTGTTCCGAGCTTCGTTGGGAGTATTGTGTGGTTACGGTCTCCAGAAAGCTGCTTGTGTTGAATAATCGGAAGGCAAGACTGGCAACTATTATTGGAGCAGGCTTTGACCTTTAAAACAGGCCGTGCGACCAGATAAGGAGAAGACCCTTTTCATTTAAAAACTTAAGTGAGGAAAGCTGATGATTGCGCGCGTTCGTGGTCAACTCACCATGCACAACCGCTGACCAAGAAACGGTACTTCATAGGATAATATTAAACGGGCGTATACGGATTGTAGTGGTACAGTTTTTTCTTTTTTTTTCTTTTACTTATAAGATATTTTACGAATTTAGTCATCGATTTGATATTAATCTTGGATATTAATCCAACACCCCGACCTCCTTCGCTGAACGTCATCGCTGATGAGCCCCTTAAGAACCTATTTCAGTCAAGAATTTTTCAATTTTTAATATCCGTATCTCCGTCTTATTTTTTAAATAATATATTAAAACATCCACAAGCCAATTTGACGGCTCAATTTTTTTTTTCTATACTAGATCATTTCAATACTTTATTTGCTCATTAATTCAAGTAATGTAATTTTATGGAGCATTTTTTATACCCATTTAATTATTTTTTCAACCTGCGATTTATGTTTCCATTGAATTCTATTTACCCTAATTCGCTTTACAGCCGAAAATGAAAATCCATTTCAGGTTCTAGATTTCAACAGTAGATTAGGTACTTACTCCTAAACGCACTTTCTCCTGATTACCTTAACACATCAAAGACTTATTTAACTTAATATGGAAAACCATCGACTTTACATATAAACTGACTCCCTCAGTTTATGTGAAACCTTTTAAAGAAATCCTGAGGCAGAAAACATCAAAGAATGGCTTAGCGACTGAAAGGGATAACAATGAGACAGAAGCAGCCCTAATCACAGCAGAGGGATGGTAACAAACAAGGACCTACTACACTTAAGGGATCCTCCTCTCTCATTGCCTCGCCCCTCTCGTATCGGCTGCTTCATTAAACGGTGAGAGCCTGGCTATGTAATGACTTTTCGGAAATTTAATTGTAGCGTCAACCGGTTAGAACTTGATCCCTTTGTTCGATTAGTTGGTGTCACCTAACCCTCCGTCTTGCGATCAGTGATAGTTGTTGGTCGAATTTCGGTAACCATCAATAGGTTTTTATACACTTAAATAAAAAGACGTAGTTAATTTATTAAATTTGTTAATAATTAATTTATATACATATTTTTTTAATCAGTTTAAACATTCATTTATAAGGTTTGATGTCATTTTTTTTTCTATATAGATTATTTCATATTTTTGTAATATTAAAACTTGAATTCTTAACATGCATGCTAAGAAAGGTCAATATATTCCTCTAAGCAATGCTCAAGTTATTCTGTTTAAAAGAACGGCGAAAATTTTGGTATTCATCTATAGGTTTTTATTCACTTATCGACAAAAACCAAAAAAGACGTAGTTGTTGAAACCATCATTAATAAAATTAGTTAATAATTAATTTATATATAAAAATCGATTTAAACATTCATTTATATGGTTTAATGTAGTCTTCAATATTTTTTTTCAGGATTGTACATAGAGCATTTCATATTTTAATATTGTAATATTATGTCTTGAATCAGACATATAATCCGACGGATAGATCCATCAAATACTCAAAACTATCCCTCTAAGCAATGCTCAAGTTATTCTGTTTAAAAAAAACAAAAAAAAAACGGCGAATGCCGTCCCTCGGATAGGACGTAAAATGGAGGTCCTGAGCCTGTGTGATGTCAGGTACTCGTTAAAGATCCCTATCCTAATTATACCTGGATAGGCAAAATTTAGGACCTCCCTGTGGCTGTAGCATCGTCTGATTAGCCTTAGTAGCATAAATGGACGTGAAACAGAAAAAAAAAAACAGGAAAAAACGACGAAAAACATTTTAAAACGCATTTAATTCAGATATATTATATTAATCCGGCCAAGTTGACTCTCTCTCGTTTTTAAAAAGACATTTAAAAGTTAATAAATCAATCGTGTTTTGCAGACATATTTACCGATATTCTGATGTTGAACCATTTGAAAGCGAAGATGGGTTTCTGGGTAGATGTGAAATCAATAAATACGTTTTTCATCTTTCTGAGAACGTTTGCGACGTACATCTGTTTGTAAATTTTGATTTCCTTTTTCTTTTCTGCAAAAACGTATTTGCATATTTTTTGGTTGTATTTTGTTTTGAATTAGATTTAATTTTATTTAACTTGTTAAAAATATTTCTTCTAGTTTTTATTCCCTAAGGTCGCCAATATTTTCCTCCATCTCCATTTTTAACAACAGTTTTCTCACTTTCCTTGTTTCCCACTTACGAAGCATTTTTCATGAAGATTGAAGTCGGTATAAGAGGTACCATTATAAAAGGACTAGTTGTTTATTTAACTGGGAAAGAATCATGATTGAACCTTGAAATTTATACACGTTATAAAAAAATAAAATAAAATGCAGCCTATATGCCTAATATCTCAAAATCCCTTGAGTTTTTTTTTTCAGATTCGTTAGTTTACAGTACACCCGATGATGTTAAAACCTGACTAAAATAAAATTTCCCCTTGCTCGTGTTGATGAAAGCTGTCAACTAGGGTGACTGATCGGTTCTTCTGATGGGCCTCAGGACCTTCCTAAATTAGCTCTCCTTCAACCTCCAGGTACCTGTTCTTCATTACCCCTGAAGGTAATATCTTCACCATTACTTCAGCACCGCCGGGATCGGCTGCGTATTGAATATTACCCAGCTAGCAGCTTCACAAAAAATAAATAAAGGAATGAAACATAGTAGTTTTTCAACATTGATGACATACTGACCAGAATATAGGCTAAAAATATATATTACACACTTTATTGAAAACAACCTTTCTTCCATTTTGTTTCTTTGTAGTATATTTTCTCATCCTTCAATAGACTCTTATCATATTTACATTTCCTTTGAAACCTCCCCTCCATTTCCTCATATCTATTGGTAAAAGTCTCTCCTTATCGCTGACTTCTACGTTCAGGAAATTAGACTACATGTGGGTGGAGGAAACGAGTATACCATTTTATATAGATCATGTTATATAGATGTGCTGTATGTATATGTATAAATATAGTGGATAGGTACTTTCTTCTTTGATAGTTATACTGTAATGGCAATATTATTATTTTTGTACCTAAAATATTTATTTGCACCTTCTTAATATTCTGCAAATGTGTTTCGTAATCGACGAAGAAGAAAAAATAACATGCCATAAGTCATGGGGTAAACTGGATAAAGAAACTATCTTTTCTCTTGCTTGAGGGTTGAGGGTCTCTTGCAATTACCAGGGTTGCATTAGTTGGGAAATCTCTCATCCAACTCCCTTTTAATCTCTGCCTCATCGGGATTCAGCTGTAGCCATGTATCAAGATTGGACTATACTTTCTTGAGTGGATCGAGATTTTTCAGCATTCTTATAGACACTATTACATGACCCGTCTAACAGTAAAGATAAATTTAATTCATAACCAATGGTCTTATAAGTTAATCCCGAATTTCGGAGTAAATATTTATTTTTTTTTCCTTCAGTAGAGTTTTCTTTAATCTTTGGGTCTATTTTACAAACATCGCAGAGGTGTGCTCTAAGTTTGAAATTGAGACCAAATACGGTTTAGATATGCTTCTACTATTGTTTATTGCGAGAAATACATACCACTTAATTTATTGGTTCTCCTATTAAAGTTCATTTCATTAATGTTCAGTTTAAACTATTAGCGTGACATTTTTTATTTCTCACATTGATCACGAATGACGGTTTATTATCGCCTATTGAAATCGCTTCTTTTAATTGTGGGAAATGATGGGGGGGGGGGGATAAGTTGCCAATTTAACTCGTATTTTCTTAGTCGATTGTTATTTCGTTGTAAATTAATTGGTATCGTCGTGTTTCGCTGTTAAACTATTTGATATTTGATGTGTGGTAATTACGGTTTGTTAGATTGTTAGATAGGCTATAGTAAGAGATAAGTGATGGATCATTAATAGGTACATACTGTAGACAAATATGAGATGTAAAAATTAAAAATTTAAATCTCTTAAATTCTTTACCAAACACTTATAAATGTGGCGTAATCTTCTATTCTATATCCCTTAGGTTTTTAGACTACCAGTCAGTTTATCAGTGAATACTGAATTGACTGTATTCAAAAGATTAGGATATAATTAATTCAACGCATTTATAGCTACTGAACCACAGCAACGCCTGGCCGGGACTTTATATATATATATATATATATATATATATATATATATATATATATATATATATATATATATAAAGGTTAGTTAGTATAGTCCTAGTATATTTAGGCCATTCTCGAAAACTTTTAATTCTGAAGCTGTTTAAATAAATGAAACCGGACTGTCATGGTTTGCCAATGTATCATTATAGTGTATTATTGCCACTTAAATTTTTTAAAATCACTTTTGAGGTTTTTGATCCGAATGAGGAGTAATAGAATTTGTCTAATAAGAATTGGTTCGCTCTTAGGCTGACAAGGGATCCCTCTATCTCTTTTACCTGGTACTCTTTTATTTTGTAAGATTACAACTACTAGAAAACTACAACAGTGTCTAGCTGAGCTACTGTTTGCTTTGTGTTAAGCGGACCTGGAGTTAGTCCACCGATAGGTTGTATACGTATACACGCTTTTAAAGGTTTCTCGAGGTTCAATCAATAAAGTAACAACTGTATTGTGGCAACGTTTCGAGGCTATATTTTTCTCATAATCATGCCCAAAGCGTCCAAACAAGTTAAAATATATAACCTACATGTATATTAGATTATAGCTACATATATATTAGATAACATTCTAAGAGTATTTATTATTATCGCTATAACTATTACAATTAGCATTATTAATCTATTAAGATTAATATGGCAAGTATCTTCTAAATAAATATGAGGTTTTGTTCGTTTTTTATTTTAGTTTCAAAATAATTGTTTGTATTGATTTTTTTTTTTATTTATATTTCTAAAAGCCCATTAGTTTTCCTTATTTAAATTTTAAATGGAATGAATTTAAATTCATTACAAGGTACACTTAAAGCATTACCGAAGCCTTTTTTCCTTCTTAAAGGTTTTTGTCTAAGGGGCCATTGAACCATTGTATTTTAAAAAAACGGGATTTCCTTATCCCCTTTTAATTTTTGAATCTTTATCTTAATTGGTTGAGGTGGAACAAAGTGTTCTAATTAGTGAGGGCAAAAGGCTCTCTCAGACCTTTTTGGAAGACGTTTTAATCTTTCAACTGTCTGACGCCACTTTTCTGTTCTTTTTTTTTTTTTTTTTTGAGTAAAAAGAAAGTTTTGGTTGGCTGGTTATTTGGTTTTGGGGGGGGACCTATTGGTTATCAACGTCGTTAATTATCTTATATAAGAAAGTTTTAATTTTATATTTTCCTAGTACAAATTAATGTTTAGAGTTAAGGTAATAAAAAATATCAATCTTTATTTTTCAATAAATAAAAATATTACTATTCAATAATGTTTCAGGCATGTAGAGGAGTCTGCCAATTGGTAATTCTCATAAATATATAATTATAATTATTTATAATGTAGTTGAATCTTGAAAAACCTTCTGTGCATTGTAATAATGAATTATAATGATCTTTTCTCTTTTTACCTCCACTTACCTATATATTAAATATATAAAAATTTGAAAAATTTCGACTCCCGGTTTTCAACGGAAATACACTTTTTGGGGTCTACTGAGTCCAAATAACCAAGTCCCAAGTCTATGTATGTGTGAACAGACCAGCTCAAAAACTATAAACCGTACGAACCTGAAATGGAGTATTTAGCGTATGGATATTCCCGCGATGTTACAGCGAAAATTTCATCAAAATTGGTCAAACAGAGGCGGTACTACTCTATTTAACAACTTATTACGTTTTTTTCGATTTTCTCAAAAACGGCTTCAACGATTTTGATTAAACTGAGTATTTGATGTATTAATATCCCCGATATATTACTGCAAAAATTTCATTAAATTTGATAAACCGGAGGGGGCACTTTACTTTTTTTTTTTTTTTTAGGCTTTAAGATTTTGTCCAAATCCTATCTAGCCAGAAATCTATGAATTTTGATTTAGCTTAGGTTAGAAATAATCTAAGTATCATCAAAGTCGTATCTTTGTTTTTTTTCTTCTAAATTTTATTAGGTAATCCTTGCTATTCTGCTCCTCTATTATGTCGGGGATACTGAAAGCTGACCCTCCGATAAATTTCCTGCTCTGAGCACTGAACCGCCTGCAGGATATCACCAAGTGCAAAGGATCCTCGACCTCATGGCATGGCAAAACTCGCAATTCGGTGGCTCCTCATTTGACACTTTACTTGATAAATTTTGTATCAGTTTCATGTGTTTTTTTATTTACTTAAAAACGGTTTCAACGATTTTGATCAAACTGGGTATTTGATGTATGTATATGCCAAAGATGTGACTGCCAACATTTCATCAAAATTGGTCAAACGGAGTTGGTCCTTTATTTCCAAATTTTTACCTTTCTCGATTATTTTAAAAACGGCTTTAATGGTTTTGATCAAACTCATCATGTTTAATGAGAATCAAGTATTCTTTAGTATCGGGTAAGCTCTATCATTATTAAAATGTTCTGAGGGGGCTTAAATAGGGAAGGGGCCTTTTGTTGAATGAATGAAGCCGTTCTGTTAATTTAATGGAAATTATTTGTTTCATGGTAACTAAATGAAGTTTTTAACAGCTACATAGAGAGTTATAAAATCTGGCGACTTGAAGTATTATGCTTGCATTGCCGAATTATCACAAGTAAAAACTTTTATTTAATAATAAAAAAATAGTGTTTTTTATAGAGCAAATATAAACAAAAATAAGAAATGAATGTGGAAAACTTAGTGACTTTGAGAAGTGGCAATTAACTAAACATCAATTTCTAATCTACGTAAGTTGGTAAGTGAAAGTTGTGTGTTGCGCGCACGCTTCAGATTTTTAGTTAGTATGACCGTTTCGTAGTAATACACCCACTACACTAGGTTTTGTAATATTAATTAATAATACATAAATAACGCTGTTAGTGATATTTTGCGAATTGATAAAATTACATATCCCTTTTTTATCTCTACTTTATTAGTACTGGGAAATCCCCAGGTGCTATAAGAAAAGAATTGTTAACAAGCAATTATTGGGAAAGGCCTCAAAGCAATCAGACGAAATGTCACAGGTTTTTCTTGTCGGAAAAAAAACAACCAAGAAAATTACTTGGTTAAGTGGGTGTTAAGTAGAAGCTGTGAAGGTGGCAGAAGGTAATTGTTGCCTGCTAAGGAAACTTGTAAATTTCAGGTCTAACAATTTATTCGGACTGACAAGTAATTTCTACTGAAGGATCTTATTACTTTAATTGAAACATCCATTTTGTGTAACTAGTTTTTGGTGTATTTATGATACCTTAGTTGTAAGGTAATGTTCGTTTGTATCTTGATAAAACGTAGTTCAAAGGAGCTGTTTTTGTAAATTATTTTTTAATGTAAATTCTGCATGGTTTAAATTAATGGCAACATGGCGGGAGGGAGCTTCCTAAAAAAAAAAAATTAAATTAAATATTAAAGTCGATGTTATGACCTGTTATTTATCTTCATTACTAATAAGTGATTACTTCTTTGATTTCAGGGTTCGAAATCAATATTTATTTTTTCCAAAAATCACATAATATTTAAATTTGTTTTATATTTTCAAAACATGCTTTATTTATTAATGGAGATTTTAATCGATTTTTGAAGTAGACCCATTTTATTGATAAAAAAGTGGTATACTCAAAAAGTGAAAATGAAAAGTCCCTCTATTGTAGTAGAGGTACTGGGTGTGGGCCATGTACTTCTTACGGGTACAAATATTAAATTTGTTGCCCACAAAATACTGTTTGCCGGAAGGCTGAATGCTTTTGAACCACAAGTCTTAGGCCTTTTACGGCTTCGCCAAAGGCATAATCCTTTGAAAGGCGACATCATTATGCGTGGCCCGTATGTTTTCTTATGGTTTTTAAATCTGATCTATCCCCATCTACATATCAAAGGAACGGGAAAACGTTTATGATTATGCGACTCCAGATTATGGTTTCACCAGCTCTTTAAAAAAGAAAAGACAAAAGATTTATTTCTTAGATTTTTGTAATTTTCTAGTCTCGTAGTAAAAAAAAACAACAACAATGTTTTGGAAATTATTTATTTTTTATAAATTTATAACATAACAAATTTTGAAAAATCTAACTTCTCAACAATTTTGAGAGATAGTAGAAACGAAAAGTAGTTATTGTATTTAAATCGTTATAATTTTTCTATATTTCAAAAAAAATTTACTTTAAATAATATCTTTGGTTAGAGCTTGAAAAAATAGATGAGTCGTATTAAAATTAAATTTATTTATTTATGTTTTATTATTATTATTTTCTTTGCTGGACGACTTAACTTAATTTACTTAATTTTTCATGCAATTTCGTTCTTAATAAAACCTATATAAAAGTGCTCTTCACAGCGGTATGTTACAGCCTAAAGAACTATTTACGATGACTTCAATCTTTTCAATAAAAAAATGTTAAGAGTCATAAAAAAGGGATCATGCTACGCGACTATGTAATGCTATTAATGCTGCCAGTTGACTAACATATCCAACTTAAACTACCAACATATTAAACTACCAAACCACGTAACTCTAATTTATTCACAACGTCATTAATACATTTTTTACCTACAACGTTTTTATTTTTTTATTTTCCCTTTTCTCCTATGTTTAGCTAAACATATAAACTAACTTTGAATTATTATTTTATTTCTAGTAGGACCGTTTCGTGTAATATGGAAAAAAACAGAAGTAGAAATTTTCTTCCAAACAATAAAAAAAAAATTATTAATTTTATGTATAATTTATAGTATTCGGCGTTCAAGAGGATTGTTATGTTGACTGATGACATAAAAAATCTTTAGAACCCAAACGATAAGAGACATGGCTACAGTTTTCTTGCCCTTAAATGGGGGACTTAAAAGGCGTTGGGTGAGAGATCTTTGTTTACGAACCAGAATGAATGAAATAAGCTGGGAGTAGTTATTGATGAGTGCCATCCTTCCTTACGTATACGTCATAATTGAAATAGTATACAATCCAAATCATTTACTGATTGTCGTAAATGTAAATCGTAAATTGTGGTTCCTTAAAAAGGACCAAATTAAAATATGATGAAAAAAAGAATTATTGTTATCCACGTGAATGTGTAAAAATTATCATTATAAAAATTGAAAAAGCATACTTTTCCTTGAAAAATAAAAGTACATGCAATATAAAATTACGTGTCTTCTATTTGCATTAATGATCAGATATCTTGAAAACACAATGGAAAATTAACTAAAATTTAAAATATTCTTAAATACTTGCATACCCCGATCTTTCGGATAATCAATAATTTGGTGTAGGAATGGTTAATTCTAGCATTCCTATGTATATTGGGCCGTCAAAATCATCGCTGTTATGTGGTTTGGCACTATCGGAAACATCACGAATCTTTTCTTTTCCGGTATATTTGGAGGAATGCATGCTAATGGTGTTAGGGATTTTTTTTCAGTACCCCTTCCCAGCCATGTGTGGCATACGGGGGGTCACTCTAGAGTTGTAAACAACCTATTCTAACTATGGTGGGTAGGTCGAGATTCATTCCGTGGGGCCTCCACCAAATAAAATGCTCCCAGGGCGGACTCGAACCGCTGCCGTTAGGCTCGAGCATGCTTAAAGCGGGTCGCGCTCCTACTCGCTCGGCTATCCCGGCCCATTAGATTCCCCCCAAAAAGATTCCTTTAGAAACCACGCCTGGTTAAATGACGCCATTCAGTAGTAAGTTTGTTTTTTTCCCCAAAACTTTCGTTGTATAGAGAAAATAGCTTAGCTACTTTTGGGCGAGCGTTTAAGCGTTAAATCCAGATTACATAATGCATGCGAACGTAAGGCAGGTTGGTGACCTTTAATACTATATTATCTTGCATTAGTTTATTACTGAAGCATTTTAGTTTGTTAGTTAAGTGAAAAAGAGCTGGTACGGTGAGACAAAATGGTAAGACTTCCCGACTCACCTTGTCCTGTCGGCTCCGTATCGACTGGCGTTCGATTCACGTACAGTGTACACAGCAACACCAGTGTCTAAAATAAAAAACAATGTCACTCAACGAAATTTTCTGCGTGCGTACCTAACTTTACCTATTCTTTTTAGTTTCTTTTATTCTACTCGAGGATTGTAATTGTAAATAATTGTAAATTAATGCCATTGTTTTCAGTTAGCAATTATTGCATTTCCTCGCATAATAATTTTAATAAATGACAAAAATGTTAACGGCAAACAAAGTAATAATATACCAACCTAGCCAACTTTAGATGTATTAAACCGCCACAAATAGTTAACATATGCATATAGAAAGAGATGTAACCATGCGTGTCAAGTTCTGACAAAACCCTCCGTCTCCTTTGTAGATACTTTTTATTCAAATCTAAAAAATCTTGAGCTCTAATACTTGCTTATTCTTGAAAAAATCAAGATGATACTGGAAACCTCGAAAAAACTTTGATAGAAATTGAAGAAATAGTGAATGATGATTAAACTAGTTATACGATTATAAGCCGACTATAAGAATCACGATCGGCGTTGAACGAAAATCGTTCCCTAGATTTCATATCTCGGCTCCGTAGTAAACTTTGTACACGTCCACACGGAGAATTAACGCAAGCAACTCTCCCTTAACGTTAGCGAAAATAAAATGGAAAATTTATTCCAAGGGTGTACAGCACAATAAAACCAGTCACGTTATTTTTCTAGGGCGCTAGTTGGTGTCAAAACTAGCGCCCTAGAAAAATAAATTGAAAGATTCGAAAAAAAGTTCTCCGAACGATAACGGCAGGGACTGGGATTATAGGACGAATGAAAGGAAGAGAATTACAAATATGGAACTGCTGGTGAAACTTATCAGTCCTTTGGAGGAGGTTGATATAGGCAGGATGTATGGCTCGAACTATTTCATCTAGAAGCTTCTGCTCGACAATGAATTTCTCTATCAGATAGATAGATAGGGTGAACATAGACACTGTAGAGCAACTTGTAACAAATTGGAGAGAAGAAGCCCAAGGGTGGTGGAGATAGGCAGTAGTGGATAAGACAGGTTAATGCAGCGAAAGATTCTACATGTTCTGTTTACCCAATTGAAAAAAAGTTTTTATTATATTTTTAATGAGTTTCTTAGAAATATTATTAATCATTAATGCATTGAAAATCATAAAAAATACTCTTTAAAAATAAAAATAAAACCGACTTTGAAAACTAGGAACCAGTAAAAATAAATCCATAATTAAGTAGCATAAATCCATAAGTAGCATAATTCGAAATGCTATAAAAAGCGAAAAATGTTATAAAACAATAATTTTATTTAAATTTGTAATAATACACTCTAACTGTTCATAAAAAAATTAGTAAATTAAGATTTTAATTTGATATAAATTATTGATATTAATTGAGATTAATTAAGATATTTAATACAACACAATCTTTTCGGAGGCTGCGCAAATGAGAAAATTTCCGAAGGACATTTTTCTGATTACGATTTTATTAGAAAACGATAGACATTGAAATCGATAGGTGGGAAGCGAAGAACCATTTAGAAGGTTTAAAGATTTAATAATTTCTAGTGTTAAAAGTTTTAAAAATGGTGCCGCCTCCGAAAAGATTGTTTTGTATTGAACATGGTATTTAATATTTTAAGTAATAGTTTTTATTAATAGTTTGTGTGCATTCGTACATATCAAAATAAAATTATTGTATCATTGTATTTTTCCGTTTTTTTATATCATTTGAATTTTGCTGTGTATTCATAAAAATCATAAGGTTATTATTTCAAACTTTTTAGTGAATTTATTTTTACTGTTTCTAGTTTAGAAATCAGTGGTTATGTTAAATCATTTAAATATTGAAAATCATAAAGACTATTAAATATTTACATAGTACTTATTTAGATTAGTACACTTCTTGATGAGACCAATTTCCAAAAAGGAGGAAATTCATTAAATAATCAATAAAACGTTTCAGGGTTGGTAATGGATTGGCTAATGATGATGCTGTGCTATAGATAACGTTAAGTGCTTCCTCTTAATAAATTATTAGCGGCTAGAGGGATCTTTTCGTCTATTATAGAGTTGCGGCAATACCAGTGCACAATTTTAAATGGGGTTATTTCAAGTCATCCTCGCTACATATTTAAAAATTATTTTTATAACTTGATTAATTTGTTTTTTTTCTTCTACGAACTTTTACGCCTTTTATATAAGAATATTATTTGAGATAGTAATTGAGTTAGCAGAAAAGGCTGGGCAAATATGAACCATTATACTGAGTGCCCCAGCATGTCCCAACATAGAGGCTCTTTGTAGGGTAGCTAGGCTTTTTGTCAGAAGCTGAGCCTTCAATGGGGCAAGAATCAAAGGGAAGCCAGTGCTTTTATTATATATTATATTTTTTAAGTATATAGCAGAAATGAATTATTAATAAGTAGTTATTTCAAAGAATTGCCTGCTTATTTACTTATACAGATGATTATCAACACTATTATTAACTACTTTAGTGGTAAGGGCTTGTAAAATTGCCAAACTTATTAGTGAACGAATTTCGAGAACATTAATTAGCGCTGTGCCAAATGGGAAACGTCTAAAGGGGTGGTAGGCCGAGAGGGAGGTGGGAGGATTGCGTTGAAGCAAATCTTTGGAAGGTTGGTCTGGGTGGCGGTGCAGAGAGCGAGTTGTGTCGGCATCGAACCTTCGAGTAAAGCCTTCATTATCATTGGTGATAAGGTCGATCAACCCATTTCCTCACAAGGTTAGAAATGAATTGAATTTTTTTTCCCTTCTATTTCTATGTCAATAATTATCAACGATATATCGGAAACGAACCTCTGGGACATTAAGGTATTAAAAGTAGAAAAAATAAACCAGCCCCAATTTTTTTTTTAAATTAATAAATATCTTTAATTTAATTTAGACTTAAAAGTTGTTAAAATTTTATTTTTCATGATATTTTTGGAACACTAATAATTTAGTGTGAAGTGAGTCCATGTTTAATGTTCTTAAGCTCACAAATAACATACTTTACAAAAAATTTAAACTTCCTTTGAAATTTTAAATTTTTTTTTTTTTTTTTTTTTTTATTATTATTTATTTACATCTGTTATCAGTCAGAGACTATACAGAGGGAGTTGGCATATTAACATAAGCATAAAATAAAATAAAGTAACAGCCTTCTTTCCAATACTAAAAAAAATATTGAAAATAGAAAAAGAAAAAAAAAATGAAAAAGAAAAATATCATTTAAAAAATAAACAAAATACCATCATGTGAGAAAAAAAAAAATAATAATAATAATAAGTACAATAGATAACATACTTAAGAACAAGAATTTAGGTACTTAATTATTATTGTAATTATAATAACTTAACTATAAACATAACTAAAAATCAATACAATAGTAATCCTCCAACTGAGAATAGATTTAATTTTAAACCTTAAATATATATATAAAAACAAAGCAAACAAAATATTTTGTAGATAGAATAAAATAAAATCTATTTTCTGTCCTCGACTAGCTTAATAAAAAATATATAAAAATCATTCAGTTTATTTAAATCCTCCGGCTCCGAGAAACTAAGTAAATCCGCTAATTGCTGTTCCTCATCAGCGGACTCTGATAAATATTTGTTTAAATATTTTATTCTAAATTCTAAGTTAAAAGGACAGATTAAAATACTGTGCGCTAAATTATCAGGCTCATTCAAAGCACAGAGCTTACAGGAATGACGGGAATCAAATTTTATTTTATTCCTATTTAAATAAATCGTGGAACATTTTTTATTTGCTACCCGTATTTGAGCCACTAATCTTAATTTATTAATGTGAGCATTGAACATTAAATATGGTTCACAGGAAAATGAGTAACTTGAAATCTTCCGAAAGATTGTGTTATAACGACTATTCAGAATAAAATTAATATCTTTGCTGAATAGATTATTTTCAAATGCATTTAGCAAGCTATTGCGGTTCTCTCGAAGTATGAGAAACCCCCATTGAAATTTTAAAAAATATTTTGTAACCTTGCACATTGATTAGAAACATAAGTAGAAACAAAAATCTCATAATAGTAGAAGGGAAAAAATATTAATATTAATATCAGCGATGCTTGAACCGCGTTGAAATTTGTCTTCCGTTTTAGAACCTATTCTAGCGAAGGCTTGAGGCTTTTTAATGCTACGCTGCGGCCGATTGGAGCACAGCTGTTACTACAATACAACTATGTCAGTCTGGAAGAGTTTCCGCAAAAAAGTTTGTTAAGATTCCAGGAAACTTAGTTTTGCTCCCTTCAAATATAAAGGTGGTAGGTAGAAATTTTAAGCAGATTACAGTAGAGTTTGTCAGCTTATGAGAAGAGTTCCTGAGGGAACCCAGTGTATTCCTAAACGATGGGAAAGAATAGAATAGAATAAAGGCTTAACGAACCCGAAGGCCCGATACCACCAATCGCTCCATACACATCGCCATCCACCTCTCCCCGTCCAGCCCCGAATCTTCCAACCTTCGTCTAGGCCTACCACTCGGACGTTTTCCAGTCGGCAAAGCATTTATCTATCTTTTAGGAAATCTTTCGCTACTAAAACTTGCAATTTTGCAAGCCCACTTTAACCGACGCGCGTCTATAACTTTGATTACGTTTTCCGGATACAGTTCACGCAATTCTGCATTGGGTTGCCGTCTAAATTCTCCTTTTGAATCATCCTTCTTCAGCCCAAATATTCTACGCAATACTTTATTTTCAAAGACCGTAAGACGTTGCTCATATCTTGCTGTACATCCGTGTAAAACGGTCGGAAGAATTATGTTTTTTTAAATTCTAATTTTCTAATTTCGGGACAGAAGGCGTGGGCTAAGCAATTTTGCATCAGGAAAATAACAACAGTTTCCTGCCTTTAAACTAGCCTTAATTTTCTCTTATTAGTTATTGTAAATGCTAAATATCTAAATTTCTCAACGGCTTCAAACATTTCCTCTTCTACTTCAATATCGCCAAAATCGTCACCGTTTCTACAGCTAACCATATATTTAGTTTTTTTCCGTATTTATTTAGCCCTACTTCGTTACCGGCTTTCATCAATGTTTTTGTATTTGGTTGTATCGTTTTGACGTCATCGCCAACCAAAACCAAATTCTGGTTGGTTCGTTGGCTCGTCATCTGCATAGCCGAGTATGGATATACTTCCACCCAGATTCAAATCCTTTCCGGTATTTATCACCTCCCTAATCACAAAGTCTAGAGCTAAATTCAATAAAACAGGAGATAGCGAATCCCCCTGTTTCAAACCAGAGTGAACCTCGAACTTCTCAGAAAAAATACCCACCGATTCTTATTTTATTGAACGTTTCGGTCATATACATTTTTACTAGGTTTACCAACTTCTTTGGTATTAGTAGTTCAGTCAGAATGTTTGTTATACATTTTATTGCGGTATATTGAATCATAAGACTTTTTAAAGTCGATATATAGCTGTTCAAACAATGGGAAAACCAGAGTTGGGCAAATTGTAATCAGAATAATGATTCATGAATATGAATAATTGGTAATCATAAAACAAATGAAAAATGAATAACCATTATTGTTATTCAGTACGGAGTATTTTTAATGATTATTGAGTGTTTATGGTATTCATTTCAAATGAATTCCATAAACACTCAATAATCATTATAAATACTCCGTACTGATTATGAATAATGGTTATTCATTTTTCATTTGTTTTACGATTACCAATTATTCATATTCATTAATCATTATTCAGATTACAATTTGCCCAACTCTGGGGAAAACAAATAGAAATTATTGCAAGGTTACAAATGACCTCGTCTTTTTATTTTTATATATTTTGTCTTGGCGATATTACGAGTATATCTCATATAAAGCTATTTCATTTTCACCAATATAAATGCCAGAAATATAGCTGATCTACAACTACAAGCTTTTCTAGTAAATCTAGCAGTGTTTTTACTTCCACCCACCTGTATATGAAATATATATAAAGAGAAAGTATTGACATCGTGAAGAATTTCTATTTTCACTTTTTAATGGAAATAGACGTTTTGGGGTCAAATTAACCAAGTCCTGCAAAATGCGATTCCACAACAATAAACAAAATAAAAAAGTATTTATAAAAAACTTATTATACAATTGCAAGTTTTTTTTTCTGGTGACCTTATCGCTTAAAAATGAACTGGTAACAGGGCCTTTTTTTTAACTATAGTACCGAAAATTTGGCCTAAATCTCATCGCGGTTATCTTCTTTTATTTTATCTTTGATCGCTGCTTTCTATTAGTTTTCCTCTCGTTCTAAACTATTCCATTCCTTTTCTTTATTCCGACGGAAAACTCTGTTCAATCATATATGGGGTAACTATTAAGTAATTGTTCGTTGGATTTAAAAGCTATAAGAGTTCTGAAGTTATTGAATAAGTCCAACTATAAACGAAAATTTTAATGAATGGATGGTTCCTGTGCTATGTTTGTATCATAAAATGATTTTCTTGGTGCATTTCCTACATTAATGACTCACTTCCTATATTTAGAATATAGTTCTTGGTACTTTGTTATTACTGATTCTATCTTGCTTCTATTCATTATTACCTGTTCATTGGGCTGATAAGATTAACACAGTTGACCTTTTGTTAATTAAGTTATTGACTAAATGTCAGCCTGTAATTGGATGCTTGTCGAGTGTAATTCTGCTAGTGAAGAGGCCGGTGCAACATCGCTAGTTTAACTTCCCTTGATGCTACATTAGCGTCCTAAATTTTTCCTATCCAGGTTTAATTAGGTTAGGGATCTTCAACGATTGTACCTGATGTCTTAGAAGCTCGGGACCTCCATTTTACTTCCTATCCGAGGGACGGCATGGCCATGGATTTTTTATAACCTTTAAAATATCCCAGGGCCACCGCCGGACGCGACCGTTGGTATTCTAGGTTGCTATGCTAACCACTACACCACAGGTGACCCCCATAACACCGATAGTAGAGGCCTGAATGAGGGGACCTTATTTATGTGTCTAATTTTGGGTGAATATTTCCTTCCTAACCCTAAAAGTATTCAGTAGCGTACTACGGTTGAAGTAATAGTTATTTATTATACAAGTGACGAAAGTAGATCATTTTACAACTCGAGTGAAACATTTACCCACACGAGCGAAGCGAGTGTGGTAATTTCACGAAAGTTGTAAATTCTACTTTTTTCACGAGTGTAATATTAATTTTTTTCTGTAATCGTGTAATACATGATCAGATCTAACCAGAATATGAACAAAATTAGGATGTTGTGAAGATTATGGTAGTTGTTGGTAGGTTATAAGCATGGTTATAAACAAGCTATAAAGTTATAAACAAGTGTAGGTTATAAACAAGGAAGGTAATTATTATTATATTTAAATTTTAAAATATATTGATTATTTCCACCAATAATTCATTCACATTTCAATTTATTTTGTTAAAATAAATTCTTTCAATGTTAAGAAACATTTAAAAGCATTTAATTTCCAACTTCAAATTATTTTTTAATTTATACTTATTACTAATTAAGAAGGCAACTCACTTTCTTCACTCTATTGCAAAATGTTTCACTTTCTTCACTCATTTCAGTTTAGTAATGTTACCATTATTCAACGATTACAGAAAAAAGTCTTTTTATTATTTATCAAAATGCATAATGATACAATGACCCCAAATTCAAGCCCTCTACATTAATTCCTTCACGCCTGAAAATATTCGATAATATATTGTTGTCTCATCCTGAATTTTTCGGTTTATTATTTATATAAATACTAGCTAGGGTGCCCGGCTTCGCTCCGGTAGTTGTGTGGTTGTTTTAATAACAGAAAAACTTTAAAATTAAAGGAAATATAGAACAAAATTAGCACTTTCTTGAAACTTTTAACATGGCATCAATATTAAGATTCGATATCTGCAGAGTCCGCCCAAATAAGGAACCCTATATACTTTAAAGGGGTTGAAAATGGTGAATGAACAATTAATTTTGCTGCAACTTTGTCGAGTCATGCATCGTTTTTAATGGTTTCTGTGATTCTGAATTCTATAAGCCCATTCCAAGCAGTCAGCAGATAATAAGTTGTTGGATTATGGTTGAAAAATCTATTAGTTAAAAAACTATATTTCGATTACAACTTAAGCGCCGACTACTGTGATGGTCCTATTAGATCCAGAAGTTTAGAAACTACCGAAGATTCATATAAACTTTTTTTTTTTAAGACCTTTCTTCCAGTTCAATGTCCCTTAAGATATCCCCCCCCCATAATTTGGCCGGATACTACGATTACAAAGTGAAAACCAAAATATCATGAGGGCACAATTTTTTCATCATATTTCTTTTTATCCTGAACTATGAGGGGTGATAAAATCTTATTGAAAAATGTTGTAATTGGAGTTAGTCACTTTGTCAACTAGAATGCTCATCATACATAGTAATAAAACCATTTTTCATAATTACATACAATAAGAACACTTCAAACATTTTATTTTCGATTTATAATCAGTCAATTCAGCTCTTCTTTTTTGTTTTATGTCTGTTTTCATTCGCTCACTCTACTACCCAATAATGTTCACTCATATTGCATTAAATTTACTTAAGTAGGTATATATTATATATTGATTAAATATAATGTGTTAATCAATTAACCTTATGAGAAAATTAATTTTGTAAGGTCTAATCTAGACGGTTTTCTAATTGATATGTAAAATCATTATTTTATTTTGAAAGAAAAGGTGAAACTAATTATTTTCGCTTGATTTTTTAGTAATTTAAAAAGAACAGCTGAACAAATACATAACCTTTGCAAATTGAACGGAATGAATGAACAATAAACATCGAGTGAAACGCACCCTAGCGCTTCCTGGTAGCCTGGAGCTCGAACTAAATTTTTCATTCATAAACTCGTATCTCAATCTCAGGTAGGCTAATTACATGCTGCGAGAGGCTTAAAATTCCAGTCCTTTTCTCTTCAATTTTACACCCTTAAGAGAAAAATAGAAACCTTCTTCTCCGTTAGGGGTTATATAGCAACACGCTGATATTACTTCCTTAATCCCACGTGGAGTCGTTTTTGAGCCTTTTCGGCACGCACATTGTACACTTTGCTGTATAATATATATTGATTATGATCGGGTAGGTCAGTGAGCTAGGATTATTTTTTTTTCTCCGGAATTTAATTATGTAGAATTTCAAAACCGTACCTGGAGCTTTAATATTATAAAAATAATACCATCTTTATCTGACTATTTTTAACTAACAATTTTATCCCATTTTACCTAAATATTTAAAACAATAGTTGCTATGAAATAACTTATTTTAATATCATTAAGTTATTTTATTTCCCGATTTCTTCGCACTCAAAAGTGATGAATTTCTAAAAGACTAAAATTCCTTTCGTAGTGAGTATTAAATATTAAACTGTAGTGAATAAAAAAATTCTATCACTTACGTTTTTATAATTACCTTTAGCACGTTAACCTTGATTATTATATGTTATATCGTGGATTTTTCTATTTAAGCATAAATAAATTCAGCCCATGACCAGAAAAAGCCACGCCGCTTCTGATATTTGAAGTTTCGAAGTCTGCGAATTTAAGTATCTGCAGCTGAACTTCTAGTCATCATTTATTCAAAGATCCTACCCCTCAACCGAACCGGAAAAGTGCTTACTTAGAAAATCACAAGATATGATCTACCATCATCACAACTTTGAAGAGTAAGCCTCGATTACTTTGGAATTTCCATTTAAAAAAATTATTTCTATACATATTAATAACTACATTTACATCAATATTGTTTACCATACCATACCAGAATCAGAGTATTTCTAGGGCCAAATATAAACCTTCAGTTGCGACGATAACTCTCTGCTATCATCATTGATTTTCGACTGTTTCATAGAAAATCAGGCCTTTTTTTTTTTTTAATCTGTTAATTGTTAACCTTTTAACATTAGAAAATGAATAATTAAACTTCGTTGTGAGAGATTAGTTTTATATAACGATGTTTTTCTGTACTATGTTAACTCACCAAGTTGATCAAACAGACTTATACTGGATATTTTTTTTTTCTACCTGTACATTTTTTTGAAGAATAATTTTTACTGAAGAGGTTCTGTAAATCCACGCAACACTGCCCATATAATATTTTTTTAATTCCAGGAATTATTGAGATTAACGCATGATAAAAAATTAATTTAATTTACCAATAAACCGTTAACATTTGGCCGAGTATCAAAAGAGACGTTTTTGTCACGGTTGAGATAGAATCGACCACTGGTGTTTCCTAGTATATGAAAATTATAGCAATAGGCATAACATAAATAATACTCATAAACTCACCCTCATCCTCTTGGAAGATTATGGTAACTATTTATTTCAAAATATTACAAAATGGTGGTCTGCTGTGGAAGACGGGGTGGGGTGAAATTTCACAGAGTGGTACTAAAAAGGTTTATTACAAGTACTATTTCCTTTGGCTTTATTTTTGGAGGGTGAGTTTATCTTACAGCCTGACACTGCCGCACCCCCATTCATTTAGTATTCACGTGTTCCAACCTTCGTTGGGAAGGAAAGACTAATTTGTGATATTTTGGTCAAAAAGGCAAGTTGTAGTCAGTTTTTTAAGATATGAAGTTGTGGATAAAAAAAAAAAAAATCGTAAAAAATAGGTTTTATTAAAAAAAAAAATGCTTAGAAGTTCAGAGTTTTTTACTTCACTACCTTTAAATCCTTTAATCACTGCAGTTTTAGGAAGAAAAGCGAAAATATTTTTTTTATTTTTGCCTAAAAATGTTTTGGGGTACCGTATCCAAGGTTTTAGCCCAACAACAGTAGAAAGCTAAGTCGGCAATACCCCCGCTACCTGCTACAACCTCTACACCTTGGATAGATAAAGCTTATATGCGATACTCGCTCGATAATCTCATGCTATCACAACGTTTGTTGCAGGTACAATACTTTCTTATCAAATCCTGAATTTTGGCTGAACGAAGACGGTTAAGCCGTACCGATACCTATCCTTCTGCCATGAACTAGCTATTCATCCGAAGGCGAATAGATATAGTGAAATATTTGGTAATTAGAAATATAGATCTCTCTATTGATATTGTATTTATCCTTCCTTCTTGTTTCCATCCTTGCTTGCTTCCTTCTCTATTTGTGACAATCCACCGCAGCGACTGGAAAGACCTTTTAAATTACAACACTATTAGAGTGCATTTTTTTCTCTCTTCTTTGTCCACCTTTTCAGAATGTTTAAATTCAGTTTTAAATATAAATAAATGCAATTAACGTTTTTATTAACTAGTGCTCTCTAGCAATTACCTTTTACAGTTTTAGTTTTAAAATTTGATAATCCTTTGAAAAAGGAAAGTTTTTTTATTTGAAAAAAAAATGAAAACAAGTGAAATAATAATACTGAGAAAACATTGTATAAGTACATTTTAGATAAAGTCTTCATGTAATTAAAATTGATTTTTACAAAAAAGCCAATTTGCTATGCGATACAAAACCAGAAGACCTTAGAAATGTAGAAACTTCTACCGTCTATTTTTAGTTCAACGTCTGCGCAATTCTAAAGCTGTTAAAACTATTTCTCGTCTCTACTATATTTCTTCTACCGTTAGAAAATTGAATTCTACATCTTTCCATGTTTTTATGTATAGTTTATTTTCATCCCAGGATGATTTATTTACCTTTTAAATCATTGCAATCAATATTTTCCGTGTTATTTTCTTCTGGCATGTGTAAAGAATAATACTCTAAGAATCAGTTTATTTCATAGCATTTCTCTCACTTTTGCGACTTTTTTTTTTTTTTATTATGTATATTTTAATAAACAGAGTAGAGAAGGGATGTGAGCCTTGAAGCGGACTGTATCATGTGTCGGATATTGTAGCATTCACTGCCTGCGGCGATCCCTTCTGAGTGCCTGTCAGCTTCCAGCGTCATCTGTTTGTATGTCTGTGTGTACGTATCCTCGGACCGCTGTCTTTTCTTATATTCTCTTGGCATATTCTACTTTATCTTATATTTTGCATTGCTTTTTGTTTGGTAGTTCATTTATTATCTTTATTTTAGATTCCATAGCTTTAATGTTATAGTTGAATTTGATATTATCATTTATTTATAATGAAAGAAATCGGATCTGTTTTTTAAGGATTGAATTTTTAATCGTTATGCAGTTTCCCATCTCGGAAGTACAGTTAATTAAGTTATGCAGATCTCGACTACCGCAGTCATTCAGTACCTCAGAGGTAATCTGTCGTAACTGACATTTTGAAACCATATTTTGTAAAAAAATATATATAAAAAATGAATAAATCACATTTTATATGAGCCATTCATTAGCTGTGAAGATACTGTAACACTTATGTGGGTTAACAATTTTTATTCTAAGAAAAATAACAATTTTCAATGCCACGCGAATTATATCAACACAAACATTTGAACAGGTTACAAAAATTATCACTTTGTAGCACACAGAAACCATATGATTTAAGCTTCTCTTTAACAAAGACTAACTGTCCAGTCAATCGCTCCTTGTTTACAGTTTACTTCCCAGGTGCAGTCATTGGTTTTATTAAAACTGTCTAAAGATCGTTATTATAATTACTATTTTTAGTCAATAACTTGATACTCTCTGTATTATGAGATCCGCAATATTATTATTATGTGATACTGTCTATTTACCGTCATCACAATGCTAAAGTAACGAATATGCATAGGTTTTTAGTTGCACATTCGTTACTATAGCATGGTGACGACGATATGATTATAAAAAACCTCTATAAGTTAAATTTATACTTGGGATAGGTTTTAGGGAACGGAACTTTCGTTTCAAATGATGCACGAAAATTAATACACATGTGTCTTTATTCCCAAATATGTAGCCAGCATTACATTTTGGGCATCCGACACTTGCCTTGATGCATGCAGTCGTTTGTAGCGACCTTAATGGCTTTTTTTAATTATTTAAACTGGCGAAGTTTCTTTTTACATTATATCCGGTGGCAAACCATGATTTAGTGACCATGAGGAAAGAAAAAAAAAATTTTTATACATTTTAAGAAAAACTGTTTTAATTCAGTTTTAACAAAAAAAAAACAACGATATTTTTGTCTACCGCATCTATGGGGGGGGGGCATCTGCGTCTAATGGTAGTTTGTATCTATTTGTAGTATACGGTGCATTTAAGAAATTCGAACTAAGTAGATACTCTTTACTACCTTTCTCAATTTCTTTTAATGTATATTGAAATAATAATTACTTTAATAAGTATTTAATTTTATTTTGATATTTTCAACATCTAATGGTTTTTAGTTGGAAGGGAGAGGAATATTATTATTTTTTTGTTTTCATTACCTCAAAAGTACATTAGCATTGAACGACCGCTAAAATATAGTGGCCTTATTTTTCAGTTATTCAATGTAATCGATAAGATATTGGTATATATGCGATATTCTACTTCAATTTTTAGCTGTTCTGAGAAAGGTAAAACCTAGATTTATAAGAAGTTGTAATTAACCCCCAATATGCCTTAAAATAAATTTATGCATTACATACATACATCCGATTATCGGTAATCCTTTAAAGCTGATTTGATTTTAATGATGATACAATTCCCAAAGGGTGGCGGGGTAGCTCATTGATAAGGCAATGATTTGCTGTGCTCAAGGTCCCGGGTTCGAATCTGGCTAGGATCTAATATTCTGCCACAGTTCGTCTCGTAGGCCGAGAGACCCTCCTGCGGCAAACCTAGTCTATAAAGTAGGCACCTTTAATTGAAAAAATAAGTAGGAAACCTGGTGGTTGAGCGTGATCATAGTTAAATCAGATCCTTTCCCGACCGCTGACCATGAAACAGTACTTCCTTACATAGTACCAAACCCAAGACTCCTGGGTTGTAGTGGTATAGGTTTTTTTTCGAATAATTCAATTAGTTTACACATTTTTTGATAGAACTAGTTGTATGTTGATAGTAATATTGATAGAACAATGTCAAAACTCTTATCACTAGACTGTTCTTATAGATATAAAAACTAAGAGATTACGTTCGCACATTGTATTTTTATTCCTTCATTAAAGAGTATTTCGAATTACCTGAGGCGCAACATCCCCTTAAATTATTATCGGTATATTGCCCATTACGCTTGTGGTCTTCATCAACTTGGTACTGCATAATATTTGGGGATTATGCACTTTAAAGGTTCATTTGATCCTAAAATAACCGTAAAATGTCTGACTCCGCGGAATGTCGTTTGAGGTGGTAGGTATATACCCTTGCTATAAAATTGAGGTATAAAGTACAGCCGCGTTCGCTAAGTGGGTCAGGAATGATAGGTCTGCAAATAAGCAAGAAAGACTCGATGGGAAAATAGCACCCTTAGTTTTAGCCGAAAATAGCTCACAGAAGGGCTGAGGAGCGAATTACTGATATTGTCAAATACCGTGAAAATATCAAGATTCTGAAGAGAAATCAAATAACTTTTGAAAAAAAATGTTTATCCTGTTAAACCATTTGTGAATGTTACATCTTTTCTCTCTAGGACTATTATCGAAAATGAGGCAGTTTGGTCTTGTATACGTATAGGAACGATTTGACCATATCTTGAAACCATATTCACCATTTTTAACCCGAAGTATTACAATTTGGGTTAAAAATAACGGAAGCGCCTTGGTACTATACAAATATTAATACGTTTCTATTTTTTATATTAAACTGCATGGATATAGTAGAAGAAGATAAGGCTGCGGATGACTTTGTTCTTTATGTCGTGAATGAAATGTAGGTGACCCCTAGATCTCACAAATCACGAGAATGACTAGCTATAGCCTTACTGATTTCAGTGTAGTTGGTAACATATAGGTGTAAGTTGGTTAGAAAAGGTTTTAATTTCTCTAACCTTAGAATTATGAAAAACAATTTTAAAAATAACAGGCGCTCATATATTTTTAATCATTAATGAAATTTCTGTCCTTGTTTCGTTTGATCGTATCCGTCATTACGTGAAAATTGTTTAAAAAAAATACAATTATCTTTGATTTCTTTTGAAACATCGAAATGTTACCTACATGTCTGTACCCAGGAGGTAAATAACACCATACGTAAACTTTTTTTTTTTTTATAATAATAATATTTGTATATGATACAAACTCTAATCTTGTTCAAATATTAGTTGACAGCAGCACGAGAATTACCATTGAATCTAGTGTGATATACAAATATTCTAAAAGAACAAAGAACGGAGGGGGCAGTTAACTTTAGTAAATTTTGTCTTATTTTCACGTGTTTTTTTCATTTACTCAAAACCGGCTTCATTGATTTCGATAAACTGTATATTTGAGGTATATGCGCGCCCGCGATGAGACAATTATAAACAAATTCATTGATAACCAGAATAACAAGAAACATCTACGATCGACACAACAAATCAGCAATTTCCAACTATAATTATAAGTAATTTATATACAGCTGTAAGTTTAATCTTGAATAAACGATTACATAAATATGAAAATGCATCAAATACTGTAATAACAAACGCTGCTAATCATACTCAGAGCATCTACATTTCAGGACTACCAGTCCGCAGGATGTGTTGCATGAAAACACGATGAATTTGTAAATTTGATTTAGTTTATCTACATCACCGGTTTTTAGAAGATCCTTCTGAAAAAGATTTTTTCATTATCACAGGAGGCTGAGAGGAAGCCGCGTTGGTAGTTTTACCTGTGTATCAGTCAACTTTCCGCAGTGTAAGAGGTTATGGTGGAGACTGTTCACTATTAATTTGCCACAGTATGAGCAGTTCTCCGCGGCAGTAAAGGAAAAACGACTAATTCTTACTTTGGCGATAAAGCATTATATGGAACGGGTTCATTATCCTGAGTCGGCTGAAACATTTTAATTTTCTAGTATTTATCTGATACGTCAGGTATATTTCAGGACTGTGTACATTGAAACAGGACAATAATCTGTAAATAGGGTTGTAATTTGAATTAATTGCTCAGTCAATGTCAGATGAGAGAGTCAGGTTTTTTTATCTTCTCTATTATATCATTCCTGAATGTTAACAAGCCATGTAGATGTTGTTGATTAAATTCTTCTTGGCAACCACACCTGTTAGCTATTCTTTACCTGAGCAACCCAATTGTATTCCAAATTAGCATACAATCCAGGGCATTCTCTATTCAAGAACACCAGTCTATTGAAGCATGAGTGACAGTTTCATCCAGTAGTTTCAGCAACCTCAGCTATACTTCAATAGCTTCTAGATATATAAGGCCCCAGGTTTCGATCCAGATTGAATCCAAAAATTTTTTTAAGAACTTTGAGCTATTGAAATTTGTTTTTTCCTTACTTTTAAAGGAAGCATCGGAAGTAGTTATGATAACAATATGAGTTATCATAATATTTAAATCCTTAGTCTTAAATTTAATTTAATTAAAGAATCGGGATCACCTGTGGTCTTGTGGTTAGCATGGAAACCTACAATACTAAAGGTCGCGGGTTCGATTCCAGCGGTGGCCCTAGTATATTTTAATGGGAGTAAAAAATCCTTAGCTATGCCGTCCCTCGGATAGGACGTAAAATGGAGGCCCCGAGCCTGTACGATGTCAGGTACTCGTTAAAGATCCCTATACTAATTATACCTGGATAGGCTAAATTTAGGACTCCCACTGTAGCATCGTCCGATTACCCTTAGTAGCATAAAAATGGACGTTAAACAAACAAACAAACAACAATTAAAGAATGGTCATATGTTTATTTCTATAGCACAAATAGTTCCTAATACATTAATTAACCTTTCCGATTTATTACTTTATTCCGGTATAATAAAATAGGAAGAAGCATAAGAAATAGGTCATGGAAGACGGGGTTACAAATAATGCTCCAAAGATATGGATAGGGGATAAGGATGAATGGAGAAGAATGGTCATTTTAAACTCAGAATAGCTGGAGCCCCCATTTTTCTCTGGATATGAAACCCCCGGTGGAATCGCTTTATGAAGAATCTCGCTAATACCTTTTCAGAATAAAAATGTAAACAAATTACATTTTATGAATATAATTTGATTATATAATACGAATAATGTTTGGCCTTGATTAATAGTTTTCATGATTTCAAATATTTATTTATGAAATTCGTCGTATTTCATCATGTGTGGTAAATACATTACTCGAGGTTTTTCGCTATAAATTTCCCTTTATTATATCATCCCCCCCCCCGGTTCTATGTTTTCGATATTTTGGGTACACACCTACATTAATAACAGTTCATAATTATTAGTTATTCAACGAAAGTAATGGAAGAATAATTTAGTCACCGTTTCAGATATGCTGACATTAAAATATCCTAAGGAAGAATTATTATTATTTTTGGAGGGATTATTTAAAATTAAAAATAAATTTCTAAAAGTTGTTACCCACTCGAATAATAATTGAATATTGTAATGCATATTAAAATATTGTAAAAATAATTGAGTTATTGTTTATTTCTTTGAGTTTTGTCTTTTAGTTTATGCAAAACTAAATTTTTTTAATCAATTACTAAACGAAATATGAATTTTTTTTAAGTAATTAATTTAATTTTCTGTTTACAGGTGAGTAATATTTAGTTTTCTATCTACCAATTTTTGAAGGTTGATGGTAAGTAATTTGTTTTTTGTTGATTTTTATTGATTTATTTTTTTCTAAATTAAAAATAAATTTTAAACAACCTAATTTATAATTTATCGTAAAAAAGTATTGTAAAATTTGAGAAACTGTAATAAATAATTTTCACTTATAACTTTAATTATAATTATAACTTTAATTTTCACTTATAAATTTTTATACTAGTTTGGTGAATTTCCAGTAGATTGATGGGGTTGGTGACTTGGGGTAGTAACAAGTTGCTGCACTAGTTCTCTAATCTATGTGTACTTGACATATTTGTTATGTTAAGTTATTTTACCTGTTGTGACTTGTGTGGTCTCAGCCCTCCTCCTGATCTCCGGGCAGAAGAGGGATATCAAAGCCCTCCTGAAGTTCTGCCCGCTGACGCAGTAGAGGACGAAGTTGATCCCGAAGTTGATGTAGAAGAGCAATTGCGCATATTGTTGGATCACTACCACCGCTCGTTCCTCCTCCCCTTTCTGCGCAAAGAAAAAGTTTTTTATGAATATATTTTAATGGAAACTTTTTCAGATAATAACAAATATTATTGTATGAATAATATGATAGCTTTGTCAGGAATTTTACACTCTTAAAATTCAGATTCAGAAGAATGCCTGCTTTATTCATGTGCAAATTCTTATTAAATAGCAGAAAGATGAATAATTGGGCCTTTTTTACCAGGTATATTTCAAACAACGTTTTTGCACGGTAGAACTCACATGAAGGAGACACCGATCATTACCCAGCATTAATTAACATTGAAAACTCCATAGCTTTCTGCGAATATCGTTCGCTGCATCGAATATAGGATTAATATATACTTGCTGGCAGTTTTCTGGAATTTGATTAGCCGGTTCAAACAAACAAGACCAACACCTATATCTCAAACAATCAGTGCACAAACTGAGAAATCTATATATGTAACCTGCATGCTTTCATAGCGGAAACTGTATTCGCCTGCGTCTGACAGTTCGCTGTTAGTCATAACTCTGTTGATCAAAGAATTTCTTCTCCCCTGATCCGGTATAATTCATTAAACGAAATGAATTATTGTTCATAAGTTTCCATCTCATGATTCGATGTTGTTTGTAACATTGGCTGTATTCGGTTTTATTGTTTTATCAATAGGTTTCAAGAAGTATAGCAAACTTTTTTCTCGAGTTTTGCTCCGATTTGCCTATTGTCGTAATTCTCGTTTGGTGTCCGATGATATCCCGAGGTTTGATGGTTGTGGATTTAAATCGTCCCATTAGGTTTAAAAGTAAAAAATCTATGTTCAAAATCAGTTTTTGATCAAGTATCGGCCAAAGTAGAAAAATTGATGGATATTTTATAGGACCCAAAGTTTTATTGGTTAATAACAGGACAAGCAATATGAAGTAAGAATGTGAGGAGTTTCAATGACAAATGAGGGGTCACCCATGGTGTAGTGGTTAGCATAGAAACTTACAATACTAAGGTAAGGAGCACATTGGACTGTGCCACTCAGGCGATGCAGAGCAGAAAAAGGCGAAAGGCGTAGATCATGGCAGGGCAGCACGAAAAAAAACTGCGTCGCACAGTTTTCCGCGGACATTGGACCGCGCGCTTTCTTTCTAATTAATGTGTTGTAATGTTCTATTTAACAAAAACTGATCTGCGTCGCGAGTGTCTCAATGTGCGCTCGGCCTAGAGGTCGCGGGTTCGTGTCCCGAGGTGGCCCTAGGATTTTTTAAAGGGAGTAAAAATCCTTGTCTATGCCGTCCTTCTGATAGGACGTCCCGAGCCTGTACGATGTCAGGTACTCGTTAAAGATCCCTATTCTAATTATATCTGGATAGGCAAAATTTAGGACTTCACT
The DNA here is from genome assembly GCA_911387785.2 of Aelia acuminata. Classification (NCBI taxonomy): domain Eukaryota; kingdom Metazoa; phylum Arthropoda; class Insecta; order Hemiptera; family Pentatomidae; genus Aelia; species Aelia acuminata. The sequence goes on along the minus strand of OU426978.1, from coordinate 48,694,912 downwards.
GTAGCATCGTCCGATTAGCCATAGTGGCATAAAGTGACGTTGAGGCACGTAAAGTGCCTGACTCTCTAAGTTTTAACCAAATTGCAGTTAGATTTTCAACTTTATCCAAAATATTCAACTTTGGGAATTGCATTTAGTTGAACAGGTTATCTGATTCTCTAGCATAAGTTCTATTACTTTTGTAATGTTGTAGGTAGGTCCCTCTAAGTTCTATTCCTTAAGTAATGTAGTAGATGTCACTTGTTTCATAAGTTTTGTAATACATAGTCTATAAGTTTGTGTCAGTTAACGGTGTTCCTTATTAGTTCTTATCTTATATAGTTTCATAGATAACATTCTGATACGTCTTTTTTACCAACTGTAATAAAGGATATCCTACTGTACATGGATTACTTATGAATTACGTACATGAACTACAATTGAGCAAAGAGACTTATCAGAAACGTACCTAAGTTATTAGAACAAAATATCATATATTCTATGATTATATTATAATCAACATCGTAAGTTAAAAGCGATGAATACTACAGAAAATGTATCTTTCCTTGTAACAATTCAGATTTTAAGCTTGATGTTTTGACTGAATATAAGCCGCAGATAAATACCCTAACTTATAAGAAATTCAGGAATCGAAATCAAGATAGTCCTCAAATGAATTATTTAATGAGCGCTGATTAAAGATTATTTAAGATTATAATAATAACTACTGTTCAGTTAAATTACGTTGCTTTGTATTTTATTTACATCTGATTTGTTCTTTACATTATATGTGAAATTATAATTATAACATCGGAAGTATAATGACTCAACTGTAATACGATAGAAGCAAAAGAAAAATAATTCATTGATATATATTTGGACCCACGAATACATGTATTCATTTATTTATGTAAACGTTTCCGGCTTTTCGACCTCCTAGATCATTTTCACACTAATTAAAAAACGATAAAGGTAACACAAACAAATTAATATTATTTTATTGCAATACTAATATAATCCTAATTACTTATTACTAATTATAAATTATTGTTAACTACCTGCTATTGAAAAAATATTAAATATTATTATAAACAATGTGCAAAACTTTTTACGAAAGTTACAAAAATATTTGTAACTTCGAATCGATATAAATGTCACTACATACATAGATGCTGTAGATGTATGTATGCTACATACATAGATACTATATACATACTTAGTATCTATGTATGTTTGTATCATATAATGATTGAGTTATATTTTATTGAACATGTTGATCTGTTTTAAAAAGTGCATTAAGTTGTTTAAAGAAATTTATTTCTATTTGAGGTGTTTACTCGAGGTTTTTTTTTAAAGATACTCTCGTGAAGACACGAACGCCCAGAAGTTTGTTAGCACATGGACAACTGTGAGAACATGTGGACTACCAATAAATTAAAATTAATTTTACCAAATTCTAAACTAAAACTTAATCATGGAGATGTCTCATTATACATCCTGAACAATGTACGCATTTATCAAAGGGCAATACTTCCATAAAAAATGAGATCTGTATTATTACAAAACATACGGGAGTAGGTATTTTTTTTAGTCCCAAAATAGTTTTTTTTCCCCACTTTTATTAATTATTTAACTAACACCTCATTTCTGAGGCTGTTATGGCAGAATTAAAAAATCGCTTCATTGCTGGGTCAAACCCAGGTGTAAATTCACCTCGTCTACTTTCTATATTCTTATTTATTTTTTTTATAAATTCTTTGCCAGGTCCGTGGAAAGTGTACTCTCTAATGTTTAGCTTGTTTCATTTATCATACCTCTTGTGTTGAGTTAGATCTTCTATATTATTTAAGAAGATTAGCGACCTCGTATCCGTCGGACAAAAACATGTGCCAGAGCTACAGGACAGTTGGGCACCAATTATTCAGCTTGTTTTAGGGTTTAAAATATTTTGGATGGCCTTTTGACCCTGCGACCTAAATATAAAAATCTGGTGGGTGCTCGCAACACACAACTTTCACTTACCAACTTACTTAGATTAGAAATTAATGCGTTTTGTTAATTGCCACTTCTCAAATGAACAGAACGGCTTTAATTATGAACAATGGTCTGTCATTAATGGCGTACTCCGCATGCGTGGGCTCAACGACTTTTATGAGTTGACTGAATATTTTTCTTTTTTTCTCCTCTTTATGTTTTCTTTATTTTTATCATATCTCATATTTAGCCATTTCTTATTTTTAGGCGTAACGAGAGACAGTTATTTCTCCATGTAAACAAAAACAATGGTACTTTATAAGAAAGAAACAAACAAAGAAAAAAGCCCCCCCCCCAAAAAAAAATGTCCCCTCAGAACATTTTAATAATGATAAAGCTTACCTGATATTAAAGAAAACCTAATTTTCAGTAAACATGACGAATTTGATAAAAATCGTTAAAGCCGTTTTTGAGATAATCGAAAAAAAGGTAAACATTGGAAAAAAAAAGTCATGAAATAAAGTGCTCCCTCAGTTGGACCAATTTTGATGAAATGTTGGCTTTTACATATTTGGTATATACATACATCAAATACCCAGTTTCTTCAAAATCGTTAAAGCCGTTTTTGAGTAAATAAAAAATATGTACACGTGAAATTGGTACAAAATTTATTAAGTAAAGTCCCCCCTCCGGTTGATAAATTTTGATGAAATTTTTACAGTCGTATCTCGGGCATATACATACATCATATACCCAGTTTGATCGAAATCGTTAAAGCAGTTTTTGAGTAAATAAAAAAAAACACGTGAAAATGATACAACATTTATTAAGTAAAGTCCCCCCTCCGGTTAATCAATTTTGATGAAATTTTTATAGTCATATGTTGGGCATATAAATAGAACAAATACTCAGTTTAATCAAAATCGTTAGAGCCGTTTTTGAGAAAATCGAAAAAAACGTAAAATGTTATTAAATAAAGTACCCCCTCCCTTTGAGCAATTTTAATTAAATTTTTGCTGTCACATCGCGGGCATATACCTACACTAAATACCCAATTTCAGGTTCCCGCGATTTATAGTTTTTGAGCTAGTCTGTTCACACACACACACACACACACACACACACACACACACACACACACACACACACACACACACACACACACACACACACACACACACACACACACACACACACACACACACACACACACACACACACACACACACACACACACACACACACACACACAGACCATTTCGCGGAACTTGGTTATTTCGACTCAGGGGGTCCCAAAACGTGTATTTCTGTTGAAAACCGGAAGTCGAAATTTTTTACGATCGCAATACTTCCACTTTCTATATATTTCATATACTGTAAAAAGTGTCTGATTGGCCATCTTTTTGAATGGGTTCAGATTGAAAGTTTTTAATATTAATTTTTAAAGACCCTTAATTCTGACGTTTCCAATATTTTTTTTTTTTTTTTCTTTTTGAGATTCGTAATCGAAAAATATTAAAAACATATTTTGCCGTTTGGCAATTGCAATAAATTGGCAAAAATGGCAATTGGGCCTTTAGAGCCTAGGCATGATATGATCCTTGCCTAATGAAAGGATCCAAAATATTTAATGTTGAGTGTAAATTTGTGCAAAAATGCAGCTGTTGCATAGTTTCTTTTATATTTTTTTATTTTCTCTTTATCATAAGGTTAATCCCCATGAAATTTAAAAAATAACGTGTTATAATTGCTTCTGCCACATCTTAGTTCAAAGTCTAATTTTGGAAGACTTTGATGATGACGCATTGGCTACTGTGTTAGCGGAGACGCCTGCGTCTTGGGTCTTGAAGCTCACGCAAACTTACCACGCACGCTATTTGCCCTTCACTCTCCAGAGATTGCCTCTAAAATTAATTCCTGATCTCTCTCTATATATCGCTCACGTTAAGTGCTTTATTGAATAAATCTTATACCCCCCCCCCCCCCCACCCCCACTCTCCTGTCGTTACTCAATATTAAGTTAAAATTTGTAATATTTTAATAAATAATTATTTAAATAAAAAAAATAAATAGTAATTTAAAGTAACTAATAATAAATTAGCAACATGATTTTTTTTTATTTATACACAATCTCGGGCTTTTCGACCACCTGGGTAATTTTCGCCCTGCTATACAAAATTTACAATATTACAATAAAAATTAAATTACAAATACAATACGAACACAATACAAATACAATACGATCACGATACAAATACAATTGTGATTAAGAAACGTCAGTTATATTTTCTTAAATATATTGTTCTGTTTAAGGAATTGTAATAAGTTCCTTAGAGTTGTTTGTTCCATTTGGAGAGTTTCTTCCAAGTTTTCTTTTAAAGATGCTTAAGGCAATTAATTTAAACAAATCTATTTTTAATTTAAATTAAGTATAGGTCCCTTTTCCTGCCCTATGAACGACTTTGTTTTTTTTAATGAGATGTTAAATGAAAGATTTTTTTACGGAGACGTGAGGAATTGTAAGTTGGATTCGTAAAATCATACTACGGCTTTAATAAAGGAAATATAAAAACGGGGTATTTCCAAAATCTTGACGATGTTAATATCTAGGGCTCAAATCCTGTTTCATATATTTTGATAGATGCGGTATGGTTCCGTGTGAATAGTAGAATAGTACCATACATGCATATTTATGCCCTAGAAAATCGACCGTTTTCCAGAACTCGAAACTATAATTTTAATCATGGCCTTCTCATAAGTTATCGATAGATATTGGTAAGACAAGGCTTTTGATCCAGAAATTTATGGTTTCAATCTCTTTTGCATAGTGATATGACCCTACAGAGCATTAAGGATTATCTCGTAACATATAGATAGTTGAGAACTATATTGCCACTTTTCTCATAAATACAGTTATGATTATTTTTACGAATTATTGCATAAATGAATTAGTCTTCAATTGTGCAACGTTAGAGAGGATAAGAGTTATTTACGCTCTATTGGAATTCAATGCTGCCTTATTTAAATATTCTTCTACCTACTTTAAGTATTCTATTACAGTTACCATATTATCGTTTTCCTTCCGAGGAGAGTAAAAATACCCAATGCATTTAAATGAAGAGTTGTGAAACACTGATCAAAATGTTTAATTAAATTGTCCAAGGTTGGATAGTTAGTTTGATTTATGGTTGATGATCATAATTAATTGGCCCCATGGAACTTTCAACATCGATATTAGGATAAGGTCGTTGAAAGTGAAATACACGTGTTAAGTGTCTTGGTTGGATAAGTTTCAGCTGAAGTTGACAATTGTTTTCAGAAACTGCTTTCAAGGTGATTAGTATCCTTCTAGCCTGCGCCCAGCTTTAACTTAGACTCTAATATCCGATAATAACTGAGAAATTTTAAGTGGTCATAGAAGAAACTAATGATTATATTTCAGAATAGAAAATAAAAAACTTCTGTAACAGTTATTCGATTACCATGTCTTTAAAGTGTAAGCCAAAAATAATTAACTTCATTGATAAATCAGCTGACAACCATATGATACCCGTTCATTTTTCGCTGTGAAAACTGCTGAACTTATTCGCTGTTTTTTCTCTCGAAATTTTCCGTGTTTTCTTGAGGCGGGGTAGTTTAAATTTATTGAAAACCACGGATCCACCAGTGTAAAAGCGATTAACCATATTTCCTAAGAAAAAAAATGTTTTTATTTTATTGCCAGTGAAAATACGTTGATCTTATTTGGACTTATATTTAAGTTTCATGTCGCTATATTATGTAATGCGTATTTTAATTTATTTGTTATATGTGGATGATATTTAGATCCTCTGGATCATTCGGCAAAACTTACTAAATCTTCTGCCTCATCCTTTACGATGGAAGCGCTAGTCAAATTATTTACTAATTGATATCTGGTTGGTTACCCTGATGATTTAATTAGACTGTTCAGCTGACTTTTGCTTTGATCCTCTGCTCGGGAGGTAAAACCGATCGGCCTCTGGCGAGGTAACGATTGTTGCTTCCTCCTCCCTCTCGTAAACCCGCCCCCCCCCCCCCAGTCGCACTCTCTCTCTCTCTCTCTCTCTCTCTCCGCCTACAAATGCCTGGATGTTATTAGCTATTTCTTTTGATCAGCTGTATCTGACCATAGAACACCGCGATGCAATAGCGTTTAACAACTGGTTATTATATACAAGACTTGTGGACATACTGACTAACAAAAACATAATTCCTGACCACCAATTTGGTTTCCGCACATTTCATTCAACAACACATCAACTACACAGAGTAACTGACTTCATTTCTGGGGCACTAGAGCAGAAAAAGTACGCTACTGGTGTATTTCTGGATGTCGCCCATGCGTTTGATAAAGTTTAGCACCAAGGTCTTCTCTTCAAACTCAAGACCATTCTACCCCACACATATTACCTGATACTTCAATCGTACCTCTGCGAAAGATTTTTCTCTATCCGACAAGGCATTGAGACTTCGTCAGTCAGACCAATCTCGGCAGGGGTTCCACAAGGGTCGATACTTGCTCCATTATTATACATTATATACACACATGACATACCGACAAATTCTGAGACTTTAACTGCAACCTACGCCGATGACACTGCAATTTTAACAATACATAATAACCCAAGATTGGCATCACTAAATTTGCAAAATCACTTACTACATTTACAAAATTGGTACTCACTTTGGAAAATGAAATTAAACCATAACAAATCCCAACATATAACATTCACACTGCGACGCGACACATGCCCACCAGTTTACATAGGAGACAATCAAATACCTCAGACGGACTCAGTACGCTACCTGGGACTTCTGTTCGACAGAAGGATGACTTGGGGCCCACACGTAAAAATGAAAAGACAGACTCTTAACAAACGACTGAAAACACTGTTCTCTCTTTTTTCTAAATCGTCAAAATTAAAAATAGAACATAAACTGAACACATACACTTACTTACTTAAACCCATTTGGACATACGCCTCACAGATTTTCGGCTCAACAAAGAGGACGCACTTACGAAAATTACAAACTTTTCAATCAAAAATTTTGAGACTAATAACGAACGCTCCCTGGTACGTAAATAATAAAACTTTACATACAGACTTACAAAAACCTACTGTCGAACAACACATACGAACTCTTTATTCACGATTTTTTGTTAAATTACACGGACATAACAATACACTAATTAACGACATGGCCACGGCTGATATGCCTGTAGCTAGGCGGCTAAAAAGAAGCTGGATGAGGGACCTGCTCACGTAAGGTATCAAGCCCGGAAAGAGGTGCTCCTGGGCACCTTCCTTTCATCATGCCTAAAATGCCCTAAGTTCAATAATTGTAAACAACACATTCGCTGATTGTCACGCTGGGTGACAGGTGTGAATCGAAGATTGAAGCAAAAAAAAAAAAAAAAAAAAAAAAAAACTGGCCTTCAATAATTTTTGTTCTTTTTATAGTATTTTTAAAATTTACTTGTAAATTTATTGATTTCTAATTGTTAGTCCCTTGGTAGGTATCATTTATTATTTATTTTATTACCACACAGTTTCCCGCTGGGATGTTGCCAACCTGCTTCTCTATCGGCTTATAAGGTCCCGGTTCCAGGCAGGAGTCCTATACCCAAGATTACTCCCTTATATATGATCATTGTAGCTTTGTATCTGAGGTCCCAGAAAGCGCCTTCCACTCGATTGAGGCCGTTTACGTGAAACCATTTCTAGCCATTGATGAAAAAGGTTGATAATCTTTAAATAGGGGGTGGTGATTGGCTTCTATGTACTTTTACAACGTATTAAACGGAAACGAATTTCGTGTGATGTCATACCTGGAAGGCTACATGCCCATTAGTTTCGATTATAATTGAAAGTATCTAAAAAAAAAAGAGGTAGCTGCGGGTAGTGCTATTTCTGCGTGGCAAGTGCACGAAATTATATATTTTTTGTTTAATTTAGATTTCTTTTTACTTTCTCCTACTTCATTACCAATACGATAAGGCAGCTTAATCAATATTATATTTGTAACTTTTAATAAAGTAGCGTTCGAGATTCGATAACCCATACAAAAATGCCCACCTTTAAAGAGAAAATGGGGCTTGACAATTAAAAATGGAGATTTATGCATTGAGTGAAGAGTTCAGAAGTTCAATAAATTTATATTTAACCTAACGACTTCCATCACATAGGTTATTTTTATCTAATCCTCAACTCTCCGCTCCTCTATACATAAATCTCCATTTTTAATTGTCTTCCCCAATTTTCACGCCCCCTTCAACTTTTTATTTAGTAACCTTATCTAATAATTATTAAAATGTATATAAAAAAGAATTTCTTATATATTTAAAACATACATAGCACGGCTTCCGCATTACTGGCCTAACTAAAAAAAAGTGATTTTTCTGGAGAGCAAAATAAAGTTCTTTTTTTCCATTCTTTTCATCTTTTGTCTGCTTTATACGATGTTAAAATATTTCAGGAATTATCATAATAGTGGCTTTTCATAAGGAGAAAATTATAAGATAATTCGTGAAAACAAAACTAAAAAAAAAAAAAGCGATTTTGAGTTAGACCAGTGTTGCATTGGACGAGCGATTTTTTTAATGATACAAACATTATTAACATTACAATTCAAGCTGAACATTTGTCCCCTTAGATTTTTGGACTAATTACCTATGCGAGAGGTAAATAGTCACGAAAAAAAAATCGTATTAATTACGGTTTGAAAATTTTAGTTCGCGAGAGCTAAGTGGAGTGCGCGGGGCATCAGTCGGGGAAGAGGTACGCAAAGGGGGGACGGAGAGCAAACATTCAAATAGGTGGTGTGTTCAAAATTATAGTATTTTTTTATATCATAGTATTTATTAATTATAGTTTTTTTAGCACGCAATAATCCAACGTCACTACACTTTGCCAAAATGTTTAACATCTCAGATTTGGGCCGATTAACAGAGGACAGCGTTAAAAATCTCTATTACGTCCAATTTTGTTTTATTGAATGCGGTAGTGAGATAATTTTAACTACTCTGATCTGGGCTAAGAAAATTTGGACCGATCTAAAGCATTTATGGAAAGATACAAAACATCAAGATTGGTTGTTAATATTTTAGGAATCAAAAGGGGGATGTACTAGAAATAGTGTGGTCTCCGGCAAACCGGTCAAGTAGAAAATAAAGGTCACAATCAAGCTGGACAGCTGGCTGGGCAAGCAAGGCCCAAGTTCCCCCCTCCACCTCCCCACACTAATGCTCTCTCTAATTGGCTGGCTAGTTCTCTCTACTCCCCTCCCATTGGCTACATTGCATTCCGCTTGTGTGTTCAGTGCCTTCTTCCAAAGGTGCCTTTACACCTCACGAACATCACCTTCGAACAAGTTCTCCTTCGAACCTTGCCGTACCGACGTGAAGCGAACAGCCATTTATACTTCACGTGACTTTAAGCGAACCAATATGGCTGACGCACCCAAAGCTAGCTTATGATAAAGAAAAAATCTCCATTATTAATATATTTTATATTATCTGAAAAATAAAAAAATAGGAGACGATTTACAACGTTTCAGAAATTACACTAGTATCACAAACAACTCCTGTCACTTAGGAAAAATCCAAATCAAAAGCGACACTAGCGCTACCCCCGAACCCAGGCGAACAGATGAAGTACCTATAACACCCGAACAGTCGACGTGAAGGCTGTTCGAAGGTTGTTCGAGGGTGGTGTTCGAAGGTAAAGTTCGTGAGGTGTAAAGGCACCATAACACTACAACCTCAACCGACCGGCGATAGATGGTTTGAATTGGTTCTGCTAGTATTTTTAGCCCGGGTATTTTTCAAAAGTATATTGCAATAACCAAATATCATGTTTGTCACCGTTTTGATTAAACTATTTTTTCTTCGCTTTGAATTTTTAGGCCATTCAAAATGAGAAGAAGTTAATCGATAGTTTTATATATATATATATATATATATATATATATATATATATATATATATATATATATATATATATATAATCATGGAACGGAAAACAGGCCATTACTTCTTAATTGATTTACAAAACTGGAGGAGGTACTTCGAAGATATAGACTAAAGCACCAGGCACTCTGTCTTAAAGCTTGACAGAAGAACTGCTTCTCATTTACTAAAATATTTCTTTTTCGAGTGTTTCTTGGGATTCGGAGGCTACATTCCTTTTTTTACTTTTTCGATCAAAGGGGTAAAATTTTATTTGCCTTAAACTCTAACAGAAGTGGAAACTGATCAACACTCTATAGAGATATTTATGGTTAGTGTCTTTTTAATTGAAAATTCTATATTCTTTTAGAGATTCTCTTGTACATTAACATAAAACGGCAAATAACAAGTATTCGTTATAATTACTTAAGAAGTAATAACCAATCAATGGATGGTATCATTTAGAACCAGAAGGCGAAGGGTATCTTTGATTTAGATGGCATCTCCCTGAATGTAGTCTTCCAGGATTCAGCTACATTCATAGAAATCGGAAGTCGTCCCTTTAAGAAGTCTTGCATCACCGGCGACTTCGATGATTAGTGTGCGTCTAGCGCAGAGAGATGGGATTAAAAATTATTCATTATTTTCTATCATTCTATAATTTTAAACAGAAAATTCGTGTTTTTCCATGTGTCACACTTGTGGGGAAAACAAGAATCTTATTTGTTTTAGCAAAAGACAGGTTAACCAAAATCGCTGTCTATTGCGATTGTAATAAGCCTTATTCCAATTATATTCTTTATTATCTCCTTTTCTATTTTACAATACAAATTTTAACCCTTCTAAATTCTTTATCAAACAATTTTAAATTTGGCCTAAAGTACTATTGTGTAGTTTTTAGATTAGCTGAAATTTTTTGATCTTTATCAGTGAATTTTGATTTGACTGCATTAAAAAGAATATACTGTAATTAATTCAACGCATTATAGCTACTTAGCAACAGCAACGCGTGGTCGGTTTTGCTCGTAAGATATTATTTATTACTGCATTCCTTCCACAATGCCGCTTGTAACATTAATTTGCTCGACCATTTAATTTTATTTGTACTAAGTAATGCATAATGAATTTTATAATGCTAATAAAATTACAGTTGTAGAGAAATTAAATCACTCATAATTGGCAACACATCTGTACATTACTGTACTAAGATAAATTAAAACAGATGAATCATTATTTTATCTTGATAGCTTGTTCTTGCTATATTTTCTCTCTATGCCGTTTTTAAAAATAACTTCTCTAACCGTAATTTATCAAGGACTGTTGTAATGCTATCACTCGATTTGTCACTGTGCATATTAAGTTTCCCTCCGGCTATCTGTTTCGATTTGGAATGGTTGGGTTGCTTTCATATTCTGTAGACGCCTTCCCTTATTTCTGCCATTCTTTATTTTTATCTTAAATAGATAATACTACTTCTTCGTAGGCTTTATGGTTTAAAAAATAATTCTATAGCGTAAACTCATGCTCACATACCAGAGTATATTTTAATTTTTTTTGTCGATTTGCCCCAAAAGAAAATTTATTCATGTCAACTTTAGCTAGGCTGCTTATATTACCATGCTTAATCAAGACAACACTGTTTCAACAATGTGATACCTATGAAGTATTATTTGATACATGGCCAAATATATTGCCAAAAGTATAGTATTGGTTTTATTCGCGGAAGAAAATATGAAAAAAATAAAATACCACATCGAATAGAGATTTTAAGATTTTTTTGGTGTAATATCGCCTAATTGATAACAGTCCAACAACATTGTTGCCAGATAACTCTGCCGTTGAAATCATCTAAGCGTTGCCATAATTTGATTACAAATATCAAGACGTTTCTGATCCGTGCTGTCTAAGGGACCTCATTACAGCTATCTTCTATTTACATTTTCAATAGTTGGTAATTGCAGTGTAATTGTGGATATATATTTCAGGTCGTATCAGTTATGAAAACGCACGCAGTTGCATTTATTTCCCGTAAGGCTCATAATTTAACTGGGTGTAGCAAAAAGTTTGTTTAACATCGGAGGCATGTTTACTTTATTGAAAATCTCAAATTTGAAAGCTCGAATTTCAGCCAAATGCACTCAAATTGAAAAAAAAAATTGGAAATTCTAGTTCTTAGCGCCTATTCAATTTAAATGAATTAGGTGATTAAGAAATTCCCGTCACCTTAGAGATGTAGCCTGCAGAAGCAAAATTAGTCTATAAGTAATGATGAGTTATTTTAGTGTATATCATCTGTATTAGAGCGAAAAAGCTGGGTGTAGGTGTGCGGTCGGATGTACTAACGAGTACTCATCTGTGGTGTCAGCATCCTTCTCATGGCTGCACACTAAACCTTATCTCTACACCCACTCTCCCTTCCTTCCTCATACCTTCCTCTTTCTGTTCTGTGAGAGTGTGTTGGTGGGTGTTCTTCTGTATATGTGTTTGATTACAAAATTATTATTAGATGTTTATCTATAAATCTGTATTAGATCTAGGTATTTTATCCACTTTTTATGTTCAACCATCTAAATTAGAAAAATAGTACAGTTATTTTATAATAAAAATAGGGTACTACTTCTGCTATGCCACCACTGGGCGTGGCATAATTTGTGATGTTTAGTGTGATCTGAAATAAAACCTTATGGGGTTTGATTATCCCTATGGAGACGGCGAAGCGAGCAGCAGTCGATCTAATAAACCTAATGTAGACACTTATTAATTGAAAGGTATGCGATGGTGGTGCACTTAATGATATACAGCACTGTTTCCTAAAATAATTCATCCATCACACCTGGCATTTTATCTTGTCTCAGATATGCCCAAGTCGTATACCCAATGATATAATATAAACAAATATATATAATATATACAAAGGAGTTTGGGCCTGAGTGTTCTTTTAAATACGAAACAAAAGCTGCGTAGTTTACAACATCATTAATATAAATTGGAGGCTTCAATCAAACTTCTAAGGTGCAATCTTCTAGTGGACTTGCCATGGTGAATTGAAAATTTTGAGGTTATGTTGACATAAAATGATGAAACAGCTGATCACAGCATATCCCAAGGTTGCCAACTAACACCCCTGAAAAGATTGTACACATACATTGAATAGTTTTAAAATTATAGAATTTGTCTCTTTACTTATTGAATGACCCTCGTATATTATATATATATATATATATATATATAATATTTATGATATATTATATCATATACCCAATGAGATTTGTAAGTGGATCTAATCCAAACCTAAATGAAGCTAAGCAATTGCCTTTTTCTTCAGCTTTTGCCCACTCCAATTGCAAATTCCGAGATTAGCTAGATTCCAACCTTCAAGCCTTAACTTTAATTATAGTTTCAAACAAGGAAGCATTGATTAAAATCGAAAATATGGCGTTGAGTAACTGTTCTGTTTTTGGAGGACGTAGCTAAATCGCACCAAGCCTAAGTTTGGAATCTATCATACGCGCAAGGGATGCCAAAAGTTGTATTCTTGGTTCATGAGATTAGCGGTTTCAAGCCACTAAACTGGAGATAAAATCGTAACGTTTATAAAATCTTGATCAAAATAATAAATTTTGTTGCTTTATTAGTCTATCCATGTAGCTTCATCCAGCCTTGATATTACAAAGATCAAAGCGATAAAATTATATATAGTGAAATCATCCCCATATTCGATTTTCATTTTTCCAAATTATTGAAAAATGAACGAAATATTGTTTTAGTTTTCGAAGAACAGCATTCGCTGTTGGGGGACAAGAAACTAATTAACAATTTTTTTAACTTATTCCTTTAGTTCATATATTTATTAATTTTTAAACTGTTAAATAAAACACAATAAACCAAAAAAAAAAAAAAAGGTTTCCTAATTGGAAATATCAATATAGTATACTAATTTATTATTAATATAATCATAATAATTTAAATCTGTTAAATATTGCACGATTTATTATCCATTTTTTGTTCGTTTTTTTGTTCGCCTACTCCAGGTCCGTAACAATTTTTACATCAGGTCGCATCTCGTGCTCTTTCCGTTGAGAGTGGGGTGCCCCCATCCCCCAAGGAATGCTATTTTGTCATTTGTTACCCTCTTCGTGCTATAACCGGCTTATGTTTGGGACCGTCCGCTATTTCAGCCTCTTCCCTTTATCTCTTCTTAACAGCTTCCTCGCTTCTCTTTATGTTATTCTGGCCCTGATTCTAGTATTGACTTTTTTTTTTTTTTTTATAGTTTAGTAGTGTAGTAATGTGTAGTTCGAATAATATCGACCTTAAAGGACCGACAAGTTCTTATCGGTTGGCTAGATTAGTATTGAAAATCTTAAAATATTTTCCAGTTCATTATTTTATCACTATCTTATTAATTCATTTTATTATAATCGAATGGAGATATCTTACTTATTTATAATGTTAATAATAAAAACTTCTTTGAATTTTGCAATAGTTTCACGCGTAATCAATGCATCGTTTTCATTCGAGCGATTTATAAGAAATCAATGAATCTTCAGTTAACAACAAATAAAACTGCTTACACAAAAACAAAAAAATAGTTGAGAATATTTTTTTTAAACTGTTGCGTGACATATGCCAACGGTTTGGAACGGTGGATTAAATTCTAAAAATATTGAAGCGGGAGTAAAAAGCGTGAACGTGATAAAGGGGTGTACACACCTTTTTTTTTTAATTCCGCAGGGAGAAACTGTGGCGCACGGAGATTGAAGTGTTTCACTGTTTTAAAGACTCGTCCATATTCTCCCTGGAGTTTAGTTCAGTTAAAAAAAAAAAAGTCAGCTATCACTTCTTTTTTTTTTTTTTTATTAATCCGACCGAGGTTTGAATTCTTATTGAACTAGAGTGAGTTATTGGACGTTTGAAATTAACTAATTATAGGTTTGGTCAGATCTTTAATCGTTCATGCTCTTTATTTTATGCCGCAAACAAAATTATCCGTAATCACATTGTTCCATATGTTACCGATTAGGGCAGATCCGTATAGCAACTATCTTTCACAATAAATACCCTACTTATTCTAACCCTCTTATTTCCATCCTTGATTCCTCAATTATTTCTGTTTCCTGCTGATCCCAGAGTAAAGAAGATGGATTCGGGACTTAATTAGTTAGAACTGTTATTAATGTGATACCAAAGGTTCTATACAAGTCTATGCAATTATAATTGCAAATGATTATGTTCCCGTTTACTTCACTTATTTATAATCCGCAATATGGAGTTTTCTCATAGTTTCCTATCCTGAGCCTTAAGGGCTGTACAGTTTTTTCCCCAGATTATGGTTGAGAGCACTCGAGTTGTGGACTCAGTTCTCAGGATTTGAATTCACAAATTTCAGGTTATCGGTGGTTGTCAGGGCAACGCTTGTTCCAATGAGTTAGCCCATTAGGCAAATATTTCAATATAGTTTTAACTTTCAATAACTACAAATTAATAAAATCTACTGAGAGATAATAAATTCTGTAGTAAATATTTTTGTTACCCTCGAAATAGCGAAAACTTATATACACACATTTTTCTAACAAAAATAAAAAGAAGATAATCTGGTGCGATGCCCGCAAAACACAACTTTCACTTACGAATTTACTTTGATTAGAAATCGACGTGTTTCGATAATGTGTAAACGCCATTCCTCAACTTCACACATTTTTCCACATTTATATGCCTATATTTGTATACCTGCATCTCTCTATATATAAGAAGCTTTGCCCTGACTGACAGAATCAACGCAGAGCAAAAACTACTAATGATAGAAACTTGAAGTTCGGAATTTAGATTCTAAACGCGATGTAGGTAACCACTAAGAAAGGAATTTCAAAAATGTAACCCCTAAGGGGTTTAAATGGCGAAATTGTCTTTTAACTCTAACGGACACCTTTTTTTGCACTTCGAGAAAAATATCTAATTTGGACTCATTTTAAAGATCTTGATAGGACAAGTTTAACTCGAAAGGTTCTACGGGGCGTCGAAAACCATGTTTTAAAGCTGAAAAATGAAGCAATGAAAGATTTATTATTGCTTATTTCTTTTTAAAAGGGACCTAATTTCATCAACAGTCGAGTTTTTTTACTGGTTGCTTGTTTGTTGACGAAACTTATGAAGTAAAGTGCCCGCTCCAATTGATCAATTTTTGATGAAATTTCGGCTGTCGCATCGCGAGCATATAAATTCATCAAATACCGAGTTTAATCAAAATCGTTAGAGCCGTTTTTAGGAAAATTGAAAAAAAAAAAAAAAAAAAAACGTAAACATTTGAAAACATTCATTAAATAAAGTACCCCCTCCGTTTGATCAATTTTGATGCAATTTTTGCTGTCAGGTCGAGGGCATATACATAATATATTTTTAAATAATTTATTTTTTGAAGAGAAAAGATTCGGCTCCGCCGCGAGTCGAACCCGGGTCTCCTGCGTTACATGCGAGGATGCTAACCGCTACACCACAGAGCTCGGCTCAAGGCAGAGCAAATTCTTCCTCTTCACTTCCTCCTTTGCTCTGCCCTGAGCCGAGCTCTGTGGTGTAGTGGTTAGCATCCTCGCATGTAACGCAGGAGACCCGGGTTCGACTCCCGGCGGAGCCAAATCTTTTCTCTTCAAATAATAAATTATTTAAAAATAATTTAAAATTGGTGGTCAGCCACAATTTAAGATTGGATTAATTAAGTTATATAATATAGTTTCGTCAGGTAAGGTTTATAGTTTTTGAGCTAGTCTGTTTACACACATACACACACACACACACACACACACACACACACACACACACACACACACACACACACACACACACACACACACACACACACACACACACACACACAGACCATTATTTGGACTCAGGGGACCCCAAAACGTGTATTTACTTTGAAAACCGGAAGTCAACATTTTTCACGATCGCAACACTTTCCTTTACTATATATTTCATATATACGTTCGTGAAAGTAAAATAGAACTACTTAAAAAGACTATTTGAGCGTTTGAATCTTGGCCTTGCTCAGTATGTGTACCCAAAATGTTTGTTAATCTTTTATCTATTATTTATAAAAATAATGTAGCATCAATTGTACCAATTATTTATCCCGGTTCTCCAATGTAGGTTCTGCTCCTTTGAATATTTTTGAGATAAGCAGAATTTTTATCGAATGCGACAGTTATCATACCTTAATAGTAATCAAATTAACTAACCAATCATATAGTTTTATTATAGTGACAAAAAATAAAATAAAATTGAATAAATAAGTTTTTAATATGTTTAGTTGACTATTTGCCGGAACAATGATCGACTGTTTAAATAGATGTGTAGCAGTTAGCTTGTTTCTCCCTTCGCCTAGTTTTTTTCTAATTGTGTAACGATAATTAAATATCCACCGTTCCAGGTTGCTTCCTTTCTGCCTTTGCCGAGAGTAATGACCCAGCCCGTTTCCTATGTTCGTTAAGAGGGGAGAAAACAATTTCTATTTTTCATAGGAAAGCGCCTAATAGGGTTTTCTTCTCTCCCTCACCCCTGCCCTCGTTCTCGCTAATTGATGACGCATTTTCGCCCTTTTCGACTCCTGAGGGAGAGGGGATGGGAAGGGGGGATCGGATATCGGCTCGGAATCCTTTTACCTTCCCCTTGTCCCTCTCACTGATTGGAGAATGGGTTGCTTCTATTCGACATATTTTTTTTTTTTAACTTCATTTTTATATCCACGCCTGTCAACAATGTATCGGCAATCAGCAGATCTGATGGCCGTAAACAATTGCAAATGATGATCTCCGACATATTAAATTTTTTTTTTTATCTTTGAGTAATATATCGGTACCTGAGAGGTAAACTGTTGTAAGTACAAAATTCTCGAGTTTCTAGTCATTGTTGTAACTGAATTATTTCTATTATTCTATTTCTAGCGAAAGGTATTCGTATTTATATTCCTGATGAATGGTGTTTTATTTAACCTATTATTAGTATTACTTTTTTTTTTTACGACAAGAAATATGAAAAATTAAAATTCAAAGTGCTCTCTTTTAAAAATTTAATAATGTCAGTTACGACTGTTTACCTCTGAGGTACAGATATTTAAATTTTTTAAATATTCCATTTTGATAATTGGTACAGTATAAATGAGAACTAAAAGCCCTCTTAGATGACTTAACAAAAGCTAGCCTGCTCCTATAGGAATTCCACTACATTGCTTCGCACCCTATAGAAAACAAAGTGGAAGGATATAGTCTTATTTATTTAACTTATTTTTTCTTTAGTAAATTACTCACGACTTCCTTCACGGTTTTCGAATAAATATTTCAACTGAACAATAATCCGAATCTTCACAGTTCTTTCTTATTTTATTATATATTTATTAAAATCACCAAAAATCTGTGCATACAACCTTTATAAAAGAAAGTTTATATCCTTTTACTAAGTAAGCATGCGAGTTCTCGCGGTGCAGAGAGAACTTTTTTTGCATGATCCCTTTGGTTTGATTACTCACCACTTCATTTCCCTCATTCCTTTCTACTACGCTACATCTCAAAAATCAGCTATTTTTATAGATGACTGTAATTTATATTGTATAAATTCCGAATGCTCTGAAATTTATATTCTTGATATATTGTGTATTTTCAACTCAATCCAAGTAAACTAGAGGAATTTTTAAACAAAAACGAGCTCTTTAAAATTAAAAAAAAAATTGCTCTTGGTCAAACAGAAATCAAAATTATATTATTATCTAAAGCGATCTGGTACATATCCAGGCCCAGTAACCATTTCGAATGAATTTTATTCTACTTTTAAACTTTAAATTCACTCTCTTCAAAAATCATGGTTTTTTGAGATATGACTTTGTTGAAAAGAGTGACCGATTTGACCTGTCAGTTTTAAAGAACTATCCGTATCATGAAACCAGAAAACAAAACTCCATGATTGATTGAGCCGAATATGACTGCCACGGTTCATTTATTCCTTCACGTCAGGTTGGAAAACTGTTTTTCTTATCTCTATTGCCGTTTCATTTCTTCTTAACTCGGCTGGAAAATCAGATAGACAGGTATGAACTCAAGTATTGAAGTCAGTTTTATCACGATTCGCGCCCGCCCGAGCGTAAAGGGTAGGATTCGGAGAGGGCAATATGCCCCGTCAATGTCTGGCTTCGTATCTATTCGGGTGACTCCTAAACAATTCAGAAGGGGGGGGGGATCTAGATAATCTTCGTTGCGATGGAGGGTCGGAGGTCTTCGAAACTGGTGACAAGTACATATCAATATTTTGATAACTGTTGCTCCTTTAACAATATAATGATTGTTTTATGCAATTATTTAGTAATATTTCATTTATAGATGATTTGCCGCCTATGAAATGCATTTATATCAAAATAAATTAGTAAAATGGGATGTAAACTCCTATAATATGTTTTTTACTAAACAGGAAAAAACAGGAAAAACAGTTTTTTTTTTTTAATTTGAAAAAAAAAACCTTTTTAAATTCCAAACCAAATAATACATTTTAGCTATTTCAAATCACCATGTAAGTAAAATGTTTGCTAAGCTGTAAGGAATAACCCAGAGGAATTTTAAGTGTTTGATTAAATTGTTATTTATATAATATTGGATAAATGTAACATTAACCTGGTCGAGACATTGAAAAAACCACCTTTTGCTTTGAATCTTCTAACCCTGTTTTCTGTAGCGAATAAATATTAATTCCAAGAACCCTTTGCCACACTCTGGCTAGACATAAATGTTTTTTCCCTGTAATAACATTCAAACGTTATTACATACTGAAAAACACGTCTTTTTCTTTCGTTTTGATATGATCTGCTTATAGAAGTATGAGACAGATGTTTTTTCGCCTGTACCTACACGTTTTTCATAATTCAACTTCCACAAATAATTAATAACTACTTTTTTATGGTAAATATTTCTCCTGATTAATAATAATCATCATGTTTATTATTATTACTTACTGAGCAATATCCTTTAAATGTCGATAATATGTAATACGCCCGGGTTCGCCTAACCGCGGCTTTGCGGACAAAACCGCAGAAATAGGTATCTGTGCGAGTTTGAACTGGACGAACATGAACCCTTTTATATATAACAATATAAGTAAGTATATAGCGATTCTTTTTTTACAATATTTTGATGTATAGATTTGAATAAAGAGAAAATCATACCAAATATATTTTCTAGTTTATTACTCCTATAATAAGGATCCTGGGAAGTCAAAGGATTTCTATGGAAATATTTCTTCTCTGCACCCTGCTCTTACTCAACTTACCATCTTAAATTGCCAAAATTCCATAGATCCCATTTTGACAAGTGGCAGAAAGGCTCATCTATTAGGATACCATCGCAGAAAGGCAGAGAGAGTCTTCATTCAATTGGCCAAGACAATTTATTCAAGAGCACGCTCTGTGGATTAATTGCTCGAGAAGGTTCCCTCCTGCCTATTTAAACAGCTCTTAGATATAGAAGGGTAACTCTAACCCAATTCTCTAGGGCAATTCGGCTCTCTTCCCCCAGTCTCAAGAACTCGAGAACAAGAAGGATCCCGGAAGGGCGGGTCCCAAAGAGCAGCCCTAGAATCCATTAGGGCCATTACCACTGTAACCTCATTGATAAAGTAACCGGTAGGTAGGTCTGAATGTCGGAGTCGTGTCTTATGTGCTTCCAATCAGTGCAACCGTTTGAATGTTGAACGAGAAGCCAAAGAGAATTTTTTTCATGTACTTCCTTTAAAGCCTACATGAATCATAATCGTCGCCTCCAATTTAAAACCTTATAGGTTTTATAAAATATTTATATCTTATTCTTACCGGAATGTGCGAATCGCGTAATGCGATTATCGCGATTATCGATAGGAATAATCGCGGAATGCGAATTATTCCTATCGATAATGAACTCTTCAAGGACACATTAACGATTAGAGCTACGGAGTAATACCAAAAATACCAAAGCCTTAAATATAAGAGCCTTGTTCTAAAGAATCATATTTATTTAGAATGGAAATATATAAAAAATATGGATCCTGAAAAATATAGGGGGCATCATCATACAGTGTGACAAATGACACATCTGAAATTCTCAAATCTGTCACTGAATACTGGGCCATTCCACGTCAAATCATCCAGCCAAAGTTCAAAATTTTACCTTTCCCTCTCCCCCCCCCTCAGATTTTGATAAAAATTTGTAGGTATTAAGTACATACGGAAATAAGAAAAAATGCCAATTTTTACCCGTTTCCCTACAAGTAGTTTCAGAATTATGGTCATTTGAACTTTTGATATTTTTGAAGTTCCGAAGACGACATGAGCTCAAAACCAGCTTGTACATGTTAAGACTTTCCTCTGTAGAATGGATATTAATTGAACTGGAGCTTTCAAAATGTATTCAAATATGCATTTCATATAGAATCAGATGATACCATAAATATTAGACAGATAATTTTTCATCATGGGATAATAACTTATTAAACATAAAAAATAAAAGTTTTCAAGATGTAAAACAGTCATCGAAAAATGCCGTGAGCAAAAATCTCTCTCCGACCATACCAATAAACTATATATCAATACAAAGAGGATTAAATTCTGCATCTAATGATGAAATGATATGAGTGGGTGATTGACTTATAACAGTTTTATATCGATTTGAAGTTAGTAATTTTATTAGATATACATTGCAATATAACATTATCAGCTCAAAAGTCCACCAATATTATTATATCATTTAAAAGGAAATTAGATGCCCTTTTCAATAATATACCTTTGTATGAAGATATTGTATTTTAGGTAGATTTCAGCTGTATTAATTTGTACGCGCCACTTTTAAATTAAATTTTACTATATTAGATTCAATTCGACATAACACTCTTATAAGTCAATAACCCACTCATATTATTTATTAATACAATAAAAAAAAAACCAAATGTGAAACAGAGAAATTTTTCATTAATCACTAAATATCAAGTGCAAAAGGGGAAAATGTTGCTGGAAAAAAAATAATTTCATTTAATGTCATCATGTCCTACTTTTGTGTAGGTAGCATTCTATTCTTCATAATCATTTTTATGCCTTTCATTTCAATGTTATTTAATTTTAAAGAGAACATTTTTTTCATTTACCCTCTTGATAAAGAAATACCTTTTTGATCTAGGCTATAATCTCATTGATAGAAAATTGTTAATTTTATTTATTTAAACGATTATATTGTGAAAATGTGTAACAGTTATTATTGACTTGCGGTACTTGGATAACCGACCTCTTTTTATTCTATTTGTTAATATTGTAACACTTATGTGGGTAACAAATATTTATTGAACAGAAATATATAGTTATCACAATGCCAACGAATTATTACAACTTAAACAATTGAGCAGGTTACAAAAATGATAACTTTATCACACACAATCATATGACTTGAGCAACACAGACTTCAACTAACTCGTTCAGTCACTGCTCCTTATATATAATCGTTAATAGTCAGGCCTGGATCATTCTAGAACAATGTAGGCAGATCTACGCCTTTGTGGACTAGGCGCGAAAGATCTGGACCCTAAAAGTTCGTTTCAATCGCATATTTTGTTCCAACAAGCGGTCCGGGAGGTTACGGGATATTAAACAAATATTTTCGATATAAAATAAAAAATAATTATTTTTTAATTTTATAAATAATAAAATATTAAAATTTAATCCCTTAAGACGAGGTAGACTTGTTGATATTAATTGTCGACTAGTTATTTACTAGACTAAATTGATGGATGTGTTTAAAGAATAAGTGATATTTTCCAAGTTGATGCAGTCGCTACAAACAAGAAGGGGGCTGCTTAGGTGGCAGAGTCATTAAGGGGCTCGGATAATTAGAAAGTTCCCGGTGACGGCGTAAGACCGCGTCCCATCGGTGATGAATAGTTTCGACCCCATCTCTCCTCCCTTCTCATAAATTAAATTTTTTCGTCCCCTAGTTTAAAGGGGTTCGTAGGGTTTTCTTATCTCTCCAACAATGGGACAATAGTTTCTGGCTTCGCTCGCCAAGCCCTGGGACCAAAAGTTGGACCCAGCCTCTCTGATGTATGCCATTTTGCGCCCCTTTAAAAAAAAAAAAGTGAAAAGACAAATGTTTTTCTCTTCAAACGAACCCCGATTAATCGATGGGTCGTTATTCAAGATAAACTGGTGTAGGATAAAGCTTTTATTGACAGCAGATTTGTCATTGTTTTTATATATATATATTTCGCTACGGTGGTTTACCTGCCAATCCTCTGTCACCATGATCAGATCGTTTCAATTTCTTCTTGTATCCGTGATATGAATATCTAGAGGGATTTATTGAACAAGAAAAAAAAAAAAAAATCAACATGGACTTCTTAGTGATGTAAAACTATCGATAATACTACCGATACTATCGATATTGTTTAAACTATCGAAAACATTGTTTTTAAAGGATAACGTGATAGCCTCTGCCTTTAAGCACCCATCTACTACATAATTCATGGAAATGAATAATATACAAAATGTAACTTATGTAACAAAACATACTTATCTACAATTTAAAATAAAATATTTTCACCCAAAAAATATAAGACTTAAACATTGAATGGTTTGCTCAAACATGCCTTCCAACAAAACAACTGTTTGCTTGCCTTGAAAATTACGTGGTCAATTGCATAGAAACAAAATCACAGTTTTTGTAACAAAATATTTTCGACCGCTATATTTTTGAAGTATGCACCTCCCAAGGTATGTCAAATATTCATCTTATTACCCAATAAAAACGAAATGAAAAATCTAAACGTGTATTATAGCTTCTATCATTCCAAATGAAAAATTAAACTATCCCCCCCCGCCCCCCGGTTATCATCTCAGACTATCGATAGTTTTATGTCCGGTGTTATGGAAACTATCGATAGCGGAGATTATCGATAGTTTTATATGACTAGAACTACCATATACAAAAAAAAAAAACAATTGATAAATAATAATAATTTTAACTTTCACTTATTAATAGGCTTATAGAATGTAAAGGTCGTATAGTGAAACACAGGTTTACCTCAAAATCACATTTTCTGTCTTTATTCTTAAATTATCTAACAATTTTCAACTCTTCGAAAATATTGGAACATTGAACATTTGAAGAGTCGCTCTGGACGTACAATAGTGGATAAGATATAACATGGTTAGGACAATTTTGGTGAACACTATACCAAAAGCAACGCTGCCCAATTGTATCGGGTTGCTTTTGCTCAGCATACTCTACTGCTGCAAATGGCTCGTTATGATGTTATGTTCATTAGATACATGCATTTATAACAAATATTTTTTCCATTTATTTTTTATTTTATGTTTTCCCTTTTACCTTTTTGTCTTAAATTGTATTAGTCCGGATTAGGTTTGCACGGAAACAATATTCAAAGTGTCTTGGGTCAGAATTTTCCAACCCGCCATTCTTGGTGTATAATTTACAAATCTATATAATAAAGTCAATTTTATTATCAATGATGTAGTTTAGGCGGTACGAGTCCCCCGGGTCAGCTAGTAGTCATTAAAGAATAACTTACACCATTTCTTTTTGAAGTCGATACCAATGTCAATTATACTTACACAGACAGAAAAAATACTTTAAATATTTTTAACATCAGTAGTAAGCAATAATAGTAGTTCAAAATGTCGTGAGGTATTATTCCCACCCAGGGTGAATAAGACTATCCTTGCTGTGTCCATTATTCTTATATATTGATTAAAGATTACAAAATAACTTCTTATGAAGGAATCAAGGCTAAAACATTTCATATTATAAAACGTCAGCAAAAAAACAAAAAACTATTGTACGTCACTAAATACTATAAAACGGTAGCTTACTTACTATTATCGTTGCTGTGGTTATGTTCTCTTGACCTATAGAAGGTTGAAAGGAAGGGATATTAACGAATCATCCTATATTAGTTCTAGAATCCAGTGAGGAAAGATATTAAAGTAATATCGTCAATAAAGAGCTGGCTTAATATTAAACAATTTTAGTTGCGGGTAGCTTGGAAGCCAAAATTAATGCTCAGAGGAGCTAGGGGCGACCTTCATATCCAACCCTCCTGATTCTACAAATAGCTCTAAGAATTTCAGATAAAGGATAAATATTCTTTTGAAGTTTATTCAATAGTTTCATTGCTTCTGTTATTTGCCGATAATAACAAAGTTTATTTGAAAATGACTAAATAAATAGTTTACATTGTACACCATAAATTATATTATTTGCTTAATAATAATAAAAATTATATCACATATAATTTCTTCCCACCTCAAGTATCCTTACTAGATCCACTAGTTTCTTCTGTATCACTAGATCGAGTAGGTAGATTATTTTTGGTACTTAATATGCTCCCAAATCTAATGAGACCATTCCCATTATGGTACAGTCAATAGTTCTTACAGATTATCGGTAAAAATCACGTTTTGCGGCTAAATGATATCATAGCTAACAAAATGATTATTTTAGTACATATGAAATCAGTAAAAAAAAGATGTCGGACTTTTATGTTAACAAGGCATCAAATATATAGGTTTTTTAAGTATATTTCTAAAGATTAAGGTAATTCTAAATCTGAGAAATAATTCATAAAATAATCACAAAACTTACAAGATTATTAACAAATAATATATGAATGCTTTAACAAATAAATTGGAATAAAGGAAAATTATGTGAAACGAAAATCTATCATTGCTAGTCCCATAACGCTTTAGTAAAGTAATCTCGAACTGAAAAATAAGATTGTTACCTAAAGTCAGTACTGTGAATTTAATAAATTTATACATTTTCAATATTTTTTATGAGTCTGCATTAAATGAAACCATTTCCTTGACGATGCAGTCTGTGGTTTCAAAGCTAACTATCATTATAGAGGAAAAATGCATTTGCAGATGAAATGTTATTTTCAAACTACATCAAACAAAATATTTCACATCAAATTTTTTTATATTAATATTTTTTATTGAAATATATACATGTAGGTCAAAAGATATAGATATTTAAAGTATTACAGCAAATGTACACACAACCCTTTTTAGGCATTATATTTTCTAATTTGCTTTTAGGTTTAGTGATTATGTTATTAAATAATTTTCATATTGAGCAGCAGATTTGGAAATGTCTTTTTATCACTGATAATATGTACATATGTTAGCTGTGATAATTGAGTTGCAAAACGTGATTTTTTTACATATAATCTCTCAGTACTTTGAAACTGTTGACTGTACCGCTATGGGAAAGGTTCTGAATGGATTCTGAATGACATAATCTATATGGATCAATGCATCACTCAACCTAATTGCACCAAAATTGATTTGCACACCATTGATTTTGGCGGAATCATCACAAGATCAAAGTTTCATGATATTTTTTATTCAGGGTCAATTCCGGTCTATTTTTACTGTAGGATATTAACATTTTGTATACTTGTTAGGTGTGAAATTATGGTTAAGATCAACTTTATAAACACAATCGATTTTTAATCAAACTCCATTTTTTCATTTCCGAACTTAAATGATGAAGTATTTATTTATTTATTTTATTTTTTTTGTTGCCTCTACCCTGCAGGGTCATTGGCAACATGTCGAAATTTAGATTTTCGAGTAGTACTTGATTGCTTTTAGATATTCCAAAGTTTTTTTTACAGTTTTTTCATCATCTTTTAGAATTTCGTTCAGTGTTCCGTTTAATGCTATATTTCTTCTTTGATTCCTAAAAACTTTGCAGTCTATTAAGATGTGACTTATGGTAATTTCCTCACTGCATATTCTGCATGTTGGAGGTGCGAGACCTTTTAGCAAATATGCATGCGAAAATTCACAATGTCCAATTCTAATTCGGCAGAGGACGGTTTCTTCCCTCCTTGATATTCTGCTCGAGGTTTTCCACTTGATTGGATTCCTCTTTATCATTTTTAGTTTGGCGTCTTGGTTATTCCATCTGGCCTGCCAGTTTTCCCTGATTTCAAGTTTTATTTTTTTTAGAAAGTCTTCAAGAGGAATAGCATTTAATATCGTTACCTCTTTGGTTCCGGGAATTCTTGCTGAGCGGGCTGCTGTATCTGCTTGTTCGTTCCCCGTGATTCCGCAGTGTGAGGGGGTCCATAAGAGAACTATATCACTCCCTTTCTCTTTCAATTCCCACAAACGGTTTCTAATCGCTATTATTAATCCGTTTTTAGGTCTTGTGTTCTCTATTGCTAACAGAGCACTCATTGAGTCTGTTACTAATACCCAATTGCCACTGCCATATGACTCGATTTGTTTAAGAGCTTCATTTATTGCGTAGGTCTCTGCAGTAAATATCGAACATATGTCTGGCAGTCTGAATAATTTTCTAAAGTTTGGGTACGTTATAAAAGAGCAACCCACATCATTTCCAAGTTTGGATGCGTCGGTATATAGGACGCTGTATCCCACATATTTCTCTAGCATTTCCAGGAAAAATTGTTGGGCTTCAGCTGGAGTTATTATCCCTTTTTTAGAGGTGGCCAATGACTTATCTATATGGGGTGTGAATTGTATCCATTGGGGATAAGTTGTATCGGGTATATCTAAAATATTTTCAATGTTTAAAATTGGGTTTTCGATTTTATCCAGGAAATTTTTGACAAAATTGTGTTCCCTTCCTGCTTCGTTGAACAACAAATTACTCAAGGCATGTTTTGGGATGGTTTTGGGATGGTTTTTAGTTTTAACCCATGTTTAATTGTTAAGAACAGTCTTCTTAATTCGAGAGGAGGATCTCCGACTTCAACGTAAAGACTTTCAGAGGGGGAGGTAGGAAACGCTCCAGTGCAGATCCGTAGGGCGCTGTTGTGGACAACATCTAGCATCTTAAGAGCCGTTTTAGAGGCAGTGCCGTAGATGTTGGATCCATAGTCCAACTTGCTTCTGATCGTTGAATGGTATATTAATAAGAGGCTTTTTCGATCCGCTCCCCAGGTCGTGTGTGACAAAGATTTCAGCAGTCCGATCCTTTTCAGACATTCTTCTTTTAGTTCTTTTATGTGGGATATCCATCTAAGCGGTCGGTCAAGTAGCATACCTAGATATTTTTGACATTCGACGAATGGTATGTTAGCGTTGCTAACTTTTAGTAACGGATTGATTGAGCATCTTCTCATCCTGCAGATATGGATAGCTCTGGTTTTGCTAGAAGATAATTTAAAGCCACTATCTCTTGACCATTTTTCTATTTCATCTAGAGCTTCTTGTGCCTTCCACTGTAGGAAGTTGATCGATTTGCTCCGGAGGTATACCAGTATGTCATCTGCATATAGTATGACTTTTGCCGGTTTGATAGAAACTGAAGCTAAATCGTTTATTGCTATCTGGAAGAGGGTCGTGCTGAGTGGGGAGCCTTGAGGTGTTCCGTTTTCCAGGGTGTATATTGAGGATTCCGAGGTTCCAATCATAACACTGAATGTTCTTTTTTGGAGGAAGTTGCTGATATAGTTCCAAATTTTTCCTTTAATGTTCCATCTTGTTAGTACATCTAAGACTCGCCACCTCCACATCGTATCGTATGCCTTTTCGATATCTAAAAATATTGCTATGACATGTTGTTTTTTTCGAAACGCTTCCTGGGCTTCCCAATTAAGCATATGAATGGGTTCAGTGGTATTATGGTTTTCCCTAAACCCAAACTGGAATGGAGTAAGAAGCCCCCTCTTTTTAAGTACTTCGGAAATTCTTTGGTTTACTAATTTTTCTTGGATTTTGCTTACACAGGAGAGGAGTGATATTGGACGGAAGTCCGTTACGAGACAACTTTTTTCTTTTTTTGGTATGGGTATAATGAGGGATTGTTTCCATATTTGTGGAAGATGACCACTGTCCCAAACCCTATTAAATGTTCTTAGTAATACTCGTTTCCCGTCTTCGGGTAAATTTCTTAGCATTTCGTATGAAACTCCGTCCCTACCTGCCGCTGATTTCTTTGGAGTATTTTGTAGAGCGTGCTCCAATTCTTTCAGCTCAAATGAGGTATTATAGTTTTCCTGGTTACCATAACTATCTATGTCTGTTTTGTTCCCGTGTTTTGATGGAGCTTGCAGGTGACCTGAGGAAATTTCACAGAAATGTTTAGCCAATGTTTCTGCTATTTCATCAGGGGAAGTCATAATGTTTTGATCCGTCTTTATTCCTGGTATTTTTGACTTGTTGATTATTCCCCTAACACTTCTGACTTTATTCCATAGCTCTTTCAAAGAGGTTTGTTGATTGATTGAGGAAATAAAATCTTTCCATGAAGACCTTTTGCTTTCTTTAATGACTCTGTTTGCAATTGCTCTTAGTTTTTTAAATTCGATTGCGTCAGTCAGGCTTCGGCTCTTTCTGAATTTGTTGAGTGCACGTTTCTTTGCTTTAACAGCTTCCTGGCATTTGTCATTCCACCATGGGACCCTCGTGCGGTATGATTTGCTTGATGACATAGGGATTGATTCGTGAGCTGCTTCTAATATCATATTGCTGAAGAGATTAGCGCTTAGGTCAATATCGTACCTGTCCTCGGGGATTGTTTCCATTTTTTTATTTACTTTTTCGCGGAACGCTGCCCAGTCAGCTTTATGGTATTGCCAATGTCGATTCCTCATTTGCATCGGTGTTCCACGTTTACTTTTTAGCATAATTGGGAAGTGATCGCTGCCGTACAGGTCGGGTTTTGTACTCCAGTTTATTTTAGGTGCTAGTCTGACGTCGCTAAGGCTGAGGTCAATGGTAGAAAAATTGTTGCTTTTCGAGCAAAAGTGTGTGTTTTCGCCGGTGTTAAGAAGAGTAATTGAGGAATTTTCTTCTAAAAGTTTTTTGATTTGTTTCCCCCTATGGCCATTATCAGCTAATGTTGAGCCCCAGGCTATATCATTCGCGTTGAAGTCACCCAGCAAGAGGAATGGTCGAGGGAGTTGATCCACAATTCGGTGAATATCATCAGTTGTGAATGTCTGTGATGGTGGTATGTAAATATTACATACAGTAATTGGCTCATTTTGGTGTATCCTGGTAGCTATTACTTCGAGGTGGGTATTCAAAAGTATTTCCTCACTAAATATATCGTTTCTTACAAGAGTGGCAACTCCTCCCCATGACTTTGAATTCCCTAATCTATCTTTACGAAAAATGCTGTACTGTTTGAATCTGACGGTTTGGCCTTGTTTTAGGTGTGTTTCTTGAAGGCTAAGCACTGAAGGGTTCTCCTCATTTAATAACTTTTGGATATATTCCAGGTGTCGGAAAAGTCCGTTGCAATTCCACTGTATAATTGTCATTTTAGTTGGTAGAACTTTTTTTGTTGTCTAAGGTATCTTCATGTGTTTTCTCGAGAGTGGCTAAATTGTTGTAAGTTATTGGGTTAGTCAGGGAGCGTTCGTTCAGATATTTGATTAGGCGGGATATTCTTATTTTCATCCCTCTGTGAGATGTCATGTCTCTGATATCTGAGAGCATTGGTTTTAAACTGTTGAAATCGACTGTAAATTGTTTTATTATATCGATAGCATTCAATTCGTTTTCCCCCTGAGTCATGTCAAGTAATAAGCATAGTTTATCAAATTTGAGTGGGTAAGTCTGTTTGTTCTTCGTTACTGAGTTCCTTATTGGTTCGAGTATGTGCTCCGAGTTTTTCATCATTTTTTTTTTGGAGCTAGGGCCGTTTTTAGAAATGGTTGATTTTGTGGTTATAATTTCTGGGGGTTCTTGTTTTTTAACACTACCACAGTTCAGTGTATTGTTTCTCTTTGGCTTTGTGCTGTTCGGTGTTTCTAAACTGTATTCTGGTGGGTCATCATTGTTTGGAATTTTATCAGACGAAGAGCAATGGGAAATGTTTGTACCTTCACTTGGTTGTGTACTCGAAGGTAAGGTTATGTTGTTATATTCGGTTGTTGTTAACTGATTTTTACTGGCCTCCTCGTTGTTTACGACACTTGGTTCAGCCACTACAGGTTGTTCAGTAACACTATCTTTCACAGTTTCTGTTGTTATAGGTATGATTGAGGTGTGTTCATGTGCAGTTGAAAGAAGTGTTTTCTCAGTGCTTTTAATATCGATGGTCTCTGCTAAGTCTAATTTCGGACATTTCGCTGCAAAATGTCCCGATTTTTTGCAGACGTAACATACTAGAATATCTTCCGCTAGAAAGATCCGGTGATTGAGACCCTGGTAGGGTACTATAATTGAGCCTTTTAACTTACTTATATCTTCCTCAGCTATAAAGACCTGTCGCCGGAAAGTAAGAATATGGCTTAGGCTCCTCTCTTTGTATCCGAAACGCAAGAACGAAATTGGAGATAGTAATCTTACTCCTAATTCCTGGACTGCATCCTCCAAAACTTTTTGGGGTATACTCGGACAAGCATTTGAAATAATGATCCGTTTACCGGGGTCTACTAATCGTTTGATCGGTAACATTCTATCTTCCACCTTCATGTATCTATGTTTTGCTAGAAGTGAATCGACTTGATTTTTACTACTCAAATGAAAACAAAATCGATTCCCGGCTATTCGAGAGGCGTACCTAATGTGATTGGGGTCCATTATCCTAGCCAGGGCCTCTATGTACTGTTTTTGTTTAACCCCATCTATTGTAGGAACTGTGATAGCGTACTCACGGTCTGAGACCTGATGACAAGCCGCTACTCGGGCGTAGGTAGGGTGACTTGGTTGTTCTGTGTCGCAGTTCGTAACATTGTCAACTCCAGGAACCAACATCATCTTGTCCTTTACTTCCATACCTGAAACGCCTTGGCACCTCTCTATTTCAGAATATAGTGCAGAAGTTGTCGGCTCAGATGGAGGCTGTTTTTTTGATTGTTGGAGCAATCGGTGGTGTGGGAATACGGTTCGCAGGTATTAAGATGACCTTTTGGGTCGTGAGGAACCGTTGGTTGATAGTTTTATCAAAAATGATGAAGTAATAATAAGGCATTATTATTAGGTCTCAATAGGATTAGCAGGGCACCTTTGAAGCCGCAGCAGAAATATATTCTGTTGCGCGATTTTTTTATCCCGGGGTTTTTACATAAATTGGTCCTAGGGATGTCGCCCAAACCCTTGCTGAAGAAGTTAGATGTTCGGTTGAGGTCTGCATTGCGGAGTTGGTTGCACCTGCCCAAGGACGTTCCGTGTGCCCTGTTTCATGCGCCCTTAAGATTTGGTGGCCTGGGTGTTCCGCGGTTGTCCCGCTCGGTTCCATATTGGAGGGAGAGCCGCTTCTCCTCACTTGCCGTTAACCTGGAGGGGCTTGGGATCAATCCCGAGGTAAGGGAGTATTTGGGGGCAAATGATGAAGTAATAATAAGGCATTAAAATCCCGATCTTGAGTAGCTACCCTCTTAAGCACCATATGCCTTGTTTATGCCAGGTTTCCTTTAATAAAAGCCCTTGTAAAATTAATTTAAAATCAACGTACATTCATTTATACAGAAAATCGAAATATGAATTTTAGAGATGGATTTAATGTTCATTTTTTTGGCTTTGGCCTATTTCAGTTGGGGACTTTCTGCTCGTTTCTTCTGTTTTTTTTTACCCTTTTCCTTCCTTCCAGATCCATTATCTCCCTTCATCCCCTGGGAGTGGTCTTCTGTAATGGTCCTCAGGTAGTCCGGATTTAGTTGTGTTCGTTCCATTTTTTTTTCTTTTTAACCGAAAAAGTTCTCGAGCTTTATAACTCTAACTCTTAAGCATTGGGTACACCTTTTTAGAACTTCCTGATTGTACTATGTATGTTATTTATTTTTGAAATATACTCGTAATTTAGATGTTTTTTTATTTTTTAAGAGGGGGAAGGCTTCTTTTTAATTTTACACATGTCGTAAATGCAAATAATACTCTCTACAGCTGGGGGATAAAAATTTAATGATTCGTAATTTGGTTAATTTTTATATGAATTCAATGAGAACTTGAGAGAACATTGGCAAAATTCGGTGGGATTGCTTGTTTAAAAAAAAAACATGAAAATAACACACCGACATAAATCCTCACTTACTTATTTGATATAAGAGAAGGAAATTAACAAAATACTAAATACTTAAAAATTTGTAAGAATTAGATGCATAAATTTATACCCCTAATAAACTGTTTTTCTCAAAATTTTGACGGGGAAATTCGATCTCAATATCACCCCTTGGAGATTTAAAAGGACTCATTTAACGAGAGGTAAGAGTTTTAACAATTTAAATTTTCTTTGAATAGACGACGTTAGATCATTTGAATCTGAATATATGGACCGTTAGTTTTTTAGAAAAATCGATGAAAGCTGTGTCAAGCTAGAGGAAAAGTAAGATTATTGAGAGGAATGTCCATTTTAGGGATGGGGAGTGACTGGCGTACCTGTGACTTTGTCACTGTGACTTACCGGTCACCAGTAGTCACTGTGACCAAAATTTACAAGTCACTGTGACTTCAGTCACTGTCAGGATCACTGTCTCTGGAAGATTTGTCACTCAAGAATTCACAGGGACTCTACTTGTCAGTGACCTGGGTCACTGTTGACTTCACTGTGACCGACGCCAGTGATCTCCCACTACACCTCCTTCCTGCCACTGTTCTCAGCAATTCGGGGAACTTCCCGGTCACATAAAAAACAAACCCACTTTAATCAAAAAAACTTATGTCCTTCCTACCTAAAATTCACAACTTACTTTTACTTGGGCATAATAAACTCTCTTATCTTCAATTAAAAAACAAAACAAATTATTTTATTGCTGCTTAATTATAACTGAATTCGTATATATATATTAAGTCTTTGGTCAGAGAACATTTTTATTTTCGAAAAGCATTAATAAAAAAATAATATATATATATATATATATATATATATATATATACTGCCTTGGTAGTTTATAGGAAGAACATAATTTAAAAATCAGAAATTTTCCCAGGTGCTGAGGTGTGGACTGGTATTTATTAACATTTTTATGGGAACAGTTTTAACAAAATCCTTAGCACTTTTTTTATTTTTATTTCATGAGTAATAAAGGCCTTAATTTAAAATACATATTAGTACATAATGACGTTGTAAATTAATTTAAATGTTTAAATAAAATTCATTTTCAATTAGTGGACTTGGGATATGACTAAATATAGCTCATTTTATATAGAAGTAGTAATATTTTATGAGTATCCTCACCTTTCAGGGGTGGGTACTCATAAAATGATACATAAATACCAATATCCTAATAAATTTTTAAGCTTGATTTGCCTTAATTGATTCCACTAATCTTTTTTTTTTTTCGAAATTTGTGACCCACCCCTCAGGTTAGAAAAGTTTTAAAAATGATGTGCTCTAAAACTGTAAATAAGTTAATCATAAACTTCTTACAGTTTCACTAGGTTAAAAGCACAAAATTTCGGGTAGAGAAAATCATTCAATGGGGAGTGACTGGTGTCCCTGTGACTTCAGTCACTGGACGATCACTGTCCATGCCTGGGTCACTGTAATGGGGAGCGACTGGCGTCCCTGTGACTTTGTCACTGTGACTTCAGTCACTGGACGATCGCTGTCCTTGCCTGTGTCGCTGTAATGGGGAGTGACTGGTGTCCCTGTGACTTCAGTCACTGGACGATCACTGTCCATGCCTGGGTCACTGTTGACTTCACAGTGACCGACGCCGGTAATCTGCCACTACACCTCCCTTCCTCCTAATGTTTTCAGCGATATGAGGAACTTCCCGGTCAGATAAAAAACAAACCCTCTTTAATAAAATAACTTAATTCACTACTCACAATCTTTAATCTTTCCTAACTAAATTCACTACTCACTTTTACTTAAGCATAATGAACTCTCTTATCTTCAATTTAAACAAATCAAATTTTCATTTTATTACTAAATTTATAATTCGATTGTTTACTTTTTAGTCAATTATAACTGAATCATTTTTTAATTTTGTTTTTACCACCAAATGTGTAAAATATTTTTTTAAGGACAAGGATTATTCAAAACAAATATAATTTATATTTTTTACATTAAAAAAATATACATAATGTAAATATACATTTGCATATTTACAACTGTCGTACACAAAGTAAAATTGTGCCTTTTTCAATATAAAATAAAGAAAATATTCGATATCAAATAAATACTTGTAATATTTATACAATATGTAATTTATGTAGTATCAATTGTTTTACGATAACGGAACATTGTGGGGTTAAAATCACAAATTTTTGGATAGAGCAAATCATTGTTTCGTAAGCCCCTAGAAGCGCGGGGCCACCAGTGTGAAACTTATGAATTCATGTAACGTAAACCATAATTCAGATTGGTTTTTATTCGTATTAGACCTTGCATTTTGGAAACTGGTTTATCAGTGCAGTTTAATTATATTAATAAAATACTAAGTTAACCTTTTTTAATAAGTTAATGAGAATCTTATTGATCGATGCCAAAACTCTCCAATTATAACCTTACGGCGAGGTTACCATTCACTGTTGACGTCATTCCTTCAACAGTGACAAAGTCACTGGTATTTGTCACTGTGACTTTAAAGGAGCAGTCACTGGTTACTGCAGTGACAGAAAATATCTGTCACACCCCACCACTAGTCCATTTGTCCTAAGTCAAGGAGTTATATTAGTTAATTTTTGCATTTAGGACATCGAAATCGATATCTCTACACATATTGCGTTAGTTTAGTTGAGGAGTACATAATTTGAATTTATCTTATGCAAAATGTTTTTATCGAACGCTTTGTTTAATAATCTTATTTTCTCGTGCCAATCTCAGGTGCGTGCTAACTCCTGTCAAATGAGTTATTGCTTGAAGTAATTGTGATGTTAATGATTTTAGTTGGGCCCTGTTGCTGTTCACAACCAGGCCCGTTCTCGAAAAACTACTTTCTAAGTTGTAACGCTTATTTTCAACTTATTAATCTGAACATGATGATCCACATTAGTGGGAGCCATTGCGCTTAAATTCATGAGTAATTATATCCAATTCGATTTCCTTGTTGCGGCACATACATTCTCGAACCATTTAAATCAGTTCAACATGATCTCAATAGATACTGTATCATAAAATTTAGCGATTGTTATGATAAACTTTATCTGGTTTGAATTAGCTTAGGTGACTGGTCTTTTAGTAGCGACATCTGGTGGTAAAGAAAGGAAGTCCGTTCATTCTTGCTCCACAACTGGTTTTACCGTCGGTCTTAGTTTCCTACAGTTCCTTGATCCCATGAATAAACTATAGACGGACCGTTATCGTTATAAAACTTCATGTTTGTAGATAACATTTTTTAATTTTTTACTAACTATATTTTTTCTCTTAACACATTTTTTTTTAAATTAAAAAATATACAAACATCAATGTATTTAAAAAAAAAAAAGTCCTTTTGTTTTGTTTGCTATAACAAGGATAAAGTTGCAACTACAGTAGGAAACCATAACTTAGTCTCAGTTCTTAATGTTTGTATTATTTATAGATCTTTAATTTAATTGTTATTAATCAGTAAATTAACTCTGATATAGGTGTATAAATTTATATAAAACATACAATAATAAAATACTAAAGTAGGTACTCGTTTTCATACATTTTTATACAACTTAAAACAAATTTTAATTTAATTTTTTAACTTCTCCAATGTTATTTTCATTACATCACCTACAGTAAAAAAAACTACTACAAAAACATTCATAAAAAAGAAAAATCGTTTTCTTTTATATATATTATTTTACATCAAGCTAACAGAGGTGGAATTGGACGAAAGAAATATTATTGAAATAATTTTGTAGAAACGTATCTCATGATTGGGCATCTATCGTATAATATTTTTTTATTGCCAAATTTAAGATACTAGTTTTTGTTTTTTCCTCCAAATCAGTCATTTGTCAATCACAGCCTTTCAATACCCGCCTCGATTGTCCAGTTATAATGGTAGCACACTTTTTCATTGATACCAAGAAGAAATTGATTTTTACTGAAATAATTGTGAATGCAAAAATGATCTAAATTGTGTGTCGAATGTCACGTATAATAAAAAAATCATGAAAAGTAGAAATTTTAAGCGCAACTTTTTGTTATTTAAATAATCAAATCAAAAATCAAAAGAGGAATTGGGGCATTCAATCGAAAGAATGTATTATTGGCTAAGTTGTATTTTGTTAATAAATGCATATTTTAATGATCTAATAAAGTTAAAAATATAAAAAATATAATTAAAAATCGGTTCGAAGATTACCGATTTCGATCATAAGTATTTGCCAAAAAAAAAAAGCATTACTTCCACGCATTAAAGATTCTTAATGGTTCCTATAAACTTATGTAATTTCAGTAGGGAAGCTCGTTCCTTTAATTTTGTTTAATTTAATTTAACATATTGAAAGTTCATCGTCTTTCTCCAAAATGAAAACTTGGGTTAAGATAAATAAAACCAACCAAAATTAACACGTTGATCAAGTTTAAACATTCATTTCGTAATAAACTGATAAATTTGAACATAAATTTAATCTGATAAAGTGAATGAAATTTTGATTTTTTTCATTAAATTAATATGAATTAAAAATCGGTTTTAATCCATATAAAAATAAAATTATGCGGAATGTTATTGATTGATTATCTTTTTTTATATACATTTCTTTTAGGAATTGTTCATTTGGTACTATTTTCTCAAATACGATTATTGCTGTTTTTCTTGTAATTGC
The DNA here is from genome assembly GCA_911387785.2 of Aelia acuminata. Taxonomy (NCBI): domain Eukaryota; kingdom Metazoa; phylum Arthropoda; class Insecta; order Hemiptera; family Pentatomidae; genus Aelia; species Aelia acuminata. The sequence goes on along the minus strand of OU426978.1, from coordinate 48,657,305 downwards.
TTAGGTAATTCGTAAGGTTGGATTATTTTTATACTTTAGTTTTAAATGGGCTACAAGGTATCATCACATAACTTTGTTTTAATCATAAAAAATTTCTATGATTTTGCTTCATTCATTCATTTACTAAATTCATTTCTTATGAAATATTTAACAAAAATTAATATTTTTGAATTGTTTAATTTCGTACTCGATGGACATTTACTTATTATGCCGCACGCATATGAAACTGAATAAAATTTGACGTTTTTACTGAATATTCTATGGCATATTTTGACGTTTTTTCTGCATCAAAATCTGGCATAAGAGGTTCTCCCCTAAGCGGTTATCCAATTCTGTTAATCTAATAATATTATTAGAAGTGTTTGTGCTCAGAAAGGATGGGGTGGGGCGGTTTGTTAAGGAGAGCAAATATTACGAGTAGTGGGCGGCCTCAGTCCAATTTGTGTTTGTAGAGGGCAAATGTTGAAGTTGAAATTTATCTAAAAGACCATTAGAGGCCCTTAAGCTCCAAGACAGATGCTATAATCCCACCCTCTTTCTGCATTTCCACTTGCATTTTTCATCTCTTTTTTTTTTTTATTTATTCATTTATTATACATTTTTTTTTTCCCCTGCTCTTTTGAGACGTCTCGAAATGGTTTTGATTAAGTGACTCTTTAGCGGTATAGCAATTTAACGGATACCGAGTTCTTATCGTTTCTTTCTCCATTTCTGTGTTAGCTTTCCATTAGCCTTTACTTCAAGTATTATTTTAGCTGATTGAAAGAAATATAGCCTTTTAACTATCAAGAAAGACCAATGTTCTCCTTTGTCGAAATGAGCAATCCTGAGATATTTTACAAGGTTCACACTCTTCCCGATTTTGTTTTATTTAGCTGTCCTCTCTCTTTAGCTAAGGTGGAAGTAAAAGAAAAAAAAATTCTAATCAAAAGTACACGAATGACCTACGAAGTCGTGTATTCAAGCAATCAATCCTTACTGAACCTAACCTTTCCCGAAATATTTAAATAAATCATTTAAATAATTTTAAAAAAAAATCGTCTGTTGATTTTTATACAGTTTGGTATGTTAACATTCTATTGGGAAAGCTTATCTAAAAATTAAAAATCTAAACAATAAAATCTTGAAAACATTTATGTACAGGGAAATAAAGATATCAATTTTAGAAATATATTAATTAAACAGCTTATTATTTTTCAAATTCAATTAATAAATATAATGAAGAAACTTAAATATAACAAAAAATTATAAATATAACATAATAAATATAAGTCAAATTTTGTTTTGATCCTTTTATTAACCTCACTTTTACAATTTTTTGTTCAACGTTTCGGCACTCACGCCTTTTTCAAGATGGCAAAATTTTTTATTTTTTTTTATAACTTTATAGCTTGAAAAGAAAAAGACTAATTTTTTAATTAGTAACAACTTTTAATTTTTATGACAAGGGCACTCAGCCTATTTTATTGGAAATATTTTGTGGTCACAAATGTTCATCTTGAAAATGGCACGCCATGCTTGAAAACGGCATGACATTCAGAGTGCCGAAACGTTAAATAAAAAATTGTAAAAGTGAGGTTAATAAAAGGATCACACAAAATTTGACTGATATCTGTCCAATCTCAATCAAATCAATAAAGAATTATCATAATTACAAATATAAATAATTTATACTGGAGTTCTAATTTTTTAAATATAAAAGGAGAATTTTAAATTTAAAGACTAATGAAGTGTTTGAATAATAAAATAATGTACTGATAACTGATGTGAAAAAAAGAGGGCATTTTGGATGATGGATGTTTTTATCCAAATTTTCTTTATTAAACGCCTACGTTTTGACCCATACACTACGGGAATTCAGAAATTGCTTCGATGAAATATCACAATTATTTTTTACTTGTCATAGAACATAAGCGAAATTAAATCTTTCTATGGCTCCCTTTAACATGTTCCAGAGGTTTATCGGTAATTGCTAGGGACAGGTATAATTTGATACCTCTGGAGCCAGTCATCCCTATGCATGTCCCTCAAGGAAAATGTGTCGTGCCATGAATTCCAAAAAGGTGGATGAATAATGCAAAATCTAGTTTGAAATTGGTAACAAGACTTAAAGGGTCTTAAGATATTAATAGAGGACCTAGAAAACATCTAAGCGAACCAGGATGTTATTTGGTCACCAATGGATTCAAACCCGGAAGTGATTCAACAATTCTAAATATTTACTATAAGCCATTCTATTTTTATTGAAAAGGGTGGGGGGATGGCAAGTGGGCAAAGGCGTTGAAGAAATATGATTTGTAACTCGAAGAGAGCTAGTTCAGAACGGGGTCACCTGTGGTATAGTGGTTAGCATGGCAACCTACAATACTATAGGTCGCAGGTTCGCGCCCAGCGGTGGCCCTAGGATTTTTTAATAGGAGTAAAAAATCCTTAGCCACGCCGTTCCTCGGATAGGACCTAAAATGGAGGTCCCGAGCCTGTACGATGTCAGGTACTCGTTAAAGCTCCCTATCCTAATTATACCTGGATAGGCAAAATTTAGGACTCCCACTCTAGCACCGTCCGATTAGCCTTAGCGGCATAAAGTGCCGTTAAACAAACAAACAAACAAACAGCTAGTTCAAAACTCGGAGCCAGGGGAATTTTAAATTCTTTTCTAGTTCCCCTGGCCTGGGAAATACCCGCATAGCCTAAAAAGGGGAGGAACACAATTTTTTTTTTATTGATAAATAGTTGACGATAATTTGATTAGTTCGTCTTAAGATCAGTGGTCCTTTCTAGGTTGTAGTCTACGGTGTCTAAGGTTAAGCCTAAATTCATATACTTTTCTTTAACTCTTTTGGTTATTTTTTTTTCTATGAAACCGAGGGGGAGTCATGATGTTTTTTATTTATTTATCATTACAACCATCAGTAGAAATCACTAACATAAAATTACTTCAAAAACAAACTGTTATAAGGCACGGTATTCATGTAATGAATTCCTACCAGCTTTGTCATCGCGCTTGCTGCGCTTAATTTATTTTAGCATCACATTCTTCCTTTGTAGATGATATAAATACCATATCTAAGCAGAATAAAAACAAAAATAAAGCTTGCAATTTTTTTTATTCGAGTAGGCGCGCTTTAAATGGACTGTTGAGCATCCCCTTGAGCATTTTCCCTGTTTCAGATTTAACCTTTAGGAAAAAAGAATCCCAGTGGGTTCTGGGAATGGAGTTTTTCGCCCGTGAAAAGGCTTGTTTAGGAAAATCAAGACAACAGGTAAATCCCATGTATTTTATTTTATTTTAAATCTACCGGTTATAATTTAAAAATAAATTAAAATGTTCTTAATTTTAGTCAGTTCGTGGCATCGGTTTGACAAGGTTGTAACTGACATTTTTGGCAGAATTGAGCTTATTCTTATATTTGACTTATAATTAGTATTATTGTAAACAACAAAATTACTAGAGTGACAAGGTAAACAACTGTTGTCCTTAAAACTGTTTAGTTTACATTACGGCATGACTTAAAAGGTTGATCATGTTTTGATGAAAACCACGAAACACCAAGAAATGGCTTATATTAAGACTGGTTTACATGATTTTACTTTGGCGCCATTATGGTGGGATTTCCGTAGTTATTAATAACAGGGAAGTTGTAGCTAATATAAAAGTAAGTATGAATTGTATTGGTATGAAATAGTGAAACGTTTCTTTGAATAATAGCTCAACAATTTGACGAAAACCAAGATGTACCGATACTGTCGCAATGGGGTGTTAGGAAGGAACACAACTGCTAACAAGATGGTAGTAGGAAATGGTTTAGGGAGTGGGGGTTGCTGTCGAGGGGTTGGATGTGACGTGTGGAATGAAGTAATAAACAATCGTTCTACTAAGGACTATCTCCCTTATTGATCCAATGTCAGACGGCTTCTTTCTTTCTAAAAAAGCTCAAAAAAAAAAAAGTTAACCTTCACCTCGGTTGTCTTTAAATGGTAATTGAAGAGCTTAGTGGATGAACATCTTGAATAACATTTTTTGAAGATATCGAGAATTTCGTTTAAGTGATTTTTTTTTTTTACTTTAAGGACTATCCTTAAATTTACTTTTCCTTTTTTTCGTCTTCGCCGTTCTCGCCGTTTAGGTTATACGGTGTTTCTCGGTCCAGGGGAGAGGGTAAGGGATTAATACTGAAAATTATTATTTGTCCCCTCGCTCCGGCAGACCAACAAAAACCCTGCAAACCAATTACTTTAATGCTAATTATCGCGCTTTAACTTATTCGTCGCATAACATGTTCATCGTAATCCATTCAATTATAAAATTGCAGGCCAACATTGCCATGTCCAAAGATAAAATGATGCTCCCTTTAATTTTCGTAAAGTAGTTCTCATCTTTATCATGTCAAGAGAAGTTATTTTATTTTATTATTAATTTCAAAGGGAATTCATTGGTTATTATGCATGCATGGCAAAGTTCGAGACCCGTAAAAACTTAATTTACTCAAGGAAAATTGGGAAAAACAGGGGAAACTTTAACGTTGTGAAACTTAGGGAAAAAAAGTGATGAGGGGTTTAGTCGTAAGAAACAGAAAAGTTCTTTCCCCTAATGCGCGTCCCCCGATATTTAATTTTTGTTCTCACTATTTTGGAGAAAATTGGAAATATTTGGAAGAAATCTTTTTATGGTTATCTTTTTTACGATTTGTTTGCTTTGACCTTTTTTTTTGTTACCTATGTTATTATTTATAATAAGTAATTTACTTCCAATGTATTATCTCGAGAACCCGTTGTCTCTTTTAAGTCATCACAGAATCAACTTTTTTAAGCACAGGAGATAATTTTTCTAGGAATATTTTAAATATAAAACAGATATCTTCAACATAAAAACCGTTTCGACTAAAACGTGAAATAATGGAGAGAAAAAAAAAAAAATGGAAATATGTTTTGCCCATCAAATTGGAATAATTTGTCTGGACTGATTAACAAACGCTCATTTACGTAGTATTCCCCTGGAGAAATATCATCTATATAATATCGGTGACAACTCTTAAATGAAATTTTCTCTTTGGTGGCTTAACATAAATTTAGGTCTGTCTTAAGGAGCATTAAAGTAATTAAAACGCTAAGGTTTTTTCAATTGGATAGAGAGAAATACGTTGGGAGTTTAGGGGCTATGCAAATTGGGTGGAGAAAACATCGCACTATCTCTTCTTTTGGTAGTAAGAAGTTAGTAGTAACTAGGCAAAGTAATCTCGGCGTCCCTCATGTGCTCCGGGCCTAAAAGATACGTGATTTGACAGGTCGTTATTTGTCAGAAATGTTTGCCTCTGACAGTAACATTTGGATTACTTCCCTTGATTCAGATAGGAATGTGTATTTACGGAGACGGCTTAAAGGATATTTTAGATTTCATTTTGTGTGAGTTTGTTAATAAAAATATGAATATTTATTACCTATCAGCAATTATGTTTTGATAATTCCTGACAATAATTGTTAATTGAAGATTCGTCATTCTTGAGGATTATTCAAATTTTAAAATTATTTTTGATTATTATTCTTACTACAAATTATTAAATTATTCTTGTTATAAATGTAAACTCTGAATTATTTTAATTACAATTTCTTACCCGTTAGAATTTCAGTCATTCTTTTTTAAATTAATGGAAAAATGTAGCAATTTCGAGTTAGTTTATACCGATGCATCGAAAGAGGGAGTTCAACACTTACTGGTCTTTCTGAGTCATTATAGGAAAGACAGTGAAGAAAGAGTCACCATTGTATTCAAGTTTCTTAAATTTTACAAATGGATGTAAAGCACCATTAGATGCCAATCACCCTTTAGGGTAGAGGCGATAACACAAATAAAAATTACAATTTGAATAATTCAGAACATAAAAGGAAAGATTAAGTTTCCTTGACCGGTTTGTATGTGTTTATTCATAAGGTTTTTTAGATTAAATGGAATCTTTTTGAGGCCTTTGCATAAAAGTAGCATGCCTCATTTCATAATTTACAAGAGGATGAAGTACCATTTTTATATTTTCCAACTACATATCCTGATTGAAGCTAGACAATCTTGACTAAATTCAATAGTACCTGAACAAGCTATTCTACGCCTTGAAATTAGTTGGTATTGCTAGAACAATGATCTGACCACTCCTCAGTATGATCTGGGTTCTCTTTGTGCCGTTCCACAATACCTTTGTAGGTATGGATTGTTATGCTTGACCATTGTTGTTTAAAATGGGAATCCATCGGTAGTCCAAATATGTAAGGCCGTACAGGCCATTCAGATGCTGCGAGGTAAACACATTCATACCGTACCAACACTTACCGGATGGCATTTTACATTTTGCTCATCAATCTTGAAGGGTTTAGGCTAGTTTCTGATATCAGAAGGATATACCAAGAGAATCCAAGAAACATCGCCTTTCAGTGTAAACGTTTTGAGAAACAACGAGGAATTAGTCCAGAGTTCGGCTGAAAGTTGAAATTGGCAGTGTCCATTATTTAAGGTCGAGAAAGTTGGGCGAAATTAAATTCCTTATATATTACATATAATCATCATTATTATATATATTTCTTTTTATTTAAGCATTAAATGTTTAATGAATTAACTAAATATTTCGCCTAATAGAGGTTAATTAAGTAGTGCAATAAAGAAATATGAGTGGCGGTAAGCCTTCGGAAATTAAAATTACGATGAAAAATTAAAATTTCATTAAAAATTAAGAAATTATCATACTTAAACGACAGTCGAGCGACTAAAAGTTTGAAATTATGATTAAAAAAAAAAGAAAAAAAAAGAAGTTATTTAGATAACTGAATGATTTTTCAAAAAAAGATAATGCAGAATCCCTTTAGAGATTTTCTTCGATTTGCATAAAAACTAAAGATACCTAATTAATCAGTTAAAAAAAGAGTTTTGGATAGAAAAAAAAAGTAGGAAATTCAGTTTAGTTACCATTTCTTTCTGTTGAGAACTCGGATTTTTAATTCGCCCGGTCGGATGAAGCTTAAATTAGTAAGTAATTAAATTAGCTATTTAAAAAATAACGCTAATTATAATTATATATATATTTCAAATTGCCTACTTTATCAACATAAAAAAATGTATATATATATGTGTATGTACATATATTTGTGTGTGTGTGTGTGTGTGTGTGTGTGTGTGTGTGTGTGTGCATATATTTATATATAAATGTTTTTTGTATGTTGATTGTATGGCAATTTGAAAAGTTGAATATTCATAATCGAGTCGAAACTGGTCAAATAAAGATAATTAATTAATTATAAAATTATAAACTTTTTTTTATACCGCGATTGGGTTTAAACCACCATTGAAGCTCTGTAAATATTTAATTACAGTAATGAAAACGGATGAAAAGAATAGATAATTCTGGCTGAATGTGACATAATTTCCAATGCCTGGAATTATCATATTAACTCAGTCTGATTCGGAATTGAAAATAAAAATAGTGAAATTTATATTTTATTTGCATAATTTATTTAACCTTTTATATTTTAGAAGATATTATTCCTTTATATTACTTCCAAGTACTGATTAAAATTTTAATCCTCTTTCTACGATACATTTATTTCACAGATTTTTCCAACCTTTTTCCAATTGGTTTTTGAAATTTCTGTTAATTTTTTGTTTTGTTAGGTTTTTGTTTAATAGCTAAAAAGCATAAATAAAATTGGCGTGAGAATAATTTTTTTTTTTTTTTGGAAGAAAAAAGAAAATTAAAAGAAGAAAAAAAGTAAATCATTTAAAATCATAAATAGAAGTTTATACCATAAAGTGCAATTCAAGTTGTTGGGTGCACATACATTATTAACCGAAATTTAATGATCGAAAGTGGTATAAAAAAAATTCTTTTCACCATACTACGATGTAATCACCTGTTTTACACACCTAATTTGCGGTCCGAAAGCTACACTTCGCCGCCCTAGGGCCGAAAATGAATATTTCGCCCTTGGGCCGCAAAATCAGCTGTTTATTATTTTAATTCATTCATTTCATTATATACATTACATAAGTTTGTTTTGCTCGTATTATTGTTTAGTTATTTAGTAATTATAGCTAATAATATATCAGAATCTATAAATAGAAGAGCAAAAGAAATCATAGCAGATTTGTTACCAGCAAAATCAAAAGATAGGTATGACGAAGAGTATACAAAGTTTTTGAACTGGTTAAAAATGGAAAATGTAAAACCTGTAGATGTGAATATGTGAATATGAAAATCAGTCTCTCTTTACAATTGATGATTTATTTGAAGATTGTCAAGAGGATATTTTAATCAGAAACAATCCAACTACGAGTAAAAGTGTGAATGTGTCAAACAAAAAACAAGTAATAGAATCTTCAAAGGGTATTATGTTTTCAAACAACCAAAATTGTACTTTTAATATTTCTATAAATCAAAAATAAACGAACTAACTTTTTTTAGCATTTTGAAATAGTTGTATTAAATGAAACACACATATGTTCATCTCTCTTTATTAACTTACATAACAACATAACGTAAAACAATCCATACATTAAACATTCATCATGTCCCCATAACCACAAGATAACCTTCTAACAAAGAGGTACACTTAACCAAAAGAAAATCTCGTTTTTGATCAATGTTATATCGTATTAATATTTATTGTAGTATGGTGAAAAATAGCGTTCGTGCCTCGGGCCAAAGTGCTTTTGCAGGCCTTCGAACTTTTCATGACCTCGACTACGTCTCGGTCAAAAAATATCTCGGGCCGGCAAACGCCCACTTTCGGCCCTTGGTACGAAATATACTATTATGATTTCTTTTCTTCTTAATTTTATACCTTGTTTGTTTAAGGAATAGCCCTTTCCCTGGAAATTTCTGTTATGACATAAAAATTAAGTACCGTTATAATTAAACCGCAAAACCGATTAAAACGGCTAATAATATTATTCAGATTTATTTTTAACATTACCAGAACCCCCCAAAATCCCTCGGTCGCTTATTGACGCAAAAGCAAGTTTTTGGATATTTTACTTCTTTCAAGTAACTTGATGTAAAACTTTGTAAATGGGTTTTTAATGGGGGAAGGAAGGCTAACCCCAACTGCTGATGACAATTACAGTATCGGGGTTGACAGAAGGAGACTTTTTGACTCAAACGGTCGATTTCGTAAAAAAACAATGTAAAGCGAGATCATAACGGTTTTTATAAGAATAAAGAATGTACCCAGAAATCAGCCGAAGTTATGCAATTTTAAATTGTACAAGTGCCCGCAGCTGGTATGAAAGAACCACTGAGCGAAATTTGGAGAATTTAGGACAACCGGTTTGGATTTCTATAAAGATCAAACAAACAAACAGAATTTCATCTTTATTTATATAGATTAACTAGCTAGGGTGCCCGGCTTCGCTCCGGTAGTTGTGTGGCAGTTTTAATAACTGAAAAACTTTAAAATTAAAGGAAATATAGAACAAAATTAGCACTTTCTTGAAAATTTTAACATTGCATCAATATTAAGATTCGAGATCTGCAGTGTCCGCCCAAATAAGGAACCCTATATACTTTATAGGGTGTTGAAAATGGTGGATGAACAATTCATTTTGCTGCAACTTTGTCGAGTCATGCATCGTTTTTGATGGTTTCTGTGATTATGAATCCTATAAGCCCATTCCAAGCAGTCATCAGATAATAAGTTATTAGATTATTAGTTAAAAAAACTATTTTTGGAGTACAACTTAAGCGCCGACTACTGTGATGGTCCATTAGATCCAGAAGTTTAGAAAATACCGAAGATTCATAAAAACTTTTTTTGTAAGACCTTTCTTCCAGTTCAACCTCCCTTAATATATCCCCCCCCCCCATGCTAATTTTGCCGAACTCTGCACTTCTCCAATCTTACTACTGTTACTAAGTGAAAACCAAAATATCATGAGGGCACAATTTTTTCATCATATTTCTTTTTGTCCTGAACTATGAGCGGTGATAAAATCTTATTGAAAAAATTGTATTATTGGAGTCAATTCATAATTTTGTCAACTGGAATGCTCATCATACATAGTAAGAAAACCATTTTTCATAACTACATACAATAAGAACACTTCAAAACTGTTATTTTCGGTTTATAATCAGTATATTCAGCTCTTCTTTTTTGTTTTATGTCTGTTTTTATTCGCTCACTCATATTGCATTAATAAATTTACTTAAGTATATGTTATATATTGATTAAATGTAATGTGTTTATCAATTAATCTTCTTATGAGAAAATTAATTTTGTAAAGTATCCAGTCAGTTTTCCAATTGATTGCAGATGTGTAAAATCATTAATTTATTTTAAAAGAAAAGGTGAAACTAATTATTTTCGCTTGATTTTTAAGTAATTTAAAAAGAACAGCTGACAAAATATATAACCTTTACAAATATAACGGAATGAATGAACAATAAACATTGAGTGAAGCACACCCTAGCGCTTCCTGGTGGTCTGCGGCTCGAACTAAATTTTTCATTCATAAACTCGTATGTCATTCTCAGGTATGCTAATTATATGTTGCGAGAGGCTTAAAATTCCAGTCCTTTTCTCTTCAATTTCACACCCTAAAGAGAAAAACGGAAACCTTCTTCTCCGTTAGGGGACCTACAGTTACATGCTGACATAAATATCTTAATCGTATGTGGAGTCGTTTCTGAGCCTTTTCGGCACGCACATTGTACACTTTGCTTTATAATATATATTGATTACATTATTGAATTAATAATTATGGACTTTGATTCATCGGAACTGAATATTTTAACATTGTTTGCGGCATCTTTGATTGTGTTAAATATTTAAAATACTAATCAAAGTCTGGACATTACCAACTTTGCAAAATACTTTACAATGGTTTTGTGAACTTCCCTACTACCATAAATATATTCCAAAAAGGTAAATAAACACCAAAAAATACATACCAATAATATGATACTGGTCTTTATAATAAAATGGGCTAATAAATAATACTATATAATAATTATAAATGATAATAAACTAAGTATTAGAAAGGGATGTGGGACTCACCTGGTTGATGTAAACGTACATCCTAATGGCGTAGGATGGGAGGTTGAGGACGATGAAGACGGTGGACACGACGAGGAGCATCTCGGTGACCTTGGTCTGTGAGGAAGAGGTCCTCTGCTTGGCCGACTGCCTTCCTCCAGTACCCGTGCTCTTCGTCATCGACCGTCGCACCCTCGCCACTCGGCACACCGTCCTAGGGGCAGCAGGAGGAAGGATAATAAGTCAGCTATACTACGAGAAGTTTCTATGTTTGCATCACCGTTGAACGTAATTGCTAGCTGAGCGTTTACTATACTTAATTTAAGTTTGATTACTTACTAATTAATAATAATAATAATAATTGTTGCTTTATGCTTATATTTAAACAGTTACCACTATTAAAATATTTCAATTGATGCTGCTATGCTAGCAATTCACAGGACTTCAACTAGATAACTAAAATTTGGCTGGATTGAGAAAAACTAGATTTTTTTTTTTTTACAATATTCCAATAATATGAAGGCTTGATGAAATGTTATTTTGCCATTACTTCTAAATTTTATTTAATTAGGATTATGTATTTTTTTCTTATAATATTTATCTACCTACTTGGAAAAATCCAGTAACCAGTTTTAATACGAAGAATATGTTTGTTATAGATTTAGTAGTATTTCAAAAAAAAATTTCAAATACCACCTTTAAGTACTTTACAATAGTTACCCAGTTGTTGTATGTTGCGAACCTAGTATGTTTTGCTCTTTTTTGCTATTACACATATTTTTTCCAAAATTTTAGTTCCCTTGTTGTGGTACTCATTCCACGATATATTTAATTAAGAAGTATAATCGAATATTACAATTCTATTATTGAAAAAAAAACAAAAAACTGTTCATCGTTTTCCACGTAATTCTTGAAGTTGCCGATCAACTAGCTTTGTAGAAATTGAAAGCATTAACCTTTTGTTTTTATAGCTCAATTTTTCCAATTTCTGTTTATTGAAGCGCACTGTCGATAAAGGTAATCCCGTTAATATTGTCCTATAGAAATAATACTAACTGGTCACATAATACTAACAGTTGCCAACTCCGCAGGCCCAGACCAACTCTGATGGAGGCCATGTGGGTTCTATTAGGAGATTGGGGAGGTCTGTTGAGTTGGATTTGGAATTTATCGGATCCGCTAGCGGCACACGGCGCCTCCCTATTGGTTCAATTAGTGTCTGGATAAAAGAGGAGGCCACACCGCTTCTTCTGGTGTTTCTCTTCTAAACCCATTCAGTCGTCTGTTGCTTACTCATTGTATTTTTTTTTTGTTTTGGTGAGTTTTAATCATTACCGTAAAATGAGGTGACTTTGTGACAAGCCTATTTTTCTACAGTTTTTGAAGTTCCCTCCTTAAAAAGAATCAGATTAGGCAATTCAGTGTACTTGTCAGTTGGTCAGTAATGTGCTGCAACCTACTGGCCACATATAACTTCTTTCATTCCATTTACCATGGTGCTTTATTTAATATATGTTTGATTGTTTTCATTTAGTTGCAACTTTGAAATAAAGCACCATGGTAAATGGAATGAAATAAGTTATATGTGGCCAGTAAGTTGCAGCACATTACTGACCAACTGGCAAGTACACTGAATTGCCTAACCTGATTCTTTTTAAGGAGGGAACTTAAAATCTGTAGAAAAATAGGCTTGTCACAAAGTCACCCCATTAGTCACAAAGTCACCTCATTTTACGGTAAAGAAGTTCTCTATAAATACCGAAACAATTTTCTGGAGATAATTAAAATGTAAAATAACTTTTTCTCAGAAATTGTATTTCTTTTGCCTGATTACTGATTTTCTTTTCTAGTTCCATGCACTATGAAGTTGTAGACTTTAATTCTGCAATAATAGTTTCCATCAGTGTCTGAAGTTTTAACATCCCATCTTTGATGGTTTTTGATTCATTATTATTTTTTTTTATCTCCTCCATTACATCAATCAGGGATATCTCCTGGTTTACTGGCATTTTAATATTAATTGAGTCACTAAGCTTTATTATTAGTTATTAGTTTATTTGTTGTGACGATGGAAATAAAAGGCCCTCTTACCGGGTACGTATAAAGCCTGCTAGGACGGGAATACATTTTTCCTTAAAAAACTTCACAGTTGAGTAAAAAGTTGCAGATCCTGAATTGGTAAAAAGTAGATTTGCCATTGATCAATTGCAATTCGAGGGGCTTATGATGCTGTTATTTATATAATAGATACATTTTGCTAATATAACTTCTTTCTAATTTCTTTACTGAATTCTAAAGACAAACTCGTAGATCTTAGTTATTTACCTTTACTTTGCTGCAAGAAGCACAGCATCAACTTTTGAGGCATATTGTTGATACACAGTTTAATGTTGTCATTCATTGTCGCCTGGGTTAGATTCATGAGTAATTTTAATTAGGCGTTAATCTAACCCTTAGTCTCAAATTAGATGCGTAAATTTAGTTCAATTATATTTTTTTTGAGTGAATTATTGTTTCATACAGGATAGCACATGTGTTTTATCATATGGCAAGATGAGTCTTTATAATGTATTCGGGGAGGAGGGAGGAGGTATTGGAGTTATTAAAAAATGGATGGAGTATAAGCATGAGGGAAATTTTATTAGTTCAGAATTATTTAAATTTTTAAAATACAATCTTTAAACGCCTTTAAGAACAGTTTTATAAATTGAAAATCTCGATCAAAATGTAGGTGTTCCTAGTTTGTTCTGGACTTATTTTTCTTTTAACGGTCTTTTTTATGAAGTAAACATTATTTTAATTGATTTTTTTTAAACTTAAAAGCTTTTTAATCTCTTTTTTTAAGTTTTTACTTATTTTTCTTTTAACGGTCTTTTTTATGAAGTACCTAAACATTATTTCAATTGATTTTTTTTAAACTTAAAAGCTTTTTAATCTCTGTTTTCCTTATTTCAAAACTATTTGGTAAGTTCCTTGAGTTCGAACCAATTGATCCCAGGGGCCAAGTAAAAAAAGGAAAAGGGTCAACTAGCGTCATTTCTTTTTCAACTCGTTGCTATTTCCCCTAACCGTGCCCAACAGGGCATACTAAGTATTTAGTGAAATTACTAAATATTTGTAATTTCTTTCTATTAGTATTTAAAATAATTTAAATTTTACTGATGCGCTGATGGAGTCAACAGTGGTGTAGTGGTTAGCATGGCAACCTACAATAGCAAAGGTACAAAAAATTTGTTTGTTTGGACTTAACAAACCTTACGCTGTTAGCTAAGAATGTATTAACACATTCATGTCGGTAGATCTCTTCGGTAAAGTATGATTGTTTCCCATGGCCTAATATTTTAAACCATGTTTTAAGTTTTTCTTTCAACATAGGTCCTTTTTCATGTGTCCATTAAATGTTGGTACCCACAAGTAATCGTTTTATGTTAAGTCGATTCCTAATCTTGCCAACACTTGCAGTTACACTCATATTATAATGCATAGTGTATCCAGGGGTGCATAGAAGGGGCAAATGAAATTATATTTTGAACTTAATGATTTATGTATAAGGCTATTCACCTGGATATAAGGGTGTTGAGGCTGACGATGATTAGAAAGGGTATGATGAGGGTGACTATCGTGTCCAAGTGGTTCAGTGTCTCGGCTAGCTTCTCGTGCCCCTCCAGCAGCTGGCAAATCTCCACCATCTCCATCCGCACTTCCCCTTCTCTGTAAAAAAAAAATCGAATATATTATCACACAAAAATTGTATCTATTCAACTTCTAACTAACTAATTGTAAATTTAAAAAATTTATGTATGAGTTTCCTAACTAATAGTTAAACTTAGAGCTCACATGTCTTTTCATCTTGCTTCTCTGTATGATAAATTAAACAATTTATGTTTTAGCTCAGTTAATTTAATGCTGTTGTATGATAATAAAGAAAAATTATCAGCTCAAGTGGTTTAATATGCATTGTTTTGTAGGACGACAAAGTAGAGTATAAAAAATTTCGTCCGTCATTATGATTGATCAAAGAATTATTTTGGGTCATTAATTTATTCAGATACCTTATGCTGTGCGGTTGCTCTAAAATGTTCTTAGACCACTGTGGACGTACGCCACTCAAGTATGAGGATCGTGCAAAAGATCACACCTACAGACCATCCTAATTTTTAAATCTAAATATCTCCGATGTATCACTCACTGACCCTTCTACATCTCCAACAAATCATTACACAAATACCTAAACATACCATTCGTGCCACAGAATCCAAAAAGGAGACTGGGAGGTTTCACTGGGAGGTTTCTCCAATCAAGAATTCAAGAAGTCAATTTCCCTAGGGGAGGTTAACAAATGGAGATCAAATTTACAATCTATGCCTAATAGCATTTATAAAATTTTGCAAATAAATATTATTAATATATTTACTTATTCATCTCTTTTATTATGAATTCCAGTTAAAAAATAAAAAACATATAACTGTTAAAGAAAGCTTATAGCCACTTGGAGTTTTCGTATGTCACGCGCATCATTGTTATTGTGGCGCCACAGCCCCTTAACGGTTCCTGCCTTCATTAACCATTTATAATCGTCACGATTTGGCGCTGAACTTCATTGGGTTTGTTGGATTCCAAGTTTTTGAACAACAACGTAGCTGAAGTGTTAGTAGAAAACGACTTTGCTTACTGTCTTCAGAGATAATGTAGCAAGTGAAGTGTTTACTTAACCCAAAGTAACATTGGCAGAGACAACTCTTCTCTTAAATATCAGCTCTCCCGTCATTATCCTGAGTCACCAATGAGCCTAATCATACAAAACTCTGTACCTTTTAAACACACATTTATTTAAATTTTACTTATTTTATTGGTGTCTATATTATTAATAAAATAATTTTGTGGCCAAAAGATAATGAAGAAGCCTGCATCATCTAAGTTACTTTTACATTTTTTTGTGCGTCTAACACGAGTGATACATGACAAGAAACTAATCTAGATATTCCTTGCCATCATATCACTACTCAGACGGAAACTGGCATAGAGTGGACTCCTGGCAATAGTAAATATAACTGTTTAATCTAAATGTCAAGTATTTTATTTTATGCCTGTGATATGTTATGATGTGATCGTAGTTTTGCTATGCAAAGGTTATATAAGGGGTAAACTCTGAAACCTGTTTAAGTCAAGTATGGAATCCCTTATGATATGGGATTCCAATTCTTGCAATGGAAAATTTAATGATTCCTGTTGGCAAAGAATTGGAATACATGGTTGCTATATCTCGATATGAGTTAGCCTGTGCCTCCGATCCTGGCGTATTGGCTCTTGGCTACATATGGCTCTCGGCACTTAGGACTGATGTAGAGTCCTGTATTTCCTCCTCTCCCTTTATAAATATTTTATGTTTATTCTTGAGGGAGAATCGAATCATATTGGCTTGTTCCAACACGTGGAAGAGTCGAAATGAACCCCTATAATATTATTTAAAATTCTTCACGTGCCTCCATGTGTTGGCTTGCATGCAATATATAGGTAAGTCATAGAATTATATCAGTACATTGTTCAACTTCATATGTTACATTGTTGGTTGTTATTTATTTTTCTTTTATTCGAATCGCAAACCTATTATTAATTGACTATTAATGAATAAATCATTCTCACCTGTTTGAGGCAGGTAAAAGCTCGGGATAGAGACTTTTGTATGGTCACATAAAAAATCAATATAGGTACTGGGTGTCCCAGACATAGTGTAAAAAAAGAAATTGGGTAATACTGCATGTTAAACGGGGTAGAATGGCGCAGAAACGAGTTTCCTATCTCAATCTGTTGAGGAGATAGAATTTTTTTTGTTTTTGTTTTTAAAATCTTACTTTTTCTGAAACATGACAGTTTTCTCTACTTTGGTTTAGCATAGAAACAAAAACGAAATGTTTTCTTAATCAGCTAGTCTAGTCACTTTCAGTTCTTCTAGTCACTTTCAGTGGAACTTTTAACGCGCTTAACACAAAACATTTATTAAAACTTAAATTTGTAATAGTTTTGAAAATTCCTCACTCCCCACTGGAGCACCCTAAAAGCCGTAAAATTTCCTAAAACGTGCGGACTGTAGTTAGCTTTTTAGTGGTGTAACCCATGAAACAATTGCCCTTCCTTACTTTTTGAGTCTAAAAGAAGTTTTTCTGGTGAAAAACACGCTAGGGAATGTCACTGTCAATGAGGAAGCGCGCTATCCAAGTAATGGATGCCAAACTTCCCATGAGTTAGAATTTATTTTTTTTACTTTTTTAAGATTAGAAAGAACGATGTATGAATTCTAAATAATATGAAAAGGGTAATAATAACTTAAAATTAAGAAAAAAAAAAACTCCTTAGTCTAAATTAAAAAAAAATACTTTCTTTAAAATGAATTGAACGTTTTTCTTCTCTTCTACTAAAATTTGAAAAATCCTACATAAAAAATGTTGAAGATACAAAATAATGTTATTACTGTAGAACCATATTAAAATGGATTATTGCAGCGCGTGTTCAAAATCTCCTCCATTACTTTGGATGCAGGCTTATCTTTAACATTTTTATGTAGAATTTTTCAAATTTTAGTAGAAGAGCAGAAAAAAGGTTAATTTATTTTAAAGAATGTATTTTTTTAAAATTTAAACTATGGAGTTTTTTTACTTTCACTTACCTATATATGAAATATATAGTAAGTGGAAGTATTGCGATCGTGAAAAATTTCGACTTCCGGTTTTCAACGGAAATACACGTTTTGGGGTCCCCTGAGTCCAATTAACCAAGTCCCGCGAAATGGTGTGTGTGTGTGTTTTTTTTTTTTTTTTTTTTTTTGTGTGTGTGTGTGTGTGTGTGTGTGTGTGCGGTTTGTGTGAGTGTGGACAGACTAGCTCAAAAACTATAAACCGTGCGAACCTGAAATTGGGTATTTAGTGTATGTATATGCCCGCGATGTGGCAGCAAAAATTTCATCAAAATTGCTCAAAGGGAGGGGTACTTTATTTAATAACTTTTTAAGTTTTTTTCGATTTTCTCAAAAAAGGCTCTAACGATTTTGATTAAACTGAGTATTTGATCTATTTATATGCCTGAGATAAGACTGTAAAAATTTCATCAAAATTGATCAACCGGAGGGGGGACTTTACCTTATAAATTTTGAATAATGTTCACGTGTTTTTTTTATTTACTCAAAAACGGTTTTAACGATTTTGATCAAACTGGCTATTTGATCTATCTATATGCCCGAAATATGACTGTAAAAATTTCATCAAAATTAATCAACCGGAGGGGGGACTTTACTTAATAAATTTTGTATCATTTTAACGTGTTTTTTTTTTATTTACTCAAAAACGGTTTTAACGATTTTGATCAAACTCGGTATTTCATGTATGTATATGCCAAAGATGGGAGAGCCAAGATTGCATCAAAATTGATCAACCGGAGGGGGGACTTTACTTAATAAATTTTGTATCATTTTCACGTGTTTTTTTTTATTTACTCAAAAAAGGCTTTAACGATTTTGATCAAACTGGGTATTTGATGTATGCATATGCCAAAGATGTGATAGCCAACATTTCATCAAAATTGGTCAAACGGAGCACTTTATTTTATAACTATTTTTCCAATTTTTACCGTCTTTTTTTTTATCTTAAAAACGGCTTTAATGATGATGATCAAATTTGTCATGCTTAATAAAAATTAGGTGTTCTATAATATCAGGTAAGCTTTATCATTATTAAAATGTTCTGAGGGGGCTTTTTTGGGGGGGGGGTTGGGGCCTTTTTTGTTTGTTCGTTTCCTATAAAGTACCTTTGTTTTTGTTTATATGGAGAAAGTAACTGTCTTTCGTTACGCCTAAAAATAAGTAATCGCTAAATATGAAATATGATAAAAATAAAGAAAAGATAAAGAGGAGAAAAAAATAAAAATATTCAGTCAACTCGTAAAACTCGTTGAGCCTACGCATGCGGAGTACGCCTTTAATGACAGACCATTGTTCATAATTAAGGCCGTTCTGTTCATTTGAGAAGTGACAATTAACAAAACGCATTAATTTCTAATCTAAGTAAGTTGGTAAGTGAAAGTTGTGTGTTGCGCGAACGCACCAGATTTTTTTTAATTTTACATTATTATTACCTTTTTTATATTATTTAGAATTCATACATTGTTCTTTCTAATCATTTCAAATCATTCAAAAGGCATTCATTACTTTGGATGCAGGCTCTAGCGCGCTTCCACATTGCCACAGCAGTGACATTCTCTAACGTGTTTTTCATCTGAAAAACTTCTGTTAGACTCAAAAGGTGGTGTGCAATTGTATCATGGGTTACACCTCTAAAAAGCTAACAAAAGTCCGCAGTTTTTAGAAAAAATTGACGGCTTCTAGGGTGCTCCAGTGGGGAGTGAGGAATTTTCAAAAACTATTACAAATTTAAGTTTTAATATATGTTTTGTGTTAAGCGCGTTAAAAGTTCCACTGAAAGTGACTAGAATAGACTAGACCCATCTCATATTTTAGAAAATTTAATGCCGATTAAGAAAATATCATCGCTTTGTTTCTACGCTAAACCAAAGTAGAGAAAACTGTCATTTTTCAGAAAAAGGTAAGATTTTTAAAATAAAAACAAAAAATATTCTAATTCTAAATTTTTTTTTACACTGTGTCTGGGACACCCAGTAAGTATATAGAAAAATCAACAATATTATGAATAGTTATTAGAACTATAGATTGTGCTGTAGTGAAATAAAAAAATAAAAAAAAAACACTAATATGCGAGTATCACATATTTAACCGTGCATATCAGTGTTATTTATTTCGATGGCATCCCCCAATTTATCCTCTTCATTATATATAAGGTCAACCATCTTCCACCGTCATGATTATTTTATAGGTTGGCTAAAGTAGGGGTAGAAATGACAGCCGCCAGGGGGACTAAAGGGGGCGCCGCAGGCAAGACCACACCACCCCTTCATCACCTCTGATAATTGATCCCCTGGGGGGGGGGGGGGACACTCCATCTCCCGGTCATCAGTATCTATAATACATCCGAGCCGGGACAGTGATGGGATGGGAGGGGGAGGAGCCACCTTCAAGTCTGGGTCCAGGTCGATTGTCACCTGTGCTGTGAAACTGGACTACAGTACAGTTTCAACTGGCATTGGAGTTAATATAATGCAAGATACATGGGTAGATGGGTAGTAGATAGATAGACAAAATGGGTTTATCAGATTTTTAATAAGTTTGTATATTAATCAATTACCACAAATAATTCATAGTATAAAAAAAAAAAAAAAATATGCTTTAAAGTAAAAATAAAAACATGCCATTTGACTTCTGTGAGATTTTCAATTTGATAATGGTAAAACCTGATAATACCGCGCAGCTTTTGTTTTACTCTTCGTTTAATTTTCCACCGCTGCTTTTTACAAAAGAAGCTTATCCATTGATCTTTCCCTACTTCAAGGGGAAATCTTCCGCCTTTTCCCAATCGGCTAGTGGTCTTCTCATTTTTAAGACGCCTTATAAATGCTTTGTTACTTGCCCCTTTGATCAAGGCCCTATTCATTTTTGGAGTCTCGAAGATTATAAATCGACCGGATAAAAATATTATGAACAGAGTATAGTAGGTGATATTAGTAATTCCATCAAACCATGTGGTAAAAGCACCATCAAAGGGGAACCAATTAGGGTTGGCTTCAAAATTTTCATTGCGTTATAGTTCATCACTATTAAGGAAACGATTAGGGACTCGCAGAAAAATTAAATTATCCATTTCCAAATGTTCCTGAGAATAAGCGTATTAGGTTTTAAAATTATAAAGCCGTTAAGCCGTCAAAGATTTGAAGAAAAGTGAAAACACAGTAAAGAGCTCAACAATTTTATTTTTGAAGACAACCTGGTTGGCTTCTGACTGTTTTTACTTTCACTTACCTATATATGAAATATATATTAAGGGAAAGTTTTTCGATCGTGAAAAAATTCGACTTCCGTTTTTCAACGGAAATACACGTTTTGGGGTCTTTTGAGTCCATAACCAGGTCCTGAGAAATAGTCTGTGTGTTTGTGAACAGACTAGCTCAAAAACTATATACCGTACGAACCTGAAATTAGGTATTTGGTGTATGTATATGCCCGTGATGTGACAGCAATAATTTCATCAAAATTAGTCAATTGAGTGGGGCACTTTATTTCATAACTTTTTGCGTTTATTACGATTTTCTCAAAATGGCTTTAACGATTTTGATAAAACTGGATATTTGATCTATTTATTTGCCCGCGATATGACAGTCAAAATTTCATCAAAATTGATCAAACGGAGGGGGCACTTTATTTCATAACTTGTTTCCCCATTTTTACATTTTTCGATTTTCTGGTAAATAGCTTTAACAATTTTGTTAACTCGTCATGTTTAATGAGAATCAAGTAATCTTTAACATCAGATTAAGCTTTAACATTATTACAATGTTTTAAGGGGGCATAAATGAGGAAGGGGCCTTTTTTGTTTTCCTATAAAATACCTTTGGTTTTGTTTAAATGGAGAAATTTTCTGTCTCTCGTTTCGCTTAAAAATAAGAAATGGCTAAATATGAAAAAAAATCAATCAAACATATACAGGAGAAAAAATGAAAAATATTCCGTCAACTCATAAAACACATTGAGCCCACCAGCGCATGCGCAGTACGCCTTTAATGACCGACCATTAATTATAATTAAACATGTTCTGTTCATTAATGGAAATTAATTGTTTCATGAAAACTATATGCCGTTTTAATAACTACAAAGAGCCGAATTATCTTTAATATAATAATAACAAATTTTGTGCACTTTAAGGAGCAAATGCAAACAAAAATAAGTAAATTAATGATGAAAAATATGTGACTATGAGAAATGGTATTTAACAAAACGCATCAATTTCTATTCAAAGTAAGTTGGTAAGTGAAAGTTGTGTGTTACACACATCGCACCCAGATTTTTATTTTAATTTTATAAAATGAAAGTAATGAAATTTTTTTTTTAATATAATCTAATTTTAAATAAAATGAATTTTATTGATTATTTTTATCTCACCCTTTTGACTACGTCATCGTAACGCTTGACTAAAAGCTCTTCCCCCTTAGGTCCAGAAAAAAAAAATCCAATTGTTAAAAAATTATTTTTTATACATTATTCATCCTCTATTTTTATGAGTATGTCTATATTTTTTTAATTTATTGAATACATAAATGTACTGATTTCCACTTGACATTTACGTTTACTAAGAATACATTTGGCATACTATCTGGATTGTGAATGGTTTATTATTTTGATGAGGGGTGGATGAAATCTGTTTCATCACTCCACTTGAAAGAGAACAGTAGGTTTATTCTTGGCATGTTATTGTTGAATTGTATTATTGGTAATTCAATGCTTTCGCTTAATTAAGGAAGCAGAAAAGGTTTTGTGAATTAATGGTCGGGGAATTCGCACTGTTCTCTGCTGTATTGAAAAGCGTTTATAAACAACAAAAAATATGTTCGATTTCGATATCACATTCCAATAATATTAATTCGCTTACAATATTTAGTTAAGATAAATAAATAACCGAATTCAAATTTGAAAAAATAGCCATCCGATAAAGTTAAATTACTATAAAAAAATAAAACTATAGTGCCATTAAGCATCAACTTATGCTGAAATGAATGAAGAATGTTATAACGTAAAATAAATTTAGTAGAGATGAGAGATGGTCAACTGTTCTTCAATTACGATGGGTTAAATGATGGTCAGGATTTTCAGTTACAATGATATTTATTATGGTAAGCCAACGTTTCGATCCAACTTGTGGATCTTCATCAGGGCTAAAAGAAAACAAATATATGAGTATCTATGCTAGAGGGTGACAATAAATGGATACATTACAGAACTGATAATAATATAAAAGATGGTATACATAAATATTAAAATAAGAGGCTGGTTAACAAGATAAAATAGAATCTGATATTTACCTAATGAGTCCAGGTGGATTCTAAGACTAAAGGTAAAAATAAGGTGAGAGGTAGTGGTAGGGGGTTAGTTTGCCGACTTCAAAGGTTTATGGCGGGGAAATCCAACGCTTTTGAAGTGAAGGCACATGACAACTGAGTGAACAAAATATTTAAAAACTAACAAAATATATGGTACTGTATACAAATAGTTGTGTCTGGACTGAATAATAACATAAAAATGAGATAATACATAATGTAACAATGCATACAAATTTGGAAAATATACAGAAAGAAGCATACAATACAAAAAATAATAATAGTACAAGAGGTACAGTGATAATTGCAGGTACCTATGAAATCAAAACTAGGATTTGAGGATGCGGAAGATGTGATAAGAAGAATGATGATGATAAGAAGAAGATGAGAATAAGTGGATGAAATTATCTCTTTATCTGTTTTATGATTTACCGGGTTATTAGTTTCTAGATGGATGAAAATGGATTCTGAGAGGAGACGTTTGTCGTGGTTAGATAGATCCACAAGTTGGATCGAAACGTTGGCTTACCATAATAAATACCATTGTAACTGAAAATCCTGACCATCATTTAACCTATCGTAAAATAAATTTATTTATATTTTAAATAAAAAATCCAACTTTTGAATCCTCTTTAGTTCATTCGATATTGAAAATAAATTGATGAGTTTTGCTCTTTTATATCAATAATTACCTAACTAATGCTCTATATGAATTGATATAAAATAGATTATTTGACTTAAAGAATTAATTACCTAATTGCTTGGTTTCTTCTTTTTCTGAACTTCATTCGTTCCACAAACGCACTGCCATATTTCTCATGTGGAACTGCGACTCCTATTACTTTAACTTAACTGCGAGTCCGTTTAACGTGAGATTGATAAAGAATAAAACAGCTCTTTAATATTTTCGGCTAATATGTCTCACAAGGGGAGGCTACGGACGTGGGGTCACCGATTACAATGAAACTTTTTTTCGAGTTTCTATATCCAAAAATATTAGATATGTGTCCGAGGGTTCTTGCCAATGGGCCTTCTGAGCCGAGAAAAAAAATTTCGTAGGTACGAAAATAGCCAAAAATCGCATCAACAAAGTTGCCGCTGCTCAAAGCTCCTTCAACCAATTTCAATGAAATTTTCAGGGATGTCAGAGTATTGAAAAATATTAGACACGTGTATAGGGGATTGGCGAAATTAGCTTCTGGAAGCCCAGAATAAATCATTCAATATTGTGGTATATTCGTGCTCTCTTGGTAACGTTAAAATCAATTCCATTACTTTGTATTCAGCTTTTTACGTCAAAAACTAAATATTTGTATTTAAATATTATTAAATATTTAACAAGAAATATTTTTCACGAAAAACCATTTTTTTGCTTAGACTGAAGACAAATTTTCAACCAAAAAAAAAAAAATTACTATTTGAAATATGTTCCAGTTTTTATGAAAAAAGCACAATTTCATAGTTACCTAAAAAAATATTTTAGATAATTTTGCGAAAAATTGAATTCGAAAGTTTGAATTTTGAATCTGAAAGTATTTCCATTGTTGTTTTCCCTTGCCAAAAGAATTAAGAAATTATTTTATGATTGAAAACGTTTGTTAAAAATTAAGAATAATAAATCTTTGGAAGACGACAACTGTTTTTATTGAATTAAGGGATTGCAGTTATAAACACAGTATGAACTTCTAAATACAAAAAACAGCATATTGTCAACCATGTGATGTTTATTTTTTTCGACAAGTAAAAAACTTCATTAAAAAAATACGAAATTGCCCTGAAATATTGAGTGATGGTCGTCAGGAAATTAGTTCAAGGGAAGATGCTCTGAAAATTCATTCCTTAATTCACCACCAATTATCATCACTATTATTTGTTGACATGGTAAAATATGCTTGGTTTGCATTCAAGTTAATTCCAATGAGAGCAATTTTTGAAAATGTCAATCAAATAAGTTTTCCTGATGGAATGATAAAGGAAGGAAACTGCAACTGCAAAGGTGTACCTTTTATTAAATGCTCTGATTGCCGAAAAAACTTATGTTTTACCTGTTTTTTTGATAAATATCACCCAAACGAGTGTGGGGTGTAAACGCATATTTTTAATTTCCTAGTTAGTATTTTAGGATAATTTGGTATTTTATAATGTTTATGTAGTCCAGGAAAAGTCTGAAACATTTTCCTGACAAAAATATGTTTTTAGACAAAAAAGATTTTAATTTCAATTTTTCAAAAATTTATCACATTACATTTAAATATAGGTACTACTATTTTACGAGTATAAATTTTTTGGTGACTATCTCTTCAATCCAAGCAAGGAAATTTTGTTATGAAAAATATTTATAATTTTTAAATATAAATTTAGAAGATAAAAAAAAGAAAAAAAAAAACTTCGTCTCAAAATAAATTGTTTTTAAATATAAATATTTAGTTTTTGAAGTAAGAAGCTGAAAAAAACGTAGTTTATTCAATTTACAAAGTAATGGAATTGATTTTTAACGTTACCAAGAGAGCGTGAATACTAAGCGTGAATAAAATTGAATGATTTATTCTGGGCTTCCAGAGGCTAATTTCGCCAATCCCCTATACACGTGTCTAATATTTTTCAATACTCTGACATCCCTGAAAATTTCATTGAAATTGGCTGAAGGAGCTTTGAGCAGCGGCAACTTTGTTGATGCGATTTTTGGCTATTTTCGTACCTACGAAATTTTTTTTCTCGGCTCAGAAGGCCCATTGGCAAGAACCCTCGGACACGTATCTAATATTTTTGGATATAGAAACTCGAAAAAAAGTTTCATTGTAATCGGTGACCCCACGTCAGTAGCCTCCCCTTGTCAGATGTAAAAATATTGACTTATAAGAGTGATAATGGATTAAGATAATCTTGATACGAGCAAGTTTGCCCGCCACGACAAGGCGTTGTCTTTAGGAAATATCCGATAGCTAGGAACAAGTGGAGGGCGAAAATCTGATAACTACGAACAAGTGTAGTGTGCCATAATTGTTTAATAACCTAAATCGTTAAATTGAATTCCCCCACTTTTTAGTTATCTGACTAAAATCTGGATCGTCTTCTGCGACTGAGCTATGCTTGAACTATTTTGGTAAAACATTATCCCTTGTTGGGTTCCCTACTTGGGACTTGCCATTAGGACGGCAAGTTTGCTCGAACTGAGATTGTTTTAATCCATTATCATTATAATAAATTTTTTATTCTTATAATTCAATATTTTTACTTCTAGACATATTAGCCTAAGCTATAAATAGGTTTTTTCACCTACAATTATATATTAAACAACAAGTAAATAATAGTTTATATATTCTTATTGATTATAATATTGATTTTTATCCCCAGCAATGTCTAATTTTATGCTCATTCTCTTTAAATATTAGGTACTAAAATACATTGTTTTGTTAACCTTAAAACTGTCTGACTCTTTCAATTTTTTTTTTTTTTTTTTATTATATGCCAACCTTTACAATCATTCTCTTGTTATAACTAACTTTCGTGACTAAATAATCTTCTGAATCTCCCATGAGGCCTCCAGTTATAAGCCCATGTTCCTTTAACTTTCAGTACGAAATTGCTGACCTGAGGTCAACAAACTTGCTAGGGTTTCCTTTGATTAATTATTAAACTGCTTTAGCAATCCGTTTAACTAATAACGGAGCTCGGAATGGCCTGCGATTGTCGCCCGCTTGATCAAAGAGTCCCAGGTGCAAGAGACCGCAGGAAGGGGCACGCGAATCGCCAAGCCTTTAGTTTCAAATGATTCTGGAGCTTTGAGAACTTGGGAATTGTTTTGCCTTTATGTACCAGGGACCTCATAATAATTATATAGTTGGAGTAGCTAACTAAGCTTCCTCTGCTTTTAATTTTTATTCCATAAATAATTGATGTTTAAAGATTTGGGTTGATGTTTCGGGGACTGTTTAATCAGTTCTCTGATATTTAGGTTTTATTTTTATCGAAGTTTCTCTCCAAAAGAAATCGATATATATAAGCTCTGCGTTTTTCAGTAATGAGTGCCATAACTGACATTATTACATAACATAACAAATAATGTATAAATCTAGAAACTTAATAATAAAACAAAACAAATTTCTTTAAAGTTATGCCCGTTGACCTTTTGTCTATGAGATTTTTACGTCTAAAAATATATTTTTTAAAATAAATGTCTAGAACAGGTAACTATACAAACATGCCTTTCAGCTCATTTATTAATCGAAAAAAAATATTACTATTAAAACTTAAGGAGAAATATTAAAAGATATATAAGTTTTGACCCAAGTACAATACCTTGGACATTAAAACAGTCTGGGTTTTTTTTTTTTCAACATTAGCAATTGGGTCATTATCTGAAAATGTGTAAATCGTATGTCCGGTCCATTTTCAACCACTAAAATGAGAGCTAGTTACTAGAACTAGTTACGAACTATTTCACTCCTTTTGTTGTTCTATGGAGGCTATGTTTTAGCTCCAAACTAAATTTATAATTGGTTAAAAAAAATTAAAAGTAATTGTTTTTTCACTCCCTCACCTTGTCCGACTCCCAGGCAAGCTACTTTAAAAATTCGTATTCTTTCAACAATTGAGTGTTTGATTAAATTGATTAATCGGTTAAGTCAGTTATTACTTCAAGATTCCATGAAAAAATAAGTGGTGTCATTTATTGTTACCAATAACAATAAATAAAATAAAAAAGGTATGTCCAGACGTGTGGCAAGCGATCGCTTGCCTCCGCTGAGAGATTTAGGTTATTAAGGGAAATCTATGCTGTGGTCAATAGCTACTTCACTCCCTCACTTCAAAAAAACTGGTGAATTTCCAAGCAATTTTTTCACTCAACTATTGTTTTTCGATGGAAAATGGTCATAGTTTTCGATTCTGCAGTCTTTTTTAACTTAAACCTACTTACAGTGATTAAAAAAATAATAAAAACTTTGAAAACTTCACTCCTTCATACTTCACTCCCTCATACTTCACTCCCTTATACTTCACTCCCTCACTTATTCCAAAAATATCCTAAATGAGGGAGCGATTACCTCCATTCTTTGAATTCTCAAAAGATTTTGAGAATGCTTTTGAATGTAAAGGTGACGATTTCTAAACTATTACCACAAGTATGTAACTGTAACCTAACTCTAATATAAAGCTTAATTTTGGCTATACGCGTTTGGAATTACATATTTTTTAAAGTTTACTACTACCTCAACACATATTTCACTACCTCACTCACCCTTCACTCCCTCACTTTGAAATTGTTTTCATAATTTTTTAAAAGAACAATTAAAGGTTCTCCTGTCTGGCTACTATTTAAAAAGTGGATGTAATATACCACTGAGTACGTATGAATTTTTTCGGCCCGAAATTATAACATTTCAATAATGAAATTTTAGGAAGTGAAATCTACGCATCTTCAGATAATGACCCAATTACCTGACGAAAAAACCATTCACTAAGAATATTTCAATATATTTAATCTTTAAAAAAAAAAATGTAAGGCATAATTTTATTTAGAAACTAGCTCTATATCCCGGTTTCACCCGGAAAATTTCAATTTTTAAATCTATAAATTGAGACTTTTATCGACTCAAACGGTCGATTTTGTAAAAATCAATGTAAAGCGAGATCAAAACGATTATTATTACAATAAAGAATATACCTAGAGATCGGCTGAAGTTATGCAATTTTAATATGGACAGGTGTTCGCACCTGGTCTGAAAGAACCACTGAGCGAAATTTGGAGAATTTAGGACAAACGATATGGATTTCTATAAAGAACAAATTAACAAACAAACAGAATTTCAACTTTATTTATATAGATAGTTACTGAGAGCTACCATATATGAATGTTGGAAGTGTATTTTAGTACACTTTATTCTGATTTAGTATAATATAAGCAATT
Organism: Aelia acuminata; assembly: GCA_911387785.2. Classification (NCBI taxonomy): domain Eukaryota; kingdom Metazoa; phylum Arthropoda; class Insecta; order Hemiptera; family Pentatomidae; genus Aelia; species Aelia acuminata. Next base: position 48,628,399 of record OU426978.1, on the reverse strand, counting down.
TATCATACGTACTATAATTTTTAGTTGTGAATATCTCATAAACAATTCGTTAACATTCAATTTTTACTTTCACTTACCTATATATGAAATATATAGTAAGTGGAAGTATTGCGATCGTGAAAATTTTCGACTTCCGGTTTTCAACGGAAATACACGTTTTGGGGTCCCCTGAGTCAAAATAATCCCGCAAAATGGTCTGTGTGTGTGTGTGTGTGTGTGTGTGTGTGTGTGTGTGTGTGTGTGTGTGTGTGTGTGTGTGTGTGTTTGTGTGTTTGTGTGTGTGTGTGTGTGTGTGTGTGTGTGTGTGTGTGTGTGTGTGTGTGTGTGTGTGTGTGTGTGTGTGTGTGTGTGTGTGTGTGTGTGTGTGTGTGTGTGTGTGTGTGTGTGTGTGTGTGTGTGTGTGTGTGTGTGTGTGTGTGTGTGTGTGTGTGTGTGTGTGTGTGTGTGTGTGTGTGTGTGTGTGTGTGTGTGTGTGTGTGTGTGTGTGTGTGTGTGTGTGTGTGTGTGTGTGTGTGAACAGACTAGCTCAAAAACTATAAACCGTGCGAACCTGAAATTGGGTATTTAGAGTATGTATAAGCCCGCAATGTGACAGCAAAAATTTCATCAAATTTGCTCAAAGGGAGGGGGTACTTTATTGAATAACTTTTTACGTTTTTTTCTATTTTCTCAAAAACGGCTCTAACGATTTTGATTAAACTGAGTATTTGATCTATTTATATGCCTGAAATATGACTGAAAAAATTTCATCAAAATTGATCAACCGGAGGGGGACTTTACTTAATAAATTTTGTATCATTTTCACATGTTTTTTTTATTTACTCAAAAACGGTTTAAACGATTTTGATCAAACTTGGTATTTGATGTATTTATATGCCAAAGATGTGATAACCAACATTTCATCACAATTGATCAACCGGAGGGGGGACTTTACTTAATAAATGTTGTATCATTTTTACGTGTTTTTTTTATTTACTCAACAACGGTTTTAAGGATTTTGATCAAACTTGGTATTTGGTGTTTATATATGCCCGAGATATGACTGTAAAAATTTCATCAAAATTGATCTACGGGACGGAGGACTTTACTTAATAAATTTTGTATCATTTTCACATGTTTTTTTGTTTACTCAAAAACGGCTTTAACGATTAACAAAAATAAGATATGAATGTAGAAAAATGTGTGACTTTGGGAAATGATTATTAGCAAAACACGTCAATTTCTAATCTAAGTAAGTTGGTAAGTGAAAGTTGTGTGTTGCGCGCACGCACCAGATTTTTCATAGTATATTTATTGCTGATTGTGAAAATTTACAAGATTATTTTAATCTTCGGGTACAGGAGCTCTAAGGGTTAAGAATAATATAAAAAAAAAAAATACTTTTATCTTCTGTCATTCCTTTGTTTATTTTCTTCCTTCAGTTCAGCTGATTCAACTGTTCGTTTAGATGATCGAGTCCAAAGAAAATTGCTTCTGAATTAATGATTATTTGTAGAACAATAGAGGGAAAAATACATACAATGAATAATAAGGGACTCTGAGAAAAGAGAGAACTGGTTCGCTAGGTTTAAGTAATGAAATCGTCTAGGAGTGAGCGAGCATCATTTGCTAGTATAAATATTTGAAAAATTAAAAATTTTAGGTTTGTTAATAGGGCATATCAGACGATCCGGTCTAATTACCAATAACCCAATATTATGATTTACTTAAAAAACGCTATTCACACAAAAAGATTCTACTGTTCTTGACGCTACATTCGAGGATTGTATTTATTTTCAATTTGGTTGACATATTTGATGGAACTGAGCAGTGCCAGGATGATTGGCTTCGATTATGAGAAGTAGAATGCCGCCCACGATGAGACGATTGGAGACTAAAAGTCGATTTGGGCCCGGTAGAATCGAGTTATGGAAGGAAGGGCTGCTAAATGGATCTAATTGATAGCTCATCAGGGAAGAGATAGCCCGGGCTAACAGCTCATTACCGCTTCCTTGTCCCCTCCCCCCCAATAATCCCCCCCCCCAACTCTTCACATAAGCAAAACATGAAGTCCAAACAGCCATCTCACCTGGACAGGCTAACCTGCCTCTACCGATGAAAGTAGAGTAAAAATTACGAAATCGAATCGAATTGTTCTCTATAATGCTCCTTAGCAATACAAATTTTAGTTTAGTTCAATAAAATTCACTGTTCAAAGAGCGTCATTACACATTAAATTATACACGCTTTTGATTTTTTTGGTTTGAACCTAGTCATTTCATAAACCATCATTTCGATTCTATATTACTTTTTATTTCTTTCATGTGTCTTCTACAAATATGATGTGCACTTTATTTTGATTCGGGAATTCGCAATTGTCTTTAGTGGTTATTTTTAACTTAATATAAATCATATCGTATTGTTATACTTTGTGGGTTAGCAATTTTTATTCAAAGAAAAATAGCAATTTTCAATGCCACATGAATTATATATACACAAATATTAGAAAAAGTTACAAACATTGTTATTTTCTGGTTTTAATTATAATAATCGTGTTGTGTAAAGGTCCGTGGATCTTATTTGATTAATATCTGAACATAACAAAAAAACTAAACAAAAGTTCTTCACAGTGGAAGCGAATTGTCTTTTATCGTCTGGTAATACTATATTCATAATACGTATACACTGGTTCTAATGAAATATAACTAATATGAAATATACAGGCCTTAACAAGGAAGTGGGGACAGTAGTACAGGCGAAGGTAAGAGCAGCAAAATACGTCTGTATCGTTGTACATCAAGATTCGAAATCCTTCTGTGAAAGAGTGTGGCCTTCTTAGAATTAGGGCCGTTAACGAGCGCTTAAAGTACAAAGCCTATGTTATTTGGCCTGCCCTATGTTAGCCCTCTTACAACAATATACATTTAATTATTGTGGGTCACCACAACATTCACTCTTTGTAACATACAAATAATAAATAATATGGCTTGAGATTCACAACCAAGACAAGACTAACTGTCTAGTCACTCGCTCCTTATATATAGTCGTAAGGAGAATCGTCTAGAACTTCGTGAAACGGCGTGGATTGTAATCGAACATCGTAGTCACAAACACGTGCTATGGCAGTTTGTTCCTACTGTTAGTTCGTTCTAACAAAGGGTCTGGGACTTTGAAACATATGTTTTTTTTTGTTTAAACGTTACAGCATTTTTAAAAAAGTTTCCTTACATCCTTAGAAATATTAATATATTAAAGCGCCAAAAATAGAATAACATAAATAAAGAAACAATATGTACCGATCACGTATATGCGGGTAATGTGAAGTGACATGTTGGTAGTGGGGATGCGACATAGATGTCGATGTTTTTAACATCGATGTTACGCAGCCGATGTTTTCCGACCATTGATGTTTGTGGGCCGATGTTAACATCGATGTTTTTAGTTTTTGGCCCTTTTTTTTTTTTCTGTTTCAACAATAACGGAGTTGTTTTTAACATCGATGTTTTGGACAAAAACAAATAGGTTATAACATCGATGTTTTAGACAAAAACAAATATGTCTTAACATCGATGTGTGACATTATATTGAATATATTACCTCTGTTCTTCCTACCCTTTCTTGTTTCTGTATAAATTTCAACTTCAAATAAGTTAATAAAATATGAAAACGCAAAACCATAATATCATAATTGAATCAATTATTTAATGTAGCTGCCCGCAAAATCTTTTAAAATATCCACCAGAAATACTTCTCTGTATATGCTATGAAAACGACATCAATGTATAAATATGTTTGGGTTTTAAGAGTTGAATCTTTAATATATGAATATGAAAAACCAACTTTGTCGAAAAAGTCGATTGTTTTATATATTAAATATGAAAAATAAAACGCTTTACACTTAAACATCAATTTAAATACGTTTGGGCACTTATATGTTAATGTTTAAAGACTGTATCACTTAAAAAACATCAATGTTCTGGAACATCGATGTTTTGTGGTCGATGTTTAATCGACATCGATGTTTTGATTGTAAAAACTTCGATATTCCATACATGCTTTCGACGTAGCATCTCTAGTTGGTAGGACTTCAAAGGGAATAATAAAAAAAAGGCGCATACCCATCGAATTGAGTATGCCTCCTTTTTCTAAATCTTCTGTTGAGATTGAAGATACACACATACGTCGCTATGATCGGCCGGCGTTTTTGTACGAAGCACCACTGTTTTAACATTTGAGTAGAACTACTTGGTACAAATAAAAATATTTTGAAAATGGATAGATAGTAAACGGAATTTCGCTACCAAGAGAAATACGAGGGGCATAAAAAAATGGTTTGAATTTGCCATAAATTAAAGTGGGTAGTTGACGTATGTATATGCCCGCGATGTGACAGTAAACAATTCATCAAAATTGGCCGAATGGAGGGGGCTCTTTATTTAATACATTTTGTATCATTTTTAGGTTTTTTTCGATTTTCTCAAAAACGGCACTTACGATTTTGATGAAATTCGTCTTGTTTAATGAGAATCAAAAATTCTTTAATATCAATTAAGTTTTATCATCATAAAAAAGTTCTGAGGGGGCTTGTCTCTCGTTTAGCCTAAAAATAAGAAATGATTTATGTCGATCATTGACTGCTGGTACTCTGCTTTAGCTGTTTGCCTTGGTTGTTAATTTCGCACAATCGCTGAGAGATTTCAGCATGTTTTTTTCAAAGAATGATAGGATTAAGCTACTCCAAGGTTTGTTATATTTAATTATTTTAAGAGAGTTTTGAAAAAAAAAATTGTTATATTACTTTCACTTACCTATATATGAAATATATAGTAAGTGGAAGTATTGCGATCGTGAAAAATTTCGACTTCCGGTTTTCAACGGAAATACACGTTTTGGGGTCCCGTGAGTCCAAATAACCAAGTCCCGCGAAATGGTCTGTGTGTGTGTGTGTGTGTGTGTGTGTGTGTGTGTGTGTGCGTGTGCGTGTGCGCGCGCGCGTGTGTGTGTGTGTGTGTGTGTGTGTGTGTGTGTGTGTGTGTGTGTGTGTGTGTGTGTGTGTGTGTGTGTGTGTGTGTGTGTGTGTGTGTGTGTGTGTGTGTGTGTGTGTGAACATACTAGCTCAAAAACTATAGGTCGTAGATTACTGAAATTGGGTATTTGGTGTATGTATATGCCCGCGATGTGACAGCAAAAATTTCATCAAAATTGGTCAAACGGAGGGGGTACTTTATTTAAAGAATTTTGTCTATTTTTTATGTTTTTCTCGATTTACTCAATAATAGCTTTAACGATTTTGACCAAACTCGGTATTTAGTGTATGTATATGCCCACGATGTGACAGTCAAAATTACATCTAAATTGATCAATTGGAGGGGGCACTTTACTTAATAAATTTTGTCCCATTTTCACGTGTTTTTTTTTTTTTTTTTTTTTTACTCAAAAACGGCTTTAACGATTTTGACCAAACTCGGTATTAGTTGTATATATGTATATGTGAAAGCCAAAATTGTATTAACCGTATCATGAAAATAAAAACTTTTATTTATTAATAAAAAGATCAATTTTACTTAAGAGAGTAAATACGTGATGCTAAAATTTTAGAAGCATCGCAGGTGTGTAAAAATGTGGTATCAGATCATAGTCTATAATTAATATAGGTATATTTTAATCTAGAAACTTTTGTTTCATAATAAATTTTTGAAAACAATACAAAGCGATTTTAGAGGAACAGTAATCGTTCTTGATTTCCAGAAAGGCATAAGAGACGTAAATACACCTATTGATTCACCTTCACGATGTATTTGCAAAAAGCTATTCGTAGTAAAAAACAAGCAAGCAGTAAAAAAAACTCGACTGTTGATGAAATTAGTCCCTTCAAAAATAAATTAGCAATAATGAATCAAAAAGTGCAGAGAACTACCAAATTTTGCTATACAGATACTCTATAACTTATGGAGATATACAAATATAAGTATATACTTAAATGTGAAAAAATGTGTGGAGTTGAGGATTGGCGTTTACATATTATCGAAACACCTCGACTACTAATCTAAGTAAGTTCGTTAGTGAAAGTTGTGTGTTGCGCGCATCGCACCAGATTTTTTTTCTTGTTATTATTTTTTCCACCTCTCAAGTTTTTGGTTTATTTATCATTTATCATAAGTTTGACATCTCCGGCGCGTTAACCGTACCTAACATATATAGTAATAATCCCATAAAAGTTCCTTCTTAATTAGCTTGCAGCTGAATCTAATCAACATATTTATGGCCGTTTTTCTGCTTCATCCCTGAAATCCTTTCATCCACTTAAATTTAGGTCTGAATGCTAATATTTTTTTTCTGTAGAAAATGGGATTAAGGCGGAACTTAATTCCATCCCTCAATGCCCTATATGGAAGAAGTATCTAGTACTATAGTAATTTTTAAATGTTCTTTTTATAAAACTGGTTTATTTTCTAAACATTTTTAAATAATTGTGTATGTAAAATGTCAATAGTTTAAAATATATTGTTACACTATTGTGGGTTTAAATACCTTTCATTAGCGAAAAATTTTTACTCACAATCGCAGACAAACAATAACAACTCAAATCATTCAGAAGTTTATAAAAAGTATCAACTTGTAACGACACTTTAACACACAAGTAACCATATGGTTCCATCTTCAGATCAAGACTAACTCTCCAGTCCATCGCTCCTTATATTTAGTTTGAATTAGAACATTCCAGATGGTTCCAGACAAACGTAGAAGGTTCTTGTACAGCCTTGTACTAGAACAATTGGTAATTGTTCCAACAAAAAGTCTTGAAATCTTTTAAATCATATGATTTGTGTTTCACGTTACGCTATTATCTAGGAACCCTTTTGCTGCTTTTACTTTGTATGCATTGGTTTTGTGTGACTTTTTAAGTTTTTTTTTTATTATTATTTTTTTTATTGAGCAATATTTAATAGAGAAAAATATTGGGGGAATAGCTCCTTCTATAAATCTCATCAAAAACCAAAGTTGGGAAATATTTTTATCATCATGTTATTGCAAAGTTCAAAATGAGCGGCTATCTATCAGAATTTAGACATCTTCAAAATATCCGAAGATAGATTAGACGGATGCGCAATATAGGCTTGTAGAGCCCCCATCCAATAAAATCGAAGTGACCTTATCACCTGTGGCCCTATAAAGTACTCCCATAAGGAACTGAAGAGGCACTGCACCCTCGGGAATCGTCTGCCTTCCTCTTCTTACTTCGTACAGAGAGTGAGTGACCTATATTGCCTGTCAATTCTTGCTTTATATTGGTGCTAGTACTTTATATAAATTTGTATTACTTTATATTAATTCATTCATTACCATTTTTTATAATTTTAATACAAATATTTTTGCAGTACTTCTTCACCTTAATTTATTTTCTACAGTTTTTTTTAATTTGTTTACTGATTGCTATCAAAAAGATAATTACTAATAAACATTTATAATAACTAATAGTATAATAAGCTTATTCTTACTTCATGATTTACGTTTTCCTTCTTTCAAAGGCTGCACACTCTGCTAATCCAACCCATTTTATTTTATTTCCTGTCTGTGATGTGAAGATTGTTATACCTCTTATTTTTAACTACTTCAATTAAAGAGCTAAAAAAAAAAAAAATCTACGATTTTCCTACCGGTTGAGGGAAATAATTGACGCATTTCCTAGTCTAATGTACTTTGGTAATGAGTGTAAAGGATCAAACAGCTTATTACCAATTCTAAGAATTCTTTCGATCATTGACTGCAGGTGCTCCGCACTAGCTGTTTGCCTTGGGTGTTAAATCGCACAATTGCAGAAAGATTTCAGCATATTTTTCCAGATAATGATAAGATTAAGTTATTTAAATTACATTTAATTATTTTAAATAGATACGATCCACAATATTGTAGTTGATTTTTTCAACTATCTAATATTACATGTAACGCATGCTTGTTTAATAGCCATGATTATAAGGAATTTACTTGTATTTTATTCTAGCATATTCCTTAACCAGTTCTTTACCAGTAATACTTCTTAAAGTAATCATTTAAGAAACGTAAAAAATTTAGTCATATGAAAATTCGTCTTATCACTTTTATAGAATGAGAGCGGTTATGATTTTTAATTTGTAAAAATCATGCACGAATATGATAATATTTATGATTTGAAATTAATTTAGTATTACTAGCCTAAACAAAAAGTGTTATTGTTAAGGCATAGATTTGTTTACTTGTAAATAAAGGAAAGTGGCTAAAAGGAAACATTACCAATTGTAATATTTTTAACTAGAGTGGACAGGATTCCTCTTTCCCATGTGTTATTGACAGAATTACGAACTATTCGATCTGTGTTGTTCCAAGCCTTGGTTTGTTCGTTCATTTATCTCATATATATAAAAAAAAATTGGAACAATTTTTAGTATTTGAACTTTATTTCTGAATTTTAATTCATATTTTGTTTTGTTTCAGGTATGTAGGAAGTTATAATTTTTATGAAGTGATAAAAGGTATGATATTAATATTTAATCCTAACATTCTACCGAAATTCTATCATTTACATATTGTGATAGCAGCTTGGGTGTTATTTCAATCCATTAAATTAATTTTTACATGAGGCCTATTACTTCAGTTTCTTTCTTTATGCTTCTAACTTTTAATGAAGTTTTCATTTGTGACTCTCACAAAAATGCATATCTTTATAAATATTATCAATATGAACAATATTTTTTAAATTAAAAAATACGAATACCAATCTTTCTAATTGCCTGTTAATCTCGATAAAGACTTCCTTCTTGTGTCCGTGGTTTGTTTGAGTACCAATTTTTTACTGAAATTACTGAGACTAACATAATAAAGATAATATAATTTTTCTTTTACTTTGATAAATAGTTTATAAATGTATATACTCAATAGTAAATTAGTAATTTTTAGTTATTTCAAAGATTTAAAAATGTAATCAAAATCACATAAATTTGATCTTGAATTATAAATTTAATCAGTCTATTTATAAATTTATTTTAATATGTATTTTAAATAAAGTACATTTCATATTATGGTACTTATGTCTATCCAATAATTTTATACATCAGGAGGTGATAAAATTCACTTGTAAGCTAACGCAAATCGTAAGAGATATAGCACTATGTTCGTATTTTTTTTATGATAGACAGACAGATCATAATTAACGTTTTTCTACCTATGAATGTCTCTAAGAAAATGGCATTTTACTTTTAAATTTTTTTATTGATAAGTTTTCGTTTACTCGTTATTTTTGTTTTGCAATAATCGTTCACTAATGATTTCCAAGTATTGAAAACATGCCTCAATGACAGTTGTGCATCGCAAGCATAACAGTTGTTCAATGAAAGCATAATGGCCTTCTTCGTAATTGCTCTGATTAAATAACCTTTGAAGTTCTTCAGGCATTGGAAGCTCAATCATTTGTCAAAGTTGAGCTAACAATGCCCTATACAACGGATATCATTATTCTTCTTGCTTTGGGTTCATTGAGATGTGGAATATGAATGAACGGAACTTGCTGATTGCAATCTGCATACATAAAGCTGCATTTACGAAGCTGCGAATCAGACAGATAATCTCTTGATCAAGGTACAGGGTATGGTTTACTTTACACTGTGTTGTGTTGTTTGGGAAACAGACATGACATTATTATATACCTCGTAACCAATCACTCATTGGTTACTATACTACATACTATAAATTCTATAATACTATACTATGTATACTATAAATACTATACATACTATAAATACTATACATACTATAAATACTATACATACTATAAATATAATACTATAAATATAAGTATATGAAGGTAATGACATAAATACCGCAACGCAAGATTAACTTACTCTTTAAAAATAATATATAATAATTTAAATAATATATTTAAAAAAGTATTTGACCTTAATGGAAGAGATGGTCTGAGGAGGTGTTGCTAGAGAAAGTTTTATAGCTTCATAATTAAATAAAAATTGAATAGTATCATCTGTTCAAAACGCTTTCTTGAACTACGGCGCAGTTTTTCCTTTCTTATGACTAAATAATCGAGATAGAAAATAACGGAGTGTGATGAATGAGTTATGCTTAAATTCATAGAATAGGACTTAAATTAAATTCATATCACTCCTTACTTAGTTTAGGAACAAAATACTATTTCATTTTTTTAAATTGTAATGAGAAGCAATGTAACTATGGTCGTTTTCCAAGAGACCACATACTTTCCCTATAAGATGATATATCACGATGTAAGAACATTTGTGACTTTTCATGTCGGATATTTCACGGATAAAGATTAAAGTATGTAGGGTAAACAAGACAGTTATTGAAACTCAGGACAGTTATTGACACCCCAAAATTTAACTAAAAGAAATAAGTAAAAAGTCCTAATTTTATTTCAATATGTATATATTGATTCATGCATATGATTGTTTGAAGGGTCCTGTAAATCATTTATGAAGTAAGTGTTTAGCAAACTAACCATTGGTAAGATTTCACAATTTTAACCACAGGTTGTCAATAACTAGTTTTGTCCTTTTTACAATAAATATTGCCATACGGTAAAACTATTGAACTTATGGGCCCAAAAAAACTGTCAAGTCTTTATAAGGATAGATAAAGAGGAACTATAGGAAGTTTCAATTTGATCCCTTCATAAAAAGTTTTTTTGTTTTTTTATTTCACCACAGAAATGTAGTCTTAAGGTTGTCAATAACTGTCCGATTTACCTTATCTTGTGTCCGATTCGGTCAGAGTTTTATCTGAAGGAACGCTTTACTTAGGAGATGTGATTGAGAGAGATTGTGATTATTTCTGGAGAACATCCCATAACATATGACAACGTTGTGATAACCAGTTTCAAACAACTTTAGACTATTTTATAATGTTGCAGGAATAATTATCTGTTTTGTTTTCTTCTTTTATAGTATAGTTTTTTATTTTATTTATTATACATATTTATCTATTTTCTTATGATTTCATATCTATATAGAGGAAGTTTTCGTTGTTTTAATTATTTTTGTCAATACATATTTTGAATGATTAAATGAATGACTAAAATTATTAAACATGATATGAATGTAAACGTTGATTCTTATAGTTCTGGGATATGTTAATTACTCTATATAATTTCTAGATAAAAAACATGTCTTTTTATTTACATCTAGTCAAACATTCCTTTGTTTAATGATTACCTTTGGCATAAAACGCACGTTTAAAACGAGTCAGTATTGTTCGTATGTTTTCAAATCCTTCCTTACTTAATACCGGGCTTCGTTTATCATTCCATTCACGGTCCCAGCAATTATACTTCACGTATTTCTCAAGGGATGTGAAACGTGGCCTCTTAAGCGAAAGGAAGTCTTTAAGGTTTCCGAGAATAAACTACATTCTAAATTATTCTGCCGGGATAAGGGTGAATATATTGCGGAATGCCAACGAGTGGTGAAATGTTGAGCTGTAAAGCACGTATATATGAATTAAGTATGAACTGATTTTATAGCGAGATTTATGAATGCTCAGTTTACTGGAGTACAAGATGTTTCCGATTTTAAGAGCGGAGCTCCAACAATTGTTTATTATGCTTTTCAAGTCGTATTTAATTGACTAAATTAAAATTTATTTTATAGAAATGTTAATTCTTTAGATTTTTTTTTATTCTTGAAGAAAAATGCTATTTTTGTGGTTCTATTAGATTGATTTATAAAGGATGTTGTATCCATGAGAAACGTTATATATTGATTAACAGCTTTGAAAGGATTTTTCCCTAAACTTTTTAAAATCAACATAGCAGTTAAAGCACAAGTATAGTTAATTATATCAATCATAATCACCTTTTATATTTTCTTATTCGTGAAATGATCATGATTGAATCAATTCATTAATATGTAGTAATCAAGAAAATTGTGCATTAATCCGTGTTTGCATATTTATTCAGTTTAATAAGTTCATAAAATATACTAATTACAATACCCCTCAATGATGTTTGCGAGTTTCATTTTCTTTTTAATTTGAGCCTGTCAACAAATTTTCGACAATCAGCAAATGTGCGCTGTCCTGAAAACTATTTATTTATTTTTGTATATCTTTCATGATTTAATGTTAAGTAATAGTTAATTTGAGAGATTTGTCAATAGTGTAATTTGATAGCATTTTCTTTTATATCTGGTTTTTCATTTGCTGTGACGTTTACCGAATTATTGATATTACTCAAATAAAGAGATTGTATAATTGACTGCACACTTATAGCTTTAAATAGTTTGAAGTAAGTTTAAGTGGTTATAATGGGTGTTCTTGAGCGCTCCGTTAGGAGTGCTCTATGGTGGTTTCAGTCCATCTTGTTCAAGTAGTGTTTTTTTTTTTTCAGTGGGACAATGTGATTAATGTACACAAATTTAAACTATATTTTTTTAGATTGAATTTCCAACAATATATGTATTTTACATTCTCGTATTATGGTTTATGAATGGAATTGGAAAGGTTTTAATGTATGAATTTGTTAATTTTTTTAAACTTTTTTTAGTTCTTCGATACTTTTATTTTTTTCTAAATAATTCAAATCCGAATTTATCAAATGGTCTGCAAATCTTTTACATTCCGAAAGTTTTTGTGATTGTTTACTACTATTGATTTCAATGAGTAGGTTGACGTCTCTTAATTTCTTTATGTTTTAAACATCGCCGACTATATTAGTAATGAATTTACTTATTAAAAAAGAGAACACTTTTTGGAATCCTTCATCACTTTTAACTTTAATGGCTTCATTTATTTGAAGCGGATCTGGTGGGGATTTTATCCGGTCTCTTTTTCTTGTCATTTGGTAAGCTTTTGAGCTAAAATTGCTCATCAATTACAATAATGAGATTTAATTCTAGAAATATAATAAGAAAAACAAAAAATTTTATTGTAATAAATGAAATAAAGAAAAAAATATTGTTAGCTGATCGTTGAGTGACAACCAAGCTGGCTAATCCTTCGGAGCTCATTTAACATAACCTCACTCTGCGAAGTTTAATAGCTAACTGACCTACCTTTACTTGTTATTATTATAAAAAATAAAAATAAATAATAATGAGATTTAATCGAAATCTTACGATATAACCTCTAATAAAAAGCGTTAAGAGCGCTATTGTGGTGAACATACAAAGCATCGGCTTTTTGCTCTTGTAGCTTTTAATGACGAATTTTCTTAAACCTATTTTTGACTTATGTAATGTAATTATAAATGTAAATGCATCAATTACTATTTTATTATTTTAAAGTTGTATAATGAGTTCCTAACGTAGACGTTATTAAAATTTAATTTTATATTTCATCTGAATATTATAAGTAATCATTTTTTTAAATAGCTTAATAAAATAATAGTGTGAATATCTTGGAGGAACCTGCAATCTGTTTTAGTTGTAGTTTTATTAGAAATGTTAATAGTACTTATTTGAACCTCCGCTAAACTCCTAATTGCTCAACTTTAATATTTAGCTCGCTTATTAAACCGTTCAGTTAGATAAACTCTGGCATTGTTATTATTTTTTTTTTTTTTTTTTTTTTTTTTTTTTTTATTATCCTCATATTTCATTTCATTTGTTGGTAACATCAGTTGGAAAACTTCTACCGGCTAAAAGGTTTAGAACTCCTGGAAGTTTTGTTCCAAGTTTCGCCTTTCGTATTTCCAGAACCGAAAGGAAAGAAAGCAAGTTTTGTGGATAAGATAAATTAAAAGTGAAACAAACTTCTGCTAATGGATTACGCCTCCAATTGTGCCGCTCGTTGAATTCAAATCCTGAACTCCCTAATTTAGACCATGATTGGTTACAGCTGCTTTTAGATGTAGGCGTGCTTTCGTTGTTGTTGGAAATTGGATTGGAACTTGTAAGTTAGAAATAAAAGCTATTTGTTTGTGGATTTTTTTGGTTATCCTTCGACTATTCCTTAAATATATTTATTGATCATCTTTATTGTAATTTCACCCTACACGCCCATACGGATTCCTGTACGGTGTATCAGTTTCTCCGCGTCTCACCTTTTGGGCTACAATTGTATTTTTCTAGCGTCAAGGTCGGGTTAAAACAACTTGTAAGTAATCCAAGTTGTTAAATTTGAAAAAAACAAAACGTATACTTTACCTTGAGGTTCTCACATTAGGCTATCCTGGGCAATGCTTATTGCAACGCGTTAAGTCGCTCTACCACCGCGCTTCTTTTCTGTGGAGTTTAACATACATTTTCTTCTGTCGGTACTTCATTTAGAACACGGCAGATAATTCTTAACTCTATCTTCTTAAAGAGCGAAAATTTGTCTCTACAAAATCTTAGTGGTCTTTATACATGGTATTTTTCCTGTCTCATCTGGGAAAAGAAATCCTAGATTTCTCGAGGAAATTGAAGATCACTCAACTTCAATCTTCCAACCAGTTTTTTCATTCAATTGAATTTTTCTCATTACAATTAATTTCTTTTAATTGTAAACAGTCTTTCAAGTTGAGTAATATTTTCAGAATTATAAAGTTAACAATGAAAGAAATGTTTAAAAGCAGGATTATGAGTATGAAATGTGAAAAACAATGTGGGGTTACATGAACTGTAATAATGAATAGAAAATGAATTTGTATTTTGATATGTAGTGGAGCTGTAGAATATGTATTTTTTTCCTTTAACCTCTTTGGTTCTCCAGCTATTATTTCCTTGAATCCAATCATATATTTTTTTTATTCTGCTCTCCGTTTAAATATTCTAACACGGTCGGATAAGTAAACCTTTCAAATCAAGTTATTCATCTATATATCAAATATATATTTCAGTCAGTTATTAACTTATTACTGAAATTCTTCAGATCGGTTACCTAGGTTCTTGCGCAGCATAGAACTACGTTTGATTTTTTTTTTTAATCCATTTGTGAATCAGCCCCAGACAACAACCTGTTGGCAATCAGCAGATTTTATATCTGTTTTATCTAGGAATATAATGACGTGTCAGGCATGGGGAAGGATGGTACCTAGCAGTACCATGCCCCTGGCTTGTTTCTGTTATTCTGGTCTGTTCAAGAAAGAGATCCCTAATCCAACGCTTTTTTAATCTCGTCCTAATATTTATGGGTATGTTATCTGTAGCGTATAAAGAGGCTAATACGTGTAAGTCAGAGTAAAGAGTCTTTGTTGACATGTCAAAGTCAGCATGTAAATTTTGATTAGTCACGTATCATGGTGCTTTTGAAATTAGTCACAATAATTTTGACTGGAAGGTCTGACATTTTTTTAAATGTGAATGAAGATTTTTTGGTTATGTCGTATATTTGTGAGCAGTAGGTCCATATAGGTTTATGTAAATACTTTTGTGTACTTATTTAGTTTTTGTCTAAGTTTTAGTTTTGAGGAGTTAGTAAAAACTGGGAAAAGTAGGTTTAGTCGTTTATCATGAGTTTTTCTTCTTATTCTACGCGCGGCCCGCAGGTCATCCTTCTATCTAAGGTTAATCCGAGATACTGTATTTTTTCTGTTTGAGGAATTGGGATATGAATTGGAGGGCAAACATTTTTTGGAGAGTAAAGTTATATGTTTAAATTTTTTTTTATTAAGTATAACTTTCCATAATTTACATCAGTCATTTAATTTGTGTAAGTGGTTTTTTAATGTTAATAAGGCATGTGAGGGATCGTGATGTTTTGTTAATATCGTTGTATCGTATTTTGTAACGTCATATCTGAAAGTTATGATATTTTCCCCCCGGGTCCCTTAAAAAAAAAAAAAAAAAAATCGAAAAGTACTAACGACCCACAAAAACAAAAAAGCTGTTAAAAAATAGTGTTTCCTGTGAAGTTATCCTCAATGGCGCTATCACATTAAAAAAAGAAGAAAAAAATAAAGAACGCGTCCATTTGTACTCTAAGAAAGCTGGAAAGTAAAAGTTGTTGCGCGTAATCTACCACATATTTCTTGCCTTCATATCTTGTTTCCTTGATTTACCTGAGTTATAGGCCCATTTTTTTAGCCCAGATGGAGAACGTAATCTGGATGAAGAATAATTGTATGGACGGAAAAAGTAATCTTATATCTCAAGCGTTGTAATTAATTAAGTTGTAAGTAAGAGGGATGTGTTGTATGATAAATAAAAGAAATGAATAAATAACAGGTTTATGGAATAAAATATAAATAATTTTCTTTGAGAGATCTTTGATGAAGTTTATTTGTTTAATTTCCCTTTCCTAGTAGTTCCGTAGTGTTACGCTTTTTTCTTTGTTTTCTTTTTTAACTCAAATTGACTATAGGATGGTAAATCAGCTCACAAATTATTCAATTTTTACATTTGTCTATTAAGGGCTGCTATGTTCCCCCAGTAAAGATATTTTGTTCCTTTTCCTTATTGAATTCTTTCCGAAAATTCAAAGAAATGTCTTATCAAACCACGATCTATCCAGAATTTCGTTACGAGAGAAAGAGAAATACTTTTCTTCCTAAGAAATATGGATGCAATCAGATAACTTTAAAGAAAGACTTGGTACCGTAATAGACAAAGGAGGAATCTCGAATTCTAAATAGGTAGGAAGATGGCAATTTTTATATTCATCCATTTCAGATATCTGAAGACGGGACCATGAGGTATAGAGAGAATTTTATTTTCTGTCAGCGCAAGACACAACCTTCATTGTACTAAGTTGAAATAACAATATGTATGCAATGGTAATCAAATAGACTGTTTTATGAGATATATTCGCATTTTTTTTTTTAATCCTAAAATCAAATCGTTTGTTCTAACTTGAGTCTACAAGTTGGGAAACGGGTTCCCTATAAAAAAAAAAATATAAATAAAACTAATAGGTACGATTATAGTTTTCTTATTTTTATGGATAACGTTTTATCTTATATTTTATAAGACCATACTAATAATATCCCGATATCTTAAATTATCAGGAAACTAGCCCCCACTTTTCAATACACTGGTAAATTGAATAAAGTAATGGTTTACGAAGGCATTACTAGGCATTACAAGGTTTCAATTTCTTTGATAAAAAGTCTAGCTCTTCAACCTTCGTGTTCCCTTGCAGAGAGAGCCCTCCATATTAGTGAGTGCAATAAGTTGGTACATCATAAGTTTGAATCATTGCTTACTTTAAAAGCATTTAAAGTAAATTAAAAGCATTTAAATTTTATGGAGGCGTGTTTATTGAAACTTGAATATACACTATGATCTGTTCACGTCGCTTATATACTGGCCTACCGGACTCTTATTGAACAGAAAGCTCCATTACTACTCGATTTTTCAATTTTTGAATTTATTTATAGGAAAGGGTGCTTTGTTTATCACTGCAGTATCATTTTTATTATTCTTATTGCGATAGTGACCGAGTAGTAAGCAGTTTTCTTTTTTTCGTATTGGTAGAGTGCTTTTTCGCTGCCCTGTACATCTTGGAAAAAAAAAAAAAACCTTTTGGAGAAATTAAGAAAACAGTTACAGCTTTGTTTGATTTTTAAGAAGTTATATCAACTTACAACAGAATTAATAAAGAATTAACTAATTACTTCAATTAATTTATTAATTCTACTATTAATTAATAATTAATGAGATTAATAAATTCCAGTAAGGAAGTTTTAAATAAAATAAGATACAAGGTATAGTAGAGGGTATAGCAGGTTACCTGCTCAAAGAACATTCATGATGGTCTTCTTTAGTGGATAAAGCTAAAGGAAAAGGGAGGTCAGTAATCCTGAGTGGAGACTTCAATGCCAGAACAGGAAATGATGAAAGATCTGGATATGGAGTTATAGGGCTGCATGGAGGTGAGAATGTGAGAAATAGTAATGGACAGCGGCTAATTGACTTTTGTGTCCATAACGACTTTCTCATAGGAAATTCCTTCTATCCACACAAGAGAATTCACAAAATCACTTTCTCATGCATGGAACGAAATAGTGTAATTGACTACTTCATATACGACAGAAACATAAGGCAGTATTTCGCTGATATAAAAGTAATAAGAGGAGCGGAGATAGGCAGCGACCACCTTTTACTTGTGGCTGATACAAAGATCATTCCTGAGTATAAAAGGAAAATAAAAACATTTGAAACCCTCAATGTAAGGGCCTTGGATGACCCAGAGAAAAGAGCCCTCTTTACAGTAAGCCTGGAAAATAAATTGAGAGAAACGTCATTTGATGGAGACGTGGAAAAGATATGGAAGGCACTGAAAACATGTATCCTGGACACAGCAAGCACAGTATGTGGGAAGAAGAGAGTGTCTGGTAAGGGAAAGCGGACAGACTGGTGGACCAATGACCTTCAACGACTGGTTTCTCAGAAAAAGCTAGCCTGGAAAGCATACTTGAAAAATAAAACTGAAGAAAAGCTGCAGGCATATCGAATAGCCAGGAATGAATGTAAGGTAGCCGTACGCCAGGCCAAGAAAAAGTCATGGGAGGATTTTGGTAAAAGCCTGAGCGAGGACCATCGCGAATCCATAAGAACCTTTTGGCGGAAAGTTAAAATGATACGAGGAAAGCAATGTAAGCCCATTAGAAATGTAAAAGGTAGCGATGGAATCTTACTTACAGGCAAAGAAAAGATCCTTGGCAGATGGAAGCAATATTTCCAGGAACAATTCTCCGAAAACCAAGGAACAGACCATTGCCAAGAACGAGAGCCCGAAATTCAAGAAAGCCTGGAGATTATAGAGGAAGATGAAATAGAAAATGCAATCCTTAAGCTAAAAAGAGGTAAAGCATCAGGAAAAGATGGAATTGCACCAGAATATTTGAAATATGGTGGTCAAGAACTTCTTAAAGCACTCCAATCGCTGTTCCAAGAAGTATATGACAGAAAGAGAATTCCTGAGGACTGGAAGTATAGTATAATCCTCCCCATTTATAAAAAAGGATGCACAACAGACTGCAAAAATTACAGACCTATTAGTTTGCTTTCCGTAGTCTATAAACTTTACACCTCTATTCTAGAAAGGAGACTCCGGCGGATTTTAGAAGGGCAGTTAGAAGCGGAACAGGCTGGTTTTCGTCCAGGCCGACAGACGCAGGACCACATCTTTGTACTCAGAAATATTGCTGAAAAAGCTTGGGACAGAGATAAGAATATATATCTTGCATTCCTTGATCTGAAGTCAGCGTTTGATGTGGTCCCAAGAAAAGAAATTTGGAATGCACTAAGAGCCAAGGGTGTACCTGGAGACTTGCTGGCAGCCATAGAATCAGCCTACCAAGGAGCCATGGCTGTGGTAAGAATAAGTGGTAAGGAATCAGAACCTTTCCCAATTGCTAGAGGAGTTAGACAGGGAGATAGCCTAAGCCCTCTTCTATTTATAAATGTTATGGATGAAATCCACAAAATCTGCAAGCGCCGAACTGCGTGGACAACAATTGGAAAATGGAATATGAGAACTGTCCTCATACAAAGCCTGTTATACGCGGATGACATAGTCCTAATAGCCGACACCAAAACCAAACTACAAAAAGCTCTGGTGGAATGGGAAGAAGAGTTGCTCAGGAAAGGGTTGCAAATCAACACCTCCAAGAGTAAAGTGCTGGTTATGGCGAGAGATGAACAGGAAAATGTCCAACTAACCTGCAATGGCGAGACACTTGAGGTAGTGAATGAGTATACCTACTTAGGGACCGTAATTAGTAGCTCGGGTAAAATAGATGCCGAAATATCAAACAGAATATGTAAGGCAAATCAAGTTTATTACCAGCTTACTAATAGCATTATCGGCCACCGCGAAGTAGACAGGAAGACAAAAATGCATGTATATAAGTCTGTTTACCTACCTACACTCACCTACGGCGGAGAAAGCTGGACTATGCTGGACAGACATTCTAGTCGCATAACGGCAGCGGAAATGAGGTTCCTTCGCAGGTCTGTTGGGAGAACTAGAAGGGATCGCATTAAAAACGAAAGTATTAGAGAGCAACTAGAAGTTGCAGAACTTAAAGACACTCTAGAAAAACGGCAACTCCAGTGGTTCGGACATGTCTACCGCATGAATGAGGAGATGAATCCTATAAAGGTATTGGAGGCTCGACCCATAGGAAGGAGACCACGCGGACGCCCCAGAATTACATACCAAGAGTACATCCAAAGAATTGGAATTAAAAGAGGAAAATCCCTCAATGAGATGAAGCGGCTAAGCAGAGACCGGGAAGATTGGTTACGCTGGATTGAGGCTCCTCGACGCTAACTAATGGCATAAGAGGAAGTTAAAGAAGAAGAAGAAGAAGAATTTATTTATAGGAAAGGGTGCTTTGTTTATCACTGCAGTATCATTGTTATTATTCTTATTGTGATAGTGACCGAGTAGTAAACAGTTTTCTTTTTTTCGTATTGATAGAGTGCATTTTCGCTGCCCTGTACATCTTGGAAAAAAAAAAAAAAAACCTTTTGGAGAAATTAAGAAAACAGTTACAGCTTTGTTTGATTTTTAAGAAGTTATATCAACTTACAACAGAATTAATAAAGAATTAACTAATTACTTCAATTAATTTATTAATTCTACTATTAATTAATAATTAATGAGATTAATAAATTCCAGTAAGGAAGTTTTAAATAAAATAAGATACAAGGTATAGTAGAGGGTATAGCAGGTTACCTGCTCAAAGAACATTCATGATGGTCTTCTTTTGACTTGCTAAAATGGTAGTTATAAATGAAAAGTTGCAATGATATTTGTTCAAGGACCTGGTGATGTTATTGTTTTTAATTACGGCACAGATATTAAAAAGAAATTAAATGTTTAAAACGGTTCGTGTATAATAATAGTAATTTTATAAATTATGACGAGATTCATCAAGATTATCTTTGGAGTAGGTAATGTAATACTATGAAAATTTAATAAAAAAAGTCAGTTTAATTATTACTATTGGGTATATCATGAGTACATATCCAGCATATAAGGCATTCCGTGCAATGATAATGGTTGATTTTATAGCCACAACAAGGCAACAGAAAATTATTTTTTTTAATTTTTCTCAAAACATGGTTTTTATGTCTATATCTTATATACTCTTGCATTTATGGTGCTATTTTGTTGTCTTTTTAAGTGTATTTAAAAAAGGTAAAAATTAGGTAAAATAGTCTGCCATTGGTATATTATTTTTTGCGGTTAGCAAACTGGAAAAGCATTTGTTTTGGCTTTATTAGTACCATTAAATGTCCAGAATATTATTAATTATGACAAAAATTATTCACTAACTTATTCAGTGTAATAGGAGTCCCCTTAAAAACCTAAGAAAACAATTTTTTTTTTAGTATTATAATGTGATAATATTGTTGGGCTGACTGTTAGAAAATGCATGAATTCGCTGAATACCTATTTCGACAACATAGTAGTCACGACATTAGCTAGAAATTTCAAGTTAAATTTACATAACATGGTTCATTCTTTTCCATAAAAAATTCTTTTATATTCTGTGCTTTTATATATTACTCGTGCGATTCACTACCCTGTGTGCAGGTTTGAGTCTCTCTAGAATAAAAAAAAAATCGAAACATTATTGTGGAAACAAATAACTCACAGTAATTTGTTTATTTGTTATTTTACATATGTGAAGACGTATTGAATCGCTTAAGCACTATACTCAAGGTTTAAATGGGGAGACTTTCGGAGTTGGATACGTGCTTGGAATACTCAGTGGCGTGCTGATGACATCACGATAGAGCCGGACCCTCTCAAGGGTTACGACTGCCCATAGGCACTTTCTTTAGGACCGAATTCCGCTAGGGCGTGGAAGGGGAGAGTGGCAGGAGCCCAGCTGTAATGCTATGAAGGGTCGGTATTATAGGGTCTTATCAAAATTATTTCTTTTTTGCCATTCTTGGGTATGATATGTAAATATATAGGTGCTAAACATTATATTAAGGTAGCTTAAACAAAAAAAATAAAATAATGTATTGTGAAAAAAAAAAATGTGATTGAAAACAGTTCTAAACATTTTGTTGGAACAGTTGGAACAAAATTTTTCTAGTACATGATCGTGACTGTTCGAGAACCTTCTAAGCTTATCGGGAACATCCTAAATTGTTCTAATTCAGAGTATATGTATGTATATATATAAATATATTTATATATATATATATATATATATATATATATATATACATATATATATATATATATATATATATATATAAAAGGAGCGATGGACTAGAGAATTAGTCTTGCTCTGAAGCTCTATTCATATAGTTATTTTTGTACTGTTGTATAGTTAGAAGTTAATTCTTTTTGTAACCTTGTTAGTTATTTGAGATTTTATTTTTTGTGAGACATTGTGAATTATTATTTTCGTTTAATAGAATTATCTAAACTCACATAAACTTTACAATAATATTTTCGTAAATTGGAATTCATTTCACTGTATTACTGAATACAACCTGATCTTATGAAATCATCACATATCGAATACTCAATTCGACAGCATGATCTATAAAATGGTCTAACGATCAGGAGATTGGTTGGTAAAGCCTTTGGCTCTCTACAAAAAAAAAATTAAGCTTTAAAAATATTTTTCAAAAAATAGGTTTTTAATTTTTGTACTATCTCAAGGATTATTAAACGTTTCCATGAAACTGTTTCATGCGTCTAAGAGGCCTTTCTCAGTCTGAATTTGCAGTAAGTGATCGTTTGTAATGTTGAGTGCACTAAGGAAGGTTACCAGATCTATCGAAATTCAGCGGATACTCAAAGGGATGAGAAATGTCCTGGTATCTCTTCGAACTGTACGAAGAATGCTATCAAACAGTGCTTACAGAGTATGTGATTAAAGATTTGCTCCTGATCATTTAATTTGGGTGGTGGGTTAGCAAGTTTTAGCTGTTAAAATATCCAGTTATTAACTGAATTCCATAATTAGAAAAAACATTTGTGATTTGTGGGATATAATGGTTTACAAAAAAAAAAAAAAAAAAAAAAAACTGTGTCGTTTCTCTAATCATTAACTAATTATAGTTCTGAAATCAGAATATTTATAAATATCGAACCCTTTGTAATATGTAGACTTTGGCACAGTAATTACAAATTTTCAAATTACATCTTACACTTTTAACTTAAGTAAAATATCTCGACTAGTATAAATCATAATAAAATTCTAATTATCTAGGATGATTGATAACGATGCTAGAGGAACTTTAGACTCAAGGGACTCTCTTTGTAAACTTGGTAAACTCTCCGTGTAACTCTCACGGCTCTCTTAGCCTGGTGAAGACCACACCTTTTTAAGTTAGTATGAAGTATTTTCAAGTACAGCAATCGTATTATTTCTAATTGTTATGCGTAACCATATTATTCATTTAACGATACATTTAAGCCTGAATGTTGGTTAAATGAATATTAGTATGAAATAAAACCAGCTTTTTCTGGATGAAACATTTTTTATTTAAAATGATTTAATGTTTATTAAAAGAAAAATGATAATTATTTCCCGCTGTCCGAATTGATGGAACCTCGTCATTTGACACGAGAATGTTCATTATTAGTAGTGGTTTAGAAGCCTGCAAAAGTTAATTTTTAAAGTATTTTCATTTTTGTTTTATTAATTTTTGACGGAAATTCAATTTAATACTTTTTTTCTAAGTACCGTTTCGCTTAAATTGTTCTCAGAATTCTCATTGTCTTCGTTTTATCTCTGTTTGTCTCAATTTCTTACGCCACCGAAACGTTTCGATTGCTGTTCGTTCACTAAAATATTAAGTGGGATAAAATATACCTCTTAGGAGAAAATTAGCGTAAACAATCTAAGTATGATGTACATAAATAAATCCAGTTTTATTCTATTTAAACTAATATATATATTTTGACTAGTAAGTATACCTTTGAGGTGAACTGTTGCAAAAAAATGTACCCTAAGTTGTAAAAAGATGCTAAGTAAGCACCACTTGGTTGATAATTTCATTTACGATAGGGACCGAAGTGGGTTTGGTTATCTTTAAGGTGAAAAGTTGAAGGGTGTATACCATAAAAAGTAATCGACCTATAGTCTGTACTTACATTGTTCCCGATTTTATCCTTTGATAATGACAGTATTTACCACGTTTTCCTAATCTTTACCCCCTTGATCAATTACTTCCTCCCTTAAACGAATCCTATACTCCTCTGAACTTTGATATGCCAGTTATTGTGCCCTAGCTTTTTTTATATAACCAACTTATGGACCGAATTCCGTATCTCATGTACATTTATTATGATAGTCATATTTTGTATCACCATTTCTTTTTCAATGGAATATTTTATCTGATAAATTTAAAAGTATGCGCGTATTTTGAGTGCTTTATTTATACATTTTTTTATGATGTAAGATTTTAAATGATATCTATTATAGAAAAATAAATTTGAAATTAATTTAAATGAGATTAAGTTTAATTTCCGGAATTTCGAAATCAAAATCTTCAAACTTTAACCCTACTTTAAGCTTTCTGTTTCGAAAAAAATGTTTTGTTTTTCTTAATTTCAATAGCCTATTTATTTTCCAGTAATCTTGCATTTTTTTTTTAAATTTAGATTTCGCCCCCCCCCCCCCCTTGACTACCACTGCCCAACTTTGTCCCCGCGCGCTCTAGTTAGTTCTCGCACAGGTAAATTTTCAAACCGTAATTAATGTTTGTTTTTTCCTAGCTAGTTACCTATCGCTTAGGTAATTAGTCCGAAAATCTTTATTAGAAATGTTTTTACTGATATTTTCGACTGGATTGAACAATTAATTGGCTGGATTGGACTATTTTGGCAGTATTATATTATTAAAAATATCGTCCTAAAATGCAATATAATACATAATTAATAATTGATTAACGATGATTATTTCTACATAAGTATATCATCGCAGATACTTCAAAATAGAGATGTCTTTCCCCAGAGCAATATCACGATAATTATTAGAGAGAATAGACCAAACCAATATATTATTAAGAAGAAGAAATGACGGACGCACTTGTACATATCTCCAAAGGACATCAATGGAACAAAAAATACTCCCTCATTACCCCTAATAACATGATGGCTAATATGATATATGAAAGAATTCGCCAATCGAATAAAGAGGAAAACATGTTCTTTTATTCTGCATCTTTCGTCCATCTATCGTCGGAATATGTAAAAGGATATATTCCCTGTTTTTTTTTGTTTTTTTGTAGATTGTACAATGTGATTGATTCACACAAAAGAATTGTATTTATATGTTTACTTGTGTATAAATTATATGTTTAATGATTAGACATTTTTTAAAAATCTTCATAGTTGCATTTACAAGTGTCGGAAAATCAGCGAATGTGATTGGCAGAATGAATTAATATGGCGGGCATTTGGGGCATGAGGAAAGGAAAGTTCCCAGCAACACCTCTTTCAGGAGTTGATACTACAGGAGAGAAGGTCTCTCATTCAGCTTCTTTTTACCCGTCTTACTACTGGCATGTCAGCCGTTGCCATGTCGTTAATTAGTCTATTGTAGTGTCCGTGCATTTGCATGTATAAAGAGTATGTATGTGCTGGTGTATGTGCTGCGAAAGTTGGTTGTTTTAAGTCTTCCTGTAGAGTTTTGATTCGTACCTGGGAGCATCCATTATTAGCTAAAAAAATTTTATTGAAAAGTTTGTA
This sequence comes from Aelia acuminata, assembly GCA_911387785.2. Lineage (NCBI taxonomy): Eukaryota > Metazoa > Arthropoda > Insecta > Hemiptera > Pentatomidae > Aelia > Aelia acuminata. Next base: position 48,602,824 of record OU426978.1, on the reverse strand, counting down.
AGAGCATCCTTTTTGCTGATCCGAAAATCTTTAATAAATATGTTTCTGTTTGATTTTAAATTTTCTTGATTAAGAAAAAGAGAGAAATTATGTTGTTAAATCAGAAATTGTGAATACAAATTTTATAATTTATGGGATTTCAAAATTATATTTATTTTAAAACTAGCTGTATATCCCGGTTTCACCCAGGGAATTTCATTTTCTTATCTTCAAAATCTATAAAATGTGACTTTTTTCGACTCAAACGGTCGATTTCGTAAAAAAAAAAAATGTAAAGCGAGATCATAACGATTTTTATAAGAATAAAGAATATGGCTGAAGTTATCCAATTTTAATATGGACAGGTGTTCGCACCTAGTATGAAAGAACTACTGAGCGAAATTTGGAGAATTTAGGACAAACGGTAAGGATTTCTATAAAGAACAAACAAACAGAATTTCATCTTTATTTATTTAGATATCAGTCTTTTCTTATCTAATAAAATAATTTAAAAATTATAATTTTTTTTTCTTTTACGATCCTCTCGTTCCTAGCCCTACAGGCTATAAGGGGTTTCCCGGACCAGGGGGGTCGGGTGGGGTTGATGCCGAATATTATTACATTTCCCGTTATCAAATTGGCTATTTTCCGGTATATAATTTCAATATGTATTTATTTTAAAGTTTTATAAATTTAAAGTTGCCTTTATGATGAAATGTTTGAAGTTAACATAGGACGTGATGTAATATTTTAAATAGGGCGGTGTTGAATCGCCCAGCTACTCAATCTCTCAACTCAGCCCTCATTTTTCACGACGAGCAGTGTCCACATGGCGCACCGGACTTCTCGCCTAGACCATCTGTTTCCCGCAGTCATCCAGTCCCCGATAAGCAACGACTACTAAATCACTAAAGCATTTTTAGCAGTTGCTAAACTGCTCATCTGTGTCCTCTCTAGTTTTTCTCTCTAGCATTCTGTATATTGTTTTTTTCACTCTTTTACTGATTTTGACTGTAGCAAAGATTATAGAAGCTCCTCACCCATGATGCTGACATAATATAAACATTTATGTATTATTAATTTTGATGTATATGTAGTTTTCCGGACGGTTTACTGTGTTGTACCAAATAGTTCACAATTGTTTGAGTCTTCGTAGATAATAATAATAATAATAATAAGAAATGCGTTTATTAAAAATATAACCAACATATTATATAATGTGATATGCATTTATACTCTTGGTCGAAGACCATCAGAGTGAGCCCAACAGCATTATTTCATATACAGCAATTTTTTTTTTTTTTTTTTTTTTTTTTTTTATATATATATAATAACACTAATTAACATTATTTTGGTACAATAAATAATTAACGTTATTTTGGTACAATAAATAATTAACATTATTTTGGTACAAATGAACATATTAGTACTTATAGTATATGATCTGACGATAACTTAACAATATAAATAGCAAAAGGCAAATAGTAAATATAAACAATAATCATCCAACCTTTCCTTCACTCAAAACACTCTCTTACACGTAAATATTTCTCTTTTTTTTTTAAATTAATTTGTAAATATCAAAAATATAGTAAGAGAGACCAACAAATAAACAACATATGATATATAGAGAAAAAACAATTAATAATAATCAATACTAATATAATAATAAACTACTACTACTAATAATATAATAATAATCATAATAATAATAATAATAATAATAACAACTAAGAATTAATTACCAATTAAACCCACATACGAGTATCTGTACATTCACCCGTCTCCCCTCTATTAAGATTCTTTTCAACCATTATATTCCTTAGTCAGGCTATATCTATAATACCACGATTGTTTAGAGTAACCAACCAGTGCAGTCCAGTTTTTCCCATTTAAATATTCTATAACCTCTGTTCTGCTTAGGATATGTTTTTTAAACCACCTCACTCTGAACTCTCTCAATACTGGACAGATAGCCAAAAAGTGTATTATATCTTCCCTTTCTTTCAAATTACAGAGTGTACAGAGTCCACTGGCTAGTTCATTAAACCTATTGTAATTTAGATATAGCAGCTCCCCTCTTATTTTAAAAATCCAGCTAATATCATTATTGCTGAGATTCGCATTAATATATAATGGACATGGTTGTTTATTTATTTCTTTATAAAGAACAGTTTTTAAGGAGGATTCACAACGTGCAGTATTGTCTAGAACAAACTGTGTTTCCACGTTTATAAGTAGATTTTGAAATATTTCTTTCCAGTTGTGTACATTGTGTGGAGTTAGCAAAGGTTGTAACTGATATTTAACTAGTAGTAAATTTATATTGTGGTACCAGAATACATTTTTTGAAATTGACTCTTTCGCCAACAAATATGTGAACCTATTCTCTGAGTTTACTACCTTTAAAATGTATTTAAGATGCGATTTTAGAGTGTGGATGTATAGAGGTTTAATGCCAGTTTCCAAATATAATAAATAATTGGGTGAGTTTACAGGTAGCCTGAATATTTTTTTGATAAAGAATGTCAGTAATTTTTCTACAGTATAGAACATCTGACCACCCCATACCTGCGCACCATAGCATAGTATATTACGTGATACTGTATTAAATACACGCATCTTATTACTAAATGTAATACAGTTATTATGTAAGATGCTTCTCCAGGTTACATTTATTCCTGTCTTAGCTGCATGTAATTTTTCTTTGAAATGTAATTCCAAAGACAAGCCAGACGTTAGGGTGATACCCAAGTACTTATACCTATTTACAACCTCAACATCATCACCACCAAATTTCCATTTTTCTAATTTTGACAGTTTACCGCCTTTTCTAAATACCATTATCTGTGATTTTGATAGATTTATTTTTAAGTTCCATTTTGAAAAATACATCTCGATTTGGTTAATCATCATCTGAAGGGTCAAAGGCTCTGAGGAAAGGAGCACTAAATCATCCGCGTAAGCCAAGAGCTTTAACCTCGTGGTGTTTATTAGTATGCCTCCGTCTAAATATTCCTCTATATCGTTCAAAAAGAGGGAAAAAAGTAATGGTGATAACAATCCGCCCTGTTTCAAACCCATATTCATTTCAAATCCTTCAGAGAGACCACTTTTTCCCCATACAAAACCAAATGTATTTTCATGCAGGACACGAATAATCTGGGTTATCTTAGTAGAGACCCCAATCTCGGTTAATTTATATATTAAGGCATAGCGATCTACACTGTCAAATGCAGCTGAAAGGTCAACAAAAAATGCATACACCTTCTGTCCCCTATTCCTTAATTTAGAATGGATGATGCTCATCAAAATAAATAGGTTGTCTATAGTTGAGTAGCCTCTTCGAAAACCGGCTTGAAATTCTTTCAATAAGCCCCTATTTTCAACCCAAGCCACTAGTCGGTTTAATATTAGACCAGTGAAAATTTTAGAAATTGTATTTTCAAAAGCAATGCCCCTGTAATTAGTAAAGGAGTTAAAATCTCCTTTTTTATGCAATGGAAAAATAATCGACTGGTTAAAACAACTAGGTACCCATCCATTATCAAAGAACTTATTATACCGCTCCAGTAATATTGTTTTAAATTTCTCAGGCGCATTTTTAAAAAATTCATATGGTATACGGTCAATCCCTGCAGCTTTATTATTTTTCACCTGCCCTAACACGCTATTCAGTTCCTCTAAAAGAAAAGGCTCATCAAGGAAAGTGTCATTTATCAAGGGTTGGGCATAGTGTGGCCTAGGCGCGCTAAGAGTCGGATTGTAGAGCCTACCGAAGTGTTGCACCCATTCGCTCATCCTAATCCCTCCGCCAGCTGTTCCCTGGATATCCCTAGCTGATAAACTTCTCACCGCCGACCAATATTCCTTTGTGTTCCTACATGCCATGATTTCCTTTATCTTATTTAAATAATAATCCTCCCTAGCTTTTTTACAGGTTGTTTTGTAAATCTTATTATTCTGGATATATAACTGTTTTGCGTGATCAGTATTTGTTTTCCTGAACAATTTTAATGCCTTAAATGAGTTGTGCCTTGCCTTAATACAATCTCTACTAAACCATTTTTTATTGCTTGATCTATTTTTTACTAAGCTACCCTTATTTGCAGCCTGATAAATAATTTCTATCAAATCGGCAACATCACTATTATAACTAACATTTTTTAAATTGGCTTCTATTTTATCAGCATATTTTTCTTTATTCTGAATTCCCCAATTAAGTTTAGACAAGATTGGGATCGCAGTTTCAATGATTGCCTCGACCTGAATAGAAAATTCCACCAATATCGGCAAGTGGTCCGAAAATAATTGCTCGTCAACTCTAAATGATGCAATATGTTGGATAATCTCTCTTGAAACACAGCAATAATCATTCACCGAGTGTCCCTGTGAACCTATATATGTGTACTCCCCATGAAGGTCAAGCTCTGATCTACCATTTAATATAATAAGGTCATAATCAGACAAAAAATCTAATAATTTCTTACCTTTACAATTTAATACATTATCTTTCGAAATTCTTTCTTTTTGTATTGCCCTATTATTAATTATAATATCTTTTGAAATAACCTGACAATTCGAAGTTCTACTATTCAGGTCGCCTAACAATACAAAATATTCACTTGGTTGCGCGGCAAATAAATCACAGAGTAAGGAAAAATCATAATCCCAATTATTACAATTCAGATAAACAGGAAGAAAATATACAGACCCAATTTCACAATTCAACTTAATAACATAAAACCCAGAAAATTCAATGAAGGATAGAAATTTACTGAAATCATATTTTTTTTTATAACCAAAAACACATCCACCAATAGCTCGCCCAAATGATGATACTCTAATAGCAGGTATCCATTTTATCACGTAATCAGCGAAGTAATTACAATAATTTACAATATCTATTTCCTCTACAAATGTTTCATATAAAAAAAATACATCCATTTGGTATAAATAAGCAATTAAATCATTATCATTGATTTTGTTTTTCAAGCCATGTATATTATAACTTAAAATTTTAAGTTTCCCACAATTCTGATTATTAAGTTTCGGGACAATATGACGATCCTGGATATTTACGAAAGGACTGCAGGTTATCTTCTGTTTTTCTTTTCAGCCTGTTTACACCATCCTGGGAAGAATTATCGTTAGAGCTGCTGGCCGGTGGGTCTAGATGTTTGATGACAGATTGCATTTCTTCTGATGTATACAAGCTGCCTCGGAACTTAATCCTATCCCTCACAATAGAAGCATTTTCGTCTATTTCTTTAATTTTTTTGAGATCCTGGTAGAGCTTTCTTCGTTTTTCTCTATCATGAAACGTTCGATCGCTTGATACAGCTATATTGCATTTCAAAAAAGAATCTCTTTGATTAAGTAATTTTATTTTTTCCTTAAAAGACGTTAGTGATACCAGAATCGGCCTAGTTCCCTCTCGTCGTCCTATTCGCCTACAATAAGAAATTTTTTCCTCAGCAATATTTATTCCGGCCGCATCCAAAGTTTTGCTAACTGTATTATACACATCTTCTTCGCCTGGTTTTCCTTCTGGCTCCGATACACGATATAATATTATATTATTTCTAATTAATTGTCTCTGAAGGTTATTTATTTCTTCTTCCTGCTTAAGCACCCTTTTTTCCAGTTCTGTTTGCTTGAGCTTTGTTTTATTGTGTTCCTCCATAATCTGTGTTAGTAGTCCATTAATTTCATTAATTTTTGATGCAATAGCTGTAGTCTCATTTGTGTTTTTTTTAATCTCGTTCATAATATCTTCAAGTGTGGGAGACATGATGGTAAAGATTGAAAAATTAAATAGCAATTAAAAACGTGATTTTCAGAATTGATCAACGGAATGAAATTTATTTAAATAAACGTATAATGGTCCCAACTAATTAATTTTATTTATTTTTTATAGATAGCAGATTCCTTCCTTACCTCTAACGTGATTTTCCTGTATGTGAAGGTTTCTATAATTCCATTAAGCAAAATCCCTTCACTCTTTTCTTCTTTTCAATAATTGTAAGGTTTTTTTTTGGTGTTTTTTAATTAACAGTTTATTATTCGGCACTATAATAACACTTATCCGAAAACTCAGTAAACATATATCACTTAAACCACCAGTTTTTTTGAATAGTTACACAGTTAGACGTGTACACCACGACAGCTGATGTTGGACTCGAGTCTTCGTAGATATTGCATATATTTAAAAAAAAAAAAACTGTATTTAAGGTACATTAAGATTCATTAGCAATCCCTGACCATACTGTAAACCTACCATCATGTTTAGCCAAAAAATACGGGCAAACTAACCTTAAATATTTAAAAATCAAAAGATGCATGTCGTGTTGTTAAAAATTTGTGCACATGGCGGGGAAATGATTTTAGTTTATTAATATTACAACAAAAATGATTTGATCATTTTGGTTTCAGACAACCTCCTGTTCGGACTGTGAATGTTTTTTTCTAGATTTTGTGCACTGGTGATTTTTTATTTTGCCTCAATTGGTATCGAAGATTTGATATAAAAGGTTCAAATTAATCCTCTGATGTTAGATTAGTGATCATTCAAGTAGGGACTTCTTCGATACAATATCATGACTCATTCTTAAATATTAAAAAAAATCGTTGTTCGTAGTTTTTTTTATTCCCAGTTAATTGATCCTAATTTATTTATTGGTTGTAATTCGCTTTCCATTATCCCAACTTGGAGTATCATGACTCATTCTTAAATATTAAAAAAAATCGTTGTTCGTAGTTTTTTTTATTCCCCGTTAGTTAATCGTAATTTATTTATCGATTCTAATTCACTTTCCATTATTTCAACATGTTTATAATATTCTCACTTAGGAACATTAAAGCCGTAGACTGTTCTCTCATAAGTTCTATTTTGGATCATTCCATCACACTGATCCGTTTTGGCAACAGCAGCGACAATCAGCTTTCATAATGGCCGCATCCAACCTACCGCTCTGAGTCAGACTGCGCGGATTATATGAATATGACGCTATTACGGGCGATCATATTGGATTTACCCCTACGCTAGTCATTTTTCTATTCTTATGAATAGAAGAATGAAGACCTTCTTTGGGTTGTGGTGGTATATGTTTTATATTTTATTTTGTATTTATTTATAATCTCTCGGGGGCGTGGAGGGGGGAGGGGTTCTCTGCATTTTTCAGATACTATATTTCTTCTTAACATCCTCCTACAGCTTATACTCGAATGAATGCATTAAAATACTGTAAGTCGACATTTTCCTTATAGAATGTTATAGAGTTTCGTATTAGTCTTTACAAACATATGAATTTAAAACAAAACCTCTATATAGTTATTCTGTCTATCTTTTGTTTTTTAGCATCCCTTTGTTTCTCCACTACATTTATGCCGTTCTTTTTCTTATATCCTTTGCTTTTATTGGCCACGTTCAAGATTGGATTCACATATGTCTCACTTGCTATTTTATTCAGTGTAGATCTCTATGCTTTCTTTTTCTTTTTTCTTTAGTGATCGTAATCCCTGATTAAACTAAAATAGAATATCTCTTCTTATTCCATAAATAAATAAATAAATAAATATTCCATTGAGTTATCTGATGTTTCCATTGAGCACTTCAGATGTTTCAACTTTTGATCATACACTTTGAAGACACACGTGCCCTTACCTTTTTTTCTTTAAATTACATTATTCTGTGTTTTGATCTTCCCGCTTCGTAATTTGATTTCATAATAAAATCAAATTAAGAAATCTCAATTTGTTTCTCAAAAAAATAAAAAAAATCCAGGCTGGAATATAATAAGGACTTCTTTAGGGAAAAGGTTGGGGAAAGTATTTCCCAGAAGCTACATACGTTCTCAGAAACAGTCAATTAGGACGCCCTTTAGAGTTACTGAGTCAGTAAAGTAGGATAAAGTAGCGGACTTTTATTTCTTATGGAGTATGTCTAACATGATAATTTTCCCACGCGATGAGCAACTTTATCTTAGATTTCAAGTTATGTACATACATATATGCCTGCAAATATACATAATTCCATGGCAAGTGCCTAACCTGTAAAGTGGTTCAGAAATTTCATATATACATATTTTTATGAATTGTATCATAATAAATAAATTAGAAAAAAGGTGCAAGATATTTTATCGACTTTTACTGCTAAATCGCAGGATAAATTCTGGACTTTATTAAACATTCTGATAGGGTTTGTGCCAATCGTACATCATAAATCATTTTGATTGCCCCTCGTGATAAGGGCGCTACATCCGATGTCGCTTTGGAGCGCAAAGCCTCTAATTCTGCTTTATGCTGGTTCTGAAGGTTGGCTTTGCGCAAAATATGATGAGCAATTAAGGGGCTTCAGTGAGCATTGGTCTGGAGGTCACTGACCTATGAGGGACAACTTATAAATCCAATCGTTTAATATTTTACCATTTTACATTGCAACACATTACATTACATATGTCGTTCATTATATTTACATTGAATATATATATATATATATATATATATATATATATATATATATATATATATATATATATATATATATATATATACATATATATTTAAATTATTCATATCTTGCATTATATTACATTTACAAAATTTCATTACTTCTTACTGGAAGCTTATGAGGTTGTTAATTATTGTTTTATGTAATTACCTAATAATAATTAGAAGAAAAAATGAGCCTATGAGTTGATTTAGACCATGTCAAATTCCATTCCACCCAATATTACACTAGATCATTACGGATTATTGCTACACTCCTTCCCCGAGTTATATATTGATAATGTATATATTACTATATACAAATTAAAATCTACTTTTAGACTGAGAAAAAACGTTTTGCCTGAATAATTTTGTTTCCATTAAACATTTACTGAATATCATATTAATTCTATCGCCAGAGGGGGAAAAAAGGTATATGTTTCATTTTTAAACTACCTTTATTGTAATCCTGTAAAATATAAAACAACAATGAATCAAGTTTCCAATTAATTTACATTACTTTCAGTATTATTTTTGATTAATTATTAGCTTAGTTTATTATTGTAATTAGGAAAATAACGAATGTGTTTTTAATTGAGGTCTGGGGAAATAAAAATAAAAAATAATCAGAGGATGAGTTTGTAAAATTTAAATATACACATTCTTAAACTACTTTAATTTTTTTTATATAATTATAGCTTCAAAAAAAAAAAATAAACTATGCAAAAAGCTCTAGGTAATATCTAACTGCTGGAACGGTTAAAGCTTTTAAGAATCACAGGAAAATATAGCTTTAAATGGTACATTCAAGGACGTTCCAGGAAATGAAGAAAAAACTGTGAAAAAAACATGGAATATTTTTCACAACTGGAATATTTGACATCAATCAGATGCTATTCGAGAATAGAAAATTTATAAGCTGCCAATGACCCTGTAGGGTAGAGGCAACACAAAAAAATAAAATAATTATTTTAATATTTGAGATTATTTTTTTTATCTAAGTATATGTGTTTTATTTTGTGCATTTTAAAAGTTTTTTTTTCGCAGCATAAATTAATTTACCGCTATAATCATTGTGACTAACACACCCAGTGTTTCAAGAAAACAATCGTGTTGTATATTTTAATTTATTAGTATAGGTTCTTGAGAATAGCTTCCGAATAAAATTAGAAATGAGGATAGTCCTTAGATCATCAATTGTTGGTATTCTTTTATATGTTGAATAATAAAATTTACGGAAATTTCAAATTGAAAAAAATCCGTTAAAGAATTTAAGTTTATCTGGGAAGTGTTAACGTATCCCTTTTTAATGTATATAAATGTGCGATGCTTGGGGGAGATACCAGAAGGCCGGGGTGTAGTAGCGACAACGCTACTGTAGAGTAATGGCTTTGCTGTTAGAGATTGTCTTTCCTACCAGAATTAACTGCCAAGATAACGCTTTTAAAGTGTTTGCTTCTAGTTTCTGACTATTTGTATCCTAGCAGTTTTATCTTGTTCTGTCATGAGATTTGGGGATTTTCGGCTGCAATGTTTTAAGAATAAAAAGTGTTGGAGCTTCTAGGGGATTGTTGTAGATTATTTAAAGGGGAAAAAAGTGGTATTAAACCGTTATGGTAAAAAACGGATGCCATCACGCAGATTTAATTTTGCAGTCAAGGAAGATGGATCTACTGGTTCCTCTCTTTTGTGTCCACAAGAAGGCGGTGAAAAAAGGAGGCATAATACATTGTTAAGAAAATTTTGTTCAAAGAGACTTACTAGTCATTATAAATAGATTTGTTGCTGCATTATAAAGAATGCCATGTCCAAACTAAAAAATAATTTTATTAATTTGTTTGCTCATGACTTTTTTAGGTGTTATCTTGATGAATAAATTTAAACATTCAGGTGGTTAAACATGCAGAAGTGCTAAATAAGCTAATAAGTGTTTTAAAAATCTGTAAAGTCATGTGCAAATAAAGGAGCCACATGTGGTGTAACGGTTAGCATAGCAACTTACAAAGATGAAGGTCGCGGGTTCGAGTCCCGCGGTAGCCCTAGGATTTTTATTAAGAGAGTAAAAATCCATGGCTATGCGGTCCCATGAATAGGATGGAAAATTGAGGTCCCGAGCCTGTAAGATGTCAGATACTCGTTAAAGATCTCTATTCTAACTATACCGAGATTTAGATTTACAAAATTTAGGACTTCCACTGAAGCATCGTCCGATTAGCCTTGGTAGACTAAAGGAACGTTAAACAAACAATTAATCGAACAAATAAAAAATTATTCATAATTTATTACAGTCTCTGTTGAAAGAATATAGTTTCATTTATTAATCTGGGATAATGAAATACAATAAGAAAGAATTTATAATGATTTTCAATAGCTTGGTAAATCGTTGTTTAAGCTTCACATTTCATGACTTGAACCCTTTTGTCTAAACACCAATGATTTATATAAATTATGCATACAATTTTCCACTATTCGACGATAGACTAAAAATTAATTTAATTTTTTTATTTCTGTATTCGGCTGAGATAAAAATAATTTATTATTAAAGTTAACTTGCGGATTCGAAAGCGAATCCTTATCGTTTACTAATCCTGTGCTCCTAAAGATGTTCCATGCAACTCCTCCCATTGGGTTTGCCATTCTTCCCAAAACGCCAGAACTTGGCGTTGAAACTTTCACGCCCCGGAGGAATTGAGAGACTTTCCATACGCGACACTCAACTTGGTAGGACGCTGTGGAAGTTATCCTCTTCTGGAAAGAATTTTATTTCTGATTTATTTTCTCTTTGGTGTTCTCCGGCATAACCTTTCAGTCAACCTAGTCATTTTCCAATGCACATTTTTCATAGCTTTTTGCTGAAAGTCTGGATCATCCACTGCGGTGTGATACAATATCACTGAAGGCTAGAGAATATTCAATACTATTATACGATTACCGTATTTGTTTTCTTAGATTTGTTCCACGATTGAGAATATCGTCTTATTTCCTTTCATTAATAAAACTTCAATATAGGAATACAATCAACGGTCCGCTATGTTTCTGTGCTTATCTATTTATTAGTACTGAAAAAATCTCTATCATAGACGTAATCAACATGTCCATATTTTTTATTAAATTTAATTGAAAACTATGTATTCAAATAACATGATAAAAACTTTCTAATTTTCTTATACTATTAATATTTCTTACTATAATTATTTTTTAGTAATATTCTTTCTTATAGCATAATAAGTTTTACAATGCTATTGCTTCACAATGCTATTGCTATTTCACAATTTATTACTGTGAGTACAATGCTGAAATACGAGGTATTCTTGAAAAATTAGTAGAAAGTAGGCATCCTATGATTACTTCATTTTCACGTTTGTTTTGCTGACCCCCTAATAATAATAATAATTATGTGTAAAACTTTTTAGTCCTTTATTTGCGTTCAAATTTTAAATTTAAACAAATATGTGTTAGACATATGAGTAAACTTCGGATTTTTTAGGCCTTTACTAAGCATTTCCCTAAGCACTAACCTACGTCGAGCTTGCATTGAATGTATCATTTATAAAATGATACAAATAGTAAACTACCAAACCAAATGATATTGATTCCATGCCCGTCTAGTTTGCCAAAGGGCCTGCCTGACTCTGTCGTTTTTCTTATGATACCGGAGATCGCCCGGAATATAGAAAAACGAATCTGATAGACTCTCTCCCCCCCTTCCTGTTTCTTCTTCTCTACTTTTATATCTGTTCCTAAAACAGTGCATTGATTCGGAAAACTCAGCAGGGCTGAAAAATTCTCTTATAATTTGTAATGGATTGTTGCTTGTGAGTGTTTTCAAGGTCTTTGTTTCTTTTTCAAACTTTCTCGTTTTCTGATACGTGTTTAATTTCTTCTCAAGTCAAGTTTGTGTTGGTGTTTTCGCAGTGCAATGAGTGGAAGAAAATCTTTAACAATATAATATATTGTTATATATTTTCTTCCACTCAATAAAGTGTGTGATGATAAAGTGCATATAAAGTGTATATTATACACTTTATTGTAGACAGCTGTGCAAAGTGGTACAAAGAATTCAGTAATTGGCAAAACCTTTGCTTTCCTCTTAAGTTTTCCCGGAACACTATCCCTATTTCCTAACGAACCGCTAATTGAACGGCACAATTCGCCAATCAACGGAGAATGAAATTGAATTCTGATTTGACGTATATTCTGATATTAACGACATTAAAATAAATGTCGAAAATCCCGCTATTGGATCACATTTATTCAGTCTTGTCCATAAGCGAACTAAAGTTCATTGGTTTTTCAAATTGATTTTATTCATCGTATAGGTAGTCGATCCAGCCTACAAATATTCATATAAAAAGAATGTCAATTGCCGAGAATCCTTCATTAAAATAATTAAAAGAGAAGTAATAATTAAAATCACGAAATTTATCTGTTGTGTATCTCTGTCAAATTCGTAGAATAGAATAGAATTGTACTGAAAAATAACTTTATTCTGGGTCTAAGTCCCTTAAGAAAAATAGATTTGTACATGTATGAATGTCAATGGCCGTCGTATTATATCAATCAATTCACAACGGAAAACGGATTGTACCTGATCTCATTTTAGCCATTAAGTATCAAACTCCAAGAAAATTAATGTCTACGGACAAATATATGTTTTCATTCTGATTTTATTTTTATTAATAATTATATTGTCACTTGTAAGCAAAACGTATTTTTATTTCTGTTACCTTTTACATAGTTCTAGAATTTTCTTCTTCTTAGAAGTTCTAGAATCTAGAGGTTACAGTCAGGTATTGGTACCTGATCCCATTTTGGATTCTTCAATGGTTCCAAACAGTCAACGGTTCCATGGCATCGAACAATACGGTTAATTTTGAATCACTGTTTCCTGCTAGTTACCTTTTTGTAACGTTATTGTTATTTGAGTTCTATCTATTGTTTGTTCGACATTTTCGAACAAATGTCGATAGTCTCAGTAGTGTTTCACCGTGAAACAATATTTTATTCTAAAATATGCATTTTTATTTTTTATGTATCATATTTTTATTGATTATTTTTTTAAATGATTTTAATATTTCCAACACTGTATGAAATACAGATACCGTTGTTAATAAAGTTTTCTCTCATGCTAATCCCTTGTTTATTGCTAGACTTATGCATTACTATTTATATTTGATTTCGAATTATTTTGTTGTGTAATATTGGAGGAATACCTTTCTCTGTTACTGGAATGGGACCAAATTCAATCAGAAGTTCTTAAAAATATTAAATGGCAGCTGAGATTTGGTCACTTTCCACCTGAGGGCTAAATAAATATTTCATATATTAACATTTCTTCAACAGACAATGGTAAAAGAACTGTTGTAATAGACAGAAAACATTTTTTATAGGCTTAATTTTGTTCACACCATTTACGGTTCTCTGAGCCTTAAAGTTAAGGTTGCTAAAACTTTCTTCGTTCTCTTGTTATAATCCCCTTCTCCTAAGGAAATACCTTTCCTAATTCTATACTTACGCAAATTTGAGTTTGGAGTAACGAGGGCACTATTTAAAGAATTAGAATTGCATTACGATAAAGTTCTGTTAAAAAAAACTCATAAAAATTACTAATAGTTATACTTTAATATATTTTAGAATTATAAGATTTTTTTTTTTTTTTTTTTTTTTTTTTATCAAAGTAAGCTATCTCATCAACTTTCCTCTAAACTTCAGAGTCATTTAGTATTCTTATATAAAAGTCTAATTTTTTAATTATTTATTTAATTTACAATCTTTTTGGACTTCGAGTGAAATTATGTTTCTACTCAACCGTTTAGGAAGTACAGAAGCCAGTTTTTTTCTACATTGTTATTTTTAATCAAAGTATATGTAGTTGTTTCTGTTGTCATAAAGTTAATATTTATAAAAGGAGCAATTGAATAGTGAGTCAGTCTAACTTTGACCAGCCTAGTTATACAGTTACTTTCTAGTCACTTTATAACTGTTACGTCCCTTTGGAATATATTCTCGTCATTAACTTGACATTTGTATAATTTTTACGTAAATAAAAATTGTTCAAATATTAATAATTATTAGATTCAATTTATATTTCTTTTCTTTCTTTCTTTTTTTACGTCAAACATGAACTTGAGAGGTTTTAATAATTATTTTATTATTGCCTCTAAAACCATTTTCGGGTCCGCCTCTTAAAAAATATTCATTAGTCCTACCTTTATAGTAATTATAAATGAGACCTCAGGTGTTTGTTAATACGGTAGTAAAACTTTAATCTGGAAGAAGCCTCAGCTTCAAGGAGACACAGAAAGTTAATGGGGCTTCAGGAGCTTGTCACCTTTCCCCGCCCTCACTAGATTTATCGCCTTCTAAGAAACATTGCCTTTCTTCCCCATTTCTGATTTTTTGTTGTGTGCTTTGTTTCTTACTTCAGGTTTTACTTTAAATAATGAATAACTTCACCTGAAACTCGTCACTTACATAATCAATATCACACCAATTCATTTGAACGAAAACGTTTCCTTCAATTTACCAAATTATGTTCTTATTTTCTAGTAGTATTAGATAATTTCAATATTTAATAATTTTTAATTTGTAGAAGGTAAAGTCAAATGGAATGAGCAGTTAAGAAAGTTGAACATTTTTTAAACACCCATAAGAAAAATGTGATAAGCATATGTATATAAACAACTAAAGACATTGTGTACATGTAAACCATTTTTTAAATTTTATTGCTCAGAGGTTCATTAACATAATGCCGGCTTTTTGAAATTATACGATTTTTTTATACTATGAAAATATATAATTATATTTTAAGACTAGGGCTTCGAAACATCTATGAAGTAGTTTCATTGATAAATATTTTTCTATAGAATATGCGTTGTGTACACCTCTCATCAGCTATGCCAGGTATGAGGGCCTCTTATCAGCTCACAAACACATTTAACTCTTTCAGGATTTGACGAATTAGGGATAAACGAGTCATTCCTCTTCCAGTCATTTTCTTCCTATTATAAATCCAAGGTAACGCTCCCTGTTTGCCTGAGATTTCCGATTATAGCCCACTATTCCATTAGTATGTGAGTATCGTCTAATTTTTAACGTTAACATGGATACTAATTAATCAAATTAGGTAATCAAATAAAAGTCTAATTAATCAAATCCCTATGACTAATTAATCAAATAAAGGCCTAATGAGGACTAAGCGTGTTATTTTTTGCTTTCATTTTTCTTTCTTCCAGCCCACTCCTTTTCCATGTTTTCCCCACTTCCCTTCTTCGCTCCTCTATCTACATCATTCTTTCTAAAAAATGTTTCCTCTTTAACTCTCTCTTTGTACTTGTAGTTCTGTTTTGAGATTCCAATGTTTTCCAATTCTTCGTTTATCTGCTAGGGGCATTCTTTAATGGTTTAAAGCTTGAACTCTCTGCCAAAGATCTTTTTGTTGATTCCATTCTCATTCATCATTCTTATGTGCCCTTAAACATTCAACCTCCTTCTTCTCATTGATTCACTCTACTAAAAGTTGAATTGTAAAATCTTCCGTCGTGGAGATTGAATAAAGTTTCCTTTTAGAATCGCAATAATATACTTGAAAAACTACTGTTGCATAAAAGGAAGTCTTTTAGTAAGGATTTTATAAATTAATTATATCAAAACTTTTCCTGTACAAGAGTGTTTCTCAAACTAGGCGCCGCAGCTGGTCTCTTGGGGCGGCATAACAAATTTTGTTAACAGAATATTATCTAAATAACATTATTACTATATTAAAATTTTAGAGAAAGACAATGCTACCTATCCCATTAATTACTTTATTGTCCATCCAATAAATTATTTTTAAATTTTAAATGCGTGTTTAGTTTATTTGCAAACTAACCAACCACGTCAAACGTGCAGTTTAACTGTGTGCATTGGCTTTATTGAATGCACTAAAACACACGGGTAATTACAAAAAAAGGGACACCATTGGCTGTCCAGTCTCAATAAAGGTATCACTGAGAGAACTGTAATGTATTTTGTATTATTGAAATGTAACGTATTCGCCAATGGTCGCTGATAGCGGTGAATAGAGGTGTGAAGATAAAATTAAATTACTGCAAAAAAAAAATAGTATTCGACTTTGGTATTTCACTGTTTTTCAAAAAATAGAATTAGAAATTTTAAATATTTACTATACAATCATGAAAGTTATATACAATATAACAATTTTCTGTAGAATCTGTTACTAGCATAGCGTTTGGCCCTGAAATCTGGCATGGTGCGCCGTGGAAAAATTCTAATATGTAAAGGGCGCCGGACCCGAAACATTTTGGGAACCCTTGCTTTATAATGTTACCGATAAATTATCTACTTTTTGAAAGACCATATGACAAAACATAAGAACTACTTAATTTTAAGGCATTAATGGATTATTTCAAGGCTTGCCTAATTTATTGATTAACTTTGTAGGATTTTAAAACATTGTGAAAATATCTAGAAGTCAGATTTTATTATTAATATTTTTATTTATTTATTTTGTGGTAAGCCTATCATAGCTGAAAAAATTGTAAATTATTCTTTATTGCGAATTCCTAAGCTCCCCGTCAATAAAAGGCCTCCCTCCCCCTCCCTTTATACGACCCAGACTAGATTATATCCTCCACAATAAAAAGAATCCCCTGTCAACTCAACAATGACTGATGATAGTCTAGAAGGCCTAGAATAAATAGACGTAGAAAATAGGGGGGAAATCGAAGGGTTCCGCTTTCAATCCACTGTGCTAAATTGAATCTGACTATTCTGATTAATAAAAAGATATATCCCTGTATCGAAAAAATAAATATTTTTTAAATTATTTTAATATTCGCCTCATTCGAGACCTACTTAAAAAAATATTACCCTATTTTTTTTTTTTTATGATCTTCAACATTTATTCAGAAAAGTAATGAAATATTTTTTTTTTTAAATCAAAAGATCTAATCATGCTGTTCTATTTTCATCTTAATCCCTATTGTTCTTCTCTTCACGTTATATTATTAGCCAGCTGAATATGAATATACAATCACTCATACATTAAATTTCAAAGTGAAGTATAAAATTCATAATCCATTCATTTGGTTTTATGCCTATTCTAAGAACAATTCGTTATTCTCAGTTAGTTCATAGCAAGATGAATTTTTTTTTTATGAGTTTATTGTATTAAATTAAATTCTAGAATTTTTTTAAATATTTATGATCATTTTTGGTCCATTTTTTATTTATTGAATTTTTAGCGCGGGAAAGGTATGGATTGCGGGTACTATACGGGAGTTTTCATCGTTGAGAAATATTCGAAAAATTTTGTTTTTGGACCGAAAAAGGGGGAATTTCATTAATTAAACCATTTTCTTAATATATTTATAAATTAAATTAATAAAATAAGTTGAATGATTGTCAGGATTTTCTGATTCCGAAGTATTTATATTGATATTAATATTAGTAGATATAATCATGAATCCAGTTTTGTATTTTATTCAATATACATATGTAGTTGATTATTAGCCAGGTAAGGGTAACAAACACGATTGGATGTATAGAAGATTCTAAAGGAAAAAAAAATAATTATCATTAATTATCCATCAATAAAATGAAATAATAAGTCTAAGTCTGAAAATTATAAGTCTAATTTTTTAGAATTAGAAATTATCCAGGCCGCCAAAAGACATCGCTGTATCAGTTACTTCGATTATTTGAAATTTCGAAATTAACGTCAGATTGTGACGAATTGAGACAATTCATTAAAACAATAAAAAACGCCTTTTTGAGGACGTGAAACGAGGTAAAATTCTACGTAGGATCTTATTAAAAGGTATTTAAGGGGATAAAAGGGACTAGAAAAAGAAAAAACTATATTTTTTCTGTTGATCCGACACCTTCATTTTTTTTTATTTTTTTTTTTCATAATTAGAAAAACCATGTTTTGATTTTTTATATATTGAAATGTTTCTCAAGATAACTTTAGGCATTGCGATGTATATCAAGCATCAGTTTAAGCGGCTAGTAGAATTTAGTATAGCAGATAGTACAGAAAAGCCGGCCAATAATTGAATATTCCTAATTGAACCTTATTTGATCAGTCCTGAAAAAATTTCGAAAATGGATGTAGCCGGTTTTGAAACCAAACGCCTTAATTAGAGATAACTAAAATTTAATAAAGTAGCAACAGGTTATTTTTGTAAAGCCCTCTTATATTAGTCCCGGATTTTTTTAGGACCTTTTAGAAATTATTCCGAACTCTTTATATTGATATTAATATTAGTAGATATAATCATGAATCCAGTTTTGTATATCATTTAATATAGATGTATGTAGTTGATTATTAGCCAGGTATAGGTAACAAACACATTGGATGTATAGGAGATTCCAAAGGAAAAAAAAAATAATTATCGTTAATTATCCATCAATAAAATGAAATAATAAGTCTGAAAATTATCCAGGCCGCCAAAAGACATCGCTGTATCAGTTATATAAGTAGCAAAATTCTTCGTAGGATCTTATTAAAAGGTATTTCAGGGGATAAAAGGGAATAGAAAAAGAAAAAACTTCAATTTTTTCATTTGATCCCACACCTTCATTATTTTTTATTTTTTTCATAATTAGATAAACCCTGTTTTGTTTTTTTACGTATTGAAATGTTTCTCGATTGCGATGTATATCAAGCATCAGTTTAAGCGGCTAGTAGAATTTAATATAGCAGATAGTACAGAAAAGCCGGCCAATAAGATCGAGATTGAGGGGATGGGGGGGGGTTCAAGTCACAATTACGTCACAGTCTAATCACAATCGTACTCCGTATCTCAACCTTTATAAAAAGACAAAAACCAGGATTGAGAGTTAGTTAGACATTAATAATTTTTATTAATTAAGAGGTGAGAGATAGTAAATTGTTATTGTTAGTAATACAGACACACATTCAATTCAGAGTCTCTGTATTACTCTGGTCTCAGGGGCCCTGATGAAGATCCTCATTTAGGATCGAAGCGTTGGGTTTTCAAAATAAGTTGTTTTTAACTGAAAATCCTTACGATCAAACTAATGTATAGAATAACAATTGATTCTATACAAAGAATCTAGAATCTAGAAAAATTATTAATTTCTAACTAACTGTCGATCCTGGTTTTTGTCTTTTTATAAAGGTTGAGATACGGAGTACGGTTGTGATTAGACTGTGACGTAATTGTGACTTAAACCCCCACCTCCCCTCAATCTCGATCTTATTGGCCGGCTTTTCTGTACTATCTGCTATATTAAATTCTACTAGCCGCTTAAACTGATGCTTGATATACATCGCAATACCTACAGTTATCTTGAGAAACATTTCGATACGTAAAAAATCAAAACATGGTTTATCTAATTATGAAAAAAAACAAATGAAAAAAATAAAAAATAATGATGGTGTGGGATCAAATGGAAAAATTCAAGTTTTTTCTTTTTCTATTCCCTTTTATCCCCTGAAATACCTTTTAATAAGATCCTACGTACTATTTCGCTACTTATATAACTGATTCAGCGATGTCTTTTGGCGGCCTGGATGATGATAATTTTTTTTTTTCCCTTTGGAATCTCCTATACATCCAATGTGTTTGTTACCTATACCTGGCTAATAATCAATTACATACATCTATATTGAATGATATACAAAACTGGATTCATGATTATATCTACTAATATTAATATCAATATAAACAGTTCGGAATAATTTCTAATAGGTCCTACAGAAACCTGGAATTCCTTTATTCCTTAGTAAATAAAAAAATCCGGGACTAATATGAGATGGCTTTACAAAAATAAACTGTTGCTACTTTATTAAATTTTAGTTATCTCTATTTGAGGCGTTTGGTTTCAAAACCGGCTATATCCATTTTCAAAAATATTTCAGGACTGATCAAATAAGATTCAATTAGGAACTGTGCAGGAATTTTACTAACCCATTTTTACTTACGTCAAAAACAACGTGAACAAGGCTACACTATTTTCCTATTTTTATATACCTTTTTAGTTTAATTTAATCGAGATATAGTTCAATATATTTATGCGCGATCATCTGATCCTCGGGTTATCGCACTACGCTGTAATTGTTTGTCTGACCTTCAAAATTTAAAATCATCAATACCAGTTTTAATTGTTTGATCGTTCTAACTTGGATGAACGTGTTTTCTTCAATTCGTTTGAATTGAATTGAATTTGAGTGTTTCGTGGAATAGCATACAGATTAGGTTCCGTGCAATTATTCATGTATTCATCCACTGTTTGATTTTTTTTTTTTTCCAAATGTCTCTACCGACCTTGTAGATATTTAGCTGCCATTTAGGCTGCCATTAGGCTTCTCCTTCTATTCTCTCACTTTTCCTTCAAGAAATTAAAGAATGTATCGTACAACGAATGTTATTTTTCTTAAATCCTTATTTAATATTTGGTTTGTATTACCAAGAAACAGTTATACATTAGATTAGTTATGATGATTCCGGTTGTTATTAACAATAATTAGCTTTTCTTAATACCGGAGAGGTGATATTTTGGAATCCTTCATTTTTGCCTATTCTCTAATAATTATTGTATTTCTATTTATTTATAATATTGCAAATATTCAACAACTATAACTGCAAGGGTTTTTACTTACTCTGTGATGTTGTGGTGCTTGGTGGCGATGCCCGTAAGGAAGAGGAAAGGAAGGCAGGCTCCGACGGCTAGGATGCTGAGCACCGCAAGGACCGCTTTCGCTCTGGATACTGTGCACATGCTCGTCCTCTTCAGCGGGTACCGGACCGCGATGAACCTCTCCACCGTGAAGGCCACGATGAACCACGGGCTCAGGAAACCGAAGACCTGCAAGTAGTATGATGCAAAATATGTGGAAGTGTAGTATGAATGAAATTTTATCATTTTTTTTTCTGGAAATATAATCTCCTGAGACCTAATTGCATTGGAAATGATTATGAGGGCCATTAGGACTAATCCTGGAGGGACCATCTACAACCGTATGACACAGCACCTTGCTTATGCAGATGACGTTATCATTACTGGTCTTGCACGAGCATTTGTGCTAGGAGCTTTCAAGGAATGTGAGCAGGCTTCCATAATGGCAGGATTCAACATCATTGAAGCCAAAACCAAGTATATGAAGACCTCACGGAGTGGTTGTGGGACGAGGAATGATATTAGGACAGGAGAGCACTTTTTCGCGCAGGGCCAACATCAACGAAAAGAATGATATAATGGCAGAAATTATGACACGCATGATGGTCGGAAGTACGAGGGGTGTCCGTAAAATAAGTTTCCCTGTTGTCGCACGGCCGTGCATGTCGCGGCAGGTCCCTCAGACGGCACCAGCGTGTCGCTTGGACTCCCCCCTCCACATCCCAACCCCGGTCAACTCGCTGCCACCATCAGTTCGGCCTTGACAGCCTTGAAAGATGGAGCTCCCAATCGCTTCCCCCGCCAGATCCGTTTTTTGTGTGCTTAAGGAAATTCGGTGACCAAAATTCATTCTCATCTTAGGGAAGTGTATGGTGAAACATGCATGAGTGTCCAGATGGTGCGCAAATGGTGCAAAGAGTCCAAAGAAGGGCGCACAGATGTGCACGATGAACAGCGGGCTGGACGTCATCCATCCTACACCGACCCTACAGCCCCGATCTGGCCCCAAGTGATTACCATCTGTCCCCAAGCCTGAAAAAACACCTAGGCGGAACGAATTTTGGGACAAGAGAGGAATTGGAAGAAGAGGTCATGAAGTTTTTCAACAGCGCGGCGGCGGACCTCTATGACCAGGGTATCAAAAAAATGGTGACACGGATGCAGAAGTGCATCAATGTCAACGGGGACTACGTAGAAAAATAGTTTAATGTTCAAGATTTCTAATGATGTAATATACAATGGTAATAAAACATTTTTTTCACTTTTAAAAAAATAGGGAAACTTATTTTACGGACAACCCTCGTAGATGTTGCTGGGCGCTCGGAAAAAAGCTTAGGTCGAAAGTGTTACCCTGGCTGTTAAAGCAGGATGTATACACTAGCGTTATTAAACCAGTAGTGACTTATGGAAGTAAAGCATGGGTCCTTACTAGGAAATCTGAACAAATGATCTATGTGTGGGAGCGGAAAATCCTAAGAAACATTTTGGTCCCTTGGAGGAGGGAGATCAGTGAAGTCAAAGAAACAATCGGGAGCTCCGTGATATATACAAGATCCCAGATATTGTCACCTGCATCAAGAAGAGTAGAATCAGGTTGTTGACATGTACAGAGAATGGAAGAGCAGCGAATCCCATAGAAGCTTCTGAAGAGACACCCAGGAGGAGGACGAAAAAGAGGGCGTCCCAGATTGCGTTGCTGGGTGACGTAGAGGAGGACCTGAGGACACTTGGAGTCCTGAGGTGGAGAAGAGCGGCTCCGGACAGGGATGAATGGCGGAACATTGTGGAGCAGGCCAGGGTTCTCCAAGGACCGTAGAACCATCGAAAGAAAGAAGAAAGAAAGAGACCAAAAAAACTTTATTTTTAACCAATTTTTTATGACCACACCAATATATAAATAAATGAAAGATATAGAATATTTAAATTAAATACAGCTTTAATAATAATAAATATTGAGAGAGGAGGTGCATATGCTCACGTTTTTACAAACTATTGCAGAATTTTGGTATAGGCCAATATATTTTGCTGCGGATACGAAAAATTCATAGTTGAGGATATACAGAAGTGGTAATAGTTCCATAAATTTGGTGTTGAAGCTCTTTGTATTTAGATTTGTAAGAAATTGCATATCGAGGAATGATTTCCTAGCTGTTCTGTAAGACGGGTACACCGGATTATCGGGTTTATGGGGTAAATGAAACAACAATTATGTACATTAGTACCTGGCCACTCTGAATGAAAATCGATCAGTTTTGCTTACTATTTACTCAAAATTGGCTGAATCAAGTTTCAAAGAAATTCAAACCCACACCTTTTAAATACGACAAATCTCCTGAAAAATCACTGAACATTGCGTTTTTTTTTTTTACACATGGCAGTATGTTTATCCGCAATAAAAGCCCTCCGCTCCTTAAAACATAACAGACGCAGTAGAAGCATATTCATCTATAAAATCAGATAAAGAAGTTCTATTTTAATTTTACCTAGCCTTTATTGTTTATAAGCGACTGCTGGTTGCGAAAATGACGTGAAATGGTACTTAGTTGTATCATTGTCAAAAACGCAAATCTCAACGTTCTTAAAGACGGTTGGATTTGAAAGGAACTGGTTTGAACATCAAAATGGCTTTGTATTTGAAGATTCATAAACTTTAAGCAGAAATAAAATACAAATGTAGGAAGCTTAATTTGTTTTCCAAGATTGGAGATGGAAGGCACAAAGAAATTATTGACTGCGGAAACTTGGAAATTCAAGGGGGAGATGTACTCCGTCCCACTTACACTATGCATCAGTAGCCTATGTGTGTGAAGTAGAGAAGAAACCAGGAAATGACGGACATTTCGAGGAAATGGATGTCGCAATCTCCCTCGTCGATAAATCTCTATTGTCGCCTGTAAATGAAGAAGATGCATTACGCTATGCGATTTTTCGTACTTGGATTTTCCAACGGGATAATCATTGCTTAAAGGAAGCTTTGAGTTAGGCTTTACTTATAAAAAACTGGGTTCAAAAAATATAGGTAAGATTATTGATAAAGGATTACTAACAAAGAAATACATGAATGAATGGGAACTCGGAGTATTTTTAAATCTTTTATTCAAGAAGTGGAAAGGTAAATGCAGGGTGAGTAGAATAACAATGTAGAAAGGACTTATGGCTTTTTGGGGATTCCAACAGAAACACCGAGGGATTATAGTTGCATAAATTAAGATAAAGTAACAGTAACTTAGCCTACCTACCGAAAGGGGTTTTTAGAGCTTTTATAGATCCAATAGATAAACAGTATGAAGTGTTATTAATCCCTTTAGTCTAATCTTAAATCATTCCCTCCCCCCCCCCCCCCAAGAACGATAGTTTATCGAAGGATACAAAATGTGGTGATGATCTGTGTTATCTGTGTGAGTTATTACAAATTCCATTTATAAGTGGTAATTTATGTACTACATTTCGTATTAATTTTTATTTGTTTTCACAATTCCCGAATTACTCGATACATTCTTATTTTATTCCGTTTGTCTCCGAAATGAACCCTTTTGAATCTTCGTTGACAAAGAATACTTCTACATTGGTATTACAGATTTCAAAAATCGTGGTGTTCATTTTAATAGTAATAAAATAGCACATGAATTTTGAATTGGCCAGTTTTAAAAAAAAAATATTCAATACAAGATTATAATTTTATAATCTCTTATTATGCAATTCATCATCATACCGACCAATCAGTCTTCTTCCCATTTGTTCTAAACTGTTCGAAAAATTACTATACAAAAGATTAGTTGACATACTGACAGAAAACAATATAATACCAGACCATCAATTCGGTTTTCGTTCTTCCCATTCTACAACACAACAATTACACAGAGTTACTGACTACATTGCTGGAGCACTAGTGCAAAAACAATATGCAACTGGTGTATTTCTGGACGTCGCCCAAGCATTTGATAAAGTCTGGCACCAGGGGCTTCTCTTCTAACTTAAAACCATACTACCCCACACATACTACCTTATACTCCAATCCTACCTCTCCGACAGATTCTTCTCTATCCGGCAAGGGTCAGAGATTTCTTCAATCCGACCAATCTTAGCAGGAGTTCCGCAGGGATCAATACTGGCTCCGTTACTTTACATCATATATACTCACGATATACCTACCAACGCTAAAATTTTGACTGCAACTTACGCTGACGATACAGCAATTTTATCAAGACATCATAACCCTAGACTTGCCTCATTGAGTATACAGAACCACTTACTTCAATTACAAAAATGGTGCTCACTCTGGAAAATGAAATTAAATCACGATAAATCACAACACATAACTTTCACACACAGACGAGATACTTGCCCCCCAGTTTTCATCGGCGACGACCAAATTCCACAGACAGACACTGTACGTTACCTTGGACTTCTGTTCGACAGAAGGATGACTTGGGGCCCACATGTCAAAATGAAGAAAAAGACACTGAACATACGTTTAAAAATACTTTACTCACTTTTTTCTAAATCTTCTAAATTGAAAATCAGACAAAAACTGAATACATACACCTACTTACTTAAACCCATTTGGACATACGCCTCACAAATTTTCGGCTCAGCTAAAAAGACGCACTTACAAAAATTGCAAACTTTCCAATCAAAAATTTTGAGACTAATTACGGACGCTTCCAGGTACGTAAGTAACCAAACTCAACATACAGACTTAGAACAACCGACTATCCAACAACACATACGAACGCTTTACTCACGCTTTTTTGTTAAATTGGAAGGACACAACTACAGATTGATTAACCGCATGGCCACGGCTGACATGCCTGTTAGAAGGCGGCTAAAAAGAAGCTGGATGAGAGACCTCCTCACCTGATTTAGTATCAAGCCCGGAAAGAGGTGCTGCCGAGCACCTTCCTTTTCTCATGTCTTAATGCTATACGTTTTAATGCGTTGCTGCGGACCACGAATTCGCTGATTGTCGCCGATCGCTGACAGGTGCGAATCAATGTATGAAGAGAAAAAAAAAAGAAAAAAAAAAAGAAGAAAGAATAGCTTTTTTTATAAAATAATGGTATATACTTTACAAAACCAATATTAAAAATAATTTTTTTTTTATTTTAACATTTTGCATCTACCTAAGCCGGTCTAGTAACGGCATAAGTAGGTCTTGAAATTCCAAGTTCTTTTATGTCTCTTGGTTTAGGTTCTTTGTAGCTCGGTTTATTTTTAAATATTCGTGCTAAGAGGTAGTGTATTACCAGAAGTTTTACCATATATTTTTTTTAATTGTGCCTGTTTTAATAAATGAAATAAATTGGTGCGTTAATTTTCATTCTGAGAAGGTCTCTAAACTTGCGGAATGTACATATCTGGAGAAATTAATAAAAAATATTTAACTGCTACACCCGGAATCGAAATAAGGACTAGGATTTTATTATGACATTGCCTTATTAAATGAATTACGTAACTGCCTTGCCTTTTCTTCCTTCTCTTCTCTTCTGTTTTATAGGACATAATAAAATTTCCCGTAAATTGAGAAAATAAACCTTATCACAGCTCTCAAACGAATAAAATATCAAAAGTGAATGAAGTATGGGATAATATCTGTTAAAATATTTTCTGGAGGTTAATTAATTAAACCAGTCTAATTTGGAATCATTTTTATACTTATGAAAAATTGGATTAATTGACCAAAACAATTGAGAGGGTTTTCTCATTATTTCAATATTAACTTTTTATTTCGACTTTTTTTTTTTTTTTATGAGACGTATATGAGGTTTACCGATATTTTGGGAACCAGGATTTAATATATATATTAAATATATATTTAATATAATTGTGTATATAATTATGCTTACAATGTAATTTTATAAACTAAAGTTAGGTAGCGCCTGTAGTGATAGTTGCCGCTAAGCCAGCAATGCCGTATAGTGTTGCGGGTACAGTATAGCTACCGGCCCGTTTATTATCCTTACCTCCTTTTAATATCAGATGTAAATCCAGAAGATTACATTATCCTCTAAATAATAGATTAACAATAAAAGCTCCTGTTAATTAAAAAAAATCATATTTCCTAAGTCATATAAATGGTATGACTAAAATCAAATTTTTATTTATTTATTTATTTATTTTTTTTATGCTTAAGATCACTAAACCCATTGTACATATAACATTCATAATTGAAGGGGTCGGGGAAAAATAGTGCCAAGCAACATTTTTAATAAAAATAAACTGTAGCTGCCGTCTCTTGTATATTATGTAGTACTATATGTCTATGATGGAAATGACACCTGAAATAGGACTATAAAGTGCTATATAGTCATATTTAGATCGAACGATCCAGGCCCAATAAAAAACAAAACGGAAAACCTGGATGATCAAATTGAAAAAAAAAATAATGAAAACGAGTATATAACAATGAATGAATTCGGGAGGCGCGCCGGTATTTTTAATCGCGGATACAATTTTAACAACTTCTATCAAGCCATATATTCAATGTTTACTCAACCATCAGATTCGCCGATTTTCTTCCACATTAGACAGGTGCAAGTGTAAAATAAAGTGTACTTAAAATAAAAATTACAATTTACAACTGTCCAAATTCCCAGTACAATGAAAATACTCACTCATCATAATGATCCAAAAACCAGGAAAAGACATATAAAACCCGTCATCCTACAGCCCAATTGGCTTGCTCCAAATTATTTAAAAAATTAATACACAAAAGATTAGTCGATATGCTAACACACTAAACAATGTTACCTGACCACCAATTAATGAATAACTAATAATAAAAATAATAATATGAATGACTCTAACGTTAGTAAATAATGGAATGTTAAAATTCGAAATAAATCCATATTAATTTAGTGTACTTTTAGTTTCTTATATGTGTTAAGTCCCTTTCAAAAATTCATGCTGATAAATGAGTACATATAATTTAATTAATAAAAAAATATAATGTTTATTATGTATCTTTATTCATTTAGAAACATAAGGAGTTTAAAACGTCAGGAGTTACATGTTATGTATGTTTATTATCTAAATTATTAAGTTATCTTGTGAATTTTTATTTATTTGATTTTTTAATATTTTTTAGCAACTTCATTTAGCGAATATGTTTTTGATATTCAATATTGATTAAAACGTTTATCTAACATTTTATATTTTTATTTTACAGGTAAGTTACTCTAATCATCCTTTATTAGCCCCTCCATAAATAGTAAGTACTTATCTACTCATATATTTTTAAATATAAATTTAATTATTTTGCCTTTTAGTTCTTAATGAGCCTTGCAAGTAGTAAAGAAGCGAAAACTATTCCTGCTGTATACAATTTTTAATTTGAGTACTAATTTAAGCCTTTGGTGGAAGGAGGTGTTAACTTACTTCTAACTATTTCGGAATTTAATTAAAAGTTAAAAACTTCTTAAAATAATTAAACTCATAAACCCTGAGACTTTGCTCTAAGTTAAGGCTCATTTTAGTTATATAAATAACAGATATTGATATTTTTAATTTTATACCATAACTAAAATTTGATACCATGAAATCACTGATGAAGGGGTTTTTATTTATTTTATTTTTTTCAAGTAAGTGGAAAATAAACCCTACCTCTAAAGGCCTTAATTGTTTATTTCCTCGTGTTTAATTTGATTTAACACAGTTATTTCAGTTTAAAATAGAATATCCGACCATCTCTCATCAGTATTCACACCATTCACTGACTTTACAAACACTGAACATGAAACCTTAAAACTTATTAAAATAGACATACCATTACAATTGGCATCATTTACACCTTTTCAAGCTGCACATCGTACATGAAAATCCCCTAAAAGAAAAGCCCCAAGCTATTACTTAATAACGGCCGGGTCGCTCCAGCAGGTGCCTAGGAAAGCCATAGAGCTCCTCACGACAATATAAAACTGCATTCATAGGAAACTAGATACCCAATTCAGAGGAAATATTCACACATAAAAATGATAAACAAGAAAGACAAAAATTCTTACTATCAGTCTCATTCTGATATGTTCTAAACTTTTCTAAAAATTATTATATAAAAGACTTAATTCCTGATCCCCAAATCGGTTTTCGCACATTTCATTCAAAAACGCAGAGTAATTGACTGCATTGACCAAGCAGAAACAGTACGCTACTGGTGTATTTCTGGATGTCGCCAAGGCGTTTAATAAATTAAGCGCTCGGTCAGTATATTAAGAAATTGATTGTTGGGATTTTTTTTTATAATGTTTTATTCATTATGTTTCACTTATATCGATGGGCTCAGATGAAAAAAAATATCGTATCTCAGAAAATAAATAATTAAGAACGAAATTGAATGAATTTAGCCTTCTAATCTCTCCATGCCAGCACCTACCGCCCTATTTATTGGTCTCATCCGATTTCCATCAAAAACATTCCATTGTTTTTCTTCATTTTTTTTAATATTTCTATTTAATTAGCAATTTTAAGACTGCCTCCTATTCCGTTCCCGTTCAATTTGTAAGCTTTCTAGGTATGATATTTGAAGCGTTAAAACAGGGGCAGGGGTTCCGGTGAATGCCGGTTTTTAAAATAATATTATTACTTCTAAACTATTATTATTATTTTCTACTTTCTAATATTATAATATTGATATTTCTAGACTATTTTCTGGACTGTTTTTTTTTTAAATTATTTTTTAAAAAGTAGGACTTGGGCTTAGAGATTTCTTCAATACGACCAATCTTAGCAGGAGTTCCGCAGGGTTCAATACTGGCTCCGTTACTTTACATCATATACACTCACGACATACCTACCAACTCTAAAATTCTGACTGCAACTTACGCTGACGATACCGCAATTTTAACAATACACCATGACCCCAGTCTTGCCTCATTGAATTTACAGAACCACTTACTTCAATTACAAAAATGGTACACACTATGGAAAATGAAATTAAATCATGACAAATCACAACTCATAACTTTCACACTCAGACGAGATACATGCCCACCATTTTCTATTGGCGACAACCAAATTCCACAGACAGAAACTGTACGTTACCTCGGACCTCTGTTCGATAGAAGGATGGCTTGGGGCCCACATGTCAAAATGAAAAAGAAGACCTTGAACATACGCTTAAAAATTCTTTACTCCCTTTTTGCCAAATCTTCTAAATTGAATATTAGACAAAAACTGAATAATCCATTGAAATATGGTTCTATTTTAATAATATTACTTTTTATCTTTAACATTTTTTATATAGGATTTTTCAAATTTTAGTAGAAGAGAAGAAAAAAGTTTAATTTTTTTTAAAGAAAGTATTTTTTAAATTTAAACTAATTCATACATTGTTCTTTCTAGCCTTAAAAAAGTAAAACTAACTCTAACTCATGGGAAGTTCGGCATTCATTACTTTAGAAGCAGGCTCTAGCGCGCTTCCTCATTGCCCCAGCAGTGACATTCTCTTGCGTGCTTTTCATCAGAAAAACTTCTTTTAGACAAAAAAAGGTGAAGTGCAATTGTATCATGAGTTACACCACTAAAAAGCTAACTGAATTCCGCAGTTGTTAGGAAATTTGAAAGCTTCTAGGGTGCTCCAGTGGGGAGTGAGAAATTTTCAAAAACTATTAAAAATTTAAGTTTTAATAAATTGTTTGTGTTTAGCGCGTTAAAAGTCCTACTGAAAGTGGATTTAAAATAACTAAACCCATCTCATATTTTAGAAAATTTAATGCTGATTAGGAAAATATCATCGTTTTTTTCTACGCTAAACCAAAGTAGAGAAAACTGTTATTTTTCACAAAAAAAGTAAGATTTTAAAAATAAAAACAAAAAAAAATTTATCTCCTCAACAGATTGAGATAGGAAACTCGTCCCTGCGCCATTCTACCCCGTTTAACATAGTTTAACGTTTAACCCATTTTTTTTTTTTTTTTACGCTAGGTCTGGGACACCCAGTATATAAGAAGTAATGCTTGAATTATTTTTATATACTATGTCGAGAAGCAATCCATAATTCTGTTTTTAATTACTCTTCTTTTCTATTATTATTATTATTATTATTATATTTTTAAGTACATTAAGGAATTTAAAATTAATTTACCTATATTGAAAAATGTGCAGATAATTATACTGACCCTAAAGTCGGTGCTAACACTGAACTATCATTTGTTTCATTAGAACCTGATGGGATCTATCTTGGGAGTGTTATGGTTCAACTTTGCCCAAGTTAATTAGTTAAGTTGCTAACTAAATCACCCCAGCCTCTGTCAAGTTGATTTATTGCCGTCCTCCGCGGCCCCTGACAGACTGACCTTTCACACATGTAAGAGCGATTGTTGCTACGCTACGGTGTATCGACATCACCAAAAAGTATTGGCTATGTCGATTGGCAAAATATTTTATCTTAATTTTTTTTCAAGCAACTTAAAATTGATAACAGAAAATATAATAAAATAAATAAACTAAAATCTTTATAATCATTTATTTAAAATTCCCTTCAACTTTTTTCGTTTTATGTTAAGAAAGCGGTTTATGAATATAAAAAAATCAGAATGTAAATGGGAGGAGGAAGCATGGAGATTATTTGCACAAATTTTTGATAAGTGAAACAAAAAAACTTTAAAAAAGCTATTAAGCTACATTATTAAATTTATTATATTATGATATTTGATAGTAGTATTAAAATATTCATTATATAGTTAAAATTGTCAACGGCTTAAGTTAGCTTAAGTAGGATCATGTTTCTTTCAATTCGAAGACATCCGATAGTTCCTGATCCCTCAAACAAATATAATAAAAATATTTATAAATAGAAAAAAATTGACAATATATAGCCTAAACTTGAAATATTAATAAATTTCACTCTCATCCGGATAATCCGTAGCTTATATAGAAAAGATGGATGCTTAAGCAGTAACGAATGCTTCTTCATCACCTTTAGTGGTTTAAAGACAAATAAAACTAATTAAAATGTCATAAGTCATAATAGTAATCATTATAATGATTATTATTATTATGACTTGTATAATGTAATAAAAATATAAAATGTTCAGTTTAATTAAAAATTTTTGAAGCGAATTTTAGCAATCGCTTTTTCCTTGTTTTCACTACCCTTTATTTTTTTTATCATTTTTCTTTCACGATATTCTTTTGTATTACTTTTTTAAATAAAACAATATTTAGACAACGGAATTTTCTTAAAATATCTGTTTCTCTGCCTCTGAGTAGTTTTTATATTTTTGATTTTTCATATTATAGTACCCATATTTCTTCGAGTAAAAACTCCTCACTGTTGAAATTTTATTAAAAAAGGCTTCATTGAGACGACTGCTTAAAGGAATTTTAAAAAAAAAAAAATTAGAAAACATTCTTTCCATTATTATCTGTAATATATGGAATTACTATTTATTAAAAACACTGATAAAAAATCAATCGTTACCAACTTGATTTTGTCTAGTTGAATTAATTTAATTATTTAATTCTTAAAAGTGACTATATTTTCTAGATGTTAGTGAAGCCTTTGATAAGGTATGGCACGAAGGATTGCTTTCCAAGCTCAAAATTTTGCTCCCTCCTACCTACTACCTAATATTACTTTCTTACCTTACAGACAGACATTTTACTGTAAAAGTACGACGAATTATTAACCATAAAACTTATTAGAGCAGAAGATCCACAGGGCAGCGTACTTGGTCCCTTTCTTTTCAACGTGTTTACTGCAAACTTACCCGAACACGAACACACTTTACTAGCTACATTTGCTGACAACCCTGCACTCCTCACATCCCACAAAACCCAGACGATGCGTGTTAGACTCTCCAAATCATCCAGACGATATTTCGGCCTGGGCAATAAGATGGAGAGTAAAATATTTATAGCCTTTACTCTCAATCAGGGGTTATGTCCTCAGGTATATTTTAATGATATTCCCATACCTACTTCCCAGAAAATACTATACTTGGGACTTCACCTGGACAAAAGACTGACATGGAAAACCCAGATCACACTAATTAGAAATCAACTAAACAAACGTATGGACTGTTATCAAGATTACTTGACATACGCTCTAAATTATCCCTAACCAACAGGCTTACAATATACAACACGCTCATTAGACACATTTTGACATACGATAGAGTTATGGGGCACTGCAAAGCCCTCAAATATCCAAAGGATCCAATCCTTTCAATCAAAAGTATTGAGGAGGATAGTAGATGCACCGTACTACGTGACTAATGACTTAATACACAAGGACCTTAACACCAAACAGTAATAGATACACCCGCACTATACTACGAAAACTTCCATCAAAGGCTAACTTTTAACACGAACCCTACGGTTGTTGAGGCGGTGGCCTAGAGACTAATTGGAATTACTAACGCCAATGTATCACACATACGTGTAGAGCACAGATTTGCTCATTGCAAAAAATGTTTGCAGATATCAAATTTTTTTTTTTTTTTTTTTTTTTTTTGGGACTTCAAGGCTTCCACTGAAGCCCTATATTGCCCATACTAACACCCATGGCACTGGGTGATGCTTCTCATACGAAAGAAAAGCACCACCCAGGACGGGACTCGAACCCGCAGCTCCGGCATGGGAGTACGGCGCTTTAACGCACAGCCACACCGGGCCCAAGATATCCAATTTAAAACATATCACATGAATAAATAAATAATTTTTCGCTTTATCGATGAGGTTTTAAATTGTTATAAATTATTCAGTTTCAGGTTCTTCTATATTGTTATAGGAAATGTAATATATGTAATATCTACTTATTTATTTTATACATAAACGTGGCAGCTTATTTGATATCGATCTAAAGGCAATAAGCTAACAATACTCGAGTTCTGTGTCCAATATTACTGAGCAGACCATAAGAGAATAACAAGATGTGAAAAAGTGCTGATTCTTCTGAAGATTGCATATCCTTTTTGGGGTCTACTGCGGGCTTTATTTCTTCCAAGCCATATTTTGTAGGAAAAATGTTACAATATCGACCTAGGATCTTTTTTCATTATTTAAAATTTTTACAATGATTACTGAAAATTTAACGTTTCATTCGTGGAAGCTTTTATTTATTGTAAATTGTAATATTCAAGAAGATTACGGAATAT
Source organism: Aelia acuminata (assembly GCA_911387785.2). NCBI lineage: Eukaryota > Metazoa > Arthropoda > Insecta > Hemiptera > Pentatomidae > Aelia > Aelia acuminata. Next base: position 48,568,613 of record OU426978.1, on the reverse strand, counting down.
ATTGAACATGATTCTGTAGTTGCTTGGCTGTTAATTTATAAATTACATTAGGACGTGTAAAGAAATGAATAAGTAAATAAATGATTACAAAGCAGCTAGAAAAGTGATGTAATTGTTTAGTTTATTTTTAGTATATATACCTAGTACTTTTGAATACACTTGAATAGAATATTAAAATAAATTGAACTACCCTACTCCGACACTGTCAATATTTATGAAAAGCGTTACCCACTGAGTAACGCTTTTAGAATATGCTGTGTATTTTTATGAAAAAAAATCATATGATTAATTTCGTTTCGTTAAAATAAATTTCTAAAATCTTCTGAAGCCGTTACATTCTTGAACGTTACCACACGGTTTGGACCTTTATGGGATCATCCATTTCGGACTAAATATAAGAAGCGATGGACTAGGCTTAGTCTTGCATTGATACATCAAGGCATATGGTTACTTTTGAGTTACTGTTTTATCATTTGTAGTTATTTATTTTGTAAGGTTGTTAAAAATTTGAGTTCTGTTTGTTTTCGTGACATTTTCGTAATATAATTTCACGTTAATAATATTATTTAAACCCTCATAGGTGTGTGTGTGTATATATATATATATATACATGTGTGTGTGTGTGTGTGTGTGTGATAGTAAGAAGTTCGGTGGACAGAAAGCGATTTAATTATTATATTAATGCATACTAGGAAATTGAAAGCAATCTTAAAATAACTTTAATAGTTCTTTATTTAATTTATAAAATGGCGGAGGTGGTAGCGAAAATTTGAGACCCCTTAAAGATACTCCTCTAATAACATTTAACTGTATTGTGGAGCCGCGAACAACTTTAATTGTATTATTCTCCTTTGGAAATAACTCCATGTTGTTTCTGGTTTTCATTTAGAAGATCACAAGTGAAAGTGGAATGGATTAGATTAGACATCTTTGAAACTTCCGTAATTGTGCTCTGCAGAATTCAAGACTGATATTAAATGAATCCTGCACCCTCCAACGATCTCCGATAAATTTCATTAGTCAATTCCTTATGGGTAATATCTGCGATAAAAAATCCCTCTTTAAAATTTCACTCCCCGGTTTTATTTTACGTTGAATCTTATAATGAATTTTTTGTTATTGTTTTATTAGTTTTATATAATGAAAATTCTTTTTTATTTTGTTAATACCTTCTATATTTACTGGAATATTCTTATTTCTAATGTTCCAATTTAGGAATTAAGAGAACATTTTTTATATTTCTTTCTTTATATATTTTTATTTTTGTCACATCATGACAGGTTTTCACGACGTTTCGTTGGTCCACCACCCCATTATCAATCTTGTAAAAAGTTCCGCTGCCCAAATTCTCTAACTGCTGCAACCCAAACTCTCCTCGACTTATCATTTCGCGCTCCGGCGCTCTATTCTTTGCTTTTCGACACTTTCAAGAAATTAACTCAACAAAGGCCCAGAGGGATCACCCGAGAACTTTACTCTCTACTTTCATGCTTTTGTATCCCTAAACACTAGTCCTTTAGACTTCAGAGTTCTGATTTCTTACATTGATTAACCTATTCCACAAGTGTTAAATTTCCAAAAAAATTTCAAGGGCGACAATGGAACCGGTTACAATAAAAATTAGAAGAGGGAGGATTGGGTTCTGAAGAGTTCCATTTCCTTAGGAAAGGGTAACAACTAGTTTGGAAAGGGATACAGTTTTATGAATGGATACAGTTGACTTGAATAAGGTTTAAATAGACCTGGAAATGCTATAGTTGACAAAATGAAAGTAGTGTTGAGGTTTACTCCTCGCCTTAATTCTGATGTCATACATTGACCCATTTCACAGTGGATTAAATCTTCAAAGATTGAAAATTAAAATGGAAACGGTTTCGATAAACATAAATAGGGCGACTGTTGAGTTGTAAAGAGTTAAATTAGCATTGGAAACGTTTACAACTTTTTTGGAAAGGGACATACTTGACTTGGAATGGGTTGCATTTGATTTGTGAAAGGTTACAGATAATTTGGAAAAGATCATATTAGACTTGAAAATTCTATAGTTTTAAAAATAAAATTAGAGTATTAGTAGTTTATTCCTATGAGTTCGGTTGTCTTCATTTATAATTAAAATGAAATTATATAAATATATAAAAAAAATTGAAATTCATTGAACTTTTTACAGATTATTCATAAAAAATACTACTAAAATTGTAATAAAATGACCTACATAACGTTTATCTTATGCTTCGCTGCTTCTATATAAAAGTATATTGCTGAAGCACAGACTCTTGATAGCTGTTCAACGATACGGAACCGTTTGAGGAGGCATTAGTTGCTATAGGTTGCACGCTCTGGTAGTTGTCGTTAGGTTGTAGTTGTAGGGTTGTCGCTGGGTCCCTATCTTTACTACCAATAAAGGTACCTAACCATTCCATGTAGGTCGGGGTCGTCATTATATCGTACCTACTTTATTTTCTTCCACGTGGGCTTCATTACAAGTAATGTTTTAAAGTGAGCATTAAGTTTTATTTTATCGTTTCCTAAACTGAAGATCGATCTTAAATCGATTAGGAAACACTTACGTGTAATATTTATGCTCAGTGTTGTAACCGAAATCCGAGTAAGCTATTTTATCAATTATATGGAAGATCAACGTAATTTTTCTTCTAAGATAAAGTGAGTTTTAGCAAATATTTTGTTGGAAAAAAATCTAAACATAACTTGGATAATAACAGGTTATCAACGCCTGTCCCATTTTTATTTGCATTTCTGTCGAATTGTGGCTTTTATGATAATTAGGATCATTCGTTCAGGCTATAGCCTCGTCCAAGGCGAACAGTTAAAACTCATATCAGAATCTCTGAAATATGTAATTTTATATCCCTGTTAAGAGATTGCAATGAAAATATAAATATATTGCGGTTCCTCGACATTATACTCGCATATTATACACTTTTTCTTACTGATTTTAATTTGCTTTGCGAGCGGAACCTCGCCACAGTATAAACATTTTAGTTATATTGAATTCTATGAACAAAATTATTCCTTGCACGTGTCTCTCTGATTATTTGTTTTTTTCCAGTTGGTATATACTTTTTTTTTTTTTTTTTTTTAATTAACCAAGAGAAATATATAGAATTAAAGCATATTGCTTTTAAGTATATTTTCGACTTTTAGACAATGTTAATGTTAATAAAAACAATATGTTACTAAAATCTTTCGTTTCGTTATTTCAAGTTATTTTGAATGGATAAATTAAAAATGAGCTTCAATTTTTCATCTTTTCAATATCATTTATTAAAATTTACAAGTGTTTATCTTACAATACTACAATTAAATATGATGTAACATCGTCATTAAACGGTCATTAAAGAAGCTACTCAATGGTGACACTTAATTATTTTTTCTAAGTTTATTGCTCACAGTGACATCTTCTTTTTAGACTTTTTGAGGACTATCCAAAATTAGAGCTGGATGCAAGCAAGGTTGGAAATAAGTAGTAGTGTGAAGGATGAGTTGGGAATGGTATTTGGCTCGGGTCAAATCAGAGTTACATGGAAAATTAAAGTCTTAATGGATCATTTCATTTGTGGAAAAATAATAAAACATAAAGGATTTTATTTTATTTCTTTATTTTGAGAAGTAACATATGTCTGGGAAATTTTTTTTTTTGAAAAAAATTCGGAATATGTGCTTGCTGTTCGTCATAAATTTTTTTTAATGCAGAGTCCTAGGTAACGAGTGTGATAAATGGAGATAAGTTGAATATTAATAAAGGTTCTGCAAGAAAGGGCGGCGTGGGCTTACGACATAGAATAAAGCTGTTTTTATGGCTTTTGGGGAGATTTATTTATATTTGACATACACCGTTCTTCATGGGCTGTGGCTTGTGATTACAGAAATGGTATGCAGTAGTTGAGTCAGAATACTCTTGTCATGATAGTTATAATGATGGTGTTTCAATGGGACTCAATAGTTTGTTAATAAAACGGAATATTGGACGTTTATAAATATCCATTTATTGGTTTAAAGATTCTGTGTACTTAAATCCAAATTTTAACACAGTTCTATAAGAGTTTTTTATCCCCTTTGACGCATAATTACTTATATGGACTCTTCTTTTGAATAATTATTCGGTATTATTAGCTAATGTATAATATTGAGATGAACTTTATGTTCGGCTATCTTTGTTAGCACAGTAAGGCTTAGTAGAGAAAGTCCTGTTTGGAAAGGCTTCCGTAACGCTCTCAACTTCGTCCTATGAATCTCTAAAAGTTTCCCGTGAGTAGGAAAGTGTGAAAAGCTACGGAAAACTGTTCCACTACATTGTTGCCAAGTAAAAGTTTTTTTCGCACTAGCTCTAGCATTTTTAGTCATGATAAAGTTGATTCCTGCGGACTTTCAGAAAGTATTTTTTTATTTTATTTCGATTATAACGATAGACTGCTTATTAAAAAAAATCTGGTGCGTGCGCGCAACACACAACTTTCACTTACCAACTTACTTAGATAAGAAATTGACGTGTTTTAATAGATATCAATTCCCAAAATCACACATTTTTCTACATTCATATCTTATTTTTATTAATCGTTAAAGCCGTTTTTGAGTAAATAAAAAACCCCGTGAAAATGATACAAATTTTATTAAGTAAAGTCCCCCCTTCGGTTGATCAATTTTGATGAAATGTTGGCTATCACATATTTGGCATATACATATATCAAATACCCAGTTTGGTCACAATCGTTAAAGCCGATTTAGAGTAAATAAAAAAAACACGTGAAAATGTTACAAAATTTATTAAGTAAAGTCCCCCCTCCGGTTAATCAATTTTGATGAAATTTTTACAGTCATATAAATAGATCAAATACTCAGTTTAATCAAAATCGTTAGAGCCGTTTTTGAGAAAATCGAAAAAAACCTAAAAAAGTTATTAAATAAAGTACCCCCTCCCTTTGAGCAATTTTGATGAAATTTTTGATGTCACATCGCGGGCGTATACCTACACTAAATACCCAATTTCAGGTTCGCACGGTTTATAGTTTTTGAGCTAGTCTGTTCACACACACACACACACACAGACACACACACACCCAGACCATTTCGCGGGACTTGGTCATTTGGACTCAGGGGACCCCAAAACGTGTATTTCCGTTGAAAACCGGAAGTCGAAAATTTTCACGATTGCAATACTTCCACTTACTATATATTTCATATATAGGTAAGTGAAAGTAAAAAAAAAACCTCAATAATGTTTTACGTATGTAACTCGGTCGAGTATAATCAAGGTCTTTTTTTTTTTTCGAAAACTGTATAACTGTATAATGTAATAATTAAAAAACAATTTTTCTTCTTGGTAACATCATGTTAGTTAAATATAGGTAACGATTGTAGTAGCTTTTTGTTATATTATTTGGTTACTAGTCTTTGGTTCCATGGAAAGACTCTAACGTGAATTGAAGAGATTTAAGCCATCTCTAAAAAAAGAGAAAAGAAAAACCAAAACCAAAAGAATAAAAATAACAAAATAGAAATATTAAGATTGATTTATCGATAAGTTTTGATTAATAACGGAAGTTAATAAATAATATGCTACTTATAACGACTATCTCTGCTTTCATAATATTAAAAAAATTATTCTTCGTCATTTGCATAATTTATTTACCATCTCCTATTCAGGTTTTTCATGATTACGATGACTATATGACCAAGCTTATTTGGTTTCCATGGAAAAATAAAAGGAACTTCGAAGGAGCTCTATAATAGTTTTTTTTTATAGTTTAGCGTAATCGATACTTTTAGTTTTTTTCTTTATCGTTATTGCTATAAACCAGTTTTATCGGGTCACCGATTTCGAGTACCGTTACTAACTACAGTATATTAAGTACTAACCGTTTATTTCATTGCTCATAAATATGGAAGTGGTCTAAGTAATAAAAAAATAAATAACTTAATGCAATTTTTAAACTATTGTCGAAATTTACTCACAAACAGTGGTTTTAATTTCCACATTACATATATGGAATTTCGTTACTTTAAATGAATGTTAGGAATATTATTTCGCGCAACTAATAAATAATAATTTTTATTTTATTTTGACTTGGACAACTTTCATAATTATGGGCTCGATTGTAAAGATTTTTCGTAATTATCAATTAATCTCGTCACCTATTTTGTTTAGTTTCAAGTTCTGCATTCGGGTAAAATGTTTTTTTCTACACTTGTATTCTCTACACTGTACCCGGGATAGTTGTGTTGTTTATTTTATCGTTTATGAGAAGTCATCTCTGTGCTCAAACGGACCCGATATTATCCTCTACATGAATAATCGTCTGTTATTCGAATATGTAGCGAACGGACATGTTATTATACTAACCCTCGCAGAAAACTTTAATGAATTCAATAAGTGTTAGTATTTGTTAGTCATTGTATTTGTTTATATTATAACTGTAGCATCTTATATTATAATAGTGATTAAGGAAGTCACCGGTTAGTAACCGTGGGTAAGACTCGAACCGGAAAAGACCAGTTTTATCTGCACCCTAATCTAAATAAGGCATCAAGAAGTCTCTCCCTCTGCTCTGATCTTTGTCTTAACAGGAAGCTGCGGTAATTCCATTTCTTATGGTTTTTCAGAGTGGTTTAATATATATATATATATAAATATATATATATACAGGGTGCGCCAGAGAAACTTACTTATTTGAAAGGTCAATAAAAATAAAAGTATTTCAGTTATTGTTTTAATTCTTTTTTTATTTTGGAATACAAAGTTCCAAGTTTTTTTTCATGCAGTCTTGAAAATCACATCCGTTAAATGGCGACCCCCATTGTGCAAACACTGATTAAGTCGATTTCTGAAGTTCGTCTCCACTCTTCGCAGCATATCAATCGCTATGTTGGCAATGGCGTCGCGAATGTTATTCTGAGATGAGCTATGATCCGTGGTCGATTGACATAAACCAGGGATTTCAAATAACCCCATAAAAAAAATCACAGGGAGCCAAATCTGCGCCGGCCATGGGAGATCGCCTCTGAGAGAGATAAGGCGGTCGGGGAAATGTCGCAAAAAATCCATTGAGCCTCGTGCTGTGTGTGCTGTGGTCCATCTTGTTGAAACCACACTTCCCTAATGTGCATTTCTTGGAGACTTGGGAGAAAAAATTCCTCGATCATGTTCCTGTAACGAGCTGCAGTCACGGTAACTGCACGTCCGTTTTCTTCAAAAAATACGGACCAATTATTCTCATTACCGATATCGCACACTAGATAGTAACTCGTTCACAATGAAGGGGCTTCTGGTGAAGTTCACGCGGATTTTCACCACTCCAATAACGCATGTTTTGTTTGTTGTTAACAAAAGTAGCTCTCGACGGCGAACGCCCCCTGCTCTCTAGACCAGAGCATGATTGACTGGATAGGGAAACAAACTTGGAATTTCCCCGCCAGATGGGCCACCTACCACCGCTCTACCCGTCCAACTCACCGCTCGGGATTTTTTTCAAATAAGTAAGTTTCTCTGGCGCACCCTGTATATATATATATATATATATATATATATATATATATATATATATATGTATTATTATTTCTTATGGTTGTAGCATAAAAAGCAAACCTTTTATTTTGTTTGAAAAATATTTCAAGTCGTACTTTTGGTTTATGAACTGAAATTTTATGCGCTTTGATAGGAGATATATTAAATTTAAAAAAATAAGTTTCATGCAGTCCAGATTTTCGATAGGATAGTGGGTTCCATTGAGCGACAGGAACCGATTAGGTAGGCCTTCTCTGTCAAAACCAGATCTTGTGCTGTAGTAAATAGATTTCGAAGATGTTTATTTAATTTTATGTATGTCAATATATTTTGTCTGTGAAAAGAAGATTACATTTTTTCTATAGATAAAACAATATAATTTCATTGGATATTATTAATTAAAAAAAAAGTGTTCCCAAGTTAATTTCTTATGTATATGGATATGCAAACTGTCCTTACCATTACATTTAATGCGGCATACACTTTTTTCTGGATTTTTATATATATATGATTTTGCTTTCTTTCAATTTTTTTCTTAATTTTATGAAAGAGTTGATTGACTATCCTTTGACTGGTTTTCAGGTGTAGTGCGCAGTACTTGCTATCCATTGCGTTTCGCTCATTACAAGCTTTTAGATATGCTATTGAGTATTTAGTAGCAGCAGGTAGTCAAGCTATTTAGGTTGGGAGTTATCATTTAATTATACAATCTTAATTGCGTTGGGGGCTCCGACTATGTCGAAAAAGAAAAACAATAACCTTTATTTACTCTTTCCTTAAAATTTATGTTATAAGTAAGTATATAAATGTTGTTCATATTAACTGTACCGTTGCTTTAAAAACGCTTTGTGCGCGCAGAGATTTTTCCAGATAAAGAAGTCATGGTCAATCTTTTCTCATCTTATAAAAAAATTTAAAAATTAATTTTTACTTTTATTCATTCATGCCTAAATAGACATTACCTAAATAAAATTGATTAAAATTTCGTTTTTAATGGATTAATGTTAGCTGCTTGAACATTCAGAATCATTTTAGGAAATAATGTCCCTTATTGAGTACTTGGAGAATTGCTACTTAAGAGAGGGCGGAGGGAGAACTTGGTAAACAGAGTCCTGTTTGTGACCCTCTGAGAACAGCCTTGCCTTTACTGCTCTGCGTGTTAAGGGCTAAGCAGCTTAGGTAAATTAGCTCGTTATTAATTTGTTACTTGTGGGACTTAAAGATCTCTCCTTTCCCCTGAGCCAAGTCCTCAAGTACTAAGTTAGTAACATGTGTGCCTGAAGGTGGGATTGAAAGTTGTTCAACTATGCCGACTGCATTACCACTTTATCGTCAATGTATTCAAAAGGCTTCTGTCGCACTTGCCAAGGTCCTTTTGATTCCTCGGTGATATTTAAGCTTGGGAGACAAAAATTATTCTCATTAATTCTCTGGTCATGTCCGCTTAGTTATAGCCTTCAAATGTTTGGGGACTTATAAACAGAGAAGCAAATGAGTATTTCAAATGAAATATTTTTAATAACATTGCCATTGGCCAAACAGCGAATTATGTTTTTCACCTTGAACCAGGATTCTACCCTATCAAGACCTATCTTGAAGTAAAGTATCAACTATTGGACGAACGTGAACCTCATATCTGATGGGAGGTTACCAAAACAATGCTTCGATAGACTGAGCTAGATTCAATAAGAGTAGACGAGAAATTCTATTGCAAATTACTAGTAAAACAATAGGCCACACTTGGTGAATGTTCGGAGGACTTCTGGACAGCTTGTCTCCAAATAGTTTAATTAAATAAACGAAAATCATACCACAAAATATGAAAAATCACTCTCATAGTGTGGATTTTGTCAGTGCTTTGATCTCTTACAGACACACCAATTCTGCAGTGTAAGTTTAAGTTTCAACAAATTTAGTCCATAAAGCTAATTTTCGTTTAAATTAAATTTTAAAAAGTTGAGATTTGTCAGCCTCCCAAGAATCAGCTGCCAAAAAGCCATCAATACAGTTCGGGACGTAAAACTATCATGTTAAATGAAAAAGTTCATGATATATATAGACCCGAGGATGTAACTTGTCTTCCTCTGCTCAAAAGTGATACATGGAGACGATTCTCCATATCGGTAGTGTGAATAAACTTAATAAAATATTTTATTATATTTCTTAATGTTTAAATAATAGCTAAACCCCGCCTCGCCGCCAATTCAAGTCTGTTATAAATTGCTGTTAAAAAGAAAATAAATAAAAATATTATATAGCTTTTAATAGTTTGTCATCCCAGAGTTAAGTTGAATTCAGCCCAAAAGTGGGTTAAATGTCTGTAGAGAAACATGGAGGCGGTTTACGCATTGGCAAAAAGTGTATAATTAAGGCGTTCACTTAGAATGCAGTTATAATGATTCTTGTTAAATCTGCTGTAATCAGCTAGGAGACAATTATTCAACACTAATATCTCAACTGATGAGAGTTGGGTTAATGACTGTTGTCAGGAGCCACCATTTTGGTATTTTGACAAAATTTCTACGCTTGATGAAACAAAGTCTGATTGATTGACTCATTGACTTGATTTACTGACCAAAACTGTTAAAACTTTAAAAAATCGTACCCTGAAAAGTAAGGAAATTTGACTTAATCGCTTTGATGACAGGTATATAAGATAAAGAGAGAAAAAAAAATGCCAAAAAATAAAATACAAAATAAAAACCGTTACTCTGTTAACAATTGTCCTATTACCGTGATTTATTTTTCATCTTGTAGCGAATCAAGAAGACTATCATCATTTCTATATACCTTTATAATTCCTTTTTCCATTGGAGAGAGAGAAATGCTTTATTTTAACAATATTTGTTTTTAAGAAATGCTTATGTTAACAAAGAAGTAGATCTTGACTAAACTGTTCGACATTTTTAAGTCGATCCATCAGCTATTTTAAGACCTTTACACGATTTACATTTTTATACTTTAAATTTATTCTAACAGTGAATTTACCGATGTGTTGTTTTTACAATGGAAATGCTAATGCTGCCAGTCATGAATATTCCATTCCGATTCGGATTAAAAGATAGGGTTATCTTTGGGTCTACATTTCAATGACTTGATAAGACTTACAATACACTACCATATTAACAAGAGTTTACTAGAACAATTTATTTAACTGTAGCCAATAACTATTTGCCCTTCATAGCCTGTAACATAATTTATTATTATAAATATGATCCGCTGATGTGAGGAATTTAGATTATTTATTCTCTTCTTCAATGTCGTTTTTCGCTTCACAAAAGTTGGCAATTATCTAGTGTATATGATGTACAAAATTTTTTCTCCTATGGGAATTCATTTTTTTTAGTCAGAATTGTCATTGTCTAATTCATTAAACCTCTATTTTATTAATGTGTACAACATTAATGTAATTTTTGGAAGATCTCACGAGGAAAAACTTTCTGCACGATTTATCCTTGAGTTATGAACAGACTTCGGTTGACTGTCTTGCAATTCTTTTACTCTTTAATAATAATAATAAAACCAAATAAACCTGAACTTGAGCAATTTAAAGCAAACATCGCAAACACATATTCAGTCATACTGAAGGACCGCTGCAGGCTTGTCTTTGTGTGTTTGTAGGGAAGAGCAAGACCCTCTCGACCTTGTCACTGTCATTAACTCGTTGGAGGAAGAGCGACCGTAAAAAGGATTTAAACCCGTTTAAGCAATAGCCGCTTTATCACTGGATACATTCGCTCTATTTTTAAATCAAATATAAATTAGTTAAATAATAGCAATGATATTAATAGAAAAAATTAAATTTATACTGCTCAAGTTATTGTAAAATAAATTTAATATCACTATTCCAGGGCTTAAATAATAAAAAACGCTTATATACCGTGATATAGTGATGATTCGTGAATAGGCCGTCATAGGTAACGGATATTAAAGGAGAAAAGAAACTGAATAGGATTTCCTTAAAAATCGCTTTTCTCGAGTTCGTCCATATTTTGGCAAGACGAGCGGCATTACAATATATTTTTTAAAATGCAAGCCATTAATTTCCTCTTAATCTGAATTATTTCATCGCCAGTTCAACTTCTCCGTCGAAGCCAGTCCGAAAAAATAGACCGCCCCGCATCGAAACCTGTCAGTCCTGACAGGAACTGTTTTGTTTTAATTATCTTCACCTGTATCATTTTCGGCCTGATCCACTTCGTCAGAGCTGGAACCGTTTTTAGGCAGTATAGACTCAAGGTTTACTGCTACGCACTATTAGAAACCACAGGTAGATAAAATATTAGTTGAACTATTTGTTGATAAAATTCGAACTTCAACTGAGAAATAAAGAGGCAGTAAAAGAAACATGTATGAAAACTGTTGAAATTAAAAAGTTTCCGTATTCAACAAAAACAAAACCACATATCTTAAGTATTTTTAGCACCATGTACGAGATCCTGCAGTTGTATATTAAAATCAAAAACGTTGATTTCGAATATGTACAAAAATTAGAATGTTATAGGGTCTACTTCGCAAACATCCAATTTCTCAGGTAGCATCTATGGTCAAAATAAACAGAACTGATATACAGTAAAACTTTGATTATTCGTCCCTCGTTTTCCCGTCAGTTTATGTTAACTGTAACTACAGAAGAACAAAAAAATATATGTATAGAAGTATAACTTTTTTTTACACTTTCCAAATGATTTTTGAAGAAAATTAAACAGAATTAAATTTGCTAAAATTCACGCGACGTACAATAATATGAAAATGTAAAAATTTAACCATTTACGTTCTAGTAATACATTACTAAATAAAATTAATTTTCAAGGTCAAATCGTAATGGTATTTCTGTTATACGCCCATTCTTTTAACCGTCACGTTCCCGATCCCAAAGGTGACAGTTAATCAAAGTTTTATGTCAATTTATATGTTTTGTATATCAGCAGTAGTTAGAAGGTGAAACTATTTGTCCGAAGATGATTGTTTTTAAATTTAAAGAAGGATTATTAGAAAAAGCATATGGATTAACAGAGTAAGTTATTGGTGAAAGTAAATTCGGAGAGTTTTTTAGAAAATAATACATACACTTTAGCCGTATCAATGGAACGAGGCTAAGATGTGCTGGATATCCGGCCAGAATAGAGGATAAAAGGACTCCGAGGAAATTTCTGGTGGCTCAGTTAAGTGGTAAAAGAAAATAGGAAGACCCTAGAAATTAGGGTGGAATGGAAAAAAAAATCAGTTTTTATACTGGTAGTAAGACAATTATACTGGTCTGTTAAATCAGGAGGAAACTATTCAAAAATGAATGTATCAATTTTATTTGATTTATTTTATTTTATTGTACTTGAAGAAAAGGCCCTACTGGGTTAATGAAGTAACCCAATAGATTATTTCTATTAAAATGTATATGGATGAACCAATAGAGCGAATTCATGCAAGCATCAATTATATTTGGTCTTGGTTTGTTAGTTCATTTAACTGTGTAAGGATTTTTTTTTTTTTTTTTTTTTTTTTCGGGATCCCAGGGAGCTAAATTAATGTTAGAGCTATTAAAAAAAATCCTGTGCCTGGAATTGCTTGGCAGATTAGCTGGAGGGAAATATGACACGTTATATTCTCTTAACTTTGTACCCATTTATCTTACACGTAAAAGGCCGATTCTTCACCAGTGATCTTTCTGGTTTTTCTTGAGAGAAATTATTAATCTTTTTAAAAGCCCATAAATAATATGGGTAACTTTTTAAATGTGTTTTTAGTAGTGTCTTTTTAAAAAATAAAATAAATTAAATTATGCATTACTATACAAGATTGTATCAGGAGAAAGAAAAGTTGAAGTATTATGATGTTAATATACGAGTATAGAATATAGAACGTTTAGAATATACGTAGCTATAGAATAAGGATAGTGATCGAATTCGACTAGCTAATCGTATTATTTTTTGCGTATGGAAACCTGTTTGCAGCCTAGTTTTTTATCTGGAAGCAGTTCTCAGTTTGGGAAAGCTCCCCTGTAGCCCGGCAGACAAATCAACAATGGGGGAAGTGGTGAGCTGATGTTTGCAGTCCAAACACCGCCCACATCTACACTCCCCGGCTGCCCCCTCACTCAGGTTGTGATGTCTACATTTCGACATACACTTCATAGCAGTTTTTTTAAACTGACCCTTCTATATGCTCTTCACGATCTCCACACGAATTCTTCTGGTGTGCTTCAATCGAGCAACAGGTGTTTACATTCGGGTATCTATACCAAAAAATCAAACGGAAAAAGAAAAAAAGAAACAAAAATTAACTGTATCCATTTCTTTTTTAAAATAATCTGTATTATAGATTAAGTACAATATTATAAATTACTTTTCCAGCTGGAATTTGATCACTTCAGGTGAACCATGTTTCTTTTTAACCATTTCAATACGGATATTTTTCCAAAAATGTTCCGTTTCGAGACATCCCTACAAACATTTACTGGGATACTAAAATAATAATACAATAGATAATATTGCTTTATTTCATATATGTAAATAACCTAAATAAAATTTTCAAAAATTAGCTAAAAAACTTAAAATATTAATATTTAAATTATTTATTTGTTAAGTTATTATTTTTATTTTTTCACTGAACCGCCTTTTAAGACCACGCGAATATTACTTTTCCTTTCTCACTTTCTATTTTCTTTTTCACTCAGTATTTTCTCATCATTTCTGCGTACCATTGCTTCCTTTCATTTAACCATGCCCTTAGGTACCCTTCCGTTTTTCTTTATTTTCCATAAGAACCTTGATATCTTGATTGTTTTCTATCCGTATTATGTATGTTTATTATTTTAGTTATTAAAATAGTTTAACTAAATATTTTTTTAATTTATTAGATTTTATACAAAGCCTACATCTGTATTGCCATGTGCCTTTACAATGTTTAGCCAGAGTAACGCAGGTCAAATAATCTATACCCTTTTTCTACTGAGGCTTTGTATTAAATCTCATATCGTAAAAAAATATTTAATTAAATAATTTTATCATTTCTAAAATATTTTCATATCTTTTACTCTTCACATTTTTTGCATAAGGAAAAGGGCATAGTATTTTCTATTTATCTGTACTTAAACAAACAGCATAATTTATTTTCGGTACCATTGTCAGCTTTACAGTTTTGATTTATTGATTCCCCACATACGTTGAATATCCATATAGCGTCGCAATGTTCCTTATGAAAGTAATGAATTTCAAATTCAGGATTTTGTTTATAGTTGCTTTAGTTGAGTTTAATTTTCAATTTAATTTTCCCCCCAGGCTTTTGCTATTTATTTTAAATGATACATTTCATATATTTGGGTTTTTAGTGTCGAACTCTATCCGATACTTATTTAAGTATGACTTAATGTCTTTGAAACACCTTATTTCTCTTTTGATCATTTCTTGAGCGATTATTTTTCGTAAAATATTATTGGATTATTTAATAATCCCAGATGTAATTTTGAAGTGTTGTCATATTTTCCAAATATTAGAGCATTACTTCTGTCTTTAAGCTTATAATATAGACTGCAGTATAGATAGGGTAAATCCAATATTCATTAATGGAAATAATATTGTAACCCACATCCTATAATCAATTTTACCGTTGCTTTGAAAATCTTTAACTCTGTTTAAACATGAAGTTTGTTTTACATGAACATTATTGCATAGTTTCTCCTAAAGTATATTAATCCCTACCGTTGTTTTCGCATATTTTTTTTTTAAAGGGTTTTGCAGACGATAGTCTTTAGTTATTCTTCTACATATTTGTTTGTTTTTATTTAATACTTGAACTAATCACCAATTTCTTATGACAGTACTGTGTTGCTTGATTACCGGAGTATTTCTTCTTCGAAGAATACGAACCTGGATAGGATTGATAGATAACTGTAGCGATGTTATTTCAATCTTAGAAATGGTCATAAAAGAAGTCAACCTTTCATTCCACTTTGTACTTGTACTTATTAAAAGTTAATATCCTAGCTGTTGGATGGAGCTGATCTTATTTTCTATTGTTGATTATAACTCGGTTGATGATTTTCCAGTTGTAAAATGAAGGTGTTATATCTCCTTTAAGCCGAATGAAATTTACCCGACATCGAGATGATATCTACTCTCATGGCTTTAGGCATCGCGGGCCGTTCAAATGCCGGATTTAATGTTGGTAATTGTCCATAGCAGAGAGCATTTAAATTTCCTTATGATGTTGCATTCCCTTGTCATGTCTGTTAGGGTGTAGTTTAACCGATATTTGATTTTTTATTATTCATTTTTATAAGATAATTTATAGATTATCCGCATTTATATTAAAACAATATAATTTGCAGCCTATTTTGTTAATGATTAATATCTTGTTACCGCAAAGGTCGAAAACAGAGTGCATGCCCAAGACATGTGATGAGAAATGTTGCCGTGAAAACATGCAGAGACATAATAAGAAATACCTCAAATCGGATGTCCCATGACAATGAATTAATGCTCGATATAGTGAAAATCAGCTGCAATGGTACAGGCATGTCGTTCACTTTAACTTGAATAGTAGAATTAGTCGCTTAGACAAAGTGGTAGGTGACTTTGTCCGGAGGTGTATAAGCCAATCTGAAATAGCATAGGCGCACTTAGGATCAGTCCAGAGTTAAAGCCTCAGATCGGAAAGGAAAATCTGTCTAATCTCTAAACCGACCGGTAGAACAGACACGGATCCGTAAGAATTGACATTCTGTTTTATTTATTTATTTATAATTATAAAGTCCCGCAAAGTTATTTTCATTACTATAAAAATTGTATTTTGAAGGTTCCATGAGATGTGAAACATTTTCATTCAATATATAACAATGGTAAAAATTACTCAATTTTTCTATAGATCACTAATGGAAATTGGGTAGATAATATTCTATTGCCAGGAAGATTATTCCTGTTCGAAAATAGGATAATAATTAATATTGACAAATTAAAAAAAAAAAGTTTCATTTAAATCGGTGACTAAACGTCTTCAATATCGACTTGCAAGTGATTTAGCATAGCTATACTGCACATGTACTGAAACCTGGATAAATATAATCCTAAAAATCATAAAAGATTGTGTAAAAGTCAGTGGGATGTCCCTTGGAAGAAATCTATCTACAGATCTCTTGGGGTCGGTGTTAAATCTTCTTCATGAATAGATTATGAGCATTGAAACATTTGGATCTTCGTCAGGGCTAAAATGAAAAAAAAAATTAACGAGCTACATGTAAAGTATCTATGTATCTATCTAGTATATCTGTATATATATATATATATATATATATATATATATATATATATATATATATATATATATCAAGAAGATGAGAATAATTGCAGATAGTAAAAATAACAAGTAACAAATCAATGTAAACGAAATCCAGCTGATGGTATGTTTACATGACATGGGTAGGTACTTATGAAATCTAATAATTATATAAAAGATAGTAAAAATATATATATGAATATTTGAATAAGTAGCTGGATAACATGATAAAATCAATTCTTATATTTACCTTGTTGAAAAAAAAAAAAAATTGACTGAAAATCCTGATAATCGTATCATAAAGAAAACAGTTGACCATTGCTAAACTTCTTCCTGGATGTATTAATCCTTGCGGGGGGGGGGGGGGGGGTACGTTGGAATCCCAAACAGAGCAAACGGACTAAAAGCTGCCATGGGGAAGGAGTGGGGATGGATTATCCAGCGAGACCCCAGTGTCTTGACCAACTGGATACCATAAGCCGCTATTCCATTTAAATGTAAATCAGCCGCCAGTAGCCCAAACTTCTGCTACTCAGCGAATTTTCACCTAAAACATTCGCTGTATTCATTCTCTGTTTTTGCTAGGCTCTGTAATGATTCCTTTTCGGCAAGTGATGCTTGTTTTGTTTTTTATGTTACCCCTAACTTAATTTTTTTCAACAAGTTTTAGCTTTAATCATTATCAATATCGATGAAAACATTGAATATTAAAAAAAAAAAAAAATATGAATTTTACAACACGTTATTTTCCTAGCGATCATGGGTGGATCGTGATGTCATATATCAATAATAAATTGGAATATTTATGGTACGTTAGTTACATAACTCCCCATACAGACTTACAACAACGAACAATCGAACAACAATTACGAACTCTTTATTCAAGCTTTTCATATAACAACAGTTTAACTAACGACATGGTCTATCCGGAAAGAGTTGCTGTTGGTTACTTTCCTTTCTCGTGCCTTCGATGCCTATATACTGCATCCCATATAGGGCCTGATATGATCCCATGATCCCATTTGTCAATTGTCACTAATGGCTCACAGGTTTATATAAATGTATGAAGAAAAAAAAAATTATAGTATAGAATTTTAGAATCATTAAAAGTCTTCTCGTGTTATGAAGCTGGTAAAAAATATCAACTCTCTAATGTTTAGTTGTTTAGATACTATTACAGATCAATAGGGTACGGATTTTCATCTAAAATATTAACTATGGTAAATATGTATAAATATGAAAAATATATATATTTTAATTATTTACCAATGAATGAATATAACTTTCGCATTTTTAAGGCTAATAACGCTCCTTATCTATCTCGCGAGTGGTAAGTAAATTGTAAGTTTACTTTTTTACCGTTTAATTTTTTCACGTTCAAATTTGATAGAATCCTATTTTTTTAATAAGTTCCCTCTGACGGATTGGCTGACGAAGGATTATAAAATTGATTGCTGCCCACTTGTTTTTGCTCTACAATCAATCGATTCATTAGGGTATTTTTCTTCTTAATTTTTCATGCTCTCACATGCAGAACTGGGTCACCAACAAACCTGTGTGTATGTGAGACAGCAAAAATTTCATCAAAATTGCTCAAAGGGAGTGGGTACTTTATTTAATAACTTTTTAAGTTTTTTTCGATTTTCTCAAAAACGGCTCTAACGATTTTGATTAAACTGAGTATTTGATCTATTAATATGCCCGAGATATGACTGTAAAAATTTCATCAAAATTGCTCAAAGGGAGGGGGTACTTTATTTAATAACTTTTTAAGTTTTTTCGATTTTCTCAAAAACGGCTCTAACGATTTTGATTAAACTGAGTATTTGATCTATTAATTAATATGCCCGACATATGACTGTAAAAATTTCATCAAAATTGATCAACCGGAGGGGGGACTTTATTTAATAACTTTTTAAGTTTTTTTTCGATTTTCTCAAAAACGGCTCTAACGATTTTGATTAAACTGAGTATTCGATCTATTAATATGCCCGACATATGACTGTAAAAATTTCATCAAAATTGATCAATCGGAGGGGGGACTTTACTTGATAAATTAAAACGGTTTTAACGATTTTGATCAAATTTTGTATTTGATGTATGTATATGCCAAAGATGCGATAGCCAACATTACATATAATTGATCAACCGGAGGGGGGACTTTATTTCATATTTTTTTTCCAATTTTTACCTTTTTTTTCGATGATCTCAAAAACGGCTTTAACGATTTTTATCAAATTCGTCATGTTTAATGAAAATTAGGTGTCCTTTAACATCGATATCAGGTAAGCTTTATCATTATTAAAATGTTCTGAGGGGGCTTTTTTTTGGGGGGGGGAGGTTGGGGCCTTTTTTGTTTGTTTGTTTCCTATAAAGTACCTTTGTTTCTGTTTATATGGAGAAATTAACAGTCTCTCGTAACGCCTAAAAATAAGAAATGGCTAAATATGAGATATGATAAAAATAAAGAAAACATAAAGAGGAGAGAAAAAGAAAAATATTCAGTCAACTCAAAAAACTCGTTGAGCCCAAGCATGCGGAGTACGCCTTTAAGGACAGACCATTCTTCATAATTAAAGCCATTCTGTTCATTTGAGAAGTGGCAATTAACAAAACGCATTAATTTCTAATCTAAGTAAGTTGGTAAGTGAAAGTTGAGTGTTGCGAGCACGCACCAGATTTTTTTGTTATTGAAAAGATGATATACCCTAGTTATATTTATGTAATGTTTGGTATATAATAAGCTTTTCAATATCACACATCCTTATTTTAGTACATTTGCTTATTGTTACTTTACAGGTGCAAATAAAATTATTCAGTTAAAAAAAAAAAAAAAAAATATCACACATTAAAATTACGTCACAAATACCACAATAGCGGCTAGTGACTGCGGCGATTTACCTTACTTCATAGATCATATCAATAATGAAAATCATAGTAGACGAATTGTTTATCGGCGTATGAATACAGATTTTACGTAAATTTAAGCACTATATTTAAAATGAGCCTCTGACTAGTATGCTTATTCAGTTCGAAGAAATCTCCTCCATCATCCATCTTCCATTTTGGGCTATATGCAGGTGGATGACTTTTGTATTCCATTGAACCTCAGAAAATAAGCCAACATATTAGGAATCAATCATTTATGAAAATGAGAAAATTGGTTCCAATGATGGATATATCCATTTAATATGGGGTCACCCGTGGTGTAGTGGTTAGCATAGCAAATTACAATATTGCGGAGTAAAAAATCCTTAGCTACTATGCCATTCCTCGGACATGACGTAAAATGGAGGTCCCGAGTCTGTACGATGTCAGGTACTCTTTAAAGATCCCAATCCTAATTAAACCCGGATAGGCAAAATTAAGGTCTCCTACTGTATCATCGTCCGATCAGCCTGAGTAGCATAAATGGACGTTAAACAAAACAACCATTTAATTTAATTGCTACTGTAAAATGGGCTGTTTATAGTCGGAATTCGACTTGCTATAGTATCTTCTTTTTTAAACTAGGAGCGGAGAAGATAGTTCCATAAAGCCGCTAGTTGGCTTTCGATTACAGTAAGGGGAATCTAATTGTTGAAGCGGGTCCAGTTGAAGTTTAAGGGGGTCCTTTGTGAGAGGTAAGCACGTGCTTCGGGGATGGCTTTATTTGAATTTCTCTGCCTCCGGTAAAGTTGGAAATTCGATTTATTATTTAGCTCCTGTGTACGCCTGTAGAATATTCCCACTGACGATATCAACAAGCTCTGCTATACCTGTGTGCACTATTTATGGAAGTTACAAAGAAACCTATCTTAGAGAGGACGCTGTAGAAGACATCATTACGCGTTTCATTAACGATTTTGTGAGCATAAATTTAATTGCCAATCTAAACCGAAATCACTCAGTATTAAAGGTTTTATATTCCCTTCAAAATTTAATAAATGTTCCAAAGCAGTGTTGAATACCAATATCTTTCAAAGCCCACAAGTATTTCAAAAACACATTGAAAACTACATTTTTTTCAATAGACAAACTAGAAAATTTTTATTTCAATATTTTTCTCCGCAACAAAGCGCCTTGAATTTGAAAAGATTTATTTTTAAAAATATTGAAATAGATGCTTGAATTTTATGTGAAGTATAATTTCAGTTGGATCAAGATGTGAAACGTCGATTTAAACCAAAAAAGATTTATGAATAATTTTAGCTTGATAAAATTACTCTTTCTGTATCGATAATTTTATAAACATTTAATTTTTTGGTTTTAGAGTTAGTGTTAGTAAAATTATAATGGGCTCACCATTTCATTAAAAAAAAAATCTGATGGTTCCTTGTTTAGGCTTAATTATCCAAAATAATAAGAGACTTTTACCGTTTTTATTCTTTCTGTGGTTAGAATTATTTATATCTCTCATGAATCTATAACTTATTCACCATTTTTTCTCCAAAATTATGATAATAAAGTCGAGCCAGTTGCATATTTGTTTGTTTATTATTTATGTTTTTGTTATTAATAATTATGATTTCGCCGATCAAAAGACCACTCGACTTACACAATAGACTCTTGACATTGTTCGGTGCCTATTTCACCCCTCATAGTCCTAGGGAAATGGATTGGACGTTGATAAGCTTCAGTAGGAGTTATTGATAAAATATATAAATCTGATGTATTAGCTACTGCACCATTTGTAATTCATGTAAAAAAGAATAATGATAAAAAAAAAAATAAATACACTACTGTAACTGGTTTAAATAACTCCTGAACAGCTTAAGATTTCACTCACGAACGTTGTATCTTAAATAATATTTTAACGTGAAAAAAAAATACTGTCACACTAAGAGGGTTTAAATAATTTTATTTTAATAAAATAACAATTACAATGCCACAAGAACAATATAAATTCAAATAATCAAGAATTCTATAAAATGTATCTCCTTGTAGCGACACTTTTAACGCAGAAGTAACCATTTGATCGATTTACAGAGCAAGACTAACTTTAGTCCACCGCTACTTATATTTAGTCGGAAATAGAACTGTCTGGAATGTTCTTGACAAGCGTAAAAGTCCAGAACTATTTTTAAATCATACATCTTGTGTTTTGTTTACGTTACAATATGATTGAAAAGAGTTCTAGACCTTTTGCTGGAACAGTTTCAAAATATTCTAGTACATGTTCGTGACTGTTCGAGAATCTTCTACGATCTTCGGAACCTTCCAGAATGTTCTAATTTAGACTAAATATAAGGATGGATGGACTGGAGAGTTAGTCTCGTTCTAAAGATCGAATCATATTGTCCACTTTGGAGTTACTGTGCCGTTACAAGTTGATCATTTTTATAAACATGTTAATCGTTTGAGTTTTAATCTTTGTATGAAATTGTGAATTATTATTTTCGTCTAATAAAAAAGATTCAAACCCACAGTAATGTTACAAAACCTTTAATTATTAAATTAGATATAGTTAGTCAATATTTAGATATAATTAGTCAATATTCCACAAACTTAGTGTACATATTTTATTAACCTCAAATCTTGTAACCTATTTAAAATTATTTATGAATTTGATAAACCTGCTGTGGATAATAAATATAGTATTTACCGATTGAATGGAATTCTTATTTAACGGATAAAAATATTCTTATCTCGAAAAGCTATTACAGTGAAGTTATTAAGCCGTGGCATTAAAGTTTAGCGGCGGATGAATTCTCAATTATTCGAAGTGGGAAAAAAAAGAAGAAAGGAATCGGTTGATCGGTTGCCTGAAGAGCTCTGGGGAAGATGGAGTTTAAAAATGGAGGGGAATGGATAATTGTGGCTATTAATAAGATGTAACGAGAAGGGAATCCATTTGTTAAGGGGGGCGTGTCTTGTGGGATATTCTAGTCAGTGTAGGGCTTATTGATGATGATAGCTTGGGAAAGATTATTTTACCTGAAGAAGGGTGGATGCAGTAGGCTCACCTTACTAAAGGATTTCTGTGCAGTACTTTATTTTCTTCTAAGGTTAAGACAACCTCTCTATATAGTTCATAAATTATGTCCCAAGTCATATAATATATCGGACTCGATGCTTTTTTTCTGCTCTATAAAATATTTTGACCGTTTGTGGAAAATTGAAAATTAAAAAATGAATATACTATAAAATAAGTTATGAGCCTTTATAAACCGTTTTAATTGAAAAACTGACTAAAAATTAATTATCCTAAGAGTGAAATGGCTGAATTAATTATACTTCTGAACCGTGGATCAATATTTTTCAATACAGAGGATTTCCACATCATTTTTTTGACTTCATGGGCAAATTTTGAACCGTAACTTGATCTAGGATCATATTGGTTTTTTTTTTTTAACCTGTCTACTAGCATCAAAACAAACAAACAAAATGGTACGTTTATTTCTTTCATTTTGGTAAATGACAATCTTCCATAAATTTCATTTATTTAAACATTACATATTTAACAATCGTCTAACCCTAACGTTTCGGACAATTCTCGTCCACTTCAGGGCAATATTCTCTTCTTTCATACATTATTCTAATTTTTTTGGTGGGGGGCATGGTCAAAGAGATTATATTCTATATTTCTTTCACTTGTCCATTACAACTGTAATCATTTCTTAAAAATCATTTTTCACTTTTTTTTAAAACTTTAAAATTACTACCACTTATATAGGATCACTTTCATAGACCTATTTATCCTTGTCCCATCTATCTTTAATTTTTTTTTTATTTCACCATTTACTATTTTAAAAAAATAAATATAAGAATAGCCCGGGGTGGCGGTCAAAAAACAACAAATATTTTATTGCAGCCAATAATTGTAGTTTTTTGATCGCCTCGGACTGTCCCCATATTTATTTAATATTCGGTTAAACATTATTTATAAAATATTTTTCTTTCTTTTTTTTTTTTGTTTGTCGACTTCTTGAAAATGTCTTTCTCCTGCATATTTGCATTTTAAGGAGCTTTAGATTATGGTAATTTATTCTTGAAGGCCAATATGGATCTTTAGAACTTAGATTTATTTCTTAATATATTTTCTATATTCCAAATGAAATGAAATTAAACATATATTAGCGTTACTTCAGTATGATATAGTCAAAGGAAAAATTACTTTTAAATTTTAAACCGTATATTTAAAAAAAAAAAAAAAGGTTTTAATGACTTATTTTAATGCATGATGTTAATTTTTTTTTTTTTAAATATCTTTATAGTTTCATTCACACCTGTCAGCAAATTACGACATCAATGCTAATTTGAAGGTTAGAATAAATCAGTATGGCAGGTGATTTGGCATGAGAGAGCAAAGTGCCCTGCAACACCTATTTGTGAGCACATAAATGATGGCGTTAAACCAAATAGATTGAGTAATAAGTAAATTGAGATCTTTCCAAACCCAGAAAAAACGAAGGGGTTTAATGTTTTGTGTTTCAATGACTGTTAATATATTTCTTACTTACTGTAGAATCTTTTACAACCATTTAATTTATAAAAATGTTAAATCCATTTGACGAATTATGATTTTTATGATTTTTTTGCCATGATACAATATACATCACAAGGATGTGATGCTGTGTTTAAAAATCGAAATGGATATCAATTAAAATTTCGTTTCAAATTTCGGTTCCGGAAAATACACAATATGAAATCTCATATGTCCGTGAC
This sequence comes from Aelia acuminata, assembly GCA_911387785.2. NCBI lineage: Eukaryota > Metazoa > Arthropoda > Insecta > Hemiptera > Pentatomidae > Aelia > Aelia acuminata. Next base: position 48,544,177 of record OU426978.1, on the reverse strand, counting down.
TTTAATTGTTCATAATTGGATTTTGCGTTGGGAGTCATGTTATTATAATACTTTTAATTTATGAATATGGCATTACTTTGCAGAATTCCAACAATGGGTCGATATTAATATCTTCAAAGATATCATATTTAGCTGCTTTTATTTATGTTTTGAATTAGATGTCAGTATTAGAAAATAGCATTTATTAATGTACAAAATATAATTTCCTAAATAATGAACAGATATCATAAGATATTTTTACATATCACCATTTTAGACCCCATTAATTCTAATCTCAAGATAAATATATGTGCACGTAACTTGGTTCATATGATTCACTCCTTGGAAAAACAATAAAAAAAAAAAAAATAACAAAAACTCAAGTTTCTTGGTTTTATATTGACTATAAAAATAATCATAATTATAAATTATATTTTATAGTAACGCAAAAACATAATTCCCCTCTTACATTATTTTTTTATTTTATTACTAAAAGTTTTTCTTGGCAGTATTGCGGTAAGTTTTAAATTATAAACCAGACTCATCCAAAAGTCGTGGCATTGCTTTTAAAATTTATTTTTGGATCCCTGGTTTATTTTTATACAAATGATTTTACTGGATTATCTTTACAATTGTTAATTCTGCTAAGGGATATGTGTCGGAGAAAATAGTTGTACTTAAATGAATTGCAGGGTGCAAAAGAAGATTTTTTTTTTCCTCCCTAAATCTGATTGATTCACTCACCCAATAGTTTAATAAGTGTTCCTTATCAATCTAAATTTGTGATTGGATGTTATACTACTCTTAAATATTATAAATAAAAATGTGCCGTTCGCCTAAATAAGTAAAGTTTGCAATAATCAAATGTCTGCTTTTCCAAAATCATCCAAAGATTCTCCTATAATTCAAGCCTAAAATAATAATTAACAAATCTCTTGCTCATCGCCGAGATAGGATGTGAAGGTCTGTGTTTGATCTTATTGTCTGTAAAATAAATGTCTGGAATTAATTTTCGATAGCTTTTCTCCATTATTCAACCCATTCGTAAGATTACGGTACTTTAGAAGCAATAATTGATTATTCTTGATTTTGATGTTAGTCTTTATTTTACTATTTTTTTCTTTTATTTAACAAACCATTTTATTGCCCCGGACGATTAGTTTCCACTTTGGATTAATCAAACAAATAAAACCAATTATCATATAAAACAAGACGAAATTATTTTTTTATGAATTGATGTTAATCTTTGTCATGATATTTATTTTTCCTAGTTTAAAAAAAAAAAAAAATCCTTTTATTGCCCTAGTCCTTCAGTTTCCTCGAAAATAATACCAATGTTCCTTCTTCTGAGGTGAGAAAATAATAGTCTGTGATCGAAGTCAAATTGAGTTATGAACTTCTTTAGCGGGAAACTTTGATTGCGGTTTAGTCAATTTATAACTCAAACGGGAAGAAGGATAGGATGGGCACGGTCGATTTGCACTTGAGTATCTACTCTACTGTTGCTTAAGTTCTGAGTAATTTAAACTTACTATTCATGATGCAATGATTTGTTTCAATTCATTGTTATATTGGTACGTATCCCTTGCTGCAGTTATTTACATCAACGCTCCGGATGATGAATGAACAAACTGACTGAGGATTTTCTCTTGTCCTTTGAAAAGTTGTGACTTTTACTAATGGACCTTTCTTGAAAATTGGAGTAAATTTTAAAATTCTGATCTTAGAAGAGGGAAATTTTCCTTTTTCATTCTGTCTATTGAAGCTTTTGAAAGGGAAATGCGCGTAATTCGTAATATATTAACAAGATGGCAAATAGGTATTACAAACAAAAATTATTCAACCGATATAGGGAAATTACCAAATATGGACAAAATGTCCGAAACCTCCTCCACTTTAGAATCCATAAAAGAAATTTGAGACTGAAGTTAGATTTTCTTAACATTCAGATAATTTAAACAAATGAAAATAGTCTACCAAGATAATATGTATACATCATTCTATTGGCACGTACTATTATTTATTTGGCACGTATCCTTTACTGCAATTATGTACATTAACACTCTAGTGAATCAATTTTTTCCTCAAGAAATTCACTTAATATGAATCGGAATTTTCAATTCCAATTAAATTGCTTTGTGCATTGTGTAATCATTAAACATCAATCATTATTATATTTAATTCCAGTATTTTAGCACTTGTCATGCTCCAATTAATGCATACGATACATCTATACTTTAAAGAGACCTATTTGATTTGGGCCAAACTTATATCTGTTCCCCCGAGATAAAATACACCACGTCTATTTTTTTATAAAATTGAGTTTTTAAACCCTTGGGATTTCAATACCATGATAAGTACTTTTTTAAATGTGTTTCTTTTTTAATTTTAGATACAGCTTAATTCAATGAACGTTCTTCGCGTGTTATTTAGATTTGTTAGTAATTGTAACTATTTAAATCCATAGTGTAAAATTTCATTGCAGAAATAAATGGATGTTGTGTTGTTTAAATCCGGTATTCACATATGGAATGACCCACTAACAATGATCTCAAATTTTATTTCTCTCCTTTTTTAAGGCATTTTGAAACTTTTTTTTTTTTTTTTTTTTTGGGGGACTTCAAGGCTTCTACTGAAGCCCTATACTGCCCATACTAACACCCATGGCACTGGGTAATACTTCTCCTACGAAAGAAAAGCACCATCCAGGGCGGGACTCGAACCCGCAGCTCCGGCATGGGAGTACGGCGCTTTACCGCACAGCCACACCGGGCCCCATTTTGAAACTTTGATTGAGTTTAAACTAACTCAACTAACCAGCACTGGTGGTGGATCCGACAATTGAATTTGAAAACAATGACCTTGACCAGGCGGGTGAGGTGGAAAGGGAAAAGAGAGAGATCTACGAAAAGTGCATCCCTTTCCTTAAAGAGAAGTTCCGCGAGACCTTTGGAGAGAGAGAGTTCTCCGTGACAGGCCTCTGGTTCGGATCTCGCGGAACGACCCCAAAAAGAACAAGGAGTTTTTTAGAAGACCTAGGTGTCGAGATGAGAGAAATTTCGGTGTTGTCTGAAAATATAATCTTGGACTCCCTGGGCATTATCTACTATCACCTATTTTTTTTTTTTTTTTTTTCTTTTGCATAGTAACCCTATGCAAGAGGAGTTTATTTGAAAAAAACAATGTGCGTATTCCATGCGATTAGGCATATTATACGCATAAATGTACATAAGATAGTTAGCAGTATTATTAAAAAATTTAAGATGGATTAAGAAGATAATACAAGAGAACAAAAACAAAAATTACAATACATTCAGATCATTATAAACAGAATTTTGAAAGCTCTTATAAAACAGGAAGATATTTAATGGTTAAAAGTTAGGAAAAACTGATAGGTGGATATTGGCTTTATACAAACAATGATTTAGTAATAGTTAATAATATAAAAGCTATAAAAATTAAGTACTAATAAAATTAAAATACTAATGTTTAATATAATGCTAATACTTGATCCCTAGAATGGACTAGGGAACGTTAATAAAGGAATAGAATAAGATACAATACTGAATAAAATGTTAGAAACATTAATAATATATAAAATAATAAGAGAATTGTAATAAATTTAATACAACAAAGAATAAAAATAAAAGTAAGATACAAGATAAATGAGATTGAACAAATTTTTGATAACAAAAAAGTAGTTATTTATAGAAATAGATAATAAAGTTAGAAACAATTATAGGTAGAAATAAATGCATAAATAAAATATATAAAGTGAGCTTATGTAAACATGAATAGTGCATAGGATATCTAAATAACATAGAATATCTAAATTATTGTCCAGGACAAATAGTTGCTAGGATATTTAATATCAATAATAGTAATTTACTAATAAGTTATAGTAAGAAAATATTGAATGCAATAGGTTTGAATAAATTTAGTAATGAAATAGACACTAAAAACTATGAAAAACACGAAAATAAATTAAAATAACTATATAACTATAAAACTAAATCTATGTACATATAAACATTAATTAGTCATATACCTACTGGTATTATACTTATTAGCTTCTGACAGATTGGCGGTTCCGATTTTGAGTTATGTGATTCTTTTAAAAATCTGTCAAGGATATGAAATGGGACAGTTCTTTTTTGTATTTATTGAACAGTTACTATCACCTATATGGCCACTAATATGTGTGGATGTTTTGGCTGTCCAAGTTTTGTCTTTTTTTTTTTTATTATTTATTAATTGTGTATTTATTTATACCTATTTACTTATTTATTCATATATTCGTCTAGTTATTTATCTATTAGCTATTTTTTTTTTACTCTGTATGCGTGCCATGATAGGACGGGGAGAAAAATGAGAGAGAAGGAGGTTACAGATTTGCTCAAGAGTGATGTAAACTATAACAAGGGAAAAAAAAAGAAAGAAAAATAAAGGGTTAAGGGAAAAAAAAAAAATAAATAAAAAGTCAATAAAATTCTCCGTGACAGGCCTCTGGTTCGGATCTCGCGGAACGATCCCAAAAAGAACAAGGAGTTTTTTAGAAGACCTAGGTGTCGAGATGAGAGAAATTTCGGTGTTGGCTGAAAATATAATCTTGGACTCCCTGGGCATTATCCACTATCACCTATATGGCCACTAATATGTGTGGATGTTTTGGCTGTCCGAGTTTTGCCTTTTTTTTTTTTATTATTTATTAATTGTGTATTTCTTTATACCTATTTACTTATTTATTCATATATTTATATATTCGTCTAGTTATTTATCTATTAGCTATTATTTTTTTTACTCTGTATGCGTGCCATGATAGGACGGGGAGAAAAATGAGAGAGAAGGAGGTTACAGATTTGCTCAAGAGTGATGTAAAATATAACAAGGGAAAAAAAAGAAAGAAAAATAAAGGGTTAAGGTGGAAAAAATAATAAATAAAAAGTAAATAAAATATTGGAAAAGAAAAAAAAAAAAATGTAAGATTTTGTAACTGTACGTGTATATGCATGAAAAATTAAAATGTAATTTTAGTTTAATTAATGTACGAAATTGTATTGATAAGTATGCTGTGTGTTATAGCAACCCAATGTAATTGGGCAACATTGTTTTGTTTTGTTTTAAAAAATAAAGCATTTCTCTCTCTATTCTGATATTGCTTACTACAGCATACAAAAAAAAAAAAAATATATTCCTTTCTTGTTCTGAGAAATATCTTTAAAAAAATTTTACAAAATATTATCTTCTGTCCTTGTTCTGAATGGAAGTATTGGTTATTTCATATCGATGGATCAGTTTTATTTTTTCAAAAATAAAAACACTATTGTCGATTACATAAAAGTAATAGTTATAAACTCAGCCATATAAATTTTATTTAGTAGTAAGCTTATCATATAGGTTTCTATAACAACGCAAATACTAATTGGATCTTTTTGATAGTTATTTATCTAGATATTTATAACTCCTCAGGATTTTTTAAGTAATCAACGAAACTGCATCCTTTAGAAAGATGATTTCCGAATCTTTCAATCTATATAATTATCTTCAAAATTATATGCTTCTGTAGGTAATTTTTATCTCTTGTTCTAATCTGAGGTCTCAGTAGTTTTTTTTCTCGGATGCTATCTTAATTAATAAAATAATTAAAGTAAAATAATAAATTTATTTTTCCTCTAGAAAAATACTTAAACCCATATAACTTCGACGAATTTGTGAATGTTCGTTCTGAACGGTCGTTTTACTTTTCATCAATCACAAACCAGGAATTTTCGAACACCATCTATCTATTCTTTTAATGTCTTACTGAAGTTTTTCTGAGCATTTTCATCGGTCCTCTCTGATCTTAATTGCGGTTGGATTGTGCGGTGAAGATACCGAGTACTTTTTTTCAGATGGCATTAGGTACTTAATCCACTTCAAGTTTTTAATTGTATACTTCCATTTAATTAAAAATAATATATCCCCTAAATGGAATGAAGTGGAATTGCAGGGAGATGTGCGGCGTCTCACAGTGGGGCAAACTAGGAAAAAAAAACCAAAATCCAATGTTTATATCTAGAGTTAATTTTTATTGTATTTCATTCTTGAATAGTCAACACATAAAAAACGGTTTGTTCCTGTCTTATCAAAAATTTATTTTAAGCAGAAATTTAAGGTTTTGTCATGGTTGTAAAAATGTCATTTTTTTTATAAAAATATTTTGAGCTAGTTTCAGTACATTTTAATGATAGTTGTTTTACAGCCATATATGTTGATATACAGACGTTCCACTTTATAACAGTAGTTATCCTATATAAACAATTAAATAAGCGAAAATCTTTCACACAAAATAATTAATTTGAAGCATAATTATAGTTTGGGGCTTATCCTGGCTTAAGATAGAAACGGTTGATCTAGGACCGGGATGTATCAGAGAATATATTTCTCCGATATCTTTTGCCTTTATTTGCCTATTCTTTAATTATTGTAATTTTTGTGAACATTTTCGTGGCGCGCCGCGCGGTGTGGCAAACGAGGGAAAAAAACCAAAATCCAATGTTCATATCTGATGGTAATTTTTATTTTTTTTCATTCTTGAATATTCAACAAATAAAAAAGATTAGTTCCCATCTTATCAAAAATTTCTTTTGAGCAGAAATTATAAGTTTTGTCGTGGTTGTAATATTTTCAATTTTTTTTTCATAAAAATATTTTGAGCTAGTTACAGCACATTTAAGTGATAGTTGTTTTATAACCTTTATGGGCGTATTGTGTTCCACATTATAACAGTATCCATCCAATATAAACGATTAAATAAGCGAAAATCTTTCTCACAAAATAACTAATTTGAAGCATGATTATAGATAAAGCCTTATCTTGGCATAAGATGGCAGGGATTTATCTAGGACCGGGATGTATCAGAGAATGCATTCCTCTGATTTCATTTGCCTTTTTTTGCCTGTTGGGTAGTTATTTTCACTTATATAAAAAATTTCGCGGCGCCCAAAAAAATTCCCGAGAAGTAAAATACCCTTAACTTGACTGTCTCCAATTTATTCAAAAATAATTGAATCACATCCCCACATACCTACACAATCATAGTTTATTTTTTTAAAAATTTGAAATATAGTATGGTTAGTGTAATACTCAATGAAACTTGATAGCTGCTTCAGCCTCCTCCCAGAGAAAAATTGTTGAAGTACAATTTTCGACACTGGTTCTGGTCGAGCTGTTTTTATCCAGTCAAAACTGTCTAAATATCAATATGAGGTGATTAGAGAGGTAATTAAAGATAGTGGTCTGAATATTTTCCTATAAAAAGTTGCAAGACATTAGCTGACAAAAATTTTTTTTTTATTTATTTATGTTTCCCTTGTAGATTTGCACCTGCGCTGAGGCGCATCGAGCAAATTTGGTCACTGCTGCTTTTGACTCTGACTTTCTTGCATTATAATTTACTAAAGTGAGAGGTCTCTTGGCCACCTTCGTTTCAGTCGACGTCGAGGCTGACCAGGTAAAAGGGAGGAGGAAAGAGAATGGATGAGTGGGTTAGGGTGATGTAGTGTTGAAGAGTGGAATGTGTGATATTTGTCGTGTATGAAAGATTTAACTATCGGTATGTTCATGTCATTGTGCAGTGTGTTATTCGAAATAAACCAATGTGCATTTGTGATGCACCAGAGAATTCTGGATTGTGATGTTTGTATATGTAACCCCAAAGTTCTGCTCCGTATGTCCAAATAGGTCTTAAAATAGTCGTGTAAATTATTCGCTTGTTTCTTAAGGCGCTGACAAAAAAAAAAAAAAAAAAAAAAAAAAAAAAAATGCTACCTTAAAGGAAATTTAAATTAATATTCAGTTAAATCAAAGTAAAATAAATTAAATTAAGTTTGTTTGTTTATTGAGGTTTAAAAGCCATAAAACCCTAAGGTGATCAATGTCTTTGTTTATGTGTGGCTAAATTAAGTTAAAAGTAAGTTCAATTATTTTTTTTTTATTATTTAAAATACCCGTTCTTAAGTTTCCTTTATAATTGTATATACATAAATATTACAATTTTTAAATTTAAGTTGCTATTCTATTGTAATTTTCCATCCTTAATCGAATGAAACAACTTCCATCTCGATAGGACAAACCGTTCCCAAGATATAGTTTTTTCCACTTTTTTGCCGTTTTGCCCCACTGTGCGTCGCCCCACCAACCCTCGACAATCAGTGTGAAGGATCCCTTTCTCTAATATTTCGAGAATACCCCCAAGGACAGAATAGACCCACTCTATGTAAAGTCCCTATGAAATATAGAAGCCCTACAGTGATGCATGAATGTTTCAAAAGCTTTCTATATATATTTGTAATGTAGAATACAGATAGTATCTGCCGTCTCTTCCTCCCCCCCACCCCCCACAACTCCCACCACACACATTCCTCTTCATTAAAGTGTACATACATTATGGCTTATAGAACAATTTATACCCGTGCCGTCAGTTTTCCTCTCCCTTTACAAATTTAATACCCGTATAAAATCCTGATATGCATTATTATTCAAGGTGTCTCGTGATTAATATTAAGATAAATATTACACTTCAAGAGTAAAAAAAAAAATAAAAAAATGAAAAATATATCCTTCCTTTCAACTGTAGGTGGGTTCAATACTGGTAAGCATGAAAACAAAGGTTATACATATTTATTTCGTTGCTGAATAGCGATATATTAATAAAATATAATTTTATTTTACATCCTTTTATTTTATTTTACATCCTGGAAGTGCTAGAGAAATATGTGGGATACAGCGTCCTATATACTGACGCATCCAAACTTGGAAATGATGTGGGTTGCTCTTTTATAACGTACCCAAACTTTAGAAAATTATTCAGACTGCCAGACATATGCTCGATATTTACTGCAGAGACCTACGCAATAAATGAAGCTCTTAAACAAATCGAGACATATGGCAGTGGCAATTGGGTATTAGTAACAGACTCAATGAGTGCTCTGTTAGCAATAGAGAACACAAGACCTAAAAACGGATTAATAATAGCGATTAGAAACCGTTTGTGGGAATTGAAAGAGAAAGGGAGTGAAATAGTTCTCTTATGGACTCCCTCACACTGCGGAATCACGGGGAACGAACAAGCAGATACAGCAGCCCGCTCAGCAAGAATTCCCGGAACCAAAGAGGTAACAATATTAAATGCTATTCCTCTTGAAGACTTTGTAAAAAAATAAAAATTGAAATCAGGGAAAACTGGCAGACCAGATGGAATAACCAAGACGCCAAACTAAAAATGATAAAGAGGAATCCAATCAAGTGGAAAACCTCGAGCAGAATATCAAGGAGGGAAGAAACCGTCCTCTGCCGAATTAGAATTGGACATTGTGAATTTTCGCATGCACATTTGCTAAAAGGTCTCGCACCTCCAACATGCAGAATATGCAGTGAGGAAATTACCATAAGTCACATCTTAATAGACTGCAAAGTTTTTAGGAATCAAAGAACAAATATAGGATTAAACGGAACACTGAACGAAATTCTAAAAGATGATGAAAAAACTGTTAAAAAAACTTTGGAATATCTAAAAGCAATCAAGTACTACTCGAAAATCTAAATTTCGACATGTTGCCAATGACCCTGCAGGGTAGAGGCAACAAAAAAAAATTAAAATAAATAAAATAAATTTTATTTTATTGTAAAAATCATGCGTGTTTTAATAGTTTTTATTAACGTAAAATTACAATGCAAATATATCTAGCAAATATGGAGAACTGAGTTTTTCCAGCATATCTTTAATATTGCGTCACATATCGGTGGCCGAGAGATCCTCCTCCTTATATATATATAATACGAAAATCGCCGAATAACAAGAAATTTAAAAAGTAGGCAGGCCGTTTTGCTTAGTTAATTATTGCTATGAAGAATGCTAAATAAAAATAAATATATTTGCTTATCAGGGGATATGATTCTTTGTTTTGTTAATGTGTGATTAACGTAAGAGAATTTCGGTGTTGGTTTTAATGTTATATACATTGTCTTCCTCATTGAAATACTACTTTAATCTACAGCATTCCCTAACTTTCCTCTTAAAACAAACAAGACCAATGAGGAGCCGCCTTAAAGACGAGGATTGTGCTATGCGCGGCTATATCCATCCATCCAGCTTGCTATTTCAGGAATTTCAATCTCTGTATATGTTAGAAGTGGGGCGGTGTAGCTGATACTCAGGATTCTGTCTTGTGTTAAATTTATAGATTATTTTGCCTTTCTTAATCTGCACTTGTTATTTTGAAGTTGTTACGATTAATTCTAATATTTAGTATAATAATGCTCAGAACCATAATGCAAGTATCATAACAAAGCAGTTAGTCGATGTTTTCAGTTGAGGGGTGTAGCTTCAAAAACTACTCTACCCACATTATTCTGACACTCTTTTTTTTTTTTTTTTTTTTTTACTTTCGACTTTTAATCAATGTTTTCAATACACAGCATCTTACTGCCAAGCAATTAGCACCTTCAACGTGGTCGTTCAAACTTGAACTTTATAGTGATGCTTTTCTTGCACAAGTTACTCTCACAAGCCGCAATTGTACTTTTTAGGAATGTAAGATATCTTAAATAACTGATTATTGGTTAGGAGTTGTCTGGGGGGGGGGGGATATCATTTTGAAAGTGTCTTGCTGTCAGCTTCAAAATTGGATCTATCCAAAATAAAGTTAGCAGAAACCTAAAATTACTAATGTATTCAACTACCTTGAAATAATCATGTACGATGTATATAACGAATGGTCGATTGATACAACGAACATTTCTCAAAAGTGATTGGCTAGTCAATGGGAAAATTTTGCTCTTAGGAAAATATCCTAAACTTGTATGGAGTTGGTTTTGAAGCTACACGCCTTAGTAAAAAAAATTAATCTACTGCTGCTTAATACATCCGTTAAAGTTATGCACTACTGAATAAATGATTTGTTTATTGAAAAAAGGTTCTGCTTTTCTTATTTTATTAAATTTTATCTCCTTATAAGCGTATTACATTATTCTAAAAACGAAAGTCCTCTTTCCAATTTATTTTCGGTAAAATATATTATTCATAAAAAAATAAAAAAATGGATATATTCACACAAATCCATGTAACCTTATTCACCCCCCCCTAATTAAGCAGTTCAAATTCCTTACTTTTTTTTTTTTTTTAATGCACTTGATACCATAATTTCAGATACTATGATATAGTGAAGAGTTTTAGTCATTATTTCTTTATATGATTAGCGTTCGTTTCGAGCCAAATACGAGTATTTTGGTTCTATTATTAATGTAAGTCCACAAAAGTTTCCCAAAGATCTTATAAAGAAATTCTGACTGAAACTCTGGACTATTTATAATTCAAGACTTAAGATTCACTATTTCCGTCTTAATAATTCTTGAACCTTCATTAAGAAAAGTTACCTAAGCTATTGATTTTTTACATTCTTTCTCCTGTTAAATATGTAGAAATAATATTGAGTGGTTAAATTTTTTTGGGCACTCAGCGTCTGAGTTCTTTTTCTATTCGACTTGAGGTGAAAAATGATAATGTAAGCTCTGGATTGACTCAAAGGTCAAGATGACCACCTGTTGCGCTTCCGACCTGTATAAAGTAAGTACCTGTTACTTCATTGACTGAAAACTAAATCTGGCGGTTCGGTGTAAAGTATGCTTCAAAAACTATTCAACCATACCTATTACTTAAGTATTTATAAATATAACATATAAAAATACCTTTTAAAATTTTACCCACAAAATATACATATATATGTATTTGATGGTATTTTTACAAAAATATATTCAGGATGATTTTAGCTTTCACATCGAGTTGAGTTATTTAATAACTAAACATTCCCTTATACAGTCGAGTTCTCTGGTAGGAGTTTCGCCTTTATATTACACTTTGTAAAGTATTCGAAGCAAGTTTCCTGTGAAGTTCTTGACAACGATGGTCTAGTGGCCCTTATGTTCAAGTTATAAGCTTCAGTAACAGGTATTTGTGATATTACCATGACATAGAGCTTTTTGAATGAGGGTAAGGGAAATGTTCGAATGACTATTGCAGACTTAATAGTCTCTATTCATATGTTGGTATATAAGGTGTGAATGTGCTCTCAGTCCCATCAATAATACTATTGTCCTTAACCGAGACAGAACGTAATATAATTCAAATAAAGATTTAATATACCAGAAAAATAAATCTCTAAGGAATAATCGAAATTATTTCTCCTACTTATTCGTCCTCATTAGCTACTTACATTTAAAATATATCAATTGTTTTTTCTTTTTTTTTAATGTCCGCTTTATGCCACGAGAGCTAATCGGAACGGCTTATCTACTGGTAACCAACCTATTCTAATCCATGGCAAGCCGCTGAGTCTGTTCAGTGAGGCCGTCACCGAACAGAATCGAGCAGGCTTGGGCAGGATTCGAACCCGCACCGCCAGCGTAGGAGTCGGAGACGCTATCCCCTCGGCAACGCCGCGGCCCAATTGTTTCTTTTAAGGGAGAGAGAGATGTTATCAATTTATATTTCCTATACTATTTTTTTTTCCTTTCAAGGGATTTACGGATATTTAAAGTTGTGTCAATCTCTTTGTCGTTTTATCAAATTAAAGGCTTCATTAAAATACAAAATAAAACTCGAAATGTATGAAGTGTGGCAGGAAAATGGTACAGACAAGAAACCGTTCTAAAGGATGTTAAGATAAACCCAACCTAATGTACCCGCTCGATTAGAAGTTGAGATAGAGGGGAAACTGTCTTCTGCTTGGTAAGAATACGACACAGTGATTTTTATCTCTCACGCATGTTTTTTAAAAGGTCTGGGACCTCTTTCTTACATGCGAAATATGCTATATAGATAAAACGGTTCAAACACATCCTGCTAGCCTGCAAAACCTTTGACAACTCAAGAAAATAAATCAAATGGAACCAAATTAAAAGAAAATTTAAGAGACGACGAGGAAACAATGGAAAAAACCAACAAAATTAAAGTATTTTCACAAGAAAGAAATAAATATAAAGGCTTCCCTACAGGGAAGAGGCTACTAAAAAAATTAAATTTAATTTTTTTTTTCAATTTCCTTAAATTTTTTACACCAATTAAGTTAAAATCTTTACTAATTGTCTAAGGCATTGTTTTCTATAGCTGCAAGTTTGACTTTATCTTATAATGCCTATTTGCCCCGTTCGGCTTGGTTGTAATAAACCGTTCTTAGTGTGATTTTCAAGTAGAATGTCTCCATGAGCTGTGTTTGCTCTGAACTGCAATCAAGATGGATAGATCTTGTCTTGTGTACAAAGTAGTCTCTGATCTTTGCTCTTTGTAGACTCCTCTTATCTCCTAGCAATTGTTTTGTGTCTGTTTGATGTTCCGTATGTTTGATGAACCGCTTTTGCTTAGAATTCGTTTTATTTGTTAATGAAGATAAGGGAGGTATATTTATGCGGTAGGTTAAATTAGCGTATGTCCGCAGAATCAGGATATACATTTTACGCAGAATCAAGCGAAAATTTTTTGTGTATATTGTTTTATAAAGAGGACTGCCATTTGCAGATTAACATTATTTGACTTTATGAAAGTTTGAAGTGTGTGGCTATGTATCCATATAAATTTCTTTATATACATTCACATTTGTTAAAAATTACTTTTATATTTCTTTAGTGACCAATGCAATCTGGTCAAAAGGTGAGTGATGGCTTGGGAATATGGATGAAATAATTGTCAACCAGGTATCTTTCCTTTTTTTTTTTTTTTACCTACAAAATTTGGTTTAATTCGCTATTATTAAAATATCATAGCGTTCAGTGAATTCCGCCAAACGTTGCCGGCAAGATGAGGAATTGTATTAAAAGGGTCTATGATTAGTTTCAACGAATTTAAATATATAAATTGATATTGTAACGTGAAAAAAACAACAACAAAAAATGTGGTTTAAAAGCCCCAGTCCTTTTGTTAGAACCAACTAACAGTCGGAACAAACCGCCAAAAGACGTGTTTGCGACTAGATTGTTCGAGCCTAATCCACGCCGTTCCACGAGGGTAGACAATCTCCTTACGACTATATATAAAGAGTGATTGACTGGATAGTCTCAGTTTTGTGGTGAAGCTGATCTCTTTCGGAGTTGAAACTTTTTCGAAATGATCAATTCAAATGTTAATGTTATGAAGATGTAAAATAGTTGTGCCGTTTGACCTATATAAAGCGGTAGGTTACATTTGTTTGTTTTTCTCAAAGCTGCAATATCCTCAGGTCATCAAAGCCTATAAAATGGTACATTTTTATCATTTTTTTTTCAATTGGAATCTTATCCACCGTTCTAAAATTAAATTATATTTTTGGCGTAAACGTGGATCATTACTTAAAATATTTGGTTTTAATGGCTGTAAGACAGCTGAAACCATTAACGTTACGTTAGGACAGTAGTTGCTAGATACTAAAACGATGAAACGCATAATTAGTGTCACTCGTTTTTTTAAGTCTCTTCAACATAACGTCAATTAACTTAAATATTATATACAAATACTATTTTGTTGGTAGATCCAACTTATCATGTCCTCTCTAGAATATTTTTTTTTCTTCTTTGTTTATTCGAGTACACAGGAAACTATTTTGTATTCAAATAGACGAAGGGCTCATTAGGGCTTGTTTGAGGTTGAGCTACTGACCAGAAGCCCAATGACGTCATTCTGAACGAAATCAGGAGACTTATGACCAGCTTGGGAAATGTTTTTTTTCACTGACCCAAATACTCTCCGGTCGCTATTTTTATCATCCTAATGAGCCTCATTTACGTTTAAAATTAGAATTCGAGGATTTTCCTTTATTTATAATTTATTGCAAACATTATAATATTAAATAAGAATTTAAGTAATGCAGCTAGAAATTTCATCATTTTGTGAAAATAAAGTTAAAATCAAAATATCAAAAGGTTACTAAATTTTCTAAAACATTGACTTTACCGATCAGCTTCCGAAGGCATCGGATAAAGGATTTGCTGAGACTTTCATTGTCATAATTAATTTATCTATTTAACTCAAACTGGTTTGCGAACTTTTTCAACTTTTATGATTTTTTTAAAGTGATGAGGTTGCAACGGTGAATGGAAGCTCGATTATGGTTATTAAAAATACTTAATGGTGTGGCTGCTATAATCAGAAAAAAATTCGAAGCTTATAAATATAAATTCAATAATAGTAATAAATTCTGGCATTGCTAATTATTGATGTATGCATAATTCTACTAATCAATATCCGATTAAAGCGTCATCTGCTAATAACTTTATCCATCAGCTTGCCATCCTATTAGGAACAGTTCTGTTAATTTGACTAATTAGTAATTTGCCGAATTGGTGGAAGGTACGATTGTTCGGCTGAGCTGATCTATTCACCATGTTGAATCTACTTCTGTCTTCAACGAAGCGAATTTGTAGAAGGTGGGGGGTGGGAGATCAAATAAATAACGTTTTAGAATGTTGTCCGTCTAAATTCCTTTATATGTATAAATGTTAAAAATGGCCAAATAATTAAATTGGCATTATATTGTGTTTAACGAAAGTATGTATCACTCGTCTCGATTCACATTGATATACTAAAAGTATTAGCTTTGATGCTTTACACCGAGTTGTATTATCATATATGTTCCAATCAAGAGAAAGGGATTGTAGGAAAAATCAATGATATTATCATTATTATGGTGATGATAAGTCTACTGTATCTGAAGCTCAACAAAACGTTACTGACGTTTTGAAAACTTTTATTTTTGAGTGGTTTGTTTATAGATTTTAAAATTTCCTGCTTATCGCACTAAAAAAAAAATTGTATATGAATGAAGGGTACGCCATTCATTAGCTGTTTAGATACGACTACTTTCCACTCGATAATATACACCTCAGTTTGATCAATAATCCCAAGATCGCAAACATTTTAGTTATGATGCTTCACATCTCAGGTACAGATAGCTCAAATTATGGCCTCCTTAAGTTAAAAGGTTACGGTCTAACTTTCCGCGGGGACTAGTCGTGTTGGGAATCAGATCTATTATTGATATTAAAATTTATCTATGTAAATAGTTGTCATTGTTTACTTCAAGAAGATGTAAGAGATTACAAATGTTTATTTAGTTATAAGCTTACAATCATTTTCTAATATTATTTCTATGCCATCTTATTTATATTTTACTGTTATTTCTTTTTTGTTTCAACACTTCCGATTTTTATCTATCTACCATATATAAATCAAGATGAAATTCTGTTTGTTTGTTTTTTCTTTATAGAAATCCTTACCGATTGTCCTAAATTCCAAATTTCGCTCCGTGGTTCTTTCATACCAGATGCGAACACTTGTCCATATTAAAATTGCATAACTTCAGCCGATCTTCAGCTGATATTCTTTATTGTTATAAAAATCGTAATGATCTTGCTTTACAATGGTTTTTTTTTTTAACGAAAAAAAACTGCTAAGTTGTCCTAAATTCTCCAAATTTCGCTCAGTGGGTCTTTGATACCAGGTGCGAACACCTGTTCATATTAAAATTGCATAACTTCAGCCAATCTTTGGGTATACCATATTCTTTATTGTTATAAAAATCATTTTGATCTCGCTTTATATTGGTTTTTGATTACGATGGTTACGACTCAAAAAACTTTGTTTTGCTTTTTTTAGATAATCAGATGTGAAGATTGAACTGCATTATAAATTTTACTATGTATCCTCTAAACAGCGACTAGAGAAAATAGTATTTGATCACTATGTGTGTCATTCTGATGCAACATTTGGTTAACTCAAAATTGATATATTTTGAGTTGTTAGCATCTTGCCGACGTGCGATATGTTATTTCTGGGCGTAGCCTATTTAGACATATTAGGCTACCGTATTATAAGCGAACCCCCGTCGCGTCCATTCCAGATAAAAAAGGCTTTGATTAGCTTTTTTAGATCCCAGCTTTTGACTTCACTCCCTGACTCTAAACCAGAGTTGGGCAAATTATAATCAGACTAATGATTTGTGAATATGAATAATTGGTAATCATAAAACAGATAAAAAATGAATTACCATTATTCATAATCAGTACGGAGTATTTTTAATGATTATTGAGTGTTTATGGTACTCATTTGAAATGAATAATGAGTAACTGGTATTTAGTTACCATGTATACGTTATATACCATATTGAATAGCCGGAGATAATTTAAGGCACTATATATTGTATGTAATTATTAGTACCCCGTTGAACAGATTGCATACCACACGTATTAGTCTCCTCCTGCCCATAGAAATTGAATATTATCTAACTGTATCCGTTGGACCGTAACTGTTTAGTTAGTTGTCTGATCCGGCATGGATGAAGGTTACGTGATTTAGCAGACAATGGCTGTCTGCAACTGGCAGAGTAGGAGGATTCAACTACAGGTTAATGCGCTACTCAGCGATAATTATGTCATTGACATTAGTGTATGCATAGGTATTGTTTATAATTATTATTTGTGATTTATGATTTACTCTACCAAATCTAGCCTCACGTGGCTCACAGAATCTCTTCATTGCGTCTCTTTGCTTTGGCCTTCTTTCTTTCCCCTGTTCATTGTTTCTTTTCTTTTGAGTAAAAATAAAAATAAATATTGCTACTTGATTTTTAATAAATATGTATTTTGCTGATAGCGGTTTCATTTTTTTTTTAATTTTATATTTGCATTGCATTAAATCTGCCCGGAACGGAATTAAATTATTCTTTGTTCATTGCTGTAACGTCACTTTAGGCTGCTGTGGCGAATCGGACGAGAATCAACCTACATAAGCCCCCCAGACGTTATCATCGTTCTGTTTAATATACTCTCAATTGACTGTAGATGTTTATTGAATAGAGAACATTTTGAAAGAAGTATATAGTAATAGGTTTTTTTTTTTTTTTTTTTTTTTTTTTTTAAGATAAGATCGAAACAGCGAAGAAGGCAACTTTGCAATCCGTCTGAATATCTGCATTAGGATTACGATGATCTCTGAGGCGAAAAGCTCCTGCTGAATTCTAAAGCTGGTAAAAAACCGATGGCTTAGTGAAGCCAATATCCAAGCCGTGGCTTTACCTATGCAGGACGTTATTAAAACGGGATTGAACGAAGATTAATGAATAGGTCATGTGGTACAATCCTCTTCGATTTAATTAAAATAAAACGTTTTCCTTGATTGTCTGTTTTTCAATTTTTTTCATCATTGAACAACATTTGTTTTTTCTTATCAATCAAATTTGAATCCTTGAAATCATTTATCTATTTGGGAAGATGTTTACTGCTTACATCTATGTGTTCAGGGTTTTAAAAATGAAAAACAAAAATAAATGGCTTCTTCGTAAAACACAGGAAGTTTTTCATAATTGTCTAAAGTAAAACTATCTGACCCGTGCGAAGCATTCTCACTCTAAACTACTTAAATCCCACTTAATTAAAGTACACACGGTATATTTAATCGCATGTTATTGCTTGTAACTCACAAAAAACGATGACAATCGAAAAAGTCGATATAACCAAAAATGTTTGTCTTGACAAACTGAAAAAAATGGCACTTTCGACAAAGCCTTGTGACCATTTGGAAATTTTCGTTCAGAATTGCAGTTTTTCGCTTACAAATCGCAAAGAAGGTCGAAAAAATGCAAATGACTGAAAATGTTCTCGTTGAAAACCTGAAAAGATTGACGCCATTTAGAAACCTCTACTACAAAATCTGTTTAACCAAAACCGCAGTTTTGCGCTTACAACTTGCAATCGAAGGCGAAATGAGTGATTTGTATATTTTTCCGGTGTAGCGGTTAAGGAAAGCTTTAAAATGATGCCTAATTTATGAAATTTGATGAAGTTTTAAGGAAGTTATGGCGTACCGACAAGAAAAAGGCTTTGAGAAATAATATCACTAGAATAGAATAGAATAGAATAATGTTTTATTACAAAAAAATATAAATTACAATTACAATTAAAATTTTAAACATTATTAGGGCTTGGTTCGCGGACCGTTAGCCCGGAGTTGGCCTTGGCCTTACTTCTAATAGATCTTTCACTGTTCTTAACTAAGAATCCACTTTATTACAATATTACTATATAAAAAATTTTAAAAAATTTAATTTTAAGACCAAAAAGAGGGGCTTGCTGTAATCTATTGTAACATGGAAAAATACTATAATCTAAACTACATTTTATTCTACCTGTTAACACTATTTATATATCACGCTAATACCTACAAACTATATACAATCAACAATAATGTGCATTAAATAAACTAGTCAATCGACATATAGACACAATAATAATATCATTACCTATTACAGAATTATAACCTATTTACATTTCCGCAGAACGCAAATATTGATGATATATTAATGAAACAGAAACACAACGCTTCATGGTTCATTCAATAATTAAATTCCTTAATAAGTTGAGATCTATAATTCCATGCAATTTTACAGTATTTAATTAAACTCAATCAATTTTTACCGTTTAAATATTCTATTAATTCGTCGTTTTTTAATTGATTTTTATTAAAACATTGTTTACGTAATTCGGATAATATTGTACAGGAGGCTATAAAGTGTTGCGTATTTTCGATTTCTTTGCTATTGCATAGGGAGCATATTTGGGTTTCATCTTCCTTGTATATTTTATAATTTAAATCTAAAAGTTCGCCTCTTGCTTTGAAAATCCATTTAATATCATTAAGGTTTTTAATACAAAATAAATAACTTTCTTCTAACTGATGAGATAACTGTTTGTATAATAAATATTTTGATGAATTATTCGCCTTTTCTATTAAATTATTACAAAAGGATAATATCACTAGTGTTTGGGGAAAAGGGGTTAAGTCATCGAATTTGAAGCTTAAACAACGATTTTCCAAGCTATTGAAAATCATTATAAATTATTTTTGATTGTATTTTTTATTCCAGAATAATAAATGAAACTACATATATTCTTTCAACTGAGACTGTAATAAATTATGAATAACGAATAAAATATAGTCAATTATGAATTTTAAGAAGACTATACATTTTTTTTTTATGACAACCCCTTTTGCCTAAACATGAATGATATATTATATGAAAAATGAATTTATTTATTAGTGGCCTTCAAAAGAAGCACCCATAGAGCTGTATAAAATCACAGACGTGGAAGATCGGAGTGGGCAGTTAAAATAAGATTGCTGAATGGAGTCAAATTGGAAATTAGAATCAAAATCGGATAGTGGCAGCAAATGATAGCGAATGTTTAGATGGAGGCCTAAAATGTCTAAAATGGATTGTTGTGTTATCAGCAATAGAATATGTTCAGAAAGTTCAAATAATTCATGGATGGCCCGGTTCGCCCGTACTTGAAACCGCCACTGGTTGTACTAGTGTTTATTATAGTATTTTTACCGCTCTAACCTAGAATGCTTTGTAATTTGTCATTGGGGATTTTTAATAACATTTAAATGATAATTTATTTAATATTCACATATTATCATTTAATATATAATTAATATTAATATTAAATTAATGATAATATTAAATTAATATTAATTTAATATATAATTAATATTATCATTTAATATTCACAAATTTATGGATCAGCAAAAAAGAGGCACTTACAAAAACTACAAACCTTCCAAACCAAACTTTTACGACTAGTAACGAACGCACCTTTGTACGTTAGTAACAAAACACTACATACATACTTACAACTACAAACTATTGACGAACAAATAAGGACTCTCTATTCTGCCTTCCATATCAAATTGCACGGACATAACAACAGACTTATTAATGACATGGCCACAACTGACATGCCTTTTATGAGGCGACTAAAAAGGAGTTGGATGAGAGACCTCCTCTCCTAAAACAAGACCGGGATGATGTGCTGCTGGGCACTATCTTCCCCCATGCCTTAAAATGCCAACTTACAGCAATTTCCATCACATTTGCTGATTGTCGCTTATTATTTGTGACAGGTGCAAATAAAAGTATTTAGTGTAAAAAAAAAAAAAAAAATTATTCACATTAAAATATCAGGAATTAAAAATGGTAAGTCTTATAGTATAAATACGTAAGATACTTGTGCGGAATTAAATTAATGAAAATTTATTTATACATATTATGTTTTAATGTGCAATGCTACTATTCCTATCAGCATATGTTTTATGGGAATGGTTGGTCGGTGCATTGAGACAGGATAAGAGGACGACTGACCAATAGGGAAGCTCCCACTGCCGCAGCCCAGTAATTAATTGCAAACTGGCTTATTGCAACGGATCCTTTGACAGTCTCTTCTCTCACTGCCAATGGTAATATCCGGTCCAGAGTTGGGCAAATTGTAATCTGAATAATGATAAATGAATATGAATAATTGGTAATCATAAAACAAATGAAAAATGAATAACCATTATTCATAATCAGTACGGAGTATTTTTAATGATTATTGAGTGTTTATGGTATTCATTTGAAATGAATAATAAATAACTGGTATTTAGTTATTCATTATTCATTTCAAATAAATACCATAAACACTCAATAATCATTAAAAATACTCCGTACTGATTATGAATAATGGTTATTCATTTTTCATTTGTTTTATGATTACCAATTATTCATATTCATTAATCATTATTCAGATTACAATTTGCTCAACTCTGATCCGGTCTAATGGATGCAAATATATCATTACTAATTTGCCTCTTCATAATGTTAACTATAGTAATTTTATAATTCCATAGCTTTTGATTCATGTTTTGATTTGCAATACTGGAATTTGTTTGACCGGGCAAAAAACTTGTTTCCTGTTGCATCAAGGAAGAGTAAATCAGTTTTTTTTTCAATCATTCAAATTATAATGTATTGATCGCACGTGGTCTTCGATCAGATTTCAATTTTGTCCTGTGCCTTTATTACATTAGAAATTTTAAACTCTAGCATTAAATGTTTGTTATTGCACCACACAATGAATGGTACTTATCAAATAATAAATGCATTATTCTGTTCAATATTCAATTAAAATTTTTGTTATAATTTATAAATGTGAGTTTATAAAAATTGTTATTTCATATTCTTCGAAATTAAATTGTACTGATATTTTGTGATTTATGTGAGGTTAAACTAGAGCTACTTCTCAGAATTAAATTTTCCTAAATAAACCGACTGTGAAAATTCTGATGAATCGATTTTGAATTTAAATTTTCTTCAAAATGTTCCGCTTAGGCTTAAGTACAGTTAGTGTTATATGAATGGCAGACTCGTATTCTTTTAATTTAATTATTACAAGAATTTTAAAAACTCTTATCAGAATATTTACCTCTCGATTTTTCCCACCGGCTCTGTCTATGATGCCATATTCGATAAAAGTAAATGGGTTTTTGATAAAGATTGCGATAGATCGCTTCAGCCTCTTTAGCTAATGCCTAAGGTATCTAATTCTCTTCAATCCCAGAATGAACTTCCACCCATTTTTTTTTTTAATGGGAGTATGAAACGTAATTTATTCTTCTGACTTGCGAAAAATTGAGCGCTTATCTTTAGGAATTAAGTTGTGTTCGGCGCATAAGTTTTCTATAGAAAAAAGGTTAAATTTTTTATTTTAAAACTTTTCGTTCTATGTTTTTATCATTAACTTTTTATTGTTGTATATTTATATATTTTAGTTCTTGTAATTCTTGTAAAGAATATTTGAATAATTGTAGATTAACAAAAGCTTCTAATATGCAGATCATAGCCTTTTGTCATTCCGAAACTCTTTTTAATCTCCTTTTATTATTTTACATGATCTATTCAACCGAGAAAGAAAAATTTCAAAAATCGATTTTTGTATTCTTTTGATTTATGCGTTTAGTGATACATATGATTGATTACCTAATTGTCGTGTATCAATGCGTTGAAATATCTTTCGATTTGGATGAGTGGAAATTACTGAGTGATGGATATTTACATTAAAAAAAATAAATTGGTTGATTCAATGAATTAATTGAAGCTTTTTAGTCCTGAAAAAAAGAGAAAATAATAAATTAGATTACTAAATTTAGAAAGGTCGCAGTTAATCAATATATATTATAAAGCAAAGTGTACAATGCGCTTGCCGATAAGGCTCAACAACGACTGCACGTACAATTAAGTTAATTATGTCGTCGTGTAGCCATATAACACCTAACGGAGAAGAAGTTTTCCGTTTTTCTCTTAAGGGTGTAAAATTGAAGAGAAAGGGACTGGAATTTTAAGCCTCTCGCACCATGTAATTAGCCTATTTGAGATTATGAATGAAAAATTTAGTTAGAGCTCCAAGCTACCAGGAAGCGCTAGGGTGCGTTTCACTCAATGTTTATTGTTCAGTTTGTAAAGGTTATATATTTTTTCAGCTGTTCTTTTTAAATTACTAAAAAATTAAGCGATAATAATTAGTTTATCTTTTGCTTCCAAAATAAAATAATGATTCTACATCTCTGCAATCTGTTAGAAAACCAATTGGATTCCTTTAAAAATTAATTTCCTCACAAGAAAGCTAATTGATCAATACATTGCATATAATCAATATATAGTTAATATTACATTGAGTGAAAAAAAAACAGAAAAAAAAAATAATATAAATCGAAAATAAAAAGTTTGAAGTGTTCTTATTCCATGTAATTATGAAAAAGAAGTTGGTTTTCACTTTGTAATAGTAGTAAGATTCGAGATATGCAGAGTCCGCTCAAATTACGGGGGGATATTTTAAGAGAGGTTGAAATGGAAGATAGGTCTTAAAAAAAAGTTTCTATGAATCTTCGGTAGTTTCTATCCTTCTGGAACTAATAGGACCATCGAAGTAGTCGGCACTTAAGTTGTACTCGAAATATAATATTTTTAACTGAGATATCAGATTTTTCAACCTATAATCTAATAACGTATTATCTGCTGACTGCTTGGAATGGGCTTATACGATTCAGAATCACAGAAACCATCAAAAACGATGCATAAGTCGACAAATTTGCATTAAAATTAATTGTTCATTTACCATTTTCAACCCCCAATAAAGTATTTAGGGTTTCTTATTTAGGTGGACGCTGCAGTTCTTGAATCTTAATATTGATACAAAGTTAAAACCGAAGTTTCAAGAAGGTGCTAATTTTGTTCTATATTTCCTTTAAAGTTTTTTGTTATTAAAACTACCACACAACTACCGGAGCGAAGCCGAGCACCCTAGCTAGTTTATAATAATTTCCTCATTATCATTAGCCTGTAAAACCGCATTGCTTGAACTAATTAACTCTCTGATATAATGTGGTGGGGGATCACCACACACGTACCGGTGTCCTCATACCTTCACTATGTTGACAGACTTTTACTCTCCTAGACGGGAAACTACACTTTTTTCCATAGAACCTTTTTCCTTAACAGCGTTATCAATATTTACGAGTACATCTTATATCACTTCACCCGTATCACCGTTCTCGTCTTTGCCTCTTTTAAATACTTATATACCTGTCCTGTCTCATAGATTTTATAAATATATTTATATCATCGTTTTATTTATTTATTTATTTATTTTTGATTTGGTTTTTTTCATTGTCCCTGATTTATTATATCGTATTATTTACTCATTCATCTACATAAAATAAAGTACTTACTGTCCCACTAAAAAAAATCGGGGCACAATTCCGTTGTATACGAATCCATACTTTTATTTTGATCCGATATACATTATTAACGTTATTGCCGTATTTTAGAAAATTACGCTTCATATTCTATCATAATTCCTTTGACCACATGTTATTTTATTTATTTATTCTTTTGTAGAGTTCATAACCTTCATAGTATGGAAGGATAAATATGTTAAGGTGGTTAAATTTTCTTATTGTATTGTATTACATAATATATAAGTAATACTAATCTTTTGAATTTATGTGTTTGATCCTGTTTGAAACATTTCTGTTTTAGTTATGTATAGGGGTCATTCCATATCAAGTGGAATCATTTTTTTTTTTTTTTTATGAATTCTTTAACTTCACATTTTTTCATTTTTTTGTTAACTTTAGGCTCTAATATCTCTGGTCGCCCAGTTAATAAAAATCTATTTTTTTTACATGATTTGCTTACATGCAACATAAACCTACTGCAAGAAATTTCAACCTGTATATTTGAGTGCATTGGTAGTTACGAATTTTTGAAAATAGTCATTTTCGTGCTTATTTAACAATGAAGAAAAAGTCATTTTCTCAAGAATGGTAAAATCTTGCAAGGATAAACTACTCATACAGCACATACAGACTTTTGAGGTATGACGTTGGAATGAAAGGAAAGAGTGATAAGTAGAAAACGTGGGGAAAAAATAAGATTTTATCGTTAATGCTTGACTTTCTAAAACCTACGTTCACTTTGACTTAAAAGCTCTATGGGTCATTCCATATCAAGTGGTCCGAAGTGGTTGCTCGATCATTTTAGAAAAAAATTATAATTTTACCACCAAGTAGGTATGGAATCAGTAGTTCAAATAAATTTTTAAAAACTTTTTAGGAACAACCGTTTCAAAATGGCAGCCATTTTTGTTTCACCTTTCAGGCCGATTTTTGAGTTTTTAAGCTCTCACAGAAAACTCATTTTCTCAAGTATAGTAAGATATAGACTAATAATTCAAACACAATTGTTTTCCTTAAAGTCTGTTCTATATTTCGTGTTCTCTTTATTATTTGAATATTTTGCAGTCCAATACTTGAAAAGTGCTATTGAAAACAACTGCTTTAAATTCTCATTTTTTTTTTAGGATAAGTTTTGGGTATAAGGGCATGTACGCCAAAGCTGATTTTTGGCATGATAATAAACCTAACTAAGTAGCTTTCATTAAAAGTACTCTTAACCCGTATATTCTTTACCATATTTTTTATGAATTTTTTAACTTCACATTTTTTAATTATTTGTTAACTTTAGGCTCGAATATCTCTGGTAGGCTAGTTGATAAAAATCTCATTTTTTTACATGTTATGCTTTCATGCAACAGAAATCAACTGCAAGAAATGCTCTTTTAACAATGCGTGAACTTGATCATACTTCATTAAAATTTTACTGTTTGTGAATTTTTTACTTTTAAAGGGGTATTAAAAGTAAAAAATTTACAAACTTTATCTAAATCAAAACAAATTTTATCTATTTCTAATGCAAAAAAAAAAAATAATGGGTTTAATTATAATTAAAATCTACTCTATTAAATTTTTATTTATTTTTAATGAAAAAGGGATTAAAAATATTTTCCGTTGGACATAGATAAAATTAAAAAACAAAACAATTAATAAGGGGTATTAAAAGTAAAAAATTCACAAACAGTAAAATTTTAATGAAGTATGACCAAGTTCACGCATTGTTAAATGAGCACGAAAATGACTATTTTCAAAAATTCGTAGCTACCAATGTACTCAAATATACAGGTTGAAATTTCTTGCAGTAGTTTTATGTTGCATGTAGGCATAACATGTAAAAAAAAATAGATTTTTATTAACTGGCCCACCAGAGATATTAGAGCCTAAAGTTAACAAAAAAATGAAAAAATGTGAAGTTAAAAAATTCATAAAAATTTGGTAAAGAATATACGGGTTAAGAGTACTTTTAATGAAAGCTACTTAGTTAGGTTTATTATCATGCCAAAAATCAGCTTTGGCGTACATGCCCTTATACCCAAAACTTATCCTAAAAAAAAAAATGAGAATTTAAAGCAGTTGTTTTTAATAGCACTTTACAAGTATTGGTCTGCAAATTATTCAAATAATAAAGAGAACACGAAATATAGAACAAACTTTAAGGAAAACAATTGTGTTTGAATTATTAGTCTATGACTTACCAGTCTTGAGAAAATGAGTTTTCTGTGAGAGCTTAAAAACTCAAAAATCGGCTTGAAAGGTGAAACAAAAATGGCTGCCATTTTGAAACGGTTGATCCTAATTTTTTTAAAAAAAATTGATTTGAACTACTGATTCCATTCGTACTTGGTGGTAAAATTATAATTTTTTCCAAAATGATCGAGCAACCACTTTGGACCACTTGATATGGAATGACCCATAGAGCTTTTAAGTCAAAGTGAACGTAGGTTTTAGAAAGTCAAGCATTAACGATAAAATCTTATTTTTCCCCATGTTTTCTACTGATCACTCTTTTCTTTCATTCCAACGTCATACCTCAAAAGTTTGTATGTGCTGTATGAGTAGTTTATCCTTGCAAGATCGTCATTTTTTTTAACTCGATCTCACTCATATGAATTTTTTCAACAAGAACCTCATTAATTGAAAGGGACTTAAAATTTTAGCATGTAAAATCTTATATATTGTTTTCGTACAACCTAAAAAAAAAAAAAATCGTTTGATATCTAAAACTATCTGCTTCATAGTAAATAATTGAAGAAATCTTATTCTAATTATAAATTTTAAATTAAATCTCTTAAAAAAAAAAACATTTTTTTTTTAGATATGACTTTCACGAAATGAGTTAGCGATTTGTCTACTTTATATCTCCTGATTGAATAAAAATTTAGTTTTCCACCTTATATGACTTCAATGTCAACTGCTCTTGCATTTGAGTTTTATATTTCCCAAGCTATGGCATCATCACAATGAATGAACGGCATGTAAAATCATTCATGGAATCAGCGCTTCTAAATAAATCAATTCTTCTTCTTTATATGTATTGTTCTTATTCTATATTAATTGTAGATGTTATTCAGCAAGCAAATGAGAAGGATTAGGAATACTAGGAAGGATTAGGAAGGATATGTATACTCAACTCATTACATTTTTCAATTTAAACTATTCTAAAAATGTTCTTGTATTTCTATTGGTTGATGTTTTAAAAGTGTTATACTTTTGCAACCATGTAAAAGATAAAAGTATGGGAATCCGTCAATAAAACTTTACGGTACCTGGTTTGATGCATGCAATAAAATTTCAAAAACGGACACGGACTGCCTGCCCGACGTCAGCTAAACCATATGGAATACAGATGTTTCGAAAGCTTTTGATCTCATGCCACTGGTCTGAATGACAATTCTTACTGGGCTTTTGGAATTCCGAAGGGATTTTCGAAGAATCTTTTTCTCGTCTGGTACTTACTCTCCTGGGATCGGCCATGCCATCAAATAGTAAACGGAATAGATATTCTTTTGTACAATGGGCCTTACATCAGTGAGGCATGAGGCTTTTGTTCATTTAATTATTGACTAATTTTATTAATCAGCTACAAATCATATACCATCATTTTATTTGTTGGTATATATTAAGTAATTTTTGAGTCAGAGAGTAGTTTGACATGGCTGGGATAGGCCCCATGGTTAGCTCCATAGTAAAGTACTATATTACAGAGACTAGGGTTCGATTCCCGGCCGTGCTCAATCTTTTCTATTCAAATAAAATTGGTTGAAAATCAAGTAAATTCCCACATTAATGGTCATGTGATGAATCTCTTATACCCGAAATGATATTTCCGCGTTTGGAAGCGTTGCAAATGTGGCAAATGCTGAAACCGTGGTTAAGAATTTCTCATGAGTACGTCCTGGTCACGTAATCACTTAAAAATGCAAACAAATTACAAAAAATAGAGTCAACTTATACGGTCATACTAACCATATAATAATCATTTTACTCGTCAAGAAACCAAAGTAACTAGAAAAATCCTGGGAAAAGGTACTATTTTGAGTGCCATTTTTCCGAGCTAAACCATTTGCTGATTGTGTAAAGTTTTGTAGGAGCCTGGCAACACTGTGTAAGCAACACTGATTGGAAACACTGAGGCAATTAAAAAGTAACCTCCCTATTGTATAGAAACTGTTATAGTTAGTTAGTGTGTTAATGTGTGTTCTTAGTTTATGTAAAAGTATTGTAATAAAAACTGTTGAAGAGTAACTAAGGACTAGTTTATTTAATTATTTGTCCTAACATTGTACAGTTTGTTGACCAGCATAAAGTTTTTTTCATTTGTGTTTTCCACATAAATGAATGATAACAAAAAGTGGTGCTTGCATTGGAACTCGAAAGGACCATTCCAGAAAGGGGCCTTTGGAGAAATAAAAAATTTGTCAAATAATTTTTACTTTGGTTATCATGTTGTAACACTAATGTAAGGTTAAAATAATTTACATTTTCGAAAAATTATATTTCGCCACGTCAGACAAACAATATAAGCTAATATTATTAATAACGTTACAATTAACAACTATTAATGGCAATACAGTGACACAAAAGTAATATTCTTCGATTTTGAAGGGAAGACTAAGTCCCTAGTCCATTGATTCTTATATTATGTCGGGAATAGAACATTCCAGTATGGCAGAGTACATTTTCGGCACATCCAGAACACGTGATTATGTACTAAAGTCAGTTACAGTAACGATTACAGTTATGTAACAGTTGGTCAAGAAATAATACATCAGATGTAAGACCTGAAGCTAACAATACCTTATCTTTAATTGATGTCGCGGTGTTTTTACTTTTGATTTTTCAATATATTATTTGTAATTATATATGAATTTCTATTTATTGAAATAGTTAAGTAATGAATTATCTTTTTTCTTTTTTCTAGGTGAGTAAATATTCTTCTTAACTGTGGCAGGGTATGTAAAATATTTTACGAAATAATGTTTAATTTGTTATGATTAATGCAGTTATTTTTAACAGAAAATAACTTACCTTATTTAATCTATTTATTTTTATGGTTATTAGGCCTCATTTTTTATTTTGAGAACTTTTAAGGAGGCAGTTTATTTTCATTGCCATTGATTTATAAGGGTCTAATGACTCGCCGTAACATTTCTTAGTTTTTGAGTTCAGTGAAGGAAGGGGAAAAATGCGAGAAAAAAGGAACTTTTTAATGATGCTTGAGAGTTACTCTGTCCCAAGGGGTGAAAATGTGAAGAAAGTTAGTTCTTCTCATGTTTCTCCCAGAAAGGAAAGTAACGACAATCCGCGAAAGTTTTTCTAAAGGAAAGCACCTCTAGGGATCGTAGAAGATATTCAATTTATCTTTTTCTTCAGAATGTCATATTATCCATGCAAATAATTTCTTGCTTAGGGTTTTATTATTAAATACCTGTAAGGTGGTTGAGATTGCTCATATTTACCATCATTTTAAGCTCATGATCACAGCTGCTGCTGAAATCCTCTCAATTTGTTGGTAATGTGATAATATGTTACATGTTCTGTTAAGTATGTTTACGATTTGATGATAACATGATTTAAGGAGAATTTATTGCACTTTATAGCTCTGCAACACACTAGTAATAACTGGTTTCTCCAACATCTGTCCGCCATTTTTTTTTTTTTTTACGTAGCGTTTTTCTTTTCCTTTCTACGCATAACTTTATTGCTATGTGATGCGATACCTCTCAAGCAACTACCTTTGTCTCGGTCTGCACCCAGCTCAACATCTGTGCAACAGTTTTGCTAATATTTTCATATGATTGTGTTCCATATGGATTATGTGCAACGAAGATGTATAAATTATATCAATATAGTAATATAAATTGTTGACTAGACTAAAGATTTGTCTAAATCATTTTCTCTATATTATCTTCTTTGATATTGTCTTAGTTACCCGTCTTGTAGAAACTAGGTGCGAATTAGCTCCTTTTATTAAAATATTTTTATTACTGCTTACCAAAGAAATTCGATACTGTCTGTAATTCGTTTGTTCCAAATAAAACATACGTCCTTCATAAGTAATGTGGCTTAAAAAGAATATGATGGTTTAGGTCAATAGTTATTCAAACATGTTATATGAAACATTTATACAGAGATTGCTTTTTTTAATTCAATTCTATTCATAGCAAGATTTCTTTTAAATCAGAGGCTCAATAAAGAATTAGGTTGTATTTGATAGTTTCCGCCTCTGATACATTCAGCTATAACTAATAAAATTACACACGCATAAAATTTTTATGCGCACTACAAATATTTTTTAATCAAAATTCACGGTTTTTTATTATTCTTACATCCGGGATCCAGAGCCATCCTATTATAATATGAAACAAGAAACATGGACATAAAGCCCTGTTTTATAAACTATATTTTCCTGGTTTTTTTTTCTTCTAAATAGCGATATATTTCTCGATAAAAACCAATCCAAATAATTCATAAGAAATTATAACCATTAAAATTCATTAGAAAAACTAATCCATTGAATAACGATTCATATTATTGGCAATAAGTAAACGAGATCATGGAATTCTACAGGACAGAATAAAAATGATTTGGAGATGTGTGATATTCTCGGGCTGGTCTGAATCCTTGTGGGCCTTTTGACATTCCGGAGAGATTTTCCAGGCGTTCTTTTTTATGGGTGATCTCGTAAAAATATTGATATTCCCAAGACATTTAGGATACAAGCGTGGGCAGTTCCATTGCATTGTGCACGTTCCGTTGCATTATGCAAACATGTGGATGTTCGTTCGAGCTAAAATGAAAATGATGATTTTTTGCAAGGTTACCTTCTGATAGGACTTGAGGCCCCATCCTGTGAACACTGCCATCCCACAATCCTGACAGTAAAGCACATCCTCCTGGAATATCCAAGATTTACCAATTTACGACGTGAATTGAAAATCGAAATTAACCTCAAGGAGTGGTTGGGAGACATGGAGGACTCGGTGAAGGTAGTGATGACTTTTTTAAAGAAGATAAAACTGTACAATCAAGTTTGAATTGAAAGCGTTTTGCCAATGACCATACCGAGTAGAGGCAATAATAAATAAATAAATAAATATTTGCTAGAAGATAAAATTAATTACGGATAGTAAGAATATTAAGTAACAAATAATGATGGTAATAAACTGATCAGTTTTATTGTGGTACCATTATCTGTTACTTCTTATTCTTACTATATGTAATTAATCTTATTTTCTAGCATATAATTTCCCTCTGTTTTGAAAAATAATTGGAAATATCATTAGCGTTACGTTTTCTAATAAACTTTGTGCAAGTATACAGTATAGAAATCCCTTTCTGTCTAGTCATTATTTATATTGCCTTTTTTTGATTTTGTCATCCCTCAAACCTTTGAGATGTTTTTTAGTTAACCTAAAATTTAAATACTTTGTCATATGTAATCGGATTATAAAGATGTTGAATAAACTGGAATTCCTGGTTTAATTTAAGCTTACAATTTTTAAAATAATGTATTTTTTAATTTAATAATATTTGGTTTAATATCTTTTCTCCTTCTCCTAATATTTAAAAATACTGTATCGAGTTAAAAATAATCCCAAGTCTTTTCCGGCTGGAAACAGCGAGTTTTTTCAGGGTTTCGAATTCCTCATTAGAAAAACAATCTCTCCAATTATGGCGAAGTGTTTCTTTCTTCGAGAGATGTCAACTTGACACCGTGGAATAAATTACATTTCTCTGTTTATTTATACTTGATACCAGTATTGGGTAGGCGAGAAAGTTTTCAAATTATATCCTCCATTTATATATTATTTCATTCTTTGTTCATATCTTTTATTTAGCAATTATATCGATTTTCTATTTTTATTAGGCATTGAAAGGTAAAAATAAACTTATAGATTTTCAAGTTCTAAAAAATAATTTAGCTTAATATTTACCTAAAATGGGCAATTTATTTTATCCGTTTTTCTCTCTCAATATAAATTTTCTTCTTCTTTTGCTCGTTTAGCAATTTCATTTTTTTTTTTTTTTTTTTTTTTTTAATTTCTGCTATCTGATACCGTAGTACGCTCGGTGAATTTTTTTCTAACTGAGCCCCTGGACAGTTACTTGCTATTGTTTATTACATATTGTTCTTCATAGTTTATTTGAGCAACTTGATAATCCATCTTACGTAATCCAAGGGAATATTTATTTATTTAATAATAATGTCTTCAAGTAGTCCTTTTTTTTTTTTTAATCCATTATTTAAATATAAATCTTGATGTTTTATTCTTTATAAATGTAATCGATTTATATTTCTTTCGGCAAGTGGGGTAACGCGGGATAATCCTCTTTTAGCTCGAGAGTTATACTCAAGAGTTCTTTGTGTCGAGTGGTTGAAGTGAGCCATGCTTCACAAGGATCTTCGCGGTATCAGCCGATCTTCTTGATTCGAAGAATGTTTTTTTTTTTCTTTTGTCAAGTATTTCTTTGTTATTATTGTTTTTGTTTTTTTGTTTTTTTGTCGTTTTGAAGTATTGCTTTATTATACTTTTACGTGTATTCTTTAACATTACAGACACTATTATCCATTCCTAATGTATGTGCTAATTACAACCCAATGAACGATTTTGCTGTATGTATTTAGTTATTAGAACTCTAAACCGGAATATTATATTTTCTGATTTCGAAGGTCTATATTCCGTTTTATATTTGTGTGGGTATTTATGACCGGTACTGTAACTAATCTCAGAATCGCATAAAGATATTTCGTGTCTAACAAAGTGGTTCCCAAACTGGGGCGGGAAGGCTTGAAGACAAGTCAGCGGGGCGCGATAACAATTATTACAAACAATTGATAACAATTATAATATACAATTATAACAATTGTATTAATAACAATATTTTATTAAAAAAACTATTAAAATGTTCCTACACATTGATCTTTTAATGTGTTATTAAAATATACTTTTCAATATAATGCGTGGTTTCATTCCAACTGGAATGGGTACGGTACAAAAAAGGTTAGAAATCCCTGCTTTAGCGGATCCAATGTTACGAAACCTTTTTTTTTTTTTTTCTTTTAGATTAAAGTCAGCCAATAAATACATATTTCAAATATTCTATTTTTTTAGCTCTCCATTAAGTTAGTTTGTTTGTTTGTTTGTTTAACGTCCATATTTATGCTACTTAGGCTAATCGGACGATGCTACAGTGGGAGTCCTAAATTTTGCCTATCCAGGTATAATTAGGATAAGGATCTTTAACGAGTGCCTGACATCGTACAGGCTCGGGACCTCCATTTTACGTCCTATCCGATGGACGGCATAGCTAAGGATTTTTTACTCCCATTAAAAAATCCTAGGGCCACCGCTGGAATTGAACCCGCGATCTTTAGTATTGTAGGTTGCCATGCTAACCACAACACCACAGTTGACCCCATTAACTTAGTATTAAAAATGAAAATACGTAGTATGTATTCAGTATTAACCTAATTGCCATTTTATAAATATGTAAGTTGTATTTTCTGTCTGATTACAATGTACTGATCTATTTGCTCCTATTATTGGTTAAAATCAATTTTTTTTTAGATTTCATCAGCATTACGGTCCCTGGCGGTTTGATCCTTTATAATATTTTCTCCAATATATTTTGCATAATACATATGCAGGTATTAATTGTAACATGTAAGCATTGTCAAGAATAGATGTGAGCTAATTTCTCTGGTTTGTTTAATTTGCAGATCCCCACTTAAAGTTAGCAATGTTCCCCCTCTCCCTTAATCCGATAAGGAGTTATCCCACCCCCTCTGCTCTATCTGTGTAGATGCAAGATAAAAAGTGTTACAGAGTTTAGAAGTGATAAGATATCAGCGAATTACGAATTGTTTAGAGTCTTTAGGGTCTTGAGCAAACTTCTTCGTGATTTGAAAGATATGTGGGTTCTTATTACAGAATCGATGTTTCCTCGTTATTTCATTAGACTCTTTTCGTTCTAAGAGAAGAAATAATACCAATTTACGGCGTTTCTTTATATTCCGATGTTGATGTATGTCAAAAATATAAGATAGGTAAATTTATAAATTATTGCCATATAGAGGTGATATTAAATTCTTTAACTTTAACCCCTACACCTGCTGATCCTGGACACTATACTGCTCTTACTAATCTCATATCGTTGAAGCATTTTAGTTTGGTTCATGCTTGAGTATTAATTTTTAAAAAGAAGAAGACTAAAGAAGACCACTAAAAGAATGGAGGAGGTTCCAAATTTAGGCGTTTCGCTCAACTGAGAGCATTTTCAAAACTAAAAATACCAAAACAAGGGAAAATCACAGCTTTGTAGTTAAATTTTACATTTAAAAACATTATGGATAAACAACAATACAAAATATAGAAAATCTATATTACCAATTTATCAACAAATTCATCAAAAATTGTAAATTTAAAAAACTGTGTGTTATTTGGTAAAATAATTTAGAACTAGTATAAGAAAATGAATGAAGAAGTAATATGGAGCAGAAAAAAATATCCTGAGAAATTATTATGTTGCTAATGCATTATGATTTCTCTAGCTTAATGCAATAGCAACATAATTATTTCTCAGGATATTTTTCAGGGTAGGTAAGATTGATTTTTTATATTTTGTATTGTTGTTATCAATAATGTTTTTAATTGTAAAATTTAATTACAAAGCTGTGATTTTCGCTTTTTTTTGTCTTTTTACTTTTGAAAATGCTCTCAGTCGAGTGAAACGTCAACATAGATACAATATGACTTTGGTTGTATAAAAGTCAATAATAGATATTTTTTATACCCTACCTGCTTAAATTTGGAACCGCATTATTCCAACCTCTTTGAAAACGGTGGCATTTAGAATATCTGACCTCGCTACAAGCCAGAACTAGAAAAAAAAAGACTAAAATGCATGGCGGTAATCTTAAATTAAGTAATATAACATCGGATATAAAAATTGTCAATTGAATAGTTACTAATTACTCTACATTGTAAAAATATGTATATTCTGATCTAGTTACATGAAACAGCATTATTATAAGTTATGTGAAAGTTATTGATGATGCTGAGTGCTTATCAGTGTTCTGTTAGTGTGTTCAGTAAATTTTTTTTTTTTATACTTTCAAACATCTGCTATTACTCATCCAACTTTTTCTAGTCCTAGCCGCCGCTGATCTAGCTGAAACTGCAGTAGCTTAAAAACTTTTTTTAACATATTCAAAGCTCGTTTGATTTTTGAAAGCTTATGATCAAAAGTTTTTCCTTCCTCCAGTTCAGAAGCAATTCGTGACATATTTTAATAATTTACTTACGAAAATAAAATAAGACAGTCCTTGAAAAAACATTATAAAACAGTTTTTAATGACCTGATTAAAATTAAACATCATTAAACGGTAAAAAAAGAAAAAATAGCCATGAACCATACTTTTAAAAAATTTATACGTCATAACTGCTGAAATGTTTTCATTATAGATATCAATTTAGGAAAGTCTCCCCCCCCCCCTCTGAATGCTCTCTTTCAATTAATGATTTGATTAGTTAATTTATACTTAGGACTTTTTAGTAATATGAATTATGATATATTGTGTGTTCGATAATTAATTTATATTTGTTGCTAGAAACTGTATATAGCTTAAATTAATTATTGCTGACATGGCCGCTAAAATTGGATGAGGTTATTGGGAAGCGGTCCCTTGTGGTGGCTTTGGTAACCTCCAAACCGTAAACTCTATCCGCTTATAGGCCAATAGTTTCTCTCCGAATTTAATTTGAAATATATATTATAATTTTTTCACGGCAATCATCAAGGCAAAGTATGACCTATACTTTGGGATATTTATAATTGACTTACCAAAGTTTAGCTAGGAGTTAAAATTTTAATTTTTGCAGCTAGGGTTTTTAGCTTTTAAGCTTTTAAATGCTAACACCTAGGCTTACGCACATTTCAGCCAGCTTTCTTTAGGGTTCTTCTAATCGTTTGTGCAATCTGTATTGGAACCTCCATTTTTTTTAACACTCTTGACTTTGGACCCAGAAATTAACACTGACAAGTTAGGATCTTGGCTAATTCCACTGCGTGCACTTTTTTGGCGCATTTTATGTAATTTTCCTTATTAATTATAGGTTAAATAAATTATATTAAGTGTAATTATTGTTAATTAAAATAGATTATATTATGTAAAAAATATGTGTTTCATTGCCCATATCTTGCTCATAAGGTATCTTTAGGTAAAGTAAAAAAAAAAGCTTGTTGGTGTGCAGAGACTTTTGTTAATAAGTGTATTTCTAGCATAGTCGCATTATAATTGCTAAGGTAATAATAATATTATAAAAATATTTGTGATACAGAATTGAATTTTTATAACAAGTTAACTTGAGAATGATGCGAAGAGCCCATAAAATTGTTTTGATACAGTTAAGCTCAGTATGAATTTTTTCTTCTCTCATTATCCCTTAAGGCATGGTTATACTGCTAAACGTTAGGAAAGAAGTTTGCGACCAAGCGTTGCCTCGCTTTTTGACCGCTGGGGACGATTGCTGTGGACTAAATATTGCTTTTTTCATGGTTGTCTTTGATTAATCTTGGTATGATTAAATTGGATGAATAATTAGACAATAGGGGTTATTGGATGATTTTCAGTCAATAAATGAACTACAATATTTTTATCGCAAGATTGCTCCAAAAACCTAACGGACGATTGCAATGGAGCAAATAGTCCTGTTTACACCGTTAAGTTTTTCAGTAAATCTTAGGATGATCATTAATCGGTGATGATGGTTAATTTTATCAACAGGTTAATAAGTTACGTATCAACTTAACCTCCTTATGTAATCTATGCTGTTCATTGTTATCGTCCTTGGCGGTATCCTATTTTGTTCAGGTTTTTGAAAATATTTGACAAAATCGGTGGTGGACTTGCCATTTCGTTGGCTAGCCTAGGGTTTGGCTTTATTATTCCTTAGAAATTTTATATAAATTATGTAAATAAAGGCAATGGCAGTATTGAGCTATCGAAAGCCCTGTTGGGGACGAGATATGAAGGACGCAGTTGGCTATCAAGGTGGCAGCGAACCAGTCTGTTTGCCGGAGTTATTGCTCACTTCCGCCCCTCCACCCATCACCCCCAGCTGACTGATAGCTTCAAAAATGGCACTGCCCATTGCCGATAAATTACCAGCCATTTTTCTTTTTTTGGAAATAACCCCACGGGAACTGGCTTTTCCACGGTTTTTTTTTTTTTTTTTTTTTCGGCAAATGCGTCGATGGTTCATATCTCGAAATTTATTGGGAAAAATCGAATTATTTTCCCTTTTCGTCCCTTCGGTTAATTTACCAGGAGTAGCTTCATACCAGATCAAAACTAGATTTAATTCTTGAATATCTATTTTGTTAAGCACGGAAAACTATTATATATCACGTTAGGTAACGACACCCCTTCTTGTCCGTGTTGCCTTTGCCTAAATACACTAATAACCAAATGTATTTATGAGATTATTTCCTTTCATCAGGAAGGAATGCGATTAAATAATCAAAACTACACTTTAGTAGGTATGTGATTGGATCATTACTTTAAAAATATAAATAATAGCTAAAGTATTCATCTTTCAAACTCATTTTCTACACTAAACAGAGAAAATGGATATAATTAGAAGGTGCGAGTGGCATATACATCTTTTTTTATCGTGTTTAAGCCCTTTTATCCTGCATACCCCAGGAATGATTTTTGCATCTCGCACCTTCGCAATCAAAAGGGCCTCAGTAATTAAGCTTGATTGACTGAGATTGATTCATCTCTGATTAGTAGTCCATATCGACAATGGTGCCTTCAATCGAGGAGATGATGCCTATTCACCTTCGATATCTGGATTTCGGGGCAAACCTGCTTCATCTGTAGGCCGCTCTCCATTGTATCTTCCAGCGTCGGTGTTTCGTAAATTGAATTGGAGCGATAGGGCTGAACTAAGGGGTTTGTAATGTGCTTTTTAAGGTAGAGCAGGAAAGGGATCGTTTGAAGCTTTGTGCGATCAAGACAGATGGTATGGATATTTCAAACATTTTATGCGTATCCAGAAGGCTCAGAATACTACAATGAATATTTTGTTGGTAACGATTTACTTCTTTCCTTTATTGTGAAGCTGATGGTCTTTTAAGCCAACACTTTCCTCCAACCTGAAGTTCACCGCCTACTTTTAATCAGATTGGCCAGCATTAGGATTTATTTTATGGCTCAGAAGGAAATAAATATCAACTAAGCAGTTTGGGGGTTTGGTTAGGAATTCCTTACAGCCCCCTATTTAACCCTTATCCGTAAATCCTGTTCTAAGTACATACTTTTAACTTTATGTCAATGAGAACCTGTTTGTCGGATCAAGTTCTCCTTCTCCAAGACCAAATCATACCATCTAAATTTAAAAAAGTCATGCCAATTTACTAGAGGCCGGATTTTACGTGAAACATGTAATAATATATATGCAAATATTTAAGAAAAAATGAGAAGTTGGAAAAATAAAAAATCCTAAAACTTTATTAATATTAATAATGATGTAATTTCTTCTTTCAGTGACGGAATCAAAGAGCAACTACGCGATGTCAACTAATATCGACTATTGATACTTTAGCAAAAGTGTAGTATCATATCGATAGAACTATCAGTTTATAAGTGGTATCGTATCGTCCATGGTGGCATTTATAGCGATCTATAGTAAAATCATGAGATATACGGCGTTCATGATATCTGTTGGCGGCGTCTTTAGATACTAACATTTTCAAGATAGGGACTTACTACTGTTTTCAATACATTAGCGATTGACTTATTTCCCATTTACTTTACTTTATTTTTTATTTCGTGATTACAGTATTTTTCAGAACATGCTATCAACCTATAAATATCAGTTCAGGTATTAATATTAATTAGTTGATTCCATCTTCTTAGATATACATATATTTTACTTTTTTTGGAGCCTTGAACAATGCCCTAAAGAAGTTTTTAATTTAATACATACATGGAAATATTTCTGATTAGTTTTACCGTCCAAACCTCCTCTAGAACCATTTGAAAATACAATACCAACTTTTTAAGCTAAAAGGGATTAATCTTGGGTTTAAATTTAGTAAATAAAGAAGAATGTAATACCGTTATTCTCTATTAGCTAATATCAGGAGGTTCTCGCGTATGTTATCCCAATTATGGTTTTATTTTTAATAGCTAAAAGTAGGTAGGTTTAAAACTTGAATGGTTGATTGGTCAAACTTAAAACTCTTTTAAATCATGGAATATCGGCTGTCACAAAAACATGGTGGAATTACAAGTTTCTCTTTTAAAGGACAATAGGGAAGTAAGAAAGCTCCTTTTAAATTATTTTTATTTTTTTTTTAGTTAAAATTTTAAGTGTTAGAATGATTACGTTTTTTATCTCCTCGTTTTTTTCACTGTTATCAATTAAATAAAACTACAGAATTTAGCAAAACATTTTTCCAAAGAATCTCGTGGGTTTGTTTCGAAAGTAAGGGTTAAAGGTTTATTTAATTTTCGGATTGCTCATATTAATAAATAACTTTAAACGGAAACCTCCTCTTATATAATACGATGAATCCAAAATTGAATTTTTTTCTTTTTTGGAAACTTTGACTTCGTAGTTTATCTGATTAACTATAACCCGAAATTAGACAGTCAGGCGTCATCATATCCTACATTTCTCCCAATGTCTTGGATAAAATACATCCTGTTAGCATTTTGTGATTATTTTTATATTATAAAATTTCTTTATTGGCTAAAAACGGATCATACGTCACTCGTTTGAAAAAAAATGAAATTTTACAGTAGAAACTGGTGTTGAGATCTCTATTGAAGACTGGAAGACTGAATACCTCTATTAACTTTTGTCTGTCAATAGTAATTGACTGCTCTGCAGTGTGAAATAGTGGATTCGTAAATATGGAATTTAAAAAAAAATAATAATAATGAAATTCTATTTATATGTGGCAGTCTTTTTCTAACACGTAAAATAATTCCCAGATATTAAAAAATATGAAATAAACTCCATATATGTACAAACACTTAAAAAAACAAATAGGCTTATTTGCTTCCTAAATGTAAGAAAAGAAAAACTGGCTGTCGAATAGGTTCCTACAAGGCTTTGAAAATATATTTGAATACACTGCTTTTGTTTCACTCCTTTGTTTCACTTTATCTTGACGTCAGTATAAAGAATACGTTATAAGGAGTATTCTTGTATAAATTAGCCATTGATTTTTTTTTTAATTTATTTTTTTTTTTATTTGATAATGTTATGGTTTTTCGAAAAGCAGAATTAGCTCTGTGGTCTTGGGGTTAGGGGGTGAACAATACGGTGGGAACAATTTATCGGAGGGGACAGTTTGGTGGGAAGAGGAACTGTGGCTAATGGACTTGTTCTGTAACTATTTATCAAGCCAGGAGCAATTCTCTTTCTTCACGAGTCCCTGGTCCTAATCACATCGGCAGGTCGGCAGGTGGGACCCAGCACTCTGTTTTGCAACAATAAATCCACAGGAGATCCCTGCAAACTCGGCTCCTTCATTCACTAAAAGGTATTCAAAAATATGGACAGCAAATAAACTTTTTATTTATTTAAAGTTTAGCTTATCTGTTTTTTATAAATATTTCATTTTATCTTTATCAATAATAAATTAACATTTTAAAGTTATATTTACATGCTATGGAAGCAAGTAGTGCAGTGCGCTCATCGTACAACCTTCATTTACTACCCTTAATTTCTAGTATGAGTAGAAATATGTATTTTCAAATATGTGAGGTAGGAAAAAAATCCACTTTATTTCGATGTGCTATATCGATATCAATACAAGGATCAGACCTGCTCCTTCGCTATAAAAATTGAGTTTGTTGTAAAATCAACTACATTCGGCACCTTTCTTCCCTGAAAATAATCGGTTAGCGGTTAACCCAGTTATTATTTCCTTCCACAATAAACCGCTAATTTATTATAAATAAAAAAATAAATAAATCAAAATCATCAGTTATTTAATTTAATTTAAAACATCTTTTTATTTTTATTTTATTTTTGTAAGGCAATCAGCAAACTTGATATCTGTAATATCCCGACATGGCGTTTTATGCATTAGGAAAGCTAGTGGTCAACAGCTCTTAAGTTCAACTTATCCCTCAATCAGAAGAGAATGTCTTGCATATTGTTCTTAGTTTCCTCTAAATAAAATCAGATGCGGCCAAGTAATTCTATTAGTTTTTGAAACAGAGTGCAATGTAAGGGAACTTGAATGAAGGATAAGT
This sequence comes from Aelia acuminata, assembly GCA_911387785.2. Lineage (NCBI taxonomy): Eukaryota > Metazoa > Arthropoda > Insecta > Hemiptera > Pentatomidae > Aelia > Aelia acuminata. The sequence goes on along the minus strand of OU426978.1, from coordinate 48,502,304 downwards.
GAATCTATCCTCCTGATTGTCCGAAACTATAAAATGTTTGCATTATATTATAATTTTTTTTTTTTTTTTTTATTGGTCCGCCCCTTCCTCGCCTTTTGGGCTATACGGGGTTTCCTGGGCCAGGGGAGAGGGTGGGGGATTGATGCCGAGTATTATTAAATGTCCTCGGGTTTTGAACTTGCTATCTTTCGGTTCTCAATCATGCGTTGCTATATTATAATTTGCCGTGTTGTAACTATTTAAGAGTCTTTAGAATATTCAACTACCTTCTAAGCCTATTTTATCGGAGAATATCATAGTGTCTTTCCCATCATGACTATTCGTTGCTCCTAGTTATATCTAGTTATCTCCATCCTCTAGCTATGTTGGGTACGTAGACTATTTTCGTATTTTTTTAAGTATATAGTACCAGGTAATGTCTTTCTTTATATTATAAGGGAACATCTGGTAACCCGTGGTCATTTTTTCTCGTTAACTTTAAAATAAAACCGAAAATCCTCGTAATTTCGGCTTATTCCCTTTACAAGAAATGTTTTTTTCAGTTCTATTTCTGCCGTTACATCTGTTTCTTTAACAGTAAAATGAATTCTCATCTTTTTAATTAGTTTTTTATAGCAAGGAATAATGTAATTTATAATGAGTTCATTGATACTATTCAGTTGTAAGTTTTACATTTTCCTTGAGCAGCAACAATTAAACTATGTCCAGGCGGAAACGGGCTGAAACTTCAAACGAATTATAAATTGCCCTCATTGTTCCGGGTAGAATGGAACAAATGTGTTCCTGGATGTATACAGGCGTCAGGAGACTGACATATGTATATCCACGGTATGTGAAAAAAATTGGCGGCCTAAGAATTAACAACCAGAGGGATTGTCTCATTGCTATTTCGTTTAAAGCTCTCAACGACCGTTTAAAAAAAAAAAAAAAATTAACAGAAGGTAGATTACTAAGAATTTATTTTTTTTGTATTTGATAGGTATATGGACCGTTATACTTAGTTTTAAGTTCATACTTGTATTAACCTTTATTGAAGTTCAGAACTTCCAAAAGAGATTGGTATTATTTGACGCAGAGCAGTTAAATAAAGTATCTAAAAATACGCGATAGTTCGACAATAAAATTGCAGCCATTTGCAGAACTAAAAAAAATAAAAATAAACATATTGCATTTTTTACTTCTAATGTATTGTACTTTCTGTGGTAAAAATACTTGAAAAAGTAAAAGGTCGTAGGAACCTATTAATTTATTTTTATTGATTGAACCTTCCCGTGAAGGTATCCGTATATTTTTTATAAATCAATGAAGCTGAGCTATAAAACAAAGAAAAAGAGGCACTGTGCAATTAACGAATGACGCATAGCTAGGGATATACTGAAATGTCGGCAATATGGACCGTATTTATTCCCGGGATATCTGTCTGTTGGATTTTTTTTTTTCTTTTGTACATATAAAATATAGTGAGAAAATAGATGGAACAATGGACACTTACCTGAGCAAAGTAGGTTGTGATCTGGCAGACCCCCTCCTGGTTGAAGAGGCCGATGTCATGGGTGGGCAGGTAGGTGATGAGCGTGCAGAAGAGGAAGCCCGTGTCGCTGACCGCCAGGGCGGAGAGGTAGTAGGAGGAGGACAGCTTCCTCAGCTTGGTCGAGAAGAAGACGAGGATAGAGAGGAAGTTACCGAGGGAACCCAGCGACACGATTACCGGGATACTGTACGTCATGATGGCGCCGATCACGCGTTCCGAATCGTCGTGCTCGATCACCGTCACGTTGTGCTGTCCGTTCGTCGCGTTCCGCGCGTCCTCCATGGCTGCCATCTGAAACAGATAGAAAATCACGTATAATCTTAATAAACAACTAATGATTTTGAGTTCGATCTGTAGGACTTGACATGATCACGTGAGGCATTAACCAGGAACTTAAAGATTTGTCGGTTGTAGTTAGTTACTAGATTTTATAATAGCCAAATCACATTATGTAGATCGAAGGTAACAGATACTATAAAAGGATTCCGGACGTTGAGAAAATCCAGAAAATCTAGAGGAAGATTCTAAGGAGGATTCACGGAGCTAAGATAAAGCAAGAGGGGTACAGGCTAAAATCCAATAGTCAGGACAGGAAGACTGAAGTTCTACGGGCACATCAGTATGAATAGTGAAGGACAGAACAAGAAAATATTTGACTTAGTCTGCAACTATAAAAGTATGGGGAGGTATGTTAAACAAATAAAATTGGAACAGGGCAGGCTAAAAATCACAGATAAAGGTTGCTTGGATAGAAAGCTTTTTTGGGAAAAACTGGGGGTTCTTGGGGAAATAGGAGTTGGGTTTCTTGTGGGTAAGAAGGAGAAAAGGTACTGAGGAAGAGCGAAGAGAACAGTCCAGGAGGATGAGAGAGTATTGGAGTAAAAGAAGGCAGAGGGGTGTAAGAATGAAACGGAAATGATTTTTGCGTGGTATTTGCTAGTTAAAAAAAAGTTTTCTCGTTAAGTACTGTGACCCCACGGTTTATCTAATAAACAAGGTCTGTAGGATTTCATGGCTCATAATGTACCCCCACTGTCTGCCCAGGGTTTAGTAGGAGATATTAACACAGAAGAGTTACATTTCAGTTTTGATTCATTGTTTTCCAGTGGTACTGGTATTTAATTGCATGAAAATGAAAAAGTCTTCTCAAACCAGCTTTGTTGAAATAGAAATATGAAAATGAGATTCGTACGCCTTAAGGTCGCTCTAGAAGGGAAATAATGGGTTACGCCATAAGGTGAGAATTAAGATGAGGGTGAGAAATTTTTGGTATATAGTTAGTTAATGGTTGATAGTTTTTTAATTATATAAATAATTGATTTAATATGAATAATTTGACCATGTTTAAGTCTAATCGAAAGCCTTACCAAGTAAAACTATATAACTATAACTTTATCCAAAAATATAGTTTTAATATTTCTTTTTTTTTTCATAAATCAATATATTTATAATGATTCGTTATTTACATGTTGATGCTTTCTTTATTGTTATTAAATTGGTATTATTTATTCATCTACCCTCTCAGCAAAGCGTATGATTTTTTCTAGTTCTATTTGATAAAATTGTCGTTTTTCTTAATGTAGCGTCGAAATGCTTTGCCAGAATAGCTATTGTAAGTTGAACAAGACTGATAAAACGATCTGTGTTTCCATGGTGAGCAGAAATCGCATTATGCGTCGGAGTATTAGTGGCAAAAAATACAAAAATATTAGTGATAACATTTTTTTTTTTATCACTCTTTGTAGGCTTGATAATTATTTATAGGGGGTACTATTTGATTTGTTTTCATCCTGCAGGACAGTTTAACACAATAAACAACAACCACTGTGAATAAATAGCCGACCATGAATAAAGCAATGGTAACATTTCATTAAAGGAAAAGACAATATTTAGTTGATGAATTCAATTTATTTGCATGCCTGCATACGTATCTTACAGAGGCTACATTTATAACAAATAAAACAATAGATTTGAACTGATAATTTTTTTTTTTTTCACTTCATTCGTATATCCGCGCCTGTCAGCATTAGATAGACAATCAGCTGATTCGATGGCCGTATACAGTTTGAGATGATGACATGTCAGGCATGGGGAAGGATGGCACCCAACAGTACCTCTTCCCTGGCTTGATTCAGTTATTCATGTCCGTTAAAGAAGGAGATCTCTCATCCAACGCCGAACTGATAAATTTAAATTCGTTTTTCCTCTTATACTTATAAGCTTCTATTAGTACTATTTCTAAATATTTTATGGTAGATTGTAATATTATAATTGTGATTGTAAATATTGTCACAGCTTACTTTAAAATATGGGATGTTTAAAGGATTTTTCTAGGTATTTCTTAGCTTTAACAAGGTCAAAATCAATGTATAATTATTTGGCATCTATGCTTGTTATTTTTCAGCAAATACCCTAAATTTTTCCCCTTCAAAAAAGAAAAAAAAGAAAAAAAGAAGACTAACTTGCGATCGGTACGACCATCCTATGTAATTATATTCAAAAAACGCCTTGGCTCATAAAGATAATCCTGAATATTAAAGGAAAAAGATTTTTGTATGTTCTGTTTCAAAGTACTTAAATAGTATTATTAATTTTAAAAATAGAAATATAATGAGAATTATAACTTTTAAAGTAAAGCTTGGTGGTCTCGTTATGAAAGTTTTTTGTGATTAGGATTCTTCTCGAGAAGCATTTCCTGCAGCCATTTATAAAAACTTTATAATTAAAAAGCGAATGAAAATCAGGGAATAGCAATATCAGATCTCACTCAATTCGAACCCATTCGAATAAATGTGCACTTATTTAATTATAGTGAATGCATGCCTCTGTAAAGTGTACTGTCTTTATTTATAAATTAAGGTGGTAGTGGTGAAATAACGTTTGATCAAGATAAAGTACTTTCTTACTGTGTACTGAACCCAAGAACCTTCAAGGGTTTTAGTGTTACATATTTTGGTAATCGTACTTATCATTAGCAAAATTTTTCCAACTGAAAACAAAATATAAATTATAAATTAAACACAAACCGAACAATTTTAAAGCTTGATTTTTACGGTTTTATCACAAAAAGGCTCTAAGGATTTTCACTAAACTCATCATGCTTAATAAGAACCAAACATTTTTCTTTGAAGATTACTGCCTGTGGATGTAAAACTTTTTTTTCGCTATTATTGTTATTCTGACGAATACTCAATCGATTACATTCATGCGAAATATTTCAGCGAACAGTGTTAGAATCGGACCCTTTATGCAACATAAATCATTTTCAAAATTAATATTGATGCTATGAAAAGTGAATGTACATGTACTTATTAAACAGAAAAGCTATTACCACACTCTTGTAGTTGGAGGGTGAATAGTCACCTTAAGTTACATGTACGGATATCCTCGCATAGGAACTAGCTTCATTTCATTCCTGACCTATTCTCCATCATTATCGAAGCATTCAACTAGCGAAGCGGAGTCGTCAAGCGAATAAGGCACTGAACTCTGGAGTCGAGTTTGATCCTGGTCGTATAAAAAAAATTTCGGATCTGCCACGTATCGAGACAGTGCCCGATATACCCACATTTTTCTTATAAGGAGGTTGTGTTATAGAATGAAAGTAAAGTTAAAAAAATTAGCAACCGAACTGTCACGTAAGTTGTTATTTTTTGACAAGCAAACATCCGAGTAATGAATGGTTGATAAAATTGGGAGGTTCGTTAATTACTTCTGGTAACGTAAAACTTTTTTGGTCATCAACCGCATGTGTAATTATGGTTTTATATTAGGTTTGTGCAGATTTTATAGATTATGTTTTCTCTATAACCTCTATTAAAGTTCATTGAATATTAAGAAAGAATGACGTTCATCAGTATACTATCAAGAGTAACGTTCCGCATGCCCATGCCGGCATTTAAATTTTGTTGAGTTAACATGAACTTATTTACTAGAATAATATTCTGTTATTTTACATAAATGTTTCCAATTAATAAATGTTTTAGTTAGCCTATAGTTAAATATAATTTTAGTTTACATAAGTTTGTTCGTCAATTCAATTTAATTTATATTCAAGTACCTCATACTTAATTACTATGTTATGCTCAGTAATTTATTTAATTTTTACTTTCACTTGCCTATATATGAAATATATAGTAAGTGGAAGTATTGCGATCGTGAAAATTTTCGACTTCCGGTTTTCAACAGTAATACATGTTTTGGGGTCCCCTGAGTTAAAATAACCAAGTCCCGCGAAATGGTCTGTGTGTCTGTGTATGTGTGTGTGTGTGTGTGTGAACAGACTAGCTCAAAAACTATTAACCTTGCGAACCTGAAACTGGGTATTTAGAGTATGTATAAGCCCGCGATGTGACAGCAAAAATTTCATGAAATTTGCTCAAAGGGAGGGGGTACTTAATTTAATAACTTTTTAAGTTGTTTTTGATTTTCTCAAAAACGCCTCTGACGATTTTTATTAAACTGAGTATTTGATCTATTTATATGCCCGAAATATGACTGTAAAAATTTCATTAAAATTGATCACCCGGAGGGGGACTTTACTTAATAAATTTTGTATCATTTTCACATTTTTTTTTATTGACTCAAAAACGGTTTTAACGATTTTGATCAAACTTGATATTTGATGATTTATATGCTAAAGATGTGATAACCAACATTTCATCACAATTGATCAACCGGAGGGGGGACTTTACTTACTAAATTTTGTATCATTTTCACGTGTTTTTTTCATTTACTCAAAAACGGTTTTAACGATTTTGATCAAACTTGGTATTTGATGTATTTATATGCCAAAGATGTGATAACCAACATTTCATCACAATTGATCAACCGGAGGGGGGACTTTACTTAATAAATTGTGTATCATTTTCACGTGTTTTTTTAATTTACTCAAAGACGGTTTTAACGATTAACAAAAATAAGATATGAATGTAGAAAAATGTGTGACTTTGGGAAATGATATTTAGCATAACACGTCAATTTCTAATCTAAGTAAGTTATTAAGTGAAAGTTGTGTGTTGCGTGCACGCACCAGATTTTTTTCTCTTTTGATGTAGCGAAATAAGAAAAAGAAGATGTACCTGTTATATAAAAACTAGTTATAATTAACATTGATTGGGCGAGACTCCAAACCTATGCTGTATTACTTACTTTCAAATAAATAAATAAAATAAAATAATTTGACCCATTTAGCAAATGCAAATATCAAATTCTTATAAATATAAAATTCTTAGGTTATAACGGTTATAACGGAAAATCTTCATTAAAAAAGACTTAATTTTCCGTTTAATTTTTAATATGTTTTTCTTTGTTGTAGTCACTTTATAAAGTGTAGTAAAATATTACCTTAGGGAAAAAGTTCCCCTCAGCATTGCTGACCATGAACAACTGGCATCTGGGTATCTCGTAGTTTTCGAAAAGTTACAACTTGTGGGAGACCAGTTTGGACTCTCAGCCCCCCAGAACCCACATATTACTTTGAAGGATCGTTTGCCTCTCTAGCGATATCCCTTCTCCATGGGGAGTTCTTTAGTGCCCATCCCGCAAAATATACTTCTTAACACTCAATTTCATGGGCGATAACAGTCGGTGCCTTTTCTCTGGAATTTCCCAGGATTGATGTCATATTTATTGTTTCTATGAAGTGAAATTTATTTGTTTATTGTATGTTTTCTTATTGTTATTATGAGATACATTCAATAAAATTACATAACTGCTCCCACTCTTTTCTTTTCTAGTGTAATCGTTAAAAAATGTCTGTTTTCTATTAATTTTTTTTTTTTTTTTTAGAAATGAGGCGTAGAATTCCAAAACCAGCCAAGTCCAATTTCCAGATTTTTATTTTTTTTAATTGTTTTTCTATTGATTTATCTGGCTGGATTTGGAACAGACCTTATTTTTGTAGGGCCATTTTCCATATGATTTAACCTATTTTGGAAGAAATCCTTTTACCTAATGATAATGTAATAGAAAAACTATTTTAAAAACAATAAAAAATAAAAATCTGGAAATGGTCTTGGCTGGTTTTGGAATTCTACTCCTCAAATGAATAAAATAAGCTTTTCTACTAATTTGAAATTTCCTATTGTTTCTATGGGGTTTTTAAAAAAGCATACGTGTGGTTGTTCGTCCACGAACCGTCATGGCTATTGACACGTCATGTAGGACGTTACAACTATTCCATTCAAAATATTTCAATGAAAAAATAAACTCACTGGAGGGTAATTCCATGTCACATCAACACACTTTTTTTCCCCTCACCATCTCAGATTTAATGAAATTTGGTACATAGGATACCTTCCTATGGTTAAAGCAATATTCTGTGAAAAAAGAAATTGATAAAAAGAAGAAAATGTTATGAAACGTCAACTCTTTGCTAAAAGCGGCAGTTTCTCTGACGTCGATGAACTGAACGAATCAGTTTTAGCAAATCTCAATCAAGCTTTTTTAAGCAATGAGTCAAGAGAGAAGAAATTAATGTTACTGGCATGCTGCAGGGTTCCAAAAATAATGAGAGACTTTGATGCCCTAAACTTCATGGTTTGAGAGTCAAAACAGTTATTGAAAGAAAAAGGTATCCTTGAAAGCCCCAACCCAAGGACCCGGTAAAAGCTCACCCGAAGAGGAAGTACTAGCTGTCCATTCTTTCTATGAAAATTATGAGATAAGCCGTGGAATGCCAGGTAAGCAAGATTGCATGGAGACCGACTTGTCTTAATTCAAGTTCTAAAAGATTGATTTTGGGAAATCTGAAAGAAATATATTCTCCTTTTAAAAACATGCATCTTAATCTAAAAGTCGGCTATTCAAAATTTGCAGCCGATATTTTTTTACAATCTTGTGGGCCATAGTGGTACACACTCAGTTAGTGTGTGCACAATAACCAAAATATTAAGCTTATGACCGTGAATGCCAGCTTGAATAGAATTACAGATGGGGACTTTGCAAACATTGTTTGGCAAAATTGTGGTTTAATCCCCCTTCAATTGACTGTTTTACAATTGCTTGCTCCTCTTGCCAAGGTATAGATAAAATAAAGATTATTTAAAGAAAATTTTAATGACAAGATGATTAAAAAAATAACTTTCCGTCAGTGGGTTACTGCAGACCGTTGCTCATTACAAACATTTGAAAAACAGAGATTGTTCTCCGTAAAGCTTAGTAATACATGACTTTGTTGTAAAGCAACAGAGTTATTTTCTGAATCACATAAAAGACAATTTAAAAGTTGGAGAGATCTGGGTAATTGGATATTTTTCAGAAAATTTGGAACTTTGTTATTCAAGATAAGTCTCAAGGTTATCACTGGGCGAGCAAACATGCCACCATCCATTCATATGTTATATATTTCATAGAGGAGAATAAACTGAAACACACCAGCTATGTAATAATTCCAGATTATCTTGAACACTCAACTGCAGCTGTGTATTGCTTTCAAAAGAAATTAATCCAATTTTTTAAAAAACAAATCTTATGTTGTAAAGAGAATCAATTATTTTTCTGACGAGTGTGCAGGGCAATACAAGAACAAAAAGAACTTTTTAAATTCATGCAACCAAATGAATGATTTTGATGTTGAAGCCGAATGGCACTTTTTCGCAAAATCACATGGTAAGGGGCTTTGCGATGGGGTAGGGGTTACACTCAAAAAGTTCGCTACGAAGGCAAGTTTTCAGAGACCTTTTGTCCTATCCCCAAAGGAACTGTTCAACTGGGCAGTTGAAAACATCAAAGCAGTAAACTTTCAATTCTCCTCACAAGGTAAACATATTGAAACGGAAAGATTCTTGGAGAAGCGCTTCAATTTAGCTCAAACAATCAATGGTACGAGGAAACTGCTTGCTTTTATCCCACTTAGCACATCAAAAATATTAGCCAAACTATTTTTAAACTCGTGTGAATCAAGAACTGAAGTGTTGAACGCTTCAAAAAAACTTCATCCAGCAGACATAAGTGGGTATGTAACAGTATTGCATGAAGATAAGTGATGGTTGGCATGTCATGGCCAAGAACAAAGAAGAGGTCTAATTCACGTTCCTACACCCTGCTGGACCAGCTCCATCATTTGGCTTTCCGAGAAAACCAGATATTTTGTGGGTCAGTGTTACAAACATTCTTTGTTATGTAAACCCAGTTAGACGGACAGGGCAAATCTACCAAATTCAAAATGATGAAGAAAAAAAATCCGTGAAGCTGATGACACCGCATCCATTAGTTTCTTGTTTTTTTTTGTTCATTTTAAGTTAATTTTTTTTTTTTTTATATTCATTAACACCTTCATTTATTTGTAAATTCTTGTTCTTCACATTATATTCATATAAGCAATGTAATTTATGTTGTGGTTCAACACAAATTCCCAGCGTATGGTTGCAATACAAAATATTTTACTACATTTGATCAAAACTAACTTTGATTAATGACAAAAATTAATAGCATTAAAATTTTATAGCTTCTCAAGGCTACAGTGTGAGAAGCTTAATAGCTGATGGTTGTTTTCCATCCACATAGATTCAGTTTTAAAATGACATCAGTTTCAACTCTCTATCTTGGCTAGAAGAGCTGCAATTACAATTTCCAGATAATGCGAATTGCGGGTTTATCAATGGGTTTACATAGCTATATTTTGAAAACTGGTTGAGATATTGAGCTGAAATTAGGTATTTTTTTGTCTTCAGAAAGGTATCCTATGTAGCAAATATCATTAAAATCTGAGATGGCGAGGGAAAAAAGTGTGTTAATGTGACATGGAATTACCCTCCAGTGAGTATGTTTTTTCTTTGAAATATTTTGTGTATGGCTTCTTCTATTGTTTGTATTTTGGACTATGTTGAGAATTTTTGTGTTATCGATAACAAAGGTGTGGTTATTTTTATGCTGTGTTCAGATAAGGCAGTTGCTTTTGTATTTGTACAATTATTTTTATGCTGTGTTATTCTTTTTTTTAATTTTTTGGAGGGTTCACCGAAATAGTTTTTGTTACAATTTTTACATAAGTCTAGAAGTATTAGTAAAATATTAGTTATAGAAGGTATATGATACTCATACTTGGTATAACTAAATATTTTTTTCTAATGATATTGGAAAACTAGTTACTCCCTATTCCCCACCGGTTTATATCTATTTAGAAAATACTGATGAGATTCTGTAGTAATAAACAGTGTAATTATATCACTTGGAAAAATATGTTATTGTATACTTATTGGCTGCCTAAATCTGATGTTCGTTTCCTTTAACACTTCCCGTTTGCTAAGGGCGTAAACATGTTTTTGTCTGGTAAGAGCTCGTTACTCACCGGGACCTACGGTAAGAATATCTATCCCATCAACTTTATATCCGTCTGTTTACCTCCTTTGAGGAAATATGTTCTCTGTGGATATTCTTGTCATGTTTTTTTTTTTTTTTTTTTTTTTATAATATAAATATGAGTTAATATATTCTGACTTATTTGAATAATAAAGCTGATTTTCGGCTCAATCCCACGCTTATTCGAAAACACTCTGTCTGTCAGCTTGATGAATAATGGCTGTAATATATATATGTATGTATATACATATATTAACTCAGCGATATGCGTATGATAAATAGCAGACAAGTATATAATCTCAATAAATCTAAGTATGTACAGCCTTGTCCAAAAGTATTTGAAATATTATTAAACTTACTTAATCGAGTCCCCGCATAGCAGTGAAGGACATCAGATGTATTATTATTATTATCATTATTTAAAGTATTTTGGTAAATTGACAAAGTAGTCATTTAATTTCAATGAATACTCACTATATTTTCATTGTTGTGATATTCACTGTTTTTTCCAATAATTGTTTTAACAAAAAAAGATAATTGGTTGCAAACAGAAGTTCTCAGCTCAGCATATGCTCAATTTATATTTATATGTTTTTAAAAATAATAATTGGTAAAGGTAAAAGAATTGAAGGGGAATAAACGCCAAAGATAGGAGAACCCTGTCCGAGAAAGCTAAAACTGTGTCCTGTTAAATTTACGTTTACTTGACCCCGGAAGTTCAACATGACACTTCATCCTTGCTACCTTGAGTTGGAAGAAAGACAGTAACAGGAACGCGCGAGGTAAGGTTTTTGCTGAGGGTTCCATAATAATCAGGTTCTAGCTGTTCATTTTTTCAGCTAGAAAACATCGCAACAGCCGGCTAAACACATGACACCTTGTGTACTGTAGGTATTTCTGTCCGGACACTAAGAAGAAGACTGTTATGGAAGGGTCTGGAAGGCTGCATGGCCAGGAAGTATTCATGGCTTAGCGAAGCCAATCGCAAATAAAGGCTTAAATGTTCTCTATGGCGCATGTTTTCAAAGCTTCATAACCAATCCCTTTGGGGCCCATTAGGCTGTGTCCTTCCCACCGATGAATATATTTCTTTTCCTCAAGCAGACCGACATTATACCGATCCTTCGGGCGACTACTGACATCCTGGAAAACTACACCGGGGATTCTCGATAGGATAAAATGGAGGAGGTTTATTACCCCTATGTCCGGTCGCCTTCAGTAGGCTTACGGACATCACACACCTGTATTTTATACCATCTCGTTTATAGGTTGTCACAGCGCATTCACAAACGCGTTATGCCTCTTCCCGTAAATATTTCACTGTTTTAACAAATAATAAGGTACCCTTTGTCTCCCGTAGCTAATGTCTCTCCTGGTTATGGATTATAAATTGTGAATGAGAAGTCTTACTACCAGATAGAAGTCTCTTACTACCATTATAGTCATGTCCTCAAGGTCTATAAGCCTAAACAGAAGCTGAAGATCAACCCTGAGATGAGAATAAGCTATACTCCGCCTCAGGACCAAAGCGAGGACGCCCTATCCCTTGTGCAGCCGTGCGGAAGGGAGGGACCTCGATGCCCTGCGGCTCCAGATACCGCAACCACAACCTTCCTTTGAAGGGTAAAAGCTATTGACTTGGGGATGCATTAGAGGTGCCGCTGTCGGCCCAACCATCAGCCTATTCTAGGCCAGGGCATTCAGTTCGCTCTCCGATCATGTCTATTTAGGCAGCTGTAGATAGAATAATGCCTTTTTATCTGCTCGACCAATTACGTACAAGTACCTGATTCACTTATACAAGCCTAATAATTTTAACATGTGACGGCTATCTTGGGATATCATGATTTCCGTACCTAATTAAATTAATGAAACAATGTATACTTCGAACACGAACTGATAAGTATAAGTTTTGTAACAATTATGTACAATATTCTTTACCTTAGAGAGGATAACAAATAAACACATCTGTGGACAAATAATCCGATGTTTATCACTCAAACTCTTGCTTTATGTTATATTACTTATTGTAAGAAACTCCTAACAGCTTCGATACGAAAATTTACCCAGTATAAAAATCCTCCACTAGACAAACATTGTTTTTATTATTCTAGTAACAAAACTCAAGGTTATGAGTACGTTTTACTTATTGCCAACCAATTATCGCCATCTTAAGAATAACAGTAAATGTGCGCTGCTTTAGAAATTAATAGTTTCTATTATATTGTGTATGGACTTTTTAATTTCTTTGGATATATGGCTAAAGCTAACATGTCAATACGGTACATTTCCTAACGGTCAACACGTGAGGGTTGAAAAAATGTGTTTAATAACTGATCTACCTTTTTAACAAAATATGATATCTTAATCTATATTCGTCCAGGATGAGTGCTGAATGCTCTCCTTCCCCAAGTCTTTTATTACCACATAAAATTAACTGGTCCATCAGCAACTTGCTTGTCAAAAGCGCAGACTCCAAATTTGAATAAGAGAGAAACACTTTATTATCAAAATATATGACAAAAGTGGGGCTGCTCAATTATATTGAGTTGCTTAAAAACACAGCTTTCTTATCAGTAAAAAATATACATATTTTAGTAACGCAAGCGCAAAAGAAAATCAAGTGAAAACTAATTAGTTGCTAATTACAAAAGCAATTATAATAGGCTAAAATATAGTAAATATAATAAAAAATATAATATAATAAAATATAAAATATAATAAATATCACTTATTTACATTGTTTACATAAATAATGCAGCCTGCTAAGCAGTTGTCAATTATATATATGATTATTTATAATACCTAATGAATCAATCAGAATTGATTCAGCTAGGATGGTCAGTCTATCTTGGTCAATTCCCACCACGTCGAAGAATTTTCTCGCTACTTTGCCAATTGTTCCTCGCGAACCAAACCACAACCCTGTGACTTTAAACTCCCTATCACCTACTTTTTCATAAAATTTATCTTTGTAGAAGGGTATGCATTTTTCGTAGATCTTCGTCTTATCCCTATCTACTTTTTCGGCCTGTTCGCTGTCGTTTGTTTCGTAGCGAACGGTTGGGTCTAATATATACACCTCCTTACCATTTGGCTTGTATGCTATTATATCGGCATATCGGGTGGAGCCGTCAGTGTCTATGCCATATACTTCCTCCAGACACTTGTACCCCTTTTCAGCCAGCATCTCCATTATGGCGTGTTTAACCCTGTGATGGCGACGATTAATCAGAAGATGGTTATGTGGACAGCTACCCAGCACATGTGATGGGGTCTCGTTCTCTCTGCCACATTTACGGCAGAGGAGTCCAACCTCTCCTGCGGTTTGTCCGCCAGCTCCAGGAACTGCACGCAGAGGGGCATAATTTGTGTTTAGTTTAATGGCATTGGTCCATTTGGAGGCCGAGAGAATCTTTTTATCGTAAATAAACTTATTAGCTTTGTGATTCTCCCGAAAATGACAGACCCCTAAACCTTGCCATTTGCATTTGCTCCATTCGGTGAACGACTTATCCCGAAGAAATTGCCGTATCTTCTTAGAGCCAAGAGACTCTTCTGTGCCTTTTATAACAAAACCAAGTCTTTTGGCACACAGTTTTGCCTCTTCCTCATAGTTGAATATCGGCTGGAACTGCTCATCTTTAACTCTTGACAGTTTTTTGGCTATTGACCATTGCTGTAGAGGAGCCTCCCATTCGCATTTCAGAATGCCCAGACCTCGAAATCTACGCGGCGCATAAAGCATGGCCGAAGATGTATTGGCTGGTAGTCCTATCATAGCCTTTACATTCCTCCTTAGCATAATGTCAATTCCTTCGAGAGTTGTTGGGCTAAGTTTAGTCAATGGTGCTGTCTGCAGGGGGTATGTCACCATCGGGAAAATATATTGATTTAGGATGTTTAGCTTTTGATCTGGTCTCAAAAGATTTGATGCAGTAAGCTTTTCCATATTTTCGTTAATTTTTTTGACAGCCTCTTCGTTAAAAATAATCTCCCCTGAGAATTTGACTCCCAAATATTTAATGACTTCCCCTTCCTCAATGTATTTTATTTTACTCCCGTCTTCTAGAGAAAGAGTACCACCCACAAGAACTCCCTTATTTATGTTAATGGCAGAGCTTTTGCTTGGGTTAATAGAAAAACCAATCTCCCTGAAGATTCGAGATACCATATTTATAGTTCTTTCAGCTGCTGGAATATCGCAAGCAGTTATTGCTTGATCATCCGCAAATCCCGTCACAATAATCCGATCTCGATTTTCATTTAGAGGGTAGCCCAAACTATTCGCCAAATGTGGATCACATATTTCTCTATATAAGTGGTCTATGGCAATGTTAAATAAGGTCGGGGAAAGTGGTCCACCTTGGGGAACACCTCTATTAATACTTATTTCTTGGGTCTTGGAAATTCCAAGGTGAATATTAACGATATTATTAGTAAGAAGGGAAATTACTGCTTTCTTAAGATCTTCTGAGACCCCTCTTGCTTCTAAGGTTTTGGCGATATGTGCATGTCCGACATTATCGAAGGCGCTTGAAAGATCAAGAAACGCTATGACACCATTCTTGTTATCTGCTTAAATGATTTTAAGTAACAATAGATTAAAACGAATATATAAGCTTAAATATAATACATAAGTTAAAATCAAATAAATAATTGAGGAGAGATTTCACTAACCATGTAAGAACAATACATAAGTTAAAATATATTAAATCCGTTACGAGATTCAATAAATAAGATAATCTAAATCTCACTATAAATTGGATGGATCCATGAATATTATAAATAAAACTATTACAAATCTTAATAACTAGTCATTCTGAGCTAAAATTATTTACGCTTGCATTATCACCAAAAATTAACAATAAATACACATACTTATATTTGCATATATATATATAAGTGCAATATATACCAAATTATAAAATTATAAAAACAATTATTATATCACTTGTTAATGTAATTATTGTATCAAAAACTAGGTATATCACAGTTAGTCGTTAAGTTATAAGACCAAAAAAAAAAAAAAAAAAATCGTATATATGGTCAAGATAAAATAAAAAACAGATAAATTATTAATCTATGGTTAAATTAGTTTTTACGTTTAAATGAAGCAATGATTACGTTTAAATGAAGCAATGAGCAAAATATAATAAATTAAGTATAAGTAATAGCAACGATGAATTAACAATATTTACAGCATGGTAATAAATAATAATAAGCCTTTGTTTCCACAGTACTCTAACGTTATTATAGTTTAACAATAGCTCATTCAGATAATTAGTTCTGATTGAACAACTTTATTTACTGAAAACAGCATAACTATAATTAATTATTTTGGAATTTCATTAAAGAGTTAATAAAAAAAAAAAATAGTGGTCATAAGAATGTAAACGTAAGATAAGAACGTAAACTTGTTAATGTCTTGTATCTTATAATTCAGCTAATACGACTGAAAGTTACATTGATGATCCAAATTCAGTTTCTTTTCTTAGGGGCAGAAGAT
The DNA here is from genome assembly GCA_911387785.2 of Aelia acuminata. Classification (NCBI taxonomy): domain Eukaryota; kingdom Metazoa; phylum Arthropoda; class Insecta; order Hemiptera; family Pentatomidae; genus Aelia; species Aelia acuminata. Next base: position 48,485,961 of record OU426978.1, on the reverse strand, counting down.
AAGGCCGTTGGAGGGTAAATGTTTCAAAGGAAGGGACAGATTATGTTATCCTTAACGAGTTCCTTTGAGATGCTAACGATGAAGATGAGTTGTTTCCAAGTAGTCAGTTGTAATCCATTTTTTTTTTAAATGGCATCCTACCGTTTTTCAGTTGCACTCTGTTTTGTTACCAACCTTGTCAACTTCATGGTATTTAAGTATCATAATCAACCTGATAAGTGAGCTTCCGACGATTTCGTACTCAAAGGAAACGGTTACATCTTTTTAGACATGAAAATAAGCATACAGAATTCAAGTTTGGGGAAATCGGCCCAACTTATAAAATCTGCGTCTGTACTATTTAGTCTACTCAGCTAGTTTTGGTCTGGTATACTTACTAGGTAATTAAATCTAGCTTAAAATTATTGAGAATAGGAAACCGTTTATAACAGCAAGGTATGTACTACAACTTTTATCCAAAGTATTTTTAGTTATTATATGAAGTGAACGTTATTTTACCTAAAACTAATTCAAATGTAAATTTTAACTCGAAAATTTGGTATATTTTAGAGAATTATAGCTAAAGTATTAATCTTTGGCAAAAACATTATATGACATCTTTTGAAGAATAGATAAACAGGAATAAAATGATACAAGATTTATCAATGTCGAATGGAAAATAGCTGAGGTATGAGCAATGACTCGAAGGGTCTCGAAACGGAGGTTAAGGGGGGGTCCCCGGGTTAGCGTAAAGGGGAGGGACGGGGACTTTTAAGAAAATACTGCTTTTAGTAAGTACTACAACTGACCAAAATTCAGTATGTTTCTAATTATTCCCTGCACAAAACCTTCATTGCTTGGGCTAACAGGTGACCACTGATAAAAAGTGATTCCGCTAGCTCCTTTTTCAGCTGATATACTAAACCCGCACGACACAACTTCATTGCCGGTCTACACAGGCCACTATTAATGAAGGGGCTCAATTACCCTTGTTTCCTGAATCCAAGTAAGTTTTTTTTTTTTTTTTTTATTTCATCATTTGCCTTGCTATTTAATATTTTTAACTTTCATTTCAATAAACTCATATTGAAATAGCATATTTTTAAATTAAAATTAGATTATTTTTTAAATTTAATTTTTATCGCGTTCAGGGCTAATTTCGATTATCCGAACCCCCCTTTACAATATTAGCTCGGATAATGACGCTGTATTTTATTTAAATCTCGATTCCGTACACCTTGAAAGTAAATCATTTCCGTTTTGGTCAGGATATACGATTTGTTAAATTGGAACTTATATGGAGTAGGAAAACTACCTGGGGCGGAACGAGTGCATTTTATAGTGGGCTATACAGTTTCTACCACCTGTGGTTAATGCAGCACATTTCTCCTTTATTATTTGGTTAACTTTATTTCCTAACTTTTTCATCTTTGAAAGAGTCTTAAATTACATGGCGAGCAAGTTAATTCTTTCCTCCATCCTGCGAAATGTTAAACAATTTACTTGCGTCTCTAACTCGAATTAGAATTATTTAAAATTTAATTATAATCGTGTTTCATTTCGTACTATTAGCTATCAGTATTGATAATATAAATATCAGGAGTGGTAAATTATACCAATTAAGTTCATTAAATAAGCTCATCTATTTCTCTCTTAATTTAGCCATTTGATTGCCAATAAAGTTTTAAGTACCTTATATTTTTTTAGGATTTTTGTTCGTGTATTTTGAGATGCTGATAAGTAATAAAAAAATATTTTTCGGAATGTGGTAGTTAAATTGAGATTCCTTATCAAAGAACTACAATACTGAGAAACATACCCGAATGCTTTACTAATTAGTTTCCGGTTCTACACTATACCGAAATCACGCAGTATTCCTTAAATGAGAAATGAAATCGTTATTTTATATATATATAAGTAACTTTTATATTTATATAATATGGTTGGTTAATTTATATATATATATATATATATATATATATATATATATATATATATATATATATATAAGTAACTTTTATATTTATATAATATGGTTGGTTAATTTATATCATATAATTTTTATTAATTAAAATATATTATTATTATTAATTATTTGTTAAAGACAAAGTCTTATACAAATTTATATAACAATATAGTATAAAATACAGTTATTTCTATAATATAGCGTGTCTTCAGTGCTCCACAATAAACAGAAAATACGATTTCAGATAAATAAGAATAAAAAATACTATAAATTCAAAAATAACATAAAGCATACACAAATACATTTAGGTTGGATTAGAGAACTTTTTTTATTTATTTATTTATTTTTTTTTTTTTGAGTTGTTCAAAACCCTGTACCAAAATAAAATGGCTATTTCATGTTAAAAAACAAACAAATAATCCATAATCCTCTGGCTGTGAAAAAAAAAAAACATCTAGCATAGTTATTACAATAATAATTACACCCTTTTTAAGTTTTACTATAAATGATAACGTTAAATGATAAATATTTTCGTCTAATATGTTTTTCATAGATGTCTAATTACTAAATAATAATTTTGTTCCCATTCAAATAACAATGATGAGCAGAAGTTTCCAATTTTATAATAACATACTGCTTCATTATTAAAGGTTAATAATTTATATTAAAAATATAAAGTAACTCAAAGAGTTACTCAGTAAAAAATAAACTCAATTCCTTCAGGGATCAGCTGTATTTGATTGAAAATTGTATTGATAAAGAGCTCGGAATTCGAGTATGCTGCCTTCTTGATCAATATTTGCACCATTCCTGTATTATTGTTAGTTATTCGTAGAATTAAGTCTTTGAAAGTTCGTTGGACGAATAGATCTCTGTTATAAAGAGTTATTTATCTTGTACCAAGGGTGCTCCGACTTGAATACAGAGTTATTAGCTGGCTCGTATATTACGAGGACATGGTTAAAGTGAACCAGTGGAGATGGATTCGCTAACATAAACTTCACTGAACACCGCCAGCGCCAAAGCTTGAGCTATATCCCAGTCTGCTCTAGGTCGTTCATTTAAATATTTACTTGTCCATTGCAAATAGGGATACCTAATAGAGGTATATCATGTTTGTTCTATCAAATGTGGTCCTCTCGGCAAAATGTAGAAAAGCAAACTATTTATATGTGCTAGTGAATATCACGTACGGTATTGATTTATGTGAGAAACAATATAAAACATCAGTGAAGTATCAGAGTGAGTTGAATGATTTTATACTGTTGTCGTTTATTTGTCGCTATTTTTTTACTTTTAAATAAATTTAAATTATTAGTGAAATACATAGAAAAATAATCTTAATAATTATGACGCAAGAACTGTATGTTTCTTATTTCAAAATTTAAAATATAGCAGATAATAAAACTATATTCTATAATATCTATCACGACGTGACGTTGCTGTGAAGTCTCCACCATCAAATTAATTAGGAAAATCTTTTTCTTCAGTATATTGTACAATATATCCTTTGTATTCATACTCTTTTATTAGATAGTTATCAACGATTTGCGTTTCTGTCCCTAGAATTTCTTTCATTTAAAGTTTCAATTAAATTCACTCTATTCTTACAAGATTCCGACTTTCTGTCCATTTTCATTCCTAAAGAACTGTCCCATTTAAACACTTACTTCTAAAATGCTTCACCATTTTAAGGAATTTTCTTTCCCCTAAATTCTGGGAATAGGGGTTCTCCTTTAATGCAGCGATTCATTTTAATTATTTCTTTTATGTCCTTTCCTATAATTTTTTGAACTTTTCTTTTGTTGTTTTTTCGTATTTTTTATTCCAAAAAAGCTTATTATTTCTCAATCATTCTTTCAACATTTTGCCGCCAACACCTAGCATCTCATAGAACTTTTCTTTCAATTGACGAATTCCGGAAAAGCTTTAGTGTAGCCTTCTTCTAAATAGCAGCACTCTTCTAAATATTTAATTTTCAGCTATGTGTGTGTTTGTGGCATATATTACATTCGGCAATAACAAAACAATATATATTTCATACTTTCTGAATAACTTTTTTCTTTTATCGCTTCATACGGCTGGAATATTGCTTTTAAACGTCTATAAGAATAGGTTTTGTTGCTCAGAAGTTAGAATTGGCGGTGTATTGATTGTATAAATTAAAATTGTATAAATATGGGCTAAATTGCCCATTAAAAATAGGCTGAAAAGAACCTGAATAAGTTGAAGTCAGGTAAGAGGCGAAGTTCGGCTCTTTGTCTCATTATTGATATCAAAATTTTTGAATTTCTAAGTTTCTTATATGTGCCTAAAAATGATGAAGAGTTTAAAGTTGAATATTTAGCACGTTTTTCTTTTTTTATCCTAGAAGCAACACCACTTATCCTCCTGATTTGAATTTGTTATCTGCATGTTTTTCATTTAACAGATCTATTTTATTTTTCCAACTTTTGCTGTTAATTATTGTTAATTGCTGTTAAGCTGCAATTAGCAAATAATTTGGAGTACTATTTTATATTCGGTATTTTCAGGCATGAAGTAAGGAAGATGGTTTCCAGCAGCATATCTTTACGTTCTCTCATCCAACTCTCTTAGGTTGCCTACGACAAGGCATTCCAGTTGGCAAAGTCGTTAATAAGCCTGTTTTCATGTCCGTGCAATTTAATATGAAAGCCGGAATAAAGAGTTCGTATGTGGTAGTAGATCCTTGGTTGTCGAAAGTCGGTATGTAGAGTTATGTTACTAACATACGAAGTTGCCGCTGTTGATTGTGTTAAAATTTTGGTTTGAAAAGTTTTTTTTTTTTTTGTGAATTATATAACAGATACTGTAGCAAGACAGACTTAACTTTTACTATCAAGATAAAATCCTGCATGTTCATATCAAAGGTACTTCTTACTAACTAAGTCTGTGTGTTGTGTAAATTTAGGGGAAACTATTTATAAAGGGCTGGGAGTGGGGATGAGTTGATTTTCCTCTAGAGTGTGGTAAAGTCTCAATCCGAGGCTCCTAAGGTGGCCTAGTGCTATCGAAGAGCCTACCGTGAGGGAAGGTCCTACCGGCCAACAGGGTAGAGGCCTAAGAATATGGGAGCAATATAGTAGTTGTTAGTATATAGTGACATTGACACCGCTATCCGGTGAAAGTGTCTTAATTGGTTGTAGCTGTTGTGTCTTCAGCTTGTGGTGTCTTAATCTTGGAGGGTCCTAGGTCATGGCATATATAATTTAATGTGAAGGGCGAAAATAGTGACCTGTGGCAACTCAATAGTTAATTTTATAAGTTTGTAATGAATATCAATACAAATCACATATATTATTTCTCATAGCCTTTTTTTTGTCGGTACGCCATAACTTCCTTAATACTCAAATTTCATGACTGAGGAATCATTTTAAAGCCTTCCTTAAAACTATAACGGAAAAATATTCAAATAGCTCATTTCGCCTTTGATGGCGAGTTATAAGAGCAAAACCACGTTTTCGGTTATAGAGGTTTCTAAATGGAGTCAATCTTTTCAGGTTTTCAACGAGAACATTTTCGGTCCTACACATTTTTTCGATTAACCCCTTCGTTTGCGAGTTGTAAGCGAAGGACTGCAATTCTCAGCGAATATGGTCGCAGGGCTTTTCAGTCGAAGGTGTCATTTTTTCAGTTTGTCCAGGCGAACATTTTTGGTTACATATACTTTTCCGATTGCCGTCTTCGTTTGCGAGTTACAACAAAAACATGTGATTTCAGTCAATAAACTCAGCCCACTCGCTTTCCGCGATATGAGTATGTGTATTTACACAAGTATGTGGCGTTTTCTAGGCTCCTCTCTTTCAGTGACTTCTATGTCACTGAATAAAAAAAAAAAACCCACCAACAAAAACTCTCGGATGACCATATCGTAACTTCAAACTTAGTGTTCAAAGAGGTCCTGTAAACACGTAAATATGTAAATACTTACTTGAAACTTATGTTTCAAAAATATATAATCTACAATTTAAACACATCTATTCCTTTCTGCTACGCTTACCTATTACCCATGACGTACTAAATACGCTCTATAAATATACGGCGCAAGTGAAATTCAAGTAGGTAATGATTGGCACGGGTCAGCTAGTAATTATTAATAGGAATAATTATTAATATTCGTTCGTTCGTTTTTCGTTCGTCGAGGTTTATGTACCTTAGTATTTCGTACATGAGTGTGTTCTTTATTCCTAAACAATCGATTTGGTTGTCGATTATAGTTGTAAACCAAGGGATTTGCCGATGAAAGGTGAAAGGGCAAAGAGCTGCTTGTCTCCAGCCCCTTTTTGCATTTTTATTCGTCATTTCCTCTCTTTATTTATCTTCGAAAAATGAATTTCCTCCGAGGCCGCCCCTCCATCATCTTTTGTTGGTTCTTCTCCCCCTTATTCGGTGGGTAGGGGATCCCAAGTTTCGCCGAGGTCTTTCATGATGGCAATGTAAATATGGTAAAAGATTATATTACATGGTCGTTAGGTATTCCTCGTTAAATTTACATCTCTTGAAACGTTATAATAATGGGATAGTGAGGGGTGGGGGAAAAGTTATTTTTGTCGAATCAACTCCACTTTATTCCTTAAGTACACATATTACTCTTCGCGAATGCTTCGGAACGCTTCAGTTTTATTTTATATAAGTTAGTTCGTTTTATCCTTCATTTAATGTAGGTATGATTATGAACTTTATGTGTTTTAAAATGTAGGTAGTGTTTACCTGGCATGCTACCTCTAATAACATTTATTGGAATTTTATTTTCCAAGATAAATGTTTTTTAAAAATATTTCCATTTTGCGGCGTTTTAAAGAACCATCTGATTTTTCTCAGAAAAAATAAAATTTAATACTTTAGTTTCATTAAAAAATACTACCGATATTTTTCTTAATAGGGTGGTTCTTTCTCTGTTTCGGATTCATACAAGATTTATTTATTGTTATCATCCAGCAATAAATATTAGTTGAACTAGTGTCTCATGTTCAAAACGTGCCTGTAGTAATTTACTTCGTTCCCGCTAAAGTTTTTATAGATTTATTTAATATTTGAATTGAGCTAAGTATTCCTATATGGTCCACTAGACGTAAAAAAAAACTACATAATTAATTGATATTATCTAAAAACTTTCTTAATTATAGTTTTTAAAATGCGGAAGCACATTGAAACGCAGTTGAGGGATGGCAACGCAGCCCAATTTTTGTTCTACCTGTACATTAAGTCAGGCGCTGCGCTGCTCCGCGCTGACTCTTAACGTGTGCTGTTTCTCTCTAAGGTCGGACGCTGATTGAGGCGCAAGCCGTGCAGAGCAAAGAAAAGAACAGCACAACATTGAGCTGCGCTATCCTTAGATAATAAATATACATATTACAAAAACAGCGTTATTCTGATTCCTTCTGAATTCCTACAACAATAGATAGGAGAATCTTATAAAATCGAACTAAACAATACTTTGCGGGGCAGATTATATATCTACTATAAATATAAATTTGTAGACAATATTTTGAGATGAAATAATCTTTTTTCTTCCGATTGCCAATAAAGCATTTTTAAGAATACATAAAGCCTTATCGAGCTGTTTTTTTAAATACAATTCCGGGCGTAATGATCTAGACATATTTATCGCTCTAAAATCCCTATCCTATCGTTTTAATACGATTCATTAACGAGTTTTTTTATCTTACAATCCAAATCCTTGCTGCTTTTCGAAGGTTCGTTGGCTGGCGCAAATTATACAATAATGACAAACAAAAATTAGCTTGATTCAGAATGCATTCCATTAGGCTTTAATGTCGTACAGTTTAAGTTAGTTTCAGATCGAAAAGCCTATGCAGTATCCTGGGTTTGGATGGATTTCATGAATTAAGACCACACCCAGCAATCGGTTGTCTCTTTTTGTCTTCATTCGTTCATTAGAAGAACTCAAAGGTTCGAGATAGAGAAAATATATTTGCAATTCGTCTTCATATGAGGGCTGAAAAAAAGTAGTAAAACCCCCACTCGGACTTGAGTATCCCACCTATTCTTGAAAACTTCCTTTGAACTATTTTGGGGTGGATAAAAAAAAAAAAAAAACTCTCACCAAAGAGGGAGGGAAGAACTTTTTCTCAGTCTACTTGTTGAAACTTTTGGAGGGTTTATTTTCTATTTACTTTTTTTTCTTTTGTTCTTTATTTATAATTTTATTTTTAGCACATTTCAGAATAATTTTATTATTACCGAAAGTTTTCTAAAATATGTCTTCGAAAATCAATTTTTAATCAAAATAGTATTCAATCAGCAACACGCCAAAGCTTAAAAAAATATTCTGGGGAATACTTCATGACTCGTTCATAAACTAAATTTTCCTCCAACAAAATGATCGAAACTGAGTTCGTAGAGATTTAATAATCCTCCCATTCTACAAACAATGGGCTGCATTGCAAAAGGCATGATGTCCTCTTAAGATAAAAATACATTATTAACTTAGTTTGCCTCTTCCTGTGTATTTTTTCCTTTATGTCATCCGTCAAATATTAAGTCAAATAATATGATAAAGTAGAACCATTCTCTTGAAAATTCCATTATTCTGTATGAAACAGCATTCATTTATTTTCAATTTCTCCCTTTCATGAGAGTGTATAACTAAGTTTTAATTTGTTGCTACTATCAAGGGACATTCGTTTTGTTTGCCGATATTTATATTTCAGGTTGTTTTATTATTTCTTTTAGATTGCAATCAAAGCTCTTTTCGATTATTTAACAATTGTTTTAAGTATTCTTATAAATGATTTTAAATTTTAACAATTGTGGTTATATCATTTTTAGCTGATCATTAGTAAGTGATACAATTTTTAAGAAATTAGTCGGATTAAACAATGCCACTTTTATTTCGATATTTTATTTATTTACCTGTTAAAATCTACAACTACATACTACATTCGAAAAAAATATATTGCATCAAAATAAAGTAAAAAATCCAAACTCGAGACTCAAAAAGTGATTAAAGAGAACTCACTTTTCGTGTATAAATTATTCTTCCTTTTTGGTTGTGTAGTGAATTTCCAAAAAAAATTCTTATACTTAAAAATATTATCTGGAGAATCGCATCATTTCAGTTTTTCAACATTAGAAATGTGAAAAAAGTATCCGTAATAATTTCTTTTTGTTTATTATTTTTTTAAAGTATCGACGTTTTAGGGATTCTGCTCTATCATCAGGATCACCAATTTAACTATGAAAATTATTATTTTTTAATCTATATAATTTTATATCTAGATATGAAATGTATTGCAGAAAACCAGCTGTCCAAAAACTATCTTTTTCTTTTTTTTATCTAAGGGCCACAAAACGTTGATGTTTTAAATCAATGAATAAATAAAATAATTATATGCTGCTTTGTTTATTTTATTTATCTTAGAAAAATCGTTAGTCAAAGTACTTTTTAAAACTTTGTGTGGTGAGTATTTTTTATTTTCCTTGGTTGTAGATGAAGTGTTAATCATTTTTGTCTTTTAAATTCGTATGGAATGTTGAAAATTTTTTGTTTATTTCGTAAAAAGGTTTCGTTTCGAATTTTTAGTAAACTCGGTTCTACTAAAAATTGCTGGGTAATTTTAAACTAATTTCCGTAAAGCTTTGCCACATAATATTAATATAATACCAAAAAAAACTATTTTGGTAGACAAAATTAATTTTTTTTGGAATATAATATTCTAGTATCCTAAAATACTTTTGATTGATTGATCAAAATACTTTTGATTTTGAAAATACCTTTGGATTATGTTTAATAGTATCTTCAGAATATGTTTGGGCTTTCGGAACTCTACAAGAACTAGCTATACCTACGTGTCTTTTCATAAAGGAAAATATTAAAAATTTTAAAGCAAAGAAAAATGTTCTACATCTTGACTCTGAAAATTATCATCAAAAAAGTTATTATTCAAAACATCTGACCTTGGTTTACACATAACACTATTTCCAGTATTAAAGCAGCTTCCTACTAAATATATTTCCCCAGATATTGAACATAATTCATGCCGCAAATGTTTTACATATTTTTAGACGTGATAAATTGCGAAGTCTTTATTAAAAACGTGCTCCTTCGACAGTTTTTCTCATTACGCCGTAAATTTTATCCATTTAGCTCTGTGTAGTTGGTGTAAAAGATATGAATTTATTTTTCGGATTGGTCTTTGTACGTTCGCCTTTGTTTTCATTAAATTTCTATGTTTTATTTAATAACTAAAATTGTCCAGATTCTTTTTTCATTAAAAAAATTAACTTAAGTAATTATATATGTTACTTAATACTATTTCTTTCTTTGTATTGTCAAATTAATTGTAACTATTTGAGAAAAATACCATGAAATTTTTTGCAGATTTTTTTTATGACCTCTTTATTTTAAACTGTAATGAAAATAAAATTTAAAAAAAATATTTTTAGGGTTCGGCCTGGGCTATAAAAGGTTAAAGAGTTATTCAGCAATTATCACTCCATGTGGAAATATTCTTTAAATAAATGGATTATATGGAACACTTATAATTGCAGCCTCTATAAGCTTTTATTGCTTCCCGATCCTCAGGGAAATTGCCCATTAGCTCAATGGACTATTAAATGGGAATAGAAATAGATTAGGGCTTCTCTAGGAGGAAATTAAAGTAACAAATTTTCTGAACATTTCCTAGATCCTTACTGTTGACGAGTTAACTCTTCCATTGCACAAAGCTATTAATAACATATTTTGACAAGCGGGGGGGGGGGGGCGTGGTTTAAAGTCTCAAATATTGAAGACTTTATACGTGTTTGTTTTCTACTTTACGGGGGCCATTATCGATTCTTCGAATAGCTTTTCAAAAAGTATTTTTCGCTCAATAGTTCTGAGAAAAATATATTATAACGAATTATAAACAAAGTTGTTGCCTATTTTTGAGACAACTGATCAGCGAATTGAACAGCGGAAGACCACTGCGAACAGAGCTTTATTCCTTCTCTGAAAAGTACTAAAGTATCTATAATTCATACATTAAGGGTGATGGATGTAATGATAAAACCAATTCTGTTATGCGGCTGTGAAAGCTAGACACTGACTAGCGGTTCAGAGAGTGGATCTATGGAGGAGAAACAACAGAGAACTGCTCCGACCATGCCTTGAGATTATGAAGATAAAGAGGTTAGGATGGGTGGAACGTATAGCTCTAAGCTACATGAATCGGCATTGCAATGAATGCTTCAACAGAAGGTAGGAGACATCGTGGTAGGCCATTAAGCGGAACAGCGTGTAACTTCTGAAACCTTGACAAAATTAAAAAAAGTTTCAATTTAAGGTATAGGAACAACTATGTTTATGGAAAGCTAAAACATATCCTCCTTTCCTCACTATTACTAAGAAAACAATTATTTACGAGAATCTCTTCGTATAGATATTTCCTTAAAATTTCGTTGTTTGAAATTCTCATTCATTATTTTAGTGTACATATCGCACTTCGGCAAGAGGATTTTACAGCTCAAAAAACTGTTTTTTTTTTTTTGATGATCACATGTGAAGTTTCAATTGCATTCTCAATTTTACTGAGTACCCACAAACATTGACTTTGGAAAATAGTTTTTGATCACAAATAGTCTAGAATTTGGGTAGTTAGTACCACTGGTACTCACTGTAACTCAAATGTAGTCCCCTGCGTTAACACGACCATCCCCTACGTGTTAGAATGAGGCAAATTTCGCCTTAAACGCGAACGGATTTATCAATACTATACTATATTCTGGCGTTTTAGGTTTTTTCATTCTGATTCCAACGGTATGAATAACCCAAAATTGATATATTTTGAGTCGTGATCATCTTCTCGCCGACGAGCGATCTTTTTATAGCTAAGCCTAACTTTAGTATTGCCATGTTCTTTTTCGACAGACAATGCGCAAAAAACACTTCTAAGAACAACAGTGCAATTTAACTATTTTAACACGATCTGAGGATCTTATACAATTACGAGTTTACACCAGAGAGAAGATTATGGTGAGCGTAATTTTGTTTAGTCTTGTTAAATTAAAACGCTTGAACATAAGGAGACAGTTACACTACTACATTATTACACTTCATTGACAGATCAGCTAGACTTCATTAATTTTTTGTCATAGTTTTTGCCTGCGACTTTTGTATTTAAATGCATTTTTACCAACGTTTTAATAATTAGTTTATCGTGTTTTTAATTTTTATTTTAGGCTATACAAGTGAAATATCTGATAAATTATAATCACAAGTGCTCACAATTCACATGATAAATGACCTTTTTTTGCATGACTGATATAAATTAACTATAATTAATAATATCGTTGCAGATTACCACATTGTGGTAATTCACTCAAGATACTGATAAAAACCAAGAACTTGGAAATAAAAATAGTAGATTTTTTTTTAACACCCATTCCCCATATTATCATTTCTACTCCAATATCAAAAATATCGTCAGACGTATTTTTTTTTTTTTGTGCTTGAATTTGTAAAATATTTTTCTTTCTTTCTTTACATTTATTTGAAATAGAAAAATATGCCACTATGAAGGTCAATGGTGGGAGAAAAAATAAGGTAAGATGAATTCGAGATTGCCAGATCCTCAACTCGGGTTGGATCAAATTTTTTCCTTAGCCAAATTGACCCGTATCTCTCGTTCATCTTCCTTTCCAGTTGCCATCAATGAGCCAGTTGTAGCATTTGCTATATTAGATTTTTCCCAACAACAATTTTACATTTCGCATTAGTTATTGGCTGAGTTCCTTGGCTCTGTACTCTATAATATTGTTTTCTCTCTTTAATAAATATTTACTTTATCATTTATCTCTTCGAGCTAAGTTTCTTCTCAGTAAATTTATTTCAGTGCAGGTGTTTTATATTAATTTTTTTTTTTTTCATCTTCTTCTTACAAGATATGATCAGCTTATGCAATTAAAGTACCTGTATCTAGCCTGGTTTATCTTTGGGGCAATATTTGCCTAATATGTAATAATTTGGGTGTTTATTATTAATTTTTTTTTCTTTTTAAAAAATTCCTTTATTTAATTTTTCATTCATTTCCAGATGAAATTTATGGTAATTGATAAGTTCAATCCATCTGGATCCTGTCTGTATATCTTTGGTCTTCATCTCATTAAACTCGATTAGAGGCAAGTATTTGCTATTTATAGTTTCACCGAATTACTATTTTCTACCGAATATCTCTTTCAAGCTCCGTTTTATGTTAAATAATTTATTGCTATAGTATTCCTGGTAGGTTGTCGGTTTTATAATTTAAACTAAACTCTATGTTTACTTGACATTCCTGCTTTTAATGAAATATATATCCAGTCGATACATATAATTTTGTTTGTGTCCTGTTTATTCTTCAATAATTTTTCACAAAGATTCATAATTATTCAACATATACCATATAATATGGGCATCATTAGGTATAAATACGTTGTATGAAACAAGTTCCATTTGGAAGTACAAGAAAATTTTTTAAAATGTTCATCGCAGTTTATTCAGTACTTATTAGAATATTTTCGAGCGAATGGAAAATCTTTAATCTTATAAGCATTAACTTCATTAAGCTCCACCGACCATGATGATGTCAACTAGTCTCCTTATCGATGAGGTACTAATATTGAGGGAATGTCAAGAGGAAAATTTAATATTCATCAACAATAATCTCAATTTCAATTACATAATCTGGCATAATCATCGATTGCTTGGTGGAATTCCGCCTATACAGTCTTTTTGAATTAATGTCACTAGTGAATGTTCCCGTTGCCATTTTATGTTCAATTGTGATAGAAGACATTAGGTGTGCTATGAAATGTTTGGACTTGGATTTGTAATCCGGTTTGCACGCTTGACTTGCAAATAAGAAGAGTATCACTTGGTTCAGTTGATTACATGGTTTAATATTTAAGTACGCAGGAGCGCGCGATCTTTACCTGGTAAGTATAATCGATGTTAGCCGCGCGTCGCTTAAAGTAGCCGTGCGAAATTGCGAGTCTGTGTTGCGAACGAATTCCTAAACGCTTGATAAAGGCTTTTTCGAATGGAAAACGTCCGAGGGGTTGGCCTAGATAAAGGTAGAAGGATTCTGTGAGGGCTGATCTTGTGGAGTCGGGATTGGATGAGGAGAGGTGTGTAGGGAGCGATTGTTGGTGTCGACATCGAGCCTTAGGGCTCGTCAAGCCTTCATCAACGTCAGCAGCAATATGAAAAATATTCATTAAGCTTCTCTGCTAATAACGAAAAAACTTTAACAAATCATTTATGTTTTTTAAATTTAATTTTGCAAGATTTGGCATTTTGAATTCACGACATTATGAAGTGTCTATTACCATTGAAGACGTAGGTATGTTCTAAAAATGTTACGATCTCAATACTTTACATTATTTTTAATCACAAACATTAGTCATTGAGAGTAAAAAACACAAGTATGGAGATGACGTCAATGGTTTCCTATTGATTTTTTTACTTTCACCTACCTATATCTTTTTCGTCATGTGTTGATTATGAGTTACCCTCGATCTAGTCGAAAAATTCATTCATATTTATTTAATCCAAAATCCAACAAATGTGTAGTCTAACCCAGCTGGAGCTGAGACCTGTTATTACCTATCTTCATTCACATCACATCACCCTCCACTGTACGAATCCTGTAGCAGCAAGTTGTGTTGCGAACAGCGGGGATTAGCTGGTCTTCGTGACTGGTAGTCTCTGCAGCAATTCCACCTCAACTTTCCCTCCCTACATTCCACCCTCCCCCTCTTGATAAAGGCTGCAGATGACGGTATTTCAGGCGATGATAAAGACTCGTTATAGCGGTAGGGAGTGTTTCAACTTTGGAGATCTGGCTCAGTTTTATCTGCGAAAATATTCTCAATTCGATCAATATCTTTCCTAATTCAAGTTGATACTTCTTATGCTTCTACTATCATGAGATGGACTTCAGATAAGAATACGTTTGTAGAAGCCATGTTTGAAACTTAATTATAGGTTAAAAATAACATTTGAAGAAGCTGCCCTAAGTTATAGTTTTTATTAAGAATAGTTTTACCTTAATAAATAATATTTTGTAAAACAATAAGCTAATGTAACGTGAAACAAATCATACGATTTTGTCTGTTAGAATTTTTGTTGGAACAGTTACATGACTGTATTAGTACATGTTCTGGATCTTACGAGAATCTTCCAAGACCTTTTATATGTTCGATTTCAAACTAAATACAAGAAGCAATGGACTAGGGGTTCTAGAAGCATAGGTTGTTTACTTTTGTGTCAGATTATCGTCACAAATAGTTACTTTTTGTTATGTTAGTAATTTAAGCCATTCTTTTTTTTCTGACCGTTGTGAATTATCATAATTTATCTTAATTTAAACTTATTAACACCTACATTAGTGTTACAATATAAAACTTTCTATAAACTTTAGCTATATTTCAGTGCTTCTTTAATGTAATTGTACCTACTTTTAATTATACCTTTAAAGTTAAAATTATGAAATTTTCTTATTTTGAAGATGTTAAATCGGAACCATGTACAATTTATTTATAAATGTACTCAGGATGTACACACATTTCTCTTTTAGGAGAAATTATTCTATTCCGTTTTATTGTAATGAATATTACACAATATAAATATTATTTCTGCTGAGTATATACACCAATTTAGGTTTAAATAATTTTACAAACGTAGTATCATGTTACGACAATGTCACAAAAATCATAAAAACTCAAATTATTAACAACTTTACAAATTGTAACTACAAGTGACAACAAAGTGACTCAAAAATAACGTTTTGCTTCGGTGTTCAAGGCCAGACGAAGCCCCTAGTCCATCACTTCTTATATTGAGACGGGAATGGAACATCCTAGAAAGTCCTGGAATATTCCAAAACATCTGGTTACGTAATATAAATGTAAAGGATCCAACAAAAGTCTAGATACCTCTCTCAATGAAACAGGGCAAATCATATGATTTGGTTCACTTGACCATACTATACCTTATTATCGTATAAAATTTTTTATTTTATTTTTACCTTCGAGGTACGCAAAACCATATCCATTTATTTTATCGATTTAAACTTTCCTGAATGGATTTAAATACCATGTTAAATACTTACTATTACTTATCAATCTCAATTACAATGTGAAATCGTTAATGAATCTGTCTATAAGTAACGAAAAAAAATTAACAAATTATTTATGATATTATTTAAACAAATTTGATTATATAATAAATCCTTCTATTTGATATTTTTTTGTTTCAGGTGAGTAATTTATGGTTCATTTTCACTTCTCGCCTTAACTGCAGTAAGTAATATTTATTAAATTATGCTATCAATTATCGTATTAAATATTTTTGAGTAAAAGAAGGTAATATAAGGGTATATAGGTAGTATAATATAAATAAAATAAAATCAAAAAATTAAATTTGCGGGGGTATTATATGGTAGTTTTTATTTAGAATTAAATATATTATTAACAATGCATCAAGAGTACCCTTGCAGAACGAACAGACTATTTGATAATATTTGTAGCTGCAGCATGAAGAGTGTTTAGTCCAAATTATAAAAAATATTTGTTTGTTTCCTATGCTGATGACATCAATACTTTTGATGATTAATACTCACTTCACGCACTTTACACGGTTGGCGACATCTTAATTTTTTTAATTAATTCACTAAAGTGCCACTATAAGTGTTAAAAATCTGAAAAATCTTATGCTAATTGATTATATTAGCTTGGACTCTTGAGCAAGAGATATACTTCATTTATAAAAGAAGGCAATATGATAATTATAAAAGAACTTGTAAGATAAATTTGTTGGGGTACGTTAATTTTATTTAAATATAAAAAAGGTTAGTAGAGAGACCTTATTGGTTTTCATTATATCGTTTTGACTTTTGTTTTTTTTAGTTGTATAATCATATATATTATTTCTCAAGTCCTTTTTTTATCGACCTGTGGCAACTCAATAGTTAATTTTATAAGTTTGTAATGAATATCAATACAAATCACATATATTATTTCTCATAGCCTTTTTTTTTGTCGGTACGCCATAACTTCCTTAATACTTCATTAAATTTCATGAAAGAGGAATCATTTTAAAGATCTCCTTAACCGCTACACTGGAAAACTGTACAAATCACTCATTTCGATTGCGAGTTATAAGCGCAAAACCGCGGTTTTTCGAGAAAAATGGCCGTAAAGGCTTCTAAATGGTGTCAATCTTTTCAGGTTTTTAAGGAGAACATTTTTATACACTTCCGATTGCCGTCGTCGTTTGCGAATTACAAGAAAAAACCTGCGATTTCAGTCAATAGAATCAGCGCATTCGCTTTCCGCGAAACCAATATGTGTCCTTACATAAGTATGTGGCGATAAAATCATGACGTGATACAATCATGAATACAATATAGAAATAAATTATTTGAAAGCCTGAATTTTTTTTATTCGTAGATTTGAGAAATTTAATTTTTATTTCCAGTTTTATATGTCAGGATTGAGCATTGATTTGGTTTTATTCTTATCTTTATTGTTGTTGCGTGATTGATATATTTTATTAAGATTTTGATGCATTATATAATTAATTATCGTTGGAATGTATTAGAAGTCTATTTTTAGTCATTAAGGAGGGCACTCAAGGGATTGAATAAAAGAGAGAAAGCATAAAAATGTATATATTTAAAATAAATAAACTATATATAAAAGAAAAAATTATAACTATGTAGGTATATATGCATTGATGTTATTATTATATATTATTAAGATTTTACAAATAGTCTGAGATAGACATATAGTATGCTGTGTATTAGTAACCCAATGTAGTTGGGCAGCATCTATTTTATGAATAAAGTTTTTCTCTTTCATCTAAAATCAATGAATTAAAAAGAAAGTTTATTCTCGTATATGTCACCAAAAAACTCTTCTCAACAGGAATTGACTGTTCTATTTTCTTGTTTATTACAGTTATGTAAATATTAAATTTAGGATAAATCACACTAGTGTCTTATAAAAAATATTTTACTGTATAAAATTCAATTATATCATACTATTTGAGTCTCTCTTAGTACTCAATTCCTAATTTTTTTTTTGTTTTAATTATTATACAAAACATTTGTTGTCTAGTTTCTAAACTCACCCAATCTTTATATATCTTGATCGTTCAACTTATATAACTTATTATTAAGTGAGACTTGTAATTAATTATTCCCTGATCCCATTTCCCTTAGTGCAAGGATTGTTCCACCGTTACCCGATATGTGGTCAAATACGTGTATGAATAATTACTTCCTATCTTATTCCAATCTAGCTCACTCAAACAGAGAGGAGTGATCAATGGAGTAGTTAATTACTATTCTAATTGATTCTAATGCTATATCGAGTAGCGGATACCATTCTCTGTTCTAAAATTTCCTTTACTATTGTTATAAATCGTGGATACTGTATTATAGACTAAATGCTGAAGGGGCAATATAGTTTTCATCAATGAAAACGATGATATTAAATTTATTATTTAATTGTATATTGGATATCCGACTCTTACCTGGGCAGTAATGGGACCTAGGGGCCTTAACAGAAATTTAGTAAGTTTAGGAGGTATGTTTGACTAATAGAAAATATATTTAAGGTCTGACTTGAGGAAAGCTACAGGATCACTTAAATCGCATGACAGTTGTACGACTTGCCAACCCCGGTAGCACAGGTCAACACTGGTCTACTGGCCTCTAATGCATACAGATACGTGCATATTTTTAGTGGCTAACCATTTCAATATATCTCATGCAAATGTGTGGTAAAACACACGAACATTCACGTTTCCTGATTTAATAATAGCGGTTACAAAAAATACTAATGTATTGTAATGAAAGTGCTAAAGAAAAAAAAGAAAAGAAAACAGAACAATAACGTGATACCAATTATGTATGGGTTGAAAAGGAAACATGTAAATCAGACAATATTTGATCTTCCTTAAGAACTCCAACAATGTTTAAAACTCCAAAAATTATTTCTATTTGTTTTTGTAAAGCTCATCTATCAGCCATTTTTCGTATTAAAAATCATTATTTGAAACATAAAAGATCAAAAATATGGAAAAAAAAAATGTTTCTAAATAAGTTTCATCACAATATATTAGTATTTTTGTAATTTGTTTTTAAAGAGTTAATAATAGTAGTGCAGTTTATTTGTTCGAAATTTGATTTTTTCTTTTCTTCAAATTTAAATGCATGTAATTTTGCTTAATTTAGTTCTGTACATTGGTAAATACGATAGGTGCGTTTTGGAATGTAACTAATACAAACTGTTCTTAATATCATAAAAACCTATTATACCTACTACAGCTGGTGGGTTTTGGTATAATAGACTATTAATTACATTAAATGGAGTTCAATTGATTTCGTCTGAAGCTATTAAAACTGCATTCGTGATTTAATCAATCAGTGGGCTTAATCAATCAGTTGCCCCTTCCAGCAAATGATAACCCGAAATACGTGAATTCCGATCCCTCCGCGCGTGTTCTTAACTACTCTGCGTTAATCCCCAACCGTCATCCATGGCCCGGGAAAATCCCCACTGAGGACTTACACCATTTTCGCCCAATTCGATAAAAACTGATTTTTCTCCTTTTGTTTTTTCTATATTGAAAAAGTTTCTAAAGATTTAAGTTTGTGACTATACCTATAAAGTCACTGAGATAAATGGATAAGTTAGGATATTTAAGTTAGGGCCTTTGTTCCATTTTTGAAACACCGGGCATGAAGGATTGCATTAACATTTTGAGCATAGTGATTGTCATGTTTGAAGCAAACATGACTTTCCATAATCAATACTGATTTTTTTTTGTAAAAAAACACCGCCTTAAAACAGTGGATAGGTAGAAAATAATTATCGCCTTACAGAGCTGATAATAACTTAATAAGAACTTCATTCAAAATTTTTCAAGAATGAACAAGATTTTAAATTTATTATTGAAAAACCATTGGATGCTGTTCTTATTTCAGTATAATTTAATTTTGGTTAAGATTGGACAGCCAGAATACTGGCAATTTTTTAGCGTTAAGTTTTTGAAAATAATTCTTAACCTTTTAGAATAAACACTTTCAATATTCTAATCGAAATGGTAAGGAATATCCACGGTAAGCATGTTGTTTTAACTTTTATAGCAAACCAATTTTGAAGTTCCAGTAAACATTAAACTTCGGCGGGTCTTAATAAATCATTTATGAATTTCTGTTCGCTGACCCTGTGACCTTTTGAACTTTTATGACGTCAGTGAATTCTCTATTGAACCTCTTTATTGCATTTATGGAAGTTTGAAGTTGAAGAAACTTTTTGTTTTCTATTTGCTTTTCAACGTCGTACCGTTGTTTGATTGTTTATATGTTGAATGACTCTGACTGAAGATTTTGCGTGACTCAAATCGCTGTAAGTGTGGCGTATTATATTAATTGTGTTGTTTATACATTTTTGCAAAACATTATTTTACTATGGCTAATCGCTAATAAATTTTACTTTTCATAAAGTTTTTTTTTTTTAAATCTTAGTAATAATTACCGAACCCGCCACCTTATGCGTAATTTGTCTTGCAAACCCTACACCAAAGGTGTGTATAACCTTATCTGTTATGTGCTTACGTTTACTATCACTTCGAAGGTTTTCATCAAGGCTGTTTTGTTTTTGTTACTTTCATTTACTTATATATGTAATATAGAATGAGAGAAATTTTCACTATTGCGATCGTAAAAAAATTCACTTCCGGTTTTCAACAAAAATACGGGGGTCCCCAGAGTCCAAAATAACTAAGTCCCGCGAAATGGTCAGTCTAAACATACTAGCTCAGAAACGTTAAATCCTACAAAACTGAAATAAGGTAAATGCTGAATAAAGTAGGTATATACCCGTGATGAGACAGCAAAAATATCACCGAAATTGGGTGAACGAAGGGAGAACTTTATTTCACACATTCTATTAATTGTTTAATTTTTTTTTTTTTTTTTTGTGATTTTCTCAAAAACGGCTCTAACGATTTTGATTTAACTCGTTATGTTTAATGAGAATTAAGTATTCTTTAATGTCAGGAAGGTCGTCATTGAAATGTTCTGATAAGGCTTATATGACAAAGGAAAATTTTCTTCCTATAAGGCAATTAATTAACTGTCTGGAGAAATTAACTGTTTCTCATTAATCCGAGTCATAAGAAATGGCTAAATATGAAATTTGATAAACATATACAGGAAAAACAAAGAAAAGTATTTCGACAAGTTGAAAATTTCAATTTTTGTTAATATATATTTAACTTATATATATTTAATGTTTAATATAATGTCGATTTTGTTAATATGTTTAATATATTGTTGGAAAGCTCAGTACTTCAGAAAGAATAATATTTAGTTTATAAATTCGTAAACTGTCTGTATGTAAAAATCGAAATAGAATAGGAAAAATATGGTGGGATTCTTGTACATGTGGAAGAAGTTTGTATGAGGGGGACCTTTCTTTACCATTAATTATAACCAATCCATTAATTAAAAACATTTTTTTTCCTTCAACAATAGGTCGCTATAAAAAAGAATACCCATGAAGGTTGGGTCGATAGCAGAACTCATCGAAAACTGCTTCTATTTTTTTCTTTCTGGTCCGTCAGATTTTCCCATTTTCCTTCATTCCGGGAATGATAACTCCCTTTTTTTTTTTTTGTATTTATTTCTGTCATTTCGAGGCAATTTGATTTATAAAGTCTTGTAGCTTATAAACCTCTGGCCGGCTGAAAACGTATTAAAGCATTAATCAAGTAAGTTAAATCTATACCATTGATTTGTATTTGATGTGTATTTGTATTCACATCCGAACAACTCATCATACTTATCTTTTGCTTCGAATAAAGCAGACCCAATGCTAATGCTGAGGTTTTGATAAGAAGGAAATTTATTTCCCAGGAACTGTTTCCTTTCGTCTTTCCCTTTATCCTTAAAATTATGCTAAAACGGACAAAAGTTCGTATAGTTGAAATTCTGTTTCGTAGCCATATTAAGTGTGAACTGCGAAGAAAAGACAAACATTTGAAGTTTAAGTAACTTACTTAAAAATTTATGTATTCAGAAACAATATTTACGACGTTCAGATTTTATTTACAACCGAGCTTCTGCCACTTATCTAGTAGTAAAAGAAAAGCTGTTCTTCCGAGGCAACATTGATTTTTGATAAGGTTGGACGAATAGAAATCTGTGAGTAACCCCAAAAGAGCGTACCACCTCAATGACGAAAGAGTTGCTGAAGGAAGCGGTTCTGTAAGAGGAAATTTATAAATCAATAGGGGTCAGTCTTCGTTTGACATAAAGAAGTCCTTTTCAGAAGGAAAGTAGTTGATGAGCCATTTGTTGGCCATATGTTGGGAATAATTTAATGATTTTCTCGAATCTCCAATCACTCAGCAAAGTTAAGTTGCTAAATTTTGTTATTATCCCGACCAATACAGTTGTCAGAATAAAGAGGCATTTCAACGTAGCGTTGTAGTTTTTATGTAATGAAATTAGCACAAAAGAGTTTTAGGTATTTTAAGGCCGGCTTGAAGGAGGAGTGAGGTTTTATTCCTTTATCGCTGAAAAGAAGCATTAACCGAGAAGGTAAACATGGAATTGGTGAAGTACAATAAAAATGTAACGATTTGTCTCTTGAACCAGCGTTCTTCCCGCCTGCTTAACTTGGGCAGATACTTACAAGTGTGTGCTGCTTGCAGCATCTTTGTTGATTGTACCATCCTGTTTTTTCTTCATGTGTGTTTCATTACGAACTGTTGTTGGATACATTGTGATACGAGGCTTCCTGGTGGATTTTAATGAGCTACATCGTAACTTCCTCGTCTTCCTGTGATAGATTAAGATTGGAATTAAAATTATAATGTTGTCTGAAACTAAACAATGACCGTCAGTCACTCCGTACCCGGAAATTTCAATTAGAAAATTTGAATTGATGTCGCGAAATGACGAATTTTATTTTAGTTGTTTAGTCGGTCATTAACAGTCAGTATTTGGCTTATGCGAGTAAAGCTAAGTAAATTAAATTTATCGATTTTCAGTTTTCTCTTCAAGTTTATGAAAATGAGCCCTGCCTTAGCGGTAGATGACGATATGACGAACTGAGGTAGGAGGAGTTAATGAAGATAGAAGTTTGCCTAGAGGCGTGATATGACAGAAGGCCCCTCGGACAATGGCTACACTCCTTTGTGACCGTCCCTTGATGAGGGCGAACTAATGCTCTGTCTTATATTAATATCCTCTGTCCTAGTCAGCAACATTGTCCTCCTGTCATTGTTTAGGTCTCTGCATAGTTTTTACCTTTTGGAAAATTTGAATTTTTTTCCTCTTTTAGGTAAGAGCAAACGTATAATGTTTTTTTTAATACTAATTACAGCTCACTTTGTGTAAACAGTAAAATGAGGTGACATTGTGACTAATGGGGTGACTTTGTGACAAGCCTGTTTTTCTTCAGTTTTTGAATTTCCCTCCTTAAAAAGAATCAGGTTAGGCAATTCAGTGTACTTGTCAGTTGGTCAGTAATGTGCTGCAACCTACTGGCCATATATAACTTCTTTCATTCCATTTACCATGGTGCTTTATTTCAAAGTTTCAGCTAAATGAAAACAATCAAACATATATGAAATAAAGCACTTAGTGAAGTAAACACTAATTTTACAGCAATTAAAATACAGCAAAGTTAAGTTGCTAAATTTTGTTATTATCCCGACCAATACAGTTGTCAGAATAAAGAGGCATTTCAACGTAGCGTTGTAGTTTTTATGTAATGAAATTAGCACAAAAGAGTTTTAGGTATTTTAAGGCCGGCTTGAAGGAGGAGTGAGGTTTTATTCCTTTATCGCTGAAAAGAAGCATTAACCGAGAAGGTAAACATGGAATTGGTGAAGTACAATAAAAATGTAACGATTTGTCTCTTGAACCAGCGTTCTTCCCGCCTGCTTAACTTGGGCAGATACTTACAAGTGTGTGCTGCTTGCAGCATCTTTTGCTGCTTTGCAGCACCCGCTTTTCTAAGGCGGGTGGGGGTTACCAGGAACGGGATACATGCAATTAATATATTGAATATGTATCAATGTATATTGGATGCTGACTGATTAGTTACTGGATGCTGACTGGGAAGTTAACATAATTCATTGAATGCATACCACGCAATATTACAATTAGTACTGAATATTATCTGGTACACTCTCTCTGTGGATCATTCTAAGTCTCTAGTGTGTATCAATCTCTGCCGTCCCTCTTTAATTCGGGTTCCCAATCATATGTTGGTTGTCGGGAGCAACGCGTATTTTCTTACGCGTTTGCCCCACTCGGCCATCCAGCTATCCCTAAAAAATTTCAACAACTTTACGTCCGATTGTTTTACTAAATGGACTTCTAGACGTTTACAACAAATTGCTCAAAGATCTCGATTATGCATATATTGATCCCTGCATGAATTTTTTTTTCATATAATTGATCCTCGAAATACTATACCCGATATATTAGACTATTTGAAGCATAGTAAAACATTTTTAATGTGTTTGCTTCTTGTTCCCTATTTTCATAATAGTTTTCTATACCTTGCCTATGTTATAATCTTGATGTGCTTTGTAAACTATGAGACCCTTTTGACTTCAAACGAATTTCGATTATCTATCCTTTAAAAAAATAATAAATTTTAAATTTATATTGCATACTACAAGTGTCATTCTAAGGATCTGATCCTAATATCGTAGAATCTATGCTACGTTTGAGGTGAAAACTCTGTTAGTAGGGATTTCTGAATTATTCCGTCGCCTCTAGTTGGTTCGCCCAGTGTCTTGTACCTCTCACCTATGTTTTAAAGTCTTTACTTTCCTCTTGAATGTTTCTCATATGTTTTCTACTTTATGCCAGTATTACGACCTTAGTTCTCCTTTTAATCTATGAAACATCTTCATTTCTTTTCTCGATTCCTTGACAAAACATTATAAAAACATCTAAGGACTATAATTACGTAATTTTTCAGCTGTCTTCACCTTTTACTAAACTCTGGATATCACCATTATCCATGCCTGCTCATCCATATTAATTATTTTCCCTTTTTTGGCTTAGAATAAGTTGTTTAATCATACCATTAATTTACCGCTTATTATCCTACAAGGCCATCTCTAATTTTACACGTATTCTTCTGGAATGAATTGCTGTCTCAGATTTAACACTATAATTTCTTTCTCTGTAATCTTTATGAAATGAAATCGTCCTTGACTTGTTATTCATTAAGTTTCACCTTAGACCCATAAGGCTATTTTAATATTCCTGTAAATGTACATTGATTTTTTGTATAAAATGTTTAATATTTTTTAGATATTGATACTTTCTTAAAAAAACAAACATTATTAGCTTTATGATTTAAACAATTAACTATTATGGTGCTTTAACATACAGTTTTGTTAGTAGCTTTTACATGACTAATGTTATTTTTATTTTTGTGATTAGTGATTTATTAGTTTATTTTTACGCCTGTTTCACTAAAAACAATAAAACATTTATCTCAGGTTAACCTACACAAATAATATATTTTTAATATTCCATTAACGAAATTATCCTAATGGTTCTTCTGAATTCAAATTATTCAATAATTTGAACCATCGGAAAAAGTGATACAATTTGGAGAGCATAAAAACCGTGAAGTTGATAGCCCAGAAAAACCAGTAACCTAACCTTACCATCGGAAAAATAATGTTGTTTTTTTTTTCTTTTTAATCCTTGGTTTTTATTCCCTTTTAATGAAAGTAGTTGGAGTTAATGTTTGTTCTGAAGAAATAGTTAAAAAACTATATTCGACCCCATATCTCTTGGTGTCAATTATTAATTATTATAATTTTTTCTAAACTAGTATATTAATAATTTATTACAATGTCTAAGCCAATATTGTGCGAATTCAAAGCCAAATTTATTCGGTATTAACATATGGTTCTGTTTTTATTATTAAAAAAAAATGATGAAAACACATGGGACCTGCAAACTTTTTTTGCTACATTTACAGGTTTATATAAATTGTATTTTTTTATGTATATATATACATATATATATATATATATATATATATATATATATATATATATATATATATATATATATATATATATATTGATACATGAAACAAATATGGCTAAACAAGGAGATATTTTTAGTGAATAAGGATCTGATGAGTCAAGATTCAAACAAAGGAATTTATAGGAATTCGATATGGACACCTGCCAGGAAGTATACGTCCGGGAAGCCAGCGGATATTTAAAAAAGAGAGAGAGATATATTAAAAAGAGAAAAGAACAGATTTGCAAAGTTCGGCCACAAGATATCGCCACAAGAAAAAGGAAAAAGGTCTAGAGTGGGAGAAAGAGGAGATGAGACTCGATCATAAGCAGCCAACTAGTGAAGACTACATTCTCTCCATCCTACGTCCACGATAGTTCGATGATGATCTTCAGATAAGAAGAATACGACATCATATCTGCATCATTACCACCAATCGCAAGTACATTGATTACTATGGGGAATAATTAACTTCATTACCGTTATTGAGCTCAATTAGTTAATTAAATTGTAACTTCTATTTTAAGAATTTAAAAGCGCTCATTAATATTATTATTACTATTATTATTATTAATTTTATGATTAAATGTATTGTCGTAGAATCGGTCAAGTTTATTTGTAATATTAAGTTATATAGTTTGTTTTTCTTTTTGTGGTACTTTAATGAATAAATTATTTTATGTTGCAATAAATTTTCATTTCTGCCCCATGATTCATTCCTGATACTGAAAGATTATTTTATTTAATATTAACATTCTTATTAATACGAGCCTTACCTCTCATAACTTATTATGTTAATGTAGAATGGAAATAATTGTATTCCAAGAGGGACCATCAACTAGATAAGCAGCCAAACCATACAAGATTGCCATATATAAGGTAGGATATTTTAGGGAGAGGAGAGGAAATCGTATTAATATATATATATATATATATATATATATATATACGTATGTACAGAATAACATTGATTTCCTGCTACATATCCCGTCCCTCTGACACCTCTTGTCTTTCTAACAAGAACACAGGGTTTGTGAGACACAGGTCAATAGGGGCACTTCCCTGTGATCTCAGGGTGCGGACATTCATGCTCGAATCGAAACCCCGGCGCAGCATCCTGAACACCTAAGTAACATTAGCAATTTAAAAAAAATAAATAATCGATTGAATTTCTTTCGATTAAATAAAAATCGAAATAAACAGACTCTACGCCTACGCTGGTAAGTTTTATGTTGTAAATAAAAATTGAAATTTCTAATAAATAAATATAAATGTGATATACATGCAATACATAGTATTATTTACATAGCTCAGTGCTCGCCTCTAAGTTATTTACTAAATCAGCTACCATCGTTCTTTAGCATAAATACGTGACTACAATTATTCAATGAAACCTTTGGCGACATTGAGAGCTCGTTGAAAACAACTGGGCTCTAATGGTGCCAACCTTTGACATAAGTTTAAACTATTTTACTAGATTTTGTCCGACGGTTTAAAATTAAAAAAAAAAATAAATGAATGCAAAAACCAAAACAAAAGACTTTTTTGTTTATCCTTAGAAATTATTTTATAAAATTATTGTCCAGGAGTTGTTACGTAATTGTTATTCCCCAGGAAATTCTGATCAAATTTTTAAAAGAAATGTACAATTTTCTTTTATTTAAATACCTAATTTAACTTTAGCATTTATTTTATGTTATATTATATAAGCATTAAGTTTATATTATTTATATAGATTAAGTTTATTTGTGACGATGCTCTTTATGTAAAACATATTCTAGATGTTGAAGGAAGTTCATATAAACATAAAAATAAAAAAATCACCTTAAATAAAAAAAAAAAATAATTAAATCTAAACACTGGCAAACATATACCAACCAGCTCCTGAACAAGCAATGAATAAACTAAAATAACATTATAATTTAACGACCAAATTTATGAAATATTTTAAAATGAAATCTTATTTTACAAAAATTATATTAAAGGTGATTTGTTGTGGGATCAATCCATATTAAGTGCTCCAGAGGTGGTTGCTTCAACATTTTTTTTTTTTATATACATTTTTACTATAGAAAAGAGAATACCTTGGAAGTACAAAAATGTAAGTAGTTTATTTGTTTAATTTTTATTTTTCCAACGGCGACCATTTTATTGGTGGACCAAACGTGTATTTTTAGCTTTTTTTATTGCTCTGCGTCGAATCAAATATTTCCACTTTTTTTTATCCTAGAACATTGAAATGAAGACCAATCTCTTTAGTAAACAAGTTTTTAGGAAGAGACTATTGAATTATAGATGTATAATGCAAGGCCTCAATGTCTCGTATTATTTCAATAATTCACTTAATCATGCAGATTACATGCCAAATTTTCGCCTATTCAGGCATCTCTTTAGACCAATCTCTTTAGAAAAAAACTAAATTTCAATAAAGGTTATTACAAAGATGAACCTAAAACTATGTATAACGTTCCGTATACCCCTTCAAAGGGGAAATTAAAAAAAAAAAAAAAAAGAGTTTGTGAACTCAACTAATTGAAAGTATATAAATCATTGAAAAATACCAAAATAATTATTATTTCCATAGCGCTACGGCAGCATATGATGTTTTCTTTCCATTTGGTTTGCCTTATTATATGCTGCTATGAAGATAAGGATTCAATACTATTTTTGCATACTTTTCAATGCTATATATCCTTGTAATTAATAAAGTCCAGAAAATAAATTTTTTTGCGAATGCTGCAAATGAACATTGAAATGCATTTTATATCCTTTCAATAAGTAGAGTCCACAAAATAATATTTCGACAACTCAATCTTCTAGCCAAAGACTTCATCGGAGTCAAATTTCAAATTTTTATTTCCACGCCCGACAGAGATAATGCCCAAAAGGCTTTAAAATTTGGAAATTTCAAGATTTTAAAAATTGAAAAAAGTTTGAAAAAAGCTACAATCCCCAGCTTGACAAATCGTGAATTTAGAGCACCCACCTTAAATAACACTGAGTTAAAAAAATAAATAACACCGATCTGCTTCTTGTAAAATAGCATTTTAAAAACCAAATTTTTTAAAATTATGGCCAAGACATTGAACGGGTGTATGGAACATTATTTTTAGTTTTAAGTTCATATTTGTATAAAAATGTTTATTGAAGCTCAGATCTTTCTAAAGAGATTGGTTTGTATTTCAATGTTCTAGGATGAATTTAAAGAGGAGACATTTGATTTGACGCTAAATTAACTAAAAATATGCGTTGGGTTGATAATAAAACTGCAAGGCCGCCATTGGCAAAATAATAAAAAATCTGGTGCAATGCGCGCAATACAACTTTGACCTACCAACTTACTTAGATTAGAAATTGACGTGTTTTTTTAATTGCCATTTCTCAGAGTCACATATTTCATATTTAGCTCTTTCTTATTTTTAAGCGAAACGAGAGACAGATAATTTCTCCATATAAACAAATACAAAGGTACTTTATAGGAAAAAGAAAAAAGCCCCTCCCCCATTTTAGCGCCCTCATAACATTTTATTAAAGATAAAGCTCACCTGATATTAAAGAAGACTTGATTTTGATTAAAGATGATAAATTTAATTAAAATCATAAAAGCTGTTTTTGAGATATTTGAAAAAAAGGTAAAAATTGGAAAAAAAGTTATTAAATAGAGAGCCCCCAAAATTTTTGCTGTCACATCGCGGGCATATACATACACCAAATACCCAATTTCAGTTTTGTGCGGTCTATAGTTTTCGAGCTAGTCTGTTCACACACACCCACACACGCACGCACGCACGCACACACACACACACACACACACACACACACACACACACACACACACACACACACACAGACCCCAAAACATGTATTTCCGTTGAAAACCGGAAGTCGAAACTGTTCAAGATCGCAATACTTTCATTACTATATATTTCATATATAGGTAAGTGAAAGTAAAAATAAGCTAATTGCATTTTTGTAAAAAGAATAAAAAATAAATATGTTGAAGCAACCAATTAATTTTTTTTTTTTTTTTACCACTTGTATGGATATTCCCTGTGGTGAGCGAAATCATGATTTTTATAAACTGAATTCTAGGTACAATCCGAAATTCTGGAGAGAATTATTGAACTACACCAGTATCTACTTCCAAAATATTTCTTCCGAATGCAGATGTCACTGTAGAATAGTCAAATTTAACTTTTAATTTATTTGAGAGTATTAAAATGTGACCAATTACTTATAATTACATTATTTTTTCTCTTAAATGTAGTAATCACTATAATTTCCTTAGATTTATTTCTTTTCTAAATTCATGAACGAATTAAAATGCTTGCGCAGTTCTTCTCTTTTCAATGTTAAATGTACTATTTAAAAGCCATCTGAAACTTTAATACTTTTTTCTGCCTACGTGTGCTGCTTACTTCCTCTCAGAAAAGAATGTTTGAACGCCGTGTGAGTCTCATTTTATTTGCTCACCGCTTTTAGCAGCTGAATGGCGACTAGGTCTAGCCACTAATTCTAGCTTTCAAGTTCAATTTGAAAGGCAAGTTTGAAGTTCAACTTTATCTCTCGAAGATAAAGTTAGGATCATTCATATTGTAACACTTCTGCGGGTAAAACTATATAAAGAAATAATAAAGATGAATAAAAATTTTCAATGCCACACGAATTATAACAACACAAATATTAGAGCAGGTTACAAAAATTATCCATTTGTAACACACTAATGAATATATGGCTTGAGCTTCAGAACCAAGACTAACTGTCCAGTCAATAGCTCCTTATACTTATATAGTCGTAAGGAGAAGGGTCTAGAACCTCGTAGAACGACGTGGATGGGACTCGAACATCTTAGTAACAAACACGTGCTATGACAGTTTGTTCCAAAGTTAGTTCGTTCCAACAAAAGGCCAGGGACTTTTAAACCATATGATTTTTTTTTGTTTAACGTTACAATATCTAGTAAAATGAAAAATAATATTATTTTTGTAATAACAAATTTAATTTTTTGTTTTTGGCTCATGAACAACGTCATTTTCTTATTATAAAATCATCCGATCCTATTATGCCTCCGAGTATTGAAGATTGATAAATTTTTTTCTAATTATTTTCAAAGCATCCTTAAATATAAAATATGAATATTGTGAAATTTTATTTAAAATAAGAATCTTCTGTATTCGTCAACATTTGGTGCACAAACTTTTGTCTTATGGTCAGTTTCTTTTAAATTATAATGAATGACACCAGTGCAAAAACTTATTTTTGATTTTTAATAGTGTATAATTAATTTTATTGTGTCCCCGGGGCTCAACAACGCATTTTCTGAATGTTTATTAAATCGTGTTTACAAAATCTGAGGTCCTTGCTATTAATACAAATTAGAATTGTTTTCTTTCCTTTCACTGTCAAATTTCAATATTTGCATTTGCTTTATTATGATTCCGGACAAGCGAGATTATCGCGCTTCTAAATTTTCAAAACAATGTTTTCTGAATTAATGAGATTAACAATAATGTTTATTTTTTCTAAAAATTATTTATTTAAGTTATAATTGAATTTAATAAAAGTTTTATAAATAAAGTTCGTTAAAACGACTTGAAAAATACAAATGTATATTTTTAGTAGAGATGAGAGATGGTCAACTGTTCTTCAATTACGATAGGTTAAATGATGGTCAGGATTTTCAGTTTGCAATGATTTTATTATGGTAAGCCAACGTTTCGATCCAACTTGTGGATCTTCATCAGGGCTAAAAGAAAACAAATATATGAGTATCTATGCTAGAGGGTGACAATAAATGGATACATTACAGAACTGATAATAATATAAAAGATGGTGTATACATGAATATTAAAATAAGAGGCTGGTTAACTGGTTAAGCTGGTTAAGATAAAATAGAATCTGATATTTACCTACTGAGTCCAGGTAATGTATCCATTTATTGTCACCCTCTAGCATAGATACTCATATATTTGTTTTCTTTTAGCCCTGATGAAGATCCACAAGTTGGATCGAAACGTTGGCTTACCAACCTGGACTCAGTAGGTAAATATCAGATTCTATTTTATCTTGTTAACCAGCCTCTTATTTTAATATTCATGTATACACCATCTTTTATATTATTATCAGTTCTGTAATGTATCCATTTATTGTCACCCTCTAGCATAGATACTCATATATTTGTTTTCTTTTAGCCCTGATGAAGATCCACAAGTTGGATCGAAACGTTGGCTTACCATAATAAAATCATTGCAAACTGAAAATCCTGACCATCATTTAACCTAATGTATATTTTTATATGTTTTTACTGCTTTGGGTTTTTGCTTATTTTTTCAGCTAGCTTAATTCGAAAGCAAAACTATATCTTAACTCAAAGACCCTTTCATAAATAAATTTAAAATCATTTTTTAGACTTCTAGGATTGAAAGGACTATTCTAAACTTTCTTATCAATATTTTTTTTTGCAAATATTTAATAAAATATACACTTCTTAATTTATTTTTTTTTTTTTTTTTTAGTGTTAAATCTGTAAAATAAATAAGGTTGTTTATTCACATCTAGATATTAACATATTCGAAATCTGAAATAAAATCATATTTCACTCGTTCAATCTGTGTTTTAAACCAAGGGGAATACTCGTTTAATTTTAACTTTAGGACTTGACTAAATGAAAGGAATAATTGCTCTTTGTTTAATTAAATGTCCGTACCACAGAGAATACGACGCATTTTATTTCAATTAGCATTTCATTTCTGATTTTCAAGCGATCTCTGTGCAACGTCAACAAAATAATGAAACGAATATAAAATATTCTTGATTAATATCCAGAAAATTTAGGAATTGTGAAATGATTTAATTTGTCTTTAAATAAAAATTTCAAGAAAAAAGGCTATAAACAGGGGTCCCCCTTAGAAAATATTCGTTTTGAAATTGTACAAATGGAAACTATTTTAATAAAAATGGAAACAAAAAAATAAATAAAAAAACCTGAGCAGCAGGAGCTCCGACCCTAATATCTCTTCCTTCATTTTCATAAGATAAAATAATAAAACAAAAATTAAAGTCGTTTGAGAAACCTGTCATGTCCAACAAATTTTATTTTTGAACTCCTTGCATGACGAGACATCAATTTCAAGAGACACCTGACAAGCCCATCTGATCGATAAATCCAGGAAATTGAAAAATATCTTCCTCTAACCGAAGCAGTAAGTAGGCTTCAGGGTAAAATTTTCCTTCGGCTGTCACCGTCTAAGAATCTCTAGGACATTTGAGCGAAGAACCATAAATTTGAATCTTTCCCATTCTAACCTTACATATTTGTTGTTTGTTTAACGTCACTTTATGACGGTACCGGACATCATACAGGCTCAGTACCTCCAATTTACGTCCTATCCGAGGGACGGAATAGTCAAGAATTTTTTACTTCCATTAAAAAATCCTATGGCCACCATAGAACCCCGACTTTTATAGTATTATATTGTACTAGCTGTGGGGCCCGGCTTCGCTCAGGGAATTGTGGAATAGGTGGAATGAAAGAATAGCTTTAAAATGATATAATAGATATATAATAGAACATAAAAATAGACCAAAATTAATCATGATTAAAACAAAATTTTTAACATCCTGAAACTTCAGTTTACTATTAGTAGTAAGTTTCGAAACCTCAAAGTCCGCTCATATATGGTTCGGGTATAAGAGATCCTATTAATGCGGTTCTCTTAATGCGTTTTCTTCCCTTTTCTAGATTAAGAAAAATTATTTTGGCAGCAAATATGTCCTGGTATGTACCATTTTGTATTGTTTCTATGTTCTGATTCCATTGAGACCATTCTCATGCCGATACCGCATCCTTACCAAGTAACTTCTCCTTTTTCGAATTCGGTTGAAAATTTACGAACAGAACAGAACTATTAAACAGAAATATTATATCTATAGGATCTATTTTATTCAATGTTAGTTTTTATGCGCTCACTATACAAATAAGCAATTTTTCTTTTGTTGTAAATTTTACTTATATTGTATATACTTATATAGTATATTGATTAAAGGCAATGTTTTGACCAATTCTTTCCTCTTCTGTAAAACTTAATTCGCTTAGGAATCCAGTTGGTTTTATTTATTTTTAATTTCAATTCATTCCAGAGATGTAATGTCCTTATTTAAAAATAAAAAGGAAAAAATAATTATTTATACATAATATCGTGTAATTTAAAGAACAGCTGCAGCTAAAACCATAACAAAGCGAAGTAATGAACGATAACCTTGTGAATTGAGTTTAGCTAGCGCTCCTGGCTTCCAAATGTCGAACTAAATTTTTTCATTCATTAACTCGCCTGGGCTTATTAGAGGGGCTGATTACATGTAGCGAGAGGCTTAAAATTACAGCCCTTGTCCCTTCAACATTACACAGTTAAAATGAAAACTGAAACCTTCTTCATCGTTAGGGGCAATAGGGCAATATAACGACATAACATCCTTTGTAGTACGTGTAGTCGTTTTTGAGCCTTTTCGGCACGCACATTGTACACTTTGCTTTATAATATATATTGATTATAGGTTGCCATGCTAACCACTACACCACAGGTGGCCCCTCCTAACAAATATATATTTATACTTTCAGTTATTTTCCATTTATTATACTGTATATGTAAGCTTCTAACTGTTTTGTACAATAGTTTCCAAAATGTATTATTTGTTGTCTTGGTGTATGACAATCGTTTGTCTTCCATAATCAGGAGAAACCCTACGTGTCAAAAAAAAAAAAAACATTTATTTTTCTGATCTATCTAATGAAAGTTAATTTATCAAATAATGAAAAATGTATTCTAAGTAGGAACATATATCGGAGAAAATAATTTAAGTTAAGAGGATCTTATGGAAGAAACGTATTCATCACATTTCTAATAATTTGAATTTGTGGAATAAAACGACGATGGATTCAATTACCATACCAATCCTTGATGAATTTGCCATACCAATCCTTTTAACGACTTCATATCTTAAAACAATATGATTCTTCAAGAGGAAAAATTTAAATATACAAAGTAAGTTTGTCTGTAAATACTTAGATATTAAGCATCGGATTTAACTTTTTATTATGTAGAAAATCGTTTTAGATTACAACTGACTTCTTTGCTATGTTTGAAGAAGAATATATTAGAAAATGTTTAAATATTTGAACAGCCTTTTTCGATTTATGACGTCCTTATTAGATAAAATTTGGCTATCTTACTACCTTTTAGGATAAACTACATTTTTAGCGCATTCATAAAACACAGTCCTAAATAAAATTCGCATATAATTCTTAATCTCTCTGTTTATACGTAAACTACTGTACCTCTTTCTACAGGGTGTTTTTCTTTTGTCCTATTTTTTCTTGGTTATAAATTGACGGGGAAGAAATTACATTTTTAATAATACCTAACAGGAACGTTTTTATTTATCTATTAAAAAAATGAAAATTGAAAAAAAGTTTGGAATTTCAGTCTTCTAAGAAATTCTCAGTCCTGAGCTCCTTCTGGTCTGAGACCTCTAAAAGTAATAAAAACGCTGTACGGAAATGGGGGGGGGTACTAATTAAAAATGTCAGGGTTATTACCAACGGGGAGTCTTTTAAACGGTTCCTTTTTAATTATAGCCCACGTTACCTTGAGAAAGAAATTCTAACTTAAAACTTCCCGAATTCGCAAAGGATTAAAGCTAGAAAATGATGTCAAAGTATTAACTAAACACCCATTTTTATATTCCTTCCACTGATGTCCAAAAAATACCGTTTCCTCTTGAGTGACAAAAAATTAACTTTAATTGGAATATTCTTCTTATAAATATCAATATTCAAAATATAAGTATAATATATCAATAAAATGAGTAACCATCGCAATATTGCTATAGTAACCATTGGGACTCTTATCAGCAGTCCTGTCTTTTAGCACACATTTAGCAAATATTAATATTTTCATTTTATTTTAGGATTGGCAATTCTTGTTCCTGTTCAGGTTTTTAAAGTAATTCGTAGGCATGTTCTCAAGACGTGTAATGAATTATTCTATGACCTCTTTCTAGCTCCTCACAGTAGAATATCATTGCTGGTTAATTTACTTGTTCGACCAGAATGCTGCAGCTTCAAATTTTGAAATATTTTTATTTTCGGTTTTGAGTTGTCCGTCATTATAAATTAAGCACTTTTTAAATAAATATACCTTATTTAGAAAATAATTGTTCGTGTTATCTAGCTTAGCTATTAATTCGATTACCTTGTAAAGATTAATTCAAATAAAAATTGTTATTACTGAACAGCATAAGTATATAATTGTAGTGAAACTACATGGTTTTAGTTTTTGTACTCATAAAAATACGTTTAATACAAAGCCGTGGTTAAATAGGCGTTGGATGAGAAATCTTACTTCAACGGCAAGGGTAATTGAAAAAATTGTTAGATTAGTTTACGAGCCAGAAGAATTTCTTATTGTCGTCATCGTGGTGAGTGGAAATTCATGAACAGAATATAAAACACTAAAAAATAGTTATTTCCACTTTCGGAGTTCAGCCTTTCATTATTTTATTTATTTATATAATTTTATCTAAGTATGTCTGAATTCATGGTTGGATTTATTCACTAAATAAAATTCAAACAAAAAAGCATAAACGATTTTTGGTTCGAATTTTTTTTTTTTTTTTTTTTCACTTCAGACATTTATTTGCACCTGCAACAACGAAGCGAGAATCAGCAAATGAGATGTAAACTGCTGTTTGTTTGCATTTAAAGGCATGAGGGAAGATATTTCCCAGGAGCATACCATCCCTGTCTCGTTTCGAGTTCTCGAGTTCGAGTTCCATCCAACTCCTTTTCAGACGTCTCTTAAAAGGCATGTCTGCCGTGGCCATGTCATTAATAAGTCTGAAGTTATTTCCGTGCAATTTGATATGAAGCCAGAATCGAGGTTTGTTATTTGTTCGTCGATTGTTAGTAGTCGTAAGACGGTATGAAGTGTTTTGTTACTAACGTAAATTTAAATTTAATTTAAAAAAAATCAAATTAAATTTTTAATAATCTATAAAACAACTCATAGGTTAGTAGAGCGTTTTTTTAGTTGTTTTATTAGAACGACTATTCATCATTAATTCAGTTTTTTAATGGACTGGAGGGTTAAATTAATGTTAAATTATGTAGTTATCTGTTCTGTCATGCTTGAGTGGATTACTTTTGATGTTATCTTTTTTCGCAGAAAAAAAAGGTCTCATTTCATTATTATTGCTGTGATCCGTCTAACAAAAGAAAGCCATTAAGGTTACTTAATTCACCTCGAAACTCCTCCTCCTCTTGTACCGCTTCCAAGTTTCTGGCAATTTGTTCGTTGAATAAATTATATGGCATAGTATAATGTACAATATAATACAAATTATATTATCTTGGTTAAGTTTTGTAGATATCTTTCTTATTATGTCTGTTTGGTATTAATTTATAAGATAATCCTTATTATTTATTACAAAAGGCAATTTTAAAAGTTTTGTAATTATCAGACAAAAGGGGTGTGAGAATAAAGGAAAATTATCAAGATCAAGAAAATAACATTTTCTATGATTAATTGAAGACTCCTCGGAAAGAATTTTCACAAAGTTGTTTGACTAAACGAGGCATTAAAAAATTATATGCTTTTGACAAATTTAATCTCTTACTAAATAAGAATGTTATTTTTTTATCTTAAATCGGTTCTAAGACTGATTAATATAAAAAATTATCATTATAAGTTTTAAACTATGACACTTTGTATTCGAGATCTTCTCATTCCTAAAGTATGATCCTCTTTCTAGGTTTTATTTATTTTTGTTTCTTGTGTTACCGTACGTGATGCTTTATACCTTTTAGCATGGTTTTTGCTTCCTATGCTCAGCACGTTCTTCATATTTATGTTAGAGAACGGGTATCTCCTTTTTTATCTTATTAGTATTTTTGACTTGTAAAACAGGAATAACTTGCATTGCCGGAAAATCGTACTGGATTTTCTTTTATTATTTTTTCATGAGAAATTTCGGTTCAAGGAAAATTTACTAACAAGGGGAGGGCACAGCTATGGGGTCGTCGATCGGGCCCATTTTTTTTTCTGGTGAATCTATATCGAAAAATAGTCCACACGTGTCCGAGCGTTCCGTCCAATGGGCCTTAGGTGCTGAGAAATAAAATAAAATACCTTGAAAATCCTTTATTTTTTATCTTGAGTTTGGAAAATAATATCGACATGATTCTTTCACTAATTCATTTATTTTAGAGAGTAGATTAAAGGAAAAATACAATCCTTAAAGAATTATTCATATTTCTTCAATTTAATTTAAAAAAAGCTTCAAGTTTTCAAGTAAACTAGCTTTATAAATGTTTTCACATAAGAAAACAATAGCAGAATTGAGTTCAGCACCTCAAGAAACCCTGATGTCTTAAATATCATCCAAAACAAAAAATAAAAAAAATTTCCTGTCAGGAACAGCTTAAAAATTTTTCAGCAAAATTGTATGTGTAGTTTCAAATTCTGCATCTCGTGTTGAGCTGATCCGATTTTTACGTTCTTGTGCTCGTTGCATAGAAGAAAGCTTCCTTTTTCTAACCATATTAATAACTATTGTATTATCTCGGGAAGTTCTTGTAAAAAATGGTCCTCAAAATAAAAATTAAATTCAAACTCTTATTTACATTATGTTGATTCCTGAACACGTAAAAATATCTCGATTATGTAAAAATGTGTAACTCTAGAGCCTTTATTTACCCTATGAATTTGATGAGAATCGGTAGAATTTTCTCCGAAATATGGTCGGATTTTTCAGCTCAACACGAGATGCAGAATTTGAAACTACCACATACAATTTTGCTGAAAAATTTTTAAGCTGTTCCTGACAGGAAAAAAAATTTATTTTTTCTTTTGGATGATATTTAAGACATCAGGGTTTCTTGAGGAGCTGAACTCAATTCTGCTATTGTTTTTTATGTGAAAAAATTTATAAAGCTAGTTTACTTGAAAACTTGAAACTTTTTTTAAATTAAATTGAAGAAATATGAATAATTCTTTAAGGATTGTATTTTTCCTTTAATCTACTCTTTAAAATAAATGAATTAGTGAAAGAATCATGTCGATATCATTTTCCAAACTTAAGATAAAAAATAAAGGATTTTCAAGGTATTTTATTTCTCAGCACCTAAGGTCCATTGGACGGAACGCTCGGACACGTGTCGACTATTTTTCGATGTAGAATCACCAGAAAAAAAATGGGCCCGATCGACGACCCCATAGCTGTGCCCTCCCCTTGTAAGTACAATATTTGTTGTAGATTTTTTTCATTTGTTTATTACGCTTCACTAAACGGGATTTAAATTTACAGTTTTTACTTTATTTGGATGAATATCTTTAATGATAACATTAGCCCACCGAAAGAAGTTGAAATCTTGGTATTTTCAGATACCTATTTCGAGGCATAGGATTAGTTATTAAAAATGCAACAAATACAAAATTGTCATTTTATAGTTTCATTACAACGTCATCATTTTTCATAATGCAAGTAAGAAGAGAGAAAAACATCAATATCCTCAAGGAGTGAAAAACGAGGCCCGCAATCTCTGAAATTAATCGTCAATATTTGAGTAGTAATAATCGTGTTCTGGAGGGCTGACTCATATGGTTACTCTTTAATCACCGTTGGTCTGTTTTGTAATTTACTGTTTTGTAACGTTGTTACTAGTTTGAGTTTTAATTTTTTGTGTTGCGTTTTTGTTTTTTAATTTTACGTGAATAAACTTATTTTAACCCACAGTGGTGAAAATATCATCTTCAATTATTCAAAAGAAGTCCAAACTAGCCCTTAATAATCTGTAGTGGGGCCTTTGAAACTAGCCCCTTGTTTCCTTCCGCCGATCTATGGAATGGGGCACACAATATATCAGCAATTTCCGCCCATTGGGGCTACGTGTGCTAAGGCAGATCTGATTGGGCGTGATCTGATTGGAGCGAGTGAATAGACGCCCCCTAAAGACCTCCTTGTTAATTGGACGAGCCCCTTTCACTAGTTCCCCGAAGTGTTGTGAATGCCATGAGGAACTCCCCTGGTTACCTCCATTGGCTTTGCTATTTTCGATCTTGAAATGTCTCTATTGACCTGTGCTAATAGTGCTAATAGTATTGAATGATAGGACATTAGTTTAAACAGGTTTCCCTGATGTATTTGTCAAATCTAAATATTATTAATTATGATTATTATAAGACAGAAATTTATGGAACATCTTTCTCATATTATCACAATTAACTTTCTTATAATACTCTAATTAATTACTCTACTCCTATAATAATTTAAATTTAGACGTGGAACAGATCGCTCGTCCAATAAAATACTGCTCATGCTTAAAAAAAACAAAAATAATTTTTCAGAAGAGCAAATTAAAGTTTCTTCTCTTTCTTCCCTTTTATATCCGTCGCCTACTTATCGTATTGTTTGACGAATCTATTACATAATGCTCCATAAGCTCCATATCGCTAATCCAATGCAAATCTCAAAATCGCATTTTTTTTTTTTTCGTACGTCTAACTGAGGGAGGAAAGTTGAAATGGCTTTTCTTAAAAATTTGTTTGTATATTTTTAGTTATAGCAGTAAGCTATTACATTTGAGAACTTCAATATTTAAAACAACGAACAAAAACTACAATCAATAAAAACAACGAAATCAATCATCCATAATTGAACTGAATAATATACTACATTGATTTTTATAATATAAGTTCGAATAAATGTAAACGTTAATTAATGTAGAAGGGACATTAATATAGAACTTATAGAAAAAAACTTCACGCCATGTACTCTGGTTGCCAAAATTATTTTGGAACTTTTTTTTTTATTGGTCCTCCCCTTCCTCGCCTTGTAGGCTATACGGGGTTTCCCGGGCCAAGGAAGAGGGTGGGGGATTGATGCCGAGTATTATTAAATTTTCCCCTGTCTCCGGGTTGTGAACTTGCTATCTTTCGGTTCTCAATCATACGTTGACATGGGCAACGCGTATTTTTTAACGCGTTTGCCCACTCGGCCATCCCGCCACCAATTAATTTGGACTTTTGACTTCCCTGAGTTCGAAAAATAAAAACAAATACATCGTTTGATCTACTTTCACCAAATTAATCTAATTACAACTGACCTCCCCGGTAGCATAGAAGCTTACTACAGTATAGGTTGCGGTCACGAACCTGTACCATGTCAGGTATTCTTTAAAGATCCCTTTATTAACTATACCTAAATATCTCTCTCCAAACATTTATGACTCCCTCTATAGCATCATCCGATTAGTCTTAGCAGCATAGAGTGACGTTAAATAGACAAACTGAACTTCCACCCCACCGGCCATTTTCAACTCCCTCTCTAGGTTTTCCCTCTTCTCCTTCTTTCAATCAATCAGTTGGCGCTACAGCCCTGTGACGGGTCCTGGCCTCCTCAATGAGCCTCCGCCATTCGGCCCGGTTTTGGGCTGCTACTTTCCAATTTTGGACTCCTAGCAGGTCTCGTGCGTCTTGTACTACGTCGTCCATCCACCGGAGCTTGGGCCGTCCGACTCTTCTTGGACAGTGGATTTCCTCCTCCACGACTTTTTTTGGAATTTCATCCGAACTCATCCGTG
The DNA here is from genome assembly GCA_911387785.2 of Aelia acuminata. Classification (NCBI taxonomy): domain Eukaryota; kingdom Metazoa; phylum Arthropoda; class Insecta; order Hemiptera; family Pentatomidae; genus Aelia; species Aelia acuminata. The sequence continues at coordinate 48,444,287 of OU426978.1, read as the reverse complement.
CGACATGTCCTGCCCACCTAAGGCGTCCCAGCTTAATAAATGTCACAACATCTATATCCTGGAGCAGCTCATAGAGTTCCTTATTTTTTCTTCTTCTCCAGCCTTCCTCATCCCTTACCGGCCCATAGATTCTTCGAAGGATCTTCCTCTCGAATACCAGGAGTTTATTTCTATCCTGTGCAGACAGTGTCCATTTCTGGGAGGCGTATGTCAGGACAGGCCTGATTAGAGTTTTATATAAATGGACCTTTGTTTTCCTGCTAATGAGCTTGCTCCTTAGCTGTTTTAACAGACCAAAATAACATCGTTTAGCCGCTGTGATCCTTCGCTTTATTTCAATGGAAACGTTATTGGTTGATGTATACTTCTCCTTCTTAGACTACTGAATTATAAATGGACTGATATATAGAGGTTCAATGATTTTAAAAATTTGTTGTCTATTCGTTTTTTTTTTTGGTTGTCTCTTTTTATCTGTACTAATTTATATTTCATTAATAATTTTATCTGAAAAGATAAGATTGGCTAAGCCGAGATTCGAGCCCTTGTTTGGCTTTTTTCAAACAATTTCGTTTTCTCGAGTTCAGCTTCGTATAGTCAGTCTCCTGTGTATATATGTACGGTGTCCCAGACCTAGTGTAAAAAAAATAATTGGGTAATACTGCATGTTGAACGGGGTAGAATTGCGCAGAAACGAGTTTCCTATCTCAATCTGTTAAGGAGATAGAATTTCTTTTGGTTTTTATTTTTAAAACCTTACTTTTTCTGAAAAAGTACAGTTTTCTCTACTTTGGTTTAGCGTAGAAACAAAAACGATGATATTTTCTTAATCAGCATTAAATTTTCTAAAACATGAGATAAGTCTGATTGTTTTAAATCCACTTTCAGTGGGACTTTCACAAAAACTATTATTAAAACTTAAATTTTTAATAGTTTTTGAAAATTCCTCACTCCCCACTGGAGCACCCTAGAAGTTGTCAAATTTCATAAAAACTACGGAATTTAGTTAGCTTTTTAGTGGTGTAACCCATGATACAATTGCCTTTACCTTTTGAGTCTAAAGGAAGTTTTTCTGATGAAAAACACGCTAGAGAATGTCACTGCTGGGGCAATGAGGAAGCGCGCTAGAGCCAGCATCCAAAGTAATGGATGCCGAATTTCCCATGACTAATAGTTAGTTTTAATTTTTTAAGACTAGAAAGAACAATTTATGAATTCTAAATAATATAAAAAGGTAAGAATAATCTAAAATTAAAAAAAAAATCCAACATTAAAAATGTTGAATATAAGGCGGCATCCAAAGTAATTAAACACGCGCTGCAATAATCCATTTTAATATGGTTCTACAATAATAATATTTTTTTTTATCTTCAACATTTTTTATGTAAGATTTTTCAAATTTTAGTAGAAGAGATGAAAAAAGTTTAATTTATTTTAAAGAAAATATTTCTTAAAATTTAAACTGAGGAGTTTTTTTTTTTTTTTAATTTTAGATTATTCTTACCCTTTTTATATTATTTAGAGTTGTTCTTTCTAGTCTTAAAAAAGTAAAACTAACTCTAACTCATGGGAAGTTCGGCACCCATTACTTTGGATGCTGGCTCTAGCGCGCTTCCTCATTGCCCCAGCAGTGACATTCTCTAGCGTGTTTTTCATCAGAAAAACTTCTTTTAGACTCAAAAGGTGAAGGGCAACTGTATCATGGGTTACACCACTAAAAAGTAAACTAAATTCCGTAGTTTTTAGGAAATTTGACAGCTTCTAGGGTGCTCCAGTGGGGAGTGAGGAATTTTCAAAAACTATTAAAAATTTAAGTTTTAATAATAGTTTTTGTGAAAGTCCCACTGAAAGTGGATTTAAAACAATCAGACCTATCTCATGTTTTAGAAAATTTAATGCTGATTAAGAAAATATCATCGTTTTTGTTTCTACGCTAAACCAAAGTAGAGAAAACTGTAATTTTTCAGAAAAAAGTAAGATTTTAAAAATAAAAACAAAAAAAAAATTCTATCTCCTCAACAGATTGAGATAGGAAACTCGTTTCTGCGCAATTCTACCCCGTTCAACATGCAGTATTACCCAATGTTTTTTTTACACTAGGTCTGGGACACACTGTATATATATATATATATATATATATATATAAAATATTGTGGTATTATTACATCATTAGTGTATTATATGAAATGTTCTAATCTAGTATGTTTTTATATCCTATTGTAGCTACCAGGGGCAATCCCATCTGAGTGCATAATTATTTTTGCGGCGAATATGTATTGAAATAGCTTCTCTCGTTGTGTTATTTCTTTTTTTGAAATAAATTGAACGTTTTTGTCCTTTTGCTCTCTCATTTCTTGTTCGAAAAGCCATTAGTCCTAAATACAATTTAAAATAATATCTGATTCAATCAATATTTTGTAATTGAATATTGTTTAGATATATGAAAAATTTTAACATATTTCATTTTAATATATAGATGTTCAATAACACAAAAGGAAAAAAAATGTAGCGGTTTTGCTCATATGTAAACAATAAAATATTTTTAATGAATACCTTAAGTTCATTATGAAGCATATATATATATATATATATATATATATATAATACTACTCCTCCAGTTTTTACTTTTTTTTTTTTTATTTGTTGGACCCATACTTATGCTACATTCTGTAGAAAAAATATGGTTGTTCGCAGGATTTAAGAAACCGGCAAACCTCAATTAAAAGATTTTAACGGTGTATTTCCACCCTGGTTTATTGTAAGTTTGCGGTTAGTTGAATTTTATTACTCGCTGGATATCTTTCAATTGGGGCGTGCTAAATAATAGTAAATTAAACTGTTACTTCAACTGTCATTATAAAGTTCATTACCTTACCAATCGTATCTTACTTCATTAATTTCCCTGAAGTATAAATATAAATAACCATTTTTTTTTGTAAGTGGTCTTACCAGAATTAGTTATACCAGATTAATTATACTATAGCAGTCAATTATATTATAAATAAATATAGATACCAAGATATTTAATTTTTTTCTAATCTCTGGTGTAGTGATTGATCTAGCTACCCACATCCTCCCTTATTATCATAATGCCCTGACCAGGCACAGCCCATCCTGATGTCCTGAATTAAACGAGTCCGCATATTCATGGCACTCGATAAATCAAACAGAGCTCCCTGTTTTCTGATTGCCTCAACTTGATCCCTATTTCTCTTTATATCTTCATAGACTTCATCAATTTGCGGAATATTTCCACGCTTCAATATTTCTAATTTTCAATAATTCTTTGATCTAATCCTGACTATTTTAAATAAAAATATTTTACCTTTTTAACATTTTTCAGGGAAAATCATAATTGTAATCAAGTTTGATATATTATTCTTACATTTTTTCCTAATATTTGTAATCGCGATTGTCCAACTTTGTCCCAGTATCGTCCGATTAGCCTCAATAGCAGTAAGTGAAATTAAATGAATAAACAAAATCAAGCTTGATTGAAATAATATTAAAAAAAAAATCATCAAAATGAGTACCTGGAATTTTAAAAATCAACTTATGATTTTTATCTAGAGTTTTTTATTTTTTATAAAATTCATATCCTGATTTAAAAATTTTTTAAAATCAGGATGATGATTTAAAAAAATTGATGATTTTTCATGTTTGATTTTTCATATTTTTCAAATAAAAAGTTTACTATTAAAATAATAATAACCTTCTAGCGTGTGGGAAATATTTTGAGTTAATCTTGCCTGTGTTGTTGCTAAATTATTTATTTGAAAAAAAAAATATTTTTTTAAGTATTTTACTCTATTTTAATGTGTTTGCTAAAGACCTCTCAGGAGGATTAGGAATAAGTCAATTAATCCTACAAGAAAATTTACGGATTCGTTTCCTTGTCGAGATTTATTCTCTGGTGTATTTAAATAGTTAGTCAGTAATCATTAAATAATCATTAAATCATTAAATCATTAAATAATCATAAGTAATCATTAAATAGTTAGTAATCATTTTGATCAATGAAATACTTTGTAGATTTCTGCCCTCAGGGGTCGAATTACAAAGAGGCTCGGGAAGATGGCGATTTATATCTTTAGGCTGCCTCTCTTGAGTGGTGTACTCATGGGACACCTTTGCAAACTTGCCCCATTGTTGAGTTGGGATATATACCTTAAGGTTGAGCTTGGATGCTTACAAAAATCTTTTCGCTCAAACTTTGTTGAAGAAACATATTCCTGCGGATCGTAAATGGTTTTATTTAATTAAAATTTTCAATGCGTTAGCCATTAACGTCCCGCAACTAATTATTATAAATTTCATATTTTCTTTTTTCTCTTTATAAGTAACTTTGGTTACATCTTTATTTTATTTTTTTTTATTTTTTGTTTTACTATGCATTTAACTAAGTACTAAGTAAGTCTTTACAGTTATTAGTATATTAGTAATAAACTCACTTTCTTTTTTGTTGCACTGCAGATTTTGGTGAATCTTTCTATTATAATATTTTATTTTCCTTTCCTATTTCGCCTATTGTAATTGAGGCAGTCGCAGAGGACTGAAATTAATATTTCTTTTATTTTTTCCCTCCCCCTACTCGCCTTTAAGGATAAAGGGTCCCCGTGCCATAGTAGATGACGGAAGATTAATCCGGCGTTAATAAATGCTCCACACTTCGGGATTGAAACTTTCAGGCTAAAGAAATAATAAGTTTAAGAAAATTACTCTAGTATAATTTTTCCGATTTTTTTTTTTTTTTTTTTTTATGTTGGCACCAACCACTTGGGTCATCATCGCCTTCAATCAATTGTTATATTTTATGATATAGTTTTGCTAGTTTCCGTTCCATAAGATGGGTTACTCTAGCGTGACCAATACGGAGGCGCGTTAGGATAACTTTCCTCCCTTCGTTTAACTCGGACAGATGATTTCCAATGCGATACACTACTTTTTATTTCTCTTAATTTATTTTCTGTTGTTCTAAACCACATCTGTTCCCATTTAATCTTTATTTTTTGCTATATAAGGCAGTAAAGTCCTTAACAGGGACCCTCTGATATGCAATGTCTTCCGTAACTGCTCTTTTTGCTGCTCGGTCAGCTTGCTCGTTTCCGACTATTCCGCAGTGACCAGGGATCCAGACAAATTTCACTGAAATATTATTGCTATGCGCAGACCTCAATGCTAAAAGAATATTCTGTATTATTATGTTTGGTGAAAAAGATGGTGTAATACTGCTATAAAATAAGTTTTTCACTATCAAGCGCTAAACTTTCGTAAAAAATACCACAATAGTGGCTCCTGACTGGCTATTCAACCAGCTAAATGTTCAATTGGTAGATTTATATGCTTAGATTATAGATTTATAGACCGAAAAATTTCTGAAAAAAAATTCTAATGGGTTGAGTATAAAAGAATCGGAGGCAATCAGATTATGGAAGCTGTGCAAATGGTGGTACCTTAAAATAGAAAAATTTTGGCGTGATCAGACTGGCTGACTTGATTCTTTTAAGCAAACACCCCCTGTAATGAAATCGCTTTAAATTTAAAAATCGCTGTCAGAACTTTCATTGAATAACGTTAATTTCTATCACGGACTCTCGGTCCATTAAGGAGGGTATGGTTAGTAATTCACAGGTTGTTGATATATTTTCATCAGATTTCAATTTTAATGTATTATTATAAAAATATAGTAAGCCAAATGAATCAATCATCAAATAAAATTCAGTTCTAAAAAAAAAAAAAAAAAAAAAAAAAAAAAAAAAAAAAAAAAAAAAAAAAAAAAAAAAAAAAAAAAAAAAAAAAAAAAAATCGAAGCACTCGTATAGTATGGCATATAGTATTATTATTGATATAATACAAAAAGGATGTTTCAAGGTAAATTTGTTCCATTGTTTCTCGCTTTTGTTCATATCAATAAGGGGTCATTAATAAAGAAAGAGCAATCGTTAATCATTTTAGATTTATGTTTAGAATCATTAGTCATCTTCACTTAGAATCAGTAAATTATTGATTGAATATGATACCCTCGTTTGGGAGCCGTGTTAATCATCACCATGACAAAGCGAAGCTGCATGTTGTTATTGGTTCAGGTTCTATTCCTGGATTGAAGTCCTCTAATCCTTCCAATTTTGATATCAGCTATCAATTCGGGTCCTGAAATTTCCTGAACTAATTTTACACAACCTAGTTGACCCTTGGAAATAAAACCCATCGAATTTTGACCCCATTTGAATTTTTGAGGGCTTTAGAGACCAATTATTCAAAAACGGGTAGACACATCTCAGTAATATTTCACAATTGTTCTAGTAAATACAAGTAGTACACATCTACCAAATTTCAAGAAAATCTGAAATGGTGAGGCTCAAGCCTGTGTTGAATTGACGTGGAATTGCCCAGCACCATTGGTATATTTAGTTTTTCTCAATAATTCAAAAGGCACTATCCCAAAAAAGTAAAATTTTGTTTAAACTTTGAATATAATTGAAATTTATCATCATAAATTAATAATTGAGATAAATTCTAAAAATATAACATAAAGTTTACTAAATTACATTTATATATGGATTCGTTTGTTAGCGTTATAATTGCTTGCTAAATAGACAATTGAATTTAGTTGCCGAAATAAATAGGAAATTGTTGTATATGAACGGGCGGTGTTAAAGTATAAAATTTGTGTTTCATAACGGTGGCTCCAGGGTATTTCCCTTATAAAAGGAAGAGCTCTAACGAATTCAATATGCGTAAGGTTACTTTTCCGGCACTAAAATTTTCTTGAAAAGAACATTATCATAATCCATTTAGCTGGTCTTTAGATATACATAAATGTTCAAAGACCATGGGTAAATTAATTTTACCTCCTTTTTTTCCACACTTTTCGCTATGGCTATTTTTTTTATGTGTAAATTCCTTTCTTTTGATGTAACTTAATGATTCGCGAATAATTAAAGACGATTAATTTAATTTTTTTAAACAAAAAAAATATATATAGGACGGCCTCTTGACCTTACCATTTCATCGTCGTCCTCTTGCCCATAAACAGATTCGGACCCAGGAATATGAGCGTAGTAGTTCGGAATCCTTCCCACGAGGCTAACCAACCCTCCATGTATTTGCTAGCTATCCGATCCTAGGAGATACTTCAAATCAGAAAACGGGGTAGAGGTGTTTGGAAAAAGGTTGGCAATGATTTACAGAGATGTTTTTTGGAGAGGATCAAGAATAAGTTGCAGCCTAGGCTTATCCTCCCAAATTACCTCGGACAGGATCTGGACCGGACTGCAATGTGGAGATAGGAGCTAAGAAGGTCTAGGAATCAGCTCAAGAAACTTGGTGGGGGTCCTGGTTTATCCATCTCTACTCATAAAGGGGGGAGGGGCATGGTCAGTCTCTCACGGATCTTGCTTGATAAAAATCCTTTTGGAGTTTCCTGGTCAAAAAAATTTACATTGTTTTTGAAAACATGAATAGGAAAAAAAAAAGTTGTTAAACGTTTTTATGAGTGCAGAATTCGAATATGACGCCATTTTGGTGTTCTATCTATGAGAAAAATCGATGAGGGTACCTAGTTTGCTTGATGATCTAATATCTTTTTTAAAGTTATATATAACAAGGTCTATATAACAGCTGCATTTTTCCTTGACACACTTAAGTATAAACATTTTGGTTCAAGAATCATGTCGATATCTTCGAAAAAATTAAAAATATAAAATAAAGTAGTTTTATTTTCGGTTTATAGGCCCCATCAGAACGACAAAGAACAAAAAAAAATTTAATAGGATCGTTGTGGGCGTTTTCTCCTCTGGAGAAAACTCCTCTTATACTTCTCTCAGTATGGAATAGCTATCTCATTAATTATTTATAAAGAAAATCATTAAAATTTCCTGATGTTATTTTTTGTATATCCTGATTGAATATCCTGATGTTATAGCTCATGAATAAATCTTCTTCTGATTTAAAGGACGTAAAAAATTGTTGAAATAACACAAATTTAGTATTTTCCTTTGACATGAACTCTCGGAACGTGTCTGATATTCACGGAACATACTTATAAAAAAAGGTGAAAACATTTTTGCATTTCAAGATACTCTGGCTAATTATAAGACATGAGAATGATCTACTGAAACTTGGGTAGTGGTAGTGGTATCTTGGGAAATTTTTTCAACATTGTCATATCACAAAAATCAGTTATTTGTAGTTTTCTGAATGTCTTTAAAGAACATCTATTGCGTTTTAAAGGTAAAGTTATAAATCAAAATGAACTGGTTAAAATTTAAAAAAATAATATTTATTAAATATTTATCTAGAGAGTAAAGATTGGCCATGTGCGGGATCCGAACCCGAGTCTCCGCAACACCGTTGTAGCGCTCTAACTAACTTAGCTACCAGTTATCCTTATCCCGGCCACTATTATATTATTTTTCTTCAAACTGGCAAAAGAAGTCGGTTATTGTCAAAATCGATCTGTTGCAAAGTAAAAGATTCAATTGGAGGCTTTTTGTATATTTTAAATAAATTGTATTCTAAGGTTAAACTTTTGGGACTCCCATCTAAAAAAATCACAATGAAGGAAATTCGTTGACCGTAGAAGAATATGAGATGGAAATGGTTGGGGGGTGCGGTCAAATGAAAACACTATATGTGAAATAACATATATATTGTGCCGACGTTTCGACCCGATATTCAGGTCTTCTTCAGGGCTATAAAATATATAAATATATAATATAAAACAAGATAGCAACCAATAAATATGAAGAAAAGAAAAAATAACAAATAAATAAAATAATGAGTAATATATGTATCTGTATACATATATATGCATGAAAAAATGAAAATGAGTAAATAATTGCATAATAGAATAATATAATTTTTTTTTTCCTTTTCCTCTTCCTTCTTTTTTTTTTTCCTTCCTTTTTTTTTTTATTTAAATATAATTTTTATGTGTGGAATTAGATATTTAACAAAAGAATATGAATAAATTTTTTGGATTTTAAGTAATACAATTGTCAAATATGGAAAGCTATACAAACCAAATATATTATAGTTATAGACATATTTTTGGTTTGTATAGCTTTCCATATTTGACAATTGTATTACTTAAAATCCAAAAATTGTATTCATATTCTTTTGTTAAATATCTAATTCCACACACAAAAATTATATTTAAATAAAAAAATAAAAAAAAAAGCAAGGAAAAAAAAAAGAAGGAAAAGGAAAACAAAAAAATTATATTATTCTATTATGCAATTATTTACTCATTTTCATGCATTTATATGTATACAGATACATATATTACTCATTATTTTATTTATTTGTTATATTTTCTTTTCTTCATATTTATTGGTTGCTATCTTGTTTTATATTATATATTTATATATTTTATAGCCCTGAAGAAGACCTGAATATCGGGTCGAAACGTCGGCACAATATATATGTTATTTCACATATAGTGTTTTCATTTGACCGCACCCCCAACCATTTCCATTTCATAAAAAAATCACCTTTTTTGAGATGAGCCATTTTTGAAAGGATTAAGTAAGAGTGCGTGTAAATAAGATATATAAGAAATATTATTGATAACGCACAATTTACTTTACATTTGAAATTAAAATGCAGTCAGTTTAATTAAATATAGTTTACTTCAGGCTTAATATGAACTGTGTTGGAATGGAGAAAAACATAGCAACAACAATCGTCTCTGTTATATTGGAAAGATTTAAAAAAATTAAACATGACTCACATTAATTTTAAGATATCAACGATTTTGTTACTAGTTCTTCAAAGGGTTCTTCACTTTTTGGTTATAAATCCGAATTAGTTTTTTAAAAATTTGATTTTGCGATTATCAAGCCAATCCATAAATATTAAATGTCAATCAGTTACCCGTTTTATTACATCACTGGTGTTTGGTCAAAAGGTGTTAAGTCATCGAATGTGAAGCTCAAACAACGATTTACCAAACTATTGAAAATCATTTTAAATTCTTTCTGATTGTATTTCTTTATTCCAGAATAATAAATGATACTATATTCTTTCAACAGAGACTGTAATAAATTATGAATAACGAATAAATTATAGTCAATTATGAATTTTAAGAAGACGAGTAAAAAAATTTTTTATGACTTCAGCCCTTTTGACCAAACATGAATAATATATAAAACTTTTAGTATAATTATAAAATATAATCACTGTTAACATTGGTATATGAGATGATATTGAGAATAGGAGTAAGGCTCAAATTATTATTATTTTTTAAATGATACACCGTAGAGGGATTAAACATTATCGCTGTTATCAGTATAGTGTGCCATATGGCTAGCACTCTTGTCCTGTTGAGCTGTTTACGATAAAGTGGATTTCAGATTTGTGGCAGTGCTGATAGCCAGAAACACTGAACTTGTTAAAACCGAAAGAAGCTTAAAAGATGTACCTCACTTATAAAATAAAAAATCTGGTGCGTGCTCGCAACACACAACTTTCACATACCAACTTACTTAGATTAGAAATTAATGCGTTTTGTTAATTGCCACTTCTCAAATGAACAGAACGGCTTTAATTATGAACAATGGCCTGTCATTAAAGGCGTCCTCCGCATGCGTGGGCTCAACGAGCTTTATGAGTTGACTGAATATTTTTCTTTTTTTCTCCTCTTTATGTTTTCATTATTTTTATCATATCTCATATTTAGCCATTTCTTATTTTTAGGAGTAACGAGAGAAAGTTTATTTCTCCATGTAAACAAAAACACAGGTACTTTATAAGAAAGAAAGAAACAAACAAAAAAGCCCCCTCAGAACATTTTAATAATGATAAAGCTTACCTGATATTAAAGAAACTCTAATTTTCATTAAACATGACGAATTTGATAAAAATCGTTAAAGCCGTTTTTGAGATAATCGAAAAAAAGTTAAAAATTGGAAACAAAGTCATAAAATAAAGTGCCTCCTCAGTTGGACCAATTTTGATGAAATGTTGGCTTTCACATCTTTGGCATATTCATTCATCAAATACCTAGTTTGATCAAAACCGTTAAAGCCGTTTTTGAGTAATTAAATAAAACACGTGAAAATGATACAAAATTTATTAAGTAAATTCCCCCCTCCGGTTGATCAATTTTGATGAAATTTTTACAATCGTATCTCGGGCATATCCATACATCATATACCCAGTTTGATCAAAATCGTTAAAGCCGTTTTTGAGTAAATAAAAAAACACGTGAAAATGATACAAAATTTATTAAGTAAAGTCCCCCCTCCGGTCAATCAATTTTGATGAAATTTTTACAGTCATATCTCGGGCATATAAATAGATCAAATACTCAGTTTAATCAAAATCGTTAGAGCCGTTTTTGAGAAAATCGAAAAAAACGTAAAAAGTTATTAAATAAAGTACCCCCTCCCTTTGAGCAATTTTAATGAAATTTATGCTGTCACATCGCAGGCATATACCTACACTAAATACTCAATTTCAGGTTCCCACGGTTTATAGTTTTTGAGCTAGTCTGTTCACACACACACACAGACACACACACACACACAGACACACACACACACACACACACACACACACACACACACACGCAGAGACCATTTCGCGGGACTTGGTTATTTCGACTCAGGGGGTCCCAAAACGTGTATTTCCGTTGAAAACCGGAAGTCGAAATTTTTCACGATCGCAATACTTCCACTTACTATATATTTCATATATAGGTAAGTGAAAGTAAAAAAAAATTATCAGTTTTGAGTAAATTTTTAATTATTATTTCAATTCCAATTCATAATTTTAACATTTTTTTTTTCTAATAAATCATATTTTTCGGTCGTGATTATTATAAAAATTATGATAGCTAGAATAGAAGATTAAATAAAAAAATGTTTCATCAGGCGTTTTTATTATAGTAATAAAATGTTTAGGAAATAATATTTATTTATAGCAAGGTTTAGGTGAAGATAATAGCTGGTTAAACACGGGCAGGAGACGTGATGTATGTATTATAGCGGTTTAAAGGCAGGGGGCCTTGTTGAAATATTTACCTTGGCAACTACGAGAGTGCTTGGAATAAAGTGAGTAGTGCCCCGATACAGTTCTTTGTGATCAAATACTACTCAAAAGTTCTAGCAATATCCTTCCATCTTCTTCATTGCATCTTTCATATTTTATATGTTATATTCATATATCCTTTATTCTAGTATATACAATAATAAGAATATATAAAATATATTAAATAGTCATATTAATGTATTACATATTGTTATTTATTAATCTACATTATATAGATATGTGGGTTAAATACATTATTATTTTAACATTTACTCATTTATAAAAAATTAGATAAAAAAGTATTAATTTTTTAACGCTTAGGATTTTACTAAATGATTTTCATATTTCTTTGATGCGCGGTTCTAAGGGCTTAAGTCTAAATTTCGGATTTTTCAGGAGAGCAACCGCAAAGTTTAAAAGATTATGTAAAACCTAATTACTAATCATATTTGTAATTGTTATAATAAAAGAATATAGTTTGACTTTAGACCTTAATAGCAACCGGTAGCTCTGATTCGTGCTATTATATTACGACATAATCTCCAATTGATCAAATAGTGACTTAAGCCCTTACGGCCGGACATCAAAGATTTTATTTACAAATTAACACATAGCTAATATGAAGATAGTTCAATATTATTAAGCACGAAAACGATAACTACTTTTTTTTTTATATATTTTTGGGATGAGACAAAAGCTTTGAAAATTGCCTTATTTTATTGGGAAAGAAGACCCCTATGCAGCATTTTTTTCGAAAATGAGTTTCATATGTCATTAGATTCAGAATAAGTAGATCTTTGGAATGGCATATAATAATAAAAAAAAACAAAAAAAAACGCGAAGAATCATGTTCTACAAGGTTTAATAACGCTTGAAACCATTGGTTGTATGCCCGCTCAATGTCCATGGAGCAGTCGGTCCATTGCTCAGTTGTTATTTCTTGTGATTACCATTTTTCACTATTGAGGTTTTTGTTTATTCGTCTTTTTAACATGGTTTCATTACCTCTTATCGTTCGATTAACATAGATCGCTCGTTTTCCTTTCTGCAATTTTCGATCGAAATGTTGATCAGTGATTACCCTGTCGTTCCTACGAAGGTAATTTCACACATCCTTCCTAATGGTTTACTTATTTTGATCCACAAAGGCATTTTAAACACATCTATTAGTTCGGATCCGCCCTGGGATGGTTGACTTTTATTTCGTGGAGGCCTCATGGAATAAATCTCGACCTACCCACCATGGTTAGGATAGGTTAGTTACACCTGTAGAGTAACCCCCCGTATGCCGCACATGGCCATGTAGGGGTACAGACAAAAAAAAAAAAAAAAAAAAAAAAAAAAAAAAAAACGCCTCTATTAATTTAATGAATCCTTATTCAAATTTAGCCAATTTTTTTCCTTTTCTATTCTCACGTTTAGCCCTGTTTCCAATGCAAATACAATACAATACTTTACAAATGTGAATACAAAGACTATAAATCCGCTAAAAGTTTGTCCTTACACCATGATTACATTCATTTTAGAAAAACATGATTAATAGAATTTAAACAAAATTTCATGTTATTTAAAGACCAATTAACTTAGAATAATATTTTCTGCTTCGTTTGACAGATGTTTTTTGCATTGTCCCTACCGGTTTCACCTGGCATTACTTTAAGCTTAAGCCAATAACAATTTTTTTTTTTTAAATTGGAAATTTCATTGGATTATTCCTTGCACCTCGATTTTCGTTAACTTAATGTTTTATTTGGTTTTTAAGTTAAAAAAGCGTTTTTCTCCAATTCTAAAAATAGGTAAAAAGATTTGATCCCCTGTACGTCTTAATTATTAAAATTAATTAAATAAAAATAAAAAAATTTATACATTGATGAATTGGCTACTTGAAGTGAAATGAAGTTATATAAATGAAATAAGTGGACTGTATTTATTGGTTAAATGATATATGTTAACTGCTTAACAATATATTTATTTGAACGTACCTTCTACATTTATAAATGATTGACAAAAGAAAAGGCTAAGGCTGATATGTCGGCTACTTGATTGAGGTGCAGGCAGTTTTCTTGTAATACATACTTATATGTATTTCTTGATTTTGACGGGGGTGGCCAACCCATCTTCTCTCCTCCTCGTCTTCGCCGGCTATCCGTTAACTAATTTAGTTCATGTTGAAGTATTTGTGAATAGGCACATGAACAAAAATCCAAACTACTTCTCTGACTGATGGAGCGTCCTCCATTAATTCTGGTCGATTCTCTTAATTTTCCACTTCGCCAGTATGCCTCCTAGCTCTGGCAGGCAAATTAAATGGGCCGTGTATAGGCGCCGGCGGGTGATGATTTAATTTGGTGAACAATACTGAAGTTCGCACATTCGCGTCCCGCAGTGGCCCTAGGATTTTTTAAGGGGATTAAAAAACCCTTGGCTATGCCGTCTCTGGGATAGGACGTAAAAAAGAGGCCCCGCCCCGAGACTGTTCGATGTCAGGTACTCGTTACAGATCCGTATCCAAAATTTAGGACTCCCACTGTAGCATCGCCCGATCAGATTTAGTGGCATAATAATAGTGACGTTTAACAAACAAACATTTATCGGTATATTTTGATGGTTCCCTAAAATGTTAAGGTCTGAATATTTTTAAGCCCCGGAAAACGTTATATTTGTAATTAAATTAAAGGATCAAAGCGGATAAAAAAAAAAAAAAATTAATCTGTCTAAAGTTTAACTGGTCTACTATGAACTCAATCGACCAAAAGTATACAGTTGGTTTATTTCGTTTGATGTCTTAATGCCCAACAACTGGGGCGGAAACACCTTTTTTGCAGTTAACTAAACTATCCTGCCTAACAGTTTGTGATTGATTAATATTTAAAATCCTACTAGATTTTTTCCCTTCCTGATCCATTTGATTTGTCGGGGCTGGCCAATCGGATTCTGTAAACGCCTCGCTGTCGAGCCGACCTACCTCTTCCAGATTTAACTCCATTTGAGTTGAATAAGAGTCAGTTACTTTATTATTTAGATCCCTCCGTTAGTCCGAGGAGTGGGGGTGGGGTGCTTACTTTCTCAGGGGGCCTCTATTCATCCTTTGAATAGACTCAGGTAAAAGAGCCCTTAAATGTTTTATATTAAGTTTACTACTCCCATGCTATTCTTGTGCTCTTTATGCAATGTGTGTTTATCATTTGTAATATTACGTGGTCCTCTCGGGTATGAAAAACTCCGTAACCCTAAATAGTCTGAATTCCCGATCTAGAATAGTTCTTTTTAAATACGATAATCATCGTTTCTACGAGGTAAACAGAAATTCGTTTAAAAAATAGAATATAACAGAGCAGTAAATCAGCTTTTTATCAATTTCAAAAAAGCATAGAATTCGATTAACCGTCAAAAGTTTTATAACAGGGAATAGCAAAAAAGTTAGTAAACCAAGTATAAATGTGTATGAGATTCAATAATAACCATCGATTCTATGTGGTAAACAGAAATGGCCTTAATTTACTACTAGTACTTCAACTACTGCAACACTATGCATACGAAATGTATTAATAACGAAGATTTTTTCAATTAAAAAGAATATTTACGATAGGAAATTACTCAATATTTAATAATATAACTTAGGTATGTTTGAGCTATTAATCTATTTTTTACTTTCACTTACCTATATAGCTGCAATTTCAATTTCCAGATAATGCGAATTGCGGGTTTATCAATGGGTTTACATAGCTATATTTTGAAAACTGGTTGAGATATTGAGCTGACATTTGGTATTTTTTTGTCTTCAGGAAGGTATCGTATGTACCAAATATCATTAAAATCTGAGATGGCGAGGGAAAATAGTGTGTTAATGTGACATGGAATTATCGTCCAGTGAGTTTGTTTTTCTTTGAAATATTTTGTGTATGGCTTCTTCTATTGTTTATATTTTGGACTATGTTGAGAATTTTTGTGTTATCGGAAACAAAGGTGTGGTTATTTTTATGCTGTATTCAGAAAAGGCAGTTGCTTTTGTATTTGTATAATTATTTGTATGCTGTGTTATTCTTTTTTTACTTTCACTTACCTATATATGAAATATATAGTAAGTGGAAGTATTGCGATCGTGAAAAATTTCGACTTCCGGTTTTCAACGGAAATACACGTTTTGGGGTCCCCTGAGTTCAATTAACCAAGTCCCGCGAAATGGTCTGTGTGTGTGTGTGTGTGTGTGTGTGTGTTTGTGTGTATGTGAACAAAGTAGCTCAAAAACTATAAACCGCACAGACCTGAAATTGGGTATTTAGTGTAGTATATGCCCGCGACGTGACAGCAAAAATTTCTTCAAAAAATTGGTCAAACGGAGGAGGTACTTTATTTAAAGAATTTTGTCTAATTTTTAGGTTTTTTCAATTTCTCAAAAACGGCTCTAACGATTTTGATTCAACTCGGTATTTGGTGTATGTATATGCCCGCGATGAGACAGTAAAAATTTCATTAAAATTAATTAATTTGAAGGGGCACTTTACTTAATAAATGTTGTCCCATTTTCCCGTGTTTTTATTTATTTACTCAAAAACGGATTTAACGATTTTGATCAAACTTGGTATTTGATGTATGTATATAACCTTGATGCGACAGCCGAAATTTCATCAAAATTGGTTAAACGGAGGGGGCCCTTTACTTGATAACTGTTGTCCCTTTTTCACGTGTTTTTTTTATTTACTTAAAAACGGCTTTGATCAAATTGGGTATTTGATGTATGAATATGCCCGAGATGCGACATCCCAAATTTTATCAAAGTTGGTCAAACGGAGGGGGCACTTTCCTTAATAAATTTTGTCCCATCTAACGAGTTTTTTTTTTTTTTTTACTCAAAAACGGCTTTAACAATTTTGATTAAAGTTGGTATTTGATGTATATATGTATGGCAGCCAAAATTTTACTAGCCGTATGATGAATAATTATGAAAATAAAAACTTTTATTTATTAGTAAAAAGATTAATGTTACTTTAAAGAGTAAATACGTGATGCTCAAATTTTTGAAGCATCATCGGAGGTGTGTAAAAATGTGGTATAAGATAATAGTCTATAATTATTATGGGTATATTTTAGTCTAGAAACTTTTGTTCCATAATAATTTTTTTAAAATAATAGAAAGCGATTTTAGAGGAAAAGCAATCGTTCTTGATTTCCAGAAAGGCATAAGAGACATAAATACACCTATCGATTCACCTTCACGATGTATTTGCAAAAAGCAACCCGTAGTAAAAAACAAGAAAACAGTAAAAAAAACTCGACTGCTGATGAAATTAGTCCCTTCATAAATAAATTAGCAATAATGAATCGAAAAGTGCTGAGAACTACCAAATTTTGCTATATAGATACTCTATAACTTATGGAGATATACAAATATAAGTACATACTTAAGTGTGGAAAAATGTGTGAAGTTGAGGAATGGCGTTTACATATTATCGAAACACGTCGATTTCTAATCTAAGTAAGTTCGTAAGTGAAAGTTGAGTGTTGCGCGCATCGCACCAGATTTTTTTAACTGAATAATTTTATTTGCACATGTATAATTACAATAAGCAAATTTGCTAAAATAAGTTACAAATGGCATTGGTAGGTATGAGGGAGATAGCACCCAGTGGTGCATCCTCCTGGCATTCAAAAGATTTACACTGTCAGACTAGGAGGTCCCTCATCCAACTCCTCTTCAGCCTTCGCCGAGGTATGTCAGGAAGCTATTAATATAAAAACAGATGATTATATAAGTTGTATTAAATAAGTTCTAGACTTGCCTCAAACCGTTATTGCTATATATTAGTACGTGATCACATGTTTTGGAATGATCCAGGAGGCCTTTCTGGATGGGCCCATTTCGGACCAAAGAATATAAGAAGCGATTGACTAGTGTCTTGTATTATAATGTTTAGTCAAAAAAATTATTTGAACCCACATTGGTGTTACATTAAGCTTAATTTTCGTTTAGAAGAATGTAGAAAACCTGAATGACTTTGAAAATAAAATGTATCTTAGAACTATGACAGTTCGAGGTCCAGTAATGGACGCATCAACATAGTGTAGATAGGATAAAATGTTTAATAAAGTGAATATGTTGCTGTGTAGAAGGTACTACTGTGATGTATTGAACTTTTAACAATGTTAACAAACTAATAAGTATACTTTGGCCATTTAATGAGCTCGTCCTCACTTTTATTTAAGTCTCTCCTCCACATTCGTGTCCCTAGGCCGCTTTCAGCTATTCTTGGTTATTTATCTCATTAGTTTTGTTCATTTCCTCGTATGGAAGAGGACAGAAGAGCAAACAGTCTCTCTTCTAGGGAAGGATGATTACATTTGATGGGCCAGTATTTTTCTTCTTTTGAATCGGTAAACAAGTGGTTATTTGAAGTTGTTTCTAAAGCATTAATAACCATTCCTGGCCTTTAGATTGACGCGTGGAGATCGCTGTATTTTTCTTGTATGTTCGTTTATTGAAAACTCTCATTCGTTATATTAACTGGAAAGATGCTTGGTATCCTAAAGTCTATATTACCTTTAGTTACTCGTCTATCTGTTTTACATATTCAGCAGTCCTTCATAGACACAAAGCAACGATAAATCACTATAGATGTCGTGTAAGTATTTCAAGATCGTGTCACTATCCTGAGAATGGCTCCTAAACCGCCCGGGAGTGGACGCAGCGGTCTAGATGTTGCTCCTGATAAGATAAGCTATTATAGGAACCACCGTTTCCTGATAAAGTAGTGGAATAATGGTGTTCTACTCGAGGCCCGGCGTCTCAATGAATTGCAAATTAGCCAGTCCCTTCTGATTAATGAATTGTTCCGCAATCTTATCTCTGTCATTAACCACTATCTAAATAATACTGAATTTGCAGAGACCTCTTAAAGGGCTGTTTCTATTATATTCTAACCGTAATGCCTCGTCTAGTGCAAGAGTAATCTAACTCAAAGAAAGTAATTATTCAGAAGAGCCGGCGCCTTTTTTATGCGGTTCAAGAATATAAAATAAACGTTCTTTCCCAGGTGTAGTCGTTTAAAATTGAAAGAATGTAAAATTATTCGATTTTTAGTTCGTTCAGTCTTACATTGGGCGAGCGATGTATGTATCCTATAATAAATTTTTCGCGATTTATGCTGAATGAATGGAAAAGTCTCCATCTTTTGCGAAAACCAATAACATATTTTTATAAACTACGCGACCTACTTTTTGTAAAATTTATTTGCATATCTCCTCCCTCCCCTTCTTTCGAACCCACGGTACTGGTGGTCCCCTTTTCATTTTCGCGAACTTTTTGATTTCGATTTCTACAAATAAGTTGAGGCCCGTATATCAAAATGATAAGAAAGACTATTAAGAAAATCTGAAAGTACTATTCTCTCTTATTGCGAAATCACTTAAATTGGAACCATTGAAGTATAAGTTATTCTATGATGCAGTAAAAGGAATCGTAACACATAAAAGCGTAATCAATTTTGAAACAGAAGTTGTGGAATTAGCTTTTTCTTCGAAACGAAAAATCTTTAAACAATATAATCACTAAACTAAATTTGAAAAGTCATTAAAACAACCATGGAAGCAATGTTCCCGAATCCCGTTCGAGTACTTAAATATAACTTTAAATTATTATTCACTCAAATGACTTTTACCTACTAAAAAAAAGAATTAAACACTAAAACAAAATTAGCACTTGACTGATATTACGAAGCTATATAATGTAGTAACTTTAATGTAATTGAATTGTGAGTGGATACTCGTAAAAGTATGATGAAGTTATTTATTTTACTAACGTTATTCATAAAAGGGACTTTTGAAATGTAATATTGATTTCCAGAGTTTGGACATCAGGAAACCAGTCCCATATAATAAATGCTGTCTAATAATTAAATTTCATCCAACATTTTTTATTAAAAACGGTCATCTGTTTAACCAATTAATCAAGAAAATTTACTCTAATCTGTAGGAATGTAAATATAGAAGTTTTATGTAAATAGAGAATCTGTAACTTATCAGGAGGCTGAGCTAATAATTCGCGAAAAACATCTGATTTATCGAATGGAGCAAAAGTTTGCATTGTAAGACCTCCCGAAAGTTCATTTTACTAATGACCTCAGTAAAATAAATAATGGTTTCCTCGTAGCAAACTTAAACCTATCTTACGATGGTGCATAGAGAATTCAGTCAACTTAAAATTTTGGAGTTATATTTTTTATTCGATAAAAACTGAACAAAGAAAATTCGATTATAGACTTTTTCTTTTTGGGATCAGAACACATATCTAGTAAACTACTGTATCAACAATCACCTCCCAGAGTTTCTCCATTAAGAATTAATCATTCTATTTACTATAACTCGTTTGTTATTTCAGTTTATATCTGTTTTGTTTTGTTAATTTCTCGGTTTTTACGGCATCCATTATTACTCTGAGTTAGTTATAAATAAATAATTAATTTCAGTTTAATTATTTTGCTCGGTTAATTATCCGATAGCTCTTTAATCCCCCTGCTGCCTTAGTGTTGGTCCAAGGAGGAACAGTTAATTTAGGTCATGGTGGAATAGCTAGAATTTCAAGAACAAAAACCTTCGAAAAATATAATAGTCATATAATATAATAAATAAAATAAATATAATAGCCGAAATGAATTTGAAATGTGATGAAAACTTAACCAAGAAAGAAATTTCCCTGCAGTCGGTTCTAAGAAAGAAATATAAATTACTATTTATTCCCTGAGTTTCAAACATTTTAGATCATCTTCAGGTCTGAAACAATGATAGATGAGAGGCAGTCACTTTAGATCATGATATATTTTTTTATGATCAATAAGCCTACTATACTTTCCATATTCGATTGGAATCGTACTACGTTTCCAACAATTCGCAATACCGCAGTATTCTGATGCCTTGATGCCTACTATGAAGAATAACAATGTGCTATTAGAACAGTCGGTTAGCGTTCACAGAGTGATGGCCCTTAGCGCGTGTAATGATGTATGGATTGTCTCTAGCAACGTGATGTCTCAATGAATAACCCTCACCAAGGCCCCACTATATATCTTAAGTTGGTGTGCTCTGCTACAACTAAGTATATATCTGTTTTTTTTTTCATTACTAGTTAAAATTTTAGACGTCTTGCGGTTTTCTCCTAAACATTTTTTTAAATTGTATAACACTTCCTTAAAAAAATCGGATTCGCCTATTAAATACATATTAAATTTAAATTTCTATCGGTTTGAAATTAAAATCACAACAAGGGGCAATATTATCAAAAATTTATACCATCTTTACCATTTTTAAAATAACTTATAAATAAATTAAAAATAAAAATCTCAATGATATATTAAAAAATATTAATATTATAATATTATAATGCGTAAACGCATCTCTGGTATATAATGGGTTAAGCTATGCCAGGGCCTCCTTCAGTATCTGGTCTTTTAGTTAAATTTCCTGACTCATATTTCACTTTTTAAAATATTCTCTTTATTAATGGTAAAACAGCTAAATATACTGTCACGTGGAAAACCTAAGATGTCCATTGAACCTTGGAGACCCTGAGAGAGAGGGGGAACTCCTAGAAGAGGCTGGCCCAGGAGAGAGTGGGGCAGTCTGGGAAAGTCTGAGTCAGTCAGTCTGAGAGGATAGTTAGAGACAGTCAGGCAGTCTGGGGCAGTCTGAGAGGGGCAGTGAGACACAGTCGGGCAGTCTGGAGCGGAGGCTGGGTCTGAGATGGGCTGTCGAAGTCTGGGACAGGCATAGATGGATTCGAATTAGTAAAGTAGCCCCAAGTAATTTATGAGTCATGGTACCCCCCCTTGTGTAGTTGGGACTTGTAAGAGATTATTGTAAATAATAAATAGTGTAAATTGTACGTAGTTGCTTAATTGCCTCACAACCCTTGCCCAAAGATCCCTGTGTCACATTGGACTGATGGATTTTAAGAATAAGGGTGACAATACTAATATTTCAACCAAAAGCATTCTGAACCTAACAACCTTACATTATGCATTGTTCATTAATCATACTTCTTAGTCTAATAATAATGTTATGAAAATGCAACCCTTGGAAAGACTTCAATCTGTTTGAACAGCCCGTTTCCTGCCGGTTATTTAAACACGGAATGTTTATTTTCATTTATTTGGTGAGTAAATCGGATATAGCCAAAATAGATATAGGGGCCAAGTTTAGCTTATTTTCGATTCCGTTATGATGTCTTCTTTGGCTCCTTTTGATATTGAAATAACTCCGTTTTATTTACTTAGTTTCTTCAAGGTCCATATTTCTCCATCATAAATCGTCCAACATCGTTTGCTTTTGGAATGCATACTTCTATCCTCCTTTGAGTTTCTTTCCTTTTTATAACTTGTATGATGTAATATAAAAAAAATATATATATATATATATATATATTTTTAGTTTTTTATATATATTTTCTTTTGTTTAATGTATTTGAAATGTTCTTATGTATTTTTATCATTTTATTCAAATATTGTGGTAAGACATAATATCATGTAATAATGTATATTATTATGTCATATAGTTTTCCATTAAAGCATGGAGCATGACATAATTCAAATAAACGCTCCTTAGGTAGGGTTACTTACTATATAAATATATATCTATATATACAATGAAAATCTCGTGTCCCGATGTTTGTCGGAGGTAAAATCAGAAACTACTTAACCGATTTCGATGAAATTTAGCTCATTGTGTGTAGTTTTGTCTAACTTAAAAGATGGGATAGTTTTTTCAATTTTTCTTTTCTTGCAAATTAAAATTTCTTTAATTTTCTTTTTCTTGCTTATTGTACAACAATTGGGTGTGATTATTTGTTAGTTCTATAAATTTCCCATAGATTGTGGTGGAAGTTGGTTTATTGATACGACACCTCATTATCTTTTGATATTTGGGGAGGGGAGGCATAAATATATTTTTTCCGGCTTGGACTAGGAAAATCCGTGTTTTTCCCAGGGCAAAGTATGTATAGCCTTTTCACGTATGGGAAAAACATCGAATCTATTTGTTTTAACAAAAGACAGGTTTACCGACATCATTGTGCACCTATTAGTATTACCTCTTGATATGAAATCATATATCAATATGTTTTATATTCTGAATTAAATCAATATGTATTATGGCAATGATTATTTTGGTACAGTTTTGCTAACTGTACTTGTACTAAACCCTGTTTCAATTATATTCTTGATTAGTTCCTTTTACATGTGTCATTCATTAACACACTATGGTCAAATATATTATCACAGCACTTTATATTTTTAATTCAGGAAAGTCTTATTTTTTATATCTGCTGAAGCGTAGCCGACAAGTAAAATAAAATAAAAGATTCTGGCTTATAAAATAAAAATTAAAAAGTCTCGCTTGCATGAGATGAGGTTGAAGAGACTAATGAATTGCTTCATTAGATTCATCTTCCGTCAAAGCTCAAAAGCTGGTCAAATTTTTGTACTTCATATTCATTTTTTTGTTTATGTTCTGTCTTTAGTTTTGTTCTTGTTTTTTTTTTTTTTTTTTTTTTTTTTTTTAAGGTTTACTTTATATATAAATTGTTAATATTTTAATTTTTCTTCAACTAGCCAGACGAATGGCTTATTATTTGTTCATGTTTGCTATTCTTAGGGGCTAGATGTTTATGTTATTACTTTCTTTATTTCTTTCTTTCAAACGTATTGTAGATTAAAATATATTAGTAAGACACTAAAACCACAAATCAGTTACACCATAAACAAAAACAAACAAAAGTTTCCATTTAGTCTTTGATAAAATAATTTACCGCATGAGATCATTTCACCTATTATCATGTAAAATTTAGTGATTAAATAAATATATTTTACAGAGTGCGTGGGGTAAGAGTAACAGGGTTGGCCTTAATTGTTATTAATAATTAAAAATTATTTTTTGAAAATTGGCCAGGTCTTGTTTTTATATTTTCTTTATGAAAAGAAATAAATGGTGTTGCTTTGCAAATTTAAGAAGCAATAAATTAAAGTAACGTTGCTTTTTAATAATAAAATTTTCATTTTAAAAAATCGTGGTAAATTCAAG
The DNA here is from genome assembly GCA_911387785.2 of Aelia acuminata. NCBI lineage: Eukaryota > Metazoa > Arthropoda > Insecta > Hemiptera > Pentatomidae > Aelia > Aelia acuminata. The sequence goes on along the minus strand of OU426978.1, from coordinate 48,420,191 downwards.
CCAATAATTTTTATTTTTTAAATTTAAGTCTGACGTTAGATATTCTTATGTATAATACATTATTTACTTTTTCATACTTAATGTTTATTTAAAAATCTCTTACATCTGTTCATTTTATAAATAGGTAATAATTGAGCATTTAAGTAGATTCATAGATCTATGAAATGCTTAATACATTATTGTTGTAATATTGCATTGGAACTATGACTGGAAATATGACACTTTAAAAGTAATAAGACTAATGCATATTGGAGATAAAACATACAGTTAAAAGTTTATAGTGCAGGGATCGAAAACGGTGTGAATGACTGTCGAATCTATCACTCACCTCTTTATTTTATGTCAGGAAAGTGTATATAAGGATTTTATTCTAGATCATAAGAAAGTGTGAAAAGGTTAAATTTTCTCTCATTTTTTTTTTCTATCGTTGTGTGTTGTGTTCAATCAATGCTCTACAATAATAAATATTTACTGTGTTTTTATATGTTTAATACTTTTTACTGTAATAATAGGAATGAACGAAGAAATTGCTACTGTTATTACTTAATTTACTTGGAAATTAGGCTTATGCCAGTACTTATATCGTCTTAACATAAAACATTTGCAACCGAATTTCCTCTTCTCCTCTCTTGTTTCTTCTTATCTATATTTTTTTATTGCGTTTTCAAGATTTATTCCCTTATTGCACTTTATTTCAAATTAATTTATTATGCCGTCTTCATTCTTGAATGACAGAATAATAATCCTTAGGTTCTTTGAAATAATTGTTTCTTAATGTTGAAAACAACGCTAAATTACTCACAAATTACGTGATAGACTCACACACTTTTAAAATAAATAATCCATATGATTCAGATTTATTCATTGTATAATTATCCATTGATCATTAATCTCTATACAGCAGCATATTTCACCCCCCCCCCCCTTGATCAAATCATGTCGAAATGATATAAAAGAAAAATAAGATTTTTATAAAAAATGAATCTTCCATTTTTTATTATTATTTTTTATTCTCCCAACGTTTCGGTTTTTTGGTCCATCTTCTAGTACTATCTATTAAACATTTTGAAACTCCACAACCATTTGTTTGTCAATTGTAATTATTTTATGTAAAATACATTTTCCATTTCTTAATAATTAACATTTATCACATGCAAGATGGACCAAAAGCCAGAAAATGAAAATTGAATAAAATAAATAATAAAGCATGTAAGAGATTCCTTCTTTATAAAAACCTAATACATAAAACTTTTCCTTGCAAAAGTGAAAATAACAGCACGGGAAAAAAATCAAGTACTTACTAGTTTTGGTTATTAAGCCAACTAGTGGCAAAATTCTCAAACTCAAACTTTTTTTTTAATTCTTATCCCGAATTAAATTAATTTTTTAATTATAGCTAGCATCTTTTATACTTTGTGCCGTTAATCAGAAAAATCGGATTAGTCCCAAATTTGACAGCTTGTCTTGGAGATAACGAAGCCTCAGTAACATTAATGTTGAGATTTCTAAAAGAGAACCGGCTGATTTCTAAATTATAAAGCTCTTTTTACAACATACTTATATTACCTTATCTTTAATTATTATTATTTTTATTTTTTTTATTTTTTTTTTATTTTATTTTTTTCATTACTTTACTTTTTGTTTGTTTATTTTTGCCTATTTCTTAAGTCTAGGAATAAATGTAATCTGTAGGCGTTGATGACCTGAGGGTTTTACGCCTCTAAGCCATAACAAACAAACAAACAAGATAGGACGCAGATTCACTGGGTGTACTGCAGGAGCAAATGTTGCAAAATATAAAAATAAAAATAATACACTAAGAAGAAAGAGTAAGAAATTAAGAAATAGCCATATTTAATGAAGGGATGACCTATTGTATAGTATAATTGAGCATTACTGGTCTGGGCTATTGAGATCCTTCAATGAAGCGTGAACTCTTTTTAATGGACGACTTTCCAGAGAAACAATTATAGTTGCCTTTCTTTGCAAGAATAATCAATCTTCAAGTCAGAAAAAAATCTAAATCTAATCAGCAAATGCATTTCTTTTAAAATATGATTACATTGACAAATTTATAACATTTTGTTTTCGGTACGCATATTTGTATACTAAACTTAAATATAGGTAGATCCGCCTTTTTTAAAAAATAATTTCGAAAATATGCATCTCTTATTATTAAAAAAATAAATAAATAAATATTCTACGCATAAGTGATAAAATTTATTCTCATTTGTCGGTTTATCCAAGGATGCCTAAAAAAATAAAATAAAAAAAATATCGAACTCGGGCGACTATGGTAGATACGCTAACTGCAATTATACAAATCTTACTGATGGTGAAATATATACAAACGCATAACAATCCAAACGTCTATAAAAAAAAAAAAAAAAAAAATCTTGTATATTCCTTTACATTTCATGTTCCAATAAAACTTGTGTGGCCTAACATAATTTGAAAGATATGTAACGGTATTACAACCAAGAATTATTTATTAAGCCAGATATCTAGTCAATTATCTGCTGGTGTCAGCTGTGCACAATGAACTATGGCTCGAATATAATAGGCTCGAAAGCTTGAAGTTAACACCCACTTCAGCACTTACTAGACGAAAAACTCAAAACTCTTAGCAAATTAAGAAAGACTCATTTACATCACAATAATTAGACCCGTTTGGACTAACAAAGTAAAGCTTTAGCTTTGTAAGCTAAATAGCATACTAAACAATTTATCAATGATGCTACTGAACTACATGTGTCAAATATAATTTATTTAATAATTAAATAAATGGAGTATAAATTATTTATACTTTATTTTTTTTAAATCATATTTAATTCGTAATTATTCCTACTGATCTACAAATACTTCTTCTAAAACTTATCTCTGAAAATGGCCAACCAATTTACTCTTTTTCTTTTTTTTTAATTTATTTTCTTTTCTTGTAAAACAAAAAAAATAATAGTCAAGTTAATGACAATAAATTTATCGTATAAATAATATTAAATCTTCAAAAAGTATATCGAAAATATCAATAATATCTCTAATTTTCATCAGGGACTTAGGATGAATTAATATTTAGCCGCTTGTAGGATAAATTTGGTCGAAAAACGGCTAGTAGTTATCTACCTCCCCGCCAGAGATCTCTCGATTCTCTCCAACCCTTTCATGTCAATGGTCCATGATTCAGGATGAAATAAAATGTGATATTTGAACCTTTCGTTATAAAAGATGCTAGCTATAATTAAAAAATTAATTCTTATCCCGAATTAAATTAATTTTTTAATTATAGCTAGCATCTTTTATAACGAAAGGTTCAAATATCACATTTTATTTCATCCTGAATCATGGACCATTGACATGAAAGGGTTGGAGAGAATCGAGAGATCTCTGGCGGGGAGGTAGATAACTACTAGCCGTTTTTCGACCAAATTTATCCTACAAGCGGCTAAATATTAATTCATCCTAAGTCCCTGATGAAAATTAGAGATATTATTGATATTTTCGATATACTTTTTGAAGATTTAATATTATTTATACGATAAATTTATTGTCATTAACTTGACTATTATTTTTTTTGTTTTACAAGAAAAGAAAATAAATTAAAAAAAAAGAAAAAGAGTAAATTGGTTGGCCATTTTCAGAGATAAGTTTTAGAAGAAGTATTTGTAGATCAGTAGGAATAATTACGAATTAAATATGATTTAAAAAAAATAAAGTATAAATAATTTATACTCCATTTATTTAATTATTAAATAAATTATATTTGACACATGTAGTTCAGTAGCATCATTGATAAATTGTTTAGTATGCTATTTAGCTTACAAAGCTAAAGCTTTACTTTGTTAGTCCAAACGGGTCTAATTATTGTGATGTAAATGAGTCTTTCTTAATTTGCTAAGAGTTTTGAGTTTTTCGTCTAGTAAGTGCTGAAGTGGGTGTTAACTTCAAGCTTTCGAGCCTATTATATTCGAGCCATAGTTCATTGTGCACAGCTGACACCAGCAGATAATTGACTAGATATCTGGCTTAATAAATAATTCTTGGTTGTAATACCGTTACATATCTTTCAAATTATGTTAGGCCACACAAGTTTTATTGGAACATGAAATGTAAAGGAATATACAAGATTTTTTTTTTTTTTTTTTTATAGACGTTTGGATTGTTATGCGTTTGTATATATTTCACCATCAGTAAGATTTGTATAATTGCAGTTAGCGTATCTACCATAGTCGCCCGAGTTCGATATTTTTTTTATTTTATTTTTTTAGGCATCCTTGGATAAACCGACAAATGAGAATAAATTTTATCACTTATGCGTAGAATATTTATTTATTTATTTTTTTAATAATAAGAGATGCATATTTTCGAAATTATTTTTTAAAAAAGGCGGATCTACCTATATTTAAGTTTAGTATACAAATATGCGTACCGAAAACAAAATGTTATAAATTTGTCAATGTAATCATATTTTAAAAGAAATGCATTTGCTGATTAGATTTAGATTTTTTTCTGACTTGAAGATTGATTATTCTTGCAAAGAAAGGCAACTATAATTGTTTCTCTGGAAAGTCGTCCATTAAAAAGAGTTCACGCTTCATTGAAGGATCTCAATAGCCCAGACCAGTAATGCTCAATTATACTATACAATAGGTCATCCCTTCATTAAATATGGCTATTTCTTAATTTCTTACTCTTTCTTCTTAGTGTATTATTTTTATTTTTATATTTTGCAACATTTGCTCCTGCAGTACACCCAGTGAATCTGCGTCCTATCTTGTTTGTTTGTTTGTTATGGCTTAGAGGCGTAAAACCCTCAGGTCATCAACGCCTACAGATTACATTTATTCCTAGACTTAAGAAATAGGCAAAAATAAACAAACAAAAAGTAAAGTAATGAAAAAAATAAAATAAAAAAAAAATAAAAAAAATAAAAATAATAATAATTAAAGATAAGGTAATATAAGTATGTTGTAAAAAGAGCTTTATAATTTAGAAATCAGCCGGTTCTCTTTTAGAAATCTCAACATTAATGTTACTGAGGCTTCGTTATCTCCAAGACAAGCTGTCAAATTTGGGACTAATCCGATTTTTCTGATTAACGGCACAAAGTGAGAGCATTGTTCAAAAATATGCTTGACCGACAGAGTAGACTGGCAAAATTGACAAGTCGGGGGTGGTTCTTTAGTGAAAAGGTGGGAATGCGTGAGCGCCGAATGTCCGATTCTTAAGCGGGTCAGGGCGACCTCATCTCTTCGGCTGCTGCGGCAGGATGTAGACCACGGTTTCACTGAATTTTTTATTAGTTTTAATTTGCTGGGAGAGCTTTCGTCCCAAATTAACTGCCATTTGTCCGATATTTCCTTCTTTAGTGGTCTACTAAGATCTGATGGGGTTAGGACGACGGAGCCTCTTCCAGGCATCGTGAGTGCATCTCTCGCAGCCTGATCGGCGAGCTCATTGCCCACAATACCCATATGGCTAGGGATCCAAACAAAATACACTAAATTACCCTGGTCTACGAGTGAGGAAAGAAATGATTGTATTTTTATGACTGTCGGATGTCTCGGATACATAATGGTAATACTTTTTAATTAAGGAATCAGACAGTATTATGATATTCTTTTGGTGTATAGACATACAGAACTTTAGGGCTGAAGCTATTGCAAATAATTCGGCGGTGTAAATTGAGCATAATTTATTTAATTTAAATTTATGGGTTGAATGGTTGGTGACAAACGAGGAAGCAGTAGAGTGTTCAGATTTAGACCCATCTGTATAGATCAAGAAGCGGTCTGGAATATTTTCAATGAGTCGATGTAGTTTGGCTTTATATTCACAAGGTGTGGTGTTATCTTTGTGGACATGTGAGAGACTTAAAATTGTTTTCGGTGGTTGAAGTGTCCAAGGTGGAATTTCGGTTTCGGGTTTGGGTATGGTAACTGCTTTGAGTTTTGAAATATATGAAGAAAATCGTTGTGCTAGAGGTGGGGTAGAATTAGTTTTTTGTCGAAAGGTCGTAGAGTATTTTGATTGGAAAATGTATTTGTATGTTGGATGCGTCCTATAATGCCTATAGTCCTATAGTCCTATAATGCGTCCTATAATGCGTCCTATCTTTGTTATGCTTCATTAGGATTCTTATTTTATTTATCATTGTTGGAACAGATTTCTCGACCAATGCCTTTTTAATTTTGATCGAACTGATGATTATAGGGAGGAGGAGGTAAAATAAGATACCAGTGGATTTGAGTGTTTTTGAGTTGAACTGTGAAATTTGATGTTTTTATCGTGAATGTATATTTTTACTGTCGGGATATCCGTACTGTCTATGTCATTGTGCAAGGTGTAGTTAGCTTCAAACTTTTCTTATTATTTTTTATAGTATCGTTTGAAATTAGTTCAATAGTACCTTCCTTGCTGAGCCAAATACGTCCAACAGGTCCTATTATTAATACTATTAGTCATTTGTCCCGTAAGTTAAGTGCTAATCTGTAATCTAGTAAGTATGACAGTTGATTGTATTGCCTATTCAATTCTAGTCTTTTTAAATTTATGTATGGATTTATTTTCCAAGTGAATCTTTTGCCTATTTTCATAAATTAAATATTTGTATGCGCCTTGCTAAGACCTTAATTATTTTCCGTACGTCCAAATAGGGCATCTGGTATAGTTTTATAATTAGTCTTTTGTTCCGTAAGTTAATTCGAGTGATGGATGACCTGTAATCTTGAATGTGCGACAGTCGATATTATTGTCCTGTCTTTTTACTTCTGCATGTAAGTTTCAAATAAGTCTTTTGCCCATATTATATTAATTCTATTTTAAGTATTATTCACAAAAGCAATTAAATTAACCATTCCTTTTATATTAAACTGCCTCAATGTTTTATACATATTTTGTTTTTCATAACATTTTATATTTCAAATTGACGCCTGAAAATTTATAAATCACATACTTTTAGGGGATGCACCCTGCTAACTGAATTGAAATAATAGCATTGAGAGGATTGAAGTGGGTATGTGAGGTTGTTAAGCTTAATAACGAACGTGAGCGGTAAGGCTTAACTCGGTTATGACGTATTTGGTTAGGTCTGTGGGAAGTACTTTAGATTTGTATCAGCCTCTAAATATATATTCAGTTTATTTTAATTCAGGTATTTGTTAATTTTAAATTTATTTGACTATTTTTAGTATTTGTCACTATTTTTTCGCAATCTGTCATGAATAGATTAGATTTTTACACTAAGATTTTTTAAAAACCATGGTATATGGTTTTCGCGGTTGCGGTGTTGCCTAATAAATATCTATAATTTCTTCTAATTTAATTTAATGGTCAGGTGGATGAAAATGATGGGTGATTATGGTAAGAATTAAATTATTCCTACTGTATAAATTAATAAAGTGATATATTTTTATTATTTTTTTTCTCCCATTCACAAAAAAGTCAGTATTTGGTTATAAATAAATTTGCAGAGGTTTTTAAAAAAGTTTTGGAAATGGGGACATAGCTCCGAATCTTCAAATGTAATGAAAATATTAATTTTAATATAAATATAAATATTAACATATTAATGAAAATATACGAAAGAATAAATAGACGAAAGTAAGAAAACATATGAAAAATGAGTCGCTAAACCGTTATTAAAAAATTTAAAATTAATTAATGAGACGATTAACCTCTATCAATTTAAAGTTTTAAGGGTTAAACAATAACTTGAGTATAAGGAGGTGATTTCAATATTGTTTTTGTTTCTTTTTTTCGAGGTTTTTAAGGTTTCGAACACCTCGACAGCACCTCCGAATTGATTTAAAGGGTTGAAAATTTATATGCAAATTGAATTGGAGTTTGAGCCCTCTGGGGTTCTCAACTTTTTTTTTCCCCTTCAACCCACTCGATTTTGATAAATTCAATTCGGAAATGAATCATTAAAAATATTAAAACATGAGACAGAAGTTCAATAGTTCAATGCTTTAAATTCTATCCAGTTTCTTCAGGTAAGCATTAATGAAATAATACGATTGCTTTTTATATGTTATCCATACAATACATTACAGAAAATAGCGTTGATTATTCCCAAACATTTTCCTTTTTTTGGTTTATTGATCATCATATTTAAATATTCATTAAAAATTTTGTATACAAAATTATTCTGTGTATTGATATATATTATTCTTGATAATGAAAAACGGGATTACCATCACAATAGTTATAATAGTTACAATAATAACTTATAACAATTGAAGATTTTAATAACCCAAAAAAACTCACCGTTGTAGTTAGTAGAGCGCCGTCACTTGTATTCTTCACAATCATTTGAACTTGACCGCATAACACATCAGGGGATCTAAAATATAATAATTTTCGTTATGAGGGGAATTAATAATACTACATATATGTTTGGCAGATTAGTATAACAAAGAATAATATATCGATGGCTTTTCTTCACAGAAGTGCTTAATATGCTAACTTAGTAGCTAATTACTTGGACGTTGCTGTGGCTCAGTAGCTGAATCTTAGTAGCTACAGTGCGTTGAATTAGTTATATCCTATAACTTAACTTTAATTACTAATGGAAAATAACTAAGAAAAATCATGTGAATAACATACTATATAGACGTCATTTACATTTTACTAAAATCCTTGTGTAAAATACAAAACTCTGTGTGTCAAAATGTAACTTGGCATATCTGCGAAGTAAGCCTTCGATATACTGGTTTAATTATTTAAACTCCGCGAGTCGCCCTTCTTTAAGAGGAAAAATAATTATTTCATCACCATTTTATTCTTTAATTTGAATAATTTCTTAAAATTGTATCAAATAATTTTTATAAAAAAATTAATTTCCTTTTTTTTTTTTTTATCCTCCTTTCCTTCATTCTCTTCTTCAGTAATTATCCCTTAAAATAATAGGTCAATTCAAAGGACCATATTTGATGAAAAAATAAAAATAATTACGACAACCATTTTTCTTTTAGTTCATATTTATATTTCTTTTAGTTAATATTTATATTTCTTTTAGTTGTATCAAACCGTACGTTTGTTCTACAAAATTCAATGTTGACGAAAGGAGGAAAAAACAAATATTAGTAGGTATATATCATGTAGAAATCAATGATGAATGATCAACCACAGATAAGAAATATTTATTTTTAATAATTGTTAATTTGAAATTGTTTGGAATGGAAGTTGTTCCCTTTTTTTTTTTTTTTTTTATGAAAAAATATCAACTGGCTTGATAAAGCGAATTAAAAAAACTCAAACCTAACAATGTCGTCGCAGTCGATTTTTCATTTAATTGAAATTAATTATTCGTGTTTTGTTATATTGTAATGAAATATTTCAAACAGAATCCATACGGAAAATTCAAATAAATATATTCAGGGAATTAATTAAATAAAATATATTACCAACTCTCATAATGAAAATTTGTGTCGTGCGATTAGTCTTCATGACATGTCATGTTTTACAATTAGTTTCAGTTTTAATTTAATTTATTATGATTCCTTAATTAAAAGATGTATTAATTGTTTAAGATTTATTTATTAATTATAACCATGGGTTCTGTAAATGGCAGATGGTCTGAATTTTCATGATGATGGAAACCAGAAACCTGAATAAAACATTAATGAAAGCAAATAACACAACAGGAATACCGCTAAGACTTAATATATTGTTAGATGTAGTAACTGCGACGATTTTGGTGGTATTGGAAACGATGAGAATTCGTTTTAATTCTTAGAGAAATTGAGGTATTTAGTGTCGTTGATAACTAGGTAGAAAAAAATTTAGGAGGAAATCTAAGTTTTTTTTTTTTTTTAATAACTGATGTGCTTATTTAGTTGGGAAATTCTTGGCTCAAGAATTCTTCTGTGCGTAACTCAAAAAATAAAATTAAAGAAATTGCTAAGGTTTTTTACCTTAGGGTGAGCACTAAGAATAAGGGATGAGCGACTCCTTAAGGTTTTTCGGAAATAATTGATTGGAATATTTGGAACAAAGAAGGATGATTCAACTTGAGAATCATAACCGGTTATACAATACCTGATGCCGGTTACACAATAAATCGCGTTAACTTTACCCGGTAATATCGTTGAGAGAATAGCACTTTGGGCGCAGAATACCCAAAATAGGCTTTTGAATAAGCTCTCTGCCAACTACTAAACCTCCGATTGGTAGGCCGTGACGTTAGCGCTTAGGGCCTTTAACGAAGAAGCAAAGAGACAGGTGTATCATTTTGTTGCTTATAAGTAGATTGATTAGAATTATTAGCCAACTGAATAAAATTATAATTATGAGGAATTCACTTGTAAGTACGCAATGTAAGTAAATAAATTTAATCTCATGATTATCTCAATTTTTATGTATATTAATAAATTAAATTAATAATATAGAGTAAAAAGTACTCGTTTCATTTAACTGTTTTCTTGACTGTTAATATAAATGTTACAATAGGGTTCTTGAGGTTTATTATATATATATAAAAATCTCGTGTCCCGATGTTTGTCGGAGGTAAACTCAGAAACTACTCAACCAATTTTTATGAAATTTGCCTCATTGTTTATAGTTTTGTCCAACTTAAAAGATAGAATAGTTTTTATCTCCATTATTGGCCTAAATATTTTATGCAAATTAAATGCTTATTATATTACGATTGAGTGTGATTATTTGTAAGTTCTATACATTTCCAACAGATGGCGGTGTAACTTGATTTATTGACACAACACTTCATTTACTTTCGATATTTAGGGTGGGTAAGCATCAAGTAGCCAAATCTATCTTTTCTGGATTGGACTTGGAAAATCCGTGTTTATCCCATGGGCAATTATGTATCGCCTTTTGACGTGTGGGTGAAACATCGAATATATTTGTTTTAGCAAAAGACAGGTTAATCAAATTCATTGCGCACTTATTAGTATAACCTCCTGATATGATACTTATATCATCATGTGTTATATTCTGAATTTGATTAATAATTATTATGGTACATTTTGGCTAACTTTCTATTTTGAGTGTACTAAACCCTGTTCCAATTATATTCTTTATTAGTTACTTTTACATGTATTATTCATTAACACATTATGTTAAAATATAGTATGTAAACAATAAAAACTTTAACACATCAAAATTCTTTACCAAACAAATTTAAATTTGGCGTAAAGTTATATTTTAAATCCTGTTGGTTTTTAGATAAGCTGGAGCGTTTTTTTCTTTATCAGTGAATTTTGATTTGACTGTTTCAAAGAGAATAGGATATAATTAATTCAACTCATAATAGCTACCGAGCACAGCAACGCGTGGTAGGGCCTGCTCGTAAGTAACTATATTATGACAATGTTTCGAGACTATAACTAGATAACTAGGCTCATACTCATGCCCTACATCGAACAAACCTTTACCTTTTTTACCATCCTATTCCTTTACAGTCCTGAAATTGTTGTTGGACAATAGAGTCTAACATACCTATGTGGTTTATATACCAATACCCATCAGCAGCATTTTAAGTATATTCATATACCTTTACAATTTGAATTATATACCGTCATACAAATTATGTATTGTACATCGTCGGGTGAGTACAACAACTAGGTAACTACAAATTTAGCAAAATTTGAGTAAGTGCATTAAAAAATTCCATTAGGTTAGGTCCACAGCACACTACAACTTTGTTCTGTTGAATACAATTTAAAGGTGATATAATGGGTTTTCAAAACTAGATAAGTTGATGATCAGAAACCTAATCCGTTCCGATACTAGGTAAAGTTCACTTATCTAGTTGTTCGACCTATCAGGATTGCAAAACAGAAGCAACAAATAGGTAACTCAACATAGTTTTAGCACTACAATACTTGATTTTTAGATCAACTAAAGATCTTCGAAAAACTTTAATATGAGTTTTACTCGAAACAGCTGAATTGTAGTTACCTAGTTGTAGTATTGACCCCACGATATATACACATTACTTTTAAATTTAGTCCGAAATTTTACTTATGTACATCATATAATTGTACTCTAAACAGATTTGATGTAGGACATTAGTAGATAGAGAGATAGATAGATAGATAAACATGTTTATTTGAACGAAAACTATACAAACATATGTAAATAAACATGATTACAGCATGGGTCATCGCCCGTCTGCTGGTGAGGCGGCCAACAGAAATATTAATTGTAATATAGAACAATATACATACATATATAAATACATATATATGATTCAAAATATATAAATCAAATAAGACAGTAATCTTAGCTATAGGGTCTCAACAGATTACAAATAATAGAACTGTCTGAGCAATCACAATAATAAATAACAATGATAATAACTAAAACTTATCTATAAATATATACAAACATTTACTTATATCCACGAACAAACACAAACACATATTTATAACACTATACACTTACATACATACATATATGCCAATCAATATCCATATACATTCTCCCCTACTACATTTATTATCATTCTAGGAGTTATATTCTTTTATTAACTGCCTTCTATAGTTCCCAGCCGTTCTTAGGTATAGATATAGGTTGTCCCACTGTTTTCCATTCAGTAAATTTAAGAATTCATGATAAGCCAAATGTATTTTCCCAAAGTATCTCACCCTGAACTCATTTAAAATTGGGCATACACCTACAAAATGGTAGCAGTCCTCGACCAATCTCAAATTACACAATGTACACATTAGTTGTTCTTCTGCTCTATCGATCGCATAATTCAAACCCAGCATCTCCCCTCTAGCTCTCATAATTAATCCCATATAGTGCAGTTTTTTTCCGTCTGAGATATAGTGGCAATCCTTAATATCGTGGTTTAAATCCTTGTAAATATGATAGAATTTTGAGTTTAATGCTTAGTGTAGGACATTAGTATGAGAACAATATAATCTTGAAACGGCCATATATTCGATTAAAACCTTGAATAATCAATCGTGTGTACTTATTCACTGGCTTAATATTTTAATATCATAATTGTTCCCTAACATAATTTTAATATTAGTTAATTGGGTTGATGGTAAAATTAATTGGCAGAATTAGACAAAAGGCGATCCTCTCATTTGTGCAACTGCCGCGACGACTGTCCAAGATGTCAAAAGATGTTTGCCGTTTAGGTTTGTCTTGTAAACCGATCAGTTAATGGACAGCTTCTCTCCGAATGTTTTCTGTTATTGTGGATCTTTAGCTAAGTAATTTACTGTGCTATATTTAGCGAGTTTTCTTAAATATTACTTACTTTAATTTATAAATATCTGAAAAATATTTGTATTACTAACGTTTTGTTTAAATATTCAAGAAATAGCTGAATATAGTTATAAATTGTTATCATCAATTGGTTTATTTTATTTTTTTAATTTTATGATTTAATTGAAAAAAGAAGGTACAATTGATAATAAATTCACCTTTCTATAAAATAAATCGTCGGCTTATATAATTTTTCTCATATACCTACATAATATGATATAGACACATTTCCTTTGGAAATGATTTAATATTCATATTCCACTATGCACCATGAAGAATTATGTCGCATATATTTTTATTCTTATCTAAGTTTTTTTATTTTTTCTGAATCCCGTAAACTTAATTCGTTTTGATCTCTATTGCGTTGCCATTATATTTTAATTTGATAAAACAAAGTGTCATTAATGTTGCTGGTCATTAATTAATTCTGATGTTTTATACAGTAATTGATATTGATATTATATAAAGATTAATAATGGGCATTAATTTAGTGTGTGTGTATTAATTACTATAAAAATTAGGAATATTTTTTTTAATTTTTCAATGCAAAAAAAAATATATTTTTTATAAAAAAATATAAGAAATATCAGTACTTAATTATTATTATTTTTTTTTTTTTAGGTAAGTCAAGAAAGTTTAACTTTGAATCAAATGAGTGAGTACCCATTATTTTTGTGTTAATTCCAAAATAAAAAAATAAAAATTAGGTTGATCTATTATAAATAAATTAAGTGACCCTTCCATGTACAAAGTTTACAAGTTTGTATAGTTGCAATTTTTGAAAGTGATCCAACAAAATAAATAAACGAATACACATTATTTAATTCAGCCAGCTAAAAACCACCTGATGGAATCCAATTTATTTGGGAATATATAAAAACTAAAAAAACATTAGTTATGGAATGAAATAACATGAGTGAGTAAATCTTTATCGTTTGAGATAAAAGAAAACGAAAAAACGAACATATACTCAAATAAGGGAAACTGCACGAGTGAAAATCCTAATTCTGAACGTAATTGAGAATTATGGCTAGGATCAAGTGTGAATTATTGTATCGCTGTAACCTCCATATTGATCTGTAGATTTTGATTCAATTTCCGCCAGAATAATTGAAGTCCAAGGGGAGAATACAGCGAATGTCAAAGAAAAAAAAAATCAATAAGAGAAAGCCAAATTCACGATTGGAGACAGATATTTATTTCACTTTTATTTCTTTTTCAAACCAATTGTTAACTGGAGCAGTATCCTTTCTTGTTAATTCAGACTGATTAGATTTTAGTGATTTTCTAGGTCTATTTTAAATTCATAATAATCACTGAATTTAGGAAAACATGTGACTTCTTTAATGTTTTATTTTTATTGTTTATAAGCAGTAATGTTTAATATTCTTTGAATTGCAGGTTTCATCGACCCTCCTTTATTTGGCTTCTTTTTATTTTGGAAAATAAAATATTGCAATACCTAATAAATTTAAGAAAAAAATATATAATATTTATTATATATTTCTAATTTCGTATTTCAAGGTATGTCAAATCCAAACCCCTCCTAATAAAGATATACTTATTAAATAAATAAAAAATAAAAAAAGTGCTTAGCTCTTTTAGAATGCTGGGCTGATTTATTGGGAAATGATTAAGATAGACTAAGACTAGACTACTACTGAAATAGGATTACCATGAGTAATATTACCCGAATGACTTTTACCAAATCCCTTTTAATAAAGGTATTTTAAATAAAGATTTTTAAAAAACATATAAGCTATAACTTAACATTAACTTAAGGCTACGTTTTAGTATTTTTCGGGAATTATTATTAAAATATGCTATTTTGGTTTTGCATATTTTTGCAAATTGCATATTTTCAGTCTTGCCCGACCTTGTCCATTGTCCTGTATAAACTTCACAAAAAAGAAAACAGGGTGTTATAAGGTACAGGCTATATGTGTACTATGGACATTAATGTGCTTGAAGAATTTTGTATGAAAAGTTTAAGATACATTGATGTTATCATTTATACATCTACCTAAAAAAATACGACACAGCCTGATTGATGTAATATCGTATTTATTTAATATTTCAAGTTATATCTGCTTTAGACAACTTTTTATTAACAGATTCTCTAATTAGTTTTAGATTTAATTACTTATAGTTCCAATGGAAGTATGTAAGTGCCTATATAAAAAAAAATAAAAAAAATTAAAAACTGTTTCGTAATCGTGTTCGTTAATCGTGACAAATGAAATTTGCAGTATTCGTGCATGTTTAACTCGTATGACCATGTGAATCATGTAAATTGAATAGCATCTGATATGCATGAGGATGAAGAGAAGGACTAGTTGCGAAATAAAACTTTACGACATAAATTGTCATTAGTATTACGATTTTGAATATTTTTTTTTAATTAGTCGTGACTTTCGCTACTTCTTTATTTCAGCGTGAATATTAAATAGCGTAAACTTTAAATATACTTCATCACTGTTTTTTATGTATATTCTGGCTTCCTAGACATTATCGGAGAAACAAAATTCCTTTCTTGATTCGATTCCAACATAAATAAAAGTTATGTAAATAAAAGTTAGTCCATGTACGTTATTTATAGTTACGCATAAAATATTATTACTTACCAACTTAATTAGATTAGAAATTGACGAGTTTTGTTAAATGCCATTTCACGAAGTCACACATTTATCACATTCAGTTACTATTTTTTTTTATTTTTGCTCTCTAGAGTACACTAAATTTTTCTTCATTAAATAAAAGTTTTTACTTGCGGTAATTCGGCAATCCAAGCATGATACTCCAAGTGGTCTGTTTTTGTAATTCTCTGTATAGTTGTTGAAAACTTCATTCAGCAACCATGAAACAAATAATTTCCATTTACTGGCGTACTGCGCACGCATGGTCTCAACGCGTTTTATGAGTGGACTCAATATTTTTCTCGCGTATATGTTTACTTGATTTTGTTCATATTTCATATTTATCCCTTTCTTGTTTTTAGGCGTAACGCGAGAAAGTTAATTTCTCCATATAAACAAAAACAAAGGTACTTTATTAGAAAACAAAAAAGACGTTTACCCCATTTAAGCACTCTCAAAACGTTTTAAAAGATAAATCTTACCTGACATTAAAAGAGTTTTTGAGAAAATCGAAAAAAAAACAAAGTAAAAATTGGATGAAATAAAGCGCCCCCTCCGTTTGATAAAATAGATGATATTGTTGCTGTCATATCGCGGGTATTTACATACACGAAATACCCAATTTCAGGTGCGTGCGGTTTATAGTTTTTGAGCTATTCTGTTCTCTCAAAAAGACCATTTCGCGAGACTTGGTTATTTGGACTCAAAGGACCCAAAAACTTGTATTTACGTTGAAAACCGGAAAAATTTTCACGATCGCAATGCTTTCCCTTGATATATATATATATATATATATATATATATATATATATATATATATATATATATATATATATATATATATATATATATATCATATATAGGTAAGTGAAAGTAAATAAGTCTTAGAAATGAGATTTATGAACAGAATTTCAAGATATAATTCACTCTGTAACCAATACAATACTGCAAGAATTCTTTATTACGGTTCTAAAATTAACTAAATCGCTCGTCGGCAAGAAGACAACGCAAAATATGTCAGTTTTGAGATATGCATGCCGTGTTGGAATGGACAAAACCTACATTGCCAGAACATAGTCACAATAGTGTTAATTGTTCGCTTAAGACGAAGTTCGCTTAAGACGCAATTTACCATATTCTTTTATGGAGGGGATGGTCGTGTTAACGCAGGTAGAGGGATACTTTTAAATTACAGTTAGTACCAGTGATACTAACTGTCCCAATGGTATACTATTTTCCCTAGTCGATGTTTGTTGGTACATAGTAAAATTGAGAAAGCAGCTGAAAGTTCACTTGTGATTATACAAAAAAAAAAAAAAAAAGGTTTTTGAGTTGTAATAATCTTCTTCCCTACGTGCGTTATTATCTAGAAATGATTTTTTATTTTTTAAGTTTTTAGTTAATGTTTTTGGTCGGTGGATAAAATTTTATTCGGTAAGATACAGTTCCCAGCTCCTTTGGAAATAGAAATTTATTTTAGTATGTTTGAAATTTTACCTGGAAAATTAGAATGGATTTTAGTTCAAAAGTAAGTTACAGTAATAAATTGTTACAAGGAACTAGTTTCCGACTGTGCAGTCTCATTCTCGCAATTAGGGCGAGCTGTGTCCTGTCAGATCCGACTTACACTTTCTCGTGGAACTTAATTCTTATTCTTGCCATGAAGGATCATGGACTTGGGACACCGATGTTAATATGTCTTTTATTTTTTCTAAAAAAAAAAAAATAGACGCGTGTTCGAGATTTCTTTCCAAGGCCTCTAAAAATAAGAATTACAATTTTTTAACGATTTTTATATCAATAATTTCTGCCTTTGTTTTCTGGGTAATCATGTACCAATCCATTTTTTTTTTCTTTATGTGTAAAAGTGAAATAATATTGTCGATTGAATTAAAGTAATTTATAAGTATAATAATTCCTGGTAAACAAAAAACCAACAAAAATTATACTTAATTTTATCAGAAGAGCAAAGATTGGTCATGGCCGGGAATCGAGCTCGGGTCTCCTGACCTCCGTCGCAGAGCTCTTACCATTGACCTAACGATGGGACCAATCAGATTGATCTTGCAGTATCAATCTTCTCTCTTCAACGTATGTCATGTCGTATCACGTATGGTATGTCCATTAGATTCTATCATTTAGACATTTGTCCAGCCCTCAGTTATTTCCCTTCTATCTGGCAAGACCTAGTGGATGGGACCGTTGAAGAAAGGTTGACACGGCCAGCCAGCTAGGTCCTGCGGTTAGCTGAATGGTATGAGCACTACGACGGAGGTACACGTGACCCGGACTCGCCAATTATATCTCTTCTGATAAAAATATTTTAAATGAAAAAAAAAAAAAATTTTAATGAAAAATTAATTTATTTATAATATAATATATTTAATTTATTTATAAAAATTAATTTATTAGAATTCAATTATTTTTTAGCTTATTTTACGAGGTTTAATAAAAACCATAAAAATACTAAGTTAGTGCCTAATTTCTCTGTAGGATTTTTCCTGCCATTCATAAAAAACGTTCTATAAATTTATTGTTAATACATTTGTTTGAAACAATTGTTTGAATTGAAAACTTATTTATCTTAGTTCCAAAGCATATATACCTTTTAGACTATGTGCGGTTATTACAAAAACTTTTTGTATATTTTTTGTTCTTATTTGTTTTCGGAAAAACCCAAATATCTTTCGATTTACAATTCCATAATTTTTGAAAAATAAAACGATGACCAGAAAAGCGAAAAATTTGTGTAAAAATATATTTTTACCGATTGTTATAAAAATTCACATTTGGGCATTTATGATTTGTAGAAAACGAATATGATCTTAGTTTCTTCGTAAAAAAATATTATTACCGTAATTCACAGGTTCGATTGGTGCAAACAGTTTCAATAAATATCACGTGTGTTTGGTCAAAAGGGGTGTAGTCATCAAATGTGAAGCTTGAACAACGATTTACCAATCTATTGAAAATCATTATAAATTCTTTCTGATTGTATTTCTTTATCCCAGAATAATAAATGAAACTATGTTCTTTCAACAGGGACTATATTAAATTATGAATAACGAATAAATTATAGTCAATTATGAATTTTAAGAAGATGAGACAAAAACATTTTTTATGACTTAAGCCCTTTTGCCCAAACATGAATGATATATTATTGATGTTTTGCTAGTCTTTGAAATTTAAGACTCTCAAGGAAAGTAGAATTATGAATTTACACTCCTTAGCAATTCAAAAAAAGAATTTTGTGCTGCCTGCTAATGCTCTCTGATTAACATTATTTAGTGTCCTCGAATATGTTCAATTAGCTTTTGAGGCGCTGTTTATTCTGTACAATGTATTCACTTGTTATTGTAATTTCTTATTTCTCTCTAGTTCTTCCGTTGTCCTTGCTCTCAGAGGTGACAGGTATTTATATTTTTCCCTTTCATCCGAGTAAATTCTGTTTAAGATATTCTTACTTAAATTTTCCCAATTTCGTGGAAATGCATGGAATTTCTAATATCGGATTCTACAAGAAATTCTAATCCTTAAGAGTACTGTATTACTGTATTGTTATTTTATTTTATTTTTATTTTTACAAAAATTTTTATATAAAAATATAAACATCTTTTAAACTCTACCTACGTAAAAGTGTAACTGGATAATACACAAATGGTACAGATTGGAAGAAACAGGCTACCTTTGTTGATTTTATGAGTCATATGAGGACATTCCCCTCCCCCATCTTTTGGGGGGTCGCCTGAATGAAAATGCTTTATATTTGCATCTTATATTTTTATTACATGTTTGCTTTGCTCGGAAAGGTATAAAAATATGAAGGAAAGCATAAAAGAACAATTTATATAAAAATTATGATTAATGAGTTCCTAAATAAAGTTTATACTTAGTTTATGTAAATTTATATTTGAATTAGGTATACACTTAAATTTGACTTTTAATTATTGTTTTTGATTTATGTCAAATGTGTAATTACTACTCGTTTACTGTATATTAATGTTATTATCTTCATATATTAAATTCCGGATCAAATATAGTACCTAACATAAATAAATAATAGTCAATATTAGTGTAATTTATTTTATTTTTATTTTTTAAATGCACGCAATTTTATTTATGTATTTAATACAAAATTTCTCCCATGTCCCATGTTATGGACCATTTTTTTTATACTGCCTTAATTTATTTTTATTTTTTCGAAACAACTAAAGTTAATTCGTATGAAATATTAAGGGTCATTGAAAAAAAAAAAATGTATTTTGTGTATTGTTTTTTTTTTTTAGTATTGGATTAGGAAATATTAATGCTTCCATAGCAAAACTTGTTTATATGCATTAGTTTGTAATAGTTTTTTTTATTATCCTTTACCGTGATTTGTAATTTTTCTTTTGATTTATGACAGCTGTCATTAGTATGTATTATATAACCTTCTGAGTACTTAAACTGTGGGGAACAGTGCTGAATGGTCCATTGACGAGAATTAAGTGGTAACGCTATTTATCCATGTATTAGTTAATTATTATATAATTGAATTTTAACGTATAGTGATATATTATTGAAGAAATAGTTACATTTTTTGTATATTATGGTTTTTAAATGGAGTTTTTTAAATCTTACAGATTAATAATAACGAAATTGCTGAGTGCGCGAAGATGGCCTACCAACTATTTAGGCTCGTCTGTTTTGTAATTTATTATTTATTATACACCTGATGATTTTTTAAATTTAAAATGATATCCTTTTTTTTTCTCCTTTGTAATAAATAATCGTTTGACAACTACGTAATGCCTAACCTGGAGCTGAAGAGGAGTACTGAAGATAGACGTCGGATACTCCGCTAGATCGGCGAGGATGCTGGCAGGACGGCGGTCGGTCTACTACTGCCAGCCCCCACCTCGGAGGACTGGAGGACCGCCTCCTCAGTCTCGCCGCCCCCGGCACTCCGTTCGCTCGCTTGATCTGTGTCGTTGCGTCTTGTCTTTTCGGGTCTTATCGCGCCGGATATTGTCGTGTACGCTCTCCTACCCAACCCCTAAGCGGCTGTCATTGCCATGAGAACTATGTCCTCGTTGAAACTCAAGGAGAATCGACGTTAATCGGCGGTACTCGTGCGCAGATGCGTTTGCGTAGTGGCCAAACTTGGCTCGAAATGTTAAAAAATAACCAAAAAATAGTACGATTCATCTTCGTTTAAAAGAAATTGCGCTTTGGAGTTGTCAAGAAAAATAAGAAGTGATTATGTCGAACACGGCAGGTATGTCAATGTACACACATTTCATTAATTATATCCTAGATAACATCTAGATCCTATTGGTTGTATAATAAAGCGATTTTTCAATCAACTGTTTGATGGCGTCGTTGCAGGCACTGCGTCATTGTTGCATTATCCGATTTTGAATAATGCAACAGTTTTTCCGAAACAAATTAACGTCGGAACACATAAATTTTCGTGGGTTGGTATTTTTTTCTATACTCATGTTGTTGACCCTCATTTACTTATTATTCGATAGTTTTTTCTTCTTAAAGTTTTAAATGTGCAATATTCTTTGGTTAAGTTTAGGCAGTCGGTACAATGTAATCACGAGTTGGTTTTATTTCGGTTCTATTAAAATTATTATGCATAATAAATTATAAATTTAACAAAATTCATCAGTTTCTGGACACCATCCTCCGAAACTTGCAGTGCAATAGGATCGATTGATAAATTATTGCCATTTCGCTTTCCTTCTTTTCCTAACTCTGAATTATGAATAGCTTATACTTATATTATTTTTCGAATATTTTTACTGTACAAAACTTCATAAAAAATATACATATATATATATATATATATATATATATATATATATATATATATATATGAAAGAACGTCAGAAACTAAACTAATTTATTCCTTCCACGATTTACACTTTAATTTACACCTTACACATCGTGACGTTAAAATCTCGGTTTGGAGCAAGGCGAATACTACCCCAGAACTAGCCTCAACTTCATGTGTGGTTGAGCGCGGGCTTACGTGCGTGTCTGTGTGTGTGGGGGGATCATGCCTTCATGTCTTCACATTAGATTGTGAGGTGACACAAACCCTTGATGTAATCGGAAGTGGAATGTATGTTAATGAATATAAATGCACATCGTTTCGGTATTAAATCTGTTGAACTGTGTACAAGGAGTTAGGTGGAAAATAATACATATAAAGAAAACTGTGAACATTCTTTATATGCTCATTATTATTGTGAGTGAATTCAGGGGTAGAAATCAAATATTACAGAATTTGATTGATGATAGACTGACACTAAATGGTAAAGGGTACTCTATCGAGAAGTATGTTGAAATTGGTGGACTAGCAGTTGATAATTTTAATTAGGTAGAATTAAAATTCCTGGTGATGTTAAAATGGCCATTTTTCTCTCCTGCATCTCCTCAGGAGACCAAAGCGCTGTTTTGGAGTATACTCACTCTTTTTATTGGTCACTCATAGGAGGCCGTAATGACACGTGGGATGGCTTCTTTACTAATGGACGGCGGCAGACTCCGAAGGTCTAAGATGGTGTGTGAATATAATCGTGTTAATTATCAGTATATGAAAATGAGTAATTATCGTAATAATTAATATTTTCAAACATGTTATTAAACTATATGTATACTTATGATACAACACCATGTACATTTATAGTCATTACTTATGTACATACATCATAAATTTGTACTACAGTACAGTATTAATAATAATATCTGTCATTATTATTATTATTAGATAATATTTATTTACTTTTATAAAATAATATTGTTAATACAGATATAGTTGTGCCACTGATTCAAATCTTATAGTTCCTTCAACCATGAAAAAATGCCACAATTCGTTTTTATTATTAAAATAATTATGTTGAGTTGGATTGAAATAAATTTGATCGTTTCTAGATTTAGTCATATTGTCTATATTTTAATTACAAAAAATGAAACAAATATTAGTAAAAAAAAAATCTGTGGCTAATCATTCATCCATCATTGTTGTTAGGAACATGACATAATTTGGTATATAACCATGCATAGCATTATATGCAGATTTACATAAAACCTGCACGATCACCTTCAGAATTTATATGAAACATATAACGAGCTGGTTAGCGTAACATTTATTTTGTAGTTACAGTCATTAATTACTAGGTGCAATTGAACATCGGTCTTCCTCATGCCTTACATTACTTACGAGTATAAAAGCATTCAAGGCCCTTCCTTCGAATGGCATTTAGTACGTGCTTCCCAAGATATGTGGCCCCATATGCCTGATATGACATGGGTGTATCTACTTGCTAGGGTCAGGTGACAGCTAGCCTTCCTAGAGCGAATAATACATTTCAAAGAAAAGATTAAAACTAATAATTGTAATAACTATTAAAGCACTGCCATAATTATATAAAATTTTGATAAGTTGTTGGTTTTATTGTTACAAATGTTTATAACCTGTTCAATGCTTTGATACTTGCTTAGCGAGAAAAATGATATATTAAAGAAATAAACACAACTAATTGTATTTGCGTGGGCATACAGTTCAATAATTCCGTTTTCCGTCCTTGTTTACTCCGTCGACTTGCTCATACAAACGACGGAATAGGTTTCCCAGAAACGGTTCATTCATCCAGATTTTTTAATATATCGCGTATTGAACTGCTTTTGGAAACTTATCCCTCGAAGTGGATCAAAGGTAAGCCCTAGGATTAATATGTGGGCAGCGCGTCGGCTCCTGTTTTCCAATTCTCGCACTTAGCAAGTATTGTTCAAGGATTTCATTATTTTGTCTGATATTGCATTAGATTAAATACGTGATGGATTTTCTTCTGTGCCTATATACTGTTTGTTTTTCATTTAGATCCTTTGTATTTTTTTTTTTGGGTTATTTTACTTTTTTCAATTAAAAAAAAAAAATTAAAAAACACATCCTCAACGCTGGGGTGATTGTAAACTCAACTAACCTGAAATTGAGCTCTTCAAAGCTGTGCCAGAACAGTTTCTCGCCAATGTATGTGAGATCTTTGACAGAACTGCATTTTTGCAACTTATAAGAACGATTCTTATTGAAGTTATTTATTTACTAGCTGTATGTCCCTGTTTCACCCGGGAACTTTAATTTTTCTAATGAAACGGTCGATTTCGTAAAAAAACCATTGTAAAGCGAGATCATTACGATTTTTATTAGGATAAAGAATATCAGCTGAAGATCGGCTGAAGTTATCCAATTTTAATATGGACAGGTGTTCGCACCTGGTATGAAAGAACCACTGAGCGAAATTTGGAGAATTTAGGATAAACGGTATGGATTTCTATAAAGAACAAACAGAAATATTGCCCTGCAGTTTCAGCTTCTCGCAAATCGGCTTGCCTAAGCCTCTGTCGCGCAAGGCGGGCCTCGTATTTCTGGGCAGACTCAGTTTCCCACGATTCTGCCTGTCTAAGCCTCTGTTGTTCAATCGTATTTTGATGTTCGTCGAGAGTTTCAGCTGCTCGTATTTGACGTTGTTTATTAGCTTTTGAGCTCACTACTCCTATTGAAGCTCGCTTCTTAGGAGGAATTTTCAAAAAATGGATTTACCGTACATGTGAATAAACGTATTGTAATGTTAAAAAAAAAACAACATGTGGTTTAAAAATCCCAGAACTCGACGCCTGCTAAGGGGCGGTCTTACCGGGCCTTGTTGGCCTCTTCAAAATCTATCAAATGAATTTTAAGGCCGTTTTTTCGACTTAAACGGTCGATTTCGTAAAAAAAAACCATTGTAAAGGGAGATCATGACGAATTTTATAACAATAAAGAATATACCCAGAGATTGGCTGAAGCTATGCAATTTTAATATAGACGGGTGTTCGCACCTGGTATCAAAGAACCACTGAGCGAAATTTGGAGAATTTAGGACAAACGGTATGGATTTCTATAAAGAACAAATAAACAAACAAACAAACAGAATTTCATCTTTATTTATATAGATTATTATTTTTATTAACGAATTTCAAAATAATTTGAAAACATTTTCTAATTATGCTTTAATTCACTATACATTTTTACAAGCTTAGGAGTGAAAAAAAAATCCTGTAAAGTGATAGGGAGCGGCAAGGAGATGTGGAAGTTTAGCATGGTCCTTCCGGCGGACAAGTAAGTAATGGGATTAGAAGGCATTCAACTTTAGTGCACCAAATTTCAAAATAATCCAATTTCAGACCAATCTCCCCGAACCAGGCTCCTCAACTGATCATTAGGGGCTTCTTGTATGGGCCAAAACTGTCATCCTCTGGTTCCGCCTTAGTTTCAAAATTTCTAAGAATGCATTTCTAAAAAAAAATTTATAATATTTCGATAAATTGTGAACCACTTCCAAATCATTTCTCATTTATAAATTGATAAAAATTAAATCATAGAAAAATCTGATTGATTCTGGTGAGCGGGGCTCTCTTGTACTGACGCAAAAAAGAAATATTATTACTTTTTTTAAAAAAGAAGAAAAAAATCAGGTTCTTGTACTCGCCAAACGGGCTCTCGCCCTTGTTTAATTTATCTCTTATATTAGACCATCTCCACCTTTTCATTATATTCGGTTTAGATATATATTATAATTTGGATATTAAGATAATTTCTCTATGAAGGAATTAGTCCTGAGTGGCAGTCAATGAATCTCCATACAGTAATAGAACTATTTTATTGTAAACGACGTTTTGACCTAATGAGAAGATCTTCAATAGGGCAAGTGACATTGGCAAGGTCAGAGCCTAGAATGATCATTGATATGGTAATATGTTAATTTATCTTAATACAGTTTTTAGTAGGCGTTAATTTTAACCCATACATTAAATTACATAATTAATTTACACTGTAAAAACGGGCACAGGTGTAAATACCCCTCTACCGAGGATTTGCAGGCTAGTGGCCAGGACTTAGGGCAACGACATAGGGGCACATAATTTTATTATTTTACTAGATTTTTGACAAAGAAACGCCAACATTAGTAGAGTCATTCAACAAATTTGAATGATTCTAATAATAATAAAAGGCTGCTGAGTTTCATCAATAAATAATGACTATTTTTTTTTAATTTTATCTAACCTAATATTTTTAACTATGGACCACTGCTCAAGACTACAAAGTATCTTATTTTTTAAAACTTTATCACTAGCTTATTTTATAACAATTAATTTTAGACGATGATAACCCAAGTTGGTGCCTACATAAAAAAAAAAAAAAAAAAGAAACACAAAAAAATCGTTTAATTCAAAAATACTTAATGACTATAATTATTAAAAATAAAATTAAATAAGTATGACGTGCATTGTCTACGGAAATGACTCGAGTAGTAGTGAAGGATTTATTGGATATCTGTTTGTGACAGGCCTACCATTCTCTATTTGTCACCAGGAATATGATAAAAAGCCTTAGCGATTTAGTTATGACTACTAGATATTTTAAGTTATTTACTGATATCAATAATTATTTATTTTATTACTCTTAAAAAAAATAAATAAATAAAAAACTGGAATCCCCCTCCTGTTGACTCTTATTGACATTTTGAAATAAAAATAGTACTAAATGGAATAAATAATTAAGAAAAGATACAAATATTATGTATTGCTCGAAAGTGCTTCATTGGCTCCATTCATCCTTTCGTTTGCATCAATGCATTCATTTCCTGTAATATCTGGCTTGTTGGCATATACTCACGTCATATCGTATTACCTAATATCTTGTTTATTATCTTTTGTGATGTCTTTTCGTCTGCAATTTGAAATGTTCAAGATCACAAAACAGATACTGTAAAGAAATTTAACTATCTTTGGCATTTAAAAATAATTTGGACCTTTTCCATTACTTAAAACCAGAAATACAAAGGGTACTACAAAAGTTTTGCAATACAGCTTTATTTATTTAATTTTCTCAAAGTAATTTCCACCACATTTAATTCACTTCTCCATACGTCGAAACCAGTCATTAAACCAGTTCTGCTAAGTTTCGTCTGGGATTGAGGCACATTCGTTGTCCCCAGCCCTCAGAAGGTCCTCGTCGCTTGAAAAACATTTTCCTTTTAGCTTCATTTTCACATGTGGGAACATCGCAAGGTCTGGACGAAGAAGTTTCAGCCCAGTAGGGGCCCAATACTCGGTGCAGGCTCTGGCACGGTGACCTGGTGTGTTTTCATGGTGGAGGTACCAGGGGTCCATTCTTGACTTTGTTCTCAGTTTTTTCAGAGACTCTATGACTTTAGGCAGGTACTGCTCAGTGGCACACTGTGTGCCACTGACCAGTGACTGTCTTCTTTGTCTCCAAAACAACACGCCCTACAATTTCGCTTGATCTGAAAAATGCAGCGATAATTTTTGTTTTTACAGATCGAGATTTTCTGACAGTTACAGGTGTGTCCTCATCTTCAAAAACCCAAACATTGTTTTGAGCCTTGGTCGGCACATCATAATAGTATAGCCAAGTTTTGTCACCAGTCACGATGCTGTTCACGTATGTAGAATGCCCCTTATCAAATAGTTTCAGCATCTTTCGGCACCAAGTCACACGATGAGTCATTTGCTCTTCCGTTAGACTATGGGGCACCCAAAGACAACAAAGATTTTGTACCTTTAAATGGTCTCTCGGAATTGAATGAATTTCTGGTGCATGAAGGCATAATGTCTCGTCTATCTGTTGATATGTCACTCGTATTAATATTAATCATGCGTAAATTCATCTTTGCGACAGAATGGGTTAGTTTTTTACTTTTCTTAATCCGCTTAATTATCTGGTTTTTTTTTACTTTCACTTACCTATATATGAAATATATAGTAAGTGGAAGTATTGCGATCGGGAAAAATTTCGACTTCCGGTTTTCAACGGAAATACACGTTTTGGGGTCCCCTCCCTGAGTCCAAATAACCAAGTCCCACGAAATGGTCTGTGTGTGTGTGTGTTTGTGTGTTTGTGTGTGTGTGTGTGTGTGTGTGTGTGTGTGTGTGTGTGTGTGTGTGTGTGTGTGTGTGTGTGTGTGTGTGTGTGTGTGTGTGTGTGTGTGTGTGTGTGTGTGAACAGACTAGCTCAAAAACTATAAACCGTGCGAACTTGAAATTGGGTATTTAGTGTATGTATATGCCCGCGATGTGACAGCAAAAATTTCATCAAAATTGTTCAAAGGGAGGGGGTACTTTATTTAATAACTTTTGAAGTTTTTTTCGATTTTCTCAAAAAATGTTCTAACGATTTTGATTAAACTGAGTATTTGATGTATTAATATGCCTGAGATATGACTGTAAAAATTTCATCAAAATTGGTCAAACGGAGGGGGCACTTTATTTCATAATTTTTTTTCCACTTTTTACCATTTTTCGATGATCTCAAAAACGGCTTTAATGATTTTTTATCAAATTATCGTGTTTAATGAAAATTAGGTGTTCTTTAATATCAGGTAAGCTTTATCATTATTAAAATGTTCTGAGGGGGCTTAAATGGTGTAGGGGCCTTTTTTGTTTCCTACAATGTACCTTTTTTTTTGTTTATATGGAGAAATTAACTGTCTCTCGCCTAAAAATGAGAAATGGCTAAATATGAGCTATGATAAAAATAAAGAAAACATATAGAGGAGAAAAAAAGAAAAATATTAATAATATAAAGCCAACTCATAAAACTTTTTGAGCCCACGCATGCGGAGAACGCCTTTAATGCCAGACCATTGTTCAGGATTAAAGCCGTTCTGTTCATTTGAGAAGAGGCAATGAACAAAACGCATTAATTTCTAATCTAAGTAAGTTGGTAAGTGAAAGTTGTGTGTTGCGAGCACGCACCAGATTTTTTTTGTTTTTTTTATTCAAATATGGAAAAGAATATCATCAAATTTTGGGAGTAGCAATTCCGAAATATTTTACTCATATTTATGTTTATACCTATGTAGGCTGCTTAGTTAAGAACAGGGCCTTTTAGTGCTCTATTGAACAGCATTAACCTACTTTATCCAGTTCAATAAAATAAAAATTGTTTTTAAATTAAATTACTTTTTTAAAGTACTTTTCATAGGTTCCATTTCTTTTTTTATCTATATTATATTTGTTTTATAAGTTATTTAAAGGTTATTTTTCCCCCTACTATATTAGTTTTATCAGATACGAGTATTTAAAGTTTATAGTATAAGTTTTAATTTTGACAAACCTAAAAATCAAGTTAGGTTTTATCAGTGTGTTTCACATTCTTCATTTATTTCCTTCACAACATGTACGTCTTTGCTTAGTTTTAAGATTAAAACTTGTACATAAATTAAAAGCAACATTTTTTTTATTACCCTTATTGATAAAGGTTTAAGGAAATAGCATGTAATAAGTGGGATGATTCAATGCCTGGTGATAATGTTTTAGGAATAGTCGGGGTGTAAGATGTCGCTTAGGTGAAGGGTTTGGTGGAGGAGACGTTTTTCTTATTTTGTATTTTTAGGATTGGTTTTGATTTTCCAGATATCTTGTTAGTGCTGGAAATAGCAATCGTTCTAGCGATTCCTTTACTAAGTTAAATATTTCCCAAAAAGGAAAAGAGCGAATAGCAGATAATTTGAGATGAGAATTTTCTGATCTATCTTTAGCTAGTTAGGTTATTTTCTGAGAGAAGGGGAGGGATGCGGATTTGAAATCGTACAGAGCCTAAATGAACCTAACATCATTTAAAATATGAAAGAATGATTATTTGAAGACATAACACTTCTTATTCACTTAGATGTGACACTTCTGTGAGTTAACAAATATTTACTAACGAAAATATAACAATATCAATGCCACACGAATTATAACAACATAAATATTCGAGCAGGTTACAAAAATTATAACTTAATAACACACAAGTCATATGGCTTGAGCTTTACAGTCAAGACACAGATTCGGACTTAGACTCAGACTAACTGGTCCAATTACTCGCTCCTTATATATAGTCGTAAAAGGACTGGTCTGGAATTTTCCAGACCCCCGTTGAATCATCTAGGCCTTGAAATCCAACAATCTAGTCCCAAACACGTGCTCCGACTAGCGGACCCCAATCGCTAGTTGTTCCAACAAAAGGTTTGGGATTTTAAACCATATGTTTTTTTTTTTTTCTTATTAAACTATTTAACGTTACAATATTTTCTAAACTTCTATTCATTTTATTAATTTCGAATTATAAAATTTTATAATAAGTAACAAGTCCTTTAATTTCAATAAAGTTCAACATTTTGAAAATCTACTTCCAATCATTTTTACAGATTCAAAATACGAACCCATATTTGTATATGATTTTATATTATACAAAAAAATACTCTAATTCAAAATATTAATTATTTTTTGCATTATTTTAGACTAGATGAACAAAATGTAATTTTTAAGATTTTTTTTTACAAATGAAGCGCTAGATAGTGGTTGTAATTTCAACATTGTAAGGAATTCAATTTGTACTAATTTTGAATGTGCCCAAACATTGTATTAAATTATATAAGCATTATCTTAAAATGGCATTTGGCTCTCTTTGGTGCGGTTTTGATAAGCCTCTAAACTACAATAAAACAATAATAGAAGCGGCAATATTCTCCGGTTTGCCTAACAATATATGGAATTCGTTTAGTGCTACCATATGTTCATACCGTTGGGTTTCTCCTAACCAACCATTGAATGAAAATTAATTGATGTAAGTTAAGGTGTAATGTAAATACTTATGAATTATTTCATTCTAATAAAAGCCAACTATTACACGGAAGGACGCAGGATCGTAGCCCATCAGGTGACCCTGTGATTTTTAAAGGGAGCATAACATCCTTGCTTATGTCGTCCGTCGGACAGGACTAAAATGATGTCAGCCAGTGTGATGTCCGATACTCCTTAAAGGTCCCTATCCTAATTATACCCGGATAGGTAAAATTGCAGTATAGTTGCATCGTCCGATCAGCTATAAATTGATGAGTAAGTGATGTTAAATAAAAAAGCGAGTCGTTTATGCAATGTAAGGTTAATTTTTGAAAATTTTTAAGTCAATTTTTAAAAAAAATTTATGTATTATGAAAATACGAGACTGATAAAATTATGATGTAAAATGTAGCATAATATGAAAATAGTTTTAATTATTCAAATGTGATTCCTTTTAGGTTTCAAAACACCAAAGAAATGTGCACTTATATGATTTTGGGCATGTATATTTAAGTTTGACGGGATTCTAGAAAACCTCTCTTTTCCAGACTTTCATTTACTTTTTTCTTGGCCATTCATACCACATATTATATCATGGTATACTTTAACCAGGATTGAAATTTCGAGTTTTTTTTTTTTTGTGAATCCGCCATGCATTGGTAGTGCTCGGCCATCCAGTCTCCGTTATTAAAATGAAAATACACATAGAAAATTCGTGATAAGATCATCATACCGCCTCAATCAACATACGATTTAAGCAAGAAGTTTCCTCAGTTACCATATAAAAGACCTTTTTATTCGTTTTATTCTCTGAGACTTAAAAACTTTTTTTTTTTTTGGTTTAATAAAAAAATGTGAAAATACACTTAAGATAAGTTCTACCTATCTCAGGTTGCTTAGCTATAGGACCTATTTCCTTTCCTAAAACACAATAAACTATGGAATATAAAAGTAAAATATATAAATGATATCAATTTAAAATTGGAATTATTCATCTGCATTATTCTTTTCATCTGCAATTATCTTTCAGTTTAGCTAGATTTCAATTACCTATTTTTTATTGCCTTTAAAGTCATAATCTTTGTAAAATTTAAATGCAGAAAGGCTAAGGGTTGGACTGAAATTCAGTTCATGTAGTTTTATCTTATTCTTATTAGACGAGGGTTAACAATACCCTAGCAAAAATATTTTGCTTTTCCTTAAATTAAAAATATCAATATAATTCATCACTCTTACAATGTAATGTGCTCTTCGACCTTTTAGTATCACATGGTTACTGACAACTTAATGAAACCGATTAAAGAATCATACTTGAGCACATTCTCGGTAAATGACTAGCCATTACCGGCTAGTTAGTCGAAGAAGTGAGATACCTCCTAGAACTTGCTGCTTTGACTGAGAACACAGATTATCCGCTGTTAAAACATTCACCAACTTAGTCCGGGACCGCAAACTCGGGTTTCTCTTTTATTAAATAGTTAGGAGGCGAGTAGAAGGAGTTGTAAGAGAGTTTCCTTAGCAACTTTCCGTTGTTTACTCATGGGAAATATTTCCAATTATTACTTGGTCTTGGGTGGCCGGGATGGCCGAGTGGACAAGGGCGCTTGCAATAGATAATCAAAGTTAAGCAACGTCCATCGTGGTCAGTACTTGGATGGGTGACCGCTCCATTCGGGTGACCGCCCACCAATAAAAGCCATGCAGTCCAAGTCTACTCCCACCCCCGGGTATGTAAGGCCCGTCAGCCTACTGGAGGCGACTCACACCGACCGGGCGTAGGAGTGATGAACCTTCCCCGTGTATCTCATCGAGAATCGTGGTGTGGTTCTCCAGGATGTCAGTAACCGCCCGGAGGTTTGGTTCAGGGAAAGAAATATAGGTCCTCGGGGCCTGCTGACTCTGAGCTACCATAATCCTTGGACCTAGACCAGTTTGTCACTGTCCTTGAACCCGAGAGAGCTGACGCCATCGGTGGGAAGGACACTGCCAAATTGGCCCCAATGGGATTGGTTATGGAGCTGTGGGCAGTCTGCCGCTGCACTATGGTGACCATGGCTTGCAGCAACGTGAGGTTTGGGCTACCCCCTCCAGGCTGTCTGTGCTCCCGCAAGCAAAACAAATGTCTGTAAGAAGACCACACTGCGCGGCCAAAGGTCTCATTAGGCCTAATGTGCCAACCGAAAAAAAAAAAAAAAAAATTTGGTCTTGACTAAATTAAGAAAAGTCTGCTATAATAAGATGAACTTCAGATGATAATAATTTAGACTAGCGAAGTTTTGCTGTAATATTATAAACTATAACATACATATAATCTTCTGAGAATTGGTTAAGAGTTGTTATTCCTTACAAATTGGTGCATCCTTTTAGTTAATAGTAGTAGACTTAATTATAGTAGATAATTACTTATATAATTTGAAATTTTACAATTATAACTAAGCACAAAAATTAGGATACTTTTTTTTAATATTTAGCACCAGTTTTATATCACTGGTGATTGGTCAAAAGGGGTTAAGTCATGGAATTTGAAGCTTAAACAACGATTTACCAAGCTATTGAAAATCATTATAAATTATTTCTGATTGTATTTCTTTATCCCAGAATAATAAGTGAAACTATATTCTTTCAACAGAGACTGTAATAAATTGTGAATAACGAATAAATTATAGTAAGTTATTAAATAATTTATTTTTTGAAGAGAAAAGATTTGGCTCCGCTGGGGCTTAAACCCGGGTTTCCTGCATTACATGCGAGGATGCTAACCACTACACCACTGAGCTCGGCTCAAGGCAGAGCGAATCCTTCCTCTTCACTGATACCTACTACACCCGGGTTCGACTCCCGGCGGAGCCAAATCTTTTCTCTTAAAAAATAAATTATTTAAAAATAATTTAAAATGGTGGTCAGCCACAAATTAAGATTAGATTAATTAATATAGTAAATTATGAATTTTAAGAAGACGACACAAACAAATTTTTTTATGACTTAAGCCCTTTTGCCCAAACATGAATGATATATTATTAGTTGGTTATCCTTTATGGTTTTGTGTTTATCTCCATTTTTTTTTAAATCATGATAAGAGGGTAGGTACATTGAGATGTTGGAGATCTCGAGAAAGGATGAGGCTCCTCAGTTACACTGAAAACGATAAAGAAGAATACGGATAATATCAAATTTGAGGTGGTTCCGACTTAAAGTTCAAATTATCATTATGATATAAAACACTTTTTATATTTACCTTCCTCGCCTTTTAGGCTATACGGGGGTTTTCCGGACCTAGGGAGAGGGTTGGGGATTAATGGTTTCCTAATGTTTGTTGGTTATCAGCGGCAATGCTTAATTCCTAACGCGAACGCGGGGATTCCGCCACCCCACCTATTGTACACATTTATTTTTCGTTCATTTCTCAAAAAGTTGTAATTTACTCACTCACTCACCGAACGATTTTTAAAAAATAAATCTGTACGTTTATTAGTCCCCCATAAACGCAGTTTAACCAAAATGTATATATATAAGAATATATAGGTACATTTTATGAAACAAGGATCACCACTTAGCGAATATATTTTCTCGAAAAATTAAATGATGATTTTGGACTAGGAAGATGGTAATTATTAACTATTTTTGGTAATTATTAGGTTCAATAACCTTCTGGATGGTCATTCGTCGATCCCTTGTAATATAAGAGCCTTTCAATTGACAGAATGACTATGGTATAAATACTGTTATTAAAGCACTTTAATTAATATTTCTTATTGGTAAAGTCGTACCTCTTAATTATTGTTACACTTCTGTGGGTTAACAAATATTTATTAAACGAAAATATAATTACATCAATGCCAAACGAATTAATACAACTCAAATATTCGAACAGGTTACAAAAACGATAACTTTATAGCACACAAATCATATGGTTTGAGCTTCACAATCAAGACACAGACTAAGACTTATCCACTGAGCTATTCACTGCCAGAAGTTCTGTGGTCTTCCCGATCTCTATGTGCCAACCCATACGAACATCTATTTTCAGATAATTTTTTCAGCTAAGGTTGATTCTATAACCCACTGCTATTCCAAAATACTTAATGATAAGTCATTGTACTATTTCTTGCCTATAGTATGCGTGTCAATCATGTGTGAGTTGGTTGGACTTAATTGACAAGTGGATTAGTTTGTTAAATTTTATGAAATCGTGAAATCACCTGTTGTTTACTGAATGACAACATTCATTCATATACCCGAGTTCCCGGCTTCGAAGTCCGACAGATAGCCTTAGGATCTTTTAAAGGGAATAAAAACCCTTGTTTATGTCAAGTACTCGTCGAATTATATCCGGGCAGGCAAAAATTTAAGGCTCCCACTCTAGAATTTCGGGACCTATTACTTGTGAAATAGGAAACCTTAAGAGTTTTGTACATTGTTTAGCGAGCTTCGGAATAAATTACTTAGAGAAATCGATCAATAAAATATTATTTAAAAAAATACTAGCTAGGGTGCCCGGCTTCGCTCCGGTAGTTGTGTGGTGGTTTTAATAACATAAAAACTTTAAAATTAAAGGAAATATAGATCAAAATTAGCACTTTCTTGATACTTTTAACATGGTATCAATATTAAGATTCGAGATCTGCAGAGTCCGCCCAAATAAGAAACCCTATATACTTTAAAGGGGGTTGAAAATTGTGAATGATCAATTAATTTTGCAGCAACTTTGTCGAGTCATGCATCGTTTTTGATGGTTTCTGTGATTCTGAATCCTATAAGCCCATCCAAGCAGTCAGCAGATAATAAGTTATTAGATTATAGTTGAAAAATCTATTAGTTAAAAAAACTATATTTCGAGTACAACTTAAATGCCGACTACTGTGAGGTCCTATTCGATCCAGAAGTTTAGAAACTACCGAAGATTCATAGAAACTTTTTTTTAAGACCTTTCTTCCATTTCAACCTCCATTAAGATATCCCCGCCCCCCGTAATTTGGCCGGACTCTGCACCTACTAATACGAAGTGAAAACCAAAATATCATGGTGATATTTGGTGGGTGATAAAATCTTATTGAAGAAATGCTGTAATTGGAGTTGGTCATTTTGTCAACTGGGATGCTCATCATACATAGTAATAAAACCATTTTTCATAATTACATACAATAAGAAGACTTTAAACTTTTTATTTTCGATTTATAATCAGTCAATTCAGCTCTTCTTTTTTGTTTTATGTCTGTTTTTATACGCTCACTGTACAACTAAAAAATGTTCACTCATATTGCATTAAATTTACTTAAGTATATGTTATACTCGTATATTGATTAAATGTAATGTGTTAATGAATTAACCTTCTTATGAGAACTTCAAACATTTTATTTTCGATTTGTAATCAGTCAATTCAGCTCTTCTTTTTTGTTTTATGTCTGTTTTTATTCGCTCACTGTACTACTAAAACATGTTCACTCATATTGCATTAAATTTACTTAAGTATATGTTATATATTGATTAAATGTATTTTTTTATTCAATTAACCTTCTTATGAGAAAATTAATTTTGCAAGGTATCCAGGCGGTTTTTTAATTGATTGCAGAGATGTAAAATCATAATTTTATTTTGAAAGCAAAGGAGAAACTTAGTATTTTCGCTTGATGTTTTATTAATTTAAAAAGAACAACTGTAAAATATATAACCTTTACAATCTGAACGGAATGAATGAACAATAAACATTGAGTGAAACACACCCTAGCGCTTCCTGGTAGTCTGCAGCTCGAACTAAATTTTTCATTCATAAACTCGTATGTAATCTTCAGGTAGGCTAATTAAATGGTGCGAGAGGCTTAAAATTCCAGTCCTTTTCTCTTCAATTTTACACCCTTAAGAGAAAAACGGAAACCTTCTTCTCCATTAGGGGTCATGTAGCATCACGCTGACATAACTTTACTAAACGTATGTTGAGTCGTTTTTGAGCCTTATCGGCACGCACATTGCACACTTTGCTTTATAATATATATTGATTAAAAAAAGTATAAAAAAAAACTGCACAGCGAATAATTTTTTTATGCTGATTCTTTTTAGCATATTTATATAAATTTTAATATTACTAGCAATATTATTTTGGTGCATGTTTGTGTATTGTTTACTTCTACAAGTTTGCTATTTATTGGATTTAATATACTCGACATTGCCTTAATAGAGAGGAAGCGACCGTGATGTAGTAGCCACTCAATCATGTCTTATGTAATTACCCGATGAGTGAGGGTTCATGTCCGCACTAAATGAGATAACTTTCTTTACATTTTTCATTAAATACTCATCATAAATATTTGTGATGAATGGTTATTTAATAAAATATCATTTATTTCTCCAATAATAAAACTTTGATCAAAAATTAAAATATTAAACTTTATTAATGAAATCAGAAATCAAAGTAATTAAGTTTGAAGCGTATCACAAATTATTTCACCAACTTAATTATCATTACTCTTTCCTTCTCTTCTCTTTCTTTTTTTTAAGAGATTATTTATTTTAGCCCTGCAACATTTCGTTGCAGTCCAAATACCAACTTCAATTTTCGTATTCAAGTAATATTTAACACACCTTTTTATATAAATTTATAATAGCGGCTGCTCAATCATCACAATTTTTCAAACAAAAACAAATTATTTTTATAAGATTAAAATGTGAATATTTTTGAATAAAAAATTCTTAAATTTTTACCAAGCTGGACTTTTATAAATTATAATTATAATTTACAACATGAATGAAATCATTGTCTTGAAAATATAATACATTAAGAAAGTTCTGCTTGATATAATGGCCAACAATCTATAGGAAGTGCATATCTTAAAGAGGAAGAGATAACTTCGTTTAATTATACATTTTATAAAATAATCTTTTAAAATGTGTGTTACAGTTTTTGTGCTTTCCGGTAAAATCGGAACAAGTGGACACATGTACCTTCAAAACAGCACAATTATATAATATTGTATAATTTAATTAAATCTAGCTAATTATTTTTATTTTTAGTAGTAGTAGGAAAATCGTTTTGTTTCAGTGGTGGTTATTATTATTATTAATAGGTAGTTGTATTATAGCAATACTATTCATAACTAGTAACTATTCATTTATTAACTATTCATAACAATAGTTAATAAAAAAACATAAATATTTGAAACAAGCCTCCTATTTTTTACATTTTCGTAACCAATGGTTTTTTTTAGACAAGGGGGATACCCCCTGCAGCCTAAGGGCAGACCAATCTAACATGATCACAATACACTTTACGCTGACAGTTTTTTTTTTTTTTTTTTGCTACGTCTCTGTTCAGACTGTACAGACGTCTCTGTTCTGTTTATTTATAGTTAGTTAATTAATTAAAGTAGTTTCTGAAATCACTGGAGTTATAAACAATTAAGGCGGGTGCAACAGACGTGTTAATTGGAATCTGGTCCCTCCAACTCCAACATATTTTTAATAATAATGGTACAGTACAGCCGTTGTCTACCAGGTAGCATCACCCTTTCATAATTAAATATTATGTCACACCAATTTTTTTATTTTTTTTTTATACAGTTATATATTTATCTATAAAAATGGAGCAACGCCCATTTTACAAATTACACAACAGTTCATTTAATTCAAGTATAAATTTCAAGTTTTTATACTAGCATTTTAATTTGTACTTTTCACAAAATCTGATTATGGAAAATAAAATATTACACTAAGAACTTTTTTATACTATATATGTAAATTTAATAAACGCTACCTGCAAGGGGCTAACTCCCTCTCGCTTTTTAAATTCTCAGCATTTTTAGCGTTTCTTGAGCTTTTAATATTTAATCAGTTTGGAATTTCCTGTAACTTATCTGTCGCTTATGTTGTCCTCAATTGTCAATTTAGCTCATAGGTGTTTTTAAAATAATCGAGTTATTATTATCTATTAGGTAAAAGTTAACTCCGATATTCCTTCTTGGCGTAGGTCCAATTTCGGGAGGTTATGCTACTTTGATTGAAGGGTCATTGCGTCCTTTTTATTCAAAAAAGGTCTTGACCTTTTTTAGAAATCGGTAAGTAAGATCGGGAAATTAGTACCATTTATTATTAATATTAATTTAACACAATAGTAAACGTACTTGCTGATAATTTTACATAATTACGATATACATATGACAAGTTGATTGATGGAGCATCCTTCTATTTCTAAAGGCAGACTTAATGAATCTTAAGTTCCGCTCTGACATCCCCGGTATTGCCGTTCATTACCTCTTCAGAACTTACTGGAATCGTCCTACGTTTAACTGCTCCAAATGGAACATACTTTTGCTGAGTTAATTTCAAACCTATAATTTGGTTTACTATGAATAGGCGTCTCAAGTATTTATATATCCATTTTACATTTTAGACTATTATAGATTAAACGGAGTAATAGGAGGTTAACTGATACCTACCCTTCACGAGGGATATTAAGTCTCTTAATGTTTAATGTCCTTATTCTACTTATCCCGTATTTTTGACATCAGTGTCAAATTATTGCTTTTATCTTGGACTCAGTATTTTATTTCATCAGTGTTTTAGTCTTGGTGATTCCTGAATTGACGAGATGTGGAAATTCAGTATTTGAATATTTGAATTATTGTAAAATAAAATAATCTGATATTATTGCACTTAAACATACCTCTGTAAAATGGTACAACCAGCTATACTAATGGTTTCATGATTTTGAACGAGATTTTGCGTCATAGAATTGATAACCGAAATAAAACAATGATGATAAAACAATGATAACAAGAAAAAAAAATTAAAAATGTTATGACCTAGTGACCTATGTTAGTCAACCTTCATTTTTCAATAACAAATTAGTAATGAACAAGTTTTGGCAAACACTGTCTCTAGGTTTAATTTTTCTTTCAGTAAGCTTGCCATATTTTTTTCGTTGTTTGTTTCTTGAGTAAAATTATGTACTAATAATTAGTGTCTGCATTTAGAAAAAAAAAAAATCATAATAATGCTAAATACTTTATCTATTTAGTAATAAATTTAAGTGGCATAGGGCATCACAGTGGTAAGGATATCTATCATAAGTCAGTCGAAGGACCCTCCTAGGGCACACTCAGCCTCTATAAAATGGGTAACCATAATTGAAAAATTAAGTTTAAGCTTTAAACCTGTTGGTTGAGCTTGATCATAGTCGAATTCCTTGCAGGACCACTGATCAAGAAGCATGCTTATTCACTGCACCTAAGATCTTTAATGATTTGTAGAAGTGCATGTTTTTATTTGGTAATAAATTTACTTCTATATAATTATATTTACAAATTTATCAACTATTATAATGAAATAATTCGATATGTTGTTTTCATATCGAATCTTCCATTCATTGTTTAATTTGAATAACAATCGCAAATACTGCTACCACAGCCCCCCATCTATTAAAGAATTTTTTTTTTTTATTGCATTCTATAAACCGCGATATTTTAGACGAAAGTTTTTTCAAAGCAGGCGTAATTTCCATCCCTTCATTATTGCTTTCCTCCGGAGATCTGCTTATAAAGGAGATCCCCAAACATCATTTGAATTTCTTTAGCATTCTTTTCCTCCCATTTACTCGAGGGAATTCATATCAATGCGCCTATGAAAATATTTAATTAATTATATGTACATATTTTTTATATAATAATAAAATAAAATGCATAAGGTCACAAGTGCCAAAAAAATTAAAAAAAGTTTAGTTTTTTTCCAAATAGTTACAAGTGCCTTGGCCATTCTTCAGAAATGGATATAAGTAATGTGTTGTTGTTAAAAAGTAGTAGATTGAACGTATGAAAGATGGCAAGGGTGTAAGCGCCGAATGCAGTGAGTATAATTCATATGATTTCTTAAAAAAAATTCTAAGGCGATTATACCCTATTGCATTTCCATGCTTCATATGTAGTGTAAAAAAGGTCTAAGTTGCTATTTTTTCTGCGATGCATACTTTTCGAATTATAAGAAAAAAATGATTTCAAAAAAATTTAGATTTTGTTTACCTACAAAATTGTACGGGACCGATCTGAGGTGGCATACGTTCATATTTTTGATCTATTAATGATTAATTTTGCAAAAAAAAAAAAAAAAAAAAATCAAAGATCTGAACCTTTCTTAAAATCTTAACCTTTTATGGTTCTCAGCTCCCGGATTAAGGTTTTGTTTCTCTTCTTTAACTTGTTTGGTTGTTTAACGTTTCTTCAAAATGAAGAACTTGCAATACCTTTAACGGTTTTGGGAAGTGTGTTCGATTGCTGGAGATACGTAAAATCATCACCTTCTAACTGGAATTTTTAGATCTTTATATTACTGAAACATCGTTAGCATTCATTATATGAGTGTCCTGACCACCAAAAAATGCTCTGAAGCCGTTTCAATTTGTTTTATTAATCACTATGCAAAGACAAAACGAATTTTATTTTGGTTTCCATATTTATCGTTAAATGGAACTGTGTTAATGTCGGTACTGTGGTTAATATTTGATTAAAAGATTCAGGATCTTTGTTGGTCACCTGTGGTATTGTGGGTAGCATAGCAACCTACAATACTAAAGGTCGCGGGTTCGCGTCCCGAGGTGGCCCTAGGATTTTTTAATGGCAGTAAAATATTCCTTGGCTATACCGTCCCTCGGTTAGGACGTAAAATGGTACCTGCAAAGGTGCCTTTACACCTTACGAACTTTACCTTCGAACACCACCCTCGAACAACCTTCGTGAAGCCTTCACGTCGACTGTTAGGGTGTTCTAGGTACTTCATCTTTTCGCCTGGGTTCGGGGGTAGCGCTAGTGTCACTTTTGATTTGGCTTTTCTTAAGTGACAGGAGTTGTTTGTGATACTAGTGTAATTTGTGAAACGTTGTAAATCGTCTCCTATTTTTTTATTTTTCAGATAATATAAAATATATTGATAACAGAGATTTTTTCTTCATCATAAGCTAGCTTTGGTTGCGTCAGCCATATTGGTTCGCTTAACGTCACGTGAAGTATAAATGGCTGTTCGCTTCACGTCGTTACGGCAAAGTTCGAAGGTGAGGTTCATAAGGTGTAAAGGCACCTTAAGATGTCAGGTACTCGTTACAGATCCATATCCTACTTATACCTAAATAGGCAAAATTCACAAAATTCAACACCCACTGAAGCATCGTCCGATTAGCCTCAGTGGCATAAAGTGACGTTAAACAAATATACAACAACAACAACTTTTTCATGATCTTTTTTTTCCATTTGCTTAGAATAAAATAGTACATAGTACGATAGTGCACGGAAAATGGCGTTTTTTTTTTTTAATGAATGAAATTATTATCTGGGAACTCAAGGCCAAATATATGAAATTAAACAAAAAAGAATAATATGGCTAATAAATCATTTCATAAATTTTTTAAAGGAAATTTTCGGTTCTGATTATTTGTTTGGGACACTTTTATTTTAACACGGATAGCGTCTTTTGGAATCAGAATATTAATCGAATGTACATATTTAATAACATTTGATATTTCAGCATATAGAAACGATGGAATTATATCGTATACATTTCCTGAAGTTCGCGCTATGTGCATTAATTAGAATAAGTGGTGTGAGAATAACTCGGTTAGTTAGTGGAGAGCGGCTTGTTTTATTACTAAAATAAATATTAATCTCATCTTCTCGGAACGCGGTCTATATGAGTATTATAAATAAATATTATTTTAGTATCGTGGGGAAA
Organism: Aelia acuminata; assembly: GCA_911387785.2. Lineage (NCBI taxonomy): Eukaryota > Metazoa > Arthropoda > Insecta > Hemiptera > Pentatomidae > Aelia > Aelia acuminata. The sequence continues at coordinate 48,377,946 of OU426978.1, read as the reverse complement.
TGCTTTAGCTCTCGGGGTTTTTCATTTCCCACAGAATATTTTATCTGTAGGCCCTTCTAACTTTATATCTGAAAAAGGATGTCTTCCATGCATCCATCATCTTCAGCCTCGAAAGTTTTTCCATCCGCTCCTGATGACCGGGGTCCGGGGTATTTCATTGAATATCAGACATTTTCTTCAACTCATCCTAATTTAACTTCTGATTTTTATATAATATATGAATATAAATCATCTTTAATCATTATTTAGGTCCTTCATTGGTTCATTGACACACAATCGCACCTTTTTTATCTCTTGTGATTATCTCCAATAATGGTTTACATACATGGAAACAATTATTTTGAATTATGAGAGTTTCAAACTTCTAGCGAATACTAGAGAATAAAGGGATGTGAATTAATTTTTAAGTAATTGTATTAGTGATAGCCTTCGAATCAGTAATTGCACAAAGCGTTCACCTCATTTTAGATTTAGTTAATGAACTACAGTTGAACGTGAATTATCCGAACGTCAATTATGCGATCTGTTTTGGTTGCAAATTTTCCCAACTTTAAATTAAATTATTTTTTGCAAATCTTAGTGATTTATTGTATAATTTTACGCAAATTATATTTTATATTTCTGGAAGTTAAAATATTGAAACGATAATTTTATTTTTATTATTTTTCACATTGTGCGAACTTAATAAAATGGAATTATTTTTTGAATTTTTAAAATTGTATAGATTTTTAATATTTTCTGACTTATTTCTATAAATATAATCACAAAGGTGTACTTCATAACCCATTTAAAGTTTTAATTAAAATGGTAGGAATTTTAAAGAATAACTATAATCACACCTATATTAAAATTGACCTCCTTAAAATGCAAACATGGAGTAATTGCACAACTTTAAGTAATTAATTTAGAAACATATGTAAAAGAGGGCACACAAATTAAAACAAAAATTAAATGAACATGCTATTCAGTTGCATTTACTTATCTGAAATCCTCATTTTCGTAAGTAGAGTAGTTTAAAAAATGTCCTCAAATGGTTAGCGTTAGACAGGTATACGTCGATCACATTAATTCATAAATTTTTCATATTTATTACCCAGCAAAAGTTTTGTTTACCTGCTTTAAAAAGTAGTTCCTTTTTACTATCCCTAATATTAATACCTCTTAGTTTTACGTTAAAAGGTAACATAATTATGAAGTTCGAAAAATATTGCTAGATAAAACATTTTGTTGGAAATGAGAAATGCTTCTTTCTTCTTTAAATTACATTTTATCTTTTAATTACGACTCATTTGTTAAAGAGATTGGACTAAGGATTACAAAAATTTCCCTTAAGAACTTTTCTTCTTTTCATTTCACACAGAAACAAAACTATGAAAAGGATTGTTGTTCCTTATTTTAATGGTAATTGTAAATGGTATTATGAAACTTTCTTTTTTATAAACCATTTTCCTGAACGAAGGGACGTTAATTCATTTGCAAAAACTGAATAGCTATTTCTGTTTGATTTCTTACTCGAGGATATTCGACCCTTTTTATACTATCTATTTTTATTTCTCCTTGTCTACGTTTCGGGCCTGTTTCGCCCATCTTCAAGGCTCTATAAAGATAGATTGTATAAAAAATGTTGATCTTCAAGTAAGAAATCAAACAGAATTAAGTAGTATTATTAGTTCCAACATAAAATAATTTAAAATGTATTTTTATTCTTCCTTCAAGCAGACCCTCTGCTTAAATGGAGTTTATTTTTATTATCTGTACCTACCGTACACACTAAGGTACAGAATGTACATGTTAACTTTTTGCGATTTTACACATCCTCGCATTTAGTTACGAAATTTGGCACCCTGCTCTAAAAAATATATAACATTAGAAAGCACGAGAAAGTCTAGAGCCTTTGTCTTAGCCAAAATGATTCCGATAAGGATATTTGTAATTTGTAAGTATACTTTTATGTGGTTAATTTTCATTTATTGACTATAAAAACTAACCCTAACGCCTTCTTTCTGGTGATATGGAACACATTACTGACAGCAAAGATTTACATCCAGCAGATTATCCACAAATTAAGTTGAACTCCTTTTTTTTCATATATTAGATGTGCTAGCCTAATATTTGAAAATGGTATTTTAAATAAACTTCCAAAATTTAGACTCTGCGAGGAACGCACTAATAATCAGGCTGAAAAATTCACAAAAATTCAGTCCCCAGAACATATAAAGAAATTAAATTACTGACCGATAGCCCATGTAGGTACATTACGCATGATAGCTAACACACACTGTCACACACCAATTATTAAGGGCATTCACAAACATTTGACACATCTAAAAACCGGAGGAAATAATCTCATTGAAATTGATTTGTCCTCTGTTCTTTTTTCTGATAAATCCTGGTATAGTCTATATATAGTGTACTGGACGAGTTCGGTTGCTTAGGTAATTGAATTGGACGAGATTCTTCAGGATCGGGCTGCAAATCATATTAGCAGTATTCCTAACGAATATTACAAACAGGCCGTTATTAAAGCAAGTTGAGGCAAGACTAGGTAAACTATATTTTGATATACTTTTTAATGAAAAATAAATGCAAATCATTAAAATAAAATTATTCATACTGTAATGTACGTATGTTAAACATATGATTAATTATGGTTTTTTGAAAGAGAGCCCTAGACCCGTTACCTTCATGTATTAATACATAATCACATGTTTTGGAATGATCTAGGCCTTTTTACTTTCACTTACCTATACATGAAATATATAGTAAGTGGAAGTATTGCGATCGTGAAAATTTTCGACTTCCGGTTTTCAACGGAAATACACGTTTTGGGGTCCCCTGAGTCAAAATAACCAAGTCCCGCGAAATGGTCTGTGTGTCTGTGTGTGTGTGTGTGTGAACAGACTAGCTCAAAAACTATAAACCGTGTGAACCTGAAATTGGGTATTTAGAGTATGTATAAGCCCGCGATGTGACAGCTAAATTTTCATCAAATTTGCTCAAAGGGAGGGGGTACTTTATTTAATAACTTTTTAAATTTTTTTCGATTTTCTCAAAAACGGCTCTAACGATTTTGATTAAACTGAGTATTTGATCTATTTATATGCCTGAAATATGACTGTTAAAATTTCATCAAAATTGATCAACCGGAGGGGGGACTTTACTTAATAAATGTTGTATCATTTTCACATGTTTTTTTTATTTACTCAAAAACTGTTTTATCGATTTTGATCAAACTTGGTATTTGATGTATTTATATGCCAAAGATGTGATAACCCACATTTCATCACAATTGATCAACCGGAGGGGGGACTTTACTTAATAAATGTTGTATCATTTTCACGAGTTTTTTTTATTTACTCAGAAACGGTTTTAACGATTTTGATCAAACTTGGTATTTGATGTATTTATATGCCCGAGATATGACTGTAAAAATTTCATCAAAATTGATCTACGGGAGGGGGGACTTTACTTAATAAATTTTGTATAATTTTCACGGGTTTTTTTTATTTACTCAAAAACGGCTTTAACGATTAACAAAAATAAGATATGAATGTGGAAAAAGTGTGACTTTCGGAAATGATATTTAGCAAAACACGTCAATTTCTAATCTAAGTAAGTTGGTAAGTGAAAGTTGTGTGTTGCGCGCACGCACCAGATTTTTGGGATGTTCCATTCCGGACTTAATATAAGAAGCTATGGACCAGTGGTTTCGTCTTGCCTTGAACATCGAAGAATATGGTTCCTTTTTTCTCACTGGTAGTTACTGTTTCTTATACCGTTTATAGTTTGAGTTTTAAGTTTAAGTTAATAAAATTACTTAAACGAACATTGTTGTTATATTACTGTATAAGGTTTTAGTTGCCATTTAAAATTGTTTCTTATCATCTAATAGTTCTTTTCCTTTAGAGAGCCCAACATAGTTTTATAGTAATCAATATATTTAATTCATCTATCTCATTTTCATCGTGCTTTTGAAGTGCCTTAACGTATCTTGATATGGCATACGCATGTTCCGCGTCAATGCGTTCTGTCAAAAGGAGGCCTTTGAGTACCGTTGATGTCATTAAGCCTAAGTAATGGCTGTCCATCACAGCCGTCCTATATCCGGAGATATATAGTCCATTAGGAGGTATCAGTCAACCCCTGCCTCAGGCTTAAATCTAAGTTGTCACGACAGTCCTTGGTGGCATTGAAGGGGAAGAATTCGGTCTGTCTGCTCTTCGGCGTATTCATTATTTTTTCTTATAAATAGGACGCATTATTAAAAATATTCATACGCTTTAGAAATACAAAAAAAAAAAAAAATTACTTTAATCACCTTTCATGATCTAATACACTTCTTCGTTACACATATTTTCTTAGAAGAGCATCGAAACCGCCGACCCCTCACTCCTCCTATCTATTTTAGAATTTTTTTTTTGGAATAAATAATGCAATCTGCCACATTCAAAGGCATTGAGATTAGAGTTCTAAGGATATATACGATAAAATTTCAAAATATGTAGCTATGCTTTGAAGAAAATAAAAAAACAAAAACAAGAATTGCAAAAATGTATTAAAATTATGGTGATAAATTAATAGTTATTTAAAATATTTGAATTCAGCCTAGGATATTTTAAGTCATCCTTTGCTGCCCACTTGTGAAAGGCATTTACCCTGCTTGGTAAAAGGAAAAAAACAGGAGGTTCCAGTGCTTTTCTCGCTCTCGCGCAACTGTTATTAATAACTAAAGCTCGGAATTCCGTTCAGTAAAAATTTGAAAATGTATAGTCTGGTATATGGGTGGCTTGAAGTACATACTTCAATTTAAGCCCCTTCAGAACATTTCTAAGACTAACCAACCTGATATAAAAGAATACTCATACACATTATACATGACGAGTTTAATCAAAATCGTTTTTGCCGTTTTTAAGAAAATCGTAAAAACCCTAAAAATGAGATAAACTTTATAGAATCATGTGCCTCCTCCGTTAGATCAATTTTAATAAAAATTTTGCTGTTACATCATGGGCATAGTCAAAAACCCAATTTCAGGACCGTACTGATTATCATTTTGAAGCTAATCTGTTCACACATTTCCAACATTTCGCGGGACTCTTTTATTTAGACTCTGGGGAACTAAATAACAAAGTAAGTATTCTTACGCCAAATAGTTCCGTTGAAATCCGAAAGGCGAAATTTGTCATGATCCCAATACTTTGCCTTACTATATATTTCATATATAGGTAAGTGAAAGTAAAAACTTCTGATAATTTGGGTATTTTTAAATGTTTACACCTATTTTAGAGTAATATAATAATTAATGGTTATATATGCTTTATTTAATGGGATATTTAGGTTCTTGTGCTTTAAGCCACATAGTATGGAGCATCTACTATTTTCCTCAATGTTTTGGACTGGAATGACTGAATTGTTTGGATGTTTCAGGGCTTTTCAGAACCCCGGTAAGTCCATAATGCTCGTGTCCTGTCGTCCGTATAGGGGTTCTACACAGCTCTCAAGCATCCAAACAATTCAGTCACTCCACTCCTAAGTATTGAGGAAAATAATAGACGCACTATACTATGTGGCATGTGACTTACTGCACAAGGACAACAGTCATCGATACAGTACACACAATACTGAAAAAACTTCCATCAAAGACTAACTTTCCACACAGATCCCTTAGTACAGACACTAACATCTAACATAAACCCATACATTCCACCCCGGTGACTTGAGGCGGTGGCCGAGAACTTTGCTAGCTTAGTTAAGTTAGCAATTCATCCAGTTGGAATTTCACCCATTTCCTGATTTCTAATTTGCACGAACAAGACTTATCATTTGTATTTTCGTTTAATAAAATATTAAATATAAAACGCGTTTAACTATTAATTTTTTTTTTAAAATGAGTAGTTCTATTTTTTTTAATTACGTTAAATTACGTTAAATACGTTAAATTACGTTAAATACGTTGTTTACCTATTCTCCGATAACGAGCGGGTTCCGTTTGCTAAATCACACTAGATTGGAGAGGATGCTGTAAATCCTGGCCTATCAGTTAGAGCAAAGCCTCCCTAAGCCAAAGCCCTTCTAATTAATACGAAATTAATTGAACTAGACCTCTCTAGGACATTTACGTTACTATCTTGAAGAATTAGCCGAATCTCTGTGAGCCAACGTCCGGATTCAGGTGGACCAAAATAATCTTAAGATATATTACGGGTATTATCGCTCCAGTCGTCCCTGATCTCGAAATCATCTGCTATCGAATAATCGAAATAACTGCATCGAGATCTGTAATAATCCTATATAGTGTCATTTGAAAATTCTTTGTAACGTTCAATGTTCTATGCCCTAAAATAAAATACTATTGGTATCACCTATATTTATCTTAATAAATTCTGTTTGTTACGGATTTCTTCAAGTATAATAAACTTATCGAAGCACGATATCATTTTGATCATTTAATACAAACATTTTAAATTATTTTATATTAATTTAATCTATTTTTGTGGGTGACCACCTTGTTTTAAATTATTTTAAATAATTTATGTTTTGAAGAGAAAAGATTGGGCTCCGCCGGGACTCGACCCGGGTCTTCCGCGTGACATGCGCGGTAGGCTAATCACTGCACCACAGAGCTCGTTTCCAAGCGGAGCCAATCCTTCCTCTTCACTGATACCTCTCCCTCGATCTCGCTAGTTTTGCGAGTATTTACGGGAGGTGGAATTATTTTAAATAATTTAAATTTATTTAAAATAATTTAATAATTGACGATCGTCAAGAGATGCCAAAAATTAGAGAAAAATTGTCCACCTCCCGTAAATACTCGCCAAACTTGCGAGATCGAGGTAGAGGTATCAGTGAAGAGGAAGGATTGGCTCCGCTTGGAAACGAGCTCTGTGGTGCAGTGGTTAGCATACCGCGCATGTCACGCGGAAGACCAGGGTTCGGTTCCCGGCGGAGCCCAATCTTTTCTCTTTAAAAAATAAATTATACAAACATTTTATTAATTTAGATGTAACTTCATAGCTTCTGGAATTTTTTAAAATTTGCTATCTTCTGTAGCATTCTTCAAGTGTATATAACATGATTTATTATACTATATTATTATTATAATAATTATAAATCTTACTTATCTCATATATTTGTAATTCAGCATTATTTACACAAATCTTCTTTTTTCCTAGTTTTTATTTTTGTTCCTTATTGTTGGTCGTCATGGGTTATCTTGTTGTAAGTATTGGTTGGTTTCATTACTTTTATCGTTTACATTCATATTTAGGAAAATCTTATGTAATTAAATATATTATTATTTTATTACATTTAATGTAATAACATATAGTATCCAGCCAGTAATTATACGAGCTCTTAAGTTGGGGACAATGCTACACCGAAACTACTAATGTTATAATTAATGAAGATATAAAAACAAACAAAAATAGAGATTCATTGCCCCCCAAAAAAGAATAAATAAAAAATAAAGCTACTAAGTAACACTCCAAATTAAAAACTGCTAATAAGATATAAGTTTAACAGATTATACGTTTTCGAATAAGATATTTATCTCTAACCAAACGAAAATCATCATCAATATTATAACATATACCTATATTCATTATAATATAAATATAATCTTCCGCCGTCTAATTCCTGGATATTCGTCGCAGCCTGCGATCGTACCTTTGGAATTCTAGAGGCTCGAGTAGCTCTATCGAGGGTCGTTAAATCCCGTGTGCAGTAAAAGTCCACTCAGCCAAACCATCCATTAGTTAATGATCAGTCTGTATCCGGCATCTTTATTTCCTTTTTCCTATATCCCTTCCAATGAAATGGGATGGTAAATTAAACAATTGTCAACTGCGAAAGAATTGTGGTGAAGAGGTAAACAGAAGATAGTATATCAAAGGAAATTTCATATATTTTCATCCAATTTCTTCTTAATGCTAGGAAGACTTATTGGTGTTGAAGGACTCGTATCCGATTCTATGTCTTGTTTAGACTACTTCTTGATGTCTGCAATTTCTGAATGAGGGTGGGTATTATTAAATTTCTTGCAGCTTTTTTGTTGACTGAATACATTTTCTTTGCCGCTGTTCTAGTTATGACCTTTTGAAGCTACGTTTCTCGTTTCCAGTATTAGGGTTTTCAATTTTCTTCTTGCAAAATTTGCTGCCTGGTGTCCGGCTTTTTTTTACAATCCATAATGTTGCAATATAACATACAGATTTCAACATAAAGTAAATTATTTTAAGCTATTTTGATAAAAAGTTAATATTAATATGATATTCTGTTACTTATGAAATCGTTTTTTTTTTTTTTTTGTTCCTTTGGTAGTTAAGGAGATTAAAGGCTTTCAGCTGTATTAAGTTTTTCTGGAAGGGGGATATCGCCATATTATTAACAAAAGTGGAGAGAGTCAGATCGATTTGAGATGTTTTCTGCTTTACGTTTACATAGCTGCTACATTTTTACTTTCACTTACCTATATATGAAATATATAGTAAATGGCAGTATTGCGATCGTGAAAAATTTCGACTTCCGGTTTTCAACGGAAATACACGTTTTGGGGTACCTTGAGTCCAAATAACCAAGTCCCGCGAAATGGTCTGTGTGTGTGTGTGTGTGTGTGTGTGTGTGTGACAGACACAGACTAGCTCAAAAACTATAAGCCGTGCGATCCTGAAATTGGGTATTTAGTGTAGGTATATGCCCGCGATGTGACAGCTAAAATTTCATCAAAATTACTTAAAGGGAGGGGGTAATTCATCAAAATTACTTTACTTAATAACTTTTTAGTTTTTTTTCGATTTTCTCAAAAACGGCTTTAACGATTTTGATTAAACTGAGTATTTGATGTATTCATATGCCCGTGATATGGCTGTAAAAATTTCATCAAAATTGATTAACCGGAGGTGGGACTTTACTTAATAAATTTTGTAACATTTTCACGTGTTTTTTTTATTTACTCTAAATTGGCTTTAACGATTTTGATCAAACTGGGTATTTGATGTGTGTATATGCCCGAGATATGACTGTTAAAATTTCATCAAAATTGATTAACCGGAGGGGGGACTTTACTCAATAAATTTTGTATCATTTTCACGGGTATTTTTATTTACTCAAAAACGGACTTTGGGAAATGATATTTAGCAAAACACGTCAATTTCTAATCTAAGTAAGTTGGTAAGGGAAAGTTGTGTGTTGCGCGCACGCACCAGATTTTTTAGAATTGGCACGGTGCAGCTTTTGTTACTGCTCCTTGCGAAATCTTTTCCGTTCGCTTTCAAATTAGGTGATCAGCAACTGCCAAAAATGAAAGCGATTAATTTTTATAGGAGCAGAATAGAAACAGAAAGATTAGTTTCAAATTTAATAAAATATATTTAAAAAAGTTACTATAGTTTCATGGAAAGATTTCTTGTTAGGATTAATATTTAAATTTAATTAATAAAGGTCGTTTCTTTTATGTAATTTATATATAGGTTGGATATTAGTACTGGTTATTTATGTATCGTTTTTATATGTATATTTCTTACATTCATTACAGTTTAATTAAAGTACTGTATTTTGTTTTACAACTATTAAACTGGTCTGGTAGATTATCGAAATTAATAAAAAATATTTCCATGCATAACGGATAATTTAGGTACATAAAGTAACTTCTCATGTCGACTGAATGGTTATATATTGTAATAATAACATTATAATGTATCTAACAAGGGGAGGCCACAGCTATGGGGTCGTCGATCGGGCCCATTTTTTTTTTTTTTGGTGATTCTACATCGAAAAATAGTCGATACGTGTCCGAGCGTTCCGTCCAATGGGCCTTAGGTGCTGAGAAATAAAATAAAATACCTTGAAAATCCTTTATTTTTTATCTTGAGTTTGGAAAATGATATCGACATGATTCTTTCACTAATTCGTTTATTTTAGAGAGTAGATTAAAGGAAAAATACAATCGTTAAAGAATTATTCATATTTCTTCAATTTAAAAAAGCTTCAAGTTTTCAAGTAAAGTAGCTTTATAATTTTTTTCACATAAAAAAACAATAGCAGAATTGAGTTCAGAACCTCAAGAAACCCTGATGTCTTAAATATCAACCAAAACAAAAATAAAAAAAATTTCCTGTCAGGAGCAGCTTAAAAATGTTTCAGCAAAATTGTATGTGTAGTTTCAAATTCTGCATCTCGTGTTGAGCTGATCCGAGTTTTACGTTCTTGAGCTCGTTGCATAGAAGAAAGCTTCCTTTTTCTAACCATATAAATAACTATGGTATTATCTCGGGAAGCTCTTGTAAAAAATAGTCCTCAAAATAAAAATTAAATTCAAACTTTTCTTTATATTATGTTGATTCCTGAACACGTAAAAATATCTCGATTATGTAAAAATGTGTAACTCTAGAGCCTTTATTTACCATATAAATTTGATGAGAATCGGTAGAATTTTCTCCGAAATATGGTCGGATTTTTGGATGTTTAACGAAATTGTAAGGATCTAGCCTTAGCGAAACTTTTAATGCAATTTTTATTTATTTTTTTTTTTTTAATCTTCCCAAAATTTACTTATAGGTTTTTTTGATTGTCCTCAAAACGAATCTGATAACAGTTTTGCACAAAATGATTTTTTAATGTCAGTATTTTGCCAGAATATTCCATCAACATAACTCTAGGAAGTACAAATTATTTCCATCCTTTTCACGATGTTTTTATCACTAGTAAATTCATTTTACGGAGCCTATTTTTTTTTCTTGGTCGGCTAGGAGAAAATTGGTTCATCCCGATTGTTTCACGTTCGCCTTATCGATTGTTTCACGTTCGATATACTTCCAATGTGAAAGTGGTATAATGAAACAAGTGCGAACTAAAATAGAAAAACGTACTTTGTACTCGTCCGCATATACTCTTTGTTTACTTACTGGTGAGGGTAGGTGGGGGATTTTAAAACTGATACGATGTGAATCATTCCTAATTGTTATTTGTTATTGAAAACTCTTACAAACATCTCTCTCAAAGTGATCGACTAACTTTTTGTTTCTTTCATTCTTGGATTTTTTTTAAAAATTATTAGTATTGTTTTTGGTTGTTACTCGGCTCATTTGTTTCATAACAAATGCTCTACAACAAATAAAAATGTCGAAGGAATGTTTAATACAGGAGATATGTAGAGCGATAATTTTACACTCTTTAATTTAATTTTATTCTCCATATTTTTAATATAATATAATTCAGTGCAAGATTTATTTCACAATGAAATAAGTTGTTGTATTTTGAAACTCATTCAGTTTTCATTCATGAAAACATGAATTACAGTCAATAGAAAGATATATTTTTAAATATTGTAGTGGATTATTATTATATTTTTTTTAAACGTGTCCATCCAGCATTGTTACTTATTTATTTGACTCACAGAGGGTCTATAAATTATTTATTTGCCAAAAGTATTCCTTAATTTGTTTACTATCTCCCTATTTCTAATAAAAATAAAATGGATCCGAAACCCTCACGGTTCTTTTCAATGCAAAGCCTGTTTAGGTAATTTCTTCGATTTGAAATTCAGATTGGGTATAGAGAGACCCTGAAGAGCGTGGAGTCGATATGGCACAATCCAATGAGGATGTGCCCGGGCTACGGAATATATTTCTCATTTTTATTGAGATCTAGAACTTAGCCGTTCGAGTTCTTTTGTACTCTTTTAAAAAGAAAAAGTTCCTTTTTAATTTATTTTTTTAATTGCAATATGCTTCCTAAATGCGAATACGAAGAAAAATAAATGACATAAATAGATTTGTTGAGAAACTACCCATCACTAGTTCTCTAATAATAATTCTAAAATAGATGATGACGGTATAATTAAATCAATCAGAATGAAATATATACGAGTATACTGCTATACTATATTCTACTACTGAATTTTTTTCCTAAAGTTTTTGTTTTGTTCTCCAAATATTAAAGAAGGCTCTTCTCAGAATACTAATAACTTCTAAAAATAAATGTAATGTACAAACACGTCGTAGCTGGTTTCGTCTAAAGAAAAAAAAATTAAATATTGCTATTATCAACAAATTAGGTATGTTCACTGAATTAAAATTAATGTTTAGAGTTTTTTCAGGCGTAAAGTTTCATTTTTTCCCAAATATTGATCAGCTTCCTTCTCAGAATACCAATGACGCCTGGATAAAAACTCTTTGAAAGCGGTCGTACCTGATCGAGCGAGAGTTCGTGGAAAATCGAAACTTAGGGCGGATTCACACTATCGCTCCGCTCCCGCTCCACTCCCGGTCTGCTCTCATTATGGTAAAATACAGGGTTTGAAATTAACTCTTATTTTCTCGGAAAGAGAATAAAAGTCAAATCAGGACTTTTATATTTCTAATAAATAAATAAAAATCACATCATGACTTTTATATTTCGGGCCAGAAAATAAAAGTCCTGATATGATCTTTATCCCAATGATAGCTAATATAAAAGTCAAAGCTTGATTTTAAATATTTAAGGATGAATTTATTAGCTTTTTTTTTTCGGATTTCTCCATATTGGTGTACATTATTGGGTTAACCGTTTTTATGGAAATCATATAGGGTATAATTAATGGCTTTTTATTGATCTTAAAATCGATTATTAGATTATCAAGGCTGCTGATAATGAAAATAATATCGATATAAAACCTCAGGCTCGCTCAGGTATCGATTATAACTTATCCGATATTTAAAATATTGAGGTCGACTTGTAGGTTATTTAGGGCGCTGATTGTGAATATGATATCGATTTTTCGATTACGCGCACAGGTATCGATTTATTATAACTTACGCGATATAAACGATATTGGGGTCTGCTCTTAGGTTAATTGAGTCGCTGAATTCAAAAATGATATCGATTTTTTTATTACGCGCTCAGGTATCGATTTATTATAACCTACGCGATATAAACGATATTGGGGTCTGCTCTTAGGTTAATTGAGTCGCTGAATTCGAAAATGATATCGATTTTTTTATTACGCGCTCAGGTATCGATTTATTATAACCTACGCGATATAAACGATATTGGGGTCTGCTCTTAGGTTAATTGAGGCGCTGAATAAGGAAATTTTATCGATTTTTCGATTACGCGCTCAGGTATCGATTTATTGAAACTTACACGATTAATAAGATATTGGGGTTCGCTCTAAGGTTAATTAAGGTTCTAAATTCGAAAAAGATATCGATTTTTCGATTACGCGCTCGGGTATCGATTTATTACCACTTAGACGATAAATAAGATATTGTGGTCGGCTAATAGGTTAATGAAGGTGCTGAATTTGGAAACGATATAGATTTTTCGATCAGTTGCCCAGGTATCTATTTATTACAACTTACATATATAATTATATAAATCGATCCTGGGCGCCTGATCGAAAAATCGATATAATTTCCTAATTGAGCGCCTCGATTAACCTATGAGCAGCCCCCAATATCGTTTATATCGCGTAAGTTATAATAAATCGATACCTGAGTGCGTAATCGAAATATCGATATTATTTCCAAATTCAGCACCTTCATTAACGTATAAGCCGACCACAATATCTTATTTATCGCGTAAGTTGTAATAAATTGATACCTGAGCGCGTAATCAAAAAATCGATATAATTTTCGAATTCAGCGACTCAATTAACCTAACAGCAGATCCCAATATCGTCTATATCGCGTAGGTTATGATAAATCGATACCTGAGCGCGTAATCGAAAAATAGATATCATTATCGAATTCAGCGACTCAATTAACCTAAGAGCAGACCCCAATATCGTTTATATCGCGTAAGTTATAATAAATCGATACCTGAGCGCGTAATCGAAAAATCGATATCATTTCCGAATTCAGCGCCTCAATTAACCCCAGAGCAGACCCCAATATCGTTTATATCGCTTAAGTTATAATAAATCGATACCTGTGCGCGTAATCGAAAAATCGATATCATATTCACAATCAGCGCCCTAAATAACCTACAAGTCGACCTCAATATTTTAAATATCGGATAAGTTATAATCGATACCTGAGCGAGCCTGAGGTTTTATATCGATATTATTTTCATTATCAGCAGCCTTGATAATCTAATAATCGATTTTAAGATCGATATAAAGCCATTAATTATACCCTATAAGATTTCCATAAAAACGGTTAACCCAATAATGTACACCAATATGGAGAAATCCGAAAAAAAAAAGCTAATAAATTCATCCTTAAATATTTAAAATCAAGCTTTGACTTTTATATTAGCTATCATTGGGATAAAGATCATATCAGGACTTTTATTTTCTGGCCCGAAATATAAAAGTCATGATGTGATTTTTATTTATTTATTAGAAATATAAAAGTCCTGATTTGACTTTTATTCTCTTTCCGAGAAAATAAGAGTTTATTTCAAACCCTGGTAAAATATTCTAAAGAGAAATAGACAGAGAATTCCACTATCGGTACCGCTCCGGTCTCGCTCCACTCCCGGTCCGCTCTCACTCTACCCCATTCAAACTATTGCTCCGCTCCCGGTCCGGTCTCACTGGCAAAATATTCTAAAGAGGAATAGAAAGAGGGTAATCACAATATTGGCATAGGTCCGGCCTCGCTCCGCTCCCGCTCCACTCTCCTAAAGTCTTTTCATATTCAAATTATATAATTTTACACCGTTCACGATTGAAGCCATTAATGAAATAATTTAATTTTTTTTTTCGAATGTATTCGAATACGCTTGAAATGATTAGAAAAAATCACCAACAATACGCGCGGTTTTTCCTCGAGAAAAATTCATGTAATGTTTGAGATATGTTTTGCTATTAATTAATGTACTCGTAAAAAACGGTCACCGATTTATTTATTGACTACAAACTCATAGCTATTATAAAATAACGTTTAATTTGAAACGAATAAAAATGCAGTATATTATGAAAAATGTCAGATCATTAACAAAAAATATATTAAAGCAAAAAATAATTAAAATATGAATCAGGAAAAGAAGAGAACTCAATCGGTAAATTGCAACATTTACTGATTTCAACTTGAAATTTTCAAGTGTATTCGAATACATTCCGAAAAAAATTTAAATTATTTCTTCACCATTAATTAAATTAATTTATAATTATTATCATTGTGTTGCAATATATTCTTCTTATTATATGTTTTGATACGATTATCTTCTTCATCACGAAAAGTACACTTACCAGATATTTCTGCAAACGAAAAATTGATTTTTTTTTTGGCCGTAAAATTGATGAATAAATAAATACTTAATAACTGAAAGTTAATCATTAATTAAAATCCGAATACAGACAACTTCGATTATTAATGGCTTTAATAGCTTAAACCTTTCAAAAGTGAACGGTGTAAAATTATATAATGTGAATATGAAAAGACATTGGGAGAGCGGACAGGGAGTGGAGCGGGAGCGGAGCGATACACAGTGGGGTGAGTCCACTGTCCGGCCGGACATTGGGCCAAAACATGAAAGTTAAAATTTAGAGATTTCATTTTAATATTAATAAACTAGAATCCTTTCCCCGTCATGTGCACTAATTTTTAACTCAATATTTGCGTTAATAATGATACAATATGAGTTGAAACATGGTAGTAAGGCATTCATCTTTTTTATATTTAATGTTAGTGTACCTATATTTTTTGGCTAAACCTAATGTAATGTTTACAGTATGATCAAGCATTACTAATAAATTGTAATACACCAGAATTATAGTTTTGGAAAAACATATGCAACAGTTACGACGGTTCAAACAAATGTAAACTATTTGATATAATATAGTAAAACGCCGGAAATTGCCCGGAAAACTACATATACCCTATTGTTAGCAAAGGTTTGAACTTTTATAAACAGTTTTCTGATCTTGCCACAATTTGCCTATACTCATTTTAATGAGATTCTACCACGCGTGAACACTGAACTCAAGAGTGAATTTGGTTATTTAGAACATCTTCTTAGCATATTTGGGTTTTCATCAACACATAATCCTTAAATTAATATATTCCTAATCAACTGCAACAATTTATTTACCAAATTACGATTTCCAATAGAATTGCTTTGAACATATAATAAAATTGTTATTTTTTTTAATATTTTGTATTTGTATTGCTCTATAATAACTAGTAAGTTAAAAGAGTACACTGTACACGAAATATTGTTAACAAAAATATTTCACTGCCTTTAATTTACATAAAATTATAAATAGACAGTAGTTGCTTGGTTAAAGTAGGAAGTTTGGAATTGACTAAAGTTATAGTTTTGTTAGCCTTTTTTTTAAGTCCTGTCAAAAAAAATCAAACGTAG
Source organism: Aelia acuminata (assembly GCA_911387785.2). NCBI lineage: Eukaryota > Metazoa > Arthropoda > Insecta > Hemiptera > Pentatomidae > Aelia > Aelia acuminata. Next base: position 48,361,659 of record OU426978.1, on the reverse strand, counting down.
TTATTATACGACTTTTGTGCTGCTAACATCATAAATATGAAGAGAAACAATGACATTTTTCTTTTCTTCAAAAGAATAAGAAAGATTTGACTGATATGATCTGGCTTCGGAATAAGGATCAAGAAACAAATAAGAAAAATTTTTGGGATTATTGAGAGCAGCATTCCAGAAAAACGTCAATAATCGATAGTTTGCTATAAACTCCGATCCCATTTCAATCTCTATGTAATAGTGTTGTGAAAAGTAAAATGTCCCAGGAAGCAAGAAGCTTGCTCATAAGGTAGAATGTGAAGCTAATAAATAATTTCATAATTTTAAAAAAGGTATATTACATTAAATTTGTTATTATTTAATTACATTTTAAATCATGGTAGTTATCTATTTATTATTGTTACAACATACTACTGTAAACTTAATTGCTATAAATTTGAATATAAAATTGTTAATGCATTTTGAATTTATACTAATATATATATATATATATATATATATATATATATATTTATTTATTTATTTATTTATTTATTTATTTATATATGTAATGATTATGAATGAAATGACAAAAATTAAGATTCTGCATTTTCAAGAAAATAAACTGACCAAATTGGAGAAGTCCAGCATAATTCCTTTGAGAGTTATAGCCGATGTCCGACGGGAGTGTGGACTCGTCCCACTGTGCGATAGTGTGAATGGGGTAGAGCGAGAGCGGAACGGGAGCGGAGCGAGAGTGGAGCTGGCGCAAAACCAATAATTTGAATAGGCCCTTAATTACTTTAGTTTTATTACGCAGCAAAACTCAAGGGGGAACTAGATGAACTTAAAACTCAATGAATCAAAGAAGATTTGAAATTTGCTTTTAAATTTCATTGGTAAGTATATTGAAAAAAAAAAGTATGTTCCACAGAAAAAAATATTTTAATACCGTACTCCTAAGAAAATAATTTTTGACTGATGGTGGTGTTTATATATTCTTATTTTATATTCATCCTTTTAAACCCTGGTCTTATTTATAAACATTAAGTTCTAACAGCGGACTGAGAATTTAAATGTAGAAAACATTTGTGTTCACGATGACGATAGTACCGACTGTAAAGTCTAATTTTCGTTTGTTTTTATGTTTTTATTTAGCTCTTCAAAATATAAGCCCCACTTTGCTTAGCCAGAATCTTCAACTTTGCTGAATATATTTCGATCTAGTATCACCAATGTATACTACACTGTATACACCAAGAAACAGGTGATGGTAATTGGATATTAATGAGAGTCCAATCATATAGGTCTGCAATTAGCTCGCCGCAACTGTGCGATACTCTACATTGGTAATATGGAGAAAAGGGGAGAGAACTATTAATTAATAATTAAATAAATAACAAATTTTAGAAAATAAAATAAAAATATCTGCTGTGTTAAAAAAACATTTTCCGTAACAGCACAGTACAGAGCACAAAAAAAAGTTAAACAAACTTCATTTATAATTCATATTGAAATAAAAAAAACTTGTGATTGAGTATTGTAAAATTCCAATTGAGTGTTATGAGATGTAAAATTTTTTTTATAAAGCTTGTAATATATCATTGCCTGTTTTTTTGATTGGAAGGTTGGTAAATAGAAAAATTGTTTATCAATATAAATAAACAGAAATCGGCCTTAAAAGGATCAATATACATTCTAATCATTATACTTGTACCTTCTGTACAAGCAGATATTCCGCATTGAAATAAAAATACAAAGAATAAATAAATAATTATCATGTACATAAATGTACATGTAGTATGTACATTTTTTATTTAAGCTATTTTCAAAAAAACATTTTTACATAGTAATATTCTTATCTACCGTAGAGGCTAAAAGGACCCGCGGTGTCCAAGAGCTCTTGTTAGTTATAAATAAATATAATTGACATGAAACATAAATAATTAAGATTATTACAAAAGTAATTAACCACCCCAATTGACTATTGACATAGTGCAGTGTAATTGGTAATCATAAATCTTTTTTTTTTTTACTTGTCCATGCGTTGAACATTTTTCTATTTTTCAATGTTTGCATAAAAATAATTGATAAATATTAATTCTATCAATTGACTGTATCAATATATGCAATACCTATACCGACATTAATATATCTGAATATGGGATGGTCAATATCGGTCGGTACTGTAAAGTCTAATTTTCGTTTGTTTTTATGTTTTTATTTAGCTCTGCAAAATATAAGCCCCACTTTGCTTAGCCAGAATCTTCAACTTTGCTGAATATTTTCGATCTAGTATCACCAATGTAAGTTCCATCGAAATAAGTGTTCCCACGCTCGTAGAACAGTCAATTATGGTTGTAGGCATTACCTTATTTAACATATATCTTTATTTGAAAAATGATACTCCCAAAGATTTTAAATATAGTGGTTATTTCCGTATTGTAGGTCCAGGAGAAATATATGCGGTATTTCAATATTAAAAATATCAAGTCGTACGCTATAACCATTTGGCTCACAAGATTATACGTAATTTCTTCCGAGATATTCTTGCTTACATATATAAAATGCAATATGTATTCATGCACAGTCCTACGTTCATATTCTCCCTCCTCCCACCAAATATGGTTGAGGATTGAATATATCCTGCCAACTGCTAGTAGACACGTGGCAGCTTATACCAATTTCATGGTCTGTGTAATATCTATGATCTGATAATTATATGCTACCGATATTGACCATCCCATATCCAGATATATTAATGTCGGTATAGGTATTACATATATTGATACAGTCAATTGATAGAATTAATTATCAATTATTTTTAGGCAAACATTGAAAAATAGAAAAATGTTCAACCCATGGACAAGTCAAGAAAAAAAATGATTTATTATTACCAATTACACTGCAATAGTCAATTGGGGTGGTTAATTACTTTTGTAATAATCTTAATTATTTATTTTTCATGTCAATTATATTTATTTATAACTAACAAGATCTCTTGGACACCGCGGGTCCTTTTAGCCTCTACGGTAGATAAGAATATTACTATGTAAGAATGTTTTTTTGAAAACAGTTTAAATAAAAAATGTACATACTATATGTAAATGATAATTATTTATTTATTCTTTGTATTTTTATTAAAACTTTTATTTGAATACAGAATATCTGCTTGTACAGAAGGTACAAGTATAATGATTAGAATGTATATTGATCCTTTTAAGGCTGTTTATTTATATTGATAAACAATTTTTCTATTTACAAACTTTCCAATCAAAAAAACAGGTAATGATATATTACAAGCTTTATAAAAAAAAATTTACATCTCATAACACTCAATTGGAATTTTACAATACTCAATCACAAGTTTTTTTTATTTCAATATGACTTATAAATGAAGTTTGTTTAACGTTTTTTTGTGCTCTATACTGTGCTGTGGCGGAAAATGTTTTTTTAACACAGCAGATATTTTTATTTTATTTTCTAAAATTTATTATTTATTAGATTATTTATTTAATTATTAATTAAAAGTTCTCTCCCCTTTTCTCCATATTACCAATGTAGAGTATCGCACAGTTGCGGTGAGCTAATGGTAGACCTATATGGTTGGACTCTCATTAATATCCAATTACCATCACCTGTTTCTTGGTGTATACAGTGTAGTATACATTGGTGATACTAGATCGAAATATATTCAGCAAAGTTGAAGATTCTGGCTAAGCAAAGTGGGGCTTATATTTTGAATGGTTGGACTCTCATTAATATCCAATTACCATCACCTGTTTCCTTACCACTCAGGCGCTCGAAAGAAATTTTAGTGTTATCTAGGTAACAAGGTTTTTTTTTCTTCGTTGGTAATGTTATGTATATGACGTGTAAAATGATTCTGCTATTTTCAGTCTCTGATAAAGTTGTTTATTAAAAACAGTTTAAATTTCGCGGAAAAACTATTGAGTTAAGTTTCGGACCTTTGAGGAAATTATGAAAAACCTTCCATCTTATAAAAAAAATTATCATAGGTCTAATTATTTGTAAAAGTTATTCAGAGTAGGAATTGTGTAAAAATCCCATAGGAGATCCCTAATCAGTTCTGTTGGCTAAATTTTGGTCTAGCTAGATCTGGCTTACCAATTTAGTCAGACACAGTTTCGACCTCTTTGAACTGGGCGTAAACTAAATATATTATTGCAGTACCATGTTTTGAACGTTTTCTGATCATTCTGACATTTATTCATATTTAATCTGGGAATATAGTATTATTTATAACGTTTAAAGATATTTTTTTCATTGCCTGTCACTATTTAATAAATATAATTAACCTTAACGTTAATCTCGTTCCTCTGGAGGAACTCATAATTTTTTAAATATAGTTCCGTCTCTTGGCGGCCCCCATTATATTCAAATTCCTTTTTTAATATGTGCAACATTAATTCTTCGTGTATTACCAAACTGTGCGGAGTGTTCTCATGTGGCGCCGGAATAATTTTCCTATACAAAATATTATATTAATATCATTGCGTATAATACATAGGTACGTAATATATTTTACATCAATGCAAAAGAATAATATTTGCCTTTAATTTTCCCTTATTAATCGAAAATTATAGCCATGAGTTTTAATTATTTATTACATAAAAATGCAAACATGTGTAAGAGGTATGTACAGATTTTATGTAATGTATCGGATTCAACGGAGAAAAAAAGAGTAAAGTATTTTTTTAACGTATATTTAGTGTCTTTTTTTTCAATTTGACGTGTGGGTCCAACTCATCCTTCTGTCGAACAGAAGTCCAAGGTAACAAATCCTATCTGAAGAAATAGTTGTCCCCGGCAGGTATCTCATCTGAGTTTGAAACTCATGTGTTGTGATTTATCATGATTTAATTTAATTTTCCAGAATGAGTACCAGTTTTGTAATTGCAGTAAGTGGTTTTGTGAATTCAATGTCTAGAGTCATGGTGTATTATTAAACGCTGTATCGTCAGCGTAAGTTGAAGTCAAAATTTTAGAGTTGGTGGGTATATCATGGGTATGATGTAAAGTAATGGACCATATATAGATTGATCCCTGCGGAACTCCTGGTAAGATTGATCGGATTGAAGAAATCTATGCGTCCTGCCTGATAGAGAAAACTCTGTCGGAGAGATAGGACCGAAGTATGGAATAGTATCATAATTTTTCTTGTTTAAATTTTAGATTTGTCGTTTATTATGCAGTTTGTAAAACGTTTTTCTGTCTGATGGTCGTCTGTTAGTCTGCCACACCTTACGAGCTCTTCTCTTTGCTCTGTTCAAGTCCCTTTTATACTGTTGGTATTTTGACAGATGATCTGTACTTGATGGCCTGGATGTTGTTGAAGTTTCAAGCGGCCTTTTGGACACTTTTACAGAATTTTTCGACTGCCTCTTATAATTCCTCTTCAGTTTTAACAGAACCACGAATTAATAGCTCTGAATCTAGAAAGCTTTATAAGCATCCCAATCATTAGTGTAGTAAATCAGTGACCTTGGTGCGTTGTTGTATAACTAAGCCTACAAGAGAATGATTAGGGCAAAGATCCGAGTTCGAATTTATTGTGTAAGGCATATCTTTTGGATTTCAGTCCGTGGTACTTTGGTGATGAAAAAGTCTTGTAAGCCTTGAGCTTTCCGTTGCGTAGTTGGCTAATAAGTTGGTGGAACATAGATTACAATGTTCCCAGCATAATGTTACTATATACTTAATAAATCAAAATAAGAGAGCTACCGCTAATTACACTTTGATTCGTGGCAAAAAAAAATTTAACCTTTTAGTTTTTTGTATTGCCGACCGATAAATAATCTCAAAATAAAATAAAACCTGATATAAAATATTTGGGTGTATCGGTAAGTTCAGGTTCTATCTCTGTAAAATTTCATTCTTATAAAGCTATATTTCAATAACCCTTTTTATATTTCCTAGTTACTAACTCAAAGAAGCGCATAACTTCAAGTGGTAACAGAGCTCTCCTCTCTTGAATACTGAAATCCCGCATAATCCCCAGCAACCCTAAGCCGTGATACAATGTCATCATAAAGCCTACCTTAATCTAAAGCTGGCTTGGCATCTGACAAGCACCCACCAAGGAAACCGGGTCGAAGGGAAAATTCCCCTAATTGAGGTACTGAGGTACAAAACTACTGCGAGAGAGGATGGGATCGGGGTAGTTTTGGGTTACCTAAATCCGAATGTATTATAGGATTTCTGGAATTGATGGATATTGTGACAAGGCCACCTATCTTGGTAGGGATGATCAAACAATTTCTCTCCGTCTTTGGACGGACGGTTTCGAATACATCAATGATGGTTTGCAGAATCCCCTAGCAGTATAAGGTGGGGTGGTAAGGGGATAGCAATTTTATATGTCGAGGGTTAAAAGTGACATTATTTTCATTTTGAGTAAATGAAAGGTAAATTTTGAAAGCATATTTTTATTCATCGACATATATTTAAGCGTTGATGACCATATGGTTTTACGCCTTTACACTAAACAAAATTTAAATGTTTTTGATAGGTTTTTTTCTTTCTATTTACTTCTTAAATCACAGTCATGTCTTCAACATTCCACATCAGCTCTGAAAACTTTTATTATTGTTAGGAATATGCATTTTATGAACTATTTCTAGATATATAAAGCAAAATCGTGTTAATTTAACCCTTTATAAATCATTAACCGACTTTAATCACCCCTAATTGCAAAATAAGTAATAAGACCGGAATAGTGTTATGCAGGGAGGGGTAATTAATAACTTTTTACAGGTTTATCCGATTTCATCATAATTTGAAACACTGGTTTTAAACACATTTATTATTTAAACTTATCACTGCCACTAAATCCATATCCTGTGGACCCTGTTTATGTTACAGCCCACCACGTTGACAAGAGACTTACTGAGCTAATTTGTTATTTCCTCAAGGAACGTTCATGTAGCAGTCAACAAAATTTGCTGATTGCAAGTAATTTGCAGATAGCATATTCATCATTGTTAAATGTAAAATATTATGCCTCTCAAGACCCTTTATATTACAGCTCTAAGGACTGCACTGCTAAGGATTACACAATATTTATACACAATAGACTAAATAATAACAAATTAAATAAGTACAAATAAATAAGTACTTATATCTTAACACCTTAAATCATTAAATAAACCTTAATTTTTTCAGCCATTTTCGGGCGAAATAATTGCGATAATGCTCCGTATTGTCCTGAAATCGTATTGCAACTGTCAAAACGTTGACTTGTTAGCGTAAGTTGTCCTGTGATGGACTACATGAAATTAAGTTACTTCACAGAGCTTTGTTGAATTACCTTCGAAAGGTTTTCTTTTCCAACACAATTGCACAGCCATTGTGCATAGCCAGAGCTGGAGTAAAATTAAAAACATTTTCAGGAGAGAAAGCTAAATTTTTGTTCCCCTCTTTCCTATTCTTAATGCCATGAAACCAGTATTAACATAAGGTAAAACTCTCGAATAAATCCCTTTAGCCAACAATATTTCCCTTCACACCATAAACAAACTTATCAATGGCCTCAAAAATCGATCTTACCCCATTCCGACAACCCTCACTATCTTTTGACAACCCAATACGTCATTCATGCAGATATCTCAACCATATATCCCCACACTTCACTACATTTACAAACCCTTGCGCTCGAAAAACAAAAAAAAACGTATTTAGTATCTCTCCTAACCGTAACTCATCTAACATTTTTAAAACGGAAATCTTCTTGAACACCGAATCGCCCAAAATAAATATCCATTTTCCTAAAAAAAAACTCTACTGATTCAAACCTTTCTTAACATTCCTTATCTCTCAACCATTCACTTGGCAGTTTTTGGCAGAATTTCTATCCTGACCACTGTTCCTTATCACGAAAAACGCATAATCACTGAAAGTGTCTTCATCGAATTAGAACCGAACTTCTTTTAACTTATTGCTAAATATCACTATCTAATCCAAAACTATTACCAAATATTCAAATTATTAAAACAATCATAGGTCATCAGCTCGTAATAATTTTCTTTTTTTTTTTATTTTTTCGAAAGTTATTTTTCTAGTTTATATGACAAAATATTTTCCGTTTAACTCCTTTTTCTACCTGGCATTTCAAATAATATTATTGATTTGTAAATAGAAGCTATTTGCTGAATAGATTCCTATAAAAATTATAGGAAGGAATCGTTGTACTAGCGGGAGTTAAATGTGAAGATATATTCCATTTTCTGATTAATGTTCCTTCGAATTTACTATACTTACTTTCAACGTTCTTTAGCGTCCATGGAGAAAGTTATTCAAATTTGAGCACGCTTTCCTCTTTTACCATGCGTGATTATTGTATCCGGTAGTTTGAAGTGAAGAAATATTTCTTGGTAGTATTTTGTATATAGAATTTAATATTCCTTTTATACTTCTTATATCACCCATTTATTTGCTATATATAAACCTGATCTGTTGTTATTTTTACACATATTCTTCTTCTTCTCTTTAGAAAGCGAAATAACATTTCCTCTCTAAACGTCGTGGTATCTCTTGTACAACGTGCGTCGACAGCGAAGTCGGGTCCTTATCATTGTCTGCTCAATAGGAAACATAAGGTTCCTGGAAAGGCGGAAGAGTCTGGAAATTGAATCCTTTATCTCCTGAAAGCACATCCTATCTTGAAAACTGGTTACCGTAACACGAAGATGGCGTTGGAGATATTGTTTCGGTGTCGGATTTATTTTTCGAGAATTTGTTTTACAGTCGTTTCCCGGCAGATTGTGGGTGGGCTTGAAGTTATATTAATTCATTTCTGCGGCCAGCAGATATTGTTTACTAATTTAATTGAAAATGGGGAAAGTGACAAATCCATTCCCTTGATACAGGAAAATAAAACAACTGGAAGGTCAGTATCTGTTAAATTCATATCTATGTTTAATTTGCCCAGGAACTGAATATGGCCCGGTTGCTCTGCTGATAACTTTTTAATAATATCTATAAATTTTATTTGTTTGGAAAATAGTGAAAATTGAAGTAAATTTCAAGCTGAAAATGGTAATCTTTCAAACATTGGGGACTGCCTAACATAGTCCTTATCTCATTTACTTTCTAATGAATCCTAATAATACTTAAAACGGTGTACTAATAATACAAATCGTAACTTTTGCACATGAGTTATCTATTTTATCAATCAATGGTGACCCATTAGTTGTATCCCTTATTAATAAGTTATCGAAATCCTGGACCTTTGGTGGCTCAATAAAATAATAACTGGAGGATCAAATTAAATTCGAACATCAATTATCAAAATGCCTTCAATTGTTATATTCCCCCCAGTTCTAGTCCGAGAGCTGAGAGCCAAAAAGTTGTGTTCTTTTCAAAACAAAAGGGCATCAAATTTCACGTTGACTGAGTTCCTCACAGTTATAATCGGTTAGGTCTTTTCGCTAAAACCGATAATCGATTTAGCCTCTTCAGCGGAAAACTGAATTACGCCCAAAGCTTGCAATTTGAAGAGGGCTACTCCAAATAAAAATTTTCCTATAATAGGATATCAAATTTTGTGTAAAACGGATCCTTAACTTTAAAATTAGCCCATTCCTGCGGAGACAAAGTAATTAAAACGTGAACGCATTTAGCGCTTATTGGCCTAAAATCCGTGAGATTTTTTTTTTTTTTTTTATTTCTCGCATATCAATCGGCTTTCCTATAAAAGGCTATATTATTGCGAATAGAATGATGTATTTAAAGTCTTAATCATTTTAGTAATTTAATCGGGTTCGGAACTTCAAAAAGCTGTATTTTTTACAATTTTGGTGGAAACCTTGTTCCAACGCCTCTAACTCAAAAACACCTAGTTCAAATAAAAAGTATTTTAGATAAAAGTTGCAGACAATCAAATTCACCATGAAAGAAGCTCCTTAAATTCAACATTAGTTAACTCCTGATTAAGAAGTATTCGTGGATTTGATAAATTATTCATAAAAGGAACCACTTAGAGAGGTAGGTGCTTGGCATTACAGATTGAAGAAGATTGTTTAGTACTGTTTGATAATTAAAAAACCGAAGCCTTAGCAGGAAGTAAGCACTACGAATACTTTCACTTTTTTATTTTTATTTCCACACAGTAGTTAGCTGATGTAGGTAAGAGAGTTGTTTCATGCTGAATTTGACGGTCTACAACTTTTATCTAAAACATCATTCTATCCGCAATTGTATAGGCGTTTATACTAAAGAGAAAGCAATACTTTGTGATCTGTATTTGCCGATTTATATGCGAGAAACTAAAAAATAATCCAAAAATTTCACGGATTTTTGGCCACTAAGCGCTAAATACGTTCACGCTTTAATTACCTTTTCTCCACAAGAATTTTTAATTTAATTTTAATAAAATTAAATAATTTTAAAGTTAAGTAGCCGTTTTACACAACTACTTTAAATACTATAACACTTTAAACACAGTGTAAGTGTATAGTGTATGTCTAGTGCATTCACAGTGTATTTTGAACTCATTATGGGTAAGTAAGCCCTTATTTATGATTAAAATAATAATAATTCGAGATTTATGAAGCCATTCAGGATATAAAACTGTTAAATCTGAATTACATTTCGATCAAGATTTAAAAAATTTCTGGACTATTTAATGCACTTTCAATATATGTGGGAGCACTTTTAATTATTTTTCTTGGTAAACTAAATGCCGTTTTCACGAGATTTAGCATACAACCTCGGTAAATGTTTCACAGCTAGAAAAACCTTAATGGTCAAAGATATTTAATTTTCAGTACGCCATACCTTCTTCCCACCCCCTTCCGATTTCTTTTCATCTAGTTTATGGTTGAGCCAAACATTTGAATATTACTTTTATCGATAAATTGAAAAAAAGTGAGAAAATGAGGAATAGCCTTTAGTTAGACTTTCAAAACCTCCATGTCTAACTAAATGTTACTAAATAATCAAAAACAGTGGTGGTCTAATGTTGTTTATTTTTCATCTAGCCATTTATTTATGTTTGTTTAACGTCCTTTTATGCTACTAAGGCTAATAGGACGATACTACGTTGGGAGTCTTAAATTTGCTAGTTCCTAAACTGGCCTAAATATAATTAGGACAGGGATCTTTAATAAGTATCTGACATCGTACTGGCTCGGGACCTCCATTTTAAGTCCTATCCGAGGGACGGCATAGCCAAGGATTTTTTACTCCCATTAAAAAATCCTAGGGACACCTCGGGATGCGAACCCGCGACCTTTAGTGTAGTAGGTTAGCATGGCAACCACTACACCACAGGTGACCGCCTTTTATTTATATATTAATCTTCTTAACTTACGCTTATGTGATTATCCTGTAAGCCTATCGATTTGGTATTCTTTAATTAACCCTACCTATTAAGTTATCAATAGGCATATTAGGTAACTTCAAAATAGAGGTGATAGATGGGTGACTATATTAAGTACTTTCGGATTATAGATTAATGAGGAAATCAATCATAGGGGCTTAACGTTGTTGTTTTTATTTTGTTTATTTAGCTTACATTGACTGATTTACTGATGTATGACCCATATAATTTAAAAAAAAAAATCAAATTGTTCTTATGGTTAAAATACTGCTATGAGATGGCTGAAATATAACACCTCAGAAATCAATCCTTCCTCTAATCTCGGAATCATTCTAATATTATAATTTGACAGAATTCTTTAGACTACATTCATTTTGATTTTTGTCGTTATCAACAAAATACCTTATATTTGACATTTTAGAGCTGTTTACAGCTTACTTTAGGCGTCAAAATTAACAAATTCAATAATTGTCATAATACTTTCTTATGTTGTTTATTAATTTTTTTTCTAATATTAACTTAGCTTGGTTGTCTCTCCAAAACCCAACTTTTTGATTGTTTTTTTTTAAAAAGATTAAATAATAGGCTAGATGGGTGTCCAACCCTTCAAGGATGATGGTGCAAGCCCCCTATTAAAAATAATTCATTTGAATCTTTAATTATAAAAATTGAATTTTTTTTTTACTTTTCCCCTCCTCCGCCCGCAATGCTGCTATTTTTTCACGTGTAATAGGAAACAACAGTGATCTTTACCGGGTTATTAAATGTTCCCAGATCTAGAACTCGTAACTTTCCGGTTATCATATGGTCGTTGTGGTCAACGCGTTTTTCAAATGCCTAGCCTGCTAGGAAAAGAGACTTAAGGGGAAGCAGAGGACCTCCACACACGTTACCGCGAATCTCAAGGTGCTCGAGAATACTTGGTAAACATTCTACTTTATTTATGATGTGCTCAAAAATTTGTTATTTATTTTTCGGTCATGTTAAGTACAATGGAGAACGAATAAATTAATGGAGAAATTGTCAAATTGTTGCAGCTATAACAGGTTAAACCTGTGGTCTTTGAACCAAGTCTCACCTATCATAAGAAACTGTTGATGCTTGCGTGAATAAGGTTGAGTGTTTTTATGAATCTTCTAGTCTAAATAGCTCATGAACAAAAAATATTTTCCTACCGGTACGTTTAGAGGAAAGCTTCAATAGAATTCGGAGCAGTAATGGATTATATTTACAAAACAATATAGTTTGCACAGGTCCTTATGGAGCAGTGGTTCCTTGCCAGTTCCCAGAACCAGACTCGGTATACTAGCAGCATTCCTGTGCTGTCCCGGGTCGAGTAACCTCGAGGTCTTCGATGACAACCGCATCAGCCAGAATTTAATGCTGGCATTATATTAATAGAAATCAAATGTTATGAATACTCTTAACAATTACAAGTGATTCTTATTTGCGCATAATTCTTCTATTACTTGCTAAATAAACCATATATGAATTAATGATGCAGTATTCCGTTTATCGGATTATCAATGGCGTATATATTCCGACTGATGTAGCATTTACGTCATGCCCTTAACCAGTCATGTGTGTCGAACCCCGTCAAAGGGACCGATGGCTTTTACAGATAATTCCATTTCGCTGTTGCCTCTGTCATTTGCCCTGCGCCAAACTAATGCTCCCATCGTGCTGGATCGTTTCGGTTTGGCTGCGTTTCTGGTAAAAGCATTTATTTTTTTTATTCGCCTAAATAAATTTTGACCGTTTTGATTTGTTCTTTTTTTTTTTTTTTTACTTCCGTGTTGACAAAATTCTGCCTGCAAGAGCTTTGACATGTCTTTTTATATGGTGGCTTAGCCAGACCACTTGGCCGGAAATATTTTACGAGGGCCACCTGATTAGAGGTGATGACCGGATGGCCCTTATCGCGGTGATAACCCGGAGAGTGTGGGGTAAATTCTCTTAGGTAGCAATGCCCCGTGGTCCACCACTCCCCCAGCCTGTGGAATGAAATAAGAGGAATTCTTAACATTTTACGAATGTTATATTAATTTTAATTTATACTTTGAAATTAAAAATGACAGGGTTGATGAAAAACAGTCGAGAATTTGGGTTCGTAACGGTAAAAATTTTGGTTTTATTGGTGTAGCGGGGAAAACTTAACTGAAAAATACAAAAATTTGGATATTTAAATTCTGCGATAACTAAAAAAAAACAAATAGGAGAGAATATTATGTTGGAGTAAAGGCAGGACTCCCTCCCCACCGTTTATGAGATACTTAGACCACACATTCTGTTCCGAAACTTAAAAACTCGAATTTACAAATATAGCACCTGCAACAGTTCTTTACGGATGTCAAAGATGACCGTTTACCTTACCATTTTGGGGAGAAGGTAAATTTATCTCCTTTGGAAGGGGCTCCCGTATGTTACTTTGTGGGTGGCCGGCAGCATGAGATAACGTAAGTTTACACGCTCCGACTGTTGCAGACAAGGAATTAAGGCATTTTGCAGGACATTATCTTAAATAATATTCCTATTTGAAAAATTCTTATGCAGCAGTTTTTACTTTCACTTACCTATATATGAAATATATAGTATGTGGAAGTATTGCGATCGTGAAAATTTTCGACTTCCGGTTTTCAACGGAAATACACGTTTTGGGGTCCCCTGAGTCCAAATGACCAAGTCCCACGAAATGGTCTGTGTGTGTGTGTCTGTGTGTCTGTGTGTCTGTGTGTCTGTGTGTGTGTGTGTGTGTGTGTGTGTGTGTGTGTGTGTGAACAGACTAGCTCAAAAACTATAAACCGTGGGAACCTGAAATTGGGTATTTAGTGTAAGTATATGCCCGCGATGTGACAGCAAAAATTTCAACAAAATTGCTCAAAGGGAGGGGGTACTTTATTTAATAACTTTTTAAGTTTTTTTCGATTTTCTCAAAAACGGCTCTAACGATTTTGATAAAACTGAGTATTTGATCTATTTATATGCCTGAAATATGACTGTAAAAATTTCATCAAAATTGATGAACCGGAGGGGGGACTTTACTTATTAAATTTTGTATCATTTTCACATGTTTTTTTTATTTACTCAAAAACGGTTTTAACGATTTTGATCAAACTTGGTATTTGATGTATTTATATGCCAAAGATGTGATAACCAACATTTCATCACAATTAATCAACCGGAGGGGAGACTTTACTTAATACATTTTGTATCATTTCACGTGTTTTTTTTATTTACTCAAAAACGGTTTTAACGATTTTGATCAAACTTGGTATTTGATGTATTTATATGACCGAGATATGACTGTAAAAATTTCATCAAAATTGATCTATGGGAGGGGGGACTTTACTTAATAAATTTTGTATCATTTTCACGGTTTTTTTTTATTTACTCAAAAACGGCTTTAACGATTAACAAAAATAAGATATGAATGTAGAAAAATGTGTGACTCAGGGAAATGATATTTAGCAAAACACGTTATTTTCTAATCTAAGTAAGTTGGTAAGTGAAAGTTTTGTGTTGCGCGCACGCACCAGATTTTTTTCTTTGTGTTTATTTCAGTAAACTTTTATGTTTTAACATTTATGTTATTATATTACAAAATAAAAAGGTACAAATTTTCTATTATCTATAATTGTATTCACAAATATTAAATGTACTTTCCTGAAGAATGTTAAAATAGGAGTTATTCATTCTATCAACTAAAAGGCTAATATTAGTTGTTATTGAAATGGTTGAACAACCCCTTAAGGTTTTTAAAAATATAAATTGTTGTGCAGAATATCAAGACGGAATAAGGACGAATCAACCGGTAAATTTAGACCTTTATCCGGTTGATAGCCGCATTTAATATTACTGATATAATACTATAGCAGGACGCGTCTTATTTGCGAAGGAATGCCTAATTAATGAATATTAATTAGCGCTTTGCAGACTGTTAAACTCCTTATAGATCGACTGAGATAAAGATGGAAGGAGTTTTTGAGGACTGATCTTGTGGGAGTGGAATTGGAATGGTGAGTGAAGTGGAGCTGAGATGGGTCGGGGGCAGTCGACAGAGGTGTGCAGGAGGCCATTGGCGGTGTCGGCTCCGAAGCTTCGGGATTTCAAGTCTTTTATATCATTATAACCAAGAATTTAATTACTTAGGCTCATATATATATATATATACAGTAGGGTTCCGATTAACCGAGTCGATGAGGACCAAGGTTACCTCGGTTAATCGGAACGATACCAATACATACTGAAAATGTAGGTTATTTTAAAAAAAAAACTACATATATGCTTAAAAACCTAATAAATATTTAATAATAAGAATGCATAATAACAATAATAATAAAAGAAATTATGAAACTATTTTTTTTTGAAAATAAATCTTTTATTGTAGCTTGTTAGAGTTAACTCATATACATACACATACCCCTCCCACCCCCCCCCCCCTTTCAGACTTGGCACCTCCGTTAATCGGGACCCTACTGTATTTATATAGACTTTTAGTCTGTTTGATTTCCCGTATAAATTTTTATTCTTGTTATATTCCTGAAACATTTAAAGCTTATTTAATACTTCGTATGCAGCACTGAGAGAGCTAAGAGCTGAATGGACCAGTTGGCCAAGATATAAATCGGACCTAAAGGTCTGAGCCTCGAAATTATCCCATTTTCTGTTGGGTGAAAAATGGGGGTCGTCAGGGATGGCAAAAAGTTGCGGTGGGGGTGGGTCCTAGCCCTCCATGAGGCAAGTAAAGTTCATTATGTGTCTCCGCCCATCCTTATCTTCTTATGCTCCATAACTTGAACTAATGTATAAAATGACCTTCATGTAACTTCCTACTAAATTTCACAAATTAATAATTTCATTTAGATGGTAATACTTCACCCCTCACGCCCCCCCCCCCCCAATCCAGAAAGCGGAACGCACTAATAATACTTCAGCTACTTAACTTAATCTGGTCCAAAAAAAAAATATATATATATATATATTGACATTAAATTATATATCTTTTGCTTGAATCAATTTTTCGGACGATAGTTTGCCTATGTTTGACGCACTCGTAAATGAAAATTAACATTTGGTCATGATAAAAGACCTTCGAAGCTGATTTGTCCCATTAAAACTTTCCCAATTAGCAGTGGTACCCACCTGCCTCCAAGGAAGATAGCGCTCAACCAACTCCCTATTTTTTTCATTGCTCTACCCTTCCTCTTTCATAGAAATTGAAAGGAGTTGAAATGAAATGGTAGTTTACTTGAAATTTATCTTTGTCTGTTCTACGTTTTCCAATGTCCTTGATTCCAAAAAAAAAAAAAAAAAAAATGATTACCCCATCGTAAGTTCATAGCTATGTAAAATTGTGCCCCCCTCCCTCGAGAATTTGAACTGGGAAAGTTAAAACCTTTTGGGCATTCTTGCTAATTTGTGCTTCACCATTTATACTGCTTCAAAAACACTGAGGGCAATTGGCCAAAGTGGAGTTGGGAAATTACATTGGAAAAAAAATTAAACCATTTTACGTAAAATATTTTAAAATGCAGATAGAACCTTTTCACTGACGAAATGTTTGAATATTAAATTTACAAATCTGTATCTAACTGTTCAAATGTCTCCAGTTTTCCTGACTTTAAGCTAAAATGTACGATATGTAGATTTCTATATTATTACGATATATATTTTTGTTCCCATTTGACAAATGGTCCCTAAGTCAAAGTTTCAGGTCTGTTATAAGAAGAAGAAAAAAAACAAAAAAACAACACAGAATATATTCTAATATATGAAACATTATTTCATATTATAAAAAGTCCATCTGATTCCAACTAACTTGGCTAATAGTTATAACTCAAGATTGAATATCCTTGAATAGGAACCTTTCGTTCAAATCCGTCCTATAATCTTGAATTATACGGAGGCTAGAGGAATTTGAATAAGATCTCCTTGGAGATTTATCGATGATTTATTTGCATTATAATTCTGCAAGTGGTGGAGGTATCCAAATTCAGGTCGCGTCTAATTTCGCTGCCGAGGCTTAGATTTTAGAGGAATCGTATTACTGTTACGTTTTAACCTTCTTACTAAATTAGTATGTCTGTGCTTTAACATAAATTTAAAAAATCTAATTAAATCTAAAATTATTTATAATTTAATTTGTAACCACTAACCAGTGAACTAGAATCTGTTATACAATACACCAACCCTTGATTTTTATTCCCATTTGGAAAAAGATGGGTGCGAAATGATTTGGAAATAAAAACGTTGTTCGCCCTTTTATAGTTTTTATTACTATAATGTGCTGCTGACAGTGCAAATGACGTTTGTAAAATAAATGCTGACTTTCAGGAGAAGAAAATGATTATTTTATTCATAATTCTTATTTTATTTTCTGTCCCTATCGTAAGAAAAATTGAAATTGGTATTATTTTTATTCATAAAACTTCTTGCATATTGCCGTTTACAATTTTCCTGTTGGATTTATTAAAATATTTTCCTTTCACACAGGACTGATTGACCTACAATGATATTCGAATTGTTACTGAAAGTACATACCTACTTTTTTCCTATTTACTGGTGACATACCTCGTCTTTCAGGATCGTAGGATGACTGGTTTCTATGAATAGTGTTATAAAATTCAAAAAGGAAAAAAAAATGATATACGAAGATATTTAATTATTAGACGTGAAAATTAATTGTTTTTTTTTTAATCTTATTAGTTCGAAAATCGCATTTTTGGTTGTTTCTACGTTCAATAATGGGGTATGACCGGCTTCTATTGTTGCTCTATTATTTTATTATAGTTATTCGAATAGTTTATCTGCGCAATCTAGGAAACACTAGAAAAGCCGTGAGAAGAAAATATTTCTGAAGCCAGCACAGATGTAAAGATATCGCTAAAAATATCGAAATATTTCTAATAATATGCAAAATTTCCAGAAGGCTTCGATAGATTCGTGTCTATCGATTTTTTTTTTGTTTTTTCTAAACAAAATGATTTCTCTTTTCAGTGTATAATTTTGATGAGGAGTAAACTCGATGGTTATAAGTAATGGTTAAAATAGGTATATAAAAATATTTCAGTTCATAAGGTAAGGGCTGATGTTTTATGATATCAATATTTTGGTAGCAACTACAATTATTTCAAGCCATAATTATTCAATTTTTGAAAAACTAAATTACTACTTTCCAGAAAACTTGTAGCTGTATATTAACTGATTAACTCTTTCCTTGTTTCTATGTATTTTTCTATATGTATTATTTATGGCTATTCGATAGTGACGGTCGTTATCTATCTCCTGTGCAGCTAGCCGTAAATACAGGGTTATTGCCAGAGTAAATGTCGTGGAAAAATGGTGATGGGCCCATAAATAGAATTTGCATCAGTTTTCTTTGGCGTAATGGTTGCTTTAAGCATGGACATAAATTGCTAATTTTGTGGAATATATTTATTTTCCCATAAAGTACAGGGCTTGTTTCCTCCGTTTCATAACCCGAAACTTATATAATTATTCAAAGAAGTTACATATTTAAGTATATAGTTAAAACCAATTGGATTACGTAGGTCTACTTTAAAATGTGAAACGAACAATGTTGAATTAAATTTGTTAATTACAATTATTTTACCCTTATCTCCTTTAATACGACAATATCTAGTAGGGGGAGCTTCGGACTTGCATTTAAAACTGGAAAATTTTAGTATGTGTTGTTTATTATATTCTAAGGTTATTTTGTACAAAGTATTGAGTGTTTACAAACAAAGTATTGACTTAGTCTTTATTAATGTGGTTTGGTTTTTCTCTGATGATAACTGACTAAATGAATAGTTAAAGAATTAATTTTATAATGATTTTTGAGCGGCTCAATATAGGAATAATTCCCAATAAATCCAATCTCACTTGAATACGCATTATCCAGAGAAGTTGTTTTCCCAAGTTGTAACTTGTAGCACTGAGTTATCTTCGATTGTTCCGTCCAATGATGGCTGATAAGACCAGGTGGGGCTCTTACTAACCATTATTTGTAATCTTGCTACTCTAAAGACGTCCTTTTGTTTAAAGTTATAGCCTCTACTTGTGCACACCTGTGGCCTCGGTCGTGAACCCACTTGAAAACTTTCTTGAATAATTCTTCAATTGTAAATAAAATAAATAAATTAAAAAGAAAACAATTTGATTCTTGGCATCCTTCAATTTCTTATTTTAATAGTTTAAACCGCTGATGTGTAAATTAGGTCTTTGATTATGTAAGATTAATGTGTTCTATGCTTTTTTCATTCGACATTTTCTTTTTCCCTTTCTTTTTAATTATAACTACGAAAAGTAGTTTTAGAATGAATTAGTATTTCGAGATTCCAGCGAAGTGTTACTATGCCATCATATATTGATATTATTTCGCATCAGAAAATGTTTTCTATACACATATAGTATTCAATTGAACCATACAAAATTAGTTTCTAATATTGAAGCTTCCGTCCTTGTACAAAAATTGTTTATCCCTTATACCTAGCATTTTTTTAGAATTATAAATGCATTTAATTTATTTCTCCAGTATTTTCTGTATTCTGTACTTAAATTTCTTGTCTAATTTTTGACATATTAAATATTTCAAAATGTTCTAAATATAATGGATTTACTAACATCAGAGTCTAATAGTAGTGAATAAGCATAAAATTATGAAGATATAATTATAGAAATAAATTTCATCTTTAGAGATTTAGAGATTTTTACTTTCACTTACCTATATATTTTTTTTTTTTTTGGTCCTCCCCTTCCTCGCCTTGTAGGCTATACGGGGTTTCCCGGGCCAGGGGAGAGGGTGGGGGATTGATGACGAGTATTATTAAATTTTTCCCCCGGCTCCGGGTTTTGAACTTGCTATCTTCATGTTTCCCAACAGACGTTGCCATGGGCAACGCGTATTTTCTAACGCGTTTGCCCACTCGGCCATCCCGCCACCCAACCCTCACTTACCTATATATGAAATATATAGTAAATGGAAGTATTGCGATCGTGAAAAATTTCGACCTTAGTGGAAGATTTTATTTTATTGGTATAATTTTTTGTTCAAGGTAAGTTTAATACGCCAAAAAAATTTATAGAGTATTGGTCATTTACTGAATCCCGTTGCTTGTGCAACCTTTTGCCCCTCCCCCTAATTTTCACCCTAATAGTAAAAGCGAGGGCTTATCTGCCAAATCCAACAATTGAATGTATTATAAATTCAATAAATATTGTAAGGTTTTATTTTATTTCAATTTTTAATTGAGTTGATTATTGAAATTACAGTAGCTCTCCCTAATCACTGTTTTAGCATCTTAAAATTATCATTTTAGATTTGTCACCAATCTCGTGGCTCAAAAGTTGTGTTCTTCAAAAGTGGAAAACTGGAACGATCAAATTCGATTTTGGATTTTCGATAACCAATTGTGGAGAGAATGGGGAAATCGATCCCCCCAAAAACATTGTAATTAACTTATGGTAATTACAATTTAGTAAAGAAATGGGGATATTCTGTAAAAGAATTAAATGATCTTTCAACTGTTTCACAAGCTGTAAAAGGTGATACTCCTGCCTGATTAAAATCCAGGAGGTTCGTAGTGGTTGAATCGGATGAGCAGTAATAGTCAAGAAGTAATTAATCTACACACGTGCCCATATGTTTGTTTGGATTTACCTTGGTCTCTCATACCTCCTCATACTTATTTTTCACCGTTTTAATATATATATTTTAATTAGATATGAAATATATAGTAAGTGGAAGTATTGCGATCGTGAAAAATTTCGACTTCCGGTTTTCAACGGAAATACAAGTTTTGGGGTACCCTGAGTCCAAATAACCAAGTCCCGCGAAATGGTGTGTGTGTGTGTGTGTGTGTGTGTTTGTGTGTGTGTGTGTGTGTGTGTGTGTGTGAACAGGCTAGCTCAAAAACTATAGGCCGTGCAAACCTGAAATTGGGTGTTTAGTGTATGTATATGCCCGCGATGTGACAGCAAAAATTTCATTAAAATTGCTCAAAGGGAGGGAGTACTTTAAAACGGCTCTAACGATTTTGATTAAACTGAGTATTTGATCTATTTATATGCCCGAGATATGACTATAGAAATTTCATCAAAATTGATCAACCGGAGGGGGAACTTTACTTAATAAATTTTGTATCATTTTCACGTGTTTTTTTTATTTACTCAAAAACGGTTTTAACGATTTTTATCAAACTGCGTATTTGCTGTATATGCCAAAGAAGTGATAGGCAACATTTCATCAAAATCGATCAACCGGAGGGGGGACTTTCCTTAATAAATTTTGTATCATTTTCACGTGTTTTTTTCATTTACTCAAAAAAGGCTTTAACGATTTCTATCAAATTCGTCATGTTTAATGAAAATTAGGTGTTCTTTAATATCGGGTAAGCTTTATCATTATTAAAATGTTCTGAGGGGGCTTAAATTGGGTAGGGGCCTTTTTTGTTTGTTTGTTTCTTATAAGTACCTTTGTTTTTGTTTATATGGAGAAATGAACTGTTTCTTGTTACGCCTAAAAATAAGAAATGGCTAAATATGAGATATGATAAAAAAAAGTAAACATTTAGAGGAGAAAAGAAGAAAAATATTGAGTCAACTCATAAAACTCGTTGAGCCCACGCATGCGGTGTACGCCTTTAATGGCAGACCGTTGTTCATAATTAAAGCCGTTCTGTTTATTAGAGAAGTCGCAGTTAACAAAACTCATTAATTTCTAATCTAAGTATGTTGGTAAGTGAAAGTTGTGTGTTGCGCGCACGCACCAGATTTTTTTATTTTATGATCTGCTGCCCTATTTTAGACAAAAATACTACAATTTAACAAGAAATATACTTCTACGAAAAGATAAATGATCTTCATGGGGGAATATATCTTCAACAAACACGATAAGGGGATCAAGAAATGTGCTCTTATAAGACGTAATCTAATACTTTTCCAATAAAATAAAGCGTGGGATACTTTGCTGGCCCTCCTGTTTTTTTTTTTTTTTTTTTTTTTTTTTATAAACTCTTCTAATTAATAAATGAAATAACTCGGTTGTCTTAGGATGTGTTTGCATTTTGATTTTGAACTACTGAAATTAAGTTTATCCATGAAAAGCATCTTCTGGTGTTGATAGCAACTAAACCACTTTCAACACTTACTTAAAACTCTTCCTATATAGTTTGCATGACTTCGTACTATTTTTACCTATGAAAATCTCAAACTCGGTATTTTTTGACTTACTACCTTTTCCATGGCAGTGCCCCGATTATATTTTAGTTTACAAACAATATTAAGTTCCATAAAAGATTTCTAAATCAAATATAAGG
Source organism: Aelia acuminata (assembly GCA_911387785.2). NCBI lineage: Eukaryota > Metazoa > Arthropoda > Insecta > Hemiptera > Pentatomidae > Aelia > Aelia acuminata. Next base: position 48,339,030 of record OU426978.1, on the reverse strand, counting down.
TGGTTTTAGTAGAACCACTGTTATAGTAGTACCAGTTTTCGGTTTCTAGAACATCATAAAAGACAATAATTTGAACATTAGGATTCAATTTACCTGAAGATTCCCTGTAAATACCTCTAAAGATTCCACTTCAGGATATATTTACAAAAAGATGTGAAAAAATAGGCTATTAATGAAGGATTTTTAAGGCCCCTTACAAAAATAGAAATAAATAATAATCAATCAAAAAGTACTGAAGACTTTCAAGTTTTATACTTTATTGAAAATAACAAACAAAAATAAATGTGGATGAAGCTTTTTTTCTTTGATTACTATGCTTCGTGAACGGAACATGTATAAATTAACCACTCCACGGCTATTTTACAAGATAAATAACTCTGCAGGTGAACCGCCCCTAATTCGCTATCTATTAAGTTTCCCCTTAGTTTTTAACAACGGATCGCTGTTGTGTGTTTACTCAATAAGGGAAGAGAAGGGAGGAAGGAGTGTAAGTAAGAACTAAACAGATTGTCATAAGCTCCTTAACAACTTCTGGAAGTTTGGTCCCCAATCTGGGCGCTTTAATTATTTTTGGATTATTGCTTTTCTCCCCGCCTCATTATACAATGTATATGTATACCTTCGCGATTATTATCCTAATATTGTGCTTATGACCTTTAAAGAATCACTCCATTTTTTTTTTTTTTTTAATACTCTCTATTGCTAAAAAAACCTGATTTAGCTATCAGGGCTGTACTTTCAAATTGAGATATTATTTAACCAAGTAGGGCTGCAAGCAGTTCTTATAACTAACCCTTGTCTGTTATAGGAAAATACGAAATAAGTAAATTCAAAATTTTTCATACTTTATGCGGCTAATACGTTTTATAACTGACTATAACTAATATAAATTGTATGGTTATAATGTAATATAGTCTCCTATTTATAAAGCTCGCCTAAAACTTTTTATTATTTTTTTTTTTTTTAAATCGAGGTAAACATACTCGTAGAGCCTAGAATTAGGTATGGAGGTAAATATATTTCCTTACAGGCGGCTAATATTTTACAAAGCCTCTACTGATTAATTAAAAACCATTGTGTTCAATTCTTTTATAATCCCAACCTACTGACACCTTGTAATTTTATTTTCGAAATTCTCCATCATTTTCGATATTATATAACTCTCCCAGAGCCTCTCATTATCTATGCATTACTTATAAATGGTTGGGAGATTAATTTTTGTCAAAATAAACAATTTTAAATAAAATTGCCCCTTTTTGTAATTTTTGGACCTACTCTCAGTTTAAGAACACTTTCTTTGGACACCTCCCATCTCTCAAACTTACACAGAGGCTCTTAACAATTATAACTTCCTCTTTTCAACAGTATTGGTAGTATATAAATTATTTTTCTCTTGAAAATTTGATTTCTAATGGTTCTTAGTAAACATTAATGTCCAGTGTGTGATAATGTGGTATAGGACTGTTCCTGTTAAAATGAGTTGTGAATTAATGCTGTATCAGGTTTTTAAAGGAACTAATTATTCTGCTCAGGACTAAATTAAGAATCTCAATAATTTTATTCTCGAGATCTATTTTGGTGAAATAACTTTATCAAGAGTTTTTTTTTTGTTTTTTTTTAATAATGAGAGAAAAAATGTGGTTAGACAGCGTTATTCAGCTCGCTGAAATGGAAGAGATTCAAGTCAAGCGAGTATTAAAAAAAATTTTTTTCCTTGTAAAATAAGAAAATATAAAAATTATATTATCTTTCTATATTAACGCTCATAAATTTCGGACCACTGAAACTATATTGGATACCTCGGGTATATTATGAAGGACACATCTTTAATTCCAGCCTCTGCCTAAGGGACTCCTTTTTCTTTGAAGTACAGTTCAATTCCCCAAAAATACTTGGTAAAAAGGCTCGCCCTGAAATTTCTCTCACATCACAGCTTGTTGAATCGATCGTCTACCCCCATCAATTTTACGATGATTAGTATGTATAATTAATGATTAATATATTCATAATTCAGCCATTTTTTTTTCCTTAGGGGAAGATTTTATTTTATTGGTATAATTTTTTGTTCAAGGTAAGTTTAATACGCCAAAAATGTATAGAGTATTGGTCATTTACTGAATCCCGTTGCTTGTGCAACCTTTTGCCCCTCCCCCTAATTTTCACCCTAATAGTAAAAGCGAGGGCTTATCTGCTAAATCCAACAATTGAATGTATTATAAATTCAATAAATATTGTAAGGTTTTATTTTATTTCAATTTTTAATTGAGTTGATTATTAAAATTACAGTAGCTCTCCCTAATCACTGTTTTAGCATCTTAAAATTATCATTTTAGATTTGTCACCAATCTCGTGGCTCAAAAGTTGTGTTCTTCAAAAGTGGAAAACTGGAATGATCAAATTCGATTTTGGATTTTCGATAACTAATTGTGGAGAGAATGGGGAAATCGATCCCCCCCAAAAACATTGTAATTAACTTATGGTAATTACAATTTAATAAAGAAATGGGGATATTCTGTAAAAGAATTAAATGATCTTTCAAGTGTTTCACAAGCTGTAAAAGGTGATACTCCTGCCTGATTAAAATCCAGGAGGTTCGTAGTGGTTGAATCGGATGAGCAGTAATAGTCAAGAAGTAATTAATCTACACACGTGCCCATATGTTTGTTTGGATTTACCTTGGTCTCTCATACCTCCTCATACTTATTTTTCACCGTTTTAAGATATATATTTTAATTAGATATGGAATATATAGTAAGTGGAAGTATTGCGATCGTGAAAAATTTCGACTTCCGGTTTTCAACGGAAATACAAGTTTTGGGGTACCCTGAGTCCCAATAACCAAGTCCCGCGAAATGGTCTGTGTGTGTGTGTGTGTGTGTGTGTGTGTGTGTGTGTGTGTTTGTGTGTGTGTGTGTGTGTGTGTGTGTGTGTGTGTGTGTGTGTGCGTGTGTGTGTGTCTGTGTGTCTGTGTGTATATGAACAGACTAGCTCAAAAACTATAAACCGTGCAAACCTGAAATGGGGTATTTAGTGTATGTATATGCCCGCGATGTGACAGCAAAAATTTCATTAAAATTGCTCAAAGGGAGGGAGTACTTTATTTATTAACTTTTTAAGTTTTTTTTCGATTTTCTCAAAAACGGCTCTAACGATTTTGATTAAACTGAGTATTTGATCTATTTATATGCCCGAGATATGACTATAGAAATTTCATCAAAATTGATCAACCGGAGGGGGGACTTTACTTAATAAATTTTGTATCATTTTCACGTGTTTTTTTTTTATTTACTCAAAAACGGTTTTAACGATTTTGATCAAACTGCGTATTTTCTGTATGTATATGCCAAAGAAGTGATAGCCAACATTTCACCAAAATTGATCAACCGGAGGGGGGACTTTACTCAATAAATTTTGTATCATTTTCACGTGTTTTTTTTATTTACTCAAAAAGGCTTTAACGATTTTGATCAAACCGGGGATTTGATGTATGTATATGCCAAAGATGTGATAGCCAACATTTCATCAAAATTGGTCAAACGCAGGGGGCACTTTATTTCATAATTTTTTTTCCAATTTTTATCTTTTTTCGATTATCTCAAAAACGGCTTTAAAGATTTTTATCAAATTCATCATGTGTAATGAAAATCAGGTGTTCTTTAATATTGGGTAAGCGGGTCTTTAATGGCAGACCATTGTTCATAATTAAAGCCGTTCTGTTTATTTGAGAAGTGGCAATTAACAAAACGCATTCATTTCTAATCTTAGTAAGTTGGTAAGTGAAAGTTGTGTGTTGCGGGCACGCACCAGATTTTTTTAATCTTAAAATATATAATAAGAAAATTGTTACTTGTAATGGGTATGCCGAAAAATATAGGTACCAGCCAAAATCTATAAGCACCATGCTCCAATTTGTAAAATTTTCTTCTTTTTTTTTTTAACTAAAAATGGTCATAGCAAATCTCTACAACTTTTGTTGTTTTTTTTTCAGCTGAAACATACTTCAGCGTAACGTATTTGGGTTTCATCCATGCTGAAAAATTATCTATTTATTGAGAAAATATCTAACCTGAGTTTTCTATAAGCTCAATTTTTTAATGCTTACCTAAACGTTAAAATATAATAAAATCTAGTATTTGAGTCATATATATATATATAACTAGGTAGACAAATCGTTTGCTATAACCGACTTGCACAGGTGCTACTTTATAATATTGTTTTATAGTTGTCTTAAAAGTCTTACGTTTCTGTTAACTGCTTATATCAATACCTAATAAAATATTGTTTAATATTTAATATTAAAACGTATTAATTAGTATATTAATAAAATATTAATATATAATAATAAATTAATATATAAATTAATACAAAAATATTGATATATAATATATATTTATATTAATATATTAATATGTAAATAAAATATTAATATTTCGTTTTATCCGCCCTGAAATAGACTTTATTTTATAGCATTTATTTATAATATTGCTTCCTCCTAAATATTAGTCTAAAAAGTGTCATAATTAATGGTCACCTTCTCAGAGGTCTAGAGACGCCCACATGCCAAAGATGTAACCATGTAGCTCCGTCAGTTAAGCACATGTTATTAAGAATGTTCATAGTACAATGATCTTTGGAAGAAATTACACACGAAAAAAACATTTAGAACAATTTTACTAGGCATCGATACAAAAATAGTTACCCAATTTGAATACCTAAAACAAGCAACATATTACAGCAGAATGTAATAAAGCTCAACATCAATGACCTTCAAGGGTAGAAACGAAGATCAAGAAAAAAAGTTAATATTATCTCTTATTTTTATTGCACGTGAGTCTGTATGTCCGCCGATAACTCCGAGATGGGTGGACCAATTGGAACGAAACCTTTTGCATCTTGTAGAGTATTTTCCCAATTTGGTCCCATTAAAACCTTTTTTGGGTTTTTAATTTATTAAAGAAGTTATAGGACAATCCTTAATATAGGATTCAGGCACTTTGTCAGCTTCCGGATTTACTCGATCACTGGCGGATATTAATATACAATGTAATCATAAAATCTTGTGCGGATTCTTCACTCTGGAGTGAAACTTTTGTTATGTTATCCAGATTACTATTATCGGTTTTTAATTATGTTTCTGCAATTATTGAAGTGTTATGAAAATTGCTGTAAGTGCCAAATTATTGATTTTGAGATAACAAATAACTATTAACTAAGCTTAAATTTGGTTTTAAAATTAAGAAAAATATTATGGATATGACCATAATATGGACTAATTATTATTCCAGTCATGAAATAAATACGTCCCGCTAAAAAAATTTAATGTTATTTTCTTCCATCTCCAATTCCATCTATGACGGTGAATTGTCTAATTTTTTTCTTTAAGTTACGATAACGTCCCTAGGGTGCCACTCGATAAGAGAGTCTAGGGACGAAAATCTTGAAGATAGTCATTTTTCAAGAATTGTTTCCATTTCGAGGCAGTCATATTCTCAGATACCGAAATAACAAACGAATATGTTGTTTATTATATTTACCAATAAAACTGGTCAGAAAACGGCCAAATTCCCAACTGTTCCTATACCTACGACATCTTGAAGTTGCCGGATTCATGTTACAGCCGAGCAAAACTGAACACCTCCTCTCGGAACACAGATGTATCTATGTAATAAACAAGTACCGCAGACAATATTCCGAAGATTGTCATTGTGGGAAAAAAGTTTTATGTGTCTTTCCGATGGAACATTGGTCTTTACAAAAAATCAAAGTAGACAGGGTGTTGAAAGGTGTGTACTGCACCTACCGCAAACGATTTTCAATTTTCTGTGCATATTCATAAAATTGATAATGTGACTATTACAATAAAAAGTTGATTAAAATTGATATAATTATAATATAAAGACCCGGGATAGACGAACCTAGTATAGCGCTACCTGAGTGGACTGACTTTTATTTCGCGAGGGACTCACGGAATAGATCTCGTCCTTCCCACCATGGATAGAACAACCAACTAATGAACCAAACTCACTTGTAGTATCTAAAGAGGGGTACCAAATAAAAAAAAAAAAAAAAAAAAAAAAAAAAAACGACTTCGAAAACCCGAAATCAGTTAAAATGCACTTAAAATCTGCATAAAAAAAAGCATACCGAATTTGTTTTAGAAATCAACGCATTGCTTCCTTCCGCCTTATATTAGAAATTATCTTCCGCCACTAAAAAGTATGAAATAAAAAACATTTTATAAAAAAATTAAACCGACTTCGAAAACTAGGAACCAGTAAAAATAAATGCACTGAAAAGTATGAAATAATTACCTTCTGATTTTTATGAATACGCAGCAAAATTGAAAATCGTATGAAAAGCGGAAAAATGCGTTAAAACGGGTAGTTTTATTTTGATTAGTACGAATACATGCTAGCTGTTAATAAAATTTATTAAATTGAAATATTAAATACCATGTTCAATACTTAACAATATTTTCGGAGGCGGCGCAAAATTTAAAATTTTTAACACTAAAAATTAGGAAAATCTTAAAATTCTCTATAGATTTTCTATTTTGCGCCGCCTCCGAAAAGATTGTTAAGTATTGAACATGCTATTTAATATTTTAATTTAATAATTTTTATTAACAGCCAGTATGTATTCCTACTAATCAAAATAAAATTATCCGTTTTAATGCATTTTTCCACTTTTCATACGACGCGTATTCATAAATATCAGAAGGTAATTATTTCATATTTTTCAGTGCATTTATTTTTACTGGTTCCTAGTTTTCGAAGTCGGTTTAATTTTTTTTATAAAATTTTTTTTTGTTAAATTTAATTCGTTTTTACTATAAATATAATTTCCATCCTAAAGGATTATTTTCAAGAATTAACAGCCTCTGTTGAAGTTTTTCGTTTTGATTGAACACTCGATTCAATTGAATTTGCTGTAGGGTTCTCGGAATTTATTCTCTGTCTAACTTAAATGCAACTGAATATTTTTCCGAAAAATACTTGAGGAGAAACCCTAGGAATGGAAGATACGATTTTTCTGGGTTTTATTTGTGCCAAGAGTCAAACCAATTATCGGGTAAAATATGACCCTGGTCAGTATCACGTTATGGAGTTACGATGCTATCACAATTTTTCATCTTCCGTAGACAAACTAATCCATGTCTCTCGTAGTAGTTCAACTCTGTCTGTTGACATTATTTTTTGCTTCTTTTGTGAACTATTGCTAAAAATATTTAATTATTAGTATGTGTATATAAAAGTGCTTATATTAATAACATTTTCTAAAATTAAAATGTACTACTAATCTAAGAAACTAAATTAAATAAATCTTCTAAAGTTCAACTTAACAAACAAATAATTATACAAACAAACTGAGTAAAAATAAAAACATGTAAAATTAGAAACATAAACTACAATCTAGAAAATTTATGGCCATAAAGAAATTGAGCGTACACTACTGATTGTTAAAGCAACTCGAGAACAGGACACTGAGTATTTAAGAGAGTTCTTTATCCGAAACGTTTGTCAACAAAGAAAAACTTGCAAAATCCGTGCGCCATCTTGCTCATTTCGCACATTGCGATGATCGATTTTATCGATGATTTTGCAGCCAAGTGGGGCAGTTATTATAGCTTTATGTCAAGTACCGCTTAAGCACTCCTCCTAATAACTGTGTTCCCAAAGAGCACGTTCTTTCTAACGTCACATCCAGATCGGGTTGCTTCTGGCTGGTCATTAGGTGAGGTGGTACCTTGCGAGCCACCTGTCTTTAGCTGATCAGTGGTGTTTTTCTTTAATATAAAATCTGGCTTTACTCCAGAGAAACTGTTTTAGTTCTGTTCGGAACCTTTAATGTGCACAACTTGTCTGTCGTCGTAATCACTTCATATGGACCTGAGTATGGAGGAGTAAGCGCTTTTTTTTTGTCCTCTCTAAGAAACAAATGTATGTATCTGACGACCGATTTATGAACGAAGATTTGTTTATTGCTTGATTTAAAGTCGGCTGGTTGCAGGTTCATGGCTTCCTTGACAAGTTGTACATAAGCAGTATAAACGAGACTATACGGTGTCGGACTAATAAATTATCCAAGAAGATGTAATAACTGTCCATACACTTACATATACATATATATATATATATATATATATACATATACTTAACGTATATAAAATTAAAATACACATACAATATACATGAAATCAGGAAAAATTGAATAATTATCCTTTTACAAACAAACACAATCGATTATAAGTTTATCTTTTAGGCACTCAAAAGACCTAACACCGTATTTTTTTATTTATTTTTTACAGTAATAAGATTATATTTTTTAATATTCTCTAAAACTATTGTGATAACATATATAAATAAATATATAAATATATTATAATAATATGAAAATAAATGTAAGATGAAAAGTCATTGTAGATTATATTTGTTTTCATATATGTGTAATTGTTTGTATTCTTTATATTATAGCAAGCGAATGAATCTTAGCCGAACTGATTGTAGTTAAGAACAAAGTATTTGTCTCTCTCTATCTCTTCCTCCTTCAGTATTGGCCTTATCATTCGCCGAATCGAGCCTTAAGATCTTAAATGAGCTGGTTCTGCTCCTTTTGTGGCAAGATTATCTGCCTCTTCGTTTCCCCAAATCCCGCAATGACCGTAGGGACACATTAGTGACTCAGAGTGTCAGTTCGTGTGGGAGGTTTTTTTCTGGTACTTTGAAAGATGGCCTATTTTAATAGGTTATTTGGCCGTGATATTGTCGAACTCACATCGCGTCGTTTTGAGTTAGGATGGGTTCTGATTAGCTTTATTATATCCCAGCTTACGACTTCCGCTCGATACTGTCGCTCTTCAGAGATAAATAAACCCCCAAGCGGGTCCTTTTTAGTGGAGATGTGGCCTTCTTGTGAAGGGCGCTTTACTGAACGGGGCGTGTGGCACTGTTCAGAAGTTTTATCTTTTTTTTTTCTACATTTAGCTTAATAATCGCATGCATTTCATGTATATCTTTCGTTTTGCCTTCAGTTTCAGAGGAAATTTTAAGAAGCAAAGCCGATTTGGCCGAGTACTATCAGCAAGGGAAGCTCTAGGATACTGACTCTTGGATTAGTCAATATTTATTTATCGGGGTCTTCCCCATTAAGCATCTTGGCCCTTCCGCTCGGTTTAGTACGCATCAGCAACTATCTATATCGATATATATTTTTAAATTTAATTAGGCTTTAATAAATTTTAATTTGTTTCTAATGAACCTTCCGCGAAAGGTATCAAAGAGGTGATTTTAGACTTAGGAGGAAGAAAGAGTTTGATTATACGGTCCGTAGCCATTGGCATGCTTCTGAGAAAGCCTTTTAGGTTGCTTTTCCGTTGAAGAATCTTTACTTAAAGGACCTTTATATTGGAGGTATCTTAAGTTACTGTTTCATAAAATCAAACAAAGTCACTTTGACGTGGCCTCAGGTGCCCAGCCTTATCAACTAATAGGATATATAAACATATAAGTTGCCTATAAGACCTTTCGTGTTAGGAAGTTGATCATTAGTTCGGATAAGAGGTATCAAGGATTCTAGGCTAATCATGAGCTCAAGGACTATCGGGGGCGACACCAATCAAGGTGTGGTGAGTTTGAGCTACCGGAGTTCAACTAATTACCGAGTGTATACAGGCAGGGAGGAGGTACCTTGGCTGCTGGCTCCCAGGTTGTCACAGCTGGTCTTTAAACTCACTTACTTACGCTTAGACCTATAAACCTCTTCAAGGCTTATAAAAAAGAGAGATTGAAGTAAGTTTGAGCAAAAATAATAACTCTAATATTTATTAACTTAAAATTGGATAATGCCGAATAAAAAAAGTCTCTAAAATGGAGGTATTCTATTCTAGGTATCAGCAGGAAACTGAAAACCATTGATTTTTTGTTGTTTCAGTTATATTTATTTTAGAATTTTTCTGCATCTAGGATCCCAGCCTTTCCTCATAAATTATAACTTTATGCATATTAAGTCTTTTTTCTTTTTCTTTTTTAGTCCCCTTCCCCGCCTATTAGTGCCGAGTATTATTAAATGTTCCTTGGCTTCTGCTTTCGAACTTCCAATCATTCGTTGTTAGGGAACATATTTCCTAATAGTCCGGGAGCTGAGGGCCAAAAAAGTGTCTGATTTGAAGAAAGGTTTTGATCTCATTGTCTTAAAGTACTCATTTCATAGACAACAAATGTGAACGTCTGCCACCTCAGATGGGTTACCATCTAATTTTATAGGCAAAGAAAGAATAACTGGATAGAAAGGTAGGTGTTTGGTAAAATTTATCATTAATTTCAACAAATGTTAGTATGTTGTTTAGAAGTTCAAAATTGTTTATACTTCAATGTCCGACGTATTAGCAGCAGTAAAGCACTAAGAATAATTTTATTTGTTTTGTTTGTTATTTTTATTTGTATTTCCACGTAGTAGTCATTGGCGTATCCGGGGGGGGGGGGGGGATCTATAGGGGCTGCAGCCCCTCCCTTTGGAAAATTTTTCGTCATTTAAAGATAGAAATTTGACTTTCCTTAATGTAAGGGAGCAAGTTAAAGAACAAATAATGTGCAGAACAAGTAGAATTTTAGTTGTGGGAAAGGGACATAAAGATAAAAACGCTGATTAGCAGGACCAAATGAAAGGCTGTGGGGCTGCAGCCCCCCCCCCCCCTTACGATCGGCTAGATCCGCCCATGGTAGTAGTTAGGTGATGTTGTACGTAAGGAGATTTTTTCATGATAAATTTGATGCTCTTTTGCTTTTATGCAAAACATTTTTCATTTTAACTAGTTGTTTTTGAGTTATAGGCATTGGAACACGGTTTCCACCAAAACCGTAAAAAATACCGATTTTTTATGTTCCAAATCACTAAACCGATTTAAAATTCAAAGATATAATTTCATTTGCAATAATATAGCCTTTTATAGTAAAGAGAAAGCAATTCTTTGTAATCTGTATTTGCTGATTTAGATGCGAGGAACTGGGAAAAAAAATTCAAAATTTCAAGGATTTTAACCCACTAAGCGCTAAATACGTTCACGTTTTAATTGTTTTGTTTCCACTGGAGTGGGCTAATTAAAAAAAAAAAGGAGCTAGTTTTACAAAGAATTTTCAATTCTACGACTATTATACGTAATATTTTTGATTTTCAAATGGCAGGCTTTGGAACATGATGGTAATTCATTTTTCTGCTAAAATGGCAAATATTGGTTTTGGCGAAAAAACAACCGATTTTAACTTTGAGGAACTCAGTCGACGCGAAATTTTACGCCCTTTAATTTTCTCTGCAATAAATTGTTTTCGAGTTATGAGCGAAAAATTGAAAAAAGTTGGAAAATTGCGATTTTGTTTGCCTATAAATTTTGGTGGCAACCGATCTGAGGTGGCAGACGTTCACATTTGTTGTCTATGAATTGAGTACTTTCAGCCTATATGGTAAAAAAATTTCTTCAAATCAGGCACCTTTTTGGCCCTCAGCTCCCGGACTACAACGCTTTTGCCCACTCGGCCATGCCGCCAGCCATAGTAATGCCTTATTATAAAAACTTCTTTATCCTAATTATCTCAAAGAAATTTACAACAAAGCACGCTGAAAATCCTTTTGAAAGTCACTAATTAAGTCCTTACAATGGTCTTATTCTCCATTGTATAGGCAGTAGGGACTTGCTGGAGTTTGTTCTACGTTCAACCTCGGTCGTGAGTGTTGACTCACTTTCAAGTAAAACTTTATTTACCCACGGAAGTTTTTCGGGATAGATTTTCATACCAAGGGCGACTTGAATTTCGTCTTCGGGGGGGGGGGGGGGGTCGTTGGTAGTTTCAGATCAAACTTCTTGATATTTGAAAATTATTTATATATATATATATATATATATATATATATATATATATATATATATATATATATATATATATATATATATATATATATATATATATAATGCCTCATAAATGTGGTAAACATCATACATATAATTTCTCAACATTTTTTTTGTCGGTACGCCATAACTTCCTTAATAATTCATCAAATTTTATGAATGAGGCATCATTTTAAAGCTTTTCTTTACCGCTACACCGGAAAAATATACAAATCATTTCGCCTTCGATTGCGACTCATAAGCGCAAAGTCGCGGTTTTTGTGAGAGAAGCAAAACCGTAGAGGTTTCTAAATGGACTCAATCTTTTGAAGTTTTCAAGTACATTTTCGGTCATATACATTTTTTCGATTAATCTCTTCGTTTCGAGTTGTAAGCGAAATAGAAGAAGAAGAAGAAGAAGAAGAAAAGTAATTTTTATTCTGGGACATTTAGTCCCCTAAGAATAACAATAATGAACAAAATTAATAGCCATTTGTCTGGTTATTTGGGAAAAATATAATAAAAACAATAAAAAGAAATAAATAATTACAATATAAGGTAGACGCAGAAAAGAAAAGTAATACAATAGAGATAACAAAGACAGAATGTAGAAAGAAAAAATGTTAGATCAACATGCGAATGTACAGTACAGAACTTTGGTCAGCTTTTGAGCTTGAGAGATATATATAAATAGAAATAATATATATAATAAAAATCAAATAAATTTATCCTTAATACTGTTACTGTTTTCACTATTTACATATTTACATAGCCATCGGGGATTGGAGCATTAGGAGGTGATGAAATAGTAGGGTTTTGAAGGATGTGAGGGATGAAGTTTTTCGGATAGAGACAGGTAATGAATTCCAGAAGGTGGCAGCACGGATGATGAAGGATTTTGTAAAGGATGCAGATCGGTAAAAAGGGATATACAGGTTAGAGTTTTGGGATCTGGTATTTAGAGAATGTATAGAGGAGCAGGGTTTGAACAAACTGAGGATATAAGGAGGTTTCTTGGTTCTGAAGGTTTGGAAAAGATATACACCTAGGAAGTATTGCCGTCGGAAAACTGGGTAGAGCCACTTCAATTCTGCGTACCGGCTGGAGACGTGGGAGCGCCTGGGGACACCGAAGATGAATCTAATGAAACAATTCATTAGTCTCTTCAACCTCATTTCATGCATGCCAGACAGTCCCCCGTATACAAGGCAGCCGTAGTCAAAATGGGGAAATATAAGAGAGGAAACTAGGAGTTGCCGGGTTTTTGGGGACAGGCAATCACGTGATCTAAGGAACTGTTTAAGGATGGCTATGGATTTTCTGGTGATTTCGGAAATATGATTACTCCACGACAAGTGCTGGTCGAAGACCACACCGAGGTTTCTGACATAGGATTGGAGCTGAATGGTTCGATTATTAAGACGGAGTAAGGGGTAGTAAGGGAGGGAATTAAGAAGATGCCTGGAGCCAATTAGGATTGCTTTAGTTTTTTGTACGTTCAATCTTAACTCATTTTTTTCTGCCCAGGCGTTGATGCTGTTAATATCTTCTTGAACTTTTCGGATTGCCTCTAGCATTTTGGAGGGATGGAAAGATAGGTAGATTTGGAGGTCGTCAGCGTATAAGTGGTATTGTGAATGGTTTATGGACTCGGGGAGATCGTTAATATAAACAGAGAAGAGAGTTGGAGAAAGTGAGGAACCCTGTGGTACACCTCGTGTTAGTAAAAGAGATGAGGAAGGGGGTTTATCGGGAATGTGAACTGTTTGTGAACGTTGGGATAGGAAGGAGAGGAACCACTTCAAGACGCTGTTTGACATGGAGAGGTTTTGGAGTTTAGAAAGAAGGATCTCATGATTGACGGTATCGAACGCCTTTGTGAAATCAAAGAGAATTAGGATGGTGATTTTATGTTCATCTATAGAGGATTGAAGATCCTGAGTGATCCTCAACAGAGCAGATTGTGTGGAGTAATGAGAACGGAAACCGGATTGGAGAGGGTTGAGGAGAGAAATTCTTTCTAGGAAGTCATTGAGCTGGGAGTGGACAATTCTTTCAAGCGGTTTGGATAGGTTAGAAAGAATGGAGATAGGTCTATAGTCGGAGGCTAAAGTGGGAACTGGTACTTTGTTCAACGGACGGACTATCACTTTTTTCCAGGCTTTTGGGAAAACGGAGTTTTGTAAGGAAAAGTTGTAGATATGTAACAGAGCAGGAAAGATGACAGGGAGACATAATTTAATAATCTTTACAGGGATTTGATCAGGCCCATAGTCGTTGGTTTTGGATTTAAGGACAGAGGAAAGTAGGTCTTCAGGCGAGATGTTTAGGAAATAGAAGTTATCAGGGCTGAAGGTTCGTGTGGAAAAGTATGGGGAGGGGTGAGGAATAGAAGGTGAGTTGGCGAAATGGGAATTTAAATCATCTGGGTCAATAGGATAATGAGTACAGGATTTGGATTTGACGATTGATAATTTTTTAAGGATTTTCCATTTGGACTTGGGATCGTGGGCTTGTGATATGGAGTGATGGAAAAACTGTGCCTTAGCACGCCGTAGGGAAGATTGAGTTAGATTGCGTAGGGACTTGAAAAAGGAGTAATCTTCAGCGGAACGGGTGCGTCGGAAACGTCTTCTGGCGGCATCCCTTTTCCTCATCAGCTCTCTGATTTCGGAACTTATCCAGGGAGCGGCTGGACGTCTAAAAGTTAGGGTTTTGAGGGGGGCGTGTTGGTTTAGGAACGAGGAAAGATTGGATGAGAGGCATTCGACCATTTCATCAATGGAGGATGACGAATAAATGGGATCTAGGGATTGGGAAAGGGAGTCGAAAAAAGGATTTAGTTTTTCAGGAGTTAATGAATCGAGGTTCCGCCAGGAGATTTTGAAAGGGCATAGTTTTGGTGTTGGGATATTATATGAAATTTTGATGAGGTCATGACTTGAAAGAAATGGTACTGGATGCTGTGAGGAAGATAGTAGGTTATGGGAGGAATCTATTATGAAGAGGTCTAACCAGGTGCTGGTAAACTGAGTGTGGTGGGTTGGTTGGTAGGGAACTATGAAAAGGTCAAGAGAATGGATGAGGTCTGTTAGGTAGGATCTGTTAGGAGAATCAGAGAGCATGTTTATATTGAAATCGCCAGCAATGATTACGTTGTTGTATAACGGGACGTAGGTAAAGAGGGAAGATTCAAAGGAGGGATCAAATTTGGTATGCGGGGGGCGGTAAATTATTACGTAGAGGAGGGAGAAAGCATCAGAGGAAATTTCAGCGAGGAGATACTCTATTGATGGAGATACTCTATGATACTAAGAAATACTGAAATTCTCAGCGAAAATGGTGGCAGGTCTTTTTTGAAGGTGTCATTTTTTTTTTTCAGTTTGTTCAGACGAACATTTTTGGATTTATACTGTTTTGCGATTTTCGCCGTCGTTTGCGAGTTACAAGCAAAAACATGCGATTTCAGTCAATAGAATCAGTTGTTTGTGGCGTTTTCCAGGGTACGCTCTTTCAGTGACATCTATGTCTGGGTATACCCACCAACAAACACTCACAGATGAACATATCGTAAGTTCAAACATAGTGTTCAAAGAGGTCATGCAAACTCATAAATAATATGTAAATACCTTAAATTTATGTTTCAAAAAATAAATAATCTACATTTTAAACATATATATTCATTACTCCAACCCTCACCTTTGCCCATGACGCACTATACGATACTAAATACACGGTGTGTACTTTAATTCAGTGGGATTTAAGTAAGTTAGAGTGTGAATGCTTCGCATGGGTCAGCTAGTATATGAATTAATTTGATTTCTAACTTTTGTTTCTCATATTTTATTTTCATATTTTGGGGGCAAGGGGCTGGTGCCCCCAATGCGGACAATTATTTCATACTATTATTTCCATACTTTTAGGCATGTCTTCTTTTTTCAAGTAACACTACAAGTCCCGAAGTACGTGTGTGAAATATGCTTAAGATCGTATTTTTTCAGAACAATTTTCTCTTTTAGAAACTCGCTCTTATATTATTTCATTTTTTTATTAAAGGTAAAAAGCCCTTATTCATTACTTTTATTAGGAACCTCGTTTTTATTAGGTTTTGAATTGAAATACATTAGTTAGATTGTTAATAAAAAAAATTATTTTCTGATTTGAGTGAGCCTCCAGCACTGATTTTTAAAATTGATTCATGAGAATACTAGAAGAAAAAAAAGAAGAGCATTTCACGTTCATTAAAATTTTACACACTTCTATAATGCGATAGATCTTATTGTTCACTGTTAGATTTTACAGCAAAGATGCGTAAAGTATTCGAAGTTTTAGTGATAGTAAAATCGTAAAAGTGGTGAAGCATTAAACCATTGAAGTTGAGGGAAAAAAAAACACATTAAAAGTGTTGAATATTGAAGAAAAAATTAAATAGATAAAATATCTAATTATAACTGATTTGTCGTTAACATGCCCAAACAAGTCGATTCTCGTTTTAATTTCTTTTTGGGCCGATGAATATAATTCAAAAGAATCATATTTGTTTATTCTTTTAAGTTCTAATAAAGGATACATGTCGGAGAAAATAATATAAATTCAATGAATCTCTTTTTGTGAAGGTTTGAAACTTTTTTTTCACTTTTCCATAAATTTGCATCTGTGGACATGTAGGAGTTCGCAAATATACTTATTTTGAAGTTTTATACTTTTATACTTAATTTTGTTTTAAATAATTAATTAAATCTTATACCTTAATATTTTATACTTATTACTTATACTTACTTATTTTCAAAAATTAAATATAATAATAAGTCAGTTATTACGAGTATAAGTATAATTATAGTTCATAAGATATTTCTTATTGTTTTATGTTGCTTATAAAAATCACACTGTTTCCCTATAGTTGGTCTCTGACATTAAAGAAGTGAAGATGAGATTTCAGTTCGTCATATTAAGTTTTACATTTGTTTTTTTTTTTTGTTTTTTTTTTTCTCTTCTCTTTCTCTTCTTGAAAATGTAATGTATGGAGTGGGACGATGAGGTAGGCGTTTCGCCACTCGTTACCCAGAATTTTCTAAGTGTTGTTATTAAACCAGACGAAGAGTTTGTTGAAGATTATAACTCAAAGAAAAGAAATTGCGAAGGCTCTCCACGAAATCTTCCTCCTTCACAAGGATGGGTAAATATCATCAAGGAATTTCGCCCACAACAGTTAGTAACTGAAACAATAAAGGAAAACAAATTGATCATAAACTTAATAAGCCTTCAACTTCTAACCCAAACACATTTACTGATAAGAATGTTAGAGTTTTATAAACTAAAATACCCCGATATTTTTGCTTAAGGCCATTTCTATACGAAATTAGCAAAATAAAATTCGGAGGATTGCTGTTTATAATACCTTGGTTTATATGAAATAGCCAACTGCACCGAGAACTAAATACTGTTACAATTGATGAATTCATTAAAAAACGATTCAACTAATTTCAATCTCAGTTACCAGCTGTAAAATTATCAGTAGCTTTCAATAAAGTAAAACCAATTTTATCAATTAGGCTAAAACCAAGACTCATGCAATTTCAGTTATGGATCATATGAATCACTATTGTATTATATCGCTTGTTTAACTCATTAGTTTTTTTTTTACTTTCACTTACCTATATATGAAATATATAGTAAGTGAAAGTATTGCGATCGTGAAAAATTTCGACTTCCGGTTTTTTTTTTTTTTAATAATGTAAATTGAAACAAAACCAAATGACTTTGGTTTGTTATATTGCAAAGAGTTGTAGAATTTTTGTTTTATCAACTGTTCTAGTACCTTTTCTTGATTGTTCGAAAATCTTCTACGCTTCTAGAGAACCTTCTAGAATATTCGAATATTATTTCAGACTAAATATATAGTGTTATGGACTAGAAGCTTAGTCTTGTTCTGAAGATCGAATCATATGGTTATTTTTGTGTTACTGTATCGTTACAATTAGATCATTTTTGTAATAATTTGAGTTCTAATTGTTTGTCTGTCATCGAGAATTATTATTTTCACATTACAAAAATTATTTAAGCCCACGTAAATTATTATCTCTTTATTTAACTATTATAAATTATTCAACTGTGAATAGCTAGAGGTGTCTACTGTACGAGACCAATTCCACCACTTTACGTAATGCTAGGATTACTAGTTTATTACTAATTTATGATAATTTATTAATCAATTTATAATAAAAGAAATTATCAATAATACGATTTATTGCTAGCAAAACTGATCTTGAAATAAATAATAGTGTTTCCCTAATATCTGTCATACTTCAAATATATTAAGAGCAGATAGGTTATAAATCTAATGATTAATCATTATCAGTGATTATTAATTTTTAAGAAAATATTTATATTGATATTTAAATAAAACCGGAAGTTGAATCTTGGGCATATCCAGCCTGTTGTTGAGGGGGTCCCTAATATGCACTGAAAAACTGGGCAAGCCATCCCGGGGAGTCTGGGGCGAATTGACTAGCTCTTTATTTTGATATCTCTTTCACTCAACTGATATTCTACTTGATCTGGATATTACGGAGCCGGAATGGCCGAGTGGCAAACGCGTTAGACTATCCGCAATACAATTAATAATACTAGGTATTTATCCCCCACCCTCTGCCTGGGCCCGGGAAACTCTGTATAGCCTAGGAGGGGAGGAAGGGGAGGATCAATAAATAAAAAAAAATAAAAAATATCTGGATATTAATTGTTCTTTACGTTTCTCCTTTACTTTCAGTAAAATTAAATTTTAAAAACGACCCAAAAAGGAGAGAGTGAGTCCCCAGCCCAAAAGGCCTCTCCCCGGATCCGCCCATGAGTTGAATTATCCTCTAAGCCCCCGTCGATCATCCAGAACGCCGAGGTGCATAAGTTCAAGCGAATAGTCGAAGTAAACTTTAGCCAATTACAAGTTGGTATCAGGCAGATTATGTATCGACTCGAATAGTGGATTCGCTGGAGCTGTTCCGCACCATTTGTGCTTGCAAACATTTTGTTGTAAAATGTCCCGCCAGTTAGGCTCTATTTGTTATTTATAAAGACCTCTCGGGAAGTTTATTTATGGTCTCCAGTAGTCCCAGGTGTGAGTAATTTCAGCCTGCTGGGAGCTTTAAAATTACTGTAACCGGGGATTATGGCTGGTTAATGCGGTCGGTGATGAAAGATCTCATAATTAAGTAAATTTAGTTTTAATCTGTGCTGACTTTTCGACCTAATGCCTTCATTAGGGCGTCATATTGTACCAGTTACCAAGATGAAAGTCTGATGTTTATAATCCAAAATCGCGTATGAAAATTCGATATTATCTGTAGAAAGCTTAGATAGCAATTTCTGAGTCCGGCATAATAAAATATGAGAGTATACCATTTCAAACACGTCACCTGAAAATAGCGGCTCCCTATAAAGGCTATTTAAAAAATTTGAATATATCGAAATTAAATATATAGAATTGCAAAATGGTATACCAGCGCTAGAATCATTAATTTCTTTTGGATTAAAAAATGATTCGGACATAATTTAATTGATGTTTTTCGGTGGAAAATATTTTCGCTCCTGGTACAATTAAAAATTTATTCATCAAAGTGCATATAGATTCACTCATTTATATATTTTTTAAAAGTATGTATTTTGGTTGAAATGTCTTACAATGAATTAACAAAAATATCGAATACGTTAATAAAATATTTATCGTTGCAATATCTTCTACCTACCTGAACATAACTTCTACAACAAAAACACTTCTTCTATGATTTTATGGTTGTTAATAGATTACAATGCCTACCCCACAAACTTGAAGAAGCAAAAACTTAAAATATTGCAGAATTATACAGAGCAAGAATCTTGCACACCAAGTATTGCAACCACACTGTTGAGTTCCATGAATAAATTGTAATACTTTTTCTTTTCTACCAGCACTAGGTAACCTACATAAGTGGGCAGAGTAACATATTCCGATCCTAGATAAATATTTAAAATATCAATCAATTATATTCAAGCTATTATTATTTAAAAATATGATTGTTATTTTTAGGGAGTCGCCATTTTTTTAAGCAGCTTGGCAGACTCCCATTCTTTTTATTTCAACATTAAAAGGATTTAAATATTGCTATCAACGTTTTGTTGAGATGATGTCGATTTATTTATTATTATTATTCGGCACTACAACCCGCTAACGAGTCATGGCCTACTTGATCAGCCTTCCGAGGAGGGACCTAGCATCAAGGGCCACGCTGTCTTGCCTGCCATCTCAGCCTTGGCCGTCCGCATAGAGTGTCGTCCCATAGAGTGTCTTGTCCCATAGAATCGTCAACAAACTCTATGGGACAATCGTCTTGTCCCATAGAGTGTCTCGGTGAGAGTCTTCTTCCAAATTTGATGACTCTAACCACATCAGGCCCATTCATCAGGTCATACAATTCCTGGTTTGTACGCCTTCGCCATTCATTCCCGACTTGGATTCCTCCATAAATGCAGCTTAGAATATGCCTTTCAATTATCTGCAACGTTTGCATACTGGCATTCGTCAATGTCCAAGCTTCCAAGCCATAGGTAAGGAAAGGGCGTTTTTTTTTTTCGATTTTTTACTTTTATATAATTTTACATCTATCGAATCAGCTGCATAACTTTTTTGAAGATATTTTAGTGATACTCAAGAATTTACTAATTAAACTTTATAAATATATATCCACGTGACTTTTTATATGCCTTCATCTTGCCTCACGATTTAGACCTGTTATTCCTTCTTAGATAATAATGAAGCTACTGTTCAAAACTCACTTCAAATCCAGCTAATAATAAGAAGCCCCCGAAATGGAAGTTGGTTAAGCCAGATTTAATGCTCAAATTGTTTTCTGTTCTATAAAAGTTATGACGAGTTATGGCTGCGCCCGATCCCCCCCCCCCTCTCCTCATCCAAGATTTCTTCTCGAGCATTAATCTCTTTTTTATTATGACTGTGAGTGGTCCCTCCTACGGAATGAAGTTTTAGAAAAGTTGCTGATAAGGTCCTTCTTCCCCTTTCTGCCTTTATGGCCACTTAGCACAACTTTGCAATCCTAATCTCCCGGAAAACTTTAATGATTTGGTATCGAACTGCTATTTTTTTTTTTAAAGGCATCTTTATGGTCCTATTTCCATCGGTGCTGGGATGATAAGTCTTGAGGTGTGTAGTGTGTGAGTGTGTGACAAAAAAGATTGAGGTGTGTAATGTTTACAAAACAATTAAATGTGATACGAATTTTACACATGAAACGAGTGGGGGGGGGGGGCGGAGAGGGGATAGTTTACATAAAACAGGTTATATTTTTGTTTGTTTGTTTTGTTTAACGTGCCCAAATGAGTCTAATGGCTAAAAAGAAGCATTTTTCGTTTGGTATTTAATAAGTGTATAAGTCCGGCGTTTATTTTAAATTAATTTTTTATTATTTGCTTTAAATCTGTCGTAATCGGTCAGTGAAAAATTGGTCAACTCTAATATCTCACTACTCATATGATCTATTTAGTTCGTTTGTTTGTTTAACGTCCATTTTTATGCCACTAAGGCTAACCGGACGATGCTACAGTGGGAGTCCTAAATTTTGCCTATCCAGGTCTAATTTAGGATAGGGATCTTTAGCGAGGACCTGATATCTTACAGGTTCGGTACCTCCATTTTACGTCCTATCCCAGGGACGGCATAGCGAAGGATTTTTTACTCCCATTAAAAAATCCTAAGGCCACCGCGGGACGCGAACCTGCGACCTTTAGTATTTTAGGTTGCCATGCTAACCACTACACCACAGGTGACCCCTCGTTATATTTTTATTCTAATCCCTCATTTATCTTCGTTCTGACGTTTCTAATTTATTAAGATAAAACCTCAAACTAACAAATTTAATCCTCCAATTCTCTACATATTTGTTGGTCATGTGTCTGGAAGTAGAAGTGCGCATCCCTATAGATATTCCTTAAACCTAGAAAACAAGTAATGTTGAATTTTAGTGCGATTAAGGTTCGATAATTTCAAGTTTAGGAAGAATTGCGATTTCCAGAAATCCGTAACTGACTCCCACAAAACCAGACATACAATGGACTGGTACAAGAATTCACAACAAAAAGTACAAGTCACTTAACATTGAAGTCAGAAATGAAACTTAGTTATCTTAGGTTTAATACTCATTTTTGTCCATTCATTAAAGATTCCCATATATATTCGAATAAAAAATCTAAGTCTTCATGAAAATAACCAATTGGCGGTAGACAGGAATAGTGAAACAACTCAAAATTTGAGAATTTTTAGTTTTTTAAATTAATACGCAAATATAACTGCACTATCGTAAATTTTAAACATGAAAGATGTTAGAAGTAATATATTTTATTTATAATAATTTTATATTATAAATATTTATATTTATAAATTATTATAACACCTTTACATGTCAATGTAAATCTTTCTTTTGATAAATTTAAATGTTGACGATTTCGTCCCGTGTCACAATTCTAGTCGACCTGCGTGATATGTTTTAGGCTAAAATTGCTAATTACTGAATTACTAGGAAATGAAATGTGGATATTTTGTCTATCCATCTCTTTCATCTTTGTCAAAATGTTTTTTTTTGTATGTCAAACAAATTATGTGATGTTGAGTGTTAAGTGATTTTTAGTTTTGAATTCCGATCCTAACGGTGGTCGATTTAATATTATCAGTATAAACTATATGGCATTCGTTTTGGCCGTACCATAAAAAATATGTGATTTAAACAACTAGAAAATTGAAAAAAAAAATTATGCTTTATATAGTAAATTAATTTCATTATATAATTCGGCTGCTGTTAGCACTGAAAAGATTGCTTTGGAGATGGCAGCGTAGTAGGGTGGTGAATTAGCATTCATAAGCTTGTTCCTTAGCCAAGATTAGTATTCTAGCTCCCTGGCTTAGTTCCTTATCCAAGTGGCAGTGACAGCTCCACGATTGAGCCGCATAAGGACGAAATATAGAGACCGAGGCGGGGTAAAAACGGAATACGCCTTTCCTTAAACCACACATTCGGGAGGTTAACAAAAACAAGTTTTATCGTTAAAATATCAGTTACACATTCATATAACATAAATAAACTTCATAATGCGTCCTTTGGCATTCAAGATTTATGATCATTTCTTGTTACAATGATCATTTATTGGTTATTTCTAGGTGGTTCTCCAATATTATTGAATCCCGAAGTCATTCTTGAGCCAACCATCAATGCTTCCATACTAATGGAAAGTTTGAGAACTCATCAGCATAACAACTGATCAACGAAATCCAATAGTTATGGACTACAAATTACCTTGGCTGTGCCAAATTATGACTTAGGCATTTCATAAGTATCCTTTTACAATCGAAACCAATCTCGCGGCTTGAAGATTTGTGTTATCCAAGAATGAACAATTAAAATTATAAAATTTTAAAAGAAATCCCTTATTTTAAAGGATTGCTAATTCTGATTGGAATCAGGGAGTCATTTCCCCCCAAAAATGTAATTTCTATGCCAAAAAAGAAGATAGAATTTCCTGTTTCAAGTGCAGGATATTTCTTGTGTTTCTTGAGCAGTGAAGATCCTGCCTTATTCAAATCCGAAAGGTTCATAGAGGTTGGAATCATTTGAAGGTCAATGTTCAATGAATAGTTTGCCTAGTTAGGAACGTATCTTTTTGCTTGTAATTACCGTAGACTCTTAGCTCCAATATTATTCACCATTTTTCAATTTACTTCTTTCTGTTTTATTCAGTTCGAACCACTATTTTGAACTATATAATTAGAATTTCATTTTAATTTAAAAGGTCAAGATATTCAAGTTAAAAGTTTAAGATGTAATTGCTGCTCCAATACAGATAATGTGTAATTAACATTACAAAATATGTAATCACCCTGTGTCAAATATTAAAAATTTTCTTTTTTGGAACTGGAATTTTCTTTTTGGTACTAAAAATGGTAATTGGTTTGAAAAAGGACACAAATTTTTTTTTTTTTTTTTAATTTTAGAACTCAGTTAACAAATGGACATTTTACCTGGTGAAACTTGCCCGTTGTTTGAAAACCACATAAATATATCTGTCATCCCAGTGAATAATGGGTTCAGTCGAATTTCCTTATTTTTTTAAGCACGACTTTTAAAGTTTGAACAGTATTGATATCAAATCAGGTTTTGATTATCAAGCTTTGAAATTTCATCGAAGATAAAAAAATAGTGGCTACTGATTATGGCTACTACAATGAACCAACTAAAAAGATCATATGAATTGTGAGATATTAGAGTTGACCAATTTTTCACTAACCGATTACGACAGATTTAACGGAAATAATAAAAACTATATTTCAAATAAACGCCGGACTTATACACTTATTAAATATCAAACGAAGAAACCGCATCCGTGCTTCTTTTTTAGCCATTTAACTCATTTTGGGCCAAATTCGATTTAACTTTTTAATGTGACAAAAAATATTTGGTTATGGGACTGTTGTATTTTTTTTTCCCTAACTGCCTTTTTTATATTGTGACGCTATTCTTCTGATATGTGTTCTTTAAGCTTTTACTCATGGAACCATAAAAGGATTCCTGTTTGGTCTATGTACAGGCTTGTTGAGAAACCCATTGTTGTTAACTAAGGAAGAAGCGGTGACAGTTGGTGGCTTGAATATAAGGCCCATTATCCAGTCCCCCGAGGCTGTTTACTGCCAGCCAATTACCTCAGCATCATCCCTGCTTCTCTGTCAGGTCTCCTGAGCTGCCTGTACGGTATGCCTGTATGTGTCGAGCACGGAATTCTGAACCGCATTACTTTTCATATCGATGGATCTCTTCTTCTAGATGCAGAAGCATTATAATAACAATAAAGGATTGGGTTTTTATAAAGAAGGAATCTCTTCCATGTTTTATTATTTATTTTATTCGCCCAACGTTTCGGGATTTTAGGCCATCCTCAAGGGGTATCTGTATTTTAACATTATTTGAATTAGTAGATATTAAAAAGTACAGAAGTTATAGAGAAAGTATTTAACATTACATTGAGTTATTAATGTAATTACTGTTAATTTTTTTAATATTCCATCAATCATTAGTTCGTTAATATTAATTGAGGCTCTTACATGGAAAGTAAATAAAAAAAAACTGATTTTGAGATTTTCGTAGGAAAAAGTAGTCAAGCCAATGGTATAAGAAGAGTAGTAAATCAGTTTCGTGTATCACCGGTGCCCGCACTAGACTGCCGAATCGGACACTTCAGTAAATCACAAAACTTTCCACGACTGTTAGATAGGATTGTATTGTTTATTTTATTATTTTTGGATTGCCAATACTGCATAATGTCCTTGAATAACTCCCGTCCGATAAAGCCAAAATCATTAAGTTCAACCGCCAATGAGCGAGGAGCATGAATTACAGTCCCTGCGTGAACGTGTTAAAGTGGTTTAGTTGCTACAAACACCAGAAGATGATTTACAAGAATAAACTTTATTTCAGCAGTTCAAAATCGTTTAATGCTCCCCCTATAAAAATAGGTTTTCTCGACTTACCCTTATCCATGTCAATGTCTCAATTGTTTTATGTAAAATACATATGTCATTCCTTAGTTCATAATAGTTAACAGTTATCACATTTTTCATTGGTGGGGGAACCATTTCATTGTCACTCTAATAAATAAAACTCCCCCTCACAAAAGTGAAAATTACAACAAGTAAAAAAGGATTGTGCAAATCGTCAGCAATTCGTAAGAAATACGACGATATACATTTTAAAATAATCTTTGTCTATATCAAAACACCAATAAATATCACTACGTTTCATTTTCATTTGTTCAAGTAAATTTTGCCAGAAATTTTGAAATGCTTGAGGCAAATACTGCACTTTTCTAATATGTTAGAGATTTTAGAATAATATTTTCAAAGGTGACCTGTTGGAAGCATCTTAATGATAATAATCACCTTAATATGTAAACTGAAACAATTCCTCTTGTTTCAGAGGCGACTCTTTTATAATTCACGTTTAAACCCGCCACTTTTTATTATATAAATGAAAACCGAAGAAAGATTGAGGTACGCCATGATTCCAATACCTATGAATAGTTGTTGGTTGGCTATTGTCTCTTTTTCACGATTTATTTTTTTTATTTATCCTTTTCAAGCTTACATTTACTGAGTGCTATGCTTAAAAACCGTGCTACAGGGTTCATTTTTAAGTGTTATATTACTCATAGCAATACTTTTTCAACTAAGAAAAAAAAAGGTCAGCTTAAAACATCGATGTTCAAAAAACATCGGCTGCATAACATCGATGTTAAAAACATGATAAGAAACACAATTTTATTCTTTCGCCATTGAAACCCCCTCAGAACATTTCTATAATGATAAAGCATACCTGATATTAAATAATACTTGATTCTCATATAACAAAAAAACGTAAAATTAAGACAAATTTCTTTTTTTTTTTTTAACACTATTTCATCATAAAAGTGATGCTGCCCAACTATATTGGGTTGCTTATACACAGCATACTCTTCTACATCTTATTTTAGACTATTTGTAACATTTTGTTGCAATCATATATAATAATAATAACATACATATGTATACCTACAGGGTTATATTTTTTTTTATAATTTTTTTTATATAATTTTTTTTTATTATTTCTTTTTTTTTTTTTCATTTTTATGCTTTTTCTTTTTTACTCAAACCCCTGAGTGCTCTCTAAAATATAAAAATTTAGACCTTTGAATAAAATATATCTATCATGCAATGAAAATAAGAATAAAACCAAATCAACTCACTACCCCAGGCATTAAATTAGAAATAAAAAAAAATAAATAAAGTGCCCCCCCCCCTCCGTTTAATCTCTTTTGATGATTTTTTGCTCTCACATCACGGGCACGTACATTAAACACCAAATTCAGTTTTATCGGTTTTTAGCTAGTGTGTTCACACACAAAAACACACAGACCATTTTCCGGCAGTTGTTTATATGGTCTCAGGGGAACCCAAAAAGGTGTATTTCCGTTGAAAGCCGGAAGTCAAAATTTTTCACGATCACAATTCCTTCCCGTACTATAAATATCATATATAGGTAATTGAAACTAAAAATACAAGAACTGACAAGGCATAAATGTCTCACACCCCAATCTATTATTTTGAAACCATTTGGACATATGGGGCAGAATTTGGGGGTTCTTCAACAAAACATGTACGCATCAATAAAATACAAACAACTGAATCAAAAATACTTTTGAAAAATTGTCAACACACCAAGACACATCTCGAATCAGATTATCCTCAAAGAGATGGAAAATCAGACAAATACACTAAATTTAACTCTGCAACTCGAAATCACTCAAATCCACTTATCCTTCCTTTCCTATTTCCTGTTGTCCTGTCGGTGCTTGCTGAAAAGAAAGTTCCTTAGTCGAATGGTGTACTAAGAAGACAGAGCTGTTTTACAAGCGCACTGGAATGGGTATCACAACATTGTATGGCTAAAAGTTTTCTTCCAGTAATTCTCTTGGACTAACTCTAAGCTCCTGTGTTGGGCGTTTTAAATTTAAAAAATTTTAAATGAATAATATAAAATTATATTTGATATATATTTAATGCATAATCCATTATTTATTTTTTTCAGAGGCAGACGATAAGGGAGGTAGCACCCTGGACGTACTCCTTTCCTCCTCCTACTGCAGGTCTCAGGACCGCCTCTCCAGGCACCTCTCCCAACTGCACCCGGAGCTAACTATGCCCATGTTTTCAGGTAATATAGCCTATGGAAATTTTATATATATTATATAAAATTAATTATATATTACTCCTTTACATATATATGTGTATTATATGTTGTTGTTTTTTTCATTAATAGTCTTGGCATTTAATCATCATAGTCGTGTCAATCTAGAAAAAGAACTTAAACAAATAATGTATGTAATACAATTTTTAATGGTAAGGATTAGTCCTATTTTTTTTTTCAGAATCACTTTCATGCTTTATAAAGTAAAAAAAAAAAAAAAAAATCAGCGGTTCTCAGCAATTTTATCAGTGTTTCCTGGAACATTCTACGGAGGCACTGTTCTCATGATATGATTAAGACAAGAACTAGTTACCCGTAAGAAACAGATAGGAAAAGAAGCCTAAATAACCATGGTATAAATCGTGATTAAAACTTGAAGGCACTTGTAGCTTGAAGACAGTGAATTAGGATAGAGATCGTTGTGCCTATAACCACAGCTATTGGGCAGAGTAACAGCCACGGTTATACAAGCTATATCTTCCCACTGAGGGATGGTTTGGAACTCATCCAAACTGCTCCTCGCCCATCTTATACAGTGGAACAGTAATCAGTTAAGGTATTTAATGAGCTATAATTCTCATTCTGAACCTTTAGTTGATTCTGGAGTTTTATTACTATATATTTTTTCATTATTCTACTATATATTTTGTAAAAATAAGGCTAAATAACACTGTTCATTTACTTTGCAAATATGTATAATATACATCGCCTCTGAACTGCAAAAGTTACGAAATAATATTTTTGCCAAAACAGGGGGTTTTTGTTAAAATTTGGTTGAATACAGTTCTGCTTCTACAATTTTTAAAAAGAGGATAATGGCAAAAAGAAAGCGTGATTGTTAAGTTACTATTACTTTTCCTATATGTTAAAGTAAAAATATTTCTTATACAATATAAAAGAAAACTCATTCTTATGCACATCAAAACTGGCTGGGTCATTTTAATGATTTTCCAAAAATTTCAACGCTATTTAATGGAAGAGTAAAAATTGACATGTTGACAAATAACAAATTGACATGTTGACAAACTGATAAAAAAAAAAAAATTTTTCTCTCTCATCTACATCTGTCAAATTGTTACTTGTAATGGTAGTATTTTAACATAATATTTAATTCTTACCACTGAGCTAACCGTGGGGTCGTCCCGATCGTGATCGAATCTTTCTCTTCTGTGATCCCATTGTGATGCGGAGGACCTGGGTTCGATTCCTGGCCGTGGTCGAATCTTTTATCTTCTAATTAAATAGTTTAAAAAATTATATCTTAATTGTATAACCAATGACCATGAATAAATAACATCATAATATTTAATTTATTATTTATTTAATACATTAATAGTTTGTGGTAATATGAAGCGTCCGGAGCAATTAATCAAATTGCGAATTTTTTAAAATCAAATGTAAGAAAGTGGCCTCAGTTTTAACGTCATTCTTATTTAGATGACTAAGATTTATTTTACAATGTTCTATGGTCATCTTGATATTTAAAAAAATATTTTCTTAAGGTGATATATTTG
Organism: Aelia acuminata; assembly: GCA_911387785.2. NCBI lineage: Eukaryota > Metazoa > Arthropoda > Insecta > Hemiptera > Pentatomidae > Aelia > Aelia acuminata. The sequence continues at coordinate 48,309,826 of OU426978.1, read as the reverse complement.
AAGAAGGAAACAAGATCTGAATAAATTAACGTGACCCCCATACATCTTAGAACTGTGTCCCAACAAGGACCATCCCTTAGATCGATAGATAACAGTTACAAGAGTGGACTTGGACATTATCTGTGACTGCCCTGCGGCACGCCATGCTTCAATTTCTGCCGCACTATTTGTCCCAGTCGTCGCCTCGCCCGGGTAATTACCTAAACCATCGCGGTCTCACCTTCTTGGTTGTACTCTCTAGATTGCAATGTCTTAAGTTTGAGACTTTTCGTGTTTGCTGTCTTTATCTATTCTGTTGTCTTGTAATCTAAAACACGCCGAAGTGTTTATTGACCTGCCTCAAGAATTGCACAAGAAAACCTGCCACATACCTTCTTCCACTTGCTAGCTTATATTACCGAGATTCGGTGTTATTGAAGTAGTGCATCCAGATATTTTCTTCAACAGAACCATCATTTAGAATCTTGAAACCCCTATAGAGATTGTCAATGAGGAAAGAGTTTATTATGCGAAAAAATGTAGATTAGAGGACATCTTATTCTATAAATACTGTATAGAAGTATGGTGACCGATGATGTAATGTAAAAAGGATATGTGCCATGAAGGACTAGCCTAATTTAAAATATGATTAGCTATTACGACGTTGTAAATCACAAATAAATGTGTAAATGCAATCAAGTTTTCATTAAAGTACTATTATTAAAGCCATCAGTAACAAATAGAAATGATTTTTATTTATAAATATTAATAAGTTATTCTTTACTTCAACCCTCATGGGGAGGGGTGCGGGTTCCCCGTTCCCCTCCTCTGGATCCGTTGACGATCCAAAGGGGAAAATAACACAGATGGAACCAATTTCCTGCCTTTGAATACAGTGTTTGTGGAAACGCGTGTGTTAACGAATATACTTTCAACCATCAATGGAGGGATGGATATTCAACAAAACTTTAGTTAAGCGGAGCCAACCGCACTTTCAAGCACAACCATTGTAACATAATGAATCGTATTGAAGGATTTGGAAAAAAAAAAACAATAAAGCATCAACACTTTTTTGATTAAATTTTTTTGCATAAAAAATCATATTAAGTATCTACTTCCAATTAATTTATCTTCTTTTGTTTCCATTTTTGAGATTTAAATCGAATTTCATATAAAGCAGTAACTAGTTTGTTGAAAAATATCGTCAGGGATTGCAACTGCAGCCAAGTAAAAATTAAATAACTTATGAACTAAACTTTCACCAACTTTTTTATAAATTCTGTTTTCACACCCATTTATAATATATATTGTATAATATATGTTAATACTAGTTGGCCCCTGCAAATAATTTGCCCACCATATTAATCAATGACCTTATAGCCCTAATTTGGGACATACCATGTAATAAAAAGGAGAAAAAAAAATGTTCGCTCTATAAACTACCATAAATCATGAACAGGATTCAAAAAGGCTATAACTTCATAACTAATAGTCCCATTTTCATGATTTTTTTTATGTTGTTGGTAATACAGAGCAATAGCCTATCTTTGAATTCACACAATTCCCCAAAAAATCGATATTTTTTGAGTTTAGCGCAAAAAAAATTATGTTGATTTTCTCCCGTGAATTTCTTGGGGCTTCATAATCTTCAAAATGATACATCAATATATCATTGTATATGATCAAGTATTAAGAAAGTTATGATATACCAACAAAAAACACCTTTTTGAAATAATATACTTATAGAAGATATTTAAATGTATCATTGAACTATTTCATATTATTTCAACTTCACTAAACAATATATTACAATAAATTATATCCGAAAACATAATTTATTTTCGCAGATTGAGAGATTTGTAAAGTGCAATGTCAAAAAAAAAATTGCTGCCTGCTTCACGGTGATTAATTTCTAAAATGTTCTTGATGTACTGAAAATTGTTGAGTGTTGGGTCACAGGAGTAATCAAACCATGGGCGTCACCGCCGGGGGGGGGACGCGTCCCCCCCAAATATTTTGGAAGGGAGCAACTACTCACACTCGAACTGTGACTTAAATTGGAAATTTTTATAAAAACCTTTAAAATAAATGGTTGGAGGAGGAATTAAATGTTGGTTTTTGGCGTTGTTATTTCAAATTTTAGCCTCTCAAATTTTCACCTATCTATGAGAATATTGAATCGTCCCCCCCCCCAATAATTTGGAGCTGGTGACGTCCGTGAATCAAACTATGTGAGATTTAAAACTTGAGCAGACACTTTATAGCAAAATACAAAACAAGGATATAAGAAAAAAACACAATCTATGAACTAGAAAAACAAGATATAAATAGTATTAAAAAGGTAATCCAAATCAATTCTGAAAGGCCTGAATTATGAAAAAAGAATAATAATTTATAAGTAAAATTTAAATATTGAGACGTGAACGAAAAGGTTCTACGTTCTGTAAGTGTTTGATTCATGCTTGTATATTATGATTTATATTTCACAAACTAATTTTCATTCACATATATTACTATTTTATTTTATTAATTTGTTTTTACTATTTTATTCTTATTTTATCTTGTTAATTTTTAGTTGTTTTCTTATTGATTGTGGCCTTCTTTTGTATTTAGTCCTGATGAACACCTACACAACTGAGGTCAAAACATCGGCACACAAATATAATATATTTAAGATATTTTTTACTACACTCTCAACAACTTTCTATATAAATACTAACTACAGTCAACTAATCTTTCATCTTTTTTTTTTTTTTCTTTTGTTCCAGAAATCACTCATAGATTCCAGACAGCTAGGCCAGATGTCCGTCAACTTTTGCTTGAGTATTTGCTGCCTTGGCTTCACAACATGGAGCTAGTAGATCCAAACGTGCCTCCAAGCAACCCCTTATCCTATTACCAGGTTCTCATATAAATATGTGAATGCACTAAGAAAGAAATAAAACTTTTGAATTTTAAGGTACTCATTTGTAGGAGCCTTATCTTAAGTCCCAATGACTTCAAACAGAAGCGACCAAAAACTTTTTTCTTTTTCTGTTTTTGTTATGTCTATCTTTACAGGTTAGATATGACCTATTACACAATATATATTTACTGAATTAGAAGGCATCTATACAAAATGAGTATTTTTTTTTTAAATTATTGATAATTTTATACATTAAAACTTCTTGTGGGGAGGAGGTAAATTTACCTTTTATGAAAGAAACTCCCTTATGTTACTTGTTGGCCCATATAGTGCGACAATGTCATTTTAGACCCTTCAACTGTTGCTCTTTCTTTCAGTAAAGGTTAAGCTTACAACATTTACAAACTGTTTTGAAATTGAGCTTTTTTGACCTCACCTACTTTTTTTTAGAGAAAAAAATCTAGCAACATTGATTAAACTATCTAGCTATATTTACATGCACATTAATTTTATAATTGATATTTTGTTTATTTATTTTTTTTTTTTTATTAGTAAGGTTATGAAACATTCAATACTGCATTAGGTCATTTAAATAAAGGCAAATCAAGAGTTATGAAGCAGTTTTTACATCCTGTTGATGGAGTTAACAACAGCAAATTTGTATTGAAATTTTAAATAGTATTCAATATCTTACTACATGGAACAGTTTATTGTATTTTTTTTTTTAAATAATGATATTATTCTTCTATGGTAATCATGAAGGAAAAAAAAATGCCAAATGTGATTACAAAAGCTATATTATTATAAAAACTAGATTGAAAAAAATGACCTTTTTCTCATTTTTAAGTATTAAGTATATATGTAGTTGAACTGTATAAGCAATTTTTTGACATCAATCTTAAGGATAATTTACAAACAATGATTCTCTGCAAACTTAATTCCTGTTTTTTTATTAACAACAAATTATTTGCTTTTTTAAGTTACATACATTTCTTCTTTTTTTATTAACTAGGTTTTTTTTTTTTTTACATTTATAATATAAGGAGAACAGTTTTTAAAAAATAGAAGGAGCTATCAGATTTATATATTTTTGTACCCAATGACAATCATTTTTATTTGACTTTAAAATTTATTTCGAATATTTAATATAATTATAAATTTTTCTTTCAGTGTGTCAGTGATAGCCGGTCTAACTTGAAACGAGAGGGATGGGGATCTGTGGAAGCTACAGAAATGGTTTTAAACAATCTCTTTTATATCACTGCAAAGGTTTGTCAAAGCTTTATTATTTGAATATATATTATAGCTATTAATACTATTTACAGTGACTTCTCTCGTGCCACTAAACGTAACAAATTTTTTAATTAATATTATACTTTAACAAATATTTAATTAATATAAAATAATTACAATTGACTAAATTCTACTGATCTCTACTTTTTTAAACCTCTCTTTTTTGTTATATTCATTTAAAACTAAAAATTATATACAAATCTTAACATATCTTTTAGTGGTCAATCTAAAACACATAACCCTCTTTGAGGCTTTGCATTAATCAGATAACAAGTTCATTTGTATGTCCAGTTGTTATTGTATATTTTACTCAGCTTGGATTTTTTTAAATTCATATTTCTGATAGGTTCTTTTTATTCACTTCATCTTCATATTTCTGATTTTTCCAGAATTAAAAAAAAAAATAAAAACTAAATATATAGTCTTTTACATTTTTGTATTAGCAGATAATTTTTTTTTTTTATTTGTGTTATCGCCTCTACCCTAAAGGGTCATTGGCGTCTATTGGTGCTTTAAATCCATTTGTAGAATTCTGTGCATTTAAGAAACTTGAAAAGAGTGATGACTTGGGGACTCGAATCTTGGGCAGTCTATCAGTAAGTGTTGGACTGAAAGAGGCACATTATCACATTTTTCACATGTCAGGGCTTCCAGCCTCCTATGTAGGTAGCTGTGAATAAAATGGCAATGCCCAATCCTCAGCCGGCATTATAATTTAAACTTAGATTATTAGTTAAATATAGAAGATTCATAATTCAAAAACAACTATTTTTACAGTACACGAATTTAAAGTTCTAAATTTCATTATAATTCTTTTTAAAAAAAGATCTAATCTTTGTTGGTTGCGTATAAGTGTGATGTACACTATGTGACAAAATCATAGGCCACCCCGCAATTTTTCAATTTGTTTTTTTTTCTCCCCTTCTTCGACTTTTAGGCTATGCATGGTTTCCTGGTCCAAGGGAGAGGGTTGGGGGATTATGGGAAGGTGCAGAGAATTCTTCAGAGTGTAGGACACTTAAAACGGCAGAGGATTCAGAAAAAAAAAGACACCACTTCACAACATAAAAATGTTGAGTATAAAAAGTCTGCGCAGGATCATATTGTCTGTAAGAAAATGCTAAGAAAATTCATATTCACTGACAAAAAGCGTTTAATTTAGATTTTCCTGATATTTTCCATGACATCCAAGAAAATTAAATAATTTTAAGTCACTGGCAAATGGTTGATGGTGGCATCATGATTTGGGTCAGTATTGGTGATCTTAGCAAAGTTAAACGACGAGATGTTGAAGTCTTTCTGATAAACCTGTGAATTCTTTCCATAAACTTATTGTTTAAGATTATTTTTTAAAGTTTTCCTCATTTTTGTTTACTTAACTTTCATATCTACATTCACTATGATATTATTTTTGTATTCATAGTTTGCAGATGAGCATGCAAAAGAGGTCGAACAGGTTTGGGCAACTTTATGTTCCTGTTGGCCTAACAATCTCAAGGTCATCATCAGGTATCTTATAATCATCTCTGGAATGGCACCAAACGAGCTTTTGCAATATGTATGTATTTGTTTGTTCCATTTAACAAAAATTATGTTTGAATAGTATTAAAAAAAAAAAATTGAATCCAAGTTTTTTGGTTAATTGATTTGGTACACTTTCATATCTTTTGATATTCACAGGCTAAACGGGTAGTTGTGTACCTTGCTCGTGCCCAGACTGATCGGCTCTTGGACGAGATGATGGTGGAACTTCACACTGTTGAAACTCTCTCTTGGTTGATAGAAAGAACGGAAACCCCTCCATTTTACAGATTGACAAATGTAAGGAAGGCATCAAACCATTCCGATCCCGGGCAGCCTGAGCCAAGAGAACAAGCGACAGAGCGCGGGACAATCCATACTAAGAGGCACTCAGGAGAAGATCAGTCTAAAATGACGTCAGTATCTTTGGCTGTTTTACAAAGCTGAATAAATTAATACATCTGAATTGTATTATTAAAATTAGCCTTAAGAAATAACTCATATACCCTTTGGGAACTTTCATATTAGATACCTTAATTTTTTCTACATAATAGATTCCGAGTAAAAAAAGTATTAAGAAAAAAAGTAAAAATTTTTCCAAAATTGTTCTTTCTATGCTTTGCTGGTATCAAATACTATCTGCGATGAATTTGCGATCAATATCAACAATCATGCGATCAACTGCAACAAATATCAAATCAAGGGGCTTATGAAGACATAAAAATAAACCTAAGTCTCTGATATAACTCTTTAAAAAAAAAAAAAAATTATTACAATTTCAAACTAATAATAAATGATTTATGCAATATATTATATTACTGAGTTATAAGTAGTAAGAGTTGAGGTAATACTTTAATGTAAGTTATAATTATAGTAAGGGTTAACTTTATTTTGAGAAACTCTCATATAAAATCTATAAAGTGAGACTTTTATTGGCTCAGACGGTCGATTTCGTGAAAAACAATGTAAAGTTAACCAATTTAAGTTATGCAATTTTAATGTGGACAGGTGTTCACACCTGGTATCAAAGAACCACTGAGCGAAATTTGGAGAATTTAGGACAAACGGTAGGGATTTTTATAAAGAACAAACAGAATTTCATCTTTGTTTACATAGATAATAGCTGCATATCCCGGTTTCACCCGGGGAATTTCATTTTTCTTATGAAACGGTCGATTTCGTAAAGAACCATTGTAAAGCGAGATCATTATGATTTTTATAACAACAAAGAATATCAGCTGAAGTTATGCAATCTTAATATGGACAGGTGTTCACACCTGATATCAAAGAACCACTGAGCGAAATTTGGAGAATTTAGGACAAAAGCTATGGATTTCTATAAAGAACAAACAAACAAACAGAATTTCATCTTTATTTATATAGATTACTAGTGTGTAAAAATGTTAACAGTGATGAATTCAAAACTTAAAAAACTATTAAAATTTAATAAAAACAATTTTTATTTATTCATGTTATTTTTAGCTATAAAATTAATCCCTGTAATATGATATTTTACTATTGCAGATGCAAGTCGGACACTTTAGTAAGGTATGGCTTCACTCCGCCAAGGGGAGCTGACAAAATAAGAACTGCCTCTGGTCCAGCTGGCCTTCTAGAAGAGATTATGAGCCCTAATGTTGACTGTGAGGTTAGAAATTATTTTTTATTTTTATTTGATATCACTTTTTAAGGCCCAGTGCACATGAGCAGCAAAGTAATTGGGACGCTGCGATAGTTTCCTATCATATTCCTTTGATGCCTATGAGGATTTCAGTGTATGTGAACAGCAAAGTAATCAGTATTTTTTATACCCATCATCTCCCTTCATACCTGGTAAATTTACCTAAGAATTTAATTAAGGAAATAGATATAGCATACACAGTATCACATGTGTACGGTCCTATTATCAACTACATACTAGTGGATCATATAAAAAATAAAAACTGTTAGGAGCAGAAAACAGCCGCACTCAGTATATCTATTGGAATGGGCTGAGGGTATCAGATAGATATCTGTGTTCCAAGTGCATTGCTCCTATATTCCCACTGTATTTCTGCCTATTCAACAGAAAACTACCTTGGCATAACAATTACTATGTAGCTCATATGCATCTGGCCTAAAGTAATTTAAAAATTAAATATTGATCTGTTTGGAAGCATAACTTAATTTTGATTATAGAATGTCTGCTGCGATGAGAATCAACGCTATGATATTCCTCAACCTCATCCTCTTCCAATGCCAGAATATGGTGGTTATTTTGCACCCTTAACTGAGTACTTACCTGACACCCTGCAGCCAAGCACAGGATTTCACAGGTTATTAATTTTCTTTTGAAATAAAGTTTTTAATTATGTTTACAACCTCAAAACTCTGGTATCTTCTATATGCTTTAAAAAATAAATATTTTCATAAAATTATTTGCTATCAATGGGAAGGAAAGTAGCAGAAAGTAACCATCCCACATCACACTTGTATTTTGTAAAACTCAGCTAAAATTTAACAGCCTTGGGAAATCTAGAATCTTATCTTAAAAAAATCTTATTTTTTTTCATAAACCCAATTTCATTCTGTGGTTTACGCAACCCACAATTATGCTGCTATATCAGATAGATCAGAAATTAACTTTATTTGGTATTGGGTATATATATTTTTTTTGTCAGTTATTTTCCTATAATCTTTTTCTGTTTAAACTTTCCATTGGAGAGAAATGAACTAAATAATGGCGCTTTTCAGATAAAAATAATCAAGTACTTATCCTGTTTAAAACCATCTTTACCTCCTTCTTGCTGCATATTTTGTAATGTTCATAATTGTTTACATCCAAATCAATAGCGAGCGCCACTTTCTATGCTAACAAATCTGTTTTCTATACCCATGGGAATATAGAAAAACAGTTTCAGTGGACAATACCAGCAGTTTTGTTATGTCTGCCTACTCAAATAATTGAAAAAAACTAGTACTAATTACTCAAAAGTCCACAGTTATAGGAAAAAAAAATTATGTAAGTAAAAAATACTTTAAAATGTGACTGGCGGCTGCAGCCCAATCAAGTCACCATATTCAAGTTACAGGACAAATGAATTTAATTAAGATGTGCTGACATGGGATTTTATAATTAAAAAGACCCAAGGATGAGTGAAAATACTGTTCCTACAATCTTGCTATCAGCAGTGGACAGTATACTTTAATCATTAAAACGCTCAAAAAGTCCTGGACACGATGGAATTACAAATGAAATTCTCAAAGCTGGAGCAGAAGAATTATCATCGGTGCTGTGTCATTTTTTCAATAATGTAATAGAAAAAGAAGAAATCCCCATAGATTGTAAAACAACAAAAATTGTCTTGCTTCACAAGAAAGGAGATAGAAATAAATTAACAAATTACAGACCAATATCATTAGGCACCACAATAGGGAAAGTCTTTACAAAAATCATCCAAACTAGAGTGACAAAAACAATAGACGAACATTTACCTCTGGACCAAGCAGGCTTTAGGAAAGGCATGTCTACAATTAATCATTTACATGCAGTAAACAAACTTATAGAAAAAAGTAAGGAATATAATTTAAACGTCTACCTGGATTGGTTGACTTCTCCAAAGCTTTTGATAGCATATATCATAGCAGCATCATGACAGCTCTCAAGTCGATAGGTATTGAGGAAAAATATATTTTTATAATAACAGAATTATATACCAATAATAAAGCATTTATATCCAGCGACAAGAAAGGCAAGGAGATTCCAATTAAGAGAGGATAAATTATCACTGCAGATCTCCAATATAGTATTGGAACTTATTCTAAAAGAGATGGATTGGGAGAGATATGGAATCAATGTCAATGGTCTAAAACTTGGCACACTTAAATACGCAGATGATGTGCTATTGATTTCAAGCAAAGAAGAAGAAATAGTGACCATGCTAAAACAGCTTATGTACACAAGTGTCCAACATGGGTTATAGTTGAACCTCATGAAAACAAAAATAATTACAAACTCACATGTCACCATAGCAAAAACAGACATTCCAGAAATAAACATAGTAGACGAAATTATATATCTAGGACGAAGGATTTCTATTAAAGATAGGCAATCGAGAGAGATTTAAACAAGGACAGCTATGGCTTGGCGGAAATATTGGAGCTTAAGAATGATAATGAAGAACAACAATATCTGCCAGCCCCTAAAAACATTAGCTGTCAATAGCTGTATACTACCTGTTATGTCTTATGGATGCCGAACATGGTCCCTCAACAAATGCCATGAGAAAAAAATTCAAACATGCCAAAGAGCAATGGAGAGGAGCATGCGAGGCATAAAAAGAAGCCAAAAGCTCAGTATCATATTAATAAGGAAAGATACCGGGGTTACCGATGTAATCAGGTATGTCAAGAAGATAAAATGGCAATGGGCTGGACATCTAATGAGGAAGAACGACGAAAACTGGGCCAAAAAACTTACAGAATGGATCCCCTGAGGTATGAAAAGGAACTGAGGCAGGCAAAGAAGAAGATGGGTAACTGAGATAAAGAAGGCAGAAGGAACGCTGTGGTCACAAAAAGCCAAGGACAGGAAATACTGGAAAATGAAGATTAGTGAACTCTCAGCGAACCAAAGTATGGATAGTCCCCATTAAAGACTTTGATACTCCTGAAAAGGAAGGTCTATATACATATGTGATTAAGGAAAAGTATAAGTAAATGTGAATACTGTTTTTATAAATTTACATATGTATATAAATAAAGACAATTATTATTATTATTTATTGTGTTTCCGAATCAAATTCAATCTCTTCCATTTCATATTTCTGTTGTTAGTGAGCAACCAACAATATCTATCAGCCTAGGCCATAAGCTGATAACGATGGTTGAACGGAGTTCCATCCGAATGGATACCTGCTTCTCGATGGCTTTTTCCAAAGCTTTTTACTATTGCTGTTCTAACTAATTTTAAGGGGAAAATGAGACTTTAGATGCTACCGACTTAACTTTAAGAGGCCTCACACACCCACGCTCTCTCTCCCTCTCTCTCTCTCCCTCTCACTCTCTCTCTCTCTCACCCTCTTTCTGTTTGATAGTTGTAATCTTTTGGTACATATCAACCTACTTTATTGCAACTGCATTATTTTAAAACTTCCTCTTCTTTTTCAAGGTTTTTTCATTCCAAGTTCTTAATCATTTTTACTTTTTTTAAGTAAATTATTTACTAAATAATAATAATTCTGAAAGTTAAAATAAAGTTATTAATAAAAGCCTTTTTTTATTAAAGTAACTTTATTTACTTTAATATTTTACTTATCATCGTAGAAGGGACAGCCTGGAACATGATCTCTTTCAATGTCAGGTTCTTGTCTTGCTCTTTCCATTGGTTTGTTGTATGATCTGACCAGGTCCAAGAGCTGCATATGAAAAAAAAAGTAAATAATAAAAAATCATGGAATGTTAATTTAATTTCATTGCACTTAGCATGATTTGTAATTTTATTTTTCTTAGCAGAATCTCAGAAGAAGAGATCATGAACTGAATTATTAGTGAGTGATATAAAAATGTATCCACTTAAATACCTAGCATTGTTCAGGAATCAAATAAAGGTATTTTTATTCATTAAGTGACAATGTGATTTTTATATTATTTTATCTAATGTTGTTACTGCCAGGCTGTCAATTTCTAGCCTAGCTCAGAATTTTATTTTAATTCACTTCAGATTATCAAATAAAGCTGAAATTGGGGTTTTGACTCATTGGATGCTTCTCGATGAGTACTGTTTTTTATGTTCTAGTGATACCTAAGATCAGAGACATTTTATCCCTTGCTGAATTGAATTCAAAAGTTTAAAACCATATTATAAAACTTCACGAAAACAAATTTGATGCTTTCCAAACTATTGATGATTCCTTCCCTTATAAAAATTATGATAGATAATAGAAAAGTGTGAAAGTAGTAATGGAAATATAATCCCACATCAGTGTAGGGTATGATTTAAAGTGCCTATCAAAGAGTTTGGTTGCCTTATTTCCAGCACTTAAAAAATATATTTGCTAATTTATATAAGGCACTAATGGATGGCTTATTTAACAGATTTGGATTTGATCCCTAGCTTACACTGGATAATCTGGAAAGTTGAGATACCTCATAGCAACTAGGGTTTCCTAGAAATAAAATTTGATCATATTAAACATAAGCTAAATCTAATTTGTGATTAATGTTATGGATCATAATTTGGGAATATGAACATTGTTTGTATTTGTAGGCATAGAAACAAAAATGGACCAATATAAACAAAAAATATTATTATAGTAAAACTTCTGTGAAAAGAGTGGACACCCTTCTTAATGGAAAATTTTGTCCAAAGTCCCAAGCCAAAAGGTATTAATTTAATGTTTTTCAAACCCTCCATAATGGAACCCATTCGCTCTGGATACCAACTCGAATTTTATTCCCTGATTGCATGGATTTCCTGCAATATTTAGTTCTCTAGAATGGACAACAGTTATAGGTTATATTTTATAATATCTTGAGCTACATGATTGATTTTGAAAATCATCATAACAGATGTCGACAAGAAGACTAATACCAATAAAAAAACTATTTTTTTTTTTTTTAATAATTACATGTCGTTTCTACTGTATTCTCAATTCTACTATGTACCTACAAACATAGTAGTACATAAGAAATCATATGTACACCTTCATACTGGAAAACAGACTAAGGCAGCAAGTAGAGTTCTGGTGGTGAAACTGGCTGCATTCCTAACGGGTATGAAGACTGAGCACAATATAATTGAGCTCAAGAACAAAATATAAAAGTTAATAAGAGAATATTGAGAACAATATCAGTGCAGACATATTTATTCACAGATGATACAGATCTATTATGTTATGATAAAGAAAAACTATAGCAATTCCTTATTGAATGGCAAGAGCTTCCATCAAATCCATCAAAAAGTAAAGTCCAAGGAGAGAGAAAGAAATACTCTTATACTGTAATGGTGAGGAGCTGAAAACTTTCCATAAATAGAAACATCTTAGAATGATTATGAGCAGCACTACAATCTTTGATAAAGAAGTGTCAAGCAGAATCGCTACAACAAACAAAATATTTTATCAAATCTGCAATATGATGTTAGGCAAAAGAGGGGTCACAAATCAGGTCAAGCTTGACATCTTTAAAGCATTCTTTCTGCTGACGATAGCTCTTAGAATTGGTCCATGCTTGGAAGACAAATTAGATGCTTGATAGCCATAGAAATAAAGTACCTTTGTAGAATGGAGGGCAGAACATGAAGAGACCATATCAGAAATGAAATCACATGGGATTTCATAGCCCTAAATTCATTGAAAACCACACTCAAGAAACGCCAATTAAAGTGGTTTGGCCACATATGGAGGAGGAACAAGAATAGGGTCTCAAGAAAAGTAATGAAATCCCAATAATCTGGCACAAGACCCAGTGGCTTAGACCTTAATATACTGAATATTTATAATCACCAGGTCTTTCAGAGAAAAAGGGAAGAAAATTCTCAGTAAAATGAAGCTGTTGGCACAGAATCGAGAATACTGGCTCTGGATTGAATGAAGAGGAAACAAGAGAAGATTAATAGGAAATCAAAGCATTTTTCAACACACATATATGAAACACTATTCAGCAATATATTCTTTTTACATTTAGTTATTGAAACCTAACTATCATTAATTTAATCAAATCGGACATCAGTATAATTCATTACTGAACAAAGTAACAGTTAATAAACATGATGGGTAATGAGCTTATGTTAAAAGAAAAAACCCATGACCTCTTTTGTCTTTTTAGATTTATCAGAAGCCTAGAAGCTATTTAATTTAATTAATTTAATCATTAAATATCTCTTGTTATCCGTGGCAGTCAGGAGGCTGTCTGCAGTGTTTGACTCATGTCTATACATTTTGCCAAAAGAGACTTGTACTACTCTACTGTCTATAGTGTGACAATTATTCAAATAGCTACACGATTATCCTTACTATTGGACATAAGAATTCCTTTGTTAAATCTTAAAAAAGGAAAAAAAAAAGGTCTGATAAGAAACTTTTGGTTCCATAATAGTTGGAGGAGCTTCTAAGTGAATTATGGAAGATATAAATAAACAAAAATGAGTAGATTAAATGTAATAAAATTTAATCAATGATGAATATTTAAAATATCTCACCTTACTCAATCCTTGCTCCAGTAATGAGGGTGTATCATTAATAAATTGCTGTATTGACAAATTTGATTTATTAGTGTATTCATTCACGAATCTTAAAATTAATGATTGAAGGGAATCATTATTTACCGATTTCTTGAAAGATTTATTTTCTTCAATTATGTTACTTGCCTGTTGAGGGTATACAGTTTGGTATTGATCTGAAGAAAAATTTACAATAGGCTCTGAGGATGAACCTAAGTTATTTTTTGGTTCATTTGTTTCATGTTTGTCTCCAGAAAAAGTGTTGGAATGTCCATTTAGCAGTGTCTGCTCTGGGGGTAACGGCTTAGAATTATTATCAGGTACCTGAGGATTGAGCTGGTCTTGTGAAACAGGCATTGTTTGGTGTTCAGCTAATTTTATAGATGACCCTAATATTGATTTTCCCAGCTCTGCTGGGGAGCTATCAGGTGTTGATGTATCATTGATATGGCTGCATCCTTGAGGTTTTCCTCCAGATGCTCCTGTTCCACAATCTACAGATGTACCTCCAACCACTACTCCACAGTGATGCACACCATAACCTGTTTGCTGGGTTCTTACTTCTCCTGGCTCTCTACAAACTGAATGTGTTCCGCAAGCTCCTCCTGATCCTCCTGTTCCTCCTCCTGCTCCTCCTCCTACTATTTCTCTCTTTTTAGGACAAAATCCAGGACCTCTATCAGGTGGTCCACCACTAAAAAAGCATTTTTTTTTAGGTTCAGGTTGTACAGCTGGTGGACAGCTGTAATCTGGCATTCCTAAGCCAGTGCCTCCCGAATCACAACAAGCTTGATATGTATCTGTTTTTTGACTTTCATTACCTCCTTGTTCACAACAGTAACGTTCATTTCTTCCTATTGTACCCCCTGATCCTCCAGTAAAACCTTGATTACTTCCTCCGGTCGCACTTGATCCACAACTAAAACCTTGATTTCCTACCCCTGTTCCACAATGAACTGGAGATCTAACTGGTCCATGACCGTAACTCTGATTTCCCCCTCCTCCACCCCCTTGTCCACAACTGAACCCTTGATTACCTCCTCCTGCATTACCATAACTTTGATGTCCTCCTCCTGTGCTATCATGTCCACAACTATAACCTATATTTCCTCCTCCCATTCCACTTTGGTCTTGACTGTATCCATGATATCCTCTTTTAGGGCAAGGGGATCCAGTTTGGTACATTCCATAGCCTTCACCCATGCCTGTTTGAGCTCTGGGGACACCTGTTCCGCAAACTCTTCCTGAATATCTTATTCCTGTTCCACAACTTAAATTTTGATTCCCTGCTTGAGGCCCCTCTGATGCCCAACCTAAACCTTGATTTCCTATTCCAGGTCCAGCTGTTCCACAACTTCCACTTTGACTTCCTCCTCCTGTGCCACCTGCTCCTGAACTTACATTTTGATTACTTCCTCCTGTACCACCTCCTTCACAACTTCCACTTTGATTTCCTCCTCCAGTACCACCTGGTCCAGAACTTAAATTTTGATTACTTCCTCCTGTACCACCTCCTCCACAACTTCCACTTTGATTTCCTCCTCCTGTGCCACCTGCTCCTGAACTTGCATTTTGACTACTTCCTCCTGTACCACCTGCTCCATAACTTCCACTTTGACTTCCTCCTCCAGTACCACCTGGTCCAGAACTTGAATTTTGATTACTTCCTCCTGTACCACCTCCTCCACAACTTCCACTTTGATTTCCTCCTCCTGTGGCACCTGCTCCTGAACTTGCATTTTGACTACTTCCTCCTGTTCCACCTGCTCCACAACTTCCACTTTGACTTCCTCCTCCAGCTCCACTACCCGCATTTGTGTAAGCGGCACAAGATGGTGAGCATTTTGGTTTTGTTGGAGCACTTGGACTACTTCCTCCTGAACCGTCTGTTCCACAACTTCCACTTTGACTACCCTCTCCAGTACCACCTGGTCCAGAACTTGAATTTTGAATACTTCCTCCTGTACCCCCTGTTCCACAACTTCCCTTTTTACTTCCTCCTCCTGTTTCACTTCCTGTTTTTTTGGAAGTTTCACATGGTTCTGAACATTTTGATTTTGATGGCGCACTTTGAGGTGGCTGATCATTAGCTTTTAAACATTCTTGCAGAGATATAGTAATGCACAGCCTCTTCCCATCACCAATATCTGTGCATGTTGTCATTGGACGATTCAGGTGGGCTTTCTGGTCCAGAAAATAAAAAAAATCAAATTAAATTTATTATTAGTAATATAATAACTCAAAAGTTTCATATCAAAGAAATCAAATGAAAATTTGACCCTTTTTTAAAAAAAAATCAATTTAAATTTATAATAATAATATAATTTCTCTATTACATATAAAAGTTGTTAGAGTAATATCTATTTTATTTTTTCATTCTTGCATTTTGTGAAAAAAGTACAAATTAAAATGCTGGGATAAAGACTTGACATTTAGTTTTAAATTAAATGAACAGTTGTATAATTTTTAAAATGGGGTTGGTCGTATATATCCATAAAAATTTAAAATATGTATCTCTTTATTATATAAATAGTTTTTTGTTATTTTGCTACTACCTGCTTGACAACCTCAGTCAAGAAATGCAATTGTGATAAAAATACCGGAGCCTCAATGCCAGAGCCGGAGCAGACCAGTGCTTCTGTCTGGTAGATCGACATGGTACTAGCTGAGTTATACATTAACATTAGCAACATTTTAAAGGGACCAGAATTCATAATAAATTTAGACCAAACTTTTTAAAGGAGAAAATAGTTGAAACTTACAACCTGAAAAGAACAAGGAAATCGGGCAGAAAAACATCACAATCTTTATTATGTACTGAAGGTTGGTCCACCGTTGGGTGGACTGGGGTACCCTGCTAGTTACTCAATTAGAAATTTCCCAATGCAGTATCTCTATCATTTTAAACGTGAATAGTAATTATTATATTATATTAATTTTAATCATTACTGTGGGTAACCACCTTTTTTTAAATTATTTAAAGTAATTATTATAGTTAATCCTTCATTCAGTATTATTTATTTTGCTGAAAATTTATTTTACATTCCTATTTCCATCAATCGAGAGCTGGGTAGCTCAGTGGTAGGTATTGAACTGCTTTTTAAGGTTCAAATCTGGCTCTGCAGGATATCTTTGATACTCTATCACATATCGATCGCTCTAGGGCTGAGAGACCTTTCTGTGGCAAACTCAGCCTTTACAAAGTGGTTTTTCTCTTAAATGAAAAAATAATGGGTGAAAAACCTGGAGGTTAAGTGTTATAGCAGTCCAATAACGAATTACATATCAGCATTATCCAGTCACCTCCTCGCATGACCACTGATCAAGATTCTGCACTCAGGATCCTTCATCTGTAGTGTTTCTATACACAGTCACACATATATAAACAATCAACACTGGGGGTCAGGAGATCCTTCTGGGATACTTTTTTACCATTCTGATGGCAGACCAAGATTTGAGAGACCAATACCGATTTTGCACACCAGTAGTACACATCTGTCAATTACATCACACAATTTTTTTGTTTATATTCTTAAGGCTTCAAGTGTATTACCTAACAACCAGAAATAGGAATCGGGTAACCCATAAACTATAGTTAAAACTAACGTGAGGTACAAGAAAGGAAAACATCAGGACAGCTGACTATTCCAAGAATAATCATATATCATGACAATGAAACCAAAGCCAAGTCAAAATCAACCCGCATAAAGTGGAAGTTAGTTTTTCTTTACCAACTTTTCAGTGTCTAAGGTATTCCTCTTTTGATAATATTAAAGCAAATTTTTCATGTAAATGTCGTATTTTGAAATTTTCAACAGATGTTTTAACAGACTATTATTTATTTATTAAACTATTATTTACTATCTATTATATATATGTTATTATAAATATGATGTAGTTCTTTTTTGTCCTAATAATGCTTAAGAATCTGCAAGGATGTTTAGTCTGGCTAGTTTTTGTCTGCATTAAGAGTGTATAAGCGTTTTTTTTTAATTTTTCAATATCTTTATCTTTTACAATTTCATCTATATGAAGGATTGTCATAGTGAAGCAAAACTACTAGTGTATATGAATCAAATCAAAAAGCAAATTTTCAAATTAAAATTTTAAATACATTCAGAATCACATTGTTCCCAAAATGAAAGCACATTTGTAGTTTGGTTTTGAAATTATAATTGAATTACTGGAAAGTACTGTCATAATAAAGAGTTTTAATGAATTGTACTATCACATTACTTTTAAGCATTAAATTGGATGAAAATGTCTGAGGATCCTAGAAATGATGGGTACTATAGGACATGAATTAAATAATCATATGAGCAGTTTGAGGATTTGAGATGGATTTTTAGACGGTTAGGGAAGTATGGCTCATTTAAGTTAGGTTTTAATTAAGGTTCAAAGCTTGTAATATATTTAAGGAACTGAATATGAAAGTTGTAGAGGTATAGTATTAAAATAACTGATTGTTATTAATTATATTTCATTATAGAAAAATTGTTAAAAGGAGTTTTGATGTATGATTATGCCTGCACGTTGGGGAGCAAGTCCATGTAGTTTATATCCTTAGACCGCCATCATCAAATTCAAGTACAGTTTTAACTGCTAACTAGTAATACAATGAGCCATTATTCTGTCAATTGTAATTGCTATTGATTAAGTTACCTTTTGGTCTTCTGCATTGCCTGCCATGATTGTTCACAGGTGCAACGTGGCTGTGATGCTGCTGAGCGATGTGGTGCTAGATGCCCCTCAGATCGACTGGTCCATTCACTTGCCACTGATGCTCCAAGGCTGCTTCCTTGGTCTAGACCACTCTCGTCCTCTCGTCACTTCCCACTGCAAACAGCTGCTCCTTAATCTGCTTGTCGTCCTAGCCGGTCACTCAGATCACCTTGCCATTGCACAGATACTACTCAACAGGAAAACTATCCAGCTGGGGCTTGGAATAACGACACCTTCCATTCCTGTTGTTGAACATAATTTCACAGGTTTTTTTTTATTATATAGTTATAAATTTATGTCTAAAAGAGTTAAAATTATAGGATTTTGATACACATAAAAGATTTTCTACTACTTTTTTAGTGGATATTTCAAAGCCAAGAGGGAATAACTTCTCATATATAAAACCAGTCCGTAAGACATGTGTTTCGTGAAAATTTCATTCTCGAGAGGTTGATTAAGTATAACTGTTTACCTTGAACTCTGAAATTATCAACTTCTTCAGTATGAGCATAATTCTTGTGAAGATTTCCCTATACAAATAACTCTTGAGAAATTTTTCGGGTAACCACATTATTTCCTGTCACCAAAGTATTTTTTGATAGAGAGCTTGTGAAAAAAAAAAATATAATCTGATGAAAATTCTGATAGTGATATTTTAATTCCTTATAAAATATAAATTAACATAATAAGAGACTGCCAGTCAGATCATGTTACCTTTACAAATTGGCAGCCCCCTCAAATGTAAAATTTTGGCCTTATTTTTAGTTTTTTGCTTTTGGCTCAAAAACTCAAAAACAGTTCATCACTGAAAAAATTGCATTACCTTTAAAATAAAATAAAATTTTGCATAAAATGAATTACTTAAAGTTAGAATTGATTAAGCCACTTCCCCAATACCCAAAATTAAATATCTTTAATTGTTATATTTTTATATTCCAGCAACTCAAAAAGCGCATCTCCAAATGAAAAAATTTATGTATATAAGTTTTCGGACATCAAATTCTTTGTATACGAGCTCCTTTCTTTTAAAATTAGTTCACTCCTACGTAGGGAAACTAAATATTTCAATATTGGTAGCACTTAGTGGCTTTAAATTTGTCATATTTTTGGATGTTTTTGTGGTTTCTTGGATACAATTGGGAAACTCATGTTCCAATGCTGTTACTCAAAACAATATGAAATAATACCCTGAATGTATTGAACTAAATACAAAAATGTTTCAGATAAAGAAGTTGTATGATGATCTCTCAGTCTAAAAAGACTTTTGCTACAGGAAATTTAAAGAAATAACTTTATATCTTATATAATTATATAATATCTTTCCAAGCATTCTGCTTATATTGAAGATGTTATAATTTCAGAGGTCATATTGAAAAGATTTACAGCTATTACTCAGCCAACCTCTTTAGTATGAGGTGATCACGAAACACATAAATCTTGAGAAATTACTGAATTATATAAATATATATTCCATATATGTATGGTTAAGCATTTTTTTATGAAATAATGTTATGACCCTCCTTTCATTGGTTTTAAAATTCATTTTACAAATTTTCTTTTATCTATATTTTGTTTAATATTTTCTGATTTTATTCAAATCGTTTTTTTCTTTACAAGCTAGTAAAAAGATTCAAGTTTTTGGGGACACGGATGTTAGGTGTGTGAAAGTCTATAATTTTCTTTACATATGTCTCACATCTGATGTTCAGTACTACTCACTTTCTTTCCTTGTGAACACTGTCATCATCTGGACATATCTAAAGCTTTGTTGATGCTGTGCCAGATGTATCTCTAAATTTGAAACCCAACAACATCAAGTCATTTTTCCGGATCCCAAGTGATGTTGGGTCGTCAAAGCAACCTCTTGGTTAATCTTCACACCTTATTTTTTTATGATTTTAGCAGTGGGTTAATACTTTGTCTTTAGGAAATTGATTGTATTACATTTGAAAAAACATCTCATGGGAACGAGACATTTTCCTTTCATACATTTGAGTCAATATCAAAAATAATCTATAAGTTAGTAAAATAAAAATAAGAAAACAGCTCAGATATTTACCTTACGTCAATTGGAGGATTTTTTTAAAATGATTTTTGATCCATTGGCCTATGCTGCTTGTCCTAACCTTTTTGATCTAAAAAATAGCAGTAATATTATCACTTTGCGGCTTTTTTCTCGATATTGTAAATTAGCTATGGATATCATTATGTATAGTACTCTCATATACATTTAATGTTGTTAGTTTGTCTTCTTAAAAAAATATAACTCAGTAAGAATAAGTGATGAACACTATGATTTTCACTAACTTGTATAATTCATAAAATTCTATTATTATATTTTACAGAAATTGATTTAGAATTTGATAGCTACCTGCAAGGCCCCATGGCTTCTAATCCTCCCAACGTTCCGGCCATCCCTTCTTCTGGTGAGTTATCTGTGTTTGTATCAAAATAAAATCTGTTCATAATTTGCATCAAATTTAATGAAAAATATAAAAAAAATTAAGTGAATTATATATTTAGGTTTAAACATTGGGGTTTAATTTTCTTATCTTCTTTAACTAGAGCTGGAAGGTCAGGTTATTCCTCATTTATCCAACTTTTTCTAGCCACTGTGAGATGGAAGTTTTTTCTGTGGGTCTGCCTCAGTATATATTTAAATTTATATGGGATATTTTGTGAGGTTTGTGGTCTTGAAATTTAAAAAAGATTATTTGTTACTCGCCAATATTTTGTCTACTTTATAGATATCCTAATTTAATTTAATTTAATTATATCAATCTTTCTTTAATTCCAAAACCTCAATCCTCACAAAATATGCCACATTATCAAACTGGTCATGAACTAATAATTGAACTAAAGGAATTGCTTATGAAAAACTTAAATTTAGTATAGCCCAGTCAGGTTTGGTGAAATTGCATTACAATTGTTTCGCATTTAGCTCATATAATTAAGGTAGCAGGTTAGAAATTATGTATTTTCCGATAATTATGTATTTTTTGGCAGTATATATGCATTTCTTTTGCCAAAGAGAACATAATTGCTATGTTTTCGATGCAACCTTTGTGTTGTTATGTGTGTGGTACACTGCCTTTAGATCGGATGTAGTGTGTTTTTATGTTTATGGTGTAGAGCATTAAATGGTCTTTATCTATTTTTATTATTCTGTCCTTCCATTAATCTTAAATTCCAATGTGTTCCAATTCTTTTTAACTTAACTTTAATGTTACTTTGTTTGCCAACATGGCATCTATCTTGGATATTCTAGAATAGTTACATAATTGTAATCTAACCTAATGTATTTTTGTGTAACTACCCCTGTTTTGTTGTAACTTGTAGTTACCTAGTTCACATCATGATGGAAAGTTAAAATTAAGCTAGAAGGAACTACTGATAAACTACTCCAAAATTATTTTTGTCTTAGATAAATAGTATAAGGAGGTTCAGTCTTTATAAAAATTATAAGGGATAGTAAATATGATGGAAGGTGGTCATTAACTTTACAGGTTAATCTGATTTGAACAAAATTTAAAAAATTTGTCATTTATAGGTCAAATAAAATTAAGATGATGTTCATTACACATAAATTATATTAGGATATGTTTTGGGGGGTTAATGACCAACATTTTACCTTTTTATCAATTATCGACTACATTTTAATCACTGTATGTTCACAGGTCTAACAGAAATAAAAGGGTAAAGATATGTAATGTATGTAGAGAGGGTTAATTCGTAACTTTTTAGCTGTCTATTTGAATTCAACCAACTTTGAAACAGTTTTCAATCATTGATCAATCTGTGTTATTATTAGAATAATAGAAATATACATCAATCGTAATATCACCAACTTTGATGTTTTGATCTCATGAGCATTCCGTGATGGCCAAATTTTATTTTTTCATATGAATTTTGTTGCTATCCCTTGCTTATTCGATTGATATTCATCAGACGTACTTGGTCATGTACTTATTATTTCGACAAAACAGTCACGTATAATCCCAATTAAACCAGGGTGAAACCTCGGGACATGGCTAATCTTCAATAATTAGATTTAAATTGTTTTGCACCAAATCATTAGAGGATTCATTTGCACAGATATTATATATATGTTATATCTATCATTATTGATGTTTGTATATGGAAACAACCTAAAATGGTTTTTAATAAATATATAAATCCATGATAATTTTAAATAATGGAACCCCCAGAATAATAATCCCGGCTGTGGCCAATCTTTTCTGTTCAAGATAAAATTATTCAAAATGAATTACCCAAACATTTACTATGATCTAGATAATTAGCTTAAAGGTTACTTACATTTTTGGATTTTTTAATTGATGCATTTCACTCTGGCTGTAAAAACACAGCTGTTTGTATGTTATTGCATTAGGAGAACCTTGCTTAGCCATATGATGTACCCTATCAAGATTTTTTATATTTAAAAAAAATTGTTAATTTATTTTCATTATAGTAAAAAAAAAAAAAAAAAAAAAAATTGTCAAGAAAAAACATTATCTCGAGACTCATGAATGGTCTTAAGACCCTTAGTATTGCTTGCGGTTTTTTAACTTATGATTATATTAAGGGTGATGTAGTCAGTGTCAAATAATTTTTGACCGATCATTTTAACTCATGAATTGGCTTATTTACATACATATTTATTTTATTTCCCAATGTTCTAAATATCAGTTAATTTATATATATATATATTATGGCACTGTAAAGTGTCCAGATTAACAAATTATTTTTTTATTTTATGCACATGACTTGCAGATTTATAACACTTAGTGGGCGACTCCTTGATGAATAAATTAAAACATTTAGGCGGTTGTTAACCATATAAAGTTCTAAATAAACTAATTAATTTATTAAAAATCTGGAAAATCAAGTGTAAAACAATAAAAAAATTATTCGTTAATCAGGACTTAACACTCTTTACGCTGCTATTTATGATATATATAAACGCGCGCGCGTGTCTGTGTGTTTGTGTGTGTGTATGTGTGGAGCATGGGCCAATTGTGGTTCTCTAGCATACTTTATACATGTATTTCAAACTGACTCATGAATGCTTATGATTGATTTGGAAATTTTGCAACAAATATTGTGATGTTCATTATTTTTTCCTATAAAGTACC
The DNA here is from genome assembly GCA_911387785.2 of Aelia acuminata. Taxonomy (NCBI): domain Eukaryota; kingdom Metazoa; phylum Arthropoda; class Insecta; order Hemiptera; family Pentatomidae; genus Aelia; species Aelia acuminata. The sequence continues at coordinate 48,286,071 of OU426978.1, read as the reverse complement.
TTTGATTTTAAATAATTTATTTTTGAAGAGAAAAGATTTGGCTCCGCCGGGAATCGAACCCGGGTCTTCTGCGTGACATGTACGGTTTGCTAACCATTGCACCACGGAGCTCGCTTCCAAACGATGCCAAATCCTTCCTCTTCACTGACACCTCACCTGATCTCGCATACATTGGACACTTTTTGTCCAATTTTGGGCATCTCTTGACGTTCGTCAATTTTTAAATTATTTTATATTAATTTAATCATTATTAACACACTCACAGTGATGGGTGGTACAAAAATGGTCCACCTCCCGTAAATACTCGCAAAACTTGCGAGATCTTGGGAGAGGTGTCAGTGAAGAGGAAGGATTTGGCACCGTTTGGAAGCGAGCTCCGTGGTGCAATGGTTAGCATACCATGCATGTCACGCGGAAGACCCGGGTTCGATTCTCGGCGGAGCCAAATCTTTTCTCTTCAAAAATAAATTATTTAAAATAATTTAAAAACAAGGTGGTTACCCAAAATAATGATTAAATTAAAATAAAATACCTTTGATTTTGTTTATATGGAGAAATGAAGCGTCTCTCGTTTTGTCTAAAAATAGGAAAGGGCTAAATATGAAATACGAAAAAATCAAATAAACATATAGAAGAGAAAAAAGAAAAATATTCTGTCAACTCATAAAACACGTTGAGCCCATGCATGCGGTGTAGGCCTTTAATAACAGACCATTGTTCATAATTAAAGCCGTTCTGTTCATTTAATGGAAATTATTTCTTTCATGGTAATTAAATGAAATTTTCAACAATTACCTAGAGATTATAAAATCAGACGACTTGGAGTATATGCTTGCATTGCCGAATTATCGCAAGATTGCAAGAACTTTTATTTAATAATAAAAAAAAATAGTGTATTTTAGAGAGCAAATAAAAACAAAAATAAGTAATTTAATGTGGAAAAATGTGTGTCTTTGAAGAATGGCATTTAACAAAACACATCAATTTCTAATCTAAGTAAGTTGGTAAGTGAAAGTTGTGTGTTGCGCGCATCCCACCAGATTATTTACTGTCTCTTTGTGGGATTTATTTGTTTGTAGTTGTGTCTGATGGGAATAGTTCTTGAAGGTTTGTTATTATCAAGAGCTTAAAATGTCAGTTTCTTGTTGACTAATTTCGGAGCACCAGTAAAATTCTATTATCTCTTACTTTTAATTTAAACTGTTGTTACTGAGAATTTAGAGCCCTCTTCTATCAGTTTGAATATGGCTATTCAAGAGTTGTTACCAGATTACTTAATGCTACCCTCACAGCTCCTCCTACATTTTCCACTCCATGGCAGCTAACATTCTATGCTGCCTTGAACAAGAGCCATCTGTTGATGAAATGCCAGCAGCCTATATTTGAATGAGAGCCATCTGTTAATGAAATGCCCAGCATCTAAACTCTCCAGATCCGAAGCCTGCAAATAGAATTATCTATTGGAATTTCGTTGCTAAGACGAAGGGTCACAGAGTTCCTATGTAAAATTAAAGAGCAAACTATCAGTTACTCATTAAAGAAGTATTTTCAAGGATTCGAGAACAAAAACAGCTTTTCCAGAAAACCTTTACTCTGACACCTAAAAATAGGTATATTGATCTGCCCTGAAAATTAATGAAAATCTTTTCTCATTTTGTCACCATTAATATATACATTATATACCATATATGTTTTTTCTGTTCATCTGCAGAATGTTGCTTAATAAGTGAAATGTTTTAATTTATAGCAGGTGAAACTGGCCAACCTCCTCCAGCACCTGTGATAGTGGTTGCGGAGGAGCCAACTAACTGGAGTCAGCCTGGTCCTAACATGCCGTTGGCTGATGTTGTGAAATCCTTAATAGACTTCATCGCATCTAGGTGCGCATGTTTATGTTTCTTTTCATGATAAATGCTTTAAATGATTTTTAAATATATTTTCTTGACTTTAAAAAATGTCAAATAATTTTCTTCTTTTTCTTAGACAAAATCAGGTAGTATGGAATTACGAAGACATCACAGCAAAAGTCTGGTCAGTGCGGAGCGTAGAACAGATGGATATATTCTTACAGCATGTGCTGAGAATCTTCCGAGAGTCACTACCTCATGCTCACATCTCAGAAAGGTGGGGACAGATAGCTCTGCAGCTTGGCCTCTCCTGCTCTTCGAGGCACTATGCTGGGAGGTCACTACAGGTAATATTGCTTTTGACAACATGAGTAAGTTGTAGTGTAATATTTAAGGATTCTATCTATATATTTTTTTTTACTTTCACTTACCTATATATGAAATATATAGTAAGTGGAAGTATTGCGATCGTGAAAATTTTCGACTTCCGGTTTTCAACGGAAATACACGTTTTGGGGTCCCCTGAGTCAAAATAACCAAGTCCCGCGAAATGGTCTGTGTGTGTGTGTGTCTGTGTGTGTGTCTGTGTGTGTGTGTGTGTGTGAACAGACTAGCTCAAAAACTTTAAACCGTGCGAACCTGAAATTGGGTATTTAGAGTATATATAAGCCTGCGATGTGACAGCAAAAATTTCATCAAATTTGCTCAAAGGGAGGGGGTACTTTATTTATAAACTTTTTAAGTTTTTTTCGATTTTCTCAAAAATGGCTCTAACGATTTTGATTAAACTGAGTATTTGATCTATTTATATGCCTGAAATATGACTGTAAAAATTTCATCAAAATTGATCAACCGGAGGGGGGACTTTACTTAATAAATTTTGTATCATTTTCACATGTTTTTTTTATTTACTCAAAAACAGTTTTAACGATTTTGATCAAACTTGGTATTTGATGTATTTATATGCCAAAGATGTAATAACCAACATTTCATCACAATTGATCAACCGGAGGGGGGACTTTACTCAATAAATTTTGTATCATTTTCAAATGTTTTTTTTATTTACTCAAAAACGGTTTTAACGATTTTGATCAAACTTGGTATTTAATGTATTTATATGCCCGAGATACGACCGTAAAATTTTTATCAAAATTGATCTACGGGAGAGGGGACTTTACTTAATAAATTTTGTATCATTTTCACGGTTTTTTTTTTATTTACTCAAAAACGGCTTTAACGATTAACAAAAATAAGATATGAATGTAGTAAAATACGTGACTTTGGGAAATGATATTTAGCAAAACACGTCAATTTCTAATCTAAGTAAGTTGGTAAGTGAAAGTTGTGTGTTGCACGCACGCACCAGATTTTTTTTATTATTATATTGTAACACTTTTGTGGATAAAACAATATTTATTCAAAGAAGAATAACAATTTTGAATGCCTTACAACTTATAACAACACAAATATTAGAGCAGGTTACAAAAATTATCACTTTTTGACCCTCAAATAACCTTATGGCTTGAGCTTCACCACAAGGCTAAAACTAAGGCTACCTGTCCAGTCAATCGCTCCTTATGTATATTCGTAAGGAGAAGGGGCTAAAACCTCGTGGATGGGGCTCGAACTTTGTAGTCACAAACACGTGCTATTACAGTTCGCTCCAACCGCTAGTTAGTTCCAACAAAAGGTCTGGGATTTCTAACCATAAGTTTTTATTTAACGATTTCATTTTACAAAATAATCTAAGATTTAAAAATCATCTTGTTTCAAAGCTTTCATTCCGTTTTCATTAAAAGAATATATAAAAAAAAAAATATCCAATAAGTTTGTTGTCATAGTTGGAATCTTTTATGAAGGATTTAATTTAGACTTTTTGTTGAAAATTACTGATAAATGCTATTCCCACATCACTGCTACCTATACATAAATCATTTATTGAACAACTATGAAACTAGTTATGAAAATTTATAATCTTGTATTACACAAGTTTTATTTATTTTACTTAGTAATTTTTAATCATATAGATTTGTTATGCTTACGAAGGTACAGACTAAAAATCCTGTCAGTCAAAAAAAGCTAATTTTAAGAAAAACGCATATAAATGTGTTCCATTGGAGGGAGGCTCAAAAAATGATCAGAGGAAACAAAATTGATTTTATATTCAATTATATAAGTAACTTATATTTTTATATCTGAAAAAAATAAAAAAATTGTAAATACAAGTAACACTAAGAAGGACATGATTGTATTCTGGAAAAAAGTGTTCTTAAATCAATTCCTCCTCTCACCATTTTTACTATCACTTACCTATATATGAAATATATAGTAAGTGGAAGTATTGCGATCGTGAAAATTTTCGACTTCCGGTTTTCAACGGAAATACACGTTTTGGGACCCCCTGAGTCGAAATAACCAAGTCCCGCGAAATGGTCTGTGTGTGTGTGTGTGTGTGTGTGTGTGTGTGTGTGTGTGTGTGTGTGTGTGTGTGTGTGTGTGTGTGTGTGTGTGTGTGTGTGTGTGTGTGTGTGTGTGTGTGTGTGTGTGTGTGTGTGTGTGTGTGTGTGTGTGTGTCTGTCTGTGTGTGTCTGTCTGTGTGTGTGTGTGTGTGTGTGTGTGTGTGTGTGTGTGTGTGTGTGTCTGTCTGTGTGTGTCTGTCTGTGTGTGTGTGAACAGACTAGCTCAAAAACTATAAACCGTGGGAACCTGAAATTGGGTATTTAGTGTAGGTATATGCCCGCGATGTGACAGCAAAAATTTCATCAAAATTGCTCAAAGGGAGGGGGTACTTTATTTAATAACTTTTTACGTTTTTTTCGATTTTCTCAAAAAGGGCTCTAACGATTTTGATTAAACTGAGTATTTGATCGATTTATATGCCCGAAATATGACTGTAAAAATTTCATCAAAATTGATTAACCGGAGGGGGGACTTTACTTAATAAATTTTGTACCATTTTCACATGTTTTTTTTATTTACTCAAAAACGGTTTTAACTATTTTGATCAAACTTGGTATTTGATGTATTTATATGCCCGAGATATGACTGTAAAAATTTCATCAAAATTGATCTACGGGAGGGGGGACTTTACTTAATAAATTTTGTATCATTTTCACGCGTTTTTTTATTTACTCAAAAACGGCTTTAACGATTAACAAAAATAAGATATGAATGTAGAAAAATGTGTGACTTTGGGAAATGATAATTAGCAAAACACGTCAATTTCTAATCTAAGTAAGTTGGTAAGTGAAAGTTGTGTGTTGCGCGCACGCACCAGATTTTTTCTACTATGAACATTGTCTGATGTTAAATTTTGGTAAAAAATCGACAGAATTTTTTCCCAGTACAGATTATTTTCATACAAATATTTATCCAACTTATGGGTTTTTGTTTAAATATGACAGACTATTTCAAAAGTACACTTCAGCTACCAATAGATGACACCTTTATTCCATTTCCTTGAAAAAAATGACTGATGGAATTTTTCCTCCGGACCCATGATAAATTATCATGGGATTTTTTAAAATTATCATTTACTTAATTATTGATTTTTTTCACAGGTTTTTCGATCATTACATTTGCCAATTACTTCTCGTATGCTGTCAGAAATTCTTTCTCGGCTTGTTGAAACCGTTGCTGAGCAGGGAGAAGACATGCAGGTAACATTTTTGTGTGTTTAGATTTTAGTCTTTATAAATTTACATCATTCATATTTTTAATATGCCATTAAAGATTTGTCATGCTTTATTTTATTTTAGAGTCATAGAGATAGAAATATTCTGTTATTTTTATTAAAATTAATTAGATTTGTTATTAACTAGTATTGTTTCTTTATTTATACATTTATCAAGTTGATTAGTATTGCATCTTTAAATAATCCTGCTGCCCAAATAAACATTATTCAGTTCACCAATATCTAACTCACTATTGTCTCAATCTACATAGCCCCCAACAAAGTTGTCTCCACGAATGAATTTTTCCAAACCATTAGAAAATCATTTATAGTTAGTGGAGAGTCTACGCTAAAAACTCTAGATGGTATTCTCTTAACCCTACCAAGGAACTCCCTTAAACCTACCAAGGACTGAAGGGAAAAGCTAAAAAAAAAATGCAGCGAGGATCTCACTATCCTTTCTCACCCAATTCAATCAAGTCAACATGTAATAAAAGCATTCTTTTCATGCAGAATTCTTTACTTGAGCATTAAGAATCTTTTTGTACTTTTAATGATGTTATTAATAATGAAATTTGATTTCTAAAAAATAAGAGAAACACTAAATAAAAATATATCTTCTAAATAATTAAATTTAAATTAGTCCTTTGAGAAACCCAACATTTCCACAGATTCAAATCAAAAGATAAAAAAATATTTTAGTCAGTAATCTTGTCACAAAAAGGGGGCTCAAGTTACATCAAAAGATCTTGGTAGGTTTTGTTCTTTGTTCATGTATAAAATAAGACTCAGATGCAAAAAAAATTGTTTCTAACTTGGCAAGCCTTACTGGGAAGTAGGGGCCAGGATTCGATCCTATAACCTTACTAGTACACCTGTTTTACCACTCTTCTATACCAAGTCCTCATGTATGAAAAATTGAGTTAAATTAACCGTCATTTTATAAGCTTTCATTGATATTATTGCTAAACTAAACTTATTACACACTTATATATTCACACGAAAATAAGTTTCGGTTTACCCCAAAACCAGGCTACGGCCGAAATTCTGTTTCGGTTTCGGCTAAAATTTTGGTTTTGGTTGAATATTAATATTTGGAAAAAGACTCAATTGGGAAATTCTCTCAAAATTGATGAAAAAACAAGAACCATCAAGATGATAATCAAATCACCTGTCTTTTCCACTTCCTCTTCCCCTTTACACAATGAATGTGGATTAAATAGAATCTAGAAGATCAATGGTACATATAACAAGAAAATCAACAAAATTACTCAATGACATCAGTGTTCCAAAATGCATATAGCACAGATGCAGAATAATGTTCTCTTGACTTCTTTCAAGGACAGCTATGTCATTCATATTCCAGGATTCGATGACACATTCCAGCATGGATTCCTCTATAATAAGCCCCTTTCTTTTTTTTCCTAACAATTTTTAAATAAATATTTGGTCTAGAAAACTTTTGAAACTTATGAAATTCAATTGCATTTTTTTTTTTTTTTATTATATGTACAAAATTTGAATATATTAAAGCAATTATTATAATGTATATGTTTAGAAAAAAATTAAGGGATAAATACAATTATGGATAAGGCGTTTGACAGCAAATATTATATCAATTTATTGAAAATGAGTTATATATAAAAAACTCATTGGCTGCGATATATATATATATATATATATATATATATATACACTATAACTAAATTTTTTGTAACTTTATCTAGGGCTATGTTACGGAGCTGCTTCTTACTCTTGAAGCAGCTGTTGATTCCCTCGAATCTGATTTTCGCCCTCTCGACTGCATGAAGGAGATTTTCAAATCGACACCCAATCTCAACAACAAGGAAGGTGGTAAACGTGGACCTGGTATCCCCGGGATCTGCCCGCTATCTAACAACCATACAAGAAGTACATCTTACTCTGTCTCTTATTCCATGAGACGGGCAAATTTGGATACAAAGAGTGAGTAAAGGATTATAATTCATATTTTTGGTTCTAAAAAGTTTTAACAGGAGGAAATTTAGTTCTTGGATTTTATTGAAAATTTGGTTATTATTTATAAATAAATATTTAATTAGTTGCTATTTCATGTAAGAAAAGTGCTTTAACTAATGAATTTAAAGTCAAGATCCTAATTTTAAGTAAAAGATATAAAATTTTAAATATAAGATTTAAGAACACCTTTCCTCAAAATAAACTTATCTCTATCAACAGTTCATCACAATAAATAAAACAAATTTTAATAAATTGACCAATTCTAAACATTTAAATTGCAGCCTCTCAAATTTTTTTATTTGTTTTTAATTTTTTTTTTATGGCTTATTTATTTTATGTATTTTCAAATTGTATATTTTATTTTCTCAAATTTTATTTTATTTTTTTTTTTATCCTCTCAACTTTTCTTTTGATTTATTTGAAGAAATAACTAAGCCTTATTTTTTATTTTATTCCACACTAACACGATGAAACCTATCTCTAAGTCACCTGAGGTTTTCAGTCGATCTGAGGTGTCTGACGGTTTTGTCAGAGGTTGACAGTGGAGGAGGCTCTGGGGTTTGTTCGGGTATGGTTGGAGGTCGCTGCTCTCCTCGCTACAACACCAACCTGACTCGTTCTCGCTCAGCCCAGTCACTCAGACTGCTCGGAGACTCAGCAGCGACCCAAGAGGACAAAATGACCCTCCTCAGTCAGCTGTTCTGGCTCTCCCTTTCCCTCCTGCAGTCCGACTACGAGCATGAGTTCTTGTTGGCTCTTCGTCTCCTGGACAGGCTCCTCCATCGACTTCCCCTTGACAGGCCCGATGCCAGGGACAAGGTCGACAAGCTACAGTCGCAGCTCAAGTGGACCAACTTCCCGGGGCTTCATGCTCTACTTCTCAAGGTGAAATCTCTTAAATTTTAAATCTTTCAGATAATATTTATAAATTAGTGTGATTTTTAATTTTGATTTAAATAAAACCTGTTATATGTATTTTATATTTGATTTCCTAAAACAATTTTGGGCATAAGTTGTTATTTAATTAAGTGAAGATAAACAAAATTGAAAGGTGTTTGTTGAAAACAGATTATAAATATGAATATGATTTATTTTAGAACAGAATAATTTTGAGTATTAGAATAAGATCTTGTAATAAATTTTTAAGGTGTCTGTTCTTTTGTTCTTGTTAACTTGTTTACCAAAATTTATAAATTGTTGTTTGTTTTTAATATATTGCTATTACAAATATTTATTTTCATTATACTTTATTCAGATAAAAACACACTTCTAAATCATTGGGGTGATATTGCAAATTGAGTCACTTGATGGAAAATAAAATCGAATGAAAAATTAGTGGTCTTATTATATTTATACTTAATTGTGGAACTTGGCTATATATCATAGCCTATATATCATTGCCAAATATATTATTAGTCCAGTACCAGATAAAATAATTTATTTAGGTTTTTATTTTGACTAGAGACTTTCTTGGAATAACTCGCATAGGCTGAAATGAAAAGAACTAAACAGATGATAAAGTCTTTTATCCATGCTACTTGACAGACAATCAGAATTATGTTTAACTAACAAACTTACACAGTATAAGGTTTTATTAAAACCTATGTGGACTTATGGGAAAAGACTGTGGGGTTCTGTAAAAAGTCCAGCATACAAAAAATTCAGTCCTTTTAGTCGAAAGTGTTGCGAAAAAAAGTTTAGGAATCATTTTATGTTATGAACCATATAATACCATCAGACTTAGATATGCAAACAATTTCAGAAAATTTAAAGAATATTAAAGTAATTTTAACCAAAGACTGGCAGAACATTTTGGCCAAGAGACCTGCTTAGCTAATTATTTTTTCCTTGTTGAACCCTCATGAAGCAGTTAACAATCTTTGCTCATTGTAAAGTAACTTGCATATCACAAATTTAATATTGTCATATACATTCTTTTTTGTTAATAAATAATTTTATCATCACCATTAATAACTAAGTATGTTGTTCCATAGGGTTGCACAAACAGTAGCACATATGAGCCAGTGATTGGAGTCTTGTCGCAGATTATACCTCTACTGCATCTCCCAGTGGTTGATCCATCACAGAACTTGGCCTTCCCGATGACAGTTATTGCCCTACTTCCATACATGCTTTTGCATTATGAAGATGCTAACCATCTCTGTATTATCTCTGCCGAAAATATTGCACAAGTTAGTATATTATTCATAGTATTAAATGATTTGGACCTTCTAAAAGTTCTCTTAAAGAATTGGAATTTTTAAATATTTTTTTTTTATTCATTCATTCATTCGATTTTTTAGCTATGAAAAATCGAGTTATTTAATTGTTCAGGATCAGTCTGTCATAGAGATTTAAAAAAAAAAAAAGTTACCAATAATATAATTGAAGTCTAGATTCTTTTTGATTTATAAAACTATTTATTTTTAGGTTAGCAATGAAAAGGGAAAAAAATTGGAAAATCTCGGCACAGTTATGACTCTCTATTCAAGAAGAAACTTTAGCAAAGAAAGCTTTCAATGGACAAAATGTGTTGTTAAATATCTATATGATACATATGCCCATCTTAGTTTAAATATGCTTGCATTTTTGGTTGAGGTAAAGAAAAACAACTATCTACATGTTTTGACGAATATTTTTCTACTACTAATTTTGATTAGCCTAAGATTGAATACGAAAAATTGTATTTATAATAGATTTCGATTGATCATGATCGACCTACTTTACATTTCACATAATATTTTATTTTGCAGAATTCATGAGAAAAATAACTTAAGATTAATGATTTATGTGTAATTGTACTTAAAACAAAAATTTCAAATTTAATCTTTCCTTATTGAAAAAATTATTACTAAATGTGTTCATCATGTACTTTTAAAATTATTCTCTTTCCTTTTCCTTATCCATCACTTTCTTAAAAATACTTTGGTTCTCTTTCTTTGAATCATCAGTTCCTATTGCTCTGGATCTAAGTGAATATTAGTAAAAAAGGCAGTATTTTTATTATATTTATTTATATTAATAATTTCAAATTTTAATAAATTTATTATTGGGTAAAATTATGCCAATTGTATTATTTTTATTTCAATATGTTCTTTTTTTGGCTTTTAGGTCCTAGAGAAAGGACCAACCATGGTACAATTACCTGTATTGAGTATTATCCATTGCATGTTACATTATGTTGATCTCGCCCTCCCAGGGGCACAGACTCTCTATGCTGATCTCTTGAAGGTTATATCGAAATACATTGAGGTGAGCATAAGAGCTATTAATTACTAGTTTGTTAATAGATATTTTTTTTTTTTAGATTAGTTCATTAATATTTTATTATAAATGTTGTTTTATATTTAAAAGATCTCTGTAATTTCTTTAACAGGGTAGCCATTGGAAAGAAGCTCTAAAGGTACTGAAGCTAGTCGTCACACGCAGTTCTACTCTAGTCGCTCCCCCTCTTACTAGTCATCACACACACTGGGAGCCTTCACCTCACCTCTCGTTTACTGACGTTGAACTATTCACTAAGAAGGAGCTACCAGGTCTGTCATTTTAATATGATTAACTATCATTGTAGACTATTTAACACGTTATGTGCGGCAGCATATTTCAAGGGTACCTGAATTGAACGGTATCGGTCCCCGAGGTCCACAGGATGCGCCACAGACGATATTGGGGCGTTGAGGTCCGATGGGAATTCTTTGACAAAAGCGTTATCTTTTGATTAAAAATTAAATAAGCCATGAATTAAATGAGTGTCTCGAGGGCATTATCTCTTGGGAAGGATTGGAACTAGACGTAATAGGTGAAGGACAGGCCGATACAGGATTTACGCTATTCTTTATCGAAAATCAGACCTTGGAGTCCGATTCTAAAAAACAACAGAATTTCAGCTGTTAGCAACATTTTCTCCACTAAAATGCAATAATCTCATTAAAAATTGACTAAATTGAAGTGTTTGAAGTGTTTGGCCTTTCGGACATTTTCATGTGAAAATCGGCTGTTAATAAGGGAATGTAAGGCATCAGACCCCGGGGACCGATTATATGTATCTTTATAAAAATCTCGTGTCACATTCTTTGTTTGGGATAAAATCTGAAACTACTTAATCGACCTTGATAAAATTTGGCCCATTGTGTTTAGTTTTGTCCAACTTAAAAGATAGAATAGTTTTTATCTCAATTATTATCCTCAATATTTTTTTGATTGAAAATTAAATATATAAAGTGCAACTTAAATACTACTATTGAGTGTTATTTTCTATAAGTTCTATAAATTTCCAACATATTTATTTAGTTTAGCTAAATATCGAAAGGCTGACTCAGCTCTTAAACATATATTTTGAAATGTAAAGTTGATTTCATATTTCATATTTGAAAAAGAGAGTAATTGGGAAAGAAATAAAAACTTTAAAAAGTTTTCAATTTGTAATTTTATTTGATGTTCAGACTTAAATAAAAAAAAATAAAAAATTCAAATTTGTGTTTGTATGTTTATGTATAGGTTTTTGAAGTAAGGAAGTTCATTAAACAAAGATTCAGCTGTACTTATAGTTATAAAAATAATAATTAAAAATAATTGTTATTCATGTGTGCTTAGTAGTTCAAAAAAAAAAAACACAAATCAATATAAACCAACTAGACATGATTTTGTAATCTAATCTCAATCTTATATTTATGTATTATTATTACAAAAGGAAGGACCATGGACTTCACATTTGATGTTACCAAAACCCCCCTCATCGGTCTCAAAGCAAAGGCTAAGGGTAAAGAAGAAGGGACGGAAGAGGCTAACAGCTCATCGCCGAGAAGATCGGTTTCTCTCTCCCCAGCTGACAGCCTCAGCGTTCCTGGCTGGAAGAGGCCATGGATCTCACAGGTATCTCTACAGCTTTTGTTATCTTTTCAAATATTATCTATTTGTCATATTTAACTGATTGAATCATTTTTAGGGGAGAGTTCGAGAATCACTTGTTAATCTCCTGACAGCTTGCGGACAAAGGGTCGGCTTGCCAAAGAGCCCATCTGTAAGTTATATTTTTTTTTTTTTGCTTTATTAATTTTCTGTAAATGATGATAGTTGTAAATGATCTGTTAGCCCCTCGATGCAATGTTGTACAGTAGTCATTTATCTAAGTTATCTATCTCTCTCTTTTTCTTTTTTTTCTGATTATTGTAACAAATTTTAGTTTTAAATTCTGGTGTATCCTGCATGTTTGCTCCTCATCTAGTCTAGTTTACTTTCTGTAATATGTTTTTGTTTAATTGCATTAAATTAAATATCTAATTGATCTAATGAAAGATATTTAGGATTTAACTAAATTTATTTAAAAGATAATTTTATATTCAATTAATTGATGAATTTTTGATATTTCTCTTAGGATGGTTTAATTAACCGATTGGCTAAGGTAATAGATTTTATTCTATTCATTTACACTATAAATTAATATTGAAATATGTACATTATATGCTCATTAAACATATTGTACATATATTTATGTATATATTGTACAAATTAAATGCACTTCTTTATAACACCTCTAAATTGAATAAATTGCTAATTCAAAAAGGAAACATAAACAAATTAAGAAAAATACTAATTAAAACTATGTAGGGATAATAATTACTATTATCATCTTTAAGTATATTGTTTCTCATTTTAATAATAATGAGTAGTGTAAGGAATAGTGATTTATCAAGATTCAATTTTCCACTTCAAAATTAACACTAAACACTAATAGCAGTCATTTTCACAAAAATTATTTATGGAAAAGTCCAGGGATGGTTCAAAAAGAGCTGTTTGAGGAACTTATGTTAATGATTTTTTTTAAATTATTATTTTACTGAAAACACAAAATTTTATTGACCCGTTTTGTCCCAAGAGTAGAATAATATTAATTTTTGGCATTTCTGTCTGTTAATGTGTTAATATATGTCAAAAGTGTATGATTAGTAAATTTTGGGAACCCTATTTTTCAGAAACTTTGGGACATTAAGGGGTAAAAAATTAAAAAATAAATCAGCCCTATTTTTCCATTTTTTTATTATTACATCCCTTTAACCAATATTAGACTTAAAAAAACATTTTAAAAGTTGTTAAAAATTTATTTTCATGATATTATTGATACACCAGTAACATAATTAAGTGTGAAAATTCAAATTTCACAGTTCTGAAATTGGCATATTCGAAGTTTTTTCAAGTTCACAAAAAAATATACTTAAAAAGATTTAAACTATTCTTGACATTATTAAAAATTTTAGAGCCTTGAAAATTAGTTTAACAGAATAGAGTTAAAAACAGAAATAGAGTAAAAAAAGGACATAATTATATATTGTACAAATATTAACATTAATGATGCTTAATCGCATCTCAGAGACAAAATGGGTTAATGACTTATATTAAAAAAAATAAAAAATGCTTACTTTAAAATAATAAAAATGACTACATACTTATATTTTTTTTCATATTTGACTACAAAATTTAATAAATTTATGTTTGTTTTTTAAATACTATTTAAAATGGCCAAAGACTAATATTTGTATACACTTAATTCGTAAATTATGCTCTTTCTTGTATTCTACTGAAGTCCTTAACACTTGATTATGAAATATTTTAAAAATTGTAATTTTTCATTTAATAATGGAGATAAGGTTAACATTTGGTGAAATCAGCATAATCAGAATAAAAGCTCACTTTTAAAGGTTGTGATAGGAGCCAAACTCTGCAATCATAAAAAAATTAATTTATCAAAAGAATAATAAGAGTGCAGTAATGAGAGCAGTAAACGTAATCTCATGAAAAGTAGAATAAGCTTCCCGTATTCAAGCAATGTATTCAACACTAATATGTCACTTTGGTTGCCTCAAATTTTATTTTTTGTAATTTTAGAAATTAAAAAAAAATAACTGTATATAGTTGGTACTGAACATTTTTTGAATAACATAATATCAGATATACTGTAATATCGGTTGCACTGAAATTGCCTCATTTCTGAAGAGAACAGGTTATTATTTTGATCAGGTTTTCCATAGAAATAATATCTCAAGTCCACAGAAGACAAATTATAAACAAAATCTTTTACAATTCTATAATTGTTTATATTTGAAAAAATCATTACGTTAATAAAATGCAATGTTTATGTTGTGTTTCCTTTTTGAGAGCTTTTATTTTTTTTTAAATTACTATAATAAAAATATTCAATTTAATTTTTTCTTTTTAAATATTATATTTTAGAATCCAAATTCCTCATTTTTACTTGATTTTTTCTAAAAGTTGATTTTTTAACTTGTGTGAAACAAAATTTTATTTTACAATTCCTATTAAATTTATAAATTTTATCTGTCTTTAATTAATTTTCTGGTTTAATGTTTTAAAGTTAAAATAACTTTTTTCATTATAAATCTTTTCAGTTTTTAATTATCTATTTTTTTTTGCATGATTATTGTTTGTATTATAAAAAAAATAAGAGTAAAAGTAAGGACTAGCATGTTTTGAGTGTGTTTATCTGTTTCCCGCAAGCGCTACCGTGGAAGAACAAGTGATCCGAGCACAGTATGTACATACATAAGGAGTTTAAAACCACAAAATCAATTATGGCACATGGTTCACTTTTATTTTTAGTATAAACAATAAGAACTCGATTAAAAATTAAATTAAATTCACTGTTTCTAACATTGATTGTCAAGAGTAAGCATATTTACAATGTATTTTTTATTAAAAAAACTATTTTTTCTTTAAATTATATTTCTTTCATTATAATGACATAGAGTATCATGAATATTTTGTTTTATTTTTATGAACTGATTTTTTTTTTTTTAATATATTATTGCTCTTAATTTCTTGGCATTTTAAGGGTTATTAATCATTTTGAACTTTTAGTAAACTAACTTAATTGTGGTTATTAAAAATAGTGACTTAATAAAAAAAATTGTTAAAAAAAAAGCTATTGCTTAAAAGCAATATTTCTTTATATTAACATACGAGTATAATTTATTATCTGTCTCATAATTATTTGAAGATTTAATAATGACAGAACTAAGCA
Source organism: Aelia acuminata (assembly GCA_911387785.2). Classification (NCBI taxonomy): domain Eukaryota; kingdom Metazoa; phylum Arthropoda; class Insecta; order Hemiptera; family Pentatomidae; genus Aelia; species Aelia acuminata. The sequence goes on along the minus strand of OU426978.1, from coordinate 48,270,518 downwards.
TTATAATCTTACCATTTTCATCATTATTAATCGAGTTTTTACTGTATTTCAAATCAAACACAGAACATATATCAGATTTTTTATTTTGTTCCTTTCATGAGGATAAAGTAGATAAAGATAAAGATTGGTTGTTAAAAAATTTACCAATGTTGAAAGGATGTAGTAAGTTGGTTTGTATCACTTCTTTTTTACTTTTAAGCAGTTAGAATTCAAAACATCCATTATTTTAATATTTTTATTTTCTTTTAGAGAAAAAAAAATTATCACTGATTAAAAAGATTTTGCTCTATGGTTATGCAAAAGGATTAAACTAGGTTTCTTCGTAGAACTATGTTTAAAGTCAAATCTTAAATCTTGATGAATATTTAAATATGAATTTGAATTTTTAAAATCAGTGTCATGTTATTATCAAACGGTCATAGTTAATCCATTCTTTTTATAGAAAAAAAATTAAAAATCTAAGACATTAGGCATTATGCTTATTCATATCATTAAATCCAAAGTTAACTTTGGGTATTGAAGACATTCATTGTCTTTGCTGTTATGCTCTGCTATATTTCGTTGGGGCCAAAGAATTTCAAAACTATTCACTAAATAACCACATTCACCACATTCACTAAATAACCTTATTAATCCACTATAGAAATAATCTATTTTTAAAACATAAAAAGACCCCTTTTCCTTCTCTCTGAGTATCCCATTTACTTTTACCACCTTCTCTTTTAATAAAGTAATCTATTAATTCTTAATTAGGGCATATGCCACTATCAATAAGACCTCTTTTCTTTTATTTTTATGTTCAATCTATTTATTTAACAAATTATTTAAACTATTTAAAAATAAATAAAATTTTCCTTGCCAATTTCTTGTGAATAAAAAGTAAAAGCCAGCAATCACCCTCAGCATTCTTTACTAAGGAATCTGATCAATAAACATGGAAAATATTTAACATCAAAATCTTAAAGAGAGAAAAATCTAAATTTTATTTTGGATCATATGAATATACTATGGATCATATGAATATAACTAGTGTCAAGAAAATTACGTGCATCATCTAAAGTTCAAAATAGTCGTGTTCGAATGGGTCTTAGTTACAAAAGGTTATTCATCTCCTAAATATTTCAAAACAAAATCTGCACTATTTTTTTTTGTTATCCATTAATATATTTTATTTATCTGTATATTATAATTTGCAAAATTATTATTTCTTTATTGAAAAATCTATGGATGATTTTATCAATTATTTTTTTATTTCATTAATTTGTTCATATTAAACACTAATATGGAAAAATATAATCATTTTCATTTTATTATATGTTTTGTTTTTTGTACACAATTGATCAGGTAAATTAAAAACAAATAAATATTTCTTTTATTAAAAAAAATAGAATAATTTATCCTCTAGATGATGTACGGTGAAGATAATTTAAATAAAGTATGAATATAACATTGCATATTAGCTTTATTCTCTTCATATTCTTTTTTAGTTTTTATTATATCTAAAATAATTATAACACAAAAGAGATTATTTTAAAACTATACTTCTTTTAAATGGGTTAATTCTTTAATTTATTTTCAAATGATGTAATAAAAAAATGAATGATCCATTGGATTAAAATTACTAATAATTGAGTTGACCTACAGAACTCTTCCATGGCGAGTGGCCATTATTCATTCAGTTGGTTTTTCTGTGAATTATTTATTTACAGTCGTGGTATTGAGGGGTCTTCGTGTTTGTTTTTCTCAGCCTACTAGTACCCAGTTAGGTTAACCAATGCTACAGATTATATGTATTTTATTATTGGGTTATTGATATACTTATTATAATTATTATTTTTAAACTGCTATAAAATTTTGAAGTTTATTTTTTAACTCTATAGGCACTCGGTGAAATGAATCTGAGAGATTTTTGAGTGGATTTATATAGTACTCATATAATTAATTATTTCATTGTTCAATTAATATAAATGTGAGTGTTATAATTGAACTTTGCATGTTATCTGTTATGCGTTTTTGCAAAATGTTCTCAAATTGCTGTATTAACAGTGTGGTTACGAAATGGTTTGCATGGCAGCTTGAGTTTTCTTTTACATTTCCATCTTGTGAATGTAAAAAGATTTATTTATGATAATTTACTAATTTATTTGTTATGTAGCTTGTCTTAAATTTTTTTTAAAATACATTTATTTTTAATAAATGTTTGCATAAAACCTTTTGATTTGAATCTTGTGAAAAAAAAAACAACTATTCTTTCAAATTATCCATTTAAAAAATGATTGGAGTAAAATTTAAATGGCATAAGAATCAATATTCCTGACAAATAAAGTCATTTCATATAATTCAGTTTTAAAATATATCATATATATATTTTTTTTAAACCTTGATATATATTTAAGTAATATAAGAAATTGTTTATCATTGTTTTGTTTTTGTAGGTGATATTTAGTCAGAGTTCTGAAGTAATGGAGCGCCAGAGTAGTGTCGCTTCATCCACTGAAGAAGTTTCTGGCCCCGACCTATCAGCCGGTTCTCAGAACCCAGACCATTTTGGCGTTTTTAAAGACTTTGATTTCTTGGAGTATGAGAGTGAGAGTGTTGAGGTATTTTTTTCTCTCCTTTTTTTTTTTAATTCATTTATTGGTTTTGTTGGTATTTTGCTTTGATTTATAATATTGGATGTAATATAGGGTGAAAGCACAGATAACTTCAATTGGGGCGTTCGTAGAAGAGTACTTAGTGAAGGAGATGGAGAACTGGACCCAGCCCTGCGTATGTTGGAGGAGTCTGTCAGTGAAACGACGCCGGTCCTATCCACAAGGAAGGTATGTTAATTCTCAAATACTTGAATATTGTTTTTCATATATAAATTTAAATTATCAAAGTTCTGTAGGTATGAAATTCACAGGATTTAATTTTTTTTTTTTTATAGTTTATTAAAAAAAAAAAAATTAATGATATTTTAAATCCAGAATTTTGTTGTTGTACTAATTTTTTGATGTATTTAATTGATTTATTTAATTTGCCAAATAAAATATCGATTGGATTATTAAAAAAAAAAATTAATGAATTTGTAATTTATGATAGAATTTTATTAAAATAATCAGTAGCATTACTTTATGTATGTATAACTTTTTTGTTCAATATTTCAGAACAGAATGATATATTAAAATTGATTAATTAGAGATATCTAGCCTAGAAGCCAAACTTTTTAGGCCTTTTCTTTGTGTTTTAAAATATAAATATATTAAATTCATTTACCTTGTTGCTGTTTAAGAGAAATTAATTACTCCTATTATTTCAATATAGCCCTATGGTGGAAGTGAAGGTGTTGAAGAGTCATCTGATGACGAGGTTGGCTCCGAAAGTCCATTAGATGAACTTGCTCCGGGTGAGTTTGTGCCTTCTTCGCCTGGATGCCAGCAGTACACCGCTCTATCTCTTTCTCTCAGGGAGAGAAGTAATTCTACCACTCATTCAGATACCAGGTATGTTGTTATTTGGTTGTTTTATTTCATTTAAAATGTTTGCCGTTTTAACATTTAATATGCCTTAGTAGCTCCAGTGTTGGTGACCTGGGTGAGCTTACTCCTTGCAACGCTTCACCCAACTTGTCTGGAATCATGGCCTTCAGACCGATTGCAAGGCAAGACTCCGAGGAAGCTTGGAGGGTTCATATACAATCTCTAGTCTCTCATGTACCAACATCTCCGCTCCACATCTTCCATCTTTTACATCGTGTAGTCAAGGTATGGAAATTTGAATTTAAGGTTCTAAAGAGCAGAGGTGAGCTGTATGCTTTTACAATGAAGCACTACAAAGTTAAATATGTTGTGTGATCCACTTGAAGCAACTTGAGCTAATATAAAGTTTGCAGGATAAGTTTATATTATCTCTTTTTAGTCAAAATTAAACCTTTGCACTCGAGGTCTCCGGAGCAGAGCCATTTAAAATTTTTCTTCAAACTCGAGGGCTCCGCTACGGAAACAATGCAAATCATTATCAGTTTTTAACATAATAGGACATAAACAAATCGTAAAAACTATTTATAGGATATTTCGCTTTTGGTGATTTATGACGGTCGAGGCTCGCGGTGTTTTTCATGATTTTTATAGTATGTTAACATCGGCTGTATTTTGTGGTTTTAATTAATCTTTTATTTTCTCAATTGTACAATAATTTAGTTCGGGGCACCAAATAATCCCTTTACTATGATTTAGTTTCCCATGTGCTTCTACTTTAACCGGTAAGTGATTAAGTAGATTTTCACATTTTAGGAGCTTTTCTGATTGGATATCTGAGAAAACTTCAACTAAAAGGGTCCCATCTCGTAATTTTTTAACTGTTTTTACTTCTCCAATTAGATCTTATATGCTTTTATATATAATAATGATAATGATAATAATAATAATAATAATAATAATAATAATAATAATAATAATAAAATTATAAAAAAAATTATAAAATTTAAAAAAAATAATTTTGAAATTAATATAAAATAATAAAAAAAGTATACTTATGTGTTCTTAAAGCTTCACAAATACATATAACCTAAATTTCATTACAATTCCTTACTTGGTTCTAAAATTTTACTGTATAATATTACATTTTCAGGGTGTACGTTTTCGTGAATAAGTTGCATAAAGCTGCCGGTAGGTAACTTCCGAAACATTGTCGAGTGCAAAGGGTAATTCTATAAAAATTAGTTAATTATTAATGTTTTAATTAAAAATTATTTTTTATTAAAAATGTCTTCTTTGCCATAAAGTTATCTATATTGCATAGCAAGTCCCATATAAATTTCTAACCATTTAATTTTGATCTAAACTATTGACCGCAAGATCTATCATAAGAATTTTAAAACTTGCTCTCATCCATCATTCCAAAACATTCATCAATAATTCTTTTCCTGGTAAAAAATTTCTCAGTTTTTGTTACATCATTTTAAAATTTATTTTAGTAAGGAGAATTATTGTAGGAACATAAATTTTGGTTTTGTTTTGAAACTTTTTAAAATGTTTTGCCAAAGTAAACAAAAAAAATAATAATAATAACTTCTTATAATATTGAACTGACTTAAAATGAATATCTTTAACTTTTGTCCTGAATAATATTTTTCATGGCGTATCATTTAATTATTCCTCAAATAAAGTATTAGTAACTGTTCATTTTATAAAAAATTTAATTTATGCAATTAATCAGCAGTTACAAGTTATATATGACAAGTTTGCCCGTTGGAATAATTTATAAATCAGTGACGTAGTAAATAAACATTACATAATGTTAATAAAAAAACATAAGATATTTTATTGAAGAAAAATAATTTTTTCTCACTTATACACATTGCTATTATCAAAAATAATTCAATTTTTTTTTAAATAATAATATATCAGAAGGTTCTAACTTGTCTGATTATCATAATTTTTTTTCCATTTTTTAGGCATTCATTGCATTAAGATAATTACATAACTTTATATCCATGTCTTTTATTTTTTTGTTTAGCGCCAGCTGTTCTGCAGTCATCATGACTATAAAGTTACCCTCAGATAATTGATTTTTTCAAATTATTATTTTAGGAAGTTATCAAGAAGAGTGTGTCACTGAGCCGTGAAGCTTGCCAGCTTTTGTCCGATTTTGATGGGTTATCATCACCGCTTGGCTCCCTCGGTGAGAAGTTAGCTACCATCCAAGACCCACCACTGGTGTGGTTTTCACCTGACAGAATTGTTTCTCACACCTTGTCTGATACTCTTCGCTTTGGCATGCTTGAACTTAGAGAGCATTTAGACACCTTTCTTGACAGAAAAGATCAGGCCTCAGAGGTAATTTTAGTTTTTATTATTATATTTTTTGTTTCCTTTTATTAATTTTTATTTGATCCTCATTTTACCATACTTTATTAATACACCTTTAATAGGTAAAAAAAAAAAAAAACATTCTAAATTTGTATTTCTTTATTATTATGAACTAAGGCCAATGATTAAAAATAATTTTGTTTTTTAGTGCATAGAAAACATGAAAGTTACTCAAAAACTTCACGAAAGCCCAGAAATGTGCGTGATCCTGGAAACAGGAAGGAGCTTGTATAAACTTCATTTTCAACTGGTGCTTCTCCTTGAAGCTGCAAACAAAATGTATTCCGTCCTCACAACTACAGCGCAAGACAACAAAGTAAGCAATTATTATATATTTGTCTGTTTGCCTGATATAATTATTAGAAAATTATTCTAGTCCCTGTTCACAGAAACTCTCTTCCTTCTTGGTTATTATAGAGTCTTAATTATTTTCGAATTCTAATTTAGCTTAATTAATCAACATTCATGTAATTTTTCCCTTCATATTAAGTTGCAGGATGTTTCTTCAGATGTGATTGCTATAAGGAAGGACTTGATGAAAGCATCTGCTGAAGAACAGGGTGAGGTAGAGGCCAGCTCATTGCCTGAACTAGATTCAATCGTCCAGCTCCTCACTGATTCCAAATGGTCTACTGCTTTGGCTGTCGCTAAGGCCAACAGGTAACAATGAATTTATATCCGATTTATAGATTTTTTCAATAGTTAAGTACTATTTTTTCTTCTTTTTTTTGTGGTGAGGGGGAGCATTTTCCGAAATTCCTACAGATTTGCTCTTGAAGTGATAAATATTTTTAGTTAATGTACTAACCAGAGTTGGGCATATTTATATTTATAAATACGAACACGAATTTATTTTTATCTTAATTTTAATGTGAATACGAATAGAAATTTATTTATAACACAATATTTGTGAATACTATACAAATAAATTTGTATTTACAAGTGTGAATACGAATAAATTTTTCTGTAAATAAAAATAAATTCACAGGGAAAATTGTAAATATTCACAAAAAATGTGAATATTTATATCTAAGTCTGTGAATCCGGCCGTATTTACAAATAAAGATGTGATGTGAATTTTTACTGAATTCATTAATTCGGAATAAATTTCTTTTCGGATTTATCCATATTGGTATACATTATAGGGTTAACCCTTTTTACAGATATCAAGTCAGCACATAATAAATTACCTGATATCGATTAAGATCGATTACTAGGTTATTTGGGATGCTGATTATGGAAATAATATCGATTTTAAGGATACTCACTATGGTGTCCATTTATTACAACTTACGCGATATAATCGATCTTGGGGTCAACATTAGGGTTATCCGAGGTGCAGATTATGAAAATGATATCGATTTTGAGATTCCGCCATCAGGTATCGATTTATTACTACTTATGTGATAAAATCGATCTTTCGGTCGACTTTGGGGTTATCTAAGGTGCTGTTTATAAAAATGATCGATATTATTTCCATAATCAGCATCCCAAATAACCTAGTAATCGATCTTAATCGATTCAGGTAATTTATTATGTGCTGACTTGATATCCCTAAAAAGGGTTAACCCTATAATGGATACCAATATGGAGAAATCTGAAAAAAATGTATAAATTTATTCCCTAATAATGAATTTAGTAGATATTCACATCTCAATTTGTGAATTTTTCCATATTCACATCTTTATTTGTAAATACGGCCGAATTCACAGACTTAGATATAAATATTCACATTTTTTGTGAATATTCACAATTTTCCCTGTGAATTTATTTTTATTTACAGAAAAATTTCTATATTTGAATAAATTTGTATTCACACTTGTAAATACAAATTTATTTGTATTCATATTCACAAATATTGTGATATAAATAAATTTCTATTGATATTCACATTGAAATTAAGATAAAAATAAATTCGTATTCGTATTCATAAATATGAATATGCCCAACTCTGGTACCAACCCACAAAATGTGTTTAATTTTGAGAGATGCTTAAGAAAGTGATCAGGACTAAAATTAGTTTTGTCAGGGAGTAAATCAAGAAGTTGAAGTACAGTAATGTTAACTCATTATCACCTGAAAATTCGGAGTGGTCTTTAATCGAATACCCGTGTAGCACCTTAATCCTTATTCATATTGCATTGAATATGAATCCTAATTTCTTAGGACAGTAGGATTTGATGATTTAATCAAATTTTTGCACATAAGTGTAATTGAAATAATGAAATCATTTTTCATTAATTTTTCCAAACAGTAATAGGCTAAAATCCATCAGTGAGACAACTCTTCTGCTCTAACTTTTGTTTCCTGGTGATATTAATTACTGAAACCTTTTTTTTATTTATAAAAAATTCTTCTAAAAAAATTTCTTATTACTCAAAATCATAGTGATCAAAACAGATCATTCTATGATATTGAAAATACTTAAAGTTATTTATGAGGTGCGAAGTAGAGGACTCATTCTTAATTGGGCTCCTTATGGCATTTTATCTCCTTATGGCATTAGAAGGTATGAAAAGGCAGAAGGTTGCTAGGGTGTGGTGGAACTAGCTTGACAGATAACATCAATATAGGTACCTCATTTCCTGAGAAGACTGGGTGTGGATAATAAAATCCCAAAAAATGGCACTGGGGATCCCAAAAATGAGAGGTGGAAAAGAAATCCTTCAAAATTACTCCAGGTGAAGACTGACTGCAAGGAACCTTCAACAGAGAATCAAGAAGAGAAGAAATGTGCATGTGCCAAATCAGCCACTTAGATGGTTATCTTCTTTATGACCTCATTCATGTATTAAATGCCTTGCCCCATGAGCAGTTTACCATATAATGGTTGAATGCAAAAATTACAAAATGAAAAGGAAAAAATTAACTATAGGTGTGACAGTCCGGGATGGCAAGACTAGTGCAGAAAATTTTGTGATTTTTCTGAAAATCATCAGATTATACAATAGAGTCTCAAAAAATAATTGAAGTACTAAAGTAAGGCCTATTCAAAAATAAATAAATTATTTATTTAAAATCTTTTTAATGCTTTATAAATTATGTAAATAACACAAAATAATGCAACCTCATACATTGACAACCACATGGACTAACTTTTTTCTCCTTTCAGGGGCACCATTACAAATGATATTATTACCACTGCTGCGGAGGATGATGATGTTACAAATATCTTGAACGTGTACTGTTGTCATTTAATCAAGGCTGTGCCAGGTAATGCTTGTTTCTTATTAAAAGAACTTTATCTAATTAATAGTAATCCTTCTATGGTATGAGTTTATGGTGTTTGATATTATATAATTTTCTATTGTGAAAACAACTACTCTTTGAGTTACTATAAGAATAGAGTAAGATATTTTGTTTTTATTTATAATTGAGAAGAAAGAATTTTATATATCTATGTATATCCGGAGAATCGTAGAAGTTTGATTATCCTTCAACAGGGATGTTTATTAAAATTTTCATATCCCTTTGGTTGGATAATTAATTTTAAATATCATAACAATGTGATTTGAATGCCAATTTATAAAAAGTTCTAATAAATTAAAACATCAATACAAATGCAATGACTAGAATCCATTAAAATATGAAAGCTATAGCTAATTTATCGATAATGATTTTGAACTGCTAATGCATTATTTAAATGTTTTTCTATATTACTGTACCTTTTCCCTCTCGTTATAAAGCAAAGAAAAAAAAAAAAAGAAAAAAACTTGACCCACTCTCATCAAAAGAAACTGCCAGTACTGCTTGGATAATAAATATTTTGGTTTATTCTGTTGAAGTCACTTTTTGTTTCCTGTGATGGATGGATGGATAAATACTGTATTTTATAAATTTACAATTACAGGAGGTCTGGCTCTAAATATACAAAAAATGATAATATAAATAATACATACAAAACAATACCTAATTATTTCATCATCACAACAAAAGATCATCAGGTTCTTTAATAAAATAAAAACAACTCCATAAGATTAAAAGTAAAATAAGAAATTACCTTTTACACTATATAAAAAATATATACATATCAAATATTTTACTTAAAGGGTATTAAACTCCTTACCTACAGTATTTCGAACGAAAAGAAAAACATCTAATAATGAAATAATAGGATCTCCATATGCTTCTATGTCCAGTACTGCTTGCTAATCATAAATGATTAGTTTTGAATATATTTATACTTAAGATGGAAAAGGTCTAATAACTAGTAACTAGTTGGTCGTTCTATACTGAACCTGTTGAATATATAAAATATACACGCATGTTTGTATGTACATTATAGTTATACTCTGAGAGCAGAAATGTTTAATGATCAAAAATAGATTTTTAAGAGTTGAGTTTATACTCTGAAGAAGACAGCACACTTATTTTTTTTCTTTTTAGAAAAGTAGCTGACTTTTCAGAGTGAAGAATATGGTTTAGCAATGCTTCCTGAGCCCAATCATCCTTAAAATGTTTACTCATAGTGTTGTCTTAACACTTGAGTATTTTCAAATAATTAAAGTAATCATGTTTTTTTAGATGTATTTGTTGTGACTGAACAAGACTTGGGAGAGACTGTTTCGAAACTGATGCAGGGACTGTATCAAGTGTTAGGTGCTGTAAACAACATAGAAGAAAAGCTTAGATCCATCGATAGGCAAAAATAAATTTCTAGCCACAATGCCAAAGATTTTTTTTAATTTTATTGTGTGTGTGTTGAAAAAATTTGTATTTTATTACTTATATTATACTTACTTGTATTATGAATTTTTTTTTTAAATTTGACAAATTTAGATTTTTTCCATGTTGTATTTATTTCGTAGTAGCTATATTTCTAGCATTTTTTAAAAAAGTTTTATTGTATATGTAAATTACAAATGAGTTTATTACCTAAGATTTAATTAAGCTTTTGTGTTTTTATTTTTTCTACATTGTGATCAAATAAATATACCTCATTGAACTTAATAAAATTTTCAATTATTTTATTTCTCCTGTGTCAGTTTAATTATTAAAGATAATTCTTTCTAAAGATATGAAGAACTTTTAAAATTGCAAAATGCTGTGAAAGCACTCCTCAAACATTTACAATTATTATTTATTAAATTTTTAAATTAAATTTAAATTAATGTTAAATTTAAATATTTTAGTTTAAACAATGAATTTATTAAATATATTTCATGGCATCCTTTGCTGCAAAGTGGTGATATCAGTCAGGCGATAAACCATAGAAGAGAGAAGGTTGACGGGATACGGTCAATGGTTTACTTCACAGAAGTGGTAAATAAATGAAAACTGACTTTAGGAAAAAATGCAATTTAAGCTTCTCTCTTTTAGAGTATTTTAACTACTCTGTTAACTTTTAACTAGAGTTAAGTACACTTAGCTAGTATTAAGTTATTAAGTACATTTAACTATAAGAGATGTTACTATTATAATACTGTAACACTTATATGGATAACAAATATTTATTCAACAAAATATACAGTTATCAATGCCAACGAATTTATAAAACTTGAGAAGGTTACAAAAATGATAACGTTATAACACATAATCATATGACTTGAGCAACACAGTCAAGACAAAGACTTATCTCAGACTAACTCGTTCAGTCACTCACTTCTTATATATAATCGTAAATGGTCAGGTCTGGAATGTGCCAAAACAATGTGGACTGTTCTACGCCTTAGTGGACTAGGCCCCGGAAAGATCTAGACCCAAACAGTTCATTCCAACCGCTTATTTTGTTCCAACAAACGGTCTGGGAGTTTATGCCTTATGTTTTTGTTTTTTTATTTGCTTATCGATTTAAAGTTACAATACTATTGGAGGTGCAAAAGCATTGTGTAAACATAACACATACTTCTGTGCAGGATATACAAAATAAAATATATATGTTAATATTGTGAATAACCAACTAGACCGCATTTCACTTAAATCCTTTGCACAGAAGTACAGAATACAAAACTCTGAAAGTCATGGTGTGCTTAACTCATTTTCACCTAAAATATCTCTTAGCACTTTTGTGAAGAAAGCCATCAATATATAGTTATAATACTGCTTGTATTTAGAAAACGTTAACTGTTTTAATCCATTGTTCAATTATTTTTTTTAAAATAAGTAAAATGATACATTTTTAAATGATACATTTACCCTATCTGAGTTAACATAGATTACTTCAACCAATTTATCAATGTTGTTTCTTCCCTTTACTGTTGACTTTAATGGCCAAAGTTAACAGAATATGTCCTTCTTTTAATTTTTAATTGCCATAAATAGTAATGTCTTTTATTGATAATATTTATTGATCCATTGATATTGACTGATAACAATTTAGAAAACTGACCTTTGTTTTAGAAAAAAATTGTAAACAACAACTAACAAAAAGCTTAGCTGAAGCGGAACAGAAGTTAATATCTTATTTCTCTCAGACTTATACCAAAGTATAAATCTGGCAGATTTCCCATGGGTTAATTAATTGAGCATTGCTTTTGGCATGTTCTTAACACAAATATCTTTCTGCTTGCTTTTGTCCGAGATTGATGTAATATTCTCTTTATTGAAACGTGTTTAAATTTTTGATGAAGCAGTTATTTCTTATTATTTTACACATTACAGACCTTAGGTATTTTAATTATTTCTCTGTAAATTGTTTTCCTATATGGCACCATATTTATGATTTACTAAATTTAGGTTATCATTTTAGACTTTATCTTCCAAATAAATAGTATCCTTTGATATTTTCATTTTATTCCTTCTTTCACTGAATTTAAAGAGATTTTCTCAGTAACTTTCCTCCCACATTTTTTTATTTATAGAAACTGATTAGATTCTAACTGTCTGTAGTTAAATGCATCTAATAGACCTTAATGCCCTTTTTCTCTTTTTAAAAAGTAACAAAATTTTTTTCTATCTTGTATGACATGGCATCAATATGATTTTTCGCAAGGAAAATATAATAAAAGCTGATTCAAATGTAAAAATTAGTCAAAAAATTCATTTCAAAAAATCTTATTTGATCTTTATTAGGCCAAACATTCAATTAAAGAAGGTTACTATTATTTTATTTTGTTTTTTGAAGATCACTAATTAATTTATGAAAATGTAAATGTGTAGTATTTAATAAAATTACTAAAGGTTCTTATTTGTGTTATACATAGTTAAAGATCTTCGTATATTATGAATAAAATATAAATCTTTGTCGATAATTATCTTTTATAAGTTAAGTTTCTGTACAAATTGAGTTTTAGTTGTGTTTGAACAAATTTATTCATTAACACTTTATTTATTTCCTATTGTTGCCTCTGTAATTCTTAAAGTTGAAAATGTTGTATGTTAAATAAAGAGTGAATAGCTCATGAAATTATCAAGCTAAGGAAGTTTAAGAATGAATGAAAATTAAGAAAGAAATTACGTAATTAAATATTTTATTTACAAATTCTTATATTCACAAGCTTTCTTACAGAATGTTTCACAAAACGAAACAAAACAAGGTTATTGCAAAATAAATTCCACATAGATTTTATGTACAGATTCCACCTTTACTAGCGCGGTGGTAAATAATCCCAGTGATGATGGTGTACTGAATTATCAAAACCATATCCAATGAGGATAAGGCCTGTTATTAGTATAAGTAGGATGACTGCTGCTATCTGGGCATCCCTCCTCTTCTCTCCTTCTGGGAACAAAGAATTGACCCCTTCGACAAAACTGCTTGCTCCACGGGCAACATAATCTTGCCATATAGAGAACAGCTGGCGCATCAGTTGCATTGAGCTTGCATCTACTAATGTTGGGACAGATGGATCATCGTATTTATGCACATCTGGTGATGCCTCTTTTTTTGGAATGGCTTTTTCTTCTACTTTTTTTTCCTGCTCTTTTCTCCTCATCGGCATTATTGATGCTAGCTCATCTTCAGAGTCATCTATTACCCTTGTAGGTGATTTCCTTCCCTTGCTTCTTGTTGTTCTTGGTTGAGGTATGTGTTCTCTCACATCTGTAACTGCAATTGATGGTTCTGGAAGCTTGATTGGTTCAGCAGTTGCCTGAACGAATATTGAAGGAGGTGGTGTAAGTACCGTTCTGGATTGTCTCAGTGGAGTGGTCTCCCTTGACTTTTGAGAAGCTGCTTGTTGCTGCTGAGTCTGAGACACAACTTGTGCTACTATGTTTGATATGAGCTCTGGAGGAAGCTCTAAGCCACTGAGATTTAAGTTTCCTGACCTGGCATTAATGTCCGTCACATCTAAAGATGCTGTTTCTATTTCTGATACTTTTATTTTGCTAGCTTGAAGCTCTGAAACGTTGAGACGCTCTACTTCTAGTTCAGAAAGGTGAAGCTTGTCAGGAAAGGATACAGGAACAGGCTTTGTATGCGAAGGCCTTGTTGGGAGTGGAGGTGGGGTCCCTTCTTTCTCTAAATCTTCACTTCTAGAAGAAGTTGATAGAGCTTCTTTCTGTATGACCCTCACACAGCTTTCTTTGACTTCTGGTATTTTCCTTTCTTCCGTTCTTAATGATAAACTTCCTGGTATCACTCTTTCCCTAGCTTCTTGAAGTACACCACGTGCAGCTTCTACTCTTTCTAGAGCATGTTGAAAAATATTTGTTTCTTGAAGGTCAGCTACGTTTTCTTTTTGTTGGGTAGTGTTTTCAGTACTTTCATTAGCAACAGGTGTCAAGTTTTCTATTTTTGATTTATCTTCTTCCTGTTCTATCTGTGTTGGTGTATCCTCCACTATAAATATTTCCTGTGTTTCTTCTATTTCTTGATCAATAACTATCACATCTTTTGGAAGAGGATCTGTTTGTATTGAAACAGAAACTTCTGCAATATCAAATGAAGTTTGTTGACTTGTAGTTATTAGACTCTCAGTTCCAGTTTGAATGAGCTCTTCTTTGGAATCCTCAGGTTTCTTTTGCTTTCTTGATGGTTTTATTTTTGATATTGAATTGAAAAACTCATCTTTCTTTGATTTCAAATAGCTTAACCTTTCTTTACCTTCATAGCCTTCTTTATCTATTTCTGTCTCTACTGCACCAATAATTGTTTCTGTTTCAGTTGGAATGCTATCGTTCTTTTCAACCTCTGCAAGGATATCATAATCTTTTGTTCTCCTAGGAGGTCGAGGAGGTGGTGGTAGAGGCCTTCCTTTCATTCTCATGACAACTTCGCCACTTTGTAGGTCTCTTTCCTTTTCGATCACATCCTCTTGTTGTGTTGTAGCATCTCCTTTCATGTAAACAGGTTGCCTAAATACCCTGTTTCTCCTTGGGGGCCTTAATGGACCTAATGTGCTATAGTTTCTTGTTGGGCGAACTGGTGTTTTATGCAATGATTTGATAGCTCTTCGTGGGTAAGTAAAAAATATATTTTTCCCTGTTGATTTAATATTGTCTATTTGACTATGGAAATCAAAATGGTGAGCCCTTGGTGGGAGTGGTGGTCTAGGAGGCTTCTTTTTGTCTTTTGTAACTACAGCGTAGCCAGGAAGATCTGTTTGTGGATCAGGTACATTCAGAGTAGTTTCTTCTAATCTTATATGCTCTGTTCTATAATGGACATCTTCCTGATCGATATCTTCTTCTAAAGGTTCTTCTGCTTTCACTTCATCATCTACATTTATCTGTACTCTCTCTACATTCCGAGTCAGGTTTTCTTCCACATCATCATCTGGGAGAATTGCGGAATCAGCTCCTCTGGACGTTCTATCATCATCTGCGAGTGAAGTCCCTCTTGAACGAGATTTCCTTAGTGGTGCCACAGGGGGTATTTCTGAACTTAAGTTCCGTGCTGTCATCTGAAACAAAAAATAAATGATAGCCAGCTAGTCTCTATTATGATGCAATGGTCCATTTGAACCCCACTATTTTGGTCATTTCCCAGAAAAAGAGCAATTATACATTTTATTTAAATTCTAATACTGCCTGAATGTTCACTTCTTTTACAAGAAGTTAGAAAAAAAAACAAAAAAAATCCTCATTTTGACTTTAATTGTGTTCTTTCTTAATTTAATTTTAAATCTTATTACATGATTTTACGTAATATATCTTAAAAACACATTTGACAAGTGATTGTTACCATTATTCGAGATGAAAACAATAATCAAGTAAGGTTCTGCTATATAATGATGATCAAAATTTGATTTTGGTGCTGTTAGGCTGTATTTTATGGCACAGAGTAGAGTACTAAAAATGAATTGTTTCATTAAAAAAAAATTATTGATTTAATTTCTTATTTAATTTAATACTAAATATAAATTTTAATGAGATGAAAACTTTTTTTTGTTCATTTTTTGTAGAATATAAGTTTTAATGTATTATTTCACTGAAATCTTGGCTATAAAAGAAGGAAAATAATTATTTTTTTAATGTAAGTAATTCCGAAATTTTTACACTGTAATTAAAATTCCTTATGATTATTGAACTACTATATTTGTTATTCCAAAACACAATACATGTTTTCACTATTTTAACACGTGGGTGTCAAGGCTCCACACAGAGATTCTTGGCTTAATGTAAATATTATATATATAAAATTATGAATGTATGTACATAGATATTTTTTTCCTCGCATATTTTTTTTCTTTTGTATTTCCAATTTTTTTTCTTTTTCTAATGTGGTTATTCTTGAGTTGCTTTTATGTAAATGAATCCTTAGATCACTAATACAAAATGCCCTTGAATAAGGCAGATTGTGATATTTATTTTTTAATAAAATAAAAAAAAAAAAAAAAAAAAAAAAAAGGCTTCACAAATATGGATTGAAGGAACATTCGTTATTTTAGCAGGATAATGCCCCTGGGGCACAAAGCTCTCCTCACACCGGAATATCTGATACATAAATGTCCTTAAGTACTTGACACTTCACACCATAAACCAGTCTTGAATTCTATCAAACACTCTTGGGCTCTTCTCATTTAGAGAAATCAAAAGATAAATTAAAAAAAAAAAAATTAAATCTAGACTGTTGGATGAATGATAGAAAATACTCCCCTTATGAATCAAAGTTTGCCCAATCAGTGCCCATCAGGTTACTTGAAATGGTAATGAAAAAAATGGGCTACATACAGACTATTTGTAACTGTTTAATAAATTATTTTTTAAGCTAAATTGTGGAATTTCCATTTAAATTTATAACCAGAGATTAAAAATTATTCCTTCTCTATAAGAAAAAGAACTTCATATCGTTTTTATTTTTAAAAATCATGCTTAATTTTATTTTTAAGTTTAAAATAAAAAATATTCCAGGAATACATACATTTTTTTATATCCTCAACATTTAGGTATATCAATACCTTATCACAGTAACTTTTTATGAAAATATTATAATTAGTATCATCTCAAAATTCAATTTATTATAAATTTATAATAAATATCAAATAAATTATTTAAATATCCTCGATACTGACATTCCTGTATTGATTTAATGAAGGAGAATTTATAAAAACTTGTAATTCTGCAGTAACAGAAGATTGGACTTGGGGATCTACTATCTGAATATTAAAGTTTTTTTTTACTCAATCATTTTTTATTTATGCTCATTGTAACATAAACTTTGACAATCAATGACATTTTGTCAATTTTTTTTTTTTCTACCAGCTGATCCCACTTCTGTTTGTCTTGTTATGATATCTAATCAACTATTGTGACATAGGATTTGTAAATTTACACTGATAGCTTGAAGCTACTTCATTTTGACTGAGTTAGCCTGTTTTTTTAAATATTTCAATGTACTAGCTTCAATTTTTTTTTCATTATTTGTCTATTTATTTTCTATTAAATATTTGTTATTATCACAGACACTTTGATAGGACAAATAAGATTAGATTTCAAGTCCTCATTTGTGCCCTCAAGAAACTGGATCTAAATATATTTCCAATTACACATTCTTACATAAAACTTCTTTTTCCAAAAAAAAAAACTTTATTTTTCCTAGAGCCTATTTTTTGGAAAAACTTACCCTTGTCTATTGGAAAAGCCTTCTTTTTTTAATTTTTCTTTTTAATTATTCTCTTTGATTTCCATCTGATACATCAAATTCATATTTAATTTTTACACATAAATATAATTTATTAATATTTAATTTTACAATTTATAAAATGAATTCATAGTTTATAATTATAGTTCTTCTTTTGAATATTTTAATATTAGAACTCTAGCTGCTTATTTATGGAGAACATGCTTCATGCTGAAAGATTTTTTTTTTATTTCATTGTATTTTACAGTCATATATTATCTGGACATTGTAATATCTTAAGCTTAAACTTCTTCGAGATAATATTTTATTATAAAGTTTTGTTTTTATTTTACAATGATCTATAAAATATCCATTAATACAATATGTGACACTTAATATAATATTTTTATTTTATTATTTCAATATTTTAAATTTATGAATATTTGAGTAATAGGTTTATACTACTAATTGGAAATCACTTTAAGGTAGCATAGTAAAGTCTAAATCACAGTAAATAGGATAGTTTTAGCATTATAATAATATATTATTATTTCATGTGCCTCAAATATATTTTTATAGTTATGTTTTATTATTCTAGGAAAAAAATATGAAGATGAGTACGCGTTAAGATAAACTCTACAAGATATCATTAAAGTCCATGAAAGATTAATGGTTTAAATAATGTCTTGTCCAACATGATCAATTTGTAATATGGGGAATTGCTACTAGGAAATTTGCCTCAATCTTAAACTGCTGTTTCCTGAAAAATAACAGAAATAATTAAGATGTCATTGAATTGAAATTATATTTCTTAACAGTCTGCATTTATTAAAATTATTTAAAAGCGTTAATAACAGTCCTACAAATAGGCAATTTCACAGATTATGTAAACATAAACTTTTTTGTTGTTGTTATTAACAGTCCAGGAAAAGTAATTTAATCTTTGGAGTTAAAATGCAATATATGAAGAATTAATTTTGATGAACCAAGAAACGAAAGCTTCCCACATCCCCCCTTACAAAATTAATAACATGGCATATGAAAAAAATAAAAAAGTAAATCATTAAAAACATTCTTTTAATTTTCTAAACAGGATGGTTAATTTAAAAAAACTACAATGTAAATTTAGTTTTAATAAATTTCATACTAAAATTAGAGGGGTGCGAGGCCAGTTGAAATTAAAAAGATCCTCTATTTATTAAAAGTAAATTTACATTGTAGCTTATTAAAATTAACCATGATGTTTAGAAAATTAGTAAAATGTTTTTAATGTAATACTTGTTTAATTTTTTCATATGCGCTTACAATCAATTGTGTAAGGGGGGGGGGGTGATAGACTTTCATTTCATTAGGAGGGGTATGGTAAAAAAGAGTTTGGGAAACCCTGTTCCAGATGAATGTTGTATCCATGTCTCCCATTAATAGGGTGATTTAGCAAATTCGTGTTGCTCCTGAAAACATATGATTTATAACTCTAAAAAAGCTAGTTTATTATTAATTCCACACCTTCTCACCTGAACTGGGAAAACCCTTTATAGTCTAAAAAGATGATGAAGAGGACAAAAAAAAAGTCTGCCAAAAATGCTTAGGTCTGGTCCAGGCTCATTTGCTTTTGTATGCTTAGTTTTTTTTTGTATTTTGTATTTTTGTATCACTTTGTTGTTTGTATGAAATTTTATTTTTGTATGTAATTTGTACCACTATCATTTAGATGGTTATAAGATGCCTGAATTTCCTACCAGGTAAAAGAAAAAATTAATACAGAAAATATATCCTTACTCGAGTTTGCACGATGTCTTCCTCCTTCTCCATAGCTTCTTCCCTGTTCAAGCTCTTCGTACTTTTCCTTCTCTGCGGTGGTTCTGGTGTGCCTTCCACCTCTATATCTCGTTCCAAGCTCGGCATTGATGACTGTCGACTTCTGAACCTACCTCCGGATCGAGACCTGAATCTCCTGGGCGGTTTTTCTGGATCACTCTCTTTCCGCCTGGAAGGTCGCTTAGGGAATGTGTGGAATTCCTTTTCTCGATCTGATCCGGTTGATTTTATCGACTTTTGCCGCTGAGGAGCTCTTGGAATTTCGGAAAATTTTATCTCCGGTTCGTCCTCGTCGTATAAGTCGTTGTCGAGGCTTGCCAGAGCATTTTTCGGTTGCCTGAAGGCGTCCCTTATTTCCAACGACAGGTACCTGCTCACGTCCACATCCTCTCGGCTTAGACCTTTTTGCCTAACAAAAAATTCATCGGAGTCTATTTCTTCAATCACTCCAGCTCGCCTTCTCATCGATGAACTACCCGAACTTCCCTTTTCCGAAACGACGCTGTTCATACTTTCTCCTTTTGCCACACTAGCTTCTATGTTGGCACTATCTTCCAAATAATCATCTTGAGAATTTTTCGAAAACTCTTCCATAGCGGCAAACTCTGGGATCGGTATTCGCTCGCCCCTCGGACCGACATCTTCGTCATCTTCTTCATCGGCATACTGTAAACCCCTGTAGGCAGTTACCCACTCAGTGTCTTGATGTGGTGCATGTGTTTTTACGCGTGGTTGTGGAGGCGTAGATGGTGAACTCTCGGTATCAAAACTACTCATCTTTTGTTCCATTTGCTCTTTCTTCTTTTTCTTGAAAAATCTTGGATATGTTCGAAATTTTAGAGTATCAAAAATATTCTGTGTTGATCCTGGAGTAGATTGTGAACTGATTGTGACCACATCTCGTAAAGGTCTTCGAAGACTGCTGGGGTTTGGCTTTTTACCTTTGGCAGGCTTAGGTTTCTTTTCTGATCCAAACTTGAACTTTGGCCTTTCTGTTAGAAACTTCGGTTTATCTGGCATGTGGAATTTCGGTCGCTCAGGAAGGTGGAACTTTGGTCTTTCGGGAAAGTTGAACTTAGGTCTTTCTGGAAGATTGAACTTTGGTCTATCTGGTAACTTGAATTTCGGCATTTCAGGCATTTTAATGTTCGGACGTTCTGGTAACTTCATCTTTGGTCTTTGTGGCATAGTAATTTTTGGTTTCGATATACCCTTCAGCTTAGTTCTAAACTTGTCGGCTTGGGATTTAAGCCTACCTTGGAAGCTCTCCATCTGTGGAGCCTGGTCCACAGAGGTCGAGTCCGGAGGATGGACTTGAATTGCCGGCATTTTTGTCCGCACGGGGGTATCTGGTTCGTCTTCACTAACCATCAGAGCTGGGTTCCTGTACCTGTCTGGGTTTATCTCTTCGTCCGAAGAACCATGGAGCGGAATGATGACCGCATCCTCGTTGGGTATCCTGATCATCCGCCTCGGGTGTTTCTTCGGTTGCTCGATGGCTTCATAGCCGCCTTCTGTTTGGAGGATGGTGATGACCTCCTCTGGCTGAGCAATGGGGTTCGGTTTGACTACTTCGTATCGTTCTTCCTCATCGCGCTTTGGAGGATCCTCCGGGCGGTAGGCTACCCTCTCAGTTCTGTGGATGCTCTCTTCGACGTGGGGGGTCCTGACGTCAGGCTGGCTCGCCGCGCGTTGTGCAGGTGCCTGTATGGGTTCGTATTCGTGGTCGCTGAAACAAAGAAAAATATATTAAAGTTAATAAAAAGATGTAAGATTTAAAAATATAAAAAGTTTATAAAAATATAAAAGCCAAATAAAAAATTACGAATTTTCCAAATGAGGAATATTTCCTGAATGATGTTGGCATTGTAGTTCTTCATTCGTTCAACTAAAAGGATTATATATCAATCATCTATATTCAACCTGGATGAATTCATTTTACAGCAATACATTTAACAAAACACGACAATTTCTAATCTAAGTAAGTTGGTAAGTGAAAGTTGTGTGTTGCGCGCATCGCATCAGATTTTTTAATTTAATATTTATGTATTCAGATGATATTGCTAAAGTTAATAGAACTTTATTGTCATTTTAATAACATTTAATTTAACGGTCAAGGTAAACCTTTTTAAGTCGCGTTCATTGAAACACACCTTTAGGACTAGATCTTGACAAGTGTCCAAATATTCAAACTCCTTTGATCTTCTCTAACGAGTTTTTCTTTCTTTTTAATCGTATTTTTTATTATTCTCTTGTCTCGGTGCCTTGTCTTGGCGCGATGTCAACACGGTATCACCAAATGTTTTCTGTCTGTCGTGCTCGTAAGTGCCAAAAGCTGGGTCTGACCGGTTATCGAATAGAATTCAATTTCGATCGTTTTCCGTAACATTGTAAATTTATAGAATCCAAGTATATTCAATATTAATAAACAAATACTACTTGCTTCACAGAGCTATTAACAAACAACTTACAATCGAATATGAACCCTTCTCACTGATATACATAAAATTTGAGTAAATATATAATGGTTAATATTTTTGAAGTTAATAAGTGCCTAATAAAATATTTATATTTGAATATTTACCAACATCATCTATAAAACTATTAACTATTAGCTATAACACGATAATTATAAAATCTTACTATTTCAGCTAGGTCCCATTTTATTTAAACAATATTCCTCTACTTCGCCACATCGGATGCCCAGGTCGGAATAGCATTTTCTTTAAACTAAAAAATAAAAACTATACGATTGGCTCTAAATAGTTTTATAGGCGATCATTATGCTATTAAATAATAATTTGAACTTTTAAAAATGGAAAATGATCATTTCTCCAAGATAGAATATCCTCTGCGAAGGATTTAATAAACCAGTAAAACGAAACTTGGCTTCTCTTTAAAATATTATAAAGATATAAACCAAATAATGGTTGCAAAGTCCTGCAGGTTTGAAATCCTGAGTTGAAATTAATCGTAAAAAAATCACTTGAGCCCATATTTATCAAAATGGTCAAAATTTATTGAATGTAATTTTGAGATATCGTAAAAAAGACCCTTGGATAGTGGGTGTAATTTCTACATTATAATGTAATTGTATTATGGTAATGTGTGAAATAACTTATAAACTCTTTTTTTTTTTTTACTTGAAGATTTTGTTAAATATTGCTTTAGTGAATAAATTATCGTAAGAAATTCTCTCTATTACCAGAGGGAACGCTTATATCAATCACTTCATAACATATTTTTGGGATTTTAATTTTGTCAGCCCCATTAGATCGATGAAGAATTTCGCACTTTATTCAATAAAGAATTAGTATTTGAAAAAAAAAGAAGTCACTTACGAGGTATCACGTTTAGGTAGACGTTATATAAGTCAGAGTGAATAATATTGGGCGTTTAGTTCGTCAGTCTTAATCAATATATATTATAAAGCAAAGTGTACAATGTGCGTGCCGATAAGGCTCAAAAACGACTCCACGTACAATTAAGTAAGTTATGTCGTCGTGTGGCCATATAAGTCCTAATGGAGAAGAAGGTTTCCGTTTTTCTCTGAAGGGAGTAAAATTGAAGAGAAAAGGACTGGAATTTTAAGACTCTCGCACCATGTAATTAGCCTATCTGAGATTGACATGCGAGTTTATGAATGAAAAATTTAGTTCGAGCTCCAGGCTACCAGGAAGCGCTGGGGTGCGTTTCACTCGATGTTTATTGTTCATTCGTCCAGTAACCAAGTAAAGGTTATGTATTTTTTCAGCTGTTCTTTTTAAATTACTAAAATATTAAGCGATAATAATTAGTTTATCCTTTGCTTTCAAAATAAAATAATGATTCTACATCTCTGCAATCTATTAGAAAACTGACTGGATTCCTTGAAAAATTAATTTTCTCATAAGAAGGCTAATTGATCAACACATTACATTTAATCAATATATAATATATACTTTAGGAAATTTAATGCAATATGAGAGAACATTTCTTAAAGGTCAGGGAGCGAATAAAAACAGACATTAAAGATATACAAAAGAGATAAACTGATTGAATATAAATCGAAAATAAAAAGTATGAAGTGTATTGTATGTAATTATGAAAAAGAATTTGGTTTTCACTTTGTAATAGTAGTGAGTTTCGAGATCTGCAGAGTCCACCCAAATTACGGGGCGATATTTTAAGGGAGGTTAAAATGTAAGAAAGGTCTGAAAAAAAGTTTCTATCCTGGGTCTAATAGGACCATCACAGTAGTCGGCGCTTAAATTGTACTCGAAACATAATATTTTTAACTGAGATATCAGATTTTTCAACTATAATCTAATAACTTATTATCTGCTGACTGCTTGGAATAGGCTTAAACGATTCAGAATCAGAGAAACCATCAAAAACGATGCATGACTCGACAAAGTTGCAGTAAAATTAATTATTCATTTACCATTTTCAACCCCCAATAAAGTATATAGGGTTCCTTATTTGGGCGGACTCTACAGTTCTCGAATCTTAATGTTGATACCAATTTAAAAACGAAGTTTCAAGAAGGTGCTAATTTTGTTCTATATTTCCCTTAATTTTAAAATTTTGCTGTTATTAAAACTACCAAACAACTACCGGAGCGAAGCCGGGCACCCTAGCTAGTTTCTTATAATTTTTCTATTTTTCTTATGAATTTCATAATAAAATTTTCATTAACGGGAAAGCATGTGCACATTTAGTTTTTTTAAAATAAATATATATTGCCAAATGCGTGGCTTAAAACTTTATCAATATTCAATAAAGAAACACTGACAGACCAAATCTTGCTCTATAATTATTTTGTGAACTTTTTCCAAATCTCTCCAGGCGAAAAATGATGGCACCATGACGTTCAGAAAACAGCCAAAGCAGTGTTGTTGGATGGTTTCCGAGATATCACTATCATTTAAAATTTATCAAGGCATTATTAGCATTATTTTTTTTTTAAATATTTTTAAGAAAGAAAATATTGGCCTTAGCCGGGACCAGGCACACATCCCGATCAAGTTGATCTTTTCTCTTCACCGACCTCTTTCCCACCGATCTCACAACTTCGAATTATACGAGGGAGTGGACAATTTTTCGACAAATTTAATGAGGTCTCTTGACAAATGTCAATTTTTTTTAAAAATTATTAAATTAATTATTTATTCATACTGTTTTAAATGTTTTAACTCCCTGCCTAAGTGCAAATCACGACAGGAAGAGATGCCGCTGGGTATCACCCTTCCTGTGATCCTATTATTCACGATTCCTATGTATCCTTCCTCAAGCCTATCAAGCCATGTTTTTTTTTACGAGTTTAGTCATCAGATTAGCTTATTGTCTTTTTCTTTTAAGACAGGTGCGAATGTAAAAATGAAGTTAAAAAAAAAAAAAAAAAAAAAAATGTTTAAATTAAAATGTATCCATATCACTATGATTAAATTAAAAAAAATAAATCAGTCGTGCCCTACTGCAGTGGCAATGTAATTGACAAAGCAAATTTGAGCTATTACAAAATTTATCGTTTTCTAACTATTATTTACTACAGTAGCGGATCCAGGGGAGGGGCGCGGGGGGCGCCCCCCCCCTGAGAGGCGAGGACACTCATAAAGTATTACTATTTCTATATAAAATGAGCTATATATAGTCATTTTTCAAGTCCATTAACTGAAAATTAATTGTATTCAAACATTTACAGTAATTTACAACGCGATTATGTACTAATATATATTTTAAATTAGGGCCTTCATCACTCATGAAATGTAAAAAAAAAAAGTGCCCCCCCTCAGAAAATTTCTTAATCCGCCACTGATTTACTATTTACTCTGTTCGGAGACTCTAAAATTAGTTTAAAAGATTTTACATGGCGGAGGAATACCGATGCGGTTAAGAACGTCGACTATTCCGCGAACTGTCTGCAGAATTGCAATAGAGGCAAAAGAAGCTAACTATAAATATCGAGGTGTTGGCACCCGGCAGCGCTCACTATATCAGGCACCCCGGCCCGCTCAACTATTGTGGTCTGTACTATTAACATTATCCTAGTCAAGATGTGGTCAGGAACCATTGTATAATACATCATCATGTAACATCGATAGTATCCTATGGACCCATATCTAGAATTCCTCTCTATCAAACGAGATATTTGATTCCATGAGTTCCTTATTCTGTTGGTAACATGCATATTCGTTTTGATAAAATGCGGTCAATTTGTCGTTGCAAGAATATAAATATATCTCGAAGGTAGTTGTGATGTACACTGCCGGTCAAAAGTTTAGGACCTCCTGTATATTTAAATTAAAATTACTTAAAACAGCGATTACGTCTAATTTTAAGTACTAGATTATATAGAATACCCTGTAAAAAACGTGCATTTGCAGTCAATTCTGTTAATCAGATGTAAGAAAAACAGCGAGAAAAATATAGATTGTAATTAAGAAGAATTGCACTAATACTGTCAATGGCAACGCTGGAGTTATGTTTACATTCCGGTCTATCTAACAATTTGTTTCCCTCGTTATTTTTCAGTGTTTCAGTGTGTTTAAGTGTGATTCATTGTGTTTCAGACCACAAATTTTGAACATTTTAATTGTCTATTTCTTTTTTCCGTTTTCACATACAAAAATAGGTAAAAAGAAGGAATTTTCTGTTGAACTGCGTAGTGCAATTTACACACTCCACAAAGTAAACAAGTCTGAGCGCAAAATTGCCGCTCAACTAAAAATTTCAAAAACAGGAGTCCGTAACACCATTGCTTCGAGGAGTCACACTCTCATCATAACAAAGCTCGATCAGGACGACCCAGAATAACACCTACTCACATTACACCTACAGGAAAATAAATTTATTTTTTGAAGAGCAAGAGGAACAGAAGACTCACTGGCTTCCATATTAGAGCTGAGGTTAATACTACTACCAAAAAATCTATTTCTGTTTCAACTGTAACAAGAAGACTCCTGGAAGCCAACTTGTTGGGGCGTGTCGGCACACTGAAATCACATTTATGTCCTGCTAATAAAAAGAAAAGGTATCAGTGGGCACTTGCTCATAAGGATTTTACCGTGGAGGATTGGAGAAAAGTACTGTGGACCGACGAATCAAAGTTTCAGGTATTCGGATCAAGTCGCAGGATTATGGTTCGTCGTACACCATCAGAAAAGTTTATTCCTCAGTGTATAATCCCGACTGATAAGCATGGGGGAGGTTCAGTTTTTTTGTGGGGGTGTTTCACGGGCTTTGGACAAGGAATCTCGAACAAATTCAAGGAATACTCAACAAAGAGAGATAAAAAGACATTTTGAAAGACCACGCAATCCCTTCTGGTTTTATAATGCAACAAGATGATGATCCAAAACATTCTTCCAAACTTTGTAGAGGCTATTTACAAGAAAAAGAAAATGAAGGCGTTTTGAAGAACATGACCTGGCCAGCTCAATCTCCGGATCTCAATCCAATTGAATTGCTTTGGGAAGAACTGGATAGGAACGTCCGAACGCATGCTCCATCTTTACAAAAACACCTTTGAGAGCTCCTCAAAAGTTATTGGAATAACATGCCATTTAAAAAATTAGAAAAACTTATTGAAAGAACGCCACGAGTAGTCCAAGCCATCTTAAAAAGGAAAGGGAGATTTTTTGATGAAAAAAACGTATAGATCAATTTTTTTTTCACATTTTTACCATTAACCCATTGTTGGGTATTATTTTATGTACATTTATTTCACAAATATTTAGACATTGTTTTAATAAAATTTTTATTGAAATCTTTATTTTCCTTCTTTTATTGCAAAATATTGAGGTGGTCCTAAACTTTTGACCGGCAGTGTACCTCTACTACTACAATATCTGTTGTGTAATATTTTCGAAAGTAGAAAAAAATTATTCATTATTATATGATTAGTCATCTTTTGTGGTAGATGACTTTGAAAAATAATAAACAAATATGAACGATGTCTATTAGCCCTCACAAAAACATTAAATTAAATACTCTAAACTTTTTCAGAATCTTTAAAATTGAAAATTATAGAGAAACTAAATAAGTAGGTAGTAGTAAATAAGTAGTACCTAACGATATAAAAGACGATTTTACTCAAACTATCATCTTTTGGTACTAAAATTTTAAGACTTAACCGTTATATTTCAAGATATTTATTTCTTAAAATTTGTTATTTGTAAATAAAGTTATTTACTACGATTCTTATTATTTTTATTTAGCTAAGAACCGTCTCTGTTCACAATTACAAAGGATGCAACTTCTTATCTTAATATTTCCGTTTAAAAAATAAATATATGCAAATATAAAGAAGTTGCTAAGTGATTTATTTATTAAATGGTCTTGTTCCAGAGCTCACCTAAAAAGGAAGCTGTGAATTGGCTTCCTGAAGTGGTGACGTACGCTGAGTAAAAAAAAAAAAAAATGAAGATGTCAGGGAATGATCACCAAAATTTTCAGAGACAACTTTTCTTAAATGTTCTAGGAACATATGGTCTGATTATAACATCGAACATTTTTTGATTTCTTTACTTTTTATGATTTCAGACAAATATATCAACAATTCTACAATTAAGATGCCTTTTTCCGAAAAATATGCAGTTAATTATAAGATGACATTTACACACTCACTAGATTTCTATTAACCTTTTTATATTCATGAAAAATGATGTAGTACCTTAATAGTCAACTAATGTATGAAGCTAATTGTCCGAAGACTCAAGGTTAAGGAATATATAAAATCTTAATGGTTGGAAGTATCCTCACAATCTAAACTCTATTCAAAATTCATTTTGAACCAATTGGAAGCGATTCTTCCACATACGAGTATTAGATATGTATACGATCAAGCTAAACGTAGACTTGGATCAAACATGTATTAGTAAAATCAGAAGATTCCATTTGGAAGAGTAAACTTTTGCAAGAGGAAGAGATGAAATGGCCATTTTAAAATATTTTGGTAATAAATATTACCAATTTATATCTTTTTATTATAAATCACAATTTAGAAAGCCTAAGAACTATTGAATGTCAAAAATTATCTTCGATTTTAACCAGAAAAAAATTGTCAGGTCCGCTATTTGTGCCATTTCAACAATCACCTTGACATAAGTTACTCGAGTGTTGCTAAGAAAAAATAAATGAAATGGATTGATGAAGATAGCAAAGAGCTAAATAAGGGAGAATAGAAAAAAAAATTCTTTTTGAGTGAGGGTAGTAGGCTGGATAATAAAACTATAAGGTAGTCCTTGAGCCAAGGAAATCAAACATATTTCAATATTTCGGTTCAAAATATCGATAAGAATGAAATTAGTACAGGATGTGTCACAACAAATATTTGACTTGAGTCACTTTTTAAATAGGAAGCACAAGTAATAGTAACCAAAATAGTCAACACTTCTTGGCTGGATAATTACGAATTTTTTTCCCCATTTTATATAATTTTTTCAAAACCCAATTCAAAGTTTTTGCTTTCCTTGAATTCTAAATAAGCTAAATAAGTCATTGAAATAATAAGCATTGAATTATAAATCTAATATAATTTTAAATAAATAAAAATTTGTTTTAATTTTTCTTGGAAATTCGTGACTCACAAAATGAGTTAATGATCAGTATATCTAACGTGTTAGGCCTTGTGAGTATAAATAAAAAATTCAAGCTTTTCAGCTTAAAGAATTCTTGTTCACTTCTTTCCAAAGTCTGTATTTTTTATATCGTTGCAGACATAAAAAGTAGGGGCAACAACTTCAGGGAATACTTTCTACATAAAGGACTGAATTTTATATTTTTTTATATTTTTAAGCATGACCACACAGTTATATCCTGTATGTCTAGATTGGTTTTCTGTTGGAAATTATAGAAGATAAACTTTACCAAAAGATTAAACTGTGCGATAGGAGAAATTTGAGATTGCAAAAGCTGTAATTTTCTCTTCATTGTTCTTCTATTCCATACCTTAAAGGGAATCTCTCTGTTTAATTAGCCAGAGGGGTCCTAATCTCTTCTTGTTTAACTCCCTCCCCCCAATAGTGGATTTAGCACAAAATTTGGGGAGGTCATGACCCACACCAGTCTCGTACTCACATGTTGACTTTCATCTGACAGCAATTTAGTTTTCAAATTTATTTAATAGATTATTTTATTGCAGCAGGGAGGGCTGAAATCTAAAGTGTTGAGTTTAGGTTTAGCAGTCATATGATTTCATTATTCGTTTAAAAAATACAAAACTATAAATAGCTAAAATATTGAGGGGGCGACCCCTTTGCTCCCCCCTCTTGATCCGCCATTGCTTCCCCCTATAATATGAATGGAAGAGACACTGAACCATTAAGCCTTGAAATCCCTAAGGAGTCCTCAACGACAGATTTGATAAAACTTATTAATAGCGGTGGCATTCGTTTTTTCTGAAATTTGAGCCAAATTTCTTGCCTAGGCACGGAATCAAATCTCAATCTTCAAACCTATATTATCACCTCTATGTTAATAGTTCTTCCTCTATCCTTTATTCTATATCTATTAAATATTCATGAAAACGAAACTAAACATTACCAAGTGATGAAAGATTTTAAGATTAAGTTAAATATCAATAATCCTCACTTGAGTTCCTCCTAAAACGCATATTTTTAAATAACAATAGTTAATTTAAAAATAATAATACAGTAATGAAAATTTATAGTAATATTATTTAATAAATTATTAATTTAATATTTAATTAATAATTATTATATATAATTATATATAGATATTTAAAATGTAAAATGGAATAAGGTGCATCTAAACTCTTTTTAAATCCAATCTTATTCGAAAATCAATTTTTTTTAATTACATTATGAAAATCATTACTCGGTAAATGAAAAGGTGCCATGACTCATAAACCGCACAAACAACATCCATTTATTGAGTATCCATTAAATCGAAATGTAATTTTTTTGGAAATAGTTATATACTCGCAAATTAACAAACAGTCTACTAAAACCTGAACATACGTTTCCTATCTCAGGTAACTGATTCAATCCTAATGTCGGCTACTTATGTTACTGTAATAAGTTAACAGAACCAGTAATAATCCTTCTAGCGCACTATTTCCTCGATCCTAAGCTTACGGAAAAGTTCTTTTCTTAAGAACATGCTGACCCCCACCACACTACACAATACTCTCTTTTAAGATACTTTCGTCTCGTTCTTTAATGCGCACCTGTTCTTCCTGAAGCATGACAAGAAGATCATCCCGTTCTCTGGATATGCTGCTGATGACTGAACTACTTTGATTGACCACTCGCCAGAGTATTCATTGCACAACCCCTGTTTGTTGATCGTATCCAAGTATTTGAATCTCGTCCGATAAGATTGTTGTGTCGCGGTCGGAGTTATGACGAGGTTTCGGATAAAGAAGTTTACAACCTCAGATACTCCTTATTTCCTCTATTCCAATGTAGGAAATATATTTTCTTGCATCATTACTACATGATGTTTGAGGGATTGATTTGGTAATATCAATATACTTATAAATCAAATTCTGTATAAGGCTTTGTCGATATAAATAAACATAAAAAATTAATGGTTGGTAATGAACCATTCATGATTATTTAAGGCTTAAGTTGCGGTTTTAATAACAATAATTTCAGGTTTTCATACTGCATAATAAATCCTACAGATACTGATTACCTCTTCAGAACGCTGTAAATGAATCAACAATATTTCTTCAATACGTAATTTTAAGTAACAAAAAAAAAAAATTATTGTCAAGATGGCTACTGAGGATTTGATCTGTGACATTCTTGACAAATATTCCTCAACAAAAAAAATCCTTTAAAGACGGAAATTAAAATTGTTATGGAAATTAAAAATTCTCCTTGATAATATGAACTTCTATTTACGAGGAATGTAATTTGTTTTACCTGTTTTATTACTGATATTATTGGAAATAATAAAGCTTTATAAGCCATCGTTTGGGTAGTGGGGAGCCTACTAGAGTCACTCTTGTATGTTATTTAAAAAAAACTTCATTGTAATACTATTTCTGACTCAAAATTGTGATTTTTGAGTTTCACCTTTATTCTACAACCCACAGTGGGTAAATTTTGTGATTCAGTGACCAAAAATCTATAACTCCTGACCAAATTAAGTTAACCATATAATTCTTTTTTCATTAATGAGCATGATAATATCGAAACATACTTTAAATATAAAAAAAATGGCTGTAGCATTATTGGATAAAAATGCAGTTTAATTTCATCCATGTTAACTATATAGTTTACTAAAAACATATTTGGAAATAATTGGTTCTGAGTTTTTCACAGTAGTAGATGGTAAAATGTGCTAAAATGCAATAATAGATATATGCGATGCGGTATATCGATTTCAAAATTTAAATCCCTATATTTCAATATTGCATATATTTTTGGTCTCGAATTAGACTAAATATTAAAATATACTTCTAGGTGCATTATTTGGCAAAGGAGAGTGAATTTAAAGTTTAAAAATGGAATATGAAGTATTCAGAATAGAGATTAAGCCACCGATTAAACTTTTTGCAATACAGCTTATCAGATAATAACTATCTGTTGAAAGGAGTCAGTGACATATTAGGTGATTAATTTGAAAATCGGTTCAATCCATTTATTTCACAAAACTTTTAATTTTTTTTTTTAAGTCATGTTTCCCCTAAAATAGAGGGTAGAGCACGGTATCGAAAATTATCTGAGACGGGTGGGGATGTGGAATTTCCAGCGGTCCATTATGGGTCAGATGAGCAGAAATTAGGAATACTATAAGTATAAACATATAATAAACAAATAATAAAATAAATAATAAAATTAGGAATGCATATGTATGAACATATAAACAAACATATAAATAAAGATGAAGAATAATACATAAAAATTGCTGTTTAAAAATTTCCAAAAAATGTTCTTGAAATGTCATGATTACTTTTTCTTGTAAACATTTGAATCCAAGTAAAGAGATTGACTGGACCTCGGAATTGTCGAGTATGAGTACATTTCAATGTATATTTTTATTTTTATTTAGAATAGAATACAAGTCTTTATTGGTATTATTACATTCTGTCTCGTAGTTTGGACCTGCAATGTATTGTGCGACGGGTGCAATATATTGTGGATGTGACACCTAGCCTGTAACCGAAATTTATATTTTATTTTATTATCATTATTGTGTTGTTTCTTTTTACCTATAACATAATTTTATCTAAAGAGCACAATGTAACTGAGCGAAAGCTAATTGTGAAGAATAATGCGTCACTATCCCACCTACATTAACGGATGCGTCGGGTTAATAATAGGTCACAGCAATTCTTTAATGAAACAAAATTAAAAAGTCAAAGTTGATGACCCACTATCGCTGGAAGTGAACAAGACTTATTGCAGTATCACGTTTAAAACGTAACCTAATGAATATTTTCATAAAAACAAATAGAAAAAAATGGATTTGTATATATTTTTATATCGAAGTTTTATTGCAAATAATCTTATTTTTTATATTTCCAAACCTAACATGAAGAACTAATTTTGAAACTGGGACAACGGTGAATTCAACTTGACAACAACGACATATCTCAAAATACATGATTTTTCAGGAGAGTGAATTTAAAGTTTAAAAATGGAATATGAAGTATTCAGAATAGAGATTAAGCCACCGATTAAACTTTTTGCAATACAGCTTATCAGATAATAACTATCTGTTGAAAGGAGTCAGTGACATATTAGGTGATTAATTTGAAAATCGGTTCAATCCATTTATTTCACAAAACTTTTAAATTTTTTTTTTAAGTCATGTTTCCCCTAAAATAGAGGGTAGAGCACGGTATCGAAAATTATCTGAGACGGGTGGGGATGTGGAATTTCCAGCGGTCCATTATGGGTCAGATGAGCAGAAATTAGGAATGCTATAAGTATAAACATATAATAAACAAATAATAAAATAAATAATAAAATTAGGAATGCATATGTATGAACATATAAACAAACATATAAATAAAGATGAAGAATAATACATAAAAATTGCTGTTTAAAAATTTCCAAAAAATGTTCTTGAAATGTCATGATTACTTTTTCTTGTAAACATTTGAATCCAAGTAAAGAGATTGACTGGACCTCGGAATTGTCGAGTATGAGTACATTTCAATGTATATTTTTATTTTTATTTAGAATAGAATACAAGTCTTTATTGGTATTATTACATTCTGTCTCTTTTGAGACACTGGTAATATTGCTGATGGAATGCATTCACACTTATTTACAAAAAAAATAATAAAATAAAAATAAACAACTCAAGTAAGGAAAAAAAAAAGAAGCATTTTAAGCACATTCATACACTATTTACAACCTGCTGGAGAACCCCTAAGCATAAGGTCTAGGTGCCAAAAAAATTAAACAATGTTTTTTTTGTTGCCAAATTGTTATATGTGCCAAAGCCATTCTTCAGAAATGGGTATAAGTAATGTTTTGTTGTTAGAAAAGAGTTCATTGAAAGTATGAAAGATGACAAGGGTGTAAGCACTGAATGTAGTTCACCCAAGAGGGTATAAGTCACATCATTTCAGTAAATATTTCCTAAGGCACTTATACCCTTATGCATTTCCACGCTTCAATTGTTTAACCCACGTAAGTGTTACAATATTAAGACTATTAACTAATGTGCGTAAGTCTTTGCTTTATGTTGTCCTAGTGTATTATACTGTTTTTTTTTTTTTTATCAAATGTTAACTTAAATCTAACGAATATTCTCATGATAAAAATTTTTTTTTTCATGAGATACTATATAAAATCTAACGAAAGTGACACTAATAACCTTAGTGGCTCCATAAACAACACAACCTCTAAAGAAACTGCTTATTATTTCTTCGTCTTTAACAAACCTTATAAGGTAAAAGTAGAGTTTGATTTGAGGGGTGTATCCATTGGAATTAGATTATTGATATATTTCATGATATCTTTCCATGCCCCTTTGACCACTTTAAAGGTATGGTGCATTTGGTTTTATACACGGTTGTGAGGGAAGATGCGATATTCAGTCGGCGCAGCAACGACAGGCCGTAATTCCCTCAACCTTGCTCTATGCTAATCAGCCTACGACCTCTGAGTTATAGCTTGGAGTTTGTTGTACTCTAAAGAACACTCTTCTCCAAAGTTCCAAGGACTTTAAAACAGTAATCTTATAAACTAAAGACCTCTAGGTAGCTAATACTTCGGCACAATAGAAATAAGTTGAGGAGATTATGATGGATAATAAAAATTTTAGATATGAAAACCTAAGCCAATGCGTGATAAGTAACATCGCTGCACATTTATGAAAGTTTGATATCTCAAATACGTCTAAGATAGGTAATATTTGAGTTAACTATAACTGACTCATCACGCGTTTCTGGTACGACCTCCTCCTTCAGATGATGAATCCCTATGATATAAGTCTACATACAACCTTTAATTTATCTATACCAAAGAAATGAAATGGTCAGGCGCAGATAGTGCTAACCCACTAACGTATATTTAATATTTACAAAATACATACATATATATATATATATATATATATATATATATATATATATATATATATTTTTTTTTTTTTTTTTTTTTTTTTTCTGTTGTTATCTACACGTTGATCATTATTCATAGGCGGTTATATACCCTGGAAAATATGAAAATCTAGAGATACAAATTAAATAAATTCGTATTAATATACTTAAATAATTCGTATATAAAAAACTCATATTTAAATTTTTATTACGAACGAGTTAGCTCTGTGAGTAGGTCATTGGACTGCTTTGCTGAAGGTCTAAGTTCGAGCGCTCAGGTACGTATTTTGAATGCCGCTACATCAATTCTGGACTGATCTTGGTGTCGGAAGACACTGCAAGGGCACACTCAGTCCCTATACAATGGTAACCTTAATTAAATAATTTATTAAGGATTTAAACCTCGCGGTTGAGGGTGATCACGATAAGATCACCTCCTTGCATGACCGCTGAACAAGAAACAGTACTTTAAATTCTACTAAACCAAATTTGAAAGAATTTTTTAACCATTTCTTAAATATTTTTTATCAATCTGGAATATTACCCTACTAAGTTCTTGGGCACATTTACATACTTCTGTGTGCATGGATTATTCGAACAGTTATTCAGTAGTCTATGTAATGTCTTTTTTCGTCATTATTTTTTTTTTATGTTCAGAATACTTTTGAAAATTCATTAAAAATACCTCGACCACATTTTTTTAAACATAGAATAAAAAACAGGGTTTGTGGTTTTAAAAACAAAGCATTTAGTTAGCCTAGCGTGAAAATAGGAAAAGGCGCATAGGAGAGAAAGTTTAGTCAGAGATGAGAATAGTATAGCGTCCTTCCTTATTTTAGAATATGAATTCACACCTATTTTGATGCAACAATGCATAAAGGTTGAGCCTCAGAAAATCTCTGTATGCACAATTACTATCTATCTACCGACCTGATATGGGATATAAGGGCTAAATAGATTAACATTATTATTGAATAATGTTACATTGTTTTAATATTTATCATAAACATTCTTGTATGGAATGACAGAGAACATAGTAAATTTACCATTACAAAGTCTATTAAAATTAAATAAACAATTTATGTTAATGTATAATTATTTTTAAAAGATTATTGGAATAGAATAGTTTTTTTTTTCTGCTAACATAAAGGATAGTTTGTTTAATATTTGTAATATCTTCACCAAAAAAATATGATAATTTACCTGAAATCTTTAGGAACTAGTGTGACATGAAAAAAAGATCTAGATTTTTTTTCAATAGTTCTGTATAGGAATAAGACCACTTTCATAACAACGCAGTCAGTACCTTAAAATTATCACTGATTATAGGTAGAAAAATCACATTTTACAGATGAAAGAGATCATGAAGTATAAATAAATAGTAACAAAGTATAAATATGAATTAAATTTAATTCAATATCCTCCAATTCACTTTATTAATTAATAGGATTATATTAATTGATCTCGTATTGTTTTCATAGCTCACCGATACTCGAGAAACGTACCCCGAGAGACTCATAATGCTGTTAAAAAATTATTCTTTTTTATAATTAAGACGATCCTTCATCAGACGCTACATATCAGGACTTTTATATGATAAACACTATCAATGCCTGATCCATCACGGCCAGCTTGATATTACAGAAAGGTCTTCTACGAGCGCAAACATAAGATAAAGCCACTACCAACTTTCCAAATCCGATAACTCCGATTATTCAATATTACTATCGATTATACTATGATTGATCAAAGAGAGTAAGAACACAGATAATATTTATGATTAAATATTTCTTGGATTATATGAAATTTTATAGTTTCATTAGAAATAACGGACAAAAAAAAAAAAAATCTGGTGCGTGCGCGCAACACACAACTTTCACTTACCAACTTACTTAGATTAGAAATTGACGTGTTTTGCTAATAATCATTTCCCAAAGTCACACATTTTTCTACATTCATATCTTATTTTTGTTAATCGTTAAAGCCGTTTTTGAGTAAATAAAAAAACCTGTGAAAATGATACAAAATTTATTAGGTAAAGTCCCCCCTCCCGTAGATCAATTTTGATGAAATTTTTACAGTCATATCTCGGGCATATAAATACATCAAATACCAAGTTTGATCAAAATCGTTAAAACCGTTTTTGAGTAAATAAAAAAAACATGTGAAAATGGAACAAAATTTATTAAGTAAAGTCCCCCCTCCCGTAGATCAATTTTGATGAAATTGTTACAGTCACATCTCGGGCATATAAATAAATCAAATACCAAGTTTGATCAAAATCGTTAAAACCGTTTTTGAGTAAATAAAAAAAACACGTGAAAATGATACAAAATTTATTAAGTAAAGTCCCCCCTCCGGTTAATCAATTTTGATGAAATTTTTACAGTCATATTTCGGGCATATAAATCGATCAAATACTCAGTTTAATCAAAATCGTTAGAGCCGTTTTTGAGAAAATCGAAAAAAACCTAAAAAGTTATTAAATAAAGTACCCCCTCCCTTTGAGCAATTTTGATGAAATTTTTGCTGTCACATCGCGGGCATATACCTATACTAAATACCCAACTTCAGGTTCCCACGGTTTATAGTATTTGAGCTAGTCTGTTCACATACACACACACACACACACACACACACACAGACCATTTCGCGGGACTTGGTTATTTCGACTCCGGGGGTCCCAAAACGTGAATTTCCGTTGAAAACCGGAACTCGAAAATTTTCACGATCGCAATACTTCCACTTACTATATATTTCATATATAGGTAAGTGAAAGTAAAAAGAAAGTTGACCCAAATTTAAATCCACGTATTAGCAAAGAAACTGTTGATTTTTCTGCTCCATAGTGTAACACTTGTTAGGAGTTATTCCTGAAATATAAAAATATGTATATCAATCGGATGAAAATGTAATGCTTTAAATGTCTGTTTTGCTCTTCTGAATAAAATATATTCCGTTGTATGTTTAATATCCAAATATAGATCCTATTGTAACACCAGCGTTATTATTAGAATTTATTGATCAGGAGAAAAATGCAAAAATATAGATCGCATTCGCGCATGCTGTTTATCAAGGGCCCTGAATACTAACAGAATAGAGCAATTAGTTAGATTGTCATTGTACGAAATAAAAAATCAGATGGTTCAGCATAATAAAAATACATAATTCATAAACAAAGCAAAATAATACAAGATTAAAAACAGAGCGTCAAATTTATGATGATATGAATTTATATGAAGCGTCAAATTTCAATCAGGGATCAATCCTAATTGCGAAAAAAAAATTATTCAAAACTATGTAAAAAGTTATAAACTGATATAGGTCGTTACTATATTTCTTTAAAGTGATTTAACTTTCAGACAGCATTAGGTTTTGTAAAGTAAGTTAAGTATTTAATAAATATTTATTTTAGCCAAATTAAAAATATATACATATATATTTTTCTTTTTTTTAAACTCATATATAACTATTTTGAATCATTAACAACTAAGTTAATTTTAAAAAGATATACGAATGCCATAGGAAAAATAATAAAGAAAACTATCTGACAATTGGCTAAAACCGATACAGGTCATCTAACGTTTTTTTTTGTTTTTTTGGCCTGATATACCTACTTACATCCTAATAAAATTGAATTTATTTTTTCAAAGATCTATAACTTGACATAAAATACCTTGCCCTTAAATCAATTAAAATGCAATAAATACGCGTTTAATAATGTATGCACTAATTACTTTATTATTTGAAAATTGATGGAATACCTTTTCAGATGTGGAGTCAACATATCGTATGATATGTGGTTGTATACTAACGTCAATCATGTTACTCACGCTTAGGATTCCGCATTATTTAATACAAGATAAAAAATTAAATTGTTTTAGTATTTTGAGCAGATGCGAGCAGATATAAAAAAATGCTAAAGGTAAATAAGAAATTTATCAGGTAATACAAGGGTAATACAATGTTCATTATCTCAACCATGGTTAACATATGGCTAACATTTGGTGAACACAATATTATCTTATCTACAAACAACACTATCCGCAACATTGGCAGCAAGAGAGCATTTTTTTTTTTTTTGTGATTTAAATCCAGGCTATGTATTCTAAATTCTCACTTCACTAAATTATCGGGGTTTTCTAACGGTGAAGCCGTGGATGACCCTCTATTGAAAAATTAGAATGTTTCTCATTGAATTTCGATTCCTCTCTTTGAAGAGGATCCAGCCACCTTAACTGACATATTAACACGACGTTTTGGTATAATCCAGAGGAAAGTTTAAAGAAGAGCATACGAACCACGGAGGGTCGCTTTTGCAAATAAACACTCGCAAATCGCAAAAATTGCAAATGCAAATAACACTCGCAAATCGCAAAAATTGCAAATGCAAATAACAAAATCTCGGAATTCACTACCTGAGCCTATTACTTCCACATTTTCTCTAAAATCGTGCAACTGAATGATGCGTTTATATCGGTAGAGATTTGTAAATGTTATTTACAAAAAAAATGCATTTACATAGACTGACTTACAAAAAATCGTAATTTTTATTTTATTTTTTTGTTACTTTTTAAAATAATTTGCATTCTGTCGTTTGGAAATGATATATCTGAATATCAGAATCACTTGTTGTCCAGGTAAGCAACGTGTTTATTAGCAGTCAACTACAACATTTCCTGTTTATAAAACTTTCACGGTTATAAGGCATTCTTCTTTAATCTCCAGAGGCATTACAAAGAGGTTTTATAGTATTTGTGTATCCTTAAACAAAAAAACCTAACCTAAAAAGTAGGATTTTCTTTAATGAAGGAGCTCTTCCGTGTTTAATGTTTTTTATTATTTCCCGACGTTTCGAGCTTGTGGCTGATCCTCTGGGGTTATCTTATCTTTAGTTGCTACATTTCCATACAAGCCATTTGTCAAATTCTTTTTTTACAGTATAAAAATACTTTTGTCTAATGCATTTTATGGCCTGTTACATTGTCTTTGGTTTCATTCTCACAATGACACCATCACAATGTGACAATGAAACCAAAGACAATGTATTAGACAAAAAAATTTTTATACTGTAAAAAAAGAAGTTGACAAATGGCTTGTATGGAAATGTAGCTGCTAAAGATAAGATAACCCTAGAGGATCAGCCACAAGCTCGAAACGTCGGGAAAAAAATAATAAAAAACATTAAACACGGAAGAGCTCCTTCATTAAAGAAAATCCTACAAATTACATCATTCTTCCCCTCTAAGTGAGGAAAAAAATCCTAGCTAACCTAAAAATGTTTTACTATATATATAAAGTTTTCTAAATGTGCTCTTTTCATATGGATAATGGAACCTAATTAGACTTGACTTGGGCCTTTAAAATCATAAAAGCATAACCTAAAAATATTATTCTAATAACGAATAGCACTTATACAGGTTAGCATGTATTAAGGTGCGTTTACGCGCTCAACCCATTAACACAAACTGGCTTGCGTAAACCAGTTTGTGCTAATAGCTTGAATGAAGTAATTCCGTTTACACGTTAAGTTCAATTTCACACAAATATATGTGAGGATCACTAAAAAATGTAGTTTGGTGAGTCGATAATGTGAAGAACGTACTAATTTTAATTTCGAAAACCATTATAATGATTGTATGATTTTGGAATGGAGAACATGGAGAATGAACTAATTCTTTTCGGTAGGCAGTTCATAGAGAGTTGATTTCTTTATCGACGCCCTTCCTGTTGTGCTCCGGGTCCACGAGTCGCATTTTTCCACCAAAGCATCGTATACATGAGATTTTGCTTTACGGTCTTGTATGACTTTTTACTTTCCACAAACACGGGAACTTGTATGCTTCAATGAATTCTGCAACCTATTGTTTTTCGCTCACCACTACGACAATAAACGAGCTGATAGCGTAAGTAACAGGTATTTACGGGTTACATTCAATGCGTATGCACGAAATAGGAACTATGGCTTGAGCATCAGCCGGACAGAATTAGCATAAGCCAAATATTTTGACTTGCACAAAATTCAAACCAGCGTTTACACGCAACGATTTATATACTCAAACTGGCTTGTGCAAGCCAATTTGTGTAAATGGCTTGAGCGTGTAAACGCACCTTTAGTCATTTACTCAATTTTCTTATTATCTATTTAGCCTTCTAACGCATTAAACATTACTCCCGACAAATAGAATTTCTGGAGCTACAATTCCGATCTAGTAAAACATGTGCGTAAGCTTATTTAAAAATTTCGCGAATGTTGGCCATGTTTCTGCATATCGGAGCCAGATTATTACGGTACAGATCATATCGGTAGTTATTATTAAACGCATTCCAAGATGAATATTGGAGTTACGACACAGTGTTACGCAAGAGAGGCTATAAAAAAGTGAAGGTGGACCATCATCCTACCCAAGGTACCATGAAAAGTCGGGGATCGGAAAACCCTCAGTAGCAATCTTTAAATATAGGTCTATTGTATTTAGGTTTTGACAAAGTTCCAACGACAACAGGCGCTATATCGGCTAAAACTTATTCCGAAGGATGAAACCAATTTGTAAAATTATGTTGTTTAGGAATTAGAAAAGTTGTACCTTTTAGGATAAATAAATATACACGTGCTAATTTAAACAGAAGGATTGTTCAAATAAACAAATGAAGTAAACAGGAGATGGCTGCGATCGCCAGCGGTAAGGGGAACGGTTAATTTTAGACAGAGGGGTCTAGCAATACCAGCGGATTCAGCTAATCTTTTAGATAGATTTTTATATTAAATAGTCTTATTTTGGTTATTTATTTACTTTAATTGCAATACATACTTCATATATATCACAGTTAATAAATTAAGTATATTTAGTTCCAAATTTATCCAAGGTACATATATAAAATGGCAAAATACACAAGTTAATAAATTTAACTTCCAGTATGTCTCTGCACCTATAATATCGATGTTGATACCATTAAAATTTCTAAGCCTTATATTTCTCAAACCTTATTCAATTAACCATTTGTTGACATCATAAACACCTATAAAAAAAAAAGTTACCCACTCCAAAATGATGAAATTATTATACAGTAGAAACGTTAATAGTATTATTCTCATGCATGTTATATGCTGGAATCGCACCTGGTTTGATTTGCTAAAGACAATTGGTGAGTTGCACGAATAAACAATTCGGGTATAGGTATAAAAAGGTATCGGGTAAATCAAATATCTAATTAACATATATGGTACCCTATATGGCATTCATAAATCGTATTTAACTGCTTTAATACCTCTTAGCTAACTTCTAATATGGTTCACTATCGGTTCAGGAAGAGCACACTCTGTGGTGTTGTGGTTAGCATGGCAACCTACAATACTAAAGGTCGTGGGTTCGATTCCAGCGGTGGCCCTAGGATTTTTTAATGGGAGTAAAAAATCCTTAGCTGTACCGTCCCTCGGATAGGGCGTAAAATGGAGGTCCCGAGCCTGTACGATGTCAGACACTCGTTAAAGATCCCTATCCTAATTATATCTGGAAAGGCACAATTTAGGACTCCCACTGTAGCATCGTTCGATTAGCCTTAGTATCATAAAAATAGACGTTAAACAAACAAACAAACTAAGCCAATGACCGTAAGGCAATCCAACATACCACGACATTGGTTTGTTTAACGAAACTGTTGTTTGAATCATTACTAAAATCGTTTAAAGACTACAAATGGCAATCGTTCATATCATTTAACCGTTATAGGAACTCTTAGAAGTAGAAATGATAACATTAATTTGATAGGACAAAGTTCACAATAAATTATTGAGAGGAATAAGCAATAACTTAAATGCAACATATATCACCTTGATATACCACTTGAACTAACGTAACACACTCACAATCAGTTTAAAATTATATTTTTGGTACAATCTAAGATCTGGACAAAGTCCCCAGGAAGTCTAAGTTCAGGGTACTTAAAAATTCAGGTTGAACAAGATTAGGAAGGGCCCGTACTCCAGATTCGAAATAGCTGTCATATTTGCGTCTCAATCCTCCTTACTTCGCCTGAGTTGAGACAAGAACAACACCCATATTCATATACCCAATGTTTTCATCCACCTTTCTGCTAGTAATTATAAGACAACTCCTTCGGTTTAACTAAGTAACTCTTGGTTCCACAAAGCATCACTTTTTTTTTT
Source organism: Aelia acuminata (assembly GCA_911387785.2). Taxonomy (NCBI): domain Eukaryota; kingdom Metazoa; phylum Arthropoda; class Insecta; order Hemiptera; family Pentatomidae; genus Aelia; species Aelia acuminata. The sequence goes on along the minus strand of OU426978.1, from coordinate 48,227,226 downwards.
TTACTTAAACCGATCTTGGCAAAATCTCCGGTTGTGCTTTATCTTCACTAGCTTCACCTGGTCGTACCCTATGTATTGGCTTCCTGTCATTAAAAATAATATCCACACTCTGTCACATGAATATTTTTTTTTTGAACCTGCCATCTTTCGGATTTTGAAGCCTAATTTTGCACCTATTAACTTCTGCTGGTCTTGGAGGCCTCAACATCGGACATTGGTTTTAAATTCTGTGCGTCAAGGTTTTTAGGATGACGAACCACTTTGGCATTAGAAGCTACTACTTAGGTCCATAAATCACGAATAGTTGCATGTAGGTCCTAGCTGACTCATTGAAGAAGAACGTTCAACGATCATCAAAGATCAATGGGCGTCCTGATCTGAGTTTATCTGCAAATGCTCGATTGCATTTCGATGGATAATTGGCACTTACTTCGGTGGCATAAATTTCTTCAGCGGCTGTTTTTTCGCTTGAATCTTTTTCTCGATAATCTCTAAAAAAACACAAAGTGTATTGCGATTTTCCCTCCTCATAATGAAAGCCGTTTTAAAAATGTAAATGACAACAAAACTCTTAGGCAAGTCGCAAGAAATTAAAGGTTTAGTCATAGTACACGTTTGCGTAAAGAGATGGTACAAAACATTCTTACAGGAATAGTAATTATAAGTTTGGATTTAAAGCTTGTATTCAGGCAAAGGAGTTTTTTGACATGACAGAATTATTATTTTATGTTTAATAAGTAAGGACAGAATCAAGTTTATAGATGACTTTGAAGCCTGTCATGGGCCTCGAAATCATAGTTAGGACGCTGAGTAGATTTTTTATTAGTTTTTATACCAAGGTATTGTAAATACATAATGTGGCCCGTCAATCAGGGTATCACGCCTTATTTACCTAATGTGAATTGCTGAAGGATTTGTTTGCAATTCTTAAAATTAGCAAGCACGTCACTTTAATGAAGCAATTGTTTGGCCCATCGTTATATTTTTTTTTTATCTCTGAGTTAAGTTTTCTTTCATAAATGTATAGCAATGAAACTATGTTATGAATCTAACTTATTGAGTCTACGATGTGTTATAACGTTTAAAATTTTTTGTTCTAATTTATTTTTTTTATTTTAATCACCAAAAGAACTTCCCTACTATTGTGTTCAAAAGACGGAGAAAAAAAAAAAAAAAAAGGAATGATGACTAATTTGTTTTTGTTATATGCATAAAAAAAGTATCTTAGTAAAAGAAAAAAGTATTTCCAGAATCGTACCACCGGTGGCCCGTACTAGACTCCCTCATCAATCACTAGACCTTAAGCAATCACTAGACTTTACAAGACGATGTATAACGAGGTAGGATTGTATTGTTTATTATATTATTGTTGGATTGTCAATACTGCATAATGCACTGGAATAACTCCCGTCTGGTAGAGCGAAATTCATTAAGCTGAGCCGCCAAACGGCGAGGAGCATTAATTATAGTGCCGGCGTTAACGTGTTAATTACGATAAAAATATAGTGAAAAATCGAATCCATAAGCAAATTAAAATCTTTCCCTTTAAACAGAAATCGAATATTGTGTATTATCTTATTTATCTTTAGGTTGTCGAAATTGTGTCAGGAGTTTCTGGCGAAATCCTAGAGTTTATTTATTTATTAATGTGTATAATTTTAAAGGAAGATAATCTATTTCTGGCTATGACTATAACAGATTGACAGTGAAGCAAAGTGGATCACTATAGTTCTAATTCATTGTTCACAATGTATGTTTTTTTTTTATCAGATATAAATACCTAAATTTTATATTGCGGAAAACTTTCAAGAGACAATTCTAAGTCAACAGATTGATCATCTTGATTGAATTAATCATAACTTTTAATCGAAATAATTATTTTGTTTTTTCATTACATCAATCATACGGCATGGGATTCAATTCTTATTTTTCAAGAACTATTGATGTAGCTCAGAGATTATTTTATGGTATTTACTTAGTTGTGAAAACTTTGTTTTGGTAGTTATTACAGTAATTACAGCAGATATTTATTAAAACCTTACGTACAACTGAATAAAAATATTCCATATTATAAAAGAATTATTTTATTTTATCATAAATTAATATTTTATTTTATTATATTCTATTATTTTATTATTTTTATTTTTTAATTAATGAAAGAAAAACCAAATAAAACTTGGCATATTCATTCGAATTATAACAGTCGGCCAGTCGTCACCTACCTATAAAAACTTTATATCCGGAAATATAAATTTTTCATAAGCCTCGTTTAATAAAAATATTGTAGGTGACTATAATATTCCGGATAGTCTTGGCGGAGATTTCAGCTGTACCAACTACACTACTCGGAACCTAGTGATAATTATTTTTAACTTTTTCACAGTTAAAAACGAGGTCAGCCATTGGCTCAGCTTACTCTCGGTGTGCAGTCCCGCGGGTTCATAAATCATTTAAATTTTACATAACGTAAATATTAAATATATATACATATCACAACATTAAAATTTTCTTTTTAATCATACCACTGTACTTTTTTTTTTTTTTTAACATTTATGCTAATAAAAAATAATAAATGCTAAAAATTTCCGAAATCAATACCTTTGTAAACTAAAAGTTACGAATTTTATTTTTGAAATCAAAGACTGTAATACTCACAAAATAATTTAATATTTTATACATTGTTTTTCACTCAGAATAATTATATAAAAATAATTTTCTATCCGGTAATAAGTTATAATAAATATATATTTATAAATTTAAATTAACTTACATTGGCTGGTCAATTGTGTTCATATGGTTTTTTCTTTTTTTTTTTTTTTTTTTTTTTTTTTTTTTTTTTTTTTTTTTTTTTTTTATGCATCTGGCCTAAAGTGTTATTTTAAATCAAACTATTTTTTTAATTATATTTGTCAAGAACTATATAAAATTCAGTCTATATTTATATGATTGTCCTAACCATATACATATTAGATCTTGATTTCAGTCAATTAAATAGGTGCAAGTTTATGATAATACAATATTTGAAACAAGAGTGCATTTCAATGTTGTTCCTTTAAAAATATATAAATATTTATTGTATGTTTTTATCTTTTTATTATTTGGTCCATTTATCAGTATATGCTTTAGGGTATTGTATTAATAATTTTTACGATGGTAAACCTCAACTAAATTTAGAACAAAATAATCAGTTTATAATATCTTTGTAGTTTATTCTAATTTACCTGTATGTCTATGCAATGGACCCAGATTTAACTTATACAATCAAATATTCTTAATTCTTTAAGTAACATACTAATTTTTTTTATATATTATTTAGGTGTACTCACGCCATGACGTGGTGTTTGCCGACCAAAGACCTCCGTTCTGGAAGAGGGTCGTTGCTGTGGTAGTATTGGCATCCGCAGCGAACACTGCTCGAGCTACTCGACCGACTGTGCATATCACACTGGCCCCCACTAGCCCGGCCGGCCTCATCATCATCAACCCCTACATGTGCGGGGGCATCCCCAGCGTGTGCATTAAACGTGGAGTACACCCATCGTCATAATAAATTTTATACAACAATAGCACTCGCACAATAAAAATGCGATTTTATACTATTAGGTACTATTTGACTGATTTAAATTTTCTCGAATTCGGACAATGCCATCCTGACAAATCGAAAATCCGTAATGATCTGTAATATTTTATAAACAAACTTATTCCATTCAGTATTACAATTGTAGCACATTTTGTCAGAAATAGTTTTTAGCTTTCATTAATATGGAACTCCAAGGCCACCAAAACACTATAGCTTTATCCCGAACTATTCCAGTCAACCATCCGATGCGCTTAGTTTTATGAGCTAGAATGATACCAAGTTATGTGATACCAAGTTATATTACCCCCCCCCCCTCCTGGCTACCGCGACCAACGTTTTCAATGCGATCTCTTTTTAGTTCTCGCGAACTAAAATTTTAAAAACCGTAATTAATACTGCTTTTTTTTCGCGACTAGTTACCTCTCGCATAGGTAATTAGTCCAAAAATCTTTATTAGGTAAGACTATAGAATGGGGAGGGGGGGCGGTTTATCCCCGACCCCACCAGGAACCACCACCGTCGCCAACTAGTTGGCCCCCCGCTTCAGTTAGCTCTCGCAATCGTTAATTTTCATTAACTAATTACTATGGGTTTTTTTTTCCCAAGCTAATTACCTCTCGCAAAGGTAAATATTCAAAAAGTCCTTATTATGTGGTGAAGCGGCGGGGGAGGGCGGGTGGGGTTTTACCCCCCCCCCCCTCCTGGCTACCGCGACCAACGTTTTCAATGCGATCTCTTTTTAGTTCTCGCGAACTAAAATTTTAAAAACCGTAATTAATACGGCTTTTTTTTCGCGACTAGTTACCTCTCGCATAGGTAATTAGTCCAAAAATCTTTATTAGGTAAGACTATAGAATGGGGAGGGGGGGCGGGTTATCCCCGACCCCACCAGGAACCACCACCGTCGTCAACTAGTTGGCCCCCCGCTTCAGTTAGCTCTCGCAATCGTTAATTTTCATTAACTAATTACTATGGGTTTTTTTTCCCCAAGCTAATTACCTCTCGCAAAGGTAAATATTCAAAAAGTCCTTATTATGTGGTGAAGCGGCGGGGGAGGGCGGGTGGGGTTTTACCCCCCCCCCCCCCTCCTGGCTACCGCGACCAACGTTTTCAATGCGATCTCTTTTTAGTTCTCGCGACATGTTTTAAGTTATGTGAAGTATTGAAGTATTTATATCCAAGTAATACGTCTATAAATGTAGTGTATCTATTTATTTATAAAAAAAAAAAAAATAATAAAATAAAAAAAAAAGAGAAAGAAAATAAAAACGAGAGAAAGAAAAAAAATAATAATAAAAAATATTAAAAATAAAAAATAAATAAAATAAAATAACATAAGAATAAATAAATAAAAGAGAGAAACGCATGTATAATGTGGGTATGAGCATATATGTATATATATAGGAGGTACATGAATAAACACCATACAAATGAACATAATCATAGACTATTAAGTTAGATTAGCCTTTAAAGGACAAAAGTATGAAATATTATATCCCAGATACATCAATAAAATGTACAGAAACAACACACAGCAACAAAGATAAACAAAAGAAATAATAAATATACAGCAAAAGGCGTTAAAAACCATGCAGTTGGACGCCTAATTACTCCCCCCTAACCCTAGAATGATACCAGAGTTTCATCCAAAAACATTCGACTGGATGAAGCTTTTAAAAGGTAGATAATTTCAGAAGATTCCATTAAAACAAAAAATCCTATAACTAATCCTAACGTGTTCAACGATTTATTTATGTTTACAGTATAATTAATTATTATTTTTCTTTATTTTCGTTGCAGAAGATATTCATATGTATGCATCATATGAAAAATGATAAAAAATTCTTGAATTTATCCTAGCACTGTCGTTAACATTACTAGTAATAATGAGAATAGTAGTATTTTTGTGATTAGTTTTTCCGCAGCTGTTGATCAACAGACTTGAAAGAAAAATGGGTCCTCTAGAATTATTGGGTAGCGCGATTCCTAAATTGGCATTGGGACTTTCGAGGAAAACTCTCTTACAATTATTTAACAAAGTTGAATAAAATGTGCACCATGAATATTTTTGAGAATATAAGAATAGAATAATTGAATTTCTCTGGAAGAGTGGACTGTATTATCTGATTTGGTAAAAAGAAAACAAATTATATGGGGATGATTATAATGATTGAACATATTATATTTACAATATTAGCTGTGGCGAAATAAATCTTTAGCTTGATTTTCTTCATTGCATCATTAGTTGCTTGTTCTTCTCCGCCCTCTTGCTGGCCGCCTGTAGATGCCAATGTACATGTGCATATATATGGGCATGCCCTTTTTTTACAATGGCTCCAGTCATGGTCCTAAGGAGGGAAAATAATTCAAATGATGCAGCCACAGCCAAAGAGATGATAGTATACGAGAATGGAACAAAAGTAATGGAACCACTGATGCACTGCATGCTTCATGTGTGTGCGAGTTGTAGCTCTGAAGACGAACCTTAATATCGTCTCGCTGCTATGTTACTCATCTTTGTTCAAGTTTCATCTATTTTTCAATTAAAGTTTTACTTTCACGTACTGAATATATATTTTAAGACGTGTATGTGCTACACTTACTGTAGATACCAAGGTTATTAAAGATTATTAGGAGCTGCTTGATAGAGTTCATGTATAACTTATATACATATGATACATAGATTATATGCTGATGTATAAGACGTTATTTGACATAACTTACCTCCGCGATACGTGCCAAAGTAGGAGCCGAAGACTGGTTTCGAAACAGCTGGCTGTGGCATTTATAGCACGCTCGCTGACAGGGGGCGTAGACCCGTGGGGATAAAATGTGGTGATCTAGTGATGACACTATTTCTAGGAGGAATTTTTTTACATACCTCAACCGAAATAAACATGCCTCGGTAATTTAGCCTGGAAATTTCGTAACTTAATTCGGTTCCTCTTAGCTTAGACTAATAATTTATAATAAATAGAATAAAGCATGACGGAGGTGGTCATACAAGTATTTTTTTTTTTTTTTTTTTTTTTTTTTTGGGCATTTTATTCATTATTCTACCCAGAAGGTATTTTAAAAATAGATAGATGGATAGTTTATTGGCTAATACATACATCGTTTTAGCCATGTAGTCAGGCCCATTCACAGTTAATGTTATCATTATTAAGTTACATAAACTAAATTTAAATATAAACATGCTTACATATATAAATTACCATTATTTGAAATAAAGGTGTACTTGATTTTTACAATATAATATGGGTGTAATAGTAATGATATATAAATAATGAACAATAGCTAATAGGCACTAGGTTAACAATATGGACAGATTATCTTTAGCTTGATATGCAAAATATAATAGTAATAGTAATCGTACGCTTAGAATTAATATCCTAAGTAATATCCTTCCTTCTTCACCAATATCAAATGGTCAACTAACTAAGCATGCAATAATGTACGTGACAATAATAATATTTTCATCCTAATGTTTTTTAATGTTAGCGAGTAATAATAATAATAAATATTTTTTTTAATATCTACTCTATGTTGTCTTATATGATGAAATTAAAAACTAAAGAGAATAAACTTCGCTAGAAATAAAATAAATAATAAAACCAACAAAAAACGATAAATTAAATATTAAAAAAGCATTCCTAACTAAGTATATACAATCCTAAATAAAATTGATAACATATATTTTGAAAAAAAAAAAAAAAATCATGTTCCTTCTATTCATATATAACAAAGCTCCTTATTTTTGGTAAGTTCACGAGTAATGAATAGTAACTTGTTATACAATATGTGTTTTTAGAAACTTTAAATAGAAAAAAGGAAATATAAATTAGTTTATTTATGCTATCAGTAGGAATGATTTTGAATATGATTATTTTTAAAATATTATTAAACGATAATACAAAACCATATTGGAATGGATACTTCTTAACCCATTTCATCTCAAGAATAGAAATAATATGAATTTTCAGAATTTCATTATTTTTTTATTTTAATATATGACAAAAATATATGTCTGGTAAATATAAAAACTATTGCCTTTTAGAAACCTTATTTTTGGAATGATAATTAAACGCACTTCTGGGACAATAAGGGAACAAAAATATTATTTTATTATTAAATTATTTTAATAAATATCACATATGCCTATTAGATATACTAAATATTTTAAAAATTGTTTGACTTTTTTTTCGTAGGCTTTTCGAATCGTTCTGGATGCTGGATAATATCACACTCCTTACTCATTTATTTATATGGTCTGATCTTTACAAAAGTAGCAATTTGTTCCTCTTTTAGACTCACCTGTTTGATTATATTACTTTATTTAGCAATTTAGTCCCTTTATAAATTAGTTAAAAACAGAAAAAAAAAAATATTAATGATGTATAACGCATTTCTTGGACAATAGTTACACGTCGACACAAAAGGTCTTTTCGCTTTTATGTTCTCTAGCGTCTAGTGTACATTCTTTAATGTATGTAAATTATATGAAGTTTTCACTTTTGTCAAATTGTACTAATTTTCGTAGTAGTTAAGTGCTAGTGGAGTTGGGAGATGTTTTACAAAAAAATTAGTCACATGTTAAATTCAGCATTGCACAGAGGATGTGTATATGAATTATACCATGTTACGAAAAATAATCTATTTTTTTATTTTAATTAACAAGTAATAAGTTTCATGTCTGTTATAATAATAAATTTTAGTCATATTTGTTCTTTAATAGAAAAAAACTGATTGATATTCATTTTACTCATAACATGGCGAATCGCAAACAAATCAGGTTTTTTTTATTCTAAGTACTAATTTCTAACTCGAATAAGAAGTAAAAATATAATATTAAAAAAAATGGAAATAAATCTTTGCTCGTGAGTAAACTCTAAATAAAGGAGCTATATATAAAGAATGACTGGTTTGGAACTCTGTAAATAGCAATGTAGTTCGGGAAGGCCCTACCATTAACTGAGGTGTCCACTTGGTGTTTATTTATCACTCATATTATCTCACGAGGAAAAAAGAAAAAATTTAAAAACTTTGTTAAACATTTGAAATATTATTGCCACCACGTTTAAGTACGGATGTGACAAATTTTTATTTCGGGATAAATTACCAAAAACATTTTTGTAATATAAAATTACTTGATCAATTCAGTTTTATTTAGCAATAAAATAAAACCCATCTATAATAGACCATATTAAGTAACTTGTTCTCGCTCATAGTTTAAACTGTTAATAAATGTCTTAGCTGGAGGCAATCCTGTTGGATTAACCCATTTAATCCTTGAGATGTGTTCACCCATCATTAATATTAATGTTTTTTATTCACTTGATTTTTTTAAATTTATTTATCTTTTTAATTAATGATAAAGTTCTGAATTAATTATAGAAAAACTAAAAAAAAAAAAAAAAAAAAAAAAAAAAAATTAAATTTTAAAAAGTAACTTTTATCTGAACTTGAAAACTTCACGGGATTTATTTTACACTTTTGACACCACAATATCCCAGAGGTGCTTTTCCAAAAAATATGTTGCCCGAAGTGCAATTATTTTTAAATTTATCCACCATATAATTTTGATATATATTGGCATAGAGATGTAAACAGAAACATGGAAAATTCAAATTGTCTATACCATTAGGACGATATTTATTCATGAAATCATTTTAATTAATTACTTGTATGACAGTCACGTTAGTCTTAAAATAAATTTAATATCATGTAATATACTTTATTTCCACAATGATAATTGTTCACCAAAAAAAATGACATTTGCGGGTTCCTCGGTGAGGTCATGGTCGATGATGCTCGGTAAATAAGTATTAAAAAAGTAAAATTTAAAAAACGACCTCCATTGAAAAAAAAAACAATATGTCAGGCTTTAGCAGTAAAATTGTGATTTAATTACGAAAATAATAAAAACACCTCCACCCAGTTATGTTATCTATTTAGTCATCCAAAGTACTACTTCAGGACGCTGTTTACAACGTTTACTTATAACTATACTAAAATTTATCCCGAGTCACTATTTTATTTATTTTAAAAATAAATAATAAGAAAGTACTATTTGAGTAGCGAACAGAGTACCATGAGAAATTACTCTTCAACGAAACCTCTTAAATCAGGCATCTCACTAAATTTAGACGGGCGCAAAAAATTACATTAAAATAAAACAGATTAAAAAAAATTGCCGCCTGGCTCGTGTCCAGCCTGATTACTTCCGGAAAGAACAGTGCTGCCAACTGGTGTGTAGTTTACTGGGCCTCTACCGGTCGACGTTTGAACTCCAAGCTTCACTGTTCCGCTCAGAGATGGCGTTACGCTCACTGCGCCCCTTGAAACTGTCTACATGCTCACAGAGCGATAACAGTATGTTTATAATATTGTATTATTTATATATTAATTTATTGTAAAAGTAATAATTTTATTTTTTTGAATAAGTATTTTTCTTCTTTTATAATAAATAAAAAACGAGCATTAATAATAATTACTAACAAGGAATAATTACATTAAATAAATTCTATGTTATCTATTAAAATTAGGGGTCTACAAGTGGTTCCTTATTCAGTTCTGATTTTTTCTTGTAAGAAAATAAGATTAAGCCTTTGGGTCATTCCATATCAAGTGGTCCAAAGTGGTTGCTCGATCATTTTAGAAAAAAATTAAAATTTTACCACCAATTACGTATGGAATCAGTAGTTCAAATCAATCTTTTAAATATTTTTAGGATCAAACGTTTCTAAAGGGCAGCTATTTTTGTTTCACATTTCAGGCCGATTTTTGAGTTTTTAAGCTCTCACAGAAAACTCATTTTCTCAAGACTGATAAGTCATAGACTAATAATTCAAACACAATTGTTTTCCTTAAAGTCTGTTCTATATTTCGTGTTTTCTTTGTTATTTGAATATTTTGAAATCAAATACTTGAAAAGTGCTATTGAAAACAACTGCTTTGAATTCTCAAAACACCGTTTTTGAGGGTAAGTTTTGGTTATAAGGGCATGTACGCCAAAGCTGATTTTTGGCATGATAATAAACCTAACTAAGTAGCTTTCATTAAAAGTACCCTTAACCCGTATATTCTTTACCATATTTTTTTATGAATTTTTAAACTTCACATTTTTTAATTATTTGTTAATTTTAGCCTCCAATATTTCTGGTGGGCTAGTTGATAACAATCTCATTTTTTTACATGTTATGCTTACATGCAACATAAATAAACTGTAAGAAATTCAACCTGTATATTTGAGTACATCGTTAGCTACGAATTTTTGAAAATGGTCATTTTCGTGCCCATTTAACAATGCGTAAACTAGATCATACTTCATTAAAATATTACTATTTGTGAATTTTTAACTTTTAATAACCCTTATTAATTGTTTTTTTTTTAATTTTATCTATGTCTAATGCAAAAAATAAACAATATTGGGTTTAATTATAATTAAAATCTACTCTATTACATTTTTATTATTTTTTTTAATGAAAAAGTGATTAAAAATATTTTCCGTTGGACATAGATAAAATTAAAAAACAAAACAATTAATAACTGGTATTAAAAGTAAAAACTTCACAAACAGTAAAATTTTAATGAAGTATGATCAAGTTTACGCATCGTTAAATAAGCACGAAAATGACCATTTTCAAAAATTCGTAGCTACCAATGTACTCAAATATACTGGTTGAAATTTCTTGCAGTAGGTTTATGTTGCATGTAAGCATAACATGTAAAAAAAATAGATTTTTATTAACTGGCCCACCAGAGATATTAGAGCCTAAAATTAATATAAAATGAAAAAAATCTGAAATTTAAAAATTCATAAAAAAAATAGGTAAAAAATATACGGGTTAAGGGTACTATTAATGAAAGCTACTTAGTTAGGTTTATTATCATGCCAAAAATCAGCTTTGGCGTACATACCCTTATAACCAAAACTTACCCTCAAAAACGGTGTTTTGAGACTTTAAAGCAGTTGTTTTCAATAGAACTTTTCAAGTATTGGATTTCAAAATATTCAAATAACAAAGAGATCACGAAATATAGAACAGACTTTAAGGAAAACAATTGTGTTTGAATTATTAGTCTATGACTTACCAGTCTTGAGAAAATGAGTTTTCTGTGAGAGCTTAAAAACTCAAAAATCGGCCTGAAATGTGAAACAAAAATGGCTGCCCTTTTGAAACGTTTGATCCTAAAAATATTTAAAAGATTGATTTGAACTACTGATTCCATACGTAATTGGTGGTAAAATTTTAATTTTTTTCTAAAATGATCGAGCAACCACTTTGGACCACTTGATATGGAATGACTCCTTTATGAGAAATCATTAGGAAAATGAGTAAATTTTTGTATTTAATCCGCATAAAGTAGTTCAAATAGATTTCCCTAGCAAAAATAAATTAGTGCTAAAGAGCGGTCATATCTTTGTTTTTTACTTTTTTCATTGGAAGGTAAAGTTTGAGCTTCGTAATGAGATTAGAGTTACGTGTAATCATTTTTTAAGTCTATAAAATTAAGAACTTGCCTCAATGACTTTAATACGTTTATTGAAGAAGAGACAAAAATATACTTCTATCCTATCATTTTTCACATCATTTTTTACTTTCACTTACCTATATATGAAATATATAGTAAGGGGAAGTATTGCGATCGTGAAAAATTTCGACTTCCGGTTTTCAACGGAAATACACGTTTTGGGGTCCCCTGAGTCCAAACAACCAAGTTCCGCGAAATGGGCTGTGTGTGTGTCTGTGTGAGTGTGTGTGTGTGTGTGTGAGTGTGTGTGTGTGTGTGTGTGTGTGTGTGTGTGTGTGTGTGTGTGTGTGGGTGTGTGTGTGTGTGTGTGTGTGTGTGTGTGTGTGTGTGTTTGTGTTTGTTTGAACAGATTAGCTCAAAAACTATAAACCGTGCGAACATGAAATTGGGTATTTAGAGTATTTATATGCCCACGATGTCACAGTAAAAATGTCATCAAAATTGGTCAAAAGGAGGAGGCACTTTATTTATTAACTTTTTACGATTTTTTCAATTTTCTCAAAAACGGCTCTAACGATTTTGATTAAACTGAGTATTTTATGTATTTATATGCCCGAGATGCGACTACAAAAATTTCATAAAAATTGATCAAACTGAGGGGGGACTTTACTTAATAAATTTTGTATCATTTTCACGTGTTTTTTTTTTTATTTACTCAAAAACTGCTTTGACGATTTTGATTAAACGGTATTTGGTATATTTATATTTTACACGGTAAAATATAACCTTTTTACCTTCAGAATTTTCAATAAAATTTAAAAGGCTTCAATATCCTATTCGTTTGGCTTTTGCCATGACCATAAACAAATCCCAAGGGCAAACAATGTCCACTTGGACTTTGAAAATCCGTGTTTTTCCCTTGGGCAATGGCATAACTCACGTGGGAAATGGGTATCGCCTGCTCACGTCTGTGGAAACCATCAAATCTTTGGTTTGTGTTAAAAAAAAAAAAAAAAAAGGTTAACCGTGTAATTTATATTTGATTACACGGTATTTGGCGTATTTATATGCCCGCGATATGACAGTCAAAATTTCATCAAAATTGATCAACCGGAGGGAGGACTTTACAACTAGGGGCCTTTTTTTTTTTTTTTTTTTTGTTTCCTATAAAGTACCTTTGTTTATGTTTGTGTGGAGAAATTAACAGTCTCTCGTTACGCCTAAAAATAAGAAATGGCTAAATATGAGATATTATAAAATCAAGTAAACGTATAGAGGAGAAAAATAGACAAATATTCAGTTAACTCATAAAACACGTTGAGCCCACGCATGCTGCAAAGGCTTAGTACCCCTTTAATGACAGACCATTGTTCATAATTAAAGCCGTTCTTTTCATTTAATGGAAATTATTTGTTTCATGGTAACTAAATGAAATTTTCAACAATAACATAAAGAATTATAAAATCAGACGACTTGGAGAATTATGCTTGCATTACCCAATTATCACAAGCCAAAAATTTTACTTAATAATAAAATAAATTAGTGTTTTTTTTAGAGCAAATGAAAACAAAAATAAGAATGTGTGACTTTGAGAAGTGGCAATTAAAAAAACGCATTAATTTCTAATCTAATGAAGTCGGTAAGTGAAAGTTGTGTTGCGCGCACGCGCAGATTTTTGAGGCAGAACCAACAGAGTATTCGAGATAGATTTGTATTCTCACTTTGTGAGGGAAAAATAACACATGAGTTTAAACATTCGACAAAAATGGAATAAACAGCTTCTAACGCAGGAGGCAAATATCTTCTTCAACCGAAGCAAACAAATATGTAAGCACCTCCCGTCTGTCTATAAATATGTAATTGCATAACAGCAATAGAATAATTTGCATATAATTGGTTGCATTTTACGAAACTTGTAAGAGATATACTCACTGCTCCTTGATCCACTGGTCCTCGCTGTATGGCGGCTTGAAGAGGTGGGTCCACGGATAATGGCCCCTGGCCCTGCTGCGGCGGATCTCCTCCCAGAGGTAGGTCGGAGGCGGATGCGGCGGGGGTGGCTCGCTCTGCGCTCGGTCGCCTGCCATCATCGGCCGCATCGCCAGGGTGTCCGCCATCTTGAGACTCTACCCTCCTGTCTGCAAAATATAACGTTGATCATGAAAAAAACCATTGTCTTTTAGAAAATCAGGATCCTATAAAATTTCCTTCTTTTTGTTTTAGGTCTTAGTTTTTAAGTAAATTGTTTTTTTTATTTAAGAATGTTAGCTACACTTTCGGTTAAAGGTCGTACCTACACTTAGATTCTTGCAAATACATCATCAGGTAACAAAATCAACATAAAGAGCCATATTTTCCCATCAATTAATTTAAGGTGGAAAACTACCACGAATCATTTTTATATAGATACATATAGTTCGAAAATACCTGTTTTCCAAAAATGTTTGTTTATCGATGAAAATATTTTCGATAGCGTCGATATCTGATGACCGATATACTGATAGTATCAATAGTTATAGGACGACATTTCTATCCATGAAACGTAGATATCGTTTTTTCGATATCACATCCCTATCTATTTTTTTTATTTTCGTTTTTATATGAATTAATCTCTGATCGAGATTTATTGTAAGGAATCTGTTTATTCATTATTTTCATTTCTTAATATCCTTAATGCTGATGGATCGGCCCTGCGAGCCAGTTTTTTTTCACAACTTCGCATTTGCCCGGAAGAGGACTTGTTTAGTAGAAAAAGTTAGGAAGAGGAGATGAAAAAAATAGGCCAAACATGTAGTTAAAAAAAAAAAAACTAGTAGCGATATACCCAGAATTAGAGATGATATATTTTTGAGACTGCTGTATAAGGTTAAGGCTTTTTGGTGAGTGGGATCCTGGAAGAATTTGTTTAGAGAACCTATAAAGTTAGAAAAGAAAAACGTAGATTTAGAAAATATTCTGTTCTCATTACAAAATATATTACTATCCTTATATATATAAAAATCTCGTGTCCGTATGTTTGTCTCTCTATTTCTCAGAAACTACTCAACCGATTTTAATGAAATTTGGCTCAATTTATATAGTTTTGGCCGACTTACCGGACCGGATAGTTTTTAAATTGATTAGTGATCAAAATAATTCTTATATAGCGAATTACTGCAAATACAGTAGGTCGTGTTATGATTTATTAACATGGCTACACATGTCGATTTAATAACCTTTTTGTTTACAAGCATGCTATTATAATTACGGTTATAATAGTTTTGTATTGCGTTATTAGTAAGTGAAGTTATTTGGTCTTATTGTTCCATCTTTATATTCTGCAGGCAAATAGTAATAAAAATCTTTATATTTATTCTTAATTTTCATTTATGGATAAATCAAGAAAAGGTTACACCAAAGTCTCAAAAGTGTATGTATTTTTCCTTCCTTTTCCTTTTTATTTGTAATCTTTCCAATTCCTAACTAAGTGCTCAAACACTTTGCTGAGGTCCACCCCGATATCAACTTTTAGAAAAGTAAATACATTTTAGGCTTTAATTAGAATAGTCCTTATATATATGTAAAATTTAAAAAATGTCAGCGAAGATTTTGTATTGTACTATGTAAGTGCAGTTATTTGTTCATAGAGTTCCATCCTTATATTCCACTGGCAAATAGTTTTAAAATCTTTGTATTCTTTCTTAATTTTAATTAAAGAATATAAATCAAGAAAACGTTACAACAAATTCTCAAAAGTGTAGATATTTTTCCTTCCTTTTCCTTTTTTATTTGTATTCTTTCCAATTCCTAGCAAAATGCTCTAACACTGTGCTGTGGTCGACCCTGATATCAACTTTTAGAAAAGTAAATACATTTTAGGCTATAATTAGAATAGTCCTTATATATATGTAAAATTTTAAAAATGTCAGCGAAGATTTGTATTGTATTATGTAAGTGCAGTTATTAGTTCATAGTGTTCCATCATTATATTCCACTGGCAAATAGTTGTAAAATCTTTGTATTTATTCTTAATTTTAATTAAAGAATAAATCAAGAAAACGTTATAACAAATTCTAAAAAGTATAGGTATTTTACATTCCCTTTCCTTTTTTATTTTTATTCTTTCCAATTCCTAGCTAAATGCTCTAACACTACTGTGGTCGACCCTGATATCAACTTTTAGAAAAGTAAATACATTTTAGGCTATAATTAGAATAGTCCTTATATATATGTAAAATTTAAAAAATGTCAGCGAAGATTTTGTATTGTATTATGTAAGTGCAGTTATTTGTTCATAGTGTTCCATCATTATATTCCACTGGCAAATAGTTGTAAAATCTTTGTATTTATTCTTAATTTTAATTAAAGAATAAATCAAGAAAACGTTGCAACAAATTCTCAAAAGTGTAGATATTTTTCCTTCCTTTTCCTTTTTTATTTGTATTCTTTCCAATTCCTAGCTAAATGCTCTAACACTGTGCTGTGGTCGACCCTGATATCAACTTTTAGAAAAGTAAATACATTTTAGGCTATAATTGGAATCGTCCTTATGTATGTGTAAAATTTAAAAAATGTCAGCGAAGATTTTGTATTGTATTATGTAAGTGCAGTTATTTGTTCATAGTGTTCCATTATTATATTCCACTGGCAAATAGTTGTAAAATCTTTGTATTTATTCTTAATTTTAATTAAAGAATAAATCAAGAAAACGTTGCAACAAATTCTCAAAAGTGTAGATATTTTTCCTTCCTATTCCTTTTTTATTTGTATTCTTTCCAATTCCTAGCTAAATGCTCTAACACTGTGCTGTGGTCGACCCTGATATCAACTTTTAGAAAAGTAAATACATTTTAGGCTATAATTGGAATCGTCCTTATGTATGTGTAAAATTTAAAAAATGTCAGCGAAGATTTTGTATTGTATTATGTAAGTGCAGTTATTTGTTCATAGTGTTCCATCATTATATTCCACTGGCAAATAGTTGTAAAATCTTTGTATTTATTCTTAATTTTAATTAAAGAATAAATCAAGAAAACGTTGCAACAAATTCTCAAAAGTGTAGATATTTTTCCTTCCTTTTCCTTTTTTATTTGTATTCTTTCCAATTCCTAGCTAAATGCTCTAACACTGTGCTGTGGTCGACCCTGATATCAACTTTTAGAAAAGTAAATACATTTTAGGCTATAATTGGAATCGTCCTTATGTATGTGTAAAATTTAAAAAATGTCAGCGAAGATTTTGTATTGTATTATGTAAGTGCAGTTATTTGTTCATAGTGTTCCATCATTATATTCCACTGGCAAATAGTTGTAAAATCTTTGTATTCATTCTGAATTTTAATTAAAGAATATAAATCAAGAAAACGTTATAACAAATTCTTAAAAGTCTTGGTATTTTTCCTTCGTTTTCCTTTTTTATTTGTATTTCATTCCAATCACAAGCTGAACACTAAAACAATTTGCTGTGGTCTACTGGTCCATCCTGATATCAACTTTTAGAAAAGTAAATACATTTTAATAACTTAAAATAGTCTATTCTTATATGTATATGTGTAAAATTTAAAAAATGTTAGTGAAGAATTGTAATTCTTTCTTAATCAACAATTATTTGAAGTAGAAAAAATTAAATCTCAATGGAAAAGTTAAACTTCCACCTCTTCCTACTCCGCCGGAACCTTTAAAATCACTTCTTTCAGCTGAATCGAACGAATCGAAATTGTTTTTACGCAAAACACGCAAATTTAATTCTTGCTTTCAAATGACATCTTTTGGGGCTACCAAAATTTGTGATCATCCATCAAATGGTCGTAATTTTAAAACTACATTCAAAGTGCAAGGCCAGGTGTACCATAAGATTGGGTCGTTGATGCCGATGCCCGATGAGGACCCAAAGTTTCTTCAAATCTATTTCATGGGAAGTAGTGAAGAACGTGTGACGACACGATGTCAGTATAATTATATTGAACGAGCAGAAGAAAGAGCAATTGTAATGTGGTTGGAAAATTTGATGGAAAATAACAATCGACTTATTCAATTGTTTAAAAGAGTGTCACCACAATTAAGAAATGACAATTATCAAATCGTCATCAAAGCCGAAAAAGTTCCATCAGGGGAACACGCAGGCAGATTCAACGCGCCGACCTTAGATGAAGTAGCTGTTATTATGGTTGGTGATCCAGTTGACAAGAGAGCCATTAAAATCACACGTCGAGACAGCACTATCAGTATGATTTCAGATCTACATCGTTCGTATGACGCACTTCAGTATCCTCTAATATTTTGGCAAGGACAGGATGAATATCACATCAACATTAAACAACGCGATCCACTTACTGGTATAGTTCATATTTAATTACTTATTTTATTGATTTCTATATTTTACTCTTACTTCTTTTAATCATTTATTAACTTACTTTTTAGGTAATGAAACAAATAAAAAAGTTAGTGCAATGAACTACTATGCACACCGATTGATGATTAGACCTAATCAGGACAACTACATCTTACGATATCGTCAGCTGTATCATCAATACGTAGTGGATATGTACGCTAAGATCGAAAGTGAACGTTTACGATTTATTCGATTCAACCAGGCTAAATTACGATCGGAAGAATATATCCATTTGCGAGATGCTATTATCGGAAACATCGATCAAAATTTAAACATCAATGATTTCGGTAATGCATTTATTTTACCTTCAAGCTACATCGGAAGTCCACGGAACATGCAGGAATATATTCAAGATGCGATGACTTACGTACGTCATTACGGTCGTCCAGATTTATTTATTACCTTTACATGTAATCCGAATTGGGAGGAAATTCAAACTTTACTATTACCAGGCCAACAACCGATACATCGTCATGATATCATTGCACGTGTGTTCAAACAAAAATTAAAATCATTAATGCATTTTATCGTAAAATATTCGGTTTTCGGTAATTCACAATGCTGGCTGTATTCTATTGAGTGGCAAAAGAGAGGTTTGCCTCATGCACACATTTTAATTTGGCTTGAAGTTAAAATTCGTCCTGAAGAAATTGATCAAATCATTTCTGCCGAAATTCCTAATCCATTAATTGACCCAGAATTGTTTGATGTTGTAACCAGTCACATGATCCATGGACCATGCGGTGCTTTGAACATGACTTCGCCATGCATGAAAGATGGAAAATGTAAAAAGAGTTTCCCCAAGCCATACACAAATGATACTATTACGGATATCAACGGTTATCCATTGTATCGTCGCAGAAACGTACAGAATGGTGGCTATACATGTACTATGCCAATATTACATATAACTGATAAAATTGAAATTGACAACCAGTGGGTGGTGCCTTACTCACCATTGCTCTCAAAAATATATAAAGCTCATATTAATGTCGAGTTTTGCAGTTCCGTTAAATCTATTAAGTACATTTGCAAATACATTAATAAAGGCAGTGATTTAGCTGTATTTGAACTACAAAATATATATAAAAATGATGAAATTACACAATATCAGATGGGTAGATACATCAGCAGCAACGAAGCTATCTGGCATATTTTTAGTTTTCCCATTCACGAAAGAGAGCCTTCTGTCCAGCATCTTGCAGTTCATCTTGAAAACGGCCAACGTGTATATTTCACCGAAGAAAATCTTTTCCAACGAGCACTTGAGCCACCAAAAACGACATTAACTGAATTTTTCACCTTGTGTAAAAGACCTGATATGTTCGGCCAATTCGCGAAAACCTTATTATATAGTGATGTTCCACGCTATTATACATGGAATAAATTAGGTAAAAAGTGGGAGCCACGTAAACAAGGAGAACCACATCCCTCAATAGCAGGCATATTCAAAGCTAAGACATTGGCTCGACTCTACACCGTTCATCCAAAACACCGTGAATGCTTTTTTTTGCGTTTGTTGTTGGTAAATATTCCTGGGCCAACATCTTTCGAATTTTTGCGAACAGTTAATGGTCGGGTGTTCGATAACTATCAAGATGCATGTCGCGAGCTGCAATTTCTAGAAGAGGACAACCATTGGGACGTGACTCTCGCTGATGCAGCATTGACATCGACGCCGAATATTATTCGTCAGTTGTTTGCAATTATTTTGACGACATGTTATCCTACACAATCATTGACTTTGTGGGATAAATATAAAAACTATATGGCAGAAGATATTCTGCATCGCTATAAACAAGCAAACCAACTTCCATATCTAGATTTCACTCCAGAGATCTATAATGAAGCATTAATGTTGATCGAAGATCTATGTATTTCAATTTCAAATTTGCCACTCAATTATTATAGTTTGCCATCACCTAATCGCCCAGCCACCGACTTAGTTAACACTGATTTGCAACGAGAAAAACAGTACAAGGAGGTTGACTTAGCTATGGTTATTACGAAAAATGAACCATTACTGAGAGCTGAGCAAAAAAATATTTATCATCGGATTATGCTGGCCATTGATAATGAACAAGGCGGTTTTTTTTTCTTGGACGCACCTGCTGGAACTGGAAAGACATTTTTAATATCGTTGATTCTGGCGAAGGTACGGTCACAACGAAAAATTGCAGTGGCAGTTGCATCGTCAGGCATTGCTGCCACTTTGTTAGATGGTGGACGAACGGCACATTCAGCATTCAAGCTACCATTAGACCTTCATTACCAACCAAATGCTATATGTAATATTAAAAAAAATAGTGGAATGGCTGCAGTATTGCAAACGAGTTCTATAATAATCTGGGATGAGTGCACTATGGCACATAAACATGCACTAGAAGCATTTAATAGAACAATGCAAGATTTTAAAGGGAATAACAAACTTTTCGGTGGTACTGTCCTACTACTCTCAGGAGACTTCCGCCAGACATTACCAGTTATTCCCCGATCAACTTTTGCCGACGAGATTAACGCATGTTTGAAACAATCGTTTTTATGGCGAGGTGTCGAAATACTTCGATTGACCGTAAATATGAGAGTACTACTGCAAAATGATCCATCGGCAGATATATTTTGTAAACAATTGATAGATATAGGAAACGGTGAAATAGAGCTGGATCAAAATTCACAATTTATCAAGTTACCAGAAAATTTCTGTACTGTTGTAGAAACCAAAAATGAACTCATAGAAAGTGTCTTTCCTGATATTTTGAGCAATTATTTGGACTACAATTGGCTGGGTAGTCG
Organism: Aelia acuminata; assembly: GCA_911387785.2. Taxonomy (NCBI): domain Eukaryota; kingdom Metazoa; phylum Arthropoda; class Insecta; order Hemiptera; family Pentatomidae; genus Aelia; species Aelia acuminata. The sequence continues at coordinate 48,206,009 of OU426978.1, read as the reverse complement.
TGCTATTTTGGCAGCAAAAAATGTTGATGTCGATGAAACAAACTTCCAAATTCAACAATCGTTGCCAGGTCAGCTCATTTCTATTAAATCAATTGACAATGTTATAGATGAAAACGAAGCAGTAAATTTCCCAACTGAATTTTTGAATTCCCTGGACATACCAGGAATGCCACCACACAATCTCCAATTGAAGATTGGCTCACCGATCATTCTTCTTCGGAACTTGAATCCTCCTCAATTGTGCAACGGTACACGCTTGGTCATTAAAAGGATGACAGGAAATGTAATTGAAGCAACGATTTTGACTGGAAGGTTTACAGGAGATACCGTCCTGTTGCCACGTATTCCCCTGACACCGTCAGATTTTTCAATAAAATTTAAAAGGCTCCAATTTCCTGTTCGTTTGGCTTTTGCCATGACCATAAACAAATCCCAAGGGCAGACAATGTCCACTTGCGGGTTGGACTTTGAAAATCCGTGTTTTTCCCATGGGCAATTGTATGTCGCCTGCTCACGTGTGGGGAAACCGTCAAATCTGTTCGTGTTAGCAAAAAACAGGTTAACCAAAAACATAGTGCACAAAATAGTACTGGAATAAATAAAAAGTCTTGATTGTATTATGTAAAAAACAGTAAATTATTATTCTAAATAAATATTTGAAAATTAACCTTAATCTTTATCATTGAATATTGGTTTGACTTTGTATTTATTTAAAGATATCGTTAAAGGTCCCTATCCTAATTATACCTGGATAGGCAAACTTTAGAACTCTCACTGTAGCATCCTCCAATTAGCTTTAGTGGCATAAAGTGATGTTAAATCAAACAAATAAACAAAGATATTAGGATATAATTAATTCAACGCATTATAGCTAATGAGCCACAGCAACGCGTGGCCGGGTCTGCTAGTTAATTATAATGCTATTGTTACGTTAAATCTTTACATAAATAAATAAAAAAACATATCGTTTCGAATTCCAGACCGTTGTTGGAACAAAATAAGCGGTTGGAACGAATTCATTCGAGTATTGAGTATTGAGTATTCATTCGAGCCTGGTCTACCAAGACGTAGAACTGTCCACATTGTTCTGGCACATTCCAGACCTGGCCATTTACGATTATATATAAGGAGCGAGTGACTGAACGAGTAATATAAGTCTGTGTCTTCACTGTGTAGCTCCAAGCCATATGATTGTGTGTTATAATGTTATCAATTTGTAACCGCTCAAGTATTTCAGTTTTATTAATTCTTTAATAAACGGATTCTTCTTTATAATTATAATTCTTCTTTAACGGGTTTTCGTATACATTTGTTAACCAATGACAATGTGCTTATCTGTTTGAATATATTACTTTATCAGGTGCATTATTTAATTTTTGATAAGAATTCATATTCACTGTGTTTGTAAACGTGAGCATGATTTAAATAACTATCCCAAACATCATACGTAGAGTTCTTGGAAATCGTTTAAACATTAGTACTAGAAACTACGAGTGTTAACCATTTTTGTCTAAATTTATTGTTCTTTATCTGGATCTTGACTATTTTATTCCAGGAAGCAAGCATAAATAAACGTACATTCAGATCGACCTCCGAGAAGCAGGAAGCAGAATATGAAGATTAATATTTTATCTTATTGTACGTAATTAAATTAATATCAAGGTTGCGCATATTATTTTATCGTTTTCTCAATTGTATTATATTTATAAGAACGAAAATGAGCAAACAATTTTTGCAAATTGAATATTATAACAGATTATTTATAGGATAACTTATGATTTTAGAGTAAATTGGACGAGAGTCCAGTTAATTCCCTTTTAGAGATATAGAAAAAAAAGTCATATGTTGCCTGGTAAAAAAAAAATTTTTTTAGAAAATAAAATTTTTTGTTTTACCATATAAGGATCACTTATAGTGTCTCTAGGACATTCTAGACTTTTTTAAACTAAATTTTAATCAAGTAATAACAAAAAAGCTCTTATACAAATATTTCTATATATATCTGATATAAATATTTCTAAGACAGCTTCAAAGCAAATGGATAAGGCACAAGAATTACTTATTAACTTATACTTATTAAGTAATCCAACATTTAAGAAAAACCTACTCAGTCTTGCCAAAGAGAAAATCAGTAACTCAAAAATTGTGAGATGCATCATGGTATGGTTGGATTCGTTTTCAAATTTTTCAATTTAAGTAAGCAGTAAACAGCTTATTATAGTTTACGCTTTGCTTATTTTCTTTATTTTAAACTTTTTAAGCTTTGGAATGAAAACTGTAAGGAGCAGCGAATGAAAAATGTCATAAGGAATCCGAGTATAATATTCATATTATTATATTTTAATATGCAAATTTCAACAATATTCCATGTTTTTTTTTTTTTTTTTTTTTTTTGCAGCTTGCTTGGTTTCTGCTTTGTTTTTTTTGTTTTTTTTAATATAGTGAATGGCATTCAAAAGGTGCATTTACGACTCGCAAATTAAAATTTAATTTTCAAATGTTCGTCTCTTACGCCTTTCCAGAAACCGACAGCGATTAACTTCCCCTTTAAAACCACCTTATAATTCATTAAGAAATCTATTACATGGCGATTTTAATCAAAATTGTTGATGTCGTTTTTTAGAAAATCGTATAGAACGTAAAAATGAAACAAAATTTATGAATTAAAGTGCTCCCTCCATTTGATCAATTTTGAAGAAATAGGTGCTGTCACATCACGTGGATATACATACGTACACCCATATCCAATTTCAGGTTCGTACGGTTTATCGTTTTTGAGCTAGTATGTTCGCAAGCACACATTGTTGTTGTTTTTCTTGGCGGGGTAATGTATATATATTTTTAAACATATCGAAGCCGGTCGCCTTACCCAAATAAGAACAGCGACCTGTTAAGCATCTGAAGACCTCGGGGCTAGTGACCCGAGAACTGTCGTCCTGTTTGGGCTGTATCGCTATATCTGGCATCCAGTCGTTGGAACTACAGGAATAGACAGACAGTGCGTGTCGCCAAACTAAATAAACATAGGCAATTTATTGCGTACACAAAACCTGAGTCAGGAACATTAATTAATGTTGATAGGGGTAGAGGGGGGGGGGGCGTCTGCCGTGATTCGTCGGAAATAAGAGAATTTACGAGGAAGTGATGAAAATTTAAAATTGAATTCATCTTCAAGTTTAATGCTTACCTTTAAGGTTAATTTTAAGTTACTACTCCAAACCTAATGGCTTCGTCTAACTTTGAAAACCGTTGATTTGTAGATTATAATTTGATAAATCGCTTAAACGAATGCATTTCGGGAATCTTCCTCTCGTATTATTTGAGCTGTTATTAAAAATCATAGAACGTCGAATGTCTCAGCATGAAATTTAAGAACGCAATATAATTAGAAAGAAAAATTTTTGTACATAATATTCTCAATTTATTTTGTCTCTTACGCGCCCCCTAGTAGAACAGAGATTAAATCGCGCGTCCTATATCCATCATATTACGACAATCATTCAATTAAAAAAATAATAATAATTCGATTTAATTTTTTGCAGTTCTAATTTTGAAAGATCAAATAATGAAGACCATAAATATAAAAAATCTGGTGCGTGCGCGCAACACACAACTTTCACTTACCAACTTACTTAGATTAGAAATTAATGCGTTTTGTTAATTGCCACTTATCAAATGAACAGAACAGTTTAATTATAACGCATTGGTTTGTCATTAAAGGCGTACGGCGCATGCGTGAGCTCAAGGTGTTTTATGAGTTGACGGAATATTTTTCTTTTTTTCTCCTGTATATGTTTACTTGATTCTCTTCATATATCATATTTAGCCGTTTCTTATTTTTAAGCGTGATGAGAGACAGTTAATTTCCCAATATAAACTAAAACAAAGGTACTTTATAGAAAAACAAAAAAAGCCCCTTCCCCATTTAAGCCCCCTCAGAACATTTTAATAATGATAAAGCTTACCTGATATTAAATAACAACTAATTTTCATTAAACATAACGAATTTGATAAAAATCGTTAAAGCCGTTTTTGAGATAATCGATCAAAAAGGTAAAAATTGGACAACATTTATTAAGTAAAGTCCCCCCTCCTGTTGATCAATTTTGATGAAATTTTTACAGTCATATCTCGGGCATATAAATACATCAAATACCAAGTTTGATCAAAATCGTTAAAACCGTTATTGAGTAAATAAAAAAAACACGTGGAAATATACAAAATTTATTAAGTAAAGTCCCCCCTCAGGTTGATCAATTTTGATGAAATTTTTACAGCCATATCTCGGGCATATCAATAGATCAAATACTCAGTTTAATCAAAATCGTTTGAGCCGTTTTTGAGAAAATCGAAAACAACTTAAAAAGTTATTAAGTAAAGTACCCCCTCCCTTTGAGCAAATTTGATGAAATGTTTGCTGTCACATCGCGGGCATATACATACTCTAAATACCCAATTTCAGGTTCGCACGGTTTATAGTTTTTGAGCTAGTCTGTTCACACACACACACACACACACACACACACACAGACACACACACAGACACACACACACACAGACCATTTCGCGGGACTGGGTTATTTTGACTCAGGGGACCCCAAAACGTGTATTTCCGTTGAAAACCGGAAGTCGAAAATTTTCACGATCGCAATACTTCCACTTACTATATATTTCATATATAGGTAAGTGAAAGTAAAAATGTATATATATATATATATATATATATATATATATATATATATATATATATATGTGTATATAGTATTACACTGAATATATTATATTTTAAATTAGAAAAGTTATTTATTATTTGGGTATTTGATGCTATGATTTTTTAATAATTTGGAGTCAGTCAACTTAAGGATATTTTCCTTCTCTGTCCCAGTGTGCGCCGCGTAAGTGACAACAACTAGGTACCCTACAGGCAAAAAAGGCAAATGAAATCGGAGGAATACAATCTCTGATACATCTCGGTCCTAGATAAATTGCTGCCATCTTATTGCTGGATAAAGCTTTTCCTATAATCATTATTGAAATTGATCACTTTGTGTGAAAGATTTTTGCTTAATTAATGTTTTTTATTGGGCAGATATTGCTATAAAGTGGAAGGTCAATATATGCACATAAAGGCTGTGAAATACCGATCAATAAAATGCGCTATGAAAATACAAGCTCAAAATATTTTTGTAAAAAAAAAATAGCAATCCAACAACAAAAATTATAACTTCAGCTTAAACCAAATTTTTGGTATGGAAGAAACTAGTTTTTTATTTGTTGACTATTAAAGAATAAAATACAATAAAAATTAACTCCAGAAATGAACATTGGATTTTGGGTCTCGCTTCACACGCTTAAGCAGTGACGAAGAACACACAACTATGTATCTGTCAGATACAGCGCGCGTGATGGAGTGTTAAAATATTTAACCTTTTAATATTTAACTAATCCAATCTCAAATTGTGGCTCACCACCAATCCCAAACCACTTTTAAATAATTCATCCTTTGAAGAGAAAAGATTTGGCCCCGCCGGGAGTCGAACCCGGGTTTCCCGCGTTACATGCGAGGATGCTAACCGCTACACCACAGAGCTCGGCTCAAGGCAGAGCAAATCCCTCCAACTAACTAGTTGAAGTAGTTTAAGAAGTTGACTTATGTCAGTAAAATATCATAAATTGGACAAAAATTGTCCACCTCCCGCTACTACTCACAGGACTTGTGAGATGGGGGGTATCGGTGAGGAGGAGGGATTTGCTCTGCCTTGAGCCGAGCTCTGTGGTGTAGCGGTTAGCATCCTCGCATGTAACGCGGGAGACCCGGGTTTGACTCCCGGCGGGGCCAAATCTTTTCTCTTCAAAGGATGAATCTTTTAATATTTATTTGTAACACCTGATGAACGGAAATTTAATACAAAATTATAAATTAATAAAATCGGTTTTTACAAGGATTCCTTTAAGCCCTGCAATCGGAATACCAATAACAGTCAATCTATCCCATGGATCACTGGGTCCGTTGGAAAACTTTTATTTATCAGGGATTTGAAAGCAATAGTGCTCTTGTATTTTTTGTGTATTTTTAAAAAAATCATAAATATTAGTAAAAGTAGTTTAAATAGTAGTGAATGAAAATTTAATATAAAGCTGTAAATTAACGTAGTCCATTTTTTACTTTCACTTACCTATATATGAAATATATAGTAAGTGGAAGTATTGCGATCGTGAAAAAATTCGACTTCCGGTTTTCAACGGAAATACACGTTTTGGGGTCCCCTGAGTCGAAATGACCAAGTCCCGCGAAATGGTCTGTGTGTGTGTGTGTCTGTGTGTGTGTGTGTGTGTGTGTGTGTGTGTGTGTGTGAACAGACTAGCTCAAAAACTATAAACCGTGCGATCCTGAAATTGGGTATTTAGTGTAGGTATATGCCCGCGATGTGACAGCATAAATTTCATCAAAATTACTTAAAGGGAGGGGGTACTTTACTTAATAACTTTTTAGGTTTTTTTCGATTTTCTCAAAAACGGCTCTAACGATTTTGATTAAACTGAGTTCGTAAGTGAAAGTTGTGTGTTGCGCGCACGCACCAGATTGTGAATGTGTGAAGTTGAGGAATAGCGTTTACATATTATCGAAACACGTCCATTTCTAATCCAAGTAAGTTCGTAAGTGAAAGTTGTGTGTTGCGCGCACGCACCAGATTGTGAATGTGTGAAGTTGAGGAATAGCGTTTACATATTATCGAAACACGTCCATTTCTAATCCAAGTAAGTTCGTAAGTGAAAGTTGTGTGTTGCGCGCACGCACCAGATTGTGAATGTGTGAAGTTGAGGAATAGCGTTTACATATTATCGAAACACGTCCATTTCTAATCCAAGTAAGTTCGTAAGTGAAAGTTGTGTGTTGCGCGCACGCACCAGATTGTGAATGTGTGAAGTTGAGGAATAGCGTTTACATATTATCGAAACACGTCCATTTCTAATCCAAGTAAGTTCGTAAGTGAAAGTTGTGTGTTGCGCGCATCGCACCAGATTTTTTAGGATTCCATTTCACTAGGATTCCTGTAACCTCACTCCAAATGAGGTTACAGTATCTAATGACGCAATTTGATGAATGGTTGGGACGAACCTGTTGTACACAACTCGATAACCATCCTGTTACTGACACTCTACGAAGCCAATGAAGTTACACTTGGGGGTTACATTGCTCAGGTTACGAGAGCTTATCCTTCTAGGAGATAGTCAACGGATATACCTACCTTAATATTGGGTAAAGTTCCATGCTAACATCCGTGTTTACTTTTGGTTTCAGAGTTTTGAGGTGAGAGGCAGAATTAGACCTTTCAAATCTTTTGGCAACAGAAACTGAAGTAGAAAAAAGTTTTAAAATAACTCTGTTAAAGATAAAAGATAACAGCTATTGCTAAATTACTTAATTTATTTTTACGTATAATTCTGAGAGTTATTGATTTAAAAAAAAAATTCTTGATATTATAATTATTTATCATGAGAAACCTTTAAGAATGTATAAAGCTGACGGCTTTCTTTTAATTTTTTATGTACAAATCACTGTTTTAGGAGCCCAAATATAGACTAGTAATATTTATCTTCTATTGAATATTTAAAACTATTATTTATTTTTCCTTTTTGCTAAAATTATTACCGGTAAACACGGGTTACTTGAGCCCTGGGGGGTAACTTGAGCCCAAAAAACAAAAAATGATGTTTGGTTCTCTGCGTATTTTGACATAAGTTTAACGGCATAGGACTCAGGAATCAATACTACTACCAGCATAGTATTGAACTATGTCGTTAAAGATATGTCAAAATACCCAGAAAACCAAAAATCATTTTTTGTTTTTTGGGCTCAAGTTACCCCCCAGCGCTCAAGTAACCCGGTACCTAAAATACAGAATACATACATTTTAGGGGGCGTATATTATCATTTTGAGGACTGCCAAAGCCTTTTGGAAATGATAAAAAAAAATGGATTATGTTCAACAATAAAAGCTGATTAATATTTCAAAAATATAAGTATTATTCTGGAATCATCGGCTAAATTTCTGCTAAAAGCCGGAAGTTTGTCTAAATTAAATTTATATTCATGTTAGTATGATAATACAAATACGAACTCAGTAAAGACAATGAAAACATTTAGAATACTTATAAATAAGGTCATATAAATTAAATATATTACATGATTCAATGACAATTATTGCACCTTGTTAATGATTATTATTTAACAAGTAACCTTTTATTATATATAGTAATATTTTCTAAGCGTCCATTGTAATCATATTTTACCGATGTGATGGATAATTTGTATCCCAAAAGTGAGCAACTCGTCAGTTGCACTGGCGGATCCAGGGGAGGGCTGTGGTGGCTGGAGCCCCCTCCTTTGGAAAATGGTTTGTCATGTAAAGACAGAATTTATCTTTACTAAAAGTTGGGAAGTAAGGTAAAGAACAAATAGTATGCATAACAAGATTGGTTTTTTGTTTGTTTAACGTCACTTTATGCCCTTAAGGCTAATCGGGCGATGCTACAGTGGACTCGTAAATTTTGCCTATCCAGGTATAATTAGGGTACGGTACGTGACGTACTCGGGTACGAGTACCTGACGTCGTACAGGCTCGGGACATCCATTTTAGGTATTATACGAGGGACAGCATAGCCAAGGATTTTTCCTCCCCTTAAAAAGTCCTATGGCCACTGCGGGAAGCGAACCTGCGACCTTCAGTATTGTAGGTTACCATGCTAACCACTATACCACAGGTGACCCCTATGCAGAACAAGTACAAAGTGAGTTGTGGGAAAGTATCATAATGGTAAAAAAGCTGATTGGCAGATCTAGGGGAAGGGCTGTGGGGCTGCAGTCCTTCCATTATAACCGGCTGGTTCCGTCCATGATCAGTTGTGTACCTTAATCAAATCCACCCTTAAAAGCTCATATGTATATATGTATATGATAATTTGTTGAATAATAACAAGACCAGCATAGTTTTAATTAAAAAAAAATTGTAATATTTATACCTTAAAGATAAACTGTCGTCACTGAAAGTTTGAATTTTCCCCTTTAAGTACTGTTGTAAAAAAAATAAAAAATATTGAGACCATTCATTAGCTGAGTAGATACGACAACTTCTTGCTCAATAACATATACCTACCTCGACAATGCAGTTTTATCAATAATCCCTAAATGGAGAATTTTGTAATTACGACAGTTTATCTCTCATTTACAAATATTAGATAAAATGTATTTCAATTAAAAATAGTTAAGAAAAAAGAAATCATAAATTATTTTTTTTAACAACTCTTATGCCAGTTTATAGTAGTAGTTATGCCAAACCTTTCAATCGGCAATCAACTCGTTGAATTGTTGATGATGTAACAATGGACTATTAAAGAAGTTGTAAGCAATTAACAGTATGGAATTACCGAGTTGCGCATAGCTTGATAATTTACTTTTGACCAAGCTACGTATTCATTGCTATTATACAGGCCATTGAACAACATCCCATCAACCAGATAATCGGTCAACCACAACATGGCCAATTTCGATCAATAACGGAACACGCCTATACATTTATTTGACTACAGAAAACAGGGTCCTACGTTTTCCCAATGTCTTCAAAAATATTTTCCGTATAATGAGAGTAATAACTTGACTGGGCAGCATCTCGGTGTATTTTTATTGTACTTGCATAAGAAATTAAATGTTTGTTAACAAACGTTGGAAATATTTCATCTAAAAACTTACCACCCGTGAATTTAAAATAACTTCGAAATTATAAATTGTATTGATAACTGGAATCAATCAAGTATCTATTAAAACATTAGCTTTAACTTTTTTTTGGAAATTAATAATTTTTAACTGAATTTATAAAAAGAAAGTTTCGTGCAAGGCGATTGGTATTAAATTACAGTATCCCTGTTTAATCTATACATAATAAAGTTGAAATTCTGTTTGTTTGTTTGTTGATTTGTTCTTTATAGAAATCCATACCGTCTGTCCTAAATTCTCCAAAGTTCGCTCAGTAGTTCTTTGATACCAGGTGCGAACACCTGTCCATATTTAAATAGCATAACTTCAGCCGATCTTCAGCTGATATTCTTCATTCTCCAAATTTCGCTAAGCGTTCTTTCAGACCCGGTGCGAACACCTGTTCATATTAGCTGATATTCTTTATTGTTATAAAAATCATAATGATCTCACTTTACAATGTTTTTTTTTTACGAAATCGACCATTTCTTTAGAAAAATGAAATTCCCCGTGAGAAACCGGGATATACAGCTATAATCTATGCGTATAAAGGTGAAATTCTGTTTGTTCTTCATAGAAATCCATACCGTTTATCCTAAATTCTCCAAAGTTCGCTCAGTAGTTCTTTGATACCAGGTGCGAACACCTGTCCATATTTAAATAGCATAACTTCAGCCGATCTTCAGCTGATATTCTTCATTCTCCAAATTTCGCTAAGCGTTCTTTCAGACCCGGTGCGAACACCTGTTCATATTAAAATTGCATAACTTCAGCCGATCTTCAGCTGATATTCTTTATTGTTATAAAAATCATAATGATCTCACTTTACAATGTTTTTTTTTTACGAAATCGACCATTTCTTTAGAAAAATGAAATTCCCCGTGAGAAACCGGGATATACAGCTATAATCTATGCGTATAAAGGTGAAATTCTGTTTGTTCTTCATAGAAATCCATACCGTTTATCCTAAATTCTCCAAACTTCGCTCAGTGGTTCTTTCAGACCAGGTGCGAACACCAGTCCATATTAAAATTGCATAACTTCAGCCGATCTCTGGGTATATTCTTTAATCATTTTGATCTCGCTTTACATTGGTTTTTACAAAATCGACCGTTTGAGTCGATAGAAGTCTCAGTTTATAGATTTTATAGATTTAAAAATTGAAATTTTTCGGGTGAAACCGGGATATACAGCATGTTTTATATATTTTGGTTATTTATGGAAGGAGACCCCACATACAAAAGTATAAAATTGCTTCCAAAGATTCCTCATGGGTTCATCAACTGTTCTTTGTCGGGTCAGTACGTAATGTGATACTCATCTACCGTTTTTTCCCCTCCATTAGCTCTTGCATGGTAATGCTATAGTTTACTTTATTTATCCATGGTATTCAAATAGTTTCACTATTCCTTAGACATCCATCTTCCAATTCCTCTACCGATTGCTGCAATTACTAGTGAGCAAACTGCTTTAATTTATTCTTTCAATCATTTTTACTTTGTATTTTTTCTCGATTTCGTTTCTTCAAAACAGATTTGTTTATATTGTAACACTCTCAAGGGTTGAAATAATTTTTATTAGACGAAAATAATAAATAATTAGCAATGTCAGACAAAATTGAAAACTCAAATAATGAACAAGGTTACAAACAGTATCAACTTGTAACGACACAGTAACACAAAAGTAACCATATGATTCAATCTTCAGAGCAGGAGTAACTCTCCAGTCTATCACACCTTATACTTAGTCTGAATTAGAACATTCTGGAAGTTTACATACAAGTGTAGAAGATTCTCGAATAGTCAGAAATATGTACTTGAACAGTAGGTAACTGTTCCAACGAAAAGTCTAAAACTCTTTTAAATAATATGTTTTGTGTTTCACGTCACAATATTTTTAATGCCCAGCCAGCTCTGCTTCGTCACTGATGATTCTAACTATCGAAACCTACAACGAGGTCTCTTGCCAACTGTTGAGGCATCCATTGTTGAGTAGAGGCTTCAACATGGATTTCTTTAAGCTACATGTTCTGCCATTTGGACAATGTCTCCAGGAATCTTTTAGTACTTTAGAACGTTGTTTAGTTTACAAAAATATATAACTGATCATAAATAAACAAGTAGAAAATTTAATATTTGATTTGACTAAAATGGCTCGAAATTCATCGTTATCGATGTGTCAATTGAACGATTTAACTGCAATCTCTATGTCTATGAGAATCGTACCTAAATCATTTAAGAAAGCGATAACGATTAAAAAATTTCCTATGGACAAGTTAACATTTTTATCAGTTTCTAAAATGAACTTTATAAATATATATATATATACTTTTGTAGTTAATTCTCTGTGAATTAATTTAATTGAATACTATTTTTTTTCTTATTTCAAAATAATTAATGATTTTTGAAGGGAAATTTAATTTAATAATTAATGAATTAGTTATTTCTCATGTAAATCACTAATACATTTCCTATATTATTTTAAATCTCACTATTTTTCAGCAGTTCTGAACCATTACCTCATTTTGGCTCAAAACCCATCTGCCAATCCTTTCGGAGCAAGGTCAACATTTCTTTCCAGTTTTAGATTGTCAACTCCTAAAATAGCAATCTTGTGCTCCAATTGTCAGCTTTTCTTTGTAAACAGTGCGTCAGGAGCTTAAGGTTGTATTACTTTGTGCCTTACCATTCAAAGTGTAATAGGCGTTGTTTATAAATTTTTGCTTAATAGGTGAATATATGTGATACTTGTTTTATTTTTGATTCCTAGGCATCCTGACTTTCATGAAAAAGTACAGTGACGGAAGAAACCGAAAAGATGTCCATGTTAGTAATTTTGTTAAAAAGCTTTAGCAGTGTCTGGACCGGTTATAATTTTATCAAGTTGTCACATGCTATGGAACTTTCTCATAAGTTTTAGAACCTTCGATAGCAGACAATATAAAAGCGAGCCAGTCTAACCTCGACCAGCGAAGGGATACACTTAGTCATTGTTACCTTCAACTGTTTCATAAAGTTGATATTATTTTCTGTTTATGTTTTATGTTTGTAGTAAGTTACTCATCATAGGAATATTCATACCACATCAAGGTATTCAACTAAATTAATAAATATAAACTTTCGTGAGTGTTTAGGGATATACAATATTGATATTGTTTGTGTTCCAAATAGAAAAAACATCGTTTAATCGACAATGTCGCGGGTTCATAGCCCGGCAGAAAGACCTGGTATATTTTGAAAGGGAGTAAAAAATCCTTGGTTATACCCCCCTAAAATGGAGGCCTCAAACCTGTAAGATATCAGGTACTCCTTAAAGATCCCTATCCTATTCGTAATATATATTATAAAATTTAGGGCTCCCCCTATAGCACCGTCCAATCAGCCTTAGTAGCATAAAGTGATGTTAAATAAATAAATTCTTAGGTACTGTGTTTAAAAGTACTGCAATTTTGTTTTGCTCACCTGTTATCTGGCTTTCTTTGTATTCGTATTTAATTGAATTTTTTTTTCTTCCATGAACAATTTTTTTTTTAATAGACGAATTTCAATGTCCAAATTGCCATATTTTGGTATTTTAACTATCGGACAAACACCCTGAATATGAAATTATCGATGTATACGATCATGTCTAAGACTAATCAAGTGGGATAATATTGTTATACCACCCCGAATTCTAACAGTGACCCTGCTCTAGTGCCAGTTGGCAGGCCTTCTATAATATGGGCATCAACAACATAACCGCGAATACTGCAATAACGATACCTGCATCTTGAACGTATGACTAATCACTTGAAAGTATAAAGGTTTTAATATTGTTCTAATCTTTTCCAATAGTTTCGAGCTAGTTTTTCCTCTATCGTTCGGTTATCTGGCAAAATCTTGGCTGATTCCCCTTTATTCACTGTATAAGAGATTAGTGCGTTTATCTAGGATCCTCCACTAAAAGGCATAACGATTGAGAAAAGTAAAGGTGTTATCATACGCTTTTTTTTACCATTTCATTATTTTACTATAACATCAACATTGCAATAAAATCTGGTATAAGATCCCCTAAAAAGGGGGCCTATATTACTAGCAAAAATAATTCCCAAATTATCAACCATGCCGTGTTGTAAATAAAAGAGATCAACGACTGGTAAATTTCATTACAACCCCCAATGGTTGTAAAATTAGGATAAATGGTTTCATTTCAAAGCTTCTGTACCGGCATAAACATAAAACAATTGCAAACTCAACATTGCAACTGCAGTGGACTTCCTCAGAGCTACCACAATTAAACTGTTACTTCAAGTTCAGGTCAGATCGTTTTTACTAAAATTTTTGTGGATATTTTAAAAAAAATTAAGCATGTCCATAATACCACCCTTGCCTCTACAACACATAATCTTGTCATGACTCACATAATCAGAACTCAGTTATTAATTTATTACTCCAGGTGGTAGTTATAGAGGTAATAGACTCTACCAAAACCAGAGTCTAACTAAAGCAATGTCCAAACTGTGGCTCTTTCCATCCATTTCCATCTTCGAATCTCGTTTCATAATTCCATTCAATTTGCATTTATGCCATGCGTCATGCCTCTAAATGCATTCAATTTGTTGTCTATTCTTGTTTATCACACACAAGTGGGAAGATGAGGGCTCGTATTTGATTTTTGCGATTAGTTTTGCTTTAATTGTGATCCGAGTAGTATAAGAGAAAAAGAAAATATCAATGCAAAATTTGGAACTAAGAATTTTTGAGAAAAACTAATATTCTAGAATTTTACTAAAATGTTGAAAGGAAACCTCCATGATCTATTATCATGACTGAGCCATAGTGATTACGTTGAAGTTATGTTCCATGTTCAAAAATAGGTGCAGATAATTTATGTCTTATTTTGTCTTAGGTAGCTAACAGAGATTATCGTCTATTTAAAGTGTCAAAGCAAATGCATTTATGCCTAATTTTTATATTTTGTTAGAAGCATCCTAATTAATAAACAAATTGCTAAGATATAAGAAGACATGTGGTTGCACATATTTGAAAATTAGTTCCTAAAAATAAAGTATTAGAAAAATATATCCTGTACAAATTTAAAAAAAAGTTAAAAAAATGAATGAAGCATTCAATGAAACTTTAAACGATAAATTATACTGATGATTACTAATGTCAAACGCCGCTGTTCGACTTGAGAATGCTAATGCAGATTGCGCTTTAGCACGCTCGGCGATCCCGGCCCAACCTACTTCACACTTAAATTTAATATTAGTTTATGCAATGTACATATATCTATACACAGGTAATAAAAAATATTTTCTCAACAATCCCAAAAAAATTCGTTATTTCTGTATAATGAAAAATGTCTTTGAACAAGAAAAAGTATGCAAAAAAACATAGGAGTGAGTAACAGGAAAAGCTCACACAAGCGCCCAGCTTCCTATTTATAGAAATGTAAATATCTCTAAACATATTGAATGCATTTTAAGAAAATGTATTTCATAACGTCAGTATTGATATTTTTTTTAAATTTATTTATTGAAATTAACAGCTATATAAAAACAATACAATAAGCAAATATGAGATAAGTAGAGTAATGACGTGTAAAGGCATGTAGAGAAACTAAATATAGGTAGCACTCAAAGTATTGATATTATAAATATTATTTTAATCCTTCAATCCCAATATTTTTTATTACTTTCTTCTTCTGAAAAAAATAAATAGCAATGGAAGTAGAATTATAAACACTGTAATTTATATATAGTATTTATATATATCCTGTGCTCTGTTCCATGTTTTCAAATTTTTTCTCTATTTTTAACGCCTCAGCGTATTGAAGTAAATGATAATAAAATAAAAAGATATATAGTTCCTCGAAATGTATTGTGAATTCTTGATGTCTCACTTTTTTGCAATTCCAACCTCTTCTACCACTGGCACATATACCAGTAATCATATTTTTTTTGCTACAGTTGAACTTGAAACCAAGCTCGAAAATGTATTACCCCAATAAATTTTTAATAATATTTAGTTATTATTTTCTAAAAATTTCGAATACACTATTAGAAAGTTATTGCTCGGAATAAATCTTTGCACAATTCTGATTAAAAAAAATAACAGTGAACTTATAAACAGATAAAAAAAGATATTCAAACAGTTCAACAACCGCATAATTATCTATAGAAAAAAATGCAAAATAACATGAAAGCTGAATTAGGAGATTGATATTTAAATTTTCTATTTGAGCGAGGATGGGACTAGAAGCATACAGATGAGGACATAGGCTCAGACCTGAGGACCCCAAGCACGTTCTCTCCTCACTATATACTCTATTGCAACGAAAGGAGGCTCCTCTAAGATCTTTATGGGAAGGGTAATGTTGGAATCAATAACATAAATAATAATATTATAAATATAAATAATATTATAGGGAAATTTTCCTGCTGATATAATATTTTCAGGAATTTAGAACAAAAAAGAAATTAATATTATACAGAAATCTTGTAAATAATAGTAAAAGGAACTTCCCTTATAGAGGGGGGGGGGAGAGGGAGCTTTATCCTCTAGGTGGGAATCAGAAACATGGCCAATTGGAAAGCATTACCCAAGTGAAAAAATTACTGAAGTTAAAAATGGATTTTGGGAGGAGAGCAATCAGAATTTCTAGGATCGATGAACGCCGTCATAGGGGGAAAGGAAGTCACACGGAGTATTCGGAGACGGAAGAGAGAACACAATTGTTCCCATATTAAACGATACCCAAACAATTGTATAATAAGATGATAAAAAATAAAGTGTATCTTATTGGTAGCGGTGGGCGTAAGTATACCCAACGTATCAACTCACCGCTACCGCACCCCGTATGCCGGTAACGGCTAGGTAGGAGGATAAAAAAAAAAAAAAAAAAAAAAAAAAAAAAAAAAAAAAAAAAAAATAGGAGAGAACATTAAGGTGGTATGATCACATAAGGCGGATGGAAATTAGCAGAATACCTAGAATAATAATGGATTGGAAAGGTCGAGGATAGGTAGACCCGCAGTCAGGTGGATGGATAGATTTGTAAAGAGACTGTCGGAGAAGAAGGTTCTGGACTTGTAAAGAAGTAAGACTGGCTGAAACAGCAGTTTGGATGAAGAAACCTCCAAGCTGCAGAAATCACTTAGAGAGAAAATACATCCTCGCAGGTACTCCACTTTGCCATGTGCAAAATTTGTAATGAGAAATGTGTGGTTTTCATTTGCATGTGTTTACAGATTAGCTAAAGTTAATACATCTCTTGAACTAACCCTCAAAAGTCGTCATGGTTGGATGTGTGGGTTTTGTACTGTTAAAATTCAGTCATTGATGGAAGTTCGCGTACTATTACATATATGGCTGTACCGATAATTGGGATGTACTGGTTCTTGTGCAGAAAGTCATATGTGGCATCCACTATTTTCCT
This sequence comes from Aelia acuminata, assembly GCA_911387785.2. Taxonomy (NCBI): domain Eukaryota; kingdom Metazoa; phylum Arthropoda; class Insecta; order Hemiptera; family Pentatomidae; genus Aelia; species Aelia acuminata. Next base: position 48,188,836 of record OU426978.1, on the reverse strand, counting down.
TAACCCTTGAATGGAAAGACTGCATTCATTGAATGTTTAATGAATTTTCTAAACCCCCATCCCATAAGTCCATTGGGGTCTTATTAGTAATTTGCGGAGGGTAAATTTGTTGGTAAGAGATACATAATTGGAGAGTTAGTCATGGAATTTGAATAATATTCCGATTAGTCTATTTTCTGTCTCATGTGTGTTTTTCCATCTCAGTCTTTTATCAATGAAGTGCCCTAAATTTCGCACCTCCTAGGATGTAGAGATACAATAATAAACCGAAGTATTCTATTTCCAATCTATGAGCAAAAAGGATTTGTCATTGAAGTGGAGCCAGCGGATACTACTAAACCTAATTACAATATGTTAGACTGAATGTGTAGATTTATGTATGATAATAATTTTTCTAAAAAATCTACTTAAGGAGTATAATAATTAGATGTTATGAATTTAATAAAATATTCAGCAATAAAAAATAATATTTTTTTTTCGATTCGGTGCAATAATTAAAGTAATAATAATAATGATAAAGATGATTTTCGTGAAGACAAAGTTTAAATGTATACGATATCATGCCCTTGCATTTACGTGCATAATGCTCTAGTTTTAGATCAACGTAAATTTGACTCTTTCCCAAAATGAATTGAAAGACTGAATTTAGTTTGGACGTGAAACTAGAGAATTAAGAAAGCTTTGCCAGGAAATGAATCACACCAACGTGTCTGATGCTGAGTCCAGAAATTATTCCAGTTTGACGATTGTCACTCAATTTAATAATTTTAATTTAGTTATCAATGGTAAATGATTTATTTATTTATTGTATAGCCTCTACCCCTAATGATCATTTGCTTTAATTTTTTGCTTTATATTTATTTATTGTTTGTCAAAATAGAATTTTTTACATTAAATATAACGTTGTTTCCTTATGGTATTTTTGCACGAATAAAATGTTACGTAAACCAGTATATATCTGTTGTATTTTCTCATGCGTAGCCACTAGACCATCAAACCGACAAGTCTTGGTTACGAAACAATGAGTAATAAATTGTTGTTGTTGTTTTTTTTTTAATATTATTTCTATACCATTTTTCTTACTTTTATGAATTTTAGGATACTAATAATTAAGGATATTGTTTAAAATCATTTCGACATATCCACTTCAGGCCCTCTATGCATGTCTATAACTTTTCGAATCGAGATTCCATCTCACTAAATTTGGCCGCCTGTATATAAAATAGATCCATTAAATGAACAAATACAAAAAATGCTGCATTTTGTTTAATGAAATCTAAATATTTCTATCAAACAATCGTTTATGATTCTCTACTAGTGCTATATCAAATATGATAAGCGTTTCAACTTAGACAACTTTCTTTACCTCTTCATAAAAATCTTCGAAATAAACATTTTTTTAGGTACTTAATTTTTCTATTTACATATTTTTTGAGGTTTTTTTCTATTTGAGTTAATTTTTCTATTGACTTATCTATTCTCCTTCATATGAAAATCTAGGGTACTTAGGTAGATGTATAGCTTTCGATTAAAAAAAAAAAAGATAGCATTTCCATAGGAATGTGTACGAATGGTTCAAGAAACCTACCAACTGAACAAAATGTATCGAATGTTATTAATTTTCCCCTTTTTTAAAAAGGTAATGCTTCTAAAAAATTGTATTCTTTATAAAATAAAACAAAAAGTGGGTCACATACTGGACGAATGGATTTTTTTTTTTTTTGTTTCGAATTCTTAAATTTTATTCTTCGTTCATGAAAAAGGTACTGTATTGAAGATAATCAAATAAAATGAGGTTGCCATTGACTTATTCGATGCCAAACGTGAGAACTTTGTGATGATGTAATACTACAAAATAAAATAAATTAGCCTTAAAAAGATTTACAGACAGGAAAAAATTACCCGTACAAAGAATTTCCTTTGTGAGGTCCTTCCTAATAGAAAGCTGGTATTGTTTGTCCATTTCCATAATATTAGAATGTTAGCATAAATTCTAATAAGTATTCTATTAAAACAATTAATATGCAGGGAACACTGCAGGAAAATAAAGCAAACGTTTCTTTACTTAGTTGAATAAAATACATTGTATTCTTACATTTACATTATAAAGGAACATAATGATTCCCAACAACTAAAAAGAGACATCTTCCTAGCCTTATATAACTATAAGGCCTTGTTGAAAGACCAAATGAAGTCCAAATTTTTGATAATTTATGTTACGCATCACGTAGTTTGGTCGAGCTTTGATAACTTCGGTTCACCAGTCAAAGACTATTTAGAGATAAACTAAAGCTGAGCCTAACTCAAGGTTGAAAGGTCTAACTCAGTTCAACCGTCAGATTAATTTTTCTCTTTAAGGATACATAATCCGAATAATGTACATGTAGGTAACCATAATTTATTTTGTAAATCCTTAAATAATAAAAATATTCTCTCTGACAAAAAATTTTCTCCTTAGTTAAATAAGATATTAAGTAGTGTGTTATCAGCTGGATAACCTTATAAGTTTTAATTTTCATTAAAAATATGTCAATACCACTGAATCAGCCTCAAGAATTCGACATAAAATACTTTCTCCTTTTCTTACATATAATATTTAATTTTTACTTTCATTTACCAATTTTTGAAATATATAGTAGTAAGGGAAAGTATTGCGATCGTGAAAAAATTCGACTTCCGGTTTTCAACGGAAATACACGTTTTGGGGTCCCCTGAGTCCAAATGACCAAGTCCCGTGAAATGGTCTGTGTGTGTGAACAGACTAGCTCAAAAACTATAAACCGCACGATCCTGAAATTAGGTATTTGGTGTATGTATAAGCCCGCGATGTTACAGCAAAAATTTCATCAAAATTTGTCAAACGTAGGAGGTACTTTATTTGAAGAGTTTTGTCTAATGTTAACGTTTTTTTTTTCGATTTTCCCAAAAACGGCTCTAACGATTTTGATTAAACTTAATATTTTGATGTATGTATGTGCCCGCGATATGACAGTCAAAATTTCATCAAAATTGATCAATTAGAGGAGGCAATTTACTTAATAAATTTTGTCTCACTTTCACGTATTTTTTTTATTTACTCAAAAACGGCTTTAACGATTTTGATCAAACTGAGTATTTGATTTATGTATATTCCCACGATGTGACAGCCAAAATTTCTACAAAATTGGTGATACGGAGGGGGCACCTTATTTCATAACTTTTTTTTCCAATTTTTACCTTTTTTTTGCTTATCTCAAAAACGGCTTTAATGATTTTGATTAAATCCGTCATGTTTAATGAAAATAAAGTCTTCTTTAATATCAGGTAAGCTTTTTCATTAATAAATGTTCTAAGGGGGCTTAAATGGGGACAGGGCATTTTTGGTTTTTTATTAAGTACCTTTGAATTTGTTTATTTGGAGAAATTATCTGTCTCTCGTTTCGCCTAAAAATAAGAAAGGGCTAAATATGAAATATGAAAAAATCAAGAAAACATATATAGGAGAAAAAAAAAAATAGTCCATCAACTCAACCTTTAATGACAGACCATTGTTTATAATTAAAGCCGTTCTGTTCCTTTAATGGAAATGATCATTTCATGGTAACTAAATGAAATTTTCAACCATTACATAGAGAATTATAAAATCAGACCACTTGGAGTATTATGCTTGCATTGCCGAATTATCGCAAGTAAGAACTTTTATTTAATAATAAAAAAAAAAAAATAGTGTTTTTATAAAGCAAATAAAAACAAAAAAAAGAAACGAATGTGGAAAAATATGTGACTTTGAGAAATGGCAATTAAAAAAAAAAAACCGTCAATTTCTAATCTAAGTAAGTTGGTAAGTGAAAGTTGTGTGTTGCGCGCATCGCACCAGATTTTTTAAATAATGTTCTTCTCATTCATTTTGATATCGGGCCTAGGTCAACCTTTATCCATTTTTTCGCATTTGAGACTCGAAATTCAAACACAGATGAAATTTATATATAAATATAAATAATATACTAATATAATATACCTCACAAATACAAGTTATTGTCAAAAAGGCTTTTCACTATAACTGAAAACTTGTCAAAATTGAGCCCACAGTTGTCTAATTCATAAGTACTTTATATAAACTATTTCATACAATTTAATATGGGTATAGTTAACGCACTGATAAGATAATTAGCTACAGCTGACATGCCATAAATACAAGGAACATACTGAGGCTAGCATACTATTGCTGGATGAGAGATATCCTTTCTCACTTCGTAACTGAATGAAACATGAAAAGAGGTATGCTAGCTAGGTAGTACCAGCACCATGTTTAAAATTATGATGACATGTGCGAATTCATATTAAAAGAGAAAAAATAAAAAATATAGAAGTTTCATTGGGATACAAGATTGATAAGCGTTATTTTTAGTCGCTTCAATTGCCCTGAGCCTTGAAAATAAGAATTGAAATCATTAGTGGAAGAATGTATAAACTAATTTAAAAAATATGGTATATGTATCTCCTCTATTAATTAGTTCCAATTTTAGTATATGTACCGCCGAAGCGAGTAACCCCCCCTATTAATGTTTCCATTGTATTATATTTCGTTTTAGAAAACAACAATGCAACATCCTTATTTTTAAATATTAAAAATGTACTTGATTATAGAAAAATATCTTATTTTATGAGTTTGATAATTTAAGAAGGTGTTAACACATTAAATTCTGAATTGGTTAGATAAGAGTAAGCACCTTCTTCCACCAAAAGCTTCAATTTACAAAACACTTACAATATCTTTTGTTCTAAGCGTATCCCAACTCGGTTGCTTAGAATCAGGAAACTTATCAGGAAACCTTACACGTGTGTGAAAAATAAAATGTTTTTTATGTGTGAGGTTGAAGGACGAGTCGGCTGAAGAATTTTCACAGGCACACAACGCCCGAATGGTAAGACCTTCACTTGACTCTACATTTACATCATTCGGAAACTGAAGACCAGATAATCTCTCCTCAAAGTTCAAACCGCATCATGATCTCTGGTTTTCTTTTCTTTTTATTTTTTTAGTATTTTCGATTGAATTATTTACCATGTCAACAGCGCTTTCACACGCCCAAATTGAATATTACTTGAAATAAAACCGCATTTCTGGTCTAATCTACTTTCTCATTAATTACCGCAAGAACTGCAGTGTTTCAACAGTTTGCATAGTTTGTTGCTTAATACTGAACATGTCACGATACTTTTTCCTTATTGATTTTTTTTTTTTTTTTTTTTTTTTTTTTTTTTAACATGACGATGTTAAGAAACCAACAGGATGAAATAAAAATGTTTTTGCCTTATTGAGCAAGTATTAACGTTTTCTTGATTTAAATTTAAAAAAAAAAAAACTTATTATAAATTATATTATACTAGCTGTATATCCCGGTTTCACCCGGAAAATTTTAATTTTTAAGTCTATAAAATCTATAAACTGAGATGTAAACTTTTATCGACCCAAACGGTCGATTTTGTAAAAACCAATGTAAAGCTAGATCAAAACGATTATTATAATAATAAAGAATATACCCAGAGATCGGCTGAAGTTATGCAATTTTAATATGGACAGGTGTTCGCACCTGGTCTGAAAGAAACACTGAGCGAAATTTGGAGAATTTAGGACAAACGGTATGGATTTTTATAAAGAACAAACAGAATTTCACCTTTATATGCATAGATTATAGCTGTATATCCCGGTTCCACACGGGGAATTTCATTTTTCTAAAGAAACGGCCGATTTCTTAAAAAAAATACATTGTAAAGTGAGATCATTATGATTTTCACAACAATAAAGAATATCAGCTGAAGATCGGCTGAAGTTATGCAATATTGATATGGGCAGTTGTTCGCACCTGATCTGAAAGAACCACAGAGCGAAATTTGGAGAATAAAGAATATCAGCTGAAGATCGGCTGAAGTTATGCAATATTGATATGGGCAGTTGTTCGCACCTGATCTGAAAGAACCACAGAGCGAAATTTGGAGAATAAAGAATATCAGCTGAAGATCGGCTGAAGTTATGCAATTTTAATATGGACAGGTGTTCGCACCTGGTATCAAAGAACCACTGAGCGAAATTTGGAAAATTTAGGACAAACGGTATGGATTTCTATAAAGAACAAATAAACAAACAAACAAACAGAATTTCAACTTTATTTATATAGATTATATGAAAATAAATTAATTTTAAAATAAATGATGAAAACTGGCATAGCCTGTCAAAAATACCGAATACATTTATGTACATAAACGTCGAACATCTGTGCCGACGTTTCGATCCGTGATTCAGTTCTTCATCAGGGCTATCGATTCCACTGGTAAAGAACGGCTGCCTACACAGCTCTGATGAAGACCTGAATCACGGGTCGAAACGTCGGCACAATGTATGTTATTACACACATACGGTTGTTTTATTTGACCGCATCCGCCACCATTTCCATCACTTAAATTTCTAGGGTCAGCCATCTACCTCCATCAGTATTCATATTATATTACTCCTTAGGCACGTGGAAAAATCGTATAAAAAATACCGTATTTAATACTTAAATAAAACAATAATGGACATTCTTTAGTAATTTCAAGTGCTGTTGCGTTTCCATAGATGATTTATTGATAGTGGTTAATTTAATATTTAATGATATTTAAGAGACAATAAATATTTTGGGGGCACAAAAATGGATAAAATAACAGTAATAATTGGTTTCACATCTATCCCTGTTATTGAGTTGTTTTTTTTTTTTTTAATATTTCGTTGTGTTAGTCTGTTTTTGATATTTGAACATGGCATGGGTTATTGCTATTTCGCCATTAAATTCTTTTTTACAGGTTTTTAGAATTTTAATATTTGTCGAACCATTATTCCATGTCCGTTTATGTGCCAATTCGATTAGGACAATCCGAATTCATACATGGATTATACTTAGACTCAAACACTTATAACCACATTTCATTTTGCCAATGCATTTTTCCAAATACTATGCTAAATAACAAAATTTAAATTTGCAAATACTGTAAAGGTATATTAAATGACAAACTTTAATAATTCTTTTTAGTAACCAAACAAATGGTAGATATAAAATGAATTTTTAAGGTTTGATTCTATTTCTATATTGATAAATCTGTACTCAGGTGGCAAACAAAACCATGTCCATTTTTTAATTGAATTAAATATCTCATTTTGGATTTAAATTTCTTAATAAATACTTCTTATTACTTATCAACGCCAAAAAAAAGAAATGTGAAAAACGTTCATTACATTGTCTCTATAAGTAAGGAAATCCAAATTTAGTGTTACATTTAATTTAATAAATTAAATGACATTTTCATTACATTCACCTGCATAGTACGGATATGTCTAAAATACTTGATTCATAAAGTTAAAACTTATTGCCCTTCGGGGATTTTTTTTTTCGGAATGATGCATCAAAAGAGGAAAAATGGATCAAACAAATTTTTTTTTTCTTTTTTTCATATCTCATTTCTTTAAGAAAAAATAGAATTACCAAACCGTCTAAAAACTTATTTTTCATGATTTTCTTGAAACACCAATAATTTAATATAAAATTTCAAATTTCATTTAAATGAAGTGTACATATTTCACTTAAGTAAGCAAAAAATATGCTTTAAAATAATTGAAACTATCTTTGACATTTTCAAAATTAATTAATTTTTAAAACATCTAATAATAAGGTACTAGTGCTTCAGCAATGTAGTCAGTAACTACATATAGAGTAATATTATTGATGTGTAAACGCATCTCTGGTACAAAATGGGTTCAATTTACTCGTTTTTTTGTTTTCATGGACATTATTGAGGCCTAATAATTGAACTCTTCTATTTTCTTATGATGTTTTAGTATATCGGAGTAGCTTTAAAACCAATGGATTTTTCAAGTTTTCAATGATAATAAAAGTTGCTCAAAATATCGATTTGATTTTTTTTTTTTCCAAATTACAACGTTAACAAAAAATGGTGACTGATAAAGATTTTCTGCCTTCTACTGAAGGATCATTATGAAGATTAGGGCTGAATGGGTAGGTCGTGTAAGTGGACGTGCGCGAACGGACTTTTGCGTGAGCTGTTACGGAGTCGGTGTTGAGCAACAAGACTACAACAGTTCCCACGTCTCCTGATCGCTCCAGCTGAGTCTGTTTCCTTCTCTTGTTGATTATGTATCAACGTATCTCGAAGCATAGGCTGCACCCCCTTATGAAAATTTTTTTGTCATTTAATGATAGAATTTGACTTTTTACTAAAAGTAAGGATGTAAGGTAAAGAACAAATAATAAGCAGAAGAAGTAGAATTTTAGTTATGGGAAAGGAATGTGAATGAAAAAAATCTGGTGCGATGCGCGCAGCACACAACTTTCACTTACGAATTTACTTAGATTAGAATTCGACGTGTTTCGATAATATGTAAACGCTATTCCTCAACTTCAAACATTTTTCCACATTCATATGCTTATAAATGTTTATCTCCGTAAGTTATAGAGTATTTGTATTGAAAAACTTCTCAGTACATTTCGATTCATTATTGCTTATTTGTTTTTTAAGGGAACTAATTGCATCAGCAGTCGAGTTTTTTTTTTTTACTGATTGCTTGTTTTGTATTGCGAGTTGCTTTTTGTAAATATATCATGAACGTGAATCGATAGAAGGTGTATTTACAGTTAATTAAAGTTAGTCTCTTATGCCTTTCTGGAAATCTAGAACGATTACTGTTTCTCTAAAATTTAAAAAAAAAACTTTAAATTGCCTTCAGAAATTTATTATGGAACTAAAGTTTCTAAACTAAAATATAATTAATTAAAATATAATTAATCTTATACCATATTTTTTCAGACCTTGAATGCTTTAAATAATTTGCAAATCATGTATTTACTCCCTAAAATAAAATAAATTTTTTTATTTTTAAATATACATTCATCAAATACCCAGTCTGATCAAAATAGTTACAGCTGTTTTTGAGGAAGAAAAAAACAACATAAAAATGAGACAAAATTTATTAAATAACGTGCCCCCTCGGATTGACCAATTTTTTTGAAATTTTAGCTATCAGATCCCAGGCATATACATACACCAAATACCCAGTCTGATTTTGATCAATAAAGCATTTTGGGTAAATAAAAAAAAAACACGTGAACACAAGACAAAGTTTATTGAATAAAGTACCCCCTCCGTTTCACCAATTTTGATGAACTTCCGGCTGTCGCATCGCGGGCATATACATACACCAAATACCCAGTTTGATCAAAATCGTTAAAGGCATTTTTGAGTAAATAACAAAGCCGTCTTTAAATAACAAAATGGCTGCAGCCCCCTCAGCCCTTCTCCTGTATCCTGCCCGAGATATCAACCCATGATTATTTTGCTGAAGTTATTTTGATTATTATAGATTATTTTGCTGAACCACCCTCGACTGCTATCTATCTTCATTGTGTCTGCCTCTAACTCTCTTTCAACTGCCTCCTCTCTCGTCCATCTTCATTCTATCCTTCTCAAGGTCTTAGGTTGTTTACTTCTATGTTAGTTTTCCATCAAGAGTTTCCTTGTAGGTAACGCCATCATTCCTCAAGCTGTGGCCAATCCATCTGAAGTTTATTTTTTGAACTTAGTCCTTGTGGAGTTCTGTATTTTTAAAGATATCTCTGCCAACCTTAATCTATTACGGATGAATTAATGATAATATTTTATATTTTTTTAGTATAATTGATTTTGTGAAAGAATTATGTAAACTTAGTCTAATGATCATCATTAATTATAGTGTAGTATAACATTTGGACATCTATGTATCTTAATTTCTTCCATATCAGATACCTAATCCATCGTTGTTTTCACCTTCAATGAGATACAAGAACTCAATCATGGATTCCACAAAGATGTAGAAGTAAATACAAGCTTGAATTTCTATAAAACCCAGAAAATATTGTCGTCGAACAAGGGCCATACTAAAAGGCAATTCGTTTAATAACAAAACAAATATTTCCCTGCTAGAATTAAAAGGCACAACGCAAATAGTAACCGTTTAACCGTGGGATAAAAGAACCAATGTCATATTTCGACCTTGCTTGGATTACTACATCACTTACTGTAATGAATGCCTATTCATCAGTTACCTCTGGCTGTGAGAATCTTCTAAGAAGATTTCTTTAAAAAACTTACTGTTAAATATGTCCGATTATGAAAGAACCTAACTCGTTGTTATGTTATGTACGAAAGAAGAAACTCCATACATAACGTTACATTAAGAACACTAACGAAAAAAATAAATTGAATGAATGTACTCACAAGGTACTTCCGAGGCTACTGTAATCAGGCAAAGGCAAATGTGCATATATTACGCAATTCACTTATATTAATATTATGTGAGTACAATGTTTAATCTATTCATCGTCTTCAAACCAGGCAAGGAAAGGAAAGTTATGGGAACGAGTATTGAACCGCACATTTTTTTTTTTTTTTAAATCATTGTTTCTTCATTCATATCACGTATTTTTCTCTAAAAGTTTCTGAAAAATAATTAGCTATGCGATCCTCGGTTCCTTCCATTTTAGTTTATTCATTGGGCAAACTCATCCCTCATACACTTTATATTAGAGTTTGTGTGCCTGTTGTATAATCTAAGGGCACACAATAATCATGAATAGTTTTGTCATATTAGAATGAAAATTTATTTTCAAGGATCTTAAATAGAAGATGGTTGGGTATGGAATCCGTCAGGGCTCACATTGTAAGTCGGGATTTTGTTATCTATTCGTGTCTGGTAAAAAAATTATATCTTTTCAAATTTTGTTTGCCATCATATTTGAAATCTGCTCCTGTCAACGAACTTTTGACGATCATCAATGGGTTTGATTAGCATTTGATTGTATGCTAATATAATAATGACTTGTGACATTCTTCATAATTACATGAGCAAGAAAGGCAATGATCGGTACCTCTTCCCTTAGTCTGTTTCAGTTACACTGCTTTGTTTAAGAAGATCTCTTATCCAACACCTTTTCGAGTTTCATTTATCTCTATATAAAATATGTAGTAATGGATGGACCGTAAACAATTTGGACATCGGCTTATTAATCTCTAGGTTTTGTAGTTATGTTTTATTGGGTTTTTAATAGTTTAGTCTCTGAATTTTATCGAGATTTAATAGTTATGACTCGTATTAGTCGGTTGAAATGTCCGCGTAAGTTAGTACGGAAAGATCCTTCTGTTTGCTTGGGTAGGGTTTTGTTGGTTACGTAAAAGGGTACTACTCTGTTATGAGTCGACATGTTAGAGTACATTCATACTTTGGCTGAAGAAGACTTCGATCATTGAACCTTTGGATGAAGGGTCTTGGTTCAAGAATCGGTAAGTACTGGACAACACTCGCGAACCTTAAAACATCGAAAAAACGAGTTACCAAAGTCAAATATTCACAAAGAATTTTTTTTTTTTAATTTGTATTTATTTAATGTAGAATGTATTGTACGAACAAAGCTATGCAAAATTAAACAAAATTTCTTGACATGATTTAAATTTTCAGAAATCCCGTATTATAAGATAACAATTTTATAGGAAAAAAATAATAGAACGAAAAAAAACGCCGTCATATTTAAGAAATATGGTAATTGTAAAGAACGCCTCAGTTATATTACTTTGAAATATTATTCGCAATCAGAAAGAACATGTATAGAATTTACTCATCTTATAATTGATAATTCCATTTTTTATTATTTATTTAATAGTTTTTTTCATTGAACGTGTTAAAAGATATTTTTATCTATTTTTTTTTTTACTTTACTAAAGTACTTTCGATTTTTCCTATCATCGTTTGATATGCGTTTATTAGTTAGATGAGTTTAACTTTGAATTATGTCGACACTACTTTCTAAACAGTTGGTCAGCGATCATGAAATCATAACTTAAAAATATTTGGACTTAAACTTTTTTTTTCATTAGATTGGGAAATAACTTACTCAAAAGAGAAGGGTAGAATGTAAATTCGATTGCATACAGTCTTACACGTTTAAAAAAATATAACACGAAAACTGGATTCGAGATCTGACCTTTCCAATAATTTGGATCAATTAAGAAAGTGTAAACAGATAAGTTGTTGAGTTATTTGCATATGACTAAATCGTTTCTGATTTAAAAAAAATATTTCTGTATTATTTACCTACGATTCAGTGAATGGGTTTTCCAAGCATGAGACTTTTTTTTTTGTATTAAATATTTTAAATGATGTTATTACGTTTTTCCTAACTAATTATTTTTATTATTTTGAGGATGTATAAATTCTGAAAAATGCTTTTATTAAGTAATCCAAGATATTTATTAAAGATGAGGTTAGCTATGTTTTTAATCGCCCGTTTTGTTTGAATCACTCACTGCCTTTGCTTTATGGGATTTTAAAATTTTTATTTTTTTTTTAGAAGTATCAACATTTATTACTAATTATAAACTACAATCATTTTAAAGCAGTCTATCCTTCTTTGACTCGAAACAAAACTTATTTTTAAAACCTATAAAAATAGATTCGAGTGACAACTCAGGATTAGAAAAACTCATTTACAGAGAAGATATGAGTAAATAAAAAAAAATGTACCCATATTCAAACCACGCATGTTTTAACTGCTTCAGATTTAGAAATTGTTTGTTAGAAATTATTGAAGCTGGAAAAAGAACTTAGCAACTAACTTATTTACATTCAATCGAATATTTTATTTTATTTTTTAAACAAACTAGGAATTAGAATTTTTTAAAACAATACTCGCCATTTTTACCGGCATAAATCAGTGCCATTTTTCTGAAGACGGCGTTAACAATGACGTTACAGCAAGTAACCTTCAACTAAGAAAAATTTGCTCCTAATTACTTTGAATACTAAACACATAGCTACTGTTGTTAAAAACAAACATTAGCTACTGGCTGTATTTCAACGTCTTGGTGATCAAATTTAGAAATAACATTTATTTTAGTGAAAATGAAAAATAAACTAAAAAATAAGGAATAAACTTATTTGAAAAATCATAAAGAAAAACTAATGACTCAGACATACCTATATGTAGTAAGTATGGGTCATATTTCAACAATGTTACTTCTAGGTTTTTCAAATATGTCACCATTTAGAGTGGCTCTGGTCTCAACTGTAAAGGATCCGTTTGGGGGTTTGTTTATTGATTACAAGCGATCGCATCGAGTGAGCGTTAAGCTAATGAAACATAGCAGAAGTAACTGGCGTCCAGAAGTAACATAGCAGAAGCGTTAGCGCCGAATTTATGATTATTATTGAATTGTGGTTTAAAAATTGGAAAAGGAAAAATAAAAATTTATTAATGATTAAAATAGTTACTGATAAAAAGAAATAATTTAAAATTTGGCATATGATATTTTATTTTATTACACCCATTTAAATAATAGCGTTAATTCTGAATATAGGCGATCCATTTATTTTGCTTTAGACGTTTTGTTTACCGGCTTGGTGGTAGGAGGGTGAATCCTAAAATGACTCTTCAAGTTATGCTTCAAGTTAAGTTATGAATCATGCGTTTATTTATATAAAAAACAAAATATTCGCAATTCTAGCATAGTAAGTTATATTTGGAAGAATGTTAGCTTTGTTCCCTATTGAAAATAAAATAAAATTAACGGAATCCTTGAATAAATAAATAAAGAATGACTGGTGTATAGAGTCTCCTATATTTGCTGTTAAGGTTTGTTTTAGTAAAACTTAAACAAACTCATGCAGTGGTCAACAATGCCATATATTTTCAATTCATTTTTAACTTTATTTATATACTCTGTCTATTCATTATGTTTCTTTCTTTCAAGTTTTCTATTTTATCGCCAAAATTCACTTAATTCACTTAATTGGATCCAAACTAAATACATGTATTGATGAATTTCTGTCGTATCGTAGTGGCAAAACCTCAAGAAGTTCAACAACCTAACATAAACCATATTAATCAGAATAGAGTTACACTAAATTTCTTTTTACCATTTTTTCACACCTTTTTTTACTTTTTTAATACACAAAAGATTCATACCGCCTTAATAATTAAATTTTAAATAATGAAAATAGTACAAATATCTAAATAATATTTTAAATTCAGCTGATACTTAGTTAATTTTTATTTTAAAACTTGTACAAACTAATAAGTTTATCAACGTCAAGTGTCAATAATAACGTCAGTTGTTTTATCAAATTTTTACACAAATATCAAACACCTTTATATTGGCACCTAATAAAAATGCTAAAATTGTAAATCATAATATAATATTGTTTGCTTGCTTGTTTAACGTCACTTTATGCCACTAAGGCTAATCGGACGATACTACAGTAGGAGTCCTAAATTTTGCCTATCCAGGTATAATTAGGATAGGGATCTTTAACGAGTACCTGACATCGTTCAGCTTGTGACCTCCTTTTTATGTCCTATCCGAGGGAAGGCAAAGCCAACATAATATAATACTATAAATAATATAATGTTAACGTAATAAATCGATTAAATATTATAGCTAATACTAACCAATCGGACCGCTACCGAATTCGCCGTTGCAGACTCGACACACTCACACGACCGTACGGCACTAACACCACGCCGAGACTGAAGCCCACCTCTACCGGCTCTGTGTATGGTTACTGCGGTATTGAGTAACTGAATTGTGGAACATTGCTCCAGGTGTTCCTTTCATCCAGCATTTTATTAATAAATCTTGAGTATTTTGATTGTTCAAATCAGGAATACTTTATATTAGACAAGTATAACCTAGTAACATAACCTGAAAATCTGGTGCGGTGAGATCAGCACACAACTTTCACTTACCACACATTGTAACACATATTTATTTATAGCAAATAAGGGCTCTTCGACCACTTGGGTCATTTTAGCCTATATGATACATAAGTAAGGCAACATGGCAGCTGTACACCTAAAAATATTAGAAAAAAAAATTATAATAAATTCTTATTCATTTACTAAATTTATCAAGTATTATGTAAACAAATATTTTATTTTCAAATATAAATTATTTTGATTTATAAGACTAATTGAGCTTTACATAGAATACCCCCTCCCCCGGTTATTTTACCAGTCTGCCCTCCCTAGACGAAATTCTTAAGACGCCCTTGTGAGGTAATGAAATCAGGAAAATACTCAACCAAGTAATTAGAGGGTAATTTAAGTCTCTATGGTACATAAGCAGGTAATAGATACGTTAGGTAATGAGATCAATACTCATGAGACTCTATAGCAGGGAATCCGTTTGAAGTTTTAGATACAGTTTATTTTTAAAGGCTCTTAAAAATAAATCCAGTCTAGGCCTGAAAAATCCTGTTTTTCACCGTTTTTCGACGATGCATCAACTACATAGAGAATTATAAAATCAGACGACTTGGAGCATTATGCTTGCATTGCCAAATTATCACAAATAAAATCTTTTATTTAATAATAAAAATGTTTAGTGTACTTTAGAGAGTAAATAAAATAATTAAATGAATGTGGAAATATGCGCACCTTCGAGGAATGGAATTGACAAAACACTTCACTTTCTAATCTAAGTAAGCTGGTAAGTGAAAGTCGTGTGTTGCGCGAATCGCACCGGATTGTTTTATTCTTATTTAAGGATATAATGAAGGAGAAATTGGAGATAAGTTTATTGTACGCAGCCAACCAAAAATTAGTACTTAAGAAGTATCGACACCAGATTATCAGTCTGAGTTCCAGTGCAGGAGGCATGTGATTTCATTAATACCACATCCTCTCTCTTCACTTCGAAAAAAAAGAGGTGGAAAAATTAACCGAAAGCTAAAGACCACTCATAACCTATGATTGATAGGATTGAAATAAACTAGTACCTTGCTAATCCAGTAAGAGTTAATAACCTGAGTTACAGCATCAGATTCCTATGACAGTTGCAAAACAGGGCTGTAGGAACTATGCTGGCAATGTTTGCAAGCTCACATACCTTGGCCTAGGTCCCCTATTAGCGAAGACCAGGTAGGTCATTTTATCTATCGCCTTTACCTATCTTAGGTCGATTTTATTTAGCGGAGACTGGGCATATCCCAATATTATCGTCGTTATATTTAATACTTCAAAATTAAAATAAGATAAACTGAAATAATATGCTCTGGGTTCTGGATACATTGACTCATTCATTCAAACAATAATACCTTTTTTTTAATATATATTTATTAATATGATCTAAAATACAACTGAAATATTTAATAATTTAGAATAAAGAGAAGACTAATAGAGAAACTGCCCTATGTTAGCACTTAGATAGTAGTATTACATTAGTGGGCCCAAAGCCATCTTCTTTTCAGACGCCTTTCAGAAATAGGTTGGTTCTGGACCTCATTTTGAAAGGATGGAATGAATAGGCCATCAACTTAAGGGGAGATGAGGAGTAAATGGTTAAGCGGTCTCAGAAAAAATTTCGGG
Source organism: Aelia acuminata (assembly GCA_911387785.2). Lineage (NCBI taxonomy): Eukaryota > Metazoa > Arthropoda > Insecta > Hemiptera > Pentatomidae > Aelia > Aelia acuminata. The sequence goes on along the minus strand of OU426978.1, from coordinate 48,172,415 downwards.
GGGTTTGTCGGTTGAAAAAAGAAGAAATAAATATATATACCATAAAAATAACCCAATTATTTATTAACATAAGGGAAATGAATTTTACTAAATTCGTATACATAAATACCTGCTAAACTCCAGAAATTTTTAAATAAGTACATTTTTTTTTTTTTTTTTTCTGTTGGCGCATTAGGCCTAATGAGACCTTTGGCCGCGCAGTGTGGACTTCTTACAGACATTAGTGTTGCTTGCGGAAGAACATACAGCCTGGAGGGGAGGGGGTAGCCCAAACCTCACGTTGCTGCAAGCCATGGCCACCATGGTGAAGCGGCAGACTGCCCGTAGCTCCATAACCAATCCCATTGGGGCCAATTTGGCAGTGTCCTTCCCATCGATGGCGTCAGCTCTCTCGGGTTCAAGGACAGTGACAAACTGGTCTAGGTCCAAGGATTATGGTAGCTCAGAGTCAGCAGGCCCAGAGGACCTATATTTCTTTCCCTAGAGCATACCTCCGGGTGGTTACTAACATCCTGGAAAACCACACTACGATTCTCGATGAGATACACGGGGAAGGTCCATCACTCCTACGCCCGGTCGGTGTGAGTCGCCTCCAGTAGGCTGACGGGCCTCACATACCCGGGGGTGGGAGGTAGACTTGGACTGCGTGGTGTTCATTGGTGGGCGGTCACCCGAATTGAGCGGTCACCCATCCAAGTACTAACCACGATGGACGTTGCTTAACTGATTACCTATTGCAAGCGCCCTTGTCCACTCGGCCATCCCGGCCCCTTTAAATAAGTACATGCGTACATTTATTTTGTTTTTAGTTTGATTTCGTCCGAAAACCCCTTCTCCCCTTGGAACCGACTGTGTCTTGCGATGTCAGATTTTAAAGCTTTAATTTATTAAACTCAGGAAGTCTATCATTATCAAAATATATGAAGCGAATTTAGCCCTAGAAAGAATTTCCCTATGAAATCCATATCCAGAGAGGTTAAAGGAATGTTGAAAATTTTCCACTTCTAAACAAGTTGCAACAAACATCTAATTTGTTTCACAGCCGAGTATGGCTTTTAGCTGGCAATAATAAGCAAGTAGCTGCAAATAATTATTTAGGTTCCACTGTCAAGCTCTACCATACTTCTACTACAAGTATACAGTATACTATTATCAATATATAAACTTTTAATCCCTATCGCCCAGTACAGTAAAAAGAGGATCTCGAATTGTAAACAATTGTTTTCAAATTTCTTCAAATATTTTAGGTTTATTTGTAAAATGTCAACTAATAAAATTTTACTCAAATTTATAAAATATTGAACTACATAAGAATTTTTTTTTTAAAAACCTAATTATAACGGATATCAGTTACAATTTATTTTCGTTCAATTGAGACATTTATTTGCGCGATATCAATGATATACAGTAGAACCCCCGTTATCCGGGGTAGTGATGGGTGTGGGGGTTCACGGATAATGGAATTACAACATTTTACTGACTTAAAGTGATAATAAAAATATTAATTAAAAAAATCTGTGCAGAAAATCACTTTTATTAACAAAAAACGTTGTATATACATTAAATTAAAAGAAAAAAGAAAAAACAGTAAATTTATGCATGTTTATACATGTGTATTGAATTTTCATTCAGAGAAAAAATCCTTCATTTTAGTTAATTTTTCATTGAACGTTTCTTTTCAAATGTCAGGTCTCATTGCTCAGTATTCATGGTATGTATGTAAATTTAATTTATTTAAATTAAACAATATATTAATGATTATCATCATTTTGATGATAATCAAATGATGATTACTTGCAATGTAATTTAGGTAGTAGATGGGGGGGTAATTTAAAAACTTTTTCACTCATCCATTATGTCGGATTTATTAAGGAAATTTAGACTTCAGAAACCGTAGTGCATGAAATTTTAATGATTAGATTTAAATTCAGCGTTTTTCCTAGTCTATTCTTTAGAAGGGCTTGCAATCATTAAAAAGGAAATGGTCAAGTTATTGGTTAATTGCAAATTAATGCTTGATAAAAATATTCATTCTTCTCAAGAGCAATATTTTGTTTTAGACCAGGTCGTTTCAATAAATATATATATATATGTCTATACATATATATATTTATCCTCTTCCTCGATTAGATTATCGATTATCGAATTTCACACCCCGTCATCTTTCTGAATCGGCAGCCACTTGAAGAACTGGTGAGAAGAAAGGGAATGGATGGGCAAACACTTAACCGGGATCCAATTATAGTTGCTCTTGACCTCAGCAATCAGCGCTTGACCTGTTCCGGTACTTACGGTATTCAAGTACCTACGAACTGCCTTCATAACCATAGTGTAAACAAATTTATTCTAAATATTATGATGGAGAATAGAAAATTAATGAAATATTCTTACTAGAAAATCGAATCACTTCGGTCTTCGGTAATACATTATATTTTTGTTACCACTAGATAAACAAACTGTGACATTTTATAAATTTCACTAACGGTGAAAACTATTCCAATATCAAAAACGGCTATTAATTAAAAGACAAGTTATTTTGTAATGGAAGATCCTAAAATAATTCAAAAACAATATGGAAACAGAAGTTTACCAACCTTATTTATTATTATTTTATTTATTTCATTACTACAGAAATTATTATGAGTAGTAGAAATCCCTTAGATAAATTCAAAACCGTTATAGATGTAGTTCTAATATTTTGAAAGTATTCAAGCTAGGATGCCGGACATTCATAATTGCATCTACAATTTTAGCTCACGACCTTCTTCGTATAGCGAAAATATCTCGCGTCCCCAAGTCTTTAGAGGTATCTAGCTATATGTAAATCTATTTTATGTTTTTCATGTTGTAACTTTTAAGAATAACAACATTTTGGTTCGTTATTAATATTTCAATATGCAAGTACTATGTACCTTGATTATATTCGTTTTATTAAAATAATATTAATAAGATATTGTTTTATAGAAAGCAGTAGTAAATTTGATTCTTAAATTTCTTTTCCTGTTATAGCTAAAATATTTGTCGAAAAATATTTTTGGAATCCAACAATTTATCAATTTTTTTTAAACAAAAAATACTCAAGCAAACTACATAAAAATTTCTCAGCAGGAGCTAACTGAAGTCAAGAACCTAATGATGTAGATATAATAATTTTGAATGGGAAATAACGATTTTAAAACGTTTAGGAATAAATCATAAAAAATAATCAAAAAACGTTTTATAAATATTTACTTCAGAAATTATAAAAACCTTTATAAATAAATTAAAATTTAAAAAACAAGTAATGACGCTAAATTAACTTGGGTAAATCTTAATCGGAAATATTCAATTGGGTCCTGAGTAATCATAAAATATGTAAATAAAATATATTTGGTTAAGCAGAATAAATTGATAATTATAATAAAAACAAATGCATTAACAAGAGAGGATAAAGCTTGAGTATATGGATCTGATCTTTTCTCTTGGACAGGTTTGATAAAAAAAAACTAGGTTTTTGAGACTCTTTTATTTATTTTTAAATTTTGTTAAGCAGGTTTATATCGCCCAAAATAATTTAATACATTCATGTTTTTTTTGTTTGTTTTTTTGAAGAAGGAAGTTCTATCATTTTTTGTTTTTTATTAATTTATTTTTTCCATCTTTTATCTTACCATTACCTGTATTACAACACAGGAGTAGTTCCACAACTACCAAAATATGTCTTTTAATGTTAATCATTTTACCATCGAAGTGTGTTTATTACATAAAAAAATAATTACATAAAAAATTTTGACAAAACTGACTATTGTGGAGTGTTTAATATGGTTACTCCAGTGTTTGTAATACGGATCATCCCCTGAAGATGGTACAGAAGCCCGAAACGTTGGATAAAATAAATGATTAAAAAACAAAAATGGTATAAGTTCCTTCTTTAAAAAAAAAAAAAAAAAAAAAAAAAAAAAAACTGATTACATCAACCTATCCCTTCATCAAGTGAACATAGAACAAGTTAAAAATTTTAGTATCATAGTACTCGTCCATACCAGTTACTACAGCATTCCAGTTTCCAAGGTGAGATCTAACATGAACTGGGCTCTTACATTTGTGGCAATTCCAACGGACCGTACTCTTCTTGTTACATAGACCATTTCATTAAGAAGTCACCTTAGCACTCATTTCAACGTTATGACCTACCCTTAGAAGACTTCTCCTTCATCGCGTCCACATCAACTCTATACGGTAGAGTATTTTTATATACAGGTTCGTATGCAAAGTACCGTTGTCGTAAACCGAGCTGTAAATTCTTCTTAGTATTAGTCTTTCAATTCTTATAAAAGTATCTACTGCACCCGGCAAAGATGTGAGGCTTAAGTAAATACCGGTCTCAAATATTTGCGGACATAAAGTCTGAGAGCATACCTTGCCTTGCCTGGTTGTTTTTTAACCCGAAACAACATTTATTTACACAACAAATAAATAAAATGACATAATTCTCCGTTTCATCTCGGCTTTTACTTGTAGCCAAACTAACTAATTTGTTACCCTTTTCATTGCAAGTAAATTCCAGGCCTAATGTTTATGGCTTATGCCCAACCAGCTCATTCCATATATTTTTATTTTTTCAATTCCGCAGAACAAAAGCTACATCCATCTAAATAAAGAGGCAGGTATTTTCAGATCAGAAGAGATATTCAATCAATATCTATATCATTTGAAAATATTGAAACCTTTAAGCCTGAACTTCCGAAAGCTTGCTTCGGGAAGGCATATACTTTTTTTTAAAGGAAAACAAATTTTTTTCTCCCGAGATTAAGTCATTTTCTTGTGAAGGCATTAGAAAATATTGAATAGATAAATAGCAATATTTATGTTTTATTTTATTCATATCTATTGAAAATTTTCAATATTCCGTATCCTATGATTGTAAATTCATACCCCTTGATTGTAAATTCAACCCCCTTCATCTCCCGAGATTAAGTCATTTTCTTGTGAAGGCATTAGAAAATATTGAATAGATAAATAACAATATTTATGTTTTATTTTATTCATATCTATTGAAAATTTTCAATATTCCGTATCCTATGATTGTAAATTCATACCCCTTAATGCAGCTGTTTGAAGGAATTCGATAGGGGTTGTAGTTATAGATGTCTCTGTTATCAATTAATTTCATGTCTGATAGATAGTAATTAGGGGAGGGACAATCCATCATAGCCGCGCCCACAGCTTGCCATTATCATCCTTTCCAGTCCGGGTTTTAGCTTGATTTGGATTCGGGCGATCTAGCACTTATTTAAACTACACTAAAGGTCACATTTATAAGATCATCCACTTTACAGGAATACCAAATAAAAATCAATATTTCAATTGAAAAAAAAAATCTCTTTTGTAATTAGTTGATTTTTTTTTAACAATATGTGATAAATTGGATAATCATTAGCGTGCTTCAACCACTCGGGATCTGGGACAGATGTATTTTTCGAGGCACTCCAATAGTACGAAGCGAAGCCCCCTTTAACGAGCAGATATGTCCCTCATGGTCATGGTTAGTCCCCCTTAACGGAGCTAAACATGGGCTGATGCCTACCCAACTTCGCCGAGGTACGATACATCAGACAAAACTCGAATTTGATATTCTTATCTTGGATTCAGAAAAACAAGATCTAGATTCCTATTTTATGTCTATTCTGTTCATTAAGCATCTCAAGCTTTTTCAGTGTTGTTCATTTTCATTATAATGTTTGAAAAATAGAGCCGCTTCTGGAATACATGGCACAAGCTACGTCTAACAACACTAAAACGACCACTAATATAGTTACTCTACCCAAAGAGAAAAATAACAACCAACTTTCTGCTAATTTGTACTTGTTCAAATGTTCTAAGTGGCTAAAGAAGGTTAAGCTAAAATCAGTCTCATTCGCAGCAAAGTGTTAAATTTTCTCTTTCTCTTTTCTGTAGTTTGTGTTAAAGAAAAACAGTTAATCCGTCTGAGAGAAATGTGATAGAGGGTCAAGAAACAAAAGCGGCTCGGATGATAATGACAAGGAAACAAAAATCGAATTTTGATTTTACAGTTGATTTTATGTCATTTGAAATTGATTATATCATGTTGGCGGGCTTGAATAAGAATTTTCTAGATGGCTTTAAATCGACATAAGTGTGAAATTTGCCGGATTATTTTACTAAGGCAAATTGGGATTATTTTCCTTCAGCTTGTACTATCAAATATGTTTGCAGTTTCGTAATTACAAATAGTTTCGTCATTGCATCTTCCGTAGCCGCGATATAATAACATTTTTAAATTCCCTGTTATACTATAAGTACTCTATATTTGTTATACTATAGGTACTCTATATTTCCTCCAAGTTTGGGCCAAATCGGGTGAACGTTCTATTGTAATATAAGCGCAATAAAGAAACTTAAGTTCGCGCCGCATTTTAAGACGATATAGGGGAAAGGAAACGTGAAAGTTTTTTCTATAAATCTGATAAATGTCAGAAAATGGTAAGTCTCTAGCTTGGATTCGGATGCATATGGAGAGACTGTAATGGAACCATATCTTTTCCTTGGTGTCTAAAACGTAAGTTACGAGTGGGAATTTCGCATTCTCAAAACTAAAATTTGGATAAATGCACACCTAGAAACAAAGTATAATTTACTCTAAAGCTCTTGTAGGCACCAATAACCTATGAGGAGGCAAATTAAAATCGACTCATCGCCGTCTTTAAGTTCCCACAATAGCGCCATCGTGACCAATGGATTCCTCTGACACACATCAGCGGTTATGAAATATCTAACAGGTGTGAGTGCCCGCGTCCTCAATCGCTAAGAGAAAGGTGATGCGTGTTCATTGTGGTTTGTTCTGCGGATGCGCAGACAAACAGAAAATGCTTGCGACGTGATAAATGACTTCTTATTTTGATTCGATGGGGCAAAGTCAGGATTGGATTGTAACTTAAACGCGCATTTCGAATTTGCGTGTGAAGATATTAATAGTACGCAGGAAATGTTTCCAAATCATTTTTTTTTAAGAGTGCCAAAATATTTTATGATTATGTAGGATTCCATCATCCAAGAATTAGCAATTTTCTGCAATATAAATGATCAAACGGACAATATACCTATCATAATGAAGAAATGTTTGAATGTAGGATTAACAAGTCTATTTTCTTGGCAGCTTTCTTAGTTTAAAACGAACAAATTCAAACTGATCAAGGACCGCACTACTATGGAAATTCAAATGAATACTGTAGTTGCAATCAATAGACCTAAGGACAAGCGGGTGATGAGGTATTTAGCTACTTCTAAGTCAAACTAAAACCTTGAAAGAGATACAGCTTTGACGGCCTACATTAAAAAGTAATTTTGGAATTTCTTACAAGTTGCCCGAGTCAAGTTCCATTATCGAAGTTCGGCGATTTTACTTTTTGTATCATCAGAACTACCTGTCTGTTACTCAGGTCAAGAAGGCCAAGTGAATCGGAGTTGTCCTAGAGTATTTAGGAAAAATGCTGGTTCAATTGAGATCCGGGACGAGGTATGTTGTCTCAAGAAAATATTAAATACGAAAATAATAATAATAAGTTCCACTTTGGTTAGAAATAGAAGGCAACCCTTTACCCTTAAAATTAGATTATCGTTAAATAGGCACAAATGAGTCATTTGGGGCTTTAGTGCCTTAATACAGTTAACTGCAATCTAGAAGATAAGGCCAGCGGCCTGCGATAAGTATACACTGTATTTTTAATTTGCAAAATATGAGATAAAAAAAGAAGTTAATCCTACGAATTGCAAATATTGAAAATTCAATGCTGATTTAAAAAAAATACATAAAAGAATCCGTCAAGTGAGGATTGATCGCAGGGTTAAGCCGGATGCATCAATTTTATAATAACCCAACTTTCATAAACATACAGGATCAAGCAACCATCCATATCCATACCCAATCGACCACACATACTCATTCATCTATACAGCAAGCTTCTATACTTTTACTGCAATAAATAATACAAAAGTTTTTTTTTATGATTAAAACATTTTAATGTTAATAACTGTGTCATAATTAATAATCTTGACCTCGTCTCCCCCTTTAACAAATATTATTGCAACAGTTATTTTTCAGAAAGTCAAAAGAGGTCCATTATGAATGGTCTTTGTGCTACTTGGTTTCAATTATAGTCGGACTTATTTTTTTTTTTTTTTTTTTTTTTTTTTTTTTGTTCCTCCCCTTCCACGCCTTTTAGGTTATACGGGGTTTCCCGGGCCAGGGGAGAGTGTGGGGGATTAATGTCGATTGTATACATTGCAAGTTCAATACCCCCTGTCTCCGGGTTTTGAACTTGCAATGTATGCCATGGGCAATGGGTATTTCCTTACGCATTTGCTTACTCGGCCATCCCGCCACCCATTATTATTGTCGGACTTAAGCATGTTCTGGAATAAAGATTATTTCTTATACCATTTCAATACCCTTTGACGAAAAAGTAAGTAGAACCCTTTTTATAGCCTCCCCTCAATAATCTTTCTCATAGACCATTTGGAAAAGAGTAAATGAGAAATAGCAGTGCAACACGCGAGGCCATCCGACAAATGGAAGTCTCTTCGTGACCGACTGATGTCAGCTGTTCACGACTCCTTGCATTTACCGGAGTCGATATCCCCCAGCTGTGTTCTCCCAAGTCGCAAAGTGTTCCAGGATTTAGGATCCCAGTAAAAAACCTAGTTTGAATCGTTTGGATATTGTGTATTGTCAATCGAGTCCGACTGTGGCAGATTCTTTTCCCTTCAGCCGTGAATCGACGATGGTTCCGTTCTCATGGAGCAAGTTGCGCCATGCACAGCACTGGTAAATAGTCTCGATGATGCCTGATACTGAACGATGGCCAGTTGCTAATTCACTACGTTATGAAAAACTTAAACTTAACTAAATTCATTATGGTAATATATTAAAATTTAAATATGTAATATAAAATCATTAAATGTCCAGATACGGTTTATTACACAATGAATATTAAATTTCGGGAATTCTTAATTGATACTGTCATATGGCTAGTTGCATTGATGTATGGTATATTTAGTGCTGTCCAAACAATCAGGGTAGTAAATCTCACGTTAACAGCTCAAAATGTTCTCTAGTGTTATATATCAAATAAATTATGTTGTGCTATGGTAGAAATAATCTTCATTCTGGAATCTTCAAATCACAACGTCATTATGCCAATTTCAACTTCTATTTGTGATTTTGATTCTGAATTTGTATGGTCCTTTTTTATTTTAATTGGTAATGTACCTGGCGTTCAAAATTCTTGTCAAAGTTTTGTAAATATGATTGTATATTTTCGTTGTCTGATAACGAACTTAATACTAATATCATTGGAACAGGTAGTGGTGAAACACCATTTTATCTATCTATCTGATACTATGAATTGCCAGGAAAGGAAATGTTATATAGTTTATAGGTAACATATCACTTAGTAAATTATATAATTTAGTCAATTACATATAATTAACCTTGCATGTCTTCCTATGGTTATTTATTTTTCATTTAGGTACTATAAGAAAAAGGCAAAAACGAATAATTAATATATCTTTTTCAGGACTTATAGGCCATAGGTAAGATATATAGGCCGCAGTGTTGATTTCGATTGCTTCCAACGTCTTCACCATAGAAGGAGTTCTGAACTAAAGTTCAAGATAGTAGAACGAGAAGAATAATGGAGACGGGCCAATTGGAGCGATAAATTCGAGTTGATAGGTTATGGGAGGTATTTACTAACAATTGTCGAGGTCAAGGCGTAGGCTCCAGACTGATCTTCGATTTATCTTCGTTAATTCGTAAAGAATACCTTGTCCTAACCCCGATAAAGGAAAATAAATACATTTAGAGTTCAACCCAAATATTTGATTCATATTCAGCTATATGAATATGAAGCACGAATATCAAATTCGATAATTTCAAAAATGAAATAAAATACTCATTCAAATTTATATTATGGAGCTTTTTTTATTTTTTATTATCAGGCATTATTTAATTGACCAGCTGAAAAGGAAATACATTTAGAGTTCAACCGAAATATTCAACTATATTCAATACTAATTACGTATATCAATTTTTGAAATTAAAAAAATTCAAAAATGCAATAAAATACTCTTTCAAATTTATTTTATTCAATTTTTTTTTAGAAATTATTTAGTTGATCAGCTACACCAATAAAATGATCCACGTTTTCCATAGATGAAACCTGAGAGCACGGCTAGTAAATAATATATTTCATTTACATCAATTAAATTAAATTATTTATTATTATGCCGTTATACTTTATAATGTTATAAATTATATAATACTTATTATATTATTTATTATTAAAACCGATATGGACTTACGGTTTAGAACTGTGGGGTTCTGCCAAGAAATCCAGCATCCAAAAAATTCAGTCCTTTCAGTCGAAAGTGTTAAGAAAAATAGTAGTTGCGCCATATTATGTCAGCAACGATATTATACAGACGGACTTAAACATTCCAACAGTTTTTGTAACAGCCAAAGACAACTACATTAACTTTCACCAAAGACTGATCTATAACAATAACCCACTGACAGACAATTTAAAAAACTTAAACAACCCTTACAGCCCACCCCGACGGCTTCGAATGCGGTGGCCAAGAGACCATCTAAATTAATTACTACTCCTGCACAGGAACGCTGTCGAAGCAGCCCACAAACTGCTTATTGCATGGCAATTTTGCAGATTGCAAATTTTAAAGCTTGTTAAATGAATTGTATTTAATAAATAAAAATTATTATGCCGCAATATTTTTCACAAATAATATTTTGCTCCGATCGTTTATTTATCTAACCTCACTTTATTCTATTGTGACTAATCGGGCGATGCTACGGTGGAAGTCCTAAAATTTGCCTATTCGGGTATAATCAGGATATGGCATTGCACAGGCTCCTGAGGCGAGACGAAGAGGTCCACACTTCCTTTTTACGTTCCTCCAAAGGAGGGCATAACCAATAATTGTTTACGCCATTTGAAAAATTCTAGATCCATCTCTAGGGCGCCGCGACTTTGTGTTTTGTAGTTTGCTATGCTAACCACTACACTACAGCTTACTCCATCTATAATCTGTAATAACTACCTAAAACGATGCACCATTCTTACCTATTTATAGCAAAATTAATTTATGCGATTTCCGTCCCTTTTATATCCACTCCCTAAACGGAGCTTGTACGGCTTTTATTCGTGCGGACTCTCCAGATCCAGATTGTTATGTTACAATAATTATACCTTTATTTATGGAATGCAAAATTTACTAATCTCCTTGATAATAGGTTTCTATAAGCTATTTAAATAACAAGAAGAAATCATATTGAACACTAAAAAAAAGCACACAAAAAAAAAAAAAAGAATGACTGTTGAATGTAACACTGAACCCAATTCAGAATGGATGGGAGTAGTGGCATACTGATCCCGCCTAAATCTTGCGTGATTGAAGTTTAGCTTTTTATTAATGATTAAAATCATAATTTGCAATTGCTTTTACAAAAAAATTAGGATTAATTTGAAGTGGACTCGATAATATAAATCAACGACCAACACAAAATCGAAAGTAATATACAGGCACAAATAGCGGTCCAGTTATCAAATAGAAACACTCATGGAAGTTTTTGTTCCTGGAAGTCTTTTGTTCTCTAAATTCTTTTCCTCGATGGAGCTATGTAGCTCTCTCTCGTCTTTGTAATAGATCCGAAATGAAGTTATACCATCACTTCGTATCGTGATCGGCTCCACTGGTTTATAATTACAAACGTTCAGTTTTCGGGGTTCATATGTAAAAAAACCGAACATTTATATATAATTAATTATATTTATGTATAATTTTATTTTTGAAGAAAAAAAGATTGATCTCGGCCGGGAGACCCGGGTTCGACTCCCGGCCAAGCATAATCATACGATAACTCAACATCAACACACAATCGGTGTTAAAGTTGAGTTATCGTAAGATATTTATCGGAAGATACATTCCCTTCTTCAAATCGACCTACCACGCGGACGTTTCACAGTTAGGAAGTCAAAATTGTCCTGTAGGCCGCCACGCTTACATTAAGGGAGGTTTATACGAGGTTCGTGAAGCGGTTGAATGAAGCACTGCCTACAGGTACTCAAATGTACATATACATATTTAATATAGTATTGAGTTCTTGCGAAAATTATTTTTAAAAAAGTTTAAACAAATTATGTATTGTTTGTTTGTTTTGTTTAACGTCACTTTAAGCCACTAAGGCTAATCGGACGATGCAACAGTCGGAGTCCTAAATTTTGCCTATCGAGGATTATGTATTGTTATTTTTTTTTTTAATAATTCTTCATTGTATTTTAATAATATATGAGGCAAAATAAATTACGTTATGGATCAAACATAACTCCATTTCACAAAACTCAAACCTTAACTTCAGTTTTCTCAAAATATGGAGTTTGGCGCTTAGTTCACTTTGGCGTTATACCATCCAATTGTAATATAAAATTAACACGTTTATAGCATATAATCTGAAGTAAATTAAATGAATATAATAAAATAAATTTATAATTGTAATTTATGACCATAACATAATAATTATCAAAAGTAAACAAACAAGCTATAACATTTGATAAATTATAGCATATCTGAAACATTTGATAAATATTGCAGTTTAAAAATTAAAATATAATAAATTTAATTAAAATTTATAAATTTTTATTAAGACTAAATCTAGTCTTTTACAAAACAGCATTAGGGGCAGAAGTTTTATAAAGTTACAACAAGAAATGATGCGAATGTTTATTCTGGCGTTATGTAAATAGTATTTTTATAATAGGGCAAAAAGTTATACAAATGATAAACCCTCTTTCTGCCAAGTAAATTTTGTTTTCTTTAGTAATTGGTAGTCCTGTTGTTTTTGGATGTTGTTTAGTTTATCAGCTGCAATTGGTTACTCATGGACTCCTGGACAGTAATAATACTTAAATGTTTATAATATCATTCAGTCCAATTTAATTTTTATTTATTTTTATATTCATAGTTGGTATACATAAATGGTATATATTGACAGACCTTGAGCGGCGGGATGAGCCAACCACACTGCAGATCAGACGAGCATGGACTGAGATATAGCTGAGGACAACGTCAGGCGCAGTGGCTCCAGCCCTCTGCACCCGGGAACACACTGTTGGGACTGCCACAGTTACCACTGCCTGGAACTGTGAATCACTTCGGAACTCAGCGAGGATTGTGGCCTGTAGGTAACACTCCGCTTCGGCTACTGGCCTCGGGCCAATCGACTCTCACAGAAATAGCCTACGTGATATATTTTTTATTTATGAAAACTACTCGGTCCTCTGTTGACACAGTCCCGAAATGTGAGACCTTGATACGTCTGTCACATGATGGGACCAAGGGCTTTTCCACAAGATTTCGCATGTGTTTTATCTAGGGTGGAAATTCTGGAAATCATAATTTTAGGACAAAATCAACCAGTTTCCTTTATTCTGCTAGAAAAACTGAAATCATTTTAATTTCTTAACACAGAAACATGTTCACTTATATGTATTTAGAATAGTATAAAAATGGCTTAAATATATAAATGCTGAGTTAAAACATAGATTCTAAGCCTATACCTGTGATAACAGTTACCAACAAACTTCCCTCCGTTAGGACTCCAGAAAAAAAATCCTCCAATAAAACATTCCCAACAATCCATCTCATCCATGAAAAGACATCCTGGGAGTATAAGTTTACGTGCGAAAATTATTGTTATATGTATATTTTTATGTAATAAAAATTTGTTAAATTATCAGTATGTATTTTTCATATGCACAAATATATATTATCCTTCATTTAGGCACCAACGAAATAAACAGAATGAAATATGATTTCACTAAAATGGGCCGTAAATCTAAATAATAAAGTTAATTAAAAGGCAAAGATGATATAGTCCCCATTAAACAACTACAAGTTACTTTACCGTAAAATTGGAAGTTCATTGGGATATTCCCAATCGGACCGAGCGATTTTTTGTTTTCTCTACTTTCGAGCCTTTCTATAGGTATATACGGGATTATCCCCGGGCCATAGGACCGGTCGGAACATTAACACCGAGTTGTGAAGAGAACCCGAGCACTCAGGATTTGAACTCACAAATTTTGGGTTATAGTTGGTTGTCAGGGGCAAGGCGTGTTGTAACGCGTTAACATATTCCAAGTTTTCCCTAAACCCACATCACTGCATCTTTCATCAGAGGCCCGGTTTGCTGGAAACTCTTTATCAAATCCTTTCCGATAAAATTGAACACAGAATATTACTGAAAACTCAGAAGAACTTGATAATGCCGTACAATCCTTTACCACTACAGTTCAACAAGCAGTCTAGGCTGCTTCCTCTCCAAATCACTCCTCACAAACTCCTAAAACAAATAGTTTGCCACAATCCCTCCTAGAGCATATCGGAATCAAGCGCCGTGCCCAATCATTATGACAAGAATCCAAACATCAAGACGGTACAATCACTGTTGTAAGCATATAAATAGGGAACCAGCTTCATTCAGATCTCATTCCTTCAACACTTACCTTGCACCCCTATTCGCTCAAGATAATTCCCTTCAGTATATTAATAAAAAAAAAAAAAAAAATCCTTAAAACCCATCATATTTCCCTCCCTCAGAGGCTGGATGTCGGATTCTGGGCTGTTTCTGATGAGGAAAAAGTCAAGGGGTTTACAAGTCAGAGAATTCCTTTCTTCCCAAATCCACCCGCCTTACTACCTAAAGAAGTAAAACCCTATGAGGTCAAATACCTTGTACCTAAACTTACACCTCGTAAGTGTTCAGGGTACAATGTCCTCACTCCCAAAAATTTTTCAACAACTTCCTTCCTCCAAAAACTATTCTACATTTACAAATTTAATCCTAAGAATCACCCACTTCCCAACACCCTGGAAACATTCCACCATTATCCAATTCCTTTGTAAACTGGGCAAGCCTAGTTTAAGAATGTTTTAGGTTATAATATCAAAAAGTGAAAACTTATTATGTAATCACTGATAAAAAATATATTTTAGATATCCAATCACTGAAATAAAATAACATAATTTTGTTTTTTTAAAAAAGGTAATAAGGCTCTTAATAATACAATGGAGATTAAATATGACTCATTCCTAAATTAAAGAAATAAAATTATCAATTGAATAAGGTAGAATGAAAACGACACATTAGTATTGGGTTTTATTTAAGAATGATACAAATTTGTACATTCAATATCAGTATCTTTTCTCACAATCAGAGTTTTTTAAACAAATATCAGGTTTACATCAACTGGTGCAAAAAATAAATTCATTTTATGGCATGCCACTCATTATATACACCGTGACAAAAACAACTTAATACACTTTCCAATTTTGTATACATGTGATTTATATCTGTGTGAATCTTCACATAACTCGCTCTTATATCCAAATAGAATTTTGAATGAATTTAAAAATTTTGAAATGGAAAAAATTTTTTAAAAAACAACTAGCAGCCGAGGTGTTTATGTAATAAGTAAGTAAGGCAACATTTTCAATAGACTACTATACTACAAATAGCTAATATATAAAAGTCTATATTTATATATATATATATTTATTTATATCATATTGTACATTATTTCCAATAAAATAAAAATATTTTTTTAATCTGGATTTTTTTTTTTTTTAACCAAAGAGGTTTAAAGGCTTAAACATCCTTATCTAAGTTTTTAAAACTATTATAGATAAAATTAAGTTCTGAGTTCTAAATTATATGTTTTCAATTTAGATTATACATACCCCAATGTTCAAATTTTAAATCAGTTCTTAACATGTTTAATTTAGCAGGAAGTGATTAAGCTAGATTAAAAATTTAATACAATTCCGTCTTTGGTTGGCTTCATTATGCGCTCAGAAAATCGAGTTATCTATACGTACATACCTATCCTTACCTATTTACCTTATGCAAGCGATTTTAATATATAGATAGATATCACATATTATTAAAATTAAGGTAGTAATGAACTCGTTACATACTCGCCTAGGATACAATTTTATTTTGATATGAATTTAAACTAAATTTAAGGGAAGTTTACACATCCAAGGTGAGAGATTCATCTCGGAAATGACCCTCAAGTTACATTTAAAGCGCTGATATGGCTGTGACAATCCCTGCCTCTTTTTACTTCTTTATACACAATTTCCATTATATTATTCGCTACAACAAAGCATTATAATATATTTAAAAAATGAATTGAAAATATTTTAAGATAAACAGCGTCAATAGAAAAATAATTCTTTTTCAAATCGAAACCACGAGAAATTTGTTTAAAAAATCACATTTTTCAAGGGAACATTGTCACTGACTAACCATACCAAGTTAAAAAAATTATAAAGCTGTACATCTGAATTTTAATATAAATATTTTGAAATCTCAATGATCACAAATTATTTCGGCATTACATCTACCACCAAACCAGATAATTTCTCTTCCACTTAGTAAATTACTAAGAGCCTATAAAACAAACTATAAAATTATCATTCTGGTTGCAGCTAAAATATCAAATATAAAAAATCAATGGAACGGATTTTAGAGTTTTACATAAAAAACACAAAAATAAAATCCGACTATCTTTCTTAAATGATATGTAAGATGTTCACGATACTCAAACAGTATTACACTTAGGTGACGAACATATAACTTAATGAGCCTGGTATATTAATTCTATTAGAAAAATTGTATATAAGGCATATACACTACTAGAGATGTTAAGTCCGCGCTCTAGTCAACTGGCAGTGGTAACAATTAGTGTTAGTTTCAAATTGAAAGCAAAATACGTGCCAACCATGTTCACATGAGTCCTCTATCTCACTATATGTAAAACTCACAAAGCTGCAACCTACTGTAATTAACAATTTATTTCTTATTAACATATTGTATAAATATATTATAATTTCAATTCTACCTTCATACAACCTGTTTCCTTATATTTTGTACAATATTATTTATTAAATATTAAAGCTTCGTTAAAGTCAATTTTCTTTTAAAAAGTTTAAAATGACATTTTTTTTTTTTTTGAGGTTGAAAACACCTCGATATATAAATCATCTCCAGATAAACTGAAGTATATTTCCTAATTACCATGTGTACACCCTGCCCTCAATCCGCTTCTTCAAAATAGAAAATAATCATCATAATAAAAAAAATTAGTTCATTTAGTTACAGGTTGTTCCTCACCAATACCATCTTAATATCATGCCACAATTCAAATCAAAACATGGTCATAAGATGACAGCTTTAAATTAAAACTAACAATAATTGTAGCTACAATAAAATCATGTACAGCAGTTATTACAAAGATTTTCAAATATGTTACAAGCCACAGAAGCCAAATAAGTTTTAACAAAATGTTTAAAATTACATACAAGTCATCATCGTTACCTTCACATTACTTCTACAACACAGATATTTTTACAGTAACAGGAAATAATTGGTGTTTCAAATATTTTACAATATAATAGGTTCATAGAAGAAATTTACCAAATGTCTCTGTACCTCTCTAGTGAGGCATGCCACGAACTACTTGAGAGATTCTAAATTTAAACCTGGTAAAGTTTTGTACATAAGACCAAATAGGAGATTTTGATTATAATAATATTTTCAAATATGTATAAAACACTTAATAGGCGATAGATTTTTCTTGTTTTTTTTTTTTTTTTTCCTTTTGAAATACACATACAACAGACATTTTGGTTGTGGTTTTTTGTTTTCATTATCTTTAATGTGCACAGTCAATTTATTCCTAATAGGGATACTTTCTCACTAAATTGATCTTATCTTCAAACTGTAAAACTTCAGATTTTACTAATGACATTTACCACTAAAACATATACAACAAGAAAGTGGTCCACAAGTGTATATTGGACGGGATGATGGTTCTTCGCAAATGCAACAGCAAATATCATAAGATTCTCATCAACTATGTCTTGTGATTCATTTCCTTGACTATTTGAATGTGAAAGACTTAAAATTAAGAGGACATAATCAGTTATAATGTTTTTCAAAGAAAAAAATAAGTGAAAATAGTTGATCAGAATCGAATAACACCACTCAATATTACTCTGATACATATACAATAAATATAAATTACTTCAACACATATAGTTATAAAAAACAGGAGGTTTTTCATTAACAAATACATAGATCAAAAACCTCTGATTTAAGCAAGGTATGTAGTCAAGGTGTACACTGGTGGTTTTCTATAGTGGTCTTCACCGCACATTTCGTATATACACTAAAGGTATACAGAATTTATATAGTCCTTTGTTTATCAAAGATCACAATTAATGCATAATTTAATTAGCAATGACCATTAAATTCAAAGACATAATCTGTTGAAGAATTATAATACAGAGACTATATAAATTCTATCAGGATAAGGTTCGGTTCTAATTTACATCTACAGGAAGGCTTCGAAATTTTTTGTTTAATTGTATATGACATAGGCTAGCCATGGAAACAGACATATTGTAATGTATCCAGTCATTTCACAAAATAGATAACAACTAATTAATATATTTATAATCACATGGCAAGATGACCAAACTGTTACAATGCAAATTATAACGCATATGTATCTGATGCACTGCTTTTTTTGTAAAAGAAGTTAGGTAGATCACATATGTCAGATTCTATGACTGGCCTTAGTTATATTTATAAAAAATGCAAGCAGATTTCTGCTCATATTTTTTATATATACAATTAGTTATAAGAATTGTAAAGTTGGTTCTAACTGAACTAACTTTAAAAACTAATGATGCATGTTTGCTATTAGCAGAAAGCAAATAACATCTATAGATAGAAATACAATTGTATAAAATCCCATATAGCTAATGTTTTTGCTACAGTATGAAAAAGTTATTTCCGTTTTTTTGATTGTTTTTTTTTTTTTTGTTTTGTTTTTCTAAGATATCTTGATGTTTTCGTTTTTATCTTAAATTTATTTGACGCCTAAATCCTAGCGCATTTTAACGATTTTTAAAACTTTATAAGAAAATCTACAGTATTGTCTTCTCAATATAATGCATAGAGTTTTGGGAACAATATGATCCCAATTGAGCTCCAAAAAGAGCAAGCTTCCTTTCATTACTTTTTGTCTTGAGGATTGAACATAAAATTTATGATACAATCATTACAAAACCTGAAGGATAGTTTCGAATTTTTTCAAAATTTGTGTGATGGGTTTGTACATAGTTGAAATGCGTTAACCTTTAAAATTAAGTCCAATAAACTGCTCATAACTGGTAAACTGCATTCTTCAAATTAAAAACATATACATTTATATTACTATTAGCTTCAGAGTATAATTAAAAAATTAAAAAAAAAAGGAATGCTGTACCAAAGAAAGTAATTAACGTTAGTATATTGAATATAAGTTGCTCTCAAACCAGATGCACTCATTGCATCAAAACAGAAAAAAAAGGTATAGCATTGGAAAAATAAAAGCAGTAAACCTACAGTGATGTATATGTGTAAAACATTCTACCAAGAAGTAGTAGACACTCATAAATAAATTTTGCCATTACAAACCTGAGCATAAATTTATATTTCACACCGTGAATGTACTAGTAAAATGGAATATAATTGATATTGGAAATAATATTCTTGCAAAATTCTCAAAAATAAATTGTTTAAAGAATTTCTTTAATTTATTACAAAACATTTCTACCCAAGTGAATTTAAGATACATCCAGTTAAAAATTCACTTGCAATGAAAAAAATTTGTATCCCTCATTCAGTGCAATATTATAATAATAAAAGAGGACAAATATATAACTTCCAATCTAAGTATTAAGAAAAAGAAAGATTCAATAGCTGTATAAAAGGTAAATTTTCAGGATTGAAAAATACAATCTCCAAGGATTGATATAAATATTATTTTATTAATTTATTTATTTTTTTGTAAGTTTTATAAAGATTTATTAATATAAATTTCCACTACTGAAAGCTTTTACTATTATTAGAGACTGAGTAAACAACTATATTTGTTAAAAGTGGTTAATTCATAAATAAGAAACATAGCAAAGAGTAAAATACTGTAGAAAATTTAAGTTGAAATAGACATCTTTAAAACTTAATGGAAGACTAGGCATCAATCTGGACATCCATACATAGAGACATCTGGCTAAGTGCTAAAAGTTTGATGGAAATTATATAAAAATTTTTATAATTTTTTAATTAATTTTCTGTTATGAATAAAAAAACATACGTTTTTAAGAAAAACATTGAACGACATCAAGAATAAACCAAGGTAGGTAAGTACCATTGCAGAAATATCAAACTTTTTTGAGGTTTTGTAGATTTGTAGATTGAGATTTTAATACTTCATTAAGTCCTTAAAATAAAAATAAGTTTCAATCCATCAACTCTTTCAAGAAAGCTTTTTAATCTTCTTTCACATAATCATGCATCTGTAGCACAACCCTCTTTGATTGCCCTAAAATGTAACAGCTGATCGCTGCCTAGATGTTTTTAGTAGTGATGGCAATAAATAATCTTTGGTTGTATTGAAGTTCATTTTTTTCTAGAGAATTCTACATGATCTCCAAGCAAATAGTTCATTAGGCACGTCCTCAAAGTCAGGCAGGAACTTTGCAAAAAGGGGCAAGCTTAATTTTGCCTGCCCCTTCTGATACTTCCAGCTGAATCCCCAAATAAAAAGTTAGTAATATAACACTATATAAGGCAGTAAATTTCATACCTTAGCCAATCAACAAAATTTGATGGACTCTAGGGAAACAGTAGTTTTGAATTTACAATCATATAATTCTGCCTAGTTTTAAAGGCCCTCTTTGCCGCGTTTTAGTTTAGCTATTTCTAATAAAACTGTATTCAGTAAGTTTTAAATTTTTTTATTTGTTAAAATTTACAACTCTATCAAGTCTACAATAATCAAATATAAAATAAAGAGAGTAATGACTTGTGAAGGCATTTAGAGGAACTACCCATTGGTAGAATTCAAATTTTGAACCTCAAAAATAGTGTTGTACTCAGCTGAATAAGTGAAATCTTCAAGATAGAGGACAGTAGCCTCAGGGTTACATTCTCTTTAAGTTTAAGAGCTTCTTAGGAACTTGATCTGAGTGAAATCTCTCTAATTTGACAAAACTGTTTCATAAATAAAATTACAAAAAAAATAATCTAGTTTTAATCAAAATAGTGGGCTAGAATTCCCATTATACCGTAAAATCATAGTGGTACTTAGCCCAAGTTTGCATGAACACTGGCAACTAATCATTTATGATAACTCTGGGCTTTGCCTCAACAACCATTCATCATTAGCCCACTGGGAGGGTTTTTGTCGTGAACCACTTTTTCAGGCCTAACTCAATTTTTTCATAGGCACTTATCCTTTTATGAATGTCCAGTACTGTTTTCAAGTGATAACTCATTTACTAAATGCTTTCTTTTTTTAATACCAATTTCATAAAAAATTCCTACACAATAAATAAAAAATTGTATAGTAAAACTAAATAAAAATGGCAATTTATATTTTTATTTTTAGGATTCCTTAATTTTTTTAAAAGATTAATATTGTAGCATTCAATAACTAAGAATTATCATGATGATTAGCTATGAATTAATTTCAACAATGATTGGTGTAGATTATACTTCCGAGAAGATTTCTGCAACAAAATCTTAAAATTAAATGTCTCAAATATTTAAATTTTTTTTTATTATAGCATATCAAGAATAATGAATGCTTAGGCATCAAAATATACTTCAAAATTGGAGGAAAACATACCTTTACAACTTATAATAAAAAAGCTAACTAACTAAAAGGAACAATGATTCCATATTAGTCTAAAAGACCTATGCCAACCAAGACAACTGAAGAGTTTAAGAGGTACAGCATCACTTTAATCAATTGAATGAATAGGCTAAACACAATGCAAAGAGCGAAATAGATACTTAATTTAGTTAAGGTAATGAGCAGTTCACTTTATTATAACACAAAATAATATATAATTCAAAACTATGACAGTAAAGAAGGGTTAAATGTTTAAGGACAACCTGTAGAAAAGGATCCATAATAATTAAAATAAAATGAACAGAAATAAAAATACAAAATATTTATTTTATCAAAATATTAGAACAACAAAAAATAAAAATAAAATATAAAAATAAAAACAAAAGTGACGTTTTCAACAAATTATGTAAGCTATAAATTATTCAATTAAAAATAGTGCAAGGGTGCCTCAAAACTGTTTTAACAGCAAACAGATCTGACTCGATGATGAAGCCGACAACAAGGAGTACAGCTAGCTCTGAGAGGAACAGGGAGACAGCCAGAGCAAGGAGCTTTTCAATGGATATAGGTTGCCGTGAGGTGGGTCACCTGGGTCTGGAACCACGGGGGATCGGGCTCGCCCGCCCCCGAGCTGTGGATCATTCCAGCTCATTACTGTCTATAAAGTGCGATCGCACCTCCAAGTGTAAAGCCAAGTCGAGGACTAGATGGGTCAGCGCCGGGTGTTCAAGCAGCTCGCTTTCAGGTAGGGCTGGGTGACACCTTGGCCTCAAATGACGACTCTGCAACAAAAAGGAATTCTTTTATTGGTAACATAATAAACAGCCTTCAAATACCTTTCAATTTTTATTTGCTGAAAAAAAAAACTGAAAAATTTCAATAAACTCATGGGTCATTTATCATCAATTGTTCAAAGGACTTTTGGTTTGCCACTAAATAAAAATAGTTCAATTCAAGCTTCTTAAAACATCTTGTCTAATGAGGGATAATATGAAATTATAATATAATATGAAAATATAATAATATGAAAAAATGAATATGAAATTATATCTGAGAAGAGAGAAAAAATAAATTATTACATTATAAAAAACACAGGTTTCCCTAGCTAAAATTTATAAGATAAAAATAAAATAAAGTTGGAAACTAATAAGTTCTGAAAGAACATGATTCACCAGTCAATAAAGCCTGTGTCCCACATTCTTTAAAAAATTAGTTTACTTCTGTAACTGGGCAATGGATAAAAAACAGTGGCTCAATAACCGTCCCTAAATTATCTTTTCACAGGCCTTTTATCAATCAAACCCGCAATTATTAATTTTTGGACCTTTTTCTATTTAAAAAGTCATGTCTCTTAAGTCTATCTATAAGTAACTGAAGAGGTATTTTTCATAAAGGCATGCTATTAATGAATAAGTAAACTGATACTTCAACATGGTATAAATCATAAAACATTGCCAATGGTGAATTGGATACTTTCTTGATAGTATTATACTCTATAATAATAATGATATCTGTACATATAATAATGATCAGCCTGACAAATATAAACTTTTGAGAGAATTCTTGCACAAATATAAGTTGAATATAAATTGCAAGTTAAATATAAATTGAACACCAAAAACTGAATAGATGTTCCAGAACAATACCAGTTCAATAAACATAACAAAAGACAGCAGTGAACTAAAATACCTTATAAATCTTATGGTACTAGTTCCCGGATGTTACATATGGGCATGGCCAATATGGCACCATTCATTGTGGCCCCAGTGTCAACTGAAAAGGACCTGTTTTGGGGATTATTTATCCCAGAAGAGCGAGTGGTTTTGTTATTGGTTTTACTAGAAGCAGGAACAATTTTCTTTTTACTTTCACTTACCTATGTATGAAATATTTAGTAAGGGGTAGTACTGCGATCTTCAAAAATGTCGACAGACTAGCTCAAAAAAGATAAACTGTACAAAACTGAAATTGGGTATTTGATGTATGCATATGCCCGCGATGTGATAGCAAAAATTTCATCAAAATTGATCATACGGATGGGGATATTAATTTCATAAATTTGGTCTCATATTTAGTTTCTTTTAGATTTTCTCAAAAATACATTTTCCCCACGCAAGCGCAGTACACTTTTAATGACAGACGATTGTTTATAAGTGAAGTGGTTCTGTCATCAACATGATTTGGGACATACATATTTAATGGACATTATTTATTTACATGGTAACTAAATGAAAATTTCAACAACAGAGAATTACAAAATCAGACAAGATGGACTATTGTACTTACATTCCCATATTATCGTAAATAAAAAGAAAAACTTTTATTTAACAATAATAAAAATTTATTTAACTTTAGAGAGTAAATAAGTGATGCTCAAAACAATTAAAGCAGTTTACAGAGTAAAATAGATGTGGTGCAAGATAATCTATGATAATTATATTTTAGTTTGCAAATTTGTTCTATAATAGATCTTTAAATGGAATGTAAGGTGGTTTTAAAGGAACAGTAATCGTTCTCGGTTTCCAGAAAGGCATAAGAGACAAACATTTGAAAATTAGATTTTAACTTACTAGGAGCAATAAATACATCTATCGATCCACCTTCACAATATATTTAAAAAACCAGAAGTCGAAATATTTCATGATCGCAATACTTTCTTATTCTATATATTGCATATAAAGGTGAGTGAAAGTAAAAAAGCCACTCTCACTAAAAAACAAGCAAGCAGTAAAAAAAAAAAAAAAAAAAAAATTGACTATTGATGAAATTAGGATTTTTTCAGGGCCCTTAAAAAAAAAAAACTGCCTAGTAATAATTAGAGGATTTTCAAGTATTCAATAATTATAATAAAAATATGTAGAAAAAGCGTTTTCTGTGAAGTTTCTAAATGGTTTTTATACATTTATCAAAACATGGTGATTTATACTGTAAGTAGGTTGGTTAATGAAAGTTGTGTGTTGTATGCACCACACCAGATTTTTAGTTTTTAGAACAATATCAGATGTGCTCTTAGCTGCAAGATTGTTTGTATTATATTAGAAGCAGCATAACTAAACATTGCATTATTTATAGACATTAACTTATCAATCTTTAGTCAGGATCAAATAAAGCAGACCAAGGCCTTTTTAACTGATATGGACATGATAGGAGTTTAGTTATGTAGTAGCTACATAACCTCTCGATATAGAACATGCCCAGAAGTAGCATAGGGGAAGCTTTAGCAACCTTTTTAAGATTTCTTAAAATCAATATAGGCATGCCCACCTATCATCCAGCTGTGACACTGTTAGTGTTACCAAATATTTAAAAAATAACATATTTTTACATTTAAATGGTATATTTAAGTTACATATTAAAAATTTTAACATTACCTTGTCCGTTTCTTTTTGTTATTGGTTTTACTAGAAGCAGGGACAGTTGTTTTCTTTTTAGTTTTTAAAACAGGTTCAGATGTTTTCTTAATTGCAGGATTTTTTCTTATTATTTTAGAAACAGCATAACTATACATTGCATTATTTATAGACTTTAACTTATCTATCTCAAGCTTGAGAGAATCTACTTCACTTCCTGATGTGACAACTGAGGTATTGCAAGCTAACACAGGAGATATTAAATCTTCAGTTATCATAATTTCAAAAGAAGGCTCTTCATTTTCATCAACATTTATAGGATTGATAAAATCGTGGATAAATACATTAGGTTGGAAATCATGGCCAAAAGCACTTTTAGGAATGATCATATGAAGAATATTGGTAACAGGTCCTTTTTGTAATATAGTTCTTAAGCACTGTCGACTTTTAATGTGCCAGATTTTAATTGTTTCGTCATTTGAACCAGATATAACATGACAACAATCAACTGTAGATGTCAAACAAGTTACTGCCTTTTCATGACCTTTGAAAACAGGTAATCTGTCATCATGCTGTAGATGATGTTCTAAACTTCTGGGTGGGGACATCAATGAAAATTCATGAATACCACCATCTGTATTACCAATGAACAAGTCAGTTTCAACAGGTAATAGTGCAACAGACGACAGCTGAACATCAAAAACTAAAGAAAGTAAAACTTTTCCACTAACTAAATCATATATTTTACAAGTCCTATCTAGTGAAACAGATATCACACGAGAACGTGTATTACCACTTGTAAATAACAAATCAGAAACGGGTAAAGTATGTTCAGAAAAGGCGTAAAGAGGCTCAGGGTTATTTTCTTTCAGGCAAAATACACTAATATTCCAAACAGTGACCAACCCATCCTCACCACCACAACTTAATAGAGATCCATCTTCACAGAATTTGATCACATTAATCGGTTGAAAATGTTTGGAACCAATTCCTAATTGCTTTCCACTTACTGTTTGATATAAGAACACTTTCTCATCAACTGTTAAAGCAATATGAGAGCTGTCTTCACTAAATGCTATGGTACCCACTTTTCCAGGGGCCACAAGTCTTTTATTATCACAATGTTGTTTATTAAAAGGCCAAGCATGAAGTATAGGCTTTCCTTTTTCACAAGTTAATAAATAGCCTCCACTAGATGAGATGCCGTGTTGGCTACAAGATCCACCTCCACGGTACCGGCATAACTGAGTTCCGTTGAAAGCATCCCAAGCACTAATTGTGGCCACTTCGTCCTTTAAACAAGTTGTAAATACAGTTTGTACCATATCCATGTTTCTATTATAGTTATACAGGTGGACGAACTAAGTCATTATCGCTGTACCATCCGAAGAAGACTGAGGAGCACATGTGTTCACTTCAAAAATGTAACCTCCCCTCGGCTACTAGGCGATCAATACTTGCAACGCAGGCGTTAATTTTTTGTGGAAAAACTTTATATTTTCACAAACATAAAACAAAATTCAAATAGGGAAAAATGTCATATGAAAATTTAATTAAAATTATTCTATTTATTTAATCATTGGTGGATTATAATAAAGTCAGTAGATTATTATAGTTCGTTTATTTAATCATTCAATCGGAAGTCGAAATTTTTCACGATTGCAACGCTTTCCATTACTATATAGACTTCAGGAATATCAAGTTTTAATTGACTCATTTGACGCGAAATCACAGGTACTTTTATTTTGTAGGGGGTACATTTGTCTATATATTGAATTTTTATTCAAGTTATTAGCAAAATACAAAAAAAAAAAAAAAAAGCTGAAATTTCTTATTTCAGGAAGCCTAAATTTTAAAATGAAGTGTGATCTGACTAGCAGAATGACCCTTTTTATTCCAATACTACAAGGATTTAAAAATAGATGCCAAAATTTTCATGAGATGATTTTTTTGTTTAGCCTCTAGATCTGATGCCACAATTTTATAAACAAAACTCCTATGCAATGGGCAAAATTAAGGATTTATACTAGTATAGGCGGGCGCAAGCGACGGTGCTGCTACTTTACAGGAACTAGAGAAACGGGGATAGAAGCCGGTCCATTACCTAGGATTCATAGGGTTTTTGGCGTTTTTAATTTATTTTTCCATAATTAAAACCCGATTGAGCAAAAAATCATTTGAAAAATGTCTAATAGGTATTGCTCGGTCCCTCAGTGTTCAATTAAAATCAAAAGACGTGTCATTCCATTTATTTCCAAAAAATAAAAAGCTTCTTAAAGAGTGTATTGTAAAATTAAGAATAGATAAGCCTCTTTCGAAACATATGACGATATGTAGTCTTCATTTTAAAGAAAGTGACTATATTTATCCAGGTAAATATTAGTATTTGACATTTTATTATTCCAAAATGTTAATTTTATGCAAATAACATTGGAACCATAGTGTCTTATTTGTTTTTCTTTTTTAGTTTTCCCCATTTTTGTATTACATCCGTTGTTCTTAATTGTTCCAAGTTTTCAATGCGAAGTCTGAAAGTTTTGACAAATAAATAAATAATATGACAAAGAATCTAAGCTGTCATAACAATGATTGTATGAATAGGTAATTAACGTTATTACTAACCGAAAAACGTAGAGTAAAGTTACAATGATGTGTTTGCATTTACCAGAACTACCAGCTTTACACATACAATGACAAGAAAATTGCTTATTATTATTAATAAATTTGATTTCCACTTTTATTTGATGGGGCAGTCGTTTTAAGATTGCTAGTTTGAAGGCACAAGGCTTGCAAAATTACTGTTTTTTTACTTTTAGATATTATTCCACATGTAATTATGTGGTTTGCATCAAGGATAGCCTGCCCTTCAATTAATGGTCTTTTAAAATTACCAAATATCTCTATCACATCAACTGTCTATCCCCGTTCTTTCCGACATTTTGCAAAACTACTAGCGCACCCTATAGTCGATTGCGCCCGCCTATAGTATAATCATAATAGTATAGTATAATCTTTATACACTTATTTATTTGTACTATATTATATAGTAATAATAGTATAGTATAATCTTATACTAGCTCCATGACTTCATTAAAAAGTCTTAAAAATGCTCCATATATATTTAATAAGTTGTATAAGAAATCTTATAGTAATCTGCAATTTGCCTTGCCTTATATTTTAGTTTAGTTTCTAAATAGTAACCAAAAGAATTTAGAAATACCACAATGAATCCCAGAACAGTACATTCATTAAATTGTAAATAATGATTATCAGCCAGAAATGAGAAGTTGAAGATGAACTAATTAAAAAATTATTACTAAACTATAATTTTGAGTGGAGAATAGTCAATTGTTTTTTAAAAGATTCACAGGGATGATTGTAGTCTACTGTACTGGGATGATTGTAGTACTAGGGCGTTACACAGAGACTGAGGTAAAAATTTAAGCTAAATTAATAGGAGGTGTAAGGGGTTGTTTTGCTGACAACTATTGAAAGCATTCAGTTTTCAAGAACATAATTCTCGAATATATTCAAGTTAAGTTTAATTCATAGTGAGAATATACAATTTGCATAATTATTGTACATAATTAGCCTTTGCATAAATATTACACATAATTAGCTTTTCATCAACCCCTGGATTTTTTATGAAATTTCATGGGTGCTAAAAAAGCATCTTGCAGTACTCCCTTCATTGATAGATCTTAAACCTTGTTTTGGTTTGCCTTTGTCGAGCCCAATTGAATTCTGAACTGATGTTGGATTTATTTTGTTTTAATCATTTTCTGTTGATAGCTTTTGCACTCTCGGTAGCCCATCATCGTCATCGTCCTCATGAATTTTTTTCATCCCTTTTAATCGCCATTTCTGAAATCCTAGCCCATAAGCAATAAGAATTAAACATTAAAAAATGGGGACAAACCAAAACTATAGTTCTCCACTATATCCTCAGCAAAATTTTATGTTGTATTTTTCATGGCTTTTGTAGTCGTACAAATACAACATTTCTAGTCAACTTTATTCCTGTTAGAGCATTACAAACTTTGCCACTAACCATTGTAGGATGTAATTTGTGATAAATCTTGATTTCTTCTCCTTCTACAGATAATAGCATAGGTTTTTAATGAAAATTTGATAAAAAACAAGATATGTTTCTTTTAAAATTAATCACACAGTTTCTTTCTTTTAAATGTGTAATTTATTGGCCTACGAAATGTGGGAAATCCAAGAGACTTATTTTGTCAGAAAATATATAAAGATCCAATGTTACTTGAAATGGACTGAAAGAGGACAAGTAAAGACAGTTGTTGAGTTGACATGACAACATTCGGAAAGCGATTCTCGGAAGAGTCGGAATTTTTGAAGAAAAAAGTACGTTGTGACATTTGTCTAGACATACCTTGGAACGTGCATACTTCAAACAAATGTGATTTCGTTTCTATGCCATTAACCCTCGAGAGCCCATGACGGCGGCATTTACACCGCACTTCAGAGAAAAAGCTTTGTAACTTGCTTTAGCGCGGCATCACTTGAACAGGATTTTAGGGATTCCTAGAACGGACACTTGGGATCATATTGCCTTTTGTTTGGAGCAAATCTGTGCATTTGTTCAGTTGCAATCCTGCCTTCTTTATTGAAAGTCACGTTTGCGGCATTTACACCGCTACCCGGCAGTCATGTAAGTAATTGTTTTTAGGATATTTTTGGGATTCGATTTCAATTTTTTTAAAAACTATTGGGATATTTAAGATAAGAGTGTTTGTTTATGTGATTATGAGATTGTTATTAGTTGTTAGTTAATAAATGTTATTTATTCATCAAATTTATTTTATTTAGCCTTCTACTACATGCATGCTCTGTGCACATGTGTGGTATTAGAATTATCTAATATCATAAATATTAGATAATTATGAAATATCAATTACTTCAATAAAAAATATTTATGTAGCAAATAAAAATTTCCATAGCTACAAAAGGAAGCAAAACTGATTTTTTTTTTTTTTTTACAACCTCAAGTTTTCACATACATAAATGAAATTATTACAAAATTGTTTGGTTGTTTATTGCAGCAATCAATTATAATAATAATATTCAATTTATAATAATAATATTGATTCGTTATCTTTATAATAATCCTTATAATTGTATTGCATTATTTAAATTCATTTATATGGGCATAAGATTTGTAATTTGTAGGAATTTATTCTTTTACGTATGAAAATGATCCTGAGAAAGACACTATCTAAAAAAATACCACTGCTAGAACTATTAGTGACGGATATATTAAAGTAAATACGTAGAAATGTGAGAGTGCGGCACAAACACCGCGTGCGGGTACTGATGTGACTCCTCCTGGCGCGGGCTCCCGAGGGTTAATCAAGTAATTTTCAAGTCAGGGGACTGGCAGGCAATTATTTTGTTAGTATATTATTCCATCAAGTTGGAACGCATGTATGAGCAAACCATTAAATTTTTCAGTCTTATATTTTTTGTGTGAAGTTAATGGTTTTTATAGAGTAGATAAGCCTTTTTATGTTAGAAACATAAATTAAATTAGACTGTTACATTTTGTTTATTTTTCATTTCCATGAATTATATATGTCGTAGGTTAGAGGCAGAGACTATTACTTTATCCTTTACTACCAATGTTTTCGATGGTGCTATCAATAGTTTTATATCACCAGTCATCCTGCCTCCTCAGTGAATTTATGTTAATACTCCCTATGCCATCAGTGCCATCACAGCCCCTTTTTGAAGCATATGCTATTTAAAGGATCATGAAAATAAGGTTTTCCTCTAACATTACCTGTTGTAGCTCAGTTTGTTGATATTTTGGTTTCAAATTCAATTTCGAATAAACTAGAAAAATAAATACCTACCCAAATTAAATAATTATATCTGAAGAGAAAAGATTGGCCATGGCTCGATTTCGAACCCGGTTCCAGGCATCTCCATTGCGTGCTCTAACCAACTGAGCTACCGTATCCCAGACACATCAATTTTCTTTCTTCAATGATCCCTTGATCCGACTGATACCGCCACATTTCAGTGAAGTAATTAGGAGCTGGAGATTTTTGTAGTTATTAGGTGCATTCACCCAAAACCAAAGCATGGGAGATTGTACAAAACAAAATGGTGGGGAGAACGGAATATAGACAATGCCATCTATTTAGAGTTATTTCATGACTGTATTTCAGTGAACTGAATATCTTTAACACTCTCCCTCACTGAATAGAGAGTCATGACATCCCCATTTCACTAATCATAAAGGACAGTTTCGGCTTATGTTGTGACTTTGTCAACATATCTGCAAGTTGTAGATTGGTGGTTATCTTCTGAATGCTGATAATCCCTTCTTAAACAACCTCCCTCACATACAAGTGGCGATCTTTATGTGTTTGGTTCGCAATTGGTTTCGTTATCAATATACAGGATAGCATTTACCCGTTGACCGACCAATTTGACTAATAGTCTTCTAAGCCATACCATTTCCTTGGCGGCTTCGCTTGCAGCAACAAGTTCCGCTTCCGTTGAGAAAGCAACACTTGCTTGGCACTTGGCTTATCCATGAAATGGGCCCATCTGCATACTTGCAAAGAACTCCTGTAGTCGATCTTCCACTTCTTGAACTCAGGCATCTCCAGGCTTATATCTGATTCCCATACTATCAGTTCCTGCAAGATACCTGAAGATCCTCTTCACCTTGATGATATCCTCTTAAGACGGATTCTCTAGTGTGGGAAAAACTATCTTAACTGCATACACTATATCAGGTCTAGTTGAGACCATCAAACACATGGGTGCCCCGACAGCCTGACAGTAGGGAAATTCACTAGCGGAATTCTCTCCCCCTGATTTGAAAATTTCCTGTGTCTGTGTATCAATACTTGGAGTTGACATTGGTTTACATGAATCCATGTTAATTTTTTTTAAGATTCTTCTTACATAGTTCTTCTGGTGACCCAAGACCCAAAAAAATAAATAAGTAGTTTATAGGTAACTCTAAACTCTGCCTTCAAATCTCTCAAAAAATCTTCCTTGCTTGTTGACGCCACAAGACCATCATCAATATACAAACCTACAATAGTTTCTTCAGATCAGATTCTCCTCACAAATAAACAGGGACCTGACAGCCTATTTCAAGCCATATTAACTCCTTTTCAGCTTGCATACTTTGCTGGTACCATCTTCAAATCCTTTGGGCTGCTGGATGTATATTTCCTCACTGGCTTTTAATTATCACACAAAAATGCGGTCGAAACGTCAAAATGAGCAAGATGCATTCTTTTATGATGATTATGAGCTGCAACTCCTAAAATTGTCCTTATTGTGGTTAGTTTTGCTACAGGGCTAAATGTTTCACTGTAGTCAACTCCTTTTTTTTTACTTTCACTTACCTATATATGAAATATATAGTAAGTGGAAGTATTGCGATCGTGAAAAATTTCAATTTCCGGTTTTCAACGGAAATACACGTTTTGGGGTCCCCTGAGTCGAATTAACCAAGTCCCGCGAAATGGTCTGTGTGTGTGTGTGTGTGTGTGTGTGTGTGTGTGTGTGAACAGACTAGCTCAAAAACTATAAACCGTGCGAACCTGAAATTGGGTATTTAGTGTATGTATATGCCCGCGATGTGACAGCAAAAATTTCATCTAAATTGCTCTAAGGGAGGGGGTACTTTATTTAATAACTTTTTAAGTTTTTTTTGATTTTCTCAAAAACGGCTCTAACGATTTTGATTAAACTGAGTATTTGATCTATTTGTAAGCCCGAGATAGGACTGTAAAAATTTCATCAAAATTGATCAACCGGAGGGGGGACTTTACTTAATAAATTTTGTATCATTTTCACGTGTTTTGTATCATTGTTCAAAACGGTTTTAATGATTTTGATCAAACTGGGTATTTGATGTATGTATATGCCAGAGATGCGATAGCCAACATTACATCAAATTTGATCAACCGGAGGGGGGACTTTACTTAATAAATTTTGTATCATTTTCTCGTGTTTTTTTTTTTTACTCAAAAAAGGCTTTAACGATTTTGATCAAACTGGGTTTTTGATGTATTTTTATGCCAAAGATGTGATAGCCAACATTTCATCAAAATTGGTCAAACGGAGCGGGCGCTTTATTTCATAATTTTTTCCCAATTTTTACCTTTTTTTCGATGATCTCAAAAACGGCTTTAACGATTTTTATCAAATTCGTCATGTATAATGAAAATTAGGTGTTTTTTAATATCAGGTAAGCTTTATCATTATTAAAATGTTCTGAGGGGATACCCATTTGCAAGGTAATGCTCTTTTATTTTCAGGTAATTCAGCGAGTTCCCATGTATCGTTCTCATTGAGAACTTTTATTTCTTTGCTCTTGGCAGTTTTCCATTTTTCGGAACATTCTGAACTAACTTCCTCCTCAGAGGTCTCTGGAGTTTTTGTAGATTCTGTCATCATAGAAACATACTCAGTACAACGACTAGGTGGATGAAGATTCCTCCTGTCTCTAAGTTCCATAGAAGTTGTCGCTGCTTCTTCCTCATGATCAGAAAAACCATAAAATTCTTCTTCATCATCTTGATATTTTTCTTCAAGTGACTCTTCTTTCAAAGGAGTACTCAAAAAAGGTACTTTTACCTCCTGAGCATAATCATGAAGTATTTCTTGAAATTGAGCATCTCGGGATAGCATGAGTCGTCTCACTTCTGGAATATAGATACGGTAACGCTCATCGCCATTATAGCCTACTAAGTAACCTTTTTGAGCTTTCTTATCCATCTTGTGCATCTTCTGCACAGAAACATATAACTAGCAGGTTGAACTGATAATACGAAGTTGATTCTCAGTTTCTTACCAACCTAAAGTTCATAAGGACTTACTCCAATTACAGATGATTTACTAGTTCTGTTTAATATGTAGACAGCTGTTGACACAAGCTCGGCCTTGTGGAAACTGAACATTGGGATTCTAGTACATAAATGTTCTTGCCATCTCAACGATTGTTCTGTTCTCTCGTTCACAAATGCCATTTTGGTGTATAAGGAGCTGTTAGCCTCTGTATGACTCCCCTTTTTAGCTAAATCTCTTGTACATCTGCATTATCAAATTCACCAACATTGTCACTTAGAAGTTCTTTGATATTGTGACCCTGTTTCTCTGCATGAGCAAGCATTTGTTCTAAAACATTTTTGACATCAGACTTTTCTTTGATAACAAAACCATACCAAAATTTAATATAACTATCTTTAAATATAACTAAATAACACTTCTTCTGGAATGAATCAGCAAAAGATCCACAAACAGTTGACATATGCTCTTCAGGTTTCAAAGCTTTTCTTCTAGTACTAAAAGGCAATCGATGAAATTTCCCATATATCCAAGGTTCACATACTTTATCATCCAGCTTGACTTTAATATTTAGCTCACGTTCAAGCTTTTCTTTATGTGATGTTTATCTTGGTGTCCCCACCTCTCATGGTACAACTGCAGTGTGTCATTTGATTCAATACTCGGACATACAGTTTTAATATCTGCTTTATATAATGTTCCATTCTTCTCTCAAAAACCTAACACCACTGGAGCACCATTCACAGAAAGGGAACAGGAGGTAACTGTAGACTGGAACTTGCTATTTGGGTTTTTATCATGTGCAGATAATGGAGAGAATAAAGTTCTAACAATCCTAGGAACCAACTGAACATC
Organism: Aelia acuminata; assembly: GCA_911387785.2. Classification (NCBI taxonomy): domain Eukaryota; kingdom Metazoa; phylum Arthropoda; class Insecta; order Hemiptera; family Pentatomidae; genus Aelia; species Aelia acuminata. The sequence continues at coordinate 48,137,542 of OU426978.1, read as the reverse complement.
CTTCAATTGCAAACGTTGGCATCTACCATTAAGTATGGAATTGACTTCAACAACACCATTACCAACAGCATCTAAACTTTCATCCCCTGCTGCCTTAATGCTGCATGAGTTGTTGAACTTATTAAAAGAACTAAACCAATCTGAACGATTTGTCACATGCTTGGTAGCACCATTATCTACCCACCAATGCTCTGTATTAGGCTCAGCAGCTAAAATTTCATTGTGGGTAGACACTAGAGCAATCATATCTGCAGGAGCTCTTGAATCTGCTATATTACTCTGAGGGTTATTACTAACATTATCAGGGCGAGGACGACCATCTGCAATCCATTTCTACATTTACGAACTCAATGACCAGGCTAGTGACTATAGTTACAATTAGTTCAACTTTTGAGCAGTGTGTTTTGATCTTGGTTTATTATTAGAGTTGCTATTATAACTCTGTTTCTGTCTATCAAACCTAGCCACTAAAGCTTCAGAATTATCACTCTCATTACTTGTAATGGGTTTCATATTTCGCTCAAAAACACATAGCTGCATGTTTCATTCATCAAATGAACGGACTCCATCTTTATTAAGTAGCATCCAACTAGATTTAAAACTTTCAAATGAACTTGTTGAAATATTCAAAACTTTACATACCATCTCCATTAAGCCATTGTTTAGCTCATTCCACAGACTCCTCAACTTTGCAACATGAGTAGAAATGTCATCATGTGATATGAATTGAACTACCAACTAAATGAAAAGAAATCTGCACATACCTTAAAGAGTTGGTCTTTAGATGTTGCCTCAAACTGCTGCTTTAAAGCCTCCCAAGCTTCACTTGCACTGTGTCCATTATCTTTGGTAAACTGTATCAGAAACCGTACTAGTGATCATAGACTTAGCAAAACTATTTGCTTTTCTATAGAAATCACAAGCTTCTTTGTGTTCTTTTATTTCTAGTTTCGTTGCATCAGCTTTCAATGGATCCGGTTTTAACAGCTTTTGATCGATACAATCTAATGCACCTTCATGATAATCAAGTAAATCACGAATTTTACGTTTCCAAACTGGCCAATCATTCACACAAAACCAAAGCTTGGGAGACATTCTACAATACCAAATGGCGGTGAGAACGGAAAAATAGACAATGCAATCTATATGGAGTCATTTCATGACTGTATTTCAGTGAACTGAATAACTTTAACAGAGATTGACCAATGGTGGGATTTAATCGACATGCTATAATTATTAAATATAAATTTATTAAATTTATTGTCATTTTTATCTTTAAATAATTTTCTCTCCACATAAAATTATTTAAAAAATTACTTAAGTAACTAACATTGAATTTAATAAATTAATATCAATGTCCAGCCCTCGATTAATTCACTGCAATGTGGCAATATTGGCCGGGAGATCAGTGAAGAAAGTTGACATGGCTTTTATAAGGCCCTGGTTTAGTAGTTGTTTAGCGCACCACAATAGTAATGCCGGAGACCCGGGTTTCAAACCGGGGGGTTCCGGAGGCCCTGTCCAATATTTTCTCTTCAGAAAAAATTAAATAAAAAATCATAAATTAATAAAATAGTAAATTTAATAAATAAATGTTTAACAATGACTGTCTGTCAATTAGATTCTACAATTTGGAAACTTGTCCAGCCTCTGTTTACTTCGCTGAAATGTGGCTAATAGATGAAAAATTACATTTTAAAGCAATTCACTAAAAGTTAGGAGCATATGCTTTCTAGACATCCTCTTTCCCCTCAAAGGAGAAATGAGATAGGTGAAGATTTGGTCTTCAGCATTGATGAGTTAAGAATTATATTAATGTGCAGATAGCTTAACATCCCACTGCTCGCTCTGTACCTGAGAGATACAAGTCTATTATTATAAGTAATTAAAAGGTTGGTGATGATCAAAGTTTGATTTTAGTCCCGCCCAGTACCCTCCTTTTCTGGGGTTCATGATATAGCAGTACTTTGTGATATTGCATGGGAAGAAAAAATATTTTGCTCCACAGGCATTTTCTATCTTTGTAAAATTGATTAATGGTTGATTTCTAATTATTCCTGATTATCACTTTGTACATTTTTTCTGGAGTTGAATTTAGTTTTTCATGGGACCAGCCAAGAAACCTAATTCTATTTATCTCATAGATACAATGCAAACACTCTTGTTGCTATGAGGTTGCGAGTAATGGAGTGTTAAGGGCCCAAAAATAGGGCCGGGGATAGCCGAGCATATTACAGCGCGACCCGCTGTAGCATGCTCGAGCCAAACGGTGGCGGTTCGAATTTGCCCTGGGAGGGTTGACTTTTATTTCGTGGAGGCCCCACGGAATAAATCTCGACCGTCCCATCATGGTTAGAATAGGTTGGTTACACCTCTAGAGTAACCCCCTATATGCGACACATGGCCAGGTTGGGGTACCGAACAAAAAAAAAAAAAAAAAAAAAAAAAAAAAATATGCCCAAGTATTTGTTTCATGCAATTCAAATATATATCAACATAAAGTATGGATTTTGGTGTAATTCGCATAACTAACCTTAAAAGAGCGATGTAAATGAAGAGCTATATCACAGAAAACGTATCGAAGAACTAGAAGTCTCAAAAAATCGTCCCCGAAAAATTGTAAATACACAGGATCTGAAAAATAAATAAATAAAAATTCAAATCAGGGCAAAGATTATTTAGAAAAGAAATTGAGTTTCCTCAATATTTTAAAAAGTGAATTTTTAACAGGAATCTTTTCGAAATAATCCATGTTAATTAATCTCTAGTCTTTAACATTGAACATCAAATATCAAAAATGAATCTTACGAATTGTTGTAATTTTTGTTGGTATTTGAAAAAAACATTAAAATTGATTGTTTCCCTTGTTTATATTAATTCTAGCATGTAAGAGCATATATCTTGAAACAAGAATACTAGAAAATGCTTTATTAGCATAATATACTTGTATAATGACAGATGTTTGTTTTTCTTAAGGGCCTATACAATAAATATATATTTATTTTATAGCTAACAATTATTTAGACTAAGAAATCAATAGTAATGGAATAAAATAATGTGTTTATTTTAAATTATAACTCACCTATTCTACTCCTTGTAAGAAGGCGACTAGCTTCAGTTACAAAACGGTCAATAAATGACTGGCAACGTTCCCAATGATGAATCGGAACATTAGTAATATTACAAATATAACAAAACGCAGTGAGCGGACTATGTAGAAACATCGTAAACAGGTTTCCGTTGTGCTGTTGTTCTGAAAAAAAAAAAATATACCATAAACCAGGGTTTGGAATCGATTACTAAAAAAAATTAAATAAAAATCAAATCATTTATTTTTTGAAGAGAAAAGATTTGGCTCCACCGGGAGTCGAACCCGGGTCTCCCGCGTTACATGCGCGGATGCTAACCACTACACCACAGAGCTCGGCTCAAGGCAGAGCAAATCCTTCCTCTTCACTGATACCTACTCCCCCTATCTCACGGCGGAGCCAAATCTTTTCTATTAAAAAAATAAATTATTTAAAAATAATTTAAAATGGTGGTCGCCCACAAATTAAGATTGGATTAATATAAAATAATTTAAAAATTGACGTATGTCAATAAATATCATAAATTGGACAAAATTTGTCCACCTCCCGCTACTACTCACAAAATTTGTGAGATAGGGGGAGTAGGTATCAGTGAAGAGGAAGGATTTGCTCTGCCTTGAGCCGAGCTCTGTGGTGTAGTGGTTAGCATCCGCGCATGTAACGCGGGAGACCCAGGTTCGACTCACGGCGGAGCCAAATCTTTTCTCTTCAAAAAATAAATAATTTAAAATGGTGGTCACCCACAAATTAAGATTGGATTAATATAAAAATCAAATCTAATCAATATTTTTATCTTAAATTTTTAAAAATCATTTGATGATTTTTATCTTGAGTGATTTTTTATATTTGATCAGAAGTGAAAAAAACAATATCGTGATTATTAAAAATTTTACTAATAAAAATAGTAATTTTTGCATAATACTTTTTAAAATCAGAAGTTCATCCTTTTCAGTTCTGAGCAGCACAGGTCATTGGGCTTGATTCTTTCTTATATTTACTTGACAGACTCTCTAACGTTATTATTTTTATAATTCAGTTTGAGTTTTAAAGCAACCTGATAATTAATTTAGAAACTTATATTTATTCAATTGTTTTGAACATTCTTATTTTATATGATCTTCTAAATTTTCGAAAAGATTTCGCACAAAATAAAATTATTTCTCCATTATTATTTACAATTGATGTGAACTTTCAATAGAAATAGAAATAGAAATGAGTATTTAGAATGAGAATGAAATCATTCGATAATTCAGGGGGAGCACGTTGCAAGGCCATAAAGCTAATAAAACTATAAAAACAATACAAAAACTGCACCCAGTCATTGTGTGAGCACAAGTTGATACTAGGAGCCACTACCCCTGCCAATGGGCACACACTTCTCTGTTATAACTTTTGGCCTGAAAGAGGAGGCTCATCTCTCCTGCTTTATCACACATGAATATGTCAGAATAAAACTGTACAATTTTGGTTGGTTTACTCAATTTCTGATGAGATATATTTTTTTTTTACTTAACAGTTAAATGTATTTATATATACAAGCGACTTTATTACAAACAAGGACATTTGTTGTTGCCTAGTGGTCAGTTAAATGTATTTACTTTTATAAAATTGGGGGATCTAAGCTCCTGTGCACAAGTGGAATAACTGCCACTGCTTCAAGTCAATTTGATATTTATGTATTAAAACAAAAATAAAACTATGTATGTCACATGAGTAAAGTATGTTTGAGGAATATTTAATTCTAGGTTAATTGAATGAAAAAAAAAAGGAATCTTTGAAGATTTTTAGTTACCATGAAAGTTAGGAGGGATGTCCTGTGGAGACATAAGGATGACCAGAGGCTGTCCAAAATACCTCGGTAAATGTTGGAATACAAAGCTGTTGTCAGAGTCCACAATGACAAAGAAAGGCTTCCGTGTGAATGGATACAAATCACCAGGATAAAGACTGTAAAAATTATTGGGATGTAATGTTACTAGGTATAATCTGTGGGGCAGATTTTTTTTTTAAATGACAATGTATTGAGTAGTATATACTGTTTAAACTTAAAACCATGAAACAAAAAAAAAAAAATAAATAAAAAAAAGGAATGCAATTTGTGTTTTCCAGAGGATAGTGAAATAGCATTTTATTTTTGAATAACTTTTAATATTTAATGTATGCATTTAAAAAGGATTATTTTTAATGCTTGCTGAAATTTAATTTAAATTTAGAAACAATTTTGTTTTTTATGAAATAAACAATAATTATTAATGTTTTTTCACTTTTTTAATATTTCAAAGTCTCACTACAAAATAATTTACATAAATAATAATTATTATGAATTGATGAAGTTTGTACAACATAATAATCAATTTTTTTTTAACTAATTGTTTTCCTTCAATGTTTCATCGAGAATTGAAGACAAAAAAATGTACAAAAATGCAGTAAATTAAAAAAAAAAAAAAAACACTTACCAATGCATATCCTTGGAATGAGCACCTTTTTTATTTGAATGATCTGCCTCTCGCTTACTATTCGTAACTACACCGCCTAAGTCATAACCCACTAAATAAAAAAAAATTAACATTCATTGAAGTTAAATTAACTGATGAATGTATTTTATTATCAGATACTATTATGTAACTTACTGTCTTCAGGATGCTTTGTTGAACCAAAACATCCATCAGCAGAAATATAAAGTAAAAGAGCACCATTGGCTGGCAGTTCTTTGAAACCTGGAGATATAAAGTATTGTTATTAATATAAATTCACCACGCATCACAACAATGTATCATAAAATTATATATATATATATATATATATATATATATATATATATATATATATATATATATATATATATATATATATTAAAGAAACAAAAGAAAAGAATAACTAAGAAAATTATTCTTAATTCACAAAAATCAACTCAAGAAAATTAATCATTCAAACTATTACTAGAGTCTATTCAGAAAAAATATTTTTAAAACTTTCAGTTATGTATATGTGATTGCAGCATAAATAGAAAAAACTTTTAGGTTTAAGGAACACTTGTCAAGTAATTCATGCTTACCTGAAGCTAAGAACACCATGATTTGGCTAAAAGTGGGTTTGTACAAGAGATATTTGTGCGGGTTCTCTCTTTTGGACGGGCGATCTCCATTCTCCTGACACATCACCATCGCAGGGTAGCCTACACCACCCTTGGCACTTGATACACTATAGCTCTTTTCCTGTAAATAATAAATTAAAAAATAAAATATTTAAGAATGAAATGAGTTTTAATAGATAATAGCATTTATATCTCACTAAGCAAGAAATACATAGACATTTTTGTTTTTCAGAAAAAAAACAAATTTCTATACTAACAAAATAAAATTTCTTCATTCCTTTCTAATTCTGCTCTGAACTTTACAGTTTGAGCTATGAATAATGCAAAGTTGAGATAATAAAATGATTTAATAATAATAATTATTAGGATTGCTGAAAAAAAAAAGATATTTTTTTAGAGAAAGGATATCTATGTCATCTGATTGGTGGCCTGAATAGCGTATTTTAAGCATAACATGGTTTTACAATCATCCTCAGGCGAGAATGTAGGCACTTAGCACAAGCTGACAGAACTTTGACAAATTCAAACTTCACACTCTACAAGATGAACAAGCAATCATAAACATGACTACAGAAAAAACTAAAGAAAAAACAAAGGTCATGAGATAAGGATGAAGAAAAGGAGCAAGTCAAGAACTTTAAATATTATATTAAATAATTAACAAGGTGCTCATCTTAATTAATGAGAGAAAATCGATAGTGAAATAAATCAAAGAAAAAAAAATGTCTATTAAATGTTTTAATAGCCACAAGAAAGATTTAGCAGTGCCAAAAAAAAAAAAAAAAAAAAAAAAAAAAAAAAAAAAAAAAAAAAAAATCAATTAATTATAAAAAGATTTTTTACCAATCCTCACATACTCAAGTGTGATATTATTAACACGTTCATGCCGACGTGTACCACTGGTGGCTCACACTTGACTGCCTCATCGGGCGGTGTGTACCACCAGTGCCTCACACTGGAATGCCGCCTCTGCCAAATAATTAGATCTATAACACTTTGACTGCCGAAAAAGAATACCTGAGACTCACGCTCACATTTCGATACAATTTTAATATTTAATTCTCTGACAAGAGAACAGTGACTCGGTTTCAGGTGAGATGGCAGCCAAAGTGTTGAGAAAGTAGAAATAATTTTTATATAGCCAAAAATTAAAATAATGAAAATTTAACGTTAATTCGTTTATTTTTATATTTATAATTATAGACGTATTAACATTTATTTTTTAATAACAGTTATAATTACTACTGTATTTTAAACGTAACTAGTAGATAGTATTTTTTATTGTTTATTTTATTACTGTTGGATTGCCAATACTACACAATGCCAAGGTATAGCTTCCGCCCGATAGAGCGTAAAGCATTAAACAGTCCTGGCGTGAACGTGTTAAAGAATGACAGCTGGGATGATTTAGACGGGAAAGTCAGAAAACAGAGTGGCAAAGTCATACATGTCTCGAAACAAAGTTCGGAGAACCAAGGTGAAAACCAAAGAATAAATGGATTGGAGCCTTGGATTGGAATGTGAAAGGAGACAGATGCTTTAGGAGGAAGCTTCAGCTGTATGGAAGTTACAGAAGAGGAGAAGATTAAATATTAATTTAATAAAGGATAATGCATGGTATGAAATTGCTACTCCTGTGACAATTCTATAAGACGAGTGAGCCAAAAAAATTTTAATTTATGTTCAAGGAGTGAAATAAATATGAATGAATGAATCCGATGGCACAATGATCCATTTAGAACCCTAACCTCCTCCAATCTGTTTTTGGCAGGTTTTTTATTATGAAAAAAATTGTGTCAATACATTTTTGGTTCACTAATGAATTTCCAAAAGAAATTTAAATTAACAGACAGTTAATACCTTTACTGATTTAAATATTATTTTCAATTTTATTGAAATAATTGAATTGACCTATTCACCATGACTTTATTAAAGTGTTTAACTTTGGTTACTGTTATATAAATTTAAATATATATACTTACAAAAGGCACTCTGCCAGGGGCTGGTGAATCATACAAATGATTGTAATCTTCTTGAGGCTCCCTTTCCAATGTCTGTAGCATTCTAAACATATCCATTGTCAACTCGCTAAATTTTACCTACAAAAATTTTCGATAGTTAATGATAAAATTATGAAAAACAAGAAGACTATATTAGTACAATTTAAAAAAGTGATGATCTTAGTTATTCATAACAGATATTAGTCCATTAAACTATATTCATAAAAAATATTAGTCCAAATTAAAATTAACTTAGACAAAGGTCTTTAACTTTTACTCAATTGAATGAATTTGTGATGATGATTTACACGATGATTAATTTTTTAAAAAATTGTGTGTGTTTGACACAATTTTTTAAAATATAATGTGTTTATTTATAGGTAAATGATCAACATATTTAACACTTGTCTGATGTGCATAATCTGCAATATATAGTATTCACCACTTTTAACTTGCATAAAAAAGAATATTGATCTTGTAAACCTGTAATGCATAGCTATAGAACCTGCAACATCCTTAAGTATTTATATGGCTTTCATAAAATTTCAGTTATATATTTCCATAAAACTAAGGGAAGTGAAGTATTAAAAAGTATTTTGGTCTCTTTTATAACCAATTAACATAAATGTGACCTCTAAAGGTATAAAGGTTTGCAGCCTTTACAATATATGTACAATGTACTTAGAATATACATACTTTCTGGAAATAAAACTACATTCAGAATTTTTTCACTCAAGCAAACAAATTTTTAGCAATAACAAAACGAGATGCAAAATCTACACCAATCTATATCAATACCCAATACCAGACAAATACTTTCATTTGAAACTTAGAATGCCTCCAAAACCAAAATCCTATAGAAATCATTACGAGAAATGTCTAGATCAGGAGTGGTCCCTGGGAGGATATTGGAAGATTCTTTGTGGAGTATCAAGCAAGCTCGTTGAAATTTGAAGGAGAGAGATCCGAAATCTGTATGAATTATGGATCTAATTATTTTTGGAAGAAGGAATTAAAAAAAAAACTGCTGGATAGAAAGCTTTACCAGACAAGAGTGGCCGACCATGGCAACATGGGTAGTTATTGTCATTCCGGATATACAAGGACTAGTGAGTAGCTACAATTGGCAAAATATAGTAAAAGTAATTTATATTGCGATAACTTACTTACAAGAGGCAAAGGACCAAATAAGTTTATAGTGCCACAGTTTTTGTTCAGTTGAATGTATTTTATAAATAGTTTTTGATATTACAAGTATAGAGATAAAAATTAAAATAAGATTAGTTGTTTTTCCAGGTTGAAAGAAATTAATAAATAAGAATGTATTAAACAATTTAGATAGGGCATTATAATGTAAAGTATTTAGTGTATTTGTAATTAAAAAGTTGTGTTACTTTTTTTCAATCAGTTATCTATTATTTATTGAAAAAAAAATAACTATTAAGATTATAAATATGATACTATCATTAAAATGATTTTTAAAAGAATTACAATCTAAAATAAAATAAAAAATAGGTAATAAATCATCCCAAGAGGTACCGAATCTGAAATTTAACCATATCAGCCATTGAAAAGCCCAAAAGACCATTTACAAGAGTTGCCATTAAAGAAAAAAAAAATTAAACGATTTCATCATACATCAAATATGATAAATAGTAGGTGCAAACCACAATTTAGGTACAAAACTAACAATTATTTTGAAATAGGTAGTTGTTTTATTAAAAAACACTACTTTATAAGAAGACATAAAAGAAAAAAAAGTGAATAAAGCATACCATTAGTCAATAAAATATAAGCCATCTTAACTTTAATTTTTAAATATAAAATGATCCATTCTCTAGAAAGATTAATAATATAATTTACTTTAAGATTAGCGAACATGAGTTCCAACGCTCAATTCGAAGGTACATCACCACAAAAGCAGCAAACATTTACCTCTCTTCAAGACATTATTGCCAGAAGAGCACAAAACAATTTAAATAAATAAAAATTCAATCATTTAGTAACATAATTTTTCTGTTTTAAGTCTAAAGATTTGCTGTTTAATATTATAATTAGAAGGCTTCTCAGCAACCAGTAGCATTTTAATCAGTCATATAATATAAACCTTTATAATATTTACTGCAATAATAGCAGTATATGTCTCAACATATAATTTTATATGACAAAAAATATGCCATACCAATCTCTGATTGACAGAAATGTCTTTGTCAATGATATCTTAATGTTCTTTAATTTAAACTAATGAACTTTTCATAAATTAAAAAATATTTAATAAATAAATAAATTATTTAAAGAATAGTGATATGTTTTTTATAAGCCTAAATTAACTGAAGGCTGACCAGTGCAGGGCAAAGTACCTCAACTTCACACTTATTGAGGCCTGTCATATCAACAGGTGACTTATATCATTATTACCCAACCTAAAATTAGGAAATTGATGTTTTTTTAGAGGTATGAAACAATTGTCTACTAATTATAATGAGATACATAGGCAAAAAAATAATTAATAGAAAACAAATGTTTTGATGTTTTCATCAAATGATAAAGTTTTTTCCTCAAAATTTCAGATATCATAATTTTTAAAGTAAAGATCGCTAGAACAAGTATTCTTATTAACATAAGAAGAGAAGAGGGAATTGAAATAAAATAATCACTTCACCTGGATGATCCATTTAAAAATTTGCTGCTTATAGGTTTATAAATTTTGTTTAGGAGACTAAGGATATGATTAGATCAATTACTTCCTGATTTGTAAAAAAAAATGATTAATCAAAACCATTCTGACTAAATTTTTGTCATATTGATCATGTCTTCAAAATATACTGAAAATTTTTATAAATCACAACAAAAGCTAAAATATTATTTTTTAACTTCTATTTTTGATTTATTAATATGTTAATAAACAGACAAACATTGTTTACCAAGGCCATTCACAATGTTCAAAAATAAGTGAATAAATGTACACAGCCAATTAATTTTTTTTCAGATGAAATATTCAATCAATTTGAGTAAATTAAAATCTTTACCTGATCAGAACAATTTCCAATAATTACTATTTCCTGAAGTGATAAATTCATTATTGTAGACTTTTCAACAGGAGGCGTGGTTAATGGACTTAACCTAAAAATAAAAATGTTTATGAAGTATTTATCAAAATTTTTTCTTAAATTATACTAATAATTATTTTATCTTGTTTATTTAAAATTATTTCAATAAAAATATGGCACCAAATCTTTGCTTGAAGTGAGACAAATACATTTAAAATAATATTTATAGGATAATTATTTACCTATGCGATAAAACTATTGTATTTGAATCAGCATGAAGCACACTAACAATGCCATCAGCTTTAATAAAGCTTTTAATCTCATCAAGAACAAGAGACCATTCCAACTGGTCATCAGGTTCATACGTGCTTGTATAATCTACTATCTGCTTATCTAATTCCTATTTAAAAAAAAAAAAAAAAAAAATTAATATAATTTATTTTAAAAATAAATAGTAAATATTAATAAAATGAACATACCATTACTAAATCTCTCACTAACTTCATTTTTTTCAATAAAAGGCAAACAACAATGAATCTGGCATAATACCTCAACTTCTTCACCATTAGGTCAGACCTATTAAAATGAGGACTATACAAGTGATTAGATATTATTAAATTGCACTTACCTTTTGAGATTTGTTCATAATATTACAATTTTATTTGTTTTAAACATTAACCTGTCTTCTTTGGAAGCTCGAGAGTAGTAAGCCCTACCACGGATGGCAGAATAGAATGAAAATGCCTCATTCAAATAATTTGTTTCACTAGTCCTCAAGCTGAAAAACATATTAAAAATATGTATAATCACATAAAAAAACTATTTTTAAGACCTGCTGAAAAAATAAAAAAATATGAAAAAAAAAATAAAATGAAAAATAAATCTTAAAAGTTAAGATATAATAAAGTAAAAATAAAGCTATTTGGTGCTAGAAACATGTGGTGGTTATATTGAAAAGTTTTAATGGCTGATGCATTGCTGGTATATCATGACAATATCTAAGTTGGCCAACTTCCCAAAAACACCCCCTTGAATAATATTTCTTAGAGCGTATATCAAAACAAAAGAAATTTTATATTCACTCCCTATGAGATTTTATCATTTAAAATATTTTTTTTTAAATTTTCAATCTATGTTGTCTATCTTGATCATATACATACATATAACAAACTTTTTAAATTTAAAACAGTTAAAATTAAAAATAGGACTTACTAATAGTGATAGTAAAGTTGTCCTATTTTTGAAGCTATTTCTCCAATTTGCCATCTCTTCAAACCATATTTTGTATCGAGAATTTGCCTAAAAAAAATTAAATATCCGTAACATTTTATCATGCATAAGTGTGGATATATAATAATGATACTAGGAGTGAATAAATACCTATGCTGTTGCTGAAATTTCCAAAGTTTTGTGTAAACATCGAAAGTTCTGCCAAAGTAAGTTTGCCACTGCTTATGCCCATACTGTGGAAGGTCCCTGTAAGAATATAAAACTTATAACAAATGATCTTCAACAAACAAGATAAAGACAGAAAAAAAATATAGTAAATATATTTTTTAAAAATTGATAACATTATCTCTTATCAAAAATCATGACAGGTCTAGTTTGACAGATTCAAGAATTAATAATAGATATAATTAATGAATATCTAGGGAATAATATAAAAAAAGCATTAGTTACTTTTTCAAATATAAATATCTAAAAAAAATAAAGATGAAATTTTATAAAAAAAAGTTGAAAACAAAATTTGTAAGAATTTCTAAGGGATAAAAAATTTAAGAAAAGAAGGTTAACAAAATGACACATTTGTAATGGGGGTAGTAGAAACAGGGTTCCCTTACCTTAGTCCATTGAACAGATTTTTAGATTTGTCAAGTAAATGACAAAATTCTAAAACAATTTTTCTTTCATGGTCATCCATGGCGGCCATTTTGACCACCATTTCTAAATTTTATTATTTCCTACTCATGTAAACTGCTACCTTTTGGAAACAGTGGTCATTTTCTGACCATGAGTAGAACTGTTGTCCATTACATAATAAAATGGGTATAGGATTCCAGCACTTAGAGGGGGCTGTAGGTGTTGAAACTCGCTGATAAATACACAACACTCATCACAAAATCAAATATGTAACGATAACATGTCCTAAACGAGACGATTAAATGTATATAAAAGTGGCGAGCGTGGCCGCCGTGACCGGACAGCTAGGGAGGGTTCTCTAGTGGATTGTATTGATTGGCATTTTGAATGAGGCCTTCAAAACCCCCTCCTTCTACCGGGTTCCGTCACCCCTCAACAGATCTCGCCACCTAAGTTTCTGCTGCTAGTGCTATCTAGTAACCTTAAGTAGGACTAAAATAGTGAAACCGGTTTTAATTTTTTTAATTTCACTTATTAATTGTGGTTCGGTTTCGCAAAACCCTACATTTCCATATTTAAAAATTATAAGAAATTGAAAACAACATTTAGATTATATACAACTCATCTAATAAACAGTAATAATTTTTTAATTTTTCTTCCACTGAAGAAATTTGATTCATGTTTTCACACAATGAGTAGTCCTGATTACCCATTAAAAATTTATATATGAAAGCTGCAAGTTTTTGCGAAACCCAAAAAATCCAGGAATTATGCTGAACATATTCATTTTCAATCCCTCACTGACACAAACCATTAGCTAGTGATGGTAAAATATGCTTCTAAAAAGTGCTGGGATAAAATGGAAAAAAAAGGTAAAGATTTCCCTAAGTCTCTTCTGATCCTGGTGTAGCCTGTTTCAGGAGGTTATATTATAGTGACTTAAGGGGACTGTCATCCTGTCCTTGTCAATTAAAAGGACCTTGATTAGTTTTATTAGATCTGAGCTTTCATCTCCTACTCGTTACGAAGTTACAGTAATAGTAATATTTAAAAATTTACAAAAAAAAAATGACTAAACAAAATTTTAAAATTTGATATTTATTTATGGATGTATTTGGTTTATATGCGTATTATTTTAATGTGTATTTTAATTAGTGTTTGTGCTTTTGTTATATACATATAAATAATAGAAAGCAGTCCTAGGAAACCTTATTTAACAGAGTTTGAAAATTCACCGACACTTTTCCTTTACATTTCAAATTTATTCCTCATGTTTTGATAAACAACAATGTCACTATTCAACTAAATTTTTTAACTTAAGTTATGGGTCAATCAACAATAATATTTTCACGTTTGGTAAAGAAAAAATAAACAGGTCTAAGTTTCAATTGTAATTAAATCCAATGCAAAGTATTATGTGAATTTTGATATGTATATATATATATATATGTATATATATATATATAGTAATGTAAAACTATCGATCAATAGTTTTAAACTAAACTATCGATAGTAATATCGAAAATTGTTTTTAAAAAGAAAAAGTGATATGAACATTTAAGGGGGAAATAAATAAAATATTATGGTGTAATTTTATTTTTAAACAGATAAAAAAAAATAATTGAACTTACTTTTAATTTAATTTGGCTACAGATAAAGAAAGGAATTGATGGCCTTAGGGTTTTATGCCTTTTAAATCCTAATAAACAAACAAACAAATTTAATTTAGCTTATTTTACTTTGCTTTGACAATTTCCTTTAAGGTAGCAATTTTTTTTTTAAGTCAGCTAATGTCTTGTAAATTTTTATGGGAAAATATTGAGACCCCAGTCTTCTTTAATCGCCTTTCTTATCAACTCATATTGATATTTAGACAGTTTTGACTAGATAAAAACAGCTAGAGTGTGTCGAAAATTGCACTTTAACTATCTTTCTCTAGGAGGTGGCTGAAGCAGCTGTCATGTCAAGTTTCATTGAGTATTACACTAACCATATTATATTTTAAATTTAAACCGTGATTGTGTAGGTATGTGGGGATATGATTTTTTGAATAAATTGGAGACAGTCAACTTTTTGGTATTTTACTTCTCGGGTAATTTTTTGGCCCCCGCGAAATTTTTCACATAAATGACAAAAACTACCCAGCAAGGCAAAAAAAGGCAAATGTAATCAGAGGAATATATTCTCTGATACATCCCGGTGTAGATCAATCGCTGCCATATTAAGCTTAGATAAGTCTTTATCTAGAAAATTAAAATTATTTATTTTTTGTGAAAGATTTTCACTTATATAATGATTTTTGTTGGATGGTGACTGTTATAAAGTGGTTTGTCTATATATGCACATAATGGCTGTAAAACATTGGTCAATAAAATGTGCTGTAACATGCTCAAAATATATATATATTTTTTTAAAAAGCAATCTTACTACCACAACAAAAATTATAATTTCAGCCTAAACCAAATTGTTGGTATGGAAGAAACTAATCGTTTTTTATTTCTTGACTATTGAAACATAAAAACAATAAAAATTAACTCATTGGATTTTGGTTTTTTTCCTAGCTTGCCCCACTGTACGGTGCACTGCGAAAATGTTGACATAAATGACAATAATTACCGAACTAACTCTAATCATGCTTCAAATTAGTTATTTTGTGTGAAAGATTTTCGCTTATTTAATTGTTTTGGATGGCTACTGTTATAAAGTGGTACGTCTTTATATTCACATAATGTCTGTAAAACAACTCTCACTTAAATGTGCTGTAACTAGCTCAAAATATTTTTATAAAAAAAAATGTCAATATTAAAACCACGACAAAACTTATAATTTCTGCTTTTGAAATTTTTGATAAGAAAGGAACAAATCGTTTTTTATTTGTGGACTATTCAAGAATGAAAAATAATAATAATTAACTCCTGATATGAACATTGGATTTTGAATTTTTTACCTCGTTTGCCCCACTGTGCACCATCCTAATTGAATTTCAAAGGTAGGCCGCGCTATGGGACTCTTAATTACGTGATTAAAAGTTATGAAAGAAACCCCATTGATAAGCTAAAGAGGTATCAATTTTCTATGCTAAAATCATGAGGAACTTGACTGAAAAATCTAATGGTTTGCACATATATGTCTTCCAACTTAATGGAGAACTATTAAAACCAAACAACTGATTGCCTGCCAGTTTCTTGACTTGAAAATGATACATTTAATGACAGAGAAACAAAATCCCAGTTTTCATTACAAAATATTTTCAACCCTTCTAGCTCAACTACCTGAGAACATTCTTTTTGATGTTATACATTTAAGAAACATTTTTCAAGGCAATGTAGGTCCAGGCAAATGTTGCAAAGACGCCATTTTTTTTTTTTCAGGGTGATTATCCCACCACATTCAAAACAACTTCCTTTGACACATTCAAGGGTCCTCTAAATCCAGATTCCCTTGAAATTAACAAAAATTACCACAATCTGTAATGGAACCCATTTTCGGAAATGTTTATCTAGTCCCCTAATAAACAAAAAAAGAAAAGAGTGCAAATGAAAAATTCAACAATTCTGCCCCCCCCCCCCAACTCTGTCCACTAAATACTATTGATAGTGTTATGTCCGATACTATCGAAACTATCAATAGTGGAGACTATCGATAGTTTTACATCACAAATATATATATCAAAATAATATATAAATCAAAATAATATATAAATCAAAATAATATATAAATCAAAATAATATATAAGTATATCAAAATTCACATAACACTTTGTATTTAATTGAATATATTCATGTACAAGCTAGCTTTGTACATGAATATATTAATATATACAGCAAGCTTAAAATTTTACTACTACATTTAAATATTATGAAAACCTTTATGTTCCTTTAACACCTCTGAAATAAAATATGCAAAAAGATTGCTTAGGGGTAAAAATAATTAAAGTTTAATCAAGGAATATTTAATAATACGAGTATATATAAATAGCAAGTAAATCAAAGCAATAAGTTCTAGAAATTTTTTTTTTTTCAATTGAAGATATTGCTAATTTTTTATGATTAATAAAATGCCTGAATGTATTTATTCTTTATTTACTTAGATTTAACATACCACTTGCAAGAACAAAGGCAGCAAATTTAAAAGGATTTAATAAAGTCATCTTAAAATCAGTTATTTTTAGTTTTGATTGTTTTCTGAATTGTGCTGAAAAAAACGTATATCTCTCATATATATTAATCCTTGATTGTCTTTTCTATTACTCAGTCCAAGCAGCCAGCATCAATGTCAGCAGGAGGGCAGTGGGGAGTAGCTGCCTCCCCTAGTAAATATGAGAAAATAAAGCTACAAATAAAATCAATTCTTATTTCATTTACTATATGCATTAATTATTATTATATATTTTTTATTATTATTTTTAGCCTTCGCTGTCCGATTCTGTGGTTGACAGAAAAAGGGACCTCCATCCTGTCCCGAACGACGTCATTACTAATCCTGTCCATCCTTGTTACTTTTAGGCATCTCCTCCCAAACTCCATCTCCACAGCTTGAACACTTGAGTAAAGCTGGGATGCCATGGCCCAGGTTTAAGATGCATAGGTTAGGATGGACTCGACGATGGCATGGAAGATCCTTCGCTTATTTTCCTTTGTAATTGTTCCGTTCCACAAAAGCATGTGCGTGGCTTTTCAAGCTTGCTCCACTTTTTATCGTACGTCTGTTTCTGTGGATCCTGAGGAGTCGAGGTAAGATCCCATATACTTGAAAACATCCACCTTTGTACATTTATATTATTATACAGAAATATATTTTAATTTCCAAATATCAATATGTATTTTTTTTTTTTTGTTCGGTACTCCTACTTGGCCATGTGCGGTATACGGGGTAGTTACTATAGAGGTGTAACGAACCTATTCTAACCATGGTGGGTAGGTCGAAAATTATTCCTTGGGGCCTCCACGAAATAAAAGTCAACCATCCCAGGGTGAATTCGAACCGCCAACGTTTGGCTCAAGTGTGCTAAAGGGGGTCGCGCTCAAACACGCTCGGCTATCCCGGCCCAAAAATATAAAACAATTAAAAATTTCCCGGGCCAAAAAAAAAATCAATATGTTGTATTTGAACCATTAATTGAGCCTTAAATAGTCAGAATACCTTGATCCCACCCCGGACATAAGAATATTACCAACCTGCAGCCCTTGACGGAATCCTGCGGACGCTCTTGGCAACCACTATGAAATTTTTTCAAGAATGCCATAAAGCAAAAAGATCTTTTGTTTAAAATTGTTAAGTTAAAATTTGAACCATATATATTTAGTCTTCTAAAAAAATAGGAAAAACAAAACAATATTTATTATTCAAAACGAACTGCTGCACCGTAAAAAGTTAAATTGAAGGCTTTATCTCTTCCGAATACATTTTATTTAACTTTTAAACTATAGAAGCATTCTTCTGGCAAATCATGTTTTTTTTTAGATGGTTGTTAGTGAACAACTGAACAAGACAGAAGGGAGCGATATAAAATCATTATCAAGTCACCTTGACCAAAATTTGTGGTATACTTAATTTTATTATAATTTTAAGGGACATACTTAATTGTTCAGTTTGAATAGGTAGTAATATAAAATTACTATTATTTTACTTTTTTACCACTGCTGTTTGGTACTTTGATTTTTTCCCTGATATGGCTTTAACGTTTTTTACTTAAGCAGATGTTTAAGAGGTAATTGTTAAATAAGGGGAATTACTGTTATTAATTGTTAAATAAGGGGAGGTAATTGTTAAATAAGGGGAATTACTGTTGTTAATTGTTAAATAAGGGGAGGTAATTGTTAAATAAGGGGAATTAAATTCATTAATGGAAATGAAGTGCTTATGTATATTTATATGGTACATATATTATTGTGCTGACTTTTGAAACCATATTTCAGGCCTTCATCCGGGCCAAATAAGACAACTAATAAGTGACAATATAATATTATTGATTTGGAAGTAAAATGAAACAATCCAATAATTGAATTGTGACTTTAACATTTTGTGAGATTTATATTATTGTATTGTCAGGCACAAATATGTATTTGTTAATGAGCATAGTGTACTTACAAAATTTACAACTGAATTTATGATCCATTCTGTTAAGCCTAATTGGAATCATTTTTCTTATGTTAATACATTTTTTAAAGTGAGAATTAATGAGTGACCAGCACTTTGTCTCAACAAAATATTTATTTTAAATCAGCATATGTTTCAGCCATATAGCCATCCTCAGTGCTGCACCGAACATCATAAGTACATTTTTGTTTTGATCAAATAATATTCAAATATTAAAAAAAAATTCATACTTGGTGTGAATAAGTTATTATGAATTTGTTGGTCTAAATATTTGAATATTAGTTGTTCAAAACTGAAAAGTACTTTTGATGTTCCTTGCAGCACTGCCATCAGATGGCCGAATGGATGAAACATATGCTGATTTGAAATAAATATTTTGTTGAGACTGAAAGCCGGTCACACTTTAATTCTCACACAAAACAAAAAAAAATAAGTCTCAAGAATGGGAGAAATAATAATAAAATGTTATATGGGAGATTGTCCTGGTGATTGCTCCAATACTATTAACAGCAACTATACCCATAATATAAATATCCCAGGAGGTTAAGAAACCAATTATATATTGGATAAAATATTTTTTTTTTTCATTTTAAAGAGAGCAACCCTTCTTATATTTTCTTTTGTTTATTTTTTGATGTTTTGGCTTTTTTCACCCATCCTCATGACAATGGGATGAGATCATGAGGATGGCCGAAAAATCCTGGAACTTCAAAAAAAATATATAAAAGAAAATACACGAAGGGATGCTCTGTTGTAATTAAAAAATATATTAACAAATGGTGAAATTTTAACCCAAGAGTTTTAATTAGAAAAATGTTCTTATGCTTTTCACATCAAATTTCAATAATTGTAGTTGTTTCATTTCATTTATGCAATTTGATTGGATTATGTAATTTTTTTTTTTTTTATTCATTACCCCCATGTGTGAATACGGGGGAAGGGGGGGGGGCGTGCTCTACAGGTGTAACCAACCCATTCTAACCTTGGTGGGTAGGTCGAGATTTATTCTGTGGAGCCTCCAAAAAAAGATCTCTTTACCATGATTCGTCAATTAGGCAAACCAACAATTTTAACCATGAGTGCAAATGAAATTGGTTGGACTTCATTACTCCAAATTCTATATAAATTGAAAAATAATGGAGATTATATAACTGAAGGAGATATTAATTTGCTTAATTTTGTAGAGAAAACTACGCTTGTCAATGAAGATGCTGTCACATGTGCTATTTATATTGTCACCCTTCTTCTTAAATCTACAAATCCAATGTGACACAGAGATCTTTGGGCAAGGGTTGTGCAGTAATCAATCAAACTAAAGACTATTTACATCGTTTATTGTTTACAATAAACCAATATACAGGTCCTAACTACCAAAAAGGGGGTCTCATTACTCATAAATACTTGGGGCCACTCATATACTCGATACTTGGGGCTAAGATACTACTCGGATTCCACTCCTGGCCTGTCGGTGCCTGCCTCAATCTCACTCTGCCTGTCCCAGACTTATACTCTCTCCATCTCAGACTCAGGCTCCCCAGACTGCCTCAGACTCCAACTCAGCTTCAGACTGTGTCCATCTCAGACTGCCCCTGTCTCAGACTCTCTCAGACTGCCCCTCTGCTCGCCTGGGCCAGCCTCTTCTAGGATTTCCCTCTCTCTCTCTCTCTCTCTCTCTCTCTCTCTCTCAGGGTCTCCTAGGTTCAATGGCCTACTTAGCTTTTCAGCTATGATTTTCCACGTGACAACTCCCCCCTCCCTTGAATACCAACGTCCTCGTTGGTAAATTTGGGACCTGTAACAGAAAAAAAAAACCAAGCGGCAGACTGCTCCTCTCAGACTGCCCCATCTCTCGTCTGGGCCAGTCTCTTATACAAGTTCCCCCTCTCTCTCAGGGTCTCCTTGGTTCAATGGCCTGCTTAGCTTTTCCACATGACAATTTTAATAAATTAGTTAATGTCTTACTTAAAATACTTGAGTCCAAAAAAATCCAGTTGTTTGTTACTTTGAAACCTGGATGAAAAATGGTTTAGCACTGTATCACTCATCTACAGATACATTTCACAATGTAATTAAAATACAACATATTTCATCAATTATTCCAATACAAGTCTCAGATCAGAATTAAAAAAAAATTGACATTACTGCTGTTCGGTGTATCAATATTCATGAAGAACCTTTAATTATTATTGTTGTATACATCAGTCCTGATAAAACAATTTCTAATATTAAATTTATTCACGAGCAGTTACTGCAATTTACATTTGAAGGCTTGAATCATTTAAATAGATCATTTAAATAGAAATAACCAAAAGTCACCAATGATTCTTGCTCGAGATTTTAATGTCAATAATAGTTCAGAAGAATCTAAGCAATTACTGGATTTAAAAAAAAAAATAATTAAATTTAACTATGAACAATTCTTCTTTTCAGTCTTCTATAAGATATGGTTTAACAATTGAAGCATGGGAATGGCAAAGGGTTTAAGTGCCTTTGAGAAAATTTTCCACAAATGATATGACTTATACTCACAAGGTGAACTACGTTTGGCGCTTACACCTATGCTATCTTTCAAACGTTCAATGAATTACTTATTAACAAATAAAAATTAATTATATCCATTTTTGAAGAATGGTTTTGACACACATAACAATTTGGCAAAAAAAATCTTTATAAATTTTTTTGGCACTTATACCTGAATGTATGCCGTTTTTTCAAGATATTTAGATAAGTTTCATACTAGAGTTTATGTTTCTCATTTTAGTTATCACAAACCGTTGATATTATATTTTAATTATAATAGCACTCTTTCGTGATGGGCCGTCATCACCCATGTTTCACTTCCATACGTGACGACCGGGCGGATTATGGTTTTATAGACCATTTCACGTACTTTTCTTGATAAAACTTGGAACTTGAGCACTCGCTGGAGGGCAAAGTAGCATTGGTTTCCCGCAGCTATTCTGGCACCTATCTCTGCTCCAATGTTATTGTCCTTTGTCACTAGGGAGCCGAGGTATTTAAATTCTTTGCACGCCATAAAATTGTTTGGACCGATCCTGATCCGCTCGGGGTCGCGCTGAGGGTGACTTCGTGTGCTCATCATATATACTGTTTTATTTTCATTAATGCGCAGACCTCGGATCTTAGCTGCCGTTTCGAATTCCTCCAGAGCTCCCTGCAGCGCTTGCAGGGTTCTGGCGACTATTTCCACATCATCCGCATATGCCAAGTGGCGTGTTAGGCGATCAAATATAGTGCCTCCCGGATTAGTTCTGATGGCTCTAACTGCTTTCTCCATGCATAGGTTGAAGAGGGTGGTAGCCTTGGTATCTCCCTGCATTATTCCAGATTCAACCGGGAATTCTTCGGAGAGCATCCCTTGCAATTTAACCCGACATCTCGTGTTCTGCATGCTCATTCTAATAAGTTGGATTAACTTCCTCGACACTCCCAGGGATAGAAGGTCTCTCATCAAAGTCTGCCGATCCACCGAGTCATAAGCCTGCTGAAAATCTATAAATAGGTGGTGCAGATCAACATTAAATTCCAGAGACTTCTCTAACACTTGTCGGATTGTAAATATCTGATCTATCTACAAGTCTTTTATTGATTGCCGTGGACAATATTTTGAAGACAATATTCAATAGAGAAATCCCTCGGTAATTGGAGCAGCTAACCTTGTGGCCCTTCTTGTAAATGGGACACAATACCGCCACTTTCCAATCTTCTGGGATCCGTTCCTCCATCCAGATATCGAAGATGAGCTTGTACATTTGGTCCCATACTTCCTCGCCCCCATACTTGAGGAGTTCAGCTTGGATACCATCTATCCCCGGCGCCTTGTGTGTCTTCAGGCCTAGTAATATTTCTATAACTTCCTCTTTGTCCGGGGGCACATCATCCTCATCCGGCTCCTCTGAGTCCAAGGTTCGGTATGGGTCCATTTCCTGTCTTTGCTCCTCTTGCGCATTTCCCTGGTCCTTGCTTAGCAGCTCCTGGAAGTGCTCAGCCCATCTGGTGACAACTTCCTCTTTCCCAACTAACAGATTACTCTGTTTATCTTAGCAGAAGTTGAGTCGCGGCTTGAAACCTTCTTTCACTTCCCTGACGCCTCTGTAGAACCTTCGGGGATCTCTGGCTTCGAAATCTTCTTTTATTTTCTCCAGTTGAACTTGTTCGCTAAGCCGTTTCTTTCGCCGACATAACTTCTTCGTTCATTTCTTTTGTCACGGTAGCTTTGGGTGGTCATTCTAGTGAGGCGTTGGATCATTCTCCTCCTTGCCTCGTTTTTTGCGTCCAACTTGGCTTGGCACTCAGCGTCATGTCTGTGACATGTCTGGACTGGATCAAGACGTGGTCTATTTGATTACGCGTCTTTCCGTCTGGAGATACCCAAGTTTCCTTGTGTATATCCTTATGCGGGAAGTAGGAGCTGCTCACCGTCATGCTTCTTTCCATTGCGAAGTCCACTAGCCTGAACCCAGTCTCATTAGTTTCTTCATGCTTACTATTGGGTCCTATCGTTGGTCTGAAGAAATCTTCTTTGCCCAGCTTAGCATTGAAGTCCCCAAGGATTATTTTCACGTCGTGTCGTGGCATGTTTTCATACGTTCTTCCCAGGGAATCGTAGAAAGCGTCCTTTCTTTCTTCGTCTGCATCTTCTGTCGGGGCATGCACACTTATAATGGAAATATTGAAAAAATTTCCCTTAGTCCTGATCGTGCAAATTCGTGGGCTGACCGCTTCATAGTTCAGTATGGAGTGCTTTATCGTATTCCTTATGATGAAGCCCGTACCCACCTGGTTCCGCCTGTGACCACTGTTAATAAGGAGGTAATTCTTTAATTGCACCATTGGAGTGTCCTTCCATCTTATCTCCTGGATTGCCGCTATATCTATTCTGTATCTTAACAATTCCTCTTCGAGGTTTCGACTGGAAAAGGCTTCTAACATTCCCCGTCGCTAGAGTCAAGGTTTTTCCAAATCCACGCCTGGGTCGTACCATTAAATCAGTCCGGCTATTTCTTCGTTGAGTATTCGGAACTAATATCCAGGGTCGGGTAGTTAGCCCGACTCCCAACCCCCAACCTGGAGGGCCAGGAGGTTTTTAAACGAGGTCCTCTTCCTCTAGATGTGCTATCTTCACCACGACTATAGAACCACATCCATCCCCGCAGTGTGCGGTCAGACCCGCAATACACGCTTTCCTGAAGACATTTTATTGGCTCTTCACTTTTATGGAATTTCAAAGTCATCTTTTCTTATGTTTCTGGTCACATGCTCCTTAGCAATGATGTGGTGTCCACACACTTATATTCATAGTTTCCCAGATAATGATTTGCAAAGAAAGTAATGTTCAAGGAAGTGACTAAGTGTAACATTTGACATCATTATATTAATTTAAAACTTTTAAAAAAGAATTCTCTAAATTTTACAGTCTCGTTCTCATATAGGTATAATGAATAAGATTCCCACCTTCAAAATTAATAAAGAACTAACTGTAAACTGTTAAAACTTAAAAGATATCAATAAAACATCTACATTGAGTGTTTAAACTTAAAAAGGAATGATTAAAATATTAGCCATTGTACTATCATTTTAATCCTTTTTTGGGGAATCCAGCCTCGCATTCTCACATTTGTGGTGTTGCCATTATTGTTCAGTGAAGTCAACAAATATGGTTAGATTTGCCAACGCTGATTACGAGGACGTAGTCTTCGTCTACGGATTATGTGATGGCTATGCACGTCAGGCAGTTCGGGAATATCGCAGAGGGTTTCCTGACCGAGAAACCACTACCAGCAGAGGTATTTTTAGCAGCACTTTCAGAAGGCTTAGAGTGACTGGGTCCTTCTCATGTGATCGTGGTAGAAACCGTATGCAGACTCCGATGGAAGCCGACCTGAGGCGGAGGGAGAGGATACTGCGGCACTTCAATACCAACCCTGGGACAAGCGTCTGGAAAGCTGCTTCAGTTCTTGGCATACCAAGGGTAACCATTTGGCGCACAATAAGGGCTGACCGCAGGCATGCTTACCATGTACAAAAGGTACAAAATTTAATACTGATTATCCCCGCCGATTAAATTTTAGTAATTGGTACAAAGAACAATTGCAAAACGATGTAAACTTTAGTTCGAAAGTAATCTGGACGGACGAAGCGACTTTTACACGTGCGTGCACATTCAATCAAAGAAACTACCACCTTTGGGCACACGAAAATCCCCGCGCTGTTAGAGAATTTCACTACCAGCATGAGTTTTCTGTAAACGTGTGGTGTGGGTCGGTCTTTGTGATAATGGCATCATAGGTCCCGTATTTTTACCTGCTCGACTTTATGCTGAAAGTTATTATCTATTCCTCCAGAATGACCTACGGGCACTTTTGGAAGATATCCCTTTGGAAAGAAGGCTGGAGAAATGGTTTCAACTCGATTGTTGTCCTGCAAATTACGGAAGGGCCGTGCGAGACTGGTTGGACATCAACTACCCAGGTCGAGGTGGGCGGGTGCCTTGGCCTCCACGGTCACGCCACTAGATTTCTTCGTGTGGGGATACGTGAAGGAAAATGTCTACCGAGAGCCCGTCCGCACAAGGGATGATCTCATCGAGCGCATAAGAATGGTTAACAACCAGCTCACCGCAGAATAATGTTTAGATGCAGTGCGATCTCTGAGTACGTGATGTGATGCGTGTATTGCAGCGCGAGGCCAACATTTACGTTGACGCTGCCGAGAAATTAACTATGTAATTTTAGAGAAGGTAAAACCTTCAAAATTTCCAGTTTTATTTTTTTTTTTGTTTTGTTTTTCTCACTAAGGTAGTCCCATATAAAAACTGAAACATTTATTTTGTCTACCTCCCGCTACTACTCACAAAACTTGTGAGATAGGGGGAGTAGGTATCAGTGAAGAGGAAGGATTTGCTCTGCCTTGAGCCGAGCTCTGTGGTGTAGTGGTTAGCATCCTCGCATGTAACGCAGGAGACCCGGGTTCGACTCCCGGCGGAGCCAAATCTTTTCTCTTCAAAAAATAAATTATTTTGAAACATTTATGTTTTCATAGTAAGAATATTTAATTATTTTATTATTTTCTAAATTTTTAATTTTTTTTTTATTTTTAAAATTATTTTTGGAAATTTCACAAACTGACACCGTACACTACCTCGATCTTACCTTTGACAGAAGGATGACCTGGGGCCCGCATGTTAAGATGAAACGTAAGACCCTTAACAACCGACTCAACCAACTCTACTCACTTTTCTCTAAAACTACAAAACTGGGACTAAGACAAAAATTAAATACATATTTATACTTAATAAAACCAATATGGACATACTCTTCGCAGATAAAAAGACCCACTTACACGGACTTCAAATCTTTCAATCAAAACTGTTAAGACTCATAGCTAAAGCACCATGGTACGTCACTAACAAAACACTACATACTGACTTACAAATAGAAACAGTAGACCAACATATAAAGACACTTTATAAACGTTTTCACACCCACTTACAAGGCCACTTCAACCGACTGATATAGGTGATATACCAATAAATAGGAGATTAAAAAGGCGTTGGATGAGGGATCTCCTTCGTTAACAAACCAGATTAACTGACACAAGCCAGGGAAGCGGTATCGCTGGGTGCCATCCTTCCCCATGCCTAACATGCCCTTATTTAAAGTTAGTGTAGCTCTCAAATTTGCTGATTGTCAAAGTTGTTGACAGGCGCAAATGAAGTTATGAAGAAAAAAAAAAAAAAAAAAATTATTATTATTTAAATTTTTAATTTTTTAATCTTCAGTTTTTGTTTATAATGTTATGTACTTTAAATAGGTAATTTTCTTTATAAAATGAATATTTGAATAAAAAAGCATTTATTATTTTTTGCTGAATAATAAGATTGAAATAATTAGTAGATAATTAGTATAAGATTGAAATACAAGAATTGTAATTTCAATACAATTTGGTAATATTTGTTTTTCCAATACAATTATTGTTAGAATTCATTCAAGGAATGAAATCCGCTCTTCCATGGCCTTAACTAGTTTTTGCACAACTATTTTTAGTTTTTTGTGATTTTCTCGAAAACGAGGGATATGCCAGGGGACGTTTTTTCTTAGTTTTTCGATCCTACATCGATGTATTTGTGGGACATCCTGTATACATAATCAAAATCAGAATTCGAAGTGTATTCGTTTTTCGATGTTTCCGCAGCTCTAAAATATGTAGACTCTAGGATGTAACTCTGAACTTATAAAATATAATATGTGATTATTATATTACCTGTCGGCAAGAATATTAACACTAATAAAAAGTTTTAGTTTTTCGATTTTCGCGCTTATACAATGTATAATTTAAATATCGAAAAACAATTAGGAATTCAAGTGTCATACTTTTATTAGCAATATTGCTCACAGTATGTTGGCTTACAGCAATACACACATTTATACCTTATGCTTACATATAATTATATACATAAAATCATGTAGCAAACTCTTAATAACATTTAATAAAACAAAAGACAGACAGCAGAAATAGTGGGGCTATTTAGGTAGATTGTGGTTAGGGTATACAAACAGGTTGGTCCATTAGTAGGGTCCCACCCCTCCAATCTATTCTCTGGGGCAAATATCATTAAGCTTAACACTCCTCTCCCCACACTAATTATTAAATGGCCAATCTATTCTTTCTACTATCTGAAAAATATAATGGTCACAATTTTATTTATTAAGAAAATTTCATGCAACTCGTTTTGTATTTTTAAGATCTCTGATTTGTTCCCCAATGAATGAATATAAATCCTTAAATGTGCCTTCCTCTCAATAAAAAGAATAAAATTTATTTATTGATATTTCAAAGGACGAGGCAAACAATAATACCTAATAGTGTAGTTAACCAAATTATCTTTAACGCTGATAACGTACATACATTATATTATTTTTGTCTTTTAAACGATCTTAATGGCACGGTACTGCAGAAGAATTAGTGATTAAAAAAAAAACGAATGAAAAGGCATTACCTTGCATATAGAGTATGTTAATAGTCCTCTTCATTATTAAAAATGATAACATTATAATCAGCAAAAATAATATATTACTATTCTTAATATTTATCCTAATCAAAACAAAAATTACTTTTTATATAAAGCACATTCCTCAATACACTTTGAAATCGTGGAATGTCCTCACGTTCTTGAAATAAATTATAAATTTGAAACAAAGCATCCGTAATTCAAACTGGAAGACATGACGTCCGCCTTGAGGTGCCGTGGTCAATGTCAGGAAATTAGACGGGAGTGGACAGTGGTCGAAGGAAATGGACACAAAGCCTCTTCGATAGTATATTTACCAAGGAGGAGGAAACAATAAATATCAACCTTGATATCCTCTCTCTGCGTAGGAGGCCTTGTCATCTTCCCTTCCCAACGTATAATGGAATTGATATGAACCATCCTCCGGGGGAATGCTGATTGTGGAAGGGTTTTGTTCAACCTTGTATTTTGTCTTCAATGTACTTGGAGTCGTCACTACTAGCGCTAGCACCTTTCGTCCTTTCTAACAACTCAAAAGTCAAAATGTGAAAGAACCTGTTTAACTGTTGTTTCAGAGGTGGAAGAGTTCGCAAACCATTAAAAATAAAACTTAAGTTCCTTCCTAGGAAATCTCAAATCTGCGATAATCGACATACCTAGTAATCATTTTTATTATTGACAATAATCTGTTATTACTGCGTTAGGATAGTGATGAAATGATAGTTGATTAAATTAGAACACTGCAACGATCAATAGTAGATATATATTATATTTTTTTCAGTTTTCAAAAAATAACAGTTGCCTAAATAAAACTCATTTAGACAAGTCAGTTAATTTAATATTTGGAATTAATTTCTTCGCCTTTTCCTTCGACCTTCAAGTGGTCTGTAAATTTAATTTACATATGAATTAATGAACTTAATTATCGCCATGAAATATTTTGGAGTGCGATTCTCACTCGAAATTTCGAGAAAAAAAATTAGTCAAATCTATTTACGCATCTAATTTTTACAAATTTTCTAGTATACAAGAATGTGTGTACATGATTATGCATTAATAGAGTGTATATTCTTTTTTTAATTAAATAAGAATGCTTTACATAGGTTTATTTTCTCTTTTTTCGATTTTCTCCCAACCTATCCCCATTCCATCCGAAAAATTTTCAGGAACTGCTGCTGACTGTCGTAGCGTGTCCCCCTCCCTTTTTCTCTTTTGTTTCATTTCTATTTTGAATGGGTTTTATTTATACCTACGTGCGTTTGCTTAGTAATTTCTGACAAAAGAATTATGATGGGAATCCCCTTCTTTGGATAAAGATGCTGCCAACATTTTTCAATATTTATCCAGAAATGTTTGTGAGAATGTACTTGACGTGATAATATGTACGATCTATTTATGATATTATTATTTTTTTAAATGTTTTTCATTTAATTCTTCTGTTAAATATTAAAAAAAAAGTGATGAATGGAAACGTTAGAAAAACCTTTATAATAGAATTCAAGGACGAAAAAATTCACATTGTTCATAAGAATAATAACTATTTTTCTTTTAGTAACAGAATATTAGTAGGGGAGAGTTGGGTAAAGTGGGGACATTTTTTGTTTTATCTTGTGAAATTTACATTTTTCACTAAAAATCTAATATGATTCATTATTTTAAACTTCATTACTTATCTTTGTGCTTGTTAAGTGTTTTGGATTAAATCGGAACGGTTAGGCTGTAATTAATAAAAATGCAAAATAAAATCACACAACTCAGAACAATTGTCGTGAAATCCTCGATCTCAACACAATCACAGTGCACATGAGCAAAATATGCAAAAATCATTTTCTTCAAATGATTTTCATAGTTCTTTTTCTTCAGTTTTCTCTTCGTGAATTTTTTCCGTTATACATTTGCTACGGATTTTTCGTTGATTTCTAACGGTTTTTCTTGATTTTTTTTCTGTAGTTTCTTTTTTCAGGTAATTTTCTTTCTTTAACGTCCTTTTTTTTTTTTTTTTCTCGAGTTTTTGTTTAGAAGCTGAATAAGTTAAAATGGCCTTTTCTTTGATAACTATCAGCT
This sequence comes from Aelia acuminata, assembly GCA_911387785.2. NCBI lineage: Eukaryota > Metazoa > Arthropoda > Insecta > Hemiptera > Pentatomidae > Aelia > Aelia acuminata. The sequence continues at coordinate 48,107,255 of OU426978.1, read as the reverse complement.
TGCAATTTGAAGACAGGTAAAACTAAAAAATTTTATGGAATGGTGGATGGTGAGAAAGGAAACAGATCGTGCGTTTTGCTGGAACTGGAAGCCATGACATGTCTTGTAGGCGGTTATTGTGTTTCTATTGTAATGCACTGACATTATAAAAATTAAAAAGAGAAATGTATTAGGCATACAACAATGAGGTAAATGATTTAGTAAATGTAAAAGTTAGGTTGATAAGTCATCGTCGGCTAAAGTGGGGATGTCCCCACTATACCCACCGCTTGACGTCCCCACTTCAGCTGACACGAAGTTTATTGAAAATAATTTCTATAAAACGGTAATAAATATGGATAGAAACGTTAAAAAAAACGGAACCACACATGGTTTTGGGATCAACCCAATGAAATAATAAACGTTGCAATCAAGGACTATGTGGTTGAGTTATACCACTTTGAAGTTAGTACTGAAATGACAGAAAATGCACTCGAAATATATATTTAATTCTCATATTCTAACAGAACAACTTTTCAATATAGAACCCCTTGCTAAAACAACAGCACAACCAAAGGAAACAAATACACCATTCATTTGATAGTGGCAATGGACACCGCGCTTAGATCGGTACCCCACTTACCCGATACCCCACTTTAGCCAACTCTCCCCTAATAATATTAAAAAATAAATTAGGTTAAATGATTATCAAGATTTTCAGTTAAATTTTTTTTATTTTGGAAAGCTAACGTTTCGATCCAACTTGTGGATCTTCATCAGGGCTTCTGAGACTTAAGTCTTTGTATCAATGACTTAAGTCTTTGTATCACTCTGGACTCAGAAGCCCTGTTGAAGATCCACAAGTTGGATCGAAACGTTAGCTTTCCAAAATAAAAAAGTGTTAACTGAAAATCCTGACAATCATATTTAACCTATCGTATAGAATAACAGTTGACTAACTCTCACCTTTAAAAAATAAATGTTATTTCATTGTTTATACTCGGCTACTTTCGCTATTCGTGATTTCATCAGGAATGTGATCTTGGACTAGCCTCTATTCATGATTAGTGAGACTTTTGAATTACTTTTAATTGTAACAATAAATTGTCTTCCAATAGACTCGTGACGATGGAGATCCGGTGTATAAATATAAATATTAAATAAATAAATAAACTCTTTATTGATTGTCCCGGGAATTAGTCCCTTAGGAACAAATTATACAGATACATATAATAGGCTTCAGTGCCTTAGAGTACTATATAAAAAAACAAAAACAAATGGAGCTAATTAAAATGAAAAAAAAAACTGATAAAAAAATTATATATAATGAGGAAATCTTCTTGTAATAAAAAAAAAAAAAAAGAAGAAAAAAATTAAAACTAAGTAATCATTCATTGAGGAAGGGTTTGCGGTTTTGTTTAACGGTCGGACTAGGGCGGTTTTCCAGGAAGAAGGGAATATGGAGTTTTGTAAGGAAAAGTTGTAGATGTGATAAAGAACAGGAATAAGTGCTGGGAGACAGGATCTTATTAGCTTTACTGGGATATCATCGGGACCATAATCGTTGGTGTGGGATTTTAGGATAGCAGTAAGTAGGTCTTCGTAGGTTATGTGAGCAAAAAAGAAATTTTCCGGATTAAAATGATGCTGATTAATATCAGCAGGTTGGGATGAATTAGAAGCGAAGGATGAAAAATGGTTATTGAGATCATCTGGAGAGAGCTGAAGGGAGCTAGGGTTATTGGAACCTGGTAGGGATAATTGTCGGAGTATTTTCCATTTGCTTTTAGGGTCGGGCATTGGTAAGAACATTGTGGAAGTGGAGAGATTTAGATCGTCGGATTTCGGATTGTGTCACATTTCTAAGTTTTTTGAAAGACGCATAATCAGCTGCCAAACGGGTTCGCCGAAATTTACGCCTTGCAGCTTCCCTTCTTTTTATCATATCCTTTATTTCAGGAGTCAGCCACGGTGCAGCAGGACGACGCAAGGTTCGGGTTTTCAGCGGAGCATGGCTATCTAAAATGGATTTTAAATTTGAGGTGAGGATGGAAACCATAGGATCGATTGAGTCATAGGAATATATGATGTGCCATTGGACGGATTCTAGGTCAGATTGAAGGGATTCATAGGAGAGGAGATCTAAATTGCGGAATGATCTCACCTTGGGAGTAAAACGTTTGACGGGGAGGTCGTATGAGATCTGAATGAGGTCGTGTGATGAGAGAAACGGAACAGGGCATTGCGAAGAAGAGACGATTTTGGTGGGGGAATCAGAGATAAAAAGGTCCAGCCATGTGTCGGAATATTGTGTATGATGATGTATGGGGAGTAAGGAACTAGGTAAAGGTTGAGGGAATACAGGAGGTCGGTTAGCTAGGACTTCTCGGGGGAGAGGATATTTACATTGAAATCTCCGGTGATGATGACGTTAGGATACTTGGATACAAGATTGAAGAGGGAAGATTCGAAGAGGTTGTCGAAAGGAACACGAGGGGGTCTACAGACTACAGCAAATAATAAGGAAGAGGAGAGGGACGAGATTTCAACAAACATATACTCTACGTGAGGGAAGTCATGGGAAGGAGACTAAAGGAGGACTTTGGCCTTTAGGTCTTCATGGATGTATAATCCGACACCACCCCCCCTACAGTTAGACCTGTCATGACGTAAAAAGAGGTAGTTAGGGAGGGAAATCTGGGAGGAAGGGATGAACGGTTTTAGCCAGGTTTCGGTTATCGCAATTACGTGATGGATATTGTCAAGGAAGTATTTCTGGAATTCATCAAAATGTGCTGTAAGGGATTTTGCATTAACGTGACACCTCTTATTTCTACAGTATTTTTCAATTGCAGCTGCTCTGCATTGTTTAGGCGGCTTTCCAGCTCGGAGATTTGGTCCTTTAATTTTTGTTTTCCTGAGAAAGTTTTTCCACGTTACTCTTCTGCTCTTCTAGAAGATTTTCAATTTTCACGAGTCTGTCCATATTTTCGAAGGACAGCTCGGATTGCTTTTGCAATGTGTCCTTTATCTCTTTGAGTTCTTCTATACCTTTCAGTTTGGCCTTCATGTCCTTTACTTCCTCGGTCAGCGCCCTCAGTATGGTAGACCGATTATTGAACTAGGGTCCGAGGCAGGTACAGAGCGCGTAGCCGGTTCGCAGTCTTTGCAAGTCCACCTTTTACTTATTTCCTTCGATACTTCTGGGTCGGAACAATTGATATTGCAGCATTTAGAGTGAAAAATGTTTTGACACGTGACACATGCCACTTTATTTTTATCCTCCCTGCTCACTGTCTCGTTGCATAGTTTGCAATTAACCATTTTTTTTTCTATAGTTGCTAATAGCAGTAAGACGAAAACAAAAACACACCTGTTTGTTGTGCCGGGACGGTGGGATTAGGCTGATGCAGTATGAGCTCTCCCCACTTATTCAACTCCGCTGTGTTGTCTTCGGGCACTTAATTTCTATTAATTTTAATAATGACGATAGAACTGCAGTGTTTCGCTACAGCGTAATTAACTACTTACACGTAGTATAAGTAAACTGTTAGAGTAAAAATAAACTACTCCGTGAAAATAACCACTGAGAGAATAAATAAATAATAATTTAACGAGAGGCGCACAGATAAGGTCTTTACTGTTAGAGAGGTACTCTAAGACTGGAAAATATAGTAATGGCGTCGTGTTGTTTTTTACTGAAACTTTTTCATCGCGGGAACGAAATACGCACGGTATCTCTAATAGAGCAGAGGTATGCGAGGGGACTTTTACAAACTGATACGAAGAGCCATCGAAACGATAACATTCGAACACAATGCGGACTTGAAAAGTTCACAAGAAGGGTAGAATAATGGAGGGAACGATCGGAAAATGGCAGTGATACTAGACAGTGACGTAGGGCATTGTGGGGGTGAGTATTGAGTTGTCAAAAAGTGTGGCTGACGGGTAGGGTTCGTAATCCATCAACGCTATCAGAGACCTCTGGTAGCCGGGCCAATTAACTCCCGCCTCTCCCTTATCAGGACCTAATTCATATATGGCGTTCCAATTCTGATTAGGATTATCTCGGTTATTGACGGCCGCACTGCCAACTGTATCTGATACGCCTACTGTATCGTACACCACACTGATTCCTGATATTTACAGGCTCAGGTAACAACAGCAGCGGATTCATCTATCCTCAACTACATCGGAGATTAATTTCCAGTTTAAGTGAACATGATATTATATAGCAATGATTAAATAAAAATTATTTAAAAAAGAAAAGTATTAATTTAAATTTAAACTAATGTGGCTTTATTATACTATGCAAAAACATGCGAATTCGTCGTTGTTCCATTATTAGCTGAATCAAAAGGGCTGATTCTTCAAAGCAGAAACCAATGCAATGAATACTCATGCCCAAAAGATAAAAAAAAATAATACACCACGAGATTTCTCATACCTATCATTAAATTTATAAAGATTTTTTTTATTCCGGTTTACCATAACTTCTTCAAAACTATTAATAAATTGGGACTCGTTACTGATAAAAATACCGATGTTGAAGAAATACTGATAATAGATATTTTCATAGATAAAATAAACATTTTTTATCAGGAATGATACCTGGAGGTATCATAGTTTGAAAATTTCTTGGTTATGCATTACAATGTTTTGCTTGACGTGCATTAATGAAAAGAAAAAAGACAAATTTAGATTTTTTTTTCTAAACATAAATTTTCAAAATGTCAAAATGGGACTCGTTACTTTACTCTGAGACTCGTTACTGTGATATTTCCTTCCTTTTGACCATCGTTTGTCAAGATCAATTGTTCATTGGAGACGGAGAAGGGATTTATAATACCGTATTAAGTTAAGTGTAGATTACTTAGCAATAAATGATTTTTAATTTCTTATATACTCTATTCAATTTTATTTGGATACCATTCTTTTTATTTAGTTATATTCAGAAATTTAGAGATTTCGAATTTTTCAGAGGGTTTATGATGTTTCTGGATTTCAAATGTATCTTAATAAAGACGAAAATACAAATCAGACGAAATTATGACTGCTAGGACAGAATTTTATTTATTTTTAACTACGTACCCACACTATAATGAATACTTATCAGGACTCTCAGATAAGGTGCATACAATTCTGGTAAATAATGCCTTAATAGATAAAAATGGAACTCATGGTAGGCCAAAAAACAGATGGATAGACAGAATCCACAAAAAGGCAGAGAAGAAATACTGATAGTAGATATTTACATAGATAAAATAAACATTTTTTATCAGGAATGATACCTGTAGGTATAATAATTTTTTGGTTATGCATTACAATGTTTTGCTTTACGTGCATTATAGTAAAGATAAATAACAAATTTAGATTTTTTTTTCTTCTAGACATACATTTTCCTAAAAACTTTATTTTGTATTCTGAAAAAAAAAAAAAAAAAAAAAAAAAAAAAACAACAGCCCTTTGAGTTTTATTTTTAAAAATATGTTATCCTTATTGGAGCTACGCAGTAGAACACATTTGTTCGAACCCAAGAAATAATTTTCTATCACAATATCTCTTTTATGAATAGACTGATAATCTTAGCAACTTAATTTTATGTTAAGGTTATCATATGTTATAATATTTCCGTAATAACTATAATAAGTTTTGTATATACATAAAACGTCGTTTGTCGTTAAAACATTATTGCTCAATTGGTTCCCTCAAAAATTTACATATGGGGCTAAAGGGCTGTAAAATTTCAAATTGGATCAGTTATTTATATTGAACAATCACATCTCAAGTCAAGAAAAAGATGGATGGAAGAAGACACAACTGAACAAAATGTTTTTTTGGGTAATTACATTTGAAGTTGCATTCTCAATTTTACCATTTGCCCTTAAACAGCGACAAAGGAATATTATTTAATCATATACAGTTTACCATTGGGGCAGATAGTACCACTGGTACTAACTGTAACTCAAAACTAACCCTCTACCTGCGTTAACACGATCATCCCCGTCATTAAACAATTCAGTATTTTGCGCCTTACGCGAACGGAAGTATTGATGTTATTGTGACTATTCTGGCAATCTAGGTTTTGTAATTCTGATTTCAATTGCATGCATAATTCAAATTGAATATATTTTAAGTTGTAACCATCTTCTTGCCGAGGTGCGATATTTAAGTACAATCACTCGTGGTTTCTGAAATCGATAGTTTTAATTTTTATTTTAAAATTGAAATATTAAAAGCAGGAGTGAATAAAGCATGAGAGAAAAAAAATCGTATGAACGATATCGATATTCAATGAAACCGAATTAGGTGGTATTGAAGGTGAAAATATTGATATTTTAATATTGCTTAATATCGACTGTCAATTCCTATCCCTTGTTCCGGCGCACAATGGTCCCGATTCAAGCATTACGGTGCAAAAAATCCCAAAACCAACTTTTTTTTTCTGGATCTAATAATTTTTCTTGGTTTTTATATGAATGCTGGACCTCGAAAACATAGTTGAGACAAAAATAGAATAATTTCAAAGTTGTATGTTTCTGGCATCTCCATCCGAGCCCTTTTTGCAGCCCGGTAACCATCAATTTAATTTAGTTAATTTCTATCAATTTTTACTTATGTCACCTTGAATGTACATTCCATGTACAATATACAGCCATCCAAATGATTTCTTTATCCATTGATTTAAGCGAATGAACTATTTTTTAAAGTTAACAATTTTCGTCACCTATTCTTCATATTGGGGAATGTCTGCAATTTTCCGCAATGTTTTTGCCACTACACGTTACAAAAACTATCTCAGTTTCAATTTGTATAAGTTTCACGTCCCACACGACACCACAACATAGGAAAAGGGAGTATTTAGAGATAAAGTATGAGTCACGGGCGGCCGGCTCAAAGTGTGCGCTACCTTAATTTGATATTTGTGGTCCTAATTTCTGTTGAGTTAGTTAATAAATCACTAATTACAGGGAAATGAAATGTTCTGTGTTTAATTTTTATTTATCATATTAAAATTTTAAACTTATATATGTAATTGAAATTCAATATGTGCATTTTAAAACTTGTTCTTCTTATTCCACTGCTGTATACACTTCAAATTATTCCCAGTGAACATTCTTATTATATTCTTATGTAAATGTGCACATAAGTTTTTTTTTCGTGTTTTAAAATGTCGTGTTTATTAAATTATAAAAAAGTAATGTAGGTACCTAGTACAAATGCTCTAGTGATGACTTATTAAATGATTACTTAGAATGATTAATTCTGAAGAGCGTTAAAAAGGGTTCTTTTTGTTAAAATTAAACATTTTACATGATAATTTAATATAAAATGAAGTATAAATCTATATAAAACAACTGTACAATCCACTAATAAACACAAATTCTCCCACTCATCCCTCTTACCCCCACCCCCACCCTTACCTATTTTCATGAAACCTATATAAAACAACTCTACAATCCACTAATAAACACAATACAAAGTTTGAACAAGTTTTTTCCACTAAAAGTTATAATATTAATAAGAAATTATTAGGGACCACTGTGCGGCGTCTAAAGATCTATGAGGTCTGTTAAGCCAAAAGCAAAAGAAAGTAGTAATCCAAACGATTTTTATTCTATCACCAAACCTTATTATTTTTGTTTTAATTATTAAAAAATACAGATGTTGGATGCATAGAGTCGCTATTGTTATTTGTCATATGGATTTCCTATGATAATGACAACTTCACTTACACTTCAATAGACAGCTCAATAGACACTTCAATCAATATTGACGTCACGCCGGAAGGCGTAAAAGATATACTGTACCGCACAACAAACTGTTCCATTTTCAATTTTCAATCAACACCCCTTCAGTTAGAATACAGTTGCAGAAAGTTTGATCAGTCAATGTCAATGGTGCATTGTCACCAAAGGGGTTTATTTCGGACATAGCATTAAATATACCATGAATAGCATGATTTTCTGTACATATTATTATTTTTACCGTCTATTGGAGGGAGACAGGTCAATAAAAGTATTCATTGATAATGCAAAAACGTAACAACGTATATTTTTTTCTGAAGAATTTATTTAGTGTTTGATGGTTCCATTAACAGATTTCTGCCATTAGAAGGACCTTCCACCATGGCCAGTCCGTGACTTCCTCTCATCACCTTCTATCACCAGGGTAGATCGATTTCCTAAACGCAAAAAAAATTTTTTTTGAGTTATATTGGATTCCAATGAAAAATGGATTGGATTTAAACATTTAAAGTTTTTATATACTATTATTTTGAATATTTATTTCGGCTCTATCCTTGAGGTTCATTGGCGCATTTTGTGACAATTATTTTTTTTAAATCATTAATTGTTGGCATAGGGCATAACAACCTTTAAATTCTGTTATATTAGAACATTTGCTCATTTAGAGGAAGTCAAAGAGAAATCTGAAATTATTTTCGTTGTCCTGGAAAATCTCTTATGAAGTCTCTGTCTTTGTGTTTCCTCTGTCAAAATCTGGATACAACTCTATACTACCATCAAAATGTCCTGGGAGTCTTCCTCTTTTTCTTATGCCCCCAATTCATAATAAACTGGAGAGCAGTGTTGCCTCTATCCAGGTGTTGCATTTAAGAAGTTAATTCTCACATCGGAAAACCTGCAGTGCCCGATTCAGGATCACTTTTTCTTCTCTAGACCTCCTGTTTATATATAAATATGAAGCATTTTTGAGAAGTTTATTTCTTTGAGTTTTGAAGAATTTATTTACCACTTTTAATTCCATTTTTCTCTTGGATTTGTGAGGATGTAATTTCCTAAATGAGCCTTCCTTACGTTTTTGCATTAAATTCGACGTGGCAGGCTGTCATATGCTTTTTTCAGGCATATAAATACCAATCAAGCCTATCCTTTTGTTTTACAACTAAAGTAAAAAAAAAAAAAAAAAAAAAAAAAAAAAAAAAAAAAAAAAAAAAAAAAAAAAAAAACTAAGTAGGTTCATATTAGTAATTTAAAGTATTTAAGGCAAAAATAAATATATGTATTACAATAAGGAAATGTATAGCTATAAAAATGGCAAAACAATGAGGCGAAAGAAATGTGTGGGGCTGAAGACAATTTATCTAGTACATGAGACTTCATAAATCAAATGTCATAGACCTTAGGGTGTGTGGGTGGCCCAAGCAACGACCCATAGTCCAGCAGCTATCCGACACCATATAAACATCTATAAACCTACATAATATATAGGGTATCATGTATCGTTACAATACTATTATGTCATGTAATTAATTTTACTAAGCAATTGTGAGTCACTAAGAATATTTTTGTGGATGTTGTTAGATACAAAAAAGAAGGCAGCTTCTATCAATAATTAAGAAACTTGTTTATCTGATATTATTTACGCGTACTAGAAGAACTTTTTTTTTACGAAAAACAAAACAAAACTATGGTTATATTCTACGATTTTTAAAAATGTTTAGGTATTTTTCGGATTGAAAGAACTCAAGTTATTTTTATGTTAAATCTGTTCTTGTATTTAATGGAGAAAAAAAAAATGTAATTCACAGATGGAAAGAAGTATTGTTGTATTTTACGCGAAAAATCAACAACATATGTATTACCCCGACAGACAGAAATACTGAGTTTCAATATTCATTCAGAAATATTGTTGTATTCGTCTGGCAGAAGGGTTATATTTTAAGGGCTTGATCCAAGACATCTTTCTAAAATGTCCTGCTGGGATTTCGAGGTCCCATGTATGATCTGTAAATGTGTCTTATCTTTACAATTGTCTAAGCTTGATGTCAGGTTTTCATTATGATGGCTAAACATAGAATGTCTATCCTCTGTCTTCTTTAACATTTTCCATTCAAATGGCTAACTTTTCTAAGCTATAAGAAAAAGGAAGGATTGTTCAATATTTATGAAGTATTCCATTGCATCTTATTTTCAAAATCACCGTGAAACATGCTTGCAGAATATTTTACTCATCAACGACAGTTTGCTTGATGATATCCGGAACATGGACTCACCCAGCTGATTGTAGAATGTTTATGAGCTAATAAGAATGTTTATCAACCTTCTGATCTAGATTAGAGATGCGACATCGAACGCAAAACATCGATGTTCCAGTACATCAATGTTTTTCGACATCGATGATTTTTAAGGTATATATTCTTTAAACATTAACGTGTTAGTGCCCAAAGGTATTTAAATCGATATTTAGAACATGTTTTTTTTTCTTCATAATTAATGTATAAAAACATCGATGTTTTCGACATTTTTGGTTGTTCATATGATTTATTAAAGATTAACCTGCTAGGACGCAAACAAATTGATATATCAATGTCGCTTCCCTCGTACCTATGTACAGGGAATCGTATTTCTGGTGAATATTTTAAAGATTTTGTTAACAGCTGCATTGAATAAGTAATTCAAGTGAAACTATGATTTTGCGTTTAATATTTTATTAAATTATCTGAAGTAGAACATTTTATAGAAATGTCCATTGTATTGCTAATTTTTTTGTCAAAACATCGATTAAAAAACATCTTTGTTTTTGTTAAAACATCGATGTTAAAATGTTATTTGTTTTCATCAAAACATCTATGTTTAAAAAAATGCATTTAATTATTTATATTTTGTCAAAACGATGTTAAAAACATCTTAATCCATGTTAAAAACATTTTTTTTTTTTTAAACATCGATATTAAGAACACTTTTCTTTTTGTCTGAACATGATGTTAAAAACCTCTTTGTTTCTCAGAACATCGATACTAAATAATTCTTATGTAACGTCTTTGTTATAAAAAATTATTTAAATATTTATAAATAAATAAGTTCAATAAAATTTCAACTTTCTGCTCAGAATATTTTTTGACTATAAAAACTCAGACTTTACAACAAAAAAAAGAAAAAAAAAATTCTGACCTTTCAAGGAATTCTTAACAGAAAATATGCCTCAATCCATGAGCAGCTTATAAACAAGAGCTTGTTGCATTTGCTGAATTTAAACACTGCGTCAAGAGGTTAAATTTTCCTTAAGCGTTCTAGTTTTCTTAGCAGTCAACTACTTAAAAAACTTGATGTTAACATCGGCGCACAACCATCGATGTTCAGAAAACATCGCATGCATAACATCGATGTTTCAGAAACATCGACATCGATGTTGCATTCCTAATCTAGATCCGTCGAAGAACCCAACCAAAGCCACAGGTTTTTCAATCTCCTATGGCTGGAAGACGACCAATGTACAAACCAACACGGTACAAAGGCTATTTTTCACTCAATCTAGTTACCCCCAACTGATGATCTGAGAGTAACAGTACAAAAAATTTTCCTCATCATCTAAACAACAATTAGCCACATTCGCCACGTACAGACATCCACTTCTTGTTCGGTATTCTGTGTATTCAAAGAATCAGTTTCTGATAACTTTTCTTATTTATTTGTGTGTCTATTGTCGATGTTACTATACTCATTTATTAGGTTTTTATGATGATTTTTGAATGAGTCTAAAAAATAAATGGGTTTCATAAATAAGAGCCACCAATCATCATTTGATAAAACTATGTAGTAACCTTCGCCAAACATAATGACAGAGAGTATTCCTCAAGTTGTCTTCCGCAGATGAAATAGATCACAGGGAGTGTCCTAGACAACTGGTGCCACGGATCCAGTGCCACCAAGAGACGGGCCAATTTGTCACTAAAATCGAGAGCCCCCGCCCGCAGTTTTGTTATTAATTTCGCCTCATTGGAAAGGGCGCGCTGTTTTATTGTCGGCAGTTTGTACGCCTGGTACTCGAGTCGTCCTCTTTTTTTTTTGCCCGGCAACGCGGTAATTTGTTACTCTCGTTTCGTTTTTTGTCGATTGTTTTCGTGTTTTTTTGCGCGATGAGGACGATATATATACGTTTTTATTTTGGTACCGGTGTGCTGACAGGCTATCGGGCGAGGAGGGGTCCTGCAGCACACGCGATCTCCCGCCGTAAATAATTCATACGTGTGTGTGTGTGTGTAGGGTGGGGATGGTAGGGAGAACTGATTTATACACAAGAGTCAATTAAACATAGCGAGGGGAGGGGGGCGCCAGTTCCCAGCGATATCAATCCCCATTCACTGCCGCTGGGGGACGTTCAACAGCTTTAGTGTACATTCAATTATCCTCTCCCCACTCCGCGATAACTTCTTCACTCCGCCAGAGCGCTCTGTCCGGGCTAAATCGCCTGTTATGGTAAACAGATCCGCTCCCACAACACGGAGCCATTTTGAAGGCGAGCCAGTGATTTCGGATGAATTAAGTTTTAATTTATACTTGATAAATATTTAAAAAATACAAAAAGTATCCTTCATTTATCAGTGGTTGTATTTATTATGTAAGAGCATCTGTTCCCATGCAAGGTCTCTGGTGGATTCACTCCAAATACTTCATGTATAACCCCTAAATACGTTCACAAGAAATAATTGAAAAACTAAATGAATGGAGTTGAGCAAAAGGAGGCGTAATTGTTGTTTTTACTGTTTCCGCACTGTTTAATGCCCTCTTCATGGTGGTAAATGCTTAGCATCCCAAAACCTACTGTATCCACTATTATCTTACGTTCTAAGTTTGGGTTGAATATGGCAGTAGTCGTGAAGGGAAGGTTACTTTCCAGGATGTATTACGAGCTAACGCTCTACAAGTTGTCGATTGATATCAACACTGGATAACAATAATTAAATTGCTTACCCTAGTTGATTGATATTTTCTTGTTATAATGATGATAATGACATACTTCATTTTTACATAAAATATGATGCGAGAATATACCTACATAATGTCATATAAATGATATCGATATTCGATAATATCGTAGTAAATACAATGGATGGTGTAAATATCGGATATCGCCAGAAAAATATCAATATTATTGACTACCGACAAACATTCCTAACCTTTTTTTAAGAATAAGTGATTTTAGTATTTAGCCGCATATCCATATATATTTTTTGGAGTATTGAAATCAGCATAAACAAAAATAAAAAAATAAAAATACGTTTATTAGATTTTGATTTAAATTATTATTTGAGGTGTAAAGATGCAAGAGGGTTTAAATCGAAATTTGTCGATAAAAACAAAACCTGGGGCCAGTGAAGAGAGAAAGAGTGTTGACATGGTTGAGGTGTTTATTATTATTTGCTCAGATGTTTTAAACAACATCTCTCTCTCTCTCTCTCTCTCTATATATATATATATATATATATATATATATATATATATATATATATATATATATATATATATATATATATATAAGAGGCTTTGTCCTGACTGGCAGAATCAACGCAGAGCAAAAACTACTAATGATTGAAACTAAGTTCGGAATTTAGATTTTAAACGCGATGTAGGTAACCACTAAGAAAGGAATTTCAAAAATGTAACCCCGGAGGGGTTTGAATGGCGATATTGTCGTTCAACTCTAACGGACACCTATTTTTGCACTTCGAGAAAAAAATATCTAATTTGGACTCATTTTAAAGATCTTGATACGAAGAGTTTAACTCGAAAGCCCCTACGGGGCGTAGAACACCATGTTTAAAAGCCGAAAAATGAAGCGTTCACGACGAGTAAGCAATTTTTTTGTTTCGGCGGATTTAGTGAGCTCTCTCCATTGCGCGTCTCCCTCTCTTCTACCGAGCCGGCAGCTCCCCCATCCAACATTTCACCCAAGGAAACTCCGATTCTACTAAATCTCCTTAACATCAGTTAACGTATTATATTATATCGATACCAAGATAATGATCGCAGAATTGATTTTTAAAGCTCGCGGGGAAAGCCGCGACGGGGGATGCTAGTACATTATAAATCATCGATGATAATGATCATCCAGGATTAACAAAAAACTTATCCGAAACATAGTAATCACTCTTAAACGATTATTACGGATTTCGGCGCCAAACAGCTAAAATAAGTCGATATATGTAGAAAGTTAAGAAGTTGGTCTGCTGCTCCATTTTGTCAGTTTTCTGAACTATATTTTTTTATTTTTACGTAATTTTTTTCACATTTTCGTTTATTTTTTCATACGTTAATTAGATTCGTGACTTATTTAAATTATGATTTTATTTCATAATTTATTTGTTCTAAATTAAATTTGCATCTTGATATTAATATTTATTTGGACTTTGTTCCTCGACATCAGTCTCTTTCCTCTCACAGCTGTCAATGTTCGTATTCCTCTTCCTCGGCGACGAATGGATATTGTTCCAGGTTACATCTGGAGCCGAGGATGGCTACTCTGTCAAGTCGAGTGCGGATCAAAGGCTTCCTGTGGAAACAAAGGAATCGCCCATAATGAGCCAGTGACTGTTCCAAGCGGTCGGCCAGGCTCTATAGTCGTTCACCTTCCACATCTGCCCTCATCGAAATTTCACTCACTGCGTTCAAATCGTCCGGGAGGGAATCAAAGAGCTCAGGACGTTTATCTGTATTTAAAAATTTATCTTTGAGGGGATTGTTCCTGGCTGCGTTTAAATTGCACTACTGCTGAGAGTCCCGAATGATTATTTGAAAAATATCAATTAATAAGATCAAACGATTGAAAAATATATATACGTATAGGCATTCAGTAGAAGGTCATATGTTACAATTTTTAAAACGTTACAGTATAAGCACAAAACAAAAGGCATCTCATAGCCACTTCAGAATAACTTTCGCCAGGCATGATTACTTAAATGACTTCAAATTGTAGTTTCAAATATTAAAATCCAATACATTGGGTTTCCCAGATTACATTTAACCTTCTTTCATAAAACAATCTTTCAATAAAATTTAACATCGCTCGCTTGGAAGAAGATTGCCACAGTTCAGAAACTGAAATTTTACCGGAAAAATGTTTTAATCATTATTGATATCTTCCAATTCTATGAAGACTGCATTGACTGCTCTCCTTTATTAAATATCGGTTTTAAAAATCTGGAGTTTTTCTCAAAGGAGGATAATGTGATTTGAAGTATTTTAAGTAAAAACGAAAAGTTTCGACGACAATCGTGGTCTTTAAATATCTGTGACGAACTTCTATTAAGAGAATGAGTTTCCGAAATATATTCTTTAAATTTTTGGCATCAATTCAACCCTAAGTACTATTTCATATGACGCCGCATGTGTTCTGAGATACTACTAATTCACCTCAAAATACATAATTTAAAAGAAGGAATGAAATAAAAATACATAAGAAACAACGAAATAGAGACTAGTTTTCACACCAAACATTGGATACATCTCTCCGTTCACGTCGAAATAACTGACTTCATTAATACGCACAGACCTTTTATGAAAAAAACACATGGTACGAAGGACAATACAAACTAGGACAAAACTGTAATAAGTAGCAGCTCAGTTAAAAACTTTAAATTATGACTCACTAACCTAACAACTGAAGAAAAACTTAATTCAAATTATGGACAAATGAATACAAACTAGACAGGCACGGATTAGAGGCCACATTGGCATCGAAGGTAATGAGAGAGCAGAATTATTGGCCAAGAAAGCTGCTAATGATTCAAAATTACTAATTTCTTATACCATAGTATCTGTGACAGATATGGAGAAAAACATCAGAACAGACGCACTAACTAATTGGAACGAAGAATGGCAAAATTAAAGGACGACCTTTACGCAAATATATCCCGAGATTCACACAATAAAATCATGAAAAACCAAAAAGCACACTTTACTAATAGAGTACACAGTTACTGATAGAGCGAGGACAAACAAAATATTACTAGAACCGCTTTCACCTTCGTAATACAAACAAATGTGACTGAGACGGACAAACTCCACAAACCTTCAAACATATCCTATATGACGTCATTTACAATAACGTAACAGAGGACATTTAATCGAAACTATTCTGATGAAGGTGGTTACACGGCCTACTCCAGAAAACTAATTATTTGAAAAATTTAAGTCGGAATTAATAAAATAGTTTAAATTAATTAACCTACAAAATCTTTTCTTATGAACATAAAAAGTGACAACGATATGGTTCCACAGCCTATGAAAAATATGATAAATGTTAATTATTATGAAATAAGGAATGACGTATGTATTTTACATCAGATAATTATTATTGACAAACAAATAGTTGTGGAGTATTGAAAATGTTCAACAGATAGTCCTGGAAGATGGGCCAAAAACAGAAACGTTGGGAGAATAAAATAAATAATAAAACAAGGAAGAGATTCCTTCTTTATAAAATGCTAATACATAAAACTCTTTCTTACAAAAGTAAAATTACAAAGAGTGGATATTTATTTTACATGTTAGAAAACTTCAAGCCAAGAAGAGAGGTTAACTTACTATGAAGTATTTTAGTTAGGCCTATCAGAAAGGTTTATGGGCTTTTTCAGCGTAACAACCTAAATCTAAAAGGTTTGATGCGTTCTACAATGATAATGATCTCCCAAATAAAAAGGGAATGGTTCACAACTCAAGTGGTTTTAGTTGCCCAATAAGCAGTAAATGTATTTTTCTCTCAGTAACGGCTTTTGACATAAATAAGTGGTGGTGCTGTTTCTAGTGATTTTGAGGCACTTTTTGTATTGTTGGAGGTATATGACATTGAAAGACCTAATTGATTTATTTTTTATAACTGTAATTTTCTGAAGGTCCAAGTTATGTTTTAGTAACAGAATGTTTTGGAAACATAATATGCAAGGCCGTATCAAGTTATAGTTATAAAATTAAAAATTAAAATAAATAAAAGTTATGGAAAATATTTAATTTACAAATTTTAAAATAAAAGAGCAACGAACAAGAGAAAAAAATTGACGCCCTAAAGTACTGCACTCCACTAACTGCAAAATTTGCATTGTTTTCTCTCTTCCGCATACTTACCTATCAAACAATAGACTTAAGCGCGTCAGTTTCCAACAAAAAAAGATTTTCAATTTTTATAAGTAAAGCTAAATGAATTTCTAACTGATATTAAGCTTTAAGTATTATATTATATCCTATACAAATATTGAAATATTTCCGGCTCTTATAAAATTATGTCTTTTATTTTTGGTTGGATTGAAATATATCATTTACTTTCTTGATTTAAGGCGCCCTTATAATCGTGTTTAGGATAATAAATCTTTTCTTTGTATAATCGGATTTAATACCATTCTTTCTGCCATTACTTCAAATAAATGAAAAAAAAAGCTTGCAAGTAGGTTTGGAAATAAAAATAAAATTACAAAAGAGATGTTTCCCATACATCCTAGAACCTAAATCCTAAATTCTATACCACGTATTCCAACGCAAAAACATTCCCGACATCGTCAAAGATTCTGCTGCTTCCAGTTAGTCCGTCCTATCCATATTTGTTTAGAGCTATATTACTACTCAGTGGAAATATTAATTGCTAAACTTCACCACTGCAGTAGTATATTGTAGCATAGCATAGCACTTATTTTGAAAACCGTGCTAATTTATAGATCTATCGTTGCTATATTAAGCCTCTCGAAGAGAGAGCCGTCCATTGTTGAGGCTCATCCTTCCATAACACGCGCTTAAATCTGATGGTCACGGCGGATGACAGATACACTCCCGGGAGATAACTGTATCAAAGAAAGAGGCCGAGGAGGAGCACCGTGAACCGCGACGGATGAGCGACCAGGTTCTCAGAGGGTGGTAGATAATGGTTATTATGGCAGGAGAGGATGATGCGCAATAATTGTCGAGGGGAGAGAGTTCCCATGACTGGTGAGCTGTTTGCGATGCGCGTGCGGCGCACGTGCGCACCTGCCATTAGGCCCGGGCTACTGTTTACTCACAATTTGCTCCTCGTCCATTAGCGCCTAGGTTAAGTGGAAGACACCAATATGGAATTACTGGCCGTCGTTCGTACGGACGTACTTAGATCCGAAATGGGCTGTCGATATGAGAAAGAGTGTTTTATAGGCAGTGAATAGTTTTTTGTAACTATATACCATAGAAATATTTTTTATCCAATTGTACCAATATGACTAACTAGTACAACCTTGCGAATACCTATGAACTATAATTTTTCTCCCCAATACATTCAAAGCATTTTTTTACTTTCACTTACCTATTGTATGAAACATAAAGTAAGGTAAAGTATTGCGATCGTGAAAAATTTCGACTTCTGGTTTTCAACGAAAATATACGTTTTGGGGTCACCTGATTCCAAATAAGCAGGTACCCCGAAATGGTCTGTGTGTGTGAACCGGATAGCTCAAAAACTATAAACCGTACGAACTTGGTATTTGGGTATTTGGTGTATGTTTACGCCCGCGTTGTGACAGCAAAATTTTCATTAAAAATGGTCAAACGGAGGTGGCACATTATTCCATAAATTTTGTCTAATTTTTACGTTTTTTTATTTTTATTTTCGATTTTCTCAAACATGGCTCTAACGTTTTTTATCACTGGTATTTGGTGTATTCACAACTGGGTATTTGATGTATTTATATGCCCGCGACGTGACAGCCAAAATTTTATCAAAATTGATTAAACGAGGGGGTACTTTATTTAATATAAATTTAAATTTAATTTATATAAATTTTGTCTCACTTTTACATTTGTTTTCGATTTACTGACCAGGAAGATACGTTATGTACTCTTTATATAACAGCATTTTTGCAATTGGGGATATTAAAGTACATAACATAAAAATTAAAATATACTGTATAATTATAACTATAATTGCTAATAATTGTCCTGTTATTGACTAAAAAAAAAAATGAAATACGGTGGCAGCAGTGGTTTTATATATGGTAGATATAAAACCATTGAGAACTAAGCGCGAAACAATTTTATAAATTTTGAATTTTTATAATTTATCTATTGTTATTTTTTTACCATTTATTTTTTTTAAATTTGAGTAATATAAGAGACCAGGAGAAATATTTTGTTCCTCAAAAGCGATATAATTAAATAAAACCCTATTTCACAAAATTCAACTTTAATATCAGTCCTCTCAAAATATGGTGTTTGGCGCTTGGTTCACTTAGCCGTTACACCAACAGTATTAGGGAGAAAAAAATAAAAAATAAAAATAAACCGTCAATCTATTAAAAATTGTCCTATTTCTGTGATTTCTTTTTCATTTCGTAGGGTAGAAAGAAAATAATAATTTTGCACCAAAAAATATAGATAAAAGGAGAGAAAAGAGTATTATATTTATGCATAATTTTTTTTTCCCATTGGATATATTAGGGATGGTTATTTAATTAAGGTAAAGGTTATTTATTTAAGTAATTAAGGGCGCGATTTGGCAATAAAGCAACGTTCTGTGAATGTTTCAGATTTATCCATTCATTATTTTTCGACTTTTGAGGTAACAAACGTTTGGGATGTAAGATATGGTTATATATATTTGTTATTATGGATATATAAATCCCCATTTATAGTGTTCTGAGAATATAGATTGGGGGAAATAATTATGAGGTTGACGTTTTGATGGTTGATTCGCCAATAAATAGTTCAGAATTAGGAGAATTATATAAATTTTGTCCATTATTATTTATATTATAACTAGCATGTAACCTGATTAGGTAACTGATAGAGTTAGCTCGGGAAGATGAAAAGACGGCTAATTGGCTGGGATGGGACACAGCCACCGAATAATTGTGGGGAGGGAGATAGCATCGCCGCGCCCGCCTCTATTGACATATCTAAGAGATAACGCTTGCGGAGTGTGTGTGTGTCCCTCCGCTGTCCTCGTGGTTAGGGGGACAATATGTTCCTCCTGCTGTAGTATATTTATTTATTTATTTTTATTTATTTATTTATACATATAAAATTCCACCAACAGACAAATTGTCCAATTACAGGTGGTAAACAATATTAAAACATATTACAAATTTCCTTAGAACTAAAATAATAATAAAATAAAATAAAAGAAAATAAAATAATAATAATAATAAACAAAATAAAATAACACAAAGAACAAAAAATAAACAAAAAATAAAATGTCATTAGCTCTGATATTTTCTAGATGAACATATTTTTTTTGTGTTTCAGCAAAAACAATTTACTCATGATGTGTCTCCTTCATCACAGATTATAATATTAATCATATATAATTGATCCCAAATTATACATTTGATACTTTCTCGTAATAATACTTATTTACATTAGTCGATTGCAAATAAATGCATTTAATCTTTCTAATAAATTATAATTCCATACATATATTTACTAAAAATAAGATTGAAGTTATTATACGTTCAAGATTAAAAAGTGTTTCCATAACTTGTTTTTAATCCTACCTAAACTATAAGAGAAATCCAGGTCTAAATCCTTGTTTAAAGTGTCCCATAACTTTGTGAGTCGTGTAATTGGACTCAAGTACCCCGGACTATCCATCAAGTTATAGAAGTCATGGTCTAATCTGCTTGCGACTCTTTTTACTCTAAAGTTTAGACGTCCTAATGTCCATATATCGTCTATGTCACCTTTTACAAGCTTACATAAATGTAATAATTCAAGTATTGAACATCTATCCTTAAGCTTATGAGGTATATTAAATATTTTCATTAAATGTTCATACTTAGTTCTCCTATTTGGATATACTTTGAAAAACTTGAAATACATAAACTTTAAAAATATTTTCTGGACTCTTTCTAACTTTTTAACACCTTTTTTGGTGTTAGGATACCAAATTAAAGATCCATACTCAATGTGCGGTCTTACTATAGCATTAAACAGCAAAACAAGAGTTGCGGGATCAGAAAAATCTCCACAATTCCTTTTTAAAAATCCCAGTAATGAAGAGCACTTAAAATAGACCTGTGACAAATGGCCGGAGAATGTTAAGCCTTGATCGAATAATACTCCTAAATCACGTGTTTCACTCACTCTATTCAATGCAACACCATTTATTTTATATTCATTTTGCAATATCACCTTTTTTCTAGAATAAGTCATAACACAACACTTATTTACATTTAATTGTAGAGCATTGTTGTTGCACCACTTTACTAAATTCCTTAAATCGCATTCAATATCCTTTACATCACCAATTTTATTAATGAATCTGAACAGCTTGAGATCGTCGGCAAAGAGTAGAAACTTACACCTCTCAAACACCCCATTTACATCATTGATGAAAATTAGGAATAAAAGCGGTCCAAGGTTACTACCCTGCGGAACACCTGAGGGAACGACATATTTTTGCGAGACAAATCCATTAAACTTTACACACTGCGTTCTATCTTTTAAGTATGAAGCAAGTAATGTAACGTAGTCAATTGAGAGCCCCAAGTTATATAATTTTATAAGTAAAATCCCATGATCGACTTTATCGAAAGCTTTCTCAAAATCGGTGTAAATAACATCTACCTGACTACCACTACCAAGATATTGTGATAAATAGTCCGCAAAAAAAAACTAAATTAGTTATGGTTGATCTTCTCGGGAGAAATCCATGCTGTTCAGTTATAATATATTTCCTAACATATACCATAATTCTATTAAATAGAATCTTTTCAAAAATTTTTGAAAACGATGACAAAATTGAAATAGGTCTGTAATTAACAACATCTGATGCATTGCCCGTCTTAAAGATAGGAGTAATGATTGCACTTTTCCACAATGTGGGAAAAGTCATTGTTCTTACTGACAAATTAATTAGATATGTAATAGGGATAACAAGCAAATCTTGGTTTTCTTTTATTAATGATACTGGAATTCCATCTGGCCCTTCTGATTTAGAATTATTTAAATTGTTTATACTTTCATTTATTTCTTCTAGAGAAACTGGGGTTAATGCTAAAAAATCATTAAAATCATTCCCATTTTTCAAAACTGTTTTTATATCGTATCCTGATCTGTTTGTAGAATAAACCGACTTAAAATGCTCTGCAAATCCTGAAACTATTTGATTTCCTCCAATCAATTCCCTACCTTTATACTTCATTACAGATAAATTTTTTAAACCTTTTTTTCTAGCAGACAAAAAATTCCAAAATGTTTTAGGATCAGTTTTTATAGAATTTTGACATTTATTAATATAATCATTGTACTTCTTCTTAATTAATTTATTAACTACATTTCTGAAGAATCGATACTGATTCTCATGCCAACTATTATTAGATCTACGCAATCTGTGAAACTCCTTTATTTTTATCATTTTAATTATATCTTTGTCAAACCAACATGGGTAAAGACGAGATTTTATCTTTCTTTTCGTATAGAGGATCAAGGTCCCACCATCTGGGAGCAGTCCGCAATATGGAACCATCTTCACGCTAGTTAGCTTTATCATTGGATCATGATAGTTCATTGAAACATAACTTGGGGTCAAGAGGGCATTTAAATGACCAGTTATCATTGTTAACTCACTGAAAAAAAAAAAAAAACTTTGCTTGCTTCAGAAGGGTTTTGGTAATTTCTCCAATTCTTCTGCAATTTGCTTTTTTTTAATGCTCTATAATGTTTAACTCTGCCTTGTAAAACCTTTATTCCCAACGCCTTGAACTCCGATTTTAATGAGGGGACATTCTAGTTTGTTTGTTGAAATTTTGTTTATTTAGGAACAATAAGTAGGGGAGAGCGGGGTTGGTTGGCAACAGTTTTCACTTTTTTGATTGTTGAGTCCTTCCTGTTAATTTAATCCCAATAGGGCTGATACCACTGTAAACTCCAAGTATTAGAGTACTTCAAGTATTTTTTTCACCACATAATATTTAATACTAAGATCATAGAAAATTGAAGAATTCGTCAATCCAGCGTATGCCAATTAACCCCCAAGGTGGGGCAGGTTGGCCTAGAAGGTGGAGTTGTTTAGCCATCTCATTTAAGTAATGCTTGACACATATTATTGTTATTAAAAGCTGCACTATAATGGTATAATAATTTTGAATCGGGTTTTAACAGCTTTTAAGGGAAAATAGAATGACAATAGAAGAAGATAGAAGTTTAGACTGTCGTCACTTTCTGCATAAGAAAAATTGCTCTCATTCTCCTTGCTGGAACTAAAGACAATTGGTAGTTTCACCTTTGTTTATGTTTACCTTACTTTTGTGACTTGCTGCTGCACCAACAAACCCCAGTTGAAGATAGCCAACTAACCCCACAGGAGAAATCATATAAAAGATGGCTACCAGGACTGGGGAGAACAACCAAACAAGAAACTGGTTATTTGAAAGGTTAGATTTTTCAAAGGAGCTTGGGGCTATGTGAACAGAATCGGAGTCAAATGCTTGACCATGCCTTTAAACAAAATTTACTGAAAATATAAAAATTTACATACATGTTTAAAATCAATCAATGAAGCACACTCTTCTCTATATTGTTAGCATCGGATTGAAAACTCAGGACAAGACCTCCGAGGTCGAGCGGGTGACATGGTACAATGGTGGGGCCTTCACAACAGGTGTGACGGAAACTAAAAGCCGATGGCCAACCTACCCCCTATGCCAACCAACCCCGCTCTCCCTACAAAATAAAATTCCATAAATAGAATCCATGGATTAGCTAATTTTTTTAGTTAGAATAAAATAAAACACGTATCATGGTCAATGGACTAATATTCACCGTAGTGATTTTTCAAAAATAAAACGTGATGGCCGCGAGTGAAAAGATACTATAAAATTTTTATTCTTTCCCGGCTGTCTGATAATCTAGAAGTGTTGATAGCATCCTATGAAGGGTTTTTTAAGAACGTAGTTTGGCAATACAGGGTTAATGGGTGCAAGAAAGCTTGATCACCAACGTTCGATGTTTATAGTTGAATACAACAATATATACAGTAAATACGAAAGAAACAAAAAAAATAAAATAATTGACTATAACTAAATAAACAAACCTTAAAACCCACATAATAAAATAAGGTAATTTATTAACAGATACTGACAGTCAGTAGAGAAAATGTTGACATCCCAGGGATGGTTGGGTATTTTTCATTTGGTTTTATTTTATATTTTTTATTATTTTTTTGTTTGTTTGTTTGTTGTTTAGGGCAAAGACACACCTTGGGTTATTTATGCCCGATATTTTTTATTAATTTACATCAACACAGAGTACCAATGTTTCAAATCGGATTTATCGACGTATCTTGGTCACATTGGTTTTTAAATTCCTTGAGTAAAGCTTAATAGGAAAAAAAATATTTTTATTATGAGCAAAATCTATGATCTCTCTGATATTATTTTTTTTTCTTTTGAGCCTTACTTTTTATATTATTGCATCAAAAATATTTTATAAATAAGAAGAATGGCTGTCAAATTATTGGATAAGAATGTGTTTTAATTTCATCCATGTTGACTATGTAATTTATGTAAAGAAAGTATTTAAATTGATATAACTTCTATTATTGGCAATAGTTGGTTCTGATTTTTTCCATACTGTTAGAGGGTGAAGGGTGCTAAAATACCAATATAGAATATGATCGATCAAATGCGATCGATCGGCGATATATCGATTTTAAGATTTAAATCCCTATATTTGAAATTTCAATATATTTTGGGCCTCGAATTAGACTAAATCATGAAACATACTTCTCGTTCAATTATATGACAGTATTTTTTTCCGTTAAAATTCCTAAATAATAGGGTATTTTTAATTTACTTATTTGGATTTTTTCTTCATCAGACAATAATAATGTAAACACCTTTCAAATGGAGCAAGTGCCTGAAAAAGACATGTATATGAGCAGAAAGCTCAATAGATAATAATCCGGACTCATTTCATTCCCTATGTATAACCCTGTACCGAATAAACTATTTTATTTATAACTATTATATTTAAATTTGTGAAGAAAGGATTCATTTAAAAATTAATTACAAAAACTTTGGGCGATGTTATTTTATTTTTTTTATTCTCACTGATAAAAAGAATCCCATGCTCTTTAATGAAAAAAGAATTATTCGATTATCGACATTTAGTCAGGAGTTATAGATTTTTGGACGCTAAATGACAAAATTTTCCCACTGTGCGACGTCTCGAACCGAGATTCAGGTCTTCTTCAGGGCGCTCAAATAGGAAGCGTTTCATTGGTCGCTATATTGTTTCATGCTTAACCCTGATAAAGACCTGAATTTTGGGTAAAAAGGACGGCACAATATATGTTATAGGAAATATATTGTTGTTCTATTTGACCACACCCCCAACCATTTCCATCAAAATAAATTTTAGATACCAATCAACAACAAATATACATATTATTTCTATGCTTGTCTTATCTCTTTGCCCCTCAAACCCATATTTACATTTTTTCCTGGCAGATCGCATAGCCATGTTATATCAATATATCAATATTCCTCAACCAATGCATATAGGTATGTATATTTAATGGTAACACAGCTATTAAATTTTGGAGGTACTTTTCTTGTTAATAGGTTGAATTTGTGAGCCTGCTGTGTCCAAATTTTTACTCTCGGTCTCTATACTCGTACATCTTCATTTGGAAAATGTTTCAATTGGTTATTAAATGTGTTTATAAATCTCGGATATAAGCCTCTCATCGGTCTGATTCTGGGGCAGGTTTTGTAGGATTGTTCTTAGGGATATTAAAGTAGAGGAGATCTATGTACAAGTACATTATTGGAATTCCTCGTATAAAATAATAAGTCGTCTCTACTCTAAATTTTGAGTTTTTAATGCCATTTTGTTCTAATAGACTTCCGCTCTCTTATAATGCATTATTAGTGGGATGAAAGGCTTCAATGGTGTGAATAAGGAAGATATATATGTTCCATTACTAGGTTCTTAAATTTCGCTCAAACGACCCCAATAAATCAGTTTCTTCACCAAAAAAAGAGTGAAGTGTTCCAGTTTAAAGAAGCGGGTATCCAATATGGAAGCGGAACGGGTTTGAGCGATGTGAAAACTTGTGGGATAAACAACTTGGACCGGGAGAGAATAACTTTTTACAAGAAAATTAATATCGCTCCAACTGCTAAGAAATATTGTCCAAGTTGTACCCCACGGCCATTGCAATCTAACTTGTCCATTAGCCCCTTCCCCCTCTCCTCGCTTATTATAAATTTAAACTTATACACACCTTCCTCCTCTAGCTGATATTTTCTGGCCCCAGTCCAAGTTATTGCTTAGCTAGCTCGGAGGTGGAGAAAATTTATGGTATCGTCCACAAAGTGGATACCGTAATCAACACAACCTCCTGATAACATCTTCTTAAAATATTTAAGATAAAGATAAAGATTTAGATAAAGCCATAAAGAATAATGCAATTGCAATTTAAAGAATAACCGTTTAATGTGATAATAATTATAATAATCATAGGGAAATAAATTAGCAAAATCATAAAATGTTTTCTATTTTCAATTAAAATTAATGACTGTAATATCAGGGAGTAATTAAAAGTTCAGTAATTTAATGTTTATGGCTTATTATAATGATTATTCAAAAAGAGATGGTCAAAAAGTAGAAATAAATAGGATATTTATAACATTTCAACTCATGTATTAAGATATAATCAGGGGTGTATTACAATGTTAGACGAACCGTTGTCTATTAATAAACCATTAACCAACAACGCGTGCACAATATAAGGTAAAATATTATCATAAATAGTAATGGCGCTTCTCGGGCGCCGTTCGAGTTGCAGTACTGAATAGGATGGCACCTGAGAGGCAAAGGCTTAATCGTTATTCATTAAAAATAAATCAATAGGCGGTGGTGACTTCAAACGTTTTACGCCTCTAAACAAGAACAATAAACTATTATATCTATATCGACGATTTTTGCGCATCTTCATAATACAATATAAATAATAGAATCTTCCTCATATAATGGCATTAATGTGAGTATTATAAAACAAAATACTGTACTTAAATAAATAAAATAATAATGATAAAATTAACCCAGTTCCCAGAAAAAAAAAAAATCCCATCATGAAATATATGGACCTGCTACTGATTGTAGAGAAGTAAAAAAATCATAAATTATCAATTAAATTTGCAGATTAGATGCGACTCAAAGTCTACGTCTTTAGTTGAAAGCTCACTCGAAGGTTTTTTTGAACATTTAAAAGAAAAATTTAAGATACTTTCTTAACAGATTATTTTACTATATTAGTAGTTAAATATTCATTGAAATTTAACTTCCTTTAAATTAACCTAAGGCATCTAAAAGATTAATCGAAGATGTATGCATTTACATTTTATCTAGGGGTATTAAAGTTAATTCTTTATTAACCATTATTAACAGATAATAAAAAAAAAAATTAGTGGATTTCTCTTAAGTAGACTATCAATAGAGCATTTGTTTGGAGGCAAAATCAATTCGAGGAGGGAGTGTAATCCATTAAAGGCTGAAAGATATTGATGCCTGTCCAGGCGAACCCCAGCTGACTGCTTGTTCCTCCAGCAAACACAGCCTAAGAATATATCCTAACAGGCTATATATATTATACATGACGTGTCTAGTTACAGAATTGGATGTCTCGTAAAACAAACTAAAAACTGATGCGATGGGCACAGGAGTTGCACTTACCAATCTAGTCGAAACCTACGTGTTTAGTTTAATGTGTAAACGCCACTTGGCAACTTAATCAAAAACAGTTTTTCCTCAACCATTTTTGCTGTTTCTTCTCTACAAGGTATATATTACATATTATAATTATTGAAAAACTTGACACTCGTCAAAGCTTTTCGATGCAGTATTATTTATTCATTTTGTATGGAGACCTCAATTTTTTTTTCATGAATAGTTGTTATTTCACCGTTTTTAAAAAAAAATGTATATATTTTGAACGGGGGTCGATAGAGGGGTTTTTTTGAGGGGGAATTTGAAAACTAATTTTCTGATGCATTTCGATATACAGACAATGTGGACCTGCTCTACTCGTATAAGAGCCAACTTCATTCAATAAATATATTATTATTTAATTGGGGCCCGGTGTGGCTGTGCGGTAAAGCGCCGTACTCCCATGCCGGAGCTGCGGGTTCGAGTCCCGCCCTGGGTGGTGCTTTTCTTTCGTAGGAGAAGTATCACCCAGTGCCATGGGTGTTAGTATGGGCAGTATAGGGCTTCACTGGAAGCCTTAAAGTCGCCAAAAATTATTATTTAATTATATTTTATCTTGAAAAGGTTGTAAAATAAAATATAATTATTAAAGACTAAGGGGGGGGGGATTCGACAAATTCTTACCAAATTCCAATGTGATTATTACCAGATTCCAATTAGCACATTAATTCTATCTGTTTGTAACTCGGTTAAATTGGCAGAGGAATATTTATTAAAAGAAAATTTGAAAAATAAAGGGTGTTCTTGCGGAAAAAAATTGTCAGTGTAATTTGTATTGTAATAATGTTAAATGGGGGTTGGTCCGCGGTGAGGCGGACTTTTATAAAATCGATTTTTTTTTTTTATATCTCTTAATAAATGTATGATTACAAATATAATAGGTTATTTTTAGGACTTAATGAAAGGTATTCAATATTCAGTTAATTTGAAATAGACTATATAAATTTTTGAAGAAAAAATTAAATGTGGCAAATTATTACCGGTGGGTTGTTGACCTCATAATTTTTTTTATTGTATAAATATATTGTTTGAATCAAAGTTCGCGGGATGACCTTTCATAATTTGAAAGGTATCGAGACTTCTTCTGAATTATAATTACACTTTGGTTTGTGGAATGTATATAAAATAACTTGAAAAAGGATCGCAATTATAAAGGAAATTAGAAATAGAAGAAATCTAAACCAAATAGTATAAAGTTGACTTACCAAGTTGGAGATCATAAAATGTCCTTGTGAATTTGTCCTGGACCTCCACATGCGTTTGTCAGTACTTACCAGAGAAAGCTTGATACGTCTTTTGAGATGCTAAACCAGTCAGTTGAGAGATCTTCTGGCTGAATTTACACTTATTTGCAAGTAATTGGCACATGGCAAGTAGATTGGCATGAAGAACAAGAAAGGTGAAAAAGGAAAAACTTTAATGAAAAGAAAACAGGAAGACCAGCTTGTATTAAACAGAATAGAAGGGCAGCCTTGAAATACTTGTCACCATCGAGACCGGAATCAAACAGAGATAGATTAGACGTAAAAAGACTAGAGGTTGCTCTCTATATTTTAACAAAGATTTAGTTACCACAAATAAACAGATTGGGTGTGGTATTGCGCTGTTTCGACATGTTTCACACTTATCTTGGAGAATAATTTTTTTTTTTATCTTTCTTAATTTACATATTTACAAAGAAGGCCGAATGGCGTGAAAATATTACAATTTATGTATTTTGTGTTAATCATAGCGTATACATTGGAATTAATGATAGTACCTATATATTATAATGCGATATTTGTATGACAGGATAGCTGCATGAGATTGATTTATTATTTTAATCTATGATGTTGGATAGCCGAAATATTAACATTTTATAGAAACCTAGAGGAACTTATTGATCAACTTTCATCAACCAAAATGTATCTTTAGAGTTTAACTGTTGCTGATATTTTGAATGTAATTTTAACCACAATTCAAACACAACAAACAGCTTCCGGATACCTAGATCATGATTGTAGGTTGTATAACTACAGGGAGTGACACTAATACGTCCATATCGGGCTAGGAATTCCGGCAATAAGTCGACTAGAGCCGGAACACTAATTCAACAAGCCTAAACACAGGGACAACATATGCAAATACCTGATCCAACAATCAGGTTTACGAGCGGCTCCCTGCACACTGTAGATGTAGAGATAAACTGCCCCCCACATTTGCAAGTCTATGAATGTATAATTCATATTAGTCAGATCTGTGGGGCTTATCACTGCCCCCAGTCCATCATCTGATAGTAGCTACGTGCGCCGCTCCCCTTTTTATATATGTAGTTGTATATACGTAGTGTGTAAGTGGGAACATAGCTATTGTCGAGGTACTACTTGCTAAATTACATTAATAAATACTAAATGTTGTAATAATTTGTTGAAAAATTATATTAAAGAATTAATAATTATATTGAAAGGAATTAGAGAAGCTGCTATATGAGCTACTTGGCCCATCCAGTCACAATTTCAGGTGTTGGGGCCCGGTGTGGCTGTGCGGTAAAGCGCCGTACTCCCATGCCGGAGCTGCGGGTTCGAGTCCCGCCCTGGGTGGTGCTTTTCTTTCGTAGGAGAACACCCAGTGCCATGGGTGTTAGTATGGGCAGTATAGGGCTTCAAGTGGAAGCCTTATAGTCCAAAAAAAAAAAAAGAAAAAAAAAATTTCAGCTTTTGTCAATGAAAAATGTGAGATGGAGTGATGGCTTCTCATTTTCAATAAGATTGCTATTTCTGGATTTCGAGTCCGAAAAGAGGAAAAGATCGAAGATCCTAAAAAATAATAAGTTTACATATTGAAGTGTACATTAAAGTATGCTTGTTTTTAAGTGAAATTCATTGTAATTATGAACAGCACAACTAACCGATATTTAGCTTCCACCCTTAGAGCCGTGACTCGGCTCGATTTTTTTAATATTATTAATATTTTGATTTAATTAGTCATTTTTTACTCTTTCGATTTAACTATCAATTTTTAGACTGCCTCCTAGTCCACTCCCGTCCAATTTGTATGTACAGATTTTCGGTTAAGCTAAAGGGCACATAAGAATTACAATATTTTCAGTCCAAACTTTTAAGACTAATTACCGAAGCTCCTAGGTACGTAAGTAACCAAACTCTACATACAGACTTACATACAATAACCGATTATCCAAGAACACGTACGAACGATTTACTCACGCTTTTTTGTTAAATTGGAAGGACATAACAACAGATTAATTCACGACATGGCCACGGTTCACTTGCCCGTTAGAAGGCGGCTAAAAAGAAGCTGGATGAGAGACCTCCTCTCCTGAATTAGTTTCAAGCCCGGAGAGAGGTGCTGCTGGGCACTTTCGTTCCTTCAAGCCATAAATGCGTTGCCGCAGCCATCGAATTCGCTGATTGCCGCACACCGCTGACAGATGCGAATCATTGTTTGAAGGCAAAAAAAGATTATGTTAAAGAAAAAAGCAATCAATATTATCGTTATACATACGAAGTTGAATAAGTAGGAATAGTAGCCGAACAGGATTTTGTGAGGAAATAAAAATGTCGGACTCAAAATCATTTGTGAACTTTGAACTGATTTTTTTTTATTTTTTTTTTGGCCGAAAAAAAAAATCGGGTGCTGATGGATGAAGGATGGCGAGGACTATACTAGCAGCTGAAGCGTGCCAGGTCACCATTAGCCGCGGGATCAATCAGGATAAGCCAGCTGCTTGACTCCAATTACTTAGCACCGATCTCTATCCCCCTGATAGCATCTAGTGCTTTTACACCTTAGCATCTCTATGTCATCCTGCTTAAACTGTTTGTAATGTATTGCGGTTAGGATATTTATAGAATGTATTGCAGTGGCGTATATAGAATATCTTTCGGGGGGACAATGGGGGACGAGTGATGACCGGGAGAGGAGGTCCTGCTCAGTTACTGATGAGTGGGAGGAATGTTTTTGGGGTTGTGGTGCTTCTTCAAAGACGACTGATTGAAGACCCTGTTACTGTTTACTATTTATTTTAGGTATTACATGATTAATAAAAATAATTCAACGAAAGGAACATTATTATTTTTTTTCTATATATTTCTCATTTCAGGAGATACCTGGGCCCTCACTTTTTATTCGACCCTTACAAATTGAAAAATGCCAAGGAGAGAAAAGTAGAACATTTTGGCTTCATCCTTATAAAATGCGTCATTAATGCAAAATTTTGTTCAATATCTGATGAATTTGGAATATAGATAATAATAGTAATAGTATTCTTAAAATTTTGTGGAATTGAAGTCTTCAGGTCCTCAAAAATATCGAGACTTATAATCCAGGCAAATTGGCAAAAAAATAAAAGATGGAACTAATTTATTACGTTTAAATATTTGAAACTTTAGGAAAATACTTATAAAGGGTGTTGTATTAAGAAACAGAAAATTTCTCACCGGCCGGGGGAGCATTCTCCGTTTACACCTACCCTACATATTCCTCATATTTACATATTAAAAAATTTTTTTTTTTTTACTTTTTAGACAAAACGGTTTTTAGTGATTCGGTTCAAAAGTTATGGATTATAATTTTTGAAAACCTATAAAGAATTTTTTAATAAAGCTTAAAATAAAATTTTAAAACTATAAAAAAAAAACAGGAATAGTATATGATTTTAAAAAAAATAACTTTAAGGCTCACTGGTAATGTCTAAATTTATATAAGGACACATTTTCGGAGAACATGAACCTACTCAAGCTATTTAAAAAATAATAATAATTTATCAGTAAATATCATTTTTTTAACAATAAAATTTTCAGAATGATCTTTGTTTTTTAGTCTTAAATCTTTGTTTTTTAGTCTTAATTAGTCTTAAAAAAAATTAGGATCTAGACAAGAACAAACAAAAAATTTTACTTTCAGTCTATAGTTTTAGGCCTCAAGTTTCTTATCTATGTATTATTTGATTAATTCAGGCCAACCAGAAAGAAATTTCAATATTGCATCGACCCATGGGCAAATATCAAAAACTGAACTATTTTCAAGTAAGTGATTTACTATTTGAAATTTATTAATGAACCTTTCAACACTAAATGACGTTGTTGCAAAGAATTTTTTTTCAGTGGGCAAACGTGTTAGAAATACTCATGCTCATAGCAACGTATGATTGGGAACTCGAAGATAGCAAGTTCAAAACCTGGAGGCAGGGGACATTTAATAATATTTGGCATGAATAAATGGGAGTAATTAAAAAAAAAAATTTGATAAAACTGGGTTTTTGATGTAGACAGCGAGAGTTGACTGCTAGGTCTCGAACAGTTAAGATCGGCTCTGTGTCGAGTTCATTCTTACAGTGTTAGTATCGGTCCAATCGTCTATTGGATTTTGCAGAGTGTTAGTGTATATCGTTTTGAATAGAATTTTAATTTTTTTTTTTTTTATGGAATGTCTTGCTGATATTGTCTCTGGCAAGACATTATTATTTCAAGTTTAAGTCAGCCCTTTTATTTTGCCGTTACTATTCAAATATTCATATGTCAGATTCTTCATCAAACTTTAAAAGGCAAAGGAGCTCCCTGGTGATTCATCTCATCCTTCGAAAAAAACAGTTGAGAAAGAAATAATCATGGATTCCTCTTCCCCTCAGTTCATTTCTTCTACGGAAGAAATAATGTCAGATTTATTTGATCAGAAACTAATGTCTGTAGCTTCTAAGGAGGATGTTCAATTCATTATGAGTAAACTGATTTCAGTAAGAGAGGAAAATCTCAATCTTAAAGAAGAAATAAAAAAATTGAAATCTCAAAATGTCAGTCTAGAGGAAAGAATTGAAAAAGTTGAAATTTTCTCTAGGCAAAACAATCTGCTGTTTCGTGGAGTGAAATTTACAAGTGATGATGATCTTGTGTCCCTTATTAGCAAATTTTGCAAAGAGGTATTGAAGATTGATATCTCCAACGAAATCAGTGTTTTTCCTTTGGGTCGTGGAAATATTGCAAATAGGCCGCTGCTCGTTTCTTTTCTCCGTTCTTTTGAAAAACAAAAAGTAATAAAATCAGCAAAAATTCCAAAGGGTTCGTTATCCATCAAGATCTCCCAGAGGTGGTTAGAAGGAAACGCTCTAAACTTATATTATTAAGAAAAGAAATTCTGAGGTATAACAACAGAGCGGATGTAAGAGTGTATTCATATCGTTGGAAACAAATTCAACAAATTTCATATTGTTGGAAAAACATAAATTTACCTGGTCAAATGAAGAGGGACTTCTATTTTCAGGAAAAGATGGGAGTGAGAAATTATATGAGAGAACTGACGGATTGGAACGCAAGACTACACAAATTTCATAAAAAAAAAAAAAAAAATACAAATTCTTGGAAAGTAAATATAGAAACGTTAATATTATCTTACAGTAATATCTTTATATAGTATGGTGAAATAATTGATATTTGTATTATTACTGTATTTATGTATGTATTGCGGTATTGTATTATAACACACACACATATATATATATATATATATATATATATATATATATATATATATTAATTTTGATTGAAGAAATATTAATTTTAATTGAAGAAAAATTTATCAGATTTTCTCGCTGATCTTCTGAACAACTCTGTCCCTTGGATACAGTACCGCACTCTACACCATCCAAAAACTCAATCCCTTCTCAAGGAAAATCATCCTGAGATTGTCCAGCCGTTTGTCAACGTAATTCAGTTAGTTTGCCTAACGTTTGTAATACCACGTTTTCTATTTTAAGTTATAATGTCGCAGGTTTTAAATCTAAAATTTGTAAACTTTCTTTTTCATTTTTAAACTTTGTCAGAAAGTATGATATTTTTATTTTGATTGAACCTTTGCAATGAAAGATTCTTATGATTTGTTCAATGATTATTTTTCAGATTATAATCTGCATTGGGTATCAGCAACCAGGACCTCCGGCCTTGGCCGGCCTAATGGCGGTGTATTGTATGGGATAAAGCGTAGTTGTGGCAATGTAGGGTTTTCGTCTTCAGTAGGGTACTCCTTTATTTACGTGAATCAACCAAATTTCAAAGTCCATATTTATCCGGTCTACTTGAATTGTAATAAATGGGAATAAGATTTTGAGGATCTTGTGGAAATTTTCGAGACGAATTCCCCAGGGAAAACGATTTTGAGTGGGGATTTCAATGTTAGGATCGGCAGTTCTCAGGCTCTCCCAGAGGATCTAACTCCAGACAACCCTCATTGTTTACTCTTTAGAAAACCCAAAGACGCCGTTGTCAATTCCTTTGGTTTAAAATTTCTGAATTTTTGTAATGAAAATGATTTTGTGATTTTGAATGGGCGTTTTCCAGGCGATTTATATGGCGATTTTACATTTTTAGGGCCTAGAGGTTGTTCAGTTAATGTATCCTACAACTGCTTACAATTCATTGACCACTTTACTGTTTTGAGTGAATGCTTCTCAGATCACCTTCCTGTAGTTGTCTCGCTCAAGTTAAACAGGGAACTCAATAAAGACTCTCTCCAGCTTATTCCGAAATTGAAATGGCGCCATAGAGAAAAAGATAGTTACAAATGTAATCTTGACAAGGAACTGGCTTCTATTGATTCTTTTCCCTTAGATACACAAAGTTATGCTGATACTCTTATTAGTTGTATAAGGAAATCCAGTGCTTGGGACCATTGTGGAGCCTCTTTTATAAGTGATTACCAAAAGAATCCTTGGTTTAATTATAATTGTCTGAAATTAAGAAAGAAATCGTTTAAACTTCTAAATCTATTTCGCAAAACGAATTCAGATATTGTAGGAGCGACTTACAGCCAAGTAAGAAAAGAGTATGTCTCAGTTTGTAATTCACAGAAGTCAATTAATTATTCATCTATTTGTGAACAATTCAAAAATACATCCGATTCCAAGCATTTCTGGAAATTAGTTAATAACTTCCGTCGCAAATCTTTAATTTTGGGTAGTAACTTATCAATGCAGTCTCTTGTGTCCCATTTTAAAAACCTTTTCAACCTTCCTGTACCATCCCCTTTTCTTTATGCAGAACCTTTTAACTCCTCTCCGATACTGGATTCTTGATTTTCCCCTAATGAGTTACTCCTTACATTTCCTAAACTCAGTAATAATAAAGCTCCAATTCAGGCTTATTTTTTATGGGAAGCCTTCCCTTTCAAGGGGAGAAATTATTTTGTACCTAACTGGTCAACAAGACTCCCGCCCTTTATTACGCTATGCTCGCCATGCTTGGAAATCAAGGTACAACTGGTTGTCTGATATATAAACAGTTTTCATTTTCTTGTTATTTATTTTTATTTTATATTTTATTTAATGTATGTATTTTTTTCCTTTACTCCCTGATTTCTGTAAAATATGAATGCCCTAAATTGTAAAATTGTAAAATATTACATCTTATGTCTGTAAAATATTACTCTGTAAAACAAAGGCAGCTAACTCTGACAGACGGCTATTGCCATTGTCATTAATATTTTTCAAATTTTAATTGTATTTTATATTAATGTGTAATTAAATATTCATTCATTCATTCATTCATGTAGACAGCGAAAATTTCATCAAAACTGATCAACCGGAGGGGCACTTTATTTCATCACCTTTTTTCTAATTTTTACGTTTTTTTTAGATTTCCTAAAAAAAAGGGTTTAATGATTTTGATAAAATTCGCCATATTTAATGAAAATCAAGTCTTCTTTAATATCAGTCCATCTTTCTTTAATAAAATGTTCTGAGGGGGCTTAAATGGGGAAGTCGCCTTTTTTGTTTTTCCAATTAAGTACCTTTGCTTTTGTTTATATGTAGAAATCAAATGTCTCTCGTTACGCCTAAAAATAAGAAATGGCTAAATATGGAATATGAAAAAAATCAATTTAACTTATACAGGAGAAAAAAAGAAAAATATTTCGTCAAATCACAAAATACGTTGAGCCCACGTATTTTAGTGCTCAGTACACATGTATTGACAGACCATTGTTTATAACTAAAGCCGTTCTGTTCATTTAATGGAAATGATTTGTTTCATGGTAACTAAATGAAGTTTTCAACAACTACAGAGAGATTTATAAAATTAGACGACTTGTAGTATTATGCTTGCATTTTTTGCAAGTAAAAACTTTTATTTAATAATAAAAAAATCTGACAGTCAAGTCTATTTCGAATAACAAAACAATCGATCTAATCCAAGTAAAATAAATCGAAAATGATCTCTACTCGATAGCCTGAACCCGCTGGATAGCCAGGGAGATATTATTTAGGGACAAAGCGCGACCTGCCCCGCCAGGTGATGTACGGCCCGACAGATATTCCATATCGGTCTACGAAAACTGGAAGCAAAAATATCGGTCCGCTCCATTTGTATATGGGGGGGGGGATGTGAATTAAAATTATAAAATAAAAGGGAAAAGTGAAAAATGCCAGCGATCCCATCTCCGACCATTAGCCCCAGCGGATCTCGTTATTTATTATAAATGTTCTTTATTATATCAGTGAGGGGGGGGGGGAAGAGGGGAGGGAGCTCTGTAATGCCGTCTGTCTCCCTTTCGATCAAATAAAGAAAAATCTATCAAATAAAAAACCATTTGTCGAATGTTTCTACAAATGAAAAAAGTTATTTCGTTTAAGGAATATGAAAGACCTCACAATTTTAAAAAAAACTGTCTATATTTCTCTGAGTTTGAGAGTTGATTACATCAGTTTTTAATATATAACCGTACTTGACTTCTCACACTCTCTGATGGCATGTGTGGATATATGATCTAATAAAGCTATATAAGTCCCCGAAACAACTTGGCTGATAAGCGTTTTGAGGCACCATCACTAAGTAGTTTAGCAAGTGGCAGCAACTAGGCAAGCTTAGGCAAAAGCTTTATTTAAAGCTTTTTTTAACCCAGTGTTTAGTAGAAAAAGCATTTATATAAAATGCTTAGTTGCAAATAAAAAATTCTTTCCATTTTTTACTTTATTTATTCCCTTTCTTTCTCTTTGTTTACATTCTCTTACATTATTTGATTTCAAAGGATACCGCTACGAATAGCATTGGCATGCCAATCACGAATTAATAATTATCAATTAAATATTAATTATTTATAAAAGCAATAAAATCAAATTGAACAAAATTTGTTCAATATAATTTTAATGCTGTTATATTTAATATAAACTAGCATGCATTAATAACAGTAAAAAGTGCAGAATAAAAATCTTAATGCTACATAAAAAGTATATATAAAATTAAAGTTTGACTCACGAATAAGACACTCGTACAAAAACTAAACACCTTTCAATCCAAAATAGTATGACTAATGAAGAACGCAGCTTTGTACGTTAGCAACAAAACATGCTGACTTACAATTACCAACTATCGACTAACATATAAGAACCCTCTATTGTGAACAATAGACCTATTAGTGACATGGGCACGAATGACATGTTTTTTTATGAGGCGACTAAAAAAGAGTTGGATGCAAGACCTCCTCTCCTGAAAGAAGACCGGGATGGTGTGCTATTGGACACTATCTTCCTCAAAACAGGATTTTATATCTTATTTGTTGATTGTCTCTTAGTTGCGACAAAAATAACACGTGCAAATCAAAACGTGAAGTTAAAAAAAAATAAATTAATGAAGATTGACTTTAGGAAAGAGAGGAAAAAAAAACAAAAAAAAAAAAAAAAACAGAAATTCCGGCTTAAATCTAATAAATTGATAGAAATTTCTCATGGAACCATCATCGAACTAAAGAAAAAACTTTGGGCTGACAAACTGTTTGTTGGCGAATATCCTGCCCTGTCTAGAAAACTTGTGATAATGGTCCCGTTGGCTCCGTTGGAAAATTTCACAACGAATGCAACGATACCATTATTGCTATCTGTGAAAATAAGGGATAGTAATAGATGTGGTCTGTAACAGCACTTTTTTGAAAAAATGTAAATTAGTTTAATAATCAAGAAAGAAAAATATCATCGGAAAAAATAATTATACACTTCAATTTTAATTTGATCTTGGGTCAGAGCGAACCCCCCTCTCAGTTTTTAAAATGCCTTTAAAGGTCTAAGTTTTTTCCTCCCTTACACGCCTTTTAGTCTATACGGGGTTTCCTGGACCAGAGGAGAGAATGGAGGTAAGGCCGATTATTATTAATGTCCCCTGGCTCTGGGCATTGAACTGGCTTTCTTCGAGTAATTACATAGTTGTTGTCAGAGGCAATGCGTATTTCGTTATGCGTTAGCCCAGTCGGCAATTTTGCCTTGAAAGATCTGCCATAAGAGGGTTCTGCTGACTCCCCACCTGTATTTTATTCGTTTTTAGAAAAGTTTTGACTCGAAGATGATTGCATATACTTCCTTTATCAATTGACAAGTGATTGACATGTTGAATTAATATCCTCATATAAACATTATTAAATCACTATTTGTTGGTATCACTAATATATATAGAGGAAATACTTATATCAGGAGCTTTGTTTCTGGAGTTATTTTTCATATTTATTATTTATTTTAAATATTATATTTTTCTATTAAACTAACCTATAAAATAACTAAAAAAATGAGAAGGAAACCGTTTTGCAAATTTTATATCTAAAAATCGGCAGGCCCCCAAAGTGAACTAGGCTGAGATAAGAGAGAGTTTAGGGAGGGGAGCAGGGAGCGGGGGGTTGTGAACCCCAACTATCGGGCAACTCTAGCTAAACGTTGATAAATCAAAGGCCTAGAGATAAACTCAGAGTTCTCCCGGAACGTGTTAATTTAGATGCCCCGGCCCAGGGAGAGTTGTAACGCTAAACTAATTCACTCTCCTCCAAACTATTGTCATGCTAAATTTGCTATAATGTCCCAGTTCCCCCTCTCCGCTTCCTGGCACTTTAATTAATTCCACTGCTTCAGCAACTGCTCTACCAGAGGAGTCCCTCGAGATCCAGGCCTGATACGGGCCCAAACAGGATGTCTCTAAACATCTACTCAGATAGCGCAACCTGTGCTCAGAGACTCGGATCCCAAAAGGCAGAATATACCAACATCAAATGAATGGTGGTATTTGATTCCATTCTTCGTGACGATGGTAAGAGAGTGGAGGTAATGGTGATTGACACATGGGGATCGCTCCCCTCGCTGCTTCCGAGCCATTGACTAAAACACACCACACACACACCCTTCACCACCCTCACTAACTAATACGGGCCGAATCACAAATACGCTACATAGCTAATACAAACATAAGAGCCTATAGAAGTTAAAAAGCCACGACTGGTGCTGCGGGAACGGCAGCTGGCCCTTTAAGAGTGGCCAACAATAAGCTCTCTTCGGCTTAGATGTTTATATTCGAAGCCTATTTAATTCGTGTTGTGGTTTGTTATGTTACTAAATGTGATTTCTATGCTCATTTAAACGGTCCAGCAGTTAAAGTTGGAACATAAGTACAACGGATATGTTTATGTTCTTTAATGGTGTTTCTCTGCTTTCAATAAAAGAAAAAAGATGTCATCTTTTCCTACTTTTTTTTTGTTCTTCTTCTTAAGTAAATCTGTAGGTGGGTCGTGTATTTATAAATATATATGTCTATCTAATTTTATAAGACCCAACATAATATCCCTTAAATGCAATGTTTTTATGTTCCACGCTCATTGGCAATTTCAAAAGGCCACAGATTAGCAGTTTAAGTGAAACAGAATTAGAACAAATAGTTTTTAAGTTCTCTTAAGGTTGTACTCAGTGATTTTATTACAAAAATATGATTCTTTTCCTTATTTTATTCTGTTCTCCTTCCAAATAAACTTTATGGGATGGTTTCGTATTTCCAAAAAGTCTATCTAATTTTACAAAATAATCTTTGATGCAATTAAATTTACACGGTACTGTTCTCTTATGCCGGACCCATCACTGATAATGGAAAGTTTAGTGCAATAATTTAAAGCAACTAGTGATTATTATTCAATTTTTTGAATAATTTTTGGAGGGCTAAGTAATTGCTGTTGGAGTATTTTTATTTTGTTATTTTCATGTCTTTTTTCCATTTATAGAAGGTCGAACTTTAGTAGTGTTGCATCTAGGCATGGAGTATTCGGCGCAGTTTATTAGGCCCCGTTCTCTACAGAAAAGAACCCCTTTGGGGGTTGATTTATCACTTTTAAGCGAGTGAAGTGAGCGGAAGACGCTGGGAAGAAGCTGGGAAAATATAGCTAATCAAGGCCTTTTATTACTTAAAAGGACGCGATGCGAGTTTGCTAATATAGCATTAACATAAAATGTCTAAACAGGCCACTCCCAGAGCACTCTTTGACAGATGTAACTAATTGACGTGATGCAAAAGGAACCTTCGAAAAGACAAAATAATTGAACAGGCTTTGTTTCCACCATAATCACAATAATCTCGCATATAATTTTGCTACACAAAAAAACGGAAAGCTCACAAACTATTGAAAAAATGTGAATCTACACATTTTTTCAATAGTGGCAAGTGGCCAAAAAAAAAATTATATTTCTAGAAAAAAATATTTAAGGATATTTAGATATTGGCATTAAATCGTCTTGTATATGGTGTATAAATGTTGGATGTACAGGATATAGGTCTTGGTCGATTTATTTGTGTTTTTTAATAAAATTTAGTAATGTTAAAGGAAATAAAAAAAAAAAAGTGGAAAGTATAAACTTGATGTTTGGCTTTTATAAATTTTGTTGTTGTTAGGTATCCACATATTTTCCTTTATATTTCAGGTCTTAAGGATGAAGAGCTTCTACTCGTTAATAAAATTAATAGGTATTCATTGAAATAAATATTTGTCTAGGGCATTACGAAGCATGATGGCATGAAAAATTAATATTTTTTTTTGAAAGAGAATCCATTCCCGGTTATGTGGTCTTATTTTTAAATGTCTAGAATAACATCATGCCTTGAAAATAAAAGAATAATATGTAAATCACTTATAATAAATAAATCTTCCTACCAAATTTAGAAGAAAATGAAAAAAAAAATTATATGATACGTAGACTGTTGTTTAATTTTAAAATAAATAAGCATTTAACCTTTTTTACAACAGGCTCGTATTTTTATTTATTGGATTATAATATATTATAATAAGTATTATATATAATGGATAGGTTTTCAGTGCTTAGCATCATATTCATCTAAAAAATATACATTACAATCGCACATACAATCTTTTTATTACAATTTTCCAAAACATTGTTACAAGTTCTTTTTGCAAATGCCATAGGTACCTTAAATTATGTATCCTTAGTGGATATCATCTAATTTTGAGTTATTTTTTCCTTTTTTCTTTTAAATAAATATTTTATTAATTTTCGTAATAGGCCTGTGTTGCATTTCAAAAATAACACAAATTCATTTAGAATTAAAAGTATTCGGAGAATTATTATGTATTAAGTATTTTTTACTTTCACTTACCTATATATGAAATATATAGTAAGTGGAAGTATTGCGATCGTGAAAAAATTCGACTTCCGGTTTTCAACGGAAATACACGTTTTGGGGTCCCCTGAGTCGAAATGACCAAGTCCCGCGAAATGGTCTGTGTGTGTGTGTGTCTGTGTGTGTGTGTGTGTGTGTGTGTGTGTGTGTGTGTGTGTGTGTGTGAACAGACTAGCTCAAAAACTATAAACCGTGCGATCCTGAAATTGGGTATTTAGTGTAGGTATATGCCCGCGATGTGACAGCATAAATTTCATCAAAATTACTTAAAGGGAGGGGGTACTTTACTTAATAACTTTTTAGGTTTTTTTCGATTTTCTCAAAAACGGCTCTAACGATTTTGATTAAACTGAGTATTTCATCTATTTATATGCCCGAGATATGACTGCAAAAATTTCATTAAAATTAAATTACCGGAGGGGGGACTTTACTTAATAAATCTTGTAACATTTTCACGTGTTTTTTTAATTTACTCTAAATCAGCTTTAACGATTTTGATCAAACTGGGTATTTGATGTATTTATATGCCCGAGATATGACTGTTAAAATTTCATTAAAATTGATTAACCGGAGGGGGGACTTTACTTAATAAATTTTGTATCATTTTCACGGGTTTTTTTATTTACTCAAAAACGGCTTTAACGATTAACAAAAATAAGATATGGATGTAGAAAAATGTGTGACTTTGGGAAATTATATTTAACAAAACACGTCAATTTCTTATCTAAATAAGTTGGTAAGTGAAAGTTGTGTGTTGCGCGCACGCACCAGATTTTTTTTTTTTAGAATACTTTACTGATGGCAAGGGGGACCATCTTCGGCTTTAATTCAACTAATAGATCAAGATTCACGTGTAAACAACATCTATAGTATCTACCAGAAGTTTCTTATGTTTTAAATAACTAATCCAGCTGCAAAAACGAATGAATTTATAAAATATGTTAATAATTAAAAAAAAAAAACTTAACAAAGTGTAAAGTTAAATTGTTTAATATGAAAAAAAAAAAACATATGGTTTAGAATCCCAAACCGTTTGTTGAAAAGAACGAGCGGTCGGAACAAACTGTCACAGCACGTGTTTGGGTCTAGATTTTTCGAGCCCAGTCCACGCAGAAGGGGAACCTTCCCCGCAGGTCCTTCGCGACTAAATATAAGGAGCGAGCGACTGAACCACTGTGTCTGTCTTAATCTGTATCTTGACTGTGAAGCTCAAGCCATATGATTTGTGTGCTATGAAGTTATAATTTTTGTAACCAGCTCATATATTTATATTCATATATTCATATTATATGAATATATTTGTGTTGTTATAATTCGTGTGGCATTGATAATTGTATATTTTTGTTGAATAAATATTTGTTAACCCACATAAGTGTTACAATATAATAATTCTCGGAATAATTTAAAATTAAATCATAAATTTAATTTTCGATTAATTAATGCTATTTTAGAAATGTCGTAACACATTTCTAAAATAACACACATTTCAAAAAACATTGAAATTTCAATATTTATGCATCAACATGTATTATTTTTATATTCTTGTCTAATAATACCATATTTTTTCTAGTTCTATTTAGATTTTTCAGCCGCTACCTTTCTCTTCCAGGAGTTAAGCGTGCGTTCCATTTTTCTGTTTAACCTTCTTCCGGGCGCGCGGGCGGTAGAGTACTGTCACATTTAAAAAATCTCATGCAGGCAGGTTTTATCAGGCAAGTCACAGGTGGCCGGGAGGGGCATGTATTCTCTAATTGAATCTTATCACTCATCGCAGAGACGAGAATCAACATCTTCTGAGAAGTGTCCTTTCTCTTTTAGTGTTTTAACTCCGAATGTGACGGGTGACGGTAGATTACCGTCGCGCGCCCATTTACGTATCTTTTTTTATCTCTAAACATCGGAGCGAAATGTAAGTATTAAAAATAATAATATTTTAATGTAAATATCTTTATTTGACATGATAAATGTTTTTTTATAATTTTATTGACCACATTCTTACCATGATCATATGAGACATTATTGGAGATTTAATTTTGACAATATTTCTGTTCTCCCTTCAAAAAATTAAACAAGTTTCTATTAGGCTTATTTCCTTTCGAAGTTTTTGTTTTTTTGTTCCTAGTGTTTGTGATGCTAAATGTTCTCTTCCATAAAATATGTCTAATTGATCATTTCTTTCTAAGTTAATTTTTATGATGAAGTTTAAATGTGTTATGATAGCAAGTTAAATTTTTATTTATACAGTAATTTTTAACTTTAAAATTTTTTGTTGCTTACTTTTGTTCTTCAATTTTACTTTGTAGTTTGCATGTTTCATTAATATTTATATGACATGTAAAATCGGAGTTTGAATTTTATTCAAGCGTTTTCTTGTTTCAATTACATTACTTTATAGGTCAATGTATTTAAAAAAAATGAAAATGCAGAAAGCTTAAAGTGCTCTCACCCAGTCTCCACTGGTTTTGATAACAGAGATGCAACTGTGAGAGAAGCACTGGAATCTCTACCATAGCATGCATGAGTATAAATAAATAAATAAGTATAAATAAAAGTGGGCTAAATTTATATATTTTAAATAAATATGAATTTGTAAAAGTATTGTTTTATTTTTATTACTACTTTAGTTTATTTTTCTTTCTTCAAGATACACATTTTTATTTGTTTAAGTTTTATTATTGTATGTATAGTGTGAAGGAAGGTTCCTGGCAGTAACTTCTTCAGTCTCAATCCCTGTCCGCTTACAGCTTAAAGTGCTCTCACCCAGTCTCCAGTGGTTTTGATAACAGAGATGCAACTGTGAGAGAAGCACTGGAATCTCTACCATAGCATGCATGAGTATAAATAAATAAATAAGTATAAATAAAAGTGGGCTAAATTTATATATTTTAAATAAATATGAATTTGTAAAAGTATTGTTTTATTTTTATTACTACTTTAGTTTATTTTTCTTTCTTCAAGATACACATTTTTATTTGTTTAAGTTTTATTATTGTATGTATAGTGTGAAGGAAGGTTCCTGGCAGTAACTTCTTCATTCTCAATCCCTGTCTGCTTATAGCTTAAAGTGCTCTCACCCAGTC
Source organism: Aelia acuminata (assembly GCA_911387785.2). Classification (NCBI taxonomy): domain Eukaryota; kingdom Metazoa; phylum Arthropoda; class Insecta; order Hemiptera; family Pentatomidae; genus Aelia; species Aelia acuminata. The sequence continues at coordinate 48,062,315 of OU426978.1, read as the reverse complement.
TCCACAGGTTTTGATAACAGAGATGCAACTGTGAGAGAAGCACTGGGATCTCTACCACAGCATGCATGAGTATAAATTAATAAATAAGTATAAATAAAAGTGGGCTAAATTTATATATTTGTAATAAATGTGAATTTGTAAAAGTATTGTTTTATTTTTATTACTACCTTAGTTTATTTTCCTTTCTTCAAGATACACATTTTTATTTGTTTAAGTTTTATTATTGTATGTATAGTGTGAAGGAAGGTTGTAGATGCCCCCTTTTATGTCCATAATGACACTTTACACTCTCACCTCGACATTTCTTACGTCGAAATAACTTTCATGACACTCTAAATTCCAACCCACTAACTAAAGCTCTACACACTCCCACAAATTCGCCAAGAAGACTGTTGAGGCGTTGGTTACGAGATTTCATGCATTAAACAGGTATACATATACTTTTTCTTTTACATTTGTCTTTTCTCTTGTTTTTGCTTTATTTTCTTATATTTCCAATTGCTTGTTCTTTAATTCGTTTTTTGTTGTTTTTTTTTTTAGCGTTATTTTTTATAGTTTATCATGCCATCATATTTGCTGATTCGGTAATTCCATGTCCATTCTACACAACCTTGAGCCTCACCATTTCAGATTTTCTTGACATTTGCTATATGTGTACTACTTGTATCTACTAGATCAATTGTGAAATATTACTGAGGTCCAGAAACAGAAAAAAATCATGATTAAAAATAGCTGCAAATGTTTTCCAAATTTGACTAGGACTGTGAGATTGGTGTCTTTCAACAATGCATTCCATGCCATTTCGGATGATACACAGCCATGTATAGGTTAGGGCTAAAGAAATTTTCTTAAATCCAAGTTTAAAATTTTAATTTCAATTTTCTCAAAAAGGACATCTTTTAAATTTTTTATATTTTTTTTTGTAAAAAATAGGTGGTATATCTATTCATAGAACAAAGTATAAAAGTGGGATGAAAATTTCTTCACTACAAAAAAAATTGAAATCTAGTCATAAAATTCAATGAATCTAGCTTTTTCTGATTAAAAGTAGATGTAGAAGTTTTCCATATTTGACTAGGACTATGAAATTGGTGTCGTTTAAGAGCGCATTCCATGCCGTTTCATATGATATAGAACAATGTATAGGTATAGGCATTAGACATATTTAAAAAAAAAAAAAAAAAAAAAAAAAAAAAAAATCCACTTTTACTGAAAATTAACATTAAATTTTTAAACTTGGTTTTAAGAAAATTTCTTTATCACCAACCTATACATTTTTGTGGCATGGAATGCGCTGTTAAACGACACCAACCTCATAGTCCTAGTCAAAAATGGAAAACATCTACATCTACTTTTAATCAAGTAAAACTTGAAATTAAAAGAAATTTTCTTTAGTACCAACCTATACATTGCTGTATATAATATGAAATGACATGGAATGCGCTCTTAAAAACACCAAGCTCATAGTCCAAGTCCAATATCTCAAGTAATCTCAATATCTAATTATATCTCAGTAATATTTCACAATTGTTCTAGTAGGTACAAGTAGTACACATATACCAAATTTCAAGAAAATGTGAAATGGTGAGGTTCAAAATGATATATTTTTGTGTTGATTTGACGTGGAATTGCCCTATTGCGTTAGTATATAGCAAATTTAAGAAAAATATCATACGTTATGCATATCTAAATAAAAAATAAATGTATTGTGTGAATGAGTCCTTTGATCTCTAATATTAATGTTCTTTAATTATTTCTTTCAATAGCAGAAAAAATAATTATCTGTGACCATCCTTTCCAGGTATAAGAACTTCTATCTACTTAGAAATCTAATTGCTATACCTAACTCGCAGTGATACCATAAAGCATCGATAGTAAGTGATGTCTATAAATAAAGCCATTCTTTTGTACTCTTCAACCGGCTCGCAGATGAATAAGGAGATGAACGGAGTTCTTCCATTCAAACTTCATTCATATACGATACCTATCGGTCGTTTACCGGTATGACGTAGACTTAAATACGCGATACATGATATATTCATACACACACACACACACACACACAAGCAGATGGAAGTAGAGAGAGAGAGAGAAAGAGAGAGAGAGTGAAATATATTTAATTATCCAGAGTGGTAGGGAAGGTGCTATAGGAAGACATCAATAGGCCGTGGAGGGGGGAGGGGAGGGGCGCATGCGCGGCTCTATCTGCCCGCCCCCGAAAATTTAATTAGGGATCCTCTCATCGCAGGCACTCACCGCCGGACATCCGCCATGGTCGCTCGTCCTCTCTGAGTCTCTGTCATCGTCAAGGTAATGTCGTCTTTTTATTTACCTTTATTTACTCAACTCTTCCTTCACCTTTTATTATTCTATTATTCCGCCTTTACTCTTCCACTGTCTTGCCTACTTAATTGTTATTGTGGTCGTCAAACAATAATGATGTCTCTCGCCACACTAAAATATTTACTACGCGCGGTGGATTTTTTATTTTTATTATTATTATTTTTTTATGGATGGGTAGACTAGATTTCATTGTTGACAATAAAATAATGAGTTCTTTAAATATGAAAGAAGTTTAAAATAATTCATGTAGGTTAAAGAATAATTATTTCTATTTTCAAATATTATATAATTAATTTAATTTTATATAGATATATTTATATGTAGTCCCATTTCAAAAAGTTATGAAATTAAAATTTCAAATTTGTTTTTACATTTTTATTTTAATATTATTATTATGATAAAATGATTATAACTGACATAGAACTAATAAAGATTGATTCATCTTAAATTTTAATTATGTCACTAATTATGCTTCTTTTTTAGTATACAGAGTTGAATTTATACTTATTTTTATACATTCTATTTTATTATATAAAAGATATATACATAAAAAATGTTTAAATAACTTCAATTTAATTAATAATTAGGAGTCCTATTTTTTCATACAATTGAATTATATTTGAAAAAAAAAATATTTTTTCATTACTGTTAAAAAAAATATGATTATTTGAGTATAAACACGGCGTAATGATGTTTCTAAATATTACTACACTTATAAAGTATTTTTAATGCATAAATTAAAAATATAATCAGTTAATTACATTAACTAGAAAAATTTTTAAAAACAAAAAAAAAAGGCCTCATAGGTATGAATACATACACAAATAAACATACATTACTAAATAACAGAAATCAACAGAAATGATTAATCGGATATTGTTTAAGTAACCAAAACGAAATAAATAAATTTAATAAATAATTTTTTTAAATTTCATTGGTATATTTCACACTAACAAAAATTCCTTACCTTAGTTCAATAAATTTGTCTTTTATTTTTGTACGAAGGCTGATATAATCTGCTTTTAATTACAAACTGTATTTCCACTATCCAAGTAAAATTAATCGATATCGAATAGGAATAATTTTTTTAACCTTAAAACTAACAAATAAAGTACCCACTTCTGATTTTATATTCCTAGATTTTATTTGTATCTATTTTTTATTAGTCTATCTTATTATCCACATAAAAGAAACTTTTTATATAGTTGATTATATTAACCTATTAGTTGATTCTTATTGATAATGATTTATAAAGGATTTATTTATTACGTTACCAACCTATATATTATAATGTTTAATATATATATTATTAAATAATAGTAATACAAGCTTCCATAGAGTATGACAATATTAAGGCCTTATTTATTCATTGATACCACAAAAACAGGTTATACCAGTGAGGAAAGAAAATAATAATAAAAAAATATATTAGTGATGTGTAAAGCTATGTAAAGCAATATGCCAACAATTACAAACTATCTAATAGAAGAATAATTAATAAAATCAAGAGAGGCAAATGACATGGAAAACAAGTAAAACTAAAAGAACATAAGATTTAATATCTATACGTTGGTATCAAGTTTTGAAGAAATTATGCCATTTTTCACGAGTTTACTCATTATTATTATTATTACTGATCATTACTTTTTAAAAAAAATTAACATAAATTACACGGCTAACGCCTCAATGAAAGAGGGAACTGATACTTTAAAAGATAAAGAGCGGGGGGTGAGTATGAAGCCATTTCCATATGTTAGCAGCAAGGTCCCTTATTTCGGGCTCACAGGTATTTTAAAGACCTTACACAGATATATTTTCACCTAAACTTGGAAACGTCAGATCATAAGATAAAGGCCAACTTGTCTTGTTTACCTTATGTTTCTTTTATATTTATCTTAATCGTTGATGACGATATATATTACTGTATAATATTAGATAACTATTATTATTATTTATTTCTTTTTGCAAAAAAAGTAAATTTTTTCATGATCAATTGTAAACAATGGTGCGGAGGTACATAATTATTAATATGATTGTGAAATAGATGCAATTAAATTCAGACACTATTATTATCTGATGTTATAATAGTAATTGTTTTAATCAGAGGACATTCATACAAATAGATGTTATTATGCCAGTGCAATTAAGTACGCACGGTTTTGGAAAGTTTATTTTTTTCTGTCTAAACAAACCTATGGGGTTTCAGCAATATTATCAGCATATATTTTTTTTTTGGGTTGTCGAAAATATATTTGTGTATAGATTCTATTTTTACATACTATTTTTATATACTTTTTTCAATACTTCCACACACATAAAAATAAAAACAATCAGCACTATTTATTTTTGATCTATTTGGCCCATTAAGAAAATTATATGAGCCTTTTAGTTGACATAATGACTGACTCCAATTTCAACATATTTCACTATGAACTTTTTAGTCAGATTTCTCTTTAGAAAATTCGTCTTTTTTTATTTTGAAAAGTACGGTAGAATTTTTTTTTATTATAATTGTTAAACTATAAATATTGCTAAAATATACAACAAAAAAAAAAAAATAAATAAAAAGTTACGAATTTTTCTATGAGAAATATTATTAAAAGTGCTCTCCAGAAAAATGTTGAAATTGGTGTCGCTCATTCGGTCAACTGAAAGGATCATATCATTCAACAAATAAAATATAAACAAATAATTTATTTATAATTAAATTATGTTTTTATCGTGATAAGCTTAAAAAGCTGATGTCGATTCCATTATGCAGCCTTGGAAACACCATCATTTTCATTTTTATAAAATATGTGTTTGCACGCATTTACATAAATATGTAACAAAGAAAAAAAATGTATTTTTATTGTTATTAAAAATATTAGGAAGTATTTATTTTAAGGAGGATTAGAAAATTAGAGTCTAAAGGATTAGAATTTAAATAAAGTACCGTAAGTGGGATTATATATTCAAATTGAAACAATGTTCCCAATATTTATGCTGCCCCTCTTATTTTTCAGACATCTAATGACGTTGTGATCAAATGAGGTTACAGCGTATTTCATTTAAAGGCATCAGATAATTGCTTTTTTACTTTCACTTACCTATAAATGAAATATATAGTAAGGGAAAGTATTGACATCGTGAAAAATTTCGACTTCCGGTTTTCAACGGAATTACACGTTTTGGGGTCCCCTGAGTCCAAGTAACCAAGTCCCGCGAAATGGTCTGTGTAAGTGTAAGTGAGTGTGAACAGACTAGCTCAAAAACTATAAACCGTTACGGCTTTACGAAACTGAAATCGGGTATTTGGTATATTTATATGCCCGTGGTATTATAGCAAAAATTTCGTCAAAATTGGTCAAACGGTGGGGGTTCTTTGTTTCATAACTTTTTACGTTTTTTTATTTATTTTTTTTATTTTATCAAAAAAGGCTCTAACGATTTTGATAAGACTGGGTATTTTATGATCTACCGGAAGGGGCACTTTATTCTATAACTTTTTTACCCATCTTTTTTCTATTTTCACATTTTTTATTTTGATTAAACTCGTCGCGTTGAATGAGAATCGTCATGTTTAATTTCAAGAAAGAGATGCCCCCCAACACCTTCCATTCTTCAATTTTATGTCTGTCCTACCGTTAACTTTTAAAGTTTTCCTCTATTTCCATACATTTTTAAATAATATTTTGTTTGAAAGTTAAGAATCAACCAAAAATTCCGGCAGACGCAGACATGTTAAGAACCTTGCGTGCTCCCCTCCCCTCGCCCTACTACTTATCTTTTACGAAATCTAATTAGATATTCAGGTGGTAATAGACTCATTCCGAAAGAAATATGAATGGATGGGAATGTTTCAACATCTGTTAATGTGTTGTTTAACTGCTCCCATATCTGATGTTTCTTTACTCTGCCTTTATAGCCAGAGTTAATGCGAAACTGCCTTTTGAAAACCCTGTAAAGATTGTTTCTTCATGGTTCTTCAACATCTTAATTTTACCCGAAGAAGTAGTTCAAGATTGTTTTAGCATGTCAGTGTTCTTCCAAGGAAAACTGTTGAAGGTCAATATTATTTTTAGAACCGGAGGAAGGTAACAATCTCCTCAGATCCGTGTTTATAGAAAGATAGGCTAATTATTGCTATCTATACACTGATGATGTATGATATGTTATAAAAATTGATCAAGTAATACTTCGGTTAAATATGGTAGCTGTAGAAATAGAAAGTAAATTCCTTTCGTTATCTGTAAAACTACTTATTAACCCGGCTATGTTTCTGGCTAATCTGAGGGCTATGGCCCCAAAAATAGGATATTTAATTGAAATTTACCAGTAAATATCATTTCGAAATGTGTGATGTTTTCCAATTTAATTGTACTATATTTCGGCATTCAGGTAAAATTAATATACATGCTTATGAACTAATAATGTTAGTATTAAAGGATTTTTCCGAGTTATACATTTTTGAAAACCTCTATGTGTTGAATTATAATGACATTAAGAAATAATAACAAAAACCCCTCCGAAACGTCTATCGTCCACGAACGCCCTCCCGGAAAACGTTATTGTCCATCCTATCTTGAAAAAAAGCTGTGAAGTATGATCCCTTTACTTTACTATATTTAAAATTACTCTTGATTTGTATTGTCAATTATACGTTGATCTTTCTAAAGTTTCCTCTTATTGAATCTCTTTAAACGTGCTGTTTCTCATAAATTTATAATCTCGTAAAGATGTTCCCTTATAGTTTTAACGCTGCATAAGGAAACATGTCCTCTCAATCATTTTGATATCGCAACTTGTATTCCCTCCTAACGATTTCAGATTAGAAAAGAGATATGAAAATGAGAATACTGAATAGAATAAGGATAAAGGCTTAACGAACCCGAAGGCTGGATGCAGACACTACCAATCGCTCACTACATACCTCCATCAAAATCCCACCGTCCAACCCCAAATCATAAAAAATAAAAACATCATAGGACCCACAGAATATTAACAGAAAGGATTTGAATTAGCATTGAAAAAAGACTTGTTTTTTATAAGGGTTCGAGTAATGTTGATAAAATAATATTTGGGGGACCTCTTCTAACACCATTACAGAGAATTGATAATTTATTGAGGTAATAAGTTTTAATTTAAAAGTGAAAGTACGCACATCGATATGCTTATATAATAATGGGCAGATTTTTTTCAAATTTATATTTGAATCTCTCACATTGCTTAGATTTCTGTAAACCAGTATGTCCAAGGCATCAGTCATTCAATATTCACCTTATACAATCAATCGGAACATCATCCTGCAAAGTATAACTGCTTTAGTATTCTTAACTGCTTACTAAATCATACGCTGATAAGATTGACTACAATTTTACGGGATAATAACTCTAATCACAGCCAGCTAGGATTTACCAACCCGTTGATCGCTCGTACTGGACTGACTCACCGTCCACACCTGGGCCCCACATCTGCCTTCATCATCATCCCGAACAGTTTAACTTTTTAATGCATAGTATCTTCATGTTCTGACAAGCAATTAATTCGATATTCATCAATATCCAGGTTGTTATCCCCATCTCTTTGAGCTGGCTTAGGCATCGCTTTGTTGACCACTTGACAATTTAACATAAACCGTCGATCAGAAAAATTTATGTTTCATAATTTTAATTAACAAAAAACTTCCTGTAAATTAAAAAAAAATATGGTTCAAAGTAAGGGAAAAGTTGTTTTATTTTGTATTTGTAAATTATAAATAACATCACTCATTCCAAAATAAAGATATCTAATAGGTCCAAGTCCAGAAAGATTTATAAAAAGATAATAAACCAATAAAAAGTATGATTTTATTATGAATAAACAAAAATCCCTGATACTTAAATAAAAAGCGCGACGATCCTTTGTAAATACAATATGAAATATCGGTCATTAATAATATGAAAAGGAAAACCGACGCCAATGACACTGATATGAAAACCTTATATTCTGAAGCTAGCGCATCTATTTTCCTTCTCAATTAAAAAGGGCCTTGGTTAGCTTCATTAATCCCTGCTTTCGACTACCGCTCGCCACGCTCGTTCGAAAGAGAGAAACAAACCCTGAAGGTATTCATTTCGGTTTAATCGGGGCTACACAGTGCTATAAAATCTGTGGATTTTGGATAGAGCCGTAAATGTTGATTTTTGTTATTAAATGGCGATATGTCTATCCTGTGAAAGAGAAAAATAGTTTCATGTTTGGTTAAAGCTATATTTATTCTAACAGCATTAGTCTGTTGTGTTCAGAAATAGTTATTTACATCACTAGTATAGAAAGTAGCTTTTTATTGTACGAGGTCTGGTTTTACGAGCGAGGCGCAGCCGAGCTCGGTAATTAGACAGAGTACTGTAGGGACACTTTCTGTACAAGTGATGTAAATTATTTTACATTATACTGAAAAATATATCATAAGAATTATATTGTGTGTAACATTTAATAAAACGTGTAAGGTTAACAAATAATGAAAGAAAATAATATGGTAGGAGCTATTGATTAATCGTAAAACATCTACGATCTATATTTATTTCTAAATAGATCATCAACTTTTCTTAATTCCTGTAGTTCATTATATTCAAATTCGTATCTGTGTCGTGATTTTGAAGGAAGTTTGTTGAAGGTAGCTTCATTTCAATGATCAAATATAGTTTTGGGAATATTGACAGCACTAACTTCAGATATATTTAAATTAAAGTGATAAAAAGGATAGTAGGTAAGCTTTTTAAGAGTTTTATTAACATGTGTTTTCTTTAATGTACTAGTAAAGAAAATAGATGTTTTCTTTACACTACTAGTAGTGTAATGGATCACTTTCTAGACTAGCTAACAGTCTAGAAAGAAATACTTTCATATGCAGTATAATAAAAAAGTGAATATACAGGTTTTTTAAGTGAAAAAATGTTAATCAATCAATTTACGATGATCAATATCGACAGATCTGCGTTAATAAATTAAATATTTCATATTATATCATTAAATGAATAAATTCACTTTAGAACAAAGATTTTATTAGGACGTGCCGTTTAAAAGTTGTTAACCATAAACTTAAAATTACGAAAACAAAAAATATATCAAAAATGTACCAAAAAACTTAATTAAAACACTTCATAGTTAAACTTAATAGCAATGGTATCATGTAGTAGGGTGGTTTTAGTGTTTTTTTTCTTTCTATAAAATCATATATATTTCCCCACAAAACTATAAGATTTATAGTGGCAGAGTATGTCAAACGTTAGTCATAAAACGAAAAAAAAAACGTTTCATTGAAACCAGTGATTTCATTTTTATAAATGAGTGATTATGGAAATATATTCTGGATAGATACTAACTTTTATGCTACCATAACTATTAACGAAAAAAAAATAAATAAAATTATTTCAATTTTATATACTATCGATATTAAAATTTCTCATATCGAATGAATTATAAGAGGTCACATCGAACCTATTCCATCCATGGATTATTATATTTATCGTGTATCTTATATATTCTTTTTAAAAGGTGTTCATCATATCTTTCCTTATAATTTAGCAAATTCGATAATTAGGGTGTCCATAAGTAGGGAATCTTGAAGATTTCTTATTATTAATGCTATTTTATAATACTATTCCTCATCATATACGGTACGTCATACATACGTTGGCGATGCGGTCTATAGCTAACTGAGAAAGAAGCCGGAAACATTAATGAACCTATCCATTCATTCATCTTCGGAATGACTGTAGACGCCCACACTTCACACCAGTACGTCGGGTTGCTGGGTTGAATGGCCTTCCACAGACCACCGCTGGACATCGGTCTATTTTTGAAAAACCCTAGCTAATTCATTAAATTATAATGTACATTTTATCGAGTGCAGTATCTCCGCCCATGTGCTGCTAAAAATAGTGCAACTTAAAAATAAACGCTGGGATGACCACGAAAAAATGGACGTATAGATACTTCAATATGTAATTCTTCGAGATGTGTTTCCTAGATTTAAACGAGAACATCAATAAGAAAAACGTTTTTCTAGCAAAGTTCTGTCTAAAACGTCCTGTAGTGAACTTTTAGCTTAAAAGTTCTCGTAATAACATTATAATAAAGGTCTTATAATAATAAAAAAGTTGTATCTTTAATAAGAACTTTTTCAAAGCCGGTGATTTTATTTATTTTTGTAGTTTTAACATTCTTCTCCAGTGTTCAGTTTTCCTCCTTTTTTTCTATTTAACTTGCAATTTTTTTTTGTTAATTATCTTTTTCCATGTGTACTTAACAGAAATATCGAGGAAGCTATTTTAGACATACTTACGAGGTTTTATAGGCATTTCACCGAATTATTCAGACCACCATGTCATGACTCACCACTCTCCGTCGGGCGCGTTATCTGTGAGATACACTTTTTAAAGAAAAATATTCACCAAACTGCCTTCTTGAGGGTGGTGGTGTTGTGCTCCCGGTTGTGTTCCACAGGTCTTCCTGTAAAGTTCATTAGTGCAATTTCATTGGATAGTGTTCTGTGATTTACTTGCCATTATTTTTAACCTGCTTGATACAACGCGCCCGTTGACATAATTTTTTTCAATTCCATATTTCTCTTTTTTATTTATTAATTTAGTGTCTCTATGTAACAATTAAAATATACATATATATTTTTCTTACTTTATTTCATATCTGAATAACTGTAAAACCTATTATCTGAGATATACACGCGTCCGGTGTCGTATTTTTCTACTTTTCGTAATGGAATATAAGACTATTTTATAATTTTTTATTTTCACTTACCTATAAATGAAATATATAGTAAGTGGAAGTATTGCGATCGTGAAAAATTTCGACTTCCGGTTTTCAACGGAAATACACGTTTTGGGGTCCCCTGAGTCCAATTAACCAAGTCCCGCGAAATGGTCTGTGTGTGTGTCCGTGTGTGTGTCTGTGTGTGTGTGAACAGACTAGCTCAAAAACTATAAACCGTGCGAACCTGAAATTGTGCATTTAGTGTATGTATATTCCCGCGATGTGACAGCAAAAATCTCATCAAAATTGCTCAAAGAGAGAGGGTACTTTATTTAATAACTTTTTAAGTTTTTTTCGATTTTCTCAAAAACGGCTCTAACGATTTTGATTAAACTGAGTATTTGATGTATGTATATGCCCGAGATATGACTGTAAAAATTTCATCAAATTGATTAACCGGAGGGGGGACTTTACTTAATAAATTTTGAATCATTTTCACGTGTTTTTTTTTATTTACTCAAAAACGGTTTTAACAATTTTGATCAAACTGGGTATTTGATGTATGTATATGCCAAAGATGCGATAGCCAACATTACATCAAAATTGATCAACCGGAGGGGGGACTTTACTTAATAAATTTTGTATCATTTTCACGTGTTTTTTCTTATTTACTCAAAAAAGGCTTTAACGATTTTGATCAAATTGGGTATTTGATGTATGTATATGCCAAAGATGTGATAGCCAACATTTCATCAAAATTGGTCAAACGGAGCGGGCACTTTATTTCATAATTTATTTTCCAATTTTTACCTTTTTTTCGATGATCTGAAAAACGGCTTTAAAGATTTTTATCAAATTCGGCATATTAAATGAAAATTAGGTGTTCTTTAATATCAGGAAAGCTTTATCATTATTAAAATGTTCTGAGGGGGCTTTTTTATTGGGGGGGGGGGGCTTTTATTTGGGGGGGGGGCTTTTTTGTTCGTTTGTTTCCTATAAAGTAACTTTGTTTTTGTTTATATGGAGAAATTAACTGTCTCTCGTTATGCCTAAAAATAAGAAATGGCTAAATATGAGATATGATAAAAATAAAGAAAACATTAAGAGGAGAAAAAAAATAAAAATATTTAGTCAACTCATAAAACTCGTTGAGCCCAGGCATGCGGAGTACGCCTTTAATGACAGACCATTGTTCATGATTAAAGCCGTTCAGTTCATTTGAGAAGGGGCAATTAACAAAACGCATTAATTTCTAATCTAAGTAAGTTGGTAAGTGAAAGTTGTGTGTTGCGCGCACGCACCAGATTTTTTTTTAAACTAACGCTTTCCATTCTTAAAGATTCGAATGAAACACAAACCGTTCAAGTTTAGATAAAATAAAATAAAGTTTTATGATGATTATGGTTAGAAGATCTCAGAGATACACGCGCCCGACAGCGTAACATTCTTGACGCGCCCGACGGAGGGTTAATGAGAGAGGATGCCAGAGCCCTAGATAAATTAAGGCATATTATATAGGCTTTCTATTACTGGTGGAAACAATGTGAACCGAAGGGCTAAGAACGGGAAGAAGGGACAGAGGGCGAAGGGACTAAAGGGGGCATAGGGCAGGGTCACGGGCGGACACCTCTCTCCTCGCAGCCGAAGCCCGGCCTTTTTTACACTGCCGTAAATCTTTTAGCGTCTCTGGATCTGACTCAGCTCTATATCTCGCTTTTTATTGGCTATAGCTCTGGTAATATTTATTGCCACCGATCCCCCCCCCCCTTTAGCCCTATCTTAATGCCTCGGTAATATAATGTTTTATTGTGATTTTTTATGTCTATGTAAGGAAAGGGACTAAGGTCGGAATTATATTCTTATTTTGCTCCGACAGATACAGAAAACATTTGAAAAAAATATAATCCTTCGACAAAAACTAAAATTATAAAACCCTGATAGAATTATGTATTATGTTTTTAATAATGAAGATTAGCTACTCATTAATGATTCCGTTGGTACAACTCACAAGTAAGCCAATCCGTACAATAAGAACAGTATGAATCAAAAGATGGTGTATATATAAAACCTTTATGCTATTGAAATATAGAATAATAATAAAACTCCATTCCATTTGGAAGTAGGAAATAATAAGGTAAATAAATAAACCAGTGATTTTTTTTTTTTTGTGTAACGTAATGAAAATTTAAACTTTCTGTTTTGCTGATCTATTGCAAATTAATTTCTTTTGTCATAAATTAAGGAGAAGGACCAACGAATAACTGACTGGAGACGTATACTCATCCGTCCATATCTCTCCATATGAGGGCAAGAAGGTTGCTCTAAGCAGCTTCCATCAGGATGCCTAGCAATGAATTATGACTATGAATGGAATTTCGAACTCCCATTTTTTAAATTGGGTGCCATTTTTTCTACTTCCTTATCTTAAATATCTAATTGATTTTGCATAGGCACCAACATCTCTCACTTATTTATTAAAATGGCTTAAATGTCAACGTTTCGGCCGGCCTCACTGTGCCATTTTCAAATGTTTAAATTCAAAGTTTAATGTTTAATTATTTCTATTTTATTACGTAGAAACTCGTCACCTTTATTAATTGTATAACATTGATCCAGCATTCGGATCGGTCTTGTATCGTCAACTATCTGAAGGGTTAGTGGAGTGTCTATTAAGTTATGTTATAAAAATAATTAAAAATTTAAACAATGGTACATGAAAATCTTGAAATGATAAAATGAGGCCGAAACGTTGAAAATAAAGCTTATCTTCACCTCTAATTTCTCCATACATAAATGAAGAGGGAAAACCGATATTCTTTCTACTTATCTCCATTTGTTGGAGATATTTTCCGCTAGTAATTTTCACTTTTGTGAGGAAGAGTTTTATGTATTACGTTTTTATAAAGAAGGAATTATCTTCCATGTTTTACCACTTAATTTATTCACTCAACGTTTCGGGCTTCTGGGAGCATATGTTGGACATTTTTAATAATACACAACGATTAATAATTGTTTTATGTAAAATACAAACTCTCAAAGAGTGACAATGTAAAGGTTCCACAACCAATGTTAATATTTTATGAATGTTAATTAATATAAAGTAAGAAATGGCGTGTATATTTTTCATAAAGCAGTTATTATTGACAAACAAATGGTTGTGAAATGTTCAAAATTAATGGAATATTAAAAAACAGATAGCCTTAGAAGATAGGCGAAAGGCCCGAAACGTTGGGTGAAAATAATAAAACCTGGAAAAGATTGATTCTTTATAAAAACCTATACAATATTGTTATATTTCTCTATACACAAAAACAAACTAATAATACAACTAATACAGCTACAAAGAAAAAAAGAAAAAATTAATCTTTGTGTATAACATTGTGTATAAGATTAAAACCCGTTAGTAAGGAAAAAGAAAAAAATATTACTTTATTAGCTTACTACTTATTAAACATGTTTAATTATTTTTTTTATTGAATCCTTCTTGTTTCATCTTGTTTCATCAATTTTCAATAGAATCCTGAATCATCAATATTTTTTCAATTTTTAACAATACTATGCGAATCAAATAAAAACAGCCAGAATATGAAGACACTTTACAAACCTTTCCACACTTGCTTCTTTGGATATTTTAATCGACTGAGAAGACATGGTATGTCTATATACAAGAGGCACAAGCCCCTACCTATTGTAGAAGGGAAAAAACATGGACGACATGTGATGCAGGGAACTGAGATTGTAGGGGCATATGTGGAGGTATCAGGAGACCAAAAGTGGTGGAGGAGTTTTTAGGCGTGTGTGAGTGGTGCGGGCTGGCCTACCCACAGCGCCCTACCTACTGCTCAGTAATTGACACCTCTAAAAATATCAACTCCTGGTACACGTCCCCGCTATCAATCGATCTACATATTCGTATGGCAGAGGATGTGAGAGAGGAAAAGTTATTTTAATTAATTTGTTTTGAAATTCAAATAAATGGCACAAAAAAAAAAAAAAAATACTGAAGAATATAAATCCTATTTATGTTTCAATGGGGGGGGGGGGGAGGGGAACGAAGAGGAGTTTTGGTGGAAAGCGAAAACTTACTAATAAAATAATGAACGTTTGGAAAAAAAAATTATTAAATTATTTTAATCCTAAATGCATTTTCCTAATAGGAATAAGCTTTCAAAATGTAACTTAAATAAGATTTTGCAGTAAAAGTAGTGTGTTACTAAAAAATGCTTAGCTATATGCATGCAACGGGGTATAAATTTCAATTAAACCACCTAGGGAGAGAGGCTCAATAAAAAGTTAATACTAAACCAAAAAAAAATCCTCTCGCATCAACTCCTTATTTAGTAATAATTTAAAAATGCGGCTGAACTTCAAAAAATATTGTCATATTAAGACATATTTTTAATTTGTTACCTCATGACTTTGCAGCTTTTAGCACGTTTATTGGTAAAGTTATTAGTAAAGTTAGCACTTTACACATCTAGCGACCTCCTAAATGTTGAAATTTATTCATCAATTTGTCGTCTACGAAGTGTTATTAATTTTCTAAGAAACGTGCAAAACAAAAAACAACGTGCGTTACACTGCAGCCACATAAATCATAAAAATTCCGTTAGTGTTCTAAATATTACCGATAGGGACCGATGTAGGTACCTAATTATCTAATCTAAACCTTTATTAAAATCTCCTGTTATACAGATCTATAGAACAAGGCTTCTGAAAAGATGTCTTATGTCAAAGACTCTAGTGTCATTTTCAACTCAATTAATTTTATTTCTAACACAGTTTATACATTTTAATATCCATTAAGATATACTTATGACATTAACCTTTAGTTAATTTTAATATTTAAGTTTATTTCCTAGGTGGAGGTGGGTATGTATGATAGCTGCCCCTACGGTGGGGGCCTAGAGCTGAAGAGATGTTCCATTAAGTCTGAAGAGATCGGTTCCAGCGACTGGTACAGGTTCTGTAACCCTAGTACCTTCCAGCAACTCAAGCAGAGCGTGGAGAAGGCCAAAGCTGCCCTCAGCGTGTCCAGTGCCTTCACAGACCTAGCCCCGGCCTTCCAGAATGAAGACAAGAGGCATAGTAAGTGTCATTTTATAATAATCATAAGTAATAAGTAATAAATGCGATTGATAAGCATCTTTGTTATTTTGGATATTATTCTTAATGTTCGCTAATGTCAATAAGGATGTAAATAAATAAGATATTATAGGCTTCAGGAAGGGCAGTATCCAATGAAACCATATCCATCAACTCAATTCTGTTCAGCTTTACAAGATTGCTACCGAATGTGTCCGTCATTTATCATTAATGCATTTTTTCAATGATTTCTCTATATTTCCCAGATTATTTATGCACGTGGAACATTATGCTATTTAAATCCTTCGATACTCCATTGACGGTTTTGTGTACCTAATTATGACAGTAGATGCTTTATATGGTTTGTTTGTACCATTAGAGTAATATAACCAGTGTACACAATACTGGTATATGTGTGATATATTGATCGTTGATGTACATTAATCGCAAGATAGGCATCAGTGATAAGGAGACTACGAGCCCCCTATCAAGTGCTAATTACTTCAAGTCTAACTTAGCACCTGGTTAATCTATCTTGTTTATCTAGCATCGTATTAGTAAGTACTTTACCGGCTAGATAATGCTTGATTAATCGATTTTAATTTGTGCCCCCTCCCTTTGTCTCAGATCTAGGAGATTGCTCATCCAAAAACATAATAGCTAATACTTAACAGTTTGTTACGTTAAAAAATATTAATTGGTTTTAAATAAATAAAATAACCGTAACAAAAAAAATGGTAGCTCAGTGGATACGGGCGGGTTCCTAAATGACTAATGATTACAAATAAATAGAATAAGTAAAATAAATAAAGGGGCGCCACGCTATTTATTTTAAGGAAATAGCGAAAACCTAAAGGAATGAAAAAAAAAATGAAATCATTTCATAATTATCATAATCATTTCCCCCAATTGCTGTATTGTTTATTGATTTTCAGAACTAATAAAGTTCGCAGAGGTGAATATTTTAAGAACATTCAGTGTTTGATTAAAAATATTTTTCTAATACAAAAAAAAACTATTGTGACGTGAATCAAAACATCTGTTGAACTGTTTCAACATTTTTACAGTTACAATGGAAAAGTTCTAGATTTGCCTGGAACTGTTACACTCGTGTTTTGGAATGATCTAGTCCTTTCTGGGTGGATCCATTTTGGACTAAATATTAGAAGCAATCGACTAGAGGCTTAGTCCTAGAACATATAAGCAAGCATATGGATACTTTTTAGTCACTGTTCTGTCTCTTGTAGATTCTGTTTGTAACTTAGTTACTGATTTGAGCTTTAATCGTCTGTTTGATATTTTTGTATTATAATTTTACGTCAGTTCCATTCCATTCAATTTTCACTGTTCGGTACCTTGGTTAAACTTGGTTTTATAAAAAGTTGTAACTTTAATTAGATCTCAGTTGATTTCATTTGTACTAATAGAGGTTGTTTTGGCATTTAATATAAAATGAATGATAAATAATTTTTTTTTTTAATTATTTTATATTATACATTATATTATAAATAATTTTTTTTTAAATTTTTTTATGTATTAAACCAATTCAAATGTATAGTAATCAGGTCGATAAAGACGAATGTTCTCAGTCAAAAATGTAGTAGCTCATCAAATTTACTTAAACTTTTTTCTACTTGTATTTAAACTTTTTTTTTAATAAAATTTAGTGCAGATAAGTAAGAATCTTGTCAACCCAATGTACCTTGATATAATAAGAAAATATTATAAATGAAATGTTGAAGCGAAACGAATTAAATAAATCATAGGGAGACCACCCCTGCTTAATCTAAAAGTCAGATTAACCTAGACATTGTGAGTAATTGGCTTTTAATGACTTCATAACTCGTTGGGGATTTTCAATGTTTTTCCAACAGAATATTTTTTTCTTCAATATTTATTGCCTCCTTTGCTTAGTGTAAAGTGATTTGTATAAAGAATCGCTAATACCAAACACAGTTAATTAATTTGGTCATGATGACAATATATTGTGACGTGAAACAAACAACAGATGATTATTTATGCTACATTAAAAAGAAATTTAGACTTTTCTGGAACCGTTATATTCATGTATTTTTTAGTAATTACATGCTGGAATGATCTAAAACGTATGTTGACAACAACCGGCCATTTAAAAAAAATTACACTACTTACTCATACTCACTCCAAATGAGGAAGATTAAGATTAACAAGAGGATCATAACTTCCGTTTGTATCGGTACAGCTTCATTTGAACAACAATAATTTACGTATATTCGAAAAAAGTATGCGCAAAAAATGCACTAATTTTGAACACTAAAGTTTAGCCCACAATATATCAAAGATTTACCATACCCGATCTAGGCCTTTCTGGGATGTTCCATTCCGGACTAAATATAAGAAGCGATGGACTAGGGGCTTAGTCTGGCCTCGGTCATCAAAGGATACGTGATTAATTTTGAATCACTGTCTTGTCAGTGGTAGTTATTGTTTTGTAACTTTGTTTCTAGTTTGAGTTTTAATTGTTTGTTTGCGATTATTGTACTGTAATTTTACGTTAATAAAATTATTTAAACCCATATTGGTGTAAAGTTTCGTTTATCATATCACAATATGATAACGATAATATACAATGTCTTTTGTCAGGGAGTTTCATTTGTGCGGTGGGATGACATTTTTTTATTTAAAAACTAGCGAGAAACTTTTCGAAAATGGAATAAAAAAATCAGACTTATATTTAAAAATATTGGTCACTTATACAAGTGCTTAGCTTCCAGATAACAGCAGAAAATGTTATATTAAATAATAACGCTGTTTAGAAGAAATATAGAAGATTATTTGTTACTTTAAACAATCAATTTTCGGCACGGTCCTAAAAATATCTCAGGTCAAGGTGCAACTTGGTTTACATTTAAAACGAAATGGGTTACATTTAATTAAATTATCGGATTCAAAATATGTATTTGTTTTATGAAATTGGTTTTAATTGTAAGAAATATTATATTTTATGTCTCATTATAAGATGAGATAAGTCGTAACAAAGTAGTTTTTCCGAAAGGGGAAAATGGAATTGTACAAATTATAATCTAGGATTAGTTTTTATTTACATTAAAAGCTCACTTGTTCAATTAGCCATGTTGACCACTGATTCAATGATTTTTACATTTCTAGTTATATTTTTAATATGAAAATGCCTTATTACTAGAAACTCTATCTAAAACCTTTTAAATTTTAATGGCATCAAAATAACGTACCTATATCAAATAGCAAAAATTAATTTTCATATAATGACAGAATTATATTTTTTAATTTCTCATTGAATGAAAGATTACTAAATAAATAAATGAAAGATTATTTTTAAAACGTATTAAATATTTAGCGACAAAATAACTTCCTATGACAATGTTAACAGTCAAATTGATTTTTTTTTTTAAATCTTTTTGGATGACATTTCAGTTTAATAATCAAACAAATAAATACGCACATGCGTGTTGAAATATGATGGTATAATATGGATATCACTTAGCTTACAGGATTTATCCCAAATTGGGCTGAGCCACCATAAACAATCAAAGGCGAATAAGATGACATGGAAGAAGGGACTGATTATGTTATCGCGTGGCAGAAGAGGCCGTAGCTAATAGAGATTCTGCATGGTGAGGCATTATTGGTCTTCCCACCAACGTCACGGTCTGGTGTCCACCCCACATGGGAACCGCCCGGGCCACTATTTCACTGATCGCCTCCATATATCTCCTCTCTTGGGCTAAATCATTTAGTTCTCTCTAGGACCGATCGCGGTAAACAGTCTAGCGAATAATTCATTATGTTCGGAAGCGGGTCGTCGCCGTGTCTGCGGAATATTAAAAGATTTATTGTTTCAGACCGCCGGGGTAAGGGACCGACTTTTTCAAATGGATTGTCTTCTACATGTACTCTGAAATTCATTTTTAGGTTATTTACTACACAGAAAAAAAACAGAAAAAAAAAACGATAAAACAAGAATAGCAAACAAACATCGTTAATACACAGATAAAAAATAAAATTCAGTAAGCATGGAAATAAAATTCTCAATAAATAATATTTCTTGTAATAAATTAGTAATATGTTTATGATCCCCACGATTTAAGTTAAAAAATAGAATAATGTATAAACGAATATTTATTTCTCTACTCTTTGAAAAGAAATAACAAAATGTTTTTAATATTCAGGGACAAAGTAAAGCCCACAGTGACGAAATTGGTATAGGATAAAATGCCCCCCCCCCAAAAAAAAAGAGAATTGATGATTTCTTTCACGACACATTAATTTATAATAAATTAATTCAATGTAATTTTAAAGATATTTTAATCCCTGCGATGGAATTTATTAAGGTTAAACTAATGTGGTGTGAAAAAGCTATGTTTTTTATTTTAATTGGACCATTTTCATAATTACGAAAAACATTTATGAATAATCGTGTTAGCAAGATTCGATAAAATCTAAAGAAGTGTTGTGAGCTACTCAGTCCCAAATACATTGATGATAACCTTTGTAGTTTTTCTTCCTTTATAAAATCAAATAAAAAAGTCCACAAGCATAAAATGTATATGAATATAAAAGGGAGAGAGATGATATGGCTAAATAAAATTAGTACATAGTTCAATCAGATTATATAGTGGAAGCATTGTGTCAGTGAAATCTACTGCCATATCACATTTTTTTATCTTATTTAACAGTAATTAATTTAAATTATATATTCACAAAATGTTTAATTGCATTGACAAAGGGATGGTGAGGAAAAATTGTTCTCCTTGAAAACCTGAAAAGATTGACATCATTTAGAAAGTTCTACGACTATTTTTCTCGCAAAAATTCGATTTTTTTTCGATCCGAAGGCGAAATGAGTGATTTGTATATTTTTCCGGTGAGGGGTTAAGGAAAGCTTTAAAATGATGCCTCATTCATGAAATTTGATGAAGTATTGAGGAAGTTATGGCGTTCCGACAAAAAAAAGGCCTTGAGAAATGATTGTGTCTAATACAGATGTTCTTGTATATGGGTCTAAAGCCCAATATGTAACAAACTAATTTGTATTAGGTTCAAACAAAGTACGAAATTGGAAGAGATTACATTAATAAAAAAGAAAAACTTAATTTTCCATGTTTATTAATTCCGATTCTGGGCCCCCCATGACATCTGACGCCTAAGCCATCATTGTGAAGTTATTTATGCCTGGACCAGTAATAACAGATGAGTAATAACAATCAACAGGGATTCTGTAAATCTTCTATACCATTGAGAAAGGATGGAGAGATGTTATATCGCCGGAGAGGATATGTTTAAGCCCCGCCTTTGGTATTTTATAAGACGAAGGAGGCGGGAGGGGTGACAGTGGGGGTGGCAATGAGGGATAAGCGATGGTTGGCACCCTCAGATGGTCGCCATGGAGACTGCTCCACCGAGGATAAAACACACCTCGGCTATAGATCTCCCTAATCGCCGCCCCCGGCCTCGCCTAATTTATCGCCTACTGCTTTTGGAAATTATTTCAAAATCTTCCTCCTTACTCATATTTATCTTCCTTCTACTTTCTCTCCTCCTTTCTTATTCCTCTCTTAGTTTTTATTGTTATGGTCTATTCGGTGATATATTGAGAGGAAGTGAGAATTTCGAAATGAGGGAAATAAATGAAAGATGTAGGACTAATATTTTTGTTCCGGATTTCTTTTTCGAGATGATTTATTACAGATTCATCTAAGGCCTAATTCTTATATATTATAAAGTATAATAATATTTTTAAAATATTACCCCCTACATCTAGTGAATTTAGTTATTAAAAAATAAATAAATATTCTGTAGCTTTGTTTAACGTTTAGTGATTTTTAAGGAATAACCGGGAATTTGTTCAGGAGACAAAATAATGAAAACAACGGCTAGAGAGGACACTTAATCATTTAAAAAAAAATTAGCAACTTTATTGAATTCAACAAGAAAAAGACTGGTTGCGCTCCTGCATTAGACTTAACTGACCCAGTAATTCTTAAAAATAGACTTATGGCGATGTTCAATTATTGCTTATCGTGGACTCAATTATTGCTTATCGTCGCTTGTTTACAATGGAAGAAGATAAGCAATTAGCCACGTCTTATAGTCATATTATGTCACCTTCCTAAAATGATCAAAGTATTGGGGAACCTGCTGAGGTGATTATGGCAAGCTTTATCATAATCTAGTCTTCTACAGTAGTTCAGATTCCATGCAGAGAGTGCGCCGTCGAGTCGAAGAGAAGGCGGAGAAATACATAATTATTCTTCCGTTTGGCATAATTATTCTGCGTTCGGTGCTTTAGCCTACCACAGCCGTAATGTTGATGACAGCAAATATGAAGATGGAATAAGATAAAAGGTATCTTCTTTGAAGTATTAGATGGTATAAAAAGAGGTTGTTTGCAAGGGTCTGTAGGAATTGGTCTTCGATGAGTTGCTTTGAGTACTGAAAGAGAAGAGTTTCTCCACCATCGCTTATATCGACGACCTAGTCTTTGTAGTAGCTTCGAACAGGAGAGCCAAGTTTACAAGCGAAGCTAAATTGTGCACTGCAACCTAATAGGACGTAAGTGCGAGAGAAATGAGATAGGGGATGATAGCTGCCAAGATACTGTCGATTACTGCGGTTGGCGCTGCTTCGATACTCTCTCTAATGGCAATGCATGTCTTAGCAGGAGGCATAATTATCGACCTCTTCTTGCCAAAAGGCTACCTGTGGAACAAGACCTGCCAGATAACCTTCGAGAAATAGATTTCGAGGATAGGCGAAGATTCAAAAGTATTCTTCGGGTGAATAAAATAGCAAATTTCGACCGACGATCGGTAACGCTACACCAAAAATGTCTTCATCGTTGATTCCAGACCAGATGAGACATGGGTCGTAATACTAGGTCCCACAGTTTCTTAAGGCGAATGAAGTTTTCAGAGCGAAGTTCGTGTCATATGGAAAGGATATCTATCCCTTATGTCCAAGTTGCAAGGTAACGGGGACCTATATTATCCTACAAAGTCTACTTTCTATCTGAGAAGAATCACCATCACCTGGTGACGAAGGAGAACCGTCCGTACTACAAAGCTTTTCTGTACGAGTAGGTGGAAGTTGTTGGCCAAACCACCTTTCTTTGGAAAAGAGAGTACGGAACAAGATGAATAAGTTTAATGAAAAATTTAGGCATGGTAAGAAAAAAACTTTTTCCTGTTACGTATTTGCATTTTCGCTGCCCACCAAGAATGTTTTTGCTTACGACAGAAAGCAGTACCCGTGTACAGTTTATTAAACCAAAGAGAGTCTGCACTATGTTAGAGACTATAAAAAAAAAAATTGTTTTTTTATTAATGTTTTTTATCTTAATTTTGTCATCATTGGCTGTGAAGTGTGTGTATTTTCGTTGCATGATGTAATAACTGAAAAAAACCTTTCAGGTATTATTCTTTAACTAAGATCGAAAGTTCATTGTTATAAAAACACACAATTAAAAAAGTTTGGAAGATATTCCTTCGTTATTATTCTTAATGATTCTTTTATTCAATTTGCTTAAGAAAAAATATTAAAATTCCTTTTCTTTCAATTGCGACCATTAAGATGAACCTTCCAAGACGATTTATAATAAGACCCTATTACAGGCTGACTAATGGTGGAGCGACAATGCTTCTTGAGACGGGCCAGGCTCCATGAATATCCATGGAGATGTCTTCATTACAATAATTACTGCGCTCCCCTCCCCCTGGTTCAACCATTGTCTTGGGGATAGCGCCCCGTCTCATTAAGCGGAGGGGCTGTTGCTTAGGCTTAGCACGATTTACCATCCTCCTTCTTCTTCCTCTCCCGCTTCTGTCCATTGTCTTCTGTCTTCGTTGGCTCTTTAGGTTCCAAGGTAATGGCGAATTCCAAGTTGATTTTAATGGAAGCGATTCGTTCAACTGGCAGTTTGTTACTGTAAGGTGTAGGATACAGCAGAGAATTGCTTTGTTAGAGAAAATACCTGGCTCAATTTCATATGAGAACGTTCATCTACCCGATACAACCTAAAATTACTTATAGTAATATAAATAATTTCGTTATATTCGCAAATCAACGTTCACACACATCAAAGTCTTCTGCTGAAACATGTAAACAAACAAAACAAAAATCAGACAAGGACTAAACATTTAGGTGCATTGTCTGCATTTCTTCTTCAGGGCTTGACCATATCATACAGCCTAGCTATTGCTGATCTTATATAGCTTGATATGTCCAACAGCCAAGCTTTCACCCATCTTGCTGTGGACTTCTTCAGGGCCAATACAAGAATTCTTGTATTCGCCCTGAAGAAGCCCACAGCAAGATGGGTGAAAGCTTGGCAGTTGGAAAACCTATGACATGGTCAAACCCTGAAGAAGAAATGCAGACAATGGATTCGGACCATGGAAGCCTTAAACAACAGTTATATACATTTTTTTGATAATTAACTTTTAGATAGCAGCAATTATAAATGGGTCGAATTTTTAATTAATCAAATCTACAAATTGACGAAATCACAGTTATTCCACAATTTTTTTTTTTAAAAATACTTATAGATAATACTTATCCCCCGAAAAGACTGATTGGGGTATGTGAAATCTTAAGTAGTGACATTGTTCACTGCGAATACTTTCTTCACATTATCACGCATGCTTTCTTTACAACCTCGCACACCCTACCTGTGTTAAATGTGGTACCCCAACGATAGTGTCGCATATATTAGTGCGATGCAGCTATTATCAAGCAATCAAGAGAAGATTAATGCTAAGCACATCACTACCTGAAATGTTGTAGGATTCTGAGGAAAGTGAGGAGAGAAACATATGAATTTTCTGAAAATTATTAGATTTTATAATAGAGGATAAAAGTATGCAACAAGTACTTTTAATGAAAACTTAGTAATCTATAACATCTCCTTTTTTTTCTAGCATTTTCAACACGAGCTTATTCATCGAAAGACAGAGATTTTTTAAAAGATCTTGATGTTTTGCGAGTGACGACTTCTGCTGCTTTTTGGATACCTCTCCAAAGATCATCATCAGTATTAAACGCACCTTTAGCGTACACTTCATCCGTGAGACATTTCCGAAAGTTCTCGATTGTGCTCAGATCTGGGGAGCGAGATGACCATTCCACCAATGTTATCCACATTTCATGAAATCCGTCCATGGTTTGATTTGTGACTTGGAGCAATATCTTGCAAGAAATTAAAATTTCCTTCTGGATATATCTGTGCTGCCCATGGGTACATCTGTTCTTTGATCAAGGTTAAATATTGCTCACTATTCACTCTTCCTTTCAATCAGGTGATTACCACAGGTAGTTATCCCCAAACCAACACACCTCTTCCTCGATTTTGACGTTTCATTCTGTTGTAAATAGTTTTTTGGCCTTTTTATATGTAACTGTATTAGTTATCTGGCCCATCTTTAGAAAATGTTTCTCACACTCGCGGTGCATTTTGGTTAGGGGATTTTTTTTTTAAATTTTTGTCCACTTTATATTAATTTCAGAAAGTTTTCTCTGGATGGTTTTCGAAGAGAGATTAAAATTTAGATTATACCTAATTTTTCGTGCCAACGATAATTCACCTTCCCTAGCCAAACGACGAATTTTATTTATCCTCGTTGTCTTTATCGTACTTTTTCTTTTGGCCCCCTCTTCTTCTTAACGCGATCGTAATCAGAACATTTTAAACATTTTACCAACTGTTGTGTGAGGGAGAGAATATTTTCGCTCAACTTCCCTATAGCTAAGGCTACGACCAACATCTTTCTTAACCCGAATAATTAAATCCATAGAATACATTTATATTTTACTGGAAAGCAATATTCAATGAGTCGATATGATTAGAACCGGGATACAGAGTGATAAACTATAATATAATAATAATAATAATAATGTCTTTATTTGAATACAAAATAAAAAACAAAAAAAATTAATTAGACACATACTCTTGGCATTAGGCCATTAGAGGAGAGTCGTGGCTTGTTTACAAAATAAATATGTACATTTATATCTTCAGCATTAAGTCAGTAAACTGTTGCTTATTTACATATCTCACTCATTGTAAAGTATATTACTCCTTTATAAATATACAAATTTAATAAAGTATATGAAAAATGATATACTTTGAAAATGATATAATTATATACAAACATAAAAAATAAATAAATAGAAAAAGAATAATAATCAAAAAATATAAAAAAAAAAGAATTAAGAAGAAAAGAAAAATACAAATAATACAAAGGTGGCCCTCTATTAACGGGAGTCAATTATAACCTTATACCTGTATTTCCAGGCTTCTTTTGCATATCCGATTAAAGAGATCCAATTTTTCCCATTCAAATAATTAATGACTTCTGTCCTGGTTAATGTAGTTTTTTTAAACCATTTCAACCTGTATTCATTTAATATCGGACTAATACCTATAAAATGGAGTATATCTTCCTTTTCTTGTTTGTTGCATAAACAGCAATTTATTTCCGAATTTGATGAATACCTCCGGTAGTTGAGACACAACAGTTCACCCCTCAACTTCATTATCCATTTAATATCATTTCTTTTGGAGTTTTTGAAATAGTCTACATTATCAGGTAGTTCAAACATTAGATATTTATACAGGGTACTAGTTAATGAATTTTTCGCAGATTCTATATGGTCATTTTTAAAGCTATCCCGTATGCTTTTAATTAAACTTTTAAAGATCTCTGGCCAGTCGTTTAAATTATCCAGATTTATCAGCGGGAGATTATGTTTCTGTAATAGTAAATATATGTTTTTATACCAGAAAAGATCTTTTTTAACAATCTCGATAGCGGTAGCCTGTGTGAGCCTGTTAGGGGTATTCATAACTTTCAAAATATACTTTAAATGAAGTTTAATAGTATGGATAAATATGGGGTCTAAATTGGATTCATTAAATATTATATAATTAGGTGTATTAAGAGGCAGACTATACAACTTTTTGATAAAAAATGTTAATAAACTTTCAACCTTCCTATATCTCTGTCCTCCCCAAACCTGCGCCCCGTAACACAAAATTGACCTAGAGACTGTATTAAATATATGGAGTTTAGAAGAATGCGAAATATCATTATTCATTACATATGTGTGCCAGAGAGAATTTAAGCCTTGTTTTGGAGTTTGTAATCTTTCACTAAGATGCTTTTCCAAAGAGAGACCAGAAGATAGCGTTATGCCTAAATATTTATAGTTGTTTACCACTTCGATACTTGCATGTCCAAACTTCCATTTTTCATTTCTTGCGGGCCAGAGTGATAAACTAACTTTACACTTAAATTTGTTTTAGTCTCGCTTGTTTATATTGTGATTAATCCTCTTGATGACAGCATTATATCCAACAATGGTGTTTATCTAAATAAATTTATTTTTATTTTCTTCCATAGTATAGTATTTAAAAATATTTATTACCATAAATTAAATAAACAACAGAGTTGCAACTGTACACTTTTATTTGCCCCGGGGTGTATAATTCATTTCTTTGATTGTAATCACTAAGCATTCTTCTACTTTTTTCGGAACCTTGTAGACTGTTCTAAATATAAGGAGCACAGATTAGGACTGGAGTCTTTATCTGAAGATCGAATAATAATCATTACCTAGTGTTACTGTTTCGTTACAAGTTAATACTTTTTTGTTACATTGCTAATTATTTGAGTTTGTATTGCTTGTCTGACATTTTGCGTTATGATTTTTGTTAATAAAAAATATTAAACCCACAATAGTTTGACAATATCTGACTGTAACTATTTCGCGTGGACGTTTTTAAGACAAGGCTGTGTGGAGATACAGTTTTTTTTAGAACCAATTTATATATTAAGTTAACCCTACTGCCAATCCAGCATTTTCCTTGTATTTCAGTTGTATATATTATTTTTATAATCTAAGTAGTTGATGGTAATCGATATAATGTCCCATTAATTAAATTTATTTTATAATACATACAGCATAGATTGATTTTTATCTGGACACTGGAAACATTTAAATCAATATTATATGGTATATATGATAGTTCTGTACATATAAGCCTAAATAGAAAAGTAGCAAAAGTCCAAAAGAAATTTAAGTTCTGTACATGGTTATACGTTTCACTTTAGTGAGGATGAGTGCTTTGTTCAAGGATTTTTATAAATGAAGGAGTCTCTTCCATGCGTTATATATATATTTACATTTGTCCCAAAGTTTCGGCCCATCTTCTGGGTTTATCTATTTTACAAATCTTTAGATCCATCGCCAAAAAGCAGCTCGGGTTAGAACATGTGACAGTGAAATTAATCCACAGCCAAAAAATGTTAAAAATAAGTCATATGTTATGACGGTTATATGTAATATAAAACTACTTTTAATAAAGACAATTGGCGATGGATCTAAAGATTTGTAAAATAGATAATACCAGAAGATGGGACAACGACCCGAAACGTTGCGACTAATAAAAATATACAGCCGTTGCCAAAAGTATTAGGCACCTACATATTTTCTTAAAAAAATGTATAGAGGGAAAAAAGAACATCTACTATCATAACATACTTTATTCAAAGATAAAACAAAGTCAAATTAATATTTGGTCATCAAGCCATTGGCTTTTATTACCTCACTTTTCCTTTTTGGAATAGAATTCACAAATTTTGAACAAACGTCTTGGTCTAATTTTTCCCACTCTTCTTTTAAATACAAAAATAAGTTGTATTTTTTTGTAGGGTTACGTTTACTAACTGCATTTTTAATTATGCATACCAACTAATTTTTTAATTTAGACCATATGTGCTCAATGGAATTGAGGTCTGGGGACTGAGGTTGTTCTTCGAACCATTCTCTACTTTTGCGTGAAACGTGGCATGGAGCATTATCCTGTTGAAAAAAAATGTTTTTTCTGTCATCTAGCATAAATATTTTTTCAAACGAAGGCTTCAAAATTTGATTTAACATGGAAATATATACATCGCTATTCCTTCTTCCTTCAATTAAAAACATTTCTCCAACACCTGAAGTCCCCCTGCAGCTTCAAATCATTATATTTTCTCCACCATGTTTCACAGTTTGGACAACACAATCTGGACGATAGGCTTCGCCATCCCTTCTTCGTACGAAAAACAGCACCAGGAGTTCCGAAAATCTGTTCAAAATTCGATATTTTTAAGAGTTTTTAAAAATAACTGTATCAATATATTCTACATTGATTTCGGGGAATTTTGTTAACTTTTAATTTCAATTTACATAAATTTATTTACCGTAAAGTTGCTTTCATCTAACCAAACAACTTTTGCCCAGTCTTGAGCAGTCCAGTTTTTGGTGAAATTTTGCCCAGGTTAGCCTCTTCTTGCGATTGGCTTTAATAAGCCAGAGTTTCTTTCCTGCCTTTCAGCCTTTCAGATCATTCTCTCCAAGTCTTATTCTTCCTGTCCGAGCAGATATGTCAACAGAACACGAGGTTTTCATCTCTTCAGCTAGCTGTTTCGATGTTTTCGTGCAATTCTGAAGAGATGTTCTCACCAAAAACTTATCCTCACGTGTCCTTGTTATTTTATTTCTTCCCGTTCTAGGTAGAGAGGAATATGTTTTATGCGTCTAAAGTCGAAGAAGAGTACATTGAACAGCAAAACGAGAGCACTTCATAGTTTTTGATATCTCGGATTGACTATACCCTTCCGACAGGATGAAACGGTTTTTGACCGTTCGATCTCACTTAGTTCTTCTACTTTGACCATTTTTAATCATAAACAAAAAGAAAATTTAATTTTTTTATAATAAAATAAAAAAACAGAACCTCAACTGCTACCAATACGAGAGCTAACACTGTACTGGGAACTTTTGTTTACATTTCATTTTTTTTTTTTTTCTAGAGTATTAATGAGGAGCTAGGAAATGAAAATAATCCATTTAAGGGATCCATTTTTGTCAATACAACAAGTTTTGGGAGCCAGAGTGTATATAGAATTATTAAATAAAGTGAAATAGACAATTTTTGAAGGTGCCTAATACTTTTGGCCAAGGCTGTATATAACACATGGAAGAGAAATTTAAGTTTTTTTTAAAATGTTTATAGTTTTATTTATAAATAGATTAGAACGTAATCATCGATTTCTACCTGGCTTGCCAAACAAAGACCACAATGATGGTAAAGATCGGGAGAGAATTCTCCCTCAGAGGTGAGAGTTGGTGGAATGATTTGGAATGAAACAAAAGTGATTAGAGGTGAAAGGTGTGACGAAGAAGTTTTGTTTGGAGGCGGGGAGGAGATAATGGCGATTGGCCGAGACAGTGGTGCCCTCTGTTAACAGTTTATCGCCTCATTGTCGCGGGAATAAAGGTGCGGAGGAAGTTTCCTTTTGACAGGTCAGGGGACCAGGAGCGACAAAGCGCCATTGTCACCCGCTAAGACTTTATCTTCCCCGAGCTCATTCAGCGCCCTTCAGAAAAAATTGCCGGCCGATACGAGAGAGTTCTGTTTAGCGAATAATTATCGGAGCCAAAATGGCCGCTCCGCAATTACTCCTCCGAGCGGTTCCGCTTCCTTCCCCGGGGTTAAGTATTTCCTTTCTTCGGCTTTTTTATATTTCCTCTCTCCGCGAATCTTTTTTCTTTCTTTTTCATTTTTTTTTTTCTTTTTTGCCCCACCCCATCCCCTATTTCTCCCTCTCTTGCTCCCTCCCTCCTTAGTTTCCAAGTCAAATTCCCCCTTTCCTACTGCGTTCAATGTCTCCCCTCCGGTGTCTTAAGTTGGCTTACAGTTGAAGAACTTCATTTTAATAATTGAGTTTTTTTCCTCGTTCTTCTCTAATCTATTGCTCCACGTTTTTGAATTTATGCTAAAGTGAAATAATTTCTACTTGTATGATTTTATATAATAACGAGATTTATGTATCACTGGTGTTTGGTCAAAAGGGGTTAAATCATCGAATGTGAAGCTTAAACAACGATTTGCCAAGCTATTGAAAATCATTATAAAATTTTTCTGATTATATTTCTTTGAAACTATATCCTTTCAACAGAGACTGTAATAAATAATAATAAATAATGAATAACGAATAAATTATAGTCAATTATTAATTTTAAGAAGACGAGACAAAAAACATTTTTTATGACTTAAGCCCTTTTGCCCAAACATGAATGATAAATTTTACAATTTTATAGTGTTGCAACTTTCGTTTAACTGGTGAACAGTAATTTTCTAAGAAACCCAAATAAAGGAACTGGATCAATTATTACAACCAGTATTTGTCGAAATAATCCTTCTCTATTGAAAAAAAAAATGTTATTTACTCCTTCTTCCCATAGAATTCCTACATAAAAAATACATTAAAAAAAAAAAAATCATATTATCTTGTCAGACTGCTTTGATTTATTTGTAATAATGAAACACTGGTATCCCATTACAGTCTCAATAATATATATTTTCAATATATATTTTTTACATTCTTAAAATTTGGTGGACGTTTCGGACTGCTGTGTCCATACTCATCACCTGCATAATGTACACTTGATTTTAGTTTTTTCTTATACAGTATGTAAACAATAAAAATTAAAGTACCATTACATTTATAAAGATATGGTTAAAATAGATATGAACATGACATAAAGGTATGTCAAGTGTCAATTTTAAAAGTTACATAAATAAATACACATGAATCAATAAATAACATAGAACAAAAATAAAAATAAAATAATAGTGAGATGGCAACAATGCTCACCAACCTTCTCGTTTCTGGATATTAAAAAATTAATATTCTGATAGAATTTGTCATTATTACAATGGATGTTTGACCTGTGGGGGGTTTGCTATCTTTTTAATCCTGCTCGTCCGAAACATCCACCAAATTTTAAGAATGTAAAAAATATATATTGAAAATATATATTATTGAGACTGTAATGGGATACCAGTGTTTCATTATTACAAAACAAAAAATCTTTCAGATTTTAAGAAAAAACGAATAATAATTTCTCTCCTACTTTACCATATTATTATTATTAGTGTCTAAACTTTATTAAACTTTACTAATGCCTGTTAAAACATTGAATAGCGGTCAAATATATACTATTTAGATACTTGTTGCTGTCATCACAATTCATATTAAAAGTGTTCTAAAAATATCCTGATCACCCTACTAATATGTTAGTATTTTTTGCTAATATTTTAGTATCTTTAGTAGTTCCTTTCTTTGGTTATTGACGTCTCAGTCTTGAAAACTAGAGAAATTCTTTCGCCGATCTCCTCAAGCTCTTTAAGTCTTATACCATTTATTAATTTTTTTTCTATCATTCAGAAATACTCGTATTTTCTTTCCTGTATCCTCCTCAAAGCCTTATAATTGTTATAGGTATTCTTTCTCCGTCAAACTTTTCACTTAATTTTTCTTGAACGTTTCTCCTCACGAAGTCACTTTTTGTTGGAGGGAAACTTTCATTTCTTGTCTGACCTTACTATTTACTAAGGTTTGAAACTTTTTTTTTTTTCATAAAATATAAGTCTCATGATATCTAATTGAGGATACTGCCAAGTTCAAATATGGCGCCTGTGAAAAATAAAAAAAAGCACTAGCTTTGACTTGCACAGTCGTCTTACTTTTTTCATTAGATTCGAAGTTTTTGAAGTGTGTAAAGGTTTCCCTTGATTTTCGCTTTGAGATACTTTCTATCAATGTTATTCTTTCATATCTAATATTGATATTTTAGTTAATTAAATAGTTTGGAAGGTAAACTACATTATAACAAATTATAAAATCATTATCGAATAAACTTTGTGTATCTTAAGCTTTAGTATAAAGAAATAGACTAGATTTTTAAAAAAATATTTTTTGATATTTTTTCCAGGTTTCGACCACCAGACGAGACTGGAGAAAAGCTCCGCTCTCAGTCAAATCACCTCTTCCCCTACCGGTAAGTTCTTACTTTTCAAGTTTTTTTAATTGTTTGCAACAGCCCAAAAATGAGAAAATTTCAGAATAATGAAAATAAAAATGTCGCCTTCTTAAATCTTCCGTTACTTATAAATTTTTAATTTATTTTATTTCAGAAAGAATAAACAAAAGCAGTGACAACTGATTTTTTTTTGGCTTAGTAGGTCAAATATGGCCAACATTAGATTTCTAGAATCGATAATACATATAGGTACATTTATATATAACGAAGTTGACTTGTTTAGTAAACGTTACCTACATGATTCAAATTTGGTCTTTAAAATATTGGAAGTTAGGTATAATTGTATTATTAAAATCATATTCTTGGATATTCATATCAAATCACGGATTTGACACCTTGTTTGAAAAAAATATACTTTTACTTTGAGAAAAACTATTTATAATAAATGTTATTCGTCTAATATTCATTATCACTTTTTTTTTCTTTTTTTTTTCTATTATATATTGTAATCAATCAGTTTTCTTCTTGATTATTTTCTTTCCAATCTAACTTCTCTTCTTTTTATTACTATCTCCGTTGTTTTTTTGTACTTCGATCAGTTGACTTTCTAAAAAAAATAGAAAGTTATTAATTATTTCAATTTTTTCATTAAGAAAGGTAAAAATAACACAAAAATAAAAAAAGTTAACAAGCTTAAATATTATAATTATTTAATTAACTTAAATAATACAAAAAAATTCGAAGTTAATTTAAAAACATGTAAAAATATTTACCACTATTTTCATGGTAGTAATTGAAGGATTAATATGAAGTTAGTGGCAGTTTTCAAAAATAAAATCTATGTTATGTATTCCCCAAAGTAATTTTTAGAAAATATATATAACTATAACAATCTGTAGTTATATATTTTTTTAAAAATTACTTTGCGGAATACATAACATAGATTTTGTTTTTGAAAACTGCCACTAACTTCATATTAAAAATTATATAGCTATAGATTGTTCCTATTTATACAATTTTCCTGTGATATTGCAGAAATGTATTTTTTTATTTGTAAACAAATATGAAAAAAAATACTACTAACTTCAAACGTCATGTATAAAAATTATTTTAATACAAGTTAATTAAAGTGATAGTGCACCAGTCCTTTTTACATAGATTTTTTGAGTTGTTAATCGTTATTCTTTTTTAAACGAACATCTAAACGACTTCTTTACAAATCCCAATTCTAATAGTTACGTTATTGTGAAAAAATTCAAGCATAGTTTTGTATGGACTCTTAACTATTCAATAAAAGCACTCTTTTTTGCTCTAAATGGATGATAGAATACTTCTTACACATCATTGAATAACTCTAATAATTATATCCTCTGTAATTTTGCGGGACAACCGGTATTGATTTTTACATTAAAATTACATTCTGCCTAAAATTACTCACATATATGTAAGTAATTTTATAATATGTGATTCAATTATTTATTAAGTAAAAACTTTATCGAGAATATTTTATTTTTTTAAATAAATAGATCAAACCTTAACTATTTTTTGTACCTTCACCTTCTTCAAAAAAGTTGCTTCTTCCAAATACTTGTTTCTTTCAAGCAGTAGCTTTACAAACTTGTAGTTTTACAAACAATATATCACAGCTCTAAGTTAATTATAATTGCCTGGTAAACATAATTAAAATGATTTATCTGATTGTAATGATAGACAGTATGATTCAAACTTAATACCTAATAGAAGATTAAATATATTAAATAAATAAATTTTAAACTTTGTTTCCTTGTGACATAAGGAATAAAAAAAAGGTAGGAATAAAAAGAAAAAATCATAAGGAAGTTTAAACATTTCAGGAACATTGATTTAATGCTTTTTACAATTTGATTAGACTATGCCTCATCAATGACTCAAGTATAGTTTTATTTTTAAAAAACTTTTGTTTAACAAAACCAATCATAATTTATTATTAAAATTGATCGAAAATTCCCAGATATTTTTCACTTTTTCTTTGGCATGCTGGTTAAGATTTTGACTATTTCGTAATATTTTTAGATTATCAACAATGTATTCATAGTTATTTCTGAGACTGTTTTAAATATATATACTTTGCAGTTTAATTAGTCGTCTTAAGTTATTGCTCATTAGGTTTCAGGTAATTCATTTCGTTTTCTTTGGTTCTTTGTTTAACGTCACTTTATGCCACTAAGATTAGCCTTAGTGGCCTTAGCCTTAGGACGATACCACAGTGGGAGTCCTAAATTTTGCCAAACCAGGTATAATTAGGATAGGGATCTTTAACGTGTATTTGACATCGTGCAGGCTCGGGTCCTCCATTTAACGTCCTATCCGCAGGACTCGAACCCGCGATCTTTAGAATCGTAAGTGGCTATGCTAACCACAACACCAACGGTGACCCCTTCGTTTTCTTTGATTTCTCAGATGTTATTGTTTAGTTCTGACCTACGGAGGCTACAAGCTAGGTCAGGCAATATCGCAAATGCGTTCGCTTGACCCAGGTAATCAAAGAATACCCTCCTCCTTCGGGTTTCAGACTAAAGCCGTTCTAATCTCCTTAAGGAGGAGGAGATCGGCTTAGGATAAAGAAAGAGCGGGGATGGTGGGAGTGGCGCCATTTTGAGAGGGTTGCCATGACGACGGAGGGTCACATGATCGGCGTCTCCACCCACCAAGATGTGCCAGTCGCCGGCTGGCTGTCCGCCTGTCACCAATAATATTTTATCTCTACTCGACAATGCTCGTCCGTTTGACGCCTGTCTCAAACGTGTAATACTCCCTTTGAAGCGGATTCCCAGATAGCGCTTATTCAATATATAGACTTCCAATGCTCTGTCATAGCGCTCGTTAATGTAGAATGCATCTGTTGCTCCTCGCTCGATGTCATTGGTATGCAAATGGTACGGCTTAATTATGCGTCGAGTTAGGTTGACAGCCGTCAATGTATTCCCCATTAAGCATTATTATTATTTCAGATTGAATTAGTTTAAAACAATGGAATTATACAAAAATTGTATAACGTGAAGGTTAAGAAAAATTCTCAGACTTGAATTGAATACTCCAAATAAATAAGTGTATAAAAGAATATATGAATATAATAGTTCATTCTAAAATATATGTAACGTAAAGTATATGAAAAGCAACAAGGAGAAAAGAAAATAATATGAAAAATTAAATGAATTGTCATCAGGTGTGATGACAGGAAATATTCTGGATAATAATAATAATTAAGATTATTTATTTATTATTTGTCAACGTACAACCCATTTCATGTATCATCATTTCATGTATATCATCGTCAAGGCTGACAGATTAGAAAGAGGAAATTGAAGTATCTGCAGGGTTCAAAGGGACTGACACAACCTGTGAGCCAGACTCACTTGAGTCCGAATTATCAATTTTGTATACATTTAAAAACACATGATCACATCCAATCGGCACCTGAGGCTCTTCTAAGTCCTTTTTCATTGACTTTCAGTAGTTACTCATTTAACACTCAATTTTTAGGATGAAAAGAAAATCCCGTTCTTGACCTTTTTATCCCTTAATGAATAAATACATGTTTTATTAATTATATAATATTAACGCAGCAAACAAAATAATTAATATATAATAAACAGACTAATGTTCTTTTTATCAACTCAAAGATGGCCCTACAACCGAAAAGTACATTTATTGTTTGTATCACTGCATCTAAATTTTTGAGTTTTTTATAGTGTACTTTATAAACCATAAAAAAAAAAAAAAAAAAAAAAAAAAAAATGATATAGTTAAAAAATACTATACTTGTAATGAAACATTGTAGAAAAATGAGTAAAAAGGTTATAAACCATTACAAAATAAAATAAATAACCATGTAATAGAAAATAATGAAATAATAAGCAAGAGAAAATAAATTGAAATAAAAAGTTGATGGATAATAATTGAAAAGGCTATTATCAATTTATAAACATTTTAACAATAATGAATTCAAGAATATTAAATATTTATTTATTTATGTTAATGATAATTATTCTTTGTGTGTTATAAATAATTATTTATAATAATTATTAATAAATTTTATTATCATTTTTTTATTACTAACAATTGAAAAGAAGAAATTTTTGCTAAGGAATGAAAATTCCTAATAACATCTTTCCAAGCCTTCGAATTTTTCAAGTTTGAACACTGTTTAGGTCAGTTTTGACACCCCGTGAACACCTCTGAGGTAATAATATAAATAAAGCTAGAACTATTTCAGACCTATTCGTATAGAATATATAAAATAAAGAAATAAATATATAAAGCATTAATAATTAAGTAAATCATAATAAAGCATAAATAAACGAAGCATTGGTATATAAAATAAATGAGTAAAAATTAGTTTTTTTTCTTACTGACATTGTTTAAAAAATATAATCAATTACTGACCAAACTAACACAAATTAATCACTTATGTGCCCGATTATGGATACTATCCCTCAAGTGTAAAATTCTAGTTGAGTTATACTTTTCACTCACTCTGACTGCCGTCAGGGATTACGTCCAAAATATAAAAAGTTTATCTAAAGCTTTTCTAAGATGTTTAGAAATTTAATTCATAAAATTAATTCTGCATTTTCTCTCACCATCAAGCAATCAACGCTAGCACTAACGATTAATATTGATTCTCTTGTAAAATCATGTTGTATATCAAATACACTCACCGATGCAAAATAGATTGTTCTTTTCATTGGGTTTTCATTATCTGTTTAGGTATGAGCGGTATGGGGAAGACTGGGTACCATTCCCTAACGAGTTCGATATCTGAGTCCCTTAGGTCGACCAAAACAGGTAGGTCTTTAAAATATAAGCATATAATTACTTAGTAATTGAATTTATAGAAAATCAAAAAATTATGGATTGAAAAACTCGAAACGGCTGATAATTTTTATAAAATAAAATTATTTGAAAATCAAAATTCATATTAGATTGTATTCAAAATGTTTTACTGGCAGATTTTAGAGTTTAGATTTTGAGATTAAGAATCTGTATCAGCTACATATTTTCTTCTAAAATTATGCACAGTAGCTATATATATATATATATATATATATATATATATATATATATATATATATATATATATATATATATATATATATATATATATATATATATATATAACGAATATTCATTAATCGAAATCTCTAGATAATTTGAGTCTATACTTCTTTATGTCAAAAATGATTCAAATTTCTTGATACAATCAAGCTGTTGTTACTATTATTTTTATAAAAGAAACAAAAAAAATATTATTTTAATCTATTCAATAAAATTCTCACACATTTTTGGCGACCATATGATAATATATTAAATATTCTTCATTAGAAATTACTTTTTAATTTTCAATAATCTGGCCTGACTTTAAAATGTGAAATGTGAGATTTATTTTTAAATTTTAATTAACTTAAGGCTATAATTTACTAAATATTAAGTAATTAGAATTTTTTATTGGATAATAACAGTATCTATTGAATCATAAAAATTATTGCGACATAATTCAAATACAGTGGATAATTCAAATGTTTGAATTTTCCCTTTTCCATGATTGTTTTGTAGATATATTTTTTTTCACCTTAAAATTTAAATCTCCTCGGATTTTTCTCAACTTACTAAGTCTGTTCTAAGCATTTTTGAAGAATGAATGACGAATAAGAAAAAATAAGAATAACTAATTTTAGAAAACTGCACAATATTAAATTGTATAATTAATAAGGTTATTTAATTGAAAAAAAAAATTAAAACAGCATCACAAATTTTATCACATTTTCGAGGCAATGAGCATAAAGTCCACAGCATACGCCGAGGCCAATGCTGACAACACACACATACCAAGCGGAGCGGACATAAGAAGTGGTGATTTGTAGCATTAGGTACCGCCTCCCTAATCTCTGTTTATTGCTAATAACTCAACCGGCAGCCGCCCCCCAACGCTATGAATAACAAAATATCGCTAGATAACAACTAGGCGGGGGTGAGACCACCCTCCTCCCAACCCTTCTTTCGGAGGTGCTCTTAGGGTGGATCCTCCGCCTCCACAAATATGTTTGTTTATCCTTATAATCCTCATCAACAGTTTGTGTAGCTTGGATAAGTATAACAAGACTATTACAAATCCCATTAAGTACGAAATACATTATAAAATGGAAATAATCAATAGGAAGAGATTAAAATGTAGGTATATACATGTTTAAGTAATAAAATTGATTGAACTAAATTTTAAATACTTACCATGTTGAATACTACGTAATCTTTGTGGTGGCGGCGGAAAATTGAAAATGTTCTAAATGAACTAAGTTACTGAATATGATTTTATTATACTTAGAAATCAAAATAGTTGAAAAGAGAAGATGCATTCATATGTTGAATCATATAGAAGAATTTTAGGATTTTCGTTATTTCCAGAGTCGATTTTTTTTTTTTTTTCGCTTATACCGGGTGTCCCGAATTTAAATGGCAAAACGTCAGGAACTTATAGGGGACCGAAAAACTAAGACAAAAAGTCCTTTAGAGATTTGCTCGTTTTTGCTTAGTTTTAGAGAAAATCGTAAAAAAAAAAAGTTTTCATTTTTACACTTATTTATTTACATTTATATTTATGTTATGTTCTTTTTAATATAAATATTGCTCAAAATGTTGAGCAATATTTACTTCTTCTTTCATTCATTTACTTCGTCTTGAGTCCTCTTGCACCAATGCAAGCATTACACCTAGCACTCACTTGATAAATTGCAGCTAAACATTGTTCTGATGATAATTGGTGCACTGAATCTATGATTCGTTCTCTTAATTGCTCTCTTGAGTTGATTGACACCGAATAAACTTCCTGCTTCAAGGTTCCCCATACGAAGAAATCCATGAGTGTCATATCAGGTGATCTGGGTGGCCAAGGTACTACTCCTCCACGTCCAATCCATCGTTGTGGATAATTTATACCCAGCCAAAATCGAGCAGCTCTGCTATAATGAGCTGGACATCCATCGATTTGGAACCTCATTTCAATCCGCTGTTGTAAGGGAATGTCATCTAAATAATTAGAAAAGTCGTTCTCCAAAAAATGTGTAAATGTGATTCCATTCAATCTTTCAGGTAAAAAATATGGTCCGACCAGTAATCCGTTCCAAATTCCAAGCCAAACGTTAATAGCAAATACATGCTGAAACCTATTCTCTCTAATAGCTCCGGGATTTTCAAGAGCCCGTACATGATAATTTCTTTGATTAACAGTACCTCCTCTTGTAAAGGTAGCTTCATCGGTCCATATAATGTTTAATGGAAATGAATTATCATCGCGAATTTTTTCAAGAAACCAGTTACTAAAATTCAATCTCTTGACATAATGTTGAGGTAATAAATTCTAAACTTTTTGAAGATGGGTAACGATTATCACCTTTCAAAGTTTGCCATCTTGCCGCGATATTCCTAATGCAGCAGATGCTCTTCGATGCTAGTCTCAGGATTGTTATCGAAGTGGCGTTGGACACAATTTCTTTTCCGATAATCTGCTCTTAATTCTGCCTGGAATTGCTCGCCTTCATTACGTACTAAGAATGACCCAGTCTCTCATAGTCTATTAAAAGTTAACGAAAAGACTCGTCGATTAGGCACTCTTCTATTTGGAAATCGGCGCGCATACTCCCTCACCGCTTCTAAAGCATTACCGTTACAGAAACCATACACAAAAATCATATCAGCGTATTCAACATTAGAATATGTACGCGGCATGGTGGCTGATGCTATTCACACAAAAATATCTGAGTAACTGACTGAAGACTGATTTAGGAATTATAATCCTTGAAGGAAGCCAAAATGTAAACAAATAAAAGAATGTAAAGGATAACATTCAGTGTTTACATATCTCACTGCCTAGCCTGACGAACTTTGAAAGGTGATAATCGCTACCTATTACATTTTTGTTTTGTTTCTTTTTTTACGATTTTCTCCAAAAATAAGCAAAAACGAGCAAATCTCTAAAGGACTTTTTGTCTTAGTTTTTCGATCCCCTATAAGTTTCTAAAGTTTTGCCATTTAAATTTGGGACACCCTGTATAATATAGAAGAATATAGATCTATAAGCATATAGAAGAATTTTAGGATTTTCGTTATTTCCAGTTACATTTAATTAATATGGTATTTAATATTAAATTTTAATCAATTTCTCTTTTCGAAGGTATTCTTAGAAACTAAAACGGGTTGAGTAATTAATTTTATATTTATATTAGATTTTTTTTATACAACTTTTAATTTTACTGTTAATTTATAAAAATTAAAAGGCAATTATTTAATACTTTCTATTGCATTTATTTTTTATGGTTACTGGTTTTGGAAGCCGGTTCAACTGTTTTTTTTTACTTTCTAGTGGCACGAAAAAATTTGTGCCTTTTTTAAAAATAAAATAATTTCGTCGCCCTTTGAATTAGCAATGTAAGGCAATAAAACTCTCATGATTTAGGCCTTATAAAAAAAACAAAAAAATATTTTTTAAAACCTACACTCTTAAAAGTTGTAATTCGTTTTGTAATTGGTCAAAGATGGTTCAAAGATAGTGCAATAGGTGTAATTTTGTCAATGATTGGATCTAAAACAATCAAAATAAGCATGTAAAAAAATTTTAAAGTAATTAAAGTCCCTCTATAATTTAGCTATAATTTGCCGGTTTCATTTTCAATGACTTGAGTTTCGGCAGACTGTGTCAAGATCTGAAAACTTTTTTTAGAAATTCAAACCATCTTTAACAAGCAACACGGTATCTGTAGATTTTCTGGCGCCTTACGAAAACGTTCAAAATAGTTTACAACTCAATGAATCGCCGTTATAATTTCATAAATGTTTGAGAACCTACCTCTTAGTAATTAATAGTGATTAATAATTTATGCCCTTATACTATTACAGTAAACCCTCATTATTACGAACTCGGATATAACGAACACCTCGATATAGCGAACCAAAATACTATCCTCCCAAAATTACCATTATATTTCTGCTGAACCCCTCGTTATAGCGAAATCCCTCGGTTAGTGCGAACTACGAACTAAATTTGATGCCTGAGAATCATTATATTCTGTTATAAGAACTGCAAGAATTTAATTATTATTTTTTTTTTTTACTGTAATACTTAGAATGAGTGCGGGAATACGAAGTAGCTCCAGTTTCTAGAATTGAGGTGTTTTTTTACACTTAACTAATCCGATTTCCTTTTGCTCTCTCTCTCTCTCTGATTCCATTGACTTTTTTCTCAAAACTAGCTCAGTTCTGTTTCGACTTCTGTACTGTTCGAATCAGTGTTCTGTAGTCGTTTATAGTGTTTTTTAAAATACACAATGAGTGTCACAAACGTATACCCTTATCAATCGAAGAAAAAAAAAAAATTCTCCAGGATATTGAATCGGGAATTTTAAGTAAGAAAGCAATCGCAGAAAAATATGAAATTCCAAAATGAACATTGTCAACCATTATAAAAAACAAAGATAAAATAGATTCAACCGCAGCCCAATGATTAACTTCAGCATCAAATAAACGACTGCGCTCTGCGGCTCATGAATATTTGGAAAAAAATTGATAAATTGCTTTAAACAAATGAGATCTCAAATACCAATCTCAGACCCTCTTATTAAAGCTAAGGCTGAAGAACTCTCAAGTGAACTTGGCAGGTAAATTAATGAATCTCATTGTTTAATTAATATGTAGTTTATCTAAAAATTAATTACATACATGTGTTTTAATTTAACTAGTTCTAATGAATGAATTTCCTTCGAAATATGATCAAATTAGTGCGGCCATTGGCTAAAAAAAAGATAAAAAAAAAAAAAAGAATCCTCGGTTATAACGAATCTCGTTATAGCGAACTACGAAAATCAAACCCCCTACCAGTTCGCTATATCGAGGGTTTCTGTAGGTGTGAGCAAAAATAACCGTCAAATTAGATCAAAGAAAAAAAAATATATGATTTTTAATACTACTGTTCTAAGCTATCTACAATTTCCTTACTGAATT
Source organism: Aelia acuminata (assembly GCA_911387785.2). Taxonomy (NCBI): domain Eukaryota; kingdom Metazoa; phylum Arthropoda; class Insecta; order Hemiptera; family Pentatomidae; genus Aelia; species Aelia acuminata. The sequence goes on along the minus strand of OU426978.1, from coordinate 48,019,241 downwards.
CTGAATCTACCTAAAAAGATGGTTTTCGTTTTATATCGCTCCTCCAATGACAAAACTGGCCTCTGGATATTTTAAAGGGAGTAAAAAATCCTTGACTATGCCGTCCTTCGGATAGGACGTAAAATGAAGGTCCCGAGCCTCTACGATTTCTGGTACTCGTTAATATCCATATCCTAATTATACCTGGAAAAGCAAAATTTAGGACTCCCACTGTATCATCGTCCGATTAGCCTTAGTGTCATAAAGTGACATTAAACAAATATACAATGCAAAACTGTCTGACTCATTAAAAGTGTTTTATTAGAAGGCCCAATTAAAGTTTCTTTTCCCTTCCATTAGTATCTTTATCCGGTAGTTTCAATATTTCACGAATCTACTTTATGACGGTATATAAGCGGTCTGGCTCGAAGATAGAGAAATTCGAAGATAATTTGTGAAAAAAAAATGTGTTTTTGAGTTAGAGCAGTCTTGCATCGGGCAAGCGATATGATGTATGGAAGTCATATTTTTATTTTCAAACCCTAATGAGGAGACTAGAGATTTCTATAAAATTTAGTTTAAAAAATTAGTCAACATACATATTTTCCTTCCTTTTCCCTAGACATTGCTAACTAAAATTCTGTTGAACAGATCTTGAGAAGGGTAGATAGATTTTGCCTGGAGTGGCCAGTCACTGTGAACACAGAGTGAACAGAAAACATCATGAATGGAAGAAGTCAATTCTTCCTTCCAGAAGGAGGAACTCACATGTCCGGGAACAAAAAAATTCCTTTAACATCCTCCTTTTTTTTTTTTTTTTTGCAGGCTATCAAGCTGACAGTGACGTTGTCAACTCTCATACCCAACTGCATTTATCATTCATCTCTCCTGTCTTTGTTTTTTTTTTTTCTGTTTTCATTCTTTTTTTTTTTTTTAATCGGTATCCATTGTCTTTTTCAATATCCCCCTGTATGCGACCTTTTTCCGTTTTTTTTTTTTGTCTTGTTTTTAAAACAGGAGTTGCATTCCCCTCCCCCTTTTTGTGTGTGTGCGCGTGTATTCATTTGCTAAATTTACAAATGAGGAAATGGAATAACTACTAATTCTAAAACTTTGCAAAAGAAAAATAGTCTGTAGAAAGTATTTTTAAATCTCTGAAATGTCATTTAGCCTTCTTCTTATGTTTGTGTATTATGCAGAGTGCGTTAACATATTACTTAATAATTATTTTAACCATATTATAAGCTGTTTAAAAATAAAACATAAACAAATAAAATAAAATGGAGCTATCCCATTGCGATATTGAACGCTTCAAATGGTATTTTCATTATTAATATATACTATAGATACTATACCTAATAATTAAGTAGTTTTTTGGAAAGTCAATTTTATTTGCTAAAATTATGAAACATATCGATTGTGAGAATATTTTTTCTGTTTCTGCGTTGGTTTTTTCTTCCTATGTAAAAATGATATAAATAAATAATCCGCATAACGGTATAAATAAATAAATAGGTAAAAAAATGTCCAACAAAATTGTTCGTGCTATGAAACTAAAATGCTATCCTCAAATAAAATTGGTTCTACTTAGTAATTAATAATAATAATAGTATAGTAATAAATAATATAATAGTAATAATAGAAAAAAAAATCTATATTAAGGGGTCACCTGTGGTTTAGTGGTTAGCATGGCAACCTACAATACTAAAGGTGGCCCTAGAGGATTTTTTAAAGGGAGTAAAAAATTCTTAGCTATGCCGTCTCTCGGATAGGATGTAAAATGGAGGTACCGAGCCTGTACGATGCCAGGTACTCGTTAAAGATCCCTAACCTAATTATACCTGGATAGGCAAAATTTAGGACTCCCCCTATAGCATCGTCCGATTAGCCTTAGTAGCATAAAAATGGACGTTAAACAAATAAACATCTATATTACCGAAAAACTTTACACTTACATACAAAATAAATAAGCACTTTATTCAATCCATATACACAAAGACTAATGTACTTACAATAAAATTTGTAAAAACATTAATGCGTTGAATTATTACATTGATTTATTTTTTTTCGGATAAAGCTAAAAGAAAATATTATCAAATCCCCCTTCTATTGCCGCATACATACTGCTTAAACTAGACTTTTACAGCTGTAAAAGAAGTCACTTTTTGTTGATGAAGTTTAAAAAATTTTAGAATCTTTAAAACGCTCAGAACAAGCTCACTGGAGGCGCTATACAAAATTTACGTGGGATGTGATGAGTAAAAAGAATAAAGAAGAAGAAATAACAAGAGTAAAAAGAAATTTTTTTTTCCTAATTTTTACCCCCCCCCCCGATTCACTAGACTAACATTTATCAATAAATACAAAGTATATATATGTACGTTGTAGTTACTGATAACAAGAGCTTGGATTCCCATGCAATTACAAGTTTTTATTGGTAAGTCAGAATAAAGCGAACTCAAGTTAGTTCTTCGAATCAAGCCTAATGGGATATTTTAATGAAGTTTTATACTGCAAGTTTTGGGGGTTCCTGCACGAAATTGCATGTTTTGAAGTTTTATTGCATCATTTAATAGTTAAAAAATTATTACAAATTTTAATTTTCTTAAATACACATCAAAACAATAGTGGAAAAATAAATGTGAATATCGTAGGGGGAAAAAATGGAAACTTGGGTGATGTAAACAAACATAAACCTCCAATTTCCAAGAACTGAGGGTTCAGTAGTTCCTGGATGTTTACATTTTGTGTCTTAATTCTCATTGTTCTGTTAGTATCAAACTAGCTTCTGTCGAGCATATTGTTACTAAAAATGCCAACGATTGGAGGAAGTGTCTTCGAAAATTGCGAGATGGATTGAAAAATATTCTGAACTCAATAGGGATGTTAGTGCAGTGTTTTGTACATCTATTGATAGAAATATTGGATGTGAGAGGAAATTAAAAATTGTTTCCCACTTTATTTCCCACCTAATTTTTTTTAACCCCAGAACGGTAATAGGGGTAACGCATGTTATCAAACCATTGGTGGATCCATCGGTGGGGTGCTCTGGGGCTGCAACCCCCTCCCTTTAGGACTGCAGCCCCCCTTTACAATCGGCTGGATCCACCCATGTACCAGACTGATTTCAAAATAAGCCTACGCAGCGGATATTGCATGCAATGATTCGATAATTTGAGTAGTATCTTTCCTTTTTTAAGACCTTCCTGTTTCCAATATAATTACAGCTTACATGCGAGTATTTCACTCTTTATTCCACATCTTGATGTTACTATTTTAAGTAAATATTTTATGTTCCGATTTTTTTTATCGGAAATATTTTTAAAAATAGATCAATAGTGTTATACAAAAGATCCAAAATTCAGTTATTTTACCAAAATACTATACTATACTAAAACAATATTATACAAATAATTTGTAAACATAAAAGAGTTTCTATTTCAATTTACTCTCCGCCATTTATTTTATTCCAAAGTAGCTATTTTTTGTTCACAAAAATAATTTAATGATTGATTTTCAAACAATCAATTTTTATTGCATGTTTTTGCACATGTTTAAGTTTTTAATGCACATTTTGAAGTTTTTATGCAAGTTTTCAAATGTTTACTGCACGGAATTCCGAGCTTTACTGATAACGTATTGATTCATTGCATTACTGCTGATTCCTCGCATTTTGAGAACAGAAATTTACTTTAGAGTGCTCTGTAGCTTAAATTTTGATCAAAACTTAGCTAAGAATGGAAAAGAACTTTTTTATACTTAACTTGTGATTAACTTTACAACCACCCAAGGGCGTCCGTAGGATTTCGTCTAGGGGTGGGGTAAAATTCTTTTGCCTGGGGGAATTGGTTGAAGTATTCTGACCTTGTAAGGGTCAATTAATTGTTCAAATAAAACCTATTGTTACTTAAAAACTAAAATATGTGTTTAAATAATACTTAATAAATACAGTAAATGAATACAACTTTATTTAATTTGTAGTTTTTGCTTCTCAATGTTTCTGGGGCGGAGGGGGGGGGGGGGGGGGAGAGCTAACCCTGCGGACCCTAATGTTTAACCTGCGGACACCCATGCAACCACCACTATACAAATCTTGCGCTGGATAAGATTGTCTGTGTGGGTGTGTGAGGATTTGTAAATAAAAACACATAAGTTTATACTATTAGAGTTTTTTAAATTTCAATTTGTAGCTTTCTAAACAAGGAATAAGCATTAACTAAAAATATTTTTATAAAGAGTTACCATACGTAAATCTCTAAATAGTTAATTAACGAAACGAGTTTGTTTGATAATAAATTAAGAAAACTAATTTCATTCTTACAAGCCTTCTGCCTACCTAAATAAATTTTCACATAAGATATTTTATATATTTACATGTTATTGTTTTTTCGAGCAATGAAACAAATATTGGAAGACAAAATCTTAATTTTTAATTTAATATACATATTTCTGATAATTTCTAAATAAGCGAAAGTTATGAAAGCAACAAGTACAAATTGGAATCTGCAATTTCTGTAGATTTTGTGTTGATAGTATAGGAGGATCTATGCGAACAGGAACCAGCAAGCACACACACCGCGTTCCCCATCAGAGCTTGTGTCAATCGTCTTCCGATTGTCTGGCTGCATTGTTCGCATTCACAATTGTACTCGACACCTTCTGCGAACTTGTGTTGGAACTTTCCCCAAATATTCGACAAAGAGATGCCGCCTCGATATCAACACCAGCAAGAACAATATCTACAAAACATGTTCACAATTAGAGTTATTAAGTATTCTACGATGCTTAACATCGTTCCATATGATATACCGTGTACCATATACCACCATTTAATCCACATAACCTTTTAACATTTCGCACTAATACATAAACTTAAATGTATAAATATTAAAAATTTCTATGTTCTCTACACTGCTATATCACTATGTATTTGAGGAGATATTGGATGACACCTATTCAGTTTATAACTAAAGGGTATCTGTGTATCCTATACTTTCTGTGCGTGCATATCTGTTATTCTTCCCAGTCCCAGAATAAAGTGATTTTATCTATCTATCGTATAAAATATGAAAAAAATTTACGTGATAGCTTGATACTAAATAAATATATAATTATTATACAGATACAAGTAATACATTATAGTGTATATGACAAAGGAAAAATCCAAAATTATTAAAATAAAACTGATTCCTAGGATGAGAATGAGGCTTCCGAATTCATCTGTATTTTTTTTCTAAATGTCCTCAGTACTATTTCTTGCAAGACCTTTTTATTTTCTACTACCGTGAATTCATAGATTACCTCCGCAAAGATAAATTTGATCATATAACATAGATTATGGTCGAGGCTTCTGCCCAATGATAGTGTTTGTACTTCCAAGGAATACAGTGGGGAAAAAGGTAAAGGCATTTTTTTAAATGCCTGTCAGGAAAAAAATTAAATTAATCAAACGGTAATAACAAGACGTCATGACCTGCCTTCATAGACCACATCCTAGTCTGCTTGTAAGAATGCGTTCTAGGCTTAATTAATTAATGCTTAATTTCTACTTAATATCTTATTATTCTCCAAAGGAACTCGACTTCTTATGGTGGGAAGAAGTTGCAGATACTGGGCAATCATTTATGTGCCTGAATCCTTCAGTAATGTTCCCTTTACTACAAGAGCTGCGATTTTGGGAGTAGTCACCAACTCTACAAAACCGCGTGATTGAACGAAGTCCTGATTTTTTTTTTTTTTTTTTTTTTTTTAATGATGTCTCGTCATATTTTTTCCGGAGATTTTAAGTGGATCCTTAAAATGTGGATGTTTTCGCAGTGCCTATAAACGCTCCTTTGATTTTTCCGGAGCAACACATTTATAAGTTTTGGAAGCACAATCAAGCAACCTCATTCTGATTTTCCTTCCTGAGTCCTCAGTCGGGTTTCCAAAAATATTTTTGGACGAAAGGAACTTTAAGATAAAAGAGATTTTTCTCCCATTGAGTGTTTAGACCATTATTTATAAACACCATGAAAGAAAGTACTAAATAAAAAGAATGCTGTACTCGAGTGTGCTGGGCTATGACACGCCATATTATGCCCATATTATATTTTAACGTTAAGCAAAAACGAAAGACAAAACATTTGATTTAGAATAGTTCTAGACTTATTGCGGAACGAACTAACAGTTGGAACAAACTGTGATAGTACATTTGTACTACGATGTTCGAGTACCATCAACGCCGGAACAGAATATTCAAGTCCCGTCCTCTTACTACTAAACATAAGGAGCATGGATGGACTGGAGAGTTAGTCTTCTTCTGAAGCACAAGACATACGTTTTTTGTTACAAAGTGATAATTTTTGTAACCTGTTTAAATATTTGTGTTCTCATAATTTGTGTGGCATTGGAAATTGCTATTATTCTTTTAATAAAAATTGTTTAACCCACTTAAGTTTTACAATGTACAGAAAAACTAGCCCTGGTACAAGTCATTACCATCATTTGAAAGTTTAAAAACGAGGAAAAAATCCTGTAATCATCTTTAATTTTTTTTTATATGTTAGTCTGATCATCAAATAAACTTGCTGAATTAGAAAAAATAGGACTCATCGATCCAAATAATATTAATCTTGAACAATTAATCAATAAAAAATTATGCAAGGTGGAGTGTGTCAGACATAAACAAATGTTAGAGCGTCATGTTTTGATATATTTTTTACGTTAATCTATTACCCATTTTTAGAATTCTAAACATGACTTTTGTCCACCTTGCTTGTACTAATCGAAAAACTTTCTGGCTGCAAAAAGTATATACCTTTTTTTCTCTCCATCCTTAATTGGCCATGTCCGGCAAAGGGGAGTTACACTGGAGTTGAAACCGACCTTCCAAAACTGTGGAATTTATTCCGTGGATCCGCAAAATAAATTTCAACCCACCCGCGGTGAATCAAACTGCCACAAAGTGCTGAAGCAGACACACAACACATTATTAAGATGAATCGTTCATAAGAACTAATCGGTTACTAATATCCGATCTTAAGATATTAAACAAAAGATTATAATCGGTTCATAAGATCCTAAACTGCGGTTTTGTAGGTGGATTACCTTCAGTCCAGTCATGTGTGGTACAGTGTACAACATTAGTATTTTCAAAACTTATAACTCTCCTACCTCAACTGATATCAATCTAGTTAATTTCATATTTACCTGGATACTTATGGATCATGGCATTCAATCCTACTTTAGACAATTTTAAAAAATATGTCGGTTTTTTTTTTTTTTTAATTTTTATTTATTCAATTTGATTTCACTGTTTTAGTTATTACTACTGTATTATTTTTTTGCATGGTTTAGCATCTAAAGTACTTTATTTGTTTAAATTTTTAATATTTTTATTTTTAAAATAAAGGATTGACACTGTGGGTAATGGCCCCACGGTTAGCTCAGTGTTAAGAGCACTGCGACGGAGGTGCAGAGGACCTAGGTTCTCTTCAAACAAAATTATATAAAGTAGATTATATTGCCTTTCTACAAAAAATTATCTTTAAATCTCGAGTAATCATTTCCTCATCATCAGAAGTTTAACTGGTGGATATTATTTTTCTTAACCTTATTTTCACGCTGCTGATTCAAATCTATTTCTCTTGTTCCCATTAACTTTTATATATAAATTACTTTTAAAGTATATACATAGTTAACATAGTTAGATAGACATAGTTAACATAAAGGTATTGAAAAACTGAAAACTGAAAAAGGATTGAAATGCTTGCATGAGAGTAAAAGTGACATAATTAGATCGAATAAGCAATAGGTCTAATACTGTAGAAAAGATTCTTTGAAATTTTGTTTTTATTTATTTATGTCATATGTTTTAAATTCGCTATCTACATAAATATTTTGCAATGAGCAAATCTGTGCTCCACACGTATGTGTGATACATTGGCTTTAGTTATTCCAATAAGTCTCTAGGCCACCGTCTCAACAAACGTCGGGGTGGATTGTGTGGATGTATGGTGGATTTAAGTGTTTCTGCTAGTGGGTTCATGTTGAAAGTAAGTCTTTGATGGATGTTTTTGTAGTATAGTGTGGCTGTATCGATTACTGTTTGGATGTTAAGGTCCTTGTGTATTAAGTCATTAGTCACGTAGTACGGTGCATCTACTATCCTCCTCAATACTTTTGATTGAAAGGATTGGATCCTTTGGATATTTGAGGGCTTAGCAGTGCCCCATAACTCAATCCCGTAAGTCCAAATGGGTCTAATGAGCATGTTGTATATTGTAAGTCTGTTGGTTAGGGATAATTTAGAGCGTTTGTCAAGTAATCTTGGTAACAGTCCATATCGTTTGTTTAGTTGCTTTCTGATTAGTGTGATGTGGTTTTTCCATGTGTCTTTTGTCCAGGTGAAGTCCAAAGTATCGTACTTCCTGGGAAGTAGGAATGGGAATATCATTGAAATATACCTGAGGAAAAAACTGATTGAGAGTAAAGAGTATAAATTGAAATACAAATCTTTGAAATTTAAACATAAATCTTTTATATTGAATAAATAATAACATTTTTAAGAAGTCCGCGAATTTTCAACAAAATAAATCACCAGGATTATTTAAAATATTTTTTAAAAGAATATTTCCAATCCACCTAGCAGCAATGAATGTCAGGAATTCGTAAATATCAACGATAGCTAATAAGTAATTCGTAAATAGCAATCTATTGTCGCCGGCCGTTTCCTTCGAACACAATTTATTCTTTAGAAGCCAATGGTTCGAGCTCTGCCTAAGGAACAAGAACTAAACAGACGAGCACTGCTTGGAGGAACAATAGCTATGAGTAATCTGGCGAAGAGAGCGGGTGAGGATAATTGGGACGCGTGCCGTCCCGGAACCTGCGACACCGAGCCGTCATTAGCCGTCCCGCCGCTTCCTCTCTCCTCCCATTGGTCATAAATAACGAGTCCTTATACCGAAGGGGTGGGGGTGGGGATATTTTATTGTGTAGGCAGCGGAGATACTGTACCGGGGGGAGGGGGCCTACCGATCTATCTCATTCGATCCGCCCCGGGGGTAATCCGGATAACTGCTTTCGGATAATACAATCCATAGTATATCCTTTGAAAGTTTTACTTTTTATCATTAAATAAGTTGGGAAAAAGTTGTTTTCGGATTTAATTGGGTTATATTAATTCTACATTATATGGTATATTCCTCTAATTTTTACTAAAACCATTTATTGAGCATATTGCAACGATGGCTTAAGGTATCAACCATAAATTGCCTACAATTCTTTTGGTAAACAAATTAAGAAGAAATGCGACAAAAATGGAACATTCAATGATCCTTTGGCTAATTATTGGGCACAGGATACAATGCTCACAGTACAACGGCTCCAACGCAAGCCGGCAGCAATTTTTACTTTCACCTACCTATATATGAAATATATATTAAGGGAGAGTATTGCGATCGTGAAAAATTTCGACTTTCGGTTTTCAACGGAAATACACGTTTTGGGGTCCCCTGAGTCCAAATAACCAAGTGACGCGAAATGGTGTGTGTGTGTGTGTGTGTGTGTGTGTTATGAGACTATCTCAAAAACTATAAACCGTACGAACCTGATATTGGGTATTTATTATATTTATATGTCCGTGATGTGACAGCAAAAATTTCATCAGAATTGGTCCAACGGAAGGGGTACTTTATAGAAAGAATTTTGTCTAAGTTATCCGTTTTTTTCGATTTTCTCAAAAACGGCTCTAACCAATTTGTTTAAACTCGGTATTTGATGTATGTATATGCCCGCGATGTTACTGTCAAAATTTCATCAAAATTTATCAACTGGAGGAGGCAGTTTACTCAATACATGCCCCATTTTCACGTGTTTTTTTTTTTTTTATTTACTCAAAAACGGCTTTAATGATTTTGATCAAACTAGGTATTTGATGGCTATATGCCAAAGATGTGACAGCCAAAATTTCATATCCCATACGATCGCTGATGAAAATAAAAGCTTTTATTTAACAATAAAAAAAAAAAAAATTACTTTAGAGAGTAAATACGAGATGCTCCAATTATTTAAAGCATTTATGGTGTGAAAAAATATGGAATAAGATAATCTTTAATTAATTATATTTTAGTTTAGAAACTTCCATAATAAATTTCTGAATGCAATATAAAGTGATTTTCGAGGAACAATAATTGTTCTCGATTTCCAGAAACGCAAAAGAGACAAACTTTACTACGAGTATATACACCTCCTATCGATTCATTTTCACGATATATTTACAGAAAGCAAATCGCTGTAAAAAAGAACCAAGCAGTAAAAAGCCTCGGCTGTTGATGAAATTCGGTCCCTTAAAAATGAAATAAGTAATAATGAATCGACAAGTACTGAGAACTTCCTATTAAGGCAAAGAATTTAAATCAATTTCACGAGACCAGCCATTCATCTTCGATGACTTTTCCAGTCTATGGAACGATATCTCACATGATCGTCCGAAATGTCACTACATGCAAGTCATAATTAATTTTAATATTTAATAGGGGAGAGTTGCCTATATTGTACCACTTTTTACATTTTAATTTTTATCCCCAAAATTACTTCAATTATTCTTAAACAAAATATTGCTACAGATACTCTGCTTTATGCAGGATCATGCCATATATTAATCATACTAAAATTATATAATTACTATGAATTTTCTTCCAAACCCTTGCAAGTGGTACGATTAAGGAGATCAGTTTCCTAAATCGTACCGATGGGTTCCTAAATCGTACCTACATTAAAAATCAGTGCAGGGATACCAAAAGGTATATTAAAAAATAAAATAAGATTTTAGTTTTAAAATTTAACTTTATTTTATGAATCTCAGACTTAAAAATAATATTATTACAGCACACAACAAATAATTGAGTTTCAAAATAAACTTAGAAAAATAAAAAGCAGTAATACACATAGAAATTAATGGTGTTCTTAGTCTAAAGTATAAAACAATGTAAATGTGCTGAAATTAATTTCTAATAATTTTTAGAAATCTACTCCAAATTATAAAACGAGAGAGCACTGTTCAACAGCTTCATGTAGGTTAGGCTATCACTTAGGCCTACTCTCATAAATATTTTTCTGTCAGGATCATATTAGGCTTCAAAGTTAACACAAACATATTTTTTTATCTTTGACTTTACCCAAGCACATTTTTCATGGACCTACTTCTCACATAATAAAAATTGTACCATGCCCTCAATTACTACAACTTCACAAATGACACAAAACCATTGTTCAGCATCCACTTCTATAAAAATAGGCCTACATGATGTTCCAGAGACTGAAGATGAAGTAGTGGGCTTATTCTGACTTTCTTCGTTTTAACATCTACTTTCTTCCGGTACGATTTGGGCCAACATTGGAGGTACGATATAGGCAACTGGGGTTTGCAAAAATTATTTTTGCATTTTATTTTTTTAAAATAAAATGCAAAAATAATTTTTTTATAATATTTGCAAACAAAAATTATTTCTTACCTAAAACAAGAGCCATAACGTGCTCTGCCCCACCAAAATAAAGCGAATAAGTTGTGTTTCAAGGATCCATCTAAGAAAAAAAAACAGTGATCCTACCTATTTGATCACAGTGGCCTTAAAATAAACAGCTGAAAACTACATCAATCTATGGGAAAACGCAAAAACTCGCGTTCTCAACAAAAATAGTTATCAGCAAGAGGACCCTAGCTCACTTGTTACACCACTGGATTGTTTCTTCCTATGCCGCCATAGCGCTCCAGCATCACTAATTCTATAAAAATTCGCGGTGGTACGATTTAAGAGGCGGTACAATATCGGGTACTCTCCCCTATGATTTAATACGAGTTTATATAAGGAAAATATGAGCAATACAATCCATTCTCGACATCCTTGGCCTAGGCCTACCACTTGGTCTGAAACATATTGGTATATTTTGGAAGAACTTGCGAGTTTCACGATCTCCGTCCACTCGACTCAGGTGAACCAATCATTTTAGCATTTATTCTCGAAGATCTCATAAAGGCTTTTAACCCATACCAACCCCTCATGTTCCATAATTTCTAATGGGATACCCCGAGTTCGGCCAGCTAATTAGTTGACAAAGGTAGGTCATCTTTATAGCTTTGAATATTTAAATTTCCAATCGATTCAAAAATAAATTTTTAAAAGGTAGTTTTTTTTACAATTATTTTCTACAGTGGTTTTGGCGATGCTGAAACCGATCTTAGATAAAGTCAGAAAATTACCTGGTTATAAAATTTGAAGCTGAAAACCAAACTTTACGGTATTTAAAAAGTTATCTAATGTTCATTTAATCGTTGGCAAATAACGTGTTTAAAAAAGAAAGGCTCGGCTTGGTGGTACTAAAAGAGGGAGGTAATGGCTTCCTTAGAGATTTTTAAAATCAGGTGGGATAATAATAAAAAAAAAAAAATCAATACTTGTAAACGTATTTTTTTGTTATATAATTTAGTTATAATTCTAAACATCAGAAACATTTTATTTAATTGTGCAGGTAAAGATTTTTTTTTTTTTTTTTTTTTGTCTTTCAAACATTTATTCGCACCTGTCAGCCGTCTGCGACAATCAGCGAATCCGATGGCTGCAGCATCGCAATACTGTTGAAGGCATGTATGGCTTGAAGGAAGGAAAGTGCCCAGCAGCACCTCTTTCCGGGCTTGACAATAAATTCAGGAGAGGAGGTCTCTCATCCAGCCTCTTTTTAGCCGCCTTCGAAAGGGCAAGTCAACCGTGGCCATGTCGAGAATTAATCTATTGGTATGTCCATCCAATTTAACAAAGAAGCGTGAGTAAAGCGTTCGTATATGTTGTTGGATAGTCGGTTGTTGTAAGTCTGTATGTAGAGTTTGGTTACTTACGTACCTGGGAGCGTCCGTAATTAGTCTTAAAATTTTGGATTGAAAAGTTTGTAATTTTTGTAAGTGTGTCTTTTTAGCTGAGCCGAAAATCTGTGAGGCGTATGTCCAAATGGGTTTAAGTAAGTAGGTGTATGTATTCAGTTTTTGTCTAATATTCAATTTAGAAGATTTGGCAAAAAGGGAGTAAAGAATTTTTAAGCGTATGTTTAAGGTCTTCTTTTTCATTTTGACATGTGGGCCCCAAGTCATCCTTCTGTCGAACAGAAGTCCGAGGTAGCGTACAGTTTCTGTCTGTGGAATTTGGTTGTCGCCGATATAAACTGGTGGGCATGTATTTCGTCTGAGTGTGAAAGTTATGTGTTGTGATTTGTCATGATTTAATTTCATTTTCCATAGTGTGTACCATTTTTTTAGTTGAAGTAAGTGATTCTGTAAATTCAATGAGGCAAGACTGGGGTCATGGTGTATTGTTAAAATTGCGGTATCGTCAGCGTAAGTTGCAGTGAGAATTTTTGAGTTGGTAGGTATGTCGTGAGTGTATATGATGTAAAGTAACGGAGCCAGTATTGAACCCTGCGGAACTCCTGCTAAGATTGGTCGGATTGAAGAAATCTCCGAGCCCTGCCGGATAGAGAAGAATCTGTCAGAGAGGTAGGATTGGAGTAGAAGATAGTATGTGTGGGGTAGTACGGTTTTGAGTTTGAAGAGAATTAGTAACGTAGTAAATTATGGGGCTTTAGTCTCCTATCTACATGCTAATTCTAGCCCAAATTCATTTACATTAAAAAGCACATCAAAGGGAGTAACTGTTTATCCCCACACCCCAACCGATTACAGAAAGCTGGTCAGCTGCCTCAGAAACTGTGGAGCTGAATTCCATACTTATCAGCTCCCAGAGGACAGGAATCCACGCATAGTCATTAAGGATTTGCACCACAGCACCCCAATTGAAGAAATCAAACGTGATCTTGAAAAATATGGTTATGAAGCCGTGAGTGTCACGAATGCCATCTCACGATTCAAACAACCCCTGCCAATGTTTTTTGTAGATATTAGTAAGGCCACGTATAATGAAAAAATATTCGAAATAACTACCCTATTTTACACTAGAATAAAAATTGAAGAACCTCGCAGAAAAAGAATTATACCGCAATGCTTACGATGCCAACAATACGGTCACACGCGGTCTTATTGCAACTATTCACCGCGCTGTGTAAGATGCGGGCAAGGGCACGAAACCGCCTCTTGTAATAAAACTAGGGAAACACCAGCGAAATGTGCCAACTGCCAAGGCGATCATCCCGCAAATTATCGCGGATGTCGAATCCTCAAAGAACTCAGAGCCCAGAAGAAACTAAGAAATCTTGTTCATCAGCGTGCATACATAAATTTATATAGCACTTCTCTTATCACAACTAATTTTAGATAATTAGCTTAAGTAAGTACTCAGGAACACAATCAAATACAGTAATAAATTAATAAAAATAAGTTAGATAACTAATTAAAGCAATATAAAGCGACCGTAGGAGGTGCCAAAATACAAGGCGACGACAAATGGTCTCCTCCTTAAAACATTTTTCTAAATGTCTACGGACCCCATGTAAGCCTATTTTTACTCTAAAATTTATTGGAATATTAAAATCCTTTATTGTAATATCTAATTACAACAAATAGTAATTATCATTTTATTTATTTAGCATTTATTTGTTTTTCAATTATTATTTTATTTTTTATTGTTCTTATTTATTCCTAACGGTCTTGGCTTCCTCTAATAGCAAGCTCCATTCTGTTTCACTGCTATTCAGCCAGTTTCGAACATTCAAATATTCTTTGGCGATCTTTAAGCAACATAATGCGCCCAAAGCAATCCTGGCCTTCAAACTTAACCTTGATGGAATGAGTTTTGACCTTGAATTTTTTCCCAGAGATGCGTTTAGGCACCATTAATATTCATATTTTTGTTGCTAAGAGAATTTTGTTTTGAGTTCTGTTTTTTAATAATGTAAAAGGTTCCAAATTATTTTTTAAAATATCAAAGATAGTTATGCTTATAACTATGCCTTTAACCCAAACCAACCATCCAACCTATCCTGCTCATAATAAATAAGAATAATTTAATCATAGAATTCCTATAATGGTCTATGTAAGCATTACAAAACTAGGTGTAAATTATTATTTCTGTAATAAATTTTCGAAATGTAAAGTTCAGCAATAGAGCAGATAAAATGAATATTCTTATGGTCAAATGAACTAGTATTACATTCATTTTTAGCTTACCTATAATAAATACATAGGATATATGTTGAAAACGTAAAATCTTCATACTTTATTTTTAGCTTCTTACACTTATTAAATGACCAGTCCACAGGAAAGACGGGAAATCCAATATCAACGAAAAAGAAAAGAGCAACGTTCTAATATAGAAATTATTATACATTTTTTTATAATAATTAGATACAACTATTAGCAATAATGTAACTATAATGAAATATTTTCTTTTTGGACATATTGACAACTGCTGGATCACATTGTGTTACTCAAAAACGAAATCCTCGTTGACCAGGAATAATTATTTATTTAATAATAAAGTAAAAGTATTTATTCATATTTCTTATTCAGCAAATCTGTTAATGCATACTTTAATAATGAATAATTTTAAACAAATTTCCACATGTAGATATTATTGTTAGTAACAATTAAATTGATATAAAAAATTAATTTATAATTATCTTTTGAGCTTTTATTACTGGCTCTATAAAGCTAAGATATATTTAAATAAAAACATTATATATATATATATATATATATATATATATATATATATATATATATATATATAATAAATAAAGAGAATAAAAATAATAATAATAAAATGATACAATAAAAATGATAGTTTTTATATGACAAACATGAAACATTACAGCAATAGTTCATCATTTACCCAACAGAATGTGCTCGCAGCATTTCTTTAGGGTCGGTTCGATATTGTATGTGAATCCCCCCCTTTGGTTCGTTCGCCAACCGCTAGAATGCACTGTAGTCACCAACTCTTTACATTTTTGATTCATTTAGTTTATTTTAAAGTTCTATTTTAATTTTTTAGACGTATTTAGAGACATCATATTTCTTTTGTATCCGCACGTGCTGGTATATTACTGAAATCACCAAATTAATCCGGTCCACCAAATATTAATAATAAGTCCGTTGTTTTTAATTCTAATGGTCAATGAATTCGCCTGATATTTCCGAATCCAATTGTTTTCAACTTTTTAACTTCCTCTTATATTTATTTGTAGATTTCTGAAATGAAGATGGCATCGGGTCTTTCTAGTTTAGAATTAGTTATGGAGTGCTACCTATGGATAGTTTTGTACATGTCTGTTCATGTGCTTATATTTGTTGTACTTCTTACATTAAACTATAATGAAATCCTAATAATATTGTTTATACCTTTTTTTTTTTTTAAATATTAACTTAAGGGTAGACGAATAGCCTAACGAGCATAAAAATGATTTTATGATGGTGGACTAACAATAAGTCGAGGTTAGTCCAGTTCGATGTATGACAGCGTATGTGCGAGACATGACCATATTTTCAACCGCAGACACAATAGATCATGCTATTGCCATGGTATCTTCCATTTTATGATCTATGCATTTTTCATCTTATTCCTAAATAGTTACCTTATTTCTTATTAGTTAAAAATAAATTATTTTGTAAAATATGAAGATGGGATAAACATTTGCTTCAGGTTATCTAATTTATGGCATGATTTAAAATTAAATTTTGGTCAGATTTGTTGAAATTTCATTTTTTTCATTACTTTGAAACATTGAACATATGATTATCTTTAAATATATAAAAATCTTGTGTTCCGATGTTAACCCTTCTAAATTTTTTACCAAACAATTTTAAATTTGGCGTAAAATTCTATTTTAAATCCTTTTGGGTTTAAGATTAGATTTTTTATCTTTAACAGTGAATTTCGATTTGACTGTATTAAAAAGAACAAGATATAATTAATTCGGTTTAAAGATTAGGATATATGTAATTCAATGCATTATAGTTACTGAGCCACAGCATCGCGTGGCCGGGTCTGCTAGTGTGTTATATTTTTATGAGTGATATTCTCAAAAATTTGATTTGTCCGTAATTATCCTTTCTGTCTCCATGTTACAATAGAGAACATGAAAACACTATGACAACTTTGTGTGTCAATCTTTATATATATAAGTGGCTTTGTCCTGACTGACAGAATCAACGCAGAGAAAAAACTACTAATGATAGAAACTTGAAGTTCGGAATTTAGATTTTACACGCGATGTAGGTAACCACTAAGAAAGGAATTTCAAAAATGTAACCCCTAAGGGGCTTAAATGGCGAAATTGTCGTTTAACTCTAACGGAAATCTATTGTTGAGATTTTAAATCATATGTTTTTTATTTGAAAATTCGATTTAACGTTACAATATTATTAAAATGGACATTCACATAAAATATGGCTACTGATTATTTAAATATTAGTGGTAATCAAATTATGCACACTTTGCTTCCCATGATTGGGGATGGTGCGTGTTTATTTCGATTATACAATTATAGAGAATTCTCAAGAAAAATATTGTCATTTTCGGCAAATTGTTGTATTACATGTCATCAAAAATTGGGACAAATTTTCTGCGTTTACTCAAAATGATTACGGTGACATTTCTGATTATCAATTATTCAATTATTCTGATTCCAGTAGTTAATATATTCATATGTCTCAGCATTCAACCCATGCCGGATTTTTGGAACTAACGGCAGATGGGGAATTGTTTCCTTACAGATATAATGAGGCAACAAATGTATTTTTTAAATTGATTTCGTTTACATATTATATTAAATCAACACCAAGATAATGATCACAGGATTGATTTTAAAGGCTCGCGGGCAAAGCCGCGAAGGGGAATGCTAGTTGTATTATATTACTTATAAAACCCATATAAAATATATTTGTTTAATTTCAAAATACAAATTATTTAAATTTATTCATAGAGAAAATGGTTATCTAATGGGCGCAGAACCTTTAAGACTGGAATCTGGCATGAAGCCGTATTGCTGTGTAATGACGAAAACAGTTTACTTATCTACAATTGTATTGGTAATTCAAATTCAAGCTCTCTTTTGAAATAAAATCCTGATGCCAAGTGTAGATGTCCTAATTATGAAGTGGTTAGAAGTTTATTGTGGGATTGGTTAAATGATTGACACCAATTTGTCAAAAAATGTGGGATGAAATTTTGTTACTAAAAAATAATATTGTATAGGACCAGTTTCTTAATATCTAAAATTTATTTTGCTGTTCATAAGAGAATTAAAATAGATTTTTTTTAAAAAATGCAATAGATATTTCACGTTTTGTGATATCCCAAATTTCTTTATATTACACTGTAACACTTATGTGGGTTAACAATTTTATTCAAAGAAGAATAACAGTTTTCAATGCCACACGAATTATAACAATACAAATATTTCAACAGGTTACAAAAATAATAACTTGGTAGCCATATGACACACAGATAACATATGGCTTGAGGTTCTCTTTAACAAAGTCTAAGTGTCCAGTCACTCGCTCCTTACATATAGTCGTAAAAGGGCTGGGAATGTTCTAGCCCGGCGTGGATTGTGCTCGAACATCGCAGTCACAAACACGTGCTATGACGGTTTGTTCCGTCTGTTAGTTCGTTCCAACAAAAGGTCTGGGACTTTAAAACCATAAGTTTTTCTTATGTTTTTGCTTAACGTTACAATACTATATTGCCCAGATGATTTCCGCGAGCTTTAGCCACACCAAACTAGGTGTCACTGTAGGAGAGAGTGTTCAATTTCCTTTTATACAAAATAATTTGCAATTCGCAGAGTATATAAGAATTTGTTGTGTTAATTGAAACTTTTGAATATTTCAAAAATTTTAATAGGAAAACTGTATTAGCTAATCCTTAAGGTTGTAAAGGGGGGGGGGGCTGCTTGACAACTGTAACTAGCTATGGGGTCTGTGGGCTGATTTACAAACTCTTTTACCTTATAACAAAAAGTCTGGTGCGAAGCGCGCAACACACAACTTTCACTTACTGACTTAGATTAGAAATCGACGAGTTTCGATAATATGTAAACGCCATCCTGAACTTCACACATTTTTCCACTTTTAAATTCTTATATTTGAGTATGAGATTCTCTATATAATGATTACATTGACTAACTGTATTGCAAAACATGGAACTTATTCCTTTCCTAACGGATGTAATTTTTCTACCTATCTACGGACCTAACAGTCGAGTTTTTTTTACTGGTTGTTTGTTTTTTACTGCGTGTTTTTTTTTTAATTTGTAAATATATCGTGAGGGGAATCGATAGAATGTGTATTTACTTCTCGTAGTAAAGTTTTTCTCTTGTGTCTTTCAGGAAATCGAGAAAGATTACTGTTCCTCTAAAATCACTTAATACTGCCTTCAGAAATTGATTATGAAACTAAAGATGCAAAAATAAAATATAATTAATTAAAGATTATCTTGTACCATATTTTTTCACACCCTTCAATGCTTTAAAATTTTTGAGCATCACGTATTTACTCTGTTAAGTAAAATAAAATTTTCTAGTGTCAAATAAAAGTCTTTATTTTCATAATACAGTAAATGAAATTTTAACTGTCACATCGCGGGCATATAGATACATCAAATACCCAGTTTGATAGAAATAGTTACAGCCGTTTTTGAGAAAACAAACGTAAAAATGAGAACAAATTTATTAAATAAAGTGCCCCCTCCGTTTGACCGATTTTGATGAAATTTTAGCTATCACATCGCGGGCATATAAATAGAGTTTGATCAAAATCTGTACAGCCGTTTATGAAGAAATAAAAAAATAAAAAAATTGAAAATGAGATAAAATTTACAAAATAAAGTGACCCCTCCGTTTTACCGATTTTGATGAAATTTCGGTCATATCGCGGGCATTTATATACATTCATCAAATACCCAGTTTGATCAAAATCGTTAAAGCCGCTTTTTAAGTCCCCACAGCCCTCACCTTAATGCCCCCATGACCATAAGGCCTTTATGGTGAAAGATAATAAAAAGGTGGAAAAACAATAAGTGTGAAATAACTCAAACGAATTTTTTATTTATTGCCCACGCAATTTTTTATTTCTTATGAACTGTAAAATTGATTTCCAGATGATGTATAATCTATTACTATTCTCTTTGAATAAAATATTCTATTCCATTCTAAATTTTTGTCAACAAATCTCTGAATAAATCAACTTCATTTGCAGGACATCAATGCTTACTTAAATGTAATTTTCCTAAAAGTAGAGAATCTTTGCGTTGTTTGACACCGAAAGTCCCGTTTCTCAATCACCTTAGTAAAGTAAATAACTCTTTAACGAAATTTTATCTACTTTACAATAGTACATCTGGAATTTATTCTCTTGAACAGTTTTTGTGCAATACCGTTTTATTCAATAACCACCCCTTTAAGAAACTATGAAAACAGACATTACTCATATATGTTGGAATGGTGTCTATTACTTAGAATTACCTAACTGAGTCCCACCATAAAAACTTGCATCACCTATTATAGCTTTTATGTACTTGCAGCTAATACAAACTAGTTTCAGTCGGTTCCGATCAGATTCCCTCAGACACCGAAAGAACTTTTTATGTTGCATTAAAAATTTGTAAACTTGCAGTGCCGAAATTTAAGCCTCTACCAAAAACGTCAGACAAAATTGAGCTCTCTTATGAAATTGTAGCGGATCGATCCGCTACATACTGCTTATATGTACCTCAATAAATACACATTTGTAAATTGTTCAGTAAGTATTTTTTATGAACTAACTTTTCAATTTTATATAAATAAAATAGTTGAATAGATATGATTTTTAGGAGATAAAAACTAAATTCAGAAAAGCTTTTATAATTGGACGTGGAGCAACACAATGTTGTTTATTTTTGGTACATAGTATGAGTTTAACTAGAATCGCGTGGAACAGTTACAGTCATGTATTAATTAATTCGTAACACATGTTTTGGAATATTCTTAGCAATTCTGGGTGGGCCCATATCAGACTATAAATAAGAAGCGATCTACTACTGTCTTTCGAAAACATCGAACATCGAAGAATAATGTTACTTTTGAGTAACTGTTCTGTCACTGCTACTTTGTGTTTGTACGTTACTGTTGGAGTTCTAATATTTTGTTTGACATTTTTATCTAATAATTTAAACCGACATCGGTAAAATACACATGATATACACATTTTGTGAAAACCTTAGACTTCGCTTATATGGCCTGAGTTCCGGCGATAGGATTTATCTGTATCGGGACCCGAATACCCGAGACCTGGAACCCAGGTATGGGGGAGTAGATTAGTAAGTTGCTGCGGTCCGATGTAATTATGAAAGGGTAGGATCGATTTTCCAAGAGCGGCATACGTTAGCCTGTCTCCCGCCCCCGCCTAAATTACTCCACTGCCGTATTGATCCCGTGACGTCACTGTCTTACCTGCCCTTTCCTCTTTATCTCCCTCAGCCGCCACTTCGCCTTGTCGTCATTCAGGCAGCGCCTGCTTCCCCCATCGCCCATATTTTGTCATGGCCGCCTTTTATATTTTCTTCTACATATGTAAATAAACATATCATTCTTGATAATGGTTCTTAAGAGTATTATGCAATTTAAATTTGTTTAAACTGGTGATTACTATTTTTAATATGTTAATTAATCTAATCTTAGTTCGTGGCTGACCACCATTTTAAATTATTTTTAAATAATTTATTTTTTGAAGAGAAAAGATTTGGCTCCGCCGGGAGTCGAACCCGGGTCTCCTGCGTTACATGCGAGGATGCTAACCGCTACACCACAGAGCTCGGCTCAAGGCAGAGCAAATCCTATCAGTGAAGAGGAAGGAGTGCCTTGAGTCGAGCTCTGTGGTGTAGCGGTTAGCATCCTCGCATGTAACGCAGGAGACCCGGGTTCGACTCCCGGCGGAGCCAAATCTTTTCTCTTAAAAAAATAAATTATTTTTAATATGATTTATTTAAACCTTCATTAACCCATTTCGAACGAAGGCACAGTGTCACGAGCAGTGTTCAAAAATAAGGAAAATTAAGTTTGAGAATATTTTTTTTTGAGGGCTAATATAAAATTTAGAATCTTAGAAAAGAAAGAAAACATCAAAATTTCAATATAAAAACAAAAGCTCAAACTAAGGATTAACTTGAATTGTTGACTAATATACAAAGTATAAAACTGGTTCAGTTAGTATATATTTACTTAGGCTATTACCATCTTATTACTTAAACATTTTAATTCTTCTTTCAACCTGTTAAAGTGATTTGTTCATTGGCTAATCTTGACCAAAAGTGCAAAAGTGGTTAAGGACTATTGTTTAATTTTATATAAGAAATCTTCATCATTTTTTAAACTTTGGAAATCATTTTCTAAAAAAATCAATCGTCATTAATAATTAAATCTCAGCACGACAATATGGACTAAGCAATTGCGAATCTGATCTCAAGTGAAGTGCGAGTCGACCATGGTACTTGGGGAATAGCACACCAAATGATTTTGATTTTGATCGATGGTAATGTGTGTAACATTTCAAGTGACAGGTATCCTACACACAAATGCTACAATTGTGATGCAACTCCCAAGCTCATGAACAAAGAGTTAGTATATAGTTTACCACCTAAAACCGAACATTAAAGATATTTATGTATATTAATATATACTTAATTTTAAGAGAAATCGTTTTTACAATCTAGTGATTATGAGGAGGGATAAGTTTTATTTATTTGTAATGATCAGTGTTTATATTTTTTAAATTCATAAATTTCATATTTAAGTCTTCTTATGAACATTTTAATTCTTCTTTTAACCTGTGAAAGTGATTTGTTCATTGGCTAATCTTGACCAAAAGTGCAAAAGTGGTTAAGGACTATTGTTTAATTTTATATAAGAAATCTTCATCATATTTTAAACTTTGGAAATCATTTTCTAAAAAAATCAATCGTCATTAATAATTGAATCTCAGCACGACAATATGGACTAAGCAATTGCGAATCTGATCTCAAGTGAAGTGCGAGTCGACCATGGTACTTATGGAATATCACACCAAATGATTTTGATTTTGATCGATGGTAATGTGTGTAACATTTCAAGTGACAGGTATCCTACACACAAATGCTACAATTGTGATGCAACTCCCAAGCTCATGAACAAAGAGTTAGTATATAGTTTACCACCTAAAACCGAACATTAAAGATATTTATGTATATTAATATATACTTAATTTTAAGAGAAATCGTATTTACAATCTAGTGATTATGAGGAGGGATAAGTTTTGTTTATTTGTAATGATCAGTGTTTATATTTTTTAAATTCATAAATTTCATATGTAAGTCTTTATATACATTTCATACCTCAATAAATGTTTTCTTCTGTCATGTTTGTGTTGTTTAGTTACCTAAAAATATAATGAACCTTGTTAAAAAAAAATACGATTTTTGATATCTCAACCCATATACTCGTCACACTGTGGGTTGAAATAATATGAATTTTGGTATTTCCTTCTATTTCTATATTGATATATGTCAAAAATATATTATTGCTGAATTTAAAATTGCCCTTAGGGATCCTCATTCTTAGGAACGTACCTCTAAAACATCAAGGGATCAAAAGTGAAAAAATCAATCAGCCTTCTTTTTTTATAATTATTATTACATCCATTTAATCAATATTGACTTTCAGATTTTTTTTTTTATTTTTAAAAATTTATTTTTTCGTTTATATTTTTTAATCTTCTTGATTACTGATTACCGATTTGAACACGGATAATCCATTGTGAATTTTCAAATTTCTGAAGTGTGACTACACAAATAGTAATACAAAATGAGTTAAATAATTGTATCTCCAATAGTTTAATGAAGGTAACTTTATTTCAGAAAAAAAGGTTCAATATATATTTGATAACATAAGGGTACTTATTACTTTGATTACTTTTATCTGCTCTCAAATATATTATAAGAAAAGCAATAATAAAGAAAATAAAAAAATACAAATTGATGTAGATATATTTTAATCTATTTGATAGATATATCGTACCTATCATATAATAAAGGTACAACTCAGAAATGGCAAATTTTGAGTTCGTAACTGTATTAAAATTAAAGGATCCTTTTCCTGATCTATCCTTTATATTAGACCTTTCCTATTTTGTAAGAAATAAGAAATTTCTAGATTAACTCTTGTGGAAGAGTAAATCTAGAAGGCTAAATAACTAAAGCATTCGTATATAAAGTAAATTAGTAAAATTTGTTTTTTTTCTCTAACATGGTATTTTTATTTTTTTTTATTTTTGGTAACGTCACTTTAGTTCACTAAGGCTAATCGGACGATGCTACACAGTGGGAAACCTAAATTTTGCCAATCCACGTATTATCAGGACTACCTGGCATCGTACAGGCTCAGGACCTCCATTTTACGTCCTATCCGAGGGACGGCATTGCCAAGGATTTTTTACTCCCATTAAAAAATCCTAGGGCCACCGCGGCTTACCTTCTGTAAGGGTGAAACAATTTGAACATAAATGAACCATAGACGGTGTTTTATAAAATTTTATTAATGTGGTTTACGATAAAATTATTAATACGTCATTACACTTATACATATATATTTATTATAATCTATATAAATAAAGTTGAAATTCTGTTTGTTTGTTTGTTCTTTATAGAAATCCATACCGTTTGTCCTAAATTCTCCAAATTTTCCTCAGTTGTTCTTTGATACCAGGTGCGAACACCTGTTCATATAAAAAATGCATAACTTCAGCCGATCTTCAGCTGATATTCTTTATTCTCCAAATTTCGCTCAGTGGTCCTTTCAGACCAGGTGCGAACACCTGTCCAAATTAAAATTGCATAACTTCAGCCGATCTTCAGCTGATATTCTTTATTCTCCAAATTTCGCTCAGTGGTCCTTTCAGACCAGGTGCGAACACCTGTCCATATTAAAATTGCATAACTTCAGCCGATCTTCAGCTGATATTCTTTATTCTCCAAATTTCGCTCAGTGGTTCTTTCAGACCAGGTGCGAACACCTGTCCATATTAAAATTGCATAACTTCAGCCGATCTTCAGCTGATATTCTTTATTGTTATAAAAATCATAATGATCTCACTTTACAATGTTTTTTTTTTTTACGAAATCGACCGTTTCTTTAGAAAAATGAAATTCCCCGTGTGAAACCGGGATATACAGATATAATCTATGTATATAAAGATGAAATTCTGTTTGTTCTTTATAGAAATCCATACCGTTTGTCCTAAATTTTCCAAATTTCACTCAGTGGTTCTTTCAGACCAGGTGCGAACACCTGTCCGTATTAAAATTGCATAACTTCAGCCAATCTATGGGTATATTCTTTATTGTTATAATAATCGTTTTGATTTCGATTTACATTGGTTTTTACAAAATCAACCGTTTGAGTCGATAAAAGTCTCAGTTTATAGATTTTATAGATTTAAAAAATGAAATTTTCCGGGTGAAACCGGTATATAAAGCTAATAATTTATAATTGCAGAATGAATTTAATCTTTCACCAATCAGACTTAAATTATTAAGGAATCGGCACTTTTAATTGTGATCCCATTTTTATTTTGCCTATTTTCATTATCAATTGTTAGTGGGTAGATTCTCGCGATTAACAACCAAATATAAAGTTTATCTTAAAACTGATCTCTGTGAAGATAACTTTATTGGAGATACAACAACATATATATTTTTTGTAATTAATGTAGTTCACTTACATTTTTCTAATTTACAATATTAGTAACTCTCCTACTTTCAGGAATGTTGTTTGTCATAAACTTTTTTCTTATAAAAATAACAAAAAAAAGATAACGTTTTTCGGGTTAAATGTATATTCAAATAAACCACTGTCCAATATTTCTCAATAATAACAACGGTGGTGAAAAAGGTCACCCATAGTTCTCAATCATTGGCACACACAATAATCCATTGGGAAACTTCTTGATTGAGGAACGTCCAAACAATCTGCTTCAATGATAGCGTGAAATCGTTTGAAACCAACTGATTTTGGCTGTTCAGGGTCAACAGCACGACCTAAAGCACAAAAATCCTTATTTTCTGCTGGTTATTTTTACACTTGTTACACTGGTTATTTTTTGGCCACAATGTGATTCCTAGTGTTTATATGATTGACACAAAATTCGGCCAGATTACTTTACAAATAATCCAATACAATTAATTCAAAAAAGTGTATGAGTAATGGAAAATAATTATAACTTTCACATAAAATTACATGTAACTATCCATGGCTCTTTCCAAGCACTATCCGACTCGTTAGCTCTCACGTACGTACATTTTCACGATTTCAATATACAAAAGGTATAGTGGTGAGGGAGGACGGATTTTTCAGTGCAGGTGCGGTCTAAGAAAAATGTTGGGTGATAAGACTGTAAAAAAAAAGAAAATACCATACCTATAGGGAACACGCAGCACACTTATTTATCGACAGAAAGGAAAGATACATTATACAATTTATATATACTGTAACACTTATGAGGATTTAAATAAATTTTATTAACGAAATAATATAACTCCCAATGCCAGAAAAACAATACTTATTCAAATAATCAACAAGGCTACAAAAAGTATCAACTTGTAACGACACAGTAACACAAAAATAAACATATGATAAGATCTACAGTGCAAACTAACTCTCCAGTCCATCACTTCTTGTACTTAGTCTGAATTAGAACAGTCTAGAAGGTTTCAGACAAGCGTAGATTATTCTCGAACAATCACGAACATTTACTAGAACAGTTTATCCCAACTGTTCAAACAACAAGTCTAGAAATCTTTTAGGGGTCACCTGTCGTATAGTGGTTAGCATGGCAACCTACAATACTAAAGGTCGCATATTCGCGTCCAAGGCCTAGGATTTTGTAAAGAGTAAAAACACTTGACTATGTCGTCCCTCGGATAGGACCTAAAATGGACAGGTACTCGTTAAAGATCCCTACTCTAATTTTACCTGGATAGGCAAAATTTAGGACTCCCACTGTAGCATCTTCCGATTAGCCTTTCAAACAAACAAACAAATAGAAATCTTTTCATCCTATTTTTTTTCACGTTATAATATAATCACCAAAATACTACACATTTTAAAATATTAAATGGGTAAATTTTTTCCACTAATTTTTTTTTCTCGAGAGTTCGTGGGAGTAG
This sequence comes from Aelia acuminata, assembly GCA_911387785.2. Classification (NCBI taxonomy): domain Eukaryota; kingdom Metazoa; phylum Arthropoda; class Insecta; order Hemiptera; family Pentatomidae; genus Aelia; species Aelia acuminata. Next base: position 47,992,101 of record OU426978.1, on the reverse strand, counting down.
GTGTAGGGAGAATTTCGTGATGTGGTGTAGGTGAGGGAAATATTTCGCACTGGAACCGCCCTTGGTTCTGAATAAATAATTTCGTAGACTAATCGTCATGAAAAATGAAAATCTTACCTCGTCCTTTAAATTAAACCATGCATTAAGTTAAACTTTAAACTTAATTTGAATAGATTAATTGATAAGTTGATTACGGTTTTTGTTTTTTAACTCTTATATTTTATATTTTAACATAAAAAGATAAAAAAAATCCACCACTTTATTTTTTTGTCTCTATGGATAATAGTTTATTACACTGTTAGCTTTCATATTTTATGACCCTTATTATACCTACTATTAAAATGAAAATGAATAGCATATGTATCTAAAATATATTATCGGAGCATAATTTTCAAAAATCCTTTTTGGAGATATACTCCATTAGAGTTATTCGGAACGGACAAAGGCCTTGTTGTCCCCAACACTCGGCCTGTTCAGATCAAACAGTCCTCTCGGCTAAGTGTGCATCGAAGGAGCAGCAGCGGCCTATGGATTATGGTGGCCGTAATTTTCGATTGTGGGACAATCAAAGGGCGAAGTGTCTATTGTATTTTGAGGGGTGTTTAGGGCCCTCTAGTGCTTTTTAATTACAGAGCCGAGTAGAAGTACATTAGCTGTCCTACAATATCTCTTTCTTACAACAATGGCGACTCGTTAGGCCTCTTTGTCTCACCCGCGCTCTGCACTTCAACGACGCACGATCCTCTTCTTGAGGGGCTTCGGCGGCGCGGACGTCTGCGTCCTTCTTAGCCATGTCTGAGAGGAATCGCCGTTACTGTCAAGTATATTTTGTCTTCTTTTCAGCCCTAACAATTAAATGTACTGTAACACATAACTGTAGTCTTATTAACAGGAAAAATACAATGCTACAACGACCTACTCAATATTGCGGTAAAACTCGAAGAGAAAGGTTGCAGTTTGATCGTCTGGCGCCTATTAAAGAACTATTTGAGGACTTAACGGATCTCTCATCTTTACCCAACTTATAAACTGAAAACCTCACTCAGCTAAAAAAAAAATAATTTATAAAAAGATCCCTTCATACTTCAAATCCAAAAATCAAATTCATTATATATAAATCAATAAACCGTCATTAATCAGTTATGCCTCACACACATGGAGTTCAACTTGTATTACAAACTATATTTATTTATTTAGGTATTATATTAATTACATTTTAGGTGCTGTGTACATCAACAAGGGCTAAAGGTACCAAATTCTATTTAAATTGTAAATACATAGAGACTATATTATTAATTTATAATAATTTTATACATATTTGTAAACATTTATTTCTTTAAGAAATTTAAATAACTTTTAAATTGTTTGGTTTTATCGTTTTACAAACTTTAAAAAACTAGAAATAATTCAAAACTTGTGTATGAGAATAATTAACAACTATCCTCAGTTCTTCCGACTATACCATGCTTCCGACTATCCAAAAATTTGTCTTAACTCAAACCACAAAATATTTTAATAATACAATAGTCTCTAAAATTCCTTTCATCAATGCAAAAGGCAATTACAAGAAAACTCTTACACGCTACAATAACAAAAGAATAAATATTTACTATAATAACAATAATTCTCTCACTTGTATCCAGGCGTTCCTTATTTATTAATCTATTGCAGTAAATTTGTTTATATTCGGTTAGATAGATCTCTTTATTTATTTTATTTAGTTTAACAACCTATTTTTGATTATTATATCGTATTTTTATATAATCATTTATTTGTTTTTATTTTTTATGTAGGTTTTTAATTTTTCCTCTTGTCACATATTTATTATTATTGTACCACAAAAAACTCATGTAAATAAACAAGTTGATTAGAAGGGTGAATAATCCGAAATCGTTTAAAAAACATCATTTATTTGTATGTATTTAAATTTAAAAATATTTTGTGTGCAATTTCCAAATTAATAATGCAACAAGTTTAATTTTAATCCTTTACAAAGAAGTAGAAGGATATCATTGCTGGTTTATTAAATATAACCCCTTTAAAAAGAAATATGGATTGGAAATTCTATCCTTATAATTTAAAAGTTGGGTCGGCAATCAACACGAAGTGTTGCCTTATTCAAAGAGTAATAAATCAGGAGACGTCTAAAGATAGCGTAGAAGTTGCCGCAACGTAACTATGGGCAACTGGCTGGAGATGTTGATATGGTTGACAGCTCACTAAGGGTTAAGCGTGGTAGTTACGCTAAAAATATATGGGACCTTTGTTTGACAAAAACTGACATTCATGGCGAAAATAAGATTTTGATGCTTCTGTCTCTGCTTTAAGATGGCATTTATTAGGCTTATAAAGCAAGATGTAGCTTATTAGTATTTCTAGTTTTCATACACAATATTTATATTTAAGTAGTTTAAGATATCCGTTATACTGCTAGTGCGATAGTGTTTTAGCTACAAAACCTTTCTAATAAAATCATAATCGATTGATTTCTTTATTGATTAAAAAATTTTAGCACCTAAATTCTTTTTCCTTTTTTACTTTCACTTACCTATATATGGAATATACCGTGCGAACCTGAAATTGGGTATTTAGTGTATGTATATGCCCGCGATGTGACAGCAGAAATTTAATCAAAATTGCTCAAAGGGAGGGGGTACTTTATTTAATAACTTTTTAGGTTTTATTCGATTTTCTCAAAAACGGCTCTAACGATTTTGATTAAACTGAGTATTTGATCTATTTATATGCCTGAGATATGACTGTAAAAATTTCATCAAAATTGATCAACCGGAGGGGGGACTTTACTTAATAAATTTTGTATCATTTTCACGTGTTTTTTTTATTTACTCAAAAACGGCTTTCATGATTTTGATCAAACTGGGTATTTGATGTATGTATATGCCAAAGATGTGATAGCTAACATTTCATCAAAATTGATCAAACAGAGAGGGCACTTTATTTCCTAATTTTTTTTTTCAATTTTTACCTTTTTTTCGATGATCTCAAAAACGGCTTTAACGATTTTTATCAAATTCGTCATGTTAAATAAAATCAGGTGTTCTTTAATATTAGGTAAGCTTTATCATTATTGAAATGTTCTGAGGGGGCTTTTTTGGGGGGGGGGCCTTTTTTGTTTGTTTGTTTCCTATAAAGTACCTTTGTTTTTGTTTATATGGTGAAATTAACCGTCTCTCCTTAGGCCTAAAAATAAGAAATGGCTAAATATATGATATGATAAAAATAAAGAAAACATAAAGAGGAGAAAAAAATAAAAATACTCAGTCAACTCATAAAATTCGTTGAGCCGACGCTTGCGGAGTACGCCTTTAATGACAGACCAATGTTCATTATTAAAGCCGTTCTGTTCATTTGAGAAGAGTGGCAATTAACAAAACGCATTAATTTCTAATCTACTTAAGTTGGTAAGTGAAAGTTGTGTGTTGATTTTTGAACTTGTTTTTCTTAAAATTAAGGTTGGAGCAGCCAACATTCCGGACTACTTTATCAATAATAATTTAATAATAATAAAGGCTTAATGAACCCGAAAGTTCGATGACGACCCCACAACTCGCTCCCTTCATGCCTCTGTCCACAGACCTCCATTCAGAGCCAACTTCGACAAGTTTCAAAAAGCCTTCACGCAATCCTCCCACTTCCGTCTTGGCCTACCCTTCGGACGTTTCCCAGGCAGCACCGCGCTTATTAATCTCTAAGGAATTCGTTCACTTCTAAGTTTCTGAATTTTACTCGCCCACTTTATTCGTGTCGCTGCTTTCACATTAATTTTATTTACCAGATACAGTTCACTTGGTTCGGCGTTGTGTAAGCGTCTAAATTCTCCGGTTACTTCATCCCTCATCGATCCTAATATTCTACACAGTGCTTTTTTTTTCTTGATTCATATTTTAAATCGCACCTGTCGCGGCTAAGCGACAATAAGCAAATACATAGCTTTGTCCGCGTAATTTGCTTTGGAAGCCAGAATCGAGAGTCCTTATTTGTTCGTCGATAGTTGGTAGTTGTAAGTCGATATGTAGTGTTTTGTTACTAACGTAGAAACGTGCGTTCGTTACTAGTCGTAAAATTTTGGATTGGAAGGTTTGTAGTTTTTGTTGGTGATAGAGAATCGCCTTGTTTCAACCAGAGCAAACCTTGAACTTGAACAGAAAAATAACTGAACACAAAATTTATTTAATGTATTTAATTAATACACAGTTTAAATATTACATTTTCTTGCACCCATGGTTTTATCTTAAGGTGGTGGATAGTAGAGAAGAACACGATAGGGCAGGAAATATGACTCACCCCAGACCCTGGTCGAACATGACTCCTTGACTCCACTCTGATTTCCTAGCATTACCAGTTTTTGTGAAGGTAGCGTGACTGAGCCCTTACGCACCGAGGTGGCTAATGAACGGGCCGAGAGTGTGCAAGTGCGTACTGTATCTCTCAGTGATAATCTTTCTAAGCACTTTCGGTCAGTCATATCAATATATATCCAAGTTCGGAACATATAAGGTTGCTAGGGTACTAACATTGCACACATATCTTCACTTTGTAGCCGGTTAACCTTGATTGATTACAGTAAACGATATATTACAGTTAAATTGAGTTGTGCTACACCATACCATAGTGAACTAGACTAGATATGTAAAGAACATTGGATGTAACTTTATCATTGTTAACTAGGAAGAAATCAATACTTTTGTTGTTTTACAACTGGTCTTATGAAAAGATATTCCGCAGAGAATATCAGATTTTGAAGTATTCGATAAATTATGAACAAAAAATAAAAACCCCGAAGCATCGTGACAATAAAGAAGAAATATAAAGGAAGATATTTTTTTCACTAAATCCCTAAATAGGAAGATATAAATTAAGAATCTTCTAATCGATATAAGAAATACTAACAAACTAATAAAATATGGAGAAGAGTGAAGGCCACATGCAAGGAAACAATAAAAGAAACGTTGGCTACAATAAAATAGTTTAATACTATTTTATAGTTTATTGACCATACTTTTATATTGTACAGTTAAGAATCCGTCAGTGTTATTATTATTATTTTTTTATTATTACGCCGGGGTGGCGGACTATTCTCATCAATAAGAAACTATAGAAGATTCAATATTATTAAAAACTAACAAAAATACTTTTAATTTACTCATTTATTTTCATGTCTTGAATACCCTTACAGGGTTTATTTTATGTCGGTTTTTATAATTTTTCTACTTTTCATATTACAGTTGTTATATATTCATTAATATAGTACTACAACAAAATTATGATTTGAGAATTATATAAAAAATATAATTTATATTGCAAACCTTTAAATAAACAAAAAATTGTGAATAGAGGAAGCGTCCCATTGGCTTCTATTTACAATATTTTTATTATACATAGCGCATTCTCGTGAATCGGCTGATTCCCCACCATTATTTCGTATTTTATATAATAATAAAAAAAAATATATATAACACTGGCGGATTCTTACAATATAAAATCATGGACAATATGCTTTTATTTAATAGATAGGTCATTCATGAATCAATTCGCCTTAAAAAAAGCAAACTGTATTTTCGATTAGTAACAAAAATTCATCAAGGGGTCTCATCAAGGATAAAATTATAACTGATTTAAATAGATTTTTCCCCTAACTTATCAAAGTAGTGGACGCGAATATTAAAGAAGATTTGTAACCCAAGAAGGGTATCTCCTGAAATGAATACTTGCTAACAGATCAGTACCTCAAAAATACCTATGCTATGGACAACTTGGATCCAGGAAGAATTTATGTTGATAATTAATACGGAATTATATTTGGATATAATTGATGCTTGCTCAGAAATGGAAATCGTCATGGAAAACCAATTCGTAATGAATATCACCTTCTCTCATCGAATCTTATATTGGAAATAACCTCTTCCTTCCAAAGTGACAATTAAAAACCGAAAATGCTCGGTGATGGGGAGAGATAAGGAACGCTCATTTTGAAATCTATTTCCTCCCGAACCGAAGCCAATAAAGCCCGAGGGGTCGCGAAGCTTCTTCGTTCTGTAATCTCATTGTCTGTAATATCCGCTCAAGCCAAAAGGTTCTTGCAGCAGCCGTATGATGGAACAATGCCGCGGTAACTTGTTACGATATTGTGATTGATGACATTGTTTATATTAAATTATAGTTCCAATAAACAAACAACTAAAAATATTTGGATTTTCAAAGGATAATCTGATGTTTTAGTGTTACAATAACTACATGATATACTATGTTTCGAAGGTAGGCAATTTTTAAAGGTGAACACTTATTACGAATCTTCAAGCAAGCAATTTTACCCAAAATATTTTACTTTAAAGTGCCTCTATATATTTAATTGATTCTATCTGTTCTAGGCTCGAAAGGAATAATAAGAATCGTTATTAAAAATATTGATAGGGTTTAAGTCAAATCCTAGGGGCGGATTGAACACAAAATTTGGGGAATTCACGACCCCCCCTCCGGTCTCGCACTCACATCTTGCTTTTAACTTTGCAGTATTTTTGTTTTCAAATTTATTTAATGGATTATTTACTTCAAGCTGGAAGGACTGCGATTTAAAGTTTTAAGTTTATGGTTTAGTAGCTGTGTAATTGCATTATTCACTTTAAAATACAAAAAAAATCTGGTGTGTGCGCGCAACACATAACTTTCACTTACCAACTTACTTAGATAAGAAATTGACGTGTTTTGTTAAATATAATTTCCCAAAGTCACACATTTTTCTACATTCATATCTTATTTTTATTAATCGTTAAAGCCGTTTTTGAGTAAATAAAAAACCCCGTGAAAATGATACAAAATTTAATAATTAAGTAAATTAAAATTAAAGTAAAATTAAGTAAAGTCCCCCCTTCGGTTGATCAATTCTGATGAAATGTTGGCTATCACATATTTGGCATATACATACATCAAATACACAGTTTGGTCACAATCGAGAAAGCCGTTTTTGAGTAAATAAAAAAAGCACGTAAAAATGATACAAAATTTATTAAGTAAAGTGCCCCCTGCGGTTGATCAATTTTGATGAAATTTTTACAGACATATCTCCGGCATATAAGTAGATCAAATACTAAGTTTAATCAAAATCGTTAGAGCCGTTTTTGAGAAAATCAAAAAAACACGTGAAAATGTTACAAAATTTATTAAGTAAAGTCCCCCCTCCGGTTAATCAATTTTGATAAAATTTTTACAGTCATATCTCGGGCATATCAATACATCAAAGCACAGTTTGATCAAAATCTTTAAAGCCGATTTAGAGTAAATAAAAAAAACACGTGAAAATGTTACAAAATTTATTAAGTAAAGTCCCCTCTCCGGTTAATCAATTTTGATGAAATTTTTACAGTCATATCTCGGGCATATAAATAGATGAATACATACATGAAATACACAGTTTGGTCACAATCGAGAAAGCCGTTTTTGAGTAAATAAAAAAAGCACGTAAACATGATACAAAATTTATTAAGTAAAGTGCCCCCTGCGGTTGATCAATTTTGATGAAATTTTTACAGACATATCTCCGGCATATAAGTAGATCAAATACTAAGTTTAATCAAAATCGTTAGAGCCGTTTTTGAGTAAATAAAAAAAACACGTGAAAATTATACAAAATTTAATAAGTAAAGTCCCCCCTCCGGTTGATCAATTTTGATGAAATTTCGGCTGTCGCATCGCGGTCATATATATACATCAAATGCCAAGTTTCATCAAAATCCTTAAAGCCCTTTTTGAGTAAATAAAAAAAAACACGTGAAAATGGGAGAACATTTATTAAGTAAAGTGCCCCCTCTAATTAATAAATTTTGATGAAATTTTCACAGTTTTATCATGGGCATATACAGAGATCAAATACTCAGTTTAATCAAAATCGTTAGAGCCGTTTTTGAGAAAATCGGAAAAAACGTAAAAAGTTATTAAATAAAGTACCCCCTCCCTTTGAGCAATTTTGATGAATTTTTTGCTGTCACATCGCGGGCATATACCTACACTAAATACCCAATTTCAGGTTCGCACGGTTTATAGTTCTTGAGCTACACACACATACACTTCACATACACACACACACACACACACACACACACACAGACCATTTCGCGGGACTTGGTCATTTCGACTCAGGGGACCCCAAAACGTGTATTTCCGTTGAAAACCGGAAGTCGAAATTTTTCACGATCGCAATACTTCCACTTACTATATATTACATATATAGGTAAGTGAAAGTAAAAATATATACAGCTTATATTTTTGGGGATGGGTCATGCCACCCTTCTCTGGATCCGGCCTTGAACGTTTTTGAGTTTGAAGTAAATAGTTATTATTGCTAAACAAGAGAAAACATACTATCTCATACTTAAACTTTCCTTTTTAATAGAAATTTATCCATCGGGGAGGGTTTAGAAATTTCTTTTAATCCGAACAGTCCTATAAGAAATACAGTAAGGGTCAAAACCGTCTCCCTTACTATTAATTATATACAAACTAGAGATACCTAATCAATTTCTCTCGTGAAGTTAGGTATCTTTTATATAAGCTTAAGTCCAGGAAGAGGTGCTGCCGGGCACTTTCTTTCAAAAACCCTTGTTGTTTTTCGTAAATTACTAAAATTATTATTTCTCTCTCAATGCGTAAAAAGCTCTTATAAATGTTACAATTTTTAGTAAAATATATCTAGTTTTTTGCAATTTCCAGGGATATCTTTATTAGGCATCTAAGTTCCTAGATATCTGCTTAATAGTTATTTAACTATGATATGAGTGAGCGTGTTTTGTTTTTTCTCGTGTGAATAGAAAACACTATAATAAAAAAATCATGCTCTTTTTCAGATGTCTTCGAACATTCTCAGACTTATAAATACTTATAGTCAATATTATATGTAAAGCTCGGAATTCCGTTAAGTAAAAAACGTGCAATAATGACTTCAAAACGTGCATTAAAAACTTCAAAACGTGCAATGCAAAACATAAAAAATGCAAAAACATGCAATGACAATGTATTGCTTGAAAATCAGGCATTATATTATTTTTTTGGACAAAAAATAGCTACTTTGGAAAAAAAGTTAATAACGGAGAGTAAATTGAAATAGAAACTTTTATTTTTACAGATTATATTTATAATATTGATTTGGTATAGTCACTGAATTTTGGATTTTTTTTATTATACTTTTGATACATTTTTCAAAAAAATTCCGGTAAAAAAATCGGAACATAAAATATTTTCTTAAAATAGTAACAGCAAGATGTGGAATAAAGAGTAAAATACTTGCGTGTGAGCTGTAATTACATATATATTAGAAATAGGAATATCTTAAAAAAGGAAACAAACTACTCAAATTATGGAATCACTAGATGCAATATCCGGTGCGTAGGTTTATTTTTAAATCACTCTGGCGACACGCACTACCCCCCTTACCGTTGTAGGGTTAAAAAAAAAAAAAAAAAATTAGATACTTACTTGTGCTACATCGGGTATCAATTTGTGATTTCCTCTCACATCCAATTTTTTGTCACAAGATTTACAGAACACTACGCAACGATTCCTGTTGAGTTCAGAATATTTTTCAATCCATCCCGCAGTTTTCGAAGACACACTTGCTCCCATTTTCGGCATTTTTAGTAACAATGTATTCGACAGAAGCTATTTTGATACTGACAAAACGATGGGAATTGAGAAACAAAACGTAAACATTCAGGAACCACTGATCCCTCATTTCTGGGAAATCGGAGGTTTGTGTTGGTTTACGTCTCCCAACTTCCCTTTATTTCTTCTGATGTGTATTAAATTATATTGCAATTTGTAATATATTTTTTCTTCAAAATATCAAATGATGCAATAAATACAAAACGTGCAATTTTGTGCAGTATATATGCAGTATATATATAAAACTCCATTAAAACATCCCATTAGGCTTGATTCCGATAAGTAACTTGAATTCGCTCTATTCTGACTTTTCAAAAAAAAGATTCAATTGCCTGGAAATTCGAGCTCCAATTATATGTAATAGTTCTACATGTCTCACTTCTATTATTTCGTGGGGGGAGGATTATTAGTATTACTTTCACTTACCTATATATGAAATATATAGTAAGGAAAGTATTGCGATCGTGAAAAATTTCGACTTCCGGTTTTCAACGGAAATACACGTTTTGGGGTTTCCTGAGTCCAAATAACCAAGTCCCGCGAAATGGTCTGTGTGTGTGAACAGACTAGCTCAAAAACTATAGGCCGTACAAAACTGAAATTGGGTATTTGGTGTATGTATATGGCCGCGATGTGACAGCAAAAATTTCATCATAATTGCTCAAAGGGAGGGTGTACTTTATTTAATAACTTTTTAAGTTTTTTTCGATTTTCTCAAAAACGGCTCTAACGATTTTGATTAAACCGAGTATTTGATCTATTTATATGCCCGAGATATGACTGTGAAAAATTCATCAAAATTGATCAACCGGAGGGGGGACTTTACTTCACTTTACTTGATAAATTTTGTATCATTTTCACGTGTTTTTTTTATTTACTCAAAAAAGGCTATAACGATTTTGATCAAACTGGGTATTTGATGTATGTATATGCCAAAGATGTGATAGCCAACATTTTATCAAAATTGGTCAAACGGAATGGGTACGTTATTTCATAATTTTTTTTCCAATTTTTACCTTTTTTTCGAATATCTCAAAAACGGCTTTAACGATTTTTATCAAATTCGTCATGTTAAATGAAAATTAGGTGTTCTTTAATATCAGGTAAGCTTTATCATTATTAAAATTTTCTGAGGGGGCTTTTTTTTGTGTGGGGGGTCTATTTTGTTTCCTATAAAGTACCTTTGTTTTTGTTTATAAGGAGAAATTAATTGTCTCTCGTTAAGCCTAAAAATAAGAAATGGCTAAATATGAGATATGATAAAAATAAAGAAAACATAAAGAGGAGAAAAAAATAAAAATATTCAGTCAACTCATAAAACTCGTTGAGCCCGCGCATGCGGAGTACGCCATGAATGACACACCATTGTTCATAATTAAAGCCGTTCTGTTCATTTGAGAAGTGGCAATTAACAAAACGCAATAATTTCTAATCTAAGTAAGTTGGTAAGTGAAAGTTGTGTGTTGTGCGCACGCACCAGATTTTTTTTCTAAAGTGATGTAGAGGGATTCGATACTGGCTTTTAAAAACGTATACTAAATCTAAGATCGCCGCTTTCATGTAACTAATATCAACTTACACGATACCCCGGATAATTTTCGTGTTCTGACACGAATACTCCCGGTAAGCGATCCCTAATTACTTATTTAAATTCCGTAACGGCAAGGGTAAATTGCTCTAATGAGGAGAATGCAATTCGTGCAGAGGGCTGCTAATGCATGTAATTACCCGGGCAGCTATGAATGACTTGGAGCTATTATAGGCCGTAGCTAGGAAATGTATTAGAGGATAATTAGAAGATACAGAGGGAGGGAGATAGGGCCCTCGGTATCGAACCGCTGGGTCATTTGAATTGCATATCAGCCCCCGAGGCTGGTTCCTTCCGAGGCCCAACTCCTTCCTTCCGAATTAAGTTAAACCTTCAGCGGTCGCTGTTTAGTGTCATCTCTTCTTATCCAGCAGTTATCGAATATGAAGGTGGATGGAATATACCTGTAGCTCACACGTTTCAACTCTTTCAAAGGTTACGTTAAATAAACTTTAACACATACCATTATCCGTTATTTCCCTATGGCATTTTGTTCTTTGTATGTTTGTTCTTTTCCATTGCTGAAGAATAATATCATCCTCACCGGATGCAAGGAAAAAAGTTATGACTGAACGAAAACTTTAATTGTGCTCAAATTTAAAGTTTTGTTCAGACAGATGATAGCCTGAAAAGTTTCTGAATTTCCATCAAAAAGAATAACAAAAATGGAGAAATTTGTCATTTCTTAGTACTAAAAAATATAACAGAAAGTTAGAAAAAAAATCTGGTGCGTACGCGCAACACACAACTTTCACTTACCAACTTAGATAAGAAATTAATGTGTTTTGTTAATTGCCACTTCTCAGAGTTATACATTTTTCCACATTCATTTCTTATTTTTGTTTTCATTTGCTCAAAAAAAAAACACTAATTTCTTTTATTATTAAATAAAAGTTTTTACTTGTGATAATTCGGCAATGCAAGCCTAATACTCCAAGTCGTCTGATTTTATAATTCTCTATGTACTTGTTGAATATTTCATTTAGTTCCCATGAAACAAATAATTCTCATTAAATGAACAGAACATCTTTTATTATAACGCATTGGTTTGTCATTAAAGGCGTACGGTGCATGCGTGAGCTCAAGGTATTTTACGAGTATGAGTTGACGGAATATTTTTCTTTTTTTCTCCTGTATTTGTTTACTTGATTTTTTTCATATATCATATTTAGCCATTTCCTATTTTTAGGTGTGATGAGAGACAGTTAATTTCTCAATATAAACTAAAACAAAGGTACTTTATAGGAAAACAAAAAAGGCCCCTTCCCCATTTAAGCCCCCTCCGAAAATTTTAATACTGATAAAACTTACCTGATATTATTGAACACCTACTTTTCATTAAACATGACAAATTTGATCAAAATCATTAAAGCCGTTTTTGAGATAATCGAAAAAAAGGTAAAAATTGGAAAAAAGTTATGAAATAAAGTCCCCCCTCCTGTAGATCAATTTTGATGACATTTTTACAGTCATATCTCGGGCATATAAATACATCAAATACAAAGTTTGCTCAAAATCGTTAAAGCCTTTTTTGAGTAAATAAAAAAAACACATGAAAATAATACAAAATTTATTAAGCAAAGTCCCCCTTCCAGTTGATCAATTTTGATGAAATTTTTATAGTCATATCTCGGGCATAATAATACATCAAATACTTAGTTTAATCCAAATCGTTAGAGCCGTTTTTGAGAAAATCGAAAAAACGTAAAAATTTATTAATTAAAGTACCCCCACCCTTTGACCAATTTTGATGAAATTTTTGCTGTCACATCGCGGGCATATACATACACTAAATACCCAATATCAGGTTCGCACGGTTAATAGTTTTTGAGCTAGTCTGTTCACACACACACACACACACAGACACACACACAGACCATTTCGCGGGACTTGGTTATTTCGACTCAGGGGACCCCAAAACGTGTATTTCCGTTGAAAACCGGAAGTCGAAATTTTTCACGATCGCAATACTTCCACTTACTATATATTTCATATATAGGTAAGTGAAAGTAAAAAGTCTGGTGCGTGCGCGCAACACACAACTTTCAATTACCAACTTACTTAGATTAGAAATTGACGTGTTTTGCTAAATATCATTTCCCAAAGTCACACATTTTTCTACATCCATATTTTATTTTTGTAAATCGTTAAAGCCGTTTTTGAGTAAATAAAAAAACCCGTGAAAATGATACAAAATTTATTAAGTAAAGTCCCCCCTTCGGTTGATCAATTTTGATGAAATTTTAACAGTCATATCTCGGGAATATACACACATCAAATACCCAGTTTGATCAAAATCTTTAAAGCCGTTTTTGAGTAAATAAAAAAAACACGTGAACATGATACAAAATTTATTGAGTAAAGTCCCCCCTCCGGTTAATCAATTTTGATGAAATTTTAACAGTCATATCTCGGGAATATACACACATCAAATACCCAGTTTGATCGAAATCTTTAAAGCCGTTTTTGAGTAAATAAAAAAAACACGTGATCTTGATACAAAATTTATTGAGTAAAGTCCCCCCTCTGGTTAATCAATTTTGATGAAATTTTAACAGTCATATCTCGGGCATATACACACATCAAATACCTAGTTTCATCAAAATCGTTAAAGCCAATTTAGAGTAAATAAAAAAACACGTGAAAATGATACAAAATTTATTAAGTAAAGTACCCCCTCCGGTTAATCAATTTTGATGAAATTTTTACAGTCATATCTCGGGCATATACACACGTCAAATACTCAGTTTGATCAAAATCGTTGAAGCCGTTTTTGGATAAATAAAAATAACACATGAAAATGATACAAAAATTATTAAGTAAAGTCCCTCCTCCGGTTAATCAATTTAGATGAAATTTTTACAGTCATATCTCGGGATTATAAATATGTCAAATACCCACTTTGATCGAAATCGTTAAGGCCATTTTTTAGTAAATAAAAAAAACACGTGAAAATGATACAAAATTTATTAAGTAAAGTCCCCTCTCCGGTTAGTAAATTTTGATGAAATTTTTCAATTGTGATGAAATTTGTCAAATACTAATATTTACCTGGATAAATATAGTCTCTTTCTTTAAAATAAAGACTACATATCGTCATATGTTTCGAAACAGGCTTATCTATTCTTAATTTTACAATCCACTCTTTAAGAAGCTTTTTATTTTTTGGAAATAAAAGGGAATGACACGTCTTTTGATTTTCTAATTGAACACTGAGGGACCGAGCAATACCAATTAGATATTTTTCAAATGATTTTTTGCTCAATCGGGTTTTAATTATGGAAAAATAAATTAAAAACGCAAAAAAACCCTATGAATCCCAGGTAATGGCCCGGCTTTTATCCCCATTTTTCTAGTTCCTGAAAAGAAGCAGCATCGTCGCTTGCGCCCGCCTATACTTTAAATAAATCTTACATTTTGCAATTAATAAGGGGAAAAAAAAATTAATCATATGGTTTAACGACATCTTATCACCAGTTTTAGTTATGACATTCGGTAAATCAAAATCACTTTAACTAACTATTACTTTAATATACTATTATTGGGCTCCTAAAGGGAAGTCCTAGACATAAAGAGGGGCTGCTATATATATAAAGTAGAGGGATAGAGTGGTCTATAAAGAGTGTGTGAGCTAATAGTGGTTCGTTAGGGCGTTTCTGAGTGATCATTAGCTGCCTCTAAGTTGGTAGCCTCAGGCCCCTCCCTTCCCCCAACAGCTCTCTCCAATACCTATCCTAGATACAGTCTATCCAATAGCTAACCTGATGAAGTACCTAGCTAGCTAAATACTTCATCAGGTTATCAGGCAATGTTAATGCGTATTATTTATTACCTAAATATCATTTTTAAAACTGGTAATCCCATCTTTGCTAAACTTGAATAAATATTCTTATAATTTTTCATCAGAGTTATTCGGTGGCTCGTTAATTAAACAAATTAACATTTCTAAAATAACAATAAACCCATTTTCTCTTTTTTCAAGATATTATAAAACTCATATTACTCTTCGAGTTTTGTCTCAGATAGTCCCGTGTTTCGATTTTTTCTAGGTCTAGAGAGAAAGTTTTACTTTTGCTTGCAAATCACACTAAGTGTATTATCCGATATTTCAAGTTGATCTGCCTCTCAATAAGCTCAGCAGAATGGCTTGCCAACTTGTCATTAATCTCAGCCGATTGGCTGGCCAATTTGTGATCATTTCAGCAGACTGCTTATTAAACATAGCCTTCAAAGAGCAATCCTAAAGCTCTACTGTCTCAGGAACTACGCGCTCAGACACAAATATTATTCACGTAAGGTGGCCAACAAGATCGCGCTTTCGCACCAGTTCTAATCCAGTTTTTCTAATCCCCTCCTCAGTTCCGCCACTAAAAGTTCAACAGTCCGTTTGCTTGGCATTTTTGTATCTTTAAACCTCAAACTTGTCAGTAGTTGAGGGTTTAAATAATTTTTATTAGGAGAAAATAATAATTCACAATGACAAAAAAAGCTACAATTAAAACTCAAAATATTAAAAATCTTACAAAAAGTATCTAGTTTTAACAATACAATAAAAAAAAAGTAATCATATGAATCGATCTCAAGAGCAAGACTAAGACTCCAGTCCATCGCTCCTTATATTTAGTCTGAATTAGTGCAATTTAGAAAGTTTCCGTAAAACCTAGAAGATTCTCGAACAGTCACGAACATTTACGAGAATGGTTGGTGACTGTTCCAAAAAAAAGTCTATAACTCTATTAAATCATTTGTTTTTTGTTTTTACGTACTGTTACTATAGATGTATACAGATGTTTTACAATCTTAGCAATTGCTCCTTCTTGCAGAGACGACCCCCTGTATTGATACCAATATAAACTCAATACCCTCGACTCTGAAACTCCAATTCAAACACTATTACTCCTAGCCCCTTGACATCAAAGATACCGCGCTACCTGGGGGCACGCAACGAACCGTACATCGCCTCAGGTTCCCAGCCGATTAAATCCAATATGAGCATGCGCTGTCTCAAATCTCAGTGTAACCTTTAGAATTATTCGTATTGCAACTGTATGGAGGATCTGTGAGGTTCGGTCTAACTAAAGCGAAATTATTTAAAAATATAAATGAATAATAATTACTTGTTAAGTTAAAGAAATATAAAAATAGGACGATAGCCTCGAATTCAAAAACATTTCAAAATTGCTGTTATTTCATTAACTTTAATATAACATAAATAATGTTTATAGCATTTCTCTACGCTTTTACAGATTTCTCTTGGCACTATTAATTCTGGTCCATTTTTTTTTTTTTTTTTTGGTTATCTATTTGCATTTTTATAGATAACATAGTTTTAGTCATTAAGGCTATTTATTGTTCTTTATCGGATGAACTAAAAGAACTAGTGTTAATAGAAGATTTTTTTTTTTTTTTTGAATCTACTAAAGTTGTTTTTTACTTGTTTTTTTTGCACAATGTTGACCACTTATTCTCTGCTGTATTTCTTTAATACATAGAAAAAGGAAGGAAGCTTTGTATATCACTTCATGTTGACCAAAGAGTACCGATAAAACTAAAATTCATAGCAATCGATAGCTCTACAGTTAATTTTATGTTAAAGTTATTAGAACTATCTGATATTATTGCAAAGTTTATATAATATAACAATATGCAAAATTAGGGATTATTTTATTTTTTTTAATAATATTTTTCAATACATTAAACGTTGGGTGACAGAAATTGTTTAATTACAACACAGCAAATAACACAGGAATGAGGCAATACAACTGAAAAAGTTTAATCACTGTTTTCGTAAGTAATCATATGAGGCACTAACAGTTATGTATGAAACAAATGATCAGGATGAAGATCTCAGGAATCAAAAAGAAAAAAAAAAAAAAGAATGTATCGTAAGTGCGTACCTCCCTTACTAGATAAATACAGTGAAATTTGTGGAGATCGAAATTTCAAAGTAAAGGGGATTCAGTTCGGGACTTGAGGAAATATCCTTCATCGACTTCTAAATTTTTAGATAAGATTGGTGTTGGAAGGGAAAAAATACAAACGATTGCAAAACGTATAATCGTAGACTCTGTAGGGATTATACACCTCCATATTGATTAAAAACTGCGGACATTAAGGTAGTAGTACATATAAGGGAAAAAACAAGAAGGAAAAAAAAATTGGGAATATTATCAATGTTTTTACAGATGGACCGGTATTTTGTGTCACTAGCAACCCTATACAGTATGGCGGCATTACAATCAAGAATTTTTACAATTAAACATTATTTATTAGTAATATGTTTCTATTTCATTATTTTATTGTAACTATTCTCGATACAGTATATACAGTGTATAGGGTTGCTAGTGACACGGCATACTGATCCATCGGTATAGACATTGATTATATACCCAATTTTTTCTTTCCTTCTTGTTTTATTCCTTTATATGTACTACTACCTCGATGTCTGAGTTTTTTAGTAGGAGCTCCAATGATCCAAATAGGAGCATATTACTAATTATAATTTTTAATTGTAATGCTGATTTTATTATTATATATTTTGTTTCTTAGGATGTTTTTTCAATTTAATTTTGTTTTACTTAACGTGTTAACGTTTACGTGTTACTAAACGGTATTAATACGAGGGTAGATACGCATTCTTAAACTAAGTATGTAGGTAGACATGAGTGTCTTTGAGGTGTTCTTTTGAATACCCCTTTATACAAATGTTGAGCAAACTTCCACCTCCCAAATCGGCACTACGTGCGGAACGGTTACAGACAGCTGATATAAGATGGCTCATCAGGTATTCCGATCCAGATGTGCAAGAGCCCCTTCGGATGCTACAAACAGGCAGGGTACAGTAGGTAGGATATGGGCGGAGAAGGACACAGGTGTAGAGAGAGAGAGAGAGAGAGAGAGAGATAAGTACGGGCGCGGAGGGACCCGGGAATCGATGCGTTGCCATGGCCTCCCGCCCCGGTAAATATCTTACCTACTCGCCTTTCCCTTACCCGGATGCCTCCTTCCGAATGGATTCTGATCAATCGGAACCATAATCCCACGGAATTCTTAATAGGTTTACGTTCGTTAGTAAGTTACTAAAATCATTAATGTTTATTTTTAATTGAATAGCTCTTTTGCATCTACCATTTAGGCTAATTGGTGTGTAGGTATTTCTCCACAAATTATGTTATGCTATCAAATTTAATTGATGCTTGAGGTGGTCCTGCGTATGTTAGGAACATTTCTATGGGTACCAAGACTGTTGGAATGTATCATAGAAACGAACTGTCCGACTGAGCCGAAAAAGAAGCGTTCGCCCCTCTCGGAGAAGGCAAAGCTATTTTGACCCGGTCAGATCTAAGTAAACGTCTTAAGAAAGAGATTGCAGATGAATGGCAATCCATGTGAAACGAAAGCTTCCAAGCAAGCCAAAATTTATAAAGAAAGAAGTTAAGCCGTGTAGTACCTCCATCCGGAAGAGTCGTGAGAGGAGGTCGTATTGACGAGACTGATTTTCCAAATTTTTCAAAAATTATAAAGAAACTTAATACATATACATACATTTTTTTAACTTAGATTACGAAAGTCATATATAAACGTCAGTGAAAAATAAAATTACAAAAAAATAAAATAAAAAGAGAACATAAGAAAACAATAGTAAAACACACTCACTTGCTTACAGAAATTAATGTTTTTTGGCATAAGCTCTGTGGCCCGGGAATTAAAAATAAATAAAAAAACAACCTATCAACAATAACATCAATCAGCAGGTACCTACTCACTCTTTATACTCTATGAAAATCAGCTAGTTGAACACAACAACATACTTCTAACAACATGACCATGACTGATGTGTCTATAAGGAGGTCAATAAAAATGATGGGAGACCTCCTTCATACTAGATGAGGAAATAGGTAAACACCTTATAAAAATAATAAAAAATATGTTGACGTTTCTTAAAGCCTGAAAATTCATTAAGCACGTTTTCTAAGTGTCGCAAACTAGAATAGTTTGAATAAAGATAAAACTAAACAAAAGTGCAATATAGAAAATTATTCGAATTACTATTTAAATAATAAGTCTTTCTTTTTCTTATTACAATCCTTTTAGACTCTATAAAAAAATTGTGACAATGCCTTAACAAGTAATGACCATGTATAATGGGCGGAATGAGCTATTGTGTCCGTGTAGTTAATTATGAAAAAATAAATAATAAAAATAGCTGTGTATTGGTCAATAGGGATTCGGTATGGTAAATTTATTAATTTAAAGAGTGAGAGTTAAAAATCTTAACAGATTGAGATTTGTAATATAGTAACTGATTTCAGACAGCAATTTGTATGCACAATGCTGAATGACAAGCTTCTTAAATTAATGTCAGTTTTATGATTAAAATATTAAATTTTATAAGATTCCCATCATGAAAGAGTACCCGAACCTGCCTCCCTTTATAAAAGTAGGATCCGACGACATGATGGGTAAGCTATCAGAAGTGAGGCTGTAAAGAAGCCGTGTGGGCCAGCCATCATCCTTATCAGGGAAGATGATGATCTGCTGGCGGTTGCTATCATCAATCATCCATCCCCCCTCTGACACCTCCACCACGGTGGTGATCCTCTTCGGTGACTGTCGAATTAGAGAGTTGGTCCCCGGTCGGATCACGCCTCCAAGACTGATGACATGATGGCACACGCCTTCATCATAGCTCTCCATGTTTGTAATCAGTTAGGTATACTTTTTTATGCATTTTTTCACTTTCCCTATTCCTGAAGGTAAAGAAGGCGTATTCACCATGTTTTGCACCTAAATTATTAAATAAAAAATCTAAAAAAAATAGTAGTTGTCAGAAAAACATTCAAGATTAATGTAAATGTAAATGTGAATTAAATTTTTTCTATAACATTTTTTATCCAGAAGACATTGTTGAGTTAAAAAAAAAAAATAAATAAATTATTAAATTATTAAACTATAATTTTATAAAGGCATTGATAATAATTTCAAACAATTAATATATTTTTTTTTTATTCATGTACAATTTTTGAAAGTGTAAATTAGTTAAAATATCTTATATATGTATCATAAATGACGAATTTTAGAAAACATGGAAATTATCTGATTATCTAGAAAAATTACTTTCATTTCCCTCTAACTTTTTTTTTTTAAATTTACATATTTATGAAACTGTAGATACAGTTTCATAAATATGTAAATCTTATAATCTCATAAAATAAATTTTTAAAAAAATATTTAGAGTTAAATAACAATAAAAGAAAGCTATGGGTTCGTAGAGCCCCCCTCTACCTGGTTAAAAAAATTATAAATTATAATAAGTTAGCAATGTATCCTTCTTTTTTCCACACAAATATTTACAATTAATATTAAACATTTAATATATAAATATTAAATATCCCCGAAACGTTACAATGTTATGATGTACAAAATTTATTATCATTTATAATATAAATATCTTACTACCAAATTTAGAAGAAAAGAAAAAAAAATATGTTCAAAGTAATAAAACTTGTTTGCGTTCTAGATAGAAAAAATCTAAATCGCTTACGAATTTGACATTTGGTTTGATTACGGGCATATCACCCGTTAATTAGTGGAATTTTAAGAAATCGTATTAATAGTATTCTAGACAGCCTTATATTAATTCCATTTATTTTTTATCCATTTTATCTGCTGTAAAATCTATTTCCATATTTTAATAGCGCCTTATTTGGTTCTACCCAAAGATACAGTAAAGTTAGGAAGCAGTGAAAAAAAAAACCCTCCGTTAGATGTCAATTTTATCAAATTTCATCATTGGTTTTTAAGGAGACCTGCTTTGGCTAGTATAGCTTTGGCCTTTTTTTGCTTTCAGAAAACTTTGGCTTTTAAGGGAGTCAAAATGTATCTCCTTTGATAAACTTATGTTTCAGAAACGGAACACTTTTATCACCTCAAAGTTTAGGGCCTTTTGTAAGTATAAATATTGTCTCAAGAGTTAATCTCATCAAATTCCAAATGAAATTTATACAAATATTCAACAAATAATGGTTGAGAAAACGGATAAAAACTAAAGCGATTTATTAGGATGTTTTTTATTGAATATCATTTCCAGTTATTTAAAATTATTGTCTCTTTTATATTTAAACATAATTCTTGCCCTCAAGTATTTTTTAACTGTAATCCGGTACCTACCTCTCATACAGGGCTCTCTTTGGGTCTTTACATGAACGGACGACTGACATGGGAAAAACATTTTTGAAAGAAAAGAAATTAACTTATGCCAACGATACGGACTTATTTATTGACTTTTTGATAAGATTAGCTCTGAATAACAAAGTAACCGTTTATAAAGTAATAATTAAATAACTTAAAATGTCAATTATAAAAACCATAAAATCATGACAAACACTTCTTGTATGTCTCTAATGAGACATTTCTTACTTCCAAGCAACAGCCGAAGATCACTCCAGACTTACCATAAATTCAAAACCAATAAATCAAGCTCTACTCACACACAACCCATAACACTGTTGAGGCGCTGGCTGATTTACCGTATCGAGCAGTGAGTGATCTATGTCATTTTACTATGTTCAATTTTTTATTTACACTTTTTTTATTTTTTATAGATTTTTTTTTTGTTATTTGTTCTTCATTGTTTGTTTTTCTTTCCTTTGCCTTCTGCCAGCATTTTTCCTTGTTGTTCTACATCTAAATAAGAAATTATAAAACTAATATATCCATATGTTTTATTGCACGTATGAATATAAATAATTGTAATTAATAATGCTACTAACTAACTAAGTAAATTAACTTAATTGAATCGGTCGTCTGAAATACCAACATCTCGAAATAATACGGTTTTTATTTTAGTTTATGTTTGTGCTGCTAGAAATTTCGACGGCATAAAATTCAAAATAATGTTATTTATCTCAATCTAAGCTATAATCAGTGACATGCGTAGGATAAAGTAATTGAAGTTAAGGAAATATCTAAGAAGTGCAAAAGTAGAAAAATTTATTTCGATTTTTCGTAAATTTCTATAGTTGAATATTTAGGGTTTCTCAATCGACTGATTCAATTGTTGTGGTGCGATCATTGCATTCTTATTCTGTATATGAAACATAAACTGAAGATTATTACACAACTAGAACTGAGATAATTGACTTCTCACAGATAACAGGGGTCGCATGTATATCCAACACATAGCTCTTGACGGACAATGGTCTCGTTGAATTGAGAATCCTCTGGATATGCGGTGTAATCGGATCAGTGGCGCACCTAGAAGTGCCCCCTCCCCCTTGGATATAAGTGACACAATTATCTGCAGCGTGGATGACTGGTAGCATCTGCCACACTTGATGATGCGCAAACAGGGGACAATGGGAGTCTATTATAGCTTTGGGAACGGTGCGGGCGGCGGTTCTCACCAGCGCACGTGCGTTCCTACTTGACTCGTGCGCACCCACTCCTCTCTGTTTACTCCTTGCGTATTTTACGAACCGTTACCTTCTTCTGCTCGCCATCGGGGATTGATGAGGACTGCTCCGCGTGCTGTGAGAATCGGTTAATGGCCCGGCTCCGATGTTGTGAATCTTTTCATATTGGCTAATAGGCGCGCCGTCGTTATATTGTCCTTTATCGACGAGTGTTTGTATTCTTTTACGAATTCCTGTATCGTCAATTTTTATTTTTTTTTTACTATTTTTTTGTAACTAACAATGGATGATTTATTCCAATCAATATAAAATTTAATTATTTACTTATAATAGGTCACGTCTATATGCAGATATCCTGATTCGAAACCTAGCCATTACCCAATAGTTCATCTTCTGATAAAATTGTTCTAAAAAAAAAAAAAATGTTCTGAAAAAAAAAATGGAAGTAAAAGCCCCAATAACAGAGATAAAAGTAACAGTGAGGGCTATAGTGTTTCATAACAACGGTTATACCAGCGTAGACCATGAAAGCTACTGAAAAGATAGTCTTGTCGACAAAATCATATAAACGACCTAGAAAGTTGTTGCTGTCGAACACTGAGAATTGAGAGGGTCTTCATAAACATAAAAAAATGAAAGGAAACCCAACCTGAATTGGTTAGAGTTATTCTCTCCCACCCCAGACAAACAGCTTTCTAAAGTGCTTATTATAAAAAAGTAATATTAATAAAAATATGTGCGAACTCAAAGGTTCTCTGCTGTAACCACCGCTCGCCGCCTGCTCACTCCCTCCCACCTCCTCGGATTAACCCCATGCCATTGATGGCGTACCTTTTTATGCAAGCCTACTAAAAATTTATAAATATTACTTATTTATCAGTTATTGATAGTTTAGTATTTATCTTTAGTTTGTTATTGGTTTTACCATACCATATTCTCTATCATAGCCCTAGAGGAACTCGGAATACCCGGTAAGCTCTCGAGGATGTGCCAGGTAACGATGGAGGGTGTGGAGTGTCATGTAAGGGTTCAAGCTGGAGCAACCGAGCCATTTTCAACGAGTAAAGGTGTACGCCAAGGTGATGCGCTAGCCTGCCTCCTATTCAACATCGGCCTGGAGAGAATTATTAGGAGTTCCAGGATTCAGATCGGTGGTACAATATTTCACCGCACGGTGGGGTACTGCTGGGGTACGCTGATGATATTGATATCATGGGGAGATCATTTCAGGCAGTCTCTGATGCGTTCCTTGCCCTTGCCGAGGCCGCTGCAAGAATGGGTCTAGTAGTCAATGAGCAAAAAACGAAATATAAGGTTTCCGGAGAACAAGCAGTACATGGCGAGGAAGTTAAAATCGGGGATTACAAATTCGAGAAGGTAAACGGATTTGTGTACCTCAGCTGTGAAGTTAATTCTGAAAACGATATCTCCAGGGAGATTAGGTCTCGCATAGGCAAGTCCAATAGATGCTTCTATGGCCTACGTAACCATTTACGCAGTAGCCTACTTCCGAGAGCTACAAAGATAGTGTTATATAAGACATTGATCCGCCCAGTCCTGATCTACGGTTCTGAGACATGGACAATTACCAAATCTGATGAATCTGCTTTACTGATTCATGAAAAGAAGATCCTCCGAACCATCTACGGAGGAATCATGGAGGGCAATGAATGGCGTCGGAGAACTAATATGGAACTGTACACACTGTTCAATGAACCCGACATTGCAAAATTCATCCGCCTCGGGAGGCTAAGGTGGGCTGGGCATTTGGCGAGGATGAACGAAAATTCAATCCCAAAGAAGGTTTTTTATGAAGAAATTCATGGCCCCAGGCGTAGAGGAAGACCTAAGCTGCGGTGGCGAGATGGTGTGACCCACGATGCCTGGGCGCTGCTTGGAGCGCGCAATTGGATGCAAACGGCAAAGGATCGTGACACATGGCGCAGGCTGATCCAGGAGGCCTTGACTCAACAATGAGTTGTTGCGCCGCTGAGTGAGTGAGTATATATTCTCTATCAATTGTTCTAATATGACTGCTTTGTGTGTCAGAGCGGGACAGGATTTATTTTTGCCCTATGTTTTTCTACTATCGAGTAGATTTATGTATTTAAACTCTTTTTCTTGTTTTTTATATTTGTAGCTCGAACTTTCAGTTTAATTAAAAGGGACAGATGCTTCCGTGCTGGATCTTTCGCGATTTTTGCCGAATATATAGAATGTGTATTCTCGAGAATTGGAAGAACCTTATCTCAATTCATAAATGAGGAAAGGTATTTTCAAGAATTTTCATATATGCCAGGGGTGACAAAATGAGAAGAGGGCTAAAAAAAAAAAGAAAAAAAAAAAAACCGTGAGAGAGCGAAGAAGTGAGAAAAGCGAAGGAGCTATCGATTGTGAAATATAAATTGAAACGTGGAAGGAGATAAGGCTCCTTCATATATCGGCAGTGGCTCATTTCCTCAGCGGCGCCATCTGCTATATTAATCCTAAATTAAAGGATCAGGTGTCGCCCTCTACCCCCCCCCCCCCTCACACCAAGTTAATTAGTTGGCTCGGGTGGGCGTGGCTCAGGGAAGATTCTTCATTAGCGAGATCTGGATGGCTGAGGAATGGGCCAATTAGCTCGCTCAAGAAGCAGTGTCATATTTCACGGCTTAATGTGTCCCGGCAACAACCGGTGTCACCTCCCCGCGCCATGAATATTTACGGAGTGTCGGGGTAAAAAACTGTGACTTTTTTTTTTTTTAAGGTGACGGCGTTTTCATAATGGCTGGGGGGCTTGTGCTGGGGCTGCTTGATAATTACCAGATAGGGACAATTATACCTCCACTCTCATGCACCCGGATATTTTTATTCCATTTGAATATACAATATTTTTTCAACAAACAGTTGCCTCCTAAGAAATTCCTTGCTAATTTATTATAAATTAATAATTTATCACTCACTTTAATTTAGTGATTTAATATCATGCACACTAAAGTCCTCCTAAGAAATTCCTTGCTAATTTATTAAAAAATAATAATTTATTACTCACTTTAATCGAGTGATTTAATATCATGCACACTAAAGTCACTGCTAACTAGATTTAAGGATACCTATGGTTTGGATTTACTAAATAAAAATAAATAATTTTGGGAAAAATTTGAATAATTTCGTCTAGATATATTCCAACAATAGCGCTATTTTCTACTATAGATATATTTATATATTTTTTTTCTGTTTGTTTATTCTTTAATTTTTCAGTAGGAATGTTTCCTGAAATCGCAAATAATGAATGCCATTGAGCGGCATTTCTATTATTTAAAAAAAAAAACCTTTCTCACATTGGCGGATCCGGGGTGGGAGGGGGGTCGGGTGTGGGGCTACAGCCCCCACTTTGTAAAATTTTTCGTCATTAAAACGTAGAATTTTACTTTCCTTAAAGTAAGGAAGAGAGTTAAAGAACAAATAATATGCAGAACAAGTAGAATTTTAGTTGTGGGAAAGGAACATAAAGGTAAAAAATCTGGTGCGTGCGCGCAACACACAACTTTCACTTACCAACTTACGTAGATTAGGAATTAATGCGTTTTGTTAATTGCCACTTCTCAAATGAACAGAACGGCTTTAATTATGAACAATGGTCAGTCATTAAAGGCGTACTCCTTATGCGTGGGCCCAACGAGTTTTATGAGTTGACTGAATATTTTTCTTTTTTTCTCCTATTTATGCTTTCTTTATTTTTATCATATCTCATATATAGCCATTTCTTATTTTTAGGCGTAACGAGAGACAGTTAATTTCTCCATATAAACAAAATCATGGGTACAAAAACACAAACAAACAAAAAAGGCCCCAACCCCCCCCCCCAAAAAAAAACCCCTCAGAACATTTTAATAATGATAAAGCTTACTTGATATTAAAGAACACCTAATTTTCATTAAAGATGGCGAATTCGATAAAAATCGTTAAAGCCGTTTTTGAGATCATCGAAAAAAAGTTAAAAATTGGAAAAAAATTAAGAAATAAAGTGCCCGCTCCGTTTGTCCAATTTTGATGTAATGTTGGCTATCATATCTTTGGCATATGCATATATCAAATACCCAGTTTGATCAAAATCGTTAAAACCGTTTTTGAGTAAATAAAAAAAAACACGTAAAAATGATACAAAATTTATTAAGTAAAGTCCCCCCTCCGGTAGATCAATTTTGATGAAATTTTTACAGTCATATCTCGGGCATATAAATAGATCAAATACTCAGTTTAATCAAAATCGTTAAAACCGTTTTTGTGTAAATAAAAAAAATATAAAAAGTTATTAAATAAAGTACCCCCTCCGTTTGAGCAATTTTGATGAAATTTTCGCTGTCACATCGCGGGCATATACATACACTAAATACCCAATTTCAGGTGCGCACGATTTATAGTTTTTGAGCTAGTCTGTTCACACACACACAGACCATTTCGCGGGACTTGGTTAATTGGACTCAGGGGACCCCAAAATGATACAAAATTTATTAAGTAAAGTCCCCCTCCGGTTGATCAATTTTGATGAAATTTTTACAGTCATATCTCGGGCATATAAATAGATCAAATACTTAGTTAAATTAAAATCGTTAGAGCCGTTTTTGAGAAAATCATAGACACACACACACAGACCATTTCGTGGGACTTGGTTATTTGGACTCAGGGGACCCCAAAACGTGTATTTCCGTTGAAAACCGGAAGTCGAAATTTTTCACGATCGCAATACTTCCCTTACTATATATTATATATATACGTAAGTGAAAGTAAAATTCTTGGCTATGCCATCCTTATCATTGGACGTAAAATAGTGGTCCCATTTTAATTACTCGTTAATGATCCCTAACCTAATTATAGCTAATAGGCAAAATGTAGGACTTCCACTGTAGCAACGTCCGATCAGCTATATTATGTAAATTGACGTTAAATAAATAAACAAACAAAAATCAATAACACTCATGTGCATTTTACCTTTAAATTATTTACTAATGAGAGTTAAATCATCAGTTAATTTTCAATCATCATTGAAGTAGTATTAAATAATGGCCAGTCTGAGTAATATTAATCCACCATTAGATAATCGCAGTAAGGGAACTTTCTAAATATTTCGAAATTAGATTAAAAAAATTAGTAAAATATCTTTCCTAAGTAAGATATCCTAGCTTATTAACATTTTTTTTTGTAACTTTAATTGACTAATAAACATATTATTTAATTACTTCTACACTATGCATTATACATAAACCCTGAACGTATTCTTTTGTGCCATTAATGTAATGCCATTTAGTTGGATTTAAAATGAAATGAAGGAAAAGTATTTTGTTATAAGGTTAATCTAAATGTTATATTTTCTTTAAAATTAAAGGAGTATTCTTGCAATAACTCTCCTCTACTGTCACATATCTTCTCCCGAGCTGAGAAGATACGTTTTTGAGCAAAGCTTTATTTGTTTTTTCTTAATATTTTTTTGTAGTATAGTATATTTTTTTTTTTTTTTTTTTTTTTTGCGAATGTGTCCTCACCGGTGAAAACAAACCTTCATGTAAGAGCCTCTTCCCCCACCGCGAACCAACTAGGTCAGGGGAGGGGATAGGGACGAGGCGATTGGCCGTCCTAAGACACGCCTCCCCCCCTCCAAGGGCACCTTGCTCCTTGCTCATTCGCCACGGAGACCTGCCAGAGCTGCCATCACACATGCCCGGGACATGTGCTTGCCGCGGGGCCACTCGCCCGCTACCACGCGTCTGACTGACGGGCACATCGCAATGTTGGACATCAAGACCTCGGCCGATTACCTTACGAGGACTGGCACCTTTACCAACTTTTCTATGCTGTTTGCTGGTAAATATATATTAATAAATAGCTGTCATGAATTTTATTTTAATGATTTTTCTTCCATTATAATAAATTTAGTATCTTCCCAACTATTGAATTCATACAACTTCTGTACTCCGGAAGTAAACCAAGCCATGACATTTTTTTATTGGTTTACATTTTGCACTATAGACTTAAATAACAAGATAAATATTTCCAATTTTACTTTTCAATGCCAATAACATTCTATAAAAAAACGTTCATGTAGCTGATAAATATACATAAGTATCGAAAAAACAAATATAAAAATGTATTTAAATCCGTAGTGTTTAAATTATTTTCATTAAAAATCGGATTCAACGTTGTTTACCACCGTGGTCAAGAATTGTAAATAAAGTAATTGTTTATTAATAGGTATTTTCTTTGAAATCTATTTAGGATGATTGACAGTCAGGAATTTTTTTTTTATTTTAATGGTCTACGTTTTGATACAATCATTTGGTGATGCTGGGTTGATAATTAATTATAATGCAGACGATAAGATTGTAAAAATTATATTAAAAAATCTTGTGATATGGATAATATGAATTCAATATAAGACCGTTACCATTAATATAAACTAAAAAAAAGTAATGACTAAGACAAGCTTTATTAAATAAGTATATTGAGATAAAATATAAGTACATGAATAAACAACTGATTTACATGATAGCACAAAGACTGATATTTATGTTGGTGAGTCTTGAGACGCTTTACAGAAACTGTCGTATTTATGTATACGATTAAGTAAGAGGTGGGAGTGGTACCTTTATTTCTTATTTTATTTGTTCTCATAGACACTTTGTATTTTACTCATGTATTTTTTTCATTTTAGCACTGATAAAGACCCATGATAGTGTAGAAACATTGGCAATTAAATAAAACAAATAAGCAATTATTTACTAACATTTATGACTATTAATCATTAATTCGGGTCAGACATGAAAGTGTCTTGTTTTTGTCATGTTTTTTAAGGATTTACTTAGTTAATTTTATGATCATACTTATTATCCTAAAGACTCTTCAGAAATCTGCTCATCAAAAATCAGAGATCTGAACAGTCAATGTACATAAATATTTGGCCTTAACCTGTTTAAAAATTATGTAAATAAACAAAAGTGTACATGCTGTTTTACTGTTCTAACTATAAAAACAAAAGTTTGTTTTAAAACAATGAGTTTATAGCATTTTAAAAAATAAAATAAACAAACATGTCTTTAAAAAAAAATGAATAAGGGTGGATTAGTGGTTGCGCTGCAGGCATGTTACAAATATATTCGACATTGACATAGTAATGTTTTGAATATACACGTATTAATCACACAATTATTTAATTTTTTTTTCGCATACATTACATCTGAGCGATTCTTGCTTATTCTCATTCGTGTATACCATACACATTCTTTTGATGAATGAAACATACATGTGTTGTGTGTTGTATTATAAATATATATTATCTTAAATTTTGTTTGATTTATTTATTTTTACTTAGTTTTTTCAACTATGTTGACATGCTTGCATATCAATCAATGCATTCAATTATTCAACACATGCAATTATTCAATAGCATATCAAACAATGCAACATTGTTATCTCTTCCCTTTTCAATAATTCTGACAATTATTATTGTACAAAAACTAACTACTGACAAATAAAGTTTTTACTGATAAACAATTAATTAATATCACTAGATATACTGGATATTACTTTTCTACTACTTAATACTTCCTGCTTTTACCTTTATATATTTTTATTTTACAACCTCTGAAGAAGGATTATATGCGTTAGTGAATTAATTCATAATATTGTTGATTAATGTTTATCCCTCTACCGTAGTATAGCTAAATTTATAGGAGTTGCAGGTATTATAAAATTGCCTGTGCAATTTATAATTTTTGTGTAACGAAAGGTCTATAGATCGTTCTAATAAATATTACATTTACATTTAATAATACATATATGTAGTATATCTTTTTTTTAAAATAACAAATCAGGTACTCCAGTAACGAAGAAATTGACTTTGCTTTAAAGAAATAAATAGGGATATAGTTTATTTTTAAGTAATAAGTCAGTTTACTTTAAAATTAAATTAAAGCTACCTCTTGTACATTTAACCGCACACAACTAGAATGTGCCTACTACAACAATTAATGAATGAATTATAATACATATTATTGGAGATTAAATATCTTTTTCATTAATATGTATGTGTATATGTATATGTGTATTTATGTATGTATGTACGTATAATAATAGCTACCTACATTTTGTAGGTCCTAATTGGTCAAATTTCAATATCAATAATAATTAATAAATTCAAAAAGTGTTTTGCTCACACTTTTACCGTTATTAATATCATATAATTCATCAATTTTGTTTCATTTCTTGACGTGGTATTAATTTAACATTTGAAGATGATAAAACTAAAATAGGATACCTATTAATAAATACTTTGAATCCCGTACGACTGTAGTTTTTAAAAGTTTAAAAAACTTACTGTCAATCTCCTCAAACAACTATTGCGATTTTCGAAATCAGTGTTTTATTAATTTTCATTGATTAAAGGAAAAATCATTTATTAAACACAGACTCTTTTAACAAATGATATATCTTTCCTTGGTCGATTTTTTAATAAAGCAATGAGTATTCATCATTAGTCTATAGTTTGCAAAGATAGGCAGACGAAAAGATAATTTTTTCATAGCTCGGAAGAAACAACAAAATTGTTCACTTTATTTTTAATTATAATCACTTAAAAGATTTTTTTTATTTTCGATCACTACTAAATGAAACTAATTAATCGAACCTGTTCCAAATCAAATCCAAAAATATAGCAAATTTAATTACACAATACACCAGTGATTTACAAGGACAGATTAGTTGGTTGGCCTGCTGTCCTAGATGTAAAAGTTAAAGTAAATTATCCATATATTGAATACAAAGCCAACGAATTTTAAATATTTTATTTATAGATTTTTTAGGCTTTAATGTGTTTACTACGACAGAAGGGATATGGATATGGATCATATTTCACCCAATTCGTTTTAATATTACGCCGTAACGAGTCGCTTCACTTCTCATTCTCATTATTACTTTTCGATGCTAATATATTTTTCGATAGTGTAATAGTCGTTTATCCATTCTTTTATATTATAACCGTTTCAATGACATTCCATTTTTATCTCGGACCAGATTTCTTTGTTTATAATCGAACTACATTATTTAGTCTTCTGCATTCTGTCCATTACTAGACACAGCCATGACAGCAACTATCGCATCCACCTCCAGTGTTAAGATTATTAGGCAGATTTTTTAATTCATAACATCAAAAAATGTTTCGAGGTTCTGCCCTATAATTAAGATTACCATCTTGAACATTAGATATCTTTGAAAATATAATTTTGTTACCTAAATTACAGTGTATAACATATAATCCACAATACTTTGTGATTGTGAGACAGTTCCAGATATAGATTGAATGAAAACAGGATTTCATTTTTGAAATCAGGATATTATAGTTTTTATATATAGTTTAAATGTATAGAAAAGATTTAGTAACATTTAGATTTTTAAGAAATGAGCTTTTTGAAGATTTGTAATGTTGAAAATGGTAGTCCTATATGATAGGAAAGAAATCAGTAACTTTGATGTTTTAAATTTTACTATAAAAATATGTTAATATATAAAAATAACATAATTAATGTTGTAAAACTATCTTTTTATTCATAATTTCATTTTACAATAATCTCCCCAGAAAATTATTTCCCAGAGTCCTGCTTTTTAGGTTTCTATTAATCTTAGGTAGGGGGAAATAGTATTTTATATTGCTATTGAATTGCACTTTTGTTTTCACTCCATGTTTTCTTTTTACATATTTACACAATATTTACTTAAATCGTACTGTATTGTCTACATTAGTGTATTCCAGGATATATACTAATGAATACAATATAATGCAGTGTATACATCCTTCATATACTAGTTTAGAAATCTAATGTACATTAATATATCCGTTATATATTACTAATGGAACACTATGTTGCAGATACCGGCTACAAGGGATCATGGAGCTCACACACTACAGCCCAGACGCAAGGTAAGCTTTAACACTAATATTAATTAATTATTTATATGATTATTATAATTTAATATTACTATTATTTTAAAAAGGCTTATGAGCATAAATTACGAATATCACTTAATTCCCCAATGGTACTATTAAATTAAAACAATATAATTTTTTATACGTTTTCTAAATTCCTTAATAATTGTGTCTAATTTAGCTTTATTTTATATTTTAAACTTTATATTTAAAATTCAGTCACTTTCTGTGGTTAAACATTTCCAACGACTTTAGGGCGCTCTATACTATACCGCAGAACAAATCATCCGGTCAGTGTTCTTGAGGACTAATTGAAATAGTGGCTTATTTTTTTTGTTTTTATTTGGCCTGAAAGCCAATTGTTAATGTTAGCGAATCGTTCACGTAGTTTGTATAATTTGGTTTTTAAAACATTTTTTTAAACCGTATAATAAAGCAATGATAGTTTTTATGTTAACATTTATTATTATATCTTATACACTTATTTCTGTATGCCGCCCAGGCGTTCGATAAAATTTGGCACTAGGGTCTTCTTAAATTATATACACCAATGACATACCTACAAACTCTGACACTTTAACTGCAAGCTACGATGATACTGCAATTTTAACAATACATAGTAACCCAAGACTGTCATCACTAACTTTGTCGGATACAATCAAATTCCTCAGACGGACTCAGTACGCTACCTGGGACTACTATTCCACAAAAGGATGACTTGGGGCCCACATGTGAAAATGAAAAGACAGATTCTTAACAAATATTTACTGAAACCCATTTGGTCATAAGCCTCACAGATTTACGGCTCAGCATAGAGGACGCACTTAAAAAATTACAAACTTTTCAATAAAAATTTTTGATACTTATTGCGAACTCTCCCTGGTACGTAAATAACAAAACTCTGCATACAGACTTAAAACAACCAATTATCGAAAAACACATAAAAACTCTATACACACGTTTTTTTGTAAATTTATAAGGATCTAATAAAAAACTAATCAACAGCATGGCCATAGCTGATAAGCCTGTCGCAAGGCGGCTAAAAAGAAGCTATACAAGAGACCTGCTCACCTAAGGTATCGAGTCTGGAAAGAGGTGCTGCTGGGCACTTTCCTTTCATCATGTCCAAAATGCCTTATGTTTTAATTCGTTCAACACATTCGCTGATTGTCGCAATTGCTGACAGGTGTGAATTTAAGTTTGAAGAGAAAAAAAATCGTATATACTTAATACATAAGTACATAAAATATTTCTTCTTGATTAGCAGTCAGATTGAGACAAAATAATACCTTCATTTAGCTCCAAATTACTTTCTACTTAAATTTCTTAGGTTATGTGTTAATACAAAAATGATACGATATTGCGATAACATTATTTGCTAATCGTTAAATGATTTAAATATATGAAAAAGTGAAATTATATACATTATGGACATTTCTTCTTATATTAGTATATAATGATTTTTCTTTATTTTTTTTCTTTAACCTATATATTTTCCTTTTTTTCATTATTTAAATTCCTTGTTTTTTACAATCAATGTCTTCCCATTTCTTACCTTATTTTTTCTATATTTATTTCTGATTATATTTTTTTGTTTATTTAAATATATATCCACGCTGAAGTTTTATCGAATTGAAGTTTTATTTATCGAAAAGATGGACCAAATGTGGAACGTGGATGTGGTGGAGTCATCATAGCTGTCGATAGATCGATTTATTCGGAAGAAATAGAAATCGACACGGAAATTCAAGCTGTAGCTGTCTCAATACACCTTGGAACCACGTTTACAGTCTGTAATATCTATCTTCCTCAGGATAGTTCAATACAACCCCTACATCTCTTGCAGTTATATAACCAACTTCCTAAACCCATTGTAATGGTAGGAGACTTCAACGGGCACCACACGCTCTGGGGCTCCAGGGATATAAATACTCGAGGCAGAATCATTGAGGATTTTATCAACCTCTCTGAACTTCTGCCGCTCAATACAGGGGACCCAACTTACTTCAGTTCCGCATACGGCTCTTATTCGGCATTAGATCTTTCCCTTTGTAGCACTCCTTTATACAGTAAAATTGAATGGACTGTTCTGCCAGATCTATATGGAAGCGACCACTTCCCTGTCCGCCTCTTACTTGGAGACGTGGCCACGTTGGAATATACAACCAAACCGAGATGGATTCTAGAAAAAGCAGACTGGCCACTTTTTTCTTCACTCTCTGCTCCCCCTTTAACTTCACCATCGGAGCTTAGCATCGAGGACGGATGTCATACTATAACTAATTTAATCACAAATGCAGCAATGTCCGCCATTCCGAAAAGTAAAGGGGCACCCAAAAGAATGCCTGTTCCTTGGTTTACTGAGGAATGCAAAACTGTCATTAAAGCTCGCAGAAAAGCCCTTAAAAAATTTAAAAAAAATATGAGCCAAGAAAACTTAATAGAATACAAGAGACAGAGAGCTATTTGCCGAAGAACTTTAAACAATAGTAAAACTACATCATGGAAACGGTTTGTAGAGTCCACCAATTCATCAACTCCATCAAATTTAATATGGAAAAGGATTAAAAAAATTAGCAAAAATAACCTATCTACCCGCTATACACTCCTAATCAATGGTGCTTTAAACGATCAGCCTGAAATGGTCGCTTCTCATTTTGCTGATTATTACTCCGACATATTCAAATCTAACCAACTAGAAGAAAGCGATCCCGATGAACCAGTCACGGATTCTCAACAGAATCTCGTAGAGGATTACAATCGCCCTTTTTCGATGTGGAAACTTGAATCAGTAATGAAGAATCTTAAAGGGACTTCCCCAGGACCTGATGAAATCCATTACGCAATGATTAGAAATCTGCCAAGTGACACCCTTAAATGGCTTTTGGAGTACTACAATCACATTTGGCACAAAGGGGAACTCCCACAACTTTGGCAGCACTCAGAAATCGTCCCTATTCTTAAAGCCAACAAAGACAAACGCCAGGCTGCTAATTATCGTCCTATCTTCCTCACCAGCTGTCTCTGTAAGCTGATGGAACGAATGGTCAACAAAAGACTTATATGCGTTGCTGAACGTAATAATATGATCCAGAACTTCCAGTGTGGATTCCGAAGGGGAAGAAGTACAACAGATCATCTTGTACAACTGGAAGCGGAAATTCAATACGCTTTTATTAATCGTCAACAAGTCATTGCCGTGTTCTTCGATATGTTTAAGGCCTTCGACTCCATTCAGAAAAGGAACGTCTTAGCGATTCTTCGGGGACTTGGATTTACCGGCAGACTCCTGAATTTCATCAACACGTTCCTCTCTAAGCGTACCTTCAAGATCCGCATAGGCAATGCTATGTCTCGGACCTGTGAGCAGGTTAGTGGAACGCCACAAGGTTGTGTCCTGAGCACGACACTTTTTATACTAACCATCAATAAGTTAGGTCTAGGCCTACCAAAGGGAGTCAAACCCATGTTGTTTGTTGATGATTTGGCCATAATATGCAGAGCTAGCCATATCTGTACTATAAAAGCAAAGCTGCAGGATAGCATTAACCGCATTAGCTACTGGGCGCAAACTTCGGGGCTCAAGTTTTCCTCTGACAAGACGAGATGCCTTCACTTCAGTAGGAAAAGGAACACTCCATTGTCGCCAGAACTTTCATTGGATAATAAAGTGCTACCCTATGTAGACAGCATAAAATTTCTTGGGCTAATCTTCGACTGACGTTTATCGTGGGAGCGCCATATTAACAATCTGAAGGAACGATGCCTAGAAAAGATTCGAATTTTACGAGTTCTTAGTGGAACTACATGGGGTGCTGACAGGTCTTCCCTCATTAGAATTTACCAAGCCTTGGTAGCTTCAAAGTTGGAATATGCCTGTTTTGTATATGGCTCTGCTCGCCCTAGAACACTATCGAAGCTGGATGTAGTTCACCACACTGGGATCCGCATAGCTACTGGTGCTTTTCGAACAAGTCCCATATTAAGCATTTGTGCCGAGTCGGGGTTACCACCACTACTATTCCGGAGACAAAAACTTGCAATAAATTATATAACAAAATTATACCTACAGCCGACACATCCTTCATACAGCTATATATTACAGCCTAAATTCTCTCTAGAATTCCAACGAAAGCCAAATGTCACGCTTCCCCTAGCCGAGCGAATAAAAGCAGCAGTAGAAGAAATCAAAAAATCGAATATTAATACAATACAATCACACATCCCTCCATGGACCTTTCAACGACCCAAATTTTACTTCGATCTAATCAAATTAAAGAAAGATGAAGCCCAGCCAATTCAATTCAGGAACAAACTACAACAGCTACTTAATTCGATAACAAACAGACTCACTATCTATACCGACGGTTCAAAAACAGATATAGCCACCACTTCAGCCTTCATAACCTCCGACTCTACCCACAAATTCAAGCTCAGTGGATTATGTAATATATACACGGCAGAATTAAACGCAATTGCTCAAGCTCTCTACCACTCTATGACAGCTTCAAATCAAAATATCGTGATTTGTACCGATTCCTTGAGTGCATTACGCGGTCTTGACATATTGTACTCTGACAACCCTGTCGTTGTAAGAATACAAGAATATATGGCGATGCTCAGGGAACAAGGAACAAATGTCCACTTTATATGGGTGCCCGGGCGTACCGGCATCATCGGGAACGAGCTTGCGGATAAGGCAGCAAAAGAAGCTAAGAGCCTACCTGGCCGAGGATGTGCCCTGTTGTCGCCCTCAGATCTGGCACGTCCGTTGAAAGATACGATAATGCGAGGATGGCAAACGATGTGGGAAGAAAGTGCACCTAATAAATTGGGAATAATTAAAAAAAACGTGAAAGCGTGGGATAGCTCTTGCCGCAGCAGCCGTCGCGAGGAGGTGGTCCTGGCGCGCCTGCGGATCGGATACACAAGGTTCACCCACGAGCACCTCATCAAAAGGGAACCACCACCAAGTTGCTCTACATGCGGTATACTAGTTAGTGTAAAGCACATGATCGAGGAATGCCCTGCATACAGAGGAGTGCTGTCTCGAAACGGTGTGCCAGCAGATGTGAAGGCGGCTCTGGCGGACGAGGAAAACACTGTCAAGAAGCTCTTGAGAAGTCTAATCGAACTGAAATTAATATCAAAAATTTGACTTCCAGAACCCTTAAAAGAACTGAAATAATTCCACACTGTAATATAGGCGTTGATGACCGTACTACGGTTTTACGCCTCTAAATAAAACCAACCAACCTATATATCCACGCTCTCTAACAATATTGGCGAAAAACAATATCCCGCAACTGTTTATAGGATTTTGGAAATTATAGACTACAAAATTTTTATTTTTTGCGGCTCTGTAGTATTACTGGATTTTTGTCTATCATTAAAGCCTTGGGCAATAAAGATGTATATAAGGTTTCAAAAAGAATCCATACAAAACATGTTTCTCACCTTTTTGTTTTTGAGTGTAGTTCACCTAGAATGGATTCGATTTAATGTGCCTCCTATTTATGAGAATTCTCGCCATTCTGTCAATGAAAGGGCATAAAGGTGGAGAGCATTGGACGGAAGAACCACCTGATGTGAAGTATGTGTAATTCGTATTGTAAAAAAAAACGGATCTAAACGTATTTTTATCTCGAGATTTCTTATTATTTTTTTTTTTGTTATTATTTTATTGTTATTGGGCGGAGTTCCTTTGATAAGAAGCAACAAGATAATGGCTATAGATTGGTTACACTGTTCCCCGAGCTAGAACATGGTATACCCCCCTCCTCCCCCCCGTTCGCCCCGGGCTAGGAACAGACAACAGCCGTTGATGATCAAAGATCCGTGGGGCTGCAATCAGGCGGGGGTGGCTGATGCAGTTAGTGAGGGTAGTGTCCGTGATTGCGGCGGCTTAGTCAGGCGGCCGGCTTTGTCATTCTGTCGGAGTCGAACCTTAGGTCTTTTGGTAAATAAAATGTATGAAAAAGTAGACAAAATATAATAGTTTTGTTTTGGTTTTCGGGAAAGAAAGGGATAAATATGCGTTCGATTGAGCATTAAGTAAAACGTTTTTTATGTTTCGGGGGTATTCAAGAGACTACATATAGATAGAAATTAAACTTTAATAATAATATATCACAAAAAAAAAAAAAAAAAATCAATGGAAAAACCTTAGCTAACAGGCACATTAGTAAAACCCAAGAATTTTAAGTGTCAAGATACGAAACTGAAAACCTCTATAAAGCAGGGATTATCAACTTCAGTGAAATGAGCACAGATATCAGCGCTTTAAGTATCAAGCATCCCTTAAATTGAGGACTGTAAAACCTCATTTATCCGCCCTTCGTTTCTAAGGATCTCAGGATTATCCGGATCGCATTTGGAGACATTTTTATTTTAATAAATGTTCACTCAGATAATAATTTTTAAATCATATCACAAGAATGCCATAATAATTTCACCGAATTATTCGCTTTTATTTTGAAATTCAATTCCTCAAACACATAAAACAAAAAAAAAACATACAAAATCCAGTTGATCAATTCTTTAAAATAAAATGGCGTTCGTGTTTATTTTTAAGTATCCACATATTTTCTCTAATTGGAATTTCGATAGCTTTTAAGTAAATTTATTTCGTGGCAAATTTATTGAATTATAGTTCCCGTAATTGAATCTCGACCTTACCAGTATCCAGTACCCTTGTTTACTTCAAAATAATCAAGAATTACCATGATAAAGAAAAAAAAAATTTCTTCTGATATATAAAATTTTTAACGCGAATAAATAAGTAAAACAAACGCAGCAAACACAAAAAATTGATCAGACTTAAAAATGAACAATAAGATTGATATTTCAATTCAAATATTTTTCTAACGTATATAGATAATTATTTGACAGATCATTTCTACCATGCACGAAATTCCTCATCGAATAAGCCTAATATTTTTCTCATAGACCAAGTTGTCTATGTCTTTTATTTCATATTTCCTAAAATATATTTAAGTCTTGATTTAGGTATGTATTTTTATGCGACCAGTCAGATTTATTCTTTATCAGTTACAAATTTTTATTTTTTTATTTTATTTTTATTTTCAAGAAATTATGAGTCAAGATTATAACATGATTTAATTGAGTAAAATCCAGCCAAAGAATATTGAAGGGCATAGCTCAACCTTCATGCTCCGCTTGCTGCATGCAGTGGCAGCATTTTATTTATTTTTCTTTGTATTTCACTTTCAATGTTACTCATACTCCAGTTATAGTACTAAAGAGTGTTATCAAGAAAGAGGAGATAAAGTCGGGGAGATGTTTAGGAGGCTCTCGATTATAATAGGGAGCGGAGATGAAGCGACGAGACTGGCGATAAAGGAAGGAGAAGAAGAAGGAGGAAGAGGGCTGATTGGGGAGGAAGTGGGGAGGGCCGCGGGAGGAAGCCTCCCCAATCCTCCGCCATCCGCTACCCGCTCCAACCAATGCCTCTCACTCCTTCGGCTACAAGTCCTAAGTCCTTTGCTTCTTTCCGATAGTTTCCTTTTGAATTGATTATAATTAAAAATCTTCCGAAAATCCTTCCTTTACTAAAAATATGGTCCTTTCGCTAGGAGAAATACCAGGAGTTTTTGATTACCTAGACGTATGGGTGGCGGAATGGCCATCTGAGCAAACAAGTTAGAAAATAAGCGTTGCCCATGGCAAAAAAAGAAAAAAAATCTGGTGCGTGCGCGCAACACACAACTTTCACTTACCAACTTACTTAGATTAGAAATTAATGCGTTTAGTTAATTGCCACTTCTCAAATGAACAGAACAGTTTAATTATAACGCATTGGTTTGTCATTAAAGGCGTACGGCGCATGCGTGAGCTCAAGGTGTTCTATGAGTTGACGGAATATTTTTCTTTTTTTCTCCTGTATATGTTTACTTGATTTTCTTCATATATCATATTTAGCCATTTCTTATTTTTAAGCGTGATGAGAGACAGTTAATTTCCCAATATAAACTAAAACAAAGGTACTTTATAGAAAAACAAAAAAAGCCCCTTCCCCATTTAAGCCCCCTCAGAACATTTTAATAATGATAAAGCTTACCTGATATTAAATAACAACTAATTTTCATTAAACATAACGAATTTGATAAAAATCGTTAAAGCCGTTTTTGAGATAATCGATCAAAAAGGTAAAAATTGGACAAAATTTATTAAGTAAAGTCCCCCCTCCTGTTGATCAATTTTGATGAAATTTTTACGGTCATATCTAGGGCATATAAATACATCAAATACCAAGTTTGATCAAAATCGTTAAAACCGTTATTGAGTAAATAAAAAAAACACGTGAAAATGATACAAAATTTATTCAGTAAAGTCCCCCCTCCGGTTGATCAATTTTGATGAAATTTTTACAGTCATATCTCGGGCATATCAATAGATCAAATACTCAGTTTAATCAAAATCGTTAGAGCCGTTTTTGAGAAAATCGAAAAAAACTTAAAAAGTTATTAAATAAAGTACCCCCTCCCTTTGTGCAAATTTGATGAAATTTTTGCTGTCACATCGCGGGCATATACATACTCTAAATACCCAATTTCAGGTTCGCACGGTTTATAGTTTTTGAGCTAGTCTGTTCACACACAGACACACAGACACACACACACACACACACACACACATACACACACAGACCATTTCGCGGGACTTGGTTATTTTGACTCAGGGGACCCCAAAACGTGTATTTCCGTTGAAAACCGGAAGTCGAAAATTTTCACGATCGCAATACTTCCACTTACTATATATTTCATATATAGGTAAGTGAAAGTAAAAAAACCCGGAGCCAGGGACATTTGATATTACTCGGCATAAATTTCCCATCCTCTTCCCCTGGCCCGGGAAACCCCGTATAGCCTAAAAGCCGAGGGAGGGGAGGACAAATAAAAATACATGGTAAGTTTTTTAATCTTCAGTTTGAGGGTTCTTATTTTCTGTAAAACATGATCCAGTTTTCTTTCTTTTGTCAGCTCCTTCCTCCAATTCCAGACTTTTTGTCACAATCACCTCCCGAACATCCTCCTCCCAGGTTTTCCTACGATGCCTTGGGCACCTTCTTCCATCCATCGTTATTTTTCCTGGCATTCAGAAAAAGTATTCAAATATGGCAGAAAATTTTCCTCATGAGTTTCATGTAATGATTTTAGTTTATTACAGAGTCCATTCCTTATCGTGGTGTTCCTCACCCTGTCTCGGCGATTTTTTCATTACATCTTCTGTAGGAATCTCATTTCGATGGCCTGGAGTTTGCTTGATTGCTTGCTTGGTAGATTCCATGACTCACTGGATTAAGCAAAGGCGGAAAAGTAGGCTTGGATACTACCTTCGTTAAATCTTATTTGCAAGGCATTAAATAACCTCCATTCGTCTTTGATATATAACTCGCGTTTATGTGCTACGAAGTATTAGAATTTTTTCTCAATCTCCAGCTCTTGCCCTTTAGCCTTCTAAAGTCTCCTAGATCTGGTTATACCAATTCCTTTCGATTCATCGAGCATTAAAACAGGATTGTTTAGCATCACTCAATCAAATTTAGAATAAAACAGTTTGGGAAAGGACATGCGCAGTTTGTTAGTTATGAACGTATGTATTTTAATAACTTGTTGGAGCATACATTGTTATATATGCCATATGTTTTTTCCAATAAGTAAACATTTTGAGCGATAATTAAAAATTATTTTCAGGTTTTTTCCCGATACCTTTGTAAATAAAATAAGAACCCAAAAAAGGTTTTAATGGACCACCTGGGGAAAATACTCTACGGTATCTATAGATGCAAAAGTTTCGTTACAATTGAACATACATAGAAAAAAAGCCATATATCGAATTGAGTTACCTCCTCTTTCGAAGACTATTAAAATTTTGAACAAACAATAAGAAATAAAATAATAACAACGTTATCAAATAGTAACTAGCAGTGATTCAAAAGTAACCACATTCTTCGCTGTACAGACTAAGATATTATTCTGGATATCAGGTCTGCTATGGAAACAACCATAAAGGCCTGAAACGTTCGAAACATGTTATCACGCACTAGTACATGACTGTAACCGTTCCAGGCAGATTTAGAACTTGTACAACGTAACAAATATTTGAAGTAGAGTAAACAAATAGTTGAAGTAAAGAATAGATGTGTTGAAATTTTAGATTATTTATTTTTTGAAACATAAGTTTAAGGTATTTACATAGTATTCATGTGTTTACAGTAACTCTTTGAATACTGTTACGGTATAATGGTAATATGGTCATCTGTGATTGTTTGTTGGTGGATTTTTTTTACACAGACATAGATGTCACTGAAAGAGCACACCCT
This sequence comes from Aelia acuminata, assembly GCA_911387785.2. Lineage (NCBI taxonomy): Eukaryota > Metazoa > Arthropoda > Insecta > Hemiptera > Pentatomidae > Aelia > Aelia acuminata. The sequence continues at coordinate 47,949,124 of OU426978.1, read as the reverse complement.
GGAAAACGCCACATAATTAGGTATATGTAACGGTTTCGCGTTTTTGCTTGTGACTCGCAAACGACGGCGGCAATCGGAAAAGTTTACATAACCAAAAATGTTCTTCTCGATAAACTGAAAAAAAAGACAACTTCGAAAAAGGCCTGCGACCATTTTCGCTGAGAATTACAGTTTTTCCCTTACAACTCGCAAACCAAGGGGTTTATCGAAAAAATGCATATGACCAAAAATTTACACCTTGAAAAACTGAAAAGATCGAAACTATTTAGAAACCTCTACTACTAAACCTCCATTACCTAAACCGCGGTTTTGCGCTTATAACTCGCAATCGAAGGCGAAATGAGTGATATGTATATTTTTCCTGTGTGGCAGTTAAGGAAAGCTTTTAAATGATGCCTCATTCATAAAATTTGATGTACTATTAAGGACGTTATGTCGTACCATTTAGAATGGTAGAAAAAACAAAAAAAGCCCTTGAGAAATTTTATATATAATGATAAGCTACATTTGGTGGTTTTCTACTAAGTACATATGATAGTTTTCCTTGCTATCAGAATATAATATCTGGTTGAAGATTAATACCTGTTTATGATTGAGGGAAGATGGCATAATAATTTCCTCCTAAGCCCTGATAACGAAGGACACCTCGGTGGTGACAATGGGAGGAGAAGAGCTGTCGCGAGCAAGTGGTGGCGGTGGACGCCCGAGGCGTGCCCTTTGATGTGGTACAATCACCCGCCGGTTGGCACCCCTTTTATTAACTCACTCTTTATCCCTAAGCAAATTGTTCCAGCCGCCTCTACAACCTAAATGAGAAATCTCTGCTCTGTTTGTTGGAACCACAGGCCTGTGAAAACAGTTTGCTCTGGGGGCAACTCTGTGGTAAGTTTCAGGCAGGCTTTTTGATTCCCCGGCGAGAAATATTGTTTTGTTGGTTAAAAGTTATTCCATTTTAATAGTATACATTCTATTTTGATTTCAATTAATATTAAAATGCTCTGGCATTACCACTTTGCAGTTTCGAATAGGAAAAAAAATAGTTATTCAAATAAAAAAATCTGGTGCGTGCGCGCACACACAACTTTCACTTACCAACTTACTTAGATTAGATATTAATGCGTTTTGTTAATAGCCACTTCTCAAATGAACAGAACGGCTTTAATTATGAACAATGGTCTGTCATTAAAGGCGTACTCCGCCGCATACGTTTGCTCAACGTATTTTATGAGTTGATGGAATATTTTTCTTTTTTTCTCCTCTGTATGTTTACTTGATTCTTTTTCACATTTCATATTTAGCCATTTCTTATTTATAGGCCTAATGAGAGACAGTTAATTTTTGCATATAAACAAAAACAAGGGTACTTTACAGGAAAACAAAAAAGGCCCCTTCCCCATTTAAGCCCCCTCAGAACTTTATAATAACGATAAAACTAACCTGATATTATTGATCACCTAATTTTCATTAAACATGACGTATTTGATCAAAATCGTTAGAGCCGTTTTTGAGAAAATCGAAAAAAACGTAAAAATTTATTAAATAAAGTACCCCCTCCCTTTCACCAATTTTGATGAAATTTTTGCTGTCACATCGCGGGCATATACATACACTAAATACCCAATTTCAGGTTCGCACGGTTAATAGTTTTTGAGCTAGTCTGTTCAAACACACACACACACACACACACACACACACACACACACACACACACACACACACACAAACACACACACACACACACAGACCATTTCGCGGGACTTGGTTATTTCGACTCAGGGGACCCCAAAACGTGTATTTCCGGTGAAAACCGGAAGTCGAAATTTTTCACGATCGCAATACTTCCACTTACTATATATTTCATATATAGGTAGGTGAAAGTAAAAATAAATTTGACATTTGATTAAGGCATACAAATATCTTTAACTATTCTCATTCAATAAAAATATTATTTATACTAGGTACTTTTAGAGAGGTGTGGAATCATGAATCGCTTGAGTACCTACTATACTCGTTACCTTACTGTATTGTTAGAATACGTTGCAACATTTCTTAAGTTACTTAGTTTAAACTTTCTGCAAATTCCGAAAATGTATACACTAGCATACCTTTTTGGACATTTAAAAATTAACTTAAAAACAATTAAGCTTTATTGGTTTTTAATTCGTATGGTTGATCCAATTATTGAGATTTTGGTTGGGTCTGTATATAGGTTTAAAAAATCTCGACTTCATTTTTTTCGGAACTCTTAAATGTTTTTCTTTTTCAATCATTTGCACCATATTTTTATCTTGTGAGGATTTTTAACGCAGCCCCATCCGTGATCGTTACCCCGCATTTCAAATCTGTTGATGGATCTATCAGAACTCTAACCGCGATTCAGACTGAATTGGCTTACGAGTATCTGTTATAATAATTTTCCTTGTTTTATTTTATTAAATTATCTTTATAATTGCTTTTCTGCCAGGATGTCATTTTTTGAAAAAGTAGTGATTGTATATCAAGTTAGATGTCCCCTAATGTTCATTAGACTATCCTAAAAATAAAAGGACGCTCAATAAAAAACAAAAAATGAAAAACCATGCAGGCAGATTTTTCCAGGAATATCTCTAAAAATTTAGTTATCGAAAATATTTGGCTCCCAATAGCCACAGAAGTAAATGGTGTATAGAACGACGGATATGCCTGCGTTCCATATTTTACTTCCTTTTTTAAAAGACCTATTCTAAGACGTCATGTAGGCCAAAAGGGAGTCTTTATATTTGTAGGGTTTATGGTGTAGAACTCAAGCAGCCCTATAAGTTTGTTTCTCTTATATTTTACTCAAAAACACTTAGGCATTTCAAATGAGGCCATTCTATTAGTAACACCATGTATAATTATTTATAATATATATACTCCTCATGAATTTGGGTAGAACACGTTACAACATTTCTTTCTGTGTACGTAGAAAAGAGAAATTTAAACTTTCTGCAAATTCCGAAAAGATATACAATAGCATACCGATTTTGGGTATTAAAAAATTAACCTCTATTAGTTTTTATTAAACCTTTAAAGTAACTTAGACCTTTGCGTGAGCTTAAAGCCAGCTTTCTACACCGGAATCAGTCGATTCCGGTCGGTATTAAATAAAATGAGTATTTAGAAAAAGGTAAACATCAATAGAGATATACAAATTTGAAAAACAGTTCATGAATAATACAAGAAGCTGTAACGGGAATAAGCCACGTGCCTTTGGTTAGTGAGACCAGCCATCGCTGATCCTGTCCTGCTGATAGCAATGAGGAATGAGTCTTGTAAATGAGTCGTGAGATCGAAAACGGCCATATCAATGACGGATGACTTTATTTTAAACTCCATGTACATTTTTTTTAATGTTTTAATTATAGATTGTTATCTTTCCGCATATGATTAAGATCTGTTGTAACTGTAGTTCAAACTAGTTAATTTTACTTTTCGTCCAGATTTTAATAATGATGAATAGGTTAAACAGGAATATATTTGGTTTATTTATCTCTTCTTACAGGAACGATACCATCCTACTTAGCCCCTGTTCATTGAATATTTTTATTTTTAGATTTTTTCAAAGTCGGTAATAGTTATTCATAAGTTTGTTTAAGATAGATAAAATTACTTTTATTAACAAAATAATATAAATACAAGTTTTACAAGTGTTTGTTTTTTTATATTGCAAATTTACCTTTTCTTATATATTAAAATTAAGCAAGCTAATTATAATATGGAAAAAAAATGAAAAAAAAAAACATATTATTGACAGAATTAAAATAAAACCAACTTAAATTAATAAGTATAAGCTAACTCTGGACGTTATTACAATTTAATCAAAGTATAAAAACTTAGAATTAGATTAATATAATTGTAGTAAACTTGATAATTAAAACAAAAATAAAATAACATTTTGAATTAAAATTAAAAATGCATATGGTTTACACTAGATCAAAAATTATAGTGTTAAAGCACCACATGTTTCAGTCGTTTGTGCTTGTGTTTTTGCAACATGAGTTATCATATGAATTACTAATTATTGATCTGATTTGCTCGTGTGGGCTATTGTGACAGGAAATAAAGAAATCCGTTGCTAGTTTTAGGACATATTGTTGGATTTTTGGTGTATCTAAAACTTCGTGCATGTGCATAATTGGCCATATATTGATGAATCATGAGTTTTATTTTAATTCAATTGCATATTAAAAATAACAATAATAATAGTATTGTAAAATCTATTAATTTGATTCGTGCATACAATCTTTTCAGTTTTTTTTGTAAAAAAAAAAGAAGGAACCTCTTCCATTTTTTGTTTTTTTAAATCATTTATTTTTTCCATCGTTTCGGACTTCTGTCCCATCTTTACTGGATTATCTGTATTGTATATATAAAATTGCATTAATTAAGAATATTTTTAAAAATTAATGTATATTATTTAACTTAAATAAATTGCATATTCTACAAAAATCTACTTGATCAATACTTTATATGTTATAAAAATATGTACATCATTGAAATAATTAAATAAATAACATTATAAAATTTTTTTTTTGTTGATTGTGGAAATACTTCTCTGTTACACTCTTCTTCTTTGTATCTTTCTGGGCTTTTGCTAATTCCCATTTTATCCCCTTCATCCCTCTTTGTTATTTATTTTTTCATGATATTTTGAATAGAAAAAAGTGAATAAACTGGACCTTAAAACATTGTATGAAGCGGTTTAGATGTCATCTGACACTGACTGGAGATATAGATTTACAGTATTAATAAGCAAGCTACACGAAGGGTTTTTGCTTGAGCTGACACCCTCGACTCTATCTGGCACAATGGCATTAAAGTGGCAAGGCTTATCTCAATGTGTAGTTAATTTCCTGGCTCGTGGCACGTCAATCATAGGCCGACTCGCGCGTGAACATGAACCGTCCTTTCATCGAACCCCCTCTTTCTCTCACAGATTATGCTATTTCAGTCGAGCATATTGTTATTCAAAGTCATTTACTAAGTAGTACTTCTAGTTTTGTTCAGGCGTTTTTCTTATTAAAAAAATATTTTTAATTTTCTATATACATACTATCGGTAAAATCGATGTTAAATAAAGATGATATTGTCAGGCATGATATATTTTGCTCGGTGTAGCTCATTATTTATTTTCATTATTTGTTTTACTACCTGACAAATTTTCATAATTCAATCGTTATTTGTTTCTATTTAAATGAACATTTTCATTTCGGAATAAGTCTATGTTTTCCCTAATGTTAATGAATAAACATTTTTTATTTCTAAAGTCTTTCGAATAAAACAAAAGCTTATAACCTGGGTCTCAAACCATTTTATGAAGCGTTTTAGAAGGTAATTTGACACTGACTGAAACTATAGATTATATCGGTTGATATAGTTAGGTAATCTACCAGGCCCCTTCCTTGGAGTCCTCACAAAAAAGAATCATAAAAATCACAATGGGAGGCGCCAAACTAACTACAATTAGTAAGGAACTGTTTTACCATGCACGCGACAGTAAATCACCGGATGTCATTTTAAAAAAGTTTTCTTTGCAACGATAACCAAATAATGCTGGCGATGGGCCGTAAATATTACTACCACTACAATTACTATTACCAATGGATTTCTCATCAAAAAATCATAAAATATAATATCTATAAATCACAAATGCAGGCGCCGAGTTTTTTTAGATTCGCTAGTTAACCTTGCACCCGACGATATAAGATCCGAAAATATCGTTTTAAAAAACTATTTTCTTTACAACAACAAACAATCTTATGCTGGCTGTGGGACGTTCCTATATTTAATTTAAATTGAATTGTAGATTAGTTAAAGAAATCTAATTAAATAACAACATCGTTCCATTTTTCGGTAGAAACTTTGGAACGGCTCATGAGTTTGGTCTCTTTTGACAGGCTATGTACCCTGATTATATATAAATATACCCTGACATTAATGCAAACCTATATTGTCCTTTTCAGTTAATAATGTTTTCGATTAGCTTTATTAAACTCTAGCTTTGCTAGCTAAGAAGCGGTAATTAATTATTATTTATTCTGAATATATTCTCACTTCTGAACATAATTATTTCTAAAGATTCTCCTGTCACCAATAATATCGAATAAACTTTATTTAATTGATATCAAAACTTGTAATCCACAAAAACTCTGCTACTGCTGGGATGTATGTATAGAACCCATATTTTTTATGGAATAATAAAATTTAATTGAAAAAGTAATCAAAAGAAACTAAACTAGGGTGAACCATACAGTTATTGACACCCAACAAGTCCTAATTTTATTTCAAAATATACAAACAATTAACAAACCAAAGGGAAGATTTCATAATTAAATCCACATGGTGTCAATAACTAGTTTTTGCACTTTTAACAATAAATATTGCCATAACGTAAAACTATTGAACCTTTGACCCAAAAATAAAATGGTTTACCCGACTAAGGATAATAACAAATAAAAATAAACTGGATATGTTAATACAACTACAAGAATGAAATTAGATATTATGTATAAACGTTCCCTTAGAATAATTTACTGAATAATTATTCAGTTTTTCTAAACAGCTCAACTATAATCAGCATTAGATATAAATTAAATAATAGGGTAATTTTTTTTTTTTTTTTTATTATTTCTCAACCAGCTTTGCACAATGTTGTTATTGACATTTTATGGCAAGATGATACTGTCCAGGATTAAAAGTATTGAAACTGTAAACCACATTTACTCAAAATGAAGTTTTTACGAATTCTTGGTATTTATTCAATGCGCTTCGAATTGATTCTAGGCTTTGATATCTCCAAAGTCACTTTCCCTGAAGAACAACTGAAGGTTAAAATGAAATAGGTTAATAATATTTATAGATTTTTCACCGCCACCCCGGACTATGTTTGCATTAGTTGAATATACGGTCTATCATCAATCATCCAATAAAATGTTTCTTACTTGGACTGAGTTATCATAGTTCATTAAGTGTTTCCACCGTTCTGTTTATTTTTTATGGGCAGACGATACTTATTAGCGATTATTTACACCTAGCCGAAGATCGGTTCAAAATATCAACGCTGAACTCAATGCCTTTAACATCAATAACCCTTGTTGCAGATTGTAAGGGTTGTTCTGCTCTCTCGCCTTCAAGGAACCCTCCAATCCGGTGTCCATTTGTTTGTAGGTAAATGAAAAACCCGTGTTCTGTTATGAAGCCGCGCAATATCGGAGGAGGCCAACCAATAACCAGAAGCTGTAGCTGCACACACACACAGACACATAGGCAGATCAAATACAGGAGGTGCTGCTGGTCGTGTAAGGATATTGGAGTTGACACAGCAAACAGGACAATATTGCTTCCACCGCCTCAGGCTGTATTTCGACCCAGCGCCTCGTGTTGTCATTTTTATGTCTCTTCAATCGCACCAAAGCTGGTTTTATTTCCGAGAGCTACCAACCCTTTTTGTTGATCGTTGTACAACTATACCGTGCCGAAATAGGATAGCATTGTAACTGTATCAGAGTTACACACAATTGTTTCTCTGCAATTTAAAAATCTTTCATAAAAGTAAACTAGCTGACCTTTGCGAACCATTCGTATTCTAACTAGTTAAACCCCACTTAATTAAATTACACACCGTATATTTAGTATCGTATAGTGCGTATTTAGTGTGTCATGGGCATTAAATGGGGGGTGAGGGTTGACGTAAAGATTAGTTGTCTTTAAATTGGAAAAGTGTATATAACCAATAATGTTCTTCTCGACATACTGCAAAAAATGACACCTTCGAAAAAGTCCTTCGACCATTTAGAAATGTTTGCTGCGCACAACATTTTTTTCTTAAATAACCGATCTGGGCCAATTTAATAATTTATTTTTTCACAATATTCAGTACTTAAACTATACTGTAATTTTATTATTATTTACATAGTTCTGTATTTTTTCTCCAAAGCCATTGACATCATTGATATATCCTACAACAATCTTTAAATGTTAGGATACGGATTTTATTTGAAATGCATTTAAAGTCAATATTATCAATAACGCATATGCACACTAACGCAAAACAAAAATTTACTATAGCTTTGTCCTCATTGAATAGCTACGCATGGATTTATGTCATTTTCCTTTGCTCTCCATCTTATCGATATCGGCTAACGGGTGGTACAATAATTGTAAGATGGAGACAAAAGAGTGTGATATACATTTTGTAGGTCCGCCAAAAGTAAATTAAAAACTCGATCATGACGGACTTACGAGTCGAAGGGTTCTATCTGGCGAATAATTAGTGCTCTAATAAAAAAAAAAAATAGTATGCTTTCATATTAAGGCGGCAATAGATTAAATATAATTATTTAAACATCTAATTTTAATTTATGTTTTACTGTGCTTATTTTTATTTAAGTCTTTATATGGCTCCCCTCTGGATTACAATACATTTGTCGGTGACATTTCGGTCTCCACAAAATTATTATTTTAGTATTATTATTATTGTAGCCTAGGTTCTTCTACAGAAGTACATAAGAGTTTTCTCAAAACTAATATTTTAATAGGTGCTTCCAGCTTTCAAATGATGGGTTGCAAGTGGATAAAAAAAAAAAAAAAAATGTCTCTCTCCCAAAGAAAATTTTAGAATCGCCAATTTTAGCGATGCGGATTCAAATTGGTCAATGTTAAGTTGACATTGATTTCTTGGTTGAGCTATACAATCAATAGATATCAATATCCGCAAGAATGGGAATTTAAAACACTGTTAAATCTAAATTTAAACAGGTAAATTAATTATTTTAGAAGCTATGGAATACCGAATAAAGAGACCGAAAGAATGTTTATCAACCAAACCAATTTACTGGAATAAACTTTATTGTATATTAGAGAACGCTATTTTTATTTAACTCGTCTTCAAATGGGTAATAAAAATAAAATGCGATAAGCAATAAAATTGTATAAAAGTGGCCGACGGAGACAGTAACAACATTAAGAGGGGTATAGAGCGAGGGGTGTCATTAGGTTCCCGTGGGAAGGGGGCGCTGCAATCGGGACTAACATAATAGCGCTCTGATTGCCTCTACAGATTTATTACATATGTTGGCTGCCCTGTCTTATATATAGTCTTCCTACATTTAGGCTCTCGGTGTGGGAGTCGGTTGTGAACATTTTTTTTACAGAGATAAGGGTTCGGATGGAAACTATTGCTGACATAACAAGGAAATATCGTTTTATGAAAATAATCGGGAAATCCCCCATCCTGAGAAAAAAAAATATGAGTGAAACGTTATTCTATTAAATTTCGCGGGTATGTGGTTAACCCATTTCGTCCCAAGAGTAAAAATAATATTTAATTATAGTATTTTTATTATTATTTGTATGTTAATATATCACCCGTCGGAGAGAATAGTGACAAAAAATTATTATTAAATTTAAAAAAAAAAAAGATTTAAATTTTCATTGTTACAATATTTATTCATGGATAGTAAACTCTAAACATGTTCTGAACAGTATTGCAAATGTAATTATGAAACTTTCCTACTTAAAATTTATAACATTACAGTTATATTGGCGTATAAATCGAAAAAAAAAACATTGTTCATAAAAGACATTTTTGTTACTAATCGTGCCAGCCGGCCTGATATCCTAGAAATAAAAAAAACACTAAAAATTCAATTTTTTTCTACTCTTGGGGGGTTAATGGGTTAATCACTTATCCGCAAAACGTAACGCTTATATGGGTTAACAATTTTTATTTATAGAAAAATAAAAATTTTCAATGCAACACGAATTATATCGACACAAATATCCGAGAAGGTTACAAAAATTATCACTTTGTAACAAACTGATAACCATTTGACTTGAGCTTCTCTTTAACAAAGGCTAATTGTCCAGTCAATCGCTCCTTATATATAGTCGAAAGGAGAATGATCCTGGAACGGCGTGGATGGGACTCGAACATAGTAGTCACAAACACGTGCTATGACAGTTTGTCTTATTTTCTTGTCTTATATGACAGTTTGTCTTATTATCTTATTGACTGTTAGTTCGTTCCAACAAAAGTTCTAGGACCTTTGAACCATTTTTTTTGTTTTTTTGTTTTTGTTTAACGTTACAATAATATGTGGCCCCCATGATTCACGACAAGCTTTAGCCACACCAAAGTAGATCTCACTATCCGATTTCTCACTATACGAGATCTCACTTACACGGTCATCCGGAATGTCAGTCTAGTCAAAGATCGACATTCGAATCTATCTTATAAAATATTCTATATGACTAATGGATTATATCCTGATTAACAAAAATCTTCCAGATTGCTTAATGACTACCACCAACTATATCGAAGCCTATGAATGATGAAATTCGCTATAGTAACTGTCATTTTTAAAAAAAAAATATTTAAAAATACTTGATGAAAAGGTAATATTATATTTTTCCAAATTTTATCAATGTTTTGTAATGGTATCATGTACCTAATGAAGTGAGAACTTCGTGATTAAAGCCGAGAATGGATGTTTTGCCTTATTCCTAGTTCTATAGATTTATTTAAATAGCTACCGGTGTAGATCAAGTGATTAAGGATTTGGTGAAACACTCTGATAACTCAGAAAAAAAACTAAAATGTAAATAATTGAAGTACACTTACACTATCTAATTATGTTTATATGCATTTGACTAATTGTAAAAAAAAAAAAATTAAACTATTGTTGACAAGTTTAGTTTTTGATAGGGTGTAAAAAGATTATGTGCCATTTATTCACCACACGAATCGAAATTTAGCATGGCTATTAGGTATGGTATCCTATGTTGTAAATTTATTCCATTGTTACTTACCTAATGTAGTACATTAGGCGCATGTTGACCGAAGTACATGTTAATGCTATGCTCGCTATCGGAGGGTGAAGAGGCTGGAGAACCCCCGGTCAAACACACTGGAAGAGGTTTGTCTTGTCCGTTCGCTGGAGCGTACATGGCAAACACCTCGACCCTAAGTCAGTGTGCGCTGGGACCGTCTATATTGGCTCTAAGCTGCGAGGGTGTTATGAGGGTCAGTGACGTTCTGCTAAACTCGAATATTATATTACCAGCATTAATGTAAAGTTTAGATGAAAATTAATAGTGATCCAAATTTGAATTTTTTCATGACTTTTAAATGCAGTACACTCTACCACAGCCGTTTCCAACCATATTCGAAAACCAACCTTGAACCTTGAAAGTGATTAAAAGTTGAGTTTCCCAAACACCTTTTCCTTTTTAGAGATAATAAACTTAATCAGTTAATCAGATTTATAAATTTAAATATTAAAAAAATCTTTAAAACAACACTAATGTACTTTGCTTCAAATTAAACCCGACGAAACGATATAAACATACCATCGGTAAGCTCTTGAACATCACATCAACCTATTCTACTCATCCTTACTCTTTTCTCATCCCTGTTAACCAGTCAGCATCCACGTAGGCTGAAACGACACTGAATTAGAAAACTTTTCAAAATTAAAAAGAACTCAAAGCCAAAAGAACAAAAGTACTGCTTGTTGCGGCACAAGGCAGGTTCAAATCTGCAACTATAAAGGGTTATAGACTTTTTGCTGGAAGAATTGGAAAAAATTGTTCAAGTACATGATCGAGAATCTTCTACGTTTGTCGGGATCCTTCTAGACTGTTCTGATTCAGACTAAATATGAGGAGTGATGGATCTTGTTCTAAAGATCGAATCATATCTTACCTTTGTTGCAAATTGATACTTCTTGTAACTTTGTTAATTATTTGAGTTTGCATTGTTTTTCTGACATTGTGAATTATTATTTTTGTTTAATAAAAATTATTAAAGCCACATGTGTGTTACAATACATTAAATGTTGGAATTTCATAAATCCCTATTGTGAATGCTGTACATAAATATTCCTTTATGATCCACAAAAATATTTTGTTACATATATATTAAAAAAAATATTATTTTTTCATTACCATAATTCTATTCCTAATGGTTGTTGCAAGCTCTGTAATTACCTTACCAAACAAAGGTCTTTAATTTTTCAGCTGAATTAAGAAAAATACACTCTTAACGACGCCGGTAACACGTGAGCGGTATATTGGCCCGGCTATATTTACCAGCGGAGAGTCGGAGAACACTGATAATTAATTCTAATTAGGGCCACATTAATAGCGAGCGCTGGGGGTACACGTAAGTCAAGCGGTATAGTGACCCCAGTCACGCAGCCTCACTCTCACCTGCCTTCTAAATAACAGGTTATTAGTATAATTTATTGCTCGGCCTAACCAGCTGTCTGCAGGGATTTGTCTATACACAAACCTTTCTGTCTGTCTGCTTGGCGCAAGCTTGTGGTCTGCTTCTCATGAAAGAAGCACATCTTTACACACATTTCGGAATTGGGTGGGTCGTAATCCAAAATTTCTTTTCATCAAGAGTTGTTTAAAGGTTATCCTGAACGAAATTGTATAGAACCTACAATGGAAATTTACAGCGCTAAATGGGTGTCCATACGGGGTGGCGAGGGGAGTGTAGGTGCACCCCATCGAAATTTTAAGACCAAAATCTAGATATTAACTAAATTCATATTCACTTAATGTATTTTTTAAAGCATTATTTCTTAGCAATATTTCTTTTTATGGCAGAATGAAAATGTTAACATCAAATCTACTCAAAGAAGTACTTATAAATAAAGACTTTAAACATAAATTCTACAAAAATATGGCGAATCAATAAAAAATAAACTCTTAAAAGGTGATGTAAATACTACTAAGAATTTACTTAAAACATTACATTTATATATTCACATTGACTAACCAATGATCATACCGGAAGTTATTTTCAGGCGAAAAAATACATCGACTGGACAATAGCTCCTCGTCGTCCCAAGAAATAATGCTTGGTAGTATGCATTTGCAGCTTTTAAACTCCGATATAAATAATAAGCGTCGGTAGTAATTATCATTTTTGCTAAATATGAATGTAAGGACCCTAAAAATAATTTCTAAGAACATTTAGAAATGCTCATAAATAAAATTAAATGAAAAAAATAACGCAAACCTGGATCGGAACTATTTTTTGACTTATAAACGCGTCTGGCGGGTATTAGTAAGAATTTTTAACCAGCCAGACGACCGAATTTCGTGTTTAGGAACCTTTTTGATTCAATTGGCAAAAGAATGAATCGTATGTTTTATGAGTGAATTTTTGTGATTCTCGCGCACCGCTCGCGCGCGTCTGGCAGGCACTAGCAACAGTTTTATTGCTGCCAGATGATTTTTCCCTTTCTATAGAAATAAAAACCTAACGATTAAGCCATATTCCTACCGCATGTTTTATGGGTTAATTTTTGTGAATTATTCAATTAATTTTTAAGGCATTAGTAAGAATTTTATCGCTGCCAGACGGTCGGTTTCGCACATGACTCTGTTGTTTCTAACTATGCTGAAATTTGTAGGTGTATGTTCTATGTGTGAGATTTTTTGCACCTGGCTCCTGTACTACTACTAACGTTACCTAGGACTATACGTACTTGTACAAAAGACTCACTCGGAACATACATACAAAACTAAAAAAGACAATACCTGACCAGACGACACAATCATCAACCAGATCAACATTCTGGTCAACAGATCATCACTTTACTTACGAATGAAAAGACTAATATATAACACCATATTTAAACCTATTTGGGCCTATGGTGCAGAGCTTTGGGGTCCCGCTAAACAGGTACACTCACTGAATTCAAACAGCTCAGTCCAAAATTCTTAGAAAAATTGTAAACGCTCCTTGGTATATTTCTAACAACACAATACACAAAGACATGGACGTTTCGGTAAAATAGTGAAATCATAAATTAATCACAAATACTCTACATTTCACTGTTCAATTCACAACTACTAAAACCCACTTGTTTTTTCTCTTTTTTCCTCCCAGTTACCCGTCCAACAAAACTTGAAAAGGCAATGACCGACGGATATTCTCTAACACTGCAATTAAATAAATCACATTACCGATTAAAGTCTGCATATTCTACAAATTTGCTGGATGCGCTCCAGCGCAGGTGCAAATTAAGTTAAACATAAATAAATAAAGTAAAATATGGGCATAGAACTAATTGTGAAGGGGGTTAGAAAAAATGTTTAGGAACTCCTGTGCTATTCTTTGAGTCTTATTGTGTGTGTTCTTAGATTCTTATTCATTTTATGATGAAAAAGGGGTCTCAATATTTTTATAATTGAGCTAAAAATATTCTTCTGGCATGTATGATTCTTTCTTAAGTGTACATTTATTTCATGTATATTTCGAATGGTAATTAATTCTAGAAATGAAGTTATTTTATTTTCTAGTTTAAATAAAAATCAATGGTCACCTGTGGTGTAGTGGTTAGCATGGCAGCCTACAATAGTAAAGGTCGCGGGTTCGTGTCCAGAGGTGGCCCTAGGATTTTTTAATGGGAGTAAAAATTCCTTGGCTATACCGTCTCTCGGATAGGACGTAAAATAGAGGTCCCGAGCCTGTACGATGTAATAAAACAGCCTATCCTATTTATACCTCGATAGGCAAAATTTAGGACTCCCACTGACGTTAAACGAACAAACAATAAATAAAAATCTCCACTATTCTCACAATGCTCTATTTTTGTTCTCATAATCTTTTCCACAAACCTAAAACTTCAATATAATTCTGGATAACGAAAATGACAGAATAACTTTAAAAAATAAATATTGAATTTTTGACATTGCATAGACAAACTACTCTTCATTTATCCCTTGATACTTTACCACATTGCAAATAGGACCGAAAATTTTATGAGAATTTCTGCTAGACCACTTTTCCTCTACAATATTCCTTCCTATATCTGCTAAAGGTTGGGGACCGAATCCACCCACACTATTGCTATTTAAGACTACCCGTGGACTGACCACAGTGTGCACAGGGCAAACAAACAGCCCGGAGATGAGTCAGTAATGTCCATTAGCGGTTGGTCGTCTCACATTAACACATCGCTTCCTATCTTAGTCATGGTTCGGCAAGATTTACTCCCCTCTAGTATTACATTGACTCGGAAAGAAATTCATAGGATTGAAGGCAAAACATTATCTTTGATATAGTACCTTCTGGTTTTCTTTTTCTTAAATAAATTCATCTCACGCCATTGCTAAATAAATTTAATTAAGCTCTTAAACGTAAATCAAAGTCGAAATATTTATAATTAATAAAATTATAATGAAATAATTTTCAAAAAAACCGCCACTATTAATTTTTATTTATGTAATTTAAATTTTTCAATCGAGTAATAATCGAGATCTAAATATATCAGCATCCATCAAATTCAATTATTAATAAAAATATCTCGTCAAAGTTTTTGTATGATTTAATAATTTTTGACAAATCGCATATAATCCGGTCCATAGATTTAAAAATGATGCTATCAGGGATTTTTAAATAATACATTAAATTTAATTTAAATAGAAACAAAGACAGTTTTTTAAATTCGGACTTTTTTTAATGTTGCAGATGCAGTTAATTATATTTCATTATATTTTATACTGAGTTTTAACAATTTTTGTTTTGGTATAAATTACAAAAATGTCAAACAGTAAGCAAGATCCCCCCAAAAAAAAGGTTTAATTAATAATGACTAGAAGTAACTGTATCCATTTGCTGATCGAAGCTAGACCGACTCGCTAGTCAATAACTTCCATTGTTTAGTAGGCAATGTAGCATCCTCCGTCCGTCTGAGTCGTTTTGACCAGATCCATTCGCGCATGTGAACAGTATAATCGAAATCCTCACCATTCTAGACAATTCTGAAACTTAAAACAAGACTTCTGGGCCGCGGCGTAGCTGAGTGGATAGCGTCTCCGACTCCCACGCTGGCGGTCCGGGTTCGAATCCCGCCCAAGCCCGCTCGATTATGTTCGGTGACGGCCTCACTGAACAGACTCAGCGGCTTGCCATGGATTAGAAGAGGTTGGTTACCCGTAGATAACCCGTCCCGATTAGAACTCGTGGCATAAAGCGGACGTTAATAAAAAAATAAAATAAAAAACACAACTTCTGTTAAATATTAGATTAGATTAGAAAATAAATTTTAATCCACCCAGCGACTTTATTTAAGCCTGTGCAAGAGACCTTGTCTTAAAGAATAAATCGCCATTGGATGACAAAAATAAACACTTGTTAGATATTTTAAATAATAATTTCCAAGTTGAGATATGCATTAATCGATAGGATATTTTCATGAATGGAAAGATTTCACACTTTTTCTCTACAATTCGGATCAGGCTCATCCCATCAAATACTTGACTACGGAGTGAAACTATTTTTTTAATGAATTAATAATTTAATTTTTTTTAAATTAAGTTCTACGCAATAAGTAGAATTGCGACGAAAAATTTCTCAAATCCCATGCATTACTTTTAAATGCAATTAAATATTTTTTTGTGCACAGTTCGAGTACAGTCAGACCTGTCGCCTGAATTTGATTCCACGCGAGGAATTAGGCAGGGTGATGGTCTTGCCTGCCTATTGTTTAACCTGGCCCTGGAGAAGGTGATACGTAACTCGGGAATCCAGACTACCGACACTATCTTCAACAGGCTGACGCAAATACTAGGGTTTGCTGACGACATAGACCTGGTAGCACGCTCCTTTGAATTTCTAAAAAATGCATTTTTAAAGTTGGCTGAAGCTGCAGAGACTATGGGAATGAGCGTAAACCAGGAAAAAACCATGTATATGCGCGCAGGACCTGGAGCAGAGAACGCAGTTCGAGTGCCTGTGGCCATGGGCCCTTTTCCGTTTACCTTTCTTAATGTGGACCATTTTACATATCTGGGAGCTGTAGTAAGCTGTGAAAACAGAATATCTCTGGAAATTAAACAGCGAATAATAATGGCAAACAGGAGTTTTTTTGGCCTTAGTAAACACCATAGAAGCAGTGCAATCTCTCGATGTGCGAAATGTCTCCTTTATAAGACCCTCATTAGGCCTGTACTCACATACGGTTCCGAAACATGGACCCTGTCAAGCACTGAGGAAAAAGATATATTAATCTTTGAAAGAAAGATCCTTCGTCGGATCTTTGGACCAGTTAAAGTCGGTGAGATTTGGAGAAGGAGGACGAACAGGGAGATATATGACCTGTATGGGGAGGCGGATGTGGTGAGGTGCATCAAGCTTGGGAGGCTGCGTTGGGCCGGCCACATAGCCAGAATGTCAGAAGAGGAAATCCCAAGAAAGCTGCTCGACGGGAAGCTCTACAGGACAAGAGGGATTGGTAGACCACGCCTAAGATGGGAGGATGCCGTCATCCGGGCCGCCCGTGAACTATTGAACACCCGCAACTGGCGTGCGACTGCACAAGATAGAGCCACCTGGCGAAGGCTCATTGAGGAGGCCAAGGACCACATCGGTCTGTAGCGCCACGGAGTAGTAGTAGTAAATATTTTTTAAAATCAAAGAGATATTTCATTAATAGCCGGAAAAATTCGACTCAATTTAAAAACTTAGAGCAAACTGTTGCAAAACTTTCATGGTCCATAGCTAACCGAACTCAGAGATCCGCAGTAGACTCCTGCTTCCTCCCGAAGATAGGACGAATCGATTGGGGATGACAGAGGGTGGAGGGAATCCGATTTGGGAGGCGGCCTTGTCACCCTCCCCTGATTGACTGGTCACTAGCTCGGTCTTATTCACATCTCAAACAGAGTCCTGTACTTGTTGTTGATTCTTCGTCGGGGCAAATATTTAGCCAAGGGGACTTCGTTCTTTACCCGTCAAAATAATACGGCTTTCAAAAAGAGTAAAATTGAGAGAAGATCCCTGATTTTTTTCAACAATGATTCTATAACATTTTTTACTTTTTACATCATCTCCTACTCTAGGTGCATCTGCATAATTTTCCTCTTGAGATCATTTTTCTCTTTGAGTGGGAAAAACGGACTTTCTAGGAAAGTTAAATATACATACTAGGAGGAATCCTAGCTTAAACTTAATAACCATTTATGAGAGGTTAATATGTTTCAGTTGCTGAAAATGCCAATTTCTCACTACGAAAGCTCTTATCGTTTTTCTTAGTTCTTAAAATGCAGAAAATAAAATAACGGAAATTCTAACAAACCCCAGAAGATAGAAAATGATTCTCTACGTAACCGAACTGAGCATCATAATTGGTCAACACAGCCCCATTATCAGTCATATTTATGAAATCGTATTTATTTTTTTAAATTGTATTTTTAATTGACACAGAAGATGCTTCCGGAACTAAGTCGTTTACGTGATAAACTTTCTTGATCTGAACCCTTATGAAGCCATTGTATTGCTACGATATTTTCCGAGGTGTGTAAAGAAAGGTTCCTATTATACTGCTTTGTTTTGTTATCCAAGCATATAGTTGTTTTAAAAAAAAAATTAAAAATAATGAAAAACTTTACTATAAAATTTATAACATATACTTTGCTTATTTTTTGTATTGCTTTTTGATGTGGTCTGCTTATTTTCATGTGGAATCTCGCTTTATTAAATGGTGAGAAGACTGCATAGTCATTGGGGTCTATAAGCCGTACCGTTAATGTAGTATGAGGATTCCATTTGTAGAGCTTGGAACGATTGTCCCTCTCCTGTACATTCACTCGCTTCCCCACACTCCTTCCTCCTAAGTTATCATAAAAAAAATTAAAAATAATGAAAAACTTTACTATAAAATTTATAACATATACTTAGCTTATTTTTTGTATTGATTTTTGATGTGGTCTGCTTATTTTCATGAGGAATCTCGCTTTATTAAATGGTGAGAAGACTGCATAGTCATTGGGGTCTATAAGCAGTACCGTTCATGTAGTATGAGGATTCCATTTGTAGAGCTTGGAACGATTGTCCCTCTCCTGTACCTTCACTCTCTTCCCCACACTCCTAAGTTATTCGAGGTCTTCCTCGTATATTCTCTCCACTTTTTTCTCATCACTCAAGTGCTAAAAAGGAAGTTAGCCTGTAGACGGACAACACCGTTAATCCAGGAATCTATTAGAAATCTTGAACTTGGCCAAGCATTCATCTTTTCGACATCAATGATCTTATAAATCTGAGGGAGGAATGGGAATTTTTCTATTCACATGCATTTTTACCTGCTTTGGCACTGGGATTGCTGTTTTTACATGGTATTTACATTGTTTAAATTTTCGGTCGCTAGCAGCAAATATAATAGCATGTGAAAATACAAGCATTGTGAAAAATGTAGGTGTTAATTCGAATGCCCTAGTCGAACGTGAAGCAATGTGGCAATCTTCACTTTAACCTCCGTTTTGCTTAGCATTTGAATTAATTAACATTATATTTATTATAATATTGAGACGTAAAAACAAAATCCATATAATTTAAAAGAGTTTTAAACTTCTTGTTGGAACAGTTACCAACTGTTCTAGTACAAGTTCGAGAATCTTTTACGCTTTTTGTAAACCTTCTAGAATGTTCTAATTCAGACTAAATATTAGGAGCCTTGGGCTGAGTGTTCTGAAGATCAATCATATGGTTACTTTTGTGTTACTGTGTCGATACTTTTTGTTAGATTGTTAATTATTTGTGTTTTTCTTGTTAGTCTGACATTGTGAATTATCATTTTCGTTTAACAAAATTATCTAAACCCACAATATATTTACTGTAATAACTATAATTAATTATTGTTATTTTTCCATTTACCTTTCTCACTTTGACACGCAGTTAATCATTAATTATTTTTTTTAATGAAAAAAAACTGTACTAGTTAGACGCCATAGGTATCTCGTTTCGGTTAACTAGTCAGTAAGTTTTGTGTTCTTTTACAGGTCGCAAAGTGTGCAATGAATTAATTTAATCAAGGACACGCTCATCCGCCAGCTTTTTCATTTAAAATTAAATAATTAATTTAGAGTGCCCACTATAAATTAGAGCATAATTGCACCAATATAAGCCGCCCCTTTCTTCTATTAAAACAGGAGAGACTGCAGTTGAAACAAAACCTGTCACAGTCGAGCTCAGAGCTAGGACCAGGATAGTTATAGAACAATGGCTTCCTCACTGAGATATGTCTGTTTATAATAGATAAAAATAGAAAATAAATTATAAAAATACCATAAGTAATGTCGCGGAATACAATATGTAGATGGCGAAATGCGAAGAGTGATTCAATCCAAGCGAGGAACATTTATTCTCACGTCTAGGTCACGGACCGGTAGTCGCGAGGGTCAAACGGGCGGGCAATGGGAGAATTAGTCACCATGACGAGATCGGTTTCGTGTTTGCTCCTCGAGCACGTGGGAACTTGACAGCCCACGTGGAGGCCACGTGTATCTCACTTCCTCTGCTATCTTATCGAGGGGCTGGGGCTAAGTCTAAAAAACCCGGCCCCTTTCCATATCTCTCATCCGAGTCTGCGGGGCTCCTACTTTTATCGTGCTTACCTCTTCGCCATTATCTAGTATACTTTTTTATTTTTCTCTTCTTTTTATTTTTTTTATCTTTATGTTCGGTTTATCTTTATTCTGTTGGTTTTGCCAGGTTTATTTACAACTTACTAGATACTATATTTTTTTGAAAACTTCAACACTTTTCCATTAAAAGCGTTAATCATTTCTTTAAGTAAAAGTACTTTTTCAACGAATGGAGCCTTCCTAAGGCGAGTGACTATACAATTCTAGTAAAATAGCTGTTGAGCTTGCAAAATTCTGCATTGATCCTTCATCGCCGAATGCCTTCATTTTTAACGTCACATTTAATCAAAAATTAAGTTAAAATATTTAACTACACAAATATTTACAGTAAACAACCAACTTGATATTTAATTCCCAATCATAGGCAGATGAAAGATTTAAATAAAAATATGAAAATGTGTTTTATGGTGCTGCCATAAGAAAATTATATATATGTTTTTTTTTATTTTTTTTTGTTATATAATTCTCAATTGTTATTAAAAAAAAAAACAAATAAAATTCAGCTCATTTGAAATATCCTAGAGTGTGATACATACTTAAATCTATTTCTAAAGACTAAACTAGACTTTGTTTATTTATTTAGGTAATTATTAATTAAATACAGTTGGTGGGGGGGGGGGGCTTACATCATTTTATGGAAGTTTAGAAAAAAAGTATCACACCATATCTGGCTAGTAAAAAATGTTTTATTATTTATTTAACAATGAGGTGAATGGAAAAGTGCTACTTAAGATTTAAAATTTACATTGTCAATTAAATTGAATAACAATGTAATTAACTGTTGTATGGACTACACCGCTGAAATATTAAAACAAGAACTAGAAAAAACTATTTAATTTTAAGCTGTTTTTTGTCCTTAAATCAAATGTCTATTTTTGTCATTAAATCATTCATAAATTTAAACCACAACATTTCGTAAAACGTAGGATCTTTGTATTAAGTCCATTTAAAAATGGACGATTAAAATTAAAATTAAATGGAAAAACCTTGTTTACTTTATATTAAATTACATTCACTTCTTACATGCACTTCTTTCCGTTTTTTGTAATAGTTTTAGTTTTTGAACTGATTGTCTTTTAAAGTAAAGCTAAAGTTGATAGTACAAAAACATTAAATACATCTTTTGACAATTTGTTCTATTATTTATTATCGTCTCTGCCTTAATAATATTCAGCATTATTGTTAGCCATTAAAGACCCTACGGAACTGACTACCCTCAGTTAACACATTAGCATACTCGGCTCCTCCCCAGTCATCCACTAATTCCCTCGCTGGAGACTCCAAGAATTATTTTTCTTCATTAAGGGACCCTTTTATGCGCCTCTTGAATAGCCTTGAATTATGAGGGGTCGTTATTATTTTATATTTCGGGGGGTATTTAGCCCCTTCTTGGGGTGCTTATGCTCTCATTATTATGATTTAATGTTTTCTCATTGCATAATTCTTACGGCTTATTATCATCATAGTATGATTTTGTTTTTAAAAGTATCTTTAACAAAATATCTGGTATCGAAAGCAATTATCATCTTAATCTTATAATATTTACCTCTTTTTCTTTTAACTGCACAAGTAAACATTGTTTCTAATCAGGTTATAGATTAGGAATTATATGCGCTCTCTTTCCTTGCAAGATATAATTGTCATTCGATTTACGTCGAAAAAAAATAAAAATTAATGGGGGTCATATATGGTGTAGTCCCTAGCATGGCAACCTACAATACTAAAGATCGCTTAAACAATCCTTGGCTATGCCGTTCCTCGGATAGGACGTATAATAACGAGGTCAACTAAATTTAAAATTAATTGGTTTTATTAATTGGTAAAATTAATTCATTTCTAAATTTTCTTCTCCACTTTCACTCATGTGAAATATTTCATGCACTTAAGTATCTTTGAATATTACAAAGGATATTTTCAGAATTTATGCTTTATATTTTGCTACATATTTTATAGTTTTTTTTAAGGCATATTTTGAAGCGTTAAAAGTTAATATTATATTTTGACGCGGGCATGTAAATCCGGGCTCTGATAGTAACTTACACAGACTTAAGAACAGAGTTATAACGAATGGAACATGTCCAACCACTGACACGCCTTCATGAAAGACTCACAAAAGCTGTATGTGAGTTCGCCTATTATATCTGAGGACATTATCAAGCACCTTTCGACAGATTCACAGACTGACACTTCACCTGAGAGGTGTGAATATTACCAATAAATTTAAATCGAATAAATAGGTATTTGCACCCCACAGGTAAACCAAATCCTGCCCATTTTTTATTGATTTAAACCTTTCACTACGGATTTAAATGCAATGATAAATACTTCCAATTACTTATCAAAGTCAATAGCAATGTGAAAAATGTTGATTAAGCTGTAAGTAACTGTTAAGTAACGAAAGATCAAATTTAACGAACTATTTATAATCGTATTTAAAAACAAGAACGGTCATTGAAAATGATTGAATTATCCAGGTGAGTTCAGGAGTTATCTCATGTGTTCATCTATTATGTCTATCACATTTCCCGTTTGTTCGTGGCGATACAAAGTGGTCAGTCCCAACTAATTATACAACAAATAAACTAATTATATGTACGCCAGGAATTAACTTCGAATCCGGAGTGTGGCCCGAATGATTAGCGTGCAAGCTGCGTGACTCACGTGTTTCCTATTGCTATAAGGAACGGAAATTGTTGATAATTTTTTCGCGTGAGGGTCTAAATATATCGATATTACATGTGTGACACCGTGCCAACGCAATCTGAGAAATATTATATTTCTTTTAAAGGTTATTTAATATTATTACAAATGTAAATGAATCATGTTAATCGGTTTTTTTTTTTTTTTTTTTTTCACCCGAGATCTTATATCCTCATTTCTGAGTACACTAACGTTATTTTTTTGTTTTTTATAATATTTATACCGTTTTACAGTTTCAAACAGAATTGTATTTTTATTGATAATTTCATATAAGTCACGAGCGTTTAGTGCATTGCACCATATAGCTATAAATAAAAATAAAAATCTGGTGCGTGAGTGCAACACACAACTTTCACTTACCAACTTACTTAGATTAAAAATTAATGTTTTGTTAATTGCCTCAAAGTCACACATTTTTCCACATTTATTTATTATTTTTTGTTTTAATTTTCACTATAAAAATCACTATTTTTTTTTTTATTATTAACTAAAAGTTTTTACTTATGATACTTCGGCAATGCAAGCATAATACTCCAAGTCCTCTGATTTTATAATTCTCTATGTAGTTATTGAAAACTTCATTTAGTTACCATGAAACAAATAATTTCCATTAAATGAACAGAACAATTAATTTGTGAACAATGGTCTGTCATTAAAGGCGTACTCCGCATGCGTGGCTCATGTTTTATGAGTTGACGGAATATATATATATTTTTCTCCTCTATATGTTTACTATATTACTTTTCATATTTCATGTTTAGACATTTCTTATATTTAGGCGTCACGAGAGACAGTTAATTTTTCCAAATAAACAAAAACAAAGGTACTTTATAGGAAAACAAAAAAGGCCCCTTCCCCATTTATGCCCCCTCAGTACATTTTCATAATGATAAAGCCTGATATTAAAGAAAACCTAATTTTCACGTGAAAATGAGACAAAATTTATTAAGTAAGGTACCCCCTCCGGTTAATCAATTTTGATGAAATTTTTACAGCCGTTTCTCGGAAATATTAATACATCAAATGTTCAGTTTAATCAAAATCGTTGGAGCCGTTTTTGAGAAAATCGAAAAAACGTAAAAGGTTATTAAATAAAGTACCCCCTCCGTTTAACCAATTTTGATGAAATTTTTGCTGTCACATATACATACACCAAATACCGAATTTCAGATTCGAACGGTTTATAGTTTTTTATCTACTCTGTTCATAAACACACACACAACAAAACTTGTATTTCCGTTGGAAACCGGAAGTCGAAATTTTTCACGATCGCAATACTTTCCCTTCCTATAAATTTTTTATTTAGGTAAGTGAAAGTAAAAATTGAAACTGTTAAGTTGAGGGATTATTTCAATTTGAGTCAACAGTATACCTAAACCACGTTAAAAGTTATTTTTTAAAAATATTGTTTACTACTTCTGCTATGTTACTTCTGGGCGTGGCCAATATGGTACTTGTTATTGTTGCCCGGATCTCAACTGAAGAGGACTCGGTTTGGGTTTTAGTTATTTTCTGCGTTATTATAACTTCCAAAATTGAGTCTTCTTGTTTAGAGGGACAGTGAAAACTGGATTAGGTCTCGTATACATCGTTTGGTCTTGTATATTTAGTAACGAAATACGCTATTTTTTTAAACTATTATATTACTACATAATTTGTTTTCTAGAACATGTGCAATATCATCTCAGATAAACGATAATTCTCATATCAGTTTGGTAATTCAAAAGACGTAACAGCTATTTTTCCCTGACGCTTTGGTGGATTGTGTTTCCCTTTCAATTTGTCCACTGTTCACGGAGTTAGTTGAACTTTGAGATAGCCGGGTGTTATCGTCAAAACTCTCTTTTTTTTAAGATAACCAAGAGATTTTTGTTAATACTTTTGAATACACTTTTTTGGCGTGTATGTAACTTTGTTTTCAGTTTGAATGTTGAATCAATGCCTCATCTTTCGAGGTAAAAAAATGCGAAAAAACGTCATCAATGTGCTGATAAAGGCCTTTCCTCCCTGCATTTTAGTAACGTGGCATTTTCTCGTGATAGCCCAATGTTTGGATATCATGTTTTGCTTTCCTTGAATGATTTAACCTGATCGTTGATAATAATAAAACACAACAAAACAGAAAAGTTTTGGTCTGATTTACATATTTGTTCCAGTTGTTTAATGGTGCTAAAATCACCAAACAAATCTTAGTGCTTTTAGAAACACATTAAACTTGATCAAAGCTATATTAATCTTTTAATTTTAATGAAATTAGTTTAAATCTTTAATTCAAGAAAATGACAAAGAAGATTATTTCATTTGTTTCCAAAGCCCGCTGCCTACAATAACAAAAAGTGATGAAACAATGACGTAACTTGTAGTTACTAAATTAATAGTAATGACGAAGTTGCCTTTCATCAAAACCCTAATTTTTCTTCAATAAGCGGTAAATCCAAGTCAAACAAGAGGTTTCAGATCAGACTGGTGATTCAAGAAATGAGCTGGTAGAAACCAGTCAATTCATATTTTTTGTTTTTATTTATTTTTTAAATGAATTTCAGATGTTATATGGTTAATTAAATTTACGTTTCTATAGAACAGGCATTTGAAATCCGGATTTACCGTTGGTAGATACCACATGCCATTGATCGTATTTAATAATTGAAATACTTCTTGAAGATCATCAAATAAATATTGATAGTTTTCCATGTTAAAGGAGTATCGTTTATAAATTACATAGTTAAATGGTTTTTTAAGAAATCAATAAATAAAGATATCATTTTATAAAGTTGATAAGCTAGGATATGACTAATCGAGTTATGCATAAGAATATTATTATTATTTTATTTTTTTGTCAATGGCTTGATATTCTTTCCTAGTTCGTTCTGTTTTCGTCATTTCCTTAGATATAGACTTGACTAGATTACTTAATGAAGATGTTGTTTGTTCATTTAAAAGAATTTTAACGTAGATGGCTTTGAGGCCAAGCGGATCAGCCCCTAGAATGGGATTGTTTGCGGTGCCTCCATAACACAACACGGATCCTCTTTTCATAGTGCTCGTAATGGTTCAACAATCTCAGATAATTGAGGAATAAATATCCCAAGACAACTTATGAACCAAACGAAGCTGAATAATTCTTCTTTGTTTTTAGATAGGTTCAAGTTTTTCGATTATATGATCGGATTTCAGGCCCATATCTGTTAGGTGTCCCATGAAGGTAATTTTCGATAACTCGACGCGCAACAACAAATATTTCAATTTTTATTGTGATCCTCCATCGCTTCAATACAATTTTGCCCTTTTCCGATAACAACTATGCAACCACACCCCTCTATAACCCTCTATCGCCTCGTGCGTCTATCTAATTTTTCCCAACGCTGTTGAAAATTGCACATTCCTATATGGATTTGCTCATTGTACCTTGAATTTTTCATATTTTTGAGCTTTTAGCTGGTTTAATAAATAAGTCCAATGATTTTTGACCGGACAGAGGACAGTATCTTCTCTCAGTACAATCTATTTAAGATGGTATATTCGGTTGGATTACATGATAAGGATTTGTCGGTTTTTTGTTTATAAGTACATTTGTTTGGATTTTTTTTTTTTTATGTGAATTTCTATTTTATGAATTAGATATATAAAAGATATAATTTTTATAAAATGTAATGACTAGAGATATAGAAGGGAAAGCAATCAGTTTGCAATCAGCGGGAGGTCTGAATCAAGTTAGTTCCGATAAATGAGCGGGGAGCCTCGGATCGAAGCGAATATTCGCCTTAATGGCGGGCGGCTATGCACTGCCCCCAGAGCTTGTAATTGCATTCCCGGTGCCTCCTGTATTGTGCCTATGCCATCTGGCTGGATCCGCAGGTATTTGCCTGCTAGGATATTTCCATAAAATATATAAATTTTTTTTTTCACTTTATGTCCTTGGATATTGATTAATAACCATTCATTGGCTTTTGCTATGGCTTTGACTCCATACACTCCAATAGTTATTTTCTGATTTAATTTGGATTTTTTTGCTGAACATTGATTAATTATTCCGAGGATGGTTTTATTTATTTATTTTAACACACTGTTCTAGCAAATTCGGAGTATGAAAATATTTATAAGACGCTTGCCAAGTATAATCTCTTGACCACTTTCTTTTCATTTTGGGAGTGGAATAAGTAGAATAGATCAGTGGTTTTTGGTGAATTAGAGTTAAAGAGTGATATTGGGTGTACAGTCAACTCCGTTTAATTAGGTCATCGGATAATTAGGACTACCGATTAATTGAGCCATTTTTAATAAAGCGGAATCAAATATAGGTAAAAAATCACCACTTTATTGAGACAAAACATCGTTTAATTGGACCAAAAATTCTGGAACTTAATGTAAAAACCTACGAGACCCGGTGTCAATTGAATGACCTACATATCTGAGACCAAGCCTGTTTCTCAATCAGAAGCAAGAAACTATATAAAAACGTTTAGACGCTTAATTTTTTTTAGAAAAAGGAAATGAGGTCCTTTAGACGACCAGAAAAGGTGCATTAATTGTGTGGCTCGTAAGTTTACAAGTAAAGTGTGACAATGCACACTTGATTCTTTCCTATTAAAGAAATTGACATAAAAACGTGTTCTGATTCATTTCTTATTTCGATTTTTTTCTTTATAAGTATAATTTATATTTTAAGCAAATAGTTATTTTAATTTGGGCCATTTTGTATATTTTTTATATTTTGACATATTATAAAAGACCTATCTAATAAAAATACATTTTAAAAGTTAAATTAATCGTTTTATTTTGACCCCCTCATTAGTTCAATAGACGAGAATAGATCCGTCTAAATGCACTTATTAACTTTCTTTTCTGACAAATATGTCCAATTTATGGCATCAGTTATCATACTCGTAGGATTGCCCAGTGATAAAGCGAATTTAGGCACTTTTTCTTTGCATTTACACGTGGATTGACGATCTCCGCTATATTGGGTTCTTCGCCTAATTGTGACAAAAATTTGTTTCCCTTTATGGCCCGATAAAACGGAGCCGACTGTATATGATTTAACTGTTATGGTGCTTATGTCGTTCTATATAATGTGATTATAAATTTTAACCATGGTCATGGTGCTTTGACAGTTTTTCGAAGAATCACCTATTGCGTTGTTTGTATGTTGATGTGTACCTATTCTCCTGAACCCTAAAGCTCTGATCCATGTATACGCATAATTGTGTTATAAATTGGTCTTTTATTTTGTAAGTTAATTGATGATCTATAGACGAGAAAGTGTGATTGTTTATTTTATTGTTTTGTCAGTTCTTATCTTTTTAATTTATTGCGCATATATCAAGTAATGCTCCTATCAACAGATTTTTTCACTATAAATAATTTATTTTGCAAGGAGCATACCGTCGGACTAAACGTTATCACGCTGTCGCACAGTGTTTCGATTAATACAAGCAAGGTATACAAAATTCATGATTAGAATTCTAAAAATTAGCATTAAAATAATGTAAAAATACATCAAAACATGAAACTCTAATATTTGTTTATGTCCCACACGCTGCACCTCTTTAGTAATAGGTTTCAAATATATAAATCCGTGATGTTTATAAATCAGTTGAATTCCAGGTACCACTTCAATTATACATTGTTCCTAACTTTCTATAAATTAATTGTTAAGGATGAATATTATTTGGACCAGTGAGTGCTAATTTATTCTAACTAGTTAAATTTATCATTAAATCAAACTACAATAATACATGTTTTTAGCATGATTGCAGAATTTTTCCTCGCTTTCCAAATAATTTTAATGACTTGTACCCATTTGTAAGGAGGCTATTTTTTCTGTATATAATAGGGGCACCATAACACAATAATAAGATGTATTATAGCCAGCACACTCAAATACAACATTCTTTTTTTTTAGTACTTTCCAAAATGGATATTTTTTAATAAAGGTTGAACCATTCTATTATGGGAGAAAATCCACTCTCTCTTAAATTTCCTTTCGTCCAAACATAATTTTAAAAGCCTTACAGAGGACTCAAAAAGTAGAATCAGGTTGAGGTTGCCTAACTACGCCTCCAAAATTTCTCATAAATCAAATAAATCGGGTTGCTGCGGGAAAATCAAAGCAGCACGCCAAGTTCCACATTTCAAGGACCCACTATGATCCCCAGAAAAATTGTGGTCAGACATAATTTATTTCTTTGGAGAAAACAAAGTAAATAAGTGGAAATGAAGCATTAGCCTATTACATAGATTTTAAGCCTATAGCGCATTCGTACAAGCAGACTAGGTTGTGGTCTATGAATTCAGGTCATGGCTTCTTGCCATTACCGTTTAAGAAAATCTTTTACTAACAGGCATTTAAGAAAGAGATAAAAAAAAAAAAAAAAAAAAAATTAGGATAAATACGTTTGCCCACTTTTAAGTGAAATCGCTTAGTATATCAAAACATCTCTTCCGGTAACAAAAGAAATTAAAAACATAACTAACCAAACAATAAATGTCAAATACAAAACATACTGAGGTAGCTGTTCAACTAACACAAATTGTGTTTTATATTCTAAAATATATTTTTTTTAAATTATCTACATTACATACCTACTTATTAACTAATAAACTACATCTTTAGAAGTTACCATCAAGTTTAAACAATAGTTACCAACAGTTTAAAAAAACGTGCCAATCTAGAATTAATGAACATTGATCAATTTTAAAAGGCGAAAAAAATCTTTTCCTTTTGTTTAACACTAACAAATAATTAAAATGATGGGTTGAAATAATATTCCAAAAGACACAAACATCATTGCACTAATTCATTTTTATTCTTTATGAACTTGATTTTAATTGGGTTATTTCAGATATCTCTCATTCAGAGATCACTGTACGTTTTTGAGAGAGGTAATGGTGACCATGAACATTTTCTTGATTGTCAAATTTAAACAATTAGGATTTTACTTCGTTCATTTTCATTTTTTTTAATAATTCAAACTAAAAAAACATTATAATCTCATTATATACTCGTATGCAATGATACACTGACGATACTTATGCTGACAATACACCTATTCTCACTAAACATGGTGATCCTACACATGCCTCACTAACTTTACGTGAATTATGGAAAATGGGACTACATCATGAAAAATTCAAACACATAAGCTCACTCTTCGAAAAAATACTTGCCCTCCAATTTATATAGACAAAGTCCAAATTTCTCAAACTGACAGCGTAAATTACCTTTGTCTTACCTTTGACAGAAGGATGACATGGGACCCGTATGTTTCAAAACTAGGACTGAGATAAATATTAAATACATATATTTGTACTTACTGAAATAAATATGGACAAACTCTTCACAGTTATACGGTACAGCCAAAGAATTCAGACCTTTCAATGAAAAATATTAAGACTCATAGTAAAAGCACCGAGGTACGTGATCACCAATAACCTACATAGGTACTGACTTACAAGTCCAAACAGTAGACCGACGTATAAAGGCTAAGTGTAAATACGCTTACACGGACATTTCAACCGACTGATCAGAGACACGGTAACAGCTGATATGACTATAAATATGAGATTAAAAGGGCGCTGGATGAGGGACCCCTTCGTTAAAAATACAGATTACCTGAAACAAGCCAAGGAAGAGGTAGTGCTGGGTGTCATCCTTCCCCATGCCTAACATGCCCTTATTTATTTAGCACAGCGTTTGCTGATTGTCGAAGTTTGTTGACAGGCGCAAATTAAAATATGAAGTAAAAAAAAAAAGGAATAATAAAATAAGAACATGCGAAGTTATGGTTATAAGGGTATTTATTTTATAAAAATGAAGGCGTTTAAGAAAATCTTTATTTTATTTAATGTTTAAAGGTTAATTATGATTTTTCAAATTTATTTAATTTTTAAAATAATTTTTTTTTTGTTTTTTTCAAACAAAGTTAGCAATTACTAACTGATGCATAATGTTTTGTTTTGCAGACCCGTACCAGATGTTCGGGCCGACCAGCAGCCGACTCGCCAGCTCAGGTAACAAACATTATTAGCATAAAGTATGTACACGATACTGAACGGTGTAGAGAAGTGTGTTCATTAATATTCACCGCTCTTATGGAACCGTGACCAACAAACACAATTATAATTGCGGCATTCGTTAACTGTCTTTACTGTTCGCATGTCGCCTAATTTATTGTGCATAGTCGGTCTTGCGAACGCATCAAATACTGCCTTGATCATTTCTCTACTCATAAATATAATCTTAAAGTGTCATTTTATAAAAAAACTAGGGAGCCTAATACTTTTTTCTATCATATACATATATAATACAACTATTTAAATTCATACACAATCAAGGTAAATTCTCTCTGTTACTCCTTAAGACACTCCACTATCAACTGTAGTTTAGAATAAATTTTACAAATTAGTAAAATATGTAACAAACATCAAGTTTCGTAATCTTATATCCCTGGCAAAATACTTGTATGAACATTGAACGCTGGTTTTAGTTTGTAAGCTCATCTCAAGAAAAGAGTTACCCCCATCAAAAAGTAAAGCATGTTGTTGTAATTAATATTAAAACACATATATCCTTAAATTGCAAACATGCAGAAAATGTATGATTTCTAGACATGGAGACACTTGGGGGATTGTATATTCAATATTTTTAACGTATTTTATATTCAATGGTTGTGAGGAGGAGTTGATTAATAATTTGATTTTTTTTTTTTAAATGAAGGAATCTATTCCATATTTAAGAATTGCTAGTTGTACAATATTCTATAATGCAACTCCAGGTATTCATATTAAATAATAAAAAAAATATCCTAAATAAGTAGCAAATTAATGAAATATTGTCATATAGATAATCCCTTGAAGATGGGTCAGTCGAAACTTCGGAGAATAAAAATTATAAATACTAAATATGGAAGATGTTCCTTCAGAGAAAATACTTTACATGTTTATATATTTTATGAATGTAATGATTCAATCTTAAAAAAAATAGAAGAATATACTGTGTTATATTTACATATCTGCATAATGTTTTGTTTTCTAGTTTGTCATGTAAAACAACTTCGCTTAATTTATCGCTGAGATCGTGATTCGCTACCGTGTTTACTATCGGTAACACTAAGTGTTTTGAAATATTAAAATTAAATTAAGTTATTCGGATTTCCATAACAGGGGCTTAGCGTGACGGGGAGGCAACGACCCCTGCTAGGGAGCGAATGAAACAACCCATTTATCCCGCTTCCATTTTTCCCGCCCAAATGGAAGAATCGTTAGATAACCGGGGCATTGCGATCTTATCCAGATGACGGATGGGAATAAAAAAAAAAAAAATCAAAATCCCAATAAATAATGGGTTTCAATTTTTGGAATAGGAATTAAAAAGCTGAGCGGGGCTAGTGTATTGTGAGCCCTGTCGGGGATGAAAACGTCAAAAAGCCAGTTAAAAATGAAATAGGGTCCCTGGGCAGGGTGGCTGGGGTAATAGAGGACCAACACACCTGCAACCATCCCTCACTTCTTTTTTTTTTTTTTTTTTTACTTTATTCTCAACACCCAGCCGACAATTCATCTGTGCCTGTTCTCTTTTATTTGGATTAATGAACAGGCAGATCTACATTTGATACTACCGGAATACAGAAAATAAACCCATCCTGCCTCGTATTTCAACTATATCGCGCTTTTTCGCGAGCTCTTGTTCACATATATAAAATGAATCCTCATGAAAATAAATACCAAAAATGATTTAATCGTTTTATATATATTTAATTAGTCATATTATATATTTTTATTTGCAATCCGACAGTAATAGCTCCAACTTTACGTCTAAAATAAGCTTGCCCAATTTAAGAAGAAAATGAATTTTTTTTTTTAGGAAGATGTTATTAAAACATAAACCTGTCCAAGATTATTAATTCATAAATTAATTCATCTTATTTACATCGATCGGCAATTAAAGCATCCTCAATTTTAATTTAGAATTTTCCAATACAAATTGGGATGGCTCCAAAGCCAATTTGGAAATTCCAAATTTCCAAACCGAATTAAAACGTTTCTTTTTCTAATAAAAGTTTTTCCAACTAAATTAACGAATTTTATAACAACACATTATACTAAGAATTGTTGCTATTTCTAAGGAATTTAATAAAACTGAAATACCCTATACAATTATCTTAAATTCATTTGAAAAAAACTTAATTTGAAATGGAAAATTTTAAATTTGATTTGGGAAAATCTCAATTTAGGTTGGAAATTACTACTACTAAATTACTAGTCCTGAGTGCTACTATTTTTAAGTGTACTTTTTATTATTTATTTAAAGTCAATTTAATCGGACGATGCTACTGTGGGAGTAATAAATTTATCCGATTCTGGTATTATTAGGATAGGGATCTTAAACGAGTAACTGACATTGCACAGGCTTGAGACCGTTATTTTGAGTCTGAAGGAAGGCATAACTAAGGGTCATTGGCTATTCCGATAAATGCTAAGTCAAAATTCCTTATTTTGAAAAATGTTTAACAAGTTGACCAGTAAGGTCATGTATTATTGGCATTCCTTTGTATGTCAGATTATTTATATTTTAATTTTCTAATAAAATTCCTGTTTATCCGGTGGCATAAAAAACTTTTTGTTTTAACGGGGTCCTGTTTCTTTCTGCAAAAATAAACTCTTAAAAGCGAAAGGTTCTTTTTTCCATTTTTTTTTTTTCTATCGAGTGTCACGGTGTTTTCCTTATTTCCAGTTTTCGATTTTAGTTATTCAAGGGTAGTTTCTTCCCGTGAATAGGGCAATGGGTTGTTTTCTTATTTGATTATCTAAGTTCCGAAAGCTAACGCATGACCTAACCGTGACCCCAGCAGTAGCACAAAGGGCATTAACAGTTATTGTTATAATAGACTATTGATTATAATAGCTATCAAATGGGCCAATAATAAGGCCCCGAACAGAGGGAGGGGAGATGTGACTCAGGGCTATTTGCCTCTTCCGAGCGATCTACCCCGAAGGCACTCTAATCCGCGCAGCCACTCTGTTGTCGTTAGGGTAGCCCATCCTCCTTTCGTATTTTATCCTCCACTGGTTTCAAAAAGTGTCGCCACTCTCTCGCGAGGCTCTATGCCATGCCTTGTTAGTTCCTCGGAGTTATCAGGGAGAAATCGGTTACTGGTTCCTGAATGACTGGGAGCATATGACAAGTAACTGGAAGAATTGGAAATACTATATGATTTAATTAACATAATTCAAGGAGTAACTTAGGATTCCCCATTCTCCATGAGGTTTCTACAGCTGATATTCAAACTATCAGATATTTTCACCGATATTTTTTTTTTCTCCAATTCATCCAAATTTTGTTGGGAAGGATACACTGACAGTATAAATGACTACAACTATGTCGAGAAGCTCTAGTTCAAACTTCCCTTCATTTCTATATGACCATATATCTTCAAAACTCAATGCATATCCAATTTGATGATACCAGTAAGCTGTGCTTAATTTTCTCGCTTTGAGTTCTATCAGATTTGGAGAGTGTTCTATGAGGTTATTTTTTATTTTTAAGATTTTTCATCCCACTCCGAACCATTCCAACACATTCCTCGCTTGATGAAATATGTGTTTTATCTGCCAATAAAAACACTGTCGCTGTCAAACCCCAAGCTAGTAAAAATAGCTTCAAAAC
Organism: Aelia acuminata; assembly: GCA_911387785.2. Classification (NCBI taxonomy): domain Eukaryota; kingdom Metazoa; phylum Arthropoda; class Insecta; order Hemiptera; family Pentatomidae; genus Aelia; species Aelia acuminata. The sequence goes on along the minus strand of OU426978.1, from coordinate 47,914,296 downwards.
TGGAGAATTTAAATCAATTCCACAGAAAACCTAACATATCACTTTTACCCTTCGTTGTAAAAGATTCTGTCCGACAGTATTCTATGGCAAAAACCCACTTATACCGGATCTTACAGACATGTTCTCTAGGTGTAGTTATTGTCCAGATCTCCCGCATTAAAAAATAAAACGCAGAAAACTGTTGAACGGCTCCGGTTACAATATAAATTATTTTAAAATGCATCCAAGCTTCGAATGTGCAATATATAGAGTTCCGGCCCTGTTGTACATAATCTTTAGTTTGACATACAGCTTTGAACTGCTTATCTCCTTCATTTCCAAATTCCTTACTCTCCATCTTTTTTATTACTTTTCATCATAAACTACTCCAGGCAATCTACCGTGAGGTCTGGAAAGAATTAAAGCAAGACTTTAAATGCCCTTTTTTTCTTTATAACAGGAAATTTCAAAGTCAACTGTAGAAATTAGATCTATAGTAAAGCCTGATTCCTTACCCGTTAATTAAAGTTATATTAGTGCATCGGAAAATTGGCGTGTGAAATCTTGGGGCTTAGCAAGGAAACATTTTAGGGATAGGCCGGGAAAACGGAGGTATGGCGGTTGTGGCTTATTTTTTTGTTGCATGTGAAGGAGGGAAATGTTGTTTTTATACTTAACTAATTCTTATCAATATTGATGTTGACCTAAAAGACTATTTGGTTCTCTTCAGGTTCTGGCCAGATCCAGTTGTGGCAGTTCCTCCTGGAGCTTCTGTCGGACTCGAGCAACGCCAACTGTATCACGTGGGAGGGCACCAACGGGGAGTTCAAGCTCACCGATCCAGACGAGGTGGCCCGTCGTTGGGGAGAACGCAAGTCCAAGCCCAACATGAACTACGACAAACTGAGCAGAGCTCTCAGGTATGTATCCTATCAGATCCTATGTGCTATGAGCGTAACTGCTTTTCTGTCCCCAATCGGGAAGTTGAGAGGAAAAAACCTAAACTTTTTTATGCTGGTTATTTTTTTTTATCGTATCATAGAAAAAAAAAAGATTTACAAGATCCTCACCAGTTCTACATATGTCGATTATTCTCAATATGATCTAACTCATTAGTGGTGAACCATCAATATAAATAAAGAAACAATCTGCTAGGCATTGCTCACTGTAAAGACTTAACTTTACTCATCAAAATCAATTATCAGCCAGCAATATTCGTGAAAGCTTTTAATGAAATGAAGTTCAAAATATTTCATGAGATCCAGTTATCTGTTTACCTTTATTGGCAGAATATCCTTTATCTTTACAAGCCTAAGACCCAGATTACAGCCATGATCCCCTGACTCAGATCAGAAGGGATCAGTAGCGTTGACAAATAGTGGTGATGTACGAGCTGGCCTAATGGCGTAATCAGTGCCTAGCTATTGAATCATCATCGCACTGTATAGGCCCTAAGGGATTAGTACCGCCAAATCCCAATAGAGAGCATTATTAGCTAACCGGCGGGATCAACAGGGTGCAACCCTCATTTCAATTTAAAACAAATTGTGCCACCCTCCTCCCGCTCCCCCTAGGGACCAATCGTTATTCCCTCCTCATTTCGTCGCCTTCTGAACGTCGTCAAAGCGTTTCGTCTCTTCCATCTACACAACTATGGAAATGTTTTGGGTTTTTCCCTTCGGATGTTTTGTATACTTATTTAAAAAATAAAAAAATTGAAATGAGTTACTTTATTATACCTTAGTGTAATATTAACAGTACATTAGGCTTCTATCTAGCCTGATAGATTTTACTAGAGGTAGAAACCATTCCAGGTAGTATATTGCGAAAGCACTCATCATAGCTTGGGAAATATTTCAGATATTTTTTTTGAAGTAACGGTACGTGTGTATAAAAGCGAGGCCACAATATCCATAGCCACACACAACGCATACTCATGACGGAAAAGCTATTGTTGTTACTCATGGAAATTCAAATAAAAATACAAAACAGATTAATTCCTATTTCACTGGAACGGTGAAAATTCATCTACCCTATTTCAGCCATGAATGGGCTCTCTTCTTTATAATATAGCTATCACAATTTATAGGCATATGAACAAAAATCTATTGTATATTTGCACGGTTTTCATCAAATTGAATGAACATAACACGTTTGAAACCAGTCACACGCGTTTCAGGATGGAATTATTCCAACTTTTTAATGATATTCGACGTTATCTTCGTCCTACGAGGGTAATTCATGAATCTACATTATAATGTCATGTGTATCGATTTTATAACAGTTAAAAAAAAATTTGCATTCCACTTTGTATCACTCTAATATTAATAATATTTACATTCATTTAATAATTTAAATAAATAGTGGGAACATGTGAAACCTATGCCCAAACAAATACTTCAATTATTTATTATTTTTGTGTAGGTTTTTTTAAATGTTTTCCCACTACTAAAAAATTTCCTACATGCATCATTAATAGTTCTCTTGATTTCATCAGCTAATTGTAAATTATTTATTATCAATTTGACGTCCCTAATCACATATTAATTATTGTTTAGTGTTGTTATTAATCGCACTATTAATAATTGATACGTTTACAATAAACTAAAACTTTCTTCTTTCTATCTGTCTACTTTAATAATTGATTTTCACTTTTTTCATATCATACTTACCATATTACCAAACTCCACTGTATTCGATAGAAATGAAAAATAAATTACTTCTTTGATGTAAATCAGTTACTTAGTATGGTAGTGAATACTTGATTATAGAAGAGCTCCTTTTGGTTTAATTAATACTTTTAACAATGCACAGTATGTTCTTTTAACATTTTTATTGTTAAAGTGATTGTTAAGTATTCACGATTTAATTTAAAAAATAAAATAAGGAAAAGGGAATTGTTAAAAAATAATCGAAGACAGCCCGAGGACATGTGACTGGACACAGATGTGTTGATATGAAAAGAGTCCTATTATTAAATGACAACAGCCCTATTATTGGGAATTGAAGAGCATTGAATTATAGAAGAGTGTTGCCATAGGGGCGTGGTAAGGGATAATGTACTTACAAAGGGGAGCATTTGCATCTCCCTCCGGCCCAGCAGGTGGCGGTGTCTCCCAAGGTATCCTGTTAGGACCCTGTTATTATTATAGACGAATAAATCCTAGTTTTGATTTAGGATTTTTTGGCATATTATTCTTGCTAATTAGTTATCTGTTTCCAGACTCAAAAATCATTAATAGAATATAAAGAAAATTTATCCTAGGTCATAATCAGATAAGTGATTGATAAAAAGAAAAGTTCACTACTGGCAATGAGAATAAAAGGCAATAAAATTAAATAGTTGTAAAAAATATAGAACATCGAAATTGAAATTCATTTCTAAAATTAATAAGATAGAAAAGTAATTAAAATAAAGTTCTGGACATGGAAAATAAAATCTAAGTAAAACTTACAGTAAGTAAAAATTACAATAATAATACTTAAATGGAATTGTTACATAATTATTTATACATAATAATTGCAATTAATCTGCTTTATACAAAGCAATCTTTTGTTGTCTATTTTATGTTACCTTCTATCAATTTTTTTTTTTTCTTTTTTCTTCCCTTGATATTCGTCATTGGCGATGCGTTCAGTTATATTCTGCTGTAGTATGATGTTTATTTTAGGTATTTAAACAGATTAGTTATTTTGTCTTCGTCATCGCTTAACAGCTCACTCAATGTTTCTTCCATTTTAAGCTTCTTCCTCATTTCTTGGTATCGTGAACAATGGAGTATTAGGTGTTTTACCGTTTGGGGTTCATTATCACATTGTTGGCAAGTAGGTGGTTCAAGTCCTCGGAGAAGTTATCCGTGTGTGAATTCGCAGTGGCCAATTCTGATGCGACATAATATGATTTCTCCTCTATTTTTGCACTCTAGTTTTATTGCGGATAATTTAGACTGTTCGGTCTTCCACTTCAACTCCCTAATTATATTAGGGAATATTATTTTTTTCCCCATCAGTTCCAGTACCCACCACATATTGATGATCTCTCGAATAAGAGAGCTACTTGGGTTCCAATATTTGATCGCCGTTAAGACGCTTAGGGAGTCCGTCATGATAGCCGATTTGTTCATTCCTGATTCCGCTATCCAATGAAGGGCTTTTAAAATTGCTGTAGCTCTCCGGTGAAGATAGAACATGTCCCAGGTAAGTTATAGATAGGGAGCAGTCCTGTATTCAAAAATTACTTTCAAGTTAAAAAATAAGAATTTCATCTTCCTTGAGTTACAATGGTATAAAAATAAATACCCCAACATGAACAAAATTGGTAGAAATCTGATTCTGAAACCTACGGGAAGTAGTTTCATTGCAACGTATAAGATTTTCTGGTTTGGTTCAGGTGATATGAATTTATGTGCTGTATTTATATCCGTGCCTCATATTACATTATTGTTGGCTTGCCGACAGGTACTACTACGACAAGAACATAATGACGAAGGTGCACGGGAAGAGGTACGCCTACAAGTTCGACTTCCAGGGGCTTGCGGCGGCCACACAACCCGCGGCTACGGACCCAGCGGCCTACAAGTACCAGAGCGACCTCTTCATGTCCTCCTACCACCACTCTGCAAAGCTCAACTTCATGAGTCCGCATCCCATACCATCCTCATCGGGTGAGTTCCTAACTATATACAGCATTGATCATTAAGAACCTTGACAAATATTAGGTCAACGTCATTGTTGTTCTTATAATATTGGATGATGATTGTAGGTGGAAAAAAAAAAGTTCGCAATATGGTTTTGTCTTATTTATGACATTTGTGCTTTGGTTATAGAAATTCAATACAAGCCGAATAACTTTTATTTTGTCGGCCATAAAAAAACAAAACATTTTTTTAATAAATTTAATAACATTGTATCCATATCACTCCATCAATGATTTTTTAATTTGAAACCACTGCAAGTTTCTACCAAATGGGAAACCAACATACTTTCAAATATAATCTACCTTTAAGATGTTTATAAAATTTAAATCCTAAAGTAACACATTTGAAAATACGTTGTTCGAAACCAAATTCTAGAAGTGATTGTGTTTTATTAAACTGTAAGATTAGCTCTTCTAAACCTAGATAACTGCCTCACTGTGGTTTCATAAAGTAAAATTAAACATTAGAAATGTCATTTTCTCATCTGATTTTGATATATGATAGTCTTGCGTTGAAGGTGCGATGTTATATTATTTAATAACAAACATGAGTTTGTTTTGTAGTAGCATTTTGACTTTTTTTATCAATTATGAACATTATTCATCGAAAAAATAAATTCCTGGTAATAAAACCTAAAAATAGAACGAGTTAGTCCATTCATCACTCAAGTTAACACTTAAGAGAAAGTAGTAAACCCAATATCAATTCACGACATTTGCTTAGAGGTAATAATACCTTTGATGTGAATGAAAACTCAGAACATTATGCCGATTTATCACCGTAAGTAGTTCTAGTAAGCGTTTGTTTGCCACTTCTTAGTTCAGAGGAAAAGTTCATTTTAAATTCCTTTTCTTTTTTTTCATGCTTCGACATTACTTTCTTATTTTTGGTTACTAAAGAAAATATCACTCCTACTTATTTAAGGTTATTTCAAAAGTTGCCTGTTGCAATCTGTTCTCCTTCCAAACAGTAACTATGTTTGTAGACACCCCACATCGCGCGACCAATCATGGGACCTTATTCATATCCCAAAGATTTCAGAACTTTCAAATTTAGGATTATTTTTTAGTGGTCCCGACAAAATATTTGGTGGATTGATTGAAGATAAAAACCAAATGTATAGCGTAAAAACTGCTCAATTATTTACTTACAAAAAGTATGAGGAAATGAAATGCTACTGCCTAAAGATGTCGCAATATATTTGCGTATTTCGCCTTTAACAAACATTTTTGTGGGGAAACAACATTCGCCATCTTTCAAAGCCGATAATTAGCAATTGAGAATTTTCAATACAAAAAGTTAGTCAACTGTACCCAAAAAGAAAAGAAATCTAGAGAATCTTAAAAAAATGGATCTACCAATCCGGTTTGTTTACTGATGGGAGGTGATCTAAAAAAAAAAATGAATTGGAAAGGGTGGGATTGGCCTACATAAAATAATCATAAATAAACCGAAAAACAGCACACTTATTAATTTACAAAAATAATAAGAACTTTATTAATTCCATATACATAAACACTACTTCACTAGAAAATTAGTGCGTTAATTTATTCCACTAAAGTTTTTATTCGGAATTTCGGGGAAGAGGGGATCGATTTCCAATATCCCTATTGGAACGAGAATAGATTTTCACACTCATATAAGACTGAATGCGTTGCTTTCTTACCGGCCTTGTTTCAAATAAAACATCAGAAAGCCTGTCAGCGGTCGTTTGTAAAAGATTATGTGACCCCAAAGCACTGTGAGATAATTAGGAAATGAACTTTTGGGGCCGGGAAAGGGAAGGAAAAATGGTGGCAAAAATGAAGAAAGGACAAAATTAGCAGTGGCTAACAGAGCGGAGGAGGCCCGGCAAATTGGATTTGCTAAGAGGACAAAGAGGATAGAAACAAGAGTTGAAATTGAAAAGCCAGCGGTGCGGGGGAGGGGAGATAGCCGGATCAAAGGCGTTGGCAATTTCCTCCGGCCCCGAGGTCTCGCTCTTCCTTCCAACAAGAGTTATCCCCGGAATATAATACCCTTATCGGAGGATAACTTACCCCGGCTGATGTCATCAGGGGGGTCTGCTCTACTGTGAAAGGGATATCTTTTTCATTAACTTTTTTTCTCCTTTAAACGTTCTTCAAACCGGCATCGGTTGGTCATGACGAGCAAAATTGGGGTTGTGACGGAATACTATATACAGCTTTATTGCAATGACCTTAGTGGTTTCTAGTGCTTTCTTTTCCTTTAAGGCCCGTTTTTACGCTTAAGTCTTTGGAACGAAGTAACAACCAAGAGATCCTCAGGAGCGATCACAGTGGATCAGACCTGTTAAGGAATATAAGAAAAAACATACAAGAAAAAATCTTTTTCCCTTATATGTCATAGAGCTCTTCATCGATACCTTCTTTATACAAAATCCGGGGTTTGTTTGTTTTATGAATATAAGCCCGTTTCATTGAATCATATGATCCACAAATAACATATAAAATTAGCATCTTATTCTTTGTCGTGATTTTGAATCTTTCCTTGTGCCAATGATGTCTTTTTCGTTAATGATGGAATTCGATAGTGAGAAAAAATGTGTCTGTTTCTGTTAGGATAATAGATTTTCTGATGAATGAAGGGGATACGCGAGGCTGGGAAGAAGAGGATATGAATATCTCCCATGTCAACCAATCTCTTAGCTTTGTTCCTAGATCAACCGCGGGGCGCGAAGCTGCGACCTTTAGTACTGTAGGTTGCCATGCTAACCACTATACCACAGTTGACCCCTCAATGTTCATATCTACTTCATGAATCGAAGACAGTCAACGGATATGAACGAACAGCACACATTTATTAATGAAAGAAGTGTGTTTTACTAATCTCATAACTTAAGTCTTTTGGATTGGGGGTAGAATCAAAGGCTTACAGTTCTTATAATTTTAGATTCATCGTATCATTGAAAAAATATTAATAGTATTAATATGTAATAACTACATTCCTAATATCTGTGAAAGGTAACCTGGCGTTGATTATTTACATTTTTAAAATATCTACTATGTCCACAAGGGATATTTTTTGTATTAGCTCCTAAGAAATTCTTTGTTGGAAAGCATATTGATGAAGCAAACGCATGTTATCCGTTTAAAGTTAAATTCTTGGATAATTGGTAAGCTTTTAAATAATTAGATCTTTATGCTTTTTTTTTTCTCTTTCTTAAAAGCCAAATTTTAATAACCACAAAACACTGATATATCTTCCAAATGTAGCCTGGTTTATCTTTTCATTAACTAGGTTTCGCAAAATATCTAGACCATCTGATCTATGACCAAGTTAAATTTGAAACGAGCGTCGAAATCGTGACTGATTTCATTAGAGAATTGAGACGCTAAAAGGATTGGGTCAATTGGGATTGGATATGGAATATCAGTTCGCGAAGTATCTTTATTTTTATCATCCGCCAAGTCATTCAAGGTAATTAATTTATTGATTTATTTTATTTTTATTTTTTACTGATTCAAGATAGAAATATAAAGAAATAAAAATATAAAATCAAATATAAGAATATAAAAAAGAAATAAAGAAAAATCAACTAAAGAATCCTGAATAAAAAGAGCTGAATGAAATTTAAAAAAATTAACTTATTTCCGGGTTTTCAATTAATTGGCTATTCTCTTCTGTTATCAAAATTGATTCTTCAATAAATAAACTCTCGTTATTATTTATTAATTATTCAAGACTATGCAGTAGAGAATTAAAAGAATACGGTTTTAAATAAATGAGTTTTATCAATGAAAAAAAGAAATAAGAATTGAAAAGGAGTTTGACTTGAGGTATTATCAGGGCATTCTACTGAAGCAAGTTGACAATTGCCTCCGATTTATTCCCTTCACCGCTTGTGCCTCAAAAGATTCTCAACGGTTTACTCTCAATAAATTTTTTAAAATGGTACTTTAAATCTTAGTGTAAAATATGATGCATATTTAGCATGTATGTTTTACTTTTTTTTTTTTTTTTTTTTTATTACTCGTATTAAATTGTGGTACTTAATACTTTTTCATATTATACTTAAGTTCGTATAACATTTTCAATTTTCTCGCAAAGGTAAAAGCGATCAAACACTAAACGAACTTAGTGTAAACTTCAAGGAAATATCTGCATATACTTATTATGAAATAAGATTAGATTTTATTCTTTGCATTCAATTTTAAGTAACTTATTTATTATTATTAACTCGATAACTATATTTTATCCCAAAAATTTAATCTAGAAATTACTGTAATAATAATACTGTAAGTAAACTTTTTAGATAGAATAATTGATGCTACCACTGATTTCTTTAAAGTTGATTTGATATTTTACAGCGTCTTTAGCAAAAACACTTGACTTAAATACTGTCGTTAACTGCAAGACTTATAATTAAAGCTCTTGATGATGATACTAATCCTTATAATTCCTCCTTGAAAGACTAAATTAACCGAAAAAAAAAGTTCATGAATATTAAACAAATTACTATATATACATTAAAATACTTTTTAAGAAGTAATTATTAAATCGTGGTAGGAGCTATCTGATATCAGACGAGAGAAACAAAATATAAAAAAAATTATGACCTATGACAAAGCAAATTTAAACACTGCAACAAACCACTTAATCGCAATATTAAAAATAAAATGGATTTTGGGGGTGTCTTATATGGAAGTCGTAACCCCTTTAATTTTGCGTTTTTTTTTATTATTTAAGGGTGAAATATGAAGATACCAAACATCATGTATAGATGAAATTTGCTCTCAAATCAAGGATTTAGTTTAAATTACATCTGGTTTAAGCATTATTTTAATATTTTGCAATAGTTTATATGACTAGGTCATATCGCAGATTTTAGTTGAAATTAGATTGTTGACTTCAGGGGCGGATTTAGCACATTGGGAAGGGGGGGTCCTGACTCACGTGTTGACTTTCGCCTGACAGAACTTTGTTTTCAAATTTATTTAATGGATTATTTTCTTGTAGCAGGAAGGGCTGCTATCTAAAGTTTACGTTTATGGTTTAGCAGCTATGTAACTGCATTAATCCTTTAAGTATACAAAAAAATATAAAATATTTGGGAAAAGGATATGACCCCTCCTTTGGATCCGCTGTTGATTAACTTCCCTTTCTAAACTCCAGATGAAAATCTAACTATTTGTACTGATAACGATAGGGGAGAGCGGGGATGGTTGGCAACAGTTTTCACTTTTTTGATAGTTGAGTCGTTCCTGTTAATATAATCTCTAAGGGGCTGATACCACTGTAAACTCCAAGTATTAGAGTACTTCAAGTATTTTTTTCACAACATAATATTTAATGCTAAGATCATAGAAAATTGAAGAATTCGTCAATCCAGAGTATGCCAATTAACCCCATATGTGGGGCAGGTTGGCCTAGAAGGTGTGGTTGTTTAGCCATCTCATTCAAGTACTGCCTGACACATATCATTGTTATTAATAGCTGCACTATAATGGTATAATAATTTTGAATCGGTTTTTAACAGCTTTTAAGGGAAAATAGAATGACAATAGAAGAAGATAGAAGTTTAGATTGTCGTCACTTTTTGCATAAGAAAAATTGATCTCATCTTCCTCGTTGGAACTAAAGACAATTGGTAGTTTCACCTTTGATTATGTTTACCTTGCTTTTGTGAATTGCTACTGCGCCAAAAAAAAAGTTGAAGAGAGCCAACTAACCCCACAGGAGAGATCATATGAAAGATGATTGCCAGGACAGGGGAGAACAATCAAACAAGAAACTGGTTAGTCGAAAGGTTAGGTTTTTCAAAGGAGTTTGGGGCTATGTGATCAGAATCGGAGTCAAATGTTTTTCCATGCCTTTAAACCAACTTTACTGAAAATATAAAAATTTACTTACATGTTGTAAAATCAATCAATGAAGCACACTCTTATCTACACTGTTAGCATCGGATTGAAAACTCAGGACAAGACTCCCGAGATCGAGCGGATCACATGGTACAATGGTGGGGCCTTCACAACAGGTGTGACGGAAACTACAAGCCAATGGCCAAACTAACCCCTTTGCCAACCAACCCCGCTCTCCCCTATTGTATTTTTTTAACCTGCCTGGAAAGAAAATTTCTCATAAAAAAAAAGTTATTATTATGTAATTTCCCCACTGTTGCCTCGTTCATTTAGTAATAGTACCATAAATTGGTGTTAAATAAATAAATCCAATTATCAAATTCTATGGAAGTACTCCAAAGGACTAGAGTCAGAAATACTTTATTGAATGACCAAGCAATGCTGCCATACTGCATAGGATTGTGAAATACACAGCTTATTGAATCAATATTTGAGAGACATAAAAAAAAAGTACATTTATCATTTTATATGCATAGCAATTAATCCATTTAGCAATTAATCCATAGCAAGTACACAATTATTTTTCCCATGAACGCATTTTCATTTACGAAAACTCAATATTATTATTTATAATCATAATAAATTAAGGTTTAAAAAATAGCGCACAAAAACTTTGGAATACATGAAATATATAAATTAAATGAAAGATTGGGATAAGAAACATTAATACGTGTTAAGATATAGAAACAATGTAGATATGAGTTAGATGCAGTTTTCCATAACTCTGATCGCTTCTTTCGAATGTTTGAAGGTAGGTCGAGCAAAGATATCAATCATACGTTTGTTGAAAACATGTATACAAAATCCTATAAACCTGACTTTAGGTTGTATATTCCTTCAATGCAACCCCTCACACTAACCTATTGAGTCGAACTAGCGGATAGCATACGCTACAGCGATCCTGGAACCAGTCGGGTGGAAGCGGTAGGCAATATATCTGGCCGTATCATATCTCCTCCGGAGAAAGGGAAGAAAGAAGAGAGGGAGATAAAGATTTACAGATGTAATGCTAGGGGAGATTTTCCAGTCGTTAGGGAGGGGCTAACGCAATAAATATCATCGCAAACAAAGGCTTCCCCTCCCACTAGCAACTATCTACATGAATCATTCATGAGCTACTGAAACAATAGAAACTCTCCTCTCGGCTCTTCAGCTGTTTTTTCCATCTCTTCACCTCGACGACTTTATTAGTCATCCGTTTACGTTTTATTTTCAAGGGTCACTGATGCCCCCGGGATGCTATGCCCTTATCAATCTATCTGTTGATAACAAAATCCATATCCTGAGCTCCAAAACGCATTCAGATATTGGCGGTTTGTTACTTATGACTAAAGCTCGGAATTCCGTGCAGTAAAAATTTGAAAACGTGCAATAAAAACTTAAAAACGTGCAAAACCGTGTAATAAAAAACTTATAACGTGCAAAAACATGCAAAAAAAATGTATTGGTTGAAAATCATGCATTAAATTATTTATGTGAACAATACATAGCTATTTTTGAAACAAATAAGTAGCGGAGAGTAAATTGAAGTAAAAACCTTTATTTTTAAAATATTGGTTTTAATATAGATTTTGGTAAAATAATGATTTTTTTATTATTAAAGAAAAATTAATGGAGTACATTAAAAATGTAACTACACTTCATTATTTTTTAATTAAAGTTTATAACTAAATTTCTTTCAATTTAGAAAAAGATATCACAACTTCTACAATCGTTAGAGGACAATATTTATAGCGATTCAGCAACTAGGGATCTGCTTCAATTCAACAGTGACTGAATTTCTGTTCAGGCAATCATTACAATTTTTTAATAGTTTGTATCCAGGATTTTTTAAAAAAATATTTCAAAATTTTTCGTAAATGATAATTCCTTTTTCGCTCTTGATTGTTTCCAATGATTTTCCAACGTCCTTAACTATTTATATTTGGTCATATAGAGAAAGATTTTTCTCCTCTAGTTCTGTAATAGCAGCCGGCAAAGCTGCTAAATTCGATCTAATAAATGCCTAATCAGATTGAATGGATGGATTCAACAAAAAGGTTTTTAATTTGATAATTGATGGCACATTTTATTCCAATTCTATATTTGAAAATATTTCCGGTAAAAACAACAAATAAAAATCAGAATATAAAATATTTACTTAAAATAGAAACAAGATGTGGAATAAAGAGTAAAACGCTCGCATGTGAGCTGTAATTAAATTGGAAATAGGGTGATCTTATAAAGGAAAGATACTACTCAAATAATGGAATCACTAGATGCAATATCCTGTGCGTAGGCTTATTTTTAGATCACTCTGATGACACGCACTACCCCTGTTACCGTTCTAGGGTTAAAAAAAATAGGTACTTACTTGTGCTGCTGTGAGCATCAATTTGTGATTTCCTCTCACATCCAATAATTTTTATCACAAGATTTGCAAAACACTACACTACCATCCCTTTTGAGTCAAGATATTTTTCAATCCATCCCGCAATTTTCGAAGACACACCTCCAATTTTTCGGCACTTTAAGTAGCAATATACTCTACAGAAGCTGGATTGATAGTGAAAACGAAGAGAATTGAGAAACAAAATGTAAGCATCCAGGAACTACTGAGCCCTTAGTTCTTGGAAATTGGAGGTTTGTGTTTGTTTACAACTCCCAAGTTCCCTTTATTTTTTTTTCCTGTTTCCTTTCCGTTATTTTTTTATTCCTATTCCTAATTTCCATTTGTTTTTCCACTAATTTTTTTATGTGTATCTAAGAAAATTAAAATTTGTAATATTTTTTTTCTTCATATTATAAACTGATGCAATTTCTTGCAATAAAACTTCAAAACGTGCAATTTCGTGCAGTAAACCCCAAAACGTGCAATTTCGTGCAGTAAACCCCAAAACGTGCAATTTCGTGCAGTATAAAACTTCATTAAAACATCTCATTAGGCTTGATTCTGATAAGTAACTTAAATTCGCTTTAATCTGACTTACCAATAAAAAGATGCAATTGCACGGGAATCCGAGCTCTACTTATGACTAAAGCTCGGAATTCCGTGCAGTAAAAATTTGTGTACGCATGTGAGCTGTAATTACATATATTCGAAATAGGAAGATCTTAAAAAAGGGATGATACTACTCAAATTATGGAATCACTAGATGCAATATTTGGTGCGTAGGCTTATTTCAAAATCACTCTGGTAACACGCACTACCCTGTTACCGTTTGAGGGTTAAACAAAATTAGGTACTTACTTGTGCTGCAGTGGGTATCAATTTGTGTTTTCCTCTCACATCCAATTTTTTTATCACAAGATTTACAAAACACTACACAACTATCCCTATTGAGTTCAGGATATTTTTCAATCCATCCCGCAGTTTTCGAAGACACCTGCTCTAATTTTAGGCATTTTTAGTAACAGTATACTCGACAGAAGCTAGTTTGATACTGACAGAACGATATGAATTGAAAAACAAAATGTAAACATCCAGGAACCACTGAACCCTCAGTTCTGGGAAATTGGAGGTTTGTGTTGGTATACATCTCCCAAGTTCCCTTTATTTTTTTTCCCTATGATATTTGCATTTATTTTTCTGCTATTGTTTTGATGGGCATTAAATATAATTACAATTTGTAATATTTTTTTCTTCAAAATATCAAACGATGCAATTTCGTGCAATAAAACTTCAAAACGTGCAATTTCCTGCACTAAACCCCAAAACGCGCAATTTCGTGCAGCTTATAACTTCATTAAAACATCCCATTAGGCTTGATTCGGATAAGTAACTTGAGTTCGCTCTATTCTGACTTTCCTATAAAAAGATGCAATTGCACGGGAATGCGATGAGCTCTACTTATTAATTTTCCTCCTTTTTTGTTACGGTAAAGATCCCGTAATGTGAGATGCATTCCTAATAAGACACATTCTCCTAATTATCGTTTTTAGGATCTTTCAATATAAAACAAAACTCACCAATTAGTGCAAGTTTAAATTGGAAATGTTATGTCAATGTATATCATTTGGACAGTATCTACTATTAGGAATGTGTCTCATATTATTATTAGGGCACTTTACCCTATTACTATTACCATAATGCTACTATCAATCAATTGTAACTTGAAAAGACAACAAAATATGATTGAAAAGAGTTCTAGACTTTTTGTTGAAACTAACTGTTCTAGTACATCTTCGTGACTCTTCTACGTTCGATTATCTTCTACGCTTGTCGGGAACCTTCTAGATTGTTCTAATTGAGATTAAATATAAGGAGCGATGGGATGGAAAGTTAGCCATGCTCTGAAGCTCATATGATTATTTTTGTAAACTTTTTAATTATTTGAGTTTTGACATAAGGGATGATTTGAGAAGTCAAAACACTTTCCTTTCCTTTCGCAATGGGCTTCTTTTTCTTCATCTACCCTGGTCTGGTTATAACAGTTCATAATTCAAAGTTTGTGTTTAACTATCATCTTTACAGGCGTTGATGACCGAACTACGTTTTACGTCTCTAAAAAAAAACCTACTAACCAACCAACTATCTGCAGCAACGCTATCCAGTCTTCATCTTTATGGTTTCAAACAGTTCCTAAGGTGGCTTTCTTGAGATCTCAGGATCAGTCATTAGAGCCACATGGCATACTTGCTTGCACAAACAAAACCTAGTTTTTCGGATAGCTCCACATTTTCTTTATCTTACACCCAGCTATATCCCTCAATGACCCGATAATAAGAAGTTTACTATCCTAAGTATCCTTTCAATGATCATTAGGCCATTTTCATCGTTCTGTGAGATGGTCAGATTTGTGAAATATGAGTTTTTACCCTCTTATCAAGAGTCTTATATAGGCTAAGCTTGATTTAAAGTTCATAGTTCATATTTTAGCGAAAGTAAAAAAAATGAATAAAAAAGGAAGCAAAATTATATGAAATATTCTTGGAAAAATTACATGATAATCAATTCAGTCAAAGGCGTTTTCCTTTTTCTAAGAATTAAAGGTTCAGGCCAATTTTCTTTTTTTAGAGCCTATGATTGAAAGACTTCCGTTTAATTAATAAAAATATGTACAGTAGAAGCCCCTTTATCCGGGGTAATGATAAGTATGGGGTCCACGGATAATATTCGAATTACAACATTTTATTGACCTGATGTGATAGAAAAGAAGGATAATTAAAAAAAACTGCATAAAATCACTTTTGTTAACAAACGAACAAAAGTAACAAACGAAGTCCTTCAGAGCGTTTTCACATGAACCACTGATAGCTACGTCTTTTAATTTAGAGTTCTTCATTGTTTTCCGAGGACACGATGTTTGGGCCGACGACAATTTGAAGTGGGAAACGTTTCTTTTTCTTCTTCAAAACATCACGAACAGTTTGTTCGCGCGATTCCTAATTCAGCAGACAATCACTTCATCTTTTTCTACTCGGTTTATAATGGTTGATTTCTGTACAAGCATTAGAAAGACTTGAAAACAATATCGTTCCTAGAATATGAATTGGAGTTATTGTTAGGGGAAACATCTCATAATACGATACCAGCTTGCCGAGTTTTTCAATTTATTACATAATTTCTAAGAACAAAAGATAATAAACCCATGTGGAATCGTTAAAACAGTTACATATTATTTTTTTTTAATAAATACTATACATAAATATTATTAAATGGTTGGGGATGGTTAAAAAAAACAGCTTATTAAAAAAAGATTGTCTCCTCGGAACCCCGGTTAATCGGAACCCCGGATAATGGGGGTCTTAATGTATAGAAAACTTAATTACGCTATTACGATTAATAACTATAAATAATAATTTTGTCAAATTCAATAAAGAAATGCAACTGAGTAGATGACAAATGGTTTCAGCACAATGGCAAACAATATATAAAAGCCGAAAAAAAAGGTTAATTCACTTTTATCTGGGAAGAAAACGGATCCGGCTTATTAATCAACTAAGTCATTAACTCATAAAATAATTTAAGAATTCATTTTAAGGACAGAGTAATGTCTCTTATCATAAAAATAATTATAATAAAAATAATTTAATTGCTATATTATAAGAATATTATAATATTTTTTTAAATAATTTAGTGTAAACAGAAAAGATTGGACTCGAACCCGGGCCTCCAATATTATCCATGTAAAGCGTTACCAACTTCGCCACCTACGTCATGTTCCTGCCTCATCAACCTCTTCTCCTTGCTGATCCTACGCTCCGCACTAGTAAAGCGGGCCCGGGATCGTGTCCCGGCCATGGCAAATGTTTTTTATTCAGATAAAATTATTTAAAAATAGTTAACGATTAAATTTAATACATTGCAATAATAGGCATATATTACAAAAAAACATATGAATTTGGTTGGAGAATGTTTGAATATTTTTGGGTGGGGCGTCTTCATCTCCAGTTATGCTATATTTAAGAAAATATAAAGTTCTTTTAGTGCAACCCGACCCCCAGACACTGTTTAGAATTAGTTAGTATGAAAGCAAGGGACTTGAGAATGGAAAATAAACATATGTGGTATTTAGACTTATTCACAAGCAGATAGGACAACTTTAAAATTGTACAAGAGCAGAGCCCCGATGGGAAGGAGCTGTTAGCAAAGCAAACAGAGGAGGGCAGATATTGACCGATTTAAAGAAGGGAAAGGGCGAAATGTTTGCGAAGGCTGTGTCAATATGCCAGATGCAAATCTGCGGAGAACTAGCCTAATTCCCAAAGCCGCCGTGTAGGCCGGAGTGCCACCCACTTGAGGGCTCTCCAACGCCCCTATCCACTCTCCCTTCACCCCTCCTTAGCTTCATAATACACCATCCATATGTTCGATATTTATATACATATTCAGTTATATATAAAATGTATCATATCGGAGCAGATATTTTCATTATTGTATAATATTCAGTTTTAGAACTGTTTTAACCTGTACTGCGTTAGATTACCTTGTATATGGGACATTCTTTTACAAACCGAACAGATTTGGACAAAAATTGACCGAGACATTTTAGATTTAACTGACAATTTTTTTACGGGTCCTATATCGAAAAAAAAGAGATACGTGTAAGAGGATTTTTTTTTATTTTCGATATTTTGAAAAATAAACAAGATCGAAAATTCGTGAATTTGATGATTTATCGATAATAGCCTATTTTTCAAAAATTCATAATTCCGGTTCTATTTAAGTTAAAAAATCTAACTTTTTTTTATTTTGAAGGTAAAAAGACAAGCTTTAAGAAAAAAATACTTTGTTATTAACAATTTCAATGTTTAAATCGGTTTTTAACAGTGGCGCCACCCATGAATCAACTTTTTACTATTTTTATCGTATTCTGCGTCAAATTTTCTATCGATAACGCTTTTAAAAACGATGGAGAAGTTATTTTTACTGTAAGAAAAAATTAATTAATTTAGCGCGGTACGTCACATCGACACGTGGGTCACATTTTACGGCTCATATTCTTGTTTTACACCGTTTATCTCTTAAATACAAATAATTGTTTCATTTCTTTAATTAATAACATATTTTATTAGCCAAGAAGATGGGAAAAAATACATAAATAAAAAACATTGTTGAAAATGAAATTTTTTTATTAAGATTTTGATATTGCATTAGTTAATAAGAACAATATTTGGAATATAATAATAAATACAATATTTAAAAATAAGACAATGTTTACATTTTCTGTTTAAAAATTTTTACAATATCCTTTTTTTCGCAAGATGAAAAAACGCAGAAAAAGACGATAAAAATAGTAAAAAGTTGATTCATGGGTGGCGCCACTGTTAAAAACCGATTTAAACATTGAAATTGTTAATAACAAAGTATTTTTTTCTTAAAGCTTGTCTTTTTACCTTCAAAATAAAAAAAAGTTAGATTTTTTAACTTAAATAGAACCGGAATTATGAATTTTTGAAAAATAGGCTATTATCGATAAATCATCAAATTCACGAATTTTCGATCTTGTTTATTTTTCAAAATATCGAAAATAAAAAAAAAATCCTCTTACACGTATCTCTTTTTTTTTCGATATAGAACCCGTAAAAAAAGTTTCAGTTAAATCTAAAATGTGTCGGTCAGAAAGGTGTACGGTTTGTAAAAGAACGTCCCATATGAGAGAAAAAACACAACGAAAGTGCGAGTAGTAGTTCAACTGTGTTAGGTTGGAATTAAAAAGGCAGGGGACAAAAGTAGGATACATAAAGCCTAAAAAATCTGAAAAGTGTAATGAAGCTGGAAAAAAACAAAACTTAGTTCTTGATAAAAATTTTATATGGATTATGAAATAAATATGAAAAATTAAGAATTATTACAAAGATTAGAATAATTAATTTTATAGAGAATAATAATAAATATGTTATAAGAAGCAATCATTTAAAAATACTGTAGTATTTTTCCCCTTGATCTTCGCTACTAGTCTATAGCGTCATTGGCGATGCGTCCAGTTATATTCTGTTATAGAATGATATTTCTTTTAGATATTTAAACATAATAGCTAATTTTTCTTCATCACCTTTTAACAGTTCACTCAATGTTCTTTCCATTTTAAGCTTCTTCCTGCGTTCTTTGTATGTATTGTGAACAATTAAGTAAAAGGTGTTTCTCCGTTTGGGGTTCATTATTACATTCTTGGCATGTGGGTGCTTCAAGTCCTCGGAGAAGGTATCCGTGTGTGAGCTCGCAGTGGCCTATTCTGATGCGACATAATACGACTTCTTCTCTTCTCGAGATTCTGGACCTTGTGGTCCATTTTTTGCACTCCAGTTTTATTTCTGATAATTTGGACCTTCCACCTCAACTCCCAAATTTTGTTCTGAATTTTCTTCAGTTGGTGTAACCAGTCCTCTTTTGTGACTTCTTCTAGTGTTTTTATTTCTACGTTTCCGGTTACTTCTATATTTGCTGCCTGATTTGCTTCCTCGTTTCCCTTGATTCCATAATGGGGTATGGTATCCAGGATGAATATTATTTTTTTTTCCCCATCAGCTCAAGTTCCCACCACACATTGATGATCTCTCGAATAAGATAGCTACTTGAGTTCCGATTGTCGATCGCCGCTAAGACGCTTAGGGAGTCCGTTATGATCGCCGATTTTGTTCATACCTGATTCCACTGTCCAATGAAGGGCTTTTATAATTGCTGTTGAGCATGCCCCTGGTAAGTTATACAAGAATCGATTTTGGAGAGTGGAAACCGCGCAGCATACACTGTTTTCCATTTTGGAGGCGTCAGTGTATACTTCTTCAAATCCATTGTATTTCTCTAGGAGCTTCAGGAACGGCTTTTGTATAACTATAGGGAATTCCTTTGAGTATTTTTTCATTTTACAGAGAATAACAATAAATAAATATTTTATAAGAAGCAATAATAATTTAAAAATACTGTAGTTAAAATTAAAATAGGTTAGTCACCAGAGCTGTCACTAAAAACTATGGTGTCCTCCCTCGGAAAATGTTGGAAAATTAACTCCCGATAACGTGTTTTAATGCATTCTGGAAGTCAAATTTATGACATTTATTGTTCCTATGTGTTTTATTACCCACATAGAAATCCAAGCAGAGTCTCTTAGGAAAGGTGCAGTAGTTACCACGTTGTCGCTTACACCTCAGGAGTTACCGTGACCATACATGGTTTAGAAAAAAGTCGTCAGTATATTTAATGAAAAATATAATGTTTTTATTCAATGACTTAAAAGTTAGCAGCTAAAAAGGTAAAAAAAAGCTTTACCGTTTTTAAAGTATCATAACCACTGAGTGTGACCAACGCTGATAGAAGAGAACACTATGAGGTTTCCTATTAGGAACTATCTTGAACAAGGCCGATAACCAGGGGAGATAACATTAGAGCAATGATAGAGAGGCAGAGAGGCTAGGAGGGGGGGGGGCTAACGACTTTTCCATATAAATGGCAGTTTCCGAGCAGATTGACGGCTGATTGTTTTTCCCTCCCCATTTCCCGGGCCATTAGCCACCGTTCCCCGATTACCCGCTAATACTGTCTCTCTTTCACTCCTTCTCACTCTCTATACATCAATTTTTGGCCTAACCTGTACTTAGTTTTTGAATTGTTTAAAACAGTCCAAATCGTCAATGATAAATTATCTACCGTAGTTAGCCATGTAACCAATCTATTCAGTTTTATATTTTATTAGGCGATGGATAAAAAAAGACATATCTCGAATTTCTCTCTCAACATGATTACGTTGCAAGATATACATTTAATTAATTATGCTTTTCGAATGATGCAATATATCTTACAACTCAGAAGCTTGATTTGACTACTATCTAACTCCTCTAACCTTGAGGTATTGATATATAGAAATGTCATCTTAAAGGGGTTTCAAAAGCTATAATTACTTCATTTTCGCCATAAACATTAGTCAGACTAACGACCTGATTACAAGTTGTCCAGGATGTCATTTGTGAATAATATGCTAGCACCGGAAGACGGGAGACTGTTCCATATTTGACGCCAGCCTTAACCGTCATGAAGAGAGAACCCTCCCTACAAGACTCGGCAGTCATATCAGAGCTGCAGGTGCAACGAGATGCGCGCTCGAGGACAAGTATAAGTTTAAGTTCATGGCATACCGTAGCAAGGTGTGATTACAAAAGCGAAAGTCTTGTGATGAATTCATCGTTAAAGTATCACCAAAGAACCCTTGGTGTTCTTGTACCTAAGAATCCCTTAGTTAAGTTACGCAGCAGGTTATTGCAGCATTGAAATGCGGAACTGACGTGGCAACCATTCTGGAAGGTACGGCGATTATGTTTATTGAGGAAACCTATCCCAAGGATGATCCATAACAGTATGAAGACGACGCCCCCACCCGATACAGACTGGGATATGTGGGACTTGTATAAGGCAAAAGACTCTGTCCATATCCTGAGCTATGCGTCCCTAGCATGAAGATCTTATAAATGTCATGATTTGTTGTAGAACATCTGAAGACTGGATGGTACCCCGAAATGTTGTGAAAGTTTTGTTCTTGTTATACTTGTCAATGATCTGACATTATAAAAAGATAAAGGAATGTATATTTTTCACGAAATTCTTCAATCGGAACCCTATAAATCAAGCATCTCCCAGTGAATATAGATAGTACTAATAAAACAATTTAAATTTTCGAATAGTTCCTTTTGCTTTGTGACGCTCTTGTTTAATATGGACTTCATAGACGATGCTTGTATTGAGTTAAAAATCATGCCGTTAATGGCGATCTTTCCAAGTAGTGGTCGATCCAGTCCGAAAAAAGCCGATTTAAGGGGGAAAATGTTGATAGGAATGAGCGGTATGGAATCATTGTTATTAAACAATCTTCCATGTCATATTATTAAGTATATCAAATATTTGAATAAAGATTTTGAAAGATTTATTAGTAATATTTTGTTTATGGTTGCAAGGTACCTACCTACTCCAGTCAGATCAATAATTAAAATGATGGCATTTTGAATTAACTTTTCTCGGGTTGTTAATTTTGCCATGCTTTCTTATGATACGTGGATTCCTAAAAGTTAGCTTAAAACAAGGTGGAGCGCTTTAAACAAACATTAAAGTAAACAAAACAAAAATAAAAGATTATCTAATGGTTCTGATATATAACCTTAGTGATATACTGTGGAATAGGTATGTATGCATAAGCCCATTATAAATAGTGTAATCTTAGCCCTTTTATCAAGAAGCTGATCCATTAATTCGACTTTAATATACCATTCCATATCAGAAGTACGGATCTATGAATGAAATAATGCGCTATCAATATTTATAGTTGAATAACATCCAAGTAGAGATTGTGCTCCGAGCGAGGAAGATGACGGATCGAGAAGGCGGCGGAGCGGACTAACCGGCCTCACGTGACCGCTAATGGTGGGTCACGTGACCCTAACAACTTGATGACATAAGATTGGGCCGGTTAATATTCAGGAGGCATATGCTCCTCTCTGTCTGTTTGCCCGCCCCTTCTCCTTTCTGTACGGTCCATTTGCCCAATAGTACTTCTAGGGACGGTTACTTCTACCATTTCAATGGACCCAGTTTGTCATGCAATTACCTCCATGAAGAATAAGTGACGTAATAGAGTGAGAAGAATGTAAAAGAGGCTGTTATATATGAGGGACGCCGAGCTTCGTATTTAAATTGTACTACATTTATTCGTTATAAACAAATGCGGATGAAATCTTTTATTATTTCTAGACACGATGCACAGAAAGCTATAAATGATTCCATTGATAGGCAATCAAATGAAAAAATGATTTTCTCGTCGTATAGCGATCTAGCTGCAAATTTAATGTAAAATATATTAAATTGAATTTCGAGAAAAAAAAGTATATAACTTCAAAACACCATATGTGATGACTCACTTCATTAAATAACAACTTTGCGCTGTGCGGTAAAGCGCCGTACTCCCATGCGTTACAATCGTTCAGGTTGTAACATCTTACCGCGGAAAAGGTGAATGAAACCAAAATTATGTATAATCATAGCAGTGCTTTATCAACTAAGTTATTACAATTATTTGCTTGAAAAAAATTATTCTATTATTGCTTCCCGCCTTAAAAGCATAAACAATTATTGCATCCAGCCTTCCAGGGGGGGTAGCTGCCCCCCCTGCCCCCCGCTGGGTACTCCCATGGCTTCTTTAGTTTTATTAACATAATTAAATACAACTGGAGTTATTCTTTTCATATTGTAACAATCATGCTGTAAGATAATGTGGGTTCAAATTATTTTTGTTAAATGAAAATAACACTTTAAAAAGTCAGACAAATAATAAAGAATGAAATAATTCACAACGTTCCAAAAAGTTTCAACTAGTAACGATTCGGTAACACAAAAATAACTGTATGATCCAAACTTCTGAGCAACACTAACCCTCCAGTCCATCGCTCCTCGTATTTAGTCTGAATTAGAACAGTCTTAGAAAAGTCTAGAAGGTTCCAGACCAGCTTAGATTATTCTCCAACAGTCACTAACATGTACAAGAACAGTTTATTCCAACTTTTCCATCAAAAAGTCAAGAACTATTTTCAATCATACGTTGTTGTTATTATTATTATTTTTTTTTTGTTTCACGTTACAATATTGTTAAACATATTTTGATGACAGAAAACATAACCAAAGAGGAAATATTTTGATACTAGTATAGCTATGCTACTTCAAATCGTGGTCAATATGGTGCGGTTTATTGATACCCTAATCTCAACTGAAAAGGACCCTTTTGGAGTCTTATTTATCTAAGTAAGACGAAAGCTGGGATCTAAAACGGACGCGATTGGAGTAAGCTTATTATTGCGGTCACTTAACCTCCGAAATAGGCCACGCCGAGAAGAAACATAGTGTAGCTTTATTAATATTGTGTTTACAAAAATATCAAAACATTTTTTTTTTATTTAATTAAAATACTGTGTATAAATACTTTTAAATTGTTTTTATCATAGACGAGTTAGATGTATTTTCATTTAAAGTAATTTCATCCACTATCAAGTAATTTATTAAAACATATTCCAAGGTACTATCAAACGTTATATCAAACAATTATGTTGAACAGCAAGAAAGCCAAGAAGATTTTCTGCTTGGATTTACTACTACCAATGAATTTTTGCATGTTCCAAGATGATTCAATTAAGTCGACTCGACCATATTAGGGCGTTCACAGTTCTGAAGACATACAGAAACGTCTGTACGCATTAAAAAGTCATACATGAATTATCTCTAACCACCAATCATCATTTATAATTTTTGTTGATAATTGTTATGTGATAATTTTGCATCATGTTTGTACATTATTTTCACACCCTTCATGTTCCTTTTTTGATTCCAGGTAGCATCTTCCCTTCGGCGGGTACATACTGGAGCAACCCGAGCGCCAACCTGTACTCCAACATCGGGCACGGCATGGGGCACCCGGGTCCTCTGGGTACGTACCCTCACTACGCATGACAGGGCCGAGGTTACATCCTCCCGGAACTACCGGAGGATTGAGGAGTCTTTGCGGCGTCCTACAAGGACTCTCTACTCGTCCCGCAGGGCCACATTTCTGGAAAGGAACGACAGAAATCGATGGCAAGAGGACAGCAGGAAGCAACGATTCTACAAAAAACTGGTTATCATTTGTATCTCAACAGTTTGAGCTGATCTCAGTTACTTAAGATGATTTCATTTTATACGTAAATGCTCCAGATTGGTAAAGAATAATCTCCAACCATTGAACTTAAGGCAGACAATGTTCAGGATTATCTTTTTGTTGTTTAGTTTATCAATACCTAAACTCCACACATTTTAATCTGCTACACTATATTTTGATGAAATATTGATATATTTCTTGGGATAAATACTTGAAATAAATTTGGAAAATAGTTGAAGATAATGAAAGTCTCCTATTTATTTGTAGGATTTCTTTATTTATTTGAACTATTCATAATTATGAATTCCAATAATTAATAGATAGCCTTAAAATAAATCAATCATAAACGAAGGAGATCAACTTGCTTTCTAATTTTTAATTCTGTATTTTATTTATTTATTATTTATGATAACGATGCCAAAGATATAAGCAAAAGTATATGAGTGTGTTAATCAACTTATGCATAAGCTATATTTAATTTATTTTTATTACTAGTCATTTAGTTATGCTGTTATATGAAAACGTTTCTAGTCTTTTGAATCCCTAGGTGAAATTATAAATAAGTTTATTTTTTACTACCCATAAGTAGCTTATTTTATTTTTTTTTTTTAGATTTATTATTTTTATAATCAAAATTAATATTTACTGTGTATTTGCTATATAATCATAAAACTATGGCATGGTCATGTTCTTGATTGCTTTCGTTGTGAAAGTTTTATATAATATAGTTCCTTACTGGCACGCTCGGACTTTGACAAATTTAATTCGAAAATATTGAACACGATTGCGAGTTTATTTTTCCTAACGTATAACAGGAGAAATATTTGACGAAATCCTTTTTTTCTCGTCAAATGAAGTTTACGTTATTGTATGAAAGTAATGTAAACTATATAAATTTTAAAAAATAATTAAATATAAAAATAACAAAAAAATATAAATTATTTATAAATGTAAATGTTCTAATAATTCCAAACCTAGGACAATCGGAGCTATGGAGGATAGTAGTTGACCTCTGTGTATATATGTGTTGGTCCGTGAATGTGTGCGTGTGAATATAATCGAAGCAAGGCTTGTGCGTTATGTTTGACTCTTGATTTTGAAAAAAAAAATATTATAATTAAAGACATAATTATTCATAAAAAAATATATAATATATTTATTTATTTTTTTACATGCCCAACATGTACGAAGATAAAAAAATAGGTTTTTCTTGGAATTTTTGTTCTTTTTCTGTAAATTATATGTTTTTCAAAACTGCGTATAAATACTTTCTACTGGATCTTTTCAATAACACATATCCGGGAATCGAAGTTATTTGTATTTCTCCATATTCTAGAACAAAACAAGTAAAAATATCATTATTATATTTTCCGGACAAAAAAAATCAATCAGTAAAAGCTCGATCGATTTTAATATTATTCAAAGATTGGCATGGTTAGTACATTTGTATCTGCTCATCTGATAAAAATATTTCGAAAGAGTCAGACAGACGTACATTCCGAAACTCAATAACTTACCCCAATGCTGGGGAATCCTAGTCAAAACCCAGTATTTTTAAATTGTAAATATGACATAAAGTTTAATGATGGAAACGAGAATACAGAATGTGATTTTATTTTCTACCGCTTAAAGTATATAGCTAAGTGTTACCTAAAATTGTAAATACCCAAACTTGCCTAGTTTAGCAGTATTAATGGTTAGTAATTAAGGGTATATAAATAGATTTATATATATATATATATATATATATATATATATATATATATAATACGGTATATATGTTGTATATGTTAAGGAGGTCAGTGTAATGGCTTCGCTCATTGTTTTAAACATTAACTTTGTAACGTACTGTATAAATGTTATGTAGATCCAAATAAATTGGATTAAAAAAAAAAACTTTTATTTTCATTTTATATAACCTATTTTCATTTACTTTAATTTATATGTTTCTTTTACGAAGTATAATTTTGACATTGCTGTTAAGAGGAAAAACATTTTTAAAAAAATTAAAAAATGTTTATACATATATTAACAACCGGTGTGCAAGACATTTTGAAAAACCCAATTAAAAAAAAATATTTTACACTACTTACTCATACTCACTCTAAATAAGTAAGATTGAGATTAATAAGGGCACCATAACTTCGGTGTGTATTGGTACAGCTCCATTTGAACAACAGTAATTTACGTATGTTCAAAACACGTATGCGCTAAACATGCGCTACTTATGAAAGCGGCCCGCGAACGAATTTGCACACCAAAGTTTGGCCCACCACATGTCAAAGGTTGCCCATACCCCACCATATCCAACCATAGAGATTGATCAATCAAAAACTACTTTTCTTTCAATCTTAATACCTGAACTTTATTTGAAGTTAGTTGGATAATATTAAAACTAATTAATATTATAATTAAGCAGTCATTAGTCATCATTAAGTTTGTCTTAAACATTAATAAACAAACCTTATGGCAAACCTGAATATAATTATTATTTGAAGAGAGAAAAAAAATGATAAGGATATGCCTACAAAAATTATATTATGCTTTCTTTATTTTGGTGTCAATGCTCTTAAAAAAGAGATAGATTATAAATTCAAAAAATGAATGATATTTATTACCCACATAATTTGACTTATTCATTCTGTCATATATGAAAGTTACAATAATCATAGAGATTGATTTACTGTTTTTTTATATTGACTACAAATCACGTGTCCATATTCTTTTCTTTACTAAGAAACGTTGCCTGGTTTATTTTAACAAAGCTCTGATACCAATTCTTTATTGCTCCACCAGAGTTGCGAAATTATGTTGACAATGTAAAGCTACAATTCTGCGAATCATATCCATAATCTAAGCTAGGTTCTTTGCCAATCAATAAAACAACAAAATGGACGTGCTAAAGAAATTTATCATCAAAATGATAAATAGTCTGTTGTTATTCAAACAAAAATATAACTTTTAAAATATTGGATTGGTGATTTATATTTTTAGCTTTGAATAAACCATGGTTACAAATATTGATAACACCCTTTCTTTCAATTAACAACATGCACGGCCCAGCATTTAATATGTATTTTGACCAATTAAAATTTTGTTTTAAACATAAATGACGCATTGTAAAAGAAAAAATCCATTTGGTATTTCCATTTATTTTATTACATACTATTAATAAAACTGAAATATTGCTTGACGGATGAATGAATGATTAAATTTAATCCCATTTTTATGATTCTTAAAAAATATAAGAACTTGGTTTATTAAAATTGGGCTTTTATAAATTTCTTCTGAAACAACGATTTATTATTATTTTATCTTTCAAAGGTATAAAAGAAGGTCGTTTGATTTTAATGAATTTTCACACAACAAAATAGTTCAATGCCTTTACGATAAGTTCGAGATTGGTCTATTGTTTTGTTTTATGTTATTTCCTTTGCAATATGTAATATTTTATTTTAATAGTGATGGCAAACGTCGTTGAAAATAAATTTTACCTTTGCGGCTGATGTTTTGATATACAGCCGTTTGTGAGAAGAAGTCCACGAATAAATCGAAAATATTATACATTCGGAAAAAAAAATGTATAAATAATTTCTTTTACCAAGACTACAAAACTTGGCGCAATGCTTGATGACCAGCGCGGAGGTGACAAGTCGTGAAGTTGGTCCTATTGTCCCATTGTCCAGCGGCGAACAATACACCCATCTTAGGCTATTGAACCACGGCACTGCCTTCCCTCTATCAAGATGGGAGTAACACTGGTGTCCACCTCTCCGTGTAGCTAATACATATCATTGTTGTGTATTCCTGTTAACTTAGGAACTAAAAAAATCATGTAATCTTTAGATTAGACATGGCCATCGGCAGATGGTGTAATTTCAAATCAAAACCATCAAAAAAGTTTGCTCTGTAATCGTTCACTTTACCTTAAACGTGAAAAAATTAAAATTGAAAAAAAAACAACAACTTATATATACATAATAAAGGGGAAAAAATGAAAGAAATTCAGATAATCTATTCCTTGTATTTCAAACTTGTTAACCTTGATTCGATCCTTCTTTTAAAACTAGATAATCACGAATTGACTAAATAAGGCAAAGCATTTTATTTAACTTTATCAATCAAAACCATCGAGGATCTTAGCTTCACAAGAAACTACCGTTTCTTGTCAATGGTTGCGCAAGGAGGTGATTATACGAATTATTAATCATTATATTAACATTGCCTTTTTTTTTTACCGCACTTAAATTTGCTCCACGGGTGTTAGACATAGAAAACAGAATCGAAAATACTTTTATCAAGCCAATAATATTGTATCTGATTGGATGAGCAATATTTACGGACTCTTGTTCTGAATATTAAGTTATTTCCGTTCCATGCAGGACATCAGCTTTTTGGAGAAAAAAAATCAAAACATTTAGGTAGATGTTCATGAGTTGCTCGTAACCTTAGTAAACCAGAGAAAAATTGATTATATATAGAAATACGCAATATTCCATTATTTTTTAATAAACAATATATATTTTATTTAAATCAAAATCTATGTGTGGTTTTAGCGTGTCTTAGAATTTGAAGGATGATAATCCTGTGGGCTAAACTTCAATTCATTCAATATGATTGTAATGAAGGCATTTTTTTTTGTTTTAAATAATAAATAAATAAAAGTTATGATGATACCGGTGGGAAGATCAAAAGGGGGAAAAAAAAACTGCCATTGTTCGGTCGGAAACTTTTTATGGAAGAACTTTTGCATAATCAAATTTACCAAATCTCCACTCTAATATATTAATGGCGGCATGATTAATATTTGATATGAAATCTGTTGATGTAATCGTTTTTCAAACAAAACAATGGAGTTGGTTTTTTCAAGTACATTTCAGTAATTATTAGTAGTCTTCAGTCTCCAATGATGTTTACATAATCACCTGCAAATATAGGATTCATGGCTAACTAAATATTTTATTTATATTTAATTCTATCTGAAGGGAAATGACGAAAAGAGTACACATTTTTTGTAAAATATTATGGATTTTCATTTTCAATTGAAAATAGGATTTACTGATGTTTTCAGAATACATACGGAATATTATTTATTGCTTATAAAAAAATTATAATAATAATAATAAAGGGTTGATTCTGCTGTTGAACGCCAAGGGCGATCTATCAAATACAAGCGACCGCCTTCATGATATAGATAGCCGTAGATAGGAGATGAGATAGGGAGGGATGAAGGAGTGGCGTGCCTCCATCTTGGTTGAGGCCGGAAGTGGTGGTTGGCTGCCTGCTGGATCAATAGCCTCCCTCACCCCTCCTTCTTACAGGCTCCTTCCTCCCCCCTTCTCCACCTACCCAACATCTATGTAAATATATATGTGTGTATAGAGTTAGCGGTTTCTCCCGGGGGAAAAATGGTCCTTCGGGCCGGATCTTGATTTATAACATTGTTATTAATTCATTGTTTACTTCTTTGCCTTTTAAATATTCATTAGATAATATAGGTGAAGGTCTTAACAGCGAATACTTGGTGGAACACTATTTCATAATTCATGAATCCAAATTTTACATTTAAAAAATTTCATTCGATAAATTATTACGATGAAAATAATATTTCTTAAAGATGACTTAAATAATGTGTTTAGTATACCAGTTCGATTACCGGTAATGCTATTTCCGGTACCACTATTATTATTTTTTTTAAATAAGATTTCTATTGTTATTACAAACTAGAGTAGGATAAGGTTTGCAAATCTCCTTATCGGAAAAAATAAGTGACCCTTCCGAACAACATCGTCAAAATCTAATAAATTAGTTTGAAATGATTAGGATATAAGAACCAGTAGACAACTAGTTGCGGTCCATTCAAAAATAAGACATACATAAAGCGAAAAAAACAGCACGCTTGTTTACTTACAAAAATAATAAGTACTTTATTAAATTCTTATACCTAAAAATACAATCATAATCGAAAATTTGTTAGAATTAGATTTGCAAATTTATTCAGACAGTATTTTTTTGAGGGGGGATATACCCCAAATCCCTCCCTGGGACCATCCATTTAATGGAAAATGTACATAAAAAATAAACAAAAATTTAAAAACGTATATATTTAAAATACATTAAATTTTAAACAAGATACCTATTGCAATGCTAAGATTTCCAAATATATAATTATTTTGTTCGCAACGGGGACTTTCATCCTTTTTGTTTAAGGTTTAGATTAGAGCACTCGATTTTGGGAGTGTTGATCGGAAAGAAACCGGTAACTGAAATTTTCTCAACAAGCTTATGATATTTCCAAACCTTATCCTATCCTAGCAGGGCCAAACTATCCCAATGGAAACATGTGGTAAACTTTAGGAGAAAGATAGATTTGTTAACGATAGGTCTTAGTTCAAATAAAATATGTATGCATATTTAAAAATCTGGTGCGATGCGCGCAACACACAACTTTCACTTACCAACTTACTTTGATTAGAAATTGACATGTTTTTTTAAATACCATTTCTCAAAGTCAAACATTTTTCCACATTCATTTATTATTTTTGTTTGTATTTGCTTTTTAAAGTACACTATTTTTTTTATTATTAAATAAAAGTTTTTACTTGTCATAATTCAGCAATGCTAGCATAATACTCCAAGTCTTCTGATTTTATAATTCTCTATGTAGTTGTTGAAAACTTCATATAGTTACCATACTTTATAGGAAAACAAAAAAGGCCCCTTTCCCATTTAAGCCCCCTCAGAACATTTTAATAATGATAAAGTTAACCTGATATTAAAGAATACTTGATTCTCATTACACGAGTTTAATAAGAATCGCTAAAGCTATTTGTGAAAAAATGGTAAAAAAAGTTATGAAATAAAGCAATTTCCCAATTTCGGGCGTAATAATCTAGACATTTATCGCCCTAAAATTCCTATCCTATCAACAAAAATTACAATAATCAAAGAACTCCTAAACTCTATATTGATCCTAAACTCTATAGAATTGCAAGTTTCTGGAGATGTGATTTAGAATTAACATGATTCATATAAAGATTTAATTTTTTTCTTCATATACCTAACTAGTTTTTGAGGGGAGGGATGAGGGCTGCCACTTTCTATATGCTATATCTACCTATCTGTCCCCTGATTAGTGTTTTTTTTACATTCAATGTCATCAATGTGTTTGTACACCAAGTATAAAAAAAAAAACTTTTTTTTATAAATTTGAACTTTTCTTCGATCCATCTCGGTAGATAAACAACAATACACTGACAGCCCTAAGACATAGAAAAAAAAAGCGGGGTTCCAGAGCTGTAAAAAAAAAAAAAAAAAAAAAAAAGAACAAAAATCTCAGCATCGTAGTGATAATTTTGAAATGACGGGTCTTCTTATTTCCTCATGTGCAATGATCCTTTTTTTAGGCAGGATCAAGCATTCTTGGAAAACCTTAGCATCACGCGACCTTTGCAGCTCATGTGCACCTAGCCTTAGAGCCAAGGACAACTCGGGCGCACACAGAAATTTAAGGGTAATTCTCTCTTGGAATGACTTCTAAAAAAGTCAGCAGTAAAGGGATTTATTTGAAATCGTTTATTTTTACAACTAGTGCATAAGTAGGTACTGCACTATCTCTAGGTATCTGAAGAAAAAAATATTCTACTAGACTCAGACATAGTACGTATGTAAGTCTAAAAATAACAACAATCGATTGACCTGGGTTAGACCCTTGAGCGGAAAATAAAAGAGATAAGGGCTTCTAAGGTTCTTAAAATCCAAAAAAATCCTTTTAGATATAGTTTGAGTTGAGCGGGGTGTGAGCGAGGGACCGACCTTTTACTCTCCCACATTTATAACTCATTTAAATAACGAATGGTCATCAAAATTTTCCAACATCATTTTATATATTTGTTTTTAATGGATAAAAAAGACCTGTATCTATTAAAAATTTAACACAACCATTATTCGTTTATAGGTGTAAAAACCTCTGGTTTTCTACGCCTCACATTATTTATCAAGCGTTTATAAAAGTAGCAGGAAGTAGAAGCAAATAGATCTTAATAAAATTGATTATTCGAGGATAAAATTTTATTTATTAGGTGTATTCGTTGAAAAACAAGAACGTTAATAATTTTAAAATTCAAGTATAACAAATAACTTAAAATACAAAAAAGACTTTTTCTTACAGATTACGTATTCATTAATTTTTAAAAAATAATAAAACGGAAATGAAGACAATTCAGTAATTTGGATAAACAACAAGTTTTTAATAAGGTATTAATTTTATTTTTTCAAGTATAGGCAAAAAAAAAAAAATAATCTTCATTAAAAATAGCACATTCATTAACAATATTACATAAAATCTACGATTAAACAACATGAAGGAATAAGAAAGAAACCTCCGATGGGAGTCAAGATTTCGTGGTGTTTTAGATCAATTGACGTTTGACAACACAGCCATCTCCTTGATTACTTGCTAAGGCCAACCAAGCGTGCCGATGTTCCCTAATCGGCGAAACCCAATTCCTAATCTGGTCACTCCAAACTTGACAAATCAACATCTTGGAAGTATAAAACAGCCTCTAGCACCATGCGATCATTTGACAGAAAATTGATCTGATGCACAATTTTCACTTACTATTTTGACTGTGAAAGCCTGAATTATTATATTGAATTGAGATCTTTGTTTTAATAATGATAACTTACTGTTCAGTTATTAGCCCTTATTTAACTATACAAGCTAAAGATTTTTTACTTTCACTTACCTATCTTCATTCATCATGTCTTTACTGTTCGCATGTCGCCTAATTTATTGTGCCTAGTCGGTCTTGCGAACGCATCAAATACTGCATTGATCATTTCTCTAACCATAAATGGATGCAGATCTAGAATTAGTATAATTGTTAGTTATTTATAAAGGAATTTATTCGTTGTTAAATGAGAAGATAGACAAGAGAACTTAAAAAGTGTTATTTCTATCTTGACGTCTACTAAGTTGTGATTTAATTTTTACTTTCACTTACCTATATATGAAATATATAGTAATGGAAAGTATTGCGATCGTGAAAAATTTCGACTTCCGGTTTTCAACGGAAATACACGTTTTGGGGCCCGCTGAGTCCAAATAACCAAGTCCCGCGAAATTGTCTGTTTGTGTGTCAGTGAACAGACTAGCTCAAAAACTATAAACCGTGTGAACTTGGAATTGGGTATTTAGTGTATGTATATGCCCGCGATGTGACAGCAAAAATTTCATCAAAATTGGTCAAACGGAGGGGGTATTTTATTTAATAAATTTCAAACTGGGTATTTGACGTATGTATATGCCAAAAATGAGATAGATTAGGTGTTCTTTAATATAAGATAAGCTTTATCATTATTAAAATGTTCTGAGGGGGCTTAAATGGGGTAGGGGCCTTGTTTGTTTTTTGTTTTTTTCCTATAAAGTACCTTTGTTTTTGTTTATATGGAGAAATTAAGTGTCTCGTTACGCCTAAAAATAAGAAATAGCTAAATATGAGATATTATAAAAATCAAGTAAACATATAGAGCAGAAAAAAAGAAAAATATTCAGTCAAGTCATAAAACACGTTGACCCCTCGCATGCGTAGTACGCCTTTAATGACAGACCATTGTTCATAATTAAAGCCGTTCTGTTCATTTAATGGAAATTATTTGTTTTATGGTAACTAAATGAAATTTCAACAAGTACACAGAGAATTATAAAATCAGACGACTTGGAGTATTATGCTTGCATTGCCGAAAAACTTTTATTTAATAATAAAAGAAATTAGAGTTTTTTATAGAGCAAATGAAACCAAAAATAAGAAATGAATGTGGAAAAAATGTGTAACTTTGAGATGTGGCAATTAACAAAACGTATTAATTTCTAATCTAAGTAAGTTGGTAAGTGAAAGTTGTGTGTTGCGCGCACGCACCAGATTTTATATTTTGTAATATAGCATAATTTTCTTAATCGCGTAATAAAAATTGGTACTTGTCGGTTAGCTGTCCCGCGCGTCATATACCCTCTCATCGCTTCTTATCAATGTGTATGCCAAGTTCTTTTTGATAATTAAACTTATTTCAGCAGTATTGTTTTATTATTATTTCCGTTTATGTGTGTAACCTCCGTTCATTTGGACCGCTACTTATATGACCTTAGCAAGCTCCCATCGCGTACTTTCCAGTCAAAATGAGTGAGTTGGTTAGCTTTATTAGACCACAGCTTCGACGTCCGCATGCTTAAGGCGATAACCCCCCCCCCCCCCCAACCCCCCACCCACCTCCCAACATGTCCTTTTCAGTTGAGATCGGGTCAAACTGAACGGCTTTTCGAATTATCAGCGAGTGTGGCTACAAACAATGTCGATTATATATAACCTTCACTGCAGGACGGATAATCGACAAGTATCTAAAAATCTAACTGCAAAAAAAATATGAGAATAAAATAGGTGCTACTTACTTGGGTTTTATTATTTTATGTACAATTTTTTTTTTAAACAGTTAGATACTTGTGGTTAGCTACCCTTCAGTATCTGTTGAGGTGCCTTTACACTCTAGGAACTTTACCCTGGAACAGCCTTCAGGAAGTACTTCATCTGTTTGCCTGTGTTGGGGGGTAGTGCTAGTGCCCCGTTTGTAATTCGTCTCCTATTTTTTTTTATTTTTAAGATAAAATAAAATACATTGATAATGGAGATTTATTGGAGATATTCGTCTTCATGAACACGAATGTCATGTTAAGACGAATTACAAAAGGTGCACAAGTATCACAAACAACTGTCACTTGAGAAAATCCAAATCAAAAGGGGCACTAGTGCTACCCTTTTCTTTATTATTTTTTATATTACAGTGATGATTTTCAATAAGGATAAATACATTAAATAAAGATTAAACAGGCGGTAACCATCATTTATTCAATAAATAATTAACAACTGTTAGGTTAGAGAAAATCTACAAAATATAGTCTTAAATATATATCATTCTTTTCAAAATATATCATTAACATTTATAACTTTAATTTTTAATTTTTACACTTCAAATTAAATGGAATGATTTTGACACTTTTTTTTTGTTTCAAAGGAAGATTTATATTGGAAGATTTATATTTTTGAAAATATAAATGTCAATTTCTTTCTTCATTAATTGGAATGTACTAAAAAAAAAAGAAAGAAATATATCAATTAATTTTGGCAAATCACTGACAATATTGAGCCTATACGCAACAGCGTCCATTCCCTGAACAATTCTCTCCAACAATATCCACAGACAGTTATGATATGAAAGTAAACCAGAGAACATATCAACCGTCAAGTTGCTATGATTCCTTATTAGTTCATAATTGTTTCTTATTAATTTCTCATAGGCAGAAATTAATAAAAATATAAAATAATATTGTACAGTAATAATATGATAATATTGTGTCCAGAAATGATATCTCCTCTGGTAGTACTGTTTTTACAACTTAACCAGTCTTATAAGCAAATCACGAAATATTAGTACATTTTTTATATCTTTCCTATCATTCTTTAATTATTGTATTAAAATTATATATTTTCTTAATTATTTCTTTTTTATTCCAAACAATGTATAATTCGCTTTAAAATAAATCTTAATTTAGGTAAATAATTTAATTTAATCAGGAGAAATATACTTTTTTTTCTCTTAACATTACAATGGTTTATAAAATTTTACTCTAAATACAATTTAATAAACAAATTTGATAATTAAATACAATGAATTATGAAAATTATAGGAATAAGAAGATGTTATATTTTAGTGAATTAAATAATTGAAATAATTTTCTGGTTCATCTGAAATGTTGGTCCTAATTCAAACAGTAATAGGTCCATGTTAGTTTTTACAATAGCAAGATGATGTTACTTATGGGGATAAAATGTATGAATATATATATTTTTTTATATATATATACATATCTATACATTATAAATCAATTAAATTTGATCATTTTTAATTTATGACTTTATCTTTCAGAAAAAAAAATCATTAAAATAAATGCTTGCTCATTAATTATCTATTGTAACTAAAAAATATGGAATTAAATGAAGGAGGTAACTAGTTTCTTAATATATCACTATTCTCTAATATAGGAAAATACCATTTTGAAGAGATAAATACAGCAACCTGTCATCATGATTTTGAGTATAAATTAAAGACATAAATGACGAATTCCTAGCATTTAAAAAATACTTGGAACAAAGTATGGTTATACCTGAGTATATTTTCTGGGCAAAACCCAACAATCTAATTTGCTCATCGAATATGGCATTTTCGTTGAGGAGTAGAGAAACAGGATTAGCCAAAAAAGATACAAATTTGTTACAATGAAATAGTGTTTATGATATAGGGATCATCAAACTATTCTATAATAGTAATACAGTCCTTACTATATTCCTTAAATTAAAAAACAAAACATTAATAATAAATTAATAGATTCTCTTGTATGTCACAAGTACTATGTGACTTGATTTATTATGCAGTGTAGAAAAACAAAACAAATGCTAAAATATCAATCTAATTATAACTTTTTAAGTTAAAAAATAAATTAACTAAACACTATTAAAGTGGCCTACTTTTTATTTACCATTGGTAACATTCAGAATTAGGTAACCATTAGAATAAGTACATTGGCACATTTTAGCTTTAGCTATATTCCTTGAGATCTTACAAATATTGCACAGTGTTGATAGGTGGCCGATCATGGTGCTATTTTCCCCTAGAGTCTTGGACAGGGATCAGATTTGAGTAGATGCTACCCTTAGCTAGTGAAGGGCAAGGTCCTTTTCTTAGCGATGGATTTGGTCCTTTTGCACCAGAGGATCCTTTGGCTAAACCCCTTTCAGGACCTTTAGCCAAACCTTTTTCTGGACCAATCCATGGAACATAGTCTTCCCTGTTGAATCATATAAGTCTATTAATTATTTAATTTTTTTAAAATGGAAATGTTAACAAATAATCAAAAACTAATGATTTTTAGATTGATAGTTTTTACGTGTACAGCACAGAAAATTAAATTACTCTAAATTCAGTTATAAATAGATTGATATAGTAAGGAGAGAGTGTGGCTCATTCGAACAGGAAGTGCATTCGGACTGCTTCATTTAAAACACCTAATTGCCCAGAGGGGTGACTCTAAACGTCCTGTATGATATAGTATTTCATATTAATGATTATTTAACACGTTCACACCGGGGCTGTAATTCATGCTCGTCGCCCATTGGCAGCTTTCCTTAATGATTTTCGCTCTATCGGATAGGAGCTATTCCAGGGCATTATGCAGTATTGACAATCCAACATTAATAAAATATACAATATAATCCTACCTCGTTATACATAATCGTGGAAAGTTTTGTGATTGACTAAAGTGTCAGATGGGGGGTTGATGGGTGGGGCAAAGGGAAAGCTGAAGCGTTAGACGAGTGCGGGAGTCTTACTCACTTCATGAGGGAGCACTAAACCATAGTGCCCTACTCACTGTTTAGTGCTCCCATGCTGACCCAATCCCCATCAACGCCTACTGTCACCTCCACGTGGTGCCCCCCGGGGAGTTATTCATAACTCGCGAACGACAGAGGCGGGGTTCACCTAGGCGGCTCAATAGAGCCACTAGGTGAATCTCTCTGGAAAGTTTAAAGATAAGGTGAAGCGTAACCCGCTTCACACATAACCCGGCAAGTCTGGACTAAAAAAAGCACTGTGTACCACAGCAAATACACAGACAAAACAACATGACTAAAACGAGCCTGTGAAGCGGCATGGATGGGGATGGCAAGGCTGTGGATTCCATCCTACATGTGCCGTGGAGCACCCCGCCTGGCAAGCACACGTATTGGTGCCCATGTATCGGAGCATGGGAGGTCTGAGGCAGTTGTAGTAGGACCCGAGAATGCTGAAAAGCGGGTTGAGACTTTCCCCGTGAAGAAAGCATATATTCCGGCTCCTGGACGGAACTCCAGGACTCTCAACGTTGATAGCGAGGAGATGGGGGTATACCCCGGCGGATAGCCATACGTGGAGTGGGATTAAAACAATGACAACAAGACATAACAAACCCTATTTTATCGATGAGAACCCTAACTTACCCGACGAGGACTCAAACCAGTCGGGACTTAATATATCAGATTTATATACAGACACCCTGGACGAAGCCTCAGTAGAACCTGGATTGGAAGCACTGACGGACGAAGTACAGGGACTGAAAGTAGTCATCGACAGACTAGGAGTGCTGGAGGAGCATGCAGCTCGTGTAGCTGCTGCTTCACAGGCTCCATGGACAAAAAAGACAGAAACCGAATACAGCCTTACACGTCAAAGTGTGGACCAGTCGGAGGCCTCGGCCACGACGGGGTCCACCAAGAACGTAAAAAGGCGCAACAGGAGGAAGGCGAAAGCCCAACTCCTGGCCAATACACCAGCTGACTTGGGATCGACCCAGGGAGGGCCGGCAAAGGATGCAAGGGCCAAACCAGGCCCGGCAGACAAAGCTGACCCGACCAAGGGAAGTACACCAAGGCTGGGCCAACAAACTGACAAAGGGGAACCAACCATAAGGCGCCAGGCCAAGGATGCAAGGGCCCTTCAAGGCCCGGCAAACAAGGCTGCGGCGCCCAGGGGTGGACCCCCACGTTACTATTACAGACGAGGACAGGGAACAGGAGGGCAGCCAACCAGGCCAGCAGGTCAAACTGCGAGGCCTCAGAGGCAGCCCACTGGACCATATCCTACCAGCAAAAGACCTAGATCTTCTCCGGGAAACTCAGCACCTGTGGCTAAGAAACCCAGAGAAATCACAGGACAAACCAATTACGCCCTTGCAGCAAGAGGGCAGCTGGTTGCGGTGGTCCCTGCGGACTCAGCTGACCCGGGAGCAGTGTGAGGAGCTGCAAAACTGCATCACCGAAAAGGTGGATGAGATAGATGAAGACAATGATGATCAGCCACTCTTCAACGGAGCAAGTCTCAATAGAGGAGGCTGTATTGTCTCATGTCTAGACGAGCACACTGTACAGTGGCTTAAAAAAATAATCCCTAATGTAAAGATGAAGGGGGACGTGCTCCTCCGAGTCTGTGACATGAAGGATCTCATAAAAGAAGTAAAGATTGGGGCTTTTATCCCAGGAAAAGCCCCATCTGAAGAAATACTCTTAAAAAGAATAAGGGTACAAAATAAGGCAGTTGTAGGTATAAAAACATGGAGACTGCACTATATAAAAGAGTCGGAGAAGGGCTTCTTCGTCATCTTCAAAATCCCAGAGCCTAGCCTGGAATGTCTCAAAACCAGGGACATGATGGTAGGCTGTGGGATGAAGCTGATCTCCTTCAGACACTTAAAAGGACCATACAAGGAACAACTCCCAATCAGTGATGCTGAAGGAGAAGAGGAAAAAATGGACATAACTGAGGAGGCAGCCGATACAAAGGAACGCCACTCAGACACAACAACGGTGATGTCTGAAAAGGCAGGTGAATTTAAAGAGGAGGCCAAGGCTGACTCCAAAAAGGAGCCTGAACCATCAACATCACTGGAGACAAAAGGTAAAACCATAGAGGCAATCCCTAGGGAGGCGACGGGAGGAGGGGCCATACCAAAAGTCCTGGCGAAAGCCAGGCTAGAGGTGATGACTCCGACACCGCTGCCACCTAGGGTGCCACCAGAAAGCAAATAAAAAAAAAATAATAAAAAAAAAAAAAAATAATGAAACTGCTACAGATAAATCTCCACCATTGCATAGCAGCCAATGGTGCCCTACATCAATATATTATAGGTAAGAATATTGTTATTATATTAATACAAGAACCTTACCTATTAAAAGGCGAGCTCAAGGGATTGAAACTTCCTGGATTCAGCTTAGTATCCACAAAGGACAATCCCAGAGCCTGCATTCTATATAAAACACAAATAAAACTGCTGCCTCTTTGGCAATTTTGTTCCAGAGACTCAGCAGTAGTGAAATACACTCCAAAAGAGGGCAACTCAATTATCTTGATAGCGGGATACCTACCATATGAGGATAAGGATCCCACCCCAATGATGGAGAAAATACTGGGGGAAATCAAGGAAAACAATATTGTTGCTGCCCTAGATAGCAATTCCCATCACGAAATCTGGGGAAGCAGTAACAACAACTTAAGAGGTGAGCAATTGCTTGAATTTATCATAAAACACGATCTTGAAATATTGAACTGTGGCAACAGACCCACATTTCACAATAAACAAAGATCGGAGGCTATAGACATAACACTGGCATCACAAACACTCAGTAGGCAAATCACAAACTGGCATGTCTCCAATGAGGAAACATGCTCAGATCACAAATACATTCGATTTGACCTACCGGACAAAGTAAACTACAATGAGGAGTATACTGGAAAATATACTCCTCCAAACTTACGGAATTAATGAGACACTGTCCAACAGACGCACACAATGAGTGGCAACTGGACTGTCTCAACACAACACTGACAAATGCAATGATGGAATCTTATCATCATAGCAATAAACCAAAAACAAAAAAAACAAACAGGAATGTTCCATGGTGGAACAATGAATTAAAAAATCTTAGAACAAAAACAAGGAAATTGTTCAATGCAGCAAAAAATTCTGGCAGATGGGATATTTACAAGGAATCTCTCACTAAATATCACAAATCTATCAGAAGAGCTAAAAGAGAGGCTTGGAGGAATTTCTGCTCAGAGGTGAGCGACATTCCTGAGGTAAGCCGTGTCAAAAAAATACTAAACAAAACTGAACCAGTAAATCTAGGTACGCTAAAGGTAGAAGGGGTATCCACAACGGAAGAAATGGAAACCCTTGAAGCCATGGCAAAAATACAGTTCCCAAACTGCGAAATAAATAATACCTTAATCAACAACTCCACATACTCTACATCAAACAATGAAGAAATAATGTGGAGGGAAGCAAAGCAAATTGTTACCAGCAGTGCCTTAGAATGGGCTATCAACAATATGAAGCCGTACAAATCTGCTGGTGCCGATGGTATATTTCCTGCTCTGATACAGAAAGGAATAAACATCATAAGACCACACCTCTTAAAACTTTTAAGAGGAAGCTTAGCACTAGGATATATACCAACTGAATGGAGAATATCCAAGGTAAGGTATATACCAAAACCAGGTAAGGAATCATATGATGATCCCAAAGCATTTAGACCCATATGTCTGTCATCTTTCCTAATGAAGACATTAGAGAAGATAACTGATAGACATGTGAGGAAACAAATATCGGATACAAATCCAATACATGAAAAACAATATGCGTACCAAGCAGGCAAATCCTGCGAGGTAGCTTTGCACAACTTGGTGTCTAGGATTGAAAAATCCCTAAACCAAAAAGAAATCACAATAGGCACCTTTGTAGATATTGAAGGAGCATTTGATAAAACACCTTATAACGTCATAAAGAACGCCATAAGGGAAAGAAATATAGACAAAATCTCCTCCAGATGGATAGAAAAAATGCTGGAGGAAAGGATTTTGCAAACAGAATTGGGACATGCCAAATTGTGGATAAAACCCAAGGGAGGATGCCCACAAGGAGGTGTGATCTCACCATTACTGTGGTGCCTAGTAGTGGATTCTCTACTAGTGAAATTAAATGACGCAGGCTTTTATACACAGGGGTACGCAGATGATCTTGCAATCCTCATTGAAGGAAAACACCAGAGCGTACTCTCTGACCTACTAATAACAGCAACAAAAATATTACAGAGTTGGTGTAAAGAAAATGGGCTAAACATTAACCCACATAAAATAAATATATGTATCTTTACACAAAAGAAAAAAATAAACATAAAATTACCCAAACTAAATGAATACCAGCTTACACCCTCCAAAGAAGTAAAGCATCTGGGAGTAATGCTGGATCATAAACTTAACTGGGCCAAACACGTTGAAACAACGACTAACAAAGCCCTAAAATGCCTATGGACCTGCAAAAGAGCAATAGGTAGGAAATGGGGACTAAAACCTAAAATGGTCTATTGGTTGTACTTAACTGCAATCAGACCAATGATTCTATATTCAGCTCTGCTTTGGTGGCACAAAGCAGACAGCGGAAAAAATAAAATCCTGCTTACCAAACTACAAAGGCTAGCATGCCTAATGATAACAGGAGCAATGAAAAGCACTCCAACGTCTGCAATGGAAGTGATGCTAAACTTAACACCACTGCAGATAGAAGTGGAGGCCCAAGCAATAAAATCCTTCTACAGAATAGATAAACAAAATAACTCCCTTAGAACAAATTCCAGGGAAGGACACTGGGAGATATACGGGAAGATCGAAAACGATCAAGTGCTATCAATGCACTCTGATCTACAAAGTCGTGAATTCCTGGATATTAATTATCAAGCTATAATAAACAAGTTGAAACCACATAAAAAATATAAAGGAATCAACTGCTATACGGATGGCTCGCTAACCAAGACAGGATCTGGAGCGGGAATCTGGAGAGATGACAAACCCAATAAAGGTACTACAATTTCACTGGGGAAATATACTACAGTCTTCCAATCTGAAGTATTAGCAATCCATCAGTGCGCTTCAGAACTGCTGGCTGAAAAAATAACAAACAGAAATATAACCATTTTCACTGACAGCCAAGCAGCCATCGGAGCAATTAAAAATCATGCAGTCAATTCAAAGATTGTCAAAGCCTGCAATATTGCGCTCAACAAATTAGCTAAAAGCAATAAAGTTAGAGTGGAATGGGTGCCTGGACATTCTGGAATCCAGGGCAATGAAAAAGCTGATGACCTAGCAAGGAAAGGCTCAGCCAAAAGACCCATAACCCCAGAACCGGTAATTGGCATAAGCCTAAGCTATGCCAAAAGAAGGATAGGGGAAATC
Organism: Aelia acuminata; assembly: GCA_911387785.2. Taxonomy (NCBI): domain Eukaryota; kingdom Metazoa; phylum Arthropoda; class Insecta; order Hemiptera; family Pentatomidae; genus Aelia; species Aelia acuminata. Next base: position 47,870,778 of record OU426978.1, on the reverse strand, counting down.
TATGGTGCAATTAAAAAACGGAATTGGAATGACAAAACACAGTATCACTCCAAATTCTTCCTAAAAGGCTACTCCGCCAAAAGAAGTGACAGTCTACTGAACTTGGACAGGAAAGCACTTAAAAAAATTACAGCGATCTATACAGGACACTGTAAACTCAACAAACATATGTACAGGCTCAAACTCGCAGACTCACCAATCTGTAGATTCTGTGGCAAAGAGGATGAGACAGCTTATCACATTATAAGCTGGTGCGAACGACTTGTTAGGCTAAGATTCAGCATCTTTGGAGAGGTAAATCTACCTGACCCAAGTACCAATGAACTGGTCAACCCAACAAGTTTGCTAAAATTCACTGAGGCTCTAAACATAGCAATTTAGAACTCAGACAGGTAAGGCGCACAATAGACCCAGGAGGTCGCAGTGCACAAAGCCACAAAAAAAAAAAAAAAAAAAAAAAAAAAAAAGTGTCAGATGCAGCTGTCTAGTGTGAGCCACCGGTGGTACACGCTGACGTGAACGTATTAATGAAAGCAGAATCAACTGCTAACTCTGATGCAATTTTGCAAAAAGGTATAGCATTGAGTGATAAAAGGCAGTTCACACTTGCAACAGAAGATCACAGTTCGAAACATTTGACTTGCAGTCATTTGGGAGAAATATAGTAATTTGGAAGGGCTGTTGTCAATCTCCTAATCTCAGCAGGCTGATTGCTAGCATCTGACATCATAAATCAACAAACTGCTTTGACTAAATTTTCAATCACGGACATCAGGAAATTACCTGATGTCCGTGATTGAAGCCCTTGTTTTTTGTACCTTTTCCCTGAACCAAGGAAAAACCCATTCAACTAAAAAGGTAAAGGAGGTGGGGAAATGAAAAAAAAAAAAGAAAAAAAAATGAAATTCAGGTATTATATTTTTGAAATATTTATTTTTTCTGTAAACTGCAACTATTCATTAATTCAGACCTATTTGCTTTATGGTTACCTATTAATTGTTTAGTTTACCGAGAGCCAAACTGTCTCAAGTCTGAATCATCAATTTTTTATAAAATGGAAAACGCATTAACACATCCGATTGGTACCTGAGAGCCATACTGTTTATTTTAATCGACAATGAGTTAAGATTTATTCTTAGTTACATTGAATGCATTCAATACATTGAAACTATTAAAATAATTGATTCTGTAAAGGTTCAATATATTTTGTGATTTATTTTCAAAAAATATAAACTGTAATTAGGTTTACGCATAGTATTGGAATAAAAATGGTGCGATGTGCACAACTTTCACTTACCTACCTACTTGGAGTAAAAACCGGCGTGTTTTGATAATTGTGTAAATGCTATTTAGAAAATAGCTGTATTCACATTGGTTTGTTATTCTCCACAAGGTATAGAGTATTATAATCATTGGAAACATGGGCGTCCGCAGGGACCTTTTAGTGAGACTTGGTTATGTGTGCTCAAAAACTTTCTCCACACTAACTTAAAAAGATTACCCATCCTATGGAATGAAAATACATCATTTTTTTATTCGATTACACCATAAGCCCCATCAAATTCCATGAGAATATAACCTTGCCAAAGAAATTTAGGATTGACTATTTATAATTTAGGTTGCAGAACATCACTGGTTGAAGTGGAGTTCCAACTTTTTAGCCTTAAGGACAGTTTTGCTCTCAAAATCTTCAAAGGATTCAGCGTGTACGATTATAAAAAGGTAGATCCTTATCTCGAAATCAATAAAAATGGACATTATGATAGTCTGGCTCTTAGGTGCTGATTTATATCTTCAAATTACCATTTCAAATCAAAGTATGATAAATTTTGATGATATAATAGTTTTAATTTAATTGATTAATTTCCTTATTTTTCATTGACATAAGTGTATTCTTATAAAAATGTGACAAATTTTTATTTTTTATTTTAACCCTTTAAATGCTTATGGCTTGTGGCTTTTATATGAGCTGGCCTCTAGGTGCTGATGGCTCATAGATGAGCCACCCTGTTTTCCTGCTTCACTGTTGTAGACATATACGAGCCAGATAACTAGTGCTTTCTTTTAACGTTTTTTGGAGTCTATAATATTTCCCTGCACCACTAGAGGGCATTTGATTGTTCTTTTCTTTACTATATTGCCTTGATAACCGTTGCTTTTCAGCTTTCTGTAAATAACGTAACGTTTTACCCTAATATCAAACCTTTCTATACCTGCCTGTTTACCCTTTATCTAATATTTGTTTATTTGCAACTACTGTGGCATAAACTTTTGTTGTGATATAGTTGTGATGGCGAAAAAATTATATATTGAGGAAGAACTTTTGGAGCTCTTAGCGGGTGCTAGTGATGGGGAAGCTTTTTAATTCTTAGAATGTTTTTAACTACACCAGTGCCAGTCCACAGTCCGGATCAAAAATTGAGGATGAAGAACTTTGTTTGAGGATTAAATAAGCTCGTAAAACATATAAGGTGAGAGAGCTTGAATGTGGGACCGCTCGGTGTGCCTACTGAATCGCTACAGCGGACTACCTCATGCCCTGCTACCCCTCATACCCTCCGCAGTTAAAGGGTTAATAAAAGCCTATTTGTTTATATACAGTTCTTCCCTATTGAGATTATCACATTTCGACTTAAACTTAAAATTTTAATATGACAAGTTTGAAAAAAAATGCAGACCATAGGGGAGATGTGGAAGTACATCATCAACCTCTATTAAAACAATGCCAATATTTTTAAAGTTATATTGATTTCTGTAAAAATCTGAAAGAGCCCTGCTCTCTGCTATGCTTGACAAGTAATCATGGAGACATAGCAAACATATCAAATATGATTTTTTTACAATTTATTATATCCCATGAACTTACAAAAGCAAACTCTCATCTGGTCCTCGATGTAAATCTTTGTTTGGGCCCAGAGATTTGGTTAAGAGAGGAGACATGAAGAGGCAGCAGAGTGGATCAGATTCCTCTTCTACTCGAACTGGCGTCCTAGTGCACATGATCATTTCAAAGTGAATCATTGAAATAAATTTGGCTTTGAATATAAATGAATTATGAAATCACAAAATATATAAAGTTTCTAAATTTTATCGACTAGTAAAGACACAATTGTATTATGAAATAAAAATAAAACCACTTCTAAATGATTTTTTTTTTTCGAAACTAGCATTCTTTTTTAATTCTTAACACATTTTTCGCAAGCTGTGCATAGGCGTTTTTTGCATACGAATTATGCACCCTCTATGCACAGTTTGCGAAATACATAATTTTATCTGTCCCGAGTACAATGTGTTAACAATAGATGAAGCTAGAAATGACAATTCCCAACAGTTGTAATAATTAAAATTTCATTTGACCTTTTATACACTCAGTTACAAAAAAAGTGGCGCACCTAGAAAATATGGATTTTTAGGTACTTAAATAAATAAAACAAACTATATTTGTATCTTTTATACCAATTATGTTAATTTTAGAAGAAAACAACATTTATTAGAAAATTTTTAACACAAAAGTATTAACAAATCAACAAAAATGACAACAATAAATAATTTGACCAAATAACTCAACCAAATTTCTTAACTTTTTTTAACGTCCAGATGGTCAGAAGCATGTGTTTCCTCCTCTAGCAGCCAATAAAGCTCGTATATGCCTGGGCATACTCATTATTAAGTTTCGGATGACGTCATCTCCCATATTCTCCCATTCTTCTCTTAAGGCGATCTTGAGGTCATTTAGGGTTTCAGGGGGAGGATCTCTGGACCTAACTCGTCTCCCAAGTTCGTCCCATGCATGTTCTACGGGATTCATGTCAAGGCTCCATGGGGGCCGGTCCATAATTTGGATTCCGACCTCCTGGAGATATTCAGAAACACAACTTGCCACATGAGGTCTTGTCATGCATAAAAATGAAATTATCCCCAATAAAAGGTGCAAATGGAACAACATAGTCCTGGAGGATCTCTGTTATGTAAACATGGGCTGTCAGAGATCGTCTCTCTAAAATGTATAGCTCAGTTTTTGCTTCTAATGAAATGCCAGCCCATACCATAACTGAGCCACCCCAAAAATTTCTTTGTTCTGTGGCCGTGCAATGAGCAAACCTCTCACCAGTCCTCCTCGAGACTCTCTGGCGTCCGTCTGGTGAGCGAAGACAAAATCTGGACTTATCTGAAAATAAGACCCTCATCCAGTCGCCTTCATTACAATACTCGTGAGTTCTTGCAAACTGTAAACGGAGTTCTCGGTGACGTGCTGTTAGCTGCGGCACCCAAACTGGTCTTCTTGCTTTTAATCCAAACTCTACTAACCGTCGTCTCACTGTCTGTGGATTTACAGCTCTGTCACGAACGCTCCTGAGACGCTGAGCCAGCTGGACTGCAGTAGAATGACGATCTCGGAGGCAGGTGAGCAGCAAAAACCGATCATCTCGAGGTCCTGTAGTTCTCGGTCGTCCTGAACCAACGCGTCTGGAGAATGAATTTGTCTCTCTATAACTTTTTATTGCTCTCCGAACCGTACTTTCTGGTTTTCCGATAGCTCGAGCAGCATAGCGCACACTACGCCCGTCATCGACAAGTGCCACTGCCCAAGCGACTTCACACGCGGTAATTTGCATACTTTAAGTTTAGAAATTGCAGGACGACACTCACTAGCCAACAAATCAGGAATTACTAACACCTTAAACATTGTGACAACCTGATCCAGACTTATACCTCTGAGGGGATAAGAAGAAAACTTGATAAGCCTTAGGGATTAAAATAGTCTTTATCGTACCTGAAAAAATAAAATGACTTATTGTAATATTATCAAGCAAAATTTGTTCAATGTTGTTCATTAAAAAACCTAAAAACCCATATTTTCTAGGTGCGCCACTTTTTTTGTAACTGAGTGTATAAAGAAATATAGTCCATTTAAATGGTAAAACAACTATGAGTTAATCCAGAAAATTAAATAGAGTAAATTAAATGATCCAATCTTAGATTTTCAATAAAATACAAAGTATTTTGTCATCTATCTATCTCATCATTAAAAACCCTTTCCTGTTGAAATTTAAAAAAATGGTTAGTATTTAATAATATGAGGTGATGAGGAAATGATTTTTTTAATTAATGCAATCTTTTAGAATTCGGTTAAACATGAGCCAAGTCTAATCCTCAAAAAGATAGATTTTGAAGAAATAAGATGTAGCTGAAACGAAAGGAGAGACTTTGATCTCAAAAATATAAGATAGACCTGATAATTAATAATATTGGTAATAAATAATTTACATAATATATTTAAAAAAAATAAAAATAATATTCATTCAAAGATTAGGGTTGCTGTATTTGTTCTTATAATAACTTGACCTTTTCACAACCAAACTGTCCCCTCACTCAATACCACATCTTGCTATAGTTCATCCGAGGTTGTTTCCTTGTATTCATGCATGGTTTTTCAGGATTCTTTTTTTTTTTTTTTTTTTTTTTTTTTTTTTTAATTCAATCTTTATTCGTGGGTAACCACCTTTTTTAAATTATTTTTTAAATATTTTATTTTTGAAGAGAAAAGATTGGGCCCCGGGAGACCCAGGTTCGACTCCCGGCGGAGCCGAATCTTTTCTCTTCAAAAATAAAATAATTAAAAATTAATTTAAAAAAAGTGGTTACCCACGAATAAAGATTGAATTAATATAAAATAATTTAAAATTGATGTTCGTCAAGAGATACCGAAAATTGGACAAAAATTGTCCATCTCCAGTTACTCCTTGCAAAAATTGCAAAATCGGGGAGGGAGGTATCAGTAAAAAGGAAGGATTGGCTCCGCTTGAAAGCAAGCTCTGTGGTGTAGTGATTAACATACCGCGCATGTCACCCGGGTTTTTTTTTATCTTATTTTTTTTCTGTGGTACTTTTTCTTATTTATTTATTGAAAATGGTTGAGATTATTTATTTATTTACATGCCAGTTCAACATAAATAAAAAAATAATGATACCTTATAACTCGCTCCAAACCTTTCTTCTAAGGCATTTTACAAACGAATGAGGGATCGGACAACAGAAAAACTAAGTATAGGGGCAGAAAGTGTATACAAGAACAGCGGGAGCATAGAAAAAACATTACAAATTTTCCTAATCAGAGTTAAGACTAGTACATTTTGTAAAATATCAGAAGAGTGTCTATACTGCCAAAGGTACCAATATTGAATTAAAAGGGGATAATAGAATTTAAAACAAAAAAAGTGGAAGATCAAAGGTGGATGGAAATATGAATGGTGTACCAGTATATATACATTTGGTATATACCATTGTATAACAAATATATATAAACTGGCATGTCTCACGAATCAATTTTTTTAAATATTGTTTTAATGCGGTTATAGCTGGATACAATATCATGAGGACTATAATAAATAAATCACACTCTAAATGGGCATAGTTACCCACTGAATGAGGGCCAGCCCCAAAATGGCTATTATTGGTGGCGGGCAGGTAATGAAAGGACAAGCAGCAGGATATTGGCCATTTGCGCGGAGCTATAGAAATTAAAGGGGCCCGATATATCATGTTGGCGGGCATCAAAGGGTTAAGGATCAAGTTGGGGCGAAACCAATTTTTCTAACAATAAAAAAAATTCAAGTTACAATAAATTCACAATGATGTTCAACATTGTATATTCATCACTTATCTGGACTATATTCATTTGTGTAATTATATACTAGTGCTCTTGATAAAAAACTTTTTAGATAAGTATAAATATACATACAATAATAAAAACTAACCAGTCTAAAATGCCATTTTTGTTTGTACAGTCAAATTAATATTATCTACATTCATTCAAATAAAAAAAATTATGAATACATAAAAAAACAGTAATATAATTCCAACACCTGACTTTTTATTGTACTTTCGAACAAATCAAATCATGCCATGACCTACCTTATTTCACTTTTGTTATTCTTTTGCCTCTGCTTAGTGTTCAGGTCGAGTCTTATCGGCTCGACAGGGATTGCCTCTGTCCCGTTTTCTGGTGATTTACTAACTACCTTCTCAGTTTCTACTACTTCTTCAGATGAATCACTTTATTAGAAAAAAATTAAAATATTAAAAATAAAAGAGAGAAAATAAAAAAGAATGAATGAACAAAACATTCTCTAAGATACTATACAATTCAATTAAAATACTTAATCAAAGAAACTCTCATGTGCCAATTTTATCAATTTCCTTAATCTACAAGCTTATTAAATATTTTTCCAGAGTGCAATGCACTAAATGATTATGATGATTGTATTGTATTGTATAAGTGAGGAGAGTGTATGTGTACCAATGAAAGTCTGAAGGAGTAAGATCTTGTGGAAGACCATAAAAAAATTGAGGTTCAGAGTCATTAAAGGACGTGAGAATATTCGGCACCTCTATCATGAGAATCAGGTCGATTGGAGTAGAAAAGATTGAAAAGGCCACAGCTTGGCCAAAATGAATTTAGTGTAGTTATTTTACTTTACTTTCATATCGTTTGTAATTTACTTAATTCATATTGATTAATCATTTTATAGTTTATTATAATGTTTATTTAAATAAGTTTATTTTGAATTCCTTTGCCACAGACAAGAATATTTCGATTTGCCATCACCACTTAAACTATCTTAAAATGCTCATGGTAGAGTAAATTGCAATTCACTAAAAATCACAATCAATTGTAGAAAATTGTATTTACTAACTTTTTTGTTGCAGTGTTAGAAAAAAAAAAAAATTGCACAGCTTAATGGCAAGCTAAACATGCAACCTAATTTTAGAATTCATAGCTGTTCTAAATCACAGATATTGATAATAAATAGTTAGGCAGTAGAGCATGTTTATGGTCTAAAAACCTCCTAGAATGACTGCTGACCAAGAAACAGTATTTTCTTGCACAATACTGAACCCAAGACCTTTTGTGGGTTATAGGGGTAGAGCTTTTTTTTTTTCTTTTTTTTTTTTTTTTTAATTATTAATAACCTCAAACTTTATAATATAATAAAACTTAACAGACAATGAGAAATTTATGTGTAAAAAAAATTGCTGAATTTAGAAAAATAATTAGATGAAACAAAATTTTATATGTCTACTTGGTTCTTTTCTTTCACTTAGTTAGGAAGAGTGCTTTATTTATAGGATTTTTTAAATGAAGGAGTCTCTTCCGTATATTCAAAATTTTATTTGCTTTCCCAACGTTTCAATGCAAAAGATGACAAAAGTATTATATATACTGATTAAAAAATGTATGATGACAATTGGCAATTTGAAAGAAAGTAACTCATAGGTTAGGTAATTGTAATATCAATATACAAAATATAAAATCACCTTAGATAAAATAACTAATGTAAACAAAACATTAATAATTATGAAATATGTTATATATAGATAACCCCAGAGGATGGGCCAATAGCCTGAAACGTTGGGAAAGCAAATAAAATTTTGAATATACAGAAGAGACTCCTTCATTTAAAAAATCCTATAAAATTTAATATGAAATAAATAGTAGACTTGCTATGAATTGTCAAGTTACAGATGTGCCTATAAGAAAGATTCATGGTTAATACTTAGGCCATTGATACAAAGTATGTAGCGAATAACCATCATATCATAGAGATGGTGGATCTAATTCCATTAAGATAAAATATGTTTGTAATATACCCAATAGCTTATGAAAATAAGTATATTTTATCTGCTTGACAATCATCTTAATGTTTAAATTCCATGATAAAACTTAGTTAAAAAATCTACAAACATTTAAGTGCACTCAAAGTTCATTTATATAAATAGAGCAAAGCAAAACTATTATAATATTTCTATTTACAAGCTTCAAAACTCTAACATAAGTCATTTTTCATAGCATTAAATATCTACAAAAATATTTTTTTTTTTTGCTTATATAGAAGAAAAAGGAAAAGAAAATTAATATATTATTCTTACACTGATTTTTTCGGTTGTTCTTCAAGCATCATTTCTAAGATCATTTCTGCAGTTTCCTCACTGAACCCTGCGCTGTCAAGTGCTATAGACACAACTCTTTCAGGCACTTCTGGATGCTTCCTACATAGGCGTTGCTTAACTGTCAACATAATAAATATTTTTTTAAGTTTGCCAGCAAAATTTGGCTAAAATTGACCTTTTAAAATTAATCCCAAGGAAATATATATATAAGAAAAGTGTGATCTTTACTCAGCTTTATAAGAAAAAAATATGCGTAGCTACCAAAATAATAAAGCAGCTGACGACCAGTTCTGGAAAAGGTAATTATGGCTCAGAGAAATAACTTATAGCTGACTATTACCAAAAACATTTATATACCCATTACTTACCAACCTACAACAAACTAATATTGACCAACATAAACACACTCTTCATTATTGTTTTCATGATGTATTGTGAGGTGTGAGGATGTATTGTGCCTTTTAAATGACATGGACACAATGTACATACCCATTAAAAGAAGAATAAAAATCTGGTGCATGCGCGCAACACACAACTTTCACTTACCAAGTTAGATTAGAAATTAATGTGTTTTGTTAATTGCCACTTCTCAAAGTTATACATTTTTCCACATTCATTTCTTATTTTTGTTTTCATTTGCTCAAAAAAACACACTAATTTCCTTTATTATTAAATAAAAGTTTTTATTATGATCATTCGGTAATGCAAGCATAATACTCCAAGTCGTCTGATTTTATAATTCTCTAAGTACTTGTTAAATATTTCATTTAGTTCCCATGAAACAAATAATTCTCATTAAATGAACAGAACATCTTAATTATAACGCATTGGTTTGTCATTAAAGGCATGGTACATTTAATTATGGTGCATGCATGAGCTCAAGATGTTTTACGAGTTGACGGAATATTTTTCTTTTTTTCTCCTGCATTTGTTTTATTGATTTTTTTCATATATCATATTTAGCCATTTCCATAGGCGTGATGAGAGACAGTTAATTTCTCAATATAAACTAAATCAAAGGTACTTTATAGGAAAACAAAAAAGGCCCCTTCCCCATTTAAGCCCCCTCCGAAAATTTGAATACTGATAAAACTTACCTGATATTATTGAACACCTAATTTTCATTAAACATGACAAATTTGATCACAATCATTAAAGCCGTTTTTGAGATAATCGAAAAAAAAGGTAAAAATTGGAAAAAAAGTTATGAAATAAAGTGCCCCCTCCGTTTGACTAATTTTGATGAAATGTAGGCTGTCACATCTTTGGCATATACATATGTCAAAAACCCAGTTTGATCAAAATCTTTAAAGCCGTTTTTGAGTAAATAAAAAAAACACATGAAAATGATACAAAATTTATTAAGTAAAGTCCCCCCTCCGGTTGATCAATTTTGATGAAATTTTTACAGTCATATCTTGGGCATATTAATACATCAAATACTTAGTTTAATCAAAATCATTAGAGCCGTTTTTGAGAAAATCGAAAAAAAACGTAAAAATTTATTAAATAAAGTACCCCCACCCTTTGACCAATTTTGATGAAATTTTTGGTGTCACATACCGGGCATATCCATACACCAAATACCCCATTTCAGGTTCGCACGGTTAATAGTTTTTGAGCTAGTCTGTTCACACACACACACACACACAATACTTAGTTTAATCAAAATCGTTAGAGCCGTTTTTGAGAAAATCGAAAAAAACGTAAAAAGTTATGAAATAAAGTGCCCCCTCCGTTTGACTAATTTTGATGAAATGTTGGCTGTCACATCTTTGGCATATACATATGTCAAAAACCCAGTTTGATCAAAATCTTTAAAGCCGTTTTTGAGTAAATAAAAAAAACATGAAAATGATACAAAATTTATTAAGTAAAGTCCCCCCTCCGGTTGATCAATTTTGATGAAATTTTTACAGTCATATCTTGGGCATATTAATACATCAAATACTTAGTTTAATCAAAATCATTAGAGCCGTTTTTGAGAAAATCGAAAAAAAACGTAAAAATTTATTAAATAAAGTACCCCCACCCTTTGACCAATTTTGATGAAATTTTTGCTGTCACATACCGGGCATATCCATACACCAAATACCCCATTTCAGGTTCGCACGGTTAATAGTTTTTGAACTAGTCTGTTCACACACACACACACACACACACACACACACACACACACACACACACACACACACACACAATACTTAGTTTAATCAAAATCGTTAGAGCCGTTTTTGAGAAAATCGAAAAAAACGTAAAAAGTTATGAAATAAAGTGCCCCCTCCGTTTGACTAATTTTGATGAAATGTTGGCTGTCACATCTTTGGCATATACATATGTCAAAAACCCAGTTTGATCAAAATCTTTAAAGCCGTTTTTGAGTAAATAAAAAAAACACATGAAAATGATACAAAATTTATTAAGTAAAGTCCCCCCTCCGGTTGATCAATTTTGATGAAATTTTTACAGTCATATCTTGGGCATATTAATACATCAAATACTTAGTTTAATCAAAATCATTAGAGCCGTTTTTGAGAAAATCGAAAAAAACGTAAAAATTTATTAAATAAAGTACCCCCACCCTTTGACCAATTTTGATGAAATTTTTGCTGTCACATACCGGGCATATCCATACACCAAATACCCAATTTCAGGTTCGCACGGTTAATAGTTTTTGAGCTAGTCTGTTCACACACACACACACACACACACACACACACACACACACACACACACACACACAATACTTAGTTTAATCAAAATCGTTAGAGCCGTTTTTGAGAAAATCGAAAAAAACGTAAAAATTTATTAAATAAAGTACCCCCACCCTTTGACCAATTTTGATGAAATTTTTGCTGTCACATCCCGGGCATATCCATACACCAAATACCCAATTTCAGGTTCGCACGGTTAATAGTTTTTGAGCTAGTCTGTTCACACACACACACACACACACACACACACACACACACACACACACACACACACACACACACACACACACACACACACACACACACACACACACACACACACACACACACACACACACACACACGCACACACGCACGCCCACACACAGACCATTTCGCGGGACTTGGTTATTTCGACTCAGGGGACCCCAAAACGTGTATTTCCGGAAGTCGAAAATTTTCACGATCGCAATACTTCCACTTACTATATATTTCATATATAGGTAAGTGAAAGTAAAAATGAGCTAGATGAGAAACCTCTTTTCCCCAGATCCTCACAGAAGGAATCCATGGGACACAGACAGTGGAGTGGATAGAGAACATGGCGGAGGATGCACATATCCTTCTTAAGGTGATTCCATCGGCATTGCTGACAAAGTGTGAAATATCCAGTTTTCCTCATTCTAATCCCTAGAACACTAATGTACAAAAACTGTACATGTTGTTTGATGATTCTTATGGTTCAGGTTATAAATCAAAAATTTCTAATATTGGGTTCAACTTTTAGATAAGCTGTGATCAATTCGTTGAAAAAAAGATCAAGGCCAGAGGCATAAACAAGAGGCCATGTAAGACACCAACATGGGGAAAGTGATAAAAGAAGTCGTTTATAAACTTTTTGTAAATAATACCAAATTTTAAAACATATATTTAATATCTTGTAAAAGCACCTGATTTATAAAATATACACTGTGAAACTCACTTCTTTACTATGAACATACATAAATTTAAGTGTAGTTTTAATTTGGCATGCCTCAATTTAGTTTGTGCTCTCGGGTTAATGGCCCCACCCAAGCATAATATGATCACAGGTCTGATCCTACCAACTACAGATGCAAAGAAACAAAAATCCCTTTTAATATTTGATCCACCCTCATACATTATATTTAATCAAAGCTGTCGGAGAGAAATTTGTTTGGTATCAATAATTTAAAATGCCACTTCTATATAAAAAAATGTCGACTTACTTTTAATAAGTAATGTCAACTTTTTAAAACTTCATTCGGGAAAGGGCTTTGATACCATGTAGGCAAACATTAGCATATAGAGAATGCTTTGTGAGACTTGATTATTTGAACTCAGGAGAACCCAAATCTCTATTACGTTAAAAACTAAATTCTTAATTTTCCCAATCGAAATAGTTTCCCTATCTAAATATTTTGTATGTAGGTATCTGAAAGTAATCAGTAAATATAAATCAGTTAAAACTTATAAATAATGCCCATTTCCACTTTATCTCATGGGCGTCCGCAAGGGGGGGCAGGAGAGGAATTTGCCCCCCTAGAAATTTTGAGAAACAAACACGAACAATTAAATAAATTAATTGGTTGGGTTTTACTATATCTATCAAGCATTACGTAAACTATATTTTAACTTTTAATTATATTTTAACTTTTAACTATATTTTAACTTTTCTAAGTCTCTAACATTTACTATACCTATCAAGCATTACGTAAACACATATTTTAACTTTTAAATATCAATAAGTTTTATTGTAACAATTAATTGAGCCTTAAAAGGTCAGAATACCTCAACCCATCAGAGATTTTTTCAGCCTGCCCCCCTAGACGAAATCCTGTAGACGCCATTGATATAAATCTTATTAAATTAATATTCCTGGATCAATACCTAACTGTGAATAATTAAATAAACAATAAATATATGTGAAATAATAATAATAACTTTGTCACCAGTCGGCTTTGCTTATTGCTCCATAATAATATCATATTTTGATACTTATCGCTTTAAAAGAAAAGGTACAAGTTGTTTGGCAAAGTGTCTTATTTCTAACCCTTAACCTTCTTCCGGGTGTGCGCGGTAGATTACCGTCACATTTAAAAAATCTCATGCAGGTTTTATTATTTTATTATTCTCTAACTGAATCTTATCACTCATCGCAGAGACAAGAATCAACATGCTCTGAGAAGTGTCCTTTCTCTTTTAGTGTTCTAACTCCAAAAGTGCCGGGTGTCGGTAGATTACTGATTACTTCATAGGTCAATGTATTTAAAAAAAATGAAAAAGCAGAAATTTGAATATTTTTGGCAAAGATTTGAGGCAAAAGGCGTAAAACTGGTGATGCGGTAAATTACCATCACGCGCCTGCTTACGTTATGCTAGGAGGAGCGCCCCGAAGAAGGTTAACAGATACAACAACCCAATTTAAGACCAGAAATTGACACTTTCAAATAAACTATGTATGGCAATTTAAAATCAGCTATCTTATTTTAAAATTCTAAATTTAATTTTTTTATTAATTATAAATATTGAAATCAAAACAATATTGAAAGACAGCCACATTCATTCAAGATATCTTGTGCTTTTACTAAATCAAGAACAAAAGTAAAGTTTTTATGCAACAGAAAAAATAAAAGAAAATCTAAAGATTACACAAACAACACAATTTTAATAGTAAAAGTTTTATGGAAAAAAGACTATATAATTTTATAAAGACATACTCAATTGTTTTTCTTCAGCAGATTTCATCTTTCTTAGTTTTGGAGATTTTTTTATTTCAGTTTTAGTTGGCTCAGACTCTTGTTTTTTCAAACAGACTCTTGGCTGTGGCATGTCTCGTTTGTTGAAGCCTAGACTAAGTAACTTTTCAGTTGCATGTGTTACATTATTGTCAGCATTGACGAGCGTATCAAGCAGTACGGTCTCCTCAACCACTGGAAATACACTCTTCAAATATCTAAAGCAAACAATATAAAATTTTTATAAGTTTTCAACTTAAAAACTTTATAATAAAACAAAAAAGTTAATCAAAGACATGTTATAATGCATATAAATACTATAGAAACTGAGATTTTTAGTCTTATTATCAAATTCTCTTTGGATAATTTTTAAGTCTTTATTAATTGTTTTATGCTATTCATCTGTTTTTTACTGCAGCAATATCATTCAATTTTCTGTAATCCTATCTAGCTAAGTAGAAGCCACAACTTAAATTCATAGATTAAAAAAATAATACTGCTACATTTCTGACAACCCACTTTTCTAAGGCGGGTGGCGGGTGAGGGTTACGACAAACTGCATATATCAAGTTAATATATGAAATTAATGTATTGAATGTGCATCAATGTATATTGAACTCTTTTCCAGAGGTGTTTACTATATTATTTTATTTTAATTAAGCTGTGGCATGGGGTGAATGAAAATAAAAAAACAATGAATTGAATTCTGACCATATTTAATTTTATTTACGAGAATGTAAATCATTAATACCCCTTCTAGCGAAGTCTAAACTATATATATATATATATATATATATATATATATATATATATATATATATATATATATATATATATATATATATATATACGACACATAGATGCGGATGCTACCTAGCATGTTAACCTAATTAATTGAATGCATACCATGAAATATTACAATCAGTACTGTATATTAAACTACAACTAATCTGCTGGGTAACTTTTTAACACCTGAAATCAGGAAAGAACAAGCTGTGATTCCCATTCTAAAAATTGGAAAACCAACTACCTTCAATTACTGCAATATTCAGACTGGAAGAATTTAAAAATATTAACAAAGCAGCAGTTTAGCAAAGACTGAACAATCAGCATCAAGACTTCAGACCCAGGTATCCAAAAACATGTATTAATTTTCCAAGAACTGAACAGAATCGGCCTAAATCCCACCTCTACCAAGAATTACAAATTAGTCTGACTTGAATGTGGAGGAGATGAACTAATAATCATACCATAAATAATGATTGTTGCACATTCTCTGTGCAACATGCATCCTTATGGAGGGATAATGGAAGCAGAGGTGACCTAAAACAACTGACTTGGTTACCAAGCTGTACAGTGAACTGGAGGATCTGAGGAGAATAAAGAGACTTTATTCTGTCATTTCCAAACTTAGTCATTTCAACCAAAAGATAGAAGAACTAATAACTAGTGGTGGAAATTATTATAATTTACTGTTTTTAAAAATAAATTTGTAATGTTTTATTAAAAACAGCAGACACTTATTTTTACCGCTTATATTTGTTTTCAATAAAATAAAATTTTGCATGCCATTACTAAATATACTACAATTTAAGTTTTTACTAAGAAAATAACAATACATAGTATAATATTAAAAAAAGAAGTTAAAAATTGATCATTTTGTCTTCCTTCTTAACAAGAGGTTTGATATAGTGAAATGTTTTTCATAAGCAACTGGAAACAACTTGTAGGTTTATTTTTAAGTGAAAAGCACTTAATGAAAATATGTTCAGTTTAGTGTTGCATAAAATACGAGAGCAGAAATCATAGAATAGCCAATTATGAAAAATGTATACCAAGAGAGATATGTTGTTTGTTTGATTAACGTCACTTTATCTCACTTAGGCTAATCGGACGATGCTACAGTGGGAGTCCTAAATTTTGCCTATCCAGGTATAATTAGGATAGGGATCTTTAATGAGTGCCTGATATTGTACAGGCTCAGGACCTCCATTTTATGTCCTCTCCGCGGGAAGGCATAGTCAAGGATTATTTACTCCCTTTAAAAAATCCTAGGGCCAGCACGGGATGCGGAACCGCGACCTTTAGTATTGTGGGTTGCTATGCTAACCACTAAACCACAGGTGACCCATAAGAGAGGTTTGTAATGGTTTACAAGTAAAGTTATTAAGTTCATTATATTCTGTTATAAATATGAAAATGCTACTCTTTTTTTTTACCCAAATCTCTTAATCCCAATACTTGTTTATTTACTTTATTTTCGGTAATATTATATATCATAACCTCTAAATCCAATGATCTATAATTCAAATGTTTCTGATTCAAACTAGGTCTATTCCTTGAATGGCCTGTAATAGCTAAAAAAAAGATAAAAGTGAGATCAAGCAAATCATATCGCTAACTAATTAGTATGTAATTAATTTTGATTTTTTAAACATAACGATATTTCTATCAAACATTCATATATGTATATGCCAACTACACAAGGAATTATCATGCATTTATCTATAAAAACTAAAAATAATATTAGAAAAATACTAACAAGCTGAAGCTATAAAAGTTACAAACTAAACAGCCAATAACTCTATTTAAAAATCATTAAAACAAAAAAAAAAAAAAATCATTTGACATATACTGTACCATAGCGGGACAAGAGAAGACTCTGAACGTCCAACTTCAAAACGATGAACACAACACCAAAATCACAAGAAAGGCACAATAAAACTATAAAAGAAAAATTATAATTTACATTACATTAATTCATTCTTTCTCCAAAAAAATTAAAAAAAAAAAAAAAATTAATAGCATCCCTACAAACAAAAAAAAATATAAAAAATAAATAAAATAAAGTAAACTAACTACATTATAACAAAGAAGATTAGATAAACTGATAATAGAAAGGCTAACTTCCAAAGAAATGTATAAATTAAAAATAACTGCACAAAGCAAATAACAATAGAGATAATATTTTGTAAAAATATAATAATATTCAGTTAGATTATATAGAATAAAAGTATCTATAGAAATATGGGCCAACTACCTTATCTAACAATGTCAATTAGCTATTTAAACTTCTATTGCGAAAACTATTTTTAAGGCCATAGTAAAATATAGATATATATAAGAAGCATAAATTCGTAAACTGAACTTTTGATAATATTATCATAATGAAAAACTTTTTTTGTCATTTCTTTCAAAGGCCTCAACAAAATATAACAATCATTTAGTGATAGAATTAGTGCAAGAGGTACTACTTTTTTCTTTAATTTAGTTATAAATATAGTAATAACTTATAAGTATTGCGATTTAAAAAAAATTTTAATCGGGGTTTTCAACGAAAAGGCATTTTGTGGTTCCCTGAGTCGAAAAAAAAAATTTTCATCAAATTTCTATTTGTGTGTGTGTTTGTGAAATATATATTAAGGAAATGTATTTTAATCATGAAAAAATTTGGATCTATGTTTTTAATGGAAATACACGTTTTGGGTTTAATACATATAGGAAATATATGTTTTCTCGAAGTAAATTTCAGGAAATGCTTAAGAACTAAACTTAATCCAATGCTTGAGAACAAAACATGTGTTTAACATGATTTAATTTCATGAATAATGTTGCGCATAGATTTGGGCAAGGTGTTAAAAGTATATGATTTTCAATTCATATTGAAAAATGTTATATAAATATTTATTTTAAAAATTATCTCTATCAAATACGAAAATTACTATTTGCACAAATGTTTTTTTTTTTTTTCATTCATCATTTTTTGAGGATAACATGTGAAATGAGCAATCAAAATCACTCCTTATTTCACCTATGGTTAAAAATGATAAGTAAGTAAATATTATTGTAAATTTGAAAACATTATATGTTACGTCATTCACTACTAATGGATACCTCTAAAATGATTCCTCATGCTTTTTGGTAGATTCATAAGCAATGGCTACATGCAGAGGATGTCTATAAACTTTTTAATAGGCTTTCAATAATGATTTGTATACCTAAGCTTCATTTTTGGTGAGTGTGGCTTCGGCTGAGGCCTGCAGGCTATTGGTACTGGAGGCCTCACAGGTGGTGGTGGCGTGAACGGGCCAGGTGTTCTCACTGGGTGCTTCTCCACTTGCAATGCACTTACGACCACAGCTTCTCTTCCATGGTACCTAAACATCATCATTAACATTTTCAATTTTATAAATATGACAATTTTAAAGAAATCTGTCTTTGTTAAAGTGTTAATTTACTATAATTGTATTTTTGAGTTTAGTTTCCTAAATAACTGGCATTAATATTCTAAGAACTAATACTCTTGATAAATATTGGAAAATATAATTCAAAGAACTTTAAAAAAAAAAAAACAAAATCAGAAAAATAATTTAAATTGTTTAATTATTGGTTTCTTTTAAGAAAAAACATATAATACATTTCCAACTTTTCATGTGAAGAAATAAAGATTTCAATGAGTTCTTATTACTATGATAATATTTCTACCTCCATGATAATGGTGCTTGATATAAAAATATTGAAGCCAAAGTCATACCTATATAAATATGAAACAGTGCAAAGTATTCCTGAAAGGAAAGACCCTTTAGAGAGAGAAATATTTTATTCAATAGAAAGTAATGCTGCCCTACTTTTTAGAGTTCCTAATCAATAATGCATACTAAATAAATCCATAGTAGTCATAAAATATAAAACTTTGTTTTGTTACATTCAGAGTATTTGATCAATTTTCTAATAATGCCAGAGTTCTCATTTCCAGTAAAACCATTTCATTTACACAAAATTTTAAGTAACAATAATAAAATAAGATTACAACTATGCACACAAAGTTAGACATAAATAAAATATAGAAATGGAATAAAAAGATTGGGATATAAAAATAATAGATACAATTTAAAAAAATTCACAGTACTATCATACCAATGAGAATTAGTGAAATAAATCTCATCAAAGCAGTTATCCTTTCATACATTCTTTTCAATTAGGTGGTTATCAATTCCTGGAGGAGGGACCTGTAGAAGCACTTTACGTTGAATAGGGGCATATGGTTACTTTTCAAATTCGAGGCACTGGACCTGATCCTGCAAGGACTTGTTTGAGATAAATATATCTGTTGGCTTTCAGTGTCTCTTAAAATGTCCAACTTTAAGCCTGCACTTAGCTTAACAACAGTGCAATATAAGAAGGAAATTAATCACTTTAATGATTATCCTTTTCAAGTAATATACTTAAATTTTCAAAAAAATTCTGAATTTTCAGGTCTTCTGATTACTATCTCTTGTTACTATTTGTCTTTGTGTCTTTTCACTAATATATCTTGTTATTCTTTTGGGATAATTATGAACATTTTAGCGAACATATCTTAGTAAACCACGGAAGCTAAAGATTTTGAAGTTTATTAAGATGATAACATATTTTAATGCTGTAATATGTATATAATAAAATCTTTAATTTCAGTTTTAAATGATCATTAAGTAGCAATTAATTGAGAAATTTCATGAATCAAAAGCTGAGAGAAAATGCTATTTTGTTAGCTAATACATTCGTGTAAGCAACCATTGAAAAAAAAAATTGACAAATCACATTTTAAAAACTTATTGAGATTCTAAAGTTGTATGAGATAACCATATGACTTTCTAAGATGATTTTGTTATGACAATAATAATATTTAGATAAAATAAATGGGAAGTGTTTGTTGTACAATGTTAACTATAAGAAATTTTATTTAAATCATACTTTATTAAAAGAGCTTTAATGTGTGTTTCAGGCACAGTTGGGAACATCTGTCTGATCCTTGTAATAATGTCTGCCATAGCCGCTACCTGAGTGGTCGAATGCACTGCAGAAGCTCCCATTAGAGGTACATGCCTCCCATTGCGAAAATTTTCCTAGAAAGAATGTTCATTTTGATAAATAATAAATAATATAATTAAATAAAAAAAATGGAGAATGAAGTAATTATTAATAAGTAGGGAACGGATTTTGTTCTGAAATTGACAATTTTCATTAGAAAGCTCAATTCAATCGTTTTATAGTGTTTCAAATCATTTAAACTCATGTTTATTTTATATATTTCTATTATAAATACATATTGCTAGTATAAATACATATTCGGTATATTTTTTTTATATTTTAAATCTCATTATTTTTATTGCGCCATAATTTTTTTAATAATGAAAATGCATACTAACCTATAAGATATTATTTTGTCACTTAAACAATTACACTTTTCTGATATTTATCCACGATGGGGTATAATACTGGGATCATTGCGATTCTGGGAAAAGACTTTATGAAACTGTAGCATCTATTCTAAGCATTAATAACAGCTCATTGCTCTAATTCTAAGGAAAGTGGTAAGCCGTCTTTTAATACAGATCTTTGCCAAGCATTAATTTAGAGCATATTTACCTATTTATAAAATTGACAATCTAGATTTTAAAAGTTTCTAATAAATTATATTCATAAAAACGTTCTTGATATAAGCTCTTTGAGGAAAAACTATTTACAAAGAAACTCTTGATAAAAGTAGAGGTATCATTAAAAACGGGCCGGTATACATTGCTGACATAGTAGTTGAAAAAATATGTTCTATAGCTACACTGTTTCTTTTAAACTGTGAGGTTAAAAAGAGAAAGAACATTTCTTCAAGAGATGACTAAAAAAATATTTGATGGTGACCCATAAGCATCCTTGGTTTTAGTTTCTAAAGAGTAATAATTATATAATGGATGAATAGATTTAATCAATAGTTACACTTGTCAACCTCCAGAGCTTTAAGCAACATTCTACTGAATGCCCCTCAGTCATAGCTTCTATGACTTTTATAATATGAAACATCCTGATCCAAAGAAAAAGTTTCTTTAATAAAAATTAGAAATCATTTTTATGGAATGTAATAAGATTAAATTGGGTTTACTGAAATACCTTTAAGTAGAATATTACTGGGAATGATGTTTTTGAACATCTTTATAAATGTATGCTTTGGATGCAATACATTTTAATAGGATAATTGAGTAAATAGTATGAATAATAAAAAAAAGTGTATTACCTGATTACTTGGGGTTTGTTCCGAATTGGGTTTGATTCTAGGATCATCTAAGCTGATGTTTCTTGTAAAGTAATTCACAAAGTAACTGTAAAATTAGCAATCATCTTTTAGAAACTTAATGAACTCAAGATTATCATAAATTTATAAGAACAAAGTTATGTGTTAAGGAAATTTAAAACTATATAAACCAATTCAATTTTAAAGATATTAAACAAAAAACAAAAAATTGAGCTATATTCTTATTGATAGTATATATCAAAGTCATATGCTTTGGAATAAGGTGATAAAATACCATGCAAGATGAAACCTTAAAAACAAAACAAAAAACTTTGAAAGGTTTCATTTACTGGGTCAAGTTGATTATAGAGATTCACTGACCTCTTGCCAGACTTTGGTTCCAATTTGGAGTCCCATCCAGGAGGTAATCTTTTGAAACTCATGTTCACAGAATTTTCAAATAAAGTTGCTCAGTAGAGAACCATAGCTGGAAGATTTGTTTGGAAACTGAAGTAGATACAGGGTCAGGAGGGAAATCAATACTCTAGTTACTGGTAATCCCACAGCAAACCAACAGATAGCAGGATGTCCAATTTCCTACTTCCTTATTTACTAACTACATAGGTTTCTAATTTAGTATTTTTGAATATTATAAAAGTTGAATCACAAACAATTAGATCCTTGGCATTGTATTTTTTAAAACTTTCAACCAATAATAATTTATTTACTTATTGGATCATGCTCACTGCTAAAAACTTGGAACAATAATTTGATAAAATAATTCTAATGTGTTCCTAAGCATCATATAAGGGAAAAAAACATATAAAATAAAGATTAAATCAGTCATAAAAAAAAAAAAAAAAACATTGTGTGAGGTCAAACAAAACAACAAATAAATTAATTTAAAAATAATATTAAAGCTAATTAAATAACCATATTTGGACAATTTCAAGCTATTTCAGCAATTTTTCCAACAATTATTTCTACAAATATATTTTAAAGGTTTTGTGTATGAAAATGGATATACATATATATATATATATATGAGAGGAAGTTAGAGAAATACTTTATTTAAAAGGATTGCTACCCTTGTCTGTCCTATAATAAATGGAATAGGAACTGCATTAAAATCCTTTACATAAAAACAACTATACCAGAAATTACCAGGTCTGCAAGTTTAAAATGTCGTTTATTTCTTAAAATATATACACAGTAATTTAAAAAAAAAGTATAATATATTTTATTCAAAGTACTGGCCCTCGCTTTCTACACATTTTGTCCATCTCTCGGGCAATTTATGGATACCATTCCAAAAGAATGCTTCATCTTTATTTGAAATCCATTCATCGAGCCATTTTCTTACATCCTCCAAATTGTTAAAGTGTTGCTCAGCCAATGAGTGTCCCATCGATGAGAAGAGATGATAATCAGAAGGCGCCAGGTCAGGTGAATACGGCGGGTGGGGTAGGATTTCCCAACCAAGCGAAGAAATCGTTTCCTTAGTCAATCTGGCTGAATGTGCAGGAGCGTTATCATGCTGAAGAATGACTGTGGCGTGCCTGTGAGCCCATTCTGGGCGTTTTTCGATCAATGCGTGACTCAAATTGATCATTTGTTGTCGGTAGCGGTCGGTATTGACTGTTTCGCCGGGTTTGAGAAGCTCGTAGTAGACTATTCCCTTCTGATCCCACCACACACACAGCATTGTCTTCTTCCCAAAACGATCCGGTCTTGCACTCGATGTGGATGGTTGTCCTGGCGTTACCCATGATTTTATTCGTTTGGGATTCTGAAAATAAATCCATTTTTCATCGCCAGTTACAACTCGATGCAAAAAACCCTTTCTTTCGTGGCGTAAAAGCAGCATTTCGCACACAGTTTTTCGTTTTTCCATCTGTCGTTCGTCCAATTCATGTGGAACCCATTTTCCAACCTTTTGAATTTTTCCCATAGCTCTCAGGCGATCGGAAATGGCTTGCCTAGTGACATTCAACTGTTCTGCCATCATTTGTTGGGTTTGGGCATTGTCTTCGTCTAATAAAGATTGCAATTCGACGTCCTCAAACTTTTTTGGTTGATTTTCTCGTTTTTTATCAGTAACATCAAAATCACCACGTTTGAAACTTTGAAACCAACGTTCACATGTCTTGACGGTTGGAGCAAGATCGCCATAAGTCTCAACAAGAATTCGATGACATTCAGATGCCTTTTTCTTTTGATTGAATAAGAAAATCATGACATGCCGCAAATGCTCTTTATTTGGCTTGAAATTAGACATTTTTAACGCCAAAGAAAGGTATGATACGTCCACGTAAACGACTTAAAAACAACTGACTTTTGTAAAGAAATGACTAACAAACAAAATAGCATTTAGAGATAAGCAAATCCTTCAATAGGCTAAGAGCGCATTCTATTGGAATTAAAACGACATTTTAAACTTGCAGACCTGGTAGATGCATAAATTTATTCTATTGATGTTTTTTTTTCTCCAAAATTACAGCTGTGGCATTGATCCCCCATATCCTGAATTGGAGCGTCCCTGCTCACCAGCTTAATATTACATGTATAATTATTATACATTATAAAAATAGTACTAAATTTACAATAATGTTAATAATAAGAATAATTAATCGAGATGGGATTTGGGTAATGTTGTCATTAAATATATAGAATAATTTTCCATCTCAATTCAAGTTCAAAACCAATAACCTTTCTCTCGTTACTTTCCAAAATTAATGCCATCCTTTTTCGTATCACTACCACTTTCAGGAAGAGGATAGGGAATATTTTTCATTCTTCAGGTATGGAGGAGGAGGGAGCCTCCCTCCAATTTAATGATACATCAGAAATCATGAAGGTCACTTAATCCTCAGAAGTCTGATTTGATCCTTCTCAAGTTTAAGACCATAGAGTTGTGCCTAATAAATACAAGTACCATAAACTGGATACAACTGGAACAACTCACATTTATCTTTTCCCTGGGGTGTTTATTAAACTGATAATGCATAAAGATTTTTTGAAACCTTCACAACTCATTATTCTGGATCTCTAGTTTTAAATCTGGGAAATAATTACAGGAAAGCCAATTATTTATAGAATTTCCAAGTATATTTAAACCTTTTCCAAGTCAACTGTAACCTTGCCCAAATCAAATGAAATTCTTTCCAAGTTAGAAGCAACCCTTTTCCATTCATACGTAGCCCTTTCTAAATGATGATCAATGACTTGGAAAATGTTCAAATAGACTCGGAAATGCTATTTATGTTAAAATAATTAAACATTGCATTAGCAGAGCTACCCTGGCAATGATGCAACTTTGTTAAATGGAGTGTAAATCACAATTTAATAACAAGATACAAAATTAAAATTTTAAACCTTACAATTTGTCTTTAATTCTTTATTATGCAAAAAAAGTTATCATCCACTATTTTTTTTTATATTTCTAATGCCAAAGAAAACGAAAACTTTTTCATCAACAAAAGAGAATTTGTCTCGTTTTCAAGATAAAGGCCGTGGTTTATGTAAACAATATTTTACATGTTGAGCAAAGCTTCATGAGACATGTTATGATATGCATCTCCCTCCGTCAGGTTTGAGAAGATACAATTCTCAAACTTCTCATTTCTTACCTTATAATAGTAATGGAAAGACAAGGTAAAGCAATTTTATTGACAACAAAAATATTGTACATTGACAAGTTGGTAATAGAAACTCTAATCTTTAAAAAAAATAGACTAATTTCTAAATTAAAAAATGTGCTAAAAAATCTATCATGAAGGTCTTTTCTATGATATGATGATACTGACACTAACTAAAGGTTGATTGTTTGTTTAATTAACGTCAGTTTATGCCACTAAGGCTAATGCTATTTGGATGAAACTACTCTGGAAGTAGCTAAAGCTACTGTGGAACTAGTTAAATTTTGCCTATCCATGTAAAATTAGGATAGGGAACTTTAATGAATACCTGGCATCGCACAAGCACAGTACCTCCATTTTATGTCCTATCTAATAGCCAAGGATTTTTTACCCCCTTTAAAAAATCCTAGGGGCACCGCGGGATGCTAACCTGCGAACTTTAGTATTGTCGGCTGCTATGCTAGCCACTACACCATACGGCCCTTTTACGGTATTTAAATAACAAATAATTTTATTAATTAAGGGTAGCTTAGTAAGTCAGTGACCTCTGTCACTGCAACCTATCAAGGGATGGCACTTGGAACTTTGTAAGAAAGTACTTTAAAGCAGAGCTGTGAAAAATAAAAGTATTTTATTAGGCACTGCTCTGCTGATTAATAGAAAAATAATGTTTGGGTAAATGATGGTTGACCAAATATTGAATAAATATAAGAATAGACCCGGGTAGCAGTCAAAAACTAAACATAGTCTTGAACTATTTTATTGCAGCCAACGTTCCGACCCAACAATGCAGGTCTTCTTCAGAGGTAAATGGACAAGATGCAGAAAAAAAAATGATAAATACATAGGACAAAGAATATGAAGTAACATACACAATTTTTTTTTGGAACCAATGTTATTTACAGGTACAGCTCTTTCCTGCCGTTTTTTTTTTTTTTTTTTTTTTTTTGTTTCACCTTCTTCTTATTTTGTTTCCCCTTCTTCTTATTTTGTTTCCCCTTCTTCTTATTTTGTTTCCCCTCCTATTTGGTACCCTTATCCCACATTCTAGGCCATGACATTCCCAATGTCAGATGGTGAGCTCATCTATATGTTCTATATCTATCCCTCCATCAATAATTAATCTACCTCCATTTCTAGTTCCTTTTTGCCTTCATATAGCTCATCAATCACTATTCTGATACAGCATCCTCTTAAAAATTTATCTTGCCCCATTAAATCATTTTTTTTTTTTTTTTTTTTTTGGGACTTTAAGGCTTCGAGTGAAGCCCTATACTGCCCATACTAACACCCATGGCACTGGGTGATACTTCTCCTACGAAAGAAAAGCACCACCCAGGGCGGGACTCGAACCCGCAACTCCGGCATGGGAGTACAGCGCTTTACCGCACAGCCACACCGGGCCCCCCATTAAATCATACTATCACTGTTATCAGTTTCAATAGTCATACAACGTCTTGTTAGTTTACAACCTTTACATGTTATATACTTATTTGTATTCTTTGTCCTATGTATTTATAATTTTGTTGTCTGTGCCTTGTCCATTTAGCCCAGAAGAAGACCTGCATTGTTGGATCAAAACAATGGCTAAACATAAAATAGTTTAACTATTTGTAGGTTTTTGGCCACCACTTCGGACTATTCTATAAGCTGTATTTAATGTATTTGTATTTTTCATGTATTTAAAAATAATGTTCTGTTAGACAAATTTCTTATCAATAAATTAGGTTTCATCACTCACTTAATAGTTTATTAGGAATTTACTCAGGTTTCAAAGAAATTATCAATTGTAACAACATACAGCTTATATTTTGATAAGTATAAATAGCACAATCACAATTTGATTATTTAAACCACTGTTTAATTACCAAAGGGGTAAACATTACATATTGCAAATTATGAGTTTTATTTTCCCTGAATTATATTTGACAGCAGTGAATGACATCAAGTTGAAGTACCATATGTTTGAGTAGGCAGTTTTAAGATTGTATTATATCTTAATCCACCAAGAAATAAAAGATAGAACTTTGAATTGATTGGAATGGACAATGATAGGTCAATTACAAATATTTGTGCTGTTAGGAAAATGTTGCTACAAACAGAATCAAGGAGAAAGGAGGTTTCTAGTTTAATTGTTTAATCAGATTATTTTCAATGTTTTACTAGTTGTTATTTAAATGTTATATTTACAAATAATTATCTTATGATGTTAACGTTAGAGAACCTCCATTGTTATAGTTAGTTATCAAATAAATTCAAGAAGTATATTTGCCAGTACATATATATGAATAGTATAGTACCAAAAATATTAAAAGTGCATTAATTAAATAGTAAGTTAATATGCTTAAAAAGTATTGGATAGGATATAAATTCCAGATATAGAATATAACTGTACAATAATTAATCATAAATACTATCAAAATTAAAGAAACATTCAAGAAGAGTTTCCTAATACAAACGCATATTCCTAATTTAGTCTTAACTTACACAATGTCATAAATGTATTGCTTTGGGAAATTCAGCAGAAGAAAATGACAAAAGTTTCAGATATACAGCAATGTACAAGCATATTTACTTTAAAATCCTTATCTACAATACAGAGTATAATAACATTATGAAAGCCTTAACATCACATAATAATAAAAATACATTACCTAAAAGTAAGTAAAGGTTTCAGCTTTATAATTTATTTTGATAAGATTAAAACGGCAAAGTTCTCATTAGGCAAATGTTTTTTAGAAACAACTTATAACAAAATAAAAATATTTGAATGGTGTATAACAAAAATAAAATAGTAAACGATACTGATATTTTGAAATTTATGACCATAAATTAATTTTAAAAAATCAAATATATGCCTCAACATACTTAAAAAGAACAAGTATAATAACTAAATTCACTTTAAAAGGGATACATTGGCTAAAATTCAAGAGGCCAACCCACATCTTCTGACGTCCATTCGCACATGATACTCTCTCTAATATCTCTGTATGATGATTTTTGTTCATTATTAGCAATATTTTGTATCCTATATCTTGCCTTGAAATGACCCTATTGAAAGATCTGTATCAATTTTTTATTTCAAATAATCATTCATGTCCTATTTTTGGTAGGTGATCTGACAGAAGTGCAACATTTTTTAATTTGCTAGCCACTATTTATTTAGATTTTTGTAGTGATATTTTCTCTATAAATACAGGATTAAAATATTTTCGCATTCATTGAAATTATTCCTTCTTTGAAAAAATTATCTTAAATTAAAATGTATAGACTTTTTTGTTTGATGAGTTTGGCCATGGCTGGGAGACAAACATTCTCTTAAAATAAAAATGTTTAAAATTAATTAAAAGATTAACTTCCATCAATTATAGAAAAACAAATCTTCAAAAATTATAATGCATCAAATGCCTGGTGGCACAAACTTACAAAAGGCATCCACTGGTTCTTAGGAATTCCAAAGAGTTGAAAATAGCATGAGATTATTATTTTTAGCTGATTGATAAAGCAAGATTGGCCATTCACACAGAACTATTTCACGAAACAGTAATTTGCAGGCTTTGTTTCCTTTTAGATATGTTGAGATTATTTTTCTGTTCAATAGACAAAAAATTTGTAAACAAATAGAGTTACGTAAATAATTTAAAAAATATATGACTATATTGTACAATGAGAAGAAAATTATTTATTTGCATCGACTATAAATTTTTTTAGTAAAGCTATCGCTATGTTACTTCTGGGTTTGGCCTATTTTGGGAGGTTATATGTTTATGGAGGTAATATAAGTAAACTCCCATCGTGTACTTTTATAAATTAGAAAGGATCTTTATCAGCTTAATTTGATCCCAGCTTTTGACTACGCTCTCTCTTCAGTGATAAACGAACCCCCAAAGGTTCCTTTTCAGTTGAGATCAGAGCCTTACTAAATGGCGCCATATTGGACATGCCTGGAAGTAATATAGCGATACTGCTACCTATTTTTTCTTAATTTTTGCATAAATAATATATATCTACAAATAAAAATAAGTAAGTGACTAGAGTGAAACAGATACAGTTAAGATATATATTTTTTTCTTTGATAACCTCTATTTAATGAATAAAAGCTATATATTTCTTCCTGAAAGGAATACTTAATCAAAATTATTCACATTTATGCTTGAGCTTTCCTTTTTACTACAAACCAACAATTATATTACAATATACATGTATAATATCAAATCATTTTACATAACAGACATTTGTATATATGTATTTAGTTTAGAAAAGAATATGTGCACCAATTCAATTCGGATGCTTTAAAAATGACAAGAATGAGGAGCTGATAAAAGTAAATGACAGTAAAACCTTGATTATCGGATTTCAATTTATCATATGTCCAACTAATGGTCATTTTTTTATCTTAGTAATCATTTAGGAGATATTAATAATCAATCCTTTTCTAAAGAGAATTGGAGAAGACAGGTTGTCAATCTATCTATTAATGTCCTAGACAGATCAATAAAATATAACATTTACTAAATTAAAATAATTGAGTCATGGATTTAGAGGAAGTAAATAAGACTGAATTGAATGTATATTCCAATTTAAATTTAATTGTTTTGTTTTTTCAAGTCAATGGACACAAATAATTTATTATAATTATGTTATGATTTGAGAGAATTTGAATCTCTCAGTAACGTAAAAAAGTTTTTAGTGACCGTGTAATATTATTTTCCAAGTTATAGAATTAAAGGAACAGTTATATCATCAGTCAAATGAGGGTTGATCTGCCATCAGGCGGACTGGGGGTACCACAGTAATTGTTATGTTATGATTTTCAGTGCTTCAACTATACATCTATGCTTACATATTGTAGTTAAAACTATTCCGAACTTCAATGTATCAAAATATCAGTTTCTTAAAGTTTTTTTTAACATTAGATAAACTTTTTTCTATCAAATAAAAATTTGAATTAATGCAAATATATTTCCCTTCTGCAATAATAATTTAAAAAAAAAAATGTAAATATATAAATGCAAAGTATAGTTGTTATTGTATTTTATTTATTAAATTTGCTGAAGTGTTACTGTGTCTTTGATAACAAAACTCCACAACTACTTTCTCATACTGGTTAATTAAGGTTTTACCGTGATATATGAAATGATAAATTATTTAGGTGATACTAAGTGTAAAATAATGTTTCATTTCAACCTGAGTTCAAAAAAGGTCATCCATTATTATTTACCAGTGTTTATAAAAATCAATAATAGGCCAAATATTTACATATAATAAAAGTATCATATGAAAAAATATATTTATAAAGTGCCAACTTATTTTCTTATTTTTATAATTTATAATTTTTTTTTTTGGTTTTATTATTTTTTTTTCATATTATCAATAATGTTCATAATAATAGCAATTTAATTTGACTTAATGACAAGGCTTTGGACTTGGGCTTTAAGGCTGGCCAGATCTAGACTGATACAATAGAAAAATCTTTGGTTAAATTTTTTAGATTTGAAAATTTATTTTTTGTACAATATAAAAAATATATTGATTACTGTTACATTTTAGATCAAGTGACATTGGTTTAAAAATAAGGCCCTTATTGATTCGAGCCCTCTGCCCAGACTAAGCAATCAGTAAACGAAAAAGTAATAATGCTATACAAGCAGATAACTGCAATGATTGATAAACATTTCTTATGAATAAACATGTTTAAAGTTATAAATGTTTAACTACGCTGCAAAAACTATGCTACTTTTTTTTATTATTGTTAACGTTTATATTTATTTGTTTTAATTTGGACATGAAATGAATAATATTACAATTTTGTTTAAAATATCAGTAATTTATCATTTGAACTTCAAATTTCTTCTATTTGGAAATCTAAAGGATGAACCCTCTATTAGTGATCAGACACAGATCATTTAAGTTCAAATAGGTTAACTTCATTATTGGTTAAATCAATGAGTGCCCAGCAAGGAATCAGTGAAAGATAATAGAACACACAATTTATTTATTCATGCTATCTCAATTTTTTTTCTGTATTGCCCTCTTAGATGAAATATAAATACCAATTTTAAAAATTGTGCGACTCTGTGCAACACTTTTTCTTTATTTTTTAAGCATACGATTTAACCTTAGCAATACTTTGACAATAAATCTGACGGTGTTTTATTTTTCGATTTTCCTTTTGAGTAAATGGCCAATTGTATCATAAAAAAATCATAGAAGAAAGGCTTATTCTTTTCACTCCACATTAAGATTTCTGCATGTTAACATATAAAGAATTGATAGTGTTTTCAGGGCACATCCCACATTTAAACCACTTTTGAATTTATGTCTAATAACTGATATTATTGAGTGTGCTAAATGTTCCATGCTCCAGAGGGTCAATTTTAAAATTATTTTTGTTTCATTGTACCATGATAATTTTTTTTTTTTTTAAATGCAAGAATTTACAGCAATAAGTGTGTGTATATATATAAATGTACACAAACTACATTAATTTTATAATATATTCTGATATTACTATTATTCAAAATTGTAACATTATTCAAATCATTTTATTATAATAAAATAATGGAAAATCTAATTCATCTACTCAACAACTTTTTATTTTTCAATAACATGAACAGTATATCCTAACATTATAAAAGTGCTTTAATTATATAACGCCTAATAAGACACAAACAAAATTTACAAGCTATGATTGTTAAATTTCCTCTCAGAAACTTCATTAAATATGGTTAATAAACTTATCATTAATCAGTACTGCCAGGTATCAAAGTTCATTTTTTGGAAATGAATGCTTTTAACAATCTTTTAGACATTAAAACACACAAACTTTGGCTCTGTGAAGTTTAGTTCAAAAACATTTCATTACTCTAATGATCAAATCTTGGTTAAGTGGCTCAATGAAAAATATTTAAGAGAAATTGTTCAAAACAATATTTAAATACAAACTTGACTTGTTTAACACAGTTCTAATGAACTAGCTAAAATAATATAAAAGATAGTTAAAATTATTATTTTTCCACTTTTGACCAAGATAAAAGAGTAACTAAATAAAAAAAAAAAAAAATTATAATAATACAAACCTTTAGGGTTTTTACAACTACAGTGGTAAAAGATATTTAAGCTCTAGGTATGAAAATTTGAAAGAAGAAATATATAAAGTTAATATTACAACTTAGCTGCTGCATTTAAACATTGCAGTATTGTGACATGAACCTATTATCACACATGAAACATATTAAATTAATTTCAAGTTTTTTTAATGCCTTTATCAAATAAAACCAGCATCATTTAATTTATTTTTTTTATAAATTAAAATATATAATGGGGCATGGTAGAGCAAGATCAGCACTTAAGCAAACTATTCTTTGGAAACATATTCAGTTTTTAGTTAATGAATATAAAAATGAAGATATCAAACATAAATAATAATTATTATAGTTGTCGTTGTTGTGATAATTTCATTATTAGTAACTGACAATACTGATTAACATAGGGAATTCATTAAAAAAGATCTGATATTTCTGCATTAATACAAAGAAATTTAATTAAGGACTTTAATTCAATGACAATCTACATTGTTCGTAACTATCTATGCATAACAATTTTGAAACCTATACAGAATAATTCGAAAGAACAAAATATGACTGTGACATAATTTAAATGATCCAATTGAAATAGTTTCATTTTCTGAATTATGATGTTGAATTTGGATTACAAGAAAATCAAAATTACCTTTTAAAATAGTAAATGAAATTATTCTATAGTGATGGTAATTCATGAAAAATGAATGCCTAGAATTATAGTTATTCTATTCAAAAAAATACTTTTTTATTGTAATTCAAAACTAAATGCAGACTTTTTCAATGATTTCCAATGTGTTGTATTATATTTCAAAACAGTACGATTAAAAAATAATTTAATTAGTCTTTTATGTAGTTAAAATTTTCTCACTCTTAATGTACAATTACACAATTAAATTAGTGAAAATTTAATTTGTTATATCAAATCCCACCTGAGCTTACAATCTGTCCTTATAACATTTACTATAAATAGCTAATATATGGCTTGTACTTTACAATTGTTATTTTGCAAAAACATTTGAATAGTAATTTATAGAGGCTAGGATATTCTAAATCTATGAGAAAAATTATATAAAAAAAACTTTTGCTCATGAAGGTGACGTAGCTAAGAAATAAGTGTATAGAAAAATCTCATAAGAAACGTTCTCTACTCCTTCCGCAATTACTATCCCTGAAGTTATGGCACCAAATGGCCAAAGGGATAATTTTAAGACTCCCCTTTTAACATAATTTTATTTATGTTTACTTCTCTCAAATGGTCTAATCTATATCGAAAATCTGAATAACAGTCTTTAAAGGAAAAAGACTTGCACCTTTTTCTTGAACGATTGAAGCGCTATGTTAAAAAGAAATTCACCTGAATCAATTTTGAAATTTCCTTTTTCATTTGTAGTTTTCTTTTTTACCGCATACTTAAAAGTATATACATTACAGTTTTAAAATCTTTATCTGTCCAACAACCTTAAAAAAAAATTAATTCTTGTAATATTTGTAAGTCTTAAACATTATATTGCAATGTAAGAAACACAATTGTATATGTTTCCAATAATTAATGGACTTAATAAAATTAATAAATTAAGTAATTAATTCTTTAATTAATTTATAGTTTAAATTATAGCTTATTTTTTTTCCATTTTATCATCACTCAATGTATTTTATGGCTGGACAGATATTTCAATGTTTCTCTGTTTTTATGCTGAATTGTAGGTGTTTTACTATTTAAAATCATTTCAAAAGAAGCAGGCCTGAGTTGATCATCGAACTACTGATGAGCTGTTTGCTCCTGAGGCTGCTTGGGATGCTCCACTCCTCCGCCCATAGATAGAGCCTGAACTATCCTTGGGTCTGCTTTGCTCCCTTCTCGGAACTCTTCCAGGGTCAGCCTATCATCATGGTTTTTGTCCATTTGATCGAAGATCTTGTCAACTCTTCTCTGTGGAGTGTTTTCGTCTTCAGGCTGTGGCTGCTGTCCCTGGAATAAAAAATAACATTAATTTATCTCAGCCCTGACAGTGGCACTACTGACTTGATAAAACTAAATTTAAATTTTTTTATCTTATGTTAAGTTTATGAGGAAGAAAATAAATTTAAAAGTTACAAAATTTATTATTGTAAGGAATTAATTTTAGTCAAGGTAATGCATTTTTAATTATTGGGTTATCTTTTTACATGCATTGATTACATAATTGTTCTACTGTTAACTGTATTACTATTTACTATTTTATGAACAATATTATTTAGGGCTCCTGAGAAGGTACCCAATTCGACCACTAGGTGTGTCAGTGTTTTATAATGTTTCGATTAAATTAAATTACTGTTTCCCCTAAAATATCAGTGCTTATATTTATAACTTGTACATGTTATTTTGTTATAATATAAAACTTATTTTCAATGCCTTTCCATTAAAACTAACTTTTTAATCATACTAACTTCTTAAAACTGATCAGAATTTTGTTTCATTTAAATGAAAGGTTTATTTAATATTTAGGTTTAATATAAGATGGCAAAGATGATTTGAATGATTTTTTTTATTTTGGAAGGAATTATAAGTATTTAGTGTATGTACATGCCCGCGATGTGACAGCGAAAATTTCAACAAAATTGGTCAAACGGAGGGGGTACTTTAATTAATAACTTTTTATGTTTTTTCCGATTTTCTCAAAAACGGCTCTAACCATTTTGATTAAACTGAGTATTTTATGTAAAAATATGCCAGATATATGACTGCAAAAATTTCATCAAAATTGATCAACCATAGGGGGCACTTTGCTTAATAAATTTTGAATCATTTTCACATGTTTTTTTATTTACTCCAAAACGGCTTAAACGATTTTGATCAAACTGGGTATTTGATGTATGTATATGCCAAAGATGTGACAGCCAACATTTCATCAAAATTGGTCAAACGGAGGGGGCATGACTTTTTTTTCTAATTTTTAACTTTTTTTCTATAATCTCAGAAATGGATTTAATGATTTTGATCAAATTCGTCATGTTTAATTAAAATTAGCTGTTCTTTAATATCAGGTAAGCTTTATCTTTATTAAAATGTTCTGAGGGGGCTTAAATGAGGAAGGGGCCTTTTTTGTTTTCATAAAAAGTACCATTGTTTTTGTTTATATGGACAAATTAACTGTCTCACGTTACGCCTAAAAATAAGAAATGGTAAATATGAAATATGATAAAAATCAAGTAAACATATAGAGGAGAAAAAAGGAAAAATATTCCGTCAACTCATAAAACACGTTGAGCCCACCCATGCGGAGTACGCCTTTTATGACAGATGACCATTGTTCATAATTAAAGCGGTTCTGTCCATTTAATGGAAATTATTTGTTTTATGGTAACTAAATGAAGTTTTCAACAACTACATAGAGAATTATAAAATCAGACGACTTGGAGTATTATGCTTGCATTGTCGAAATATCACAAGTAAAAACTATTATTTAATAATAAAAAATAGTGTTTTTTATAGAGCACATAAAAACAAAAATAAGAAATGACTGCGGAAAAATATGTGACTTTGAGAAGTGGCAATTAACAAAACTCATCAATTTCTAATCTAAGTAAGTTGGTAAGTGAAAGTTGTGTGTTGCGCGCACGCA
Organism: Aelia acuminata; assembly: GCA_911387785.2. Classification (NCBI taxonomy): domain Eukaryota; kingdom Metazoa; phylum Arthropoda; class Insecta; order Hemiptera; family Pentatomidae; genus Aelia; species Aelia acuminata. Next base: position 47,835,010 of record OU426978.1, on the reverse strand, counting down.
CCAGACTTTTTGGGCTTCAAATGGCCATTATAAGTTAAAAATTCCTAATAGTTAGTTGTCCATTTGGCTTTTGAAGAAATAATTTATGTAATGTGATGAACTCTAATGTACCTAATAAATCAAAAGTAATCCTGTTGGTTTAGTCTGCAATTTATAAAGTGGGTGTGTAAATCGTGTGATTTACTAAAGGGTAAATCTGAAATTATTATATACTTTATAATGGAAAATCAGTGAAAATGACTCACTAAAAAAAGAAGAATATGACCTTTGTCTTTGGTGATTCATTATATTCCAGAATTTTAGTAATTAGTTTAGGGACTGGCGATATTTTTTACCAATCTTTGAATGAATGAGAAGGTCGACCTGTCGAAGAGTTTCACATGAGTTGAGAAAAAACATGAAAAACTTCCTCACAACCAGGGATCCACTTAAGGAAGTTGCTAACAGCACAGGAGGCTTTAATAAAAGAAAAAGATGTCATTTATGTCGTATGGAAAAAGATTGAAAATTAGGAGCAGTTGTAGTGTAGCGGGCCTATGTGTATGGAATGGAATGTTCAGAAACAAGTGCTTGGAATTGAGATGGAAAACAGATGTGATAGAATTGAGTGGAAAAAATTGGTTTTAAATCTATTCACATTTACTAGATGTAGGCAGTTGTCCGGGAGCTGAGGGCCAAAAAGGTGCCTGAGGAAATTTTTTGATCATACAGGCTGAAAGTACTCATTTCATAGAAAACAAATGTGAACGTCTACCACCTCATATAGGTTGCCATAAAATTTTATAGGCGAACCAAATCGACATTTTCGAACTTTTTTCAATTTTTCACTAATAACTCGAAAACGATTTATCGCATAGGAAATTGTGTTCTTTCTAAAATAAAAGTGTATTAAATTTCGCGTCGACTGAGATCCTCACAGTTAAAATCGGTTAAGTATTTTCGCCAAAACCGATTGTCAATTTAGCCACCAATTTAGCGGAAAAATGAATCACGCTCATGTTCCAAAGCCTGCAGTTTGAAGAGGGCTACTCCAAATAAAATATTTTAACTATAATAGTTGTAGAATGTCCAATTCTGTGTAAAACGAGCTCATTAATTTTAAAATTATCCCACCCCTGTGGAAACAAAGTAATTAAAACGTGAACGTATTCATTTAATTTTTTTAAGATATGCTAAATACATACATATATGTTATATATTGCCACAAATTAAATTTAATTCAATGCTTTCATGTTTATAATATTAACTATCAGGTCCAACTATTTTCCGACTATCAGATCTCACCTCAGTAAGAATTTATAAATATTTTAGCTCAGTGGTTAAGTTAAATAACCTATTGCTGCCTTGGAAAACGTCAAATTAATTAGCACTAGAGTCTGGGAAGCGATGGTAGTTTCTAACCGCAGCGCCACAATACAACAGTTGGCCAACTGTATTCCGGTTCCTAAACTCCGACATTGATAAGCGAAGCACAATAAGCTGAGAGGAGTAGAGGGGAAGCCACCGCAGCTAACTGGAGGTTCGCCGTGCAAGGAATGCCATAGCTAGGCAGCCGCCTTTGTTTAAGGATCGGGACGTATCGCCTCTAACGTTGTGAGAAACACTTCTTCAATGTCTCTGACAACAACTACTAGTCAGTAATAATGTTACTACATCAACTACATGCAGTAATAACTGCAAGTATACCGTTTCACTGATCCAGTCGATTCATAAATAAATTTCAATGTATAATTTTTCAACATAATTAACTCGTAATTTTTAAAAATAATATCACACATTTTTATATAAACTCGAGTGAAACTCCCTAGACTTTCTCCGATCATTGGTTTTGTAATGCTATCACTAATTGATTTTATGAGGCCAAACCTTTTCTTAACCCTTTAACCGGGCGGGACGTATATATGCGTCCTGAAATATTTGTTGTTTTTATGATTATTTACATATGTACATATAATTATTTATATATACATATATATACATGTATCTATGACTAATACCACTGTTGTACGAAAAGATAAATCCCACCAGTTCCAGGTTACAACATATATTTCAAGGACGCATTTATACGTCCCGCCCGGTTAAAGGGTTAAGACAGCTTTTCGGCAAAGATTGGGAAATAATATTAGTGTTCTTTTAGCTTAATAATAAATAAGGAATATATACGTCCCGCCCGGTTAAAGGGTTAAGAAAAGGTTTGGCCTCATAAAATCAATCAGTGATAGTGATGTTCTTTTAGCTTAATAATAAATAATATATATATACTAAGTCTGTGTGTCATTTATGCATTACTATACCATTCATCCATCCATAAGAATTATAATTTTTACTTTCACTTACCTATATATGAAATATATAGTAAGTGGAAGTATTGCGATCGTGAAAAAATTCGACTTCCGGTTTTCAACGGAAATACACGTTTTGGGGTCCCCTGAGTCGAAATGACCAAGTTCCGCGAAATGGTCTGTGTGTGTGTGTGTCTGTGTGTGTGTGTGTGTGTGTGTGTGTGTGTGTGTGTGTGTGTGTGTGTGTGTGTGTGTGTGTGTGTGTGTGTGTGTGTGTGTGTGTGTGTGTATGTGAACAGACTAGCTCAAAAACTATAAACCGTGGGATCCTGAAATTGGGTATTTAGTGTAGGTATATGCCCGCGATGTGACAGCATAAATTTCATCAAAATTACTTAAAGGGATGGGGTACTTTATTTAATAACTTTTTAGGTTTTTTCGATTTTCTCAAAAACGGCTCTAACGATTTTGATTAAACTGAGTATTTCATCTATTTATATGCCCGAGATATGACTGTAAAAATTTCATCAAAATTGATTAACCGGAGGGGGGACTTTACTTCATAAATTTTGTAACATTTTCACGTGTTTTTTTTTTATTTTCTCAAAAACGGCTCTAACGATTTTGATTAAACTTAGTATTTGATCTATTTATATGCCCGAGATATGTCTGTAAAAATTTCATCAGAATTGATCAACCGCAGGGGGGACTTTACTTAATAAATTTTGTATCATTTTCACGTGTTTTTTTTATTTACTCAAAAACGGCTTTCACGATTGTGACCAAACTTGGTATTAGATGTATTTATTTGCCCGAAATATGACTGTAAAAATTTCATCAAAATTGATCTACGGGAGGGGGGACTTTACTTAATAAATTTTGTATCATTTTCACGGTTTTTTTTTTATTTACTCAAAAACGGCTTTAACGATTAACAAAAATAAGATATGAATGTAGAAAAATGTGTGACTTTGGGAAATCATATTTAACAAATCACGTCAATTTCTTATCTAAGTAAGTTGGTAAGTGAAAGTTGTGTATTGCGCGCACGCACCAGATTTTTTTAAACTCAAATTATGTTGAGGTGAGGTTTTAAATTTTATTATTTCTTGGCCGATTACAAAGGTTCAACGCTGAAAATAGTAATAGTAAAAATAGTAAAACCAAAACAACCAACACACTGCTTTAGTACATTGATGTTAATAGCTTGACAAACTATTCCGCACTTTTATCGCTTGTTTAATTGCCTGAATTGGACGGAGACAGCATGAGGTCTGTTAGAATCTTGCTATCTGCTATAAAATTAACGATGTGCTTTGGAGTTGTAGCTCACGACAGAATTACTTGCCTCACGAACGTCGGAAAATCTCCACGGTTCAGAAACAACTTATTAAAAAGATATTTTAATTTTCTAAGTGAGTATTAATGTTTAATTAACTTTAGGCTGTAGGTCGGATGATCGAAAAAAGTGGACGAATTTTCACTTCAAATTTCAACAATCTTAGCCACTATGTAAACCTATTCATTATTCATTTTATCCAACCTTATTTGGCGGGCCTGTCTCTTTTATATGCTAATGATATTAACACCATGAGCCAGCTAGCAGGTCAGGCACAGCTTTTACCATAAATAAGCTTTTACCATGAAGAAATGTACTATTTATGGTCAAAGTATGGAAAACCCGTTTTTTTTTTTTACGTTTTTTATTAAATCATCTCCTAAGTTTAAAAAATGATGAAAATTTCTTATATAATATTAAACAATAGATCGTACCCATTTTTGCAATTTTGGTCAAGATTAGTCAATGAACAATTCACTTAAGACAGGCACATTAATAGGTGAAAAGAAGAATTAAAATGTTTAAGAAATAAGATGGTAATAGCCGAAGTAAATATATACTGACCGAACCAGTTTTATACTTTTATACCAGTTTCTTTATCAACAATTCAAGTTAATTCTTAGCTTTGAGCTTTTGTTTTAATATTGAAACATTGATGATGTTTTCTTTCTTTTCTAAGAGTCTAAATTTTATATTAGTCCTCAAACATTTTTTTTTCAAACTTAATTTATCTCATTTTTGAACACTGCTCGTTACACTGTGCAACGGTTGAAAAAATAGGATCAAAACTAATATAAGCTGTAATTATGTTAATAATTGATCTATTTCCATAATTTGTATTTCATTTTGTAGCAAAGGATGGAAACTATCATTTTGCACAAAAATAATGGATAGAAATATTGTTCTACTCTTAATAACATTTTTTCCATAAAAGCATTAGCATAAAAAGTATATATAGCTGTTATTTTGGTAAACTGCAAGCTTCCATAAAAGTTTCAGATTTATCCATTCGCTACTTTTCCAGTTTTGAGGTAAAAAATGAAGGGCATTGCATTTTTGTTTATAAGTTATATACGTAATTTACCCCTTGAATTAGTTTTTAATGCTTTGAGCCAATTAAAATGAATTATTTAGATGATATTTTGTCTATTAATAGCAATAGACGAACATATAGTTTTACATTGTAACTTGCCGCAATGAAAATTTTGTTGTTTTTTATAAAAAAAAAATATCATCTATAGATACTTATAAAATGAAGATAGTGATCACTCTCTGACTTATTAGTAACTGTGTTTTACTATGAAAACGTTATGTGTAAACTTTATCCTGATAGCTCAATGTCACGGTAGGTATTATAGATATCGTTTTTCGAGTTGAATTGTCCTCTTGATAATATTGTTTAAACAAATAAAAATATTACCATAATACCACTCACACTTGGAGTGTACTAGGGAGAATAGAGTTCTTGCAAGGGTATACTACAATTTATAGATATAAAAAAGGCATCAAGTAATAAGAAATATTGCGAGATAACTCGCATTCCTCCATACTTCAGTTATACAACCCACTTACTGAAGATACAGATGGGAGACAAATGTGCTACTAATCTAACCCCGGCTGTATTTGCAGTGAAGAGGGCTGGATCATTACCAGGTTCTCTCCCCCCCCCCCTCAGGGACGAGATGCCGCCTGAAGAACATTTGTTACAAAGCAGGCCACCCCGTTAGCTTATTGCTACAGTCTCACTAATGTTCCACACTTCTGTTCCCCTAATATACTCAGTTTGTGGGTGTCTGTTTTTTGCCACATGAGGACTAATTGGATGACTGTACAGAGGGAATATGAAAACTGCGAAATGAGAATAGAGGGGAATGACGAAAGACATTTCCTCGATTGGAGAAGAGTTTATTGGTTAATAGTCCATTGAAATCAGAAAAAAAAACTGCAAATGGGGAAATTTTTTTGAAACTTTGGGGTTATACGCATAAGGGGTGTAGTAATAAAAAGCAAAAAAGTTCCCGTTCCTAGTGTGGACAACTCCCCTATATTATAATATTTTTATGTTTTACAGATTGTTGACACAACGGTTTTTATTTTAAAGAAATCTTATATATATATATAAAATATTCCAAATGAAATTCTGCTAAAAAATGATCATGGATGTTTTAAGCGGGACAACACGTTTTTGAGATAATCCCCTTAAAAGAAAATTAGTCCAGGAAAATTATTCAAAAAAGACAACCCAGTTAGAAATAAATTAAATATCCATTAGTGCGAGCGTTCGGTCTAATTTTCAACTTTCAGCTTCTGTAATTTCATCATTTTTTTGTATCTTGTTTCTCAATAATTACTTACCATTTATACATAATTGCAGATGTATCACAGAAAGGTAAAAATAACCCAAATCGTGATAAATATGAAGATAATATATTATATATTAAAAGGAAAATGCAGATAATTAGACCGAGCTCACACGCTTATGGATATTTAATTAGTTTTCAACTGGATTAACTCGACTTCGGAGCATCGGCAAAAGTGGGTACAGAGAGTTTTAAGTGATTAGAAATTTTGATTAGATTCTTAACATAGAGGGAGTGAGAGAACCGTGGAAGGAACAGATCTGAAGAATACACCATGTAAGAGCTAAACGTTGATTTAAGACATTAGCACATTATGAAATTTAAACGCAGTCAGACCTCTATAATAATTATTGTCAGCTCTATGATGACATTACAATTGTATTCATTTTAGATAACTCCATAGTCGAAATTTATAAACATATTATATAAATAATTTATTCAGAATTTGATATTGGAATTTAGTCGATAAAAAGTTTCGATTAAAGTTGTCCAGTATCATTATGACTTCTTCCTTGTTCATATCATTTTCAATTAACCTAATTTATAACTGTACTTGAGTAGTGATAGTTGTTCAATTATGACTTATGCAGCGTAACCGGTCAAAATAATAAGTTGTGGTAATACAGAAAGTGAATAGATACCGTTTAATAACATTTACATATCTGTCAAATGAGCCATTATAAATTATCTATGAACTATGTTTCCAACACTTATGCAAATTATCGGAGCACGGAGAAAGAGCGAAGTGGCTTGCTATAAGATACTGAATGAGAGCTGCGGACCCTGCAGTCTCTTGAAAAAGAATATTTATTCCGCCACTAAAAGGTAAGAATAGGAAATATTTGGAAACGCGTTTGTTACAGTACAGAATAATAAATCAAAGGATGAGAATATCGAAAACCAAATACCTTTTGGTATACCCCATCTCAGTAGCATTGAAGCAAACGATTTTATAAATGCCGGGTTTGGATAGACTTATGGGCAGTTCTATGCACCGATTTATTTCTAATATATCTGGATCTTATGTGGGATCTGTTCTCCTGATGGGGTGAATTTGTCTTAGCACAACGGTGTGCGTTAAAAAAATGAATCTTTTGAATGGAAGTGACATAGACAAATTTTTTTATCGATACAGTTTTCATATGTAGATTTATCAAGCTAAAAATACTTAAATATACATATACAGAGTTATAAGCTAAATATTTATACATTTTTATTTTATATCCATTAGCTTGATCGAGATAAACCAACCATTGTTTCATAAATTACTGTAAAACATATTGTTTTTTTAAAACAATTCGCATCTGACCAAACTGCCCTTCAACAAAATATAATAATTTCGTTATAGCCATTCTTGCTTTGAACAATTAATAATAGGATTTATACACTGAACTATCACAAAAAAGGCGTAACATAAAAATACTAAATATCCACATTTCAAGGAGGATCCTGACATTTAATCCAACCAATAATCTATTATCGATGGTGCTTTAATTCCTTACCGATACAGTAATTGAAATTGAAATAGAAACTGTAACGGGTAAAATCCTTAATGCTAAGAAAACGAAACACCAAAATAAAAGAAAATATTTATTATGAACAAAACATGAAAGATAATATTATTACGTAAGAGCTTTGTGGAAAAAAAAAATAAAGAAAATTAATGTGGTCCATATAAACATTATAAACGATGAGATTTTGGTGCTTTTCACAGATCAAAAATAAAATGAAATAGCTTTAAAAATAAAACTTTGTTTGACTGATAGTAGAGATAAAATAATACTATTGAAATTTAAAAAAAACATGTGGGATAGTATAACGAAAATAAAAAATAAAGAGAGAAAAACAAAGCTAACAAGTGATAGTAGAACTTGAAATAACTTCTATATTTATTTATTTCAGTAGCAGTTTGTGTTTCCGAGTGATAAGAGATTTGCCCTTTTAATCTCATATTTCTTCTGGGATAAATTCCTCGAAATAGATTTCTCTCGTAGTTATACATTATGTGTAATAGTTCACTATTCGTTGACCTCTTATATATATATTTTATTTCCTTCTTATGGTAGCCCTATAAGAAGGGAGTTTATTTTCCACAAGTGCCAAACAATTATATACATTACTTGTGCTTTATGTAGTACAAAATATTACATTGTTACGAAATTCAAAGGTAAGTAAACAATAGTGTACAAAAACAAGAAGCACTTACAACCTACATAAAGTTATAGAATATATAACCTAAAAAATAACGTTGAAAAAACACGATAATATCTTACAAAATAACATTAAACAAGAGGAAAATTACTTACATAATAACACTGAAAACCATTTATTTATTATATAATTTATTTATTATATAACCATTTATAAGAGTTACAGTATGATAACTCACAAAATACCTGTGAAGACAGGATACTTACAAACTAACATTGAAAAACAGCTTAATATAAACATATAAATATAAATCTGTAAATAGCATTCTGAACTATCTTTCATGGCGGTTAAGCCTATCGATAATAAGAATTTATGTTTCTTGTTTTCTCATACAATTTTTTTGCGAATAATTATGTTTATAGAATCATTTCTCTCCCTCGACAGGCCAATTTTTGTTCTTCTTTGTTACTTCGTCTCGTAGTAGTTGTCGTTGAGCTGAGAGAAGTCTGCAGTCGTCGAGAAGATGTTGGTATGTTTGTTCGGTCATGAAATCACAAGGGCAATATGGCTTGTCTGTTAGTTTGAATCTATGTAAGTAGGATTTAATTGAGCCATGTCCAGTGAGTAATTGTGTGGTGTAGAAATCAGTGAGTGTATTCTTCGTGTGTAAGTAATCGGTTACGTTCGGGATAAAGTTTTTTAGACGTAATCCAGTTGTTGGAGCTGTCCAAGCTATTTGCCATTTGTTTATCGTATCTGTTTCTAAAAGTTTCTTGAGGTGTGTTTTTGGTATTTTATTACAGCTTAGTGGTAAGCCAGTGCGTTTTGAAGCTTTTTTGGCTGCATTGTCGGCTAAGTCGTTTCCGATTATTCCTGAGTGCCCTTTGACCCATGAAAAGTGTATTTTTTTGTTAATGTTTTGTAGTCTAGGTAGTTGTAGGTGCTCATATATATATGTAATGTAAATTAACTGAAACTTTGGATGAAAATTTATAATTGTTGTTAAACTAAGTTAAGACAAGATAATAGCCCTAGATATATCCTTCCTGCAAAATGAATGATTATTTAATGAGCAATAATATGGAGAGCTTAATAAAAAAAAAAAAAAAAAAATTGGGATTGATCAGCCTCCCTCCCCCACTAGGTAACAGAGTCTATAATCCGATATAACTCAGAGAACTTATCGCCCGCCTTCCCGCTACCATCAACTTGGGGTAAATTAGTTTTCGGCGGTGCCTCCTTTACTTCCCAGGCTGCTCTCAATATCCGATATTGCTAGGTGGCCTTAAGTGAGTAGCCAACCTTTCTTAAATGTAGCAGTATCAAATAATTTACTCAGGCTAGCAAAATAGGCTTGTAGAACTTATTTATATTTATTTATTTATGATAAGAAGTTATTAATAAGATCCGTTGCAAATGGTTTTCTAATATTTCTGTAAGGTAATATAAATATAATAATTTCAATACCAATATTTGGAAAGGAACAAACTAAACGATACATATTATGCAACATGCAGTCTAGAGTTGACCAACAACATATGACCAACAAACGATCCTATACTAATTTAAACGGACCTACTAACATTTTAAAAGAAATGGTCTACACCATTAAAGACGAGGAGGAGACTAGAAGAGAGGTGGACTACAGATTCCCTCTAGTACAATTAGACAACCATATTAATTACATACAAAGCTATTTGTTTTTTTCCGGTCCTCCCCTTCTTTGCCGGCCTAGAGGCTATACGGGGTTTCCTGGGCCAGAATAGATGGTAGGGTATTAATGCCGTGTAGTATTACATTTCCCCAGGCTCCGGGTTTTGAACTGGCTATCTTCGGGTTTCTAATCATCTTTCGATTGTCAGTGGCAACGCTTATTTTCTAAAGCATTTGTCCACTAGGCCAAACCACCATCCATAGTAATTACATCGAGCTTGGAAAGGGGTATGTACCAAAGACTACAGAATTACATTCTATACTTCGTTGTAACTGCCTACACTTGGGTTCTTCTCTTTCCCATACTGGATACTAGGCGTAAATGGATATTTTGCGAAAATAATTACACCTCCATTTTTGTTTTTTCATCAGAAAGATATTTCATTAATATATTTCAGCTATAATATTTTTTTTTCTTCACGGCATTTCGTAATCGGCAGGACCATAGGGGAGGGAATCCCCGGTCCCGGACACTGATGGGATAACTAAACTCTGTAACCCTATTTATTCGGTTATTATGCAAACTAAATATTTCCCATTAGGCCGGTTACACATTGAGATGCAGAGCAGAGCAGTTAAGAACTTAGCTTAACTAAGTTAGCAAATCTCTTGGCCACCGCCTCGAAAGTCACCGGGGTTGAAAGTAGGGGTTTGTGTTAGATGTTAGTGTCAGTGCTACCTGCTTCGTGTGACTAACAAAATGAAAATATTAGAGGAGTATCACAAAAAACTGTTTAAGATTTCCTTAGGGAACTATCATTTAGTCGAGGAAATGAAGTACCTAAAAAGAACAACCGAATCAAACATTGCAGAAACCCAACCTCTAAGACCTCTAGATCTTTTAAACAAGCTCGAGAAACTAAATTTGATTAACCTTTTCCCAAAAGAATGTATTGCTTTGCGGATACTCTTTTACTGGTTCCTGTAGCAAAGGCTCTAAGGTCGTCTCATGTATTAATCAGATCAAATAACTCAGATCAACTATGTGTCAACAGAAAGTCAAAACTTGCTCGGACTCTTGATTTTGATAATGTAATCCAATCTTATGCCGATATTGAAGCAATCGAATCAATCAAATAGGTAATAACATATTTGAAGTAAAATAGTATTAAAATGTTTGCTTGCAAAAATGGTTTTAAATTTATTTCCTTGGGAGAGCTGTTTGCTAACCACGTGGAAAGTTAAACTATTTTGTTGTCTTAAAAAAATTATTGATTTTGACTTTGTAAATTATTATTTATGTGCAAAAAAGTGTTTATTTTATAATCTTAAGTGATAGTGATTGGACAGAACAAGGAAATTAGGAGGGCTTCAATGCCAGAGATGGGAGAGCCATCTGAACACGAGGTAAGTGAGATGGACTCTGATAACAGTAATAATGATCATGTCAGTGGTTCCTGGGAGCAAGTTACGGGTCGTAAAAGACCAATGCTTGCAAACAACGACCCAAGAAAACATATACGCCACTCAGAAGAAATCGAAACATCAAACAGGTTTGATGTTTTGAAACAAGTACAACCACCACCCTCGGATAATACACTAAATACAAGAATAACCTCCCAAAACGATAAAGTTCCACCTATTTTCATCAATGGAGTAGAAAACTTCCAAGCCCTAATTTTATTTTTAGAAAGGATAGCCGGCCAAAAAACTTTTAAAATAAAATCAACATTAAAAGGGGTCACTGTATATCCACAGAACCCCGAAACTTATAGGAAACTTAACTCAGGCTTGCGGTTAGAAGACAGATGCCCAAGAGTTGTCATAAAAAATCTGCACCACGCTACTCCTGTAAACACAATTAAAGATGAGTTAAAGGAAATGGGCTACGGAGCTACCAATATTGTAAATGTTATTTCGCGTTTTAAGCATCCCCTGCCAATGTTTTTCGTGGATATCACCAAAGAAACGTTTCGAGAAGAAATATTTAATATTGAATATTTGTACTATTCGAGAATAAGGGTAGAGGAACCACGTAAAAAGAGAGCGATTCCACAATGCATAAGGTGTCAACAATATGGACACACTAAGTCATATTGTAACCATCAACCAAGGTGTGTTCGATGTGGTGGTTTTCATGACTCCATTTCATGCACGAAAACGAGAGACACGCCGGCAAAATGCGCAAATTGTAATGGTCAGCACCCAGCTAACTATAAAGGCTGCCAAACATTGAAAAATCTCCGAGCTAAACGCAAATTAAGAAATCAACACAACATTGAAGAAGCTAGGCAAACTCAGGCACCACCGCTACTCGAAGAGTTTCCACCTCTAAGGCAACACTCAAACCAAGTACAATCAGAGAACATCGCTGGATCTCAGGAACACAGAAGACAGAATCCATCTGGCGCAGCATCTCAACATCACCGGCAAACTTGTACAGGTATGAGGAGAAACATTGCCCAGCCGCCTATTACGGTTGATAATGGCTCTAATGTATTATTAGTAGCAATTAACGAATTAAATAAACTCATCCAGCCCCTCTTCAATATCGTTCAACAGTTATCTCAGGTTACACAGGCCTTGTGCACCAACTATGGACCTTAATCACTTGACGGTTGGTTCCATGTCAATTCTATTATGGAATGCTAACGGACTGAAACAGCACATTACGGAACTCGACTTGTATTTGCATGAAAAACGGATCGACATAGCACTCATCACCGAAACACATCTGACACCACGATCGAAAATCTACATTTCAGATTACACAATTTACAGGACTGACCACCCAGACAAAACCGCACATGGGGGAACAGCAATACTAATCAGAACCTCACTTAAACATAGCCCGATTGATTTACCCATTAGTCCTGACATACAATCTACAGGAATCACTCTATACACTATGCACCACACCATAACATTTGCCTCAGTTTATTGTCCCCCTAGGTACAAGCTTACACCCACGATGTTTTCTGAGTTTTTCAAACGCCTCGGAAGATGTTTCATCGCAGGTGGCGACTATAACGCCAAGCATCAATGCTGGGGCTCAAGACTGAGTACACCAAGAGGTAGAAATCTCTGGTCCGCCATCAATCAACAATCATTAGACACTATGACTCCGAATTCACCGACTTATTGGCCCACCTCTAGACGCAAAACACCCGACTTACTTGATTTTTTCATTTCTAAAGGACTGAGAGCAGTACCATTTACAGTTAGTTCAACCTCTGATCTTTGCTCTGATCACTCCTCAGTGCACATGGTTCTCTTTGACAATCCCTCAGAGGCACAAAAAAGACCCAAGCTTATAACTGGTAATATAGATTGGGAGGCATACAGAAACTATTTGAACTCCACATTGTCTGTTCCAGGCTCGATCAAAACACAAGCAGACCTAGAGGAAGCTGTTGAAACTTCTACAAAAAGTATACAAGAAGCTGCGTGGTCTTCAACTGTGCCTAGGACTCAAAAAGTAATAAACTTGCCTCATTATCCTATGTACATTAGGGAGCTGATCAGAGAAAAGAGAAGAGCACGCAAAGTATGGCAGACTAACAGACTTCCTTCAGACAGACGAATTTTCAACAGACTAAATAACGAACTCAAAAGACAAATTCAAAAATTCAAAAGCAACAACTATGATAACTACATTAGCAACCTCTACTACGGACGGACGATGGAAGTTTATGGAGGCACACCAGTAATCTCCTAAAGCATCGTGAGGTGTCAGCACCTCTTCTGAGAGAGGATGGCACCTGGGCTGTTTCAGACGAGGAAAGATCTGAACTCTTCGCTGACTATCTATCCTCTGTTTTTAAACCACATACAGACTTCATGAACACAGAACATGAGAACTTTATACAAAACATTTTAGACACGCCACTGCAGCTCACACCTCCACCACCTCCTTTCACACCATCACAAGTTGCACAAGAAATTAGACAGTTGCCGAAAAGAAAATCCCCTGGTCATGATCTGATAAACGCCGAGGCGCTCCAGCAAATGCCTAGGAAGGCTCTAGTGTTCCTTACTACAATTTTCAATAGCATTCTCAGGACCACCAAATTTCCGATACAACGGAAGTACTCTTACATAACAATGATAAAAAAGCCAGACAAAGACAGAAATAGTACTTCCTCATATAGACCAATAAGCCTGCTTCCATTATGCTCTAAATTATTCGAAAAATTATTATATCCACGACTATTAGATATACTGACAGACAGACAAATAATTCCTGACCATCAATTCGGCTTTCGAAAATTACACTCTACAACTCAACAACTACACAGGGTGACTGATTACGTAACGATAGCACTAGAGCGTAAATTATATGCAACTGGAGTATTTCTGGATGTCGTCCAAGCGTTCGACAAAGTCTGGCACCAGGGGCTTCTCTTCAAGCTCAAGAACGTACTCCCTCACACTTACTATCTCGTTCTACAGTCCTTTCTTTCCAACAGATACTTTTCAGTTAGGCATGGCTCAGGTCTCTCGTCTATTCGGCCAGCTCTTGCCGGTGTACCTCCGGGATCAATACTTGCTCCACTACTATATATCACATTCACACACGACATACCCCAAACTGCTCACACTCTTACTGCCACTTACGCAGACGACACAGCTATCATTACTCGACATGCTTCACTTAACCTACAACATCACCTACAAAAAATACAGGAGTGGTGCAAACTTTGGAAGATTCAAATAAATCATCAAAAGTGCCAACACATCACGTTCACTTTAAGACTAGAAACATGCCCACCTGTTTACCTAGACAACATACCGATTCCTCAAACCGACAGAGTACAATATCTAGGACTGACATTTGATAGGAAAATGACATGGGGTCCACACGTCAAGAAAAAGCGGGAAACATTAAATCAAAGACTAAAATTATTGTACTCACTGTTTAGGCGACATTCCAAATTAAAAGCAAGACAAAAATTAAGAATCTACACATATCTTCTCAAGCCTCTTTGGACCTATGGATTACAAATATATGGCTCTGCAAAACATATACATATAAATAGACTTCAAACTTTTCAGTCTAAAATCCTCCGACTGATTACTCAAGCCCCGTGGTACGTGAATAACAACACATTACATTCTGACTTACACATACCGACTGTCAATGAACACATACGGACATACTACAAACGGTTCCACGATAAAATGAAGGGACACTCCAACCTCCTAGTACAAGAAATGGCCACAACCCGTATGCCGGAAAACGCCAGAAGACGATTGAAAAGGGTCTGGATGAGGGACCTACTTACATAATATGTGAGTAAACTAATAGCCGCGTAAGGGTGCCGCTGGGTACTGCTTTACCTCATGCCTAACATGCCTTTTTATTTATTTTCTTATTATATTATTTTTGTTTCTTACCTCATGTTTATGCCAGATCATCTGCTGATTGTTGATTATTGTGATTAACAGGTGCGGATTTAAAAATAAAAGTGAAAAAAAAAAAATTTCCTTGGGAAAGGGTATAAAAGCACTTCCAGTACTCCTGTTTATAAATAATAAACGTTTACCGATCCCTGCTTGTTTCGTGCGGGGAGGGGCCTCATGAGACTTTATAGGGAAGGCACTGCCCAAATAGGGACGGTCTTTTTAATAGACAATGTTGTCGATATAATAAGGCGTATCTTTATTAATAAGCTGGTTAATCTTATAGTCTATGCCTCCTCCTTCAATATAATGAATAGATGCTAATATATTAGAAGACAAAGTGATGCATAACTTTGGGAAAACCATACATGTCATTTTTAAAATATATTCATTTCAAGGAAAATAAATTTATACATACAGACGCGAAAATAGTGAGAGGGGTTAAAGAAATCTGGTGTAGAATAATCTAGGTATCAACCAACAAAATCTCTAAAAATCACATCAAACTGCTGATCCATCAGCACTTCATATGTAGTCGGCTGAAGGACATTGATCAAAACCAATTTCGTTCTTTGATGTTCGATGCGGAGATATAACGAATGCTGGGGGAGATTTTATATACTGAATACATCAACTCATATATATACCTTCAATAGGTGATTCACTTATAACATGATTCGTTATTTTGTTTAAATTAGTATTTAGTTAGAGCCTAATTACAATGATATCATAAATATAACTATGAATTGGATAGTTATTATACACAAATATTTAAAGGCGGAACTTAAACACTACTATATGTTATGTATGGTTAGTTAAAGCCAATCTCTCGACGAGCTCACTCCAATTTATTTTTTCTGCTAAACCAATTAATGCCCCTACTAAAGTTAATTAGAAAGGGTGAATCTTAAATTAACTAACAAAAAGGTAAAGAGGGGGGGGGGGGAAGGAAAAAGGTTTGTGTTGGAATTACCTCGGAGAATTTAATTTGGTAATGCATAAATCCAACCCATTGTAATTATAGCAAACAAAAAGTACAAGATTTAAAATGAAATGAAAGTATACAATGTTATCTTTACAATTGGTTTGCAATCATTCTAACAATAGAAAACTTTTTGCCATGAGAGATTTAATAACGTTTAGATCATTGTATGTAATTAGTAATTCAGATAATACATACATAGTATATTTCCAACTTTTGTAAAAAAAAAAATCTCATAAATAGGACTAGGAGAATAAATAAATTGGACTATGGCAAACAAAGGTTTGAATATCAGGATAGGAAGAAGGTATATGAAAGAAAATGAATATATGTGTGTTCAATAGGGCGTTAATATTAAAAATAATGATGAAGGAGAATGATAAAAAAAAGAAGAGCGGTGAAATTACAGAGAGAGAAAAACAAAACTTTTATTCTTAAGGAAAAATACAATTAATAAACAGCTCGAGCATTAGATAAAATGAAATAAAATAAAGCTGAACCATATGACACTTCTAATAACAACAATAACTTAAAAGGTTATGAATGAATAAAGATGAAGAAAAAAAAAAAAAAAAGAAACTAGAATTCTTGAAATTAAATGAAACTTAGCACTAACAATTTTACAATGAATTAAGGCATTAGAGCATGTTAAGAAATGATCATGAAACATTTAAGAAAATTAAACAGAGATAAAGAAAACCAGACTAATTGACAGAGCTCTGTATTCTAATCCACTCCTGGTGATTAAAATAAATAGCTATTAAATACGGCGAACAAACCCACTAGTGTTTCTGAAGGCGAACTTAACTTCCGGTGAACTGAAACTCATAGAGATATGCTTGGGTTGCACAATCTCCAACGTTGACCTCTCTTCTGCTCTGAGTCAATTCTTTGAAGAAAATGGCAATTGCATATAGTAAGATCTTACTTACGTGGTCGACTCGCAATCTGACCAAAGATAACACCTGCGTCGTGATGGCGGCCGGTGGCAGGATGATTGAGAGATGGAGATCTTAACGTGACGGCGGTCGACAGCAGAGTGAGTCGGAGTGGGGAGGACGCACGTGGCGGTAGACATCCGACAGCTGATTTTCATAGCCTTCTTAACTTGCACTTAAGCTACGCACTTACAATAAGTTAGGAGGCATTGGATGGCGGGAAACATTGTTTTTAAATTCAAACAGTCTGAGACTGAACATCCCCCCCCCCCCATGGCGCGGATGCGGCATTATTGAGAGGGTAAGGGGCATAGGCGATTAACGGGACGTTTAAGCAAGCCTGAAGGGGTTAAGATGCTGGCCACTCGGGCTACATTGTCAGTACCTGGAAACAGCTCGACGACCCGGGCGAGAGGCCAGTAAAGGGGAGGTAGATTGTCCGTTTTGACCAGAACGAGAGAACCCGGAGCTAATTCAGGAGAGGAGTCCGTCCAGCGGGAACGCTGTTGAAGAGTGTGCAGATACTCTACCGTCCACCGTTTCCAGAATGATTGGTGAAGTTTATCGACTAGTTTCCATCTTGTTAACCGATTAACCGGGGTGTCGGAAACATCGCGACTAGGTGGGGCGTTAAGAGGTCGGTGAATGAGAAAATGGCCAGGGGTTAAGGCTTCTAAGTCTTGAGGATCCGGAGAGAGAGCGCACAAGGGGCGACTATTGAGAACGGCCTCTATTTGAGTCAAGAGAGTAGAAAATTCCTCGAAAGACAGAATCTGGGAACCCATAACAGTACGGAGATGTCGCTTGGTGGATTTGACTGCAGCCTCCCAAAGACCTCCGAAATGGGGAGCACTAGGCGGGATAAAATGCCATTGAATTCCCAGGGCGGATGAGCGTTGTGATATTGCCTCGCGGGTATCAGCGTGTCGCAGGAAACGCCCAATTTCGTTCAGCTGGCGACTAGCCCCTACAAAATTAGTACCGTTGTCACTATAGATGTCAGAGGGAACGCCGCGGCGACTGCAGAACCGGGCGAAAGCGGCAAGAAATGCGGGGATGGAGAGCTCGGAGGCGAGTTCTAGATGCACAGCTTTGGTGGAAAAGCAGACAAAGGCGCAGATATAGGCTTTAGTGACGCGGCATCCCCGAATGCGGGCAGAAGAAACCGAGAAGGGACCGGCGTAGTCGACTCCTACTTTAAGAAAAGCATACGTGGATGAAACACGGTCTTTAGGGAGCGAACCCATGGTGGGAATGAGTGGTTGGGGGTTGACTTGAAAACATCGGTTACACTTTGCTAGGCGATGGCGAACAACGTTCTTTCCGTCTAAAATCCAAAATCTCTGGCGAATGAATGAATGAGTAGCAGATGGACCGGCGTGTAAGTTGGTAAGATGAGCATTATCGATTATTAAGTGAGTGAGGGGGTGATCCTTAGGAAGTAATGCCGGGTGTTTAGCATCAAACGGGCGAGGAGCAAGATGAAGACGACCGCCTACGCGCAAAAGGCCGTGGGAATCGATGAACAATTGTAAAATGCGTTTAATGCGCAACTTGGAGGCGGGTTCTGACGCGGCTTTATATTCATCTGCTAGCGCGACTTGTTGGACTCCGCGGACTAGGGTATCAAGTGCCATGTTTAGTTCAACGGCGGAAAGAAACCCGGTATATCGGCGATCAGGATTCCTACAGTTGTGGGCGAAGCGGAGGCACCAGGCGGTGATTCTCTGGAGTTGAGTCAGGGAAGAATATCGACTTTCCAAGTCGAGGGAAGTTAGGGCGACACAAGTGATGATTTCTTTGGAGATTCGACGCTCCTTGTTAACGGCGTCAGGCGGGGAATCTATATGCGATTTTGGCCATTGACTAGGCGGTTTTGATAACCAGGAGGGACCTGTCCACCACAGAGGATGACGGGTGAATTCATTGGGGAATAGCCCCCGAGAGGCACAATCGGCGGGGTTTTCCTTACCGTCAATGTGACGCCATTGAGAAGGGGAGATAACTTCCTGTATTTCAGTGACGCGATTGGCCACGAAAGTTTTCCATCGGTGCGGTTCGCCGCGAATCCAGGTGAGGGCTACCGCGGAATCGGAGAAAGCAACGATATCTTCAAATGGTTGAGGGAACATACCGAGAATTTTAGTGGTCAATTTTGCTAAAAGGTGAGCTCCGCATAATTCTAACCTAGGAAGGGATACCTTTTTGAGGGGAGCTACGCGGGACTTAGCTATGAGTAGATGAACCGCGATTTCACCGGCGGATGAGGTAGAGTGGAGGTAAATGGTGGCCGCGTATCCTAATTCTGAAGCGTCGCAGAAGGCGACCAGTCGTTGACTGCTGCGGGATTCCTGATAGAAGGGGAAACGGCGAGGGATGGATATCTTTGATACAGATTCAAGTTCGTTTTGAAAAATATCCCAATCGCGGGTAACATCGGCGGGGGCAGGTTCATCCCAATCGGAGTGTCCAATCCACAGGCGTTGAATCAATAACTTGGCGGTGAATGTAACAGGCACTAACCATCCAGGCGGGTCATAAATGCGAGCAAGTTTAGACAATATCAACCGCTTGGTAGCCGGTAATTTATTGGAACAGAACCGGTAAGAGAAGGCATCGGTATCGGCAGACCATATTAACCCTAGAATTTTAATGGTGGGCTCATCAGTCGTGTCAAAATCAAAGGCGTGGGGTCCGATACGACAATGGTCGGCGGGCAAATTGGCGAGGATATCGGGATGATTGGCGGCCCATTTTCTTAGTTCAAATCCCCCGGCGTGCAAAAGAGCTATTAAATTATCCCTTAACTGAATGGTTTCGGCGAGTGAGGAGGCTCCGGTGATTATATCGTCCAATTAGGTGTCATCGCGTAGAACCGGGGCGGCACTAGGGAAACGGTCCCCTTCATCTTGAGCTAATTGGTGAAGTGTCCGAATGGCTAGGTATGGAGAAGAACTAACCCCGTAAGTGACCGTGCGGAGGCGGTAAGAGCGCACAGGCTCTTCGGGTGAAAAACGCCATATGATTCTTTGAAGGTCTTGGTGTTCCGGGGGAACTAAAATTTGGCGATACATTTGCCTAATGTCCGCGGTGAATATATATCGGTGAGTACGTGAGCGGGTGATAAGGGTAACAATGTCCGTTTGAAGCTTGGGCCCGGTGTAAGAAATGTCATTGAGGGATTTTCCATTAGATGATTGTGACGAAGCGTTGAATACCACCCTAATTTTAGACGGAGGGTCATCAGGTCGGTGAACAGGGTGATGAGGAAGATAATAGGTGGCACCGCGGGCGTCATCCGGATCCGGAACTAAGGACATATGGCCGAGGTCAAGATATTCGCGCATAAAGGCGACATAGGCCTCCCGGAGAATAGGTTCGCGTTGGAGGCGGGCTTCGAGACGGTGAAATTGTTTTAGAGCTCGGTAATAAGATTCCCCTATATCAACAGATTTTAGTGGTAGAGGAATGATGTAGCGACCCTCAGGGTTCCGGGAGACGGATCTTAGAAATAGATCCTCACACAACTGTTCTTCAGCAGAGAACTTGGGGGAAATGGCGGACACTTCTTCGAGATCCCAGAATTTTTTCAACTCTTTATTGAGTTGGAGGTTGGTGAGCGCATTAAAGGCTCTTAGTGCTTCTGGAGGACTGGGAATTGCAGGAGAGAGATCTTTGGCAAGTGAAGTAGTCAGGCTATCAGCCTTGGGTGCAGGCGGAAAATGATGAGAACGGCGGCGAGGAGGTGGGCGATAGGTCTTACCTTCGTTGTCGATCACGTCTTTCGACCATGTAATACGGCGCTGATTGGCTGGGGGGCGACAGTTCCCCATGATACACCAGCCAAATACAGTTTCAAGGGCGATGGGTCCGCCCTGAGATACGGGAGCGATACCCAGAATGATGAGGGGAAGGACGTCTATACCTAACAGGAGGTCAATCTCCCCTGGTCGACACAAGGAAGGGTCGGCGAGTGGCAACTGGGTAATATGCGGCCAAGGGGACAAATCTACGTGCGAAGTAGGAAGAGTGTCGGTTATTTTCTTAATAACAAAGAGCCGTACCCTAAGTGACAAGGAGTTCGGGACTTCTAGGGAGGCGGTAGTATACCCTGGGCAAGAAATGTTTGAAGGGCCCCCAAGAACATTAACTCCGACGGGCGAGGGTGTGACAGGCAGCCCTAGGCGAGAGGCGGAATCGGCGGTGATGAAGCTTACCTGGCTTCCGGAGTCAAGAAGGGCGCGGAGAAGCTTGGGAGGATAAATAGGACGTCGAACCGCAATCTGCGCAGTTGGAAGGAGAGCAGGCGAAAAATTCCCAAAGGAACCTAATAACGTTAACGGCGGAAAGGAGTTGGTGCTTACATCAGGAGACGGCGAGCGGCACTGGCGAATAGGACAGCGGCTGGGAGACGGCGCAGAAGCATGGTGGTTGAATGGCGCGTCACTCCTACTCGATGAGCGGTGGACAGGGTTAGCAATGGTTATCGGCGAGGGTTGATCATCTGGGCGAGCAGGAGCGAGAGCGGGAGTGTCGGCGGCGGTAGGTAGTCAATTATCGTGACCGGCGGCCCCTAATGTAGGTGATCGGCGAGCATGTGAGGTTCCATGCGGTGGAGAAGGCCCCCTCGAAGATTCATTGTGATAGGGGCGGAAGGACCCCCCCCGGATGGTGATAAGAAACGGGGGCAGCGAACGGCGAAGGCGGCGAATTTTCATAGGACCTTCGGGCATGATCATGGGAATTGGGCGAACGTCTTTGTGAGCCCCGTGGAGGATATGGCGGTACCGCGTGGAACACCGGTAGAGGCGGCGAGGAGCGAGGTCCTTGCGAACGGACCGGGGGGCGTTGGGCCGAATAGCGGCGCGGCAGGGAAGTTCGGACGGTGGGAGAAGCTGGCCGGGGTGAACTAGGCGGAGAGCGCGGACCCGCCTCTGGGCGCGAGGATTCCGAAAACCCCCTATGTAACAAAGTATGATGAAATTCCTGACAGTTATGACAGCGCTGGCTAGACTGACATTGATGTTGTGAATGGGCCCCCAAACAGTTATAACATAGCCCTGATCGGCGAATAAATTGTAATCGGTCCCGGCCGGAGAGTTCCTTGAATTCACGACAGTGGTAGATGTTATGGGCCTCTCGACAGTAAGGACATTGAATACTGGAGGCGAAGGCACGCGCTACGCGATTGACAGGGCGCGGTGGTTGGCGAATAGGCGAAGCTTCCCGTTTCCTAGGGGGAGGTGATCCGGAAACGGAAGTGGAGGCTATTTGGAGACGGTTGATGTAACCCAACAAATCGGTGAGGGTAGGAAAGTCTTCGGGATGGTGAAATTTGAATTCCTTCTGCGTGACCGGATCTAGACTGCGGAACGCCATGAAATATAATAAATAATCGCTTAGATTCGGAATAGCCATTGATTTTAATTGTTGCCCCAATTCAGAATAGATCTTTAAATATTTCTCAAGAGCTTCGGGAGATGGGCGTGAAATCGGCGGGAAATTCAACATATCCGTCAGGATACGGGCGGCGAGAGTCGATGCGTTATCGTAACGCTTGGTCAATGCGTCCCAGGCAATAGCATAATTGGAATCTAAATTGTCTAAATGACCTATGACGGATAGAGCCTCGCCCGACAGACAACTCTTTAAATAAGTAAGCTTCATCCCATCACTTAAACTATCATTATGGTGAACGATAGGGAGGTAAGTAGTTTTAAAAATTTGGAATTGAGAAATATCCCCGTTAAAAGTGGGCAAATTGAGTAAGGGAAGTCGCATTTCCGTGAACCGGTGAGCTGAGGGAGGAACTGGTGACGCGGATGCCGATTGGTCAGGCACTCTAGACTCTAATTCTATGATATCGAATTGCGCTTTTATGAATTGTTCCTCCACATCTTCGGGAACCCCTTGATCTAAATTGAAACATTCCTCGACAAGGGAGTTGAAAGTTACTCGCATCTCTTCTATTAATTGATTTAATTTTTTAATGAAAACCTTTGATACTTGGAAATCCCGGCGATCCAATGCCTCTTTACATTTTTCGGAAAAGGTAAAAAATTGTTCTAATGATTTTATCAGAATGGCCTTACGGGCACTCACCCCTAAATTATTTGATTTACGGCGATTTCCCATGATTACAATTACAATATACAAAAGAAAACGGGGTGCTGAAAAGAATTACAATGTTAGAGATAATATAAGAATTAAAGTAATAAAAATGATGATAATAGTAACAATAGAAAATAATAGAGCTAAGAAGAGTGAGAACTTATCTTAATACTCAGAACACAATGACTCACAAAAGAAACAGAACAACAATGATGATTCAGCTTTACCAGGAATGACTCTAGACAATGGCGAAACAAGTTTTCTGAAATGTAAACAAGTCTCTCAGCGGTTAAATAATATTTAATTTTATTAATTAAACTCCCGGGTTTCGGCACCAAAATGTTCAATAGGGCGTTAATATTAAAAATAATGATGAAGGAGAATGATAAAAAAAAGAAGAGCGGTGAAATTACAGAGAGAGAAAAACAAAACTTTTATTCTTAAGGAAAAATACAATTAATAAACAGCTCGAGCATTAGATAAAATGAAATAAAATAAAGCTGAACCATATGACACTTCTAATAACAACAATAACTTAAAAGGTTATGAATGAATAAAGATGAAGAAAAAAAAAAAAAAAGAGAAACTAGAATTCTTGAAATTAAATGAAACTTAGCACTAACAATTTTACAATGAATTAAGGCCTTAGAGCATGTTAAGAAATGATCATGAAACATTTAAGAAAATTAAACAGAGATAAAGAAAACCAGACTAATTGACAGAGCTCTGTATTCTAATCCACTCCTGGTGATTAAAATAAATAGCTATTAAATACGGCGAACAAACCCACTAGTGTTTCTGAAGGCGAACTTAACTTCCGGTGAACTGAAACTCATAGAGATATGCTTGGGTTGCACAATCTCCAACGTTGACCTCTCTTCTGCTCTGAGTCAATTCTTTGAAGAAAATGGCAATTGCATATAGTAAGATCTTACTTACGTGGTCGACTCGCAATCTGACCAAAGATAACACCTGCGTCGTGATGGCGGCCGGTGGCAGGATGATTGAGAGATGGAGATCTTAACGTGACGGCGGTCGACAGCAGAGTGAGTCGGAGTGGGGAGGACGCACGTGGCGGTAGACATCCGACAGCTGATTTTCATAGCCTTCTTAACTTGCACTTAAGCTACGCACTTACAATAAGTTAGGAGGCATTGGATGGCGGGAAACATTGTTTTTAAATTCAAACAGTCTGAGACTGAACAATGTGAGATGGGTGAACGTGAATTTTAATCAAGAAACTAGGGTGTATCCGGTTTACAGGACTCTTTCACATGCCTTTCTTCTAAGTTTCTTGATGAAGAATACCAGCACAGTTGATAAAAATAAACAAAAAAGTATTACTGAAGACCTTTCCACGTGCTCTTGAAGAAAAAGAAAAAAGATGTAAAGGATAATGAACAGCTCTAACGAAAGTTATGTCTCGAAAAAAGGATACTACAATTTAGTATACCACTCCGATAATTCTGATATTACAGAAGTATCTTTTTTTTCATCATTTGGAGTATTGTCAATATCAAGGAGACATTCTTATGTTTTTAATTGATATTGTAATACTTACCTATATGGGTTTCAATAATTTTATTTACGTAAAATTATAACACAAAAATGTCAAGCAAAGAACGTTATAAAATACTAACTATCAGTGACACAACATTGACTCAAAAGTAACTATTGTTCGCTTTACTGGCTAAAACTAAGTCACTAGTTGATGGCTTCTGATATGTGGTCTCGATGGCCTTTGGAACCATCCAAAAAGGCCTAGAACGAACCAAACATTTGATCACGCACTAATAAAGACTGTAACTGTTACATTAATATTATACTTGAAATATTAATATTATACTGTTTTCGCTTGACTGTCCATTGTTAGTATTAACGTTTCCTAACTTCCGACAAATCTTGCCGAAAAAAAATCCTTTTTTCTTCTTTTTTTTATTCAAGCAATTATGTTTTGTTACATGAACCAAGAATGGCCTATTGTTCAATATAACGCAACACTTTTTAGCTTACGTGTCGCAAAATTCAAGCAGCTCAACAAATGCCTCAAAAAAACTCTGTTAGCATTATAACTTGAACTAAAATCAAATTTCATACTAAGAAATAATTTCCTGACAAGATACTGCAATACAAAAACTACTAACTAAAATAATGTAGAAATATTTTTAGACTAAATGTAATGTATTCCAATAATCCAGATATGGTCTTATCTATTTTTTTTAGTCCAGTTGTATTTAGGAGTCTAGATTCAAAATAGGATATCCCCAGTCATTTTTAAGTTCTTAAAAGCATACAATATGGCTAAAATGATTATTTCCTAAAAATATAAATCAATCTGCAGCAAACAAAGCTAAAAACTGGGCTAATGACATTTTAGAAATCTTGTAGTATATCAGTGTCAAACTTTTTAGAGTGCCGTATTGATTTTTTTTTGTTTTTACAAAGTTTTAGAATTAGCGGTTATCCAATTAAGTCGATAGTGGACGCCTAACTTAAAAATATTATTGACTGTGAAAACTTTTAATATGAATTTTCATATTACAATTTCAAAATATGCCCACGATTGGTGCATGCTTCGCCACTTAAACAGAAAATCTAATTTTACTGAAGGCCGAATAGAGTAAAAATATTATTATTTTTGATAATGACGGAAATAAAATCGAAACGTCACATTAATAAAGATATTTCAATTATACACATTTCCGTAAATTTAAATTTAGATCATTAGAAGTGGGTGGTTTCTAAAACATTTCAGAGTCGTTGAAAATAAAATAAAAAAAGTTAACTTAAAAATAGCCTGGAAAGGTAGCATGTAAATATTTTACCATAGTAATTTTTCCACTTTTCCTACAAAATGGAAAAAGGCCAACTGCATACCTTAACACCAACCACCTCACACCTTTAAGCACCTTTTAATACTTCCACTAATTTAATCATAAAGGATTTTAATTATAAAGGGTAGATGAGTTACTGTTTGATCTATATAAATAAAGATGAAATTCTGTTTGTTTGTTCTTTATAGAAATCCACACCGTTTGTCCTAAATTCTCCAAATATCGCTCAGTAGTTCTTCGATATCAGGTGCGATCACCTGTCCATATTAAAATTGCATAACTTCAGCGAATCTCTGGGTATATTATTTATTGTTTTAAAAATCGTTTTGATCTCGCTTCATAGATTTTATAGATTTAAAAAATTAAATTCTTCGGGTGAAACCGGTATATACAGCTAGTATTATATAAAAATAAATTATTTATATATATAAAAACTATATTAGAGTATACATTTTTATTTGATAATAATAAATTCTGTCTTACTATCACTGTCCGTCAAGATTACGGTAATATTGATGACTGAACATACGTAAAAACTATGACAAAAATATTAATATAATAAATAAAAAATAATTGATAAAAAGCCCTATATTTTCGCAGTTTAAAATTCGTAAAATATAAAATAATAAATAAAAATGAATAAATATGGTTAATATATGATATATTAACACCTATGATATAAAATTGAAATTTCGGTGATCAAATCGGTAAAAATATAATACATATAAAATAATTCAATGAATCAATTAAAATAACTGAAAAATTGGAATTTTTTCCCATTGTTTTTGAAAATATTTTTGCTTAGAAAGTTTCTAAATTGGAATGGAATAAAGCTCCTTGTAGATATTTTATATTGCATTGAAATTAATGATGTTTTGAAATGTTATTAAATTAAGGAAATTAGCTTTTTTAGGAAAAAAACGAATGTTTTCCCATATATTTTCAGTAACAATACCTCAATAACAATCGTCCCCACTGGACGATAGATAAGCCCGAATAAAGTTGTTTTCCTATACAACATAACTTGTAATACGAAATAATTTGTAGAAAAATACACGCTAAAGCAATCTTGCAATTCATAAATGATAATCAAAATAAAACATTAGGTGTTGATGACTTGAAATATTTTACACCTCAAAGCAAGAAAAATAGTCGAAATTACTGTGTGCCCATTTGTAATAATATTCTGCTTTAATAATTATCAATTTAAAACTAATTTGTTAGTTTGTTGTAGTAATAAAATCAATCATATCTAAATATAAAAAGCGCTAATGTATTTTTTGTAGATAAGTAAATTTCAAACTTTACAGTGATTAATATATTTATTTGTTTTTAAAAAAAATTCACAACACGTTTCAAAAATTGAATTAATTGAAAAATGTTCATAAAAAACTTTTTTTAAGACAGATATAGTTACTTAAAGAAGCAAAAAAAAAAAAAAAAAAGATCAAATTAGAATTATCACAATATAAATATCGTATTGTCATAATTCTAATTTGATCTCTAGTAATATATTAACATTACTACATACAAAGTTATATGGGCTAAGAAAGGTAAAGTAGTGAGGTCACTGTTCCATTATAGCTGTTATATTTCACCGGAACGTCCCAGGTCACTTGTGTCAGAGCAGTGACAGATGTGGGCTCTCGACCTCACAAGTGAGAGGATACATTACTAGCCAACACTTCTTCAAGTTACCATCAGCACAGGTGTAGGTGGATGTTCTTTTAATATGTTTATTTCAATTATTATTAAATTAGTTGCTCTTCAACTATAGTAAATATATCATAAATTCAGTAAATAAGAGTAAGCAGTTAAAAAAAACCCTCGGAAAAGCCCACTTTGATGGTGTTCGGAGAGGTACACGTTTACTGTGGGTAAATACAATAATGTTAGTTATTGTTATAGTTAATTAGTGGGTGTATTACTGTTCAGGATATTTACAGTTTAACTTTCTAACATGCATATACATTTCTCAAAAAGTAGATTTGAAATAAGTGCTTATAGTAAATCGATAAATGACCTAATGTATCAGGAATATTTGAAAAATAACGTTAGCATTTAAAAGTAAGGAATCGATCACTCATAAAAATTTTTGTTTAGATTAGAAGAAACAAAAAAAAAAAAAAAAAAAAAAATTCACTACAAACGATGCAAGTTCTCGGGCCTAGCAATTTATAAGGAATTACTGCTACTTGATCAGCGGTCAAGAAAGCGATTTGACTGTGAACACGCTAAGCTGCCAGCGGTCCATTTTAATTTTTCAATTAAGAGTAACCAAATTTGTATAGGCTATGTATGAACCAGATCGGTTCATACCGATATATATATATATATATATATATATATATATATATATATATATATATATGGTTAAGCTCGAATGAAAAAATACTTTTAAATCAGATTGCTTTGGCAAACCTTTTTTTAGCTGAGCTAATTTTTTTAACGTAACAAGAGTCCTACGCATTTTTTTACTTTCACTTACCTATATATGAAATATATAGTAAGTGGAAGTATTGCAATCGTGAAAAATTTCGACTTCCGGTTTTCAACGGAAATACACGTTTTGGGGTCCCCTGAGTCGAAATGACCAAGTCCCGCGAAATGGTCTGTGTGTGTGTGTGTGAACAGACTAGCTCAAAATTATAAACCGTGCGATCCTGAAATTGGGTATTTAGTGTAGGTATATGCCCGCGATGTGACAGCATAAATTTCATCAAAATTACTTAAAGGGAGGGGGTACTTTACTTAATAACTTTTTAGGTTTTTTTCGATTTTCTCAAAAACGGCTCTAACGATTTTGATTTAACTGAGTATTTGATGTATTTATATGCCCGAGATATGACTGATAAAATTTCATCAAAATTGATTAACCGGAGGGGGGACTTTACTTAGTAAATTTTGTATCATTTTCACGTGTTTTTTTTATTTACTCTAAATCGGAATTAACGATTTTGATCAAACTGGGTATTTGATGTATGTATATGCCAAATATGTGATAGCCAACATTTCATCAAAATTGATAAACCGAAGGGGGGACTTTACTTAATAAATTTTGTATTATTTTCACGGTTTTTTTTTTATTTACTCACAAACGGCTTTAACGATCAACAAAAATAAGATATGAATGTAGAAAAATGTGTGACTTTGAGAAATGATATTTAGCAAAACACGTCAATTTCTAATCTAAGTAAGTTGGTAAGTGAAAGTTGTGTGTTTCGCGCACGCACCAGGTTTTTTTTTATCAAGGACGTCGAGGGTATTAAAGTTAAACCGCAGTACGAGTAAATCCCTCACTGATAGAAGATAAAAATTTCTGGTTGTTCTTGTTTTTTGTATTTTTCCTAGATATGAATTAAGATTTTTTTTACAATACTATTTTTTATTGATAAATGTAATAAATGAACGTTGTAAGTCAACCAATCCACAAAATATGAAAACAATATGGAAGAGTTGGTGTTTGGTTCTTGATATTTTAACGAATTAATTTCGGTCGTCGTCAGTGGCAAATATAATTAGTAATGCGACCTTTCATTTATAGAAAAATATCAATCGATTGATAAGAAAGCAATATTGTTTAGCAAACGAAATTCCAGATTTTTTTTTTTGTTAAGGTATTGAGGCCATTAATTCAATAATGACTTACATCATTTGTGAAATTGGGTTCTCATCTTTTAAATCTAGCTCACATTAAAACAAAACATAAAATATCATTCAGTATAACGATTGGAGAATAGTAAAAAAATAAAACTTATTACTATGCCCTGATGTAAAGTGCCAGATAATAATTTATAATTTTTTTTTTTTATTCCGACAGCAGTGGATCGGTATCCGTGATAGGGTGCCCCTCCCCCTCTCCTAATGAAGGCGAGGCACATTTCCATTAAATAAACTGAGTACAAGACTCCTCAATGTGCCAAATCATATCGGTTAAGCCTGATTCAGGTCAGTTCACTTTTTTTGGGGGGCTTAAAATAGTACAGACCACATAGAAATATACATTGCACCTTTGTGTAACCCGTACAGAACAGAGATAGTAAGTAATAGAGATACGTAGAGATATAAGGCACTTTTCCTAGATCAATAAAGCAAACTCTGTTTCTCTGCGATTGAAAAAGATTTTTTTACAAACAGTTCAACAAAAATGTAAAATAGTATGTAAAATTATTACTTCGACATAGTATTAAGCATGTGGATTTCATAATTACCCAATCGCTTGTAATGAATAGGCTCTTTTCGATTTGTACCATGTTTTTGTATAAATAAAAATGTTTCCCAATATAGCTAGTACTGTGAATTTAAAATACAATACTTATAATAAAAAATAATTGAACTTACTATGAATGTGTACAAACTTCATTTAAAAATTCTACTATCGGTATTTTTTTTCGCTATCAAGAGAGGAAGTTCAGCTGATATATAATGGGGAGGTATTTGAAGTTGCACCAGAATTCACCTATTTGGGGACAATCATTAACAACTGGGGCGGATTGACCCAGGATATCCAAAGCACACTAGATCTATCATCCCATCTGTAATATTAGAGTCTGACATAAGGATGTTGGTATGGTAAATCAGTTTACCTCCCAACCCTTACTTCATGGAAGTGAAAGCATTTTTATGCTGGACGAGCAAGCTAGCTGCAAGCGGCTAAGTGTGGTAGGAAAGAACAGGAGGGACCAAGTTGGGAATAAACGCGAAAGCAACGAGGAAAGAGAGGAACTGGAAGTAATAGAGTTGAGAACTTCAATAGAAACCGACTACTGTGATGTGACTAATGTGATTTGGCCACGTTTGTCGCATGGAGGAAGAGAAGAAGCCAAGGAAAGTCATGGAATCTTGACTCATTGGAAGGAGCACGAGAGGCCGTCCCAGAATTTCCTATCAAGAATATATTTCAAGAGGATTGGATGGAAGAGAGGCAAAACCCTCTAAGAAAATAGGCAGGATAGCAGGGACCGAGAGGCATGGCTGCGTTGGGTAGAAGCTTCTCGACGATAGCAACGACATTTTGTAGAAGACAAACCAGAAGAAATATTTGGTTGTATAAATCAAAACTTATGTCTAAATTGTCCTTCTTTATCAGGGATTCAGCTCAAAATTTACTGTTTTGAAACTGTTAAATCTTCAAAAATAAAACTTTTTCTTTCGGAGTGGAGTTTAAAGCCTATTGCGGTCTCCCTAATTTTCTTTAGCTTTCTTTGTTCAAACACATTTGAAATCTATATCTCTGATTTATGCTCTTTCGCGCTTTACTAAATAGTATAAATAACTGTAAGACTTTTTTCTGACTTATAGCGGGGTTCTTACAAGTGTGAGAAATAACCAAAACCCTAGAGGTTGGCCGCGTGAGAATTCCGAACCCCAGAAGATTGCTCACCTCAACTGTAGATACTCCTCAATTGTAATATTTGCCGGTGGAATGTAAAGGTTACCCCCTGCAGTGAAATTCGGACTGAAAAATACCTTGTCTCCAACTCACCCCTGGGATATAAGTAACATCAAAAGATAAGAAACTTTGCCAATTTCCATAATTGGACCGAAGATAAGGGACCCACCCATCCGTAGGTTTTTCTTTTTTTGTTCCTAAAAGAAAGTATTTTCCTTTACTTTTTAACTTCACCGAAGGCGGGACGTATTAAGGGCTGGGCTAAGCTATAAGTCTTTTGCAGGCGGGGGGGGGAGAGGTTTCTTCTCTAGGATTTTTTTTCAATACGATCCATTGAAAATAAATTAAAGAATAAATCTATCGGTAGTTTAGAGTAGAGAGAGCAGTTCTTTACTTAACAATTAAAAGAGTTTGAATTTTGTAGGAGAAAATGGGAGTTGAAACGTTTTCGTTCATAATCAGTAGGGAATTCATTTGACATATTTGAAAAACAAATACAAATCTTTTTTTTTTTTAAGAAATAATAAAATCAACTCAATCAAGTTTATCTATATTAGAGGACTCACTCACACACTATATCTACGAGTTTATGTACATAAATAAATAAATGAAAAAAAATCTTGAAGAAGGGAAAACATTTATTGTAATAAAAACGAAATAAAATTATGGTCTCACGTTCACAATGAGGATACAAATTAAGAAATGGTAATGCTTTAGGCTAATCCATAAATGTTGGCTTATTTCTATGATTTTAGATCATATTAATTATTGAAAACCATGATATTCCTAAAAATAAGATAATGATATAAAACGATTTTATTCTACAACAACTTGGAAAAGCTAAATTGAAAATAGCAGCTAGTTAAATAATTTTATTGATGTTAATGATAATATTTTTAATAATAATGATAAAATTAAACTCAATACAATTCAAAAGTTAATCTATAATATCGAATAACGTTATAAACTACGAATAGATTGAAGAAAAACCGAGGTAGAAAAAATATATAAGTTGAGAGAAAAGGAAAATAAAAAATGAAGGAGGCTTACTGTGATAAAATATTGGGTTGATCATAAACAACATTAAAAAAAAAAAGTCTTTCAAGAATTTCAAGGCATTTTGTAAGGAATCGACATCATTTTTAACGCACTCACTCGGATGGATTTGTTTTCAATCATTCATTCTGCATTCGATCTTTGTTTTTTGAGAGAAATAAAAATTTGTTTGAGATTAAAAAAGATTTCGCAGCAGTGACTACAATGCAACATTAGGCCCTAGAAACGTTAAAAGAACACTAAACTACCCTCGTCCTGCAAAGACAATTGTCAGAAGGAAAAATAATTGGGAATAAGGGATAATAATGGGAATAAGGAAAACATATTTGGGAATAATAACTTCAATCGTAGTAAGAACATTTATTTTAAGAAAGTTAGAACTAAAGGTAACTGTAAATCAATTTATCCTCATTTCAAGCATTAAAAATGTGATTCTCAAGTTTTGAACTGAGAGACCAGCGGATTGAACACATCTGAAAAAGTTGTTTCGCGCAAACTACTGAGGACGAACTTCTTTTTTAAGCACATTAGCTCTAATAAATTAATAGAGCCTACTGTACAAAAAAGGTAGGTAATGATTTGGAAAATAAAAACTATATCCAACTCGTGATATGTGACGTAGGTTTTGACGAGTCGATAGGATGAGGTGTGCCACGTAGTTTAGTCAACAATTAATTTTAAATATAAACCTCTATTTCATTTTTACACCAATTCATATGAAATGTTAAAAATGTTTATTTGTAGAAGAAAATTGTACTTTTGAAAACTATGTAGGGAGCAAGAATTCTATTAATAATTAGAAAAATTACGTAAATACAATTAATATAACTTTCTACCTACGTATTTCCCGACTTGGCCACAGGTCACAATAAAACTGGGATAACCCTAACCCCCCCCCCCCCCCCCGAGTGTATCTCACACATAAATTATATTCAGTTATTCAACTGACTATCTAACCACAATATATTAGAATAAATCTTCCATCTTAGGGGAAACATAAATTTCAACTCTCTGTGAAGGAGATAGCGGAGGAGGGGGAGGAAATAAGCCGCCCTCGCAATGAGATATAATGCGAGTCAAGTTGGACCATAAATATATATCAGTGGATAACCAGGGCTTGCTCAATGCTTTGGGGTAATAAACAGCAAATAGTTGATATAAATGGTTAAAACAATTCAGATATATTATCTATATACATTCTGTTACGGTAAAATATAGTTTGGAAGAGTAATGGCATGAAATATATGTTAGTTAACATAAAGTCTATACTTTAACTTAAATACAATTTCACATGCAGGGTGTATTGATTCTCCGCATACGAGCTTGAGAAAGAAATTACGAAATTCAAGAGCAAAAAAAATTTATAATCTTTCAAGGTGTAATCTATTTTGTATGGGAAAGCGTGGTTGGTTGGCAACAGTTTTCACTTTTTTGATTGTTGAGTCGTTCCTGTTAATATAATCCCAATAGGGATGATACCACTGTAAACTCGAAGTATTACAGCACTTCAAGTATTTTTTTCACCACATAATATTTGATACTAAGATCATAGAAAATTGAAGAATTCGTCAATCCAGAGTATGCCAATTAACCCCCAAGGTGGGGCAGGTTGGCCTATAAGGTGGGGTTGTTTAGCCATATCATTCAAGTACTGTCTGACACTTATTATTATTATTAAAAGCTGCACAACAATGATATAATAATTTTGAATCGGTTTTAACAAGCTTTTAAGGGAAAATAGAATGACAATAGAAGAAGATAGAAGTTTAGACTGTCGTCACTTTCTGCATAAGAAAAATTGCTCTCATCGTCCTTGCTGGAAATAAAGACCTTTGTTTATGTTTACCTTGCTTTTGTGAATTGCTACTGCGCCAACTAACCGCAGTTGAAGAGAGCCAACTAATATTAATAGGTGAATTTCTTTTGAAAATATCAAGATGAATGAATCCAAATAAACTGTGAGACCATATAACTGAAAAAATATTTGAATCAGTCCAAAAAAAAATCGATTTTAGTTTTATTTTTGAACTCCTTGCATGCTGAGACAGCTAATTCAAGAGATACCCGACAAGCCCGAAAAAATCTTCCTGTAACTTCCAAAGCTGTACGTTTTGGCGTAAAATTTTGATTGACCTGTGACTGTCAAAGAACCTGTAGAAGATTTGAATGAAGAACCATGAACTTGATTCTTGTTCATTTCAACCATATATATTTATACTTCCAGTTATTTTTCATTGTTTAGTCAATATAGCTTATTGTCATTACATTATAAAGCTTGTAAGTGTATTGTATGGTAATTTCCAAAATGTATGGTTTGTTACGATTGTTTGTCTTCCATAACCAGGAGAAACCTTACATGTCCAAAAAAATTTATCACTTGTTGCAAAAGTAGAAACGTTTTTCCCACTTTTCCAATCATTTGAATTTGTGGCAATGTCAAATTTGTGGACGGGTTTCTCAAAAGACCAATTCATTTTTAGATTTAACTCAAGAAAAAAAAAGAAGAGCATCATAAACAACTGGAAGCTATTAAATGTTAAAAAAATATCACAAAGCTGTGTATTATTTCATAACTAACGAGTATCAAATAAGAAATACAAGAAGTTAATTTAAGTAGTAATAAATTAGATGATGATCGAATGTAATACTGTTCAAATAAAGAGTTTTATTATAAAAATGAAAGCCCTTTGAATGAAAGTCCTTTCTAGGACAAGATAATAATAAAATAAAAATATACGACACTTATTACAATTGTATACATATTGAAAATAGAAAAAAATAGTTAAGTTTAAATTAAACGATATAATAACTGAGCATTACCAGTTTAACTCATTACCTTTCAACATTTATTTTTAATTAAATGAATAATGTCTGATACCAATTGGTAATTATATTCTCTCCTTTATTTCAAATAAATCTATCCGATTAATAGTACTCAATTTTCAAAAAATCTCTATTCAATTTACAGTATTTATGATTCAAGACAATTTCTTATAACAAAGCGAGAATGTGTGTATTGTTGTTTATGTTTTCTATTATAACTCAGCAAAAGTCCAAAATTAGAAATAAAAACTAAAGCCACATTTTTGTCGGGGAGGGAATATTGCTATCAGAATTTTTTAAAGGCTAAGTATATTAATATCTTTATTATTTTTTTATTTATATACTTATTATAATAATTAAAATAAATTGGAAAAAAATAGTATATCTCACAAGAAAATTACTTTAATATAACATTTTGATTGATTAGGTTTCATCGATTGCTTTTCGAATAATATAATCGAAGTTTGAAAATTTATAATAATGTGGTTATTTTATTTTAAGTAAACATATTGTAATAACATCCTCGTTGAACTATTGATTCTAATTATCTAATGCATCCGGTGTTCAAATCATGCTCTTAGCACAGCAATGTGTATTCAGGCAACAAGGTACAACTTCATGGCTTTTGTTACCTGAGGCAAGTTGATCCAGTTTTGGAGTGGAACGACCCAAATTGAAGAGAAAATTAACTTCCCACCTCAGACTGCGGTCCTCTAAGAAGGCCCACTCCA
Source organism: Aelia acuminata (assembly GCA_911387785.2). Taxonomy (NCBI): domain Eukaryota; kingdom Metazoa; phylum Arthropoda; class Insecta; order Hemiptera; family Pentatomidae; genus Aelia; species Aelia acuminata. The sequence continues at coordinate 47,798,955 of OU426978.1, read as the reverse complement.
AAGTTACCCGTAACAGGTCCTCGATGTTTACTGTTCATTTGACAATGACGGCTTAGAAATTAGCGTTAGTAACGTAACTTCTGATATAACAAAGTTTTAACATAATTAAACGAGTACTAAAATTAATTATTGTTGTTTCAATTAATTACTTTCTTTAAAGTTAAGTTCGAAAACTCGATCATCATCTTCAACTAGTCATTAAATAAAACTCTGCTAGATTATAACTATAAAAATAAGCTGTTATGAAACCTTTTATTAATAAGAAATTTTTTTTTTTTTTTAATCTACCTGCATCACTTTTTTTACAAAATTAAAATAACTATTAAACGAATAATTATGAAATAATTGTTCTTTTTTTCTTAGAGTTCATTTAATTGATAGAGTAGTGAACCGAAAATGAAGTTGGCTCCATTTCCCAAGGGACTTGCAGACTTTTACTTATAGTATAATAAAAGTTCTGTGATCAACTTTCATGATGATCAACACCTTACCAGATTTTTATTATATAGAATAGGTTTTTTTAGTTTTGTATGATACACGTCTTACGGCCATTAAAGCCTCCATAATATTAAATCCATACGAAAAATTCAAATATTAAATTACTAAAGTACTGAATTTCATTTTAACAAATAATAAAGAATTTTGTTAAATGCATTGTGAACAAACAGACAATGTTTACAATACACGATATCTTTAATTACAATGATATTTGTCTAGCCCAACTCAAGAGAAGGTATATTTCAGAACTGTAGCCGTTTGTCTTCTTCTCTAAGGGAAGAGGCTTTTAATTAAACACCAAGATAATTCATGGCCTTCCGTTCCAGTCTCGCAGGTTGTACAATTATTGTACAGGTTGTACAGGTTGTACAATCTACAAACTGCAACAAATAAATATTTTGGTCTGGTTCGTAACATCAAAACTCAAAATCAGATGGGAATAGTTCTTAGTTGAAGTTTTTGAAGGTGATGATGTGATGATATAGGGATTGAGATCTAATTAGCAAATAAGAATTTAGGCAGAATAAAACACACAAAAAAATTCTACATTGAATGCATATATTAATAGCACAAAAATAAAGGGGAATCACTTTTAAAAAAATTATTTCTTTTTAAGAACAATAAAACCAGACGATCGTCCAATAGGACTTTAAATTTATAAATTAAATATTTTATTTACTAATTATTTATTTATAATTAAATTAACCCATAGAAGCCTGTTGTTGAAAAGAAACTCGATCCTGATAATGACAGTCCCAACACTAGTTGAAAGGGTTCGCACTTGACGACATATTTAATGGAATAAATATTGAGGATACCATTTTGCATGCAGTAAGTGGGAAGAGTCATTGAACAAATATAAAAAAATTGTTTTTTTGTAAAGACAATTTCCATAATAATATTAAGAGTGTATTTATAAAGAAGTCTAATAAGCATTATAACATCTGATATAGGCTTGATAAAAGAAAGAAACGAGTCTGGGACAGAAAGGAGCTTGAGACAGCCGAAAGACTTAAAGCAACTGGTCAAAGCATAAGTTTCCTTGCTACTGTCAGTCGATGAAGGAAGCCATTTAAACCCATCAAATCAGCAGGTAAAGATAAAAATATCATCGTTAAAACAGGGGCGTGCATGAATCTTTGGAAGAAACATTTTACAAATAGATATGTAGGAGTGGGAGTGCAAGATTGCAACCATTTAATTCTGCCAGATGAGGATATCGAACCACCAATTGATGAATATGTGACTAATGCTTAAGCTAAACTGAAAAATTACAAAGAACCAGGAATAGACAATGTTCTTGTGGAGCTGTTAAAGTATGGCGTTTTTGGGAACTTTTTGGAGTTTCTGGATGCCCAGGTTGTGGGCATTTATTAACAGCATCTATTTTCATTATTATGGATATGCAGCAACTAAACAGCAGAATTAATTGCAATTTATAATAGTCTAAACGTTATCCACTTCTCACAAAAAATCATTTTCTCTGAGGATTCAATATCTGCCCTAATCAGTTAAAATAACACTTTTTCATCAAACATTATCATCCAGAATATTTTTTTAGCATTGAGGTCAGCGCATATCAATAATATTTCAGAGAAACTTCTTTGGATCCCTGGGCAACAAAAAGAGCAATTACAGAAGGCATTGCATACCACGGGAACTCTGTTAAGGACTTTATTTCTCTTTTAAAGAAAAAAATAAAGACTAAATGGTAACAGATGTGGTATAGCACAAAAAAAAAAAAAAAAAAAAATAAGGGAATTAAAAAGCTTTGTATCCCAATGTAAATCGTCAGTCCGAGGTAAAAGAAGGGAGAAAGTTATCCTAACGCGCCTCCGTGTTTGTCACACAAGATTAAACCACGGCTATCTTATCTTATCGACTGCCAGACTTGCGGGTTTCCACTTACAACGAAACACTTATTAAAGGACTGCAGAGCTCATCACGTACAGGGATCATCTTGAAATACCTGTAACCACCTACAGGCAGCATTATCGGGCAATGTGCACACAACCGACAAACTGTTCGAATTCCTAAGACTAGCAACCCTGTATCATAGAATTTAACAATTGATTGTAGGCGATGATGACCCAAGTGGTTGATGCCTACAAAAAAAAAATAGAAAAAGTATGCAGTTGAGATACTTTTAGGGAGAATAGAGGAAATCGTTGATACATCTTATTTTCAAAAAAGGGGACCTCTTTGCGGAAATTACTAATAAAACGACATTTTTTTTTTTTTTTTATGGTGAACGAAAAATATTCTTCACTTTTACATCAACATATAATATCACTAATTCTTCCTAAAACGGTTAAAAAAAAAAAAAAAAAAAAACTCATTCTGGTAGAAACAAAATGGTTATAATAATGGTTGATCGGAGGCTATTTAAGTTACTGTATAAAAACCAAAAAGGCTAGTATTTATTTAATATAAAAACCCGTTGACTTCATGTCCAAAAATATAAAAAAAGCAATATAGGTTGGTCTTAGACAGATCTGTCAGCATAAGTCAAGGAAAAGCAACATGAGATTAAGCCAGAGGAAAAAGGCTTATACAGAAGACCGTGTGAACGCCCTTTTGCCAGGGCGGGTTATTTAGGAGGCGCTCGGGAGAACAACGCAACTTTCCCCATTTTTTCCAATAACTACTCCCCCCCCCCTTTAGTCCCTGTTTTCCCCTTCAGTTAAAAACCCTTTTTCCCCAGAGGTCCAAAGCGGGACCCTCAGAGCCTCTGTAAATACTCCATTCTCACTTCATACCAGCCTTTTATTCTTGTTTAAAACGTCCCTTTAAATTTTAGTTAAAACTTCCATTAGGAAACAACAACATCTTTAGCGAGTGAAAATTTCTTTTATATTTTAATTTCTCACCACAAAGAGTGTTGATGTAATTGTAATTTATTATTTTTTTCACAGTTTTGTTTGTTGTTTCTTTATTTTTTTAACGTCACTTTATGCCACTGAGGTTAATCGGACGACTACAGTGGGAGTCCTAAATTTTGCCTATCCAGGTATAATTAGGATAGGGATCTTTAACGAGTACCCGACATCGTATAGGCTCGGGACCTCCATTTTACGTCCTATCCGAGGGACGGCATGGCAAAGTATTTTTTACTATTAAAAAATCCTAGGGCCACCGCTGGGCGCGAACCTGCGACCTTTAGTATTGTAGGTTGCCATGCTAAGCGCTATACCACAAGTGACCCCTCACAGATTTGTCTCTACTGTCTTGTGACAGTAAAATAAGCCATTGGTCTAGTCAGTCAACGGAGTTGGTCGAGAAAATACCGATAATATTATATGGATGCGCAATCGATTTTATTTTCCATTCAACACCATACATTAAAATGTCCTCAGGTTAAAAAAAAAAAATGGGAATCGAGAACAATTTTAAATTTTTCAGAATTTCTGGGATTAATACACTTCATCTGTCCTTAATACTTAATAATATTTTCCGGCAAGTTATGTAGTACTCCATTCGAGTAGCGAAATCTGCTGTAAATATGTTTTTCAATTACTTCTAATATGAGGTATAGCTCCCCTACTTCTAAACCGAACTCATACTATGGTTAATCGCACGATGCTACAATGGTAGACCTACATTTTTCCAAGCAAGGAATAATTATGACACGAATCCTTAATGAGTGCCTGACACCATACACGGACGGCATATCCAAGGATTTTTCACTCCCGTTACGTAATTCCTAGGGCAACCTGGAAGGCTACAAACCCTCAACCTCCAGTGAGTAATTGGCTACGCTAATCACTACACCACTGGTGATGCCATCCATTCAATTCATTGGTTTAAACAGGACCAATTAATTAATGGAAAATATTAATAAGATTTATAATTATTCCATTTTATTAGATTTTAAATGCTGGGAGATAGGTTACGAAATCCTCGCATTTGAATCATTTTTTACTTACTAAGATTATTTTTAATCTGGAGGAAAAGCACTGTAAAATTAAAAAAACGGATAGATGAATGTAAGAGGAAAAATATAGTTTAATCTAGTTCGAGGCCGTTCAATACAAGAGTGTTACGTGTAACAAAAAAAGCAAATAAAAACATAATTGAAAAGAGTTCTAGACTTGTTGGGACAGTTGGAAAACTTCTAGTACATGATGGTGGAATATAGCTGACCGTTCTAGTGCATGTTCGTGACTGTTCGAGAATAATCTAAGTTTGCATAGAACCTTCTAGACAGTTCTAATTCAGAATAAATATAAGGAGCGAAGGACTGAGGAGTTAGTTTTGCTTTGAAAATCGATCTAATGGTTACGTTTGTGTTAAATTGTCGTTACAAGTTGATACTGTTTGTAGCCTTATTAATAATTTGAGCTGTTATTGTTAACCTGCCATTGTGAAGTTTTTTTGTTGATAAAAATTATTTAAACCCACATTAGTGTTACAATACTTACAAAAAACATTTGATCTGATAATGAAGCATAAATAAAATAATAAAAAAACGCGTGATAAATGCTGTTCATGCCCATTTTCAGTTCTTATAATATAATCCATTAGCTAGAAGTAACAGGATGTTCAAATGAATAATCCAAAGAAAATTTGTCTTTTGTTTTCAATTATACAATATTTTTTTATTTTTTGGTTCCTCCTACTCCTCGCCTTGTATGCTATACGGGGTTTCCCGGGCGGGGGAGAGGGTGAGGGATTGATGCCGAGTATAATTAAATTTTCCCCTTGCTCCGGATTTTGAACTTGCTATCTTCATAGCATTAGGGATGGTTAGACTTTAGATGGCAATTAGACGTTGCCATGGACAACGCGTATTTTCTAACGCCTATGCCCACACGGCCATCCACCCAATTATACAATAATTATTTATCATAGGCCAATAGTTCACGAAAGATATGGATAAAATTTATATAAAGATAAAATTTATATGATATGGATAAGATATATAAAGATATGGATAAAATTTTCCTCCAATTAGATCCCCTTCTTTAACCTCCAATCCAATTTCTTATAGTCTTAAAAAGAAAGAAGAAGAAGAAGCTAAAATGTTTTACGAATCATCAATATCCCTTTCTATAAGCAGTCCTGCACAGATACAGTAAAGTTTGAAGATAGTTCTAGAAAAAGGAAAATATAAAAAAAAAAATGTCATTTTTTCAAGTTAGCCCACTCTTGCTATATAATCTCAGATCCATCCATTATACACTGTATGTTTAATAACTTACGTAATCGTTAAAATCCTTTATTATATCTCTGTTATTATTTTATTCCAAGATAAATTATGTGTGCCCCCTCCTTTACTGTCCTACAAACTCTTAACAAGAAAAGAAATGAATGCTCCCCAGAAGTCCAGAAGATTTATTGCGCTGCCCGTGACAAATGACAGTAATATGAAAGGCAGGTCTCTAATTCTTTCAGATTTATGCGGTGTCCTAACTCCGCCAGTCTATTGCTACAGACCACCTCCAGCGGAATTTCGGGGCCCTTCTTCATTTTCTACTGCTCTGGGTATGAGATTAAATAAGTTCCTGACTCCACTGGTTTCTCTCTTCACTGCTCCATTTTTTGGATCGATTCTGGTGAAAGTTCTATATTTAATAGGATACGAAATTTTGGTTTTATATATATTTGTTTTGAATATGGTTTGGTGTAGAATGATATTCTGAGGGTGTTGAGGATCGTTCATTGATATCGCTATTGTTATGATTTTCAAAATAACTTGTAATTTCTATGTCTGGTTCTGTTTATTTTTATCCGTTATATTTTTTTTAAGATGTATTTTTTAACTCCGATGATGTAAATTTTATTTTAGTAACCAGTTTTGATCATATCTAGGCATCGCTATGATCAACTTTCAGGTTGCGATCGAAATTAAGGAGTTAGACAATAATTGTTAATTACGGTCAAATCCGATTTGCTTGGTTTTTAATGAGAGATTATACATATCATTGAAGTTGCATTGTTGCTCTTTTCATCGACGGGTTTAACACAAAATAATTTCAACCAAAATAGGTTCTGTTTTCAGATGAATTTAATGAATTTAAATGAACTACCATGCATCTAATGTTTCTGATTTCGGTTTCAGAAGCGTGTTGGATTTCTTAAGTTCATATTTTTGTGAGTTGTAAGATTTGCTAAAGGTTTCTAGAAATGTAAAGGTTCATCATCAACCTCTACAACCGTAATGCGCGGTGCGAAACTTATTTTTAAGTTTATTGAAATATGTTATTTTGTTTTCACAAAGTATCAATGTAAAAAGATTTTTTAATATAACTTATAAATTTAATTATTAGTTATCACATAGTTAAATTATTATTGCAATAATAAAAATGTTTAGAGGTGAGGAATAGCCAACTGTTATTCTTTACGGTAGGTAGATTCATAGTTAGGATTTTCAGTTACATTTTTTTTTTTCTTTTGAAAAGATTGTGGATCTTTATAATTTGAGCATTTTGAAATATAAAAACGACAAATATACTTTTTTACATAGATAAGCGCGTTTTATTAGGAGTGAATTCGTGAGTATTTAATACACAATGTCATTCATATGATTCATTCTTCTTTACAATTAAATCATGGCCACGCATAAATATTATTTGGAATCTTATATAGTCATTTTAAAGCGGCATAAAAGACATACCAAATATTCAGATTTTTTAATCGGAAGGACATGGTATGAACAATTTCTTTGAAAATGAACCACATATTATTAATTTAAATATCATCATTTATTTTTTTTTAGGAGGATAATTCTGTGATGACTAATTGGAGGATAAAGAAGAAGAAAATTTTATCCGTACCTTTATATATCTTTCGATATGGATAAAATTTTCCCATGGGAGGATAAAATCCTCCCAAAACAAAATCGGTTAAAGCAGGCAGCTGGTACCGAAATGGTATGGTTTATGTAAATGAAAGTAACTAACTACATTTTTTTCTGTTTTTTTAATTTCACTTATCTATAAATGAAAAATAAAATAATGCGATCGTGAAAAATTTCTATTTCCGGTTTTTACGATTTGGGGCCCTTTAGTCAAAATAACCAAACTTGCGAAAGTGTGTGTTTGTTTCTGTGGATAGAACTAGCTGATAAACGATTAGTCGCAGGAAACTGCAACTTGGGGGGTTGGGGCCTTTTTTGTTTGTTTGTTTCCTATTAAGTACCTCTGTTTTTGTTTATATGGAGAAATTAACTGTCTCTCGTTACGCTTAAAAATAAACATGGCTAAATATGAGATATGATAAAAATAAAGAAAACATAAAGAGGAGAAAAAAAGAAAAATATTCAGTCAACTCGTAAATCTCGTTGAGCCCACTCATGCGGAGTACGCCTTTAATGACAGACCATTGTTCATAATTAAAGCCGTTCTGTTCATTTGAGAAGTGACAATTAACAAAACGCATTAATTTCTAATCTAAGTAAGTTGGTAAGTGAAAGTTGTGTGTTGCGTACACGCACCAGATTTTATGATGTAGAATTTGTTTATCCAGCACTGTGCGAATTTAATGTTGAAGTATGTTTAAATAAAAGTTTATTTAATATACTTTCGGACTGTAATTAATTAATCATTTAACCGCAGTAACAAATAGCATATTAAGAACACAGAAAAGTGTTATCAATTTATTTATTTTTTAAGAAGTAATAGAATCAGGATGAATCACATTTCTAAAGTGGATTCTTCAAGTTTTTTGGTAATTAATTTTTTTTTTTTTGGAAATCACCTCAAGTCATTATTACCTACAACTATTTATTCTCAACATGACTTGTTTCTTGCATTATCCGCATGTAGTATGTTAGGACACACCATGGATAATTAAAATATTTTATTAAACTATATTCACACTTAATAGTATATTAAATATATTACTTCATCGAAATAAAGTCCCATAAACATCTGAGTGTACTTTTATATTTAAGTACTGAATACAAACCTACACTGTTTCTTATTATACGATATTTAAAACTGCTAGACATACTGCACGAAGATTAACAATTTTCAAACCTAATTTTGTTTTCCTGTAAATGACAGCATCCGGGCAACGTGGATTAGAAGTTTTAATTAAACGAGGGAGGGTCTTAGAAAAAACAGAACACAGACTCATAGAATTTTTTTAATTTAAATAATTTTTAGAATCCACTAATGAATGTATGATTTGCTTGATGAATGAAGGGTAGAGAACATAGTGGCTTCTGGGCATGGGCTCCAATCTAAGCTGAAATGGACCCCCAAGGGGTTTATTTATCCCTTTCGAGAGAGCGATGCGAGCGGAAGTTAAAAGCTGTGATAAAATTAAGCTAATCAAGGTCCTTTTAACTGAAAACGACTCTGTTCCGAACGAAGGAAGGTATTAAAAGTTAATCAGCTTTGTATAGCTTGTATTTTGTATATATATTTAGTGTTTTATTAGGTGAGTAATTTTCTTTTATATACCTATTTAGAATTTTTAGGGTGATTTGAAGTTTTTTTCGGATGGGAGGGAAAGAAATCTTCAAGATGATTTCTGTGATGAGCTCAATCATCATATACAAATAGGATCATGTATCAAGAAAATTATTGAGTATTAATCGTCAATTAGAAGAAGACTTAAAATACAACTATAATAATGAAGGGATGTTCCAAAAATTATATGCAGGTAGGGTCTCAAAATTTATTTTATATATTGACCTTTATAGAGTCTGTAATATTGTATTATTGCTGACATTTCGCTCGTCTGCGAGAATTTTCAAAGATAAAAAGGGAAAATCACAATCTTGCGGTTAACATTTTATTTTTTTAAATTAAAAACCTTATGAGTAAACAACAATACAAATATAGTAACTTAATCTTACCAATTTTTCAACAAAATTCATAAAGAGTTCACAATTTTAAAAAACTGTAAGTCATTTGGTAACAATAATTAGAACTAGTATATAAAAAAAAAGAATACGGTAGTAACATGGTAGTAAAAAAACTATCCTGCAATTATTATCTTGCTAATGCATTGAGCTAGAGTAGTCACAAGGTGGTAACTGCAATTATTAGGTGGTATTAAAACTATAAACAGGGAATGATATCTGATGGTGTCTAACTAAATACAGATATTTCAAAAGACAAATTAAATTCAAATAAAAATCATACTCAATTAATAAAAAACTCATAGAACCAGCAACATCAGGTTTTTTTGTTTTTTTTTTAATTAATAGGTCTAAAAACCTATTTATATATTGACCATTATATATTATAATATTACCATAACATTTTTATGCCTCAAGAAAGTTATGAGGCACCGACAAAAGAAAAACCTTTTAGAAATAATATGTAGTAGATTTTTTGATGTTTCCAGTTGGTTATGACAGTATAATGTATTCATTCCGGCCTTTCCCGATGTAAACAAAAACGTTTTAGTATTAGCCTGAGACGAGCCTCAGACGGACGCTCTATCACTAAGGTTTTCATCGCCTTGCCCAAGACGACCAAACGGCACATTAAAGCATGCTGGTACGTACTCAAATACTAGTATACCCACTCTCCCAGGTTTAAGGATTTAAGTTCTTATTAGCTGTTAGTGCAGACAACTTGTTAAGGGTATTTTAACTATGGGGAATCCTTCTTGTCTACGCCGTCCCTCGGATCGGACGTAAAATGAAGGTCCTGAGCCTGTACGATGTCAGGTACTCGTTAAAGATCCCTATCCTAATTATACCTGGATAGGCAAAATTCAGGACTCCCGCTGTAGCATCGTCCGATTAGCCTTAGTGGCATAAAGTGACGTTAAAAAAACAAACAACTGGGGGGAATAGATTTTTTTTTTTCTGCAAGTTGAAGGAAAATTCATGTATGATAGCATTGCTTATAGTGCATAACTTTAGAGTTTTCGTCAGTATCATAAGCATAACCTTAGCAAAATAACTTTTTCCAGGAGCCGAATTTGTTGAAACAGGTGGTTTATTTCAAAATTATGGGTTATTTTCATCACAATTTTTTACAGTAAAAAGTTTCCATTTTTCACAATTTTTCCCCACAGAGTTCCAAAATATTACAGGATTTTATTTTCATGTTCCATCCAGCTATTATCGAAAAGAGGACTACCATGGAGGCAAAAATACGTTTTTCAATAATAAATACATTCAGTTAGTGTAAAATAAAAATTCGATAATTTCGAACATAGTCCCTGTGACTAGTGCAGGGAGTGAGAATTGATCTCATTAAAAATTATTCATTCTGAATATTATCAATTATTATTATTGATTATCGTTTTGTGAGTCCATACAGCGGCCAGATTGTTTTATCTCTCCAAAAATTTCGAACTTTCTATGACGGACAGTGAGGAAATAGAGGTTGTGTGACACAAAATAACCCATACTTTTATATAGACCCAGGTATTATTTCATGGAGGTGTATATTGTTATTTAATTTTTTTTCCGTTGAAAATACTATTCGAATAAAATTCCAATTGTTTTTTTTATTTTTTAAACAGGAGGATATACGGTTATGTTGGCAGCTCATATAGTAGAGACATATTTCGAAATCGTTATGGCTACATATCCTTGAGGCTAAATTGCTCTACTAAAAGCTATTTCCGCTTATTGCCTCCCTGTGTCACAACTTTTCGAATTAAGGTTGGAAGAATGGGTCCACAGCCAGTTTCAACAACGTCCTGAGAAATTATCCCCGGCTCCCTTTAGGAAGTAAGAGTTGGGATTAATTGTCTTGTATTTCGGATCGTCTTGTCTCCGGAGGAGGGAATTTCGCTGAAAGAAGGCTTTGTGGTCGCTTCTTGGCTGTTGGCTTGGCTAAAGAGAATTACAGTTTTATTATTTTTCATTTACGCCTGAAGAATTTATCTCGTTCTCTTAAAATGTTAGGTTGCTAATTTATTGAAAGTAGAAAATTCAACTTAATTCGAAAGTGAATATTGTTTTCAGGGCCACGCCGAAAAATATTTCAATTGGATGCCTAGAAGTAATCAAATAGATTATTTAAGCATTATTATAAATAATAGTTAGCCGGTGCGAATAATATTACTTATTACTTATTAATATTATACCATGTTAATCAATGACCTGATAGTCTTAATTTAAGACTAAGTAAGCATAGCATAGTATAAAGAAGATACTATTTTTGCTGTAGAAAACTATAAGTATAGGCTTGATAAACAGTAAATACTATTTAAGGTGATTTCTTGTGAAATTTTGAAATTGGAGTTAGTGATTCTGTTAACTGAAATGCTCATATAGAAGATTAGTTTATCATAAGATTTTCATAATTTATTTATCTATTTGTAATAGCTTTCACTTCTACCAAACAAAATCGACAAAAATCGATAGTTTTTGAATTTTGCGCAAATGAAGTATTATTCTAGTGATAGCTCTTCCCCTGGCGTTTTCTTTCCAGCTTGAAGGGTAAGAAATCTTTAAAAATGATACCTAAATTTTTAAATACCATCCAATATCAAAAAAATTATAGTGTACCGAAAAAGAAACACCTTTTAAAAATGATCTAGGTTTATCGAAATGAAATGTATAAAAATAAATAAAACAAACTTTGATGCACGTTGGAAAGAGGATGATTACAATTCAAAAAACTGTTTTTTTTTTGGATAATCCCACGAAGTTTCAACTGCATTCTCAATTTTACTCTGTAACTACTAACAGGGACTAGGAAATATAGTCCCTGGTCACAAATAGTTCACCATTGGGTCATTTAGTACCATTGGTATTATCTGTAGCTCAAAAGTAACCTGCGGTAACGCGATAATCCCATCCATAAAAGAATGTGGTAAATTAATTTACTTTATTAATTAAGTATTAATACTATTGTGAATATATTCCACTATTCCAACGGTATGTATAACTAACTCATTATTGATATATTTCGAGTTCTAAACATCTTTTTCCAAACAGGCGATATAAGCAGATATGAGCGAATATATTTTTACCAGTCTGGTTATATCTTTTCACTTGTAGCCATAAAATTTTTATTGCTACAAGTAAAGTTTGAGTCTGTGAGTAAGTTGCTGCTGAGATGGATTTTGGTTTTTACAATCGAGTGCCATTGCAGCTATGAAACAGTTTAAAGAAAAATGAGCCTTAAATGCTTTGTAATAAAAACAAAGAAATGTGTATAAACATATTTGCTGTAATGATATCTTTCAAAAATAAAAGAATTTCCTGATGAGTTGTATTAGTAAATAATTTGGCGAAAAATGAGATAAAAGAGAGTAATAATCCATCTTGGCAAAATTAGGGGAGCGGTGAAGCGGGGCGGCGTACTGTCATTAGGCTTTTTGCCCTCGCCCCCCCCCTCCCCCCACCACCATTTTCTTCCATCCCAGCTGTTTTGTCCTCCACCTACCATTTGTTCCATTAGGGGATCTCGGAAAGGCTCTCCGCTACAATATTGTAGCCAAAGGCAAGTAAGAAACATGGACAAGTATGAATAGGGCTCATTTAATACAGGGAAGTTAAATAAGTAAACATTTCAACTCGAATACTAAGTATCAATCGATGACCATTAGTCTGTAAATTAAGAAAATCCTTATGATTAGTATAGAAAGAGTAGATAAGACAAATTATTTTTACCATATGAAAAATTGCTTCAAGACTGGAATAAGAATTACTATTTCGAAAAGTTAGCAGTAAATGATTTTAGATGGATATTAAATGAAGGTGAGAATCGTTGAATATATATAACAAAATATTCAATGAAGGTGAAGTCCTTATATGTTCCCGGTGCAATCGAAATAAGATAGAAAATAATATCTATTTTATAGCGTTAGGGCATATTATTTTAAATTAAAAAAAAAAAAAAAAATGCGATGTGATCATAAAAAGGGGTTATCGATAGAACTAATTTAACTATTTAATGGTAGCTGTAATTTCATTTCATTCTTGTGATTGTTATTTTATTTATTTTTTATTATTTTTTCTTTACTTCTTCGAGATTTACATTTTAGATATTATCATTACTTTTTTATGTACATTTGTATATAGTTATTGGGTGACTGAGCCCCCTTACAGCTCTAATATTAATGTCCTTGATTGTGGCTGGATGTATTAATTCTTTCAATTAAAAAAGTTCATTCATATTCATGCAAGGACTAATGTACATAATAATTATTATAATTCAAAAATGTTTGGTTGTTTATTTGTTTAACGTCAGTTTATGCCACTAAGGCTAATCGGACGATGCTACAGTGGGAGTCCTAAATTTTGCCTATCTAGGTATAATTAGAATAGGGATCTTTAACTGTACCTGTACAGGAGTACCTGACATCTTGCAGGCTCGGGACCTCCATTTTACGTTTTATGCGAGGGACGGCATGGTTAAGGATTTTTTACTCCCATTAAAAAAACCTAGGGCCACCGTTGGGCGCGCACCTGCGACCTATAGTATTGTAGGTTGCCATGCTAACCACTATACCACAGGTGACCCTAATTCAAAAATGTAATTGAGGAGGTATATAATAATATAATATACAAGAGTGATTTTTTTTTCGAATTAAAGTTTGGTTTCTTTATTCTGTTTACAATATGCCCTAACCTTTATACTCATAGTTGTGTATAATCGACAATATTGGCATTTCCTTTATCTGGGTACAAAGGGTGTTTCGAATGAGTAAAAACAAAAAATAACATAGGTTCTACATCATATTTCCTCCAAATAAGTTCCTATTAAGGTGTGGTCTACTTTCCTTTTTATCAGACCTGGAATCATGACAATATTTAATAAATTGTTTATTCCCTTTGAATATAAAATGCTCAGTTTATTATGTGGTGAAGAAAATTTGTTTTATCAACTCTAGTTAATCCGACATTTTTGCCGTTCCAACCCTGGTCTCATCAAGGTCGGAACTAGCGAGGTTTTACCGTATGTTATTATAAAACAAAGATTAAAAAAAAAAAAAAAATGCTATTGATTTTCAGTTGATGCTTAATATGTTTCATTTTCAATTTTTGCAGTAGATTAAAATAGCTGTACAAATCACCAGGGGTATAAATATTTATTTGTTATGTTTTATATATTAGATAAGAATAGTTTTTCAATCTTTATACAAATGTTTTAAAATATACCTTTGTCCCAACGACAAGGAGCTTTCTAATTGCTCAATTAACGAGAAAAGGATGTTTATAACAAATCATCCGTATAATTGGCCTATTTGTATTGTGAGAAGGGTTTGTAAATGAGAGAGCTGAGAGGAGAAATTAAAGGAACCCCTCTAAATTACGCAGGGACCTAATTGCTCCGATTTGGTCGGGAATCAATACGGTGTACATCGCCCTGTTATCAGCCTTTGTACGCTCAAGGCAACAACTAGCAATCATCATTTAGATTCGCCCGGGTCTTATCCCCAATCCAGCAACAGCTCTTACTCAACAGATTATCAAGCGCAGTTCAGTGAAATACAATGTCGCGCAATACAAGCAACTTTTTTCGAATTTTTAACGGTAAGTTTACTCAACAGTAAAAATTATTTATAGGTATTCTTATTAGGTAGATGAAAATTCTTTTATTCTTGAAAAAAAAAATTGACTACCGCAAATTATTATTATTTTTTTAATTATTACTTATTTCTAAATAGACTCGTTTTCAATTTTTTCGAATAAAATTAGAAATGATTGCTGTTTGATTGAAGAGACTTCTTATGCTAGTAACACAAAGAACAATGTTGGTACGAAAGTTTTTGGAATTTAAGTTCTAAAAATCGAAAAGGCTTCATAACTTTTACAAGGAAAAGAGAAACATTGTACATACCACCATCTGGTATATTGCGTCCACTATGTTGTACATTTCATCTCGTGTGATGAATCCGTCGTTGTCGACGTCGTACAACCTGAACGCCCCTGGAACAAGAAAATAATATAGTTTTTATTTTATCAATTTTAGTTTACCTTAAAATGAATACATTTTATTTATTTTCATTTGAATCTGCTTTTGTGTAAAAACAATTCTGAAGTCTTCCATTAAAAAAAATAAAATAAAACTCTAAGTAAGTATAATGGAAATGGTGTTCTTTTTTTAGCTTCGTACTTAATTTAGGAAAAGATTGTTTTTTTAATCATTCCTTAACAGAAATTTTCGCTACGATTACTTTAGACACTAAGCGACACGAGTCTTACAATACTTAATGGCTAAACTTCGGAAAGTTTCTCTAAACATAAATTCCAACAAAATCTTTGTCAAGCATGGTCCTATTTCGAGGTGAAAAGATATGAAGTCCGATAACGAATTTTCTTAAGGAGGTTGCGCTATTTATTTTAGCATATTTAGCTTAATCAATTTTAAGGTTAACTACAAAAACTGTTTATGAAATAAAATACCAGAGTTTTTAAAGTTTTATTGAAGAGACTTTTACTGTTTTCTAAACTAATGGACACAGAAATAAGCTAATTAGGGTAACTGTACAATAAGTTGACAGTGCTCCAATAGTCCATTTTGAACAAAAAGTGTGAATAATAAGATGGTTGATTATTTCGGTTCAAAATTTGGCGGTAATTTGCCAAATTATACTAGTTAGCTGTACTGCCATCGACATTAGTTTGATTTATGAGAGGTTGTAATGGCGAATTTTCTAGTGGTAAAAAAATTTCTGCTAACTTGTTTCATTAAGGTGGAAGTCACGTTAAATTAGCTTTTTAGTTGGTTTATTTGAGTTCAATTATGTTTTAATTACTTTAGTGGTATTCATTAAGTTCATGAGAATCATTTGATATCCTTTTTAATATATTTATAAAATGTTTTAGGGCTTAAATGTAGGTGTCAACTATTAGAACAGATATTAATCCATGATTTCTATAGTTGATATCGATGTCAACTACCGCCTGAATTGTCCTGTATGGACAAGCGTCTCATCTGGCTCTCCCCACTTCCCGATTCTGCAAACAACATGGGATACTTGCTATTAGTCGCACTTTATCAAAATGCTACACATTTCATCCAACTAATGAATGTGCTCATCTTTAATTCTCTAAAAGGGCACTGGAAGAGTGAGGTTCATCATTGGAGAGTAGAGAATTTTGCAAACCCAACATAAAAAAACGAAACTTTGGCCATTAGTAAAATCTATTTATCATACTTACTTAACTGGGTGATCTCATTTCTCGTTTAAATATGTTTCTTTTTTTTGTCTCATTTAAGCTTTTTGTATATAAAATAATTAAATTGTGGAAATTTTATTTTGTTTCCATTGTGAATTTAATAGTTTATAAATAAAAAAATATTAACTTTTACTGTAGCCCTTATTACCTATTAAAAATCATGGGAAATCAAATATTAATGCATGCGTTAACTTTAAAACCATAAATTATTTAGTGTGAACTTTCCAAACCTTTACATTTTGATGTGTCAACTATTGGTCCATTTTATAAGTTTCTAAGAAATCATTTTTTATAAACACCGTAAATGTAGACTGTAGGATATCGTACTACGAGTTTTCTAGAGGGATTGGCCTAACTAAATTCATAACAAAGACTATCCTAACATCAATATTTTATATTAATTCTATATTGGTCTTGAGGCTAAGAAATTAGTAGTTCAGTCTTTTAAATTTGATCCTTTATTGGCCTCACACTATTTTTACAATAGTTGGTTCAACGTTTCGGCACTAAGCCATTTTCAAGAAGAAGACCTGTGACCACAATTTTTAAATAAATTAGGCTGACTACCCTTGTCTAAAATTAAAATTTTTATTACTAGTTAACAACTATTGTCACTATTGTTAAGAATCACAGTCAAAATTTTGACTGTGATTCTTAACAATAGTGACAATAGTTGTTAACTAGTAATAAAAATTTTAATTTTAGACAAGGGTAGTCAGCCTAATTTATTTAAAAATTGTGGTCACAGGTCTTCTTCTTGAAAATGGCTTAGTGCCGAAACGTTGAACCAACTATTGTAAAAATAGTGTGAGGCCAATAAAGGATCAAATTTAAAAGACTGAACTATCAATATTTTAGTAAACAGTGTCAATAATCTAATATTTTTTTCTTAACCTGTCAACCATTGGTACAGTTACCCTATATATATATATATTTTTTTTTTTTAGGATATTTTATAAATTATAAAATAATGATAAGTTAAGACTCAATGTTCATGTTTTTCGATGATATATAGTAATAAAGAATCGATGGAAAGGGTCATAACAACGGTCCCTATATATTTGTTTTATCATTCATGTTACACAAATTACAAGGATATATATTTTCTATATCCATAAGGGACCATGTTAATTGTTTGTTTATTTAACACAATTTTATTTAACGGTTAATCGGACGATGGTACAGTGGGAGTCGTAAATTTTGCCCATCCAGGGATAATTGAACAGGGTCGTCTTTAACGAGTACCTGACATCGTACGGGCTAGGTACCGCTATTTTACGTCACATCCGATGGACGGCATAGCCAAGGCCTTTTTACTTCCATTAAAAAATACTAGGGCCACCTAGACGAACTTTATGTAGTACCTAGCTATGCTAACGACTACACTACAGGTGACCCGAATGGCTAATTAATAGAAAATTATTGTTGAGGCTTTCAGAATAAACTAGAGCGATGGGAACTAAATAGGGCTGGGGAGCTAGAGCCCGCATGGCCGAGGAAGACAAAGAGGACCTTGATGCGAGATCTGTTCCAGTAATCTCTAGAACTAGGCTGACGTCACGGACGGGTTATGGGGATGGAATTAATAACGGAAAGGCCTTTTTCTATAATGTTGACATCCATATTGCGAATATGCTAATACTATAATTATTATTTTTTTTTTATACATGATGATACAGGTATGTTGTTATTTAATTTTTCATTATAGATTTTTTTATAAGATTGGCAGATTGAATAAATGGATGAGGGATGTTTTTTTATATAAGTATGTTCACATAAGCATAGATACTCGTTCATAAATTTTGAATTTTTTGCCATAGACACACAATAGAGACTCACTTGCGAAACAGGATGGCAAGTATTAAGAGCAACCAATCATATCCCACCATACTATCACCCCCTTAAAAATTTTCTTGGTTGCAAGAGGAACTTCAATGTTTGTTTTGTTGTGTTTGAATTCCATCATTATTAGCACCCTTATTGAGGTGTATTTCTTACACAGGTTCCCCAACTTGAAAGAAATAGTGGTCAGATATTTTGAAGCATATATTTGATTTCTTTTACCGCCAATGCTTTATATCACAACAGGGTCTTTTTTTTTCTTTTTTACAGCTTAGGCTACCAAATATTTAAGTCGAATATTATGTCATTACCTCTATCGGCATTACTTCAATATTGCACAAATTTGCTAATATTATTATGAAAAAAATAAGCGATATTAAGATCGAAAGTGGTGCCTCCACTCTAATCTCAGAACCTGAAAGCTAACAATGGTACTTAACACTTATGAAAGTTGTGAATAACAAAAAAAAAAAAAAAAAAAAAAAAAACCAAAAATAACAATATCTATTAACCCGGGGAAGGTAGCGCTTCGTCGATAAGACGAAGTTACCTTATTATCTTTTCAGGGATGCCTAATAATCACGTAAATACAGTATTTCTAATACTTTAAAACAGATCTTATTTACATTTACACTTTGTATGCCTTATTTCAATAAGAAACTAAGAATGGTGTAATTTACTTAATAAAAGTTAATGTCCAATATGCGCAAAACACTTACATTTGTAATGTTTCATTTATTGGATAGAATAATTATTTCATAGGAAAAACCACAAAGAAAACGTCACAAAAGCAAATTGCCAAAGAAATAATGAAACAGTAAATAAAATAAATAAACCACAAAGCATATCAATAGGAATAAACTACACTACCAACTAAACAGGAACAATGGGTTACAAATAATAGGAAAATTTACTTTGGACATATAGTTAATAAATTTTCTCATTAATTATTGATAATATATAAGTCACAGCCTGGTTTTACAATATGGACATAAAGTGACCGTAAGCTCTCCACAAATGCACTTTCCACAAATACAATAGTCGTCGTACAGTCGTCGCTAAGGCGAAAGCTACCTTTACCGGGTTAAGTTTTTTTTTTTTTTTTTTTTTTTTTTTTTTTTTTTTTTTTTTTTTTTTTTTTTTTTGGCATCAAGATTTGTTCTCAAATCCTATTTCGCGGGTTAAGTATATAAGTATTAAGGATCTTTCATTTTTAAAGTTCAGCCGATTAGGATGCTATTCTTGTCATTTGGATATGACATATTTCCTACTTTGTTAGTAACTAAAAAAAAAAATAATAATGCAATTTTTAAAAGACTATATAAAAGAAAAAATAATTAATTTTTAAATTAAATCAAGACGGATATTTTTAAATTAGGATCCATTCAGTTTCCTTTCCCTCTTATCAAAGATCCTTCTTCATTTCAGCGAATGCTCCGCCCACCTTAGCTCCTTATAGCTGGCTGGGAGGCTCGCTGGGTTCGGCTTTCACATCTTTCTTTCATAGGAATCATTGTCTACTTTTTCATCATCCAACAGCCAAGTCAGGCCGTTCCCAATAAACTCCACTCTATTCAGTTGTCGTCTATTGTCTGCTCATCTTAATTTACTCTTTTTTGAACCAATGCCAGATGGATTACTAATTTATTCTATACCTTTTATAGTCCATTCCATTCATCCTTATAATGGTGTCTTGTCATGTCTTCTTGACAAAGCAGCGTATGAGGAAATCGACAAAGAAAAAAAAATGCCAGTATCCTAATTTCACTATATAAAGTTTCAATACAACATCTTTTTTTTCAAAGTCTCATTTCACGTGTCATCAGTAATCATCAGTAAGACTCATCTTTTTACATGCCATTTGCACTTAACTTTAATCTGGACTGTCTCTCTTCTTCAATATCGTTAGCCTTGATATCTTAGCCTTTCCACGATCAAAGTGCTGTTGTTCATTTTTTAAACATAGCCTGTTTTAGTAATTCCTTAGACACAATTAAAACTTCTTTAAGAAATAAGGCTTTGCAGTTTTTATCGTTTATAACATGACCATTAATAAAGTATGTAATTAATGTAATGTATGTAATGAATGTAATTTCTTTATGGAAGTTATCTCTATTCACTTAATTGAAAGAATTGCGATCGTAAAATATTTCGATCTCCTGTGATTCACGTTTTGGGGTCCCTTGAGTCGAACGAAGTCCAGCGGGACGACACACAGGAGACACCTGTGGTGTAGTGGTTAGCATGGCAACCTACTATACTAAAGTTCGTGGGTTCGTGCTCGCGGTGGCCCTAGGATTTTTTAATGGGATTAAAAAATCATTGGCTATGACGGCCATCGGATGTGATTTAAAATGGCGGTGACTAGTCCGTGCGATGTCAGGTTCTCGTTAAAGATCCCTCTTCTAATTAAACCTGGATGAGCAAAATTTAGGACTCCCACTCCCGGGTTGGGGGGGCAAATGGCAGGGGTAAAGGGGGGCTGAGGCGGAAGACGGGTGCGGGAGTCTTCCTACCCTCATGTGGGAACATCAGGCTATAGTGCCCCACTCACTGTCTGTTGTTCCCCGCTTTCCCGATCCCCTGCAACGCCTACTGTCACCTCCTTGTGGTGCCCCCTGGGGAGTTGTTGTTACAACTCGCGAACGACAGAGGCGCTGGCACGGGACCAGTCCTCCTTAGGCCATGGTGGTAAGCCCCCGCCATCATGCCCTCAGTAGGAGAATCCGTAGGACAGGTTGTCCGGCCCGCTATCCATTCGGGAGTTAAGGCGGTGATGCCAAATGGTACCACGGGGATGACGCACTCCCGGGCGTCATTGTTGGGTGGTGCCAGGACCCCTAGGGGTGCCTGGTACGGACGTGGTGGTCGTGGTTACTGAGACCACCAAGCGCCGACCTGTATAGGTCATGAGTGTTTGTTGGGGTCAGGCTGGTTAGCAGGTTCTGTCCCCGTCCTCTCTCTCCTCGCCTTTCATGGTGCGGGGGTGGTCGGTGTAGGCCACTGGCTAGGTACGACCACCCTCGGTGCCGCCATGAGTGGATGAACGAGATTCCCTCTGTACTATCGTCCCATTAGCCTTAGTACCAAGCATAAAGGGGCGTAAACAGACAAATAAACCAAATCTTGCGAAATGGTCCGTGTGTCCTTAGTATTGGTAAAAACTATCAATACTTCTAATATATTACATGAAAAGCATTGACAGTATACTCGTATATACTTCGGAAAAAACTACTAGTCCTGATTATCGAAAGCAAAGTATCGATAAATCGAAGATTGGAAGTATAGAAACGTTCCTGCCCATAAGTAAGTGGAGCCAACTTCATTCATAGTCATGCTGACAGCATTTTTTCCAAAGAAAAAAAAATAAAAAGAAAAATAGTTTTATATGGCCCCTTTCCAATGAAAGTTAAAACATTTTCAAAAAATCAATAATGTTGTACGATCCACACTGGATTTGTATATACTTAGAAGGACTGTAAGAGCTATTCTTTAGCCTTTTTATTATTCATAACATTTAATACGGCATCCTCTTATTCCTTTTGCTATTAGATTTATAATTGCAAATGTAATTATGATAAAGTATAGCGGATGTCGTGTCATTACAATCTATACAAGAGAAACACTAGGCGCTAGGAAATTCAACATAGAAACCTATTTAGTAAAATTTAGTACTAAAAAATCCCTAGAAAATGTAATCTGAAATACAGCATATACTTGATTAAAAACTATAGTCTTCAGGCGACCATATTTCGAACTGTTATTTCAACAAATAAAACATTGTCCATAGTAATGAAATCTATTGTGAAATTGAGGTATGTGAGCGACCTTACCAAGCAATGATTGAAATGCTGAATTATAATTAATTAACAAATACTATTTATTTTTTATCATACCGTGGTACCCTGTAGAACAAAGGAACAATGAAAATTGAATCATATATTCTAACAACATATTTCAGCTCCCCCAAAAATGAAATAAAACATTAAAAAATAAGTAAATAATGGTGTACTAGTCTTACATGATATGCAAAGATAAACATCCTTAATATTCACGAGGTGGAGGTGTACTGAATAGAGAGTAAAATACTATGGCATAGAGGGGCGGAGTTGGAAGCTCTCATTTCACGGTGGCTGGGCACGCAGCGACAGTAACAAGATGCACCGCTCCAATTATAACACCCCTATCTTATAATCCTAGGATAATAGAATTTTTTAGTACACATGGGGATTTTCTGGAGGGGTGAAATATCCAATATACTAAAAAAAATAAAGAATCAGTCGAAACAGGAAAAAAAAAAGCCCTTTTCATTGATCCATGTTGATAGCAATTTTTTTCTTCCTCAGTCAATTCGCACGTTATTTTTGATAGCATTCTATAATTAATATGAAAACAGTGAGCCACGTGGTGAGGCTATAAACGTTTGGAAATTATTTAAATCTGAATGACATCGAGGCATGAAAGTTGACGAATTCGAAATGAAGAAAACGTTAGATCTATGACATTGAAGAAGAACCTATCCTAAATAAGCAGCGTTTTGGGATTGGATTGAAGAACTTTTCGAAGTATAAATTCAAAAAGCTCAATTCGCAGAGCAGAATCGAGTAACTAAATTCTAGATGATAACTAATCACAGCACATAATGGACTGTTTGAATGTTAGAAAAAAAATCTGGTGCGTGCGCGCAACACACAACTTTCACTTACCAACTTACTTAGATTAGAAATTAATGTGTTGTTGTGGTCCCCTTCGTTAGACCAATTTTGATGAAATGTTAGCTATCACATCTTTGTTATATAAATACATCAAATATCCAATTCGATCAAAATAGTTAAAGCCGTTTTTGAATTTAAAAAACAAACACGTGAAAATGATACAAAATTTATTAAGTAAAGTCCCCCCTCCGGTTAATCAATTTTGATGAAATTTTTACAGTCATATCTCGGGCATATAAATACATCAAATACCCAGTTTGATCAAAATCGTTAAAGCCGATTTAGAGTAAATAAAAAAAACACGTGAAAATGTTACAAAATTTATTAAGTAAAGTCCCCCCTCCGGTTAATCAATTTTGATGAAATTTTTACAGTCATATCTCGGGCATATAAATAGATGAAATACTCAGTTTAATCAAAATCGTTAGAGCCGTTTTTGAGAAAATCGAAAAAAACCTAAAAAGTTATTAAGTAAAGTACCCCCTCCCTTTAAGTAATTTTGATGAAATTTATGCTGTCACATCGCGGGCATATGCCTACAATAAATACCCAATTTCAGGATTGCAGGGTTTATAGTTTTTGAGCTAGTCTGTTCACACACACACACACACACACACACACACACACACACCCACACACACACACACACACACACACACACACACACACACACACACACTTCTTCAATATCTTCCTACTCTAGTACATAGCAGTATGAGGATCCCGTCGATAAAGCTTTATCCAGAAATTCCTATTAATCAAGATATCCCGAACCATTCGTTTTCTCCTTATCCATTCCAGCCCTCTAGTGTACAAGGCTTACCAAATTGGGTCTTCCCAAGTCTTGTCCTTCATCTTGGTCTCTACCGTTCTACCATTGTTAATATAAAAATTACACAAATATATTAAATATTTTAATAATGATCCTCTGTTTGTTATAATTTTTTACATAGAGGTGGATATATAACTAAGACTGAACATAGTGAAAGTTGGTGAACTTTGATGAAGCCGTTGCGCCGTAAGTAAAGAGGAAATCTATTTAATTTCCATACCTTAGAGACTAATAGTTCCTAATACAAGGAATAGTGGGGAGCCTCAAGCTGGAGTAAATATTATTGTCCACTGTTATAGATTAAAACTGTTTATTGACTATTTATGATACAGTTATTCACTACGGAGCCTACGTTTGTTTATAAGTCATATTTTTAATAACAATAATTTAAAATTATTTTTATAAAAAAATATTTTAAGAATTTGAATGCCTCCTAAGAATCAGAGTCAATCACCATTAAAAAACCGTCCTGTTTATTCTAAAAGAGTTAGAAGTTCACCAGAATTAACTGATAATAAGCCAAAAAGGACAAGTATGGCAACATCCGGCTTCTTAATTTTAGTAGATCGGGTGGCCCTCACAAAGGAAGAACTTATGAGTTCTATTTCATCTATGTATTGTCAATACTGCATTGGTACCTTTGAATGAGAACTACGCTTCGCTCACTGAACAGTTTAAATCTGTCAACGAGGTGCTTAAAGCCCTCTATGAAAATAATAAAAACCTACGTGAGGAAAATAATCTTCTCAAGGTGGAAAATAATAATTTAAAACTGGCATTAGAACGAACTGAAAAAACTCTAGATAATATTGAAATGAAATCACGCCGTAATAATATTATTATTAGAGGTTTAAAATATAATGAAAATACAGATTTGAAGAAGCAGGTTATTGATTTCTGTCACGAGGTATTTAATGTGGAGATTAATGCTGATTTTTTTTTGGTGTTCCCTCTAGAGAGAATGAGATTAATTAACCGGCCACTAATGGTATCGTTTGTGCATTTTTCAAACAAATTATTAATAATAAAATGTCTAAAACGTCTCAAAGGTACGGGTCTCAGTATTCAAAACGATTTGCCGGATAATGTTAGAAAAATGCACTCAAAGCTGTTGTTGACAAGGAGAGAGAGTTTGAAGTTGAAGCCTGATGAAAAAATCTTTGTCAGAGCTGATCACCTTTACATCAGACAACAGATCTTCGAGTGGTCGCAGAGTCATGGGCTACAGTCCGGTGGCGAGCCTGGAGCGGTGAAGCTGAGTGAGGTCGTTGCTACTGATTTATCAAAGTTTTTATCCGATCTGCTGACCCAATCGCGACCGAATGAACGTCTCTCCGCGCGGAATACTTCAACTGGTACGGTTTCTGCTGCCTCCGGTAGTTCTTCAGGGCTTCAATCGGCTACAAACTCCTGAGATGAGATTTCCAGCCGGGGTCAACATTTAACAGCCGGTTTTAAAAATAACTTTTTGTTCACTCTTTTAATGTAGCAGGTATTAAGTCTAAAATAAGTGATCCTTTTTTCCTAACTTTTGTTAAAAAATTTGATATTTTTCTTTTGTTAGACACATTTTTAGTAGAAGAGGGTGTAATACCTCTGGACAAATATTTTCATAATTATAACCTTTATTTTATTCCGGCTGTAAAAACCTCTGCTTTTGGAAGAGCTCTATGTAATCAGATCCTCACTGTCAAATAAATTAGTTAATTTTGTGACCTGACTGAGCAATCTCTTCGTGATTTGCTGAACTCCAATACTTGCAGAGACCTGATATCTATGGCTCGTTCTGCATAGCTCTATAGGTTTAAGGAGTTTAATTACTGAAGGTATGCATTATTTTCATAACAAGTATTTCATTATTATGTTTAACTTTAATTATTAACAAATTATATTTAGTCATTGTATACCTTCTTTTCTATCTCGTATTCTTTTTTCTTTCTTTTCAACCTTGTATCATCTTTTACTATTACACTTATTTTGTCTTTTGTACATTATTTTCTGTAAAATTGAAAAGAAAATATTAATTTGTTTTTTGTATAGGCATTTTTCTGTTGAAAATACCATATACTATTATTTTTTATAAGTAGTGAAATTAATTTTGCAATTAAGTTTTCTACTTTTTCTTTTTTTTTTCTCAGGAAATTAATTTTGCAATTGAGATTCTATTTTTATTTTATTTTTCTCTTGCTATGTCAACACCACTCCTGCTGACGGTTACGTCCCAAGCCGTAAATGCTTTGGGTTTTTTTTTTTGTATTTTCTTTTTTATAAATAATAAAGCATTATTATTATTATTATTATTATTATTATTATTAAAAAAACAATTAAAAATATTATGAATCTAAACATCATACAACATTTTTTACTATCTTTATAACAGTGGTTTCTTTATTTTTCTATGTAAAAAATAATAATAAATTTAACATAAATAAAGTCAAATTCAAAGATAAAGAATAAAAATAACATTAGCGGATAAATAAATAATAAAAGTAAGGAGAGTGACAGGTCGGAAAGGGGAGAGAGGTGTAGTGACAAGTTAGATCTAGAAGGCGGTGGTAAGAGGGAAGATAACTCACAGTGAAGTTTCTCGTCCAAGTTGCCCCGTGACGTCACAGAGAGTGCCCTTATGAACTCTTCGAACTCGATAGAGCCATCCTGGAAAACAAACAGGAGCATATTTCAGTTAGGCGAAAACAACACCCACTCGGGCGAAAAACACCAGGTTCTCAATAATATAAAAAAATTATTTAAATATCACAAGATGGTGTAAGTACTGCATACTTTGCTCTTGACAGTATACTTATTACTAAACAATATATTTTAAACTGGTAAAAATCTGATAATTACAATGAGGCGAAACGAAATACATGGGGGAGGGGCTGTTACACTTAAATAAATGTAGATTTGGCAATAGCAACAAATCATGTTTCTTATACAACCTTCAAAATAGATTTGAATGTTTTATAGCAGACTGCCTAATTCTTGTTCAAGTTAGAAGGAAGTGTTTTATTAAAAATCTATTAGACGAGTTAGAGTTTAAAAAATATCATTATGGTAAAATCTGGAGGAGCCTTGTTGGCTAATTTAAAGTAGCATGGAGGTATATATATGAATCTGAAAAAGTTTGTAATTATTAATTTCAATTTGGGAAAAATAGAAGTATAATTTAAATTGTTGTTTTAGGCATCCATGGTCTGAATCCATTGTACGCATTTCTTCTTTAAGGTTTGACCATGTAATAGGTTTTTCAACTGCCAAGCTTTCACTCATCTTACTGTGGGCTTCTTCAGGGCCAAATGCCAGAATCAGAGTGGAGAACAAAGAAGACGGATACAGACTAAGCAAAAACTGGTACCCTGCCCTGAACAACATTAAACAACACAACATATATCAGGGAGCTGACGACATCCCCCTCCCCTACCCCCTACACCTAACCAGGCCCCCTCGGGCGCTAGCCAATGGGAACATAGACTTCGCCCCCGACGGAAGATTATAAGTTACTGATCCCCTTCTCCACTCTCATTCTTGTATTGGCCCTGAAGAAGCCCACAGCAATGGGTGAAAGCTTGGCAGTTGAAAACCTGTTACTTGGTCAAACCCTGAAGAAAAAATGCATACAATATAATTTAAATTGTTTAGTAGAGGCCCCTCAGATGGTACAAAACGTCTGTTCTATGTAGACAGTGTGAAGTATGTTTTTAGTTCTTTGTTATATGTTATATTATATTAAATATTTCAGTGCGTGTAACATAAATACGAGTACATCAAGGAAACGTATATAGAGTTTTTTTAAACTAATAAAACACTATTGTTGTCAATTGGGATAGATATGAAAAGAAACAACGTTTCAGGAGTTGAAATGAAGTTTATTTTTTCTCTAAAAAAAATTAATCTGACTTATATTCAATCAGATTATATTTACTCTGACGTATACTCCATTATTTCCGTATTTAGTTGCTTCCAAGAAAGCTCTTTTTTCTCCCGACTGGATTGGAGTCTTCTACTCTAATATCAACCTCCTCCAATGTTCGAAATATTTTTCATTTAAGAATGTTATCCATTGTTAGAGGAAAAATTAAGGACATTCGACGCGAGGTCAGCCTTATAGGGTGAGTGGGGTAGAACTTTTATTACGGTAAGTTAGTGGTCGGACGTTGTTCTGCAGCAGCAAAACTATCTTCCGATTAACTAAAACTGGGCACTGTTTGTCCAAAACTTCGAGCATTCGTTACAGCTGTTCCGAATCCTTTCGGATCAAACTCATAGCGGATTAAACTTCTAAAATTCCAGTAAACTGCTGACATCCTTTCCAAGCTTGTATTTCCACTTTCAAATTCGGCGAACCACCCCTTCACAATCTGTTCAATACTAACAAATTCCTTTTGAATTTCTACTATCAAAGGCCAGATTTTGACGTTCGACGCGGTTACAAATGATCTTTTTCAGTAATGTCACAGAATTACTAAGAAATTGTAATAAATTACTTAATGTCACATAGAGATATTAATTTTACACGTTGATTCAGAATAATACTAAGCCCAAAAAGATAACAATAAGTATTGAAAGAGTGATGAAAAAATTTCAAAAGATATATACTAATGAAAAACGCATTTTTTTAAATTATCGGCACTAGTTGATTAGTGTATTGATAAGTGATTTATATATTGTGATTTAGTTTTACATTCTATAATATTTGAGAACCAACTATAAAAAGACTTATTGACATGCCGACGGATGATGACATTAAACCTGGCCATCAATTTGGATTCCGAACACATCCAATCCATTTATTAATTACTCCCTGTGATGGACTACATCATGAAGTCACTATAGCAAAAATGGAAGGAAACAGGCAAAGTTCATATCGAATTCGGCTTAGGTTTCATCATTGCTCATTCCACATATTTATACACAATATATTTCATAAAGTTCAAAAACTCCGACAGTCAGAGGAGGATCCAAGGGGATTGTACAGATATCACCCCCCCCCCCCCCGAAACTTTGAACAGTATTATTACTATAAATAAACGGTTCTAATTGGCCACGCATTTTCTACAATTAATTTAATACTAACTAATGTGGGGGGGGGGATTTGCTATTTGGAGTGGATTTGCTACAAATTAATGTATATGAATTTAATTAGTAGAGGATCCAGGTTAATTGGACAACGGTTGTCCAATACGCTCCTGCTAACATTGGCTTACACAAATTTTAACAAGAACTTTGTCACGAATATTGATTTACTCGGACAATGTCGGTTTTTCTCTTCATATATTATTTTCCGCCTGTAAAAAACCTTCAGGCAATTAGCTAATATATATTTGTCGGTAGCTAATATAATACTGTCAGGCATGAGTAAAACCTAGACACAGCAGTAAAAATTCTCTGAATAGTTTCACTTATTCTGGTTCGTTAACATAGGAAATCTCACATGCAATACCACTTTAATCCGCATTCTACAGGTAGTCATCTGTGTTATTTATTAGTTAATATGACTGCATAAAGCATCATAGAAAATTTTGTAAAGGGTCTTTATAGCCCGATGTGGCTGTGTGGTAAAGCGCCGTACTCCCATGCCGGAGCTGCGGGTTCGAGTCCCGCCCTGGGTGGTGCTTTTCTTTTGTTGAAGTATCACCCAGTGCCATGGGTGTTAGTATGGGCAGTATAGGGCTTCAGTGGAAGCCTTAAGTCCCAAAAAAAAAAAAAAAAAAAAAAAAAAAAAAAAGGGTCTTTATATTTTGGTAAACAGTTGGAATGTTCAAGCAAGTATACAAGGTATTTATTTTTTTGGGGAACATAACATTTATTTATATGGATTTTTTCACATGGATGGTAATATTTGTGAAGTTTTTTATTTTTTTTATTTTCACTTACTTATATATAAAATGTATAGCAAGGAAGGGTATTGCGATCGTGAAAAACTTCGACTTTTCAACGGAAATACACGTTTTGGGGTCCTGTGAGTCCCTATAATCAAGTCCCGCGAAATGGTCTATGTGTGTGTCCCTGTGCGCGCGCGCGTGTGTGTGTGAACACACTAGCTCAAAAAATACAAACTGTACGAATCTGAGATCGGGTATTTGGTATATGAATATGCCCGCGATGTAACACCAAAAATTTCATCGAATTTGTCGAACGTAGAGGGTACTTTATTTCATTACTTTTTACGTTATTTTTTATTTTCTCAAAAACGGCTCTAACGATTTTGATAAAACTGGGTATTTGATGTATGTTAATGCCCGACAGATATGACAGCACTAAATTCATAAAAAAATTATGAATGAACTATCTTTCAAACGGAGGGGGCACTTTATATAATAACTTTTTTCCCCATTTTACGTTTTTTTCGATTTTCTCAAAAATAGCTTTAACGATTTTGATTAAACTCGCCATGTTTAATGATAATCAAATATTCTTTAATATCCGGTAAGCTTTATCATTATTAAAATGTTCTGTGGGGGGTTAAATGGGGAAGGGGTCTTTTTTGTTGTCCTATAAAGTACCTTTTTTTTTGTTCATATGGAGAAATTATCTGTCTCTGGTTTCGCCTAAAAACAAGAAATGGCTAATACTGGACCGGTATAGCCGAGCGTGTTTGAGTACGACCCGCTTTAGCATGCTCGAGCCGAACGGTGGCGATTCAAATCCGCCCTGGGATGATTGACTTTTATTTCGTGAAGTCGAATAATAGGTTGGTTACACCTCTACAGTTAATCCCCCCCCCCCCCCGTATGACACAAATGGCCAGATTGTTCGGTACCCCTACAAAAAAAAAATCAAGTAAATATGTACAGGAGAAAAAAAGAAAAATATTCCGTCAACTCATAAAACACGTTGAGCCCACGTATGTGCAGTACGTCTTTAATGATCTGTTATTAAAGACGTACTGCACATACGTGTGCTCAGCGTGTTTTATGAGTTGGCGGAATATTTTTCAATGGTCTGCCATTGTTTATAATTAAAGATGTTCTGTTCATTCAATCAAAATTATTTGTTTCATGGTAGCTGTATGAAGATAAAATCAGACGACTTAGAGTATTATGTTTGCATTGCCGAATTATCACAAGAAAAAACTTTTATTTAATAATAATAATAATAAAAAAAATAGTGTACTTTAAAGAGCAAATGCAAAAAAAAAAAAAAAATAAAAAAAAATAAGTAAACGAAACCCATACATTTCTAATCAAAGTAAGTTGGTAAGTGAAAGGTGTGTGCTGCTCGCATCGCACCAGATTTTTTTTTTTTTAAATCTACATAAGCACATATAATAAAATATCAAAAATTAGCCTGACTGTAATTAATAGCATAAATCATTGATAAAATATAAATATTATTGTAACTAAAGAAATGAATTGGCATTAAAAATTAGATGATTGCACATAAAATCAATTGATCCACTGGACAATATTCCCCTTCCTTCTGATCTTTAATTTGATAAACAGCTATCTTATAAAA
The DNA here is from genome assembly GCA_911387785.2 of Aelia acuminata. NCBI lineage: Eukaryota > Metazoa > Arthropoda > Insecta > Hemiptera > Pentatomidae > Aelia > Aelia acuminata. The sequence goes on along the minus strand of OU426978.1, from coordinate 47,767,559 downwards.
TAATGCCGTTTTTGTGACTTGTTTTCCGTTTAATAAATTATATCTTTATTATCGTAAGTGATGAGCGAGCAATTTGGCGATATGAGCCCCATGTTGCTGGTATTGCAGGCTGGGCTGAGGGCACCACCTCCAAAGATAAAGAACCTTCTCGTTCCCAGCGGACCAGATATTATCTTCTTGTTTTTCTCTCTTATATCTTAACTCCTATAACTTAAGAGACTTTTTTTTTTTTTCTTTTTACTCAGTTCTTCTTTTCCTTACAAAGTATGATAATCTAACAATTTTCTAAAACAAGAAATTACAGTCACATAACAGCCTATTCCTTTGCATTTTACATTTATTGGTTAGGAGAAAAAAATCTAAAAGGCACAAATATTAAATGTATAAATCTATCGACGAGTTATTCCTGAATGAACCGACAACATACTTATATTCATAAAAATTGAATGGAAAATTTAAATATAAAAATTAGATTTCACGAAGAAGATAGTAAAAAATAACAAATATATAGGGGAGGGTGGGGCACAATGAAAAACGGGGCTCAATGAAGCAGTTGTTGCACTGGGCGAATCAAAAGGTCTAGCGCAACCAAATTCAGACAGCGAGCGGTAAGTGTGACTCCAAACAATGTCAGCAAATTTCCCCTTTTTACTTGCGTGACACTCTACGTGCCGAAGTGAGGTAAAACTAAAACTTTTCGTCGAACAGATTTTCGTCTCTAGATTTGCCTAATTATTTTATTCAATCAGCTCTTATAAGTTTTTCAGCATGCTTGTATCTCTTAAGATTTTGCCTGATTTTGGCTTTCATACCTCTTCACGTTCATCGTTAAAGACATCAAAATGGCTCTTATAAGGTTCCTTGAAATAAGGGCGTTCTGGGCACAATGGAACGTTTCATGGAGTCCCACGAGTGTTTCATCATGCCGCATGCCTGATTCATTGTGCAATAAGCAATCGGTTTTTTTCATTTTCTTAAAGATTGGTGCAAAATTGAGAGAGGAAAACCAAAAAGTCAAGTCAAGTCAAACTTTCATCTTTCCTGGAGAATTTCGTGGCTATTCTAAAGCAGAATAACGAAAACCGACTAGAAGCCGAATAAAGTTTTTTTGTTAATTACGGTTTAGTTTTTTTTTCAGCTGCTTTTTTTGTACCTCGGGGCACAATGAAACAAATTTTTTTTTTTGGAATATAGCTGCTCGCGGACACACATTATGCATAAGATAATTTTTAAAGAAATTCTTACATAGATTAGCTCCTAAAGTAACATGGAAAAAATAAAGACTCAGGTGCTATGGGTAAAAGAAACTTTTGTGTTTCATTGTGCCCCACCTTCCCCAATGTATATATGGGAGATTGGGGTAGAGGGATCAGTGAAGAGGAGAGATTGGCCCGGCTTGGAAGCGAACTCGGTGGCGAAGTGAATAGCGTACTCTGTTTCGAATCCCAGACGAGACCAATATTTTCTTTTCAAAAATAAAATATTTAAAATTAATAAAAACCTAAATCAAGTTGTTACCCACAAGAAAGGACTAAATTTATTTATATATTTATATATGGTGCTTTTACGATGTCTAACTATATTAGTCAGGACAATTCAATATTCAACTTTTTAAAACTAAAAAAAATCATAGTTTTGAAAATTTAAAAATCCCTCCTTTTTTACACTGGTTTGCTGACAATTACGAATGGAGTACGAAAAAAACAAAACAAGTGTTCTGAATTTAGCTATTCTTCTATTAAAAATTATTATTTATACTAATTTATTTCAGGATTTATTCTTCTAATTTGATCCATTTCCGCGGAAAAAATAAGCACTTTCAAGTAATATCAACTTTTTTAAAAATTTTTTGATCATGAAATGGTTTAGAAATCTTGCAGACTTAAACCATAAATATTAAAATCATTACTATATCTTATTAATTGTTTAAAAAAATCGAAAACTGCTGGAGCTTATTTCAGCTGTATTGTTATTAAACCTTTAAGCCAATCTTAAACTTAAAACCTTAAACTTAAGCCAAACTTAAAACTTTCTTTACTAGTAAAGAAATTGATTGAAACAAATATTTAAGTAAAATAATTTTGTTATTCTGTTTATATAGTTGTTTTTAAACATAACCTTCTGTTTCAGTTTAAGCAGTTTCTGTTCTTTAGGAATAATACGGCTCAAAGAATATTTAACTTATCATATATCTCGCATTTTTTTAATATCTGATTTATTATAATAGATTTCAGGCGTGTCCTCTTATTTTGAAGGAGGAACAAATTATTATTAAAATGACTTGAATAAAAAAAAAAATAAAAAAAAAATGTAGCATAAATAAATAGATAAATAGATACACACGTAAGGGTGGTAGTGGATAAAGACAGGTGTAGTACGTTAAATCATAAATAAGCACCCTAAAATGATTAAGGTGTAATAGTAGTTTTAAGCCCCTAATTGGAATTAAACAATTCAGTGCTTTAAACGAGATGCATTAATAATTTATTGAATGATTAACCGTAACTCCAACTTTTGGCTGAAACCACACAAGCTGTGAGATAGTTTTAAGACCTCTTACAGGTGTAGTGAAGTTGAGGGCTGGTCACATGCAAAGCAACGCTTCCATTTATACATCTCCCTATCATCAGTTTTAGCGCTGTTCAACCAAACCAGTATCCCAAAACATTGTTTCAATGTAGGAGAACCCGAAATATTACTTTCCACTTGATTTAGGACGGTCAAAACTTCCCACAATATGTCAAACTGCGAAAATGTACAGGTAACTTCGTTTATAGTAAAGGCTTTTAGGACTGCAGAATGTGTTAATAAAATTTAAAGGATTAAACTCTAGATAAATCTCTTATTATATTTATCAAAGCTGTCTCTACTCTGTAAAATTAGATTAATTATACTAGGATCAGATCCGTAAGATACATTCTGATATCATGGACAGAAATGCGACAGATCTATAAGTGAAACAAAATAAAAAATAAGGCTATTAAATAAACAATCAATTTTTAATTGATGCATATACGCCTACATGTGTATGTATATATGTATATAAACCCATATCAACATAATTTACAGAAATTTATTCAAGATTAGGTAAAGATATTATCAAGACATTCGTTATTTGCGTACTATTGAGTTATTATTACTAAATTTTGCCTATTGAAGAATGTAAATATGACACTTGTATGTTGCTTCTTTTTAGTTGAGCTATAAATATGATCTTTAGATTTGGGCATACGCCTCATAGATTAAAGGCTTAGCAAAAAAAGATGGACATATAAGATAAAGCAGCTCGTTCCTACGGCAAATAATCTAATAATATCATATGTTTCTTGGTAACATATACCTAATGGCTAAATACGTATAAAGAAAAGAATAATGGCTAAAAGATGTGATATCCAAAATTTCATATCCGGTATTATCACTCATGAAAATAAAACCTTTTATTTAACAATAAAAAAAAAAATAATAATTTATAGAGTAAATATGTAATGCTCGGATTATTTAAAGCATTTAAGTAGTGAAAAAATATGGTATAAGATAATCTTTAATTTATTACATTTTAGTTTGGAAACTTTAGTTCATAAAGTGATTTTAGAGGAACACTAACCGCTCTCGATTTCCAGAAACGTATAAGAGACAAACATTACTACGAGTCGTACATACTCCTCCTGTCGATTCATCTTCTATTCTATTCAGATATAATTACAGAAAGCAAATCGTAGTAAAAAACAAATAAGCAGTAAAAAAAACTCGACAGTTGATGAAAGTTGGACCCTAAAAAAAAAATAAGCAATAATGAATCGAAAAGTACTGAGACTTTTCAAGTTTTTCATTATAGTTACATTATAACTTACGGAGATATACAAATGTGGAAAAGTGTGGCGTTTACTTATCATCGAAACCCGTCGATTTCTCTTCTATGTAAGTTCGTAAGTGAAAGTTGTGTGTTGCGCGCATCGTACCAGATCTTTATATTAAAATACGCTTCAAGGAAATTATAGGGTACGAGCAGAACCAGCCACGCGTTGCTTTGGCTCAATAGCTATAATGAATGCGTTGAATTAATTATATCCTATTCTTTTTAATACAGTCAAATCAAAATTGACTGATAAAGATAAAAGAGTTTCAGCAAATCTAAAAACCAACGGAATTTAGAATTGGACTTTACGCCAAATTTAAAAATGTTTGGCAAAGAATTTAGAAGAGTTAAAGTTTTTATTTTTTACATCTCATATTTGACTATAGTAAGTATTATTGATCCATTCATTTAGCACTTACTGGATTATTTCAGCAAAGGCGAGATTCAATATAACACAAAAGTAAAAGGAACTAATAAAAAATATAATTGGAATAGGGTTTAGTACAATCACAATAGACAAAAAAATGTACCAAATTAATCTTTTGCCATTATACATATTAATCAAATTTAGAATATTATACTTTATGATATAAGGTACCGTATCAAAAAGTTCGTCCTGAAAAAGGCCATGAAAACGGAGAGGGAGGAACCTCAAACCACGCTGCAAGTTCTTACAGTACTACTTATCGAAACATAAAAATTTATTTTAATTTTTAATTATTATAATTCACAATTTCAATGTATTGTAGTGCTAATAGGCGCACAATGATTTTGGTCAACCTGTCTTTTACTAAAACAAATAGATTCGATGTTTTCCCCAATCGCGAAAAAGCGTCACATAATTTCCCTTGGGAAAAACAAGGATTTTCCTAGTCCAAGCCGGATGCTTACCCACCCTAAATATCGAAAGAAAATGAAGTGTTTTGTCAATAATTCAACTTAAATCGCCATCTCTAGGAAATTTATAAGACTTACAAATAATCGCACTCAATTGTGTGTAAATATAATAAGCAATTAATTTGCAACAAAAGAAATATCGGGGGCAATAATCAAGGTAAAACTATCCTATCTTTTAAGTTGGACAAAACTACACACAATGAGCCAAATTTCATCGAAATCGGTTAAGTAGTTTCTGATTTTACCTCCCACAAACATCAGGACACGAGATTTTTACATAAGATTTATTAAAGAGTGTAATAACCAGAATAAGTAATTTACTTCTAATTGTGTTGTGATTCGTGTCAGAATTATAACTCTCATTCATGGAATCCCTCTGAGTTTTGCAAAATTCGATAATTGACATTTTATTCTTAAGATGTCAAACCAGTGCTGATGTCACATCGCGTAAAAATTACTGAAAACTTTTTTAAGGCAAACGGTAAATTTGCTAAATAAACGATAAATAAAATAAACGAAGATAAATTTTAATATTTATAAAGTTGAGAAACAATTTGGGTGGATATTTTGAAAAGCATTGGTGGACCTTTGGTGGAACATTCCCATTAACAGAGGCCTGAGCAGTAAAGTAGTAGGGGTTGAGGGTGGGGGTTGTTCCCATGATGGACAGTACGGTGGGGAGACCACTAAAGCCCTCCCAGCGGGCCCAGCTTCGTTTCCCAAACCATCCGCCGGAATTTACATAAAGGAAATTGCCTCCCTTTTCTTCGGTAATTGAAAAGAAGGAAAGGTCGGGGATTGGAGGAGAGAATAGGGAAAGGAGGGGCTCTGTAATAAGGAAACAGGCCCGAAAAGATTCGAAAAAAGTAGGAAATTTTTAATCTTGTTTAAATTAAAAGGGAAGCGAAAAGTAACAGGAAATTAAGGTTTAAACAAAAAAAAAAAACAATTAATTTTTATCAAGATTTTTAATAACATTAAAGTAGCTCTATGGTAATATATCTTTGATGCGCGTTCATAAGGGCTTAAGTCACTATTTGAGCATTTGGAGATTATGTCGTAATATTATACCACGGAATCAGAGATACGGTTGGTATTATGGTCTTGAGTCAAACTATATTGTTTTATAAAAATAACAACTGAAAATGTTATCCATAATTAGTTCTTAAATAATGTTTTGAACTTTGCTGTTGCTTTCCTGAAAAATTCAAAATTTTTACTTAAGCCCTAATGACTGCTCATTAAAGATATAACGGCCAGTAATATAAAATCGAATGCATTACCCAGTACAATATCTAAACAAACAATAACAATATACAATACTGCCTTTATTATAAATTAAAAGAAATTAAACGAGAGAGTAATTAGTACATTTTAGAATATCTGAAACCATTTTTTCTTTACTCCTATAAATATAATTTTCTTGTTTGTATTTAAAAAAATATAATTTTTTTTTATCCAGTATTACCGAACAAACATTATTCTAGTCTTTTTACCTCTTAACGATTTCCATTTTCGATATTTTTTTTTTTCTTTTCTTTTACCTTCAAATTAATTCACAATCAGCGAATGTAATGATATTAAGGAATCTAATAGGCATATTAGAAATCAGTAAGGAATGTACCCAACAACATTTATTTTCGGACTTTACACTAATTCAGGACAGGAGGTCTCATCTTGCTCATCAGCCGTGGCATTGTCGTTAATTAGTCTGTTAAATTTTTAGAACAATTTAACATAAAAGCGTTAATTAAGAGTTCCCATGTGTTGTTTGAAATTTGGTCTTTTTAAGTCTGTGTGTAGTCTGTTATTAGTCTTTAATTTTTTTCTAGAAGTGTATGTAATCTTTGTAAGCGCGTTTTAAGGTAGCTGAACTGAAAATCTGTGTGACGCATTCCCAAATGAGTTTAAGAAAGTAGGTGTATGTATTCAGTTTCTAATTTCCAATTAAGAAGATTTGGAGAAAAGAGAGTAAAGTATTTTTAATATTATGTTCATTGTCTTTCTTTTCAATTTCATATTTGGGTCCCACGTCATCCTTCTGTTGAACAAATGTCAAAGGTAACGTACAGTTTCTGTCTGAAGAATTTCGATGATGTCGATATTAACTGGTGGACACGTATCTCTTCCAAGTTTGAAAGGCATGTTTTGTGATTTGCAATGATTTAATTTACTTTTCCAAAATATGTACCATTTTGGTAATTGAAGTAAGTGATTTTATAAATTCAATGTGGCAAGCCTGGGATATACACAACATACTAATAAACGACTAACTATAAAGACTCTCTACTATCGTTTCCATAGAAACTTACACATATATTTAAAATGACTAAATAGAGACATGTAAACAGCTGACAAGGCCATAAATAAGATATTAAAAGGCGTTGGATGAGAGATCACCTTCATTAACAAACCAAATTATAACAAGTTTGTAAGATAGATGGAGATAGTAAGCCAGGTAGAGGTACTGCAGAGTGCTATCCTTCCTTATAATAAACAATGACAAGTAGATTAGCATGGACTAAATAAAAAATATATTTTCAAATGAATCTAAAGCTACGCTTGAATAAAAAAAAAATTAATAAGTAAATGAAGATGAAAATTTACTTGTGAAATATCCTTATCCTAAATATTAACTATCTGTTAAAAAGAAATGCTGTGCTAATTTTTATATTTATATAATTTTTATATTATATCCAAATCTCAACTCGAACTCTGAGTCTAAAAAGGTCAATCACCTTTAGCTCCTGCGAAAACCCATTAGTTGAGGATGAAGCCGGTTATTAAATCCTAATGCAAATAGGGGCTAATATTAAGGCCGATATATGCAAATCCCGACCTCAATATTTCAACTGGCTAAATCATTATTTTACAGCCAGGATTTTGGACTCTAGGAGGAAAGTCGCTCCAATTTGTCTAAACCGATTTGGATACGACAATTATCGACGGCGGCAGGGGCTGTGAAGCATAAAATAACCAATCAAATTCATATTACAAAAGCCCTGATGTTTATTCGATTAGGAACACATGTTACAACGCAACCGGCGTGTGCTTTGTAAAAAAAAATCCATATCTCTTTTTTTCCCCCCTTTTTTCTCTATTTTTTTAAGCACATTAAAATATTCTTTAAAAAATTTGTAGTAGTTAAATTGTAAGGACTTCTGTATGTTTTCATAACATAGTTTGGGTGTATCTGAATTGTATGGCCACTTTACTAGCTGAGAGAATTCACCTCTAATAATACTTAACATAAAATCTGTCATTCCAGTGAGGAAGTGCTTAAGTCGAATCGAGGTGCTAATAAAAAGCACAGGAGGGCGGCTTCTTCGCAGTGAATATGTGTGTACGTCAGGCATTTACTAGTAGTGTAGTTATTAATGTTTTGCGTTAAATCTATTGAAATCGATTGGTGAAAAACTATTCAACTCAGAGAGATATGAGAGATAAGATAGTTAAATAAAAATAAGATCTATGCAGTTGGTTCAATGGCCGAAGCCACAATTTGGCATTTTTTTATATTTTAACGCTTGATATAGAAAACCTGATTTTATAACAGTACTGTTCAAACATTAGAAGTCATGCCCTGAAAAATAAGGAAATTTTACTGAACCACTTATTTACTGGGATGACAGGAATATTAAGACCATTTATGGACTAATAATGTGTACACGCAAGAACATTTCCTCTTCCTAACTACCACATCTCAAAGAAGCATTTATCATTCCTTTCAAATGACTAAAAAAAGTAATAATAATAATAATAATAAAGACTTTATTGATTGTCCCGGGAACTAGTCCCTTAGGAACAAACTATACAGATACATATAATAGGCTTCAGTGCCTTAGAGTACTATATAAGAAAACAATAAAAACAAAAAAAATGGAGCAAATTAAAATGATAAAAATAAACAAAAAAAAAGCTGAGAAAAAAATTATAAATAATAAGGAAATCTTCTTGTGATAAGAAAAAATAAATAAATAAAATAAAACTAAGTAAATCCTTATTGACTTAAAATGAAAAATAACTTATTTACACATACACTAAATGGAACATATATTTTAAGGATAAATAAATAATAAAGGCCTATACCAATTTACAGTTGAACTGGTTACAGTTGTTCGGGAAACTGGGAGGAAAGGAGGTGATCGAACAGGCGGGATTTAAAGGTAGGGAGTGTGCTGGAATGACGAATAAAAGGGGGGATAGAGTTCCATAGGGATGAGGACCGGATAATGATAGATCTTTCAAAAGCTGACGTTCGGTGGGCCGGAGTGTATAGATCTGAAGACCTGGAACGGGTATTGCGGGAATGGACAGAGGATTTGAAATGGAGAAGTTCGGTGATGTATGACGGACGGCGGGATCGGATTACTTGGAAAAGGAATGAGGCCAGGAAATATTTACGGCGGTAGGATGGGTATAACCACTTTAATCTTTCGTATAAAGGTGAAACGGAGACGTCTCTTGGGACCCCAAAGATAAATCGTACGAAACAATTAAATAAACGTTTTAGTTTTGCTTCGAGGTCCCCAGAGATACCCCCATACACGGCACAACAATAGTCAAAGTGGGGAAATACCAGGGAGGTGACCAGGAGCCTACGTGTTTCAAATGGAAAAAGGCTTCGGAGGTGATTTAATTGCTTTAAGGTAGAAAAGGTACGGCGGGAAATATTGGAGATGTGGTTTTTCCAGGAAAGGGTTTGGTCAAAGGTCATTCCGAGGTTTTTGACAGTTGGATAAAATTTAATGGGATTATTATTTAGGAGGAGGGTAGGGATGTTAGGGACGGTTTTAAGGAGGTGATTGGAGCCTATTAAAATTGCTTTCGTTTTTTCTGCATTCAGCTTCAACTTGTTAGCCTCTGCCCAGAGACTGATTCGATTTAAATCATCCTGAAGCTTTTTTGTTGCAGAGGATAGCTCGGAAGGGGGGAAGGATAGGTATATCTGGAAATCGTCTGCATAGATATGATATTGGGAGTGATGGATCAGAAGAGGAAGGTCGTTGATATAAATGGCGAACAGAGTGGGGGATAGAGAGGAACCCTGCGGAACACCACAGGAGAGGGGAAGTGTCTTGGATGGAGGTTGGCCTGGAACGACTACAAACTGTGACCGGTCTGAAAGAAAGGATTTGAACCAATTTAAGGCGCTGCTTGATAAGTGGAGCTTTTGTAATTTGGTGAGAAGGATATTGTGGTCAACGGTATCAAATGCTTTGGAGAAATCAAGAAGGATGAGGATGGTTAATTTTCGGTGTTCGATGGACGTTTGGAGGTCATGGGTAATTTTTAGGAGGGCGGATTGAGTAGAGTACCCAGATCGGAAGCCTGATTGGAAAGGGTTAATGAGGGAACGTTCTTCTAGGAAATTTGATAGTTGGTTTTGAACGAGGCGTTCTAACGGTTTTGAGAGGTTTGAAAGGAGAGAGATTGGACGGAAATCATTCATTGAGGAAGGGTTTGCCGTTTTGTTTAACGGTCGGACTAGAGCGGTTTTCCAGGAAGAAGGGAATATGGAGTTTTGTAAAGAGAAGTTGTAGATGTGATAAAGAACAGGAATAAGTGCTGGGAGGCAGGATTTTATTAGCTTTACTGGGATATCATCGGGACCATAGTCGTTGGTGTGGGATTTTAGGATAGCAGTACGTAGGTCTTCGTAGGTTATGTGAGCAAAAAAGAAATTTTCCGGATTAAAATGATGCTGATTAATATCAGCAGGTTGGGATGAATTAGAAGAGAAGGATGAGAAATGGTTATTGAGATCATCTGGAGAGAGCTGAAAGGAGCTAGGGTTATTGGAACCTGGTAGGGATAATTGTCGGAGTATTTTCCATTTGCTTTTAGGATCGTGGGCATTGGTAAGAGCGTTGTGGAAGTGAAGGGATTTAGATCGTCGGATTTCGGATTGGGTCAGATTTCTATGTTTTTTAAAAGACGCATAATCCGCTGCCAAACGGGTTCGCCGAAATTTGCGTCTTGCAGCTTCCCTTCTTTTTATCATATCCTTTATTTCAGGAGTCAACCAAGGTGCAGCAGGACGACGTAAGGTTCGGGTTTTCAGTGGAGCATGGATATCTAAAATGGATTTCAAATTTGAGGTGAGGATGGAGACCATAGGATCGATTGAGTCATAGGAATATATGAGATTCCATTGATCGGGTTTAAGGTCGGATTGAAGGGATTCATAGGAGAGGAGGTCTAAATTGCGGAATGATATCTCCTTGGGAATAAAACGTTTGACGGGGAGGTCGTATGAGATCTGGATGAGGTCATGAGATGAGAGAAAAGGAACGGGGTATTGCGAAGAAGAGACAATTTTGGAGGGAGAGTCAGAGATACAAAGGTCGAGCCATGTGTCGGAATATTGTGTATGATGTGTTGGAAAATAAGGAACTAGGTAAAGATTGAGGGAATAGAGGAGGTCGGTTAGATAGGATTTCTCGGGGGAGTCTGCAAGCATATTTACATTGAAATCTCCGGTGATGATGACGTTAGGATACTTGGATACAAGATTGATGAGAGAAGATTCGAAGAGGCAGTCGAAAGGAACACGAGGAGGTCTATAGACTACGGCAAATAATAAGGAAGAGGAAAGGGAGGAGATTTCAACAAACATATGCTCTACATGAGGAAGGTCTGGGGAAGGAGACTGGAGGAGGACTTTGGCCTTTAGGTTTTCATGGATGTATAATCCGACACCACCTCCCGTACGATTAGATCTGTCGTGGCGTAAAAATAGGTAGTTGGGAAGGGAGATATGGGAGGAAGGGATGAACGGTTTTAGCCAGGTTTCGGTTATTGCTATTATATGATGGAAGTTGTCGAGGAAATATTTTTGGAATTCGTCAAAGTGGGCTGTTAGGGATTGTGCATTAACGTGACAGGAGGTTAGGATATTAGTCATTACTGGGAGGTTAAGGGAAAGGAGTTGCATGGAACAGGAACAAGGATGAAGGAGAGCTCGAGACATTTTTTAGATTTACAGTAACAGTAGGCCGCAGAGAGTGAATATAATTCCATTATTGAGTATAATAATTTAAAATCGATTAGAATATAAGTTGTTAGTACATTATAGAAAATAAAAGAAAAAGAAAAAAAAATCTAATATGGAGATGAGGAAAAAAATAAAAATATAACAAAAGAATATGTCAACACAAATGATGTTTGACCTCGAACAGAACTGATTATTACAACGATAGAAATTAGAATTAAATTCCTATGTTAAAAATTAAAAATATCTATAGCGACGAAAAAAAAAAACATAATATAAATCAAAAATTTCTATCGCGAAAATTATAAAATCAATATTATAAATAAAATTACTGGTTATGAAAATAAAGAAAGATACCTCCGTCATCAATGATAATATCTCCATAAAAATTAATAATGACCATACAAAGGTAAAAATAACTGTGATAAAAATATAGACATTGAAAATGAAAATGAAAAACTCTGCAGTGGAAATAGAGTTCTTTAAAATGTCTCTATTATAAATAAAAAGAGTAAAATTGAAAAAAAATATAACTTTCGAAAGTCCTAAAGGGTTCGCTGTCTTGATGAAACTTACGTACTCCTTTCAGTTAAACGCGTCCAAGTCACTTGGCTTTTCAATAATCACGGCCGGATGGCCGTCTGACTTCCTGCAGCGCACCCGTCCTCCGCTGAACCACAGGTACTTGATTTTCCCGGTTGCTTTCTTCTGCCTGGCCATCCAGTACAGGTGCTTGTTAGTGGGCGTCATCGCTTCGCTTAGGTAAATTCGATGAGCTTCGTTTTCCCCCCAGCCCAGGTGCCTAGAAGAAAAGTCCCTTTTTACCTTTCTTTGTCTCACCAACTCGTCTCTCACGGATTGCCGTACGAATCGGGCGATAATGGGCCCAGGGGTCCCGTCCTGCTTTGGCCTGAGTCTCGCGGCGTGATCTACATCTTCCTCATTCAGTTTGACGCCCAGACCCGCACCGACGCTCAGGATGATGCCCGTCACCGTCTCTCCCGGTTTCTCTGGGACACCTCTTATTTCTAAACTGTTTTTCAATTGTAGCTGCTCGGTATTATTTAAGCGGGTTTCTAACTCCGAGATTTTGGTTTTTAAATTTTTATTTTCTAGTGACAATTTTTCAACGTGACTCTTCTGCTCTTCTAGTAGATTTTCGATTTTCACGAGTCTGTCCATATTTTCAAAGGATAGCTCGGATTGTTTTTGTAGTGTATCCTTTATGTCTTTGAGCTCGTCTATCCCTTTAAGTTTGGCCTTCATATCCTTTACTTCCTCAGTCAGCGCCCTCAGTAGACCGATTATTGAAGTAGGGTCGGAGGCAGGTAAAGGACGCGTAGCCGACTCGCAATCTTGACAAGTCCACTTTTTACATATTTCTTTCAATACTTCACTGTCCGAACAGTCAATATTATTGCATTTGGAATGGAAAATATTTTGACAAATAATGCAAGTCACTTTAGCTTTCTCGTCCCTGCTCACTGATTTGTTACATAATTTGCAGTTGACCATTTTAATTTAAATTTTTATTTTATAGTTTCTATAAAATGCTATTGATGAAATAAAAACAATACCAAACTTGTTTGTTGTGCCGGGACTGATGGGATTAAGTTGTTGCCAGACGCGCTCTCCCCACCACTTCAACTCCGCTGCATTGGCTACAGGCACTTAATTTCTATTTATTCGGTAATTGCCAAACGACTGTAGTTTTTCGTAATAACGCAAGAAACTACCTGTATGCTGTATATACGGTGTTTTAAACCACAACTATCGAGAAAAATAAATGAAAGGTAGTAGAACTAAAACAAATGAACGAGAGGCGCACAGTTAAGCTCCTGACTGTTAGAGAGATACTCTAAGACTGTAAGTAAGAAACTCTAAGTACTACCATTCCTCAAAATTAAGTCTTTAATTTTTATACTTTTGTAATGAGCTTAATAAAATAAACTTATAATAAGTACTTAACTATGGCTATGTTCTTATCAATATACAATGTATAATAGTGTCTATTTCCTCCTCTGCGTCTATCACCGGATGGCATAAAATAGGAAAGGGGAGATTACTATATGTCTCAGCACATCCTGTATTCAGGTCGTATCCTCTATCCCCACACCTGTCTTTTTCAATCTCTGTCTTTTGCATCTGGATAGAATAGTTTTTTTGCGGCCGCACTTTCGTTCTATTGCTATATTCCGTAAAAAACTTATAAAATCTTATCATCTTAGGGGAAGAGCTAGGGCGGATCCAGGGGGGTAACATGGGTCATGACCCCCCCAAATATTTTGGCTTTTCAACTTTTTTGTATTTTTAAGCGAATAATGCAATTAGGTAGTTAATATGCCCTGAGAATAACGCTTCAGGTTGTTTAGATTGCGGTTCTTTTTAATACAAGGTAATAATCTGATTAAAAAAACGGTGCAGTCAACCACATGACTATGATACGAGCAAGGGGGGGGGGGGGCATGCCGCACCCCAAATTTCGTGCTGGATCCGCCCCGGGGGAATATATGAGAACTAATGCGAAAAAGAATGCACTGATGTCTTTATTAATGAAAAAAAATGGGTGGTAAAAATAAAGAGTTATAGTTAAAAAAAACTGACAGAACTGACAGAATATCGAAGGTAGATACATTTATATTTGCTCTAATATCAATATATTTATATATTTATTTATATTATAGAATATATTTGCTCAGTGTCAATTTTTATTAATGAGTACCTGAAAAGGTTTGATTATTATGCTCAATATGATAATTTAATGCATTCAAAGCGCCAATAAAAAATCAATTTACATATATAATCCTATGCGGCCTATTATTTTATGTTTGTTTTCATACCTTTATTCACACCTCTCGGCAGTCACCGATAATCAGCAAGTGTAAAGGATAAATACATTAATTTAATTGGAATTTTAGGCATAACATAGTTTCGGACTTGAAGAAGATATCTATCATCCAGCATCATTTAGCCGCCTACTAGCGGGCATATTAACCGTGGCCATGTCATTAATTAGTCCGTTGCTATGTCTGGGCAAGTAAACATGAAACCGTAAATAAAGCGATCGTATATGTTTTTCGATTGTTGGTTGTTGTAAGTCTGTTCATAGAGTTATGTTACTTACGTTCCGGGGAGCATCCCAACATTTTGGAGTGAAAAGTTTTTATAACAGCTGAAAATCTCTTGGCCCAGACATATTAACCCCAGACAAGACAACAGCGTACACAAGCGTGTAAGCAGCCTGTGACCAAATGGGTTTAAGTAAGTAGGTGTATATGATCTGTTTCTTATTAATTTTCTATGTTTAAGTTTTGGAGTATTGTCAGACTTTTGTTAAGAGTGTTTCTTTTCATTTTGCCATGTTGGCCCCAAGCCATTCTTCTTTCGAACGGTAATACAAGATAAATGCTTTGTGTCTGTCTAAAGAGGCCACCAATCACGGTAAATATTTTTTTTTATTTTATTTAAGGTTTATTGGCTTTAATGTTACACATGTAGCCATTGAGTCTGGCCCATTTCGTATTAATGTGGTTAGTATTAAGTTAAAAACAAAAACAAAGCAATAATTACAACTTATCCATAAGTCTATATCATATTTCAATATTTCACTCACTAATATACAACACAAGTATTTACAGATAAATTATAAACGAATTTAAAAAATTGTATCATGTATAAACAAAATTAAAACCTTGTATCATAAATTAAAAAAAAAAAAAAAGAAAATAAAGCTAGTATCACAAATTATAAGCAAAATAAAAATAAAAAAATAAATAAAAAAACTGGCATCATATTCATAAACAGATTAAAAAATTAAAAACTGACATCATATTGGTTTATCATTGGCATATTGATTGCAAATAGAAAAAAATATCATTCAATTTCCCCACGCTATCCACGGTAAGTATATTTTGGATTGATAAATCCTCATCACCCTCAACCATATATTTTTCCAAGTACCGTTTTCTTATACTATCGGAAAATGGGCAGTGCAATATTAAATGCTTTAAACTATTAATTATACTTTCACGACAGAACTTACATTCTTCGTCATTTCTAATGACATGTCTTGAATTCTTGTAAAATATTTTTAAGAATTCGAAACCAGAAATTCGCAATTGGCTAACTGTTCTTAACTTCTCTATGTTTATATTGAATTTTAAATAACTTTCAGGTTCAGGGTTGGTGAAGCTACAAATGAATCTATATATTGGATTGTAATCTGAGTTAAGAGCTCTGTCAATGTCTTTCGACAATAAATGATTCGATACTTTTTCCAAAATATCTTTTTTATTAGCTATTAAAACACCGGGGTTATGTAAAACTGCAAAAAAAATTTCAATGTGATGATCAATAGCCAGCACTTTTAATCACGGTGAATATTATTGTACAATATGCATAGATTGTGCAATAATTAGACGGTTGCCTCTCAACGTTCAATAATAATTAATTTTTTTTATCATAATAATTTCTAAAGTATAAATGTTGATATTAAAATTGTAGCCCAACAAAAAAAAATACAAAAAAATTATGTTTAATTTTGTTTGGTGTTATGCACCCAATAATAAACTTTATTGCTTTGGAATGCGAAATTTTACAAGTAGCTTATCAGTTGTTGGAAGGAGCATAGAGGCAAAGGATGCATGTGCTGTACAAGGAGCTCCAAGTGCCGGTAAGATATCCAGTATGGAAGGAGGCCGTGTGACTGACGGTTGAAGGAAAACCATTAGCGGCGGTTCTAGAGGAGATTGTGATCCGGCCCTGGTGCACCCTCATCGAAGGCCGGGCACTGATTGCGATTGCTGCGGCTTTGTTCCCGTCCGGGGGAGCCCTTTTGTACCCTTTTAATTGATAAGCTTTGGCTGGATCCGCCGAATGGAGTATTGAAATATGTCTTCTTCAAGTCTGGAAAGACTATATACCGGCAACAGAATAGATTAAACTGAATTATAAGAACGGAAACTGAATTTCCTCAACGAAATTTTTTTTCCTATATTCTCAACAGAATGCAATTTGTGTTATCCGCTATTTCTGATTTTTATTGAATTTACCTGACAAATTAAATGAATGAATATCATAATTTTATCACTTTCCCTTAGTTATTTATCAACAAGTTTATTAATTACTAGCTAGGGTGCCCGGCTTCGCTCCGGTAGTTGTGTGGCAGTTTTAATAACAGAAAAACTTTAAAATTAAAGGAAATATAGAACAAAATTAGCACTTTCTAGAAAATTTTAACATTATATGAATATTCAGATTCGAGATCTGCAGTGTCCGCCCAAATAAGGAACCCTATATACTTTATAGGGTGTTGAAAATGGTGGATGAGCAATTCATTTTGCTGCAACTTTGTCGAGTCATGCATCATTTTTGATGGTTTCTGTGATTATGAATCCTATAAACCCATTCCAAGCAGTCAGCAGATAATAAGTTATTAGATTATTAGTTAAAAAAACTGTATTTGGAGTACAACTTAAGCGCCGACTACTGTGATGGTCCCATTAGATCCAGAAGTTTAGAAAATACCGAAGATTCATAGAAGCTTTTTTTGTAAGACCTTTCTTCCAGTTCAACCTCCCTTAATATATAACCCCCACCCTAATTTGACCGAACTCTACACTTCTCCAATCTTACTACTGTTACTAAGTGAAAACCAAAATATCATGAGGGCACAATGTTTTCATCATATTTCTTTTTATCCTGAACTATGAGCGGTGATAAAAGCTTATTGAAAAAATTGTATTATTGGAGTCAATTCATCAATTTGTCAACTTGAATGCTCATCATACATACATAGTAATAAAACCATTTTTCATAACTACATACAATAAGAACACTTCAAACTTGTTATTTTCGGTTTATAATCAGTCTATTCAGCTCTTCTTTTTTGTTTTATGTCTGTTTTTATTCGCTCACTCATATTGCATTAAATTTACTTAAGTATATGTTAGATATTGATTAAATGTAATGTGTTTATCAATTAATCTTCTTATGAGAAAATTAATTTTGCAAAGTATCCAGTTGGTTTTCCAATTGATGCAGATATGTAAAATCATTAATTTATTTTAAAAGAAAAGGTGAAACTAATTATTTTCGCTTGATTTTTAAGTAATTTAAAAAGAACAGCTGACAAAATATATAACCTTTACAAATATAACGGAATGAATGAACAATAAACATTTAGTGAAACACACCCTAGCGCTTCCTGGTGGTCTGCAGCTCGAACTAAATTTTTCATTCATAAACTCGTATCTCAATCTCAGGTAGGCTAATTACATGGTGCGAGAGGCTTAAAATTCCAGTCCTTTTCTCTTCAATTTCACACCCTTAAGAGAAAAACGGAAACCTTCTTCTCCGTTAGGGGACATACAGTTACACGCTGACATAAATCTCTTAATCTTATGTGGAGTCGATTCTGAGCCTTTTCGGCACGCACATTGTACACTTTGCTTTATAATATATATTGATTATATACTTACAGACAGTTACTATGTAACATTACACTATTGGTCATATTTATTTGTATAATTATTCCTTTATTGGATAAAGGAAAATAGATAAAAGTTCACTGTAAAAATTTATTTTATTTCATTTTTACATTTTTGTTAGTTGATATTTTTTAAGGTTTTAAATTGCACCTCCTGAAAAAGTAATGCAAGAGTTTAAAACTTCTAGAATCCAATCGTAAATTTTTATACGGAGAGATAGTAAAGCTTGTTTATAGCGAGAGATAACACCTCCTCTTTCCCTGGTCGAAATATTAAAGAAGAAGAAACTTTAGGATTTTATATATCCTAAAAGGAAAAAAAAGGAGGGGCTGGCAGAAATATATTTTTCATTTCGGTGACCTCTTACGACTATTGCTATCCTCGTTTCCCCGTCATATTTTTTTTTCATGTCTCGAAGATATTACGGTGGCATCAAAGAAAAAAAAATTGATAGATATCCCTTCTATAAAGGAAGACATCTATCAACAGCTGAAATGATAGAAATTTTTTTTTTCTTCTTATAAACGGGATATGGTACATTTTACGGATACAAATTGACTCCCCATCCTCGGCGATAGGTCGTCAAACCCTTACTGACAGGAGACTTATGGCGGTATAAGGGATCGAACGAGAATAAGAAAAGCTCTTTAAAAGTTGGCCGAGCTCCCAGGTCGGAGCCAGCAACCGGAAAACGAGTTTTTAACACTGCCAGCAAAATATGCCACGGGAAAAGGGAGTTCTTATTAGCTTCTACATTGTATACAACTTTATAATGCAGTGCCGTGGTTAATATTAGCAGTACATGCGGAAGACCTGCTCTAACATTATTACCAGTACACTTGTAGATTATTATAACCGTCCGTGTATTAACATATTCCATTTAACAGTGGATGAGGCCTCAAATATATTACATGATTACGCCTCATTATACTTTATTATATGATTATTTTATTTCTACTTTATTTTATAACCAATTAAATAGAGTTGAATGATTTTTGAAGCAATAGAAAACATCATAAGATCTTAATAAGTATTCATTACCATACTTTTTACCTCCACTACTTCGCTTTTCGGCTATGCAGGGGTTTTACCGTGCCTCATTACCTGTTGTAAACTTGCTTCCAAGGGTAGGGGAAAGTGGGATTTTTATTTCGTTTATTCTCATTATTTTTACACTTTCGTATTTTAATTTATCATTTAGTATTAAATATTTATTAACAAACTGCTAAAGTATCACCTCATTTAGTCATTAATATCTAGTTATCTATAAATTTTTCCTAGGATATTTTATTTTTGGAATTTAGGATATGTTACTAGATTATGTTATTTTTCTATTTCGTTACCGACCATTAGATTTTTTAAGTCACATAAATGATGTTTCTTTAGCCAGAGCTGTGTTTTCTAATCGTAAAATCAATAATATGTAGATAATGATTCACACTTATATGACCATAATGATTCTGTTAGTGTTAAATATAGCTTATATAAATAAATAAATTAATGTAACTGTTTTACTTTATTTGTAATGTAATAATGTATAATCCATTAATTGAACATCATTAATTCTTTTAAAATATGACCAGTTATTTTTGAAAATAGCGAAATAAAGTTCCAAATATTTAAAGCCTCCAAAAAATAATAAAGCTCTATAAAATATTTCGTCTCACCTCGATATTTATAAAGCAAAATCGGAACATAAACAATATGACTTTAGCATTCTTTGAACCGATGTTCTTTGAAAATTAAATATAATGTTGTGAGTATTGACTACACATGCCTAATAAAGCTGGAATAAAAGACTTAAGACCTGTTGAATAACGGCTAGCTTTGACTAGGAAGTATTATTAAGAATGAAATTAAAATTTTACAATTAGAAGACTGTAAAGGTTACTTATTGCGTTGTTATTAAATAATTTTACAGTCAGAGGTCAGAGTCTTCATTTCTAAAATATGTCTCGAGTGATAAAATTGAAAGAAATAACAATATATATAATATATATATATATATATATATATATATACACACACACACACCTGTGTGTAAAGCACTACCTATATGTTTATTGTATATGTTTATATCAGTATAAAATTTGAATAACAGTGAGAGTGGATGCACACCCTGCAAGACTGGACCGTTATGCGGGTACTGTAGTAGGTCGGGTTACAGGGGCAAACGCTTGTAACTGAAATTGTAGAGAAACTTTCGCCAACAAAGCAATACCAGCATGTATCATGGACCTCCCTCTCTCTCTCTCTCTCTCTCTCTATATATATATATATATATATATATATGCTGAAATGTACGTGCGTACAGTTTTCCATTACCGTATGACATCATCAACAAATTTTAAGATTCAAATCCATATAGTAATAATGCCTAATTTAGAAACCTTAGGCAGTTGAAAATTTAGAATTTTAAGATAATTAATTTACGACTTAAATACTTACGAACCCTACAAAAAGATACTGTGTAAAAAAAAAATATTAATAAATATATTTGCGTTTTGATATCTAGTTAGACATAATAATCTCTTTTAGCATTTTTTAAAAGTTTCAATTAAATTACATTTTATGGTGAAATAAAATAAAAATAAAAACATTTATATTTTCAACACAGGGACTTACGCTAAAACCGACAATGGATATAGGTGGAGATAAAGTAAGTTTTGGCATTTATACGTATGATGGAAGGTATGTAGAAAAAGAGTAGTAAGTAGGTTATGAGTCATGAATAGAGCTCGGATTCCCGTGCAATTGCATCTTTTTTTTGGAAAGTCAGAATAGAGCGAACTCAAGTTACTTATCCGAATCAAGCCTAATGGAATGTTTTAATGAAGTTTTATACTGCACTTTTTAGGGTTTAATGCACGAAATTGCACGTTTTGAATTTTTTTTGCACGACATTGCATCATTCGATATTTTGACGAAAAAATATAATAGAAATTGTAATTTTCTTTAATACACATCAAAATAATAGTGGGAAAATAAATGTTAATATCATAGAAAAAAATAAAAGGGAACTTGGGAGATGTAAACCAACACAAACCTCCGATTTCGCAGAAATGAGGGTTCAGTGTGGTTCCTGAATGTTTACATTTTGTTTCTCAATTCCCATCGTTTTGTCAGTATCAAAATAGCTTCTGTCGTGTATATTGTTACTAAAAAAACCTAAAATGGAAGCAAGTGTGCCTTCGAAAACTGCGGGATGGATCGAAAAGTATCCTGAACTCAATAGGGATGGTTATGTACTGTTCTGTAAATCTTGTAATAAAAAAGTGGATGGGATAGGAAATCACAAATTGATACCCGCTATAGCACAAGTAAGTACCTAACTTTTTTTAACCCTAGAACGGTAACAGGGGTAGTGCCTGTCACCTGAGTGATTTAAAAATAAGCCTACGCACCGGATATTGCATCTAGTGATTCCATAATTTGAGTAGTATCTTTTCTTTTTTAAGATCTTCCTATTTCCAATATAATTACAGCTCACATTCCAGTATTTTACTCTGTATTCCACATCTTGCTGTTACTATTTTATGTTCCGATTTTTTCACCGGAATTTTTTTCAAAAATGTATCATTAGTATTATAAAAAAGATCCAAAATTCAGTGATACCATAAGCAATATTATACAATTAATCTGTAAAAATAAAAGAGTTTCTATTTCAATTTACTCTCCGCTACATTTTTATTGCATGTTTTTGCACGTTTTTGCACTTTTTGAGGTTTTTATTGCACGTTTTCAAAATTTTACTGCTCGGAATTCCGAGTCATGAATAAGTCTTTTTATCAGAGTGGTCTAGCGGTAATAAGGAATTTCAATGTTTTGATGAATGGTTAGTTGTAGTAATTCAGTATGTAAAGTTTTTTATTTAGGTACCATGGAGTGTTAACAAGTTAAGTTATCGGTAATGTATCTTCTATTTTGCAGAAACATAAAGCTTGAGGCTTATATCCATATGAGTTTTAGTAGATATATACTATTTAAATTTTTATTGATAAGATATTAAAACATCCAATGATTTAAAAAAACGAGAAAAAAATCCTACGATATTAGATTCTTAAATTTTAAAGGCGAGAATGAAACAAACAGATCAATTGGAAAACAATATATAAAAAAAAGTTATTAGCAGAACAAGATATTATTTAAACTAAAAAAAAAAAAAAGTAATCCTAGAATGATTTTCATTTCATTACAAAATTTCGGGATGAAAGTGTAAACAAAAGATTGAAACTTTCCAAAAGAAGCCCTATTAAAGGATTAGAGTGACATGACAGAATGAACCAAGTAAGTCAAACAGAGGCGGTGAACTTAAAATATACAACCGGAAGGGGAAAACAAGATCCTCCTCACCGATTGAATTATGGTGGGACTTGCCTCGTACAACTTTCAACGCCTCCTCTTCAAGACCAACTTTAGCGAGCTCTTCCCTGTCTCAGGCCTGAATTACTGTCGCTGTAAGCTCGGCTTGTTAACTCTTATCATCAATTTGTCATTTTCTCAAGCTTCAAACACCGGATTTCGGATATCATCACTTACCATCCCATATTTCTTTGAATAAATGGAGTAGGATAAAATAGGACAGTCTTATTCGTGCTATTAATAGTTTTTAATATATATATTCACACTTCAATCATTGAATCTGCACCAGTCAACAAAATTTCGACAATCAGCACTAATTTGCGTTCAATAATACGTTTCATTTGTATACAACAATAACTGCATAATTAAATTTATTCTCAAACTACGGGCAAGCTTCAGCTGGCATAATTTTGAATTTCAAACTTAGATGCGAAATATATGAAATAAATGGGTAAGTAAAACGTGGCTTTTCCACTTAAATCCCACTTTTTAGTTTAAAAAATAATAGAACATTAAATATTTGCTCCATGTCAGCTACAAAGTTGTTCATGTTAATTATGTACTTTCTGTTATATCATCGGAAACTTTTATCTTAATTTAAGATTAGAAAGAATCTCAAGCAGGTTACACCACGATTTATTAAAGTTTATATAAGGATCAATGGACTGCAGAGTTAGTCTTGCACTGAAGATCGAGTCATATGTTTACTTTTGTGTTACTGTGAGGATACAAGTTGATAAAATTTATTTAAACCCTTAAAGTGTTACAGTATATTGTTCAAAGATCTCATTACCACTTAATTACTCGAGAAAAAGAGTTGCTCTCCCTAGTAATATTTCATGCTATCAGCGACTGCTTGAGAATGCCGATCTATGGTGGTAATACTTCATCACAATAATAAGAGTACCAGCGTGAATAGCATTCCAAATGGAGTATTATAATTATTTTGATGGCGAGTAACAGGCAGACGCAGTCTCATGCACCTCTGAAGCTATCGCTTGGTTAGATTTCATAATAATGGCGGCTTTTCAGGTGATGTCATTCACTGCCTATTAAATAGTTTAGTTTGCAACTGAAGTCGGCATAGGCAGCGCATGAAGTTCAGAATAGAATGACCTGGTGTAAGATTGAATACATACCGGAGGTCACCTGTGGTACGTAATGAGTACATCAAGTATTCGTTAAAGATCCATTAATAGGGTGGTGAAATGGCCGAGTGAGCAAACGCGTTAGAAAATACGCGTTGCCCATGGCAACGTCTGATTGGAAATACGAAGTTCAAAACCAGGAGCCAGGTGAAAACTTAATTATACTCAGCATCAATCCCCCACCCTCTCCCATGGCCCGGGAAACCCCCTATAGCCTACAAGGCTAGGAAGGGAAGGAACAAAAAAAAACAAAAAAACAATTACAACTTCCACATCATCCGAATATGCATAGTAGCACCAAATGGCGCTAAAAACTTACACTGTCGTAGATTTATAAATTCTTCATTTATAAATTCATTGTCTTGTGCCTAGTACCAAGTTCTCTCGGTTTTGAAATTTATTTGACCTGTTACATTCTTGGTTATAATAGAACCCTTCATGTCATAACAAAGATCAGTTAAAATCCGTTTTACTCCCACGAATATGTAAATTAAGAATTTTATGAGGAGAGAATAAAGAATTATTACCGCTATAAACACATTAGAGACTGTGGAGTGAGTTATGAGGCGTGCCTTAGTAGTAAGAAAAAAAAAAAAAAACTTTATGATGAATTATGATGGAGAAAAGAGAGACAGATAAGCTTTTAATGTTAAAAGTTTGAGAAAATATTGTTGGCTTGATGAATTAACTTGAAAGAACGAAGAAAGTAGTGACGATAGTCAAGTATAATTAATATAATTAAAACAAAATTTAAAGATTGTTAAATTGAAAATAAGCCGATTCATTTAATAAGGTCTGATAAATTACTTTTAGTTCTTCAAATCTTTTTACTAATGCTAATATTACAGAAATAATATAGCTTGGTAAGATTTTTTTTTATGTCATACTGAGGATTATTGATAGCATTGTAAATCAATAGAATAAAAACTACTTTTAAGACCCTTCTTTACCATAAAGTACTATTACCCTTCCTGTCATCATCATTATTGTTAGCGAAACAACCCGTCACCGAGTCTGGGCCACCTCCAAAAGCCTCCGCCAGTGTGTTCGGTCTCTTGCGACAGCTCTCCAGTTTCGGAACTATTAATATTGATCAGACAAAACAAAGCAACAACAAAACAAGTCGACAAATTCATTATAAAATAAAGATCTTGACCTTAAGTACTTGAATGAGAATTTATCGGTAGATACTCCACCGTTCTATTTAATCCTGCTATATCCAGCGAATGTTTCAGTTTAACGATTATAGCCGCAAATCAAAAAGATGGCGGTGTATTTATATACCAAACTCACACACCCACACCCATATTCAGGAGAGCTCACTCATCCAGGAAATTTTTAGACGCTTTCTATTTGTCGCGTCGTTTATGAGTATGCTAAATTACTCGTGAACGTAATGCTTCCTTGTGAAGATTTATTGCATATTACAAAGGGGCACCTGTAACCAGCCTTCGAATTTTAGTTGAAAGAATTGCATTATTTTATGGCTGAATGGTAAATAGATGGGGAGTATCTTATCAGATAGTTAAACTGGGTAAGGCATTTGACAGTACCCAATAGTAGATATACATAAATAGTGCTTAGGCGTTGAATGTCATCCTTCCAAAACGAACTACAGAATTTCTTTATTCTTTTTTATTGATTGTTAGAAATGAATATATGAAGAAAAAAAAACATTAAAGAATTACATTCAAAGGATCTTTGAACGGTTAAGGATTATGAGACGTTAAGAAAGAAAAATATTTTTAATGTCGTAAAATAGAATTATGCAAAGAATATGCTACCAAAAGGACGAATGACATTGGGTAGGGGAGTTTATATCCTCCGCAGCTTAATCCAGCGCTGGAGGACCTCACGCAGACCCAGGGATCCATTGTTCTCCAGCGAATACCAAGAGTAGTGCTTTATCAACTCCATCCATCATCCCTTCTATTCCTCTTTTATTCCCCTCTAAAGTACTTCCCATAGGTCGAGTATGGGGCCTTTTATTTATAGGTTTTTTTTTAGCTGAATATGTATTTATATTATTATTAGATTTGAATTTTATTTATAATTTATACTAATAAGTTACAGAAAAATATAATTTTTATATTTTCATAAACTAAGACTGTTTATAATTTACATTTTCATAAAATAAGGCTGTTTATAATTCATATTTTCATAAACTAGGACTGTTTGTAATTTACATTTTCATAGACTAAGACTGTTTATAATTTAGATTTTCATAAACTAAGACTGTCAGCCATTAAAAAGCAAACGACGCACAGTGGTCCAAAAATGCTGAAAATGGGAAAACCTAATATCGATTTTAATTACTTTGTTAGCGGCAAGGAACCACACGTACATTGATTTTTTGAGGTATCGAATCTAATGATATCAAAATCAATGAAATGGGACCACCTGATCAAGTCCAAATTTGAGGTCAAAAAGTCAAAAATATTAAAAATTCCTGCTTTCACTTATGTTTATATATTTAGTCCAAAAGGAGCAGTACTTTAACAACTCTTTTTTTCTAGTTTCACTTTCAAAATAGTTGGCACTATTGAATTATTAATTAATATTATTTTACTTAATTTATTGCTAAAGTAATATTATTTTTTATTAATGTATGGCCATGAGAGCCATTTGACTCAAGTCTGTTTTGTATCTTGCTTACACAACACTTATAGCCCTGAAGATGCCTGAATAGGCCAAAATGTGCATGATTAAGTGAATTATTGAAATAATACGAGACTTTGAGTTCTTACATTCTTTACCTATAATCAGTTTTAAAAATATTTTTATAAGAACTAACCTCCAGAAGCGGAAGATAAAATAGAATTTTAAAGAGCTTGATACATTAAAAATTCTTAATAACTTGCAACTATTCTGAAATAAAATATTCAATAAAATTGTAGCAGCATGAGCACCTCTACGCCAGCATAGTAGAATAAATTGTTCATTATTAGGTTAATTAGTTCGCAAGCTATGATAAAATGAATGAGGAATCACCTAGAAGAAGTTATTATATAAGACTAAAAAGTACCTACATGATACAAAATACATGGTAAAAATTACAAAAAGTTGATTTGAACATTTTAGGAAGGTTAAAAAACATAATAAAAATGGGGTATGAAATCAAAATTATGAAACCAAAATACTATTAAAATAATATAACCAAGATCCAAAAAAGTGAAAAATCCGATGATTATGAATGTATTATCCACATTAAAAAAAAAAAACATATGTAACAGTTACCTTTAAAGTTAAGTTTTGGATGTTGGTATTCTATATAAATAGTATTAATCATCACTACAAATCTCAATAGCTGATAAAATAATGTATCAATCCACTATTTTAAATTGATACAGAGATTAAACAGTACAAGTCATGTACAGTAAAAGTCATATTTCTAAATATCAGTTTTATTTATCAACTTAATTTTTTTTTTTGTATTTACAGGTGAAAGGATGGAAGCTTTGATAAATTTCTCTTTTCAATCCCAAATTAGGACTGATCAAAACGGCCCTAAAATTAATTAACCTGAAAAGGCAACCGAAGCGGAGGATCGGGGCATTGTGCATGCCACCGGGGGCACGGAATATGACGTCAGCGGGACCGAGGGGAACAAAGAAGAGCGCTTTGATCACCGGAGCCTTTAATACTAACCGGTTCCTCGTTACCAACTGCTTTGAAATTCACCCCCCCCCCTCCCACCCCCTCTACTACCACTACCATCCCCGGTCCCGTTACAAAATTTACATTCAGCCTCGTTTAGTAGATATGCTGGATCCTGCATTAGTCAGCGGTCGGAGTGATTTGGCGTTTAGAGCGGATCTAATCACGTATTACATTGAGAGGAGGGTATGTTTCAGAATAGTAAAATGAAATTAGTTTAGCGGTATGGTTTCATTAACTGCAAAATGTATTCATAACGGAACATAATAAAGTTTTCAGGTAGGAATGTTAATGATCCTTGTTAATTAAGAGGCGGTAAACCCCTTTCGAGTAGAGCTGAATTCTGAACAGGAAAGGAGTGAATATTATTTTTATTTATTTATTTTTTTTTTTTTTTTTTTAAATCTCGTGAAATAGCAAAAACCTGTAAAGTATTTTTCCTCCTTCTATAGGCTCTAATACCATATAAAAAATACCCTTCGTAATTTAGCTCCTTTAATATTGCAATGTGAAAAAAAAAAAACAGAAAAAAAAAAACATATGGTTCAAAAGATTTCGAGGCTTGTTATTTTAACAAACTGTTCCAGTACATGTTCGTGATTGTTCACGAATAAGCTCTGCTTGCCTAGAACCTCCCAGACAGTTCTACTTCATCTATATAAATAAAGATGAAATTCTGTTTGTTTGTTGTTATAGAAATTAATACCGTTTGACCTAAATTTTCTCCAAATTTTGCTCAATGGTTCTCTCATACCAGGTATGAACACCTGCCATATTAAGATTGCATAACTTGCTCATATTCTTTATTGTTATAAAATAAACTTATGGATATGATCTCGCTTTACATTGGTTTTTAGAAAATTAGGAAAATGGAAAATAGGAAAATGAATTTCCCCTGGTGAAACCGGGATACACAGCTAGTACTAAAAATAAGGAACGATGGACAGAAGAGTTAGTCTAGCTCTGAACATCGATCATACAGTTACGTTTGTGTTAAAGTGTCGTTAAAAGTTGATACTTTATGTAACCTTCTTGATTATTAGAGTTTATATAGTAAATTGTTATTTGCGTTTAATAAAAATTGTTTAAACCCTTCATAAGTGTTACATTATGTTCTGGACGCTTGATATTTTATCCTCTGATCACTAAAGCGCCTGCAGGATATGGGCAAGTGTAAAGAATCCTCAAAACCGCAAGACTCGCAATTTGGCGTCGCCAACCATTAAACTTAGGTTATCTCCAATTGCTGCGCCATAAACCGCGTACAGCGTCTATTGGTAAAGAAATAGAATATGTCTTTCACAAACTTTTTGAAGTAGGATTTCATAAAGTTTAGTTGCACTTCACGAAGTTCTATAATTATGATTTAATGATAAATCGTCTGGATTTCCAGTCCAATGTTTTGACCAAAGAATGTACATCATCGCCTCAGCACAAATTTAAAACGATTTTGATGTAAGATGAAATAGATCAGGTGTATATTTAGTCCAAATAACAAAATATATAAATAAAAAGCAAAAGAGACAGAACGATATGTGATTAAATATGCGTATGTAATTTCACCAATGAAATATTTTTATAACAATAAAAAAATATACCTAAAACATGAATGTTATCAGATTCAATACATTTTTAGATTTTATCTAACATAATATACCTATTTGGCATTTGCCAAAAGTAATATACAGTCCTGCATAATCCTTTTTTTTTCTCGGAAGAGTAGGGGACAGGGAAATTTTTTTTAAGAGATTTTTTTGTAAAACGCAATATTATAATATAAAGTTACTCACGTTGTTCTCATCAAAAACCCTGAAGACAAGCGAAGCAAACTTCGTGGGATCACCTTGTGGAAAAAACTGCCGGTATATCTTGATAAAGCCCTGGAAAAAAAATGATTCGTTAGTATTGGAATATTTCTTCTATGCTGAAAATTATCCTTCAAAAATTAGTCATTAAAGATATTTAATCCTTGGTTCCCTTTTTACTATATTACATCCGAATCAATTAGAACAGTTGTAGAAAACATAATTGACTGCATTAGCTTATTGCTATTTTAGGTAATATAATTAACTGTCAGTTAAGGAAACAATAAATGGTTACGATACAGGTCAAAGAAATATTTAAAGGTAATAAAAATAGAAAAAAAAAATATTATTGCACTGTATCCCTCAAATGTTTTACTATTTGAGCCCCTTAAAGCACAAGTTGTGTAACTCCAATTTTCGTTTTTTTTTTTTTTTTTGTTAGGCATTGTACTGTGTAGGGAAAACTGTGTTATGTTTAATGCACTAACAGTGTAACTACTAGTTTCCCATGTTTGCATTCATTTGTGGTCTGGTGAAACAAGTAGTACCAAAACGTCTTAACATAACAAACCCTTTAATATCTCAAAACATAAAAATTGGAGTTACACCACTTGCGCTTTAAGGGGCTCATTTATTAAGTGTTTCTCCCTAAACTCAAGTGTTAAAACTAAATTAAATTAAAAACTTCAACTGTGATTTTTTTGTAAAATTACTTTATTACAGAAGCGATAAAATTAAGTGATGTTAAAATTCGATGTATGATGATTAATGAATTGATGGTGAACGCAATATAGCTATGAATTTCAAACATCTATTCAGTTATAAACGGATTCCAGACAGATCCAATATAATTTATGCGATTTGGATATTCGCTTGAAATGGTTCCATTCTGGACTGACAATGTAGTAGACAAGTAATTCCATTGCTTATTTAGATTAATAGTGGGTAACAGGTTATCAAGCAATGCAATTAAACAAACTTTCTTGCATTAAATCTATAATATTAATGATTGTTATACAATAGTAATGAATAAAAAATAATTGAATTTTTAATTTCATTCGATACCTAAAAATAATAATTACTAATATGAATAAGTACAATAATTGCACAAATCTGGGCTAGTCAAGACTTAAGACATTCCTTGAACACACCATTTTGACACAGTTCTTAGTAATACGATAATGGGACTGTTAATTATAAGTCGTGAATGGCAATAATTACACTGGTAAATAACTATGATAGTATAACTATGATGTCGCAAGTGGCCATTGCTTATTAAAAGAATGAAAAAATTGAGCGAAAATATCTAATGTTTAGAGCAAATAGAGCAAAAAAATGTGTCTCCTAAAGGATTGTTTAGGGCTCGATAAATTCAATAATACTGCTCACTGTTTTCAAATATACCGTATTAGTTGTTTTATTTACATTAGTATAATTAATTTCGGACTAGTAATTATCTAGAGGATTACAATTTTTTTTTTTACTAGATGAAGGTCCATTTTTTCATGTTTCAAATAGGAAGCAGCAAAATCCTCTGTGCTCCCGGATCTTCCCCCCGCGGATATTGACAAATGGGTGCCCTAAATGTTATTTATAATGTCAAATCTATTCCTACAAAAATAAAAATAAAATTATTTGTTTTTCTTTCGCTCCCTCTTGGTGCCATTTATCGTGGAGGGGCCTCGACCCATCGAAGCTATTTTTCCTGGTGTGGTGTCGACTCATCCTCTTCTGGACCTTCTACACAATGGGAGGGTTTTCATTACCTTTCTTGGTAGCATTCTTCATCCAAGCGACACACATGGCCGAATCACTAGAGCTGCCTTCCTTTCGATGTCGGTCATTAGTTGAGGTACTTGCAGCAGATCCCTTGTACTCGTATTTCTTGTGACTTATTTCTTGTGACGATCGCTCCTTGTTTGTTTACAGACTACCCTGCGAAGGTACTTCATCTTCGTCTCTGTCAGCCTTGGGAGGTAGACGGCTTAGTATAAGTGCATCTTATATCCCTTACCTTACATTCCGGTGTCCAACTATGCTGTTACAGATCTGAAAATATACTTTATCACGTCGTTTTTTTTATTATATTAATAATTCCTTCATCTACTTTCTCAAACCGGTCGATGATAGTTCCTATATAGGGAAAGTGGTCTAATATTTCAAGAGCCTTACCACCCTAAACGAATCATCTTCCTACATCTTCCTGCTTATGGTTGGAAACAAGCAGCATTTTGCTTTGTCAATATTCCAATTCTATTATGGCTTTTTGCAACTTAGAGTCACCTGGAAGGACGATGTCATCATTGTAGAAAAGGCTCTAGAATACGACAGGACGCGCATTCCATCTTCCAATTAATGTTATTAATGTATTATTGTTATTATGTATTTAATGTTATTAATGTAGGCGAAGTTATCCTCTAGCATATTTTTTGGATCTCATCCATAAAACATAGAAATAAAAGAGGGCTAAGTCTATCACCCTGCCTGAATTCTTTATCCATATCGGAAAAAATCCTTTATGCGTATCGAATGTTTCTCTCCTATTGATCCGCACAACACCTTTTACATCTTCGTATTTGGATTTTATTGCAGTTATATGATCCCCTGGGGAAATTTTTATTCTCCGAAGCATTCCATATATCCTGTGAGACAGAATAGAAAGCCGCCTTCAGATCTAGAAAGGCTAGGAATATGTCCTGATCCCTGCCCATGCATCCTCCAATACTTTTCTATTTATACCAGAACAAATATTGTCCTGGGTTCTGGGTGAACAGTCCTGTGTCTGTTTAATGGGCCTCTATTCAGCCAATTCTGGTTCGAGTTCTCGCTCAGCAATACGTCACAATCAACTTTCCAAAATGCTTGAGTAGATCTTATAAACAACAGAAAGTATACTGATCGGCGTGAAATGTCTACATCCCGTACTGCTGCTCTTGTTTTGTATTGGAACATTAAACGAAACATCAAAAAATTAAATTCATTATATTAAGAGGTCGGGGCAAAATAGTTCCAAGCAACATGTTTAACAAAAATAAACTGTAGCTGCAGTCCGCTGTATATGTTTTTTTTTTTTTTTTCGGTTGGCGCATTAGGCCTAATAA
Source organism: Aelia acuminata (assembly GCA_911387785.2). Lineage (NCBI taxonomy): Eukaryota > Metazoa > Arthropoda > Insecta > Hemiptera > Pentatomidae > Aelia > Aelia acuminata. Next base: position 47,735,251 of record OU426978.1, on the reverse strand, counting down.
GACCTTTGGCCGCGCAGTGTGGTCTTCTTTACAGACATTTGTGTTGCTTGCGGGAGCACAGACAGCCTGGAGGGGGTAGCCCAAACATCATGTTGCTGCAAGCCATGGTCACCATGGTGCAGCAGCAGACTGCCCATAGCTCCATAACCAATCCCATTGGGGCCAATTTGGCAGTGTCCTTCCCACCGATGGCGTCAGCTGTCTCGGGTTCAAGGACAGTAACAAACTGGTCTAGGTCCAAGGATTGTGGTAGCTCAGAGTCAGCAGGCCCCGAGGACCTATATTTCTTTCCCCGAAGCATAGTGTCCTTGAACCAAACCTCCGGGCGGTTACTGACATCCTGGAAAACCACACCACGATTCTCGATGAGATACACGGGGAAGGTTCATCACTCCTACGCCCGGTCGGTGTGAGTCGCCTCCAGTAGACTGGCGGGCCTCACAAACCCGGGGGTGGGGGTACACTTGGACTGCGTGGCGGTCACCCGAATGGAGCGGTCACCCATCCAAGTACTAACCACGATGGACGTTGCTTAACTTTGATTACCTATAGCAAGCGCCCTTGTCCACTCGGCCATCCCGGCCCTAGTCCGCTGTATATTACGTAGTACTATATGTCTATGTAGGAAATGCCACCTAAATATGACTATAGAGGCTCTATATAGTCATGTTTAGGTTGCATTTTCATCATAGACATATAGTCCAACGTAATATACAGCAGACTGCAGCTACAGTTTACTTTTGTTAAAAATGTTGCTTGGCACTATTTTGCCCTGACCCCTTCATATGAAAAAACGTTGTTCATTTTGACAGATAAATAATATCAGTATTTTCACAGGCAGACATCAGATACATTTCATAAGTACAATAAAGTAATTTCATTAAAGACATAAATATGCAGGGATATAACAGCTAATATCAAATACAATTGATATTAACTATGGCTTTCTTTTTTAGTATGAAATATTATGTAAATAATGAAGCCTACATGAACCACCACAAAAGTTTCCTTATTGTGCCTTAGGTTGAACTTCCCTTTAATGAACAGCGTCTCTACAGGTTTTTCGCTATATATCAGACTCTATTATTGGTAAGAGACCTAAGACGCCATAGGATTCTAGTTACGGGCTCTATAATGATCATCACTAAAGGGATCTCTGACAATGCGATTTCCAGGAAAAAAATAACTGTCCCTGGGAAATGTAGGGTAGAGAAATTGTGGTGGTATGGCTACACTCACATTGTGGTATATCCGGTAATAAAGATGCCGAGAGGGCAAAAAAAGACAAACGAGAAGAAAAAGACACAATAATTGATCCAACTACCGTTGCCGAGTTGAAACTTAAGTTTAAAAAAGCCTTTGGAGAAAATTGACAGAGAAAGTGGTTCTAGACTTTAAAAAAACTAAAGGAATTCTAGACATTATCCTCTACTTTAGGAATTCACGATATAAAGAAATAATCTCGACAAGATTGAGTATAGAACATGCAAGATAGTACAATAAAACAAAACTATACATCTCACATTCAGACAAAAAAAGCAAAAAATTCATCAAGGAAGAAAATAAATATTAAAATACCTAAATTCTGTAAATATTGTAAATTTAATTAAATCAATGTATCCATGATTTTACAATGGCCATTACAATTAACATGTAAATAACTCATCTCCATTCAGTTACAAAACTCATGCTGCAATAATTATTCATGTTACTAATGACCCGGTTGAGTAGATGGGGAATATATTATAATAAAAAAAATAAAATCCCATAAATAAACACATTACAAAATATCCCATCAAATCACCTTCTCTCTTCATCGCGAAAAACAGCTTCCTCCCCACAATATTGTTAATATTAACAATGTAATGATCCGTTGACTCGCTGATACAACCTTTTTAACAAATTATTTTACTTCTTTTAATTTTAGGCAGGCAATTAATTTTTTTTTTATAATGATCCATTACTTGGAATGCACTTATAACATTAAAACGACATCTCGAGTATCCTACACTTACTTGACAAACTCTCAAAGCTTACAATTCATTACAAAAGGCTCATTTACATGACAATAATAACGCCTATCTGGAGAAACGGAGCTGAGCTAAGGGGCTCCACCAAACCGTCAAGTTCTTCTCTTCCCAATCCTTATAAAACTAAATCCTTCGCAAAACCTTATTGCTCCATAGAATAGAATAAAGGAACCCGACACCACCAATACACACCTCCATCCACATTCTCCGTCCAATACCAACTCCACAAAATCAAAAATTTTCAATCATTTACGTATTCGTCCCAAATAAGACTCGCAATTTCGCACGCTCACTTTAACCGACGCGCGGCTGTAACTTCGCTTACATTGACCGGGTTAATTTGTGTAGCCGTCAAAATTCTCCTGTGTAATCATACTTCTTCGGCCCAAATATTCCATACGCTGTCAAAAATAAAATCAATGTTAATACGTTGACATTACATACCTAGCCAACGTGGACCAATCCAGATAACTACTATTTCATAATAAAATATAGACCCATTCGAACCCAATTGTTTCCGATATTGTTTCCTTCTATATTCTAAATCTTCTATCGCTTTAGATTAAAGTAAACCCTCCATAGAGAGTCTGTATAAAACTGATCAAGTCACCTTCTAGTTTACAATATATATTTAAGTACAATCAATGTAGGAGCGGTCTCAAAAAAGTTTTGTGTTACACACATTGCGAAAAAAAAATATTATTAACTGCAAGAAAAAATACATCAGAGAAACATCTAAAAAACTAAATTTAGAATAATACAACACAAAAATAACTGCAACAATGTAAAAAAAAAATAGAAAAGCAACAGCTTTAGCGGAACACAGCATAAAAAACAACCACACTTTTGATTTCGACAGCACAAAAATGTTGAGCATCGTACAAAATATAAAAAAAAAGAAAAATTGAAGAAGCAATACATATAACAAAAAACGTAGAAAACACAATAAACCTCAAAACACCTAAATAACCACTATGCACACATAATAAAAAAATTGAAACAAATATTAAAAAAAAAATCGAAACAAATCCAAAACAAATAAAAAAACATTGAGAAACAGGATGAAGGGGACTAGATAATCTAAGTACCAAAGTCCACAAAGCAACATATGTTTTAAAAATGTGACAACGAAATAAATGTAATGCCAAATAAATGTAAAAGAACTAGGACAGATATATGTCTATATATAACAAATTATATAGATGACAAGTAGTAATGGAAAAAAAAACTAATAGATAAGGTATTTATAATAGAAATATATAATAAGTAAAATCCTCTTACATAACATAACTATTGTGATAAAAGATTAATAATTATAAAATATGTTAAAATATATCGATAACCCCAGAAAATGGGCCAACAGCCCAAAACTTTGGGATAGTCAAATAAAATTCAACAAATGTTTGGAATAGACTACTTCATTAAAAAATTCCCAATAAAAAAACACTCTTCCTCACTATTGAGAAAAAAAAAGAACCAAGTAAAAAGATTAGTATAATGCAGTTGTAAATTTCAGGATAATTAAAAACAACTTACTATCAAAGTCATTTTATATTGTAATTCAGTTAAAATTACTAACATTATTCTATATATTCTAATATAAACAAGAAAAATCATAAAAGAAGCCAATACAAGGACCATAAAAAAAAATAAGATGGCCTCAAAGAATATATTATACAAACATCCGCGATTGTTCAAAGATAAATCTAACGAGGCCTTAAGTCCTTCAGTCGACAATATTGTGTAGCTAATGATGCGCTGCTGATTGAGGCCATTAACAAGTTGCAGGGGTTTGCCGCTCTGTTAGATATCATGATGGCGATTAATTCTACCAAACTCTGCAAACATAATTCCAATATAGGGGTGGGCAACTTGCACCGTTACTCCAGTCCATAAATAATAAAGTTGTAAATTACTACAGCCATTAAATAGTATGGTATCCGCCGGGGTCGAGGGAAGAAACTTAAGGATCTAATAAGGATTTTAGTAATCATCCAAAAAAGAAAAAAAAAAAAAGAAATCACAATTGATTCTTTAAATGAAAAACCTGCTATAAAAGCAACTCATTAGCTGTCATATTATTCCGAAAAAACAAAAATTACTTTTCTTTGTTTAACGTTTTTTGGTAATTGCCTAATACGTTGAAAATTCGAGCGACATGAAATAACTAATTGAAGTAACTGAAGAACTACTTCAGGATCTTTTAGCATCTAGGAGTAACTATAACTAATTTCATTTTTGTCACTTATCAGTCATGCCTTCTTTGGTTTTTCCTTGTTTCTAACAAGAAAAAGCTCGTAAGTATTAAAGAAATACATTTTATTTTCCAGCTTAAAATTATAAATTCTAGTTTTAATTTAGAATTTTCAAATACAAAATCAATAATGAACAATAATTCTGCTCATATATAATCTGTTCTTCTCTAAATTTCAAGGAACCTAATGAGCATTGTTAGTTAGTAGGATTAATAGTTTAATCTCCCTAAGACTGGACGTAGACATTAAAGAGCTTCAATATTGACTCTGCGGCTGTTTGAGAAGGGACCGGGGTAATATAGCTGTGCAATATTGCCAAATAGCGAATCGAAGATCATTAGAGAAGATTACAAGTACAATGAATACATATCCAAGACCACATTTATCAACTATTAATTATAAATTTATTTAGTTCGGAGATATTTTGAGGCACTTCTAGGGGAAACAAGTGTAAAAACGTAAAAATCTTATCTTTTAATTTCCACCACTATTGAATTTGTAAGTTAAAATCTGGTCTGAGGAAACCAAAACTATAAATATTCTTATATATATTTTAAATAAAAATAAATCTGAACTCAGAGTAACAAATGAATTATCTAAGTAAAATTAATCGGTCCTTACAAATAATAAATAAAAATAACAATGATATATGATTGCAAAATAAAATAAATAACCTGTCTAATATTCTTTGAATTCCAAATATCACTGGTTGTCGTAATGGACACACCCATGGAAGTTCCTAACTATATTCAACTTTGATTAAAAATCCTGAGGCGCTTAGACCAATCGTTACTTATATCCTTACTTAATGTGAAAAATTTATTACTTACTTCAAAATCAATAATTTATCATAAAATATATGATATTGTATTTCATTTTAACTGTTCAGGCATTTTGGATTTGGATCAAACCAAAAGAATTTATTCGCACATCAGTCAATAAAACAGGTTTCGAACAAAAAAACTACAACTATCGATTAATAGTTATAATTATAGACAATCAGCTAATATATAATAGCCAACAGAAATAATAGCCAAGGCAAAAAAATCTTTATAATTATAGGTCCTTAAATAATAATAATATTACTGTCATCATTGGTTAGACCAAATCCGCTATGATAATTTTAGTTTTCAAAACATGCAAAAGAAGATTTCCAACTAGGCTCTGTCAATTCACATCTTTCCTAACATATACGGCTCATTTAACTTAATGATAATAAAAATAAATCGATAGTTATAAAATTGAGCTAAGTTTTTTACTTTTTAAAGAACTTTTTATACTTGCAGAGATTCTAACATTTTTTCAAGCAAATTACGAAAAATGAAAATAGCACCAAAACTTTATATTTAGTCAATAGAAAATATATATATGCGGATTTTTTTAGAAAAAGAAAATTGATTATTACAATGTATCAAGGATGATTCCATGCCTATTAGAAGTCAATACTAAATTAATAATTTTTAATACAGTAGGAATAATTATTACCAAATTTGAAATAGTGTTATTAGAACATTTTGTTTTGATTTTTCTTTTGATACGAGTGACACTCAGACTAAAAGCTAGATAAAAGCAGAACTGAAACTTGTTCCAGAGAATATTATACGGCTCATTGAGCTTTTAGCGAAATCTCACTTCAGAAGGTCTGGACCGTTTCCCAGGTATTTACTAATTGAGGTAGCTTTTCAACTTATAACTGGGCTTTCAGCGGCTGTAAGCATTTCATGTCAAGGGCTTGTTTTCAGTCGTGAGAGGCTTGGGGCACTTTAGTGGTAAATGATTTAAACCAGAATTCCACAACAAAAATAATATAATTGCTTAACTTTAAATGTCAATAAATTTAAAAAAAGTGCTCAGAGCATGTCTGCGATGATGGCGAATCATGTAAAATGAACTACTCCAACAAATGAGCTAAATAAATTAGTAGCTATTGTATAAATAAACTTAAGAGGTAGCAAGAGAATATATTTTGGTTTACTTGATTCCATTTTTTTTTTAAACTTCTCGCATTCACCGAACCGCACTTGTTTAAATTATGTTGACATGCAAATTTTGTGTCTTGTTTAATGATCCAATAATGAAATGCCTGACATCGGGAAAGAAAGCACTAAGAAGTATCTCTTCCCTTGCTTGTTTTAGTTTCACTGGTCTGTTATGATAGGAGATCTCTTATCAAAATCCTTTCTATACTCTTCTTTTGAATCCAACAAACAAAATAAATTCTTGCAATACTAACATATTTGATGTTTAATTCTGAGTAGTTTTCTCCAACCGCAGCAAGTAGTTCGGATAACAGAGATTGCACTGCATTATCTACTGAAAAATAAGATAGGGGAATTTCAAATGATACGCACGTGTGAACAGGACGGATGGCCATTCATGTGAAGATAAGCTGAGCAAGGTAGGATCGGTGAAGTGGCACTAGCCAGGATTTGAAGGGTGCGATCAAGCAGCCCTTTGATAGTGGATTAACTTATCGAAGGAGGGTGGATAGTTAATAAATCAGTCTTAGCTATCAATTGACCGAGGATAGAAATAAATAAAATAAAAATGAATAGATGCGAGAACAGATAGAACTATTTAATTTATCTATTAAAGAACGGTTTAGGGGTCAACTCTACAATGGTATTAAAATGTCAACTCGAAATGTCGAAAGAAATGAAAGGTTATAATACAAGTAAAAAAACCCTCAATACAAATATTTAAGCTTTTAATAAGCGGTTTACACTACTTATTATTTTCGCACATGTCATTGCATACGCCTATTTCCCATAAAAATTTCCCACATAACTAAATCTTTATCTAGAAATTATACATTTAATTAGTTCTAACATTGTAAACTTTTACTCTCGCTTACCTATATATGAAAAAATTTCTACTTACGGGTTTCAAGGGAAATACTCGTTTTGGGGTCCCCTCAGTCCAAATAAACAATTCCTGCGAAATTATTCATGTGCGTATGCCTATGTGTGAACAGGCTAGCACAAAAATACAAGTCTCATGAAACTGAAATTTTGTATTTAAGGTAGGAAAATGCCTGTGATGTGACATTAAAGGTTTCATCAAAATAGAGCTATCGGAAGAGGCACTTTATTTCATGGTTTTCATCAAATTTTCACGATCTTTATGATTTTTTTATAAATGGCTTCAACGATTATGACTCGCCATTTTTAATGAAAATCGAGTACTCATTAATATCAGGTTGGTTTTATCTGATAAAGCAATATGGAGACAGAAAATTTTATTTGGAAGTGACTGATTGTTAAGTCAAAGAAAAATGTTTCCCCAAGATAAAACTTCAATTTCCACGGATGAATAGTGCAGTGATATATATGTGTTATGTATAGCGTTTGAAAGCCAAGATTGTAGAAAAAATGATATTTAGTTAATAAAGTCGCAAAACGCATGAACGATAACAATAATTTATGCTGTTATAACTAAATGAAGTTCTCGGAATAATAAAATAGAAAATTTTAAAATAGAAGCCATAATTTAAAATTCCCCAGTTACTTATTAAAGGACTCCGTAGAAAAAAAAATCAGAATATTCAAAGCAGTTTTTTGGTGTAAAAACGCGTGTTTAAAAATTTCTTTATAATTATAATTTATTGTATTTTATATTTTTTATAATTATTGTATAAAAATTAACAATAGTAGCAATTAGCATAGGTAATATTTTATATTATTATTGTGTTGTTCAGGCAAGTTAGGTTTTAATATTAAAAACCTTTCGCTTCCCTGATGAAGAAAGTATGGCCGGTGCTCAATGCTCTTAGTTTTGTTGGTTAATGTATTAAAAGTTTTATATAATAAAAGAATAAGATGAAAGATATTTAACATAAAGTTTATAATAGCATAATAAAAAAGGAGAACAAAATAATATGAATGAAAGGAAATAAAGAAAATCCTCTGATATTTAAAGCTTAAACTATAATTTATTAAATACAAATAATTTATTAAACAAGAATGAAACTAAAATGAATAAATGAAAATGAAACACAACTTATAAACTATTATAGACAAAAATATGCTTTAATCGAATGGCCATTGATGAACTAAAGAGTAAAGTAATAAACAAACGACTAATAACTATAATACATAGATAGATATAATAACTGAATGTTAAAAGGTAAAGTTCAATGTTTAGAGAATGTTATTTAAAGTTGAAGGTTAATCAAAATTTAAATTTCAGACATAATATAAAAAATAATATTGGAGTTATTTTACTTTAAATGTTCATCCATCCATGGGAACTTAATCTTCCTCTTCGCTCAGTCTTCTAAAATAATGTCTGCAAATGTGCACAATACACAACTGAACACCCTGGGTGAACGAGAATGTAATAAATGTTTTGAAAGAATGTTTTAAGCGTGAGGAGTAATGCGTACCCGGCTGGCGAGAATCAACAGCTGACTCACTTAAAGCGTCTTTTGTTTGTCTCAGAGCGTCTTCGACCAATCAAAAACGCACCTAACACTAAACTAATGCTAATTAAATACTTAATATAGATTGGTATGATATTCAATGTTAAATTTGATTAATAAATTAACGACAATATATATTATTACGACATATTTAATCAATTTAATAGAATATTAATTATACATTAACGAAAATGAAATAATAAAATGATGAAAAGACAATTGTTTTGAAAATGATTAATTAAATATTAAACTAAACAATTATATAAAATTACAAATGGGTTCCCTGAACATGTGTATTTTATTAAACTGAAAATATACTAATTATTTAATTATATATTAGGCTGTAAATAGGGTAACTAATGTGTAGAATTTTAATTACAGCTCTTAGTCACCCAAGTTTAGAGTAGTCACAGCGAGTGGGTGCTTCAATTTAACGGAATGAGTTCAATTTGATTAATTGACTAATTTAAATGGACAGTCGAATTGTTCCAAAGAAAAGGATATTAATCAGTTTAGTATCAATTAATAGTAGTTTAGGAATAGGAATGTTTTACAATTAGATAATATTTTTTTGTAATATATCAAATCACGTAATACAGCTGTCACGATAATGCTATAAAGAAACAATAATATTAATGGTATATTTCATAATATTTTAACATTATCTCTTATATTTTATAATTTATTTGTATTTCGAAAAGAATCATTTTTACTCAATGTTTTTTTATATAATAATGCAAGCAGAATTATTTTTAGTATTATAGTATTTCCAATATTGGTATAAATTAGTAATTAATCGGAAAACGCTTAAGTGGGATTAAACAATTTTTATAACAATGCCACAAAAATTATGAGAACAGAAATATTTAAACAGGTTGTAAAAATTATCACTTTGTAACAAAAATATCCATACGACTTGAGCTTCAGAATCAAGACTATCTCTCCAGTCCATCGCTCCTTATATATAGTCGTAAGGAGAAAACTCTAGAACCTTCTGGACCTTATAGATGGTACTAGTCACTAACATGTACTATGAAAGCTTTTTCCAAATGTTAGCTCGTTCCAACAAAAGGTCTAGAACTATTCTAAACCATCTTTTGTTTGTTTTTTAACTTTAAAGTAACAATTTTTTTTTAATTTAAAAAAAAAAAGCTTAGTTTGAAGTAAAAACAGATATAAAAAATACAATTACTGAGATCGCATTTCCAGCCAAGCAAAACAGAAATGATGATCTGCCCTAAACAAGACCTTTGGTTTGTCTGGCCCCGACCCAAAACTCAATGTTTACTCCACTTTATGTAGTTTTAAAGTGATATGAAACTAAACATACATTGTTGTGGATAGATATTGACCTTACAATCAAAAGCACCATTGGTTATAAAGTTCTAACTTTATAAAAAAATTAATTCAGTAAGTTCAATGATTTTTTAGACCACCGAGTGTAATTTTTGGCACTCAATTTTTTTTTATTAATTATAATCCATACAGATTACGGAAATGCACTGAATTTCATTTTCTTCTCATTTTTGATTGATGTTTCGAATTTATTATGGATTCTATTTTATGTCGTAGTTTGAATCAACTTCATAACGCTAAAAGAGTAACTATAGCAGACTTCGATGTCTTTTTAACTTGCAATTGGTTATCACGAACGGTTTAATCAAATAAAATAAATTAAGTAAACTGTTTCTTTAATTGAATAAATGTGGTTACATTTCTATTATGATGAAAATAAAAAATGTTTTTTTTTTCATAATCCATCCACACCTTTTCAATATCATATTTTATCCTTATACCAGACGTTTAATATTATTAGCGGTATGGATTATTGATTGCAATTTTTTCAAAAAGACCATGGGACCCCTCCGAGACTAAGACCATCTGAACCCCAGATATAAGAAGATTTTCGAGACGAAGGAGCTCAAAACCCGAGCGATCGCGACTGGAGGATTACCCAGCGAAGCTGATTTTCTCCTTGTCAACCAGATCTGATTTACAACATTCTCACGGAAAGGATTCGGGGCTGTTTCCCTGATCTAAAAAGATGGGTTTTGCTTGTCGCGGGTAGTTTATTCTTCCACCTACCGGATTTTATCGCATCATATGTGAATATAAATATACAGCAGAACGCATTCCAAAGGACATCTGATCCCTCACGGGGGGATTGGCAGCTTGGGTATAAAACCGGCTTGGCTGTAAAACTGTTCACATTATAAGATTAATATTCAATTCCCTTTCTTACTCTAAACGTTTATAATTTTTTTATCTAAGTTTGGTAAGGATAAGGATTTGGATAGTTTTATAGATCTCTTGTTGAATTTCAGAGGGACTTTTAACGCGCTAAACACAAAACATTTATTTAAACTTAAATTTTTAATAGTTTTTGAAAATTCTTCACTCCCCACTGGAGCACCCTAGAAGCTGTCAAATTTCCTCAAAACTGCGGAATTTAGTTAGCTTTTTAGTGGTGTAACCCATGATACAATTGCACTTCACCTTTTGATTCTAAAAGAAGTTTTTCCGATGAAAAACACGCTAGAGAATATCACTGCTGGGGCAATGAGGAAGCGCTTTAGAGCCTGCATCCAAAGTACTGGATGCAACTTACTGGATGGAATGTATGCAAAGTACTGGATGGAACTTCCCATAAGTTAGAGTTAGTTTTAATTGTTTAAGACTAGAAAGAACAATGTAGGTAAAGAACAAACCTATAATTCTAAATAATATAAAAAGGGTAATAATAATCTAAAATTAAAAAAATCTGGTGCGTGCTCGCAACACACAACTTTCACTTACCAACTTACTTAGATTAGAAATTAATGCGTTTTGTTAATTGCCACTTTCCAAATGAACAGTACGGTTTTAATTATGAACAATGGTCTGTCATTAAAGGCGTACTCCGCATGCGTGGGCTCAACGAGTTTTATGAGTTGACTGAATATTTTTCTTTTTTTCTCCTCTTTATGTTTTCTTTATTTTTATCATATCTCATATTTAGCCATTTCCTATTTTTAGGCGTAACGAGAGACATTCATTGTCCGGACAATGAAATCTAAGACAATGTAACAGGCCATAAAATGTATGACAAAATAAAATAGACAAAAGTATTTTTATACTGTTAAAAAGAGAAGTTTGACAAATGGCTTGTATTGAAATGTAGCAACTGAAGATAAGATAACCCCAGAAGATGAGCCACAAGCTCGAAACGTCGGGAAAAAAATAATAAATAAACAAATATTAAACACGGAAGAGCTCCTTCATTAAAGAAAATCCTACAAATTACAGCACTCTTCCACTCTAAGTGAGGAAAAAGATCCTTAGCTGATATTAATGAAAACCTAATTGTCATTAAACATAACGAATTTGATAAAAATCGTTAAAGCCGTTTTTGAGATTATCGAAAAAAAGGTAAAAATTGGAAAAAAGTCATTAAATAAAGTGCCCCCTCAGTTGGACCAATTTTGATGAAATGTTGGCTTTTACATATTTGGTATATACATACATCAAATACCCAGTTTCTTCAAAATCGTTAAAGCCGTTTTTGAGTAAATAAAAAATATGTACACGTGAAATTGGTACAAAATTTATTAAGTAAAGTCCCCCCTCCGGTTGATCAATTTTGATGAAATTTTTATAGTCGTATCTCGGGCATATACATACATCATATACCCAGTTTGATCAAAATCGTTAAAGCCGTTTTTGAGTAAATAAAAAAAATACATGAAAATGTTACAAAATTTAATAAGTAAAGTCCCCCCTCCGGTTGATCAATTTTGATGAAATTTTTACAGTCATATCTCGGGCATATTAATAGATCAAATACTCAGTTTAATCAAAATCGTTAGAGCCGTTTTTGAGAAAATCGAAAAAAACGTAAAAAGTTATTAAATAAAGTACCCCCTCCCTTTGAACAATTTTGATGAAATTTTTGCTGTCACATCGCGGGCATATACCTACACTAAATACCCAATTTCAGGTTCCCACGGTTTATAGTTTTTGAGCTAGTCCCTTCGCACACACACACACACAGACCATTTCGCGGGACTTGGTTATTTCGACTCAGGGGGGGAGTTTTTCACGATCGCAATACTTCCACTTACTATATATTTCATATATAGGTAAGTGAAAGTAAAAAAATAATATAGTTGCCAGCTGAAGCTTGCCCGAAGTTCCAGAACCACCCTAATCGCTGAGGACTTGAAAAATATGTAAAATTTAAAAAAATGAAATATTCCATTTATGGGAAATTTTACCAGTTCCATATGGTCTTTTCTGTTTTATTCCTGTCTCGATTTTCAGTTGGCCTTTGCAAAATATTTCCGTGCTCCGGGTAATAAATAATTCTTCGATGAAGATAAGATCAAAGGTTTGATTGAGCTCATAAATATTACATTTTTTTTCCTAATGAGAAGATAAATAGAATAAAAATGGCAAACATTAGAAATGACTAGTAAGCTCACGAAGGAAGGCGATTTATCGTTCAAGACTTAATTACCGAGATAGGGGCGACAGGGGAACCGCCAGTTTTAATGCAAGAAGTTGGCGTGTCCGTCCGCTGGGTGCCTCATGAATAAATACTTTGAAAAAATATTAATTCGTATTTGGCCTTTTTCGTCAAAATTTATTAAACGATAATCCAACTCAGTCCCTTGACCTCATTTTTTTCCCCTCCTGAATATTAAAGCCCTCACTTAACTTGAAAATAGTAGGTAAGAATTTCATGGATTTGATATTTTTTAAAATGAATATTACTATTTTAACAACTGAATACTAAAGTAATTGAATACTGAATACTTAGTACTATACTATTTAAAAAAAATGGATATTAAAGCCCTCGTTAAGTAATAAAAGCAAACATTTGAATAAGGATTTATCGTAGTTAAACAATCTATAATTCATAAATTAATATACATGCACTCTGGTCTTCCTCCAACCATAAAAAGACATTTAATATATTGTTTTATAGGGGATTTGTTAGTAGAGTTACTAAGCATTTGGTAGGGAAATGTTTCCGATTCCTGTCGTATTGGCATATACGTTTGATGACATATTCTACGAGGAAGGGCTGCTTTCTAGTCAGCCATATATTTTCAGACGTATCCTAGGAGATAAGCTTCGTTGTAAATATCAATATAAAATATTTTTTACAATGGATCTCTATGTCACTTTTGAATCGATAATTGTATTTTATTTCAGGTGTTATAAAAATAACCTAACAGGTACTTTATACCCCACAGTTGAACATGTGCCTGATACTAATTTTGACACCTTTAAAAGGAATGTAAACCTAGTAATAATGCGAAATTATGTACAGACTAAAGAATAAATGCTTGCAAGGAAAGGCTCCAAACATATATCAATAGGCTGGCAGAATAAACTTTACTAATCCGCTAATTTACACTTGAATTGACGTTAACTAGATGAAGGTGATAATCTCACTCTCAAGACTGGGCGCACATAGAGACGCAGTGCAGAGGAGGGCAGATCAGCTCTGGTCTTGTTATACGTGTACTAGAAAGCAATAGCGCACATTGACAGGCATAGCATGGCAACGCATCTACTTACATGACGTATCCTACATGCGCATAAAAACGCAGTGAAGAACATGTCAGATCAGCGTAGTTTTTGTGAAACGTGTATTAAAAATCTGGTACGTGCGCGCAACACACAACTTTCACTTACCAACTTACTTAGATTAGAAATTGACGTGTTTTGCTAAATATCATTTCCCAAAGTCACACATTTTTCTACATTCATATCTTATTTTTTTGTTAATCGTTAAAGCCGTTTTTGAGTAAATAAAAAAAAAACCGTGAAAATGATACCAAATTTATTAAGTAAAGTCCCCCCTCCCGTAGATCAATTTTGATGAAATTTTTACAGTCATATGTCGGGCATATAAATACATCAAATACCAAGTTTGATCAAAATCGTTAAAACTGTTTTTGAGTAAATAAAAAAAAACACGTGAAAATGATACAAAATTTATTAAGTAAAGTCCCCCCTCCGGTTGATCAATATTGATGAAATTTTTACAGTCATATTTCAGGCATATAAATAGATCAAATACTCAGTTTAATCAAAATCGTTAGAGCCGTTTTTGAGAAAATCGAAAAAAACTTAAAAAGTTATTAAATAAAGTACCCCCTCCTTTTGAGAAAATTTGATGAAATTTTCGCTGTCACATCGCGGGATTATAAATACTCTAAATACCCAATTTCAGGTTCGCACGGTTTATAGTTTTTGAGCTAGTCTGTTCACACACACACACACACACACACACACACACACACACACACAGACACACAGACACACACACAGACCATTTCGCTTGGTTATTTTGACTCAGGAGACCTCAAAACGTGTACTTCCGTTGAAAACCGGAAGTCGAAAATTTTCACTATCGCAATACTTCCACTTACTATATATTTCATATATAGGTAAGTGAAAGTAAAAAGGAACAGCGCACATTGACTGTAAAAATAGGGCAGTGTGGAGGGAATCACGTGTGCGTGAACGCGTTAGGTAATCCGCGTTGCTCATGGTAACTCATGATTCGGAACCCGAAGATAGCCAGTTCATAACCTGGGGCCAGGGGTCATTTAACAAGACACGGCATCAAAACCCCCACCATCTCTCCCCTTCCTCGAGAAATATACGTTAGGCAAGGAGGAGAAGAAAAAAAAAAAGCAGAGTATGGCAGCGCTGCTACTTACGTAAGTCCTGGCGCACATTGAGACGCAGTGCAGAGCAGCGTATGATTACCGCAGTTGTTGTGAAACTTCTATTAGAAATGAACAGCGTACATTATAAACATGGCAGGACAGCGCAAATTCATAATTAATTAAGTTTTATAACTGTTCAGCCCTGCTCTACTCTGGGTCTCAATGTAATAAACATATATTACAAAAACTGTGCTACTTTGCCATGATCTGCTCAGCATCAGCATGCGTCTTAAATAGCGCCCGGCGTAATAGTTGACTAGAAATTCTAGATAAACGAATTGCCTAGGAGTTAGAGAAACATTTAATGGCAAAATAGTGAAACGAACATGACTGTGAGGCGTACTGTCCTACTGAATAGCTAACTTATCGCATAGAGCACAAAAACGGCAACGATAAATATGGAACATATTTGCAACTTAATTACTAATGAATCGGCTATGTTTCCTTTAAGAACTATTGAGATGGAAATTACTTCTTTTGGTTAAATTTCCTTAAATCTCAGTTTGATTATTCTTATTTCATAAGGGAATTACATTTAATTATTTCGACTTAAAAAAGAAAAAATTGAAGAAAACTAATTTATGAATGAAATATTTTTTGGCTATGCAAGAGTTTGTTACTTTATTAATTCTGGCCCAATCATTTTACAACACATATGCCAGTAATAACAAATACGTGAACTACGGTACAGCAAGCACTTTGTCATCAAGTGTGATTTTTGGCAAATTGCTTTACATTATTGTAATTTCATACCTTTCTTAAAATTTTTAGTGATTTGAATTTTTCAATGTATAGATAGGAATTCTCGAATTCAACGCTAAGTAGCAAGCCTGCTTACCCCAACAGGTCCTGCCCAGGTATCTAAATGCGTTAATTAGTAACATTATTATTTTAGAACTCAGTGATATTAACTAATAATATTGTAACACTTCTGTGGGTTAATTTAGATAGATTAAATAGATCCAAATTTAGATAGATAGATTATTTAAAGAAGAATAACAATTTTCAATTATAAATACACAAATATTTTTTTTAGATAAATTATTTTATTGAAAAGAAATAATACAATCTGCCACACTGTAGGGCATTTAGTATTAATGATCTTAGAAAGCATCAATAAAAAGAACAACTAATGGAAATACAAAAGGAGAAAAGAAAAAATAAATGTCGTCTGACGTGTCGGGTTTGGTAGGAATATCGGCAGTGAATATAATATAGAGAACAGGTCCCAAGACACTGCCTTGGGGGAATCCTGCTTTAATAGAATAAAGGTTGGAAAATAATACGAACTCAGAAGGAGCGATTTCAGAGTAGGACTGTAAAATTAGGAATAAGTGTTGGGGAAGGATGCTCTTGAGCTTGAAGAGTAGTCCAGCGTGCCATACCCGGTCAAAAGCTTACGCTATGTCCAGAAAGGCGCCCGAACAATAATGCTTGTTTTCAAGAGCTGAGGATAGGTAGTCCACTACTCTGAGGCCTTGTTGGGTTGTAGAATGTCTAGGACGGAATCCAAATTGGTGGTTAGGAAAATTGTGCAATTCGATGGAAGAGGGGATAGGTTTTAATAGGATTTTTTCGAAGACTTTTGAGAGGACGGGAAGTAGACTAATCGGTCTATATGATGCGGGGTTGTCGGGTGGTTTGCCGGGTTTAGGAAAGAGGAATATTATGGAGTGTTTCCAAAGTTCAGGGAAGTGTGTCGTTCGGAGGATGCAATTGTAAATGTATGTAAGGAATATTATGGCTTTTGTTGGAAGTATTATGGATTTGGGAAGTAATGTGATCGTATCCTGGGGATTTTCGAGGAGGTAGTTTTTTTATATGGAATTTGACCTCAGAGGGGGTGACTGCTCTAGGTGGCAGGGGAAGTGGGATCGATGAGGTTAAGAATTCTTCTACTTTTGCGGTGTGATTGTGATTAATATCAGGATGAGGGGACACAAATATTAGAACAGGTTACAAAAATTTTCAGACTTCCAGTCAATCGTTCCTTATATTAGTCGTAAGGAGATGGTCTAGAACCTCGTGGAACGGCTTCGATTGGACTCGAACATTGTAGACAAACATGTGCTGTGACGGTTTTTTCCGACTGTTAGTTCGTTCCAACAGAAGGTCTGGGACTTTAAACCATATGTTTTTTTTTTTTTTTGGTTTAACGTTACAATATCACAAACTTACAAAACATCATTTAGTCCTCTTCATCGATGGTTAATGTTGTTGTTTGATAATTGAGTTTTACTAGAAATTCAGGTATTTAAGTAACTTAGAAAAGTGTAAGCTCCAAAACCTATGTGTTGATTTAAAAAACATAATGACAATCAAACTATTTACCCTAGATATACGAGGATTGATTAGATATGTTAGTTAGTCAGGAGAGAGTTTGCTTGAACTAGGACCTCCCCTAAGCCTGAGGTAACTAACAAGGAGCCCAAGGACGGTTAGGTAATATTAACCACCCAGTCCCTCCCCCATCCTCAGTCTCCACTTCAATTAGTATTGGCCCTTCGTTCTCTTAGCGGATGGTTCAAACTTGTTAAAACTTTCGCCCATTACCGAATATCGCCGAATTCCAGGAGCACAAGCTTCCTCATTCTGTATATGGCGTAGTTATATTTAATGAACAATATGGCTATTTCAGACACAAATGCTTTAGCAATTAGCGAAATGATTTCGATCGACAATGGTTGAAAATTCCACATTTCTAGCATTTTTGCATTATCTTGTCGCCCATCAGTTTACTAATATATTACTTTAAACAAAAAATTGTTGCTCTTCCTGATTCTAAAATCACCGTCTTGTAAAATCTCTTTTTTGAATTTAAAGCTAGCTGTCCTACTTTGTGAAATGATAAAATCTTGTAAAAAATCCCAAGTAAACTCAAATTTAATTTGAGCAATGTGAAAATGTCAAACTGGTGCAAGTGGAAAGGCCTCCCTCCATGGGCTTAGGCCACTTTGTGAAATCAAACCATTTGTGTGTAATTCAATTAATGCTAATATGTTTTGCCTGAAATTCCTGATAAATTGATATCAGCTTTCTCACCCTATGATAATATGTAGGTGAAAGTATGTGATGATATGTATACTACGCCCTACGATGATAAGTAGGTGTAAGTATAATTTTGTTTTATTTTTAGACTATATGAATATTGAGTCGATAGGATTTATAGGACAATCACAATAGGAAAATTAGGAGTCGATGATCCCAGGGTTTCACGCCTCGTCGAATTAACTAAAAGCGACAAATTAGTTCACTTGTTTGAGATTGGCGATTAGGTTTCTTTTAGAAAAAAAGAAAAGTTAATTTAAAAAAGTGGAAGCAAAAAAAAAAAAAAAAACGGACAATCGCGATCTGCTTACCCAAGTCATCGCATTTGTTTAATGATCCAAGTAATTTTTTTTTTCAGCCCTAACCCCTCCACCTTTTTCTTATCTCCTAAGTAATTAGTAATCAAGGTTGCTCTTAATTTCAGTACCCATAGCTGCTCCTCCGGCCCTCTCCTCTAATATTAATATAATAATACTCCATTCAACAAATTTAGAATTCACAAAAAAAAAAAAAAAATCATTCCAGCCTTGAGCCCTATTATTTATGCCGACTGTTCCTAGCAAACCATAATATTACGAACTAATTAATGAGTCCATAATCTAGAAAGTTCCGTTCGTCGAGGAGTTTCCAACTTTTGGACCTCTGAAATTTTGTGGCGATCGCCATATTTAATTTGATACAATTAAGTTTCATATTTTAAATTAAACTTAATTGTATCAAAGTTTCATATTTTAAATTAAAATTAGGAGGAGTTGTGGTATAATTCAGATGTGGTTTTGATCGACATCCTTAAAAGTTATTGTTTAAATACGATAGGTAAAAAGATGGTCAGGATTTTCAGTAACTGAAAATCCTGACCATCTTTTTACCTATCGTAATTGAAGAACAGTTGACCATCTCTCATCTCTATTGTTTAAATATAATTTTAATAATGGTATCCTCTTACATTATCAAGACTCTTGTAAACCGAGATCGATATTAAACGAACATGTTTGCTCCTCTCAATAATTACTGTAATACAAAGGTTTAAATAATATATATATATATATATATATATATATATTTTTTTTTTTTTTTTTTTTTATTTCGGTTGGCGCATTAGGCCTAATGAGACCTTTGGCCGCGCAGTGTGGTCTTCTTACAGACATTTGTTTTGCTTGCGTGAGTACAGACAGCCTGGAGGGGGTAGCCCAAGCCTCACGTTACTGCAAGCCATGGTCACCATGGTACAGCGGCAGACTGCCCGTAGCTCCATAACCAATCCCATTGGGGCCAATTTGGCAGTGTCCTTCCCACCGATGGCGTCAGCTCTCTCGGGTTCAAGGACAGTGACAAACTGGTCTAGGTCCAACGATTATGGTAGCTCAGAGTCAGCAGGCCCCGAGGACCTATATTTCTTTCCCCAAAGCATACCGTCCCTGAACCAAACCTCCGGGCGTTACTGACATCCTGGAAAACCACACCACGATTCTCGATGAGATACACGGGGAAGGTTCATCACTCCTACGCCCGGTCGGTGTGAGTCGCCTCCAGTAGGCTGACGGGCCTCACATACCCGGGGGTGGGAGTAGGCTTGGACTGCGTGGCGTTCATTGGTGGGCGGTCACCCATCCAAGTACTAACCACGATGGATTATCTAACTTAACTTTGATTATCTATTGCAAGCGCCCTTGTCCACTCGGCCATCCCGGCCCCATATATATATATATATATATATATATATATATATATATATATATATATATATATATATATATATATATACATATACTGGGTGTCCCAGACCTAGTGTAAAAAAAAAAAAAAAAATAAAAAATTGGGTAATACTGCATGTTAATCGGGGTAGAATGGCGCAGAAACGAGTTTCCTATCTCAATGTGTTGAGGAGATAGAATGTTTTTTGTTTTTATTCTTTAAATCTTATTTTTTTCTGAAAAATACAGTTTTCTCTACTTTGGTTTAGCGTATAAACAAAAACGATGATATTTTCTTAATCAGCCTTAAATTTTCTAAAAGATAAGATGGGCCTGGTTATTTTAAATCCAGTGGGACATTTAACGCGCTAAACACAAAACATTTATTAAAACTTAAATTTTTAATAGTTTTTGAAAATTCCTCACTCCCCACTTGAGCACCCTAGAAGCTGTCAAATTTTCTAAAAACTGTTAAATTTAGCTAGCTTTTTAGTGGTGTAACCCATGATACAATTGCACTTCACCGTTTGAGTCTAAAAGAAGTTTTTCTGATGAAAAACACGCTAAGAATGTCACTGCTGGGGCAATGAGGAAGCGCGTTTGAGCCTGCATCCAAAGTAATGGATGCCGAACTTCCCATGAGTTAGAGTTAGTTTTACTTTTTTAAGACTAGAAAGAACAATGTATGAATTCTAAATAATATAAAAAGGGTAATAATAATCGAAAATTAAAAAAAAAAAATCCTACATAAAAAATGTTGAATATAAGCCTGCATCCAAAGTAACGGAGAAAATTTTAAACACGCGCTGCAATAATCCATTTTTTATATGGTCCTACAATAATAATATTATTTTTTATCTTCAACATTTTTTATGTAGGATTTTTAAATTAAAAAAAAACTCCTTACAATTAGTTAAAATTTAAAAAATACTTTCTTTAAAATAAATTAAACTTTTTTCATCTCTTCTACTAAAATTTGAAAAATCCTACATAAAAAAAGTTCCAATGTCTTGTAAAAAAGGTCCATGTATTCGATACATTTAGTACAAAAAATGTTTTAAATAAAGGTCTCCAAATATTGTTTCAAGAAACGAAATGTATGAAAATACAATTTCAAATATTAAACAAAATTAATTGTTGGACGTAAACTCGAAAGTGTAAACAAAATGGAATTAAATTTAAGAGGTCAAACAAACTAAACGATTGAAGAACATTCATATTGATATTCATGTTATGTTGTATTTGTTTTATTCTCTTATAGATTGGACAACCCTGTATATATGCCATGAATTTTAAAATCTGGAGAGATCGGTGTTTACGGAAATGAGTTAAAAAGGAAGTACCAAAAAAAAAAAAAATATATATAAATGATGCCATGGAACATTTTTCTAAATATTATTGATATTTTCACTTTAATATTATTTTTCTATTTCATCAAGAAACTCGCAAAAGATAGTAAACATCAATCAAAATATGTCTTTATTTTATAATTATCAAAAATACGCCAATTAGAAAGTTAGATATCTATGGTAACCAGAAAAAAACGAAATTGAATAAGAAGATTAGGATTACATAATTGAAGTGCTTCTGACTAATTAGATAGTTTTAGTTTATATATTTTTTTCTATCTAATTTTTGTTAATTTTTTTCTTTCTAATTCGTTAACTTTTGTTTTCTAATTTTCAAATTCTTAGCGTCCCCTGTGGCATACCAAAAAAGAAAATAGCAAAATTGAATTGAAAGATTAAGATTAGCTTTAGCAAAAGCTTGTGACATAATATAGAATTGCATAAAATATACAATTCAGGATTAAGTTATAGGTAAACATAATTAAAGATATTTACACGATTAAAATCTAAGATTACATTTATAGCAATAAATAAACGAAGGAATCTATAACATGTCAATAAGGGATGTGCATTTTGATAAACGTCATTTTAATATTAACGTTTGTAAATAAAATTTTACGATTCCGGGCACAGATGTCAGCATGCTGGTCTTTTTGTCAATAATAGAGGTAAAAGTGTTGGATCTGTGAAAAGATGATAGGTTGTAGTGTAGGCATTGAATGTATGCTTAGACTCAACCCTTTATTTTCATTATTTTGTAATTTTTTCTACTACAAGTGGATAATCAGTGCGGAAAATTCTCCTTTGATATTAAACTGTAAACATATAGCACAATAAAATTAAATTCCAAAATATTTTAAAGGCATGGATTACTATTTTAATTTTTGGTACAAAATTGCAATGACTAAATATTCAATAGGCTGCAACATTGCATTAGATTCACTGAGGATAGATAATTTTTCTTTCTTTTGGAAACATTTTTTTTTATTTCTTCATTTGCAGAACTGACAAACCAAAAAATAATTAATTTTTGGGTTGTGCTAAAATAATGTTTTCGTTTCTTCTAATTTTTTCACGGTCATTTCTTTGCGTAATGCCTATATTACGGCACTGATAAAAGAGATAATCTTTTATTATAAAAAATTATATTTAATTTAGTGTAGTATTAAGGAAAATATTGATAATCAAAAGGAAAAAATGTATTGTAAAATACAGTATTGTAAAAAACAAAACAAAAACCAGACTTCTAGGCTTTGTTGGAACAATTACCAACTGTCCCAGAACATGTTCATGACTGTTTGAAAACCTTCTTTTCGGGAACTTTCCAGAAGTTCCAATTCAGACTAAATATAAGGAGCCAACAAGTGCTACTTCGGACTCCTCAAGGAATTCACCTCCCGCCTCTTATCCTGGCAGACCAAGTTTCATCTGTACAAGACATTAATCCGCCCAGTACTGTTGTATGGATCAGAAACATGGACCACAAGCAAATGAATGGAACAAGATCTCTTAGTCTTTGAAAGGAAAATTCTTCGTAGGATCTTCGGAGGAGTCCATATGGACGGAAACTGGAGAAGGCGGACGAACAACAATTTATTGGATTTTTAATGAAAAAGATGTCGTTCTGACAATGAAACTGGGAGGTCTGCGAAGGGTTAGCCACGTGGCTAGAATGGACAACAAGGCAATCCCTAAAAAGTTATTAACTGAAGCCCACGGCAATAGAAGAAGGGGGAGGGCGAAACTCATGGTGGGAGACGCTAAAGATATCCTGGGAGTCAGGAGCTGGATGACAGCGGCACAGAGCAGAGATGATTGGAGGAAGCTGGTGGAGGAGTCCAGGACTCGTCGACGAGTTGTAGGACCAAGATAATAAAATTAATATAAGGTGCGATGGACTGGACTAATGGACTATTGCTCTGATGATTGAATCATATGATTACTTTTGTGTTACTGTATTGTTTCAATACTTCTTTGCAACCTTGTTAATTTTTTGAGTTTTTATTGTGTGCCTGTGAAGTGTTATTTTCTAATAATAATTATTTAAACCCAAGTAAGTGTTATGTGTCACATTTATACAACTCTAACATAGGCTTAGGTAAGCAGATTGATAAATATTCCCATTAAGTGAAATTCTTGCTACTGCAAGATAATAACCATAGTAGTAGTTCTTATTGTTTGAAAAAATGTTTCTTATCAATCTATTAACTGCTAGAACAAACAAGTATTTTATACTTCATAGAATGACCCAGACTGATGTGGGTTGTCATTCCGTCTAAGCCACTAGCGGTGTACCCCCGTCACCTCAGTTCCATCTGATGTAATTGACACCAGTTCTGCGGGGAAGGCTGTCTAACACATTAGACCGCACAGCCGTCAGCTGTCTTGGAATATAGTTAATTAGCATGGTATTCGGGCCATTGTCGAATGGCTAATGTTCCTCAGATTCTGGGAAGAGACGAAAACAATTTTGAGGTTTCCTAAACCCCCTTTCACCACAACTCACAAGACGGTTTTCTCTGAAAATGGCATCTAAATATTATAAAATTTATTTATGGCCACAATTAATCTAATTAATCACTTCACAGTAATAAAACTAACGCATTAATTTTATTTCTTGATTTTTTAAAAGTTATTGTAACAGATAAATATATAACACTAATATGTATGTATTTCATATTTAATTTTACCGACATTTCGACTCAAACTTCAAATCCTCATCAGGGCTTAATGAAAAACCAATAAGAGAAAATTTATAAAGCAATAAAATATAACGTAATTCAATAAGAAATATGCAGGTATATAACATAATATCAAATTAAACATAATAAATAAAAATAATATAAAAATTATAGAATTTTAAAAAATGTAACATTATATTTATTGAAGTAAGACCACGATAAAAATAATGTAAAATGATAAAACAATCTATATAGCTTTTATAGATTTATTAGATGTAGACATTAGATTTATTATATTGAATAATATATATAAGTTACATTAGGCCGGGGAAAAAATATATGAAAAATAAAAAATATTATTGTTCATAACTCATTAAAAATCCAATTCATTGTGGATTATTTTCTTTTAGGTTTATGTAGTATATAATAATGAACCAATGGGACAAAGAAAAATGTTTTGCCTTTAAAATACTTATATCGCGTTATTGCTACTATGTTATGCTACATAACACCTTTATCTTTTGGTATCTCTACAAATAGAAGGAAAATAATATTTTAAGTCAGTACATATGAACAATATACACATAACACCTTCATCCAGCACAAAATCTCAATTTTCAAAAAAATGTGACATAGCACTGACCCCCTTCAATTATTTTCAATAATAAAGGTGAAAATTATTATTAAAATTGTAATAATGCGATTCCTTTTTAATTAATGGAACTAATGGATCAGTACGGTGCTAGTTCTATCAGTATTTAATTTTCGTCAATTTATTAAAATTTAAAGTTTGCTACTAACCAAATATAATAGAATAAAAAAAAAAATGGGCATAAAAACGTTTTTTAAACCTTGATTAGATTTGTTCTACATTTGGAGGTACGAAGAATTTTTTTTTTTCCTTCCCAGCTAAAGTAGAAGCAACAATCTTACAGAACTCGCTTCCCAAGACCTCCGATGTTCCTCTATATACAACACCATTAACAAATAAAGGAGTACTTGGCCGGCCATTCACAGCTTTCAAAAGGGAGTGAGTGATAAAGGGAGTTGTATAAAGTAATGACGACTTACCTCCTCTGTTAGGAGCCCGTTGGGGCAATCCTTCAGGAAGCCTTTGTGCCTGAAACAGAGAGACAGATTAGAGAGATTCTAGAATAAAGGCTACTACTCTTAGCCCTTAGCCTTAATCCTAGTAATTCTACAATTTGCTGAAAGGGGTGGGGGATCCTTCTGTTTTCTAAATAATACATTTATTTTATAGGCTTTTAACAAGGAAATCGTCCCACTTTATAATATTTTTAAACACACTGCCATACTAGTTAATCTTACATTCATTTTAAACTTGTCTAACTTACAATTTGTCCATTGCAGTAAATACCTATATATTTGTATTATATAATTAATAATTACTTATGTAATTTGTCCATTACAGCAAATACCTATATATTTGTATTTTATTAGTTATTTATTTAACGAATTGAGTCAGGAAAGTAAGAACAAGGGAGGCCAAATAAAGAATAATAGTTAAATAAAGGTAGAAAACGGCAGACTGTTCTTCAAAGATTCTTCTTGAATGATTTAGTCAGTAATTAAAAAAAAAAAAAATTTCTTTATCTTAGCAGCCTACGTTTCGATCCTAACATTGGTCTTGATTAGAGGTAAAATGAAACCAATATAAGGGTAAAATATAGGGCATGATTGCAGAAAAAATTACTACTTCGTCTTACCATAGCATATACCTTTACCTCAGTCTCTGTGGATCCCTCACGACTTACTTAGGTGAAGATCAGATTTTATCATTATGTTAATCACTTGATTATAAATGTGCTTTATGTATTTGTACCGGTCTTTTATAAGGTATTTTTTATATTTATATGATTTCACAATATCTATGTCATGTTAACCATAAAACACATTGTAACACTTCTGTGGGTTAATAATATTTAGTAAACGAAAATATAAGAATGGCCAATGCCACACGAATTATAACAACTCAAATGTTAAAGCAGGTTACAAAAATTATCACTTTGCAACACAAATCATATGGCTTGAGCTTCGCAGTCAAGACAAAGACTAAGCCTAAGACTATCTGGTCCAGTCACTCGCTCTTTTTATATAGACGTAAAAGGAACCTTCCAGACCTGCGTCGAATCATCCAGGCCTTGAACTCGAACAATCAAGTCTCAAACACGTGCTCTGACGGTTCGCACCAACCGCTAGTTCGTTCCAACAAAGGGTCCGGGATTTTGAACCATACCATATATATTTTTTTTTTTATTTAACGACTTAACGTTACAATATCACAATATGGATCTTGTTTCTATTACTTGTCGCTATATATCTGTACTTACAATTAACCTTACATTTTTAATAATATATTTGTTTTATTTCAACACTTATTAAACATATGATTTCAACACTGAACCAACAATTTTGGATCGAAACTCAAGATGTCTTTAAAAGAAAAATTCCAAATTTAAAAAAAATGTTTGTTCTGAAACTCCTTACAATCAATCATTCAAGAATAAGAATAACAACTAGAATAAAAGTTTTAGAAATAATTTTTATTTAGTCTCATCATTACATAATTATCATTATATGACCCTTTCAGATGACAGAACTACTAACTTCAATTTCAGCAGTTTTAATTATAGTCCTTTTAATAATATTTGTATATTTTAGTAAACTTTTTATGTTTAAATATTTCTGCCATATCCAAAATAAATAAAAAGGTAAGAATTTTCCAAATAAAAACATTATTTAACTGCATTCATGAATATATAGAAATTTGAGTTTGTCATTCTGTCAACCGAAAGGCTCATGTAAGATTTGGCCAGTGTTGGTCTTGATATCCGGAACAGTCACTCCAGGTATCTAATACCCAGAAATGCCTAAGTTCAATAGAAACTGTTCAAGACGAATGTAGAATGAAAAATAAGGATATGCATACTGAAGTATCGAGATCAATGAAGTTTCATCTGAGAGAACGCATAAAGGAGATTGAACACGTTTACATTATTAGCAACAAGGGATAATTAAAAAGTGTTATTTGTGGAAGTTAAAAGCTAAACGTAATGATAGGTTCTCCGATCAAGTGAAACATAGTGCGTCTCCATCCCTTAAGGTGGCGATATAATAATGTAATGGTCAAAATAATCAACGCTGGGAATCACCTCACTTTATCTCATGAACTATATTTAAACTATGTGCATAAAGGTCAGGTCACACGTAACCGCACCGCAGGACGGGCCTGTATCGGATATGATTAATTTACGACCGATAGATATTAACCGGTCAAACATGCCCGACACCGAGTCAACCGACCCGTTACTATCTATCCTTCGTATTTGAATCAGAAACGATACACACCCGTGCTGCGTTGCGGTTATTTGTGACCAGACTTCAATGGACATAAAACATCACACAAACTTGCTTTAGATTCCAGGAAGCACTAGGTCGATTCATTATTTCAGCGTGAAACAAATATGTAGGAAACCTATTCTTTAAATTTGATGATATTATATACAGGACTTAAAAATGAAAAAAAGTGCACTATAAAAAATCCCATTGGGTTCTAGAGATGCATACAGTGGGATTCTATTGTGAGACATCTGGATTGCAGCTATAACCCAGGCAAGAGGCAGGCCAAACTGAATTTGAATATTGATGTATTCGAATCCCGGAGGCAGCACGGACTATGTTTTGTCGCAACTATCTCTGATCACGAACTGGGGAAACTGATTCAATGGACGACTGCATTGGCCGAAATCAATCATAGATGCACAATCGAGGACAACAATTGGTTTTAACATAAGTACAATTATTAATTGATTCATTAATTGCTGTGTATAATTATGATTTTTACTTTATAGTTTATGAAAAATCTTCATTAAAAATTATTATATTTAAATATGAACGAAAGGGAGTTTATAAAATATGAAACATTCAAGATTGGAACAAACATTGCTTTAAAACATTTTGAAGGAATAATTAATTCAAAGAATGTTTTAAAAAAAAAAAAAACTAATGAAACTACAATTTAAAAATGAAAAGAAGATAAATATTTAAGATTAATGATAAAGCATAAGCATAAGTTGAAAAATAAATTGGTGGTAAGCATTTTTCCTTAAATTATACAGGCCTATGTTGACCCATATAAATCTAATCTAATGCTATTCTGCTACATACGCTTAATAATTTCAATAATAACACTAAAAATAATTATTTGAAGAAAGTGAGTTACAAGTTAAATGCACCTTTCAGAGAGTTTAAAACAAGAATATAAGAGCATTAGAAAAAATATTTTGCTTTATTATAAAACAAAATATTTTATTTTTATAAAACATTTAATATAACAAAAACATCTGGTACATGAAACATAAGTTTTTTGCAATTACGTTCTCTCTACTCAATCAGATGAACGTTACATCGGTTATATCCAGAGCCCGGATTTTCATGCAATAAAAATTATCAAAATATGCCGTCAATATATGAAGTAAAAAACTATAAAATATGTAGCAAAATATACAGCATGAATTCTTAAAATATGCTTATATACAATTGTAATATTAAAAGAATGTGTGTAAAATATTTCACAGGAAAGAAAGTAGAGGAAAAATTATAGAAATGAAACCAAAATTATTTTATATTTTGGTGAATCTTAAATAAACATATATTTCCGAAAATAACATTAAACGCATTTAAAACTAAAATATGAAAATAACTCAAACTTACTAGTTAACAAGAATATATATATATATATATATATATATATATATATATATATATATATATAAAACAAGTGAATTAATCAATACAATAATCTGAATTATAATTAATTATTAAATGCATTTTTAAATTTATTTCTGTGGATCCTTACCTTTTATCGTTCAAAATATGTGTTTATTGGGAAATAATTTTTCTACATCAACTGATATGGTTGGAACAAATTTACAAGCGCCTAAAAAATTATTGGGTCATTATCAATATCGCTTAGAGCAATTAAATTGTCCCCATTTAAAGATGTATTTATATTTTCCAGGATATTTAGCCCTGAATTTTTCATAAAAACGTCTTCCATTTTTTCTCCAAAAACTTCTCATGACCTGGGATGCAATTTATATTTTTATTTACAAAAAAGGGAGGTGTAATGTCGGAAATCTCAGTAATCATTAATTCGTAGAAGAAGAAGACTTATTTCTGGCGAATAACCCTGATCAAAATTGGGAACCTTAGCTCCCATTATATTTCCAAATTTAGTTTACTTTATAAGATCATAAAATATGCAAATATAAGCGGTTATCATCAAATATGCAAAATAAAACTTGGCAAATAAGATCTGCGAACTCTAAATCGTAATCGTATCTGGTCCACCATTTTAATGTAGCACGCAAACAAAATATGCAATTTCATAAAAATACTGCTGGTTATATCTTACAGAAAATGAATGATTTCATCATCATTAATAATAAATTTTCCATTATTTATCTAACATAATTAAAACATAAAACACTTTAAAAAGTTTTTGGTTCTTTCCCAGTAATAAATTTAATAATGATAAATAAAAGAGCGACGAGAAAACAAGAAAATAGAAATGTAAATTAGTTTATTTACGTGGCAGGTTTGTAAAATAGGTCAATGATGTAAGAGCGGGCATATTTCAGGACAAACTGATCTCCAGCCACCGCAAAGGAAATGTAGCGTGAAGCTGGAGAGCATCTGCTCTTGTGGAAACTGGGCCAAGTTTGCTTTATGCGGAAATTCAGAGTCGGTTAAAGGAGAATAATAGGAATGAAAACAAGAGGAATTGCAGCCTTTACAAGCTTCATCCGGCCAAAATATTATTACTTCCATGTCCACTCACATATCCCTGCTGAGTTGTAGGTACCCTACAATCCATTCAAAAATAGTTTAACTCTTAATAATTAAAGTTGCGGTTCCCAACATCAACACACACAATCAAACACATCAGTTGAACCTTTTCTAAATATGGATTTTAACTTTCTCTTCTTTGTTCCTCTAAACTAATTCGCATCTGAACATTTCATTATTAACAAATAATTTATTCTTCCTTAAATTACCTTAACGTCTTTAAATTTTGAATTTTAAATTTTAAAGTTTGATGTCTTTAAATTTTATTTTTAAATATTACAGTTTGTTTGTGTTGGTATGTTAAATCTTGCTGGATTGTTATAATAGTATTTTTGAAACGTCTATTCTAATATCACGATTCTTCAGATTGAAATCCAACCAGATTAGGATTCTTCTTTTGCTCCCTACTCTGTGTGTTAACATTACAGTGTTTTAGTTTTTCATCTAGCTTTGAACAAAAAAAAATGTGTCTGTTTATTCTAGAGTGCTGTAATAGTATTTCCACCTGTTGCTCAAGTCTCTTGTTTCCTTGCTTTCTCTAGCTCTTCTGTAATATATTTATTTTCTTCCTGCAGAGCTTCTATTTTCGAGGTCAATATTCTGTATTTCTGCAGTGTGTTGTTGTTTTTTTTTTTTTTTTGTCTGAAAGATCATTAAATACTAGGAGCTTCGAGACAATTTCAGTTAGTCATCTGACATGTTTCCAGCCTGATCCATAATATTATTTGTAAAATTTCTTGATATACTATTTAACTTTATAAACAGATTATTATTATAAATAGAATTATAAATCTAAACTTTGAAATTCCTCATCAGTATTTT
Organism: Aelia acuminata; assembly: GCA_911387785.2. Taxonomy (NCBI): domain Eukaryota; kingdom Metazoa; phylum Arthropoda; class Insecta; order Hemiptera; family Pentatomidae; genus Aelia; species Aelia acuminata. Next base: position 47,704,356 of record OU426978.1, on the reverse strand, counting down.
TATCATCTTAACTTTGACATTCCACTTATAATTCTCACTGACAGCTAAAAATTAATGATTTCGGATCTAGAAATTACTCTCCTTCTCTTAAAAGTAACAATTTTTAAAATCGGAAACCATTCAAAATATTTTCTCTTTTGCGGTATAGTGGTTTTTAGCATAGTAACCTACAATACTAAAAGTCGTAGTTATCGCGTCCAGGAGTGGCCATAGGATTTTTTAAATGGTGTTAAAATCCTTGGCTATGCCATCCCCCGTACAGGATGTAAAATGGGGGTCCCGAGCCTGTACGATGTCAGGTACTCGTTAAAGATCCCTATCCTAATTATACCTGGATAGGCAAAATTTAGGATTCCTATTTTAGCTTCGTCCGATCAACCTTTGTTAAACAAACAAAGTCCCTCTTCTTGTTAGTGACTTCAATCATGCATGTAATACATGAAAAAAGTAAAAGTTCCATACTATGAAAATATTTCGACAATCATCATTTAAAAATTTACTTATTTATTTGAGAATAAGCTTCATTTAAAAATTTATTTATATGTTAAATAAATTTCAGGGAATCAATTCATGCAATGCTTATAATTACTGTGCATTAGCTCAAAGCTTCCAGTAAATTAGAAATGCTCCTTACACTAGAACCTTGATTATCAGCGTCCTTAACTAACTGAGCATGTTTTCTTCTATATCTGTATTTATTGTTCCTTTTATTTGCCAGCGTTGAATATTACAAGAAACTTTTAATGTACTAGAAGGATGACGGTTTATTTTATATGTGAAATGATTTGGCATCTTTTCGGAGAAGTAATTAAGATTTTCTGGAGTTGAAACTTTTACTAAGGATTCCTCCATCTACTGTACACGCTTTAATATTCTACGAAAACCTTTTACATTCCAACGAGTATTTCAGAATCCGATCAAATGGAAAATGTGTTGATAAAATAAAAAAAGTAAAAAATGTTTAAAATCTCGCCAAAGACATGGAATCGGTGAAGTTGTAAAAAGAAAACGATAAATACAGAAACATATTAGAATTATAAGAATGAGACAAGATGTCAGAGATAAAACTATACGGATACAATTTAAAAAAAACTAGAAATTTTTTTCTAATGAAAAACGAGATTCTTCTATAATTCACTCCTTGTCCAAATTTAATCAAGAACCATTATTAGCTTCTTTATTCTACCCACATTCTCTAATTACTAAGATTCATGGTCAGGTATAATTGTATTTGAGTAAGGGAATATAAATAGTTTTTAATTGAGTTTGCTGCAATGATATATTTATATTTAAAAACAAAAAACAAGGTATGATCACCAACCAGCTAACAGTTGCATCCAAGATGATTGTTTAACGTCCATTTATGCTAAAATTGGCCTAACCAGGTATAATTAGGGTAGGGATCTTTAACGAGTACATGACATCGTACAGGCTCGGGACCTCCATTTTACGTTCTACCCGAGGGACTGCTCAGCTAAGGATTTTTTACTCCCATAAAAAATCCTAGGGCCACCGCGACCTTTAGTATTGTAGGTTGCCATGCTAACCACTACACCACAGGTTACCCCATCCAAGATGATTATTATGATCATTATCATTGTTATTATAGATTATAGCTGTGACGAAAATGGTTGGTCCTTTTCCTTTAATACTCTCTTGTCTTTAAGATAAATCACGACGGGAGACCAGAAGACATATAAATCTATAGAGGGGAAATATAAGACGATTTGGGAAATTGCCCTAGACCCGGTAGCAGGTAGGAGTGCTGAATCAGGGAGAGATCCCTCTCTCAGCTGCGGGTACGACTCTCTTAAACGAGATACTCTCATCGTCTCGCCTGAGAGGTCCCTTTATAGCAGCTCTAGGACTCCACTCCTTTATTCCTTTGCATTATTCATTCTCGTCACTGAATAAATCTCAGCCCGCTATCCTAACACGTTCAGAAACATCTCCATATAATCGTCATTGCCGTATCTTAAATAAGCTGCTACATTGTAAAGGTGAATTATCGCTTTATCTTCGATTTTAAGTAGTCTGATTCGTTTTTAAATGGAAATTTGAATTCATCAGTTAATTAAAGGGTAATTCCACGTCAATTCAACACAGGCTTGAGCCTCACCATTTCAGATTTTATTGAAATTTGGTATGTACTACTTGTATCTACTAGAACAATTGTGAAAAATTACTGAGATATTACTACCCGTTTTTGAATTGTTGGTCTCTAAAGCCCCCCAAAATAGGTCTAAAAACAGAAAAAATCATGATTAAAAATAGCTATTGAAGTTTTCCAAATTTCACTAGGACTATGAGATTGGTGTCGTTTGACAGCGCATTCCATGCCGTTTCATATGATATAGAATAATGTATAGGTTGGTATTAAAGAAATTTTCTTAAAACTAAATGTAAAATTTTAATTTCAATTTTCTCAAAAAGGGCTTTTTTTAAAAAATTTATATTTTTTTGAAAAATTGGTAGTATTATATCTATTTATGCAACAAAATATAAAAGTGGGATGAAAATTTCTTCATTACTAAAAAATTAAAATGTAGTGATAAAACTTCATAAATATAGTATTTTATGATTAAAAATAGCTGCAGATGTTTTCCAAATTTGACTAGGACTATGAGATTGCTGTCTTTTAACAGCGCATTCCATGCCATTTCGTATAATACACAGCAATGAATAGGCTGGATCTAAAGAAATTTTCTTAAATCCAAGTTTAAAATTTTAATTTCAATTTTCTCAAAAAGGACATCTTTTAAATTTTTTATATTTTTTGTAAAAAATAGGTAGTAGCATATCTATTCATACAACAAAATATAAAAGTGGGTTGAAAATTTCTTCATTGCTAAAAAAATTGAAAACTAGTGATATAATTCAATAAATCTAGCTTTTTATGATTAAAAATAGATGTAGATGTTTTCCAAATTTGACTAGGACTATGAGATTGGTGTCGTTTAACAGCGCATTCCATACCGTTTCATATGATATAGAACAATGTATAGGTATCGGCAGTATGACCTATTTTTTAAAAAAATATAAAAATTTTAAGATATGCCCTTTTAGAGATAATTGAAATTAAAATTTTAACCTAGGTTTTAAGAAAATTTCTTTAGTACCAACCTATACATTGCTGTATATCATATGAAATGGCATGGAATTCGCTCTTAAAAAAAACCAATCTCATAGTCCTAGTCAAATTTGGAAAAAATCTACAGCTATTTTTAATCATGATTTTTTCTGTTGGACCTATTTTTGAGCGCTTTAGAGACCAATAATTCAAAAGCGGTTGACATATCTCAGTAATATTTCACAATTGTTCTAGTAGGTACAAGTAGTACATATATACGGAATTTCAAGAAAATCTGAAATGGTGAGGTTCAAAATGATATATTTTTGTGTTTATTTAACGTGGAATTGCCCTAAAACATATTCACTCAGATCGTTCTATTAACCCTAATTAAAAAGTATGATTAAAAATGAAGATAAAATTGTATTCAAAACATATTACAAAATGGAAAATATCATATGAAATAAATGACATATGTCGGATAAGGGTTATAGTCATAAGGAAGCTCAGCAACCGATTCAAAGACGCTATAAACCTGAGGGAAAATATGTTGCTCATTTGGTAATAAAAATACAATTTGCCCTTGCTCTTTTTTGTAACTGGACTAAGCACTAAAGAGCGCAATAATTCACTTTTAATTGTTTTATAAAACAAAAAAAACAGAGAAAATCTTGAAAAAAAAATATCATACAAAGTTACCCGATTCGACAATAAAATTCGTAAGATTGGCCTTACACCAAATATAATTGAATAAATTACTTTGTATTTTATATCACCTTCTTTTCCCTTTAGTTTGCATTTTTAATATTTTTTAAATCTATGTTTAATTATATTTTTTTTTAACCAATGATCAAACCCAACTCCTAAGTGTAAAAAAATAAAAAATATCTATGTTGCAAAAGGGAGAAACTTCCACCCTTTTAAATGCGATGACTACTAGCAACTAGATTATATGTTATCTGTGTATTAAAATGATGATTATTATTGTATACCAGAGCGCAAATAAAAGATGAACTAGCTATGATTAATAGCTAGAAGGTTACCGATCTTGTATTCAAAATTAGGCAATAATGTGTTAAAATAAAATCTTATATTCTTTATAAATAATATACTTTTATGTTTCGAAATGTATCTATTTATTATTAAAAAATGATAGAAAGTGTGGCTGGACATAAAACTAGCAATCAGAAATTTGCAATGAACATAGTTAGTTCACTGCTCAGGCAGCATCCCAGTTATCCGTTTGTCTATGTAGGTTTAAAAAGAACTTTATATATAGTTAGTCAAAGATTTTGAAGTAATATTAAATATTAAATTATTTTCCATTTTAAGTTATAAAACAGAAGTGAAGATGAGTTCAAATATCCTAGATAGTAAGTATACAGAAGAGAGTGAACTGGGGCTTGATGTTACTGGGGGGAGCATCATGGAGGGGATGAGGGGAGCTATAATTGTGTTAGTGGCTACCGGTGTTTCCTCTCCCTCCATCTTGTCTTCAAGTACCTACCCACAATTTCATATATCGATTCCGACGGTTATGTCGATAAGATAGGATCAGATTAAGTGGCGATTAACAGCCGAGGTTAATGTATTTTGATGTAGACAAATCAATTGAATTTGTATTTTTAGCTGAATGGGAGGCACGGCCTGTTTCTTGATTGCCTAAATGCCGAACCGGGTACGGACCAATACGAAGAAAGGTATTATTTACAGATAATATCTTTAATAAGTATAATATAAACATATATTATTTATATATTCCATTATATATTTAAAATTAACAAATTATTGTGGTTTGGATAATTTAAAAAAAGGTTGATGAGTTCGATAAAACGAAACAGTACATTTTATATATTTTTTTCAATTGTTTTGGAAAATTCAGGGCTCTCATGTAGTCTCTTATTTAGGCTCTTTTATAAGTTTTGTTTTGGGTTCTGGACTTGAAAATAAAATACAGTCCAAAATATATATACATATACACGGCAAATATAGTAAGACATTGGGTAGTAAAACGCAAAAGAGACCATTTTGAAATTCTATAAAGTCTTGGCCGTTCCTGAAATATACTACGGAAGCGAAAGCTGGGCTACAACTAAAAGTCAAGAAAATAAAATTCAAATTGCCAAAATGAGTTCCCTAAGAAAGACTAACGCAAGCACAAGAAGAGAAATAATCAGAAATTTAATTTTAGAGTTATTAAATTAATATTTCCAACTTTGAAAAAAACAAAAAAAAAAAACATTAAACAGTGTCGTCTTTGCTGGAAGCACCACCTTCTCAACCGTCAAGTCACAGATTTCCGTGAACAGATATTGGCCGACCGCGGAAAATATCGTGATTACATGAGTTCTGAAGAGGATACAGACTAAGCAAAATGAAGATGATAACATTGTTCAATTTATGAACTGAAAGAATTATTTTATTTATAACTAGCTAGTGTGCCCGGCTTCGCTCCGGTAGTTGTGTGGCAGTTTCAATAACAGAAAAACTTTAAATTAAAGGAAATATAGAACAAAATTAGCACTTTCTTGCAAATTTTAACATTGTATCAATATTAAGATTCGAGATCTGCAGTGTCCGCCCAAATAAGGAACCCTATATACTTTATAGGGTGTTGAAAATGGTGAATGAACAATTAATTTTGCTACAACTTTGTCGAGTCATGCATCGTTTTTGATGGTTTCTGTGGTTATGAATTCTATAAACCCATTCCGAGCAGTCAGCAGATAATAAGTTATTAGATTATTAATTAAAAAAATTATATTTGGAGTAATACTTAAGCGCCGATTACTGTGATGGTCCCATTAGATCCAGAAGTTTAGAAAATACCGAAGATTCATAGAAACTTTTTTTGTAAGACCTTTCTTCCAGTTCAACCTCCCTTAATATATCCCCCCCCCCCACCCTAATTTGGCCGAGCTCTGCACTTCTCCAATCTTACAACTGTTACTAAGTGAAAACCAAAATATCATGAGGGCACAATTTTTTCATCATATTTCTTTTTATCCTGAACTATGAGCGGTGATAAAATCTTATTGAAAAATTGTATTATTGGAGTCAATTCATCATTTTGTCAACTTGAATGCTCACCATACCTAGTAATAAAACCATTTTTCATAACTACATACAATAAGAACACTTCAAACTTGTTATTTTCGGTTTATAATCAGTCTATTATGCTCTTCTTTCTTTTTTTATACCTGTTTTTATTCGCTCACTTATATTGCATTAAATTTACTTAAGTATATGTTAGATATTGATTAAACGTAATGTGTTTATCAATTAATCTTCTTATGAGATAATTTATTTTGTAAAGTATCAAGTCGGTTTTCCAATTGATTGCAGATATGTAAAATCATTAATTTATTTTAAAAGAAAAGGTGAAACTAATTATTTTCGCTTGATTTTTAAGTAATTTAAAAAGAACAGCTGACAAAATATATAACCTTTACAAATATAACGGAATGAATGAACAATAAACATTGAGTGAAACACACCCTAGCGCTACCTGGTAACCTGGAGCTCGAACTAAATTTTTCATTCATAAACTCGTATGTCATTCTCAGGTAGGCTATTTATATGTTGCGGGAGGCTTAAAATTCCAGTACTTTTCTCTTCAATTTCACAGCCTTAAAAGAAAAACGGAAACCTTCTTCTCCGTTAGGGGACATATAGTTACACGCTGACATAAATCTCTTAATCGTATGTGGAGTCGTTTCTGAGCCTTTTTGGCACGCACATTGTACACTTTGCTTTATGATATATATTGATTAGGGACGACATTCGTGGCTCGGGCTATAATTTTGAGGCCTGGTGAACTTAAAGTCCCTTTGACACACACCAGACATCAGACAAAAATTATTTCAAGAACTCTGGGTAACGTCACTGATAAAGGATCGGATAATACCAATCAAAGATGTACTACCATATCATTATTATATTGTATTTCAAGTTGATGAAACTTTTTCATATTTATAAAGCGAAAAATCATCTATCAGACGTTTTAAAACAATTTTTTATCGAATTGACAATAAAAGAACTATAACTACTTTAGTAATTCTACTTCATCTATTATTAAGTATTCATCTATTCAATTAAGTAAGGGAAAAGCCGTTTATAGTTGGTAACTTTATACAATGAAAACTACAGTACCGAATAGTAACCGGTCACACATGCCCGACATCGGGTCAACCGACCGGTTACTATCTATCCTTCGTATTTGAATCAGATCCGATACACACCCGTGCTGCGTTGCGGTTATTTGTAACCAGACCTTAACACGTATTTCAAACCGATTCTCACCTTACAAAATGATCTATATTGTTTAGAGATGCAGCCCTTGATCTAACTAGAAGAAATTCTAAAACATATGGGCAAGGAATAAAGTTTTTGAAAGTGTTTTTAAGGAAGAAGGGAGTTGCCATCTTGGAAATTTCAACTGTGAGTTCTTATTTACATATTTATACTTTTACTGAAGTACTTCTTCTTTTTATTCATTATAATTTTTTTTTTTTTTTTTTTTAAACTTCATGCGTATATCCGCGCCTGTCAACAATATATAGACAATCAGCAGATGTGATGGCCGCATACAATTGTTTTTTTTATTAATTTAACTGTCGTTTTTTTCTTAAATAGTCAATTCTAACAATTTCTGAAATCTTTTTTTCATTTTGAGTTATTTGTTGAAAGTTTTTTTTCCAAAGAAGTATTCCACTTTTTTTTTTCCAAAGAAATATTACATTGTCCCTATAAAGAAATATAATAATCAATGACAGATTATTAAATTTAGAGGTAGCAAAATTTTCAATTATATTCAGCATTACCTACCACTCATTGTTTAATTCTTGTTTCTAAGGTGTTTTTAGAATCTGGTGGGTGTTATTAATAAAGACACCGAAAAACGCAATAATGATCATATCATAATTGCTGAGAAGATAAAACAAGAATGTGGAGAATGAAGAACGATCGTTATTGATTGGATCACTGTATTGTTACGAATGGAATGTATTTATTGTGAGTACGAATTATTAGTGTGATTGCAGAGAGAGAGAGGCCTTATTTGCGTTTAACACATTTTTACTTTCACTTACCTATATATGAAATATATAGTAAGTGGAAGTATTGCGATCGTGAAAAATTTCGACTTCCGGTTTTCAACGGAAATACACGTTTTGGGGTCCCCTGAGTCCAATTAACCAAGTCCCGCAAAATGGTCTGTGTGTGTGTGTGTGTGTCTGTGTGTGTGTGTGTGTGTGTGTGTGTGTGTGAACAGACTAGCTCAAAAACTATAAACCGTGCGAACCTGAGATTGGGTATTTAGTGTATGTATATGCCCGCGATGTGACAGCAAAAATTTCATCAAAATTGCTCAAAGGGAGGGGGTACTTTATTTGATAACTTTTTACATTTTTTTCGATTTTCTCAAAAACGGCTCTAACGATTTTGATTAAACTGAGTATTTGATCTATTTATGTGCCCGAGATATGACTGTAAAAATTTCATCAAAATTGATCAACCGGAGGGGGGACTTTACTTAATAAATTTTGTATCATTTTCACGTGTTTTTTTTATTTACTCAAAAACGGCTTTCACGATATTGATCAAACTGGATATTTGATGTATGTATATGCCAAAGATGAGATAGCCAACATTTCATCAAAATTGATTAACCGGAGGGGTGACTTTACTTAATAAATTTTGTATCATTTTCACGTGTCTTTTTTATTTACTCAAAAACGGCTTTCACGATTTTGATCAAACTGGATATTTGATATATGTATATGCCAAAGATGTGATAGCCAACATTTCATCAAAATTGATCAACCGGAGGGGGGACTTTACTTAATAAATTTTGCATCGTTTTCACGTGTTTTTTTTTATTTACTCAAAAACAGTTTTCACGATTTTGATCAAACTGGGTATTTGATGTATGTATATGCCAAAGATGTGATAGCCAACATTTCATCAAAATTGATCAACCGGAGGGGGGACTTTACTTAATAAATTTTGTATCAATTTCACGTTTTTTTTTATTTACTCAAAAACGGCTTTCACGAATTTGATCAAACTGGGTATTTATGTATGTATATGCCAAAGATGTGATAGCCAACATTTTATCTAGATTGATCAACCGAAGCGGACACTTTATTTCATAACTTTTTTCTAATTTTTAGATTATCTCAAAAACGGCTTTAACGATTTTCTTCATATTCGTCATGTTTAATGAAAATTGAGTGTTATTTAATATCAGGTAAGCGTTTATTAAAATGTTCTGAGGGTTTATAGAGCAAATGAAAACAAAAATAAGAAATGAATGTGGAAAATGTGTAACTTTGAGAAGTGGCATTAACAAAACGCATTAATTTCTTATCTAAGTAAGTTGGTAAGTGAAAGTTGTGTGTTGCGCGCACGCACCAGATTTTTTTAAAATGTGCTCGTGTATATTTTGTAATTATGTTTGATAAAATATGTTCAGAAAAATTCATGATAAAAACAGTATAAACGTCGTGACAAGGATGGATTTTTTAACCGAATTTGTCCAGAGAATACAGAAAATCAAAGAAAAAGGAATCAATGGTAAACTGAAGACTAAAATTCGTAAGGTTGGTTAGTTGTTGCTTTTTATTTTTAAAAATATGCTGTTGGAAAACAATTACAATGAGGGACGAAGGAGTAATCGACTGTCAGTTACGAGTGGTAAATATACAAGCTCAGTAGAATCGCTTTTTTGAAAGCGAATATGCCTTTTTTCAAGTCCGTGGACCTTAAACGTGACATGTTTTTAAATCCTTTCAATCTGTTTCCTAAAATAAACTGGTCGTTTTGTTTATGAATCATTTTTCGAGAACGGAAATTGTGTTTACATTACGGTTCAAGTTTTACAATGCTTTTAGAGACCAAAACGAGAGTGTAAATTAATTGATTGCACGACTCCCTAATCCAGCGATTTATTTTACGTTTGGCAATTATCTCGACAAATATTGGTTGACAGATTCGTAATTAGGATGCAAAAGGGTCCCGCTTATCATTGTTTATTAAAAAAGGATGCTGAAAAGCTTATAATTGCGGATGATATTAGATGAGCCACTAATCAAGAAACACCAGATACAGTACATACAGTAGAAACAGACTTGTTTAAAAAAGAACAAGTTTGGTTTTTGTAACACAGTCCAAAGCTACAGGCCCCAAGAAAAATGAAAAAATTGTTTATACTATTTCGTCTTAAAAAAATTTTTTTTTTGCGGGATGCTAACTACGAATTCTCAATGTGTCAAGTCGAAACTTGTTCTTGCTAAAGGTGATTGTAGATAGAATATTTAGCATAAATATGTCCAAGATATAGCCGATTGTTCTGAAAGACCGCTTCCCAGATCAACCGGTTAATACTAGAAAGCAATATAGATATTTTAATTACAATGAAAATTAATAGGGTATATATGCATATGAGAGAGGAATTTGTACGATTAAAACAGGTGTTAATTCTGCTGAAAGAGTGTTGAGAGCCTAGAGGAGGCTGAAGAATTCAGACCGTTATTCTGCAAGAACTGAAAAATTCGTTATATATTGAGTTACAGTCCGAATGTTTCAAGAAATATACTTTATAGGGATTTTTGAGGAACATAAAAAAAATAAAAATTAAATGATAAAATGAACAAAAAAAAATATATTTTATATACCAAATTATTTGTATATTATTAGCTCTGTATTTATTATCTACTTTCAAATATAATTAAAATACGCGTTTTGTTAAAAGTTTTTTAAACTGATTTCATTCGTAAAATCTTGTCGTTTCAAATTCAAGAACTATAACATAAGAAAGTTTTTAGTGGAATATTTTATTATTATTTGAACTTAATTACAAATTTAATTGAACAATTGACATCAGATAGGGTTTAGTTCACCACATGTATAAATATTGCAGTTATTTAAAGCTTCGTAATTTCTTTATTTATTGCAATTATTGTTAATAAGATTTCACTATTATTTATTCCACAGATGTTAAAAATGAGAAAGGATAATATGATATAGTGATATTTGATCAATTATTTTGTTCAATAATGCCCTACTAATTCGGCATTAAACTAGAAGATCCTATATTTTATGAATCATTAGGACCGAATCGGCGCCTGTAACGGGATCCAGACCCGGCCTGGGGCAAACAATTAAAAACCCCAATAATCCCAAACCATTAATTTCGTTCTATAATAAGAGGAGGGGGCTCTCTCTCTCTCAGATTTCCTCTTGTAATTACTTTAATTCCTCGCTTCCTAAATTGGCCCAGTTTAGAGAGGAAATCCTTGGGGCAGTCACAATGTAGCAAGTAACCATTCCAGTATATTCTTGGCCGCTTTTAGAAACTATTTGAGAGAAATTTGACTCGAAGTTGAGAGGTTTTATACGAGGAGCCTTTGTGAAACCTGAAAAACATGATTGGGAATCGTTTCAGAAATCATTTTTTTTTCACGCCAATAAATAATCCTTTGTCGGGCTGGAATGAGGAAAAAAGCTTTCCGTTCAAATTATAAAACACGCCGATCCTTTATTGAATTTTTTTTAAAGGGAAATTTTTTTTAGGAAAAACCTTTTTTACATGTATAAAAGAAAGAAAAAAGATTTTATACAATATATATTCCCTAATCGTTTTTATGAATCTCTTACATGAAATTTTTATCAATTATTCAGATTTTCCTCTTTTAATACTATTATTATTAATTAATTTTTTTTTATTTATAGCTGAGAAGGGCTGCTACCTTCACAATAACTGCTTTATAGCTAAGATTTGTCGATGATCTTTTAGGTTTTTTTACTTTCACTTACCTATATATGAAATATATAGTAAGTGGAAGTATTGAGATCGTGAAAAAATTCGACTTCCGGTTTTCAACGGAAATACACGTTTTGGGGTCCCCTGAGTCGAAATGACCAAGTCCCGCGAAATGGTCTGTGTGTGTGTGTGTGTGTGTGAACAAACTAGCTCAAAAACTATAAACCGTGCGATCCTGAAATTGGGTATTTAGTATAGGTATTTGCCCGCGATGTGACAGCATAAATTTTATCAAAATTACTTAAAGGGAGGGGGTACTTTACTTAATAACTTTTTAGGTTTTTTTCGATTTTCTCAAAAACGGCTCTAACGATTTTGATCAAACTGGGTATTTGATGCATGTATATGCTCGAGATATGACTGTTAAAATTTCATCAAAATTGATTAACCGGAGGGGGCACTTTACTTAGTAAATTTTGTCTTATTTTCTCGCGTGTTTTTTATTTACTCTAAATCGACTTTAACGATTTTGATCAAACTTGGTATTTGATGTATGTATATGCCCGAGATATGACTGTTAAAATTTCATTAAAATTGATTAACCGGAGGGGGGACTTTACTTAATAAATTTTGTATCATTTTCACGGTTTTTTTTATTTACTCAAAAACGGCTTTAACGATTAACAAAAATAAGATATGAATGTAGAAAAACGTGTGACTTTGGGAAATGATATTTAGCAAAACACGTCAATTTCTAATCTAAGTAAGTTGGTAAGTGAAAGTTGTGTGTTGCGCGCACGCACCAGATTTTTTTAAGTATATTTTTAATGAAAAGGAATTCCATTTTTTTTAATTATGTTTGGTGGATGAAACGATCCGAAACTATATCAAGAAAAAAAATTTCTGTTTATGTTTTTTTAATTTTTAATGGTACGTGTTTATGGTAATTTTAAAAATCATGTCCTAAATAAGTATAAGTGGTATTAGAAAATGCAGATTCATGCACTCTAAGTGTTATATTTATACGAACGTAAGGATACAATTTTAATAAGGGAGTATGTTTGTTTTTTTCTTTTACATTAGAACTGTAAGAACTCATTCACACAATAACCATATACAAATGTACATAAAAAAAAGTAATAATAATAAATAAAATACAAACCTCGAAGAAAGAAAGACAAACAAGAATAAAATAACAATTACACATATGAAATGAAATTACAGTCTCACATTTATACCTATTTACAATATATACATTTAGCCTGGGAAACTCCGATTTGTGCTTTGCCGCCCACTTTGGGAAAACCAGGGGAAGCTAAGTGAGAGTACTTAGCTACAATCAGGTAGGTTTGGAGTGGAGAAGCTGGCCATTGCCAGAACTCCAATAATATATTACAAGAAGTCTCTTGGCAACTGCCGTTTCAACCTTCTGGGAGGATTTTAGGGATGGTTGGGGCATGATAGGATTGGTTGATTTATATTCGAGTTTTGAATTAAAAATTACTCAGCCGTATTTTTCAATAAATAATCCTCATCTATAAACATAGCCGCATTTATTTATTTCTGACTGGAAACAGAAAATTCAAGAGTAGGCAGGCCTTGGGATCTAACGGAGCAGGGAGTCGCCCAGAGCTCATGCATATGAAGCAGTATACATACCCTACTCCGTCCAACGTTTGCGATCCATCGCTAAGCGGTATTATGCAACAGTATCAAAATTAACGTATATTGAAATATATATTCATACTCTATAAACAAAAATAATAGGATGAAATTCAATCAATCAAAATTGCTATATTTTGTAAATATAATAATTACAGGATTCTGATGACCCAAGGATAAAGATTAAAAAAAAGTAATAACATTTTTCTTCCAAGTAATAGTACCACTTTGGTTTAAAATAAAAATTACTTTATGGCAATAATCAACATCAGCTCATCAAAACAATTATTTAAAAAAATTATAGGTGCCTTATCCACAAGGCTCCAGTAACATAAAAATATACTTGATTATAAATGTCCTTCCGGAGGATTAAATATACAAATTAGCTGTTCTTCATTATCAGAAGGTTTAAAGCCTTGAAGATATTGAGTTCCTAGAAACTCGTTGTTGAATGGTTATCTGCTCTAAAATTAATATTATATATTTCTAGTAGTCAATAAATAATATATTGGATTGGTCCATAAATATATGACTCTTGTGGTCAATAAATCAATTAAATTAATGGGTAAACCATCTATGTTTCGTGGAAATCAACGAATAATTTAAGATAGATGTTGTATCTATCGAATTAAGTAAAATCAAACCTACAAGTAAATATCCATTTAACTGGCAAATATCATTTTGGTTTTAATAAAACAAATTAACCTTATGTACCTGATTCTTCTAAATGAAAAGTTTAATTTTTTTTAGATAGCATAATGCATCGACAGCAATTGAACATATTACTCACTAAAGTTAATCATTAAACCCATTCAGAAAATTTGCTACGCTCCCACTGTAATTAAGGTATGAGCCTAAATGCAGAGAACCAATAGTAATTATTAAGTAGAGAAAATAGCAACACGTATATCAAAATTGTAAAGTTTTTAAACAATAATTTAGCCTCTCTTTGATATGTGTCAATTTAATTTTTACATATTTGTCCTGTTAAGATGTTTTAACCACAATTAAATATATTTCCTAAATAAATTTCACACCTGTTAAAGTCAAACCATTTTGGTTTGTTGCTGCTATTGCAAATTTTGTTTTGTTGGTGGGAAGGTGGAACGATTGCATCACCTTGTACCCATTGTCGTAGCTATTTTCTGCAATTGGCTCTGATCGATAGACAGAGTACTGGATTGTAATGCCTAGAAGGAAGCCGTGATGGAAGAGGGTGTTTTATTCAACTTCGTGTAAGTAACCTCCAGAGGAACCGGGTCAAATCAGGCACGGGTGGATGAAAATATCTATATAAATAAAGATGAAATTCTGTTTGTTTGTTCTTTATAGAAATCCCTTCCGTTTGTCCTAAATTCTCCAAATTTCGCTCAGTGGTTCTTTTATACCGGATGCGATCACCCTAATTAAAATTGCATAACTTAAGCCAATCTCTGGATATATCCTTTATTGTTATAAAAATCATTATGATCTTGCTTTACATTGTTTTTTACGTAATCGACCGTTTGCGTCGAAACATGTATCATTTTATAGATTTTGAAGGCCCTCCATCCTCCGGAACGGACTGGATAGTGTATCCTAAAGCTTTTGAATAGTTATTTATTAGTGCTATTTTTGTTGTATTTTTTTTTTTTTTATAGAAATGTTCACGTTTATTAGAAAAATGAAATTCCCTGGATGAACACGGGATATACAGCTTGTATTAGTTTAGATGGAATTCTAGATAGGACAATGGTGTCCACTATGGTCCCACCAGTATTTATAATTATGACATATTATCTATCTTTGTAGATAATTAGAATTGACGATGGCTCATAAGAGCGAAACTTTTTATGAATAAATAATGTTTTTTTTAGACTACTTTGATCCCCTTCCTGGTATCCTGCTGAACAATATAGTTTCGAGAACGGAATGTTTTATAAGTGATAGAAATTAAATTTCAGAATTTCGAGTAGTGGTGTAAAAGACCTTAAGTAGCTAAACTAACTTAAAACCTATACTAAGTAGATTAACAAAAAATATAAGTCACATAGTCAACTAATCTAATATTGAAAGAAATATTATTGCTTTTGCAGCATAAGCTCAATATCACAAGTAAAACCCTAAAATGATTGTAAAGTTATTTAAGAGTAGCAGTAAACTTTTTAATAATGGGATTATTTAACGTCGAGGGGCGTAATGCCCGTGTTTTTCCTAATTGTCTCAGTAAATATGCCCTGGCGTTGAGGGTTTATTGTGTTCTCTATTAAAAGTTTGCTGTGCAGTTGATATTTTGAAGAGAATAGAAGGAGAACGGTTTAAATATTTTAAAATGTTATCAGTGGCCTGAAATAATTTTTCGGCCAGATTGCATGAATTTTTAGTTGTTTGGAAATTAGCCATGTTTTATGTCTTCTACTGTTAAGGTGAATGCTTAACCAGTAGTTTCCTCATCTTTGCTACCGTCTACGTAAACGTCTTAAATGCAAATGTAAGTCGTTAGTTTGGGTATCTTCTAAAAATTAAATGTATTGCGGGATGTAGTTAATTTTTTTCGTCATTATGTAATTTAATATTTTCGGTTTAAAAGAACTTTTAACCTTGCCCTTGTATAGTTATTTTATAAATGATAGATAATTGTTGGATTTCATATTCCTGCGAGGATACAAGCAGCATCATAAGATACCGTATGGGAAGCTTTTCTTATCCTTATACCTATTAATTTCTGCAATGTAATTTAATGAGAATCGCAATCTTCAAAGTAAATGATTCCCAAACAAAAACTGCATATAAAAGTTTAGGTAAAATAGTACCTTCATTGATTATTTTTAAAATCTGAGAACCAAGTCCCAATTTTAGTTTTGCGGTGTTTGAGATTGCGTTGATTGTTTTTATTGTGTCGTCAAAGTGATTTTTCCCATTTGATTTATTGTCAAATTTGAAAACTAATACTATGGAAGGTTATTAAGGATTCCCTTAAGTATGTTGTTCATTGTGACTTGTGATTTTGTAAATAAAAGTCTAGTTTGTTTGTCTTGTCCCATCTTTCGACAAATGTCAGCGTTTAATTTGTTTTCAGTTCCATTTCAAAAAATATTCTGTTATGCGGGCATTATCAATAAACATTTAGATTAACGGCAATATTTCTTTCTTGGTTTTCCTTTTGTCACTAACTTTTCCTTGGATGTTTCTCATTTATTTTCTTGTTTGATGATAACAAACGGAAAAATATTTAACCAATACAAAAGATAAAATAAAACATTTAGATAACCTGAATGTAGTTTATAAAATAAAATGTAAGGACTGCTAAGAAAAATATTATACTGGAGAAACAGCACAGAATCTAAAAAAAAAGAATAACACAACACAAAAATAGCAGCAAAAAACATCGATAAATCAGAATTGTCCAGCATGCAGTAATACAAAACCATAAATCTGATTTTGATTCTACAAAAATAACAGACAAAGAACAAAATAAAAAAATTAAACAGGCTATGTAATAAAAAATATTAAAAACACATTAAATTATAAAAGTGATATAGGAGCAATAAGTAGGTACCTGAAATTATTAATAATATTAAAACATGAAAGATTTTTGACAATATATAAAAAAACGGATAGAAAGGAAAAGTGGGGATACATGAGACAGTCTCAAGATGAAGAGCATTAAAAAATTAACAATCGGGGAAATTAGGACTAGTCCACAGGAAACCAGTGTGTACAATACACTAAGTCATAACATATTAAAAAACATGCCAAAAAAAAATTCTAAGGTTAAATGTACGAAAATAAGGAATAAGCCGAAATAAAAGACGCACAATAAAAAAGAATAATGCCTTTCTAGTGTTAAAACATGAGGTTATCTTGAAAATAAAAAAGTTGAAGAAGAATAGTTATTTATTATACAAGTGACGAAAGTAGATCATTTTACAACTCGAGTGAAACGTTTACCCACACAAGCAAAGCGAGTGTGGTAATTTCACGAGAGTAATATTAAATTTTTTCTGTGATCTATTATTAGACTTAATTAAAATAATTTAAAAAATTGACTTATGTCAATAAATATCATAAATTGGACAAAATTTGTCCACCTCCCGCTACTACTCGCAAAACTTGTGAGATAGTGGGAGTAGGTATCAGTGAAGAGGAAGGATTTGCTCTGCCTTGAGCCGAGCTCTGTGGTGTAGTGGTGAGCATCCTCGCATGTAACGCAGGAGACCCGGGTTCGACTCCCGGCGGAGCCAAATCTTCAAAAACTAAATTATTTAAAAATAATTTAAAATGGTCAATGGGTTAAAATTAGCCACGAACTAAGATTAGATTAATTATTTTAATTTATACTTATTACTAAGTAAGAAGGCAATTCACTTTCCTCACTGATATATATATTGTATATAAGTATAATATATTCATACCTCTTTCGTACAAAGGGGTCGTTCCGAAACGACATAGTTTAATTGAATTAATGAGTAGTGTACAGATTGTTTTTTTACGTTTTAATTACATTGTAAAATAAAGTTACTGATGCAGATCATGAACTCTTATTCTTAATGCCCTCAAGACATAATATCTGGAGGCACCGGCGAGATCTTCATTTACGTAAGGGGCGATATTTTCATTTACATAAGGAGAGAGATCAAGGAGGAAACAGTAAGTACATAAATACAATACATGATTATATAAATGGATCCTAACATTGAGGCTTTGGTCCGGTCTGTACAAACCTTAGTTACCTCTCTATCTCGAGGAAATGAAACACCTAGTGTTACCATCTCTATGGACAAATTCGACCCCTCAGTTGAGGATTTCCCTACGTACGTCCAGCGATTAGATGCCTATTTTAGAGCTCGGGGTATCCCAGAAGCTCGAAAAATAGATACCTTTGTAACTTTAATAAGTCCTAAAATGTTTTCGCTACTAAAGACCCTCCTACATCCAGAGGAATACACTTCCAAGTCTTATCAAGAACTAATAGAGCTATTAAAAAATCATATCAATCCCCCTCCTCTGATTATCCCTGCACGGCATACATTCATTAACCGTAAGCAGGCTGAAGGGGAATCGATCTCAGAATACGTGGCGGCACTAAAAAAACTTGCATCCCCCTGCAATTATAATAATGAAATGTTGCTTACCATGTTAAGAGATGTTTTTGTAAGTGGTTTACGATCGAAGCTCATGCTTGATCGACTCTTTGTAGAAGATGATCCCACATTCGACAGAACAGTGGAGATAGCTCTTGCCTTCGAAAAGGCCGCCGGAGGCGTTGGAGAACTCCTTGGGAATACCGAAGTAAATAAGGTAGCACCTGCCACTCTGAAGCCTACATCTACACCCAATACAAGTAGGCATAAGGACACAAAGAAGTCTGTCACATGTTTTAAATGCGGCAAAAAAGGACACAAGGCTAATGAGTGCCGTTGCAAGAAATTATTTTGCCAATTCTGTCAAAAGAAAGGACACATGGAGTCCATTTGTCTTAGAAAAAGAAAATTAAACGGGGGTAACTCAATTAAGGAAATTTTCCCAATTAATGCTCTGCATTCTAATAACCATTCTCCGCCATATTTAGCTTCAGTCTTGATACAAGGGGTCAGAACTAAGTTAGAAGTTGACACTGGTTCGCCGGTAACAATTATTCCATTAAAAATTTTTGAATTATTTAAAAATGTTCAACTTTTGCCTACTGCATCGCTTTTTAGAAGCTACACCAAAAGCATAATACGCCCACTTGGTGAGTGTTATGTTGAGGCAACTTACAAGTCCATTACAGCCCAACTTAAGGTTTATGTTGTCAAGAACGGGTTTTCTTCCATAATGGGCCGAGACTGGATTAACGCTCTTAACGTTCTTAATGTTCCTAATGTCAATCAAATATACGATGACTACTCGGCCATACTTTGCAAATACAGCCAGGTTTTTGATGACACAATAGAACCTGTAGAAGGCATTCAAATATCGGCCAACCTAAAACCGGATGCAAAGCCTGTATTCGCCAAAGCTCGGGTTGTACCATTCGCGTTACGGCCAAAAGTTGAAAATGAAATAAAAAGAATGGTCAACGAGGGTACTTTAGTGAAAACAGCCATTTCTGATTGGCCAACACCTGTGGTCCCGGTTGTTAAACCAGACGGCTCCATTCGTCTTTGCGCTGACTATTCTGTAACAGTTAACCCTCAACTCCTAATACCGCAACATCCATTCCCTGGATTTGAAGAGGTTTCAGCCAAATTGGTGGGGAGTAAATATTTTTCAAAATTAGATGTCAAGACTGCTTTTCTGCATCTACCAGTTACCGAGGAAACTTCCAAGATACTAACTATTAATACACATGTCGGGCTTTACTAAGTCAAGAGGTTGCTTTACGGACTTGCGTCTGCTCCAGCAGAATGGCAAAGATTTGTTGATAGCCTATTCCAAGGTCAACCAGGCGTCTGCGTAGTACACGACGATATTGTAGTTTCCGCACCGACCGTCGCAGAACATAATAACCGCTTGGAAAATGTCCTACAAATTTTACAAGAAAAGAAAATTCGTATAAACAAAAGGAAATGTAGTTTTCTTCAAAAGAAAATCACATACCTGGGATTTGAAATTTCGGAAGCTGGGATTGGAAAAACACCAGAAATTATAGAGGCAATCCTCAACTGCAAAAGACCCACGAATGTGTCAGAAGTAAAATCTTTCTTGGGGCTTGTGACCTTTTACGCTAAATTTACCCCCAATTTGTCAACGTTGGCGGAACCATTAAATAGTCTAACTAGAGCCAAAACCCCGTTTATTTGGAGAAGTGAGCATACAGCAAGCTTCAACAATATCAAGAAAGAAATAACTTCCAGCAGGATTCTTGTTCATTACAATCCCAAATACCCTCTCGTTCTTGCTGTTGATGCATCTCAAACTGGCCTGGGTGCGGTTTTGGCCCACAACATCAACAATGAAGAAAGACCCATTGCTTTTGCCTCGCGGACGTTAAATAAAAGTGAACGAAATTACTCTCAAATAGATAAGGAGGCGTTAGCAATAAAATGGGGAATTGAAAAATTTTATCATTATCTTTTCGGGCAACACTTTACATTAATTACTGACCACCAACCTCTCGTTCGGATTTTAGGGTCAAACTCGGCTTTACCAGTTATAACTGCCACCAGACTTCTTCGATACGCCCTATTTCTACAAATGTTTAATTTCACAATCAAATACCGAAAATCATGTGAAAATTCAAATGCTGATTGCCTTTCCCGTTTAAGTTCGAATAGGATGACTTCTGCCTCTCAGGACGAAGCCGAAATTTTTCAAATTAACCAATTGGCAATATTGCCGATTACATCCACAGAAATTGCTAGGGAAACTTTGCGGGATCCAGAATGCAGAGAGATTTTTCGCAAGCTGAAGAATGGCATATCATCTGGTGTAGAAGACCAACGTCTCACCTTACAGAATGACTGCATATTTTATGGAATTCGCGTTTACATACCAAAAAAACTTCAAAAACGAATTTTGGAGGAATTACACATGGGGCATGTGGGCATGGTCAGGATGAAAATGCTGGCTCGTTCATATGTATATTGGCCAAAAATCGATGAAGCTATCGAGAATTACGTCAGAAATTGCCAAAATTGCACTCTAGTCGCAAAAGAGCCCACCAGGATAACTTCTCATCATTGGCAACCTGCTTCGAAACCTTGGGAGCGAATTCACATAGACCATATGGGTCCATTCTATGGCAAATATTTTCTCCTGGTCATCGATTCCTTTTCAAAATGGCCAGAAATTTTTATCGTCGAAAATACAGCGTCATCGAAAACCATTTCCGTTCTCGATTCTTTATTTGCTCGCTATGGCAATCCAGAAATAATTGTCTCGGATAATGGAAGTTCTTTTACAAGCAGAGAATTTCAAGGATACATTAATAATCGAGGCATAAGACACGTTACTTGTGCTGCTTACGACCCTGCAACCAATGGTCAGGTTGAACGATACGTATACACAGCAAAGCAAGCACTCCGCTCATTAGCTCAAGAACGTGGTTCTTTACAGCAGCATTTTCTATTTTCTATTCGACTTTTCTATTTTCCTTTCGACGTTCACCAACTACAATGGGTGAAAGTCCTGCTAAATTGTTCCTTGAAAGAGAATTACCTTCGAATCTTGTTCTGTTGCACAAGCCCACCAATAAGAAATCATCTATCGACCGTCCTGAACTAGGACGTTCTCAAATTTTTCAAGAAGGGGAGAAGGTAGCTGTCAGAAACTATTCTTCACCTAATAAGAAGTGGGTAATTGGAGTTGTTGTGAATCGCGACGGATTTCTCCATTATACAATTAACGTAGATGGACAACTCTGGCGGAGACATGCTCAACAGATAAGGAAGGTTGGACAACAGATAAATGTATCCTCTGATACGACGTTCTTCGCTACTGCAATACCACCCAGAAGTTTACCGGTGGATAATCCTTCAAAAGTCGCGCCTAGTGATGCAGCTCCTGCTGATTCGGACTTTCCTTCAACTTCAGGTTGCACTTCTCAAACCACGACTCAAGAGGCGGCTCCAGCGGGCACCGACGTCTCGGAACCTGCGCGTACTGAAGCTACAGAACCAGTTCTTCGTCGCTCTTCCAGACAGCGGAAGCCAGTTGAGAGACTTAATTTGTAAAAGTTTTATATTATTTTTTTGAGTGTTAATTTTCATTTTGTAAGTTTAAAATTTGTTGATTGTCGTTTATTCTTATGTTTTTATGTAAATTACATTGGATTTCAATTTTTATTTTTCATTTACATTAGGGGAGAGATAATGATATATATATTGTATATAAGTATAATATATTCATACCTCTTTCGTACAAAGGGGTCGTTCTGGAACGACATAGTTTAATTGAATTAATGAGTAGTGTACAGATTGTTTTTTTACGTTTTAATTACATTGTAAAATAAAGTTACTGATGCAGATCATGAACTCTTATTCTTAATGCCCTCAAGACATAATACTAATACTACTCTATTGCAAAATGTTTCACTTTCTTCACTCATTTCAGTTTAGTAATGTTTCCATTATTCAACGATTACAGAAAAAGATATTTTTATGCTCGCATATTGTGTTTTGATTGTAAAACTTACGCCATACCTCCTACACTGAACCCAGTATCATTTTGCTCAGTGCCCTTCCGTTATTGTGATCCTTGTGGTGTTTTCCAGCTTAGTGGGCCAGAGATGACCAAGAGGTCCTTTCCAGTTGGGAGAACCTCTATCACTTTTCTCACCCCCCTTTTTTCCCCTTTTTTCTGTTGAAACATGGGAAAAACTAACAAAAGCCGACCGGGCTACACCACTCTTCTCGCCCCTCCCCAGAGACGGGTATAGAGCCTCTTACCTTATTACATTGCTTGAGGAGGAAAGAGTATACCTACTCCAAAATACGCCGACGTATAATATAATAAAGGTAAAATTAAGTGCATTAAAGAAAAATAAAGGTAATATCGATAAAGGTTGAATGAAAATTCGTAATAAAAATAAAACACAACCATATAAAATATGAGTAGGTTCATCGAAATTACTGTTTAAAAACATTACTATATAATGAGACTTGTGAAAATTCCCCTTGATACTCATCACCTTTCTCGAAACCAACATGAAAACATTGTAATTTTCGGCAGCATATCAGTCTGCGAAAGTAAAATAATTTTTATTTTTTAATTGAAGATTGGAATAAGTTCACTGTAGGATGCTGGAGTTTTATCGTTCTTTCGTAATCACAATATTTTCAAAATAGATTTTTACCGAAAATCAACACGATTTAATCATTACGGAACCACCACAATATTATAATACCAGCGGAACAATCATTTAAATGCTCAATATGATTTTCAATTTGGATATTCATACATCAATTCATACTTCCCCTTTTTCACCTCATAACTTAATTATTTTAAGTTGTAAATGAACCCCCAAAAACCTAAAAAAGCATAATATAATAAAATACGTAAAAGACTATGTTAAATTTTTAAACCTAATAAGATATAGGACAACTGAAATCAAATATGCAATTAAGGACTTGAAGAAAATATTTAAAAATAATAGGCAAGCAGATTAACCCCCCACAAAAATAAAAACCCAAAAACATACATGACGTTGATGACCTAATGTAATTTAAACCTTAGCAAAAGCTATTATGATAGAATAGAACAACTAAATTTTATATTTTAAAAAATATAATTATTCGGCCGAAGACTAAAGTATGAAGTGAATTTATAAAATAAATGTACAGTGGTGTTATGCAAAAGCCATAAGATGCCATCATTATTTCATATATTTTACGTTTTAGAGGAAGTTATGAAGCTGTTTGTGAATAATTATAACAAGCATTTATTTGTAACGAATTGCAGCTTTTTTCTTTTTAGCTTCTTAGTTATATTTACTGAAAAAAAAATTACGCAAATGCTTTCTCATCTACTACTTGACTCATTTTAATTGTATTGTTGAAATACAATTGCAGAAATACGTTTCAGACTAATTTAAATTTTTTGATTCTTTTGTAGAAATAAAACATAAATAAATAAAACAGAAATAAAATATTATATATTTTAAAAAATATATAATAATATTTTACAACTTAAGTATGTGGGTTTAAATAATTTTTAATAGCCGAAAATATTGATAAGTTGCTATGTATTGTGGACGCTGCCATGATAGGAGAAGTAAATTGAATTAATAATTTAATATCAAAATATGTAAAGTACTGTATATGGTCAACCCGGTGGTCAGTTTTACCTGAAGGCGGCTAGGTCTTGGAAATACCGCCTTGTAAGTTATTGGGGCCATAAACTCGTTAGAAATTCAAAATAAGCAAAGCTTAAGACCGACAATGCTGCCGACAAACACCCAGGGAAATACCTAAGAAGATTGTTAGAGAAATTTGTGGCCATAAACCCTGGTTTTGCCCCGGCAAAGAGGCCGCTGGGAAACGCGGTGAATATAGAAAGGAATGGAAATTTGAGGCAGCTGGCCAATCAGAAGAAGTCTGAAGAGAGTGGGGGAAAGAAAACTTATACGGAGGAGAGAGAAGTTGGGAGAAAGGGGAGTTCGGAAAAGGGAGTGAGGAGGAGAGAGAGTTCGGAGGTGGACAGAGGTCGGGTAGTATGCCAAGAGGGCGAGAGTGGAACGAGAAGGGCAGATGACCGGATAGATAGTAGCGGCAGAGTCCAGATAGCCAGATGACCGGGATGGGATGCTGTGCTGAGTCTGAGAGAGCGTCAGAGATGGCAGGGACTGATCCAGAAGATAGGCCAGAGACAACACCAGAGAGTGCCCACCAAATAAGGTTAATACATATACAGTACTAGTTGTAATATTGTGTGGTCAGTATTTATTAAATAATGTTAAATTGCCATGCAGCATCCATTAACTAATGTGTGTCAGTAAAATATCTTTATATGATATATTAAAGGGGGTATAAATGATTTACTTTATTGGTCAATACAATTAAAGATATAGTTCAATCTAGATTCCTCTCTGTATCCCCCCTCTCTATTCTTAAAATTTATTTAATTGCTTCTTATGAAACTAATCAACCCAAGAATCACTTGTCATTCCTCAGAAATATTTTTACTCGTTGTACTCTAAGAGAAACCGAAACGTAGTATAAATTATCCTTATATAATACAAAGTCTAAAATTTCAGTTATATCGATACTATGGAAAATTCGAACTGATCTGCAAACCGACAGGTGTACAAGACTTCAATTGGTCTTAGTTTTTTTTTTATTGTGTTCTTTTTTACTAACTTTTATGTTTATTATTATATTACATTTAAATTAATAATCATCTACGATCTTGTTTTAATTTGATAGATGACAGGAAGCTAGGATAGGTATTGGTTCAAACTTCTGAACAAGCTAAGTATGAATGAATAGCATAAAAAAGGAAATAATCTAATATTTTATTTATGAGAAAGAACAGACGTTAAAGGAGTTTAGGAAAGCAAACTATTTTAGTACAAATGCGAAATAACTGATGTGATATGAGAGTCCTACTCAGCCGAAATTATGTAAATACTAACTTGGTCAAACAGAACATGAATATTTATGAAAGTTCCTCTGAGAGATATATTTTGAGGCGTTTTAAACTTAAAAGTGCTTGTTAATAAACGACTTAAACTTTTAACCAGTGTTTGAAATTAACTCTTGTTTTCCCTCAAAGAGAATAAAGTAAAATCCGGACTTTTATAGTTCTATTAAATAAATAAAAATCACTTAATGGCTGATTATTTCGTACCAGAAAATAAAAGTCCTGATGTGATCTTTATCATGGTGGTATCTATATAAGGGTCTAAGTTTGATTTTAATTATTTAATGATGATTATATGAGTAAATTATGAGATTTCTCTATATTGGTTTACATTATTTGGTAAGACTGATGATTAGCTTATTCTCGATGGAGGGTATAAAATCTACGTTTGCCGGGTTTTCGGTACGAAACATTTGATAATTCTATAAACGGTAGGATGCATGACATTTAACACTCCATTGCTCGCGCACTTGTATCAACAAGAAAGTTTGCCATGTGTCTAAGAAATAAATGGTTAAAGTTTCATGTCAGGTGCCAAATTTAACGAGAGAAAAGAAACATTATGGTTTAGAACAATGAATGATAATTTTTGGCTATCTTCTTTATTAAAAATCTTATACTATAAAATAGACTGACAAAGGTACTCGCCTGGTATCTCTGAGATCTCTGAACTTTTTTGATAAAGCAAATTACAATTATTTCAGTATTTATTTTATTATTTTTTTTTTTTTTTATACAAATCTACTATAGTGAAATATTCAAGTTTTAATTAAAGAAAAATAAACTATATATCGAGCTGCACCTTATTTCTCGTTTAAAAAATGGCTTTGGAAAGAAAAATCCGTTGTCTAGTTGAACAATATAGAAATATACTGCTACATCATGCAACTCAAATAAAGGAGGGCACTGAGCTTGAGTGTGAGTGTGTAACGTTAATCGTATTAACACACTAAGCTGTTAATGAAGATAATTATATTATATATCTTAGGTACAGAGCGAAATGGAGAGTGTTAGTTGGATAGCTTGTCTTCACTATGCAAGGACTTTATCGTTCATCAATATATGGGCCTATTATATTTTTAATAGTATTATTTTTTTTTTAAGATGGAAAAACTATCTATTCTATTATTAGAAAGAGAGGGAGAGAGAGAGTGAGAGAGAGAGAGTGAGAGAGTGAGAGAGATAAGAAGAGGAGCAAGCGATCTCCCGCTCCAGTTGGCAGATAGGGGCGATATACCCCGGGAGTGGATACTAAGCCCACGGCCAGTTATAACACCCTCACCCTTCATCCCCTATCTTTCCTATGGCTTTGCTTCTATTTTGGTCTTATTTCGGTTGAAAAAAGTACATTAATTTCTGTAACACTACAATTAGTAAAATTGATATGAGAGTAAAGTTTAAAAAAAATAGTGATTACTATTTTTCTTACGTTAAACGTTGAAGAAAGGAAGAAAATCCAATTAGGAACTTCATGGGGAACGCAAAAGATCTTTTAAATTTTATTCTGGTCTCAATATGATAACATCAAGATTGTATCCATACTGACACCTTATTTTAGACATTGACTTAAAGGATCATAAGCATTAAAAGATACGTTTTCTTATATCTTTTTTTTTAATTTTATAATTCAGCCTCTGTACCCAAAGGGAATACGGATGGTATCAATACCTGAATTCATATGGTTTTAAATAATTGCATAACAATATCAACTGAGGTTAACATTTTATACATTTCATTCCATTATTTTTAAATTCCAGTACAAAGACTGCTTGTGCTATGTCACTTATGTTTTTTAACAACTAATAGTTTAATTTTTTCAATGCAATTAATTTTCAAACATTTTTACATTGTTAAATCATGCAGATGGCTACTCCGCCGAAAACGTGAGATCTTATAAATAATAAGCTTAAAATTAAATCCGATTGTGAACAGATAGGCCTAAAGCAGAGACAGCCGTTCTTGGGAGTAAAAAATTCTATCGATTTGATAATTAATTTAGATCAATTGTTTTTATTGGATGAAATTATACAATTCCAACTCAATAACTTCGAAGCCTTTAATAA
Organism: Aelia acuminata; assembly: GCA_911387785.2. Classification (NCBI taxonomy): domain Eukaryota; kingdom Metazoa; phylum Arthropoda; class Insecta; order Hemiptera; family Pentatomidae; genus Aelia; species Aelia acuminata. Next base: position 47,676,755 of record OU426978.1, on the reverse strand, counting down.
AAAAAAAAAAATATGTCGGTCTCTAAAATGGCGGTAAGCTCGAGTTCTTCGAAGTGGTGACTATTATTACGATCAATCTAGCCAACAGTAAAACAAACGGTATTGCTACCCTAGGAATGATTATATTCCCAAAAGATTTATATTTATATAAAGACAATTACAATGCTTCGTTAAGTTGTCATTATATAATAAACAAAGTTAAAGATTTTTTTAGTTACAAGAACAATCATATTATAGAGGAAATCTGAACATACTTCAGGGAAACAAGCTAGACAAAACAGCTAATTTATTAATATAATTGATTGTAATAAAGATAAATCTCTAAACTAAGAATACCAGTAACAATAGAACTAACCATAAGAGAGGACCATTACACCAGAGGCTGCCCTAGGAGAGCCCCATGTAAACACCAACCCTTCCCATCTCTTTTATTGGAGGACCATCCACCTCCACATATTGTCTTGTCGGGTGTATTGGCCTGTGACATGGGGGAACGGGAGTGGGTCGGGTCGTTACACTGATTTCGTTTTCTAAAAGCTTTCCAGTCAGATTAACCTTTTCTTTAATAAATATGTTTGACTTTTCAAATAATTTTATTAGAAGAGAAAAGAACTGAAGGTTAGCTCAGTTGTAAGAGCTATTGTAAAGGAAATGGAGAGGACCTGAGTTCGATTCCGGGCCATGGTCGACTCTTCTCTTTTAATAAAATCTTTTCTTTTTTTTTTGATGTTGTTTAACGTTGCTTCGACTGCTCATTATAGACAAAACAGCGACACTTGAGTAATCATAGGCTTCGATGTACAGAGCAAGACTAAGCCCCTAGTACATTTTTTCTTATATTTAGTCAGAAATCGTACATTTCTTTCTGGAATGTTCGATTTCAGACGAAATAGATAGATCATTTTCGAAATATTCTGACGATACAATATTTTAGAGGACATCAGTGGTGTAGTGGTTAGCATGGCAACCTACAATACTAAAGGTCCCAGGTTCTCGTCCCGCAGTTGCCCTAGGATTTTTTAAAGGGAGTAAAAAATCCTTGGTTATGCCGTCAGTCGGATAGCACGTAAAATGGAGGTCCCGAGCCTGTACGATGCCAGGTACTCTTTAAAGACCCCTATCCTTATTATACTTGGATAAGCAAAATTTAGGACTCCCAATGTAGGATCGTCCGGTTAGCCTTAGTGGCATAAAGGGACGTTGAACAAACAAATAGAATATTTTATTCATTTTAATCCACGGGTTAATAACATAAAAAAGGATTGGTAAAGTAGATGGTTGCAGATAATTCGAGATTGTAACAGATAATCCTTTGAAGAACGGTCAGAAGCCTGAAAAGCTGAAGAATAATAAATTATAAAAGCTAAATGTAGAAGAGGTTCACTCATTTAAAAAATAAAAAAAAAACCCTGATTACTAATCAACTTTTCATCACATCCAGTAAATATAAAATAATTAGTCAATTGTAAGAATCTCACCCCGAACCATGGGGAATCCAGAAATTTTCTGAAGAGTATGGCACCAACTCTGAACCTAACCATCGCTAGGTGAGTCAATGGTCTATCAAACACACGTAACACAATAACTATAATATGATAATTATTATTTCATGATATTCGAACCAACAACTCAATAGGTTGATAGTCAGGAATTTCAAAACCAACCCCACTATTTTGAAATATTTCCAATCAAAATCTAATTTATATTAGTATGCATTCAGCCTTCGAGGTATTTATCTTTTGCATTTCATTTTAGTTTAATAAGGTAGCCTTCAAGCAACGATAACCCATACACAATTTTCTATTTTTAGACTGATTGAGGTAAGATACATGGGTCTGTAGAAAGGGGAGGAGATCTGGTGTGGCGAGGTGGATAAAGATTTAAAAGAAATAAAGAAGAAAGATTAGAATACAGATGAAGGAATAAAGATTTTCTTGATTTATTTCGAATGAAAAAAATATATGAGTATGACAGGAAGAACAAATATTTGATGATAAGATTAACCACAGACAGTTAAAATAAAAAATATCGAACTTGTTATAGGTGTACAAGATGTGGTGTATAAGATATTACGAATTCTAATAAATTAATGTATGATACTAAAAATTAATAATATAAACTTAAAAAGGTATGATTACATAAGTACGGTAAGACCTTTTGAGATATAGTATTAGTGTATGAATAAGTAAATGATTAAACATGATAACATAAAAACTGATTAATAGGTACCTACAATGGGTGTCGTTTCACAGAGACTTAAGTCTTTTGAGGTTTGTTTATCGGTTTCTAAAGGGTTTTTTTTTCCAGAGAAAATCAAGTAATTTGAAGTGAAAGACTAACAATATTACATTCAAATAAAATACAATAAAAGAAGATAAGTAGATACTTCAAAAACTATAAATATATTGAGTCATATGAAATACTAGATTTGGCAATGATACAGCCGGAGGCACTAATATAGTTAAGAAACTTACTCAATTTATTGCAACAACGAAACAGATTTTTAGCAAAAATATCAAAAAGTAACAGAATAAAAATTTAGATGTTAAATAGACGTAATATAAAAAACTAACAATTTATAACTTAGTAACGATTTGACTAAAAACTAAATTCGGCAATTGCTTAAGCAGAAAAAGTAATATGGTGAGAAACTAACTAAATAATTTGGGTAGAACAGAGGAAAGGAGATCTGAAATATTGCTAGTAAACGCAGGCTAGAAAAATAAAGAAAACGTATTTTTGGCTGAAATTCCTGGCTATTAATCATCCCAAAAGATCCACAAGAAAAAAGTGGGCCATTTTTTCTGCCTCTTAATAGTCAAAGGCTTTATATAATATAGATTATGGATTGAGGGGAAAATTAGATTTAAAACGGTAGAATAAATAGTGACATCGCCTTATTAATGTTTATATAGATAAAATTAAAAGTAATAGCGGCGATAAAACCGTAACACTGACTGTTTAAAAAAGAAACGATTAAAACAGTAAGATTTAGAGGCAAACTACGGGGTGTTGAAGTTGAAAGTTTCGGTGTTGAAGTTTTTACATTGTTGAAGATAAGAATGAAGAATGGACCTCAACTCTTTTAAGTGCTTCTTTGCGTCGGTTATCATAATTTTACTGCCCTCAGTTTTTGAATTGTTTCCAACATGTAATACAATTACGTAATTTTATTTTCGATCAAGCTATGCTGATTATAAATTAATTTAACTTGTTATTAAATATAAATCTATCGCTAATATCACATATACTTTTAATAGATACGGTAAAATAACCAATTAATAATAATTTAACTGTATGTATAAATGCACAATTAATATGAATTATGACAGTATAGAGAAATAATATATTTGTGTCAGGTATGTTTATCCGAAATCGCCGATTTTAGAAAAATGTTTTTGAAAACGTTAGGCTTTTTAAAAATCACGGTTAGTAAAGATCTTAATATTCATAATGTGATCCTAAAACCTATTTTAGACATTTATATTTTGGGCATTATTAATATCGTATACATATTCCTACTTTAGGTATTTAAACTGATGATGACTCAATTGATGTAACACACAGTTATACAAAGACTCTCCCTTAAGGGAACGAGAAAAAAGGGTAAGAGATTGGGCATGTGCAAGACATATTTTAAATTTTAAATAAAATAATATATGTATTAATGTATTGCTAATTGATTTTATACAGATGAATATGGTGCTATGAGCACCTGTTAAATTTAAAAATATATTGAATAATTGAGACCGTCGTGAGGTGTTTATTTTATGATCTTAATATTTTAATTTTTTCATTAAGATCTCGTATACAAAGTGTTAAAGATATCTGCAAAGTTATGGACAAACAAATTAAAAAATTATTTTATCGTTTGGACTTAACAAACATTAAAATAATTAAAAAAACAAACACTACAAGCATAGATTTATACATTTTTTAATGTGACTAAAAATAATAGCTATCCCAAATTATTTTAAATAAAAGTAAGAGGAGCTAAGATGTATCATCTCTGGTCATTTATTCCCTTTGCTTGCGCTTAGCTACTCAGATGTACAAAGAAAATATTGAACACTGAAAATATGAAAATAATAGCGAAGAAAATTATTTATGTCTGATATTGGTATATTAATATTAGAACGATTAACGAAAGTATAGATTTACGAGCAGACCCTGCCAAGCGTTGCTATTATGTGTTGAATTAGTTATATCCTATTCTTTTGTATAGTTAAATAAAAATTCACTGATAAAGATAAAATGTTTCAGCTAATCTAAAAACCAACGGGATTTAAAATAGAACTTTACGCCAAATTTTACGCCAAACTTTTTGGTATTTAGATTAAAGTTTTTTTTTTTTTACAAATTATATTTGACCATAGTGTGTTAAATAAGACACATGTAAAAGGAACTTATAAAGAATATAATTGGAAAAGGGTTTAGTACAATCACAATAGACAGTAAGCTAAAATGTACCAAATTAAACTCTTCCCTTAATACATATTACTTAAATTCAGAATATAAGACATGATATAGGATATCGTATCAGGAAGTTATACTAATAGGTGTACAATGATTTCGGTTAACCTGTCTTTTGCTAAAACAAAAAGATTCGATGTTTTTCGCACACTTGAAAAGGCACACATAATTGTCCAAGGGAAAAACATGGATTTTTTTGGTCCAAGGAAAAATAGATTTGGCAAATGGATGCTTACCCAGCCTAAATATCAAAAGATAATGAAGTGTTGTGTCAATAAATCAACTTCCATTGTTATCCGTTGGAAATTTATAGAACTTACAAATAATTACCCTCAATTTTAGTATATATAATTTGCAAAGAAAGAAAAATTGAGACCAATAATCGAGATAAAAACTATCCTTTCTTTTAAGTTGGACAAAACTACAGATAATGAGCCAAATTATATCAAAATCGGTTGAGTAGTTTCTGATTTTACTTCCGACAAACATCGGGACATGAGATTTGGATATATATAAAGAAAAAATATATATGTAACCATGAATTATAAACAAGAGTCTTTCACAATATAAATGACAAAAGCATCATTGTTTCCATAAAAATATACCTCTTGTTCAGTAAAAAAAAAAATAAAAACAGTAAGATGATACTTCTACGTCGTTATTTATTGCTCAGCACTTTTGGAGGAATAATGTTTCGGACTAAAGAAAAGGAAAAGTATGCATATCAGAGCGTAATCAAGGGAGCCGTGGCGAAATTGGATCTGCCACAGAAGGTAATGGGGAAACCAGGTCGGTGCTCAACAAAATTATTTTTACCATCTGTTCTATAGGATTTCCCTTTTTTTAAATGTCCATTACTTTTTCTATCTTATTTTTTAATAAAATGTAAATTTCTACCGTACCTTTTTAGAACAACCATCCGACTCAACTACTATCCAAATAATGACTCATAAAAATCTCTTTTACCATTTGCTACGTAAAATTAAAAAAAGATGATTCCTTCTCTTGTAACCCCGATTACATAAAAAAAATACTATTCTTATGAAGGATGATCTGTTTTTTTTATTTTATTTATTTTTATTATATATTTGTTTAATGATGGGCATCGGCTTGCCCGGTCGGCCCACCATTAATTTTAATTTACTGATATAAAAATGAAACGACTCATTTTAGTAGACTGTATAACATGATGGGGTTGGCTCAGATCAAAGGTCATTGCTTACTTTGTAAAGTGAAATATTTATTTTAATACAATGAAAACAAGAACAGTTGTTCATCTTCTATTTTTAGGTTTTACTATTTATGGCATAATACATGAATTGAATTAAATAAATACATGAATTAAATGAAATTAAATGTTGGACTTGCTAGCCCCTGTGATATTATAAGTCCATTATCAGTACTGCCTGCCCTTCTTCCTGCCATCTCAGTCCCCTTGTTTGTCCTTAGTCGGACATGAGTTGAAGAAAACTCTTATTAAGGCAGAGGGCTGTGCTAGCCCTATAGATATAGTTGCCCAGTACTCTCTCTTGGCTCCTACTGTACTCATTGCCCACATGGCCACCAGAGGGCGCTGTGCATTTACAGTAGTTTAAATCTGTTCGCGGTTCGGCGCGAACAATATTAAAGCAATATACTGAAATAAAGACAGTCATTTTAAAAATGAAAATATTGTGCAAAAGCCCTTTCTTTTCTATGTATAAATATATAATGACATATTGAGAACGTTGGTAAGGAAAGATAATACACCTTATGACATTGAATACAAGTTCGAAATGCATTTTAGTTTGCGCCGGACGAAGATATATGTATAAAAAGATAATAAAATATTGATACAAGGGAGCACTGGACAAAATGTTTTCTGCCTAAGCGATCACTCTGCTACCGATTTTTCTTAATATACCGAGTACACTTACTCTTAATATATTTTAGAAAGTTATATTATCTAAGTAGTTGTACATAAATTTAGTTGCCGCCAGATATTTCGAATTTACTTGTATTGACTAATAATCACAGCAATTATATGAGGTCGTTTCAATATACCATACCGAGATTATTGAAGGTAACTGAAAAAGTCGGATTTTCTCCCTTTTTTCCAGTAATACCTAAGGGACCCGGTCTGAATTCGATGGGCTCAAAGGGCTGAATGGATCGCCTTCCGAGAGATAAAGATAAGGCAAAAAACCCTCACAAAAAAGGCTTTTGAAGGAACCATTCCCACGGGAATTTTGACAATGAAATAGGACTTCTGGAGCTTAAAAAGGAAAAGGAGTAAAACCATCTCGGGAATAGATAGACAGACAAAGACAGCGAAGTATGAAAAATTTTCTGTGGAATGTGTTAGAATACTGTTGAAGTGGTTAGGATAATATGACATTTATCTGGGGTCACCTGTGGTGTAGTGGTCAGCATAGAAACCTACAATACTAAAGGTTGCGTCCCGAGGTGGCCTTAAGATTTTTTAATGGGAGTAAAAAATCCTTGTCTATGCCGTCCCTCGGACAGGACGTAAAATGGAAGTACCGAACCTGTACGATGTCAGGTACTCGTTAAAGATCCCTATCCTAATTACCTGGATAGGCAAAATTTAGGACTCCCAGTGTAGCATCGTCCGATTAGCCTTAGTGGCATAAAGTGACATGAAAACAAACAAACAAATGGAATTGATGAGGAGCTGATTACATGAACATGAAATTAAGTTAAATACAGGACGAAGGATAGCATGTATCATTCATTCTAATATATTCAAATGTAATTCAAAGATACGAACGATATACAAATACGAATTAACAAGTATGGTTCTTGAAAATGTTAAGGAATCTGATATATCATTTCTGGAATCAATTTGTTTGTACCTTATTGGTTGACAAAATACATACAAACAGCGAATTTATTTTTAAAAAAATGTAATAAACTTGACACGATTATACTGAGCCTGTAATTTTTGAAAGTTTTTTATTCTACTAAATACCACTGACTAAAAGTAAATCTTATTATTTCTTTTGGTGCGAAAACAATCTATTAGAATTATTACATATTTTAACAATAAGTCAATAACAAATGACGGACAAAACGAATAAACTTTTAAAAACTTTAACATATCAAAAACTAAACTGTGGTACGATATTGAATTTCAAATAACAGATAAGTAAAAATCTTATATAACAAATTCAAGGTATTTACTCACCACTGCCTGATTTCTTTTTCAGAAACTGCACCATGAAAAAAAAAAAAAAATGATTTGTTAATCATCTAAGATAATCAATGTGTGACATTTACTTGTTGTTAGATATATAGATAAAAATAAAATTACAGTTATATATTTTGAGATTAAAAGAACAATGATCACAAAAAAAAATATATATATATATATCTGCACTACTAATATATAATTTATCTTATTCATAGATCATTAAAATTACTTCAATTCCTGACTTGGAGCTTAATTTTTTTCCACCTTTCGCTTATATATTGATTTTTTAAGGTAAATCGCATATCGAAAGCTCGGATATGCACTAATCTCAAAATCAAACCTTGTAATAAGTTATAATAATTTAAATTATTGTATTTCAACAAAATCTAGTTGAATTAGCATCCTAGATCCGTTGTCGACGTCATGGACGACCTATTTTAATTAAAAAAATAAATAATAAATTTTAGGTACCTACAATTTTTTTGAATTTTATTCATCTATACTCGATATACCAATAAACTCTGCTTAAAATAATAACAAACTGTTGATGAAATAACGCTAATAATAGTAGAAAAGGATTCATTTTGTATTTTTTAGAAGTCTACACGATAAAGGTAATCCATGGGTCATATTCAGAGAACACCTGAATATTTGGCGCGATGATGGTCAAACCATACGTTTCTTCTTTATTCATACATTATTGTTCTTCAAGGATATTTTTTAACTTATCAAGTGCTATTGAACCAAAGATACTTACTAAAATTGTTAATATCACTAGCCTTTTGGCCAATCAAGTTCAAAACAAAAAGTTACAACAAAAAAACAAGTTATAATTTGAGGTGCTTCACTGATAAAATTAATAGGACAAACTGGCACTAGCCTGAGAAGCTGATAAGACATATATACGTCGTTTTTTATATTTATCAGAATTGAAATACCTTATAGTAATACCTTTAAATGAGTTTAAAAGACTAAGTAAGCTAAACATAATGAAATAAACGAGGAAGAAAAACAAAACACTTGAATTCATTTCAATATTTATTTTATATGTTTCAACAAATAAATTTCCATAAATTAAATAGCATCCATAAAACGAATTTCCACTAGTGTTCAACTAAAGAGGGAGGAAATATATTTGGATAAGAGGATTAAATAATGACAATCCTGGGTTTGATAATTGATCCCACCAACAACAAGCAATCATATACAATAGTTATATTATTATATATAGGAGAAAAATTATCATTCATTATACACAGGGATTACCACTCTAGGCTTTATAAACTGCAGCACGGTTCCAAAATCTTGTCCCAGCCATCAGTGAAATTATTTGCCCTTCGGGAATAATTTCGCTGGCGACAGTAATAAATAATTTCCCGACATTATATAGGTCCCTGAGGTACCCTTTCTCATATCACACAGTGGATTTCAGAGGTAGTATATTACCTGAAATCCCTGCTGTTACCACAATCCGTAAATGGTGTTTCTCATTCTCCTTTTTTTTTTTATAAATTAATTTTCATACACTAAATCCATAAAAATAGAGGCCAATATATAAAGTTAAAATAAAAAAAAGCACAAAAAACTAAAATGTAAAGGATTGAATGAGTCTATAATAAAACGAAATAAATCTTCAATATTCCGAAATGCTGCTAATTATAAAATCATACGATAGAATTTAGGGATCTAAGTTTTAGCCGGTCAAATAATAAATACAATCAGGTAAAAATGAGAAGAGTTGAGGGTTGTCTTATATGTATTAATGGAATCTCACATGATTGGTCAAATATAGCTGAAAATTACTTTTATGAAGTAGTTTTGAATAAAACACGGAGGTCCTGAGAGAATATTTCGATAAGTAGATAGGTACCCTTCGACTTCTTAAGTGAATCGGACGACTTTAGAACTATTTAGTTCATTTAGGTATCGACCACAACAGAAGAGAAAACGGTTTTCGGTTACAGTTGCGGTCCCAGAAAAAAATTTCGCTTGGATTGGCCAAAAAAACAAAAAAAAAAAAACAATAAAAAACATAGGCTATATAAAGGTGCCTTTACACTCTAAGAACTTTATCCTCGAACAGCCTTGGTGAAGGCTACCCGAACCTAGAACCCCCATTATAGGTACTTCATCTATTCGCCTGTGTGCGTGGGTAGCGCTAGTGTCACTTTTGATTTGGGTTTTTCCCAAGTGACAGGAGTTGTTTGTGATAGTGGCGCCGTTGTAATTCGTCTTCTATTTTTTTGTTTTTTAGATAATATAAAATACATTGCTAATGGAGATCTTTTCTTCATCATACATCTATTGGACGTAAATAGATCTTTCTTTTCTTCATCTACATCATTCAAGCTAGCGTTGGGTGCGTCGGCCATATTTGTTCGCTTAACGTCACGTTAAGTATAAATGGCTGTTCGTGGGTACGTCAAGGTTTGGGGGAGAATCTGTTCGAAGGTGAGGTTCGTAGGGTGTAAAGGTACCTTAAGGCGTTTGAGTAGATTTATTTATATTTAAAAAAAAACCAATGGAAGTTTATAAAATTCATACACTTAAATACTACAAAACTAGAAAATTTGTAATTTTATTTTATTTTTCGAAATTTCGTCATGATAAATCCTCATGGAAACCGCACCTCTCGGGTTTGATCGTCCAACTTAATCAATTAGTATGTACAGGGATAATCGGAACTAGTTGATATCATGTTTTATGATAACAGCTATGCGGAGCTCAATGATAAGAGGCATGCACTTTGGATAAAAAGGTATAAATAACTTCTTAATTAAAGAAAAAATCAATTCTATTACATTTTACCCCCAAACATGTTCCACGTCTTTTACTTATTTCATTTTATATTTTCAACCCATTCCTCGCCTTTTAGGGTTTCCCGGGCCAGGGGAATGTTTAATGGTTGAAACTGAATAGTGTGGAATTACAGAATTTTCCACATTAAGCTCTACACTTTAGGTTATTCCTAAAGCTTTTACAGATTCTTCTCAAACCTACCCCAATTAACTTTGGGCAGCGATATTTAGTAAAATTAAAAATATTCCAATTTTCCTTATTAGAAAAATAAAGGAATATTGAGAATCCGAGAGGCATTGAATTCTGGGGTTGGGAAAGCAAGTAGCTGACTCAGGCTGCTGACTACAGCTCTCCACTTTATTAAATTAATAAACACGGATGAACATTTACTGATATCAAAATTAGTTAAAATGCTTTGTTTAAGCTTACAAATAATAGCCTAAGATGGAAGTCGCCTAAGACGTATTATACGGTATGATATTATAGTATTAGATTATTAGTCCATAGAAACAAAAATTATTGAAATTAAATTTATTTATAAATTAAAAATAATAAATAAAAAATAAAGTAACCAACATATGCCAGATTTTTTAGATCACAGATTTTAAATTCATAATTAATATTTATTATTTTATTATTATTCCGCTTATAGATTTTTCTCCTGCGCAGTTGGGCATCGAGCAAATGTAGTCACTTTTGTTTTTTCTATTCAGTTTCCTGATGCATTTTATCATATTTGAGTTTATTGTTGTAAAAGATCTCTTGGCCACTGTCGTTTCAGCCGACGTGGAGGCTGACCAGCTAACAGGAAGGAAGAAAGAGAATGGATAAATGGGTTAGGGTGATGTAGCGTTGAAGTGTAACATTTTTGGTATTTTGTAAGATTTTACTGTCGGTTTGTTTATATCATTGTGCATGTATGATTTGAAATAAACCAAATTAGGGATTTTTCTAAGAATTTTGGATTGTGGATTTTGTATTTTGTAAATATGGACCTGTTTCGCTGAACCCAAAAGTTCTGCTCCATATTTCCAAACAGGTCTTAGAATAGTGGTGTAAATTATTCTCTTGTTTCTTAGGTGAGTGATTATCTGTAGTCCAGGAGATGTAATAGCAGCTTAAAATACCTTCTGGTGAGTTCTAGTTTTTTAAATTCATTATTAAAGACCAATTTCAATAATTGTAAAAACCCAGCGATTAATCATTAACCAAATAATAATTATAAAGAATACTATCCTTAAGCAACATCCCTTAAGCAGATCCGAGATGAACCCTATGAGCAGACCAATAAGTATCCCATTCCTACTAGATGAGGCAGGCCCGCATAGGATAGGAACCTACTCGTGAGACAAACCCCAGAGGAGGCATAAAAAAACACTCGGCTAAAAGGGTTTTATACCTCTTGTGACAAATTGCATTCAACAGGTGTCCTCCTTTAACCCCCGGATCAGCATCTTCGATGATCTGATAATCGCCGTCGAGTGAAACACACGTAGGCAATTTGAAAAATAGCAAGAGGATAGGTTAACTGTTGTACGCTACCTCAAAAATAAGCACAATTTTCAATTCATATTGGATAAAAATACTGAACAAACTAGCGGTTTTTACAATATATAAACGAAATAGATACAATTTTGTAAATCTTCAAAAACAGAAGTACTTATTAAACTTGAACAATACTTATTTTCAGTTAATTTGTTGATTAGTGTTTTATTCTGACAATGCTTTCAGTATTTCTCTGTAAATTCTCGTGCGTGACCTAATAAATTTAAAGATTTAATAAATAAACTTTCTGTTCTCAATACAGCTATGAGGGAGCAGGAGGCCCGTAAGAGTTGAGTGCCAATTGAGAACTTAAACAAACTTAGTTAGTTATTGCAGAAGCAAAAAAATTCAACATATTTTTCGTCCAATACAAGACTGTTGAGCTATTTATTTTTTTTCGCGAATTATTATTCAAATTTTCCTTGATTATCCATAAGCAAGAATGCTTATAGGTATGAACCACGGAACGTGCCTGTAAGCAAACATGCCTGCTTTTTTCCGACTGTAAAAATCGGACAAAAGCAGGCAACGGATATCATTGGAAGAGAAAGAAGAAACTTTGATTGGCTCTCCTAAAAAACCGTTTTTTTAGATGAACCATTGTTGTATTGAACGAGCTAAAAAAGTTGACCATGAAAATATAATGGAACCCTTAAACAGAATAAATCAGATATAGTAGGGATTTTACGTATTAATTAAAGTACGTTAGATAGTCTGTACAAACCACAAAAAAACTGGTAATACATCTTTCAACTTCACAGTTATTGTGCCGTTCAGAAAATAGGTTAAAAAGAAATAACAGAAGACTTCATTTGCAAAATAAAAAGAGATGATAATGAATTCATATAGAGTTGACAAAAATCGGAGTGTAGGCCAAGATTTGACAAAAAAGAGTGTGAACAATAAATATATATATAAATTTAATGTCGGAATAATAATTTTATTGATTATTATAGCGTGATAACTCATTACTATTTTTGTCATACTGTTTCTGGCCGCGGTTTCAGTTCGGTTCTGCCAAGATAAATATTTATACTGTCTGTCCAGCCCTGGATCGGCTATGGGGTCACCAGTATCGCTAATACGACATCGAAAGGAAAACATCGATGTTTTGATTATAGAAGATCGACGTTGACTATATATCATCCAAAAACATCGATGTTTTTAATATCCATTTTTTTAACATAAACTTTTTTGGGCCCAAACTTATTAAAAACATCGATGTCGCTTCCTTAGTTTAGAAATAGAAACGTATTTCTGTTAAATATTTAAAAAATATATATTTATATATTGGCAACATAAGCTAAATTAAGGTTATGTAATAGCGTTTTCCTAAAATCCTCTAATAATTTTGAGACATTTCAAGCAAGAATCTGTGCTCTAAGATGAGCTTTTTCTGCTAGTTAATTAGCAGTTATAGTTTAGTCCTTGGATTCTTCGTCGGCTACAATAAAATATGTAATGATCACATATTTGCGCTTTCAACTTATTTCATTACATCTACGGTAACTATCTTCCACCATCAAAATATCACTTTGTTTAACCATTTTATTCAAGTAAATTTTTAGTATTGCCAGGAATTTCGAATTACATAAGGAAATATTGTACTCGTCAAATCTGTTAGAGGTTTTAGAAAAATATTTCCAAAGCGTACCTGTTGGAGGCATCTTAATACTTCTCACCTTAAAATACAAACTGAAACTAATTATAATAATAATTATAATAAATAAACTATGGGACTTAGGCGTGTGCTTTTCCTCCACCTATTTTAAAGCTACCTCGATGACAGTAGATTCTGCATTCAAAATGGATCATATACCTAGCAAGTTGTAAAAAATTTATTTTATTTGCCTACTAATACACATCCAAAACAAAATTAAAAAAATCTGGTGCGATGCGCGCAACACACAACTTTCACTTACCAACTTTGATTAGAAATTGACGTGTTTTGTTAAATGCAATTTCTCAAATTCACACATTTTCCCACGTTTATTTACTTATTTTTGTATGTATTTGGTCTTCAAAGTACACTAATTATTTGTATTATTAAATAAAAGTTTTTACTCATGCGAATTCAGCAATGCAAGCATAATACTCGAAGTCGTCTGATTTTATAATTCTCTATGTAGTTGTTGAAAACTTCATATAGTTACTGTGGAACAAATAATTTCCATTAAATGAAAAGAACATCTTTAATTATAAAAAATGGTCTGTCATTAAAAGCGTACAAGCATGCGCAATGCGTGGGCTCAACGTTTTTTATGAGTTGACGGAATATTTTTCTTTTTTTCCCCAGTATATATTTACTTGATTTTTTTCATATTTCATATTTAGCCATTTCGTATTTTTAGGCAAAACTTGAGACATATAATTTCTCCATATAAAGAAAAACAAAGATACTTTATAGGAAATCAAAAAAGGCCCCTTCCACATTAATAGCCCCTCAGAACATTTTAATAACGATGATAAAGCTTGCCTGAATACTTGATTCTCATTAAACATGACGAGTTTAACCAAAATCGTTAATGTTACTTTTGAGAAAATCGAAAAAAAAAACGTACAAATGGGAAAAAAGTTATGAAATAAAGTGCCCCTTCCGTTTGATCATTTTTGATGAAGTGTTTGATGTCATATCTCGGGTATATACTCGTACATACATCAAATACCCAGTTTGATCAAAATCGTTAGAGCCGTTTTTGAGAAAATTGATAAAAACTTAGAAGGTTGTGAAATAAAGTACCCCTTCCGTTCGACCAATTTTAATGACCAAAAGAAATTTTTGCTGTCGCATCACGGCACGGACAAGTAAGTTGGTAATTGGGACTTAGAGGACACCAAAACGTCTATTTCCGTTGAAATCCGGAAGTCGAAATTTTTCAGGATCGCAATACTTCCCCCCCCCCTATACATATTTCATATTCTATTCCTTATTGCCTATGGTAAGTGAAAGTAAAAAGTTTAATTTTTAAGTAAACTTTTTGAAATTTTTAATCACTATTTTTTCATTTTTATATACCTTCTTGATTAACTAGAGTATATATACGTTGATATAAGTTCAACCTGTCAGTAGATTTACAATGTTTTTAGTAGTTTATTAATTTAACAACACTAACAGCTTTTTTATGATAAAACATTTTAGCTCCAATCATTAAGGCCTTGTTCCTCATAGGTCAAGATTGATATAGAAACCACCAAAACAATATGTATATAATAAGCATTCTAAAATTATACTGATCCAATAATGACAATCCTACGACCCATTAGATGATTAAATTCGGCAGAACATTCAACTGCTATTCAGGAGACAAGGTCGCGTTGGAATTCATTTCTCTAAGAGCTTCAGAATGTAGCCGTTTGAAATGTTACATGTTTTCAGGGTTGAAACCGGTTCCGGTATTGATGAGAGGAACGTGTTTTCGTAACTGTGTCAACTTTTTTTAAGGGAAACATTACCAGCCATAAATCTTTGATAATGTTTTGTTTTTCGAGATCACGTCCTTCCTCAGTGCTCCAATTTTTCAGATTTTCATATAACCTAGATAATAACGATAGAATGTAATTGCATATTTGATGAAACAATCATAAGAAATGGAAAACAAAATAGATACCACAATCTCTCCGCTATAAGGAGTTATAACATTTTGCTGGTTAATATTAACTCTCGCCATTCAGTCTGATGACAAGCATAAAAAAAGAAGTAATATTATTGTTGTTAAAACAAAAGTGTTCAAAAATTTTATGATTAAGTTAACACGAATCTGCTGTTAATTCAGTCCAAAGTATAATGGAACTAGCTTAATGAATCTATAACGAAAGACTCTCACTGTAATTTCATTTTGAGAAGTTCCTTCATTAGGATCAAAATTCTACAAAGACTAGTAAATATTATTATGAGCCATTTGGTAATTAGGTTTGGTGCATGTATTGTATATAAATGCTTTTAATCAGGTTTACGAAAATTAAATCTAAATAGAAACAGATTGAAATAAAAAGAGTAATTTAATAATTATTTATGACATTTTTGCATTCAATCTATTAATATTTCGTTTTACTTTTCGCAAACCTGATCAAAGTCATTTAATACGTTCACAAATCAAAATTACGCAATGACTGAGATGAACCACTTACAATTGAAGGGTCAATTGTTAGTCATCATC
This sequence comes from Aelia acuminata, assembly GCA_911387785.2. Lineage (NCBI taxonomy): Eukaryota > Metazoa > Arthropoda > Insecta > Hemiptera > Pentatomidae > Aelia > Aelia acuminata. The sequence goes on along the minus strand of OU426978.1, from coordinate 47,660,588 downwards.
AAGTCAAATCGCAGGTTATGAGAGGTACGAGAGGAGGTCAAAAAGTTTTGCAACTAAGCTACAAAGAAAATAGACTCAATGCTAAAAATATTTTTATTTTTCAACATAATCCCCTCTAACTTTAATGCACTTATTCCACCTGTCCTTCAACATACATATACCAAGGGAAAAAAACTTTCTTCTTGGTCTTCAAACCATTCTTCTGTAGCTGATTTCAGGGAATCCAGGTCATCAAATCTTGTCACTTTTAAGAATCTCTTTACGTTAAAGAGGTCTAACAACTCTTGACAAGCCGAAAGTCGATGATGCCGATCTTGAACTGAAAGATTTCGGGAAACCCATCTTGCGGACACCTTAGACATTCCTAAAATGTCATGAATGATTGTCCTAGCGCTTTCATATGAAATCCCTAATCCCATAGCAACTTCATATACCTTTATTCGACGATTAGCCAAGATCAAGGCCTCTGCTTGGGTTGCATGATCAGAATCAGTTGAAGTTGTTGGTCTCCCGGATCTTGCTTCGTCTTGCACATTCACACGACCTCGTTTGAACTCATTGAACCACCTAGTGACTGAAGAAAAAGAGAGACAATCATGACCATATACTTTCATCATTCTGTCGTAAATATTTTTTACAGAATCTTTACACAAAAATGTAATGACGCTTCGATACCTAAACCTGAAGTCACTGGATATCGACATGTATACAAAGGCACTGCTAAATACTGACTGGACTGACGGACTCAATATTGTGGGCATGTTTACTCTTGATAGATAAGCTATCAGGGACAAAAGAAGGATTAACGGAATAAGGTATGTTTATACCTTAGTTGTAAAACGTTTTGATCGCCCCTCGTATGTTTAAGTTTTACAAAAACTGAATTCACTCATTATAAGGCTATATCGTATCATATTGATTCGCAAACCTCTAATGGTTAGTTCATTAGCTAATTTTGTAAAAAAAAAATGAAAATATATCACTTTACTCTTATATACACAGGAACAATTAAATTCATACCATAATGTCACTGATCATCTTATCAACTTGACCCTACAATAATTATATCCAATCATGATATTTACTAGTCTTTACAGATTTTCGATCGTAATCGAGGAAATTATTAAAATAAATGACAGTGATTGGCTTTCATTATAGACATGACCGGTTATATCAAACCGGATTTCGAAATCGGTTAAAAAAAAGTTTAATAATTTTTAGAATTATTATTCCTTACGTAAAAGGAAAATTATCCATTTCGTTGCAGAGATGCATTTAAGCATCGCTAATATTAATATTTTTACTGTATAATATTAAGAGATTTTTGTTTTTATTTCTTTTTTAAATTAATATATAAGGTTTTAAATTATTTTTTAAATTGTTAAAGGTAGTTAAGTTTTTGAAGTCCGTTTTCTTGTGAACTTGTAAAATTAACCATATGACATAAATGTGACATTAGAAACTTGACTATAAAATATTGGTGTTTCTAAAATTTCATGAAAAATAAAGTTATACTAATTTTTGTTTTGTATGTCTAATCTTTGTTGTAGGAATTTTAAATAAAAAAAATTGATTTATTATTTCATTTTTCCAAAAAATAAGTTTGCTGAAGGTAAATAATTTTTTAATTTACCAATCATAAATTTATAACCTATACTGACTATATATATTTAAAAATTAACTTTAAAACAGAAAGTAACCCCCAAAATTTAAATTATTTCTACCCTTGGGAAGAAATGGGTTAGATGTGATAGCAAACAAAAAAAAAGTTTAGTTTTGTTTTGTGGCAAAATAAAAATTAAAATAACGAAAGAAATATATTAATGCTTATTAATATATATATATATATATTAATAACATAACTTAATTCTTCTATTTCAAATTCTTGATCTACTTATTTATCAAAATGGTTTATTCACAATTTTCGGATTATTTCGAGATTTTTATAGGAGTTTTATCTTTAAGTTTTGTTTCTTCACTTCCGGCAATTTTATTTACTTAAGTATAAGTAAGTTAAGTAAGTAAGAAAAATAAAGAATAAATCGATCATTTTTTTTTTCAAAATCCATTTCCGCACTTAACGACTCAATGTTGGCATGTTTGTTACAAGATAAACTGCTATAATTAAGTTAGAAATATTATTCGGAGAGATATATCAGAATATCAGACATTCACTTATGTATGGAGACCTTATTTTATAACAGGAAGAAATGTACGGCAGAGAAAGCAGTATTCAAGATCCAATGGTCCAAGAAGAAGAGTTTAATTTAAAAAGAAAGGATTCCGTTTAAGGATAATTCAATGAAACTAAATTAAAACACCAGGAACTAAAAATAAATTTAAAAAGGCAAATTAATTAAATCGCTTGATGGATCGGACAATAACTCTTCACTGTTTAAAATGCAAATTTCATTCAAAGAGTAATAAGATCCAATGATTAGAGAGGAATTGCAGAGCTAATCAAATAAAATTCAATTAGTTTTCTAATTCTTTGAGTTCTCATCAATCTAAATCAACATACGACAGCAATATAATCAACAATGCCTCCCATTTCAAATAATCCAGCTTAAAATTGACACTGAATAATATATTACCCGAGATCATTTGTTATATATAATTTGATAGATTTTTTAAATTTAATTATAAACCTGTTATTATAGCTAAATTTAAGCTATTAGAATTCTCTTATTCAAGGGAATGTGGTCTTGATTCCCGCGGTGAACAGCCGTATTGGAAAGTAAGGGCCTGGACTCGATCCTCTGATCTACACACTCGGCTCCCTATTTATATAAAGGAACCAAATAAAAAAAAAAAATTGAAAAAAGTCGGAATAGTGTGAGTATAAACAATAAAGTTTATTTGATTGTAAAAAATGAACTGAAATTTGTTTAGGTAGAGATAAGAGATAGTCAACTGTTATTCTAAACGATAGGTTAAATAATTATCAGGATTTTCAGTTAAAACCTTTTACTTTCACTTACCTACATATGAAATATATAGTAAGGGAAAGCATTCCGATCGTAAAAAATTTCCACTTCCGGTTTTCGACGGAAACACACGTTTTGGGGTCCCCTGAGTCCAAGTAACCAAGTCCCGCGCAATGGTCTGTGTGTGTGTGTATGTGTGCGTGTGTGAGCAGACTAGCTCAAAAACTATACAGTACAGACAGCAAAAATTTCATCAAAATTGGTCTAACGGAGGGGTAGGTATTTTCTTTATATAAAGAATTTCGTCTAAATTTTACGTATTTTTAGATTTTCTCAAAAATGACTAAAGATTTTGATTAAACTCGGTGTTAAAAAATATGGTATAAGGTAATCATTAATTAATTATATTTTAGTTTAGAAACTCTAGTTCCATAATAGATTCCTGAATGCAATGTAAAGAGATTTTAGAGGAACAGCAATCGTTCTTGATTTCCAGAAAGGCATAATAGACAAACTTTACGACGAGTCGTAAATACACCTCCTATCGATTCATGTTCACGATATATTTACAGTAAGCAAATCGCTGTAAAAAAGGAAGTAACGACCAAGCAGTAAAAAAAACTCGACTGTTGATGAAATTTGGTCTCTTAAAAAAATAAATAAGCAATAATAAATCGACAGTACTGAGAATTTTCAAGTTTTGCATGACAAAGACATTATAACTTATGGAGATATACAAATATAAGCATATAAATGTGGAAAAGTGTAGCTATTATATATTATCGAAACCCGTCCATTTCTAATCTACTTAAGTTCGTAAGTGAAGGTTGTGTGTTGCGCGCACCAAATTCCTTATTTAGGAAAACAATATATTTTGTATTTATGTTGGTAAATCCGTTTTCTAAAATAAATTTCGGTTTCACCGATATAGCAACTTTTTTTTTTTGGGTCTACCCCTCTCCGTTTAGTCTATACGGGGTTTCCCGGGCCAGGGGAGAGGGTGGGGGATTAATGCCAAATATTATCAAATTTCCCCTGGCTCCGGGTTTTGAACTTGCTATCTTCTGGTTCTCAAATCATCTGTCCGGTTGTCAGTGGCAACGCCTATTTTCTAACGCGTTTAGCCACTCGGCCATCACGCCACCCACCGATATAGCAACTATTGCAATTAAGCGTGGAGCACTGGATACGATAAACCTTTGAATATATGAACCGTAATAAACCTTTCAAGTCTAACTAACCCCTAAACTAACCCCCTACCACTACCCTACTTTACCTTCATTCTTTGTATTACTCTGGACTCTAGAAGGTAAATATCAGATTTTGTTTTATCTTGCTAACCAGTCACTTGTTTAAATATTCATGTATATGCTTACCATATATTATTATCAGTTCTGTAAAGTATTCATTTATTGTCATCTTCTAGCATAGATACTCATATATTTGTTTTCTTTTAGCCCTGATGAAGATCCACAAGTTGGATCGAAACGTTGGCTTTCCAAAATAAAAAAAGTTTTAACTGCAAATCCTGATAATCATTTTACCTATTGAAATTTGCTTATGTTATACTCCGATATCAGCTCATAATAATAAATTAATTCTACTCTACAGATATTATTCTACGATCCATTTGATACTTTCTTCAATTGGTTTGTTAGTCCTATTAAAATCAGCAATTTTATTCGATTAAGAAAAAAAAACATAAGGGTAGTGATTACATAGTAGACAATTGCTGTAAAAAAGTTTAAAGCTCCTCGTTTATCAACTACTTCGTTATATAACGAAGGACCTAATGTGAATTTTAGTCAGATGTTTACTCTGGTTACTGCGCTGTATGTGTGCCAAGGCTTCAGGCCCAAAAAAAAAAAGAAGATCCTTCCATATTCATAAAACCTTGGCCTTTGGAAAATAAATCTCATCTCATACCTTTGAAATTGCAAATGAAGGGCCGTTTCTTCCGCTCCAGTGGCGGAATTACCGACAAAACAATTCTTTCACCGATCCTTTCGTCCTTAGATTACCATAAGACAACTCAATGGTAATGTAATGGTCGTCTAACTCACTTCAATGATCGGCCAATGCTAATGCCGGGAAGGAGAGTAGAATATCGTCAGTGTCCGGATAGGTCGGAACTGAAAACTATTTCCGAATTGCACTTAAGTAGCACTATAAAATATTTTTATTCAATATATATAATTTTACAATTATTTAATTAAAATATGGAAGAAAAACAATGGATAAAATAACTCATGTTATTTACAAATAGTCCTATCTGGCAGGGTCAAAAATTGAAAGATAGTGCTATGTCCCTGATTTAATTAAATTATAATATGGGTTAGTAAAGAGGTCCGTTTAGGTCCGTGGATCTTAATTATCTTTAATAATTGGGACATGCAAAAAATAGACAGAATTACGCAGTGGAAGAATATTATAATTGGTGAATAATATATATACATATATACAAACAGACAAATATATCTAATTACTATTACAATACGAGCCTGATTAATATAGGAAGTGGGGGGCCGGCAGCAATACGTCGAACTGGCAGGAAATTCTGCTAGAGACTCTCTTGTGAGTGGGGCCTTCTCAGAGCAAGGGCGATAAGGAGGCTTTAAGGTACAAAGTTTGGCCCTATGTTATTACTTAGGATATTTATACAAACTCAAATATATTCAATTATCTATTTGGGCACCTAATTAAACTAATTATAATAATTCTCATTTATATCCACATAAACAATATTTCTATAATAGCCCTCATATAATATAATATAATAACAATTAATATACATCATATTTATATAATAAATGGCCTAATAATTATATGTGTGGATCACCACAATAGAAAGAGAAAGAGAGTGAATGAGAAGGAGAGTGAGAGATTTTTAATTGTCTTTGAGTCTTAGGTTCTTTTTCCACAGAAAGTCATATGAACAGCTAGAGCATGAATGTTCTCCTTTTGTATTTCCATATTTGGTTATTCTTTAGTTTTTTTGTATGAATGTATTCTTATATCACTAATACTAAATGCCCTAGAGTGTGGCAGATTGTATTATTTCTTTTCAATAAAATAATTTATTATTATAAAAAAAAAAGAGCATGAATGAACATACTATATACATTCAATAAGATAAAATAGAAGATAGATAGATAGAGAGAGAGAGAGAGAGAGAGAGAGAGAGAGAGAGAGAGAGAGAGAGAGAGTGAGAGAGAGTGAAAGAGAGAAATACCCATAAGGATCGGTACACAATGTACTTACTAACTTGGCTCTACAGTCCGGTGTGAACCTTTCCTTTGCATTACTTCTCCTATTCTCTACTATCATTCTCTCTAGATTTTCCCTCCACGTTACATCTTCAAGATTTTCTCGGTCTTCCTCTTTTCCTTTTTCCAGGGAATTCCCCTCTGAGTATCCTCTTCGTTCATCAGGCACATCAGACGTTATCAGTTACATAATATACTAATGACATGAAATTCATAATGTTCTATTTTTTTGTATCATCTTCTTATTCCTTTTATACAAAGATAAGAATAAAATATACGAACAGCATTAATGTCTCTATAATTCAGTTTAGCAATAGGTGGGTCTCCATAAAATAACAGTTGCAATAAATAATACAAACTAAAAATCCAATCTTGCTACTCGGTTACCATACAGAGGATGTAACTGTACTTATTATTAGAATACATACACAATATTATACAATGTACATTTCAGCAATCAATTCCTAAATTTCATATCGTTTTATCTTATGTTTATGCTCAAAAAATATTAATTTAAATATTCGAAGTGATGAGAATTCTTGTAGATGGAAATTATGACCTCAAAGATTATTTATTAATTTATATATTTTTAATTTCTGTTGTAAATTTCTAATTACTTCATTATATCAATTAATAATGTCATAATAGTTTGAGGTTTGATCCCATTCAGAGATAGTTTAATAAGTTACGGATATCCGGAACATTACTATTCACATCTAAATGATATTGACATAAATATAGATATAGATTTTATATCATCGCAAGTCACTTAATTTAGATAATTACTAATACCGAGTAATAATTGCAAATCTTACCTCTCTAACCCGGATCAGTTTCCGGAAAGTAAAATAGAGAACCTGACACTCATTAGTAGTATTTGAACTATAATGGCTTAGTTCTTTTGCTGTTTAATCTTTTATTAATTTGTTTATTCCCTTGGGGGTGTAAGGAAGTTGGTTTAAAATAAGTTTTAATTTATTACTAACAAAAACAAAATAAAATAACATAATTGTATTCAATTAAATGTTTTGATGGAAAAGTTGAACTTTCTACAGTGGCTTGCGTGACCAGAGTCCTTCAAATCTGCACAGGTAGCAATTGGATTGGGTTAATTGGATTTACAATTACTGAGAAACTCTCCAGCTATCGAGCCGTCTCAGGCTACTATTTGTAAGGAAATAGAATCACTACATACATTTACGAAATCACATATCTATATCTATGTCGGATATGTTTTCTTGACTATTGATGTTAAATGTTACAATAGGAATAATAAACAGCTATATTATACCGACGTTTCAAGACTATAACATTCTCATAATCATGCCCTACAATAAACAAATAGGTTGGAATACAATTATCTGAGTTACATAGGTAAAATTTACACTAAAGTTAACTGTAGTATAAATATATAAAATACATGGGTTGTATGACTGTATGTAATTCAAATGCTATAAATGTATGAATGTACTTACAATGTTGCTAATGGATATTGTATTACTAACTATACCTATTATTCCAATGTACAACGGCAAGTTCAGGACTCTATAGGAATAGTGAATAAAGCGGTGAAGGGTTCTTGGGTTTTTCCTGATCTTTTGGTATTACCGGTTGTTTATGTAGGTAGGTATGCAGGAATCACATTAGATGCTTAAGTTATTAAAATGTAAATATAGTTTATTACTGTGATGTTTTCTATTATTTAAATGTGCATTTAGTGAAATTTATCAGAGTGTATTAAATTTGAATAACACGTGTTAAGATTTAGGACATCTGATTTCTTGTTTTTTGCACGATCATTTCTTTAATAACTCTTTTAAAATTATTATTTTTACGGTGTATTATTTTAGGAGAATATACTATAAACGAATTATTTGTTTGTCTGCAATGCGTAGTTATAGCTATTTGGTCCGGTTTTTTATGGTTTTTAGTTTTAGAAATGCAGATACTTCGATTAAGACGTTCCGATGTACCGAAATGTGATTTTCTACAATTATCTTCGCAATATATTTCCTAAACTATCTGTCTTTAAACTATTAAAATAAAAATATGTAACATCTTAATTCGATTTCATTGACAGGATTTCTGCGATATTAACAGGTGTTCAGAAACCTGACTGAAAATCGATTTCCTGCTGGTATAAATAAAATTTAATTGAACACTATTGATTCAAAACTACCATAGAAAATCATTTATACATATTTATAATATGTTATACTTAATTATGTTCAATTTTTTCTGAATATAATTAATAATAAAATGTCCCTGGGTGGTATTTAACTACACCATTCCATATGATGTAGTTAATGGCCATTTCTACCACAAAAACACACACACGATGTCCCAGGCGGTTGGGTCCGACGTCCTTACCTCTCCCACATCCAGATTTCTTTGATCTTCTGCTTCTTTGCCTCCGTGGGGAAGTTTCCGCTAGGTTTATTGGCAGTCTTTAAGCAAGTCGGTTTTTCACCATAACTACAGTTATTATATATTCTGCCTCAGGACGGTATTGTGCAACTTTTAAGTAACGATGGATTCCGTTAATAATTTTTTAAAGGGAGAGAAAAAGAAACAACATAAATCTCACAAGTTTTCGACATATTAGTTTATACCTGAAAAATAAATTGTGCCATATTAAATATTCAAGTCCGCACGTAAGATTCATTAAAATTGATTTACCTCTAGCATGTGAGGAAAAATCAGGGAATACCAAAGAACGTTCGATACTGATTAAACTAATTCCTGGCTTTGCTACTTGTCCAAGATCAGCAGTTTATTTGTAATACAGGTTATGCCATTTATAATGAATGGTGCAAGAAATACAAAAATCGTTGAGAGAAGGGAATGAATGCTCTGTCAACCGCTTCTGAAAATTGTTTCAGACATTACAACTACAGTTCTCGAAAGTTAATTATGCAACCCCCAAACATATATCAATTAAACCAGGTTTAAATCGAACTTACATTACTTTTCTTATAATTATAACATCTATAAAACTTTAACATTAAATAGATCCAAGTCAATAAGCCGTTATATAATAAGAGATAATAAAATCAGATCCACTTTATATCTTTATCGTTCTGAATTGCGCTCACGTTCCATTATAAATTGTGGAAAATTGCTCAGGGATAGGGAGTGAAATTTAAATGATATAAATCCTTGCCTTGGTTAGTTAAGATTCATAGGAAGGTGAAGATAATTTATTTTAATGCGCAATCTTTATTTATCACATAAAAGGTTTAGGGTCAACAGGTGCTCAATATTACCACTAGATAGCAGGGCCTCATTGCTGTCAGATCTGATCTAATTTATACCCATTTATTATTATTACGTTCCATATCATCTTTAAATCATTTATTTTCATTCAATCTGCTTAGATTTCATTACGGATAACGAATTATAAAATATTGAGTACAGAGTTCAAAAGTGATATAGGAGTGATTTTTGAACTCCGAAACCTCAAATTTTTATGATTAAGAGTTTTATATTAAAGTACAATAATTATTCCCGAATTCTATAACTTACTGATATCGTTCCTAAAAAAATATAAAATTTCAATTTTTCATCAAAATATTACTAAGGGTAGTGTTTTTTTTTTTCTTTACATACAATCAGATTTAAACCTCTTCAGCTCCCAACTCCCTTTGCGCTTCTTATTCGTTTGATACATGTAATTCTGCGGTACCATTGTTTATAACATATTTCCATCTGCTTTTCGGCGAAACGCCGAAAGTTTCGTTTGCATACCTGTATTACAGGGCCAATCTACAGGGTTTTTTATTTGATTTCTTTGAATTAAAGATTAATGAGAACAATATTTAATTCTTACTCTAAAATTTTTAATACACTCTTGTATGCTTATTTTTTTCTTCTTTTTCCTGGTCAAATATTAGCTTAAATCTTATGGAAAAATGAAATTATTTTTTCCATAAAATTCGTTTATTAAGAATTCCAATTACATTTAATTTCTTTCTGCAGCGACCATTGCTTATTAAAAATAAAAAAAAGTTATGAAAATTATACAAATTTAGAAAAACTTATTGACATGTAACAATATGAGATGTTGTAAATGTAACAATGTTCCAGGGACATCAAGTTCGTTATTTCTTTTGATGTAAAAGAACTTATAAACTGAGTTTGTCATGAAAATATCACATTCTCTTTTAATATTGTTTTTGTCTCATCTTAGGAAAGTTAATTTCTCTCTCTTTGTTGTCGAGCAATTTCGGTCAAAACGTTACATTTTTTTTTTTTTTTCCTTTCCAAGAAGCTTTAATTTTGGTCCATTTAGTATAATGAGAAAGAGAAAAACTTTAATCGACATTGTCTCAAAATAATGTGACAAACTTATTTCAGTTTTATATAAGCACTTACGGCTTATAAGTTTATTTTATTCTTTAGGATCAAGAAATTTCTCTAGGTTAGATACGCTATCTAACTTCACTGGATTTTAACGTACCTATTCATACTTCACCTTCATCTATGACTTTTACAATAACAATCTCAATTCAAAAACCGCTTCCTCGTCTATGAAGAGATTCGTTGGCATGATGAAGCGGAGAGGCATGTGCAGCCTAATGTAGTGCAAGTAATTGAGAGATAAACGGCTTGAGAGCAGAGCCTAAAATGAAACTTGGGCAATTTATTTCTCTCCAAGATTAGTTCTGGTAAATCTTCAGCTGTTACTAACTAATGGAAGGCCTTGAGTTATATAGATCTCAACATCTTCTAAATCTTCATTCTTCTAATTATTCTGGACCCATTTATTAATTCAATATGAAATACTAATTATACAGGGTGTTTCGGAATTGCACGGCACTATTTTAGGTACGTGTTCTCTAACACAAAATAAACAAAAAAGTTCATATTAACATGTATCTCAAACTCATTTATTAAACAGATATCAAAGGTTAAAGATTTATTATTACTATTTATTTATTATTATTACAACATTTAGAGTAAATGTTCAAAGGCGCCTCCGTTTTGTTGAATGCAACATTCAGCACGACGAATCCATGCTTCTCTGGCTCTTCGTATAGCATCAGGATGGTGGTTGATAGTTACTGCGGCTTCCACGATCCGATTTCTTAGCTCTTCTTGCGTGTCAACTGCCGCAGAATAAACCATAGACTTCATCCAGCCCCACACAAAATAATCTAATGGCGTTAAATCCGGAGATCGTGGTGGCCATTTAACAGGTCCGTTTCGACCAAACCATCGGTCTCCATAAGTTGCATTTAAATAATCAGTGACACTATGAGAAAAGTGAGCTGGAGCACCGTCATGCATAAACCACAGCCTTTGCCTAATGCCTAGCGGAATATCTTCTAGAATATCATGCAGATTATTTTGCAAAAAATGCAAGTAAGATATACCTGACAGCCTAGGTGGCAAAAAGAAGGGGCCGATGATTTTGTCGCTTAGAAGACCACACCAGACATTTAAAGAGAATGTATGTTGGTAATGTCCAACAGCAGTCGTATGAGGGTTTTCTTCGGCCCAAGTATGGGTATTTCGAAAATTAAGAATCCCGTTTCTTGTAAAGCAAGATTCATCAGTAACCAAAATGCAGTTCAGGAAGTTAGGATCTCGTGTGCATTGTCGAATTAACCACTGGGAGAAATTTCTGCGCTTGTTATAATCTTGTGGTAACAAATCTTGCCTACTTGATACGTGAAATGGATATAATTGTTGTTCGCGTAAAGTTCGCCATACGCTGGTAGAGGAAACATCGAAACGACGTGACAATCTTCTGGTACTAGTAGTAGGAGATGAACAGCATCGAGTATTTCTTCTTCTACGTTTGCAGTTCGTCGAAATCGTTGTCGACCGGCGTTCACTCGTATAGGTTTTAGCGTACCATTATCCCTAAGACGTCTTTCAATGGCCTCAAACGTTTTACGATTTGGTATTCTTCGGTTAGGAAATTTTTCACGATATCTTCGAACAGCAGCAGCACCGTTTGTATGTACCTCGCCATAAGTTAAAAGCATGTCTGTTTGTTCATCAAAAGTGAATAAATTTGTGGTATCTCCCATGATAATCATAAATTGAACTGTGTCACAAGATTCACTCACACTAAAACACACAGAACTAGACAAACAGATGAGCAACTACTGTCATTGCTTATCGTTCATTTGTTTATCAGGTGATTAAAACCTTTTATTTAGTATTAAACACGTTAAACGTTGTACAGTCAGTCTTAATGCAGTAAATAAATAATAAATCTTTAACCTTTGATATCTGTTTAATAAATGAGTTTGAGATATATGTTAATATGAACTTTTTTGTTTATTTTGTGTTAGAGAACACGTACCTAAAATAGTGCCGTGCAATTCCGAAACACCCTGTATACTATATGAAAACAAGCACTATTATTTTGAATTTTATAAAATGTAAAGGCGTGATCAATTTGGTCACTAGTATTATTATGTCGATAGTAGCATTGAAACTTATAATTCTAGCTAAGCTACCTGAGCAAACGATTGAGCAATCATTAGATATCGAACAACATTTATAAAAGTTAAAGTGTTTGGAGCAAACTTTAGGAGTCCCCGCTAAACCATTAAACTTCCTGAACATCAGGTTTACTCACTACCTCTTCAGAATTCCTTGATATGTTCATCACCAGGACTCCAGTTCTACAAACGGGCTTATAATTTTTTTTTTGTCATCATCGCTAAGAACCTTAGATCTTCCAAAATTCATGATGCGGATTAACACAGCTATATAACACATAGATATAGATATGTAATTTCGTAAATGTATGTAGTGATTCTATTTCCTTACAAATAGTAGCCTGAGACGGCTCGATAGCTGGAGAGTTTCTCAGTAATTGTAAATCCAATTAACCCAATCCAATTGCTACTTGTGCAGATTTGAAGGACTCTGGTCACGCAAGCCACTGTAGAAAGTTCAACTTTACCATCAAAACATTTAATTGAATACAGTTGTTATTTTGTTTTGTTTTTGTTAGTAATAAATTAAAACTTATTTTAAACCAACTTCCTTACACCCACAAGGGAATAAACAAATTAATAAAAGATTAAACAGCAAAAGAACTAAGCCATTATAGTTCAAATACTACTAATGAGTGTCAGGTTCTCTATTTTACTTTCCGGAAACTGATCCGGGTTAAGGATGTAAGATTTGCAATTATTTTAAATTATTACTCGGTATTAGTAATTATCTAAATTAAGTGACTTGCAATATATAAAATCTATATCTATATTGATGTCAATATCATTTAGATGTGAATAGTAATGTTCCGGATATCCATAACCTATTAAACTATCTCTGAACGGGATCAAACCTCAAACTATTATGACATTATTAATTGATATAATGAAGTAATTAGAAATTTACAACAGAAATTAAAAATATATTAATTAATAATCTTTGAGGTCATAATTTCCATCTACCAGAATTCTTATCACTTCGAATATTTAAATTAATATTTTTTGAGCATAAATATAAGATAAAACGATATCAAATTTAAGAAATTATTGCTGGAGGATTGTCCGGATATCCACATCCATGGTAAACATATGACATAAATCTGCAAGCAACCATATATTTTTAAATTAAGCATTAAAATTTAATTCAGTATAAATGAAATATATCAGAATTAGATATGACATGTTTTTGTAAAATAAAAATGGATTGAATATATTGATGGTTGTAGGCAAATTAAAAATGTAACTTCGAATATATTCCTTTTTTCGAATATTGCTTGCTATCGTTTTTATTTGCCTGAAAAAATTCAACAAATTCAATCCTTTTTTACGTTTCAAACATATGTCATAACTAATTCGGATATATTTAATTTCTGCTAAATGAAAATTTCGTAACTGTCGCGACAGTCAGACAATTGCGATTCCGACCTCGTTTAAACTAAAAATGCATCCAAAAAAAACGTACGACTATGATCTAACATTATTATATTAAACATGGAGCATGTTTATTTTTAATTCCCTTTTAAAATCGAGAATTAATGAAGTGAAATTAGCTCAGTACAATGCTGTCAGTTTTGGAAAAAATAAATAAATTAGAAAGAAAACTGACTAAATATTTCTTTCCCGTTTGTGCAATAAACGATTAAAAAAAACAAAAAAGAAATAATGAAAAAAAAATAAAAGGAAGGAGTAAATTAGGAAAATCGCACTCTTAGTTTATATAGCAGTTTGGTTACGTGAACAGTAAGCCCTAAATGATAAAGTATACATTTACGATTGTAGTATGAGTTTTATTGATTTTCGGATACAATTCCTTTTATGAATCCTAACAATTTAACTTAATTTAATAACTAAAAGAAAGTTCAATTGAAAAAAAATAATATCTTAAATAGAATTAAGAGGTGAAATTCCCCGAGCGGTATCGTCGGGTCCCCGAGTCGGTATAGTATTAAATCTATTATACATGGATCCAGCAGTAACTCAATCAGAGATTTGTGAGGCAGGTGAAAAGATCAAAAGACCTCTATTAATCACAAACCTCAAGCCCGAGTCAGACTAATTTCATTTTCAACCCACCGGTGGATTTTTCTGAAGACACAATAAAGGTATTATGACTTCCATTCATAATTTGGAAAAAAAAACATTAAAGACAGGAAAAGTAATAATTTACTAAAATTGATACCGATATTTCTCTAAATGAAAAGAATAAATTTCAAAACAAAACTATTAGCATTTTGTAAAATTTAATTTAATTTCCCATAATGTTCTAACTGAATCATGTTTACACGGACTTGTATGGATAATACTTCGCTGAGCTAAGAGCAGATGTTCACAACCTTTTTGTATTTTTTGCGCGCATCCTATTTAAAATTAATTTAGTTTTATATTGATTATTCAACTATTTATTTTTATTTAGATTAGTTAAAGATTCTGTAAGAAGGCATATCTGAGTGTCCCCAGGGGTATAATCGAAATTGTTGAATCAGACAAAGTTTCGGAGTGACATTCACAGTTTCAAAGTTAGGTCAGGCAAAGTTACATTCAATACGCAGATTAAATGTCATGTGCGAACACCGAATTGATGGTCAGATATTTAGTTTATGTTCGGCCGCTAATATTTAGGTAATTTAAGCCTTAAATGTCGCTTGACTATTTAATGAACCTTTATCATGTGTATATTAACACAATTTATTTTTAAACCATTCAGCTTTAATTCGATTGGAAATTTAGTTGTTATAAGCATAGAGTTTAAAAGTTGCCGTAAATACTCGTATGCCGTGTATTTGACTTTATAGTCTTCTGCTGGGAGTTGTTAAATATAACGTGCGTTTTTATTCAGTTAATCGAATCGCATTTGTAAGTTCTGAGTGTTAGGCACCTAGAAGTAATATCCGATTTAGTGTCATAAAAAGACGTTAAACAAACAAACAAATAAATTACGAAAAAATTAAATAATGTTAATGTTAAAGTCTAATAAAATGTCTTTATCTCATAAGGAAAAAAAAAAAAAAAATATATATATATATATATATATATAAATTATGTGTATTCATGCATTGGTAAACATAGGGTATATATAATATAATATAAAATATATATATAAAATAAAAATAGGTTTCGTTTAATACACTCTTATTTTCTACTTAAATATTAAATTAATTGGGCGAGAGCCTAAGCAGGTAATAAATATTGGTTCGCCGATAGAGCTGACGGTGTAAGAGTTTTATTGCACATAAACTTAACTGAAGGATATTGACTTGTCACTACCGTTACGGGCTAGATTTATGCCTTTTGACCTAACGAGTCTAAGTTCTCTTCTTAAATATTTGCGAAGTTTTATGCCCTCATAAAAAAACTTATCCATATAAAACCTTTATATGATACCCATTCCTCACCACTGTTAATACAACACTGATCATACATACATAAAAGTTTCATTAAAAAAACAAAAAACAGTTTAATAAATAAGTTATTATAATAAAAAGTAAAATATAAAATAAAATAAATAATTAAACTAAAGATAACTTTACGATTTTTTAATTTATTTATTTATTTGAAACTAACAAGGGCTCTTCAACTTCTTGATACATTTTAATGTTAGTCTCAAGGACACATAAGGAGATAACTTCTACTGAAGATGATAAATGTACAATGAGTAAATGCAATACTTACAATATTACAATGAGTTCAGGAAAACATAAAATTTATGAATGACAAAGTGCATCGAAGAAGGTAGTAAGTACCTACCAGATGTAAGAATTAAGATGTTACATAAGAATTAATTATTATATTGTAATGTAATATTAATGGTAATATAAAAAGGTAATGTTATCATAAATACAGGAAAAAAAGTTGTGAAAAAAAATAATCATTTGTGCTTTGTGTAACTAATTATGTATAGTGAACACTGTTCAAAAAAATATATCTATTTTGTTTTTGGAAGCATTATGTTTTAATATATGTAGTTGTAAATATCACCAAACAAAATTGAAAAAAAAAAAAAAAAAAAAACAGGTGAGGTTCACTTAGTCCTAAAGTCTATCAAAATTAACAGCAAAAAAAAATCCAATCCCGATGTTTGACCTCTTCAACAGATTTTGAGGAAATTTTGCTCATTGTGAGTAGTTTTCTCCAGCTTAAAAAATAGGATAGTTTTTATCTCGATTATTGGCCAAATACTTCTCTTATTGCAAATTACATGCTTATTATACTACGAATGAGTGTGATTATTTGTAAGTTCTATAAATTTCCAACAGATGGTGGTGTAAATTGATTTATTGACAAAACACTTCATTTTTTTCGATATTTAGGGTGGAAAGCGTACAGTTGCCAAATATATTTTTGGGGTGTTTTTCCAGTGTTTTTCCCTTGGGCAATTATGTGTCCCTTTTCACGTCTGGGGAAAACATCGAATCTATTTGTTTTAGCAAACACAGGTTAACCAAAATCATTGTGCACCTATTAGCACTTCAATAAATAGAAATTGTGCATTCTAATAATAAAGAAAAATGTAAATTATTATTATAAAAGTTTTAAATGATCTCATTCATATAATTAAAATTTTTGTTTTGATAAGAAGTGCTGTAAGAACATATTGTTTTTTTCACATGGTTTGAGAAATTTTCGTAACCTGTTTCGGGTAGAACCATTTGTTATATTCTGAATTTAATTAATATGTATTATGGCAAAAGATTACATTTATAAGAGTACATTTTCGCTGTCTATTACGTTTGTAATCAGCCTTATTCCAATTATATTTCTTATTAGTTCTTTTTCCAGATTATAATAAAAACTTTAGCCCTCCTAATTCATTACCGAACAATTTTAAATTTGGCCTAAGGTTCTATTTTAAATCCCGTTGGCTTTTAGATTAGCTGAAACGTTTTTATCTTTATGAGTGAATTTTAATTTGACTGTATTAAAAAGAATAGGATATAACTCTAATACAACGCATTATAGCTACTAATCAGCCTTATTCCAATTATATTTCTTATTAGTTCTTTTTCCAGATTATAATAAAAACTTTAGCCCTCCTAATTCATTACCGAACAATTTTAAATTTGGCCTAAGGTTCTATTTTAAATCCCGTTGGCTTTTAGATTAGCTGAAACGTTTTTATCTTTATGAGTGAATTTTAATTTGACTGTATTAAAAAGAATAGGATATAACTCTAATACAACGCATTATAGCTACTAATCAGCCTTATTCCAATTATATTTCTTATTAGTTCTTTTTCCAGATTATAATAAAAACTTTAGCCCTCCTAATTCATTACCGAACAATTTTAAATTTGGCCTAAGGTTCTATTTTAAATCCCGTTGGCTTTTAGATTAGCTGAAACGTTTTTATCTTTATGAGTGAATTTTAATTTGACTGTATTAAAAAGAATAGGATATAACTCTAATACAACGCATTATAGCTACTGAGCCACAGCAACGCGTGGCTGTGACTGCTCGTAATATTTACAAATAAAAAAATTCTATATATTTTATTTTACCCATAAGCAAGATTTTGATTTGTGTTCAGATAAAATCACTGCTCAGTCGAATTCATGAAAACTATTGGTTGAGCAGGCTTCCTATATAATATAGTTGATCTAATCACATTTAACGGTCTTACTATCGTTGTTACAGCCCCTTTACAAAATGTCCATAATAAGACAGTAAACAAGATCTGACGTGAAAACATCAGAAAACTGACCGTCAGATGTTTTTCCCCTTGGACCGAGTCCGCTTGTTTGTTCACATTGATTTCCAACCTCACCCTTTTTCTTCTTCTCTTTTGTCAAATAAGAAGAAGAAAAAGGGAAATAAAAAGGTCTAAGATGGAATCCAATTTCTTTAAACTTACCCTGTCCTTTCTTCCCACTCCCTTTGTTAAACCAATAGTACCCACGCTTTTATTTCACAGATTTTTTTCTCTCCAAAGGATTGAGATAAAATCCTCAGAACTTCGTTCTTAGCTACAATAAATTTTTATCGCTAGCTTCAGATCTAGTTAACATTTCTATTGCAAACCACGCACACCATATATGACTGGCATCAATGAGGTTCGTTCTGCTTCATACACTCGAGTAAGGGTCTGGCCACACATGTCCGTACCGGATCCGCACCGCAGCACTGATATAGGTTATGTTCAGAATATTTTTAATTTAACGTACACATTACCTTTAGTTATGCCTAAAGTGGCTTGTGTCTGACATGTGTGGCTTGACCTTTAGGCATTACTAAAGGTAATATGTATGTTAAATTAAAAATATTCTGAACATAACCTATATTAGTGCTGCGGTGCGGATCCAGTGCGGACATGTGTGGCCAGACCCTAATTATCAATTTTGTTGGCAAAATAGGATTTGTCAACAAATCTTGGTGCCAAAAAAAAAAAAAAAAAAAAAATTATCAATTTTTATTTATGCAGATTATGACAGAAATTAATTATTATGCATATTTAAACGAAAATACCACAAGTGACAACACTGTATAATATGGATGCTATCTCTATTGCTATCGATTTTTTCAATGAAATTTTATGATCGCCAGGATTAAAAAAATTGATTTCGTTGCCCCACTAGCGTGTAAGAATTTTTTTTAATAAGAAGAATTCTTTATTTATTTATATAATATTTTTTAGGAAATTAACGAGAAAAGTTTCGAACATGGAAATGAAACATGAATGTTAGTAAAGTATCAATAATACTAAATTCAGAATTAAGCTTGAGTATAGGGTACATCGGACTTAAATCTAACTGAACGTTTTAGAGGACTTGGCAGATGAGTGAGATGCATGCAAGGATCAACCCACCTTAGTTGTAACTTACTAGAGCTTAAGCGGAAATATGAGAAGAAATGGCGCAAGAAGTATCCAACTTTATTAAAAAACGAGTAGGAATTGAAGGAAAGGAAGATTAAACTGATGTTATAAGTTTACGGAAATACGTTGGCGAATGTATTGTTAAAGATGAAGTGATCAATTAAGCCTTCCAATCAGGTTTCTCACGCCACAGGACATGCTGTAAGTGTCGGTCCTCTGGATATATTATTTGACGATACATCTTTACTAAATCTGCATTAAGTGGTATGGCATAGGATCAAAACGTTGCATATATACTTTTGATGTTTAGGTCCTGGAAGTTGGATATCTTTGAGAACACTTCCATTGGCGAAGTAGCAGGATGCGTCGAAAACTACCCTTACCTTCTCGTCCTTTCGAACACCATGACGCCTGATCAAGCTAAAACATCTTCGCGATGCAACTTCGCGATTGTTTCCAGGACACATTGAGCCAGGCTTGACAGATAAGCGCACACTGTTGCGTCCATCTGGAGTTCGGGTGGTTGTTCTACTGAAATGCTGCGCGACATCGTCCTGATGTCTCCGATCGGCAGCAACGGGTTCTACGAGCTCCCAAGATACTTTCAGCTGGGCATCAAAGTCACGTTCCGACTTCTAATAAAGAGCTATTGTTTCAGGAATATCTTGGCAGTTAAGCTTGCCAATAACTGCGCACTCAAATATTGTTGGTATGGGGAACAATAGGCTTGTAGGAAGCGTCGATGACCACCACAATTTTACTATTAAGGTTTATTTATATTACTACTTGTGATAAAGACTATCTATCTCAATATGATAAATAATTTTGTAAATTTCTTCTAAAATACCCTAATCAAGGATAACTAAAAGTTTGTTCTAGGGATAATTGATTGCTCAACGCTAATAAGTTAAAAGGGTTATGATGGACTTAAGAGAACTTATGCAGAACATCTTCTCACAAATAAATTTAGCTCAACTGGAATCGCTAATACAATTTCACACTCACAAATTAAAAATATCATAAGTAAACTTTTATATCATTTTAAACAAAAATACTCATCTCACGAAATTATTTCGTTTCATTACTAGAAAAAAAAGAAGAGAGGAATCAGTTCATGTCAAATGTTACATAAATTAAAAAGTTTCGTTGTATATAATTTTTTTCTGGTTTTGTTTACAGCCTTTCAAATATCAGGAAGTGTAACAATGTAAAAGTCTGCAGAGAGATCATGAGTAAGCTAGCAGGTTTATGAATGGCACAGCGGGATAATCCATTTTGCTTTCATAGCCGCGGAACCACTTTAAAGTGAAGATATACGGGCGATGGCCGACGTCTTGGTGAATATATAACGAACCTGCTCTACCCTCCTTTCTTATTATATTTTACATGTCTTCCTTCTCGCAAATGCCTATAATACCCACCTCGGCAAGCTAAAGGCCTCGTAAAAAACCATTCCTTGGAAATATTATATTTATATTTATTTTAGTTTCGTTTATGTTAGTTATTATTTTCTGCAATCGTTAATATTTTCAAGTTACTTACCTTATTGGACTTATTTATAAGATGAAATGTGTTTAAATTTAAATCCTTTCCAGGCTCATGACACGCCTAGAAGTCAAGAGAAAACTCTGGATAAGCACAGTGCTTCTTGCCATGCCATACGGTTGCGAAATTTGTTTAATAGACTAAAAGGCTAGCCAACAACTGAGGGTAACAGTCAGAGGAATGGATCGATACCTCGTCGGAATATCAAGGCGAGAACGTAAACCGAATAAGTGGATTACATGAAGAACTAGGGGTCACCTGTAGTGAAGTGGTTAGCATAGAGACTTACTATACTAAAGGTCACGGGTAGCACTGTAGCTAATCATCGTCCGATTAGCCTTAGTGACATAAAGTGATGTTAAAACAAACAAATAAAATAGCATGAAGAACTGACCTCCCGGATATTGTGGAGAAAGTGCATGGACCGGGTATGTCATCAGGAGAATCGCTATAATATGGACTCGGTAGCTTATGGACTGGTATCCATGGGAACACCCAATGAAGAGAGGACATATACCGACTGATTGAAACCAGGAGATGAAGAAGTGTTGCGGAGGTGCAGTCTGGAAGCGAGTAGCAATCGATAGGGAAGATTGGAAACGGATGAGGCAGGTTCAGTGGTAGGAACAATCGAACTCAAAACCCCAATAAATGTTGATTTTGTACATTTGTGAATATTGGATATATAAGGTTATTTAATTATTTTGTATGGGCAAATAAAGTTTATTATTACGTTTAATAGAGACTCATGCCATACACGCCATAGAGCTTCCAAAATAATAATAAAAACAATCTGGTGCGTGCGCGCAACACACAACTTTCACTTACCAATTTACTTAAATAAGAAATTAATGCGTTTTGTTAATGCCACTTCTCAAAGTTACACATTTTCCTAATTTCATTTCTTATTTTCGTTTTCATTTGCTCTATAATCCACTCAGAAAATTTTAATAATGATAACGCTTACCTGATATTAAATAAAACCTGATTTTCATTATTCATGACGAATATGATGAAATCGTTAAAGCAGTTTTTGAGATAATCGAAAAATTAGAAAAAAAGTTATAGAATAAAGTGCCCCCTCCGGTTGATAAATTTTGATGAAATGTTGGCTATCACATCTTTGGCATATATATATACATTAAATACCCAGTTTGATCAAAATCGTGAAAGCCGTTTTTGAGAAAATCGAAAAAAACCTAAAAATTAGACAAAATTCTTTAAATAAAGTACCCCTCCGTTTTACTAATTTTGATGAAATTTTTGCTGTCACATCGCGGGCATATACATACACTAAATACCCAGTTTGATCGAAATCGTGAAACCCGGTTTTGAGTAAATAAAAAAAAACACGTGAAAATGGGACAACATTTATCAAGTAAAGTGCCCCCTCTAATTAATCAATTTTGATGAAATTTTTACTGTCGCATCGCGGGCATATAGGTACACCAAATACATCAAAATCGTTAAATCAAAATCGTTAGGGCCGTTATTGAGAAAATCGAAAAAAAACCTAAAAATAAGACAATTTTCTTTAAAAAAGTACCCCTCTGTTTGACCAATTTTGATGAATTTTTTGCTGTCACATCGCGGGCATATGCATACACTAAATACCCAATTTCATGTCTGTGCGGTTTATAGTTTTTGAGCTGGTCTGTTCACATACACACACAGACCTTGGTTAATTGACACAGGACTTGGTTAATTGGACTCAGGGGACCTCAAAACGTGTATTTCCGTTGAAAACTGGAAGTCGAAATTTTTCACGATCGCAATACTTTCCTTACTATTACTTTCACTTACCTATATATTTCATATATAGGTAAGTGAAAGTAAAAATACAGCACGCTGGGAAGGATTTTGCAGAATATTTTATTTTTATCAAAACATAAAAAAATTAAAATAAATTATTGGGAAATAAAGATGAAACATTGTTAGATCTCCGCCCGCATGTTGTGGTCGTACTAATCTAATAGCTTTATCGAGATAACTGAGACAGGAGGTTTGTCTTTGTTAATACGGCATATGTTTTTCCGTATTAATTCATCAAATTTAATTATTGAGGCATCATTTTGACTTCTTCTCCGGTGTCCGTAGATCCTTTACAAAAAGTCATCAAGAAGATAATGCAAAAAAAATAAGATTTATTTAACAATAACTCAAGAACTATACTTTTCCGCATTATGTAAGTAATCTGATTCTACATCTAATATATTATTTCAAACAATTATTGTTTAGTTTTTTTTGCTTAAGCTATTTGCCAGAAAGTTAAATTTGACCATATTAGCGAATTTTCGAAAGTAGACATTAATGATTCTCTGTTATTGATTAATGCCTTTCTAAAAAAGATTTTAAACAGTAGACAATTGTTCCATTGTTGTTAAATACAGTTTTGCGTACAACTGTTTGAGTCTCCTAATCTTAGGACATCCATATGATATTAGTTTAGACCAAGGGAAAAGAGGATGTTTTTTTTATCTATTTATACATTTATTGCAGATAAAACTTATAGATCCATTAACCATTTTCCCAATTATATTGCTAATCATAACCACGAAACGTATTATTAATTCATTCATAGAAAAAATGAATAAAAACTAACAAATAGACAATTTTACGAAACACAAAGTTCAGTCGAATGTTCTTTTTCCTTAAGAAGAAGGAAAAATGATCCCGTATTTTAATGCGGGAAAACGCGGTGATATTTCTTACTTTATTTCCGGCGCTTTATTGCAGGCCGGAATTTACGGGGTACTCAGCAACCTTTTATTCTACGGTAAGTTCTCCTGTGGATAAGACATGTATGTTCCTTAATACAGGGATAAGAGGAAAAATTCCTTCCGGCCTACCAGATAAATTAAGATAGATTGCGTGCCGGGAATTCGAAATAAAGGTTTGTGAGAATCAGAAAAGAGATGAGAAATACTTTTGATAAAGAGGCCAAAAATAAGATAGTATTTCCTCATCAAAATTAAACATGAATTAAGAGGAATGCTAATTAATTACAACCTAAAAGTTTTAAATGTTTACTCATCAGGTTTAGTGTGTTACTATAATTAACTTCATAAATCCATAGAAAAAAAATATATAAATTGAATGTAATAATATAAATATAACTAAATTGAATTACAAAAGTAAATACTTGTAAAAAAGATTATATAAATTAAAAAAAACAATAAAAATGTTTTGCAATGAATTTATCATTTTAATTCAATTGTATTTAATATATTTCTCTAGGGGTGATAGTAAATGTGGCCCAAGGCGGAGCGGATTTTACGAATGTATTCTAAGCTTAGATTTTCCATTATAAAGCTCAATTTAATCGCTTTATGGCATTTCGAATAGTTTGAACTTATTTTTATTTTACATATACTCACTATAAATATATATAATTTACATATTTCTGATATTAATACATATTTTACATGTTACTCTTATTTTATGTTTTAAAATTAGATCTCCATCCTACCGCGGGAACATTTTGAAATGTTGATGTAGGGATGGATTGTGAATATAAGTTAAGTAGGTCCATGTACCATTCGTTTACCTGTTATTATATAAATAATTTAAGCGTTGTATCTAGATATTTTTTTGAAACACATTTATATTATCTATTTTGTATATTATTATACCTGAGTTGCATACGATGGAGAAGAATACATCCTAGTGTTCACCCATCATTGTATTATATTTGTATGCACTAATAATATTTTTTTAACATTTTTTTAAAATGAAAATGCTATTAAATATATTTTTTTAGACAAACAAACATTTGACTTTTTCTAAATTTTGTATAATAATCGTATAGTAACAAACCAGACATTATTTCTCAGCTTAGAGTTGCAAATCAAAAGCAATATTTTGGCATTTAAAGCATTTGCAATGTATTGCGCTATTCCTATAGTCTCATCGAAATCGATAGGATGTTCACTGATAAAGATGAATGTCCATTAAGTTCCACTAGCTCGATCCACTATGCGGCTCCTGCGCTTCCTTCACTCTACTTTCAGTTATCGAGGCCCGAGTGAAGATCAGTTTTTAGCCACATGAATATGGAAAAAATAAATTTTCATGAGGATCCTGATATTTATGTTTAGCATTATAACAGTGAGCCGTTATTGCCATGTAGAATTTTTAGAATGCCCAAGATGGGTACATAGAGCCCAGGCTGTCAAGAAAAGGTCGCTTGAGGACACTCATGTTAGTTTGCTAATATTTGCTCAGCCATTACCACGGCTTCGTCCAGTGGCTAAGGGCAAAGGTGTGTGTGTTCAGGAATAAACGCTATGAAGCTTCGATTATGGTTAAGGTAATTTTTAACAATTATTTTTGTTAGTAGGTTGAGGCTATTTTTTTAGTGACTTAAGGATTCTCATTATTTATTTATTTTTTTATCTCTTTTCTATGATTTTTCGAAGTCATTTAAATTTAATTATAGCGTCTAAATATTTTGTGTACTTTTCTAATGACCTATCTAATTTGTTTCGCAACAAATAAATTTATAGTTATATACCTAACATGTATATTTAAGTTTTAAACCAGAGTGCCTTTGTAGATGCTTCCTTTTTTAAATTGCTTGGATACTTCATCTTCTTTTAATTTAGCCAAACATCTCTTTTCTTAAAAACTTGGAAGTGTATTCCTCTGGATGTAGGAGAGTCTTTAGTAGGGAGAACATTTTAAGACCTATTAAAGTTACAAAGGTATCTATTTTTCGAGGTTCTGGGATACCCCGAACTCTAAAATAGGCGTCTAATCGCTGGACGTACGTAGGGAATCCTCAACTGAGGGGTCGAATTTGTCCATAGAGATGGTAACACTAGGTGTTTCATTTCCTCGACATAGAGAGGTAACTAAGGTTTGTACAGACCAGACCAAAGCCTCAATGCTAGAATCCATTTATATAATCATGTATTGTATTTTATGTACTTACAGTTTCCTCCTTGATCTCTCTCCTTAAATGAAAATATCGCCCCTTATGTAAATGAAAATCTCGCCGGTGCCTCCAGATATTATGTCTTGAAGGCATTAAGAATAAGAGTTCAGGATCTGCATCAATAACTTTATTGTACAATGTAATTAAAATGTAAAAAAAAAAAATCTGGTGCGTGCGCGCAACACATAACTTTCACTTACCAACTTACTTAGATAAGAAATTGACGTGTTTTGTTAAATTTCATTTCCCAAAGTCACACATTTTTCTACATTCATATCTATTTTTCATTAATCGTTAAAGTCGTTTTTGAGTAAAAAAAAACCCCGTGAAAATGATACAAAATTTATTAAGTAAAGTCCCCCCTTCGGTTGATCAATTTTGATGAAATGTTGGCTATCACATATATGGCATATACATACATCAAATACCCAGTTTGGTCACAATCGTGAAAGCCGTTTTTGAGTAAATAAAAAAAACACGTGAAAATTATACAAAATTTATTAAGTAAAGTGCCCCCTGCGGTTGATCAAGTTTGATGAAATTTTTACAGACATATCTCGGGCATATAAATAGATTAAATACTAAGTTTAATCAAAATCGTTAAAGCCGTTTTTGAGAAAATCAAAAAAACACGTGAAAATGATACAAAATTTATTAAGTAAAGTCCCCCCTCCGGTTAATCAATTTTAATGAAATTTTTACAGTCAAATCTCGGGCATATAAATACATCAAATAACCAGTTTAATCGAAATCGTTAAAGCCGATTTAGAGTAAAAAAAAAAAAAACACGTGAAAATGTTACAAAATTTATTAAGTAAAGTCCCCCCTCCGGTTAATCAATTTTAATGAAATTTTTATAGTCATATCTCGGGCATATAAATAGATGAAATACTCAGTTTAATCAAAATCGTTAGAGCCGTTTTTGAGAAAATCGAAAAAAACCTAAAAAGTTATTAAGTAAAGTACCCCCTCCCTTTAAGTAATTTTGATGAAATTTATGCTGTCACATCGCGGGCATATACCTACAATAAATACCCAATTTCAGGATCGCACGGTTTATAGTTTTTGAGCTAGTCTGTTCACACACACACACACACAGACACACACACACACACACACACACACAGACCATTTCGCGGGACTTGGTCATTTCGACTCAGGGGACCCCAAAACGTGTATTTCCGTTGAAAACCGGAAGTCGAAATTTTTCACGACCGCAATACTTCCACTTACTATATATTTCATATATAGGTAAGTGAAAGTAAAAAAACAATCTATGCACACAACTCATTGATCCAATTAAACTATATCGTTCTAGAACGACCCCTTTGTCCGAAAGAGGTATGAATATATTATATTTATGTGCAATATATAACAAGATTGGACAGTATGATTCGCCCTTTTAAGATAACAATGATAATATGAGTTTTTTACCTCACTTGCCTATATATGAAATATATAGTAACGGAAAGAATTTATAATTACTATAATAATTATTTTCTTCCTGAACCGTTTACTAACAGGTCATGTAACGCCAGAAATTTCTATCTTCAATTTAATCACCATCATGCTATCCAGGAGGTTGAGAACATCTCTTTTTTACCTGCATTGCAGTCATTGGAAAAAAGAAGATAAATTGGCAGGTTAGTTAGTTAGGACTTGCTACGTGTCCAATCGTCCAAAGCACAAACACATAAGTATAGTGATGCTATTATTTTCACATTTGATCAATATAAAGATTTATATAGTAACAAATACTTGGGAAAAAAAAATTATTTTGTATTTAAAATTTACTAAGAAATTATAGTTTCACGTCTTATGCTGCAGGTAGGGGAGCAGTACTCTGTCATTAAGACAGTACACGTATACATTAAACTACATACACCGCACTCCTACAGACGAAGGTCACTTAAACTTCACGACCTAGACACCTTTACCACCTCCGAATGGAGAGCAAGTCGTGAGCTCTGAGGAGGCAGCCCCTCCACCTGACTCGGCGGCAGTGGGTTGATACCACTCTTCCCCACAGAAAAAGCTGGATTGACTGCGGAATATGACACGGCAAGGAAAACTGCAGTGAGAAACAATAAAATTGTTTTAGCAACACAAAGGCTAAATTCCAAGAAAATCTCTTAATGTTTTCATAGACCGTTAAATTCTATATATTATAAAATAAATCCCCTTGCATTATTCCCACATTTTGAATAAGTTAATAATATATAAAATAAATATATACTTAAATCTTACATTATTCTAATAAATAATAACGGAAATAACATTGGCTTATATCATAAAACAAATATTGAAAAAAATTCCTTTAAGTTTATAATTTCGGACGTAGGGGACGCCTGAATCGTAGGAAAATAGGGCTAGAGAACAAGCAGCAGCTCTTCCCTCGACGAGTAAGTAAAGAAGACATTTTGAAACACCAATTTTATTCATTTACATTTAAGGCACAATTTGATTATAAATTCCTGCTATAGGTTTTTTTTAACGGAAGACTGAACTGATGAAACACACAGTTATATAAAAGACTCTCCCTTATGGAAACGGTAAGAGGGTAAGAGATTGAGCATATAAGCAAAACAGTGTTTTTAAAAAATATATGTACTAATAATTATATATTTAATATGTATTGGTTTTAGTGCATATGGATGTGGTGCTTTGGGCATCGAAAGCTCCTGAAAATATATATAATATAAAATTGATACCGTCGTGAGGTGTTTTATTTTATAATGTAAAGCTCTTTTGCAGAGGGACAAAAAAGAGGTTATCCAATAACTTACTGTTAATAAAAATAAAATTTATGACGGTAAGGGATTGAAGTATTAAAATCGTAATAAAGTTGATATAATTTAAAATAATTTATATTTGGAAGAGAAAAGACTGGGCTCCGACGGGAGTCGAACCCTGGTCTTCCGCGTGACATGCGCGGCATGCTAACCACTGCACCACAGAGCTCGTTACCAAGCGGAGCCAATTCTTCCTCTTCACTGATACCTCTCCCTCGATCTCGCATTTTTTGCGAGTATTTACGGGAGGTGGACAATTTTTTGTCCAATTTTTGGTTATCTCTTGACGATTGTAAATTTTTAAATTATTTTATGTTAATTTAATCTATTTTTGTGGGTAACCGGCGGAGCCCAGTCTTTTCTCTTCAAAAATTAAATTATTTAAAATAATTTAAAACAAGGTAGATACCCACAAAAATAGGTTAAATTAATAGTGATATAATTTAATTTACAATGTTGCTGGTTATTACCCTGGTAGCAATATTCAAATCTCGCACATGGTGGCAATAAAAGAATATGAAACGAAAGATATTCTTAAGAAATTCAAGTTAAAAGTTGAAACGAGCGTTTAAATTTCTTGAGAAATGAGAACAAGACAGAGAATCTAGTGATTCGGATTAAACCACCGGAAAATTTATGTCTTGGAGTCTTTAGCAGAGGATTGCAATAGCGCTTCACTCCGGGCAGCACTTATCTCCAATGCCACTCACAGGGGCTCCAATCCTCTAAAAGATTACATTTTTCTTACAACGCTAATTCCTTCCAACTCTAATTCCTTCCAACTCTAATTTTCAACCCCCCCCCCCCACACCAAGCTCCTGCCATTCTTTATTAAGATTTCTTTCTTAATAAGAAAGGATTTATTTTAGCTTTATTCTGTTAAATAACTTTAGCAGTCCTTTTAAAAAATACAATTTCAAAATAAGAATATAGCATCCTTATTAGATAGGAATTCATACAATTTTACTTTCAAAATAAAGGTAACCAGAAGGTGAGTAAATATAAAAGCCAGTTAGCTCTTCAACACTCACCAACGTTAATGCCTCAAAAAACAATGCAAATTTTAAACTAGGGATTCGTAGAGGTAAAAAAGTAGTTTATTAATTAAATACTATACATTCTTGTGCAATTGAATGTTCTTATATCAAAAACCAATCTGAACATCTTGTGCCCACTATTTATCATCTTTTGGACAGTAATTAACTGGAATTGATAAATATACAAATATTTTAAAAATTCTACATCTTCAGCAATTTACAATTTAATGTAAATAAATATTAAGAATAGAGCTGGAACCAAGATATTACCACAAAAATACATTATTTTGCACTTTTTTATATGTATACGTCCATATTCCTAATAATAATAACATTAAAATACCAATCTTTTATAAAATCTTTAATCTTTGTGACTAAAAATATGTAAATGATAGAAATAAACCAATAACCAAGATATTACTACAATAAATAAATCCGTTCTTAATAATTTTTACATGGCATTAGGAGATGCTTTAGAGTAAGGAAAAGTCTAATAATTAAAATTATAAAGCAATCAACAGATAATTCTATATTATCCTATAAATTTTTTTTTATTATTTTAAATCAACCAATAGACTATTATACAGCGTATTTGTTATATTTGATTTCGTTTGTTTAAACCAGGAGATCTCAAACTGGGGGGTGCGCCCTGTGACGAACAGAGAGGGGGTGCGAAACTAGTGAAAAAATACTTCTCACTTCATTAAAATTCAACTACTCATTGATTAAAACTATTATTTTTTATAACTATTATTATTATTAAAACATTAATTAACTATTATTTTAAGTTTAGTTTAAAATTTTAAAACGCTGTTTTCGCCATGCGCATATGCCAGGGTGGAGTGGGAGGCTTTCGTTTTATCAGGAGGGGGGGCTAAAAAACGTTTGGAAAATTCTGGTTTAAAATAATAACTGAGGCTATAATACAGGCTCTTGTTTTTTTATTTTTTTTTTATTTTATTTTTTTTTTTTTTTCTCAATGTTCCAGGAAGGGTGGTAAAATGAGTTACTGTAAAGTGAACACATGCCTTTTTGAAGTACTATTTACTGTACTATTTTATTTATTTTCCATCAATCTATTGATGATGGGCCAAAACATAAAAGGCGAAACAATTAAAAATAGTAAATTACCTGGTTGTAAGTTTTATTACTTACCCTATTTCCAACCATTTCCACTATGAATTAGAATTTTTGTTCGATTTTTTTAATGAAAACATAAACTGAAGAGAGTGCCAGCAAGAACCCTTCCTAGCACATTCTATCTAACCCTCAACATGGTCATATAAATTTTTTATTCATATATATGAGACCGTCCATATACAGCTTAGCTTTTCTAACAACATACGATAAACTCCCTCCCGAAAGAATAAAGCCGCATTATTTTCAGAGATAAAGGAGAGGCAAAGCAAAAATCGATTCCTTATAATCCCGTAAATCCCTCTCGGTCATCCGTCACCCGGCTATGAATGATCATGCAGTAGCCACAAAGCTCAACCTAATCGAGTTAGTAGCGAATATACTTTTCAGCCAGAGGGAACCTGAACTGAATACTGAAAGCTATATCGATCCTCGAGTAATAGGTTCAGTATTTTATGCCGGATTTTCTATCTTGAAAATGGAGCAGTTAGGAAAAGATAAATAAAATAGGATTCGTTATCCTGAATTATTTCCTATTTAAGTCAAGTGTTACGAACTAGGTATATATTTCTTCTTATCATTCTGTAAAGCGAAAATGGAGGGTATTGTTATGTAAATTTATCTCTATAAATTACAATTATATGTTCAGTAAAACGGAGTTCCCGAGCATGCACGATGTCGGGTACTCGTTAAAAATTCCTATCCTAATTATATCTGGATAGGCAAAATTTAGGTCTCCCCTTTTAGCATCGCCCGATTAGCCAAAGTAGCATGAAGGGACATTAAATAAAAAGAAAACAAATACCAACATCATGTAAAATACTATCTTTAGATTCCGGGTTTAATATATTAAAAGCTGATATTTCGCAAAATTTTTATTTGCCAAAAGTCCGGAATACCAATGATATAGATCAGAAAAAAACATTAAAGAAAAACTATCAAAAATTCTTTCTAATCACAATTCTCGTCCAATGCAAGACTTCGTAAAATGGTGGAATGTCGCTGAAACGAAATATCAGAGTACCAAGAAAATAATAATTTTCAGATTATTTAACAGAAACTATTGGTTCCATGGAACTAATCGCAACTGTCTTAAAACCCCCCTACTCAAAATAGGGTACAAAACTACCCTAACTCAAAATAGGAATGCCCATAATACACGTGCAAACTAAATAGATATGAATTGAAACCTGAAATAGCAGCAGTTTTTACGGATGAAGAAAATAGAATTAGTTTTCTAATTTTTAAAATCAATCAACATACTATTAGAAATATGACAAATCAGATTACTGGAGGAAAAAAAAATACTAGGGATTAACCAAAATAATAGTCATTAGAAAATAATAAAAATAAAACAGAAAAAAAAGGTCACTGACGTTCGGTTTTACGCCATTAACCTCAAACAAACAAATAATAAATGTTCTTAGAAGAATAAAATGTCACTTCAATTTCTGAAAATACAGAAGCGCGCAAATTTAACAATTTTAGTTTCTATCGATTATTATTTACGATTTCTTGTCGAAGATCATGATCGTTCAGTCTAAAACTTTATTATTAATTCAACTAATAATGATGTGATTAAACTATAAATAAATTTGGACCTGAATTTGGATTTGAATAAAAATATTGTTGAGGGCAGCATGCTTCCTTTCTTTTCTTCGGCTTTCTGCGATGTCCCCTCTTCTCTTCGCCTGCTCACCTCTCCGCCCCACTTCTCAGCTCATGGAGCTCTGAGTTCTACACCAAGATCTCCACACTTGATCCTCTTGACAATAATGGAGATGAAGAATGTACGACTGCAGCACAACTTAATGCGGACAGGAATGGCGATTGGAAAAATGGCGACCCTCTAATGAGCATCACTATCGATTGTTTTATTCAATGGATCAAATTTGAGTGATGAAACGCGAACAACTGGTGTAATTAAAAAAAGCGATTTTTTAATAGAGCCAACTCAAGTTTCTTCTTTCTTCTCCTTTTGATATCCCTCACCTGCTTTATCCCATTGTTGAACTTTTTCTCAAATCTCTAATATATAATGGATTGTCAATGGTCTTGCACAGTGATAGTGGAAGAAAATTTGAATTAAATAAAGAGTAAAGAGTAGTGCAATTTATTCTCACGTCTCAATCATTGATTTATTGAGTTGAAAATGGCGAAATGGAGCTGGAAAACTACAATTGAATTTACACAGAAATATAAACCAAGGGAATTCTAAATCATAAAGTATCAATATCCTTTCAGATCTTCAGTTTAGAATTCCTTTAATAGAGTTGCATTCCTCCTCTAATATCTCTTCTTAATAGCCGTTGTCCTCCCTAGAATCGTTTCCTGTTATTGATAATTTTATCATAGATTTCCTACATTATGACAGGAATGATCAAGTTGAAACATTACTATAAAGCATCCTTCGTTTTTCTCATTTCCTCCTTCGTGGAACCATATTTTAGAAAACTGACGCGACTATCTACTTCATGAGTGATTACCTCAATCTTTTAATATTTGGCTCGGCCGAGTGACCGTGCAAGTTGCTTGGCCTACTTACTCGGTAGGTGTAATTAACGCTTAAAACTTGCTCATGATTAAATTTGTCAAGTTAATAAATAAACTATTGTAATATTCATGCTTAAATAAATTAATATTTATTACCATTAAAAAAAACCAAAATGAATAAGTATTTATAAAAAGTATTCCACTAATTAAATTATTAGAAAAAAATATCTTGAAAATATTAAATAAACAAAAAAATGAAAGATCATATCGCACCTCGGCAAGAAGGTGGTTAAAACTAAAACTGTTTTTTAAATAGTTGATTGTCACATGCGACAATCAACTTCCTTCTTCATTTACCTACTCAAATACATGGGGAAATAATTTTTGATCACAAATAGTCTGATCATAGGTTAGGTAGTACTGTAGCTTAAAAGTACTCAAAACTACCTTAGTTATTTACGCGAACGGAACTATTATTATTACAATTGTGACTATAATCTGGCATTATAGGTTTCATCGTTCTGATTCTAACGGTAAGTATAACTCAAAATTGATATATTTTGAGATGCAACCATCGTCCAATGCCGGTCTAACTCAATGTCGCATTTTTAAGTACATAATACACACATACATGCATACACATAATACACAATTCAATTGCAACTACAATAAAGTTACTCCCCTTAAAAAATCCTAGGGCCACCACGAGATGCGAATCCGCGACCTTTAGTATAGCAGATATACTATGCTAGCCTCAACACTACACGTGACACCCGGACTTTATTAAGAAATTTATAAATCTCTTAAATAATTACATTGGACATTCAAATAAGATGTGGTATAATGTCTCGTTACGGAGTCTCCTTATTACGAAATTCACATCCTAAGTGTTGTTTTATTATGACATAATTTCCTTTAGTTGTTACTTTAATTTGGCATTTTCCTGATCCTGATTTCCTGAATGACATCCTGATTTCAGTTATAGAATTCTTGAATGACTAATTAATTTTCAGTAAGAAAATGGACTAATTGTAGGTTTTTAAGTTCTGATTCCAACGGCATGTAATGAAATATTTTGAGTTGCCACCATCTCTGTGCCGATGGGCGATGTAATTCGTCCAATGCCGGTCTAATTCAAAATCGCAATTTTCAAAAACTTGATTATTTTGATTATGTAGCAGACTTGACTTCACGGATTATGTTGCAGTTTTCTTCTTTACACTTATAATGATGATTGCCGAAACATTTTAACGACGAATATCTAAGGAAAGGAAAATAAGCGTTAATAATTCCAGGGCTTCGAATTTCCTCAAGAACAAAGTTAATCAATTCACGTGCTAATAGAGCTTTTAGATGATTTGTTTGTTGCCGCTGATTTCGGCAAACTTCTAATCCTATTAGGCCTTTTTGAGCTATTTAAAACGTATTCTAACACTTGCTAGAAGCTTTATAAAATCCAACCACGATCAACAGTAACAGCGCAATAACACTTTTCAATTTTGTATCTTAGTTTTTCTAACACGTTTCTACAATACCAAAACTATAGGCTCAATTATTGCTTTGGAATTTACGATATTCGTTAAGAGGTTTGCTTCTTCCTTATAACTGTCGTGACCACAAACTATATACCTTAGTGTAATCGCTGACTATGCCCCGGGTTATTAGTCGGTAATGGTCCGTCCATAAAGTCTAGATATTAAAAACCTTGATGAGGGATACACCCGACGCTAACAGTTGGCTTAGATCGGGCTCCTTGAAACGTTCGGACTAGTGACAGTCTTCCGTTCTAGAGTAAAGAGACATCATATTAACTAACATTCTATCCTGCAAACGCTATCAATGTTTTATTTCCTTCTAAAGGTCATGTTTTTTGTCCCTTTGTCGAAGATCCTCCATTGTACTTAGTTGTTTCTAACTTTAATTATAAAATAGCTTTAGGCGTTCCCAAACTAGTGAAACAGATTAAGACATAATTTTACTAAAATAATAGCTTCCAGTTCAAAATTTATTTTCCCCATTATAAATGAAATAATGGGCTGAAATGAAGAGGCTGCAAGAAGAACAGTATAATGAGGAATTATACGACGGATTCAATGAAACAGTATCAAAGCATTATTATAATGTGCCAAAAGAAGATCTATTGCACATTTGAGTGACTAAGAGAGCGAGTGTTAGAGAGAGAGAGAGAAAGAGAGAGAGAGAGAGAGTGTGTGTGTGAGAGAGAGAGAGAGATTTAGATTTAGAGAGAGAGAGAGAGAGAGAGAGAGAGAGAGAGAGAGAGAGAGAGAGAGAGAGAGAGAGAGAGAGAGAGAGAGAGAGAGAGAGAGAGAGAGAGAGAGAGAGAGAGAGAGAGAGAGAGAGGAGAGAGAGAGAGAGAGAGAGAGAGAGAGAGAGAGAGAGAGAGAGAGAGAGAGAGAGAGAGAGAGAGAGAGACTGATTCGTCCTTAAAATCATGATAAATAATTATTTAAAATAACACATTTTAGATGTACTGATTTGTCAAGATTTTTTTTATTATCATTGGTTCGAAGGAGAGTCGAAAGCTGGGAACTCATGAAGCTGATAAAGTCCATTTTAACTAAAAAGGTTGGATGGGAATTATTATAGCTAATACTACGGTCACATTAACACCCGAAGCCCTTCAGCAGGATAGGGGAGGCTTTATAATTTTATTATATTTTACCTAGTTATTTTGTATTAAATTTTTTTCACAAGCGAATAGAATATTTAAAGTAAAGAGATTCAAACGAGAGTCGTATAGCTTATTTGTATTCACATGCCTAAGCCATTCTTCCTTCAAATAAATCTTATGATTCTTTTTATATTTTATACACGACCATATATGTTTGATGTATGTTAATGTTTATGAATTTTCGTTTCCTTACTCAATAACCTCATTTGTGAAGTACCGGATCTTATACGAACCAACGTATTATTTGTTAAACCTGCGCCAAGGTTATAGAGTTTATTAGGTTAGGGTTAAATTAGCTATATAAACTAGTTCAAATAAGACTATCCGTCTGCTTACTATATAGTATTTAACTTTTTTATAAGAATTCTTGATACTATTTTGTTAATAAGAAGCAAGGACTCATCGTATTTATAATACAAAAAATGGTAATCTGAATTTTTAATGTGAATCCGCGAAACCCAGCAATTAATACTATAATCCCATGATAGCAAAGGGTTTATATTGCTTTCCTGATTAATCTGATGATGGAAGATAATTGACTGTAGATGGTTGGGGGTGCGGTCGAAATATTTTAACTTTTTAATATTTGAACCCCCCAAACATTTCCTCTTCCTCCTTAATTATTGAATAATCTCCGAATTCAGTATAAGTGCGCAGCAGCTCTCATTCAGAGCAGAGATGTGTCAACAGATAGGTGTCACGTTTTTCTACTAAATAAAAGTTAAAAATAAGTCGCTGTAACGACCCTGTTCCCTGGGAACTGTTTCCTGTCTGCAGGCGAGAAGAAAAAGATCTTATCATCTCCCCAAGTTCCGCCGCTCCAACAAAGGCAGGATTAAAAGCGGCTAAGAAGTATTTTTTCCTCTTAAGGACCTCTTTTGCGTAATTCTTCCGACGTGGAGCTATCTTGAAAAATATTTATAATTGGATGTGTTCCATGGCTCGCTTCAAAATAAGCTACTTTTTTTATGAAAATACTATCATGATTTCTTACAGAAATACTAACATCCTAAATAATATATATTTAAAAATAGAATTATTAATAATTCTTCAATTACTTAGAAAAACTAATTTACATATTTCGAAAAAAAAAAATAGGGAAACCAAGCAATTCTGTACTTACCTGCAATAAAAAAAAAGTAACCTTATAAATAATTTAATTATTCAATAAAATACAATTATTCAATTAAATGTGTGAAATAGTTAATTTTGTCATGTTCATTATGTTACATAAACCCTCTATGTAATTATCTTCATTAAACATTCTTTCAAATTAATATTTCCAAATTGACAAAACTAAAGAATAAAAAAAAAGATTATAATAAATAAATTTCATATATTGTTTATTAAAACCTCATGGATCATGGACAGTATAAACTCTTCTTGTGATTCGTGATGTGTAAAATCACCTTTATAATAACTATAGATTACGAAACATCATATGATTATTCTTCGTTCAACCCATCTATAGCAAGCCCCAGGATACGAGATGCGAGGTAGGTATCTGTATATTTAAAATCAATGTAAATACAAATAAATATTGAATACAGAAAAAAAAACTTTAATATTCCTGTCACGAAATGAAATCAGGCATAAATGGGTAAATGTTTAATCCTTTAAAACGAACCAAACTTAAACTGTAGGTTTTTACTTTTTTCAAATCATGAAATGCTTTATGAATTTTAAATATTACACTCGCTAGAGTAGAAAACAATATAAAAATATTCCGAAAAAAATATTTTATTTAGGGGAGCTTAATTTTACGATACTAATAAATATCAATATCTAGATATTACGAAACATGTCATCATTGGATCATATATGCTCTTATAATTGATAGAATTGAAGTAAAACAACTAAAGAGTAGAAAAAATTATTTTTATACTTAAATAAAATCCTGTATTTCGCCTCCTTATCTCATAAATTCCCCTGCTCGCAAGATGCCTATCTGTTTCTAAAGAGTTCTTATTTCCCTCATCGGGTTATTCTATTTCCCAGTTTATTATTAGCCATTAAGTTAGACATTTAATGGACACAAGCGGAGAATAATAACTTTAGTATTAAAAATTTTAATTTAGTAACTAACTACCTATCAGATGTACTCGTATTAAAAAAATATAATGAAAAAATACTTGGATAAATAAAAATATAATTTTTTAAAATATCAAATTGGTGTTATTTTTCTCAAGTGTTTCGTTATTATTATTTACTTGCATAGCTGTTTACAGTTATTTAGGAATGTAGGTTGCATGGGAAACAGCTTTCTTTAATCGATTTGGGATTT
This sequence comes from Aelia acuminata, assembly GCA_911387785.2. Taxonomy (NCBI): domain Eukaryota; kingdom Metazoa; phylum Arthropoda; class Insecta; order Hemiptera; family Pentatomidae; genus Aelia; species Aelia acuminata. The sequence continues at coordinate 47,622,214 of OU426978.1, read as the reverse complement.
AATGTTTTCTAGAAATATTTTGCACTAATATTGTAAATAGTGCTAGGATTTATTTATTCAATATATATATGTATATATATATATATGTGTGTGTGTTTACGTATGTGAGTTCATTATATATATATATAATATCACCTATGTGGGTTTCATACAATTTGTATGTGCGATAAATTCTAATTCACAACGTCTGACAAACCAAGAAAGCTCTTGCATCAAGCCTTATTAGTTACAGCTTTCGAATACTGCTCACTAGCGCTCTTCAGCGTGTAAAAAACCTACAACAGGTCCTATTAAGTTGAGATCGTAGCCACACTAAATTAAAGATTATTTCACTTATTTTCTTACCAGTTACATGACTGGCTCACCACTCCTTTCTAAACATCCACTGGGAAATACTTCTGCTGTCAAAGAAAATACCAACCAGTGCGGGTCCCGAACCCGAAGCGCCGTCGTGGAAGTATGGGTTTTTAATCATTCCGAAATACCGGACCGATAATAAAATCTATTCACTGAATAATGTTTTTTGTAATATGATGTGACAAATTATTTATTTGTAAAACATTGCTCTTCCCTTGAACCTCTTGTAAATATTTTATGTTTAATAGTGTCTAAAATGACCCAAATGGTTTTACAGCCTGAATAGTTTCTCCATATTATTATTAATTTTCTCCATAAAAATTTTTTTTTTTTAATTTAAAAATAAATACTTATTTTAAACTTTCCTTCCGCATTTAAAATGTCAATCATTGAACATCATTTTCCTACCAAACGGTTGTCCATAGGGAGAACAGCCAGAAGGATACAAAATCTATATGTATGTAAATGGAGGGCACACCGGCATAGAAATGAGGACTTTTCCAATAATACAGAAATAAAACACGGGTCTGCAACTTTCTCCCCTCCCCACATATCTTTCTAGAAAAAAAAATATATATTTATTTTTTTCTAGTTCCTTTTTTTATATACAATATTACATAGGAGCTAAATTTAACAGTAATATATGCATTTACTTTTCAATGCATTATTGTTATATGTATATAAGATATTATATGTATATTATATCAAGATTCTCTATCTCTGTAAAAGGTTGTGAGCTTCTAGATGGTCTTGGATGGTAATGGTCGTCGAGAGATGTTTGATTTTTATTCTAATCGTAACATGAAAACAAATTTCAAATTTTTAAGATGAGTAATCCTTAAACAAAAATCTTAGAGAATCTCCCTCTCTTTTCCTAGCTAACGTTTAGCGTTTATAAGCCAAAGTCCAAAGGAATTAAATTAATAATAAGTAACCTACTAGTTTTAATATGAGTCATGTACCATTTATATTAAAACACTGAAATATTGCCGCTTGGCAAATTATCCATACGACGTATTTAAGTATGTTTTAATGATTTTGGTAATAATTTTGCATATCTATAGGAAAAACAGAAATTCAGTGTCATACCATCGTTTCCATTTTAAAAATACGACTGCTCTTATGTAGTTCAGTGAATTTCTAAAATTGGAATTTATCGAACAGCACTTCGTTTAAAATTCCACAATACCTGTTTAAAATGATGAAAAACAATTTTATGTGTGCTAGGTTCTTGACTAACATAAATCAATTGGCCTATTTGTTCTACTAATTGTATTTTTTCCTGAACGTTAAATAACACAGGCCAACGATGAAAAAACTTTTTTAATGAAAATACCTTATTCTTATGTTGTTTAGGTTGCTGAATCCAAATATGATGCTTAAAAAGTTGTATCACCCACCATTTATTCACATTTTATAGTTAAATTCATGAAATAAAGAAACATTTTTAGAATTTAACAGCTTTTTCATAGTTAAGATAACATGAAAAAATAGGTCTAATGAACAAAGATGATGTTGGCAGCACTGCTGAAACACATGCTAAACAGCTGATGTTTTGTTTATTTTCAACATAACCTCACTTTTACGTTTCCTGTACATGTGCTCAGTGCAATGTCTCATCGCGGCTGTAAAAACTCTGCTGACAGTTTTTGTTATATTTGTGGTGAGTTTGTTATTAAAAAGCACCAAAGAAACATTACAGACTTTGTGAAAAAGGTTTATCTAGCATACTTTGGAACCAAACTTGGAGACCAGGATAAACCTTGGGCACCGCATAAGGTATGTTATGTATGTGTTGAAGACCTCAGGAAATGGTCAAAAAAAGAGAAAAAACACTTTAAATTTGCTGTTCCCATGATATGGAGGGAACCAAAAAATCATTCCGATGACTGTTACTTTTGCAGTGTAGATATTACTGGTCATAACTCTAAGAACAAGAAGGTAATAAGCTACCCTAACCTTCCGTCCGCCATCCGACCAGTAGGGCACGGTGTAGATTTGCCAATCCCGGAACCACCAGAGGACTTAAATTCTATTGAAACAGAAGTATTTTCTGATGTACAGTCGGAGTTAGATGAACACGATGAAGAATTCCAATGTGTTACAGAAAATGTAGAGCCTAAATTGTTCACTCAGGTCGAGCTTAATGACTTAGTTAGGGATCTGGGCTTAACAAAAGAAAAAGCTGAACTGCTTGGCTCTAGGCTAAAAGAAAAGAACTTGCTGGCGGCTGGAACCAGCTTTCATGTGTATAGGAAGAGAGAACAACAATTTTCGAAGTATTTTGAACAAGAGGGTGATTTGGTGTACTGCTCAGACATTCATGGTTTAATGAATGAGTTTGGAATTGAATACAAAACAGAAGATTGGAGGTTGTTTATTGATTCATCCAAAAATAGTTTGAAGGCAGTTTTACTACACAACGGTAACATGTATGCCTCTGTACCTGTCGGTCATTCTGTACATATGAAAGAGAGTTACGAAAATCTAGAAATAGTGTTAAATAAAATAGGTTATTCTGCACACGGTTGGTTGATATGTGGTGATTTGAAAGTTACGTGCATGCTCCTTGGTCAGCAAGGGTGTTTTACCAAATTTCCATGTTTCTTGTGTGAATGGGACAGTAGAGCTCGGAATCAACATTGGTGCAGAAAGAACTGGCCTGCTAGGGAGTCTTTAAAGCCTGGCGAGAAGAACATTTTACGCAAAAACCTTATAGATCCAAAAAACGTGCTTCTACCACCACTACATATTAAGTTAGGTCTCATGAAACAGTTTGTAAAGGCTTTGCCTAAAGATGGGCTTTGTTTCAAATATCTCTGTCAGAAGTTTCCACACCTTTCAGAAGCTAAACTGAAAGAAGGCGTCTTTACCGGGCCTGATATTAGAAAAATGATGTTTGACGTTAACTTTGAATCCACAATGACCTCAAATGAAAAAGAAGCATGGGTTTCATTCAAGCAAGTTGTCACCAAGTTTTTGGGAAATAAAAAAGACCCAGAATATAAGGCTATTGTTGCTAACATGTTAAAAAAATTTGAACAGTTAGGATGTTTGATGAGCCTGAAAGTTCACTTCTTGAGCAGCCACCTCGATTACTTCCCAGAAAATTTAGGAGATGTTAGTGAGGAGCAAGGTGAGCGTTTTCACCAGGACGTTAAAGTGATGGAAAAACGTTACCAGGGCCGCTGGAATACCAACATGATGGGGGATTACTGTTGGTCACTTCACCGGGAAGTTCAGCAAGCTATTCATCGCAGGAAAAGCTACACAAGAAGCTTCAAGGAAAAAAGGGAAAGAAAATATAAAGCAATTCCAGTTGACAAGTGAACCTTGTATCATCACATAAAATTACTATTCCAAGTATTTTACTGTAAATACAAACCATTTTTACGATTCTACAGTGTTTCATTGATTTCCCTATATACTGTAAATGGGTATTAGACTATATAATAAAATACATTTTGCTTGGAAACTAAGGGTGATACATAAAAATTACGAGCAGATTTGGATTCAGCACATAAAAATCTATCAAGATCAGCTATTAAAATTAAAAAAGTTTTCAAAAAGGTTTTTTTTGTTGGCCTGTGTAATCATTGTTAGTCATAAGAATATTCAAAAAGTAACATACTAGATTTAAAAGGCAGAGCTGGTCAGAAAAACCAACATAATCATATACGTAATTGATTACAGTTAAAATCATCGTTTACATTTTTGGTTTTATAGTGCCTCAAAAAGAATGTATGAAGAAATGTGATATTTCAAAATATTATATTATGTAATAAATATACCATTAACATATAATACTGATAGATAATACCATCAACTAATTTTGTTGTTTCACAAAAAAGATAAATTAATAAAAATTTGGTTGCTATTTCTCCACTAGGACAGGAGAACCTATAACAACAACGGTGTTCTTCGGGGTTACATTTTCTTGAAGGTTCTTTGGAAGGAGAATGGGCGTAATATATTTCAAGCAAAAATGGGTCATAACTAAAATTGCAAAATACTGAAGATACAATGAAATGGTTTCAATTGAAATAGTAGGCCAGAATTTCTAAAACTGAATCCTATAGGCTCTCAGAGAATCTATATATACACCGATTAGATTTTGAAACTCCAATTAATATAAATTTAAATTGCATTCTGCTACAAAGATTATACCTGGAATTCCATGACAGCTAGGTTATTGCGTTACCTGAACTGGGCCTCAACTTTTTATAACCTATTTGCTATTAATCGCCGAGCCGGTATACCATATATGGAACGGTTTTAATACAGCATTTTCAGATTTATAGATGGGAATAAAGTAGGAGTTTAAGGCTAAAGTGACTTTGGATGAGCACTAGCCACGAATATTTATCCACCAATCAGGTGTCGTAAACCTCCAAATCACTTTTGGAAAATGTGTCACTTATGGATCGTAAAAATGCTTCTGAACAAATCATTCCTGATCTACAGTAAAAATTGACTGAATCTTAAGTTCCCGATAACGAAAGTAGTAAAAATTCGTAAGTTTTTCGGATAGTCCTGGGGCTGATCACTTAATTAATTAGAAGAAATTTAATATTTAATATTATAATAAAAATAAAAATAAAAATAAAAATAAATTTAATTTAATATTAGAAGAAATTTCATTATTAATTGAATATTTTATTTTTTAATAGAATTATATACATGATATTTCAAAGAGAAAAAAAAACTTTTATTTGAAAAGAGTTTTAGACTTACTGGAACACTTCGGACAATCTGTTCTAGAACAGGTTCGTGAATGTTCGAGAATAATCTATGATTGTCTGGAACATTCTAGATTGTTTTAATTTAGACTAAATATAAGGAGCGATGAACAGGAGAGTTAGTATTGCTCTGAAGCTCGAATCATATGGTGATTTTTGTTTAACTGTACCGTCACAAGTTGATACTTTTTGTAACCTTCTTGATTATTTGAGTTTTTTATTGTTTACCAGGCATTGTGAATTATTATTTTCGTTTAATAAAAATTATTTAAACCCACATAAATGTTACAATATAAAATAAATAATAATAATAAAATAATAAATAATAAATAATAAAATAATAAATTGAACATACCGCCAATGACCCTATTGGGTAGAGGCGAGGATAACAGAGAAAAAAAATACATATTTCGTATAAGCATATTTTTTCGTTTATTGCCCAAGTAATACTATTTTCATTATTCCCAATTTTACTTATTTTTTTGAATATTTTACTTTCCTCAAAAGGAATACTTCAAAGTCAAAGAAAATATTACAGTTTGTTGCAATATTCAGAAAGCCATGACGAAAATTGATTATATATTTAACATGAATATAATGCCGAAAATTAAGGTAAAAGTTCGGAAATATTAAAAAAAATCATAAGCATCCAGAAACCATATAGGGAAAACAGAATGCCAGTAAGACATGAAATTGAAAATTTGACAAAAATTGAACACACACTTATTTTATCCCATGTGACATAAAATTGAGATATATGTGCCAACCAATAAGGCCTTATAGCATTCAAAAGAATCTAAGGATCAACACATTTTTAAAATGCGATAGAGTAGGATGGGAGGAATATTAGTTCGTACATTTATAATGCTTTAACATCGCATACACTGCGCGCATTAGTTTCAAGTCATACTCAGTATTCAAAATTTTCTGTCGCCTTCCAGAATTGGTGAATCTCAAAAATTCTAGATACTTTTTGAGCAAAATTTTTTCTGTTAGATGATTTTTTGTAAAGGGCATTGATTATGGGAGAATATAATTTGATAAAAAAACTTTTTCTAAACAAAATTCTTCTCAAAATTTCATGGCTTGATAAAAATGAACCAAACAGTACTTATTTTAAACCCAGATGAATTCAATCAATTTTTTTTAATCAGTCTATCCCTTCAAAAATTGAAGGCTTTTTACGCCGGAGAAAAAAAAAAAATATTCAAAATTTTTTATTAATGATTCCAAACAACACAATTTTCAATATTTTTAGGAAAACGTGTTGGGTTTGAAAGGTATGGGTTTTCACGACAAATATAATTTTTAAAATTTAAAAATTCATCAACTTTTAAAGAATTTGAACATTGAAGACCAAGTGGTTTTAATATGGTGTGGTAAGAAAGTTATGCGCGCAACTATATATAAATAATGATTACTAGCCCTAAAATACAGTAGGAGCTGGGTGGAGGAGAAATAATTGTTTTCCTTGAGTTCACAATCAATTTAACACTCTGTTTAGTTAACCTTTTGAACGGCCCTCATCTCTATTATCTTCAGCCACTAAATGGGAAAGCGCCAAGTTGCAATTCTCACAGAACCGGTAAAAAAAAGTGTTTAGATGTTTACTGATTGAGAAGAACTAAGTTCATTTTTTTTTTTTTTTTTTAAACTAAAGTGCTTTAAAATCAATCAGCAGACCAAATATTTATCAAAGCTAAAACTAGCTAAGATTTCTGCTATCTAAGATTTCTAAAACTAAAGTATTTATTTAAAAGCTACTTGCAAATGTATGTTAGTGTTGTATATTTAGTATTGATGTAAGCATAATTTCTAATGAAAATTTAAAGCATATTATTTGGCAGGAAGAAGAAAATAAAAGTCTGGGGTTATAGTTCATACTTTTGTACTATATTCCCTCAAAAGATTTGACTTAGAAATAAATTTTGGTTTATGTTAGCTGTGATATACTTGATATACATGTCAGTTCATGTTTTAGAAGCCAACTTAATAATTACTGATATTAAGTAATGATTTCACTAACCATGATTAAACATTTTTCATTATTACATAACAGAGGAACTCAAAAGAATTAAAAATGAAACCATTGTAAATATTAAATTTATCAGTATAGAAAAAAGAAAAGAAACCTTTTCCGTTCTTTGTTTTTAAAGTCATTTATTTTCTCCAACGTTTCGGGCTTCTGGCCCATCTCCACGGTATTATTTGGAATAAAATTATTAAATATTCTACATACTTCTGATTTGTCAATATTTTTTATCTTAAAAGTATATGTCATTGATTGAAATTACTAAAATTCTACTTTCTTGTAACTATATATGAAATTAAATCTATATTTATTTTATGTAAAGGTGATTAGAGAAGTTATTGAAAGACATAAAACGAGCTAATTTGCTACTATTTAATAAAGAAAAAATAGGAGTCACCTGTTTTCAACAGAATTGAGAAAAATAAGTTTAGAATAGTTATATTTATAAATTTTTACCTCTAAACGCTATAAAGAATCTTGTGTTCTGGAACATGAGGGCTAAGGGTTTTGAACATGGTATGCGTATTTTTAACGCTTATGCCCACTCGGCCACCCCACAATGTCTATAGTATTTTACATTTATTTTATTATTGGGACAAATACTTTGAATACTAAGGCTGATCGAAAGGTTAGTATCATAGGATTTTAATCATTTAACTGCTACACAGGTACGTCAGATGGTCCATCAAATGCTCCTAGAAACGTCAGAAAAGTAATAATTTCACTTCTCCAAGGAAAATCACAAATAGAACATTCACTGCTACTAGGAACGTCAGAAAAATGAAAATTTCACTGCTTAAAGGAACATAAAATAGAACACTCGGAAATAGAATAAAAATAGAAAATGGAACAAATTGAAGATCTTCGGAACGAAACAAATAAATAATTTCAGTGCTACGAGGAAGATAGAAAAAAAAAAAATAATTTCACTAATATTAGAAATGTCAGAAACACAATAACTTCATCGTTGAAAGATTAGAAAGAGCTAATAAGAAAAAAAGAAATACGAAGAAAAGATACGCAGGTACGCTGAAGTTAATACGCTGCATGCTGAAGTTAATACGATAGGAAAGGAAGACAGATTGGAAATATTTTTTTTATTTTTTTATAAAGACAGGACGCTGACTAGTTGTGGCTAAGTTCTAACAGCTTAAAGTATACATTTAACAAAAATAAGTAGAAAAAATATGATAGTTTAGAAAGAAAGATGCTATCAATTCAATTTTTATCTATTATATTTATTATATTTATTTACACCAAATACGAGTATGAAAATGTCACAGTCATAATGAGTAAAAATGAAATCTGTTAAGATGTAAGCGAAGTCACAACGTGTTTAGCTATGTAAAAAATTTCAAATGAACTTAATTAAAGGCGTTTCCGACAAAACACACACTCAGGCTTGTTTAATTCGTTTTCAACTTTCTGCCTCACATGTCATTTTAATTTTTGAGCAACGGTTATTGCGTTGCGAGTATGGGTCAGTATCCTCCCTCCCCTCATTACACGATTTCCATCCCAGTATAGAACACCGCGGTAGAAAAGCCTTCTGGGGTTAATCCAGCACCAGTGAGATTAGTTCTGATTAGAATCTGATCCTCCTATTTTGCAATTAACATACCTCCCCTTCACACAACAGAGGCCTGAAAACTACCTACTTCATAAAAAAGGATCCACAACAATGACATTTACTGATAGATAATGTTCATCATTTCCTTATTTTTGTAAAACCATCACTAAAATCCTTCTGAAAACAACAGTTTCTTTCAACGTTATATTTTGTATACAATTCGTATTTATTCCGTTTTTATAAGTGTTATTATATTATGAATAAATATATTTCTATATTTAAAAATATGTTTAGTTCCTTCTTTTTATATTTTTTTCTCCCCTTCCTCGTCTTTTAGGCTACAAGGGGTTTCTTGGACCAAGGGGAGAAGCTGGGGGATTAATGCTGAGTATTTTTAAATGCCCCCTAGCTCCGGGTTTTGAATTGGCTATCTTCTGGTTATCGCAAGCATACGTTGGTATGGTCATCCGTGGGCGGTTCCCTTTAAAGATATCGATTAATAAATACGGGAAAAATGTTTGTGGCAATATTGAATATTATTATTATTATAAATTACAGAGCAGTAAAGATGGAGAAGAAAGACACAGTTCTGTTATTTCCCTGGACGAGATACTTTTCTTGGGCACAACTAGCCTCCAATAAATAATATCTTCGATCGAAAAAAACCTGTGGATTGAGCGCGGTCAGCACGACCCTGTAGTCTTCGTGGGATGAACAGATATTAATGAATGATTTAAATAGTTCTAACAAAAAAAATAAAAATATAGTAATTACACATGGAAAACGTATAATTGAATATTGTTGTCTACAGTTAATATTATCAGAAGATTTGAATTGAATCATCTCATATTAGTAGAGTATTAAGACGCCCACTGTATCAAGACTATTTGGGTATAGCAATGGTTTTCCGCTAAGTACGAGCACGTAGAAAGGAATTACAACTGCATAAATATGCCAAACTTTCTCACACTTGTCTCTTTCTCCTCCCTCTTAATCGGTCGGTCTCAACAAAGACAGCCTGAAACTTATTTAAACAGTCCATCTCAGAGGCTCTGATCAAAATGCTGTTAACCAAATGATTAATTAACTAGGTTGTGTTGTAAAAATAAAATGGTAATGCGATACTTCATTTGCTAGTTGCCGAGCAATGCCAGGTGCAGATTTAAAGTAGAATTTTTTTTTTTTTTTTTTTTACTGTTGGCGCATTAGGCCAAATGAGACCTTTGGCCGCGTAGTGTGGTCTTCTTACAGACATTTGTGTTGCTTGCGGGAGAACAGAAAGCCTGGAGGGGGTAGCCCAAACCTCACGTTGCTGCAAGCCATGGTCACCATGGTGCAGCGGCAGACTGCCCGTAGATCCATAACCAATCCCATTGGGGCCAATTTGGCAGTGTCCTTCCCGACACCGTCGCGTCAGCTCTCTCGGGTTCAAGGATAGTGACAAACTGGTCTAGGTCCAAGGATTATGGTAGCTCAGAGTCAGCAAGCCCTGAGGACCTATATTTCTTTCCCTGAAGCATACCGTCCTTGAACCAAACCTCCGGGCGGTTACTGACATCCTGGAAAACCACACCACGATTCTTTATGAGATGGGGAAGGTTCATCACTCCTACGCCCGGTCGGTGTAAGTCGCCTCCAGTAGGCTGGCCTCACATACCCGTGGGTGGGGGTAAACTTGGACTGGCGTTCATTGGTGGGCGGTCACCCGAATGGAGCGGTCACCCATCCAAGTACTAACCATGATGGACGTTGCTTAACTTTGATAACCTATTGCAAGCGGCCTTGTCCACTCGGCCATACCGGCCCCTGAAGTAAACTATAATTTTATATATTAAAAAAAACAGTGCCAACTGTGTAAAGAAGTACTGTTTATTTTTTTTTTCTTGTTCGGTACCCCTTCCTGGCTATGTGTGGCATACGGGGGGTTACTCTAGAGGTGTAACCAACCTATTCTAACCATTGTGGGAGGGTCGACCCTCCGCCGAATCCGCCACTCGGATTCGAGCCGCCGCCGTTCGGCTCGAGTGTGCAACAGCGGGTCGCGCACCTACACGCACGGCTATCCCGGCCCTAAAATACTGTTAATTAATAAGCGGTCGTGCAAGGGGGTGATTTAACCGTTATCATGCTCAACCACCAGTAACCTATACTTTTTTCAAGTATAGGTACCCACTTTATTGAGGCTGGGTTTTCCTCATGAGGGTCTCTCGGCATTAGAGACGATCTGTGATAGAGTATTAGAGATATTCGACCCTAATTATTGCAATAATTATTCAAATTTCCAATTTATTTATATCTAAAAATGCATACAAATGTTATATTTATTCAATTTATTATATTTAGCACTTAAAAAATAAACACGTTAAATAAATAAACACAAAAAACTCGTTCAAAATTTCTAAAAAGGACTTGGGTAACTAAATATTATTATTGATTTTATTATTATTCAATGAAAATTTCCGATTTTTCCAGCTACGTATAAAACCTATAAAAAAGAATGATTACATTCAATAAAAAATAAACATGAACGTATTTTAATAACGTGAAAAGCAAAAAAATTAAAATGATTCAACGATTCAAATAATAAGAGGAATAATTTTATTGACACAGATTGTATGCGATATGAAGTAGCAAACATTATGGCTGTATCTTGAGAAATCAGAGCTCTGAACAATCATTGCTGTAACTGCCACATTGCGTGCATGGAATAATCAGCAAATGTCTTCCTAAAATAAGAATCATACCTGCTCTACCACCCTCAAAAATAATAGTAATAATAATTATCCTAATACTAACCTGCTAAGAATTCGACCGTAGAGTTAGAGTTTTGATAATTACGGCTAGAAAAAAGCATCCAAAATCTTAAGTTTCTAGGCTTTATCTCCAGGAAAAAGGTGGGAGAGGATTAACTAGCCTTTTTCAAAGCTGTGGAGAACCGAAGGCCCATTCAACTGAGAAATTATATTCTCATGTTCTGGCCACCATAATGTCAACGGACAAAAATTTAGCGGCATTAAATCTCGCCGCGCAAGCTCAATACCTTGTTATCGTTATTCCCTACAGTCAATCCTGCCTAATAAAGAAGCTAATATCTACTTGGATCAGCCTATAATAACAGATCATGTTATAAAATAAACCGGATATCCTAGAATTGCAGGGAGTGAAAAAAAAAAAAAAAAAAAGGCTGCTGTATTCGAAATTGCCGTTCCTAATGATGATAACATCAACAAGTAATATAAGTAAGGAGAGAAAGTGAGAAAATATCAGCTTCCCTGCAAGGAGCTGAAATAACTCTACCACCTCAAACAAGCAAAAGTGAAGCCATTCATCATGGCCTACATCATCCATCACCAGCAATGTACTACTTCCAGAGGAAACGATTAGCAGTTGCAAAGCACTGGGACTTGCGGATAATATCCGGGAAGAAGGGCAGAAGGCTGTGCTTAGTGCAGCCAGCATTGTCACCCTTGACTCATATATTCCGGGTATTTAAAAATTCCCAGGAATGGAAACAAAAAAAAACAAAAACATTAAAACATAATAATATAGGCGAGAAATAGTCAACTGTTATTCATTGTGATAGGTTGATTCATAATCAGGATTTTCAGTTAAAAATTGTTTTTATTTTGAAAAGCCAACGTTTCGATCCAGCTTGTGGATCTTATAAAAGAAAACAAATATATGAGTATCTATGGTAGAAGATCACAATTAAATGAATACTTTACAACATTGAAAATTATATTAACGATGGTAGGCATTATACACGAATATTTAAATAAGTAGCCGGTTATAAGGTTAGGTAGCTGGTCATGTATAATGCTTATCAAATTTTATATTATTATCAGTTTTGTAAAGCATTCATTTAATTGGCATCTCTAGCACAGATATATTTGTTTTCTTTTAGCCCTGATGAAGATCCAAAAGTTGGATCGAAACGTTGGCTTTTGAAAATAAAAATCTTGTTTAACTGAAAATCCTTATTATGAATCAACCCAAACATAATAATAATGATCTAATACCTTGCGATTGTTGTCTGTTTAAAAAATATCGAATAAAGGTATGAAACGAAAGAAAGCTAAATGAATTGTTAAATGTATATTTAACATAATTCGGTCAGCTTTGAAAAATAACGAGTCACCTAATTAAGGATCTATTATAACAACCATCTCCTAAAGATGGCTCCTTTTTTTACGCGTCAATTTTATTTTAACAAAGGTCCTTAATTACAAGCGAGCCTGATTAAGGTCCGTAGTCTGAAGGTTTCTATTGTTAGCCCAAGGCAAGCAAGAGTTGAGCAACAATTTCTAGTCGGGGAGCTAATCGATATCAATATAGAGCAGATAATATTGAATGTTCATTTAAAGAGGATTCCCGAGATTTAAAATAAACTTCTTTGACCTCGTTAAAAATAAAAATTTAATTTATAATGCCACACAAATTCACCATGCCATTCACATCCAAAATTCCAAATACTTAATGTTTCATCTACTCTATTACCATAAAATATATTAGCGTCGATTTTGCGGCAAAAATCAATGCCAGGCCAAGTCCAGATATTAATATTTTCCGGATAGTCGAATATCACTTTTTAACATGCACTTTGATTGTTATCTGTCATATGGAACTTGGCTATCAGAGAGATATCAGCTCAGTTATCATATCAGTTGCAGCTTGGTGTTGAACTGGAAACAAATTACAGGCAACAAGAAGCATCAGCCTCCATAGGATATCTAATCGATCTTCCCAAAGCTGATCTTGTTTTTAAGAAGCTGACGCCTATGCCTTTCCTTGACTTTAATTGGGATGGTTAATCATCAAAAAAACAAGATCTATCATTTCTTTTTTTTTTTTTTTTTTTTTATATATAATTGTTTAAGTAAACTAATAAAAAGAAAGTTAGAAAACCAAAAGCGGCTGTTACTCACTGTACTCACAAAGATATCCTGAGAATAATAATTTAAGGGGGGGGTTTGAGAGAATCGAAGAATCGAAAGCTCTGATTCAGAATCTGAACTACAAAACCTGTAAAAGAGATTCTACAATTTAAAGATTCTGAAATACGATTAAAAAATATGACTACAGCAAAATTAGTAAGAACATACTTTATGTATTGGGTCAAGCCTAATCAAGTGGTCCAAAAATACATTAATTGGTTGCTTCAACATTTTTAATTTCTTCATCATAGAAACTACAATACATTAGAAGTATACAAATGGAATTATTTTATTTTCTAATTTTAATTTTGCCAACGTCAGCCACTTTATTGTCTCCTTCAAATCTTCTATTTTCCAAACCTAGAACATTTAAATAAAGACCAGTCTCTTTACAAAGATCTGAACCTTTAAAATAGAGAGATTTTCCTTTATTTAAATGTTCTATTATGAATGAAAAAGGAGATATTTGATTTTTTTTTTTTTTTAAGGCTCTGTTAGTTACAACTGTTCCTTGGAAAATCGATGTTTAGCGACAAATAGTCGTAAGTCAAACAGGGTCCCTACGCTCAATTAAACACCACTATGAACAGTAAAATCACTGATTAACTGAGAGTTAATGGCTCTGTTATAAAATCCAGTTATTGAGCGTGATAATGTAGATGTAATAACCTCTATAAAAAAACAATATATATAGAGCAAAAATTTAACATTTCTATTTATTTATTTTCAGGAATGAATTAAGAAAAAAAAATGAAAAAATCAAAAATTATTAAAAGTGCTTTCTAATTCTGTTATTATTTTTTTTTTTTACTTCATTTATTTATATATATCTGCGTCTATCATCAATATATCGACAATCAGCTGATTTGATGCCCATTCTATTAGCCATACAATGACATGTCAGGCATGGGGAATGATGGCACTCAGCAGTACTTCTGTTCGCTTGATTCAGTTATTCAGGTCTGTTATAGAAGAGGTCTCTCATCCTTTTTAACCTCCTCTTCACATTTATGGGCTTTTCATCTGTAGCCTTATTATGTGTTGGTCGACTGTTTGCGTGTGAAAGTCATAATGTAAAGTTTGATTAGTCACGTACTAAGGTGCATTAGTAATCAGATGAAATATTTTTGACAAGAAAGTTTGAAGATTTTTTGGCAATGATAAGTATGTGTACATATTTAGTTAGTGTCTAATTCTTAGCTTTGAGGATTTAGAAAAAAGGAGGTAAAGTAGCTCAAGTTGTTTATTAAGAGTTTTCCCTTTCATTTTAACATGCGGGACCCATGTTATCTTCTACCAAAGGTTACTCCAAGAAACTGTTCTGTCTGTTTGAGGTATTCGAACGTTTTCGATATAAATTGGAGAGATGATTTTAACTCTTTTTTTTTTTTAATATCCGAGTTAATTTCTAAATTATTTTAAATTAAATATAGCATATTAAATATTTAAACTATAACCCGCAGAAAATCAAAATATATATAAATCGACTGTCCAATTTCCGAAAACATTACCTACTAAAGGGACTGGTTTAATCTGCTCCGGCGGAAGGCAAGACCTAACAGGACCCTAGAAGGAGTTAGCTCATGAATCTGATTGGCTGCCAAGGAGGAAATAGTCGCACCTCGGTGGAGCGAATGGGAAATTACGCTTCCGCTCCTTATGGAAAGTGGGAGCTACTTGCAGCAGACTGGGTCCCATTCACATCCGCCCCCTCCAACATTTTAAAATATATATGCCATTTAATGGCGTAAGCATCTATCTATATAGATCCATTGATTCTGAGTTTCATTCCCGATAACACACAAGAGTACTTGACTAATACCCATCCATTTGGATCATGTTAATAAGGTTTTAGTGAAGTAACTTTTTAATAAAAATACAATATACCAATTACTAGGTGCTTTGAATAACATAAGTTCCAGTTCCTTTGTCGATGTTATCAATCCGAAAACCAAGTGTACAGTCATAATATGTAATATGGGACTTAACATCAAATACTGAGTTGGAAACCTATTAAAATTAGGCTTATATTAACCCTTTGCACTCGAGGTCTCCGGAGCGGAGCCATTTAAAATTTATCTTCAAACCCGAGGGTTTCGCTACGGAGAAATGCAAATATTTTTCAGTTTTTAAAATATGAGGACATAAACAAATCGTAAAAACTGTTTATAGGATATTTCGCTTTTGGTGATAAAAGACGGTCGCGGCGAGCGGTGTTTTTCATTATTTTTATAGTACGTTAAACTTTTAACATCGGCTATCTTATATCTATTATAACATTATAATTATAATACGTATTATAATTAAAATCATTTATCTATTTCATACTACGTTTACCTTTATTATAATTTATAATAAAATTTAAAAAATATATATAAAATTTAAAAAATTATTTTTGAAATTAATATAAAATTATTTAAAAAATATAAAATTTAAAATAATTATTTTTTTTTGTAACAATGTGTTTTTGAAGCTTCACACATACATACATATAACCTAAATTTCATTACAATTCCTTACTTGGTTCTAAAATTTTACTCTATAATATTACGTTTTCAGGGTGTACGTTTTCGCGAATAAGTTGTTTCGAGTTGCCGGTAGGTAACGTCCGAAATGGTGCCAAGTGGAAAGGGTTAAAAAAGTCCCAGATCAGTATTCTCTAACTATTCCATCCAGTTGTAAATTTCAAAAGAAAACAATTTCAGAAGGATATATTTAATTTATTGAAAATCAAATATGATATAACTTTATATAAAATGTCACCCCAACTGACGCTAAATATTAATAAAATTAGTAGTGACTATCGTAAGCAATTAATGAAATACACAGGTATATAACTTAAACGAAGGTACATAATAATAAATATAATTTATTTATCTATTATCTAAACTGCTGCAAGTGAAAGCATGTTGTAAAAATAATAGGAACTAGCTGCAGAATCAAGAAGAAATGAAAAAATAAATATTGTGCCGGCTAAGAATTGGTCACTGCAAAATCTCCCATGCAAACCTTCACGACTACATATACACTACCTCAATCTTTTAAATGCGCTGTCGTAACGAAAGTTTCGCATCTATTAAGGGGGTATGAACTGGGTTTAGGCTCCGGTGCATGCTAATGAAGTAAAATCCCTCTAATTCTAAAACTATTGAACATATTGCCATAAAATTTTAATTATGAATTGATTTATCCTTGTGAACAAATCGGTACAATATTTTTAACACGAATTTTGAAGCAAAAATAAATACGCCAGCACAATTCTCATGTTTTTTGAAGACCTATGTACGTTTTTCCTGAAAACCGTTCATCATATTACTACCAAATTTTAAAAAAAACATGGTAGACACTCATCCTAATAAACTGACCCAACAGCTAAAAAAAAAAAAAAACGAAAAGGAAAAAGTATTTGTGAATAACACAAATTTTGAGCATTTTTTTTTTAAGTTTTAGGGTCGATAAAAACTAAAAGATTTAACTATTTTAAAAATTGGCGGGCCCGATTGTAGCCATTGTTGCCCCAAACACGCAGAAACAAAAATGGTTACGATAGCTTTAGTAGTTTTCGAAAAAAAAGAACATCAGTAAAAAAAAATTAGCTTTTCAGGAGAGCCGAAAAATAAAAACACTTCAAAATGTTTAATTTTTTCAAACTCTAAATGAAATCATTTTTACAAAAAAAAGAAATAATTTCCCCAAAATAAAACAGTAAAACAAACAAATAAAATGAAACAAACAAAATTAAATTTTCTCTCTAACGAAATAAATGAAAATTAAATAAAAAGAAAAGAATGTCAATATTCACGTGGATCGCTGGGCGATGTCGCAGAATGATGAAGTCGAAGTAGGCTGATAAACTTTATCAGAAGAAGGAGTCGGTGCTTGGGCAGCATACAGTTCGCAGTGGGCGAAAACTCGTTCTCCAAAACTGCAGCGGGCAGATGAGAGCCGTATACGCGTCTACGTAAGTGGACTGTTAGAATCTGGCTGTGTATACAACACTACTGGTATTAGCACAGCTGTTGTATTAAAACATCTGCACTAAGACGGCCTTATAAACATTTGTCTTCCAACAAACATCGCATCATTAATTTAATTGGTTCAATTAAACAAAATTATTAAAAGAGAGAAAAAAATCTAAACAAAATAATTATACAAATTAAACCCTATTAACAAAAATTAAGAAATTAAACAATAAAATAAAATAAATGACTTCATTTTAAAAGAAACAAAAAAACAACAACAACAAATTGATTTAAGTAATAAATTAAATTTTGTTTTTCAATTCAATTTAATGGAATAAAAATATTATCAACCAATCAGAAGAACATTAAACTCAGGAGATCATTATGTGACATATTGGTGGATTCGGAGGAAATGGAAGACTTTTTTTTCAGGAACTTATGATTTTTTTTTTTTTTTAAATTGCCTATGAACCCGTCAGGTAGAGGCTAATTCAATAATACTAAATAAATATAATTTACTTAAACAAACTACTAAAAAAATATGTATTATATTACTCACTGTAGAAAAAGAATTTAACACAAATAAGTCAATTAGTAAGTAGCAAAATATCTAAACTTTAGAAGGCATAGTTTTATTAACGAAAAGAAATATAGAGCTCGCAAACCAAGAGAAAGGTACTATTCCTTTATGTTTTACATGTTTATGAAAAATATAACTTTAATTTACCTTCGAACAACCTTGAACTTTTAGATTATTGATAGTAGCTGACAAACCCATATCTCTCTGTATTTTTATATTTCTCTATATTTCTAGGAATCTAACATTGACGGTAAGACCTATCAGACCGTCATAGCTAATCCTTTGAGAATGTCCAGTAAAAGGGAGCTAGCTAAATCCTTGGGAAAGATACCCATCCCCAATACCTCGCCCACGCCGGGCTTTCTGGAAAGAGTGACAGTCCCTATTAGGTGCAGTAGACGGATCATCGAGATGCTTCCATAGGGAATCTCTCTGATCCCAGCCTTAAGAATTTCGAATATAAAAAGAATTTATGTTTCACTGCCCCTAAATTCACAATCTCTACCCTCCTTTTCGCGGAAAGAAGTATGAACTCCTCAGTGCCTCACGTATCTCCTTCAACCCGAACTGATATATCTAAATATAGACTCATAATCAATTCATATAATTCAAGTATTTTTAAATACTCAAAGCAATAGCGCATTTCTTGATACCTTCAGTAAACAATAAAAAAATACTATGTCTCCAAGGAAATGAAAGGTTCCGGTGAATGGTCTTGGAAAGAACAATGATAAAATTTTTATTATTTCATTAATCCAACCGTCATTCTTATTTGTAGCAAGGCTTTCTCTAAAACGGCTATAACGGTTTTGATCAAACTGGTTATTTGATGTATTTATATGCCCGCAATGTGATAGCTAAAATTTCACCAAAATTGGTCAAAGGTAGGGGGCACTTTATTTAATCTCAATTTTACGTATTTTTTCTCAAAAACGGCTGTAACTATTTTGATTAAACTGGGCATTTGATGTATGTATACGCCCGCGATGTGGCAGCAAAAATTTCATTTACGGTATTATGAAAATTAATTTTACTTTAGAGAGTTAATACATAATGTTCAAATTTTTTAAAGCATTGAAGGTGCCAAAAAATATGGTATGAGATAATTTTAAATTATTATATTTTAGTTTAGAAACTTAAATTCCATAATAAATTTCTGAATGCAATATAAAGTCACTTTAGAGAAACAATATTCGTTCTCGATTTCCAGACAGGCGTAAGAGACAAACTTTACAACGACACGTAGATTAAATGCGCTGTCGTAACGAAAGTTTCGTTAAGGGGGTATGAACTGGGTTTAGGCTCCGGTGCATGCTAATGAAGTAAAATCCCTCTGATTCTAAAACTATTGAACATATTGCCATCAAATGTTAAATATAAATTGCATTTATCCTTGTGAACAAATTGGTACAATATTTTTAACACGAATTTTGAAGCAAAAATATTACAAAAATAAATACGCCAGCACAATTCTCATGTTTTTGACAAGACCTATGTCCTTGTATCGATTCACATTCACAATCTATTTACAAAAAGGAACTCACTGTTAAAAACAAACAACCAGAAAAAAAACTCGGCTGTTGTTGGAAGTAAGTCCCTTAAAAAAAAAAAAAAAAAAAATAAGCAATAAAAAATAGAAAAGTTCAAGGTTTTGCAATACCTAATCCATAAGTTAAGGACATATACAAACATAAGCATTTAAATGTGGAAAAAAGTTGAGTAATGGCGTTTACATATTATCGAAACACGTCAATTTCCAATCTAAGTAAGTTCAAAGGATAGGAATCTTTAACGAGAACCTGACATCGTACAGGCTCGGGACCTACATTTTACGTCCTATCCGAGGGACGGCATGGCTAAAGATTTTTCACTCCCATTAAAAAATTTTAGGGCCACCGCTGGGCGCGGACCTGCGACCTTTAGTATTGTAGGTTGTCACGCTAACCACTATACCCCCAATATTTTGTTTGTTCTTTTTTACTTTTAATTATTTATCGCTGTTCATATTATCTTACATTAAGTATTTGGTTGTTTCACATGAAATTGTGATGGTGGGATAGATGGTGGGATAGACTGTTCAATATAGGTTTAATAACTGCAACTCTATCTGTGAAAATTCAGTTCCCTAATTTACACTAAATAATAGCTGGACCTTTTTTTACTACCAACCTTCTAAAAACAAATGGATGCTTAAAAATGAAAAGTGCCGAAGCCTTTAAGTTATCGGAGGTCATGTTAATAAGCTTATTATTAATAATTTCCAAATTCATTGTAAATTCATGGTAGGTGAAAAAGTAGATTTATTATCGACCTAATAACGATTCAGACTGACTTTATAAATGATGCTACAGACCTGGTAAGTAAGGCATGATGTTTTACGATTAGTAATAACCTAATTCGAAGCACAAGCTCCATAGCGAATAAACTGCCCGAAATAGCATAGGTATTTCAATAAAAAAAAATCCCACATGTACAGACGCAGGTGGACGATGCTAGAATATGTTTTAATATTTCCTTGAATGTATCTTCTTCTTAAAAAAATGGACTTTAAAACTGCGCTCGGCTGCGCTTGAAAAATATGGATTACCAAAAACATTTTTTGTCTTAATTTTATTGCATTTATTCCGGATTTTATTTCTGGGTTAAAACATAGACCAAATAGCATCATTTTTATGTTAGTGTAATATGTGAGATCACTTTTCATGATTATGAAGGAAAATCGCTCTAAGAAACAAAAATGCGAGTTGTCAAAATTATTATAGTGTTATAAATTTTCCGTTGAAAAATAAACTTTTTCTATGATCGATTTTTAAAGGGTCCTAACAAGTTTAAAAATCTCCGAATAAATTGATGAAATGTGTCAGGTAACTATTCTATTAATTAATAATAAAAAAAAAGAATATTCTAATACCTTCAAAAAATAGGTTCCGCCTTTCAACCACTGTGCGCCGTACTTTTATATTTTCACAGTTTCAATTTCATGCTCAGCAACGGAATTTTCTTTTCTTCTTAAGTCATTGTTGTTAAATAATAATGCGGATATTTAAATTAAATATCTCTCCATGGCAACGCTATATTTATTAGCTTATCTTTTATTTCCAAGTTAGGTTTTGTGTATTATTATGACACGTTCGTACCACGAAATTTCTTTCGCATGATGGTTCTCAAGATGCCTTGATTATACAAGTACTAAACTAATGATTATGAGCATATGTAATTTTTACGTACAAGCCTAGAAAGCCTTCAAAGTTCTTTTCAAAATTACACAAACGAAAAATTCCAAGCTGTTAAAATTAACCTCAACTTCATTGAATTAGATCAAACAAGGGGAATAAATGAATTCAGAATATCAAAAAATTTGTTTTCCAGTTTTAATGTATACGTATCGATACGTCTTATATACGCTTTAATATAATACGTGATAATTAGGTATGGCTAAGAAAAAAAAAAATCCTTCGAAATTTCATTATTCAAAGTATAGAGACCAAATTTGAGAATATTAGTTATTTCAATTTTTAGTAATAGGGGAATGACGTGTACAGTGTTTTCTTGCATATATTTATAAAAATAATCGTTACGTTGTTAAATAATCGTTATTAAACATGGTATGTTTTCGTTAATGTGTACGCTTAGCAAGATAAAACAAGATAAAAAAATAAATTAGGTGCATGTTCGATGTTCTCTAATAAATAGAGTTTAAAAAAAAAAACACTAAAGGCCAAACTCAGTTAAAACAATCGCATTGTGACCAGAGGCGTAAATCAATAATTTTATGATCATTTTTCAGAATTTTTCGAGTTTTGTATTGTTTACTGTGTTAAACACAATGAAATAGATTGAAAAATGATTTGACTAATTCATTTATCTAAGATAACGAATTATCTTGGGCTGGGATGGCCGAAGGCGCTTGCAATAGGTAATCAAAGTTAAGCAACGTCGTGCGAGATTAGTACTCGGATGGGTGACCGCTCCATTCGGGTGACCACCCGCCCATGAACGCCGCACAGTCCAAGCCTACCCACACTCCCTGGCATGGGAGACTCGTCAGCCAACTAGAGGGTAGACCGGTTGTAGGAGTGATGAACCTCCCCCGAGTATCTCATCAAGAATCGTGGTGTGGTTTTCCAGGATGTCAGTTACTGCCCGGAGGTTTGGTACAAAGACGGTATGCTTCATGGAAAGAAATATAGGTCCTCGGGGCCTGATGACGCTGAGCTACCATAATCCTTGGACCTGGACCAGTTTGTGACTAGATAGATAGATAGATAGATAAAAGCTTTATTCAAAATAAATTTACATTCTCTCCTAAAATTTAAAAAAAAATAAAAAGCCTGTTTTGGCATGGTATAAAACCGTCTGCCAAGAGCTGCCCATAATAATAATTATACAATAAATCTACTATAATACGAACAACATGCCACAAAAGAAATAAATAACAAATCCATAAAAAAATAAAATAAAATTAATAAATACATCTATTACATCTAGTCAAATAATTTTAGGAAATTATTTATAATCTATACAAAAAATAAATGAATAATTAACTTAATAGGTGGTATATGAATAGAGTAAATATTTCGTTACTGCATTAAGATAAATATTTTGATATACATATTTTGCAAATATTTACCTAGAAGGTGTTATGTATTATACTGTTCGATCAAAAACATTCTGTATTTATATGCTGACAGGTGGTATTGATATAGACTATTCCAATCTTTTCCATTTAAAATTTCTATTAATTCGTTTAAATTAATCAAAGTTTTTTTGAAAAATTTATACCTGTATTCATTTAGAATTGGACAAACAGCCACATAGTGATATAAATCTTCAATTACATTCAAATTGCAGAGTGTACACATTCTTTGATCTTCACTTCTCATAACACTGTTGTTAAGGGACACTAATTGCCCTCGCAATTTGAATATTATCTTGATAAATTTCATTTTATTTAAATCTGTTATATAATGGCTGTCACCTAAATCACTGTTTAATTCTTTATAGAGTCCGTGAAAATTAGACGCCCTAGCTTTCGCTATCATATCACCCTTAAAATGAGTTTTTAATTCATCTATAATGTTTGCTACTGTTAGGTTATTGTCATATTCTAATGAAATATTTTTTCTATTAAAGAGCTGGGAGTTTTCATTGTGCCAAAATAATTTCTTTTTAATAATTTCTCCGGCCAAAATCTTTGGTAGCCTTGATTCAGGTAAAGAAAGCACCTTTCGTACATATTTTAAATGTAAATGTAAAGTATAAAAATATATTGGATTAAAATTTGATTCCAAGTATAAAATGTAATGAGGTGAATTGACAGGAAGAGAGAATAACTTCTTGATAAAAAATAAATTAAGTTTTTCGACTTCGGCATAATTGTGGTATCCCCAGACTTGGCTTCCATAACAAATTATTGACCGTACAGCGGAATTATAAACATCTATTTTTTTGGAAATTGGTATTTCGTATTGATTTAGAAGACTATTATAGATTGTATTTAGTGCAAACTTTGACGTATTTAACTTATCTTTGAAATGAATTTTAAGATTACAAAGAGGACTAAGACCGATACCCAGATAACTATAATAATTAACCACTTCTAAATCGTTTCCGTCCATTTTCCATTTTTCTTTCTTTCCTAGTTTTCCCCCGTTCCGGAATACCATAATTTTCGTCTTCTCAAAGTTGACTGACAAATTCCATAAGTTGCTGTATTCCACCACCCTATCTATCATCCTTTGAAGTACTCCAGGTTCCGCTGCTAGCAAGACAATATCATCAGCATACATTAAGCAGCGTATGTTCACTCCCCCAATCGAAACACCTCCCCCGATGAAATCAGAAAAATCATTTACAAAGAGTGAAAACAAAAGGGGTGACAGTAAACAGCCCTGCCTCAGTCCAACAGACGTTTTAAAAGCTTTTGTAACGCCGCCACTAGTCCAAACACACGATTCCGTATTTTTGTACATGGCCTGAAGGGCATTTACAAATTTAGTAGATATTCCTAACATGTATATTTTATAAAAAAGAGAATTTCTGTCCGGTGAGTCGAAAGCTGCCTTAAAATCGATGAACAAACAATACAATTTTTGACGTTTCTTACTCGTTTGGATTTTTATAATATTCATCAAATTAAAAACGTTGTCAATAGTAGAATATCCCCTTCGGAACCCAGCCTGAAATTCATTTAAGATTTTATTTTCTTCTGTCCACTGTTCTAATCTTAGTAACATCAAACCAGTAAATAATTTGGCTATACAATCCGAAAAAGATATTCCCCTATAATTACTGACACTATCCAACGCTCCTTTTTTAAATAACGGATAAATTATAGACTGTGCAAAACTATGTGGGATGTTGGAACTATCATATATTGAATTGAAAAAAAATAGCAAATGTTGCAGAAAAACATCGGGACAACCTTTGAAAAATTCGTAAGGGACTCTATCATAGCCTGGAGCTTTCCCATTTTTCGCTTTTTTTATAACTTTCTTAAGCTCATCCATTTCAAAATTGCAGTCTAGAGTATCGCATTTATTAAATGGTGGTGCATACAAAATCGGCGGTACTAAAATCAACGGATTCAATAACCTTTCAAAATATTCAACCCATTGTTCACCTCTAATATCTGAACTTCCAATAAACTTTCTTTTTTTAATTATATTTATTAGGTCCCAAAACCCTTTTGTTTCCTTAACAGTTTTAAACTTATCAATAATCCCTATATAAAATTCGCTTTTTTTTAATTTGCACAATTCTTTGTAATCTTTATTATTACTAATATATAGCCGTCTAATGGCATCGCTTTTACAATTTCTATACAAATTCAACAAAGCAAGAGTTTTCTTTCTTGATTTGAAACATTGAAAATCAAACCACTTTTGTTTAAATTGGTGTTTATTATTTTCCCGTTTGCATTTTCCAAGGAAAGAAGCGTTCTTAATAACATTAATAAAATAATCGACAGCTTTTTGTGGTTCTTCTGGAACTTTAAAATCAATATTATTTAATTTATTTTTAAAATGCCGACTATCATTTATTGTCCATTTCAATTTGGGAAGAAGCGGTAGGGTATCAACATTTTTGGACATTCCTAATTTCAATATCAATTGTAATGGCATGTGATCACTAAATATTTCCGCTCTAATTCTAAATTCCTTAACGAATTGCAAGAATCCGACCGAGACCGCGCAGTAGTCTATGACCGAACTTCCATTCGCCCCAATATATGTTAGTTCACCGTTTCGATCACCAAAAGTTCTTCCGTTCAGGATAACCAGATTCAAATCCGCGCACAATTCGAGAAATTCCCTCCCTTTGCTATTAGTTATAGTATCTTTTGATTTTCTCAACGGATAGATATTAAATTCATCTGCTACTAATGCGTCTGGAAGATTTTGGTTTTCCCCGACTCTTACATTACAGTCCCCAATCAAGATAATATTCTTACTAGAACACTTATCCAATATATTTCTAATATTTACAAAATCTTCTCTCCAATTTTCAATAGTTATGTAAACCGGTAGTATACAAAAATTAACATTATTACTTTCATAGACAATAATATTAGTATTTTCTACAATTTGAAAACTAAAACCTTCACTCATTAACTGTGATTTAACACCAAATAAACAACCACCTTTGGCTCTACCATATTTAGCCTCTTTCGAGGCACTGACCCAACATAACTGATAGCCTTTAAACAATTTTTTATAATTTTCAAATTCATCTTTAAGTAAAAATGTTTCTAATAATAAAATTACATCATATTCATCAATAAACCTGAAAAAATCTAACTTATTAATTTTATTTTTTATACCTGCTATATTGTAACTTAATATTTTCAAAACAATTTCCTCTTTATCATTTATAATTTTAATATTTGACTTTTTTTTAACATGTTCAGATTCTTGACAGACATCCCTTTCTCACAATTGCTTATTTACGGGTAGAGATTGTTGAATCAGTTTGTGACTATCCTCGAACCCGAGAGAGCTGACGCCATCTGGACGCCAGCTGACGGTTATGGAGCTTTGGGCAGTCTGCCGCTGCACCATGGTGACCCTGACTGAACTTGAGGTTTGGGCTACCCCATCCAGGCTGTCTGTTCTCCCGCAAGCAATCCATATGTCTGTAGGAATACCTC
The DNA here is from genome assembly GCA_911387785.2 of Aelia acuminata. Taxonomy (NCBI): domain Eukaryota; kingdom Metazoa; phylum Arthropoda; class Insecta; order Hemiptera; family Pentatomidae; genus Aelia; species Aelia acuminata. The sequence goes on along the minus strand of OU426978.1, from coordinate 47,595,891 downwards.
ACTGCGCGGCCAAAGGTCCCATTAGGCCTAATGCGCTTCAAAAAAAAAAAAAAAAATCTGAATTTGTTTATAAAAACATACCAAAAAAATAATGCTTTTTTAGTCACTTCTTAACATCATATAATGGTAAATTCTTGTTCTTAATGCCAAAATAAATAATTGTCAAATATGTATTAAGTACAAAAAAATAATGTATTTGGGTCATTCTCACGTGAGAGGGCACTTTTGTGTCCCAGGCCGTTTATAGCGGTTTAGAAAAGCTTAGGACATTAAGTCATCAATTTTCTAAACCCAGGCGAGTTGTAAAAGTATACCCCATACGACTTTATTTTAATTATATCATACTGTAGATGTTTATGTACCGTACACACACCAGAAAAAGATCGAACTTCATTTCCCTGTCATGTCCCGAGGTCTGAGATTGCTCATGGAACAAGTTTTGTACATCTACAACCGATCAGTTTTTACTTTTTTCTATTAAATTTCTTCAAAATAATTCCAGAAAAGCTGGCAAATCTTTGATTATAAAGGATTACAATTGAAAGAAACTAATTTTTATGCTGTCCCACAGTTTTTCTTTCATTCCCCTGTCAGTTTGTAAAATTAGATCCTCACCTCTCTTTTTTGGCGGGAAACTAGTAAAAAATATATAGTAGCAGGGAGGGCCTCTCTCTTATCCACCCCGACTATCTAACCTCAGTTCAAATTTAAGCTTTCCAGAAGCAAATAGTTTCTTAAACCTGAGTGGTTATGTTTAATGGTTTTCATTCCCCTGTCCTCTATAGTTTGTGTCAGGTAAGTTTTTCTTTTCTAATTTTTCAAAGATAAATGATTTTGTAGCACTGCTTCTGTTTTGGCAAGTGGAATTCTTATATCTTTTATTCCCTTCCACTGGTTATCAAACAAACCATCTAAATTCATTCCCCTGTCTTGCTGTAAATCAAATACGGCAGGGGGAATGAATATAGCGACGCGGATTGAAGCTTTTGTTTGCTGCTCAACTTTTTTAAAGCATCATCAGTCCTCATCAATGAAAAATTAAAAAAAAAAAGTAAGAAAAAAATTTGAAACAAATTTATCACTCTTTCAGATAGTTAAAAACAAATGCCCTCAATAGATACAAGTCAAGAGGGGAGGGCTTTGAAAGGTTTTGTTATCAAAACAAGAAAATGATCCTATTGTTCGGAGAAAGAGTATCAAAAATAATAAATGAAGCGACAAAAAAAAAAAAAGAACGTAAAATTGGTTTGTGAAATTCACTTGAAGCGATCAAAAAGGAATTCTAATGTATATTTTTTAAGAAAAAACATTTTAAACCGGGGGTTGATTTAATGATACAAAATCTCCTCGTTCGTCGCAGTATTCTTTAAATTTTCTCTATTACTGAATTTTCCTCTGAGATTGACTTGTGTGGTGCCTTCAATGGATTGAGTTGCCGATAGAGAGTTGGGTGACTAAATTAAATAAGTTCCGCGATTGGTAGAACAGTTAGTCCCACAACTTCACGACTTCAGTTGACCTGAAAATTAATCTGTTGTCCCATTCGCCATCAAGATGAGAATATCAACTGCTTGTTCAATCAATTTATATCTGAAATTGATCAGCGACCTTTTAATAAAATAATTCTTACCTTTCATGTTTCTTTCTAGGGATCAAAGGTTAGGTAAAGATGTATTCTTTTAAAGTGTCACAAAGCCCTTATTAATTTAATGATTTCAAATTGCCTTATAAAACGGCATCCCAGCCGTTCCTGGGAAAACTCCTAATTTTGTTTTTCTTAGAGATATAAAAATGTGAATTTACATTGTTTCAGATTCTAATGCAAAATTAAAGAAGATGGCAAAGAAATCTCCTCGATTAATATCTAATTAATAAATTGTAATAGAATCCTTAAGCGAGAAAGAATAAATTAATATAATTAATGGATGAACATCACTAATTGCTGTAAGAAAAAAATCAGAATAACTGCGCTGATAAAAATGATTACAGTAGGTTTACAGATAAAAATAGTTCACAAATACCTCAATTATGTATTTATATGGTTATTTTTAACCGACTAATTTTTAACTATTTATATTATATTGGGTTGTTCCACATGAAATGTCCGGTGTCAAGTTAAAGGGATTTTAGTAAAAATTCAATATGAAATCAATATAATTTTACTTGAAGAATTTACCTTATTTTTCTAAACATTTTTCGCAAGGTGATACCAACTTTTTTATCCTGGAACTGAAAAACTCTGAACTGAACAGTTGATAATCTGTTGGAGGCAATCTCGGGAAAATATGGTGGGTGCGGAAGAACTTCATGCCCCAGTTCTTTCAATTTATGATTCAATGCATGGTAAGTTTTGAAACGTGGGTTCTAGAGTTGTCGTGCATTTGGGCAATTTCATTGCAGTAGCATGTAGAGGTAATGGTCTCACCTCTAAGCGAAATGGAATAATGTAAGATTCCAGTATGGACCACCATACTGTAACCATCAATTTTTCTGGGTGTAAATTTGGTTTTGGCATTTGTCGACGGCTAACTCCCCTGACCGACCCTGATTGTCATGTGCAATCCATTTTCTTTATGGCTACATGAAATTTATAAAAATATATTTCACGAGCTATTAGTGGGAAACTGCCCACAGAAAAAAATGTGAACCAATATCTCTCAATGACATACGGCAATCTAAAAAATCACTAAATTTGTGATATAATTGTATAAGATAGAAGGGGTCTATCACAATAATGTAGCTATCTTGTATATTTATTGATATATTCAGACTACATAGTATTTTATAGATTAATAAGATGTTCGCAAAGAATTTTATAAACATTTTCATACTCCGCACCCTACTTACAGGGATGCAAAGCGAGTTACAGCCACAGATGGGCTTTACGGTTTAGCTGGGGCAGCAGGGAGGGCAACGGATTATTAGGAGGATTTGAGTCGCTGATGAGATTACCGGGCCTATATCAAATCGGCACAGTGAGGCCTAAATGAATTCAGTAGCTCACAAAGACTGATGGACTGGTCATTATCAACAGTCAATGGTATCGCACATTGGCTATCAATGCGTCTACTCAACAGCTAACAGGTAGAAACCAAACAAAAACGAGTCCATGATAAGCCCGAAACAGGCAAGGTTCAATACTATGTACAATACGTACATTGTAATGATTAAAAAAAATGTTATGAATATACAACGCAAGTAATTAGTAATATATTCATTTCTTTCTGCAATGATTGGTGAATAAGTTGTCTTTTTGTTTTGTTTATACTTTATTTTTAGTTTTAGGTTTTGAGTGATGAGAAGAAGAGGAATTTTTATTTATTTATTAAATTCTTTATTTAAAGTCAACACTGTTATTATGACATCCCATAAACATGTCATTATGGCAGTGAGTTTAAATAAGTTTAAATAAAAAAAGTGTGTCAAAAACCAGGGTGTCAAAATTCTTTGAATATAAACCAGTAAAAATATATAATTCTTCCTTCTTCATGATAATTCACATATTCATGATAATATTCACGTATAATATAATACTATAATAATATAATAATAATATACTATAATATACTACTATAACACTTTTCTTTTCTCCTCCCCTTCCTCAACATTAAGGCTATGGGGTTTCCCGTGCTAGGGGACAGGGTGGGGGATTAATGCGGAATATTATTAAATGTCCCTTGGCTACGGATTTAGGCTACCTTTAGGTTATCACTAGGGATGGGATTTTCATGTATTTACATATTTTCTTCTGAAGCTTACAAATGCACATACGTGCATTATAAATGTTGTTTACCATGATATAAACCACTTTAACCATTCTTATTTTCCATATTTTGTGACTTTTAAGTATTTTTACATATATTCCTATAAATACATATTTTTGTCCATATTTTACAACTTTTTATTAATTTACATTAAAATTATTGTTACTTATTTACTTGTTTTACGTATAATCAATCGATACCTAGAATAAATAAGCAGTAGTAAAGCAGAGAATGAACGAAGAGATTAAAAAAATTCTTGGAAAATCAAAAGGCACAAACCAATATCGACAGTTCTCAGAAATTTTGATCCCCTTCTTTCTTATATAGATGCTTTATCCATGACAATGCTTATTATTATTATTATTACTCGTATATACCTACAGTGTGAAATGCCAAAAAGGAAAGAAAACAGAAAAAGCATAGCCGCTAAGCACGTCGCGGAATTTGCAGAAGAAACGTTTAAATGCGACAGTGAGATTGTCCTGTATTTTTTGTGCTGCAGAAAAACATTTTTTTTTTTTAAATTTCAACAGATCAAAGATTTTTGCTTTTACAGCATTTGAAAAAGGCGAAACACGTAGAAAATAAGTCGACTGTTGCATCAGTCGACGTGGAAAGATCATTCAGCGAATAAAACTAAAAAAAACCTTACTTCGACCGAATCGTGATAGTTTTTCCGAAAAAATGTTTATAATGCATCTTAATTGCAACGCTTTTGTTGGGGGTGGTGAGGAATTTTAATATGTTTTCTTACATTTCCATATATATTGTTAACTACTTTTTTATATTTTATTTTGATATTTTATCAAAATAAAATAAAATACTTTAAAAGAACGAGTACTAATATTTATTTTAAATGTGAATACTGAACTTGTTTAATATTTAAATTTCAGTCCATATTTTCATTTTTTTTTCGTCTATATTTTCATTATATATAATTCCAAATATACGTCCATATTTATGTACATATTTTGAAATTTTTATTACATAAAAATCCTATCCCTGGTTATTATCAATATGCTGTCAGGGACAACAAGTGTTTTCTAAAACGTGAAATTTTTATATTATTTTAGTCAAGATGTAAAGTATGCTGTATACTAGCAACCCAATGAAGTTCGGTAGCGTTCCTTTTCTGGATACAGTGTTTCTCTCTCTTTATTTATTTATTTTTTCCTTCAGCTATGGACATATAACCTAAAAATGTCACAGAATAACGAGAAATAAGTGATCAGAAACAAATGAAGCAGAAACTAACCAAACTATCGGATAATTCTAGTTAGCGTAAAAAAAAAAGATGAATTACAGGCATATTTGCTGTTTCATTATTCAAAGTAATGTATATGGTTAATAAGATTATTTTCCTCAATATTTTTCATACACTCTGTAGAGGTTTTCTCTGATAAATCTAAAACTGATCATTGTTAAAAGTTATGAATTATCTTGCATGCTTATTGTAAGTAAAAATGTCTGAAAATCTAAGTGTTCAAGGTCTTTGATTATCTGTGGAACTCTTTCCCCGTAATTAACCCGGATATTTAAGGTTATGGTTTATAAAAACTCTAACGTCAAAAAAAAGTTATATTTTAATTAATACTACACTTCTCCCGCTTGGAACATACATTTGAATGTAAAACAGATTAAATACTTAACAAACCTAATTCGAACAATAAAAGTAAAATAAAAAAAGACAGTAATAATTCTTGGGCGGTCAAATGAAGGGAAATACAATTCCCTCATTGGATTCCGGGTCTTCTTTCATAAGCCTTTGAGATTAGTCTTTTAAATGTTTCGTTATTAAATAATCCTAATTAGCTCAGTTCTCTAGTATTAATTGGACTAAATTAATCTATTCCCTGGTCGTTTGCTTTGATTGCAATTTTATGGACCATTCGTTAAGAAATTAAAAGAATTAAACTGTTAACTTCAAAGCTTTTCGAAATGTCCATAAAATAAAACAAATATATTACCCAACTCAAACTTCGTAGAGGAATTAATTTAATTTATTACAGAATTATAGACCAAACGTTTTAAAAATTTGTCCATTTTAATTAAGGCCCCTTGGAGAAAGAAGGTAATACCTCACCGAAAAGAAAAAATGTCCCCCAGCATTAATGTTTCAATGGTTTGGTTCTGAATAGATTTAGTTTTAGAAAACCTAAAAATGTCAATAGCTGATTTTTAAATTATTACAACGAACTGAGCTTTTAACCCATAAAATACTGTAATGGTTAGTACTGAGTAATGCCTTCCACCAAGGAAGGCTTAAATTAAGAACGAATAAGAAAAAATATATAAAAACATAAACTGTACCAATAGAAACCATCAAAGGATACATTATTATTCCAATGTTGTACATAGAGATGATTTTAATGCTATCACGCTCAAGCTGAAATATTGGTATTAATTAAGATTAAGTCATTTACCTGTCATAGCCACTATCAAATTTGGGCCCAGAAGAACAAAATGGCTTACTCACAGAGATACATCGCTCTCTATTGCTAATTATGAATATAGATTATTTTTTATTTTTTTGGTAGGGGGGCTTTAGCAGACTTTATAATAATCAAAAATGACCTACTAAAGTGAAACCACAGCCCAAGACACGAGGGTATCACAACCATAATATGTGCACACTTAACACACTAACCCTTAAACTATCGGTAATAGGACAAACATTAATTAGACACGGTCAGCTCTTACTTTTTTCAAAATTATTCCATGAAAAAAATTATTTGTTTGGGTAACCTGTGGTGTAGTGGTTAGCATGGCAACCTGCAATACTAAAGGTCTCGGGTTCGCCTCCCCCGGTGGCCCTAGGATTTTTTATTAGGAATAAAAATCCTTGGCGATGCATTCCCTCGGATAGGACGTAAAATGGAAGTCCCGAGCCTGTACGATGTCAGGCTCTTGTTAAAGATCCCTATCCTAATTATACCTGGATAGGCAAAATTTAGGACTCCCACTGTTCCATCGTCCGATTAGCCTTGGCAACATAAAGGGACGTTAAACAAACAAACAATTATTTGATAGCAAACGCCTCGGCAAAACTCAATACGGTGTCAAAGTAATGTTTCATTTACCCAGTTGCGTTATCTATTAACAACTTCAATTTCATAATATGATAAATCAGTATAACCAAAAAAAAAAAAATATATTCGGAAACACAAAATCATATGGTTTTGTCTGTTACATTGAAAACAGTTCTAGACTTTTTTGTTAGAACAGTTACAAAACTGTATTAGTACATGTTCTGGATGTTACGAGGATGTTCTGCTACCATCTGGAATGTTCCATTTCGGACTTAATATAAGAACTGGACTAGGGGCTTAGATTTGCCCGTCATCGAAAAATGTTCAGAAAAAATTTGTGTCGCAACATTGTCACAATATTTACTTTTGTAACGTAATTATTAATTTGAGCTTTTATTGTTTGTTTGGCGCTGTGAATTATAATTTTTTATAAATAAAAATTATTTAAGCCCACATTAGGGGCCTAGTGTTACATTATCGTGAAGTTTCTACACCATTTCTTAGAGCCAATGATCAACAGACCATCCTTATTACCTGTAGCTGGCTTAATAATAAGCTTGTATCTTTTTATTTCAACAAGAAGGGAAAATTCTCGTAGCGCTGTGAGATCTCGTTAGAGAGCGGTTTCCAGTAGACGAGGGTTGACAGGTTCAAGTGCCTTTGTAAAGCGTAGATATACAAAAGGAGATTGAAGACTCAGTATTTTTGATAGCCAATAATGTTTTCCTTTAGAGTGAATTTATACAAATCTGGATATACTTACTTGGAATCAATTTTAAAATAATGTAAACCAAACTAAACTGAGAAGAAATGAAGAAAAAATTGGGCAATATCTCTCTTTTATACAGAAAACCTTTTAATCTCAGAACTCCTGAGGTCGAAAAAAAAATCTTTTGAAGAAATTAGAACTGGCAGGGGAACAGCGTAAAAAAAGAAATGGATTCTTGTATAAAAAAAAAAAAAAAGTCGCTTCCACAAGATGATCTTACTTATAAGGCAATTTCTGCCCTAAAATATCTTTTCCCTTTTCAAGGGGTCGGAATATATTGAAACAGATTCCTTTCAGTATAACATTTTTGCTCTTTTTTTAATTAACATTTTAATACAAATAATTTTCCAACCCTATAATTTCGTTTTTATGCAAGATTTTGACCACTGGTAAAAGTGATAAAAATAAATAATAATATCATGGATTGAGAAGAAAGGCAAGAGAAGTTGCTCGAAAATAACAGTTTATTAGTAAGTAAAATTTTCGATAAAAATTTAAAAAAAACAAAACAATAAAATGAAAAACATCTTTTACATATTAACACGTATAAAATAACCTTTGATAGTAATAGATTCCCATTTTTTTTTTCGTTTTTTCGATGCCCTGCCATAGTTATTTTAAGTTAAAATGTAATGTGTCATCCTGATAATGCTAGAACAGTGATGCCCGACAGTAATTCAATGCCCATTTTTCTGAAAAATAAAAACCTATGACAGAAGTTTAATGAATTTATAGATTTTTTTCAGTTTTTCATTTAATATTCAGAAACATGTTTTCAACTATTTTGTTTTAAAAATTCATACCAAGTAGACTATCCATATGATATTAAAAACGTTGGTTTGGTTGTAATAAAAAAAATCTGGTGCGTGCGCGCAACACACAACTTTCACTTACCAACTTACTTAGATTAGAAATTGACGTGTTTTGCTAAATATCATTTCCCAAAGTCACACATTTTTCTACATTCATATCTTATTTTTGTTAATCGTTAAAGCCGTTTTTGAGTAAATAAAAAAAACCCGTGAATATGATACAAAATTTATTAAGTAAAGTCCCCCCTCCCGTAGATCAATTTTGATGAAATTTTTACAGTCATATCTCGGGCATATAAATACATCAAATATTAAGTTTGATCAAAATCGTTAAAACCGTTTTTGAGTAAATAAAAAAAATACGTGAAAATGATACAAAATTTATTAAGCAAAGTCCCCCCTCCGGTTGATCAATTGTGATGAAATGTTGGTTATCACATCTTTGGCATATAAATACATCAAATACCAAGTTTGATCAAACTCGTTAAAACTGTTTTTGAGTAAATAAAAAAAACACGTGAAAATGATACAAAATTTATTAAGTAAAGTCCCCCCTCCGGTTGATCAATGTTGATGAAATTTTTACAGTCATATTTCAGGCATATAAATAGATCAAATACTCAGTTTAATCAAAATCGTTAGAGCCGTTTTTGAGAAAATCGAAAAAAACCTGAAAAGTTATTAAGTAAAGTACCCCCTCCCTTTAAGTAATTTTGATGAAATTTATGCTGTCACATCGCGGGCATATACCTACACTAAATACCCAATTTCAGGATCGCACGGTTTATAGTTTTTGAGCTAGTCTGTTCACACACAGACACACAGACACACACACACACACACAGACCATTTCGCGGGACTTGGTCATTTCGACTCAGGGGACCCCAAAACGTGTATTTCCGTTGAAAACCGGAAGTCGAAATTTTTCACGATCGCAATACTTCCACTTACTATATATTTCATATATAGGTAAGTGAAAGTAAAAATTGGTTAGGTGCGCGTAAATTTTACTTACCACCCTCCATGATTTGCTAAGAATATGTTAATACTAAACTGTATTGATAAACAGTAACACAGTGCTTCTATAAAACTGTTTAATAGACCTTATTTCGACAAAAATGTCACATGGAATATACAAGCAACATGAATAAAACTAGAAGTGAAGGGACCCTACAGTCCTTCTTGATTACAGAACACCAGTAAATTTAAAAAAGAAAAGACTAATCTATTGCCTAATACTATTCTGAAACCACTTCTTTATAAGGTATAGTAGAGTTTAAGTTAATAAATTTACACATGAAAATAACTAAAACAACACGTTAAAAGACATTTCGAAAAATTGTCAACGCACCTGGGTACATTTCAGGTCACATTGTACTTGGAAACTCCGACAGATATGCTTATACAGATAAAACTCAAAATACCTTTGCTTTTCCTTAAAAAAAAATAAATAAATAAAAATAGTAGCCAAGAGATCTCCTTCTTTATTGATACACATAATTGTAGCGAATCAAATAAATGATTAAGACGACAGATTTGCCAAAAACTTCGCAGCAGAATTGTGAAAGAATATAAAAAAGTGGAAAATATTATTTTGCTATTGGATTAAAACAACTTCGTATTAAATGTTTTATCCCAAAAAAGGCGAAATGGAATTTATACAAGAAACCTGGTATTTATATTTTAAAATACTTAATACACTTGATGATTAAGCCAATTATTTAAATTACTTGTGATATGGATGGGTAGATCCCAACGATAGTCTAGACAGGAAAATGAATAAAACATAAGATTTTTATGATTATATCAGGTAGAGAATGTTTCAATCCTGTAGATTAAAGAAAAAGCGAGCACTTTTTTTTAGTTTGTTTTTAGAAAGTGTCATACTCACCTTATCTCCAAAAGAGGAAGATAAGATTGGGCGTCGGGATGGAAAGTCGAGGGAACCTGAGCTTTCAAACATGAAACAGATTCAATTTAGGTTTTTAACCCCAAGAGAGATGTGTTGTTTTCATCCTCAAAATTTTATAATAAAAAAGTGTGTTAACTTTCAGCTTATCAAGTATTATTTATGTTGCAGTTTTTTTAATGCATTCATAAATCTGCATCTGATTCAACAAAATGTTAATAATCCATATTAATAATAATACAAGTTGTCATTTTGGGGAAGGACAGCACCCTTCAAGAACTCTTACCTCTTCTTTTGTATCAGATACACTGGCTTTTAAAGGAAGGAGATCTCTCATCCAACCCCTATTTAATCTCCTACACATGTGCAAGTCTACTATATCCAAGTCTGCACATATTCTTGGTTCGCTACACTGTTAGGCGTATGAAACTCAGTACGAAGGATTTGATTGGTCGTGTACAATGATGGTTTTGTAATTACTCGAAATATATTTGACTGGGTCTATCTAAAACATAACTACTACTAGTTATGTTATACTAATAGCAGAATAGAATAGAAGTCGTTCAAATAATACATAATAATGAAATTCTTTTTGATTTTACATTTCATTATAAGCAAAATAACTGCCCTTTTTATTCTGTTTTTCAGAATTTCCAGAGTTACAGAATGCTTTCCGGACGTACCAGTCTTGCATTGAGGGAGACTTTAGGGTTTGTTAGGCACGGTACGACCTTTAACGAAGCAGTAAGCTTTAACTTCAAATAACCCGGAAAAGAGCAAGCAATTAAGCTAATATATATAGAATGCAGTCACCATCATTACAGTGCAGAGGCAATATTTTAAGTGGAGATTTTGAGCTCCTGAATAGCAATGAAGTCTAGTTCAGTAAACAATCCAATTAATAAAATAGGTTCCAACCAACAAAGTCTACAGTTTTAAATAAAATTAGAGGGATAAAGATTTAAATGCTCAGTAAAAATTGTTTGAGTGTATACTGTTGCGTTCCTATTAAGTAGCTATAGTTTTATCGGACGGAAATAAATTGGACTGACCATAAGCATACCTAAAACATTAACACTCTAAAACATCAAAAAATCTTTTAAATAATACTAGTTTATTTTTATAATGGTATAGCCAATCATAAAAACATGATACAGATAGTTTTTTTCGGAGTTCATAAGAAAATAAATAAAAAATAAATCTCTTGTATACATTATTTTTTTTTATTTTTACCTTTTATCGTGTTTAAAAATCTGTAGGTTATAGCTACAAATTTTTTCGCCCCTCTTTTCTTTAGTTGAATGATTCGAAAATTACAGTATGCTACCTAAATTTTGTAGAAAGGAATCGTAGATGTATTTCACAATAAGGCTTCAAGGGTTGGTTTGAGATGTTTCACTATATGACGTCTTATTTATAATGTCAAAGAAGAATTCTTTTAGATCTACGCGGGAAATCTATCAAGCGAAAATTTCCCCCGTTAGACCATAAGGCGTAATCTTATTCCAAAATTTTCTCTGGATTTCAGACTTCAACCATAAATTTTAGCTTATTGTAATATTTTTTTTATGTTGTTAAATATGGACAATAATCTATAAAATAGCAATAAACATCAAATATGTAAAAACATATTTGTATTTTTCAAATCCATCCTTCTTAAGTTTTAAATTAGAAAAATATCACCAGAAAAGGCTTGGAATTTCCTCAAAGATATTAATTCGTAGTATCTCAGACGATTGGTTATCGGTAGGACAGAAAAGTACAAAGTTATTTTAAGAAAAGAAAGAAGAAAATAGCAGCCTATTTTATCCGTATGCTTTTTCACTATTTTAAACAAAGTTTAAGTTATAATATTCTACGAGCCGGAAAAAGAGCTACACAAAGTGGGGCTAACCGGCCTAAGATTGGGGCTATTTGAGGAAGAGCGTGGAGTACATTAGAGCGGCCCTAAATTTGAGCGGGGCCAGGGAGCGCACCACAATTTATAGGGCATTGTGGCCTCGGGTCGAAAGCCCCCCCGTCCGCCATTTAACCTATTCATTGTCCCCAAGTCCTTTTAATAGGCAGTTGTTGAGAGTGCTTTCTACCGGCGGAACTTATGTCTCATTCGAACGGGGCCTATTCCGTTCCTCAGTGGGTGGGGGGGGGGGGCGGGGTGAGAATGAGAACGGAGGGCTCCAAAATATGGGAATCGAGAAAGAAAAAAAATACGTTTTTCATGCAGGAAACTGATTTTTTTAACTTCTTATTTTATGAGTTGCCAGAATGGCCGAATGGGCAAACCCGCTAAAAGAAAATACGCGTTGCCCATGGCAACGTATGATTGGGAACCCGAAGATAGCAAGTTCAAAACCCGGAGCCAGGGGACATTTAATAATATTCGGCATCAATTCCCCGTAATATTTCATAAAGTCGGCGAATGTTGAGTTTCCAATATAAATTATTGTTGTGAGAATACAGAAAAAGATTATCATAATTGCCTGCAGTTAATATAGTACAATAAAGAACCTAGTTTCTTCTAAATACATTTAGGATAAATGAAGTACTTTTTTATATATGTTCTTAAAATTTTTTTTATTTTCGTCATAAATAAATTAACAGAGTGAAATTAGAAATGATGAAATTTTAAGAGTGATGCTATTCGACTTTGGCCTCCAGCAGACTGTCAAGTCTCAAAATCTGAATGGCTGTTTGAGATCATCTATATATAAATAAGTGGACTGTATTGTTGGATTAAAATTGAATACAATTAGAGTACAACGGTTTGTTAATAGGTTCTAATCAGAATTTTGAAGTATTATGATTGAAATTAATTTTATGTATTATATTTTATGATGATTGTGGAGCAGATGAGCACGATGAATAAATGCAGGAATGTCGACAGGGGTTGGCGATTATGTTGAGAAATTAAAATTAAAACTTACAGTTCGACGATAACTAATAATCATGCCTGCCAATAAATGCTACATTCTCCGCACCAGGCATCCCCATGAGGAACTTCTTTCACGAGGAATGGTGAGGAAGGAGAGAAAAAATAAGCCGGAATAGGCTGCGCAAGATCAAGTCTTTCACGTGAGACGTGTGGCGCTAGTTAAGACTAGCGCACATTGAGACGCAGAGCAGACCAGAGCAGTTTTTGTGAAACGTGAGTTTGATATGAACCGCGCAAAAATATACATATATCAAACGATCTTATGGCCCATCTTTTAATTTACGTCATATTTTATTCAATTCAACCCGTATTTTATTTCTATCCTTATTTAATAGCCTTCCGGCCTCACGTAAAATTGATGGTCATTTCAATTCAGCCAAGCATCTGCAGTCTAGTAATCGTAAAATAACAAACTCTCTAAAGAGATATTCGTGCTGATCGTTTCACTTGTTCAAAGTAATAAAATAAATAAATATTGTGATTCCGTCTACTATATGTTGCTAGCTTCCGTTTCAAGAGTGATTATTTCTTATTTTCTCAAAGCTGAGTAAAATTTCAAGTATCGATTAAAGCTAAAAATAAATGTGTGATTCAGAACAGGAATAGAGTAAATTTCATTAAGAATGGATTGCTCAGAATATTAATTCATACAGTTACTGAGCAAACCATAAATTTTATATGCATATGATGATGCATATAAATTTTCTGAGCAATAAATTTGTATATGCATTATCGTAAAATTGAAAAAGTTTCTTTGAGAAATCCCGTTTTTACTATTTACTAAAACCACTGATTAAGCGAATTCATAGAGGTCAACGCTTGGTTTGTTTCTTGATCAATAAATAGTTTCTGGAGAATTTTCTTGTTAATTTGTTATCTGTTTATTTTAAATGTAATAACAAAGTCATGCTGTCATGCTAAATATGGCCTTATTTATGAAAGATCTTAAGGACGGTTCGAATAAAAGTCTCCTCTGCTAATAAATTTGAATGCTAGAAACCTGAATTATATTTTTATTTATAGTTATGAATATTCAGTTGTTATGATTGAATTACTTATTCAGTATTGCCCGGTTTCATTGTAACGAAATTCCCGTTTAAACTGTAGCCCATGTGTACCAGCGACCACTTGGTAAATTGAAAACAGACTGCCCTATATAAGTAAATCTGAAGGGTTTCATATTTTCCTTCGTCTTTTAGTTTCTTTTCTTTTAAACAAAATCAATTCATTTGTAATAAAATATATTATTAAATATTTTTGAAATATCTATATGTAATACAGTAAATAAATCGTCAAAGGAAATTTATACATAGGATGAATTACACAGTATTCAATTTTAAAACAATAGTTAATTATTTATTCAGTTTAATTATTTGAAATATTGAGAAATTTTCATTGTATTTTTTCTGTCATTTTTAGAAAGGTCTTTTTCATGCTTAGTGTTTGCCTAACTCTAGCACGCAGGCACAAAACAAACATTTTTGTTGTGTTTAGAAGCTGACGTGACAGCTGCCCCAGCAGCAGAGTTTGGGAGGTTGGATGGTTTTGATTGTTTGCACAAACTGATTCAAACATTCAATTCAGGGAGTTACAGTAGAGACAACGAATTTTCGCAAAGCCTATCATGCAGGAATCTTCTGATTGTCAACGAAAATTTAGTGTGTAGTATGTATGTAGTTTTTTTTTTTTTTTTTTTTTTTTTTAATCCTAATTAATATCATACAAAAAAGATTCAAACAGCAAATTTGATGAGATAATGATTCTGTGAGTGTGGTGATGGAATATGGGAACAAGTGGATCCTTTCCCCGATCCGGTGAGAATTGATTCCCAAACGGGTAAAAGGCAACAACAAAAAGGCTTATTTAATAAATATAATATATAAATATTATTATTCTTATTATTCTGGCGCTACGGTCCAGCAAGAACCCGGGCCTCCAAGACCACAGCCGACCAATCTCTGCGATCCTGTGCTTCGGCATTCTTTCCACATGCCCGGTTCTCCATATAGCTCCATAAGCTCCTCATTCTTTCTTCTCCTCCATGTACCATTTTCGGACACTCCGCCCCAGATTCTTCTTAATATTTTTCTTTCCCATGCATTGATCATAATTTCTGATTTTTTGGTCAAGGGCCATGTCTCGCACCCATGCAAAACTACCGGTGTTACTAGGGTTTTGTACAGTTGAATTTTTATTCTTTTCGAGAATGATTTTACCTGGAGCACTCTTTATAGTGAGGAGTAACACCTATTTCCTGCTGCTATTCTTGCTTGTATTTCACTCTCTATTTTATTATCAACTGTGACCACACTTCCCAGGTACTGGAATAGGTTACTGCTTTAAAACTGTGCTCTCCTAAACTCACTTTATCATATTCGATAATTTCCAATTTTGAGTTTTTCATATATGCAGTTTTATCTTTATTTACCTTAAGACCTAATTGAATAGCTTCATCTTCAAATTCATGGAAAGTTCCTGATAATGCTAAAATAAAAATAAACTCCAACTACTGACCTCCACCTAAAATCAGTTGACCAACTCACAACGACTATTTACCAACGATATTATACAGATTTCAATTGACAAAGACTGATAAGAACTATTGAAATCATTGTGATTAAAAATAAATGGAAAATCAGTCATATAGAATGCTTTAAAATCATTAGCGCATTCCCTTAACGTTCACAGAATATTGAATAAACATATTAAGGACCAAGCCATTTGCTTTTTAAATAAAATTCTTATTTAATACTTAAATTAAGTATATAATTTATTTGTTAATTAAGTTGTCATTGTTTAAGGAGAGACCATGGCACATTCCCTATACATGGCACATAGTTTTTAAATGAGCCTGTTGAATTTGCCAGCGGGTAGGCTAACCGAAGCGACAGTGCTTGTGATTCCGTCTACTTTATTTTCAGTCCGTTACTAGCTTCCGTTTCAAGAGTGATTTTTTCTTATTTTCTCAAAAGTGAGTAAAATTTCAAGTAGCCATTAAAGCTAAAAATAAATGCACTAGCGTTAAAATTTCTGCTTTAAGCATTAAATTTACTAAAACTGGAGTTCTTCATTGTTTTAATTATGTGGTTGATTTTTTATATTTGCATAACCACACATCCAGTTTAAGTCAAACAAACCTACATTTTATTTTATTTTGCGAAACATATATATATATATATATATATATATATAAGTATTTATAATACGTTATTAGTAAACAACAGCCAGAACTTATTAACTGTTTTATGAATTAAAAATGCAGAAAAATACACCCCAATATTGTTTTAAAAAACCGGGAAATTTGCCCTGTACAGGTGTCAGATTTTCACCGTGATCATCCTTAACAATTGTTTTGTATCAAAGAACATTTTGTTTTTGAATGCATAGGGTGATTCTAAAATTATGGTGGTATTCGGCTCTTAATTTTTTAGGATTTTCAAAGTCATGTTTTCTTATGTTTCTGGTTCTTGATGGCTTGGTCAAATGCTCCTTAGCAATGATGTTAAGTGTGCACACACTAATATTCATAGTTTTCGAGGTAATGATTTTCAAAGAAATTAATGTTCTTGGGAGTCACAAAATGTAACATATGACATCATTATATTAATTCAAATCTTTTAAAAAATAATTCTCTAAATTTTACAGTTTTATTTCGTCTGAAGTAAGTCTCGTTCTTATATAGGTATAATGAATAGGATCCATACCTTCAAAATAGTTAAAGAACTAACAGTTAACTATTTGACACTTAAAAAGATGTTCCAAAATAAGAACCATAAAAACAACTCATTTAGTTTTTTAGATGAAGCGATTCTCTAGTTCCTTAGCTTTCATTTCTTCTTCAGCCATTCTTTTTTCCGATGCCGTTTTTCTTAAGTGAGCACCTGTGTTATTTACAGAGTTATTCGGCAGTTTAAGGGGGGAAGGGGGATAGTTAAGATATGGATACGTAACATGGGCGGATCCAGCACGAAATTTTTTGGGTGGGTCGTAACCCCGTATCATAATCACGTGTCTGTCAGCACTTTTTTTTAATGAGATCATTACCTTGGATCATGTATGCAAGGACTGCATTTTAAACAAACGCAGGTTTACCAGCTAATTGCATTATTACTTTAAAAAAAATAAAAAAATTTAAAAACCAAAATATTTGGGGGGGGGGGGCTCAGGACCCTGTCACCATAGTAACCAGCTAATTGCATTATTTGCTTAAAAATAAAAAAAATAATTTAAAAACCCAAATATTTGGGGGAGGGGTGGTCATGACCCCTGTCACCATAGTGACCAGCTAATTGTATTATTTGCTTAAAAAAAAAAAAAAAAAAAAAAAAAAATATTTGGGGGGGGGGGTGATACTTAATCGAAACCTAACTTTCTGAACTGACAATGATTAGTGATGAACATAATCAAGTTACTAATTTCATCAAATGTCTCTCCCTGACCAAGATTGTCACTCCCTAGCTAGAAACGAAATCAGTATTAGGCTAGGGAGAGACAGGCTAGGGAGGGACAATTCGCCTATTTATCATTAATTTTGGCGAAACTAGGACCAATATTACTTAAAGGAGGTCGTGGCTGTGTAGAGATTCGAAGGCTCTATAAAACTATGATAAAAAATATACATATATTGTTTACTATCATCATATTGATAACGTATAGGGAGGGACTCACTATAAAAATATTTTTCAGTTTTACACCTTCCTCCACGTCCTGAAAGCAACTGAGGGAACTTAGGGAAAAATTATATGAATCGACGTATAGTCAGGTTTATAACAAGGGTACCCCATATGTTCTCAACTCGAAATTTCCTTTTCTGAGGGGATTGGTGGGTGTATGAAAAACTAGCTAGGGAGTGAGCTCACAACTGTGTGACAAAGGAAAAAACTGTTGTGGTACTTAGCCTGTACCCTTTCGAGTCCTGGCTCATTTTTATTTTGCATCCTGCAAGCATGCTGATAAGATTGGTGCCTGATTTTTTAGAATTATTGTGATGGAAAAGTGTTTAATTATTTTTCAAAGTACATGACCTACACTTTGTGACAGGCTAGGGAGAGACAAAAAGAGCATTGTTATTGATTTTATGGAATGTTATCCTGTATTTAGGCACTTGAAAATCTGATAGCTGTATTCATAACCAATGAGGTAATAATTAGGAAAAAAAATTAAAAAAAAAAAAGAAGGAAAAAAAAAGAATCACCCATATAGCAATAAGTAAATAAAATTAAATGGCATATTATCATACCATGCTGACCTAGAACTATATTTAAGAAATCCATGCAAACATTTAAGAAGAAAAACTTAGAAAACTTGTTCCGGTCTCTCCTATCGATTCACAATTGAATTTAAAGTTTGCAGAAGCCAATAAAAAAGTTGAAGAAGAATATATCTGAGTTCGTGTCTTATAGGAAAGGGAGGCGTAGTTATTGTGTTAATAAAACACGATTCTACGGACAGTGGCTAACCTGAAAGTACACACAAAGAGGAAATTGGAACTGTAAGAACAGCAGGTGATGGAGGGAAACCCATTGTAGCATTAAATCCCATTACTGAGATTTAATCTAAAGTTGTTATCACTGTTCTTGGTAATTTTTAAAATTTAATTTAAAGTAACTAGAAATGATTTATGATAGTATGTAAGTGAACAAACACTATGTGTTGCTTGAGTACTGTGTAGTGAAGATTTAATGATAGTAAGACGTTCAATCCAAGCAGAAGTTGACAGGAACACATTACGGTCCAGATAGGTGTGAAATGGTGTGGATTCGGTTTCAGTTCAGGAGGATAAATAGAACAGAATAAATCACTTCTACACCCTCAAAAAGATGAATTGCTGGCTGTATTCCGTTCCAACGGTGCCTTACGAATGGGCGAAACGTAGAAAAATAATTTTTCAAAGTCTTGAAAAATCATTTTAAATATTGACTAAGGATTTCTTTATTCACGAATCACTAAATTATCTCATAAGAATAACATTATAGCACTAAACATTATAGCGAAATACAAATTTAAACAAAATATTACTTATTTATTTATAAGTAATACAAAGTGCATTTAAGCCCTTTGTATCTTATATTTTTGTCTCTTATGGCCTTATGATCATAACTCATAACCCATTGTGCTAGAAGATAAAGATTACAACATTTAATAAATGCATAATTATCTTAGATCCAAATCGGTTTTTTTTCCATCAAAATTAATGCATGAAACTTAAGAAGAACTAAGAATTGGCATAGAATAGGTCCTTTTGATCTGCACACGTTCTAGTATAAAGGATGTAAGTTTTATCAAGTGTCACTTAACCCCTTTGGATCAATGCCAAATAGCAAATAAGACTTGTGCCGTTAAGATCAGCTTAATTATACCATTTAGTAAGCTGATTTCACATAAGTCGATTGAACCATTAAAAACAGATAGATTTTTTTTGACAAGAAGCTATAAAAATGACACTTAAGCCCTTTTGCCCAAACACCAGTGATATGTAAGTAAATTTGAACTAGTTATATAGTTATATATAAGGTTATTTTTTTAGTTTTTTTTTTTTTTTATGCCTTACGTATTATTCTTAAATTTTAGTGACATACAAACAACATAGTACATCCAATCATAATATTAAGGAAATATACATCCAAAGATAAAATTATATATAGGGGCCTTATAAGGAGTGAGGCTGGCGGAACAGGCAGCAGCGACTCTATCTAGATACTGTTCATAAATCAGCAAAAATACCTGGTTTCGGCCTTAGTTTCGGTTTCGGCTGAAATTCGGCCGTAGCTTTTGGACAAACTTCTTGTTTCATGTCACAGAGAAGGAGAGAAGACTACACGTTTTCAGCTTGTAAGCTCTACCTCTTTTATGGCATATAACATCCTTAAATTTGAAAGTTTGCAGTGTCTGTTATTATAGTAAACTACACATAATTTATCATTCGTTAATACATAAAGTTCTTTTACCTGGTACCCTTAATTGCTCGAAAAATTCAAGTAGTGAGATGAAAAAAATGTTAAAGAAACAGGCAGGGGAATGTCAGGTAATATACATCAAGCCTTGACATATAAAGAAAGCATTATTTTCATGAAGAATTCTTTATGTTGATTGCAAAGAATGGTATTCTTTCGACTCAGATGGAAAAGCTAATTTTTTCGGCCTCAGCTGGGGGGGGGGGGGAGTTTTAAACATCCCCAAAATTTCGATTTCTTTTAATTTTGACCAGGAAGTAGCACGGGTTCTGCTAAAAATATTCTACAATTTTTTTAACTGGATTAAATTCACTACTGTTTGAGACCAAAACTGATTCAGTAGACTAAATTGCTTTTGAAATACAGCATTTCGTATTTAAAAGGCCGCCAGTTTGTATTTCATTAAGGGGATTACTTTTATTTGTAATTGGATTACTTTTATTTTCACTCTGGGTATTTCGAATTAATTTTTATATGAATTCTCTCTTCAGTTTAATTTAAATAAAATAGTTTATTAGGTACAGGGACAGACATAGAGACTGAAATAAGTCAGTTTTATTATCTGTTGAGCTTTCTGCCTATAAGCATGTCATTTTTAAGCGTTTGCTTCTTTTGAAAGATTTGTAGCAATTATTATCTGAAGAAGAAAAAAATCTAAAAAATGAAAATATCCTATTCATTATGGCTTTTATCGAAAAAGATATTGTCAAATAATTAAACTAGAAGCATATCTTATGCATTAGGTTAATTCCAAGCCGAAAATATATTGAATGTTCCAATGCATTGATTTAAATCTTTAAATCCATAAAATGTTATTGATCTACAGCATTTTAGTACCCTTCACCCTCTACCACTATTAAAATATTAGAGCCAACTATTGCCAATAAAATAATTTAAATACTTTCTTTATGTAAATTACATAGTTAACATGAATCAAATTAAATCGCATTTTTAACCAGTGCTTTAGCAGGCGTTTCTTATTTTTAAAATATATTTGATGCAATAATATTAATGGTAAAGCCTTATAGAATTTTTTTTGTTTCTTTTAGCAAAATCTATGTTCATCTTTGAATTTATTTTTTTTTCAAACGTTAGAAAATCATAGCTAGATTATTAATTTTACACCAAAACCTATGACGTATTTTTTAAGATCAACAAGAATGTTCATGGGGGTTCCTTGGGTTACCGCAAACGGGAGGGACAGATACTTTTAAGAAAATTGAGCTTTTAATGAATAATAAGAAGCTGTACAAATGTAGCTTATCTCTAGGAAATGTCAACATATAGTCATTTATGGTCTTTATTGCCTGGGTTATAGAGTCCTGTTATGATATCAAGCATGAAAGAAACAAAATAAGGCAAAAAAAAGAAGAAAAAAAAGGAAGGGGTGTATATTAAGAAGGCTTCGCAGGGTGTGAGTGATGTTTTGACGCCTACACATAACTTCTACTTTATCAACCCACGACAGGAAATTCCTCTCCCACGGTATAAGCTAGCAGGCGTTTCGAGGGGCATATAGCAAAATGGGTTGTGAATTAATATACAATCGATATGGCTTACTATACTCTGCTTATGTTTATATTGAATGGTTTTATACTTGTATATATGTCACGTATTGCAAATGAGCTTTTTTCTTATCTCATTATCTATCATATTATTGTCAAAGAATTAGAAGAATGAATTACTATTAACTAGATTCTATCAGATTTTAAAAGATACGTGGGTAGTACTTAGATCTAAAACATAAGTAGCTTATAGTGATAATATGAAATGTCGTATGGAATTCTAAACTTTTTTTTAAGGTGATAATAAATCAAACTATTTTCCCCAAGGGTTTTGGCCAAAGGAACCAAGAATCCCAGAAAAATATTTCAGATAATCTTACATATTTTTTTATATGTATTATAAAAATTTGATTGGAAGAAAAAATGTTTGGCAGGGCAGGGAATCGAACCGGAGTCTCAGCATCACTTTCGCAGCTCTCTTAACCACTGAGTTAACCGCTGACCCTATCTCAATCAAATCAACGTCTCGTCAACGATCCTATCCGCCAGGCCTGAAGTTTAGGGTCAACCATAGAATATGGAACATAATTCATAACTATTAGTGAGCTTTTTATCACTTAAGTCATCAGAATTTCCGTTTATTAGGAAAATAATCGTTGCTGCGTCTTTCTCAGGGATAAACAGCTGACCCATTGGTAAATAATTAATTTAGACAGGGCCAAGTTTTCTTTTTTTTATTTTTTCGAAAAGAACCGTTGATACGTGTTAAATATTTTTATACTCATCACCACCTAACGGCTACTTCTGGATGGGAATTTCGTTACCATAGTTAGTTGTGAGGCTTGGCAAAACAAAAATAGGGAAGCCATAAAGAACTTTGTTGCTATTTTATTTAATCAAGATTAGATAATTTACGGTAACTGGAAGAAAATACAAATTTAAAACTAATTGTATCGGAACCTTTTTTAACAAATTTTTTTAAACTAATATTAATAAATATCCTACTGCTTATGATTTTGTATTTTTTTATTTCCCTGAATACCGGGAAACCTTGCCGTTTGCCAGAGATGAGAATTTTAAATAACAAATTTCCTCTGCTAATTTCCTCATTTAGCAACATTTATTTCATAAAGATTACAAAATAATTATTTTTTTTTAATTTCTAAAATTTTAAACCTTAACTTCAAGAAGAAACAGAAAGCAATCTTCGAAAAAAATTTATAAGACTAAATGCTTCTTGCCATAAGCGAGAAATCCAGAGGAAAAATAAGGGGGAAAGTTAGAGTTTAACTAGAGCTGTTGACAGAAGGGGCTTTGAGTCTATATAACAACGGCTGATACTAACTGAATCAGAACTCCTCGGGCTGTTTTCTTTCAGATCCCTTAGCTAACACCTGGTCGCTGCACTTTGGACAACACAAGCTAATCCAGTAGTTTTAGATAAAATCAGCAAATGTTTACTAAAAACTAAACTCCTAATTTAAAAGAATGGGTTTGTGGAAATAAGACAAGATTCTAGCGTTTGTTGAGATTGAGATATTAGCGTCATCTAAAAGCCTCATCAAATGACGAAACAAGAATTAGCAACTCACAAAATGGCACATGGGGAATTTTTTCTAGCTAAATATAGTTTTTGAAAATATGAAGCGAAGTTTAATGAAGATATTTGGTATACGTCATAAGCTTAAGGATAGATATTCAATACTAAGCTTTCTTAAATTTAGAGTCAAAAGAGTCTCAAGCAGGTTACTCCACCACTTCTACAACTCTGTGGATAGACCAGGCTACTTGAGCACAATTAGACGGCTCTTTGATCTTTGATCTTAATCTTTGATGAAGAAGACATATCACGAATAAATTGTTTTGTTGAAAAAAAAAATGATGTTCATACTTTTTATTATTTTATTTTTTCTTTTTTTCGATGTTTTAGTTCAAAGGAAATTGTTGTTATAGTTCGACGTTGTTTATCACCTGTAATTGGACAATTTGCCTGTTCGTGGAATTGTACATATAAACAAAGAAATATATATTTGATCGCACCCAAGCGCCTGTTGTTGTTTTTTTTAAATTTTAAATTTAATCGGAACTGGTGTCCAACTTTACCTACCCGTAGATCGATGTAGTCATCGAAGTACGATAACCGATTAATTTTAACATAGATCCTAATATTCATGAAATTTCGTTTTTAACTATACCTGAAATTATCAAAAGGTCACATAATTTTAATATGTTCACTTCATGTTGTAGTTTTTGCAAGTATGGCATGTAAAAGTATTTCCCAATGCGACATTTCAATTATTCCTATACTTAACATGTATTTAAAAGATTAAAATTTAGAAGAAATAATACTCTAATCATGAAACTTAAAGGCCTGTTTACATGGTTAAGTATTTGGAACAAAGTAGGGAACCAAATGTTAATTCGCTCTTTCAGGAGATCTACTGGATCCTTCAATTGACGAATGCATATGAATTATATTTAAAACATGAGGAAATTGAAAAAGAGAAAGAAATATTGAAAAAAAAAATCGAAAATACTAATAATAATGCAATAGTATTATTTAACATAATCAAACAATAAAAATTATATGATGATTTTGGTTCAATAACTCCTGAGTCAAAACAGGGAGCAAAGAATATCGTTGATATAGCCAATAAAGGTTTGATTAGGAATCGGTATTTAAGGACGCACAACAGCTGGCAACAATAATTTTGGCCAGTTAGCTTGGGATCAGAATTAATTCTATTCTAAATATGGACTTTAATTAATTGGTCCCAAGTTCATAAATTAGCTGATTTAAGTTATTTCCTATTTTGCCAATGCTCTATTAACTCTTAAATTGAACATTCTTCCTCATTCAAATTCTGCATCAAGTATTAAATTGAACAAGGTAATTACACTATGCTATGTTGCTGGTAATGAACTGTTGACTGGGCGACTGATTAGATCATATTTTATGGCGTCCTTTATCACTTCCTCTTCCATAAATTATCATTATACCATGAGCTTGGCCAACGAAATGTCCTCAGCACCTGAGGTCATGGTAATGAAAATGGGTTTAGGACAGCATAATTCGGAAAAAATCTACAAAATGAATAAAAATCTAAAAAAATTTTTTTATAAGAAATGCTCACAAGGGTACGTAGCAAAAAATTCCAAAATATTTAATAGCTTTATTCGCAGGATTCCCCCACCGAGTAATACAATAATTAGAAATGTAGCTAACTTTCACTTTTAGGTCTTTATAGTAGAAGAAGCTAGAAATATTCTTTTACCGTGGGAACCGGTGCCGGAGTTGGAGTATTGAAAACAAGTTGTAAAGGGATTTAAATTATGAATAAATAAATATGGAGTTGCGGGGAGTTTCCGGGTGTATTGTGAGATGCGGGTTATTGAAATATAGCGTGCAGCTTATCTGCCTTAAATGTAATGTGGTTCTTGTTATTTTGACAGTATTTCCCGAAAATAAAAATATTCCAGGGAAGACCTCATATGACATACCATCAGGGTTGGTGAGTAGTTACGCGCCGTACTTCAGTGCGCGAAGTAAGATGCAATTGGATATTACCAGAAATGTTTCGATAGTATTTTTCCAAGGCTATAACTATAAACAATATTTCTTACATTTTTCCTTTTCTTACTAAT
Organism: Aelia acuminata; assembly: GCA_911387785.2. Classification (NCBI taxonomy): domain Eukaryota; kingdom Metazoa; phylum Arthropoda; class Insecta; order Hemiptera; family Pentatomidae; genus Aelia; species Aelia acuminata. The sequence goes on along the minus strand of OU426978.1, from coordinate 47,570,573 downwards.
TTCTCTTTGGATGATTCTTATTTATTTTGCGAGTCTTTTATTTCAGGCTATTACACATCGATATTATTCAAAGCTTTTTATTAATCGTTTGTACAACGTTTCAGACGATTGTCCATTATCAAGTACATAAAATGTTTTAAATACATGTAAAATACTATTATCTATATACACACACTTATATATCTTTTATATACAATACACTTCCTTATATCTTTTAGAACTATATCGTATTATGTGAAAAATAGCCAATATTATTAAATTAATTTAATATATACCTTTCATTTGTTGGTTGAACATTTTTTTAAAAATCTTACACCTTTTTTAATTGTATTGTACTATTCACTGTTTTCCTGTGGACTGTTCTTAATTTTCCCCCTCCCTTCATCTTTAGACTCTCATATATCCCCACTTTCTAAAATTGTTACCATTCTATGTTTGTTTTTTATACTGTCAAAAAAGGGACTTGATAATGGACAATCGACCGAAATGTTGTACAAATGAATAATAAAAATAATATAATAATAAAGGTGTGTAATAAGCTGAAATAAAAGATACACAATAATATATACAAAAAAAATATTCCTTTATTGACATTTTTTAATGTTTATACAATATGCTTCGAATAAAGTATAAAAAGTAATAGTGAACAAGGAATAAAACATCTATTTATTTATTTGTTCACGTTAACCTGCCTGTTAGGCATTTATGCTTCACAAACAAAAGTTTTATTCAAACAATCCCTGGAATATTGTAGGAGAACTATACAAAAGTTTTTCTGTTTAGGAGAACTTAACAGCATACATATATCAATATCATCTTATCTTTCTTGCTTTTCTTTTTGACTTTCCTGACGTCAGAGGGAAAAAGGTTCGGTCGAAAATCAAACAGAGCTGAGCTTCTTTTCCTCCGGAAGTAGCAGGTGACAAGGGAGAGCGCCCATGATTGCTTTCTCTAAACGGTGCAATCTCCGGAAGGAGGGTCTGGAGAGGAGAGCAAAGCAGCTCAGCGAGGATGAGAAAATATCGAAAGGAAATTCTGTCTCATATTGCTTCTTCTCCCAACATTCTCGAGGAATCAAAATTCATCTCGCAGTTCTTACCGATGGAATATCATCTGCGCAAATGTCAGAATTAGATGGCGATTCCTCGAGTGCGCAAGGACGATATGGTCAATAATCTTCATTTTATACATTTATGGAGTAGTTAAAGATTAGAGATGTCCTGGGTGAAAATATGAATTCAGGGATGGTTTATAGTTTCAATTAAACTCCTACGAAGGTATGCCCTTGAACATTATTCTTTAATGTTTTCGCATCCAAATATTCATGTGCTAAAACGAATTGTGCCCCTAATTGCGTATATCAATAATACGAATTTCTAAAGAATAATAACATCTGGAATTTGCACAATGAACTTGCAGTCTCCATTGATAAATCTTTCCCTGCGTGTCAAAGTTTAATGACAAACATCAGCTCCAAAAACCTTGGTAAGAAATCGAGGAAAACATCTCTATAAATCAGCCCTGCAACAAGGGGTACATAACCAAAGCAGTAGATTTTTGCATTAGAAAAAAATATGCCAAGGCAAGGCTGGGTCTCTTCAACCACAAAAAGATGCAGACTATCCTCATAATAACCCTCAGGACCCCTAACATAATCTCAATAGAAAATAAAAAGTTGCCCTATTCTGAATTCCGACATACTGTGATAGACTAAAATCCCACCCCTTCAAAAAATTTCGAATAGAAAACAGTCCCAAATGTGTGTTCGGCGAAGGATGTAGCGAAAGAGGGCTGATATATGAAGGGGTCGGGGCAAAATAGTGCCAAGCAACATTTTTAACAAAAATAAAATGTAGCTGCCGTCTGCTGTATATTACGTAGGACTAATGGAAATTCCACCTAAATATGACTATATAGAGCCCCTATAAACATATTTAGGTGGCATTTCCTTCATAGACTTATAGTCCTACTTAAGATACAGCCGACTGCAGCTACAGTTCATTTTTGTAGAAAATGTTGCTTGGCACTATTTTGCCCCGACCCCTTCATATATGATACGGCCAATATAACCGATAGCGTTGGAAACTAAACTCTACTGCACATTAAAGGACTCCAGGATTACCGCTAGCTTTGTTTTGGTTCAGTTACCGGATATATTAACTTGAAAAAAAAAATATGGAAGACGAAGTAACTCTTTCTTAATAACGTTTATCAGTTTGTTTGAAGCTTTTTCACCGTTCACATCAATTCATAAGTGACATTTATTCTAACAATGAATATACCGCTTTGATGTTTGAGTATGTTTTTAGCAATGATGATAACACTGCCTATCCTGGAGAGAAGATTATGACAGGGCTATCTTCAGGAGTACATTTCCAAAGATTCAGATTAGCTAGTATTTAATTAAATATCAAGATTTTTAATTTGTTTAAGACTCTTATTTGCCGTTATTTTATATTGCTGAATTATTTACAAGAGATAGCTTAAAGTTATCTATTATAAGCTACTCAATAATAATTATAAGAAAAGAAAAGGTCTTAAATAAGGTTTCTTCTTCTTCTTCTTCTTCTTCTTCTAATTCCCTGTTGCCAAAACTGCGGGGGCATAGAGCCGAAGCAAATTTTCTTCATCTATCCCGACCCCGGCTGAGAGCTAAGTAAGGTTTATAGATCTTAAATTAATACTTTTAGTTTGGAAACTTGGCATTAAAACGTCGTGAATATTCAATGCTTGATATTAATAGACATTGAAATGGGCTTGACTTTCAGAAAAGGGAAGTCATGAAAAGTTCTAATGCGGGGCTAGGCCTCAGTATTCCGTCCCCCTTTCTGCTCTATCGAACGCCTCCTGACCGAAATACCCCTTTACCGATCTTTCTCATTTCCATCGCTCTACACTTCTACGGTCAATTGGGTTCGAGTAAATCACTTAATAAATCACTCAAAGTAATTTAATTTAAATGAAACAACTAATGTAATTTACGTTATAGTTTGAAATAATCCTAACCGTTTGAATATATCAGAAAAACTTCTGACGTTTAAAAATTCCAAAACTGGGTTGCATTAAAAGATTGAAATTTCTTCTATTAGACTGTATTACTTTTTTTTCATATGAGCAAATGTATGAGATGAGAATTTACTAGCGATCGGAAAAAAAAAATCTATTGAAATGTAATTAAATAAATATCGGATGTTTATAAAACATCTAACGTTTTTTTCGTATTCTTTCGTGAAAATATTACTATTAGTGAAATTAGTTTCTTTTTACTTTTACTTACCTATACATGAAATATATAGTATGGGAAAGTATTGTGATCTTCGACTTTCAACGGAAATACACTCAAGTTTTGGAGTCCAGAGCTTCAAAATTATAAAAGTTGCACTATGGACGAAGTCAAGTTCTGAGTTACATAAATTGAAGATGATAATATTTTGAATAAATCTAGAAGACTAATAACGCACATAAATGACCATTATTTAAAGACATAAATTACTGATTTTAAATTTATTTTAATTTGATAAGTAACCAAGATGAAATTATTATTTAGATAAGTGTTTTATTAATGTCCTTAATCGGACTAACAATATATTTTTTTCCTAAACATCTTAATATAAATAATTTGTAATAACGGGTCATTCGATGCATTCTGGTAGGTATAGTTATATAAGAAATGTGGATAGGTTTAGTGTTAAGTAAGCTGTTGCACATGCAAATCAACATTGCACTGGTGATATATGCAGTGAACCTGATGGCTGAAGCTTTGGACCAGTGCAACACTATCATGACAGCATATAAAGCAGCTCACTCTGGCTCTAACAATGCCTCCATTATCCGAGGGATCAATCCGCAATGGCAGGCGTTGATAGCGTTCATCAACTCATCACCCTGATTGTCCTCAACCACACCTTCGATAACGGGGTTATCAACAGGAAAAGTCCCACCTGATAAGGATATCACTCAACAGTGATTCATCGGAAAAATCAATGCTCAATTCAATCTTGTTTTATTTTATCAATAAAAAAAGAAAGCAGTTAAGCAAAACATAATAATAATAATAAAAAAACAGGCGTTTGGTTTCAAAACCGGCTACATCCATTTTCAACAATTTTTCAGGACTGATCAAAAAAGGATCAATTGGAACCGCTTTCGATAAGAAATAGAATCTTTTATTATTTATTTTCGAAGGATCTAGACTTTTTGAAACAAACGCGTCTATTTTTTTTTTTTTAACATGAAAAACTTGAAAAAAAAGAAAAAAAAATGTTTGGAAAAAATAGATGTAACCGGTTTTGAAACCAAACGCCTCAAATATTCGATCAATCTTTATTAATTTTCGAGTAAAAATGGTGTTTTTTTTTTATAAGGTATATATTTCCCTAGCGTGAAAAATAAGGTTACGCCTCTCAGTCCGAACAAACAAATAAAACTTTCCAAACGTCGAATACCTCATGAAAATTTGTACAAACAGCTATCCCTTAATGTTTACCTTGAAAATGGAAATGAGATTATTTAGGCTAACGAAAAATACATACAATACAGTTTACAATTCAGCGAGATACATTTCCACCAGTAAATTTCTACGACAATACTATTGATATTTTCAGATATCAATTGAATTTCAGATATCAGTTTATTGAATACATACCTTCAGATATTAACAGACAGATAGAAGATACCTTCTAATGATAATAAAAGAAAGATAAAGTTTCAGGTAAAAAAAAAAAAAAAAAAATACAACAATATAGCGCAAATAACAAATTTAAGTGACAATAACAAATTCGTTTTTAAAGAATAGGTTATGTTACATGAACAATTAAACGACGCCTTTCAGTGAATTTCATAGTTTCTTTTGTTCAAAATCCTCGTTTATGACAATCATTTCTAAAGTTGAAAAAAGTTATAATTACGTTTTTCTAGAACAGTAAGTTGACATTGCGACATAAAACAATGAACGAATTTAACAAATGAATACGAGAAAAAAAATCTTTATCTGGATTTGAAGAAAGGGATGAAAAATGTCACAATCACTCCTAACTTACTTTGGAAAAGCCGAGGAAACTTTTTTACTGAGGAAAAGGAAGAGAGATAGAGGTGATAAATTTTAATTTCAAGAAACTTACTTGGAGACTACTCCCCCCACGGAATGTCAAGATTTTACTTACCTGAAACAGAAAGAAAGCGCAATTAAAAAAATAATTAGTACGTTACACGAAATTGAAAATTACGATAGTTTAAATAAGTAATAATTTTACAAACTAAAAAATAGTTTTGCTATAAAAGAACTTCATGTTTTTTTTTTTTTTTTTTTTTTTTTTTTTTTTTTTTTTTTTTTTTAATGGCATTGGATAAATCCATACAGCCAGAAATTAATTTGATGTCGAATTATTATTATTAATAATCTATTAAATGTATTTCTTAATAGATTTCAAGAAATTCACTACGCTAGCTACCTGTTCCCCGCTGCTCAGTGACAATATTTGTTTGTATGTAATGTTGTTATTGCCGAGGGCTTGTAAAAGTACTCTTCTCTGGGGTTCGTAAGCATCACATTCCATTATAATATGATAAAGTGTTTCGGGATTAGTACAATTTACACATTGAGCCGTATTGGAAATCCCTATACGATGTAAATAACTATTACATAATCCGTGGTTCGACCTGAGTCTACAATATATTTTTACTTCGTCTCTATACATATTTGTTGTTAAAAACCATGGCTTACGTGAAATGTTTGGAAATATTGATTTATAATACTGGCCTGTTTGTGATTGTTGGTATTGTTGTTGCCAAGTGTTCCTGCTATCTTCCTTAATAGCTAAATAAAAATCAGTATAGGGGACCGAAATGTTGACTGGCTCGCCTGTATATATAGCCTCTTTTGCAAAACCATCGACTTTTTCATTTTCTAAAATCCCTGCGTGAGCTTTGACCCATAGGAAAACAATCTGTTTATCGTTTTTTAAAGATTCGTGATGAAATTTAATGATGTCCAATAGGACTTTGTTATTGTTTATATTTTTAAAGTTATTTATTGCTTGCAATGAGCTTAAGCTATCTGTTAAAATTATAAATTTAAATTTTTCAGACTGGTTAATATATTTTAAGGCTTCCAGAATAGCATATAATTCTGATGTGAAGGATGAACAACCTGGTGGTAATTTAAACTTTGCTATATGGTTGAATTGTGGAATGTATAGTGCGCTGCCTGATAAGTCCCTTATTTTTGATCCGTCGGTATAGATGCAAGTGTGGTCAGGCCAATTATCAGAAATAACGGCTTTTATTTCCTGGTTTGCTGCTATTTGAGGTAACGAATTTAATTTTTTGTTTATTATTATTTTGAATTTTTGAAAGAACGTTTCGAAGTCAACCGAGAACTGAGGTAGTATATTAGTCGGATGAACGTGGTCTAGATTTTTTTGGTATTTTATAAAACTATTATAAATCAGTGGCGTGTATTTTTTTTTCTGCCAATAAGCCTTGCTTAAAATTAGCACGCATAAGTTTACAATTTTATTGTAGCATATAGGGTTTCTGGCTTTTACTTTGAACATGATTTTATCACTTATGAATTGTCTTCTAACTTTTAATGGCATTTCTACTGCCTCGTTTAATATAATATCTATTGGGGTGGACTTAAGGAAACCTAAGCACATTCGTAAACATCTATTTTGTATGACATCTAGTTTTTTTAATGATGTTTCTGTCGCTTCGCCGTATATAACTGCACCGTAGTCAAATATCGCCCTTACAGTAGCCCTATAAAACAGTAACGAAATATTTGGATCCGCACCCCATTTGGCGTTGGCACTAATCAGTCTTAAGGTGTTAACAATTTTTTCCGATTTTTTTATAATTTCTGCGATGTGCTTATTCCAATTTAATTTCCTATCGAAATACATCCCCAGAAATCTGACACTAGAAGAGCACGGAAAAGCTATTCCCTCCAAAATTAATTCGTCCCTTAATGGAAAAATGTGTTCCCTACTGAATGGGCAAATTACTGATTTCGTTGTCGAAATTTCCATGCCACAGTCGAGTTGCCATCGTTTAAAACCTTTTATAGCTTCATTTAACAGCTCTATCGCACTATTTGTATTTTTATGAGAAGTGTATAAGCATATGTCATCAGCGAACTGAAGAATTGAAACTTCATCCGGAATAAATTTTCTTAAATCAGATGAAAAAATTATAAACAATAAACAACTTAGAATTCCTCCCTGAGGTAGACCTACTCTCGCATTTCTAGTTAAAATGATCGAATTATTGACTTTTAGATGTATTTTCCTATTATCTATTAGATTAATTATAAAATCTATAATTTTACGTGGAATTTCAATTTTTTCCATATTTCTTGCCAGTATGTGTATGGGAACGGTATCGTATGCTTTCGTTATGTCAAGGAATAGAGCTATTGTTTTTTTCCCATTAGTGAAGGCAGTTTGGATATCGGTGTGAAGCGCCAAAAGACTATCGATTGTGGACTTTCCTTTTCGAAAACCGTATTGATAGTTGGGTATTTTTTTCTTTGATTCTAACCACCATTCTAGTCTGAATTTGATCATTCTTTCAAATGTTTTTAAAATGCAAGAACTAAGAGCTATGGGCCGGTAGGAATTAGCGATATTAGGATTTTTTCCTGGTTTGAGCATTGGTATAACACAATATTCCCTCCAAGAATCCGGCACTAAGTTTTTTTCCCATATATTATTAAATATTTTTAGAAGGCGATTTTTTAATTCGAGTGGTAGTTTGCTTAACATTATGTAGTGGATGTTATCTAACCCCGGAGCTGTATTATTGTTATATTTTAGTGCATTTAAGAGCTCTGGTAGTGTGAAATTTGATAATATTTTATCGTTACCTGGTTCCCCTGATTTACTACTATTGCTATTATTAATAGTTGAATCGACAGTTATCTTATTATTATTTTCTGAATTCGGTGTTAAATTACTGATTTTGTCTAAGTAAATAGGAATGCTAACCAATGGGGGGGCCAACTGATCTATGAATTCTTCGCACCATTCGCCGATAGTAATAGAAAATTTATTATTTGTTTTCCGTTTGTTAAGTCGTGATAACTTATGCCATATATCTCTAATAGGGGTATTTTTGTTTATGGACGAGCAAAATGATTGCCATGATTCCTTTTGTTTTTTTCGGGTGATATTTTTAAACTGAGCATCAGCCTTTTGATAATTTATGAGGTTGCTGCTGGAAGGGGATTTTTTGTACGTTTTGAATGCATTTTTTCTGTTTTGTAGGAAATAAGAGCATTCTTTGTCCCACCAATGTTTACTAAATTTATCTTTATAGACTTTTTTGTATTGGGGAATTGTTTGAGTGCTTACTCCGTTGAGATATTCAATGAACTCTAGATAGGTTGGTTTATCTGACAGGGTAAAACAATTAGATATGGCGTTAGCTTCAAATTCATCCCAGTTTGCTGACTTAATTATCCATTTTCTACTTGAACGTAGAATCGGAATTATCTTGGGATTATTGCTTTGATAGGAAATTTTCATGATTATAGGTAAGTGATTTGATCCTAAAGGCTCGTCATATACTTTCCAATCTATTGTATGAGCAATATTGACCGTACAAAAAGTGACGTCCAAACAAATATTTTTAGATTGGCGAATATTATTTACTAAAGTTGGCGAGCCGTTGTTTAAACAAATGAGATTCGAATTTTCTACAGCAGAAACTAGATTGTTGCCTTTGCTATCACAATTTTCACACCCCCATTGATAATGATGGGCGTTCACATCTCCCCCTATGATTAAAGGACTTTCAAAACTGTTTATTAAGTTTTCCCAATCAGATTTGGTTATTGAGTGTTTGGGCGGAACGTACAAGGACACTAGGTTGAGCTTGTGTTTATTATATACTGTTATTTGGATCGCTACTATTTCTATATTATTTATTTTGTGGAAATTTAAGATTCGATTGAAATAGAATTTCGATTTAATTATAATTGCGACTCCTCCGTATCCATCTGGTCTATCCTCCCTAACTACATTGTAACCAGGGATGTTTACGTATCTATTGGGTTTAAACCACGTCTCTGAGATTAAGGCGATGTCTATTTTCTCCGTGAAAAGAAATGATTCTAAACTATTTTTGTTCGAAATAGCTGATCTAGCATTCCATTGCATTATTCTTATTGTATCGGTCATGGAAGGTTCTGTATTAGTCTTAAAATGAAAAAAATATATTTATTATTTTGTTTATATTAAATAGCTTTTGGTTATTAATTAAAAACTATTATTTTACAAATATTTTAATATTTATAAAATAATTAAAATTCATTTAAACATTTGGGATTATATTTGAAGGCTTTCGCTTCTGTCTCTAATCATATTTCTAATTTCTTCTTCGGTTATTGAAAAATTTTTATTGGATATTATTGTATTAATTATTGAAAATATAGCTTCTGAAACATTATTTATTTTCGTAGGTTTAGTGTACAGTGTACCGGAAGGTTTATTTTTGGGGATATTACTGTTTGTAAATATTGGCGTTGTTGGGTACAAAGGTGCGGAATAGCTACTGTTTATATCTCTTGTTTGTTGAATCATTTCATTCCCTTCTTGTTTTACTGGACTTGTGACTCGAATTCTTTTGTTTACACTAATTTTACTTTTAATAAATGAATTAGCTTTAAGTGTAGAATTTATTTTATCCGCGTGATCTAATGTTGGAAACGATTCCGGAGTTTGCATAAGAACAGCCCAGCTGTATGATTTTCCTTCCAAACTGTTTTTTGCTTCTAAGTACGTTAAATTTTGATTGGCCATTAATTCTTTAATTTTTTTTTTTTTTTTTTTTTTTTGTTGAATTCCGGGCAAAGATTTTTCGCTAATGAAGAATGATTCCCGTTACAATGTACACATTTCAATAAGGTTCCTGGAGTACACTCTTCTTTGGTATGTTTTTCGCCACAGACTGGACACCTGGGCTTTGTGCTTTTACACTGAGAGGTGGGATGCCCATACCGGAAACAGTTCTGACACTGTATAACCGATTGAATGTACCGGTGCACCTCGCATCTGACGTAATGTATACTTATATAGTTAGGTAAAAATTGACCTCTAAAAGTAATTAAGACAGTACCTGTCGGTTTATATTCGTGTTCTTTTGTGACATTGTTAAAAACTTTCTTATTAAACCTTTTAACATTGATGATTTTAAGGGATTCGGAATATAACGTTTTAGCGTTGCTAAGAATGTCTTCCTCCGATAAATTTATATCAACACCCCTTATTACACCTTTTCTCTCCAGCATAAATTGCGGGATATATGCTACGAAGTTTTTTGTTTTTAAGATTTCCGATGTAACCAGAGCGTTCGCGTGTACTCCCAACCTTGTTTCTACTTTTATTCTATTACGTCCTGTTCTATTTATTGTTAAAATGTTATTGTATATTTCCGGACTCGATTCATTTAATATTTTTCCTATGGTCATAGGGTGAATACGGCTTATCCCGGCACCTTCGTTCGATTTACTTTCAATAAATACGCAATAAGGCCCTAAATCTCTTTCTTCGTATAAACGAAGTGGTTTGTTCGTATTATTAATATTTGCATTTTTTTCGATTGCTGGGCTATTTTCTACTAGAGTCGTATTTAAATTGTGATTATCAACACCTTCCATTTCTACTTCAGTTGAATTTAAATTAGCGGGTTGTTCCTGAGATAAATTATTGGTTAAACTATGTGATATATCTGGGGGAATATCATTTCTACCATCACTGGAACCTGGCATTTTCGCTTCTAACAAATAAAATAATTAAAACAATATAAAATTAACACTATTTAACAAAACCTCTCAAACTAATATAACTTAAATAATTAAATATCACTGTAAAATAAAAAGAAAATAATGAAAGAAATTATTTGTAACTAAATCTCTTATCTGGCCTGAAGGCTGCTAATTCTGCGGAGATCCTCACTGTTCGAAGGTTAACCTCAGACTGGATCGAACTTCATGTTGAAAGATGGAAAAATAGCCCTTATACTAATGACTTCCCCTTTTCAGCGGTCATTACCTACACACCATTCTCCACTTTCCTTTCAAGCTTATAATCGATTACAATAGTTCCATCTAATTTCTTTATTTTCCTACGTATAGTCCTCGTCGTTATGGAAAATAGAAGAAGATTTCCACTGCAATTGATGATATTTTCCTATAAGACCCTGAATATGCAATCGACATTAATATTCTAGCCTTCGATTTTTTGACAAGGTGAATGGTTAACATGCTCTAGTTTCGAACGTTTATTGAATAAGATAGTGATCAATTCTAAGGAAGATATTATGTACATCTTTTCATAATTTTATTTTATGAAAAAATATATTTTTTCTGCTATATATTCTCCTTACTTATTTTATTTTTTATGCAGTTAAAAATGTTTTATTACTATAACATTATTTCAGTTTTAGTAACCCACTTTTTATCAGAACGATTAGTAAAATAAACCAGTGTTAAAGTAAAATGTAAATATGGCTTAATATCATTGGGCAAATAGAGATTTAACACTATTAATCAAACTAGAAATATGTGTCACTCAGGATTAATAACCAAGCGAATCCTGAAATTCGAATATTTTTTACTGGGCATGATTCTTCTTTTCTCCTTACTGGTGGGTCTTTTACGACCCTGGAGCTACTTATCTTGATTATAATTCCTATAATTGATTATCTTGATTATAAATCCAATTCGAAAAGTTTTGACATACGACCTTTTGCAGTATCAAAGACGATATATTATTAGTTTCATTAATATTTTATGACGTTAGATCATAGTTCAATATAATAAATATACTTTGATCAGTATACAATTAATATTAGTACCGCAAAGAGATCAAAATCGACCAACTATATAACATAATTTATACACTAATGAAACTTAATATTATATCATATTCCATCATAAGTTAGTATTAATAGATATCGGCTTGGTCGGCTCTTTAAGAAGAAGGAGTAACCGTTAGAGAGGAAAGTGCGAAGAAGATTTGGTTAATAAAGAATTAATTTGCTTTAAATCTAGTAGAGCAATGTTTCAAATATTTTTTATGCTTCCGATCAAATAAAGCGAAAAATCATATTTTGAATTCTATTAGAGCTAAGAAAATTATATGAACACATATAATCGGTAAAGGATCATAGCTGCTACAAATAATTGCTGCGTTTATTGACAGGGAAATCTTTAGAAGATATAATTTTCAGATTTTTTTTTTTTTTCAAGGATGAGGATTTATCTCTGATAATGAAATGCTGCATTATCGATTGAAACTGCGCAAAAGAGAGGCAAAACCGGAATAAAGTCTATTCTACCTGTAGATTCATTGGACTGCGATCAGCTTTTCACAATATATAAATAAGTACATTATTGCACTGTCAATAAAACAATAAAATACAGTAAAGCACAGTAAATTAACAGCCAAAGATTTTTTTCTCATCAGCATTCCAAACTTTGTCCAGGGTTCAGTGTTCAGCGCTCCAATTTTGTTAATAAAATTTCAAAGAGCCATAATAATATATTTGAGTCTAATGTCCGAATCGATCCGACTTGAACTCAAATTTAATTCAATTTGATACGATAGCTAGAATGTTGTAAAGAGAGTTGTTCACTCGTATGCACGGTACGAGGAAGGAAGCCTCGACTTACATTTAGCCGAGTTTCGGGTGAATATCAGGCCAAGCTACACCTGCTCCTATAATCTTGAGTAGGATCTTTAAGGAAATATGTCAAAAGTGGATGAGCTTGACTTTTCAGCCACTTAAACTCCCAGCGTTGATGGATGTCATAAATAACTCAAGAGAGCCAGAAGGGGATCACGGGTGTGTAATAGATTCAGGAAAAGCAAATAGAGGCAAAATAAGTGAATAAAAACATGAAATTAAACCATAAATTCTTAATTAGTCTTAGAAATTCACTCAAATAGACAATCTTTTAAGCGAAATATCATAAGACAGAGAGAACTAAATTAAAATTAAACTAACGTAGGAAGTGGAAACACTTGAAAGTATTAGAAGGAACTATTTGTTAGTTTTATGGTTTTTACTTTAGCAAAACTGGTTGGTTGGTAAACATTTTATCGTTATTTGTATCAGCAGAATAAAAAATATATGGGTGATTCTCATATGAATTGACCATTTAGTGTCCCCGGTCTTAACCTTCGTTTTTCAGATATTTTTTCATATCCAATTTAAAATTGGAAAAAAAAAGTTGGATATTTATTTTATAGTTTTCTGTTATAGCAATACGATGGGAAAATTTAAATGAACCTAGGCATCATAAAAAACAAAACATCTCAATGTAAAGTTTGAAAACGTCACGAGTGTTACAGTCCCTTTTGGATTTTTCAGTCATAAACGCCTTTTGGCACAATTCAGTCATAAATAAGTGCTGGAGCGCAGGAGAAAAAAAAAGTACAACTCTAGTCTGATTTTTGGATGCCGCTCAAGCATTTTATAAAGTTTGGCACCGGCGACCCAAGGCCAATCAAACTCTAACATACAATCCAATACTACTTACCTGTTCGAAAGATTTTTCTGGATATGACAGGAATATTCAGCGATTTCTTTGGTCGGACCAACGCTACTGAAAATACGAAACTTCCTTTTTTTACCCATGAACATTGAAAAGTAATAGGTGTGGAGGTATACAAGAACTTACTAAAACCCATATGGATTCACAGATTTTTGGCAGAGCGAAAATTACTCACTTATAAAAACTACAATCTATCCATCAAAAATTGTAGTCTTATTAAAAGCAGCATGTACGTAAATAAAAATATGTTCATGCCGAATCAAATTAAGCAACCACGACCAACAAATATGAAATATTTATTCTCGTTAATAAAAAAGTAAAAGTACGCAGCAATAGACTAATAAAGGACATGTCTACGGTTGATAAAGGTGGGAATTGATTCTAATGATTTTTTGTTTTTTTATGAGAATAAAAAATATATATAAAAATAAATTTCTGCAACCCATAATACTCTTAAATATAAGTTTTAAAAGAATTTTTTTTTTTTTTTTTTTTTAAGCCTGGAGCTAAAATTTTAATAGGATTATATATTTTTTCCATCATCGTACGTATCTAACAGTACAACATCGCTAATACTAAGCAGTTGGCAGGCAATATTTCCATTCATAAAACTAAATGGATTAAAGTATAAGAAACCCCACGCGGAGGACATATTTCAGCCACAAAAAAAAAAGTAGAGATAAATTGGATGAAGTAGTTGAACATTTCTTTATATTACCCGAAAAAGAGGAAGCTTTTAGCCTGATGGCCGTTTAGCGGTAGGCAGTTACGTGTCTTCACTTCGCTAAGCTATCTCTTATCGGCCTGGCCTAACTATAATATCGCTTTTTTTCTTTTTCAAGATTTAGAACTATAAAAGAATTAATTAGGAATGGATTTTATCTATCATCAGTTGATTCATTTCATGGCATTGTTTTAATTTATAGCTCATGAGTATTTTTCAGACATAGAAAAAGAAGGAGAGACGATTGTTTAAAATAGACCAATTCATAGTAACAATAATTTTTGAAAATTTGTCAATATGCATATTGCTTTTAAACTGCATAGGTATGTGTTTTTATAAGGATAAAAATATTTGTAGTTTCTTCGTTTCTCTTTCTCTATTACTCTCATTACAAGAAGTAATGACTCTAAATCACGAATCAGTAATTATAGTTTAAAAACCTCCCTCCCTTGTCTATCCCACTCGAAGCTATTAGCTCATTAAAATTTTGCGGGACAGGTCTTCAATGTTAATAGTTTAACACTTATACACTTATGTGGGTTTAAATAATTTTATTCGAAGAGAATAATAACTTAAAATGCCACACAAACAATATAAACTCAAATTATTAAGAAGGTTACAAAAAGTAACCACTTGTAACGAAGTAGTAACATAATAGTAACCACTTGTAACGAAGTATGTAGTAACACAAAAATAACAGTATGATTCGAACTTCAGAACAAGACTGAATCTCCAGTCCGTCCCTCCTTATGTTTAGTCTGATTCAAAACATTCTGTTCGAGATAAGCGTAAAAGGTCCTCCAACAGTCAAGTACATATAATTCGTTGAAAATATATATTCCTTGAAATTCCTTCAGTTCTCATATCTGCAGGTTATAAATTGACCTGCAGATGTTATTAACCTGATGATATTATTCTCTTTGAACTATATGTACAAATATTTCGGCTCGGTTATAACAATTTGCGCTAAATCCAAATTAAGATCGTGGGACAGCAAAATAAAAATAAACAATGCAATAGCAATGAGCGTACTTTATTACAATGTACAATTATGGGGGCTAAGATATACTGACTATCTAGAAAGGGTAAATTTAAATTTTTTCAAATGCCTATTTTCCCTAAACAAGAACACGCCCTTCTGGTTAATGAGATTGGAATTCAACATTCCTCACTGCTCAGTTGCAATATTAAAATTAGCGCTTAATTGGGTTCTAAAAATTTTAAAAATGAGTAGCCATAGACTGCCTAAAATTTGTTTTAACGAATTGAGAAAAATACATATTAAGGGAAAATCTGAACTTAAGTTTAATTGGGTGAGTCAGGTGAGTTCTTTGTTATCCTTAGTAAATAAACAAAGTATTCTGGAGTTAGAGGACGCAGGCCAATTCCTGTTGGAGATGACTGAATCGCTAAGTCTATTTAAAAGCTACACGGAAGAGCGCGATAAACAAAGATTGACTAGCCCTACAAGGTACAGCCCGCTCTACCCCATAATGTACATAGTCAGCAATCAGGCCCAGCCATACCTTGCTCTAAATGCCCCCTTTCCTATGATCAAAACACTTGCACAACTTAGGCTCTCTGGAAATTATATTATTAAATTAACTTTCAATAATATATATTATTATTTTAAGCCCAAGGAAAACTGCACTATCTGCAACTTAAATGAACTTGAAGATGTCTTTCATATTTTGGTCCGGTGCCCGATTTATTCTGCTTACCGCCTTCACTATCTGCCCCACTCACTCGATATGAACAGGTCGAATTATGTCGAATTGCTCAAAATCGATAGCACTCACTGCCTCAAAAATCTATTTTATTATATAAGGCAATGTTGTAAGCTAAAATCCTTCATTGTTAATGAATAACTAGTAAAAGGGTAGGTTGTAGAAACCGCTAAATGACAGCAGTAACCATTTATTTTTAAACTTTATATGTTATTATTTATTAATTATTTATTTATGTTATATTGCATTGTATATGTATTTTCTTATATTGTATATTATCATAATAGTCATCATTATTGTCACATTTAAATTTATATACTCATGAATTATATTTAGATTCTAGATGGGTAATTAATTGAATTATAGATAGATTAATATTTAGCTTATGGATTTTTAGGGATGTATATAATATTTATATGGTTACCAATTCCTTATACCAGGTTTATATGTATTTAATGATTATTTTTTGTAATATATGTTTTAATAATATATGTTATATACGCTTTTTAAATAGCTATGTGGAGAAGATGTTGCCATATCATCATATTGTAGTTTAATATAACTCAAATATTATTGTTGATAGACATAATACGTATTATCTAGGTAAGCCATCTCTATTTGTATGGGGTATTCCCCGAAAGCAAATAAAGTATATATTCTATTCTATATATTCTATTCTATGTACAAATATCATCTCAGCAAAAAGTAGAGTAATTTAAATCAATTCCCCTTGGATCCAGTCCCTCTCTCCCTTGGCCTTTACTAACTCACTTCCTAAAATCTATTAAAAGAGAGTATTCGGTGTTTCCATCTGAAAAGTAACTTAGTTAAATGGTGCTAAACAAGTCTGACTAACCGTGATCAGTGAAACTTCAGTCCAGCGGTTCTACTGAAACTTTTAAAAAATGTATTTCCATTTTGATTCAACCTCTCTGTTAGCTTTAATCATTTGATATCTGTCACTAACGGCTTACAGACATCTAAATGTGTGCTGGAACGAGCATGTTTTAAATACAAATATTTACTGAATTACTCAATGATTCCAGATGGAACTTGGCGGTCCAGCTGCAATCACCATCAGAACTATTCTTGAGCTGTGGAGAAAAAAACTCCCGTACAAAAAAAAAAAAAAAAAAATAATAATAATAAAAATAAATAAATATAAATCTGACGGCTACCCGTATTGATTAGTTTTATAATATTCGTTTATAATTTTTCAGATAAAAAATTCCTTAAACACAGTACTTATAAATAATAATACTAATGTTTTTATTATTCATAGATATAATGAAATTTCCAAAAACAAAATTCTATTTCTGTAAAATCAGAGTAAATAAAAAAATTAAAAAAAAAAACTTTCCCATCATGCCAGTTCATTTTTTTTTTTTTTTTTTTTTTTTTTTTTTTTTGGGGTGGCTTTAATTAGAGCTATTTATCACGGAGGCGGTGGAGTGCTGGAGAATTATAATTAATAACTGGAGCTGACAGGCCCTTATTAGAGCCATCAGTGGAGCATTAGTTCGCTCCTAGATTTCGCTAGGGCCTTCGACATAATACAACCAGCTAAATGCGTTCTAATGGTGTCGGCGCTTCATTTAGAAATGTATGCGGCATAATTAGGGATTCAATTCTCCAGGGATCAGTCACTTGCCTAATTTGCGTATTTCCAATTCAGCTTTTATGTTCAAAGTCTTATTGAAACACATGGGCAATGTTGCATTTTAGTAAGGTGGTTGTAGGAATTTTATAGTTTAGTTTTTTATAGTTTTTCGTGAATTGGAAACTTTTGTAAGACACAAAGAATATCCAATGGTTTGGTGAAAGAAAATATGCAAAAATAATCAGAATAAAATGTTAACTACTTTACTGATAATGTCCAAAGGGATATGGATATTATTCACTTTTCATTTAATTGCTAAATCCATTTCATAAAAAGAATAAATAAATTCTGGAATCCAAAAGACTTTTTCTTAGAATACACCACCTCTATGTTATGCTATAATGGTTCGAACGCTCTGTGCAAGTACATGGCAAAAAGATCCCAGAGCGTCCTATTCGATTCCTTCCTTGGTCAGTAAATATTTATTTCACGGCGGTCCCGAGAAATGTAACTGCCATTCTGGTTTATACTGTTGGAAGTCAATTGTAGCCCCAAGCGATGTCCTGCAAAGAATTTCCCAGTACGATAAAACTCCATGAATAAAGGTCACAGATGTCATTAAAGCTCCCGCCAGGTAATAAAATAAATGCTCTCAGAACATAAAATACTATAGAATGCTAAGGTTATCGCGTAAAACGCTTGATAAAATCCATAAATGCACAACTCACTGAGGTCATAATCCTGACATCAAGTGTATAAAGTAAGACAAGAATGTAATCTGACAAGAAAGTAATCTGGAAGTAGAGTGTTAAAGGTTTGACCCAGTTTTCCTTTATGAGCATATTCCATATGATTATTTGAAAACTTACTTGTGTATTTGTTTCTTAATGCTATCCATTTCCGCGTCATGTTTAACTCAGAATTTCGACTTTTTAATTAACTCACTAGAGTTGTATTGTATTGCCAATTGTAGGACATTGGCGATCAACAGTTGTACGATCAGGATTTTTAGTTTTTAATATAAAAGTACAGTAGGTACAGTACGTTTTTTATTAATCTGAACAATAATAAATATGATAGTCTGTATCATAGAGAAAATAGTGTCAAAAATAGAAATTTATACGCTAATGTTTTAGGAAGAGAAAAAAATTATTAAAATTAAAAAAAATATTTTTTTAGCATTTAATAGATACCTTATTCCCCTTCTAACACCTTGATGAGGCCGGTACCATTTATTATACATTGAGAATAATTTATGCTAATTTAACCTACCACAACTACATTTCGCTCATAAACTTAACCACAAATAAGCAATTCAAAAACTTTCTTTGCCACGAAACGTTTTGAGGGTTAAACAAAGATCCTATTATAATATCCTCACTCTAAGAATAATTTTAGGACGATTTATGTCAGACTAGGACCGGTTTTATTTTACATTCGTTAAGTATATAGGATGTTTTCATTCTGACATTATTTCTTATGCAGGATGTTCCAGATGAGTATAGACAACCAATACCAACAATTGTATATCCACTATTACTTACCAAGATATCTCAATAAAGGTATATTCTATCTTTTATATCTTATTGCGTGTAAGAGTATATTTTCTAATTATTCCGTTATTTTCCTTTTTAATATCCTTCCTTAAACTCTTTATAGTAATTGAATTATAATTATTTTTTTTTTTTTTTAATATTCAAAGAACACAAAATTTTCATTCTATCAAATAAATTATACTAAGTGTCTTAGCATACTATGTGATATAAACTTTTACTTTATAAAAAAAAAAAAAAAAAATAGTTATAAGTCATATTAAAAAAACAGATATAATAACAGTTAATAAATAGTAGAATTTAGCCCTTAATGGGTTAATTGGTCAAAAGGAAGCACATTAGTGTATGAGTCAGGCGTTCATTTGAAATATACTTATTATAATCTGCGTTAAATCTGTTGTAATCGATTGGCGAACAATTCGTATTACTGAATAAATCATTACTGATGAGATCTATTCAGTAGGTTTGATGGCCAAAATCAGTAGCCACTATTTTAAATTTTTTTTTATAGAATTTCAACGCTTGATAATGAAAACACTTTTTGTATACCTATTCTGTTCAAACTTTAAAATTCGACCCTAGAAAGTAATGAACTTTGAATTGAGAAATTTTTATTTTATTTTAGAACTAAATCAAATTAATTTAATTAACTGATTCAGTATTTAATATTGATGGGATCACACTTTGTATCAATATATCGATTATATTACTTACTAGATATTAAAAATTGTAATTTTATTTAGAATTTTCTGAGTTTTTTAGCTAATTGTTAAATATTTAATTGAAAGATAGAAAAAAAAATTGAGAAATCTCTTTCCTCCTTTCACTTCTTCCTATCAAGAACCTGAACATTAAAACAAACATATATAGGTACAAAAACTTCCACCAAAGACTGACTTTCAACATACGACCGTTAGCAAAAAAACAACGATATCACCCCGACATACAAGGCGGTGGCCAAGAGATTTATTTGTATTAACTTAAGTGTAAGTTTAATCCGCACATTTATTTGTTGCAATGTTTTTCAATCAAGTAGGGAAGGTAGGTTACTCCCTCTCTTAACCAAAGTTTTTTTAAATAGTATATTTATTGAAATTTACGACTGCATTTAAAAATAATACATTGAGTAAATGTGATGAAAGAAAAACAATGTCATGAATAAGCATTTAAAGAAACTATCCACTGATATTAACTGAAACTCTCAACTAATATTAGCTGTTATAACTTAAAAAATCTCGAGGATACCTTCTTTTCATACGTCTTGGAGAATTTTCTGGGATCGAGGAGGAAGCGAGGGCGGATAAAAGTGGGTCTGGATGGGACTGGAGTTTACTGCGAAAGAGGCGACATCTGGATCGCGATAAATCTGAGACATATGGGAACATTAATGTCTTTGAGTATTATTTTATTTGTTAAAAAATCAGGAGCATTAAAGAATTTGCAATAGATTTTGCATTATAAGGATTGGATGCGAGAGGAATTAGAAAGTTTGGTTAAAAACCAAAAAGGTCTTATAACTGTCATATAAAGAAGCCTATAGTCATAGATTGGTAGTTATCAGCGTTTGTTCAGTAAGTGTTGTAGTAGACGGTAGCATCGAGCAGTTTCTTTTCGTTTCGATCTGATAATTTTAATAAAATTTAAATACAATCCTTATAAAAAACCTTCAGGATATTTTAATGTAATGTTAAGTCCATTAAACAAATTATGGAAATAAATGAAAATTATAAGTCATTTACAAAAGTGTACTCTTGAATTATCCTTTTTTTCTAGTTAATTTCTTCAGTTCATACTCCACAGGAATAAACGTATCTGTGATACCGAGCTGAGCCATTCAGCAGTAAATATTACAATCTTGAGAGATGAAACTCAGTGGAACAATCCTAGGTGGTTTCAGTGAGGGGGATTTGATGGCACCCGAGGGGGTAATCTCCGAAGTAGAATCCAAGCAGCTCAGGGTTTTCTCCAGAGAGAGAACAGGCATGATAATTCTGATTTAATTATATTACTTAACCTACTTGTAAACGTTAAAATAAAATCTGGTGGCCTCATCACAAGACTTTCCCTAACCAGTGTAGTTTGCTATCAATAGAAATTACCCCATTTATTGCTATATGTCCCAAATATGCTTTAACGAATCATTAATATTAATATATTTTTTTTCAGTGTATTATTGTGAGATTTTTGTTTTAATTAATGTCTTATGTTCTAAATTATTTTTAATAATGCCAAAGATCGTTGTAATATGAACAGAAACTTGAAATTAAAAAATGCTTGATTTTTCAAGAATATCATCATTAAAAAAATAAATTTTTAACAACTTTTATCTATTTTTTTTTTTCGGTTGGCGCATTAGGCCTAATGAGACCTTTTGCCGCGCAGTGTGGGTTTCTTACAGACATTTGTATTTCTTGCGGGAGAACAGACAACCTGGAGGGGGTAGCACAAACCTCACGTTGCTGCAAGCCATGGTCACCATGGTGCAGCGCAGACTGCCCGTAGCTCCATAACCAATCCCATTGGGGCCAATTTGGCAGTGTCCTTCCCTCCGATGGCGTCAGCTCTCTCGGGTACAAGGACAGTGACAAACTGGTCTAGGTCCAAGGATTATGGTAGCTCAGAGTCAGCAGGCCTCGAGGACCTATATTTCTTTCCCTGGAGCATACCGTCCTTGAACCAAACCTCCGGGCGGTTACTAACATCCTGGAAGAAACACACCACGATTCTCGATGAGATACACGGGGAAGGTTCATCACTCCTAGGCCCGGTCGGTGTGAGTCGCCTCCAGTAGGCTGGCCTCACATACCCGGGGGTGGGGGTAAACTTGGACTGCGTGGCGTTCATTGGTGGGCGGTCACCCGAATGGAGCGGTCACCCATCCAAGTACTAACAACGATGTACGTTGCTTAACTTTGATTACCTATTGCAAGCGCCCTTGTCCACTCGGCCATCCCGGCCCCTAACTTTTATCTATAATCTTGTTTAAAAAATGTAATAATAATAAATAAAAAAGTGGGGCTGATTTGTTTTTTCACTTTTGACTCGGTAAGGCATGTAGTTTTTAAATTTATCATTCATATCTTTTTTTTTTTAATGCTTTAATATATAAACAGAAAGAAACAATAAACAATCAGATTTTTTTTTTTTTTTTTATGGTTGGGGCGAAATGTGAAAGCATATCCCTAAATATTGTAGATTCCAGGAATTTAAAACTAATTGAAGTTAAAAAAAAGAGTTTTTTTTTCTTCAATCCTACATTTTTTGCCAAATAGCACCTCTTGCGTTTTTATCTCATAAAAGGAAAATAACTTTTCTTTTTTAAATGCAGTTTGTTAATGGAATTAAAACTATATAGGTTTAGTTTATTTTTATTAACTCATTTTAAACAGATAACTATTCTTGCAAAGTTTATCCCATAACAGGAAAATAAAATATTTTTTTGAACAAATGGAGTTAATCATGTTAATCATCGTTAATCATGAAATGGATTTTAAAAGTTTTTATTTTCTTTCCTAAAAAATTCTTTATGATTGTCTTTTCCTTAAATTATAATATAAATATCATTAGTTTTTCGTCCCTCGGCACTACCTACTACGACTAATTGTTTTAGCTATTTTTTTTTTTTTTTTTTTTTTTTTTTTTTAAATTCCACATATTTTAAATGATATACTCAAATAATTTATTAATATTCCGAATTTCCGAAATAAAATCCCTTCTTATGATAATAATTTAATTCATTCATATTTTAAATTTAGTCATTTTTTATTACTAATAAATAACGAGACAGCCCATTCGATGAAACACTACCCACAGAAGTTAGGTGCGACGCGAGCCAGGTAGGCCTGGGGGCGATTTTATTGCAAAAGGGCGCGGACGGGCTCTCAAGACCAGTTTCCTTTATTTCGAGACGGCTCAACGACGCAGAAACCCGTTACACTACCACCGAAAAAGAGTGTCTGTGCATTAAATGGGCTCTTACTAATTTTAGACCTTTTTTGTGGGGAAAGCAGTTTCAAGTAACGTCGGACCACCACGCGCTATGTTGGTTACATAAAAACAAAGATTTGAATAGCCGTTTGGCCAGATGGTCAATAGCCATGGCGGAATATTCATTTCAAATATGTCATAAGAAGGGAAAGAACAATTGTGACGCTGATTGCTTATCGCGTTACCCCGTAGGAGAGGCACCAGTAGAGGTAGACAACCTCGATGGGCTGGTTATGACCGTAAGCGAGGCCGAAGTGGACATTGCAAAGTTGCAAAGGGAAGACGAAGAGTTAGGCAAAATAATTTCGGCTATAGAGAACCCTTCAAGGGCCGACCGAAAATATAGTAAAAAGACAAGAAGTTTTATAATGAAGGACGGACGCCTTTATAAAAAATATTTTTCAAAGGGAACCTCTACCCCAATTTTGGCTTTACCCAAAATTTTAGTTGATGAAATATTGGGACATTATCACGACGACCCCCTCTCAGGCCACGTTGGACTGTCGAAAACCTTAGAGAAAATTAGGACGCGTTACTGGTGGGAATCGATGACAAAAGACATAGAAAGATATGTGAAAGGGTGTCTCGATTGTCAAACGAAAAAGAACCCAGTGGGAAAAAAGGCGGGTATACTTCAACCCATCCCCGTAAAACACTTATTCGAAAGAATAGGCATAGATTTTATGGGTCCTTTTCCAAAAACTAGATCGGGTAATCGTCACATTTTGGTTGCAACAGAGAATTTAAGTAAATGGGTTGAAACTAGAGCAACCCCTGACGTGTCTGCCAAAACAGTTGCGGATTTTTTATTAACCCAGATAGTATGTCGTCACGGATGCCCTAATCAAATTTTCTCAAAGTTTCCCTTCACATACGACTAGTTACAACCCTCGATGTAACGGCCTCACAGAAAGACAAAATGCAACGCTAGCGGGAATGTTGAGCCATTACGTTAATAAAAATCAAACGGACTGGGACGATTATCTACCCCTATGTACATTTGCCTACAACTCTTCAGTACAAGACACAAGGGGGGGGGGGGGGTACCATAACTCATAAATCACTTGGGGGTACTTGACTACTTCGGGTCCCACTATGCCCCAGGCTCACTTTGCCTGTCCCAGACTTAGACTGCCGTCTCCGACTGACTGCCTGACTCAGACTCTCCCAGACTGCCCCACTCTCTCCAGGGCCAGCCTCTTCTAGGAGTTCCCCCTCTCTCTCAGGGTCTCCTTCAATGGAGATCTTCCACGTGACAATATGATAATGCCGATTCTTCAGTAAGAACAAAGAAAATTAATATATTTTGTAGACCAATACTTATGAGCACAGACGAGTTAAAGGATAAGGTCAGATTTGAATTAGAATAGCCGCCGGATTAAGGGCCTGGAAGAGATCAAAATCATCTTGCATGATCCAACAGGTCCTCTACTTCAACTTCCAGTCATTATTTACCAGAAATTTCAAATTTAAAAAAATGGGTTTTGGCAAACTTTTAGGGACAAATACCCCTGTGTGCCTCGTGAAAATCAATCCATGAGACCCATGATTGATCACTCCCTACTCACCCAGTCTATAAATACAGAAGCACGGTATTATTTATTTATCATATTATACATAAATATAAACAGTGGAGGTAAACAACGCCAAATACATATCTTTATTGAATTAAATTTTCCACTATGGATTTAAAGACTTTATTATTCTGTTACTTGTAGAGATGTTTAATGAACAATAAGAAAATGTAACTAAAATAAAGATATATTGGTAAATAATATTATTGATGTCTTCAATAACATAATAAATAGGTACATCCTAATCGTTATTTGTAATATTTGTATTTGTATTCGAATTCTTATATGCTTGTAAAACCTAAAAATTTCCTATCATTATTTAATCCTGGAATTTTTAGCATGTTTCTTGTAAATCTAATTCGGAAGGACACACAAAAATATTTAAATTTCAATATTCTTAAATGAAAATTCCCAAATACTAAAAGACTTTCATTTTTTTTTTTTTATTTACATTTAAGTTTTTAAATGTAAATAAAAAAAAAAAAATTTAAGTTTTTATTTTATTTACTTCACTTTATGATATGGGAAAGAGGAAATCACAACTATTGTAAATCTGAAGGGAGAAGGATTTCGTAAAATTAATTCGGTGAGGCGAGGATCCCGAAATTCATACTAAGCGAACTTTTTAAGAAGGCTTAAGACTAAGCTTTATTAAGACGTAAGCAATCGATTCATTCGGTTCACTAAATGTAAAAAAGCTGTAAGTACTTAGATTAATCGACTCAGTGCAGAAAAGCATATGAAAGAAAATGAATAATTTAAATGTATTGTCCCTCTTACGCCATATATGAAGAAAAAAGAAAAACAAAATTTTCTTTACGAAAACAATTATTTACTTTATTAAAGTCACCGATAAATGGAACTTCCTGAAGTTTCAACAAGGCAAAGTGTTTCTCGATAAATGAGGTATTTATCGCTAATTCCTTAGCCAGCCTCTCGTTAGACTACAGATCCCATACCCCGGGGAAGCTTCTGACAGTTAAAGGTGTATTGAGAGATGTAATGAGAAAGGTTTATTGAGGAAGCTTTTTTTATATTTTTTACTATACTGAAGACAGTTTTGAATATTTCACAGTTCAAACTGTGGGAATAAAGTTTACAGTTCAGAAGAAATTTTATTTACAATTTACCACAGGAATTTTTAATATAGTTTTTCCTTTGAGAAGCATTTTAAATTTTGTGTTTTTTTCAAGTTTAGACTAGTTTTTCGTTGTGAAACCACTAATTATTAACATACTAAGATCACGTTAAAGAGTTTTAAATTTCTGACTTTAGAAGATGAAGCATATTCAGAGCTAATGTTTTTTAATATTTTTCTCTCTCCTTAATGATGGTTCATAAAGTTGATACTTAGATAAGTTTATGCATATAATATATTAATACACTACCCACTGTTATTAACATTTAATCCTCTTCTTTCCTTCATATTTATAAATCTCTGAATACCTGATTTTAATTTCTAGAGCCAAGGATAACTTTATTCCAAAACTACCAAATCCTATATTAGGTAAATAACTATATAACATAAGTACTCAAGTTAAGTACTTTCATTTATACACCATAATCTATCTACGAGTATATAAATAAAGATGAAATTCAGTTTGTTTGTTCTTTATAGAAATCCATACCGTTTGTCCTAAATTCTCCAAATTTCACTAAGTGGTTCTTTCATACCAGGTACATATTAAAATGATCTATTATCTACCCCTGTCCACATTAAAACTGAATAACTTCAGCCAATTTCTGGGTATATTCTTTATTGTTATAAAATTCGTTATGATCTGGCTTTACATTGGTTTTTAGAACATTTAGAAAATTTAGGAAAATGAAATTCCTTCATTCATGAAAAATGAAGTTGATGAAGTGTTCTTACACAGATTGTTCAGGATAGTGGTTTTTATAAGAATTTTAACTTTTCATTTATACGTGAAATATTTTATGTATATATATTCAATCTAATGCCCTGATGATGCCCGAAGGGGTGAAAATTTGGCTGGTATATATATGAAAATATATATATGTAATTTTGAGACTATTTGAGGCCGTTTTTTTCTATAAAAAGATTAATGTTACTTTAGAGAGTAAATACGTGATGCTCAAATTTTTGAAGCATTGCAGGTATGTAAAAAATCGAATAAACATGTAAAGGGGGAAAAAATATAGTATAAGATAATAGTCTATAATTAATATAGGTATATTTTAGTCTAGAAACTTTTGTTCCATAATAAATTTTTGAAAACAAAATAAAGCGATTTTAGTGGAACAGTAATCGTTCTTGATTTCCAGAAAGGCATAAGAGACGTAAATTCATCTATCGATTCACCTTCACGATGTATTTGCAAAAAGCAACTCGTAGTGAAAAACAAAAGCAAGCAGTAAAAAAACTCGACTGAGAATGAAATTAGTCCCTTCATATATGAATTAGCAATAATGAATCGAAAAATGCTGAGAATTACCAAATTTTGCTATACAGATACTCTATTAATTATGGAGATTTACAAATATAAATATATACTTAAATGTGGAAAAATGTGAGAAGTTGAAGAATGGCGTTTACATCCAAGTAAGTTCGTAAGTGAAAGTTGTGTGTTGCGCGCATCACACCAGATTTTTTTCATTTGACACACACTTTTAATGAAAAAAATCAACTCAGAAATATAGTTTTTTCACATAAGTATTAAAAACATTAAACAAGTATACTACTTTAAATTTACCTATACTTTAAAATAAGGCGAGATTCAAAGCATCTTTTTCAGGGTTTGTCACAATTTTAAGGAGCATAACAGACTTTTTCTTCTAAACAATGATGTAGAAATCAATAAAGAAAGTTGTCCCTGATCTGTTATGACTGCTGGCGGAAGATGACTGCCTGGAACGCGTCCAATTCCTACGAAGTCAACATTCTTTTTCGGAATCACATCTCTTCCTTTGCTTATTCATTCCTTAGCAATGTTCTCATGACAATCTTTTCTTTTTTCTAATGTTATTTATGCTTTTCAGTGCTAGATATGTTATTTCGTTTTAAAAATAAAAAATACAAAGTATGGAAGACTATCATGCCAATTTCCGAATTAACATAGGTACAAGATAAAGGTTCTATAATAAAGATACACCACACTAAATTTCTATTAAATACAATAAATATAATTTTCTTCCATCCTACCTATAAAGAGCTCCCTGAGCGTTTTACAAAAAAAAAAAAAAAAATCCTGTACCACTACGACCCATACAGGGTCTTGGGTTGAGTACTATGTAAGGAAGAGCACTGTTTCTTGGTCAGCGGTCGTGCAAGGAGGTGATTTGACCGTGATCACGCTCAACCGCCAGGTTTTTTCCCCTTTATTTTTAAATTAAGGGTACCCACCCACTTTATAGAGGCTGGGTTTGCCCCAGGAGGGTCTCTCGGTCCACCAGATGCACTGTGGCAGAATAATAAATATATCATGAGCCATGTCACATTCGAACTCGGGACCTTCAGCACAGCAGTTCACTGCCTTACCAGTGGGCTACCCCGCTCCCTGAGCTTTTATAATTCCTATTTTTTCTTTAATCGCCAGAAACGACATTGACCATTGCAGTATGCGTTTTAAATATCAGGGAAAATATTAGGTTCCGAACAATTCCCTAATCAATGTTTACCAATTTGTCGACAAATATCTCCAAACGATTCCTAGAAAGCTGGCATGGACGAAATTTATACCATGACCCAACCATGAAATAAATTTAACCTCTCGAAAATGCTTATTTATGTTGTACATTCAAATTATTTAAAAAAAAAACACACATTTTGTAGGGATTACTTTTACCATGTAAATAATCTTCATCACCCCCACAAAAAAAAAAAAAAAAAAAATATATGATTAAAATGTTACTTTCAGTACCGTAAATACGGGTTATTTGAGCCCTGCTCAATAACCAGAATTATAATCAAGAACTGGGAAACTTGAGCCCAAAAACTGAAAAATGATGTTTGGTTCTCTGGACATTGTCGACATAAGTTTAACGAAATAATTCAATGCTGGTAGGCACAAGCACGAGGTAGGACATAGTGCGAGTTTAGAAGGTTTGAGAAGTCACTAATAGCAACAGAACTAGTTTTGCGACCTACACACCTGTTGTTCGTTTATTTCAATCTGCAAACTTTTTCTACTGTCAGTCTGTATAGACATCAGGAATAGCCTAAAACTGAAGTTCACACATTTCATACTAAATTTATTGTCAAAGCAAATTGAAGCCTGTTTAACCCGGCGCTGGTCGCGCCCCTCCGTGGGACACCGTTGGTCGCGCGTGAGCAAATTGCTCACACCTCAGTTTTTGGAGATTCTATTATTTTTCAGCAGCATTCTTCGCAATATTTTTGTTTCTTTTAATTTAGAATATCTTTTTCATTAAATTATTAATCTGTTTAAGGTGTTTTCATCAGTTTAATGCATTTATTATAATTTATTTATAGGAGTGGAATTAATAGAAGAGAATAAACAAGAATAAAAGTCTTTATTAACACTACATTTAGTTCAAAAAAAGAAGTAGTTATTGTAAGAAAATTGCAGTAGCATACATTACTCAAAATTACAAAAAGAAAAATAAGAAAGTTTTAGTTGAAAAGAAAAAAAAATTATAAAAATATAAAAAAATCGCATAAAGTTGGTACGTTGATACTCGAATTCTGGCACTAGTTTTGGTCGACGGATTTTCTCGACGGTCGAGGGAAAGACTGGAGATTTGACCTTCAGTATTACCACTTTGCTCAACTTCAAGAAGCCAGGAATAACGATCTAAAAACGAAATACCCCATTTTACTCAAAATTATAAAAACTAATCAAACCTTTTACTAAAAACCTAAGAGAAGAGACGAAAATACTTAGTCATTTTTTTCTTCCGGATTATCCTCCAAAAGCCGTAATATCTTCACAGGATGTCTTGTTCCACTCATTTTCCGAACTAAACTACCAAACGGAACAGCTACAATATTTCATCAAAGAAAGACAAACGTCTACTGACAAGATTTGGGCTCATTACAGCGGAGATGGGCAAGTCCGTGCAGGTCAGGGAGCGGCCCGCACGGGGGCTCAGTTCTGTGTCACGGATGGTCGCGCTGTGAGCAATTTGCTCACGCTCCCGTTTTTTCGAACAAAACGTTTTATAGGGGCTTAGCGCGGCAATTGTTTTTATCAAAAACAACTTCCTAAAGTGAGTTAATGTATAAATGACAAATAGAAAAAATGTCAGAATTAAATAAAAAGAAATAATCGAAATACACAAGATTTTCGGCAAGTGTGAGCGAAATGCTCACAACGCGACCAACGGCGGGTTAAGTCCTAAATACCTCGTATATAGAACAGTATGCTATTAAGTACAGCTGGGACACATTATCTAAAATTAGGGGTTACGTGAGCCCAGGGGCTGAAGTGATCGTGACCACATTTAAAACTTTTAAATCCTAATTTATGTTGGCCTGTGCCTGCAAGCCGGACATATGCTGACGTTACTTCCGAAAACGCTGCCTTTATTTGAAAAACAGATTGTAAGCCATTTGCTAAATCAAGACAATACCAACGAAAATGCAGACTTGTATGTGATTAAGGATTCATTTATTCATATAATGCTAGAGAAGAGTGACACTTTATTACGAATAAAAAACTCTGTTACCGGGACAGAGTGTAACTGTCTCCGACTTTTGCTCTACCACCGCCTTTGTGGAAAACAGAAAAATCCAGGAAAAATGTCGAAAAGTGAAGGCGATTTTAAAACAAAAAACCCAGGCCCAATATTCGAAAAAGAATAACTTGGATGAACCCCTAACACAAGATGGCGCAATTAGTCTAAGATCAGGAAATGACTGCGTCATAAGCATCTACAATAGTAATGAGGAACATATAGTTCAATTGTCTATGTGCTCTCTCAAAGCGAAATCATTACCAGCACCTGTAACAAAAGATGTCCCAGAAATAGGCATCTTCGTTCTGGTAAAATGGAACAAGATGGAGTATCCAGGTGTAATCCTCGCCCCAAAAGTAATAAAACGAGGTTTGTTTTCTTAGAAAGGACTCTAAACATTGTTATACGCTCAACAATATCTTTAAAGTGTAGCTCAAATAATGTTTAAATTATTAACCGACTTCGAACGAAAGAGGAGGTTACTCAATTCCATACGTATTTGACTTTTTTTTTTTTTTTTTTTTCTATGTATGTTCACCGATTACTCAGAGATGGGTGGACCAATTGGAACGAAACCTTTTGCATCTTGTAGAGTATTTTCCCAAGGTGGTCCCATTTAAACCTTTTTGGGGTTCCTAATTTATTTAAGAAGTTATCGGGAAAAAACAGGAAAATAATTATTTAATTATCGCTTAAATTGTTTACTTATTGGAAAAACATATGGCATATATAACATAAGGTATGCTCCAACAAGCTATTAAAACTAATTGATGACTTAAAAATCCCAATATTGTATTACTGTTGGATGAATCAAATGGGAAAACCAACCAATCAAATTCAGAATCAAAAGAGTGGGGGGAGAACATGAGCAGTCTGTTAGTTTTCGATGTGTTTGTTGGAACAAACCTATACATAACCTTTACTAATTTTTCAACACTAGATTTAAATGAAGATATAAATATCAGCAGAATATGTTATCGCTGTCGTTTTCTGTGGCGATATTATATATATATATATATATATATATATATATATATTCACCGATAACAGTAAACCTTCTTAATTTAGATCTAATCGACGGTTGGACACGATAATCATAAGACAACAAAATTCGTGGAATTCCAAGAAAGACTGAATATTGGTAATCGTTTTAAAGCAAGATTTAAGATTTCTTCAAGTTCCCGAAGGATCGTTTAAATTTAAAATCGTAGCTATTATTGATTTAAATTAGATTTTGATTTCTATCTTTTATTGACTATGCATATTAAAAAAAAACATTTTATAAAAAAATATTAAACCGACTTCGAAACCTAGGAACCAGTAAAAATGAATTAACTGAAAAGTATGAAATAATTACCTTCTGATTTTTATGAATACGCAGCAAAATTGAAAATGGTATAAAAAGTGGAAAAGTGCAATAAGACGAATAATTTTACTTTGATTTGTACAAATACACACTAATTGTTAATAAAAATTATTAAATTTAAATATTAAATACTATGTTCAATACAACACAATCTTTTCGGAGGCGGCGCAAAATAGAAATAACATGTTACTGATACAATTCCATTAGTAGGCATTGAAATCAATAGCTGGGAAGAGAAGATCCATTTAGAAGATTTTCATAATGTCTAGCGTAAAAAATTTTAAATTTTGCGCCGCCTCCGAAAAGATTGTGTTGTATTGAACATAGTATTTAATATTTAAATTTAATAATTTTTATTAACAATTAGTGTGTATTTGTACAAATCAAAATAAAATTATTCGTCTTATTGCACTTTTCCACTTTTTATACCATTTTCAATTTTGCTGTGTATTCATAAAAATCAGAAGGTAATTATTTCATACTTTTCAGTTAATTCATTTTTACTGGTTCCTAGGTTTCGAAGTCGGTTTAATATTTTTTTATAAAATGTTTTTTATTTCACAATTTTTAGTTGGAGAAGATAACAAATGTAGAAAACCGTACGTTGGTTTAAAAATTTCGAAATC
The DNA here is from genome assembly GCA_911387785.2 of Aelia acuminata. Lineage (NCBI taxonomy): Eukaryota > Metazoa > Arthropoda > Insecta > Hemiptera > Pentatomidae > Aelia > Aelia acuminata. Next base: position 47,538,200 of record OU426978.1, on the reverse strand, counting down.
TTTTTTCGCTCTACCACGTTTGTCTTTCCCAGGTCTTTTTATTATACAATAATTGTATAAAATTATTATGAAATACACTTTACCTTTTCAATTTTATGAATACACACAGAAAAGTGGAAAAGCGGTGCGTGTATTATACAACTTTCAACACACTACTTTTTATGATTATAAATGGTTTTTTTTTTTTTTTTTTATAAAAGATCAATGTTCAATTGGGAAGGGAACACATAAAATGTTTTTCCACAATGACAATATTTTTCCTTTGCTAAATGTCGTCAGTACTTGTCATTTACGTAGAGAATCAGTGTTCCAAGATGTTTTGGGTTAAATATACATAAATACATAAATCCGGCCATTCCAAGATGAATTAGATAAGTCACTGAACAGTCGAGATTTTGGCCGGTTTTAGACATGATATCGTTATTGGAGAATCGATGAGGATGCTAATATGACCTACAGTAAATTTGAAAGTAATTTTTAAATTTTGATTGCTTGATTATCCTTCTGAAAACTATGGCGATATTATACACGACTTCATTGGATTACATCATTGGATAGAAGTCCCTGCAAAAAAAAGGGCAACCATAAAATTTATCGATATCAAAAAGACTGCCCCGCTAGGATAGAAGCAACAGGGTTTGGGACTCACATATGGTTAATTTATTATTACGAAGGATATTATTATTCTCCGTATTAGACTACTGACTTAATTCCAAAGGTTGATTCAATTATGTTCGTAATTCCTTTTGATGAATTTTTGACTAAATTTATTACCGAAGTACTATGAATTATATCCTTCGTAATAAAACATTATTCAGAAAATAAATTGCTAAACAATGTTGCTTATATTCTAGTGGCGTAGCATTTATCATCATTTTTAACAATCATTTCCATGACTGCCAAATTTTTGCTGAGGGGACTTTCATACAATGAGGTTGTTTTCGGGTAGTTATCAAGTTTTATTTTGTAGTTTTTATTGATGGCTGAACACCAGCAAAAGCCTCGATAGTTGTAGAAACAAATTTAAAAACCGATACTAGTAATCCGGATAACATAACAGAAGTGTCACCCTTAAAGGATCGGCACAAGACCTCCGGCAAGATATTCAACAGTAACCGAGTGTATCCGGAAGAAAGAGGTATCTGAATCCTTTATCAAGTCAACTGAAAATGAGGAATGAATTTTCCAAGGATGAAATTTCCAGGAATTATTGTATTCTTTTTTAATGTGCATAGTCAATAAAAGATATAAATCAAAATATAACTTAAATCAATAATAGCTACGATTTTAAATTTAAACGATCCTTCGGGAACTTGAAGAAGTCTTAAATTCTGCTTTAAAACGATTACCGATTATATACTCAGTCCTTCTTGGAATTCCACGAATTTTGTTGTCTTATGATTGTGGTGTCCAACCATTGATTAGATCTAAATTAAGAAGGTTTACTGTTATCGGTGAATATATATCTATCTATTATTTATGCTAATATCGCTACAGAAAACGACAGCGATATTATATTCTGCAGATATTTATATCTTCATTTAAATCAAATGTTGAAAAATTAGTTAAGGTTATGTATAGGTTTGTTCCAATAAGCACGTAAAACACATCGATAACTAACAGACTGCTCATGTTCTCCCCCCACTCTTTTGATTCTGAATTTGATTGGTTGGTTTTCCCATTTGATTCATCCAGCAGTAATACAATATTTGGATTTTTTAGTTATCAATTAGTTTTAATAGCTTGTTGGAGCATACCTTATGTTATATATGCCATATGTTTTTCCAATAAGTAAACAATTTGAGCGATAATTAAATAATTATTTTCATGTTTTTTCCCGATAACTTCTTAAATAAATTAGGAACCCCAAAAAGGTTTAAATGGGACCACCTTGGGAAAATACTCTACAAGATGCAAAAGGTTTCGTTCCAATTGGTCCACCCATCTCTGAGTAATCGGTGAACATACATAGAAAAAAAAAAAAAAAAAAAAGGCACAAAAAAAAAAAAGTCACATACGTATCGAATTGAGTAACCTCCTCTTTCGTTCGAAGTCGGTTAAAAAGAATACAATAATTCCTGGAAAAGCTCATTTTCAGTTGAGTTATCAAAGGATTCAGATACCTCTGTCTTCTTCCGGATACACTCGGTCACTGTTGAATATCTTGCCGGAGGTCTTGTGCCGATCCTTTATGGGTGACACTTCTGTTATGTTATCCGGATTACTATTATCGGTTTTTAAATTTGTTTCTACCACTATCGAGGCTTTTGCTGGTGTCCATCCATCAATAAAAACTACAAAATAAAACTTGATAACTACCCGAAAACAACCTCATTGTATAAAAGTCCCCACAGCAAAAATTTGGCAGTCATGTAAATGATTGCTAAAAATGATGATAAATGCTACGCCACTAGAATTGAAGCAAAAGTGTTTAGCAATATATTTTCTGAATAATGTTTTATGACGAAGGATATAATTCATAGTACTTCGGTCGGTACTAATAAGTCGGTAGTCTAATACGGAGAATAATAATATCCTTCGTAATAATAAATTAACCATATGTGAGTCCCAAACCCTGTTGCTTCTATCGTAGTGGGGCAGTCTTTTTGATATCGATAAATTTTATGGTTGCCCGTTTTTTGCTGGGACTTCTATCCAATTATGTTTAATCTACTTTTCCAACGATCGATTTAAATAAAGCAATATTAACGGTCCCTACCGGAGTCGTGTATAATATCGCCATAGTTTTCAGAAGGAAATTCAAGCAATCAAAATTTAAAAATTACTTTCAAATTTACGGTAGGTCATATTACCATCCTCATCGATTCTCCATTAACGATATCGTGTCTAAAACCGGCTAAAATCTCGACTGTTCAGTGACGTATCTACTTAATCTTGGAATGGCCGGATTTATGATATTTGGATATTGATATTAATTATACAATTATTGTATAATAAAAAGGCCTGAGAAAGACAAACGTGGTAGAGCGTAAAAAGATACAGTAAACCCTCATTATTACGAACTCGGATATAACGAACACCTCGATATAGCGAACCAAAATACTATCCCCCCCAAAATAACCATTATATTTCTGCTGAACCCCTCGTTATAGCGAGATCCCTCGGTTAGTGCGAACTACGAACTAAATTTGATGCCTGAGAATTATTATATTCTGTTAACGTACGTTTACTTAAATACGTTAAGTAATAATGAATTACTAGAATTTTTATTAATTTTGTTTTCACTGTATTTCGTAGAATGAGCGCGGGAAGACGAAGTAGCTCCAGTTTCTAGAATTGAGGTGTTTTTTTACTCTTAACTAATCCGATTTCCTTTTGCTCTCTCTCTCTCTCTCTGATTCCATTGATTTTGTCTCAAATCTATCTCAGTTTTGTTTCGACCTCTGTATTATTCGAATCAGTGTTCTGTAGTCGTTTATACTGTTTTTTTTTTTTTTTTAATACAAAATGAGTTCATTGGTAAACGTGTGTCACAAACGTAAATCCTTATCAATTGACGAAAAATTGAAAATTCTCCACGATATTGAATCGGGAATTCTAAGTAAGAAAACTATCGCAGAAAAATATCTAAATCCAAAATCAACATTGTCAACCATTATAAAAAACAAAGATAAAATAGATACAACCGCAGCCTAAGGATTAACTTCAGCATCAAATAAACGACTGCACTGTGAAAAAAATTGATAAATTGCTTTTAACAAATGAGATCCCAAATACCAATCTCAGACCCTCTTATTAAAGCTAAGGCTAAAGAACCCTCAATTGAACTTGGCAGGTAAATTAATGAATCTCATTGTTTAATTATTATGTAGTTTATATAAAAATAAATTACATACATGCGTTTTAATTTAAGTAGTTCCAATGAATGAATTCCCTTCTAAATATGATCAAATTAGTGCAGCCATTGGCTAAAAAAAAAATAAAAATAAAAAAAGAACCCTTGGTTATAACGAATCTCGTTATAGCGAACTATGAATATCAAACCCCCTACCAGTTCGCTATATTGAGGGTTTACTGTATTACGAATTTTACGAAATTTTTAAACCAACGTTTATTTTACCAACGACCAATTACCAACGAAATTTTCAAACCAACGTACGGTATTCTACATTTGTTATCTTCTCCGAATAAAAATTTTGAAATAAAAAACATTTTATAAAAAAATATTGAACCGACTTCGAAACCTAGGAACCAGTAAAAATAAATTCACAAAAAAGTATGAAATAATAACCTTCTGATTTTTATGAATACACAGCAAAATTGAAAAAGGTATAAAAAGTGGAAAAATGAGACGAATAATTTTATTTTGATTTGCACCAATACACACTAATTGTTTATAAAGATTATTAAATATAAATATTAAATACTATGCTCAATACAACACAATCTTTTCGGAGGCGGCGCAAAATTTAATTTTTTTTACACTAGACGTTATGAAAATCTTCTAAATGGATCTTCTCTTCCCATCTATTGATTTCAATGCCTACCAATGGAATTGTATCAGTAACATGTCATTTCTCTTTTGCGCCGCCTCCGAAAAGATTGTGTTGTATTGAACATAGTATTTAATATTTATATTTAATAATCTTTATAAACAATTAGTGTGTATTTGTGCAAATCAAAATATAATTATTCGTCTCATTGCATTTTTCCACTTTTTATATCATTTTCAATTTTGCTGTGTATTCATAATAAAAAACATTTTATAAAAAAATATTAAACCGACTTCGAAACCTAGGAACCAGTAAAAATAAATTCACTGAAAAGTATGAAATAATTACCTTCTGATTTTTATGAATACACAGCAAAATTGAAAATAGTATAAAAAGTGGAAAAGTGCAATAAGACGAATAATTTTATTTTGATTTGTACAAATACACACTAATTGTTAATAAAAATTATTAAATTTAAATATTAAATACTATGTTCAATACAACACAATCTTTTCGGAGGCGGCGCAAAATAGAAATAACATGTTACTGATACAATTCCATTAGTAGGCATTGAAATCAATAGCTGGGAAGAGAAGATCCATTTAGAAGATTTTCATAATGTCTAGTGTAAAAAAATTTTAAATTTGCGCCGCCTCCGAAAAGATTGTGTTGTATTGAACATAGTATTTAATATTTAAATTTAATAATTTTTATTAACAATTAGTGTGTATTTGTACAAATCAAAATAAAATTATTCGTCTTATTGCACTTTTCCACTTTTTATACTATTTTCAATTTTGCTGTGTATTCATAAAAATCAGAAGGTAATTATTTCATACTTTTCAGTGAATTTATTTTTACTGGTTCCTAGGTTTCGAAGTCGGTTTAATATTTTTTTATAAAATGTTTTTTATTTAACAATTTTTAGTTGGAGAAGATAACAAATGTTGAAAACCGTACGTTGGTTTAAAAATTTCGTTGGTTGAAATCTTTTTACGCTCTACCACGTTTGTCTTTCCCAGGTCTTTTTATTATACAATAATTATATAAAATTATTATGAAATACACTTTACCTTTTCAATTTTATGAATACACACAGAAAAGTGGGAAAGCGGTGCGTGTATTATACAACTTTCAACACACTACGTTTCATGATTATAAATGGATTTTTTTTTTTTTTAAAGATCAATGTTTAATTAGGAAGGGAACACATAAAATGTTTTTCCACAATGACAATATTTTTCCTTTGCTACATGTCGTCAGTACTTGTCAATTACGTAGAGAATCAGTGTTCCGAGATGTGTGAAGTTAAATATACATAAATCCGGCCATTCCAAGATGAAGTAGATAAGTCACTGAACAGTCGAGATTTTGGCCGGTTTTAGACAAGATATCGTTAATGGAGAATCGATGAGGATGCTAATATGACCTATAGTAAATTTGAAAGTAATTTTTAAATTTTGATTGCTTGAATATCCTTCTGAAAACTATGGCGATATTAAACACGACTTCATTGGATTACATCATTGGATAGAAGTCCCTGCAAAAAAGAGGCAACCATAAAATTTATCGATATCAAAAAGACTGTCTCGCTAGGATAGAAGCAACAGGGTTTGGGACTCACATATGGTTAATTTATTATTACGAAGGATATTATTATTCTCCGTATTAGACTACTGACTTAATTCCAAAGGTTGATTCAATTATGTTCGTAATTCCTTTCGATGAATTTTTGACTAAATTTATTACCGAAGTACTATGAATTATATCCTTCGTAATAAAACATTATTCAGAAAATAAATTGCTAAACAATTTTGCTTCAATTTTAGTTGCGTAGCATTTATCATCATAATTTTTACCAATCATTTCCATGACTGCCAAATTTTTGCTGTGGGGACTTTCATCCAATGAGGTTGTTTTCGGGTAGTTCTCAAGTTTTATTTTGTAGTTTTTATTGATGGTCGAACACCAGCAAAAGCCTCGATAGTTGTAGAAACAAATTTAAAAACCGATACTAGTAATCCGGATAACATAACAGAAGTGTCACCCATAAAGGATCGGCACAAGACCTCCGGCAAGATATTCAACAGTAACCGAGTGCATCCGGAAGAAGACAGAGGTATCTGAATCCTTTATTAAGTCAACTGAAAATGAGCTTTTCAGGAATTATTGTATTCTTTTTTAATGTGCATAGTCAATAAAAGATAGAAATCAAAATCTAATTTAAATCAATAATAGCTACGATTTTAAATTTAAACGATCCTTCGGGAGCTTGAAGAAGTCTTAAATTCTGCTTTAAAACGATTACCAATACTCAGTCTTTCTTGGAATTCCACGAATTTTGTTGTCTTATGATTATGGTGCCCAAACGTTGATTAGATCTAAATTAAGAAGGTTTACTGTTATCGGTGAATAAACATCTATCTAATATTTATGCTAATATCGCTACAGAAAACGACTGCGATATTATATTCTGCTGATATTTATATCTTCATTTAAATCTAATGTTGAAAAATTAGTTAAGGTTATGTATAGGTTTGTTCCAACAAGCACGTAAAACACATCGATAATTAACAGACTGCTCATGTTCTCCCCCCACTCTTTTGATTCTGAATTTGATTGGTTGGTTTTCCTATTTGATTCATCCAGCAGTAATACAATATTTGGATTTGTTAGTTATCAATTAGTTTTAATAGCTTGTTGGAGCATACCTTATGTTATATATGCCATATGTTTTTCCAATAAGTAAACAATTTGAGCGATAATTAAATAATTATTTTCATGTTTTTTCCCGATAACTTCTTAAATAAATTAGGAACCCCAAAATGGTTTAAATGGGACCACCTTGGGAAAATACTCTACAAGATGCAAAAGGTTTCGTTCCAATTGGTCCACCCATCTCTGAGTAATCGGTGAACATACATAGAAAAAAAAAAAAAAGGCACAAAAAAAAAAAAAAGTCACATACGTATCGAATTGAGTAACCTCCTCTTTCGTTCGAAGTCGGTTAAAAATCAGAAGGTAATTATTTCATACTTTTTTGTGAATTTATTTTTACTGGTTCCTAGGTTTCGAAGTCGGTTCAATATTTTTTTATGAAATGTGTTTTATATATTTCAAAACTAGCGTTCTTAAAATTATGTTTTAAAACAATATAGGTATGTCATTAAAATGAATGTTTTGATGTTTTCTGGGTGTTCATAAATAATATTTTTTAATAATCACCTTCTTACTTGAAACCGTAGTATTTCCAATGAGAATTGAGTCTGGGGTCAAGTAACTTGAGCCCAAATAAAAAAATAAGAATATTTACTACTAAATATTCAAAAATAATGCATATTAAATGTTAAAGTATTCATAATAATCTTTAGTTTAATGATATAAGGTGATTATGTCAAAGAAAACATTATGGTTGTGCCTATTAATTTTCAAAATCTGTGCTCAAGTAATCAGTGTTCACGGTATAGCTAATATTTCTTTAAAGATTCTTCACTTTTCTTTTCAGAAACATTAAATACGATCATTACCTTAAAGCCTTCGGGAATTGCAGGTGCTTTTCGAGAAGACAGATATAAATGAGGAAAGCTAAAGAGCTGTTAGATGGACCGGAGGTCGAATCACTCCCTTTTCGCCTGGTGTGGGTGGAGCTGCCAACAAGCTGAGCTTTCAATTTGAGAGGATCCAAGTCACGTGCAGGCTCCAACTAACCTTAACGATAGGATAGAGTAAGGTTCCATTGGGATAGGCTGTTTTTGAACCAACTTCGGCATTTACACACCCAGCATCACTCTTCCCAGTCATTGTTTCATTAAATACTATTGTAAAATGACTTCACTTTCTATTAAATTTTGTGTTTACGGGGGAGGTAACTCCTATAAAAGAAGCTCTGATCCAACGTAAAGTAACCAGCCACCAAAAATCTTCTATTGTCAGTGACTCGATGAGTGTTCTACTGGCAATAAGAATTCTAAGACCGGAACAGGCCACTATATTCCAAATACTAAACCTTACTTATGATATCGGCGAATGTAAAACAGCGGAATATAAAAAAACGGGCAACCCATTGTAGGACAGATCCTGGGCTGGGAAAGAATTGGTCACTGGAAACCTCTCACGCGTATTTTAGTATATATACGTATGTATTTTACAAGCGACCACGTACTCCCTACCTGTGTTAAATGCGGTGCCACTTCATCAAGAAATCAATTGATTTCTAAAATTAAAGCTAAGCACAGCACTACCTCAAATATTGCAAGATTAAGAAAAATGTGTTGAAAAACTTATGAATTTTCTGAGTTTATAAATTGTTGATATAAATAAGTTGTTGAGTTTATAATACAATATAAAAAATAAAAATAATTGCTAATTACCAGATCGAGAAGAGGCAATTTCAGCAGTAAATTAAATTATTTATTCGAATTAATTATGAAGAATGGAGACAAGACTAAAAAATCTGGTGCGTGCGCGCAACACACAACTTTCACTTACCAACTTACTTAGATTAGAAATTAATGTGTTTTGTTAATTGCCACTTCTCAAAGTTATACATTTTTCCACATTCATTTCTAATTTTTGTTTTCATTTGCTAAAAAAAACAAAAAAAAAAACACTAATTTCTTTTATTATTAAATAAAAGTTTTTATTTGTGATAATTCGGCAATGCAAGCATAATACTCCAAGTCGTCTGATTTTATAATTCTCTATGTACTTGTTGAATATTTCATTTAGTTCCCATGAAACAAATAATTTTCATTAAATGAACAGAACATCTTTAATTATAACGCATTGGTTTGTCATTAAAGGCGTACGACGCATGCGTGAGCTCAAAGTGTTTTATGAGTTGACGGAATATTTTTCTTTTTTTCTCCTGTATATGTTCACTTGATTTTTTTCATATATCATATTTAGCCATTTCTTATTTTTAGGCGTGATGAGAGGCAGTTAATTTCTTAATATAAACTAAAACAAAGGTACGTTATAGTTAAACAAAAAAGGCCCCTTCCCCATTTAGCCCCCTCAGAAAATTTTAATACTGATAAAACTTACCTGATATTAAAGAACACCTAATTTTCATTAAACATGACGACTTTAATAAAAATTGTTAAAGCCGTTTTTGAGATCATCGAAAAAAAGGTAAAAATTGGAAAAAAAAAAAAAATTGTTAAAGCCGTTTTTGAGATCATCGAAAAAAAGGTAAAACTTGGAAAAAAAATTATGAAATAAAGTGCCTCCTCCCTTTGACCAATTTTGATGAAATGTTGGCTATCACATCTTTGGCATATACATACATCAAATACCCAGTTTAATCAATATCGTTAAAGCCTTTTTTGAGTAAATAAAAAAAACATGTGATAATGATACGAAATTTATTAAGTAAAATCCGCCCTCCGGTTAATCAATTTTGATGAAATTTTTACAGTCATATCTCGGGCATATACATACATCAAATCAGAGTTGGGCAAATTGTAATCAGAATAATGATTCATGAATATGAATAATTGGTAATCATAAAACAAATGAAAAATGAATGACCATTATTCATAATCAGTACGGAGTATTTTAAATGATTATTGAGTGTTTATGGTATTCATTTGAAATGAATAATGAATAACTGGTATTTAGTTATTTATTATTCATTTCAAATGAATTCCATAAACACTCAATAATCATTAAAAATACTCCGTACTGATTATGAATAATGGTTATTCATTTTTTATTTGTTTTATGATTACCAATTATTCATATTCATTAATCATTATTCAGATTACAATTTGCCCAATTCTGCATCAAATACGCAGTTTGATCAAAATCGTTAAAGCCGATTTTGAGTAAATAAAAAAAAACACGTGAAAATGATACAAAATTTATTAAGTAAAGTCCCCCCTCCGGTTAATCAATTTTGATGAAATTTTTACAGTTATATTTGAGGCATATTAATACATCAAATACTCAGTTTAATCAAAATCGTTGGAGCCGTTTTTAAGAAAATCGTAAAAAAACGTAAAAAGTTATTAAATAAAGTACACCCTCCCTTTGAGCAATTTTGATGAATTTTTTGCTGTCACATCGCGGGCATATATCTACACTCAAAACCCAATTTCAGGTTCGCACGGTTTATAGTTTTTGAGCTAGTCTGTTCACACACACACACACAGACCATTTCGCGGGGTCATTTGGCCTCAGGGGATCACAAAACGTGTATTTCCGTTAAAAACCGGAAGTCGAAATTTTTCACGATCGCAATACTTCCACTTACTATATATTTCATATATAGGTAAGTGAAAGTAAAAAACACTTGAAAATGATACAAAATTTATTAAGTAAAGTCCCCCCTCCGGTTGATCAATTTTTATGAAATTTTTACAGTCATATTTCGGGCATATAAATAGATCAAATACTCAGTTTAATCAAAATCGTTAGAGCCGTTTTTGAGAAAATCGAAAAAAACTTAAAAATTTATTAAATAAAGCACCCCATCCATTTGAGCAATTATGATGAAATTTTTGCTGTCACATCGCGGGCATATACATACACCAAATACCCAACTTCAGTTTTGTACGGCCTATAGTTTTTGAGCTAATCTGTTCACACACACACACACACACACACACACACACACACACACACACACACACACACACACACACACACACACACACAGACTATTTCGCGGGACTTGGTTATTTGGACTCAGGGTACCCCAAAACGTGTATTTCCGTTGAAAACCGGAAGTCGAAATTTTCACGATCGCAATACTTCCACTTACTATATATTTCATATATAGGTAAGTGAAAGTAAAACATCTACAAACTTTAATTGATTAGAGTAAAGGGAATCAATTAAGTGCTTTGGGTTATACTCGTGCACATTTACGTAATTGAAATATATTTTCAATCACCATAACATTTCCCAACCCCTCCGTTATTCAAGGAGATAAAATTTATATCAACATTTTCCTGAAACTCTGGAATTCAAGTCGCGTACTAATATTGATCGTGGGATCTCTCAAGAGGCCGTGTAGCCGTGGAAAATTCCAGGCCTGAATTCCGGGACAATACCAATCGCAGGAAATACGTATGGCACTACATAACTGAGTCTGTCGTAATCGACATCACAAGTGATCGAAGTAGGCAATCTAAACGTTCCACACTTTTCTTTAAGTGGCAGGTCAGAATAGTTAATACAATATATATAAAGGAGTCGAATCAAAAATATTGCTAACTCCGTAAAAGTCTATTTAAAATTTTAAGATGAGTAAGTATATTAGGATATTTAATATGAATTTTATTTTCAGAATAACATTTTGTTAGTGATCAATGCTAAATAGTGAGCTGACAATGAAATCCACATTAAAGAGATAGTAACTAATAAATTATAATAGATAATATATAGAATAAAATAATAATAGATTAATTAATGGATTAATCTAAAATAGAATATACTAATTAATATTATCTTAGGTTGAATTGTAAAATTATTTAAGGTTTATCACTCTAGTCCCAAGCTCTTTGCAAATGAGATAGAAACATTTTACAGAGAAAGAGGTATTAGGTAGTTTATGGTTTGAACTTGAAAACGGCTTTGGAATTTTAAAGATTTATAAATTTTTGAGGACGTATAAAACTTTTATTTTCAACTGATTTCGATTAAGGGTGACCAGTTATTCAACTTAAGCACACAGCTCTATTTGTTAAACGAAAATAAGATAAATAATTCTGATGTGCTTACATATGATTGTATATGTTAGCGGATATCACATGTAATAATAAAAATGATAAAACATTTTTAAAAAGCTGAAAAACGTTAATTGTAAAATGATCCTATTTAATTGAATTATAAACAACTAAGAATACAATGATCCGCTTTATTATAGCGTAATTGATTTCAGAAAAAGGAAACTACTTTAAAGTCGTTTCATAAAGATACACAAAATAACCTCCAGTGAATTTTCCCATGCTTTTTTGGGAAATTAAATTCTGTGTTCTCTGCCAGTTGCCAAAAACAATAACACAAACAAGATGATATCTACTGCAAACCGTCCTGTTATTCCGGACATTATCAGAAAAGAGGGCGAGCGTTATTGCGGAGAAGGGCACCATTTGTGCGAAGGGGCTATAACATGGTCCCTCGTCTTTCTTTTTTAATACCTTTCCTACTACGAACCTCGCTTCTAAAAACCATCGATTCTTTGTGGTTATCATAATTTTTTTTTTAAGAAGAAATTTCAAAATGCAAATTTTCAATAAGGGTTTTTTTTTTAAGTGTTCATTGCAAAGCTAATACTATCTGATTTCACATCCTCTTAGAGAAGCGTCCACATAGGTTCATAACTGTGAATTAAACCAATACACTTTATGTAATTAAAAATATTAAAATGTGCATTTAGTTAAAAAACAATAAATATTATAATTAATAAATATTTAAAAAAAAGTTCAATGTAAGTTGACATGCATACAATGATTTATGCACACAGCATGTATATCCATAAATACATGCTTTAGAGCTGCTACAAGTAGTAAATTCATGCATGTTAGATGCATAAGTAAATATATATGTTAACATAATACATTCCCATTTTTTAATAAGAAATTAAGTTAGTGACCATAATAATTGTCGAACTTAGTCCAGTACTTAATATGTTGTAAGTGCTCTAATCGTCAATTCTTTCTTCAAGATTTAGCGACAAGTATTCGACATTTTGTTTATTACGTTCCTTTATGACTTGAAATAGTTTGCTTTCACCTAATGGGCAGTATTTCCCTACAAGCATCTGTTTATTCAGGTAGCTGCTTTAAAATTGTTAAGAGGATGAAAACAACTTTTTCTCCAGAAAAGATGTCTATCTCATTTATAAAGAGCTTGTGACAAGACTAATAAGCCTTAATTAATTTTACAATTCAACTGAAGATTTATTAATTGATCGCTTCTATTTTCGATTAATACTGACTCGTGCGAAGTATTCGCAATCTAACGTACTTAAATCCCACAAATTAAAGTACACACTGTACATTTAGTATCGTGTAGTGCGTAGTTAGGGCTTCATGGGAATAGTTGAGGGTTGAAGTAAGGGTATAGATGGGTTTAAATTGTTCACTCTTTGAACATTATGTTTGTTGTAAGTTACGATAAGGTCATCTGTGATTGTTTGTTGGTTGTACAACACATACAACTGACCGTGTATAAAAACAGGGAAAGTACAATCCTGACTTTGTAAGCATCTGTCCCTGTGCCTTACTGATAGTCATGTCAATGGCGACTTTTATAGTAAATTGCTTCCTACTCAGTTTGAAAGGCACGGTAAGATCAGACAACAGTTTCACCGGAGTCAATCAATTTCGCCGTGATAGTGTATTTGCCCAAGTGCGTTACAACCAATTTGGCGCCATTAACTAAGCCCTACTTAGCGTTTAGGTTTCTTATCATCATGATAATAGCATGTTTTTTCAGTATGAGTTTATCAGTTTCGCGGATAGCGAGTGGGCAGATTTTGTTGACTGAAATGGCAGGTTTTTTCTTTTAATTCGCAAGCGTCGGCAACAATCGGAAAAGTGTATATAACCGAAAATGTTCTTCTCGACAAACTGAAAGAAATGACACCTTCGAAAAAGCCGTACAACCATTTTAAAATTTTCGCTGAGAATTGCATTTTTTCGCTTACAACTCGCAAATGAAGGGGGATAACCGAAAAAATGTATATGACCGAAAATGTTCTCCTTGAAATCCTCAAAAGATTGACACCATTTAGAAACCTCTGCGACCATTTTGATATTCTTGCGAAAATCGAGGTGATGGATGTTAACAGTTTATGAGTTTAAAAATAAATTTTATGAACATATAAGTATATAGTTGCTGCAAATGTATCTAATCAAGGGCCAATGAAAGGTAAGCAATTTAGAGAACTATCGTTTTGTATCTTGGTAGCTCATCATTACTTGCGGGGGTGGAGGTAAGGTCTCTCTATCGCATTGAATAAAATTTTCCGAATAAAATTTCCCAAGTAAAATGTGGCCTAAATAAAGAATGATAAACACCTTAATTTACTTATTTGTATCCTTAACTTGGATAGAAAACAATATTTCGCAATAAGAAAATTCAGCTTTCCGGATCTAAAATAGGAAATTCCGAAAAAAACAATCCAATTAAAGGCAGCAGTCCTAACGACCGGCTTAAGGTTATTAGCTGGCACTGTTTCAATGCAGATATCATTAATTTATGCTCAAGACTGCAAGGAAACCAATCGATTCATAAGAGCCTCTGTATTTGGAAGTGACTCAAATGATCCAAGCCAACAGAATAAAAAAATCAATTTTCTTTTTTTGGTGAATAATTAAATGAAGCACATTTCGGATACGTAATAGAGTTTAAAATCCAGTGTAATAACCTGAACGAAACATATTTTACAACTATGTTTCGTTCAGTTCGAAACAGGTCCAGAACCACTTCAAAATTTCTAAGGAACAAGCAGAAATTATTTTGGTTTCACATCCATTAAAGTTCTTTTTCTCTTTATTTTGGCTCAGTGTTGTCATGGTTTAATATAAAATTTATATGTTTTAAGTCCATATTTATTTAGATAGTGATCTATTTATTAAACACTAAATTATCGAATTTCACTAATTGTGTAGTGGTTGGCACAGCCAACTACTATAGAAAAGGTCGCGGGTTCGTAGCTCGCTAGGTGGCCCCAAGATTTTTATGGGGGTAAAAGGGAGTAAAAATCCGTCGGATGGGGCGTAAAATGTAGGTCCCGATCCTGTGCGACGTCAGGTACTCGTTAAAAAGGGTATACTAAGGTACGCGTCCCCCACAGGGTACAGAAGTCTCTCGCAGAGACAGCGGTGCAAATTGGCGTCTGTTCAGAGGATGGCTCAGCTTCGGGTTACTGAGAACAGTTTTTCATGAAGGGGTGCAGGGCATGGCAGGAGGAATTCCTCACGACCTTCTGCTAAGAGAAGACTGTTAAAGATAGGGAAGGCTTAGTGGATCTACCTGATAACTTCCGAGTGAAAATAGCAAATGATCCCAGCAAATGGAGGAGAGGATCCTCCGGGAGGATACAATAGAGGAATGGAACCGACAGTAGACAACCTCTCAAATGGGGGCTATTCTAAAATACTTCCCACTGTCGGATCGCGATTAGAAGCAACGTGGATCCTCCCGGACTACTGGATCTCACAGATTCTCATGGGGCATGGGGGTTTCCGAGCGAAGCTCGCAGACCACGGTATAAATATCGATCCCCTGTGCCCATGTATCGGAGACCTCCTAGCATATCCTACTTTCTTATACCGCCTACGAGGCACTGAGGGCCAAGCTAATGACGGAGACAGGACTCTACGCTATGACGAAGAGCGATCTCCCTCAGTTCGTTACGAAGGACCGGTATCCTCATTTCAAGTCCTTTATTTACGGGTGGAAGGAAGTCCTTGGACCAACCCACTTCACTCTGGCAAGGAGAAGAGATGGAGCACCTGGGAGACCACCGGAATGAGGCTCAATCGAGGAGACAATGATGGAACGAAGAAAACTAGAGCCAAATGGACTATTGTTTCGATTGCAGCGATGGGGCGTTATAAATAAATAAATAAAATATCCTAATTATAGCTATGCTACATCCTAGACAGGCGAAATCTCGGACTCTCAATAAAGAATCGTCCGATTAGCTGATTAGCCAAAGCAGCATTAAGGGGCTTTAATATACAAACAAATATGTTTTGAATCTTAGCTTAAAAAGAAATTTAATTAAATTTAAAATCAAAAATTGATTAGATGATGAAACTCGGGGGAGGGGAAGGATAGGGGAAATAGATGACTAATGTTCTGATAAAATAGCAATGTTTGTGATTAGACTTCTGATTTTAGCGAACCGTAAATTTTTAAGAAACAAGACCTCAAGCGAAATCTTAGAGGTTGCAACAAGAAATTAAAAACTGAAGATATTATTAAATATTAATACAAAAGTTTTTTTCTTTTTTAATTTCCTAAATATTTCGCTATTGTTTAATTTATTTGTTTCGTTATGTACCTACCACTATGTTTTGTTTCTTTTTCGGACTTTTACTACCTTCGGTCATCTGCCGAGACCCTAAACAGTTTGTTTCCAGTACTCTCTGTCTTCCAAATATCCCTCAGCCAAACTTCTTGCTGCCATTACTTCTTCAACTCCTTGCAGCCAAGCTTTCCGTGGGGGGCTCTTTTCCTTCATTTCTATGGGACAACACCGTTTTTGGCCATGTCTCGGGGCCCATTCTTCTCACATGACCATACCACTGCAGCTGGTTGGTCCATATTTTGTAAATTACCGCTTCCGCTTTAAAGATATCTCTTATGGCAGACAGAGTTTTTCACTCGCTCAACTCTTGAAATGCGACAACTCCTTCTCCAAAAGTCCATTTCTACAGCCTGCAGCCTTTTTGCATCTCTTGGTCTAATTACCCACATTTCCGAGCCATAAACGTTTAAACCTTCAAAAACGAAATGAAAAATCCTCTTTTTAGTTTCCAGCGAAACACTTGGGCTACCAATACGGAGTTCATCATGCTGATAACCTTCTTTCATTTGGTAAGCTTTTCCTTTATATCGGTCTCAAGCATTCCCTTGCTATCTATGTACACTCCAAAATATGTTATTAATAAATTAATTAAATTTTGATTTTTTACTGTATCTCTATGTGGTCTCTATGGTCAAAATTAATCAAAAATTTTGATTCAAACCCACAATAGTGTTAAAATATGAATACATTAAAAATTAATTTCATTAATTTTTTTAGATATAACAATTAATTAATCTCAGTATCAATAATATGAACCGCACTTATAGGGACGAGGCTTTGCTGTCGATCTAGGACTCAACTAAAGACGGCTTAAAAAGCTATCCAGACTTTACTTTAGTGTGTGGAAGGTTATAAACTATAGTTTATCAGAGTAGAGGTAATGCCTGCGAACATTAATCGTACTTTATGCAACTAGAATATACGTAGGGCACTTTGCCTTAACGATAAATCTTACCTTATTTAAACTTTAAAAGCGTGACAAGATTTCAAATTCAAAGTCTATTTTCTAGAGTGCAGTCATGACATCGTCCAATAATTATATTTTTAAATGAAAAAATATAAAAATGATATATAATCAATTTATTGAAAGTAGGATTTTAGTTCCAAAACAAATAAAATACAGATTTGTAAATTAATTTCATTTGTGATTAAAATTTTACTGCATATATCATCGGTTGCCAATTATGGATTCAAACTGGCTCCTGAGAGATTTGATGATCTGAATTGTAACTAACTACTTGAATTGGGTTCCGCCACGAGGTAATCATTAATCGTGAATAGTTCCTTAACCCAGATTTCTTACTTTATTAAATCTAATAAAAAAATGAAAATAAAAATAAAAAACTAATGTAAAGAAACTACAACAAATATCTAGAAAAACTCGAGCCAATTTTTATTTAGTTCGTATAATTAAAAACTGTAGGTAGATATCAAAGATACCAGAAAAAGTAACATAAAATTTACACTATCTGTTTAAAAATCTAATTATCAACCTTTATAACGTGCTCCAACCACCTGATATTAAGAGCACAATTTTGGCATTAATAAGTTAATTTTATTTTAAATTGAAAAATTAGAAATAACGACGATTAAATTACGAATGACAAAACCTAATTTAATCAATACCCACTGAAATTAAGTGGATTTAACGGTTGACGGTCACGTTCCATAAAATCCTCTTACTTTTTCCCTTTTCTTTCATTTTGCTTTCTAAGTAAACGATGGTTAGGGGTGCAATCAATTTATGTAAATTCTAATTTTTAAATTTCGGGACAGAAGGCGTGAACTAAGTAATTTTGCAACCGAAAAATAGCAAGAATTTCCTGCCTTTAGCCTAGCTTTAATTTCCACTTTAATTTCGTGTTATCTAGTTATTGTAAATCCTACAAATATAAATTTTTCCACATTTTTCTCTTCTACTTCAATATCGCCAAAATCATCACCGCTTATACAATATATTTTATTTTTTTCTGTATTTATTACTGTCCCTATTTCTTTACCTTTCATCAACGTTTTTGTATTTTGTTCTATCGTTTCCATGTCATCACCAAGCCAAACCAAATCAACGACAACCGAGTACGGATATATTTCCACCCAGATTCAAAACCCTCCCGGTACTTATCACCTCCCTATTGTCACATTCTAGAACTAAACTAAGTTATAGGTTTTATATGTTTTAAGACTAAAGTGATTCGTGTTAAGATTTTTTTCTTTAATAGGAACTTGTTTAAGTACAATGGATTCTTGTCACTTTACTAACCTTACGTGACTCGCTTTCTGAGAATTTTTCAATACAAACATTAATTAGTGCATTTAGTTGGCATTAAAATGTTCTCAGGGATGTTAATCGTTTCATTTATGAATATGAAAATGATATGGATGCTAATTCCAATATTTATAAAATCAGACTATAATTATAAAGAAATTTATTTGATTTTAAGTGATTACTTACAGTTTCTCATGTTATGTGTGTATACCTCAAAATTTGTTTCATCTATAGTCGGAGAAGTATTTTAAAGGAGAACAATTGAAGTTTTAAGTAAAAGTTCCATAAAAATCTATGAAATACTTTTGAAGTTTAGTGAAGAGAAAAAGTTTTTCAACTGAGCATTGACTAGTGTTCAAAAAGGGGGGATCTTGGGAACAAAAGTATAAAAATTATTGCGAGGATAAAGTATATTCTATAATTATAGATAAGATAAATCACTGATAGTTAATCGCTTTTCCTTCTTTAGGAAGAAGATACTTAAAGTAAAAGGGAACTTCTTCCATCTGATAATAAAATATAAATAAACATTAAAGTAGAGTAAACCGCCAACTGAAAACTTTATGATATAGGCAAAGTTTACGTCTAACTTAGTTTTGATGGATGAAGTAAACGTTATCTTGTTACGAATGGAGATAGTAATATTCTTAAGTGGTTAAAAAATAGGAAAGAATACAAATAAAATAGAATCATTATTTCTTTTATTCTATGATTTAAGGAATTTTTTTGATTTTTTTTTTTAATTTTCATTAATGTAGAATTAAAAAATAAAATAAAATTAGGTACATTAGCAAGAACAAAGGCTCTCTAGTGCTAACATACTCTTATTCATTACTCTTTACAAATATTTCTCTGAAACAGAAAAAGTTTAAAACTCCCCAAAACAGCCTGATTTTTTCCTGCAACTAATGTTCCTGCAACACCTAATTTGTGCATCACCTAAATATATGACCTCAGAAAGTAATTGAGCTTAGCTCTCTTAACATTAACATTCCCTGTTTTCAAAAATCACTTATATTTAATCCTGAAATAAGTTACATAAATTTATATTTGGAGTAAGCTGCTCAACCTATATAGTTTGATAGAAAATACATTTACTGATTCTAATTAAAAATTTTTATGTTTTTTACAAAAGTAATTACTGACATAGCTACGGCTGTCTGTCAGGAGTGCTTTTATGCCATAATCTATTTTTATTCTTTCTTATTAACTATAATCTAGTTAAATATGATAATAATATCTTGATTGTATCATACATTCCATTATCTAACTGTAGTATAAAGTGATCCCTAAAATCTAACCATGATATACATCATCCAATTACAAAGGGCTAACACTTATTAAGTTATTAAATTAATGTATTAATTATTAAAATTTTGGATAATAAAGGAACGATACATGAACTTTTCCTTCAAGTAACTCAGTAGAGCTGCTAAATCAGTATATTTCGTAGTAATATCAGATTGCACATTTTATCCGTAATTGTAATTCAATAATTGCGTTATTCCTGCAAATATATTTTTGCTTTTAAATTAATTAAAGGATTACAGGTTAAACACAAAATTCCTGTTTGATGTGACGTTTGAGCACATTTTTGGAAGAGCAGGGTCATTTGGGAAGAATGCTGTTGATTTAGAGCCGACTGTCTTACAGCCATGTAATCTAATATGGTTATTAGAATTCCGGTCAGGATCCCGGACAGAAACCACTTGCAGAATACGTAAACAGCGCAGGCTAACATATTGCCAGGCCTCCTTCTCTAGAGAAGGAAGGTTTAGCGTCAAGTTAGCACCATAAATGTTAAATTTTATTTCTATGCATTTAAATAGAAGGAAATATCACTGAACATTGTTTAAATAGTCAATGCCAGGACGCATTCAAAAATTAATATTTTTAATCTACTAAACAGTTAGCTAACCCGCTCTTCATCTGCTTTGCATCGGCAAACGTCAACATCTAAGTCACGATAATTTATAAATTTTTATGTTTAGAGTTTAAGATCCACTACTCAATTCAGGGGTGATTCCCGATACCGAAAATAACTCAGAAACTAAAATAAAATTTTCCCAAAAGTAAAAAAAAAAAAATAAAATGAAAGGAAGCATATGTCACACACATTCACATCAAATATAGTAATAACACGATTTTGTCATAGTAATTTACCAGCAAATAAAGCATTACATAAAAAAAAAAAAAAAAAAAAAAAAAAAAGAAATGATTTTTAAATGTATACGGAATCTGTCATACTTGATAAGTTATTCCTTGTCATGAATACCTGGACTGTAACAGGGTAACGAAAAGTCAAACAACAATAGGTGAAAAGTTTTTATTACTACTGTTTATCTAAGTATTTATTACTGGATATTGGTAGGAGACATAAGGAAGCAACGAAATATCATCAAACATTTTTTAAGGTGTCAGTTTTAAACCAGGAAGCATATGAAAATCACATTCCCCAAAAATCGGAGAAATATAACAATAAAATGATTTTGCCACATTTCTTTCATATAAAGCTGAACTGTAACGGAGTTAGGAAAAGTCAAACAACCATAAGAGAAACGTTACCTCTGATGGTAACTAGGTATTTATTACTTGACGTTGGAAGGTAACTTTAATCATTATTTACTAGATTCATAAACAGATATAATTAATCTTCTCAAGATTTCATGACGCACTTAGTTTTAATATATTAATCTCGTCAGTCGATTTCGTTCAAATTTTAGGTAAGAAAAATGTAATAAGTGTGAACTATTTTGGATAAACTAAAGTTGAAATATTAGATATGAAGTTGAAATCATTTATTAATTGATCAATAGAAAGTTTTATGTTAAATTGAATTTCTAATTTAAAAAGGCACATTCGAATATTAAAATTTAGTAATAAGAACCACTTTCCTTAGATATAGTAGGAATAATATAGGAATAAATATATCAATATAGGAATTAATATTTAAATATTTTAATAATAAATATTTATTAATCAGTAATACTAATTTATAAATTATTATAAATAAATTAATAAATAATTATATTATTATTATTATAATTTATTAAATTATTATTTTCTAAGCTTTTATTTAAGTCTTATTAATTGTAACTATAAGTTAAGTCATTAAATTTGCGATGACAACAAATATATAAGGACAGGAAACAGATGTAGCAGACCATTTAAACAAGACAGATTAATGTATCTAATATTTCAAAGCTGTTTAGACAAGCGGGGATGATGTATTTGGGTTTTGGCAAAGGAATTTTTATTCCCAAACATTTTCTCAAAAATACAATCAAATTTTACTCATTGGATCAACAATACTTATCAACGAATTTAGGAAATAATGAAGAAAACTTTTGAAAGCATGAGATCCTAAAAGCTAATAGAAAATTAAATTATTATATGCTAAAAAAGAATAATAATGAGTAATTAACACAGGTGGTAAATCCATAGCTGTTGCCTATGTTAATCAAGTTTTTTTATTGCTAAACCTGAGTAATTTAAATAAAGTTATAATATGCAAGTTGGCTAAGCATACTATTTAAAATATAGTATAGGAAGAAATATAGTATTCGAAGAATACTATGGCCTGCTTTAAAGGTCTGCTTTACATAACATTTAGCAAATAATGAAAGAAAAATATTCAGAAATATGAAGACGCCAGTAGCTCATAATAGAAGCCGAAAAGAGAGAGGATACGGAAAGGGTATGTATAATACTTCAACGAAAATACACGTTTCGGAGTCCACCGAGTCCAAAAACCAAGTCCAATGAAACGGTCTGTGTGTGAACAGACCACCTTCAAACGGAACTAAAACTAGTTATTTAATGTTTACATTACTAACTAAATATCATCATTGAAAAGTTCTGGTGGGGATTAAATGGTGAAGGAAAATTTTCTTCCTGTAAAGTACATTTGATTTGGTTTATATGGATACATTAAATTGTCTCTCGTAATGCCTATTAATTGGAAATGGCGTAATATGAAATATGATAAAAAAATCGATAAAAATATGCAGGAGAAAAAGGTCTCCAAGATTAAAATTTCTATAACCCTTAATGAATGCAGAAATATATATATGTATAATATGTCGATGAAAAGCTGAGAACTTCAGATAGAATAATATTTAGTTTATAAAGTCGTAAAAGGTATATATGCCGAAAATTTTGGCATAAAAGCATTTTATACATAAAAAAAAATATTAGGATGTTCCAATAAGCACTTAAAACTCGTTCGCATGCGCATAACACGTCTTTACTATCAGCCTATTGTTAACGAGTATGCACAAGTTAATGCGCATGCTGAAGAGTTATCTATGTGTTTTACGTGCTTGTTGGAACACGCTTATTTAACGGGAACCGATTGTTTCCATGGAAACTAAATTAAATTTTCATATCAACTAAATTGAGATATCAAATTAGGCGCCTCGTTTTATTATGTTTTGCATTGTCACATGGTTAAAGATTAATATCAAAACTACTTCATTAGTTCTTTAGTGATTGAATGCGTAGAAAAGCCCTTAATGCAAAAATATTTGAAGCTGATTTATTTAACATATGGTGTCATATGGGATTTACAATATGATGATTGTGGAGGTTATAAATAAATAATAGTTCTGATATTAGCGTAGTAAAACTCAGATGCTTCTTATAAATAAAATATAAAACATGGCGCAGTCAGATTGTGTAAAGGATTTGTAAAATTACCGCCCAATTTACGTCTATATGGTGAAGACGTTGCATCCGAATGGAAGTTTTGGAAACGGTCCTTTAAGATTTCCTGGTAAGAACAGAACAAGATGAATCACCGGATAAGATAAAATTATCACTGTAACGTAACATGATGGGTTCCGAATCGGCACGCATTGTCGCTACTTTACCTTTATCTGAGGAGAAAAGCTCAGTTTATAGCAGAGTTATACAAGCTATCGACAAGCATAAATCCGCGATCCAATGAAGTATTTGACAGATTTTTATTTCATGCTCGCTTACAAGCTGATAATGAACCATTTGACCATTTTCTAACAGATTGTCGTTGGCTTTTGAAACAATAAAAATTTTCTGATATCACAGAAAATCTTATAAATAAAGTTGAAATTCTGTTTGTTTGTTCTTTATAGAAATCCATACCGTTTGTCCTAAATTCTCCAAATTTCGCTTAGTGGTTCTTTGATACCAGGTGCGAACACCTGTCCATATTAAAATTGCGTAACTTCAGCCAATCTCATGGTATATTCTTTATTGTTAAAAAAATCGTCATGATCTCGCTTTACAATGGGTTTTTTTTAAGAAATCGACCGTTTGAGTCGAAAAACAGCCTAAAATATCATTTTATACATTTTGAAGAGGCCAACAAGGCCCGGTAAGACCGTCCCTTGGTAGGCGTCGAGTTCTGGGATTTTTAAACCATATGTTTTTTTTGTTTTTTTTATTTAAATTACAATACGTTTATTTACATGTATGGTGAATTTATTTTTTATAAATGCCTCCTAAGAAGCGAGCTTCAATAGGAGTAGTGAGCTCAAAAGCTAAAAACAACGTCAAATACGAGCAGCTGAAACTCTCGACGAACATCACATTAGGATTGAACAACAGAGGCTTAGACAGGCAGAATCGCGGGAAACTGAGTCTGCCCAGGAATACGAGGCCCGCTTTGCGCCACTAAGGCTTAGGCTAGCCGATTTGCGAGAAGCTGAAACTGCAGGCCAATATTTCTGTTTATTTGTTTTTTATAGAAATCCATACCGTTTATCCTAAATTCTCCAAATTTCGCCAGTAGTTCTTTCATACCAGGTGCGAACACCTGTCCATATTAAAATTGCATAACTTCAGCCGATCTTCAGCTGATAGTCTTTATTGTTATAGAAATCGTAATGAACTCACTTTACAATGGTTTTTTACGAAATCAACCGTTTCATTAGAAAAATGAAATTCCCCGATCAAACCGGGTTATACAGCTCAAAGATGAATTTCTGTTAGTTTGTTTTTTCTTAATAAAACTCCATACCGTTTGTCCTAAATTCCCCAAATTTCGCTCAGTGGATCTTTCTTACTAGGTGCGAACACCTGTCCATATTAAAATTTCATAACTTCAGCCAGTCTCTGGGTATATTCTTTATTGTTATAAAAATCGTTATGATTTCACTTTAAATTTGTTCACGTTTATTAGAAAAATGAAATTCCCCGGGTGAAACCGGGATATACAGCTAGTTCCTTATAAAATCAACTATTCCGGAATAGGTTGTACATGGGGTACGAGTCGAAGGTCTGCAAGAGTCTTTATTGGCAAGATGGGTTTACTTTAGTTGGCGCCATAAAATTTTGTGGGCCGAGTGAACAAAGTAAACATCAAGTAGAGGAGTTAATTTCGTCAATGCAAGATGTGTCTGTTGTTAGGGCTAAATTTACTGAGCGAAGTCCTTTAAGTATGTCCGAAAGTATATTCCGAAGATGGCCGAAATGATTGCCCCTTACTATGCAAGAACACTCAGTGGCTTTGGACACTAGTTCATGATATAGCATTTACACAGTTAAAAGCGTTTATTTGTGATTTACCAGCGCTAGTTCCATTTGATCTTAAAAAAAAAAAAATTATAATTCAAAGTTATGCAAGCAAAAATTGAATCGTGAAGATAATGGACATCTGAAACTTGAGGCATGTCTATCCAGGCAGATGAACTCTTCAGAACTTAATTATAGTCATTCAGAAAAAGAAATACTTGCGATATATTTTGGGATTTCCAAGTTGTATCGAAAGGTTTGTGATAAGCCTTCAATTATTGTTCATTCTGGTCACAAGCCTCTATCGACAATTTCAAGAACATATTTGCAAAATTGGATCGACACGACTGCAACGATTTAGAATAAAACTACTCCGTTATAATCTAAAAGTAAACTGTATTCCTCGCAAACAACTTTATTTTCCGGAATTACTTTCAAGAATTGTTTTAAAAGAAACTGAAGAAGACGAACAATTTCTGCCTTAAAGCAGTGACCCAAAGAAGAGACTTCTCCCTTTTGGATCACTTCTACTCTCACTTCTCCCTTTGGATTGAGCGACGACCTCTCACCAACAAGTCTTCAATGAACAGAAGTCTTCACGAATTTTGGCTACCCCAAGACCATTATAGCAGATAATAACCCGTTCTCACCATTCCAGTGCAAGACCTATTGTCAACAGAGAGGGATAACACTAACCAACAGTACCCCTCATTATCCAAAAAGCAATGGTATGTCAGTAAGGGCAGTGGGTATTTCCAAGAAAATGTTGAGGAAGTTTTGAAAATGGACAGTAGAGAATATGAATTTGAATATAACAACTCTCTTATATCAGGTCTTAACTATTCTCCATCCCAGATCATTAACAGTCGTGTTCTAAAATCTGAATTGCCATGTGCCACAGAGATTCTTCAGCCTTATGTTCAAAGCAATATCAGAGAACTCCCAAAGATCAAACAGGGCATGATCAAAGATACCCATGACCGACACCGACTTAAAAGGGAATCATCGTTTATAAAAGGAAATGATATTGTTTTCCGAACATAGAATGATGAATACAGGATAAAGGGGGAGGTGGAGGGAAAAGGAGAAGAGCCTAGATCCAACTGGATGTCAAGAGATGGTGACAAAAGGCTCCCGAGGAGAAACACTTCTCCGATGAAAAGGTCCTTTACTAAAGCTAACCCTAAGGACAGAACGACATAAGCACAAATGCTACTCTTTCCTGAAGCAGAGGAGAATACAACCTGAATTCTTCGGCCCAAGGTTCACAAGAATGTAAGTATTAACATAACAGTAAAAGTAAAAATTAAAGTATCAACATACGGACGGATTATCAAGCCGCCAAATCGGCTAGATCTTTAACAATCTTCGGAGGGAAGATGTCATATGAGCTTTACAATACGATAATTGTGGAGGTTATAAATAAATAATAGTTTTGATCATAGTGTGGTAAAACATAGATGTTTCTTATAAATTAAGTATAAAACATATGGTACATTCAATCGTTAATTATTATAATTTAGTTTAAAACTTTGGTCCATAATGGATATCTGAAAGAAATGTGAGATGGTTTTTGCTCAACAATCACCAATAAAGGGATTCCGGAAAGGGATTAGGGACTAAAATAGGAAAACTAAGTTTCAATTTTCTACGAACCGTAAATAACAATTCTATCGATTCCCATTGACGACATAATTATTTGCAAAAAGAATGGCTAAAAAAAATCAACTATTGATTAAACTAGGGTTTTTTTAACGTAAAAAACAAATAATAATAAAGCGGTATTAACAAATTTCAAGTTTTGCAATAATTAAAACTACATATGAAGAATAAATATACCATATGAAGAATAACTAACAAACTAAGTAAATATATTAGTAATGCCGAAAAAAGTATTTTTTGTGAATTTACTAAATTGCGTTTACACAATCATCAAAACACGTCAGTTTTTACTCCAAGTAGGTTTCAGTTACCAACCGGTAAGTGAAAGTTGTTTGATCGAATCGCAAGAGATTTTTAAGATGGAATAAATTTCTATTTAATCTTAGATAAAAGTGAGAATGTTGCATAGCAAAGCCCAAAGTTCCATCTCTTAGTACAGCATTTCAATCAATTTCAGTCATTTACCAATGCATAAATTAGATAAGTAGGAATTGTATTAAAAAAGCATACATGTTTTATTTATGGATATACATGTATAAAATCAATCTAAATTAACACATATTACAAGAGTTAGTTAAAAATTTAAAAATGCATCACCGAACATGTTTTCCTTAGCCACTTTTAATCGTATTTGCTTATGCTTCTTCAATTTAAATTTGAGGACATCATCAATGTCAACATACTTTGGCTTGAAGGGGGCAGACAATTTGCGATTAAGAAGTTCCATCCAATTCAATTCCCTGAACCAAGGGTGGTCCTTGATATCTTCGACCCCTCGTCTCAGATTGCCATACCTCTTCGTCAGATTAACTTGGAGGAGGTTGTCGATTAGGTCTGTAAGGGGCCCCGAGAAGTGGCTAGGAGTGCAATAGATCCCCAGGACAATCTTCTCAGCATTCCTCATCATGTTTGGACTGGAAAATGGAACTCGGCCAGCGCACATGTCGAAGAGTAGAACCCCAAAGCTCCACCAATCCACCGCTTTGCTGTGGCCCATGTTTAGGATAATTTCAGGGGCCATGTACCCTTCTGTACCGCACATGGAATATGTTCTCGTTTTTACCAACTTGGCGACACCGAAGTCCGCCAACTTTAAGTAACCATTAGCGTCGATGAGTATATTCCCTGGCTTGACATCTCTGTGTACTATGTCAAGACTGTGGAGGTATTCTAAAGCTAATACTATCTGCCCACAGTAAAATCTTGCTTGTTTCTCCTCTAACTTTCCCCTGGCACTTAGAAGTCTAAACATGTCGGTTCCGCAGATGAACGGCAGACCAAGGTAAATATAACTGTTATCTTGAAATGAGAAAACTGAGTTTATGCAGAATGGGAAGTCAATAGCTTCTAATATTTGTCTTTCACGGATTGCATAGTTAACCATCTTACGGCGTACAAGTTGAGATTTATGAGAAGCCTTTATAGCATATGCTGCACGCGTTTTCTTATGTAGAACTAAATACACGCGTCCAAATCCTCCTTCGCCAAGGACAGCTTCAAAAACAAAATCATTTGCCTCATAGGATGGCCTTTTCCTACCTTTTTGGTAAAAATAATTGAATTGGCACTTATGATCATCCAAATACTGTTCCCAATTCACGATAGAACGCCGTTTCTTCATGAATTAAAACATAGCGAACATTGGATATGATTCAATTATTTATAAAATTATTGGTAAATAAAGTTAAAACGAAAAGAAAAATCAATAAAATTATTTACAGGATAAATAATTACTGTTTTCTTCAACACATGACTTTTCCGTAATACGCTTTTTTTTTTTGTATCTTCAAAATATAATTCTCACCTGTCAGGACAAATAAAAAATCAGCAAATGTGATAAAAGATTATGATTTTTATATTTTAGACATGGAGGAAGATAGTGCCCAACAGAAACTCATTCCGGACTTTTTCTTATCCTTAAAACTTGTATAGGTACCG
The DNA here is from genome assembly GCA_911387785.2 of Aelia acuminata. NCBI lineage: Eukaryota > Metazoa > Arthropoda > Insecta > Hemiptera > Pentatomidae > Aelia > Aelia acuminata. Next base: position 47,509,336 of record OU426978.1, on the reverse strand, counting down.
TCAAATGAAAGGTAATCAGCCTCACAACATGGTAACTCCAAACTTAGTTAATTGAAGTTTGTGTTAACATTAGGTTTCATTCGGCTGAAACCACATGTTTTGGGTAGAAACTGCAGGGAATTTGTTCTTTTAGAGAGTAAATAAGAAGACTGCAATAATCCAAACCACTGAAATCTTAGAGGAGAAAAGTATTTTGTTATCATTAATGCTATTTCTTAACTGACTTAACTGTTCTCAAGCAACAAATATTGGATTAAAAAAACTGGAATGTTTTCAAAGAAAAAAGATAGAAACTGCAGGCAATTTGTTTTTTAGGGGGAAAATAAGAAGTCTGCAACAATCCAAACCACTGAAATTTCAGATGAGAAAAGTATATTTTGATTATTATTGCTATTTCTTAACTGTCTTAACTGTTCTCAAGCAATAAATATTGGATTAAAAAAACTGGAATGTTTTCAAAGAATATTTATATAATCTGAAATCTTTTAAGTAAAAAAATAAAAAAGAAAACGCAAAAATCAGCTTTTCTATCTTCTTCCAAACGAGCGATATCAGGACATCCAGTAAGCGATAAATGTTTGACTATATAGGTAGTTTATTAACCCTTTGCACCCGGCACCGTTTCGGACGTTACTCACCGGAAATTTGAGGCAACATATTCGCGAAAACGTACACCCTGAGTACGTTATGTTATACAGTAAAATTTTAGAACCAAGCAAGGAATTGTAATGAAATTTAGGTTAGATGTATTTGTGAAGCTTCATGTACACATAGTTACAAAAACAATTAATTTTCTTTAAATTCTATATTTTTTTTTTATAATTTTAAATTAATTTCAAAATTATTTTTTAATTTAGCACTCCGGAGACCTCGAGTGCAAAGGGTTAATTAGTTAAAACATTTTAACAGAGTAAATTTTTCGTCATGTCTTGAGGCAGTGTATCTCATTATCTAATATTATTACAATACTAGTCTGTAGTTAAAAGTTGGAAACTAAATAAGATAGATCTTCAAATGCTCTGTACTAATAAATCTTTAAATGCACTGTATTAATAAGTATCACTTTTAGTACTTTAAGTAGTTTCGATTTAGAGAAGCAGAATAGTCGACAGTTTTGTTTAAGATTATCAGAGTCAGGAATTTCAGTCATAATAACATTTTCTGTATTTAAAACGTTTTTCTGTCTACGTTTCGTTCCAAACATGTGGGTCTTTATTAGGGGTGTGGGTCTTTCATTTCATTCATGAGTATATATGAAGTTAGAAGTAAACATAAAAGGATAGACTAATTACAAAACATTAAGAATGCAACAAATATCATTAGCCCAAATGTTTAGTGATGTTTCAAACTATATTGTCATATTAATTCAATCTTTATTGTGGGTAATCATCTTTTTTAAAATTAATTTTAAATATTTATTTATATTATTTTATTTTTATTTTATTTTTTTTTAAGATAAAAGATTGGGCTCCGCCAGGAATCGAACCCGGGACTTCCGCGTGACATGCACAACCAAAAATTGGACAAAAATTGTCCACCTCCCGTTACTACTTGCAAAAACTGCGAGATCGGGGAAGAGGAAGGATTGACTCCGCTTGGAAGGGAGCTATGTGGTGTAGTGGTTAACATACCGCGCATGTCACGCGGGAGACCTGGGTTCGATTCCTACTGGGTTCGATCCCGATTAAATATCGAAATATTTAAAATTATATTTTCATATATTTTTATGAATGGATCTCAGAAGACATGTAAGCAAAGATTTTTACTTGATTTCTAAATAAATTAGGTCGTATTAATTAAGAATATTCTCGTTAATGACATTCATTTGTATCTAAAATTAGCTAATAATTACACTATTACTTTCACTTACCTATATATGAAACATATAGTAAGGGAAAGTATTGCGATCGTAAAAAATTTCGACTTCCGGTTTTCAACAGATATACACATTTTGAGGTGGGGACCTCCCCGCGGAATGGTCTGTGTGAGACTGGCGAGGATATTCTGATAATTTATATTTACATTCCCGTCTTTTTCAATTTGCATGAGGTTCGCTGTTTTTATGGGTCCCGTGAAGTTCTACGAAATTTTGTGTGTGAAAGGGGACAGACTAGCTCAAAAACAATATGTCGTATGAAACTGAAATTAGGTATATGCTCTTGATAAGACAGCAACATTTTCGTTGAAATTGACTTGGGACATTGATAATCAAATTGAAGTGGCACTTTATACTCACAAATTACTACTGGGTCAATCCCTTGATATGGATTGACCCAGTAGTAATTTAGCTTTTCTCTATTTTACTTTTCTCTATTAATTTACTATTTATTCGGTCCAAAAAAAGAAAATTAATTGGTTGCTTCAACATATTTAATTTTTTAAATATGTTTACCAATAATAACAGTACATTATAAGTAAAAAAATGCAATCAGTTTATTTTTTGATTTTTTATTTTTCCAACGGCAGCCATATTTTTGTCGACTAAACGCTTATTTTTAGCTATTACAGTGGTCTGCTTCAAATCAAATATCTCTTCTATTTATCCTAGAATTTTAAATAAAGACTCATCTCTCAAGATCTTAATTTCAATAAAGGTTGTTACGAGTAAGAACTCAAAACTAAGTATAACGGTCCATATATGGTCCCTTCAAAGTTCTAAGCGGTAATTTTATAAAAATGGGTTTAAAAAAAAAAAAAAATTACTAGAAGGTAGACTGCTAAGTGTTTGTTTTTTTTTTTTTTTGTTTTTTTGTTTTTTTTATATAGATATAGGCTTGTGCTCTAATATCACCAAGTTTCAAGTGTACTTGCACGGTTTTTTTCGTACACATTTTTGCAGTCTCGATTTTCCAAATTTTTAAGCTTAATATCTCTGTTGGGCATGGAAATTAAAATATGAAATTTGGCTCAAATTAAGTTCTTTGTTAGAAGATTAAAATATCAAAGTTTCGGTGAGATCTCTACTAACTAAAAAGACATAAAACATTAAATCCATTTTTGTAAAATTACTGCTTAAAACAGACTAGCTCAAAACCTATAAACCCTACGAACCTGAAATCAAATGATATTGATAATACTGGGTATTTGATGTATGTATATGCCCGCGATATGACAGTAAAATATTCATCAAAATTGATCAATCGGAGGGAGCACTTTATTTCATAACTTTTATCCCATTTTTACTTTTTTTGCGATTTTATCAAAAATAGCTTCAACGGTTTTCATTAAACTCGGCATGTTTAATAATAATCAAGTATTCTTTAATGTCCGGTAAGCTTTATCATTATTAAAGTGATTCAATGGGGAAGGGGTATTTTTTGTTTTCCTAAGTACCTTTGTTTTGTTTTTTTATATTGAGAAATTTTTTGTTTCTGGTTTCGCCTTAAAATATGAGATTTGAAAAATCAAGTAAACATATACAGGAAAAAAAAAGAAAAATATTCCGTGAGAAGAAAGAAAAAACACGTTGAGCCCACATATGCGAAGTACGCCTTTAATGACAGACCATTGTTCATAATTAAAGCCGTTCTGTTCATTCAATGGAAATTATTCGTTTCGAAGTAACTATATTTCAACAACTACAAAGAGAATTATAAAATCAGACGACTTGGATTATTATCCTTTCATTGCCGAATTATCAAAAGTAAAAACTTTTATTCTTTAACAAACAAAAAAAAAAGTGTACTTTAAAGAGCAAATACAAAAAAAAAAATCTTGTGCGATGCGCGCAACACACAACTTTCACTTACCAACTTACTTAGATTAGATATTGACATGTTTTTTCAATTGCCATTTCTACAAATAATATTAAAAAAATGGCTTAATTTTGATTAAAAATGATTAATTTAATCAAAATCATTAAAGCCGTTTTTGAGATATTCGGAAAAAATGTAAAAATAGGAAAAAAAAGTTATGAAATAAAGAGCACCCTGCGTTTGACCAATTTTGATGAAATTTTGGCTGTCACATCGTGAGCATATACATACATCAAATATCAAGTTTCATCAAATTCTTTAAAGCCGTTTTTGAGTAAATAAAAAAAACACATGAAAATGATACAAAATTTATTAAGTAAAGTCCCCCCTCCGGTTAATCAATTTTCATGAAATTTTGACTGTCACATCGCGGGCATATAAAAACATCAAATACCGAGTTTAATCAAAATCGTTTTTTGAGCCGTTTTTGAGAAAATCGAAAAAACGTAATATTTAGGCAAAAATCTTTATATAAAGTACCCCCTATGTTTGACCAATTTTGATGAAATTTTTGCTGTCAAATTGCAGGCACATTCATACACCAAATACCCAATTTCAGGTTCGTACGGCTTATAGTTTTTCAGCTAGTCTGTTCACACACACACACACACACAGACCATTTCGCGGGACTTGGTTATTTGGACTCAGGGGACCCCAAAACATGTATTTCCGTTGAAAACCGGAAGTCCAAATTTTTCACGATCGCAATACTTTCCGTACTATATATGAAATATATAAGTAAGTGAAAGTAAAAAAAATCTGGTGGGTGCGCGCAACACACAACTTTCACTTACCAACTTACTTTGATTAGAAATTAATGCGTTGTTGTGGTCCCCTCCGTTTGACCGATTTTGATGAAATATTGGCTATCACATATTTGGCATATACATACATGAAATACCCAGTTTGATCAAAATCGTTAAAACCGTTTTTGAGAAAATAAAAAAAAACACGTGAAAATGATAAAAAATTTATTAAATAAAGTCCCCCATCCGGTTGATCAATTTTGATGAAATGTTGGCTATCACATCTTTGTCATATACATACAGCAAATACCCAGTTAGATCAAATTCGTGAAAGCCGTTTTTGAGTAAATAAAAACAACACGTGAAAATGATACAAAATTTATTAAATAAAGTCCCCCATCCGGTTGATCAATTTTGATGAAATGTTGGCTATCACATCTTTGGCATATACATACATCAAATACCCAGTTTGATCAAAATCGTGAAAGCTGTTTTTGAGTAAATAAAAACAACACGTGAAAATGATACAAAATTTATTAAGTAAAGTCCCCCCTCCGGTTCATCAATTTTGATGAAATGTTGGCTATCACATATTTGGCATATACATACATCAAATATCCAGTTTGGTCACAATCGTGAAAGCCGTTTTTGAGTAAATAAAAAAAACACGTAAATATGATACAAAATTTATTGAGTAAAGTGCCCCCTGCGGTTGATCAATTTTGATGAAATTTTTACAGACATATCTCGGGCATATAAATAGATCAAATACTAAGTTTAATCAAAATCTTTAGAGCAGTTTTTGAGAACATCGAAAAAAACCTAAAAAGTTATTAAGTAAAGTACCCCCTCCCTTTGAGCGATTTTGATGAAATTTTTGCTGTCACATCGCGGGCATATACCTACACTAAATACCCAATTTCAGGTTCCCACGGTTTATAGTTTTTGAGCTAGTCTGCTTACACACACACACACACACACACACACAAATGTAAATTATCAGAATATCCTCGCCAGTCTCACACAGACCATTTCGCGGGACTTGGTTATTTCGACTCAGGGGGTCCCAAAACGTGTATTTCCGTTGAAAACCGGAAGTCGAAATTTTTCACGATCGCAATACTTCCACTTACTATATATTTCATATATAGGTAAGTGAAAGTAAAAAAAAAAATTAAATGAATGTGGAAAAATGTGTGACTTTGAGAAAGGGCATTTCATGAAACATATACATTTCTAATCAAAGAAAGTTGGTAAGTGAAAGTTGTGTGTTTCGCACATCGTAACAGTCAAATCAAAATCAAATATCTCTTCTTCTATTTATACTAAGTTCTAAATAAAGACCAAACACTTTAGAAAGATCTGAACTTCAATAAAGGTTCGTACAAGTATGATCTTAAAACTATGTTTAACGGTCCATATACCCCTTCAAAGTTTTCAGCGGTAACTGTACAAGAATGGTTTTTCAGACATTTTTTTACTTTCACTTACCTATATATAAAATATATAGTAAGTGGAAGTATTGCGATCGTGAAAAATTTCGACTTCCGGTTTTCAACGGAAATACATGTTTTGGGACCCCCTGAGTCGAAATAACCAAGTCCCGTGAAATGGTCTGTGTGTGTGTGTGTGTGTGTGTATGTGAACAGACTAGCTCAAAAACTACAAACCGTGGGAACCTGAAATTAGGTATTTAGTGTAGGTATATGCTCGCGATGTGACAGCAAACATTTCATCAAAATTGCTCGAAGGGAGGGGGTACTTTATTTAGAAACTTTTTAAGTTTTTTTCGATTTTCTCAAAAACGGCTCTAACGATTTTGATTAAACTGAGTATTTGATCTATTTATATGCCCGAGATATGACTGTAAAAATTTCATCAAAATTGATTAACCGGAGGGGGGACTTTACTTAATAAATTTTGTATCATTTTCATGTGTTTTTTTTATTTACTCAAAAACGGCTTTAACGATTTTGATCAAACTGGGTATTTGATGTATGTATACACCAAATATGTAAAAGCCAACATTACATCAAAATTGGTCCAACTGAAGGGCACTTTATTTCTTGACTTTTTTCCAATTTTTACTTTTTTTTCGATTATTCGTCGTTATTAAATTCGTCATGTTTAATGAAAATTATGTTTTCTTTAATATCAGGTAAGCTTTATCAAGGGGGCTTTTTTGGGGGGGGGGCGGCCTTTTTTGTTTGTTTGTTTCTTACTTATAAACTACCTTTGTCTTTGTTTACATGGAGAAATTAACTGTCTCTCGTTACGCCTAAAAATAAGAAATGGCTAAATATGAAATATGATAAAAATAAAGAAAACATAAAGAGGTGAAAAAAAGAAAAATATTCAGTCAACTCATAAGACTCGTTGAGCCCAAGCATGCGGACTACGCCTTTAATGACAGACCATTGTTCATAATTAAAGCCGTTAACAAAACGCATTAATTTCTAATCTAAGTAAGTTGGTAAGTGAAAGTTGTGTGTTGCGAGCACGCCCCAGATTTTTTTTTTTTTTACAAGAAGGGAGATGAATTTTTAATTTTTTATTTGATAGATATAGTCGCGCATGCCCCAGATTTTTTACTTTCACTTACCTATATATGAAATATATAGTAAGTGGAAGTATTGCGATCGTGAAAAATTTCGAGTTCCGGTTTTCAACGGAAATACACGTTTTCGGGTCCCCTGAGTCCAAATGACCAAGTCCCGCGGAATGGTCTGTGTGACACTGGCGAGGATATTCTGATAATTTACATTTGTGTGTGTGTGTGTGTGTGTGTGTGTGTGTGTGTGTGTGTGTGTGTGTGTGTGTGTGTGTGTGTGTGTGTGTGTGTGTGTGTGTGTGTGTGTGTAAGCAGACTAGCTCAAAAACTATAAACCGTGCGAACCTGAAATTTGGTATTTAGTTTAGGTATATGCCTGCGATGTGACAGCAAAAATTTCAACAAAATTGCTCAAAGGGAGGGGGTACTTTATTTCATAACTTTTTACGTTTTTTTTATGTACTTAAAAACGGCTTTAACGATTTTGATCAAACTGGGTATTTGATGTATTTATATGCCCGAGATATGACTGTAAAACTTTCATCAAAATTGATTAACCGGAGGGGGGACATTACTTAATAAATTTTGTATCATTTTCACGTGTTGTTTTTATTTACTCAAAAACAGCTTTCACGATTTTGATCAAACTGGGTATTTGATGTATTTATATGCCCGAGATATGACTGTAAAACTTTCATCAAAATTGATTAACCGGAGGGGGGACATTACTTAATAAATTTTGTATCATTTTCACGTGTTGTTTTTATTTACTCAAAAACAGCTTTCACGATTTTGATCAAACTGGGTATTTGATGTATGTATATGCCAAAGATGTGATAGCCAACATTTCATCAAAATTGATCAACCGGATGGGGGACTTTATTTATTAAATTTTGTATCATTTTCACGTGTTTTTTTAATTACTCAAAAATGGCTTTAACGATTTTGATCAAACTGGGTATTTGACGTATGTATATGTTAAAGATGTGATAGCCCGAATTTCATCAAAATTGCTCAAACGGAGGGGGCACTTTATATCTTAACTATTTTTGCAATTTTTACCTTTTTTTCGATTTTCTCAGAAACGGCTTTAACGATTTTCATAAAATTCGTCATGTTTAATGAAAATTAGGTGTTATTTAATATCAGGTAAGCTTTATCATTATTAAAATGTTCTGGGGGGGCTTAAATGGGGTAGGGGCCTTTTTGTTTCCTATAAAGTACCTTTGTTTTTGTTTATATGGAGAAATTAACTGTCTCTCGTTACGCCTAAATATTAGAAATGGCCAAATATGAGATACGATAAAAATAAAGAAAACATATAGAGGAGAAAAAAAGAAAAATATTCAGTCAACTCTTAAAACTCGTTGAGTCCAAGCATGCGGAGTACGCCTTTAATGACTGACCATTGTTCATAACTAAAGCCGTTCTGTTAATTTGAGAAGTGGCAATTAACAAAACGCATTAGTTTCGAATCTAAGTGAAAGTTGTGTGTTGCGAGCACGCACCGGTTTTTTTTTTTTTTTAAATAGCAATAGTTTATTTAGAAAGTAATAGGTATATTGTAGGTTATACGATGCGTCTATTTTCCTGATAATTCCAGTTTATTATTCTTCTTTTTTTAACTTCCGCTTGTAAAAAGCTATTAATATGGCTAAAATAATTGGACAGGTTTCATCGGTAACTAATACACAAATCTTCAGTTGCCTGTTTAGTTTGCTGTGGCTTCTCTGGGATAAAAAACTTAAGAGATAATTCTCTGAAATAAAGAAATCTTTTTATTTAAAATAATTAATTAATTGATGAATTAGTGAGCTAAAAAAATAGTGTCAATAAAGTATTATATTATTATTTTATCTAATAGTTAGACTTTAAGACTATATCTTATACTCTTATCTTATATTAGCAAGAAGGGGGAGGAGGTAAGACGCGGGGCCTATATCCGGTCCACTTAACAAGGGTTAAGTGGGAATCTTAACCCACGGCTAATGGGCTCCCAACTAAGATGTAAACTACGAAATCGTATAGAGCAGTCAGCATTTAGTATTTTTACAGTTTCTTCACTATTTTCTACAGATTTTGCAACATTATTTTTTATTCATAAAAAATAAAATCAATGAATGACTAAAATAAGCTTAACAGTGTGTAATTTAATTAGTAGTAATTAAATTAGTAAAATTTAAGCTGTTTGGTGATCAACTCGAGATTTTTTTTTATAATTGTTTTTAGGATATTTCTTTTTTACTTTACCCACACCAGTTATTTGTTTATATTATAAGTGATTTATCATACCGTTATTTAATAACACATGTTTATTGTCCTTAAGGAGGTTACCTACCTATTACCTCGTCAAAGTTGTTTTGTTAACAATGAATTTGATAAAACTGAGTAAGGTTCTTAAATCAGAAGAAACGGCGGTTAAGACATTTCAAAGGTTAGAAATATTACGTAAAACACTTAAATGTAGAAAAGAACACATTAATTTATACGCCCTGTAACCAATGCCATGTGAGTTTGTTCACAGTAGAAGATACAAGAACAAAGATATATTTGATTGTATTTTAAACTAATTAAAAGCATATTGGCCCCTTAAATGAATAATTCAACGAATTGTATATTAAACTATCAATTTGTTTCCATTTCAGTCTTGTTAAATACATTTAAAATAAACATATGTGGGGTCACCTGTGTTGTCGTGGTTAGCATAGAAACCTACAATGTCTACACGGTGTCCCGAGGTGGCACAAGGTTTTTTCATGGGAGTAAAAAATCCTTGTCTATGTCTAAAAACGCCTTGTCCATCAAATAGGACGTAAAATGGAGGTCCCGAGCCTGTACGATGGCGCGTGATTGTTAATGATCCCTATCCTAATTATACCTGGATAGGCAATATTTAGGACTCCCATTATAGCATCGTCCGATTAGCCTTGGGATAAAGTAACGGTATAACAAACAAACAATAACATTTATTTATGTAATCATGATTATCATGTATTAGTAATGTATACAAAAATGTATTTCTAGTATTGGCCCTGAAGAAGCTCACAGCAAGATGGATAAACTTGGCAGTTGTTAAACCTGTTACATGGTCGAACTCTGAAGAAGATATGCATGTAATTCAAACCATGGAAAAATTCAGACCATGGAAGCCTAAAACTACGTACGCATGGTGTTGTTCAGAAATGATAAGCCAAAAACATGTAGAGCCATAATACAGAATTATTTAAATAAATTTCATCATATAATATGATGAAACCAAGATTTATTACCAATAAATTTCCTTCTATTTTTTAGGGACATCATGATTCCATGTCTATAAAACGATAGCTACGAAAAAATTATCATTAGCATCATAAAAATTGATGCAAGTGTGTTTTAAGCTCGTTATCATTGTTAAATAGTTTACCATTTTGCAATGAACGAAGCAAATGTTAATTCGAAGGTGAGAGGTCTGGTATTTTCGGTGGATGAGACAACGCATTGCAAACATGCTCCAATAATTGAACTAAAGTTCTGAATGGACCGCCTGGTGCGTGGTAAAAGTTCATAATAAACAATGCCCTAGCAATCCCACTAAACCGATATCAAAATATTTCGTTGGTGAACATCATATTTGGATATTGGTTTTATGTTTTCCGTTTGTGATTTATTGAGTTTATTACGATACATTGAGTTTCTCTGCAATCTCAAGAGTTGAGCTACGTCGATCTTCGTTGATAATAGCCTTGATTTTTTCGTCTTCAAATCGGCCACAGCGTTGTTCATGTTACAATAAAATAATTGGCAAAGCAATTCACTGCCTTTCTTTTAAGGCATCAGTACACTCAACAGCACATAACTTTTTGTGTGCATGTGAAAGAGAATATGACGAAAATGTTCAAACTGTGGTTCCAATTTAAACTGAAATAAATATCCGAACATCACAATTTTTAAATGGAATAATGAACGAGATATAAAAGATTAAACAACAATAAAGGCATTAAATTATCAATGATTAAAAAAGTTTAACATTATAATCATAAATCCGCAATTACTTATTTGCCAACCGTATAGTTTACTCTCATTATTATGCATTCTTATAAGTTTTGTTATTTTAACAAATAAAAAAAAAAGCTCCGAAAATACATGCTGTTGTTTCGGAATTTATTAAAATCATATAACAAATTAATTATCAATTATACATAAAATAAGCTAACGTCTGATCATGTAGCTGAGTATGATGTTAATCTAACCACTAATGACAGTATAAAAATAAATAGTTTAAAAATAAAAATAAAGAACAAATAAGAAAAGAATACATAAAATCGAAGAACAAAAGAAATTTAATGTCCACATGGAATGATTAGTAAGCTGTGTTACTAGTGTATGAAGTAGGGCGGCACTACTTTTTAATACAGTATTTCTCTCTTTAGAAATTTATTTGATTCACCTTATCTTGAGGGAAGGGGGTGTCACACCCCTCAGCTTGATCAACCAGTTCTAATAAATTTATACTGGCATCGACAGAAACCTATTAAATTGAGAAAAATAAATGCAGTAATAAAAACAGAAAAATAATAAAAATTTCCAATTTAAATAAAGGTTTTAGTTAGTATAAGAGTTCTTAGTATGTTATTTTTATTTTTTACTCATGCCAAATACTGATCTTGGTATACATATCTTCTCTAATGTTCTATAAAGTATACTATAAATAACCACTTCGGGGGCCTTGGCAAAGACAGCTAGAAATGACTTTCTCCCGACCACATATCCTGTGAGAGAGAGATATTGAGAGATGGTAGCCTCTAAAAGGTAGGGTGACACCCCATCCCTCATAAACCTCTCCTAATATTCCCACCTCCTCTAGCCAATATTCTCACCTCTACTTTTCAAAGTTTCTTCTATCTAGGAATTCACAGGTACAAAAAAAAAATCGTATAACAACAAGATCTTAAGGAATAAATTTAAATTGAACTTTAAGAGAAATTGAAACCGAAATTTAATTTAATAGTTTAAAAGAAAAAGTTTCAAAAGAAAAAAAAAAGAATTGTGAAGAATGATATTGGGGTAAATCCATATCAAGTGGTCCAGAGGTGGTTCCCTTCCACTAATATTTTTAGCATTGAAAGTACAACACGTTAGAAGTACGAAAACACAATAAGTTTATTTTCATTTTTCCAATGGCGGCAATTTTATTGTCGACCGAACGCGTAGTATTTTAGGTAATTTTACAAAAATGGGTTTTCAGACATTTTTTTTTACAAGAAGGCAGATGAATTTGTAATTTTTTATTTGATAGATATAGTACGCAATATTTTTATTGAATCCTTATCGGCGTAGCACCATATGTCATAATAAGGGGGGAAAACGAAAGAAAATATACATATGCTGTCGTAGCACAAAATAAGTATTTTGGTACATTTTAATGTTTTGTCCTTATAGTTAGTAGAGTACTCAACGATATTTTGATATTTCAATCTTCTAGCCAAGGACTAAATTTGAGCCAAATTTTAATTTCCATGCCCGACAGAGATATTAAGCATTAAAGCTAAAATTTTGGAAAATTCGAGGCTTTAAAAAGTTTGTATGAAAAAAACCGTGCAAGGCTTGAAACATTGAGAATTTTAAGAATTCACCTATATCTATCAAATAAAACAATAACAAACTCAGCCATCTGCCGTCTTGTAAAAAAATATTTTGAAAACGCATTTTTGTAAAATTACCGCTTAGAACTTTGAAGGAGTATAAGGACCGTTATACTTAGTTTAAAGTTCATAATCATATGAACCATTATTGAAATCAAGATCTTTCTAAAGAGATGGAGCTTTAGTTCTAGGATATGTAGAAGAAGAGATATTGGATTTGAAGCTGAGCACTAAAACATCTGAAAATACGCGTTCGGTCAACAATAAAATAAAATTCGGGTGGCGGGATTGCCGAATGGGCAAACGCGTTAAAAATACGCGATGCCCATGGCAACTTCTGATTGAGAACCGAAAGATAGCAAGTTCAAAACCCGGAGCTAGGGGAAAAATTTAATAATACTCGGCATGAATCCCCCACCCTCTCCCCTGGCCCGGGAAACCCCGTATAGCCTACAAGGCGAGGACCAGTAAAAAAAAATATAAAATAAAATAAAATTCTAAAACTAAACTAATTACATTTTTTTATTTTTGCTTTTAATGTATTGCCCTTTTTATGGTAAAAATATTTTAAAAAATTAAAAATGTTGGAGCAATAAATTTTTTTTTTTTTTTACCGCTTATACTGATTGACACAGAAGTAAGTTGTGAGAATATAAAGTGGCACTTCAAATTTATTATCAATGTGCCAAGTCAATGTCAAAGCACTCTTATCAAGAGCACATTCCTAATGTCAGTTTCATACGACATATTGTTTCTGATCTAGTCTGTCCCCTTTCACACACCAAATTTCGTGGAACTTCACGGTGCCCATAAAAACCAGTGAACCTCATGCAAATTGAAAAAGACGGGAATGTAAATTATCAGAATATCCTCGCCAGTCTCACACAGACCATTCCGCGGGACTTGGTTATTTGGTTTCAGGGGACCATAAAATGTGTATATCTGTTGAAAACCGGAAGTCGAAATTTTTCACGATCGCAATACTTTCCCTTACTATATGTTTCATATATAGGTAATTGGAAGTAAAAAATAAAATAAAAATATGTTTCTACCCTAAAATATATTTACAGGTTTCTGGAATAAAAGTAAAATATAAGAGCACCTTATGAGCGTACTATGAGCAATTTCTACAACATGACATAAAGAGAAACAGTCGAAAAAAAAAATCAAAATTTAAACTAATAGAAGCATTATTTAAATATTACAACGGGAAGGTGCCGAGAAGAGGCAATAATAATCAAAGATCCAAAAGGGCTCTTCGCGGCCAGGCAATGAACGATTTAATAAACCTTGGCGTATAATGTAAAATGTATCACTTCAAAAACTCCTTTCTAAAAAAGGGGGAAAAATAATTGCTTTATATTGAATGAAAAATAAGGTGGAACCGTTTCAAAAGAATTGAATGATTTTTAATATCAATTTAAGGTAAGCTATTCTGTAGAATTCTTCAGTAAAAAAAATTGCTTGTTGTTCGAGGAACGCTGAGGAGAAGATATGGCAGGTATCGACGATCATTGAAATATTTAATATATTAAAAGAAAGCATCTTACTTCAAGAGCAAAAATTATACTAATCCGAGCTTGGAAAAGTTAACTGTTACAAAACACAATAATTTCAATTTAAGGTATTCACAAAAGACGGATGGATATTGAATGTCCATTGCCTTGTCACCCCTTGACCCCTTGTCAATTATACTATATTCCTGATTTCCGTTACATTTATGATTTTGATTAAATAAAACACATGATTTCTGCAATGACCGATTTAATTCTTCAGGTAATTTTAACAACCGTTATCAATAATCATCAGGTACAATGAAATCCTAAGGTAAATAAACTCTGCTAAAAAATGTTTCAAGTAGTAACTATTTTTTTCCTTTGTTCCTCCCCTTCCTCGCCTTGTAGTCTATACCGGGTTTTTTCCGGCCCAGAGGAGAGGGTGGGACATTAATGCTGGGTATTAATTAATGCCCTCTGGCTTCGTGTTTTTGAACTTGCTATCTTGGGATTCCCAACCATACGTATTTTCTAACGTGTTTGCCCACTTTGTATGTTATTTTCACGAAGTATGATTTTAGGAGAATTTAATCAGATGATTTTTTTGTCTGTAATGCGTAGTGTGAGCTGTTTGGTCCGGTTTATTAGGGGTTTTTATTTTTAGAAAAACAATGCAACATCGTAACTGTTCTTCGACATGGTGGGAATTGACCAAGATAAACTGACCATCCTAGCTGAATCAATTCTGATTCATTAGGTATTATAAATAATCATATATATAATTGACAACTGCTTAGCAGGCTGCATTATTTATGTAAATAAGTGATATTTATTATATTTTATATTTTATTATATTATATTTTTTATTATATTTACTATATTTTAGCCTATTATAATTGCTTTGGTATTCAGCAACTAATTAGTGTTCACTTAATTTTCTTTTGCGCTTGCGTTACTAAAATATGTATTTTTTACTGATAAGAAAGCTGTGTTTTTTAGGCAACTCAATATAATTGAGCAGCCCCACTTTTGTAATATATTTTGATAATAAAGTGTTTCTCTCATACACTTTTATTTTTTGAATTATATAGAGTCAAACAACATATGTATTTTATGTATCTATATTACTGTTAACTGTAGTGTAATTTTACCTATGTAACTTGTTTGTTTATTGTTGGCATGATTATGAGAATAATATAGGCTCGAAACGTCGCCATCAAATAGTTGTTTAGTATTGACTGAACCTCAAGAACTGTATTTTAACAAATATATAACTGGGGTCTTTTTTACTTTCCCCCACCACTTATTATTTTATATTAGTAGTGATTTATCATACCGTTATTTAATAACACATGTTTATTTAAAAAAAAAAAAAATATATATATATATATATATATATATATACATTAAGGGGGTTACCTACCTATTACCTCGTTAAAGTTGTTTTTGTTAACAATGAATTTGATAAAACTGAGAAAGGTTCTTAAATCAGAAGAAATGGCGTTTCAAAGGTTAGGAATATTACATTAAACACGTAAATGTAGAAAAGGACACATTATGAAGCTTGTTTTTTATCAAAGACCTCCAGTATTTAAATGCAGTTTGAGAAGTTGCAGTCGCTGGTTATAAAGGTACCTGGTTCAACCATTGCAAACTTATCATTGAGGAAGTGTATTTTGTTTATTAATGCTTGGGCTATTGGCTATGCAACCACGAAAATTTAAAATCATTAAAAGCATATTAACCCCGTAAATGAAAAAATCAACGAATTGTATATTAAACTATCAATTTGTTTACATTTTAGGCTTGTTCAATACATTTAAAATAAACATATGTCATAAAATAACGGTATGATAAATCACTTGTAATATAAAAAAAAAAACTGGCGTGGGTAAAGTAAAAAAGACTTTATAACTATTCAGGAAGGATATTTTATACATCTAAGGTGTACAAGGAGATATGTAATAGGTGAACCGTAACAAACTTCACAATGATCTTTCCAAACCAGCATATGATTACTTCTTCTCTTCTGAATATCTTGCCGCCTGTTACCAAGTTTCAGCATTCAGTCTTAAACTGCGGTCGTTTAGAAGGTTTCCTTCTCCAGGCCCCATTAAACTGCGCCATTATATAGCATTTGACTAGTCTTCTCGGGGAATAAAGTCAATGGAATTTATCAGGCTATTATTCCCAGTCCGAGCTAACTGGGATGCAGCTTCTGGCTTATCGTTCCCTTTAACACACAATGGGAAGGGTCCAAATAAAAACTATTATGTTACCTTCCTTATGTACTTCATAGCTAAGTTTTATTTATAATACCGTCGCATACTTGATATAATTTTATCTAGCATATCTATATATATATACATGTATTGATCAATTTTAAATAATTATTTAAAAAAATTATTAATCATACTTATATGATTAATAATTTTTTTAAATAATTATTTAAAAAAATTATTAATTTTTTTATTAATAATTTTATTAATAATTTTTTTATTATTAATTTTATTAGCACACGTTTGTGACTAGGATGTTTGAGTACCATCTAACTGGCCCAGAAGGTTCTACACTGTTCTCCCTAAGAATATATATACGGAGCGATGGAATAGAGAGTTAGTCTGGCACTGAAGCTCAAATCATATGGTTATTTTTTGTGTTACAAAGTGATACTTTTTTGTAACCTGTTTAATTATTTGTGTTCTTATAATTTGCGTGTAAGTGTTAGAATTCCAATTAATAAACTAAAACAAGAATTTGAAAATATAAACAAGCGTCAAAATCAAATTGAAGCATGCTAGGAAGACCTCCGCACACAGTGACTTATTATAAAATTTTCATAAATATATATCATAATCTTCATAATCTTTATACTCACTATTAGGCAAAAAGGTGGATATGTAAATATGAGCTGTTACTCACCTGTAAAACATAAAGAAAAAAGAATGAATACGCCAAATATTAAATTTTTTTTTTAAATATAGAAAATGATAATTAAAACCATACATATATCTGAAGATTTGCATGCGTTGAGTTTTCATATCTTTGTTTAAATATGCTTTCTCATTTCTAGACAAATATTCATAGTGATAAAGATATTTCTGACCTCAGATGTAATCAAGGAGAAGATGGTTTGAGGTGCGGTCTGGAAGAAACACAGGGATGGGATATAGTAAATGAGATTTCTTCTCATCCACTCTAACCCATCTCCCCCCCCCCCCCCCCCCCCGGTTTTTTAACCCTCGCCTTTTCATATGATGGTAACGATAATCATGAAATCCGTAAAATATACTAGGCTGTTTTATATCCATTCCTTGCCTTGCGAAAAAAAAAAAAATCTGGTGCGATGCGCGCAGCAGACAACTTTCACTTATTTATTGTTATTATTTTACAGGTCCTCCCCTTCCTCGCTTTTAGATGAATTTTAAATTTCCCCTGGCTCCGGGTTTTGAACTTATTATCTTTGGTTCCCAATCATATGTTGCCATGGGCAACGCGTATTTTCTAACGCGTTTGCCCACTCGGCCATCCAGCCACATTTATTATTTATCTAAAACTATTGGTTTCCATAGGGGTTATCTTGTGGGAAACCAGTTGATTCAATTTTATATTAATTTCATTGATCTGTCATTAAAGGCGTACTGCGCATGCTTGAGCTCAACGTGTTTTATGAGTTGACGGAATTTTTTTTTTTTTCTCCTGTATATGTTTACTTTTTTTTTTTTTCATATTTGATATTTAACCATTTCTTATTTAAAGGCGAAACGAGAGACAGGGGCCCGGTGTGGCTGTGCGGTAAAGCGCTGTACTCCCATTCCGGAGCTGCGGGTTCGAGTCCCGCCCTGGGTGGTGCTTTTCTTTCGTAGGAGAAGTATCACCCAGTGCCATGGGTGTTAGTATGGGCAGTATAGGGCTTCAGTGGAAGCCTTAAGTCCCAAAAAAAAAAAAAAAAAAAAAAAAAAAAAAAAAAAAAAAAAAAAAAAAAAAAAGGTAATTTATAGTGAAAAAAAAGGCACCTCCCTCATTTATGCCCCCTCAGAACATTTTAATAATGATAAAGCTTACCTGATATTAAAGAACACTTGATTCTCATTAAACACGACGAGTTTAATCAAAATCGTTAATGCTATTTTTAAGAAAATCGAAAAAAACTTAAAAATGGGAAAAAAAGTTTTGAAATAAAGTGCCCCCTCCGGTTGATAAATTTTGATGTAATTTTTGCAGTCGTATCTCGGGCATATAAATGCATCAAATGCCAAGTTTTATCAAAATCGTTCGAGCTGTTTTTGAGAAAATCGAAAAAACGTAAAAAGTTATTAAATCAAGTACCCCCTTCGCTCTACCAATTTTGATGAAAGTTTTGCTATCACATCACGGGCACATAATTATACCAAATCCCCAATTTCAGGTTCGTAAGGTACATAGTTTTTGAGCTAGTCTGTTAACAGATACATAGACACACACGCACACACCATTTGAGTCTAAATAAACAGGCACTTGGTTATTTAGACTCAATGGACCCCAAAACGTGTAATTCCGTAGAAAAACGGAAGTCAAAATTTTTCACGATCGCAATTCTTTCCCTTACTACATATTGGTAAGTGAAAGTAAAAATCATAACTATTTTATTTTTATTACAATGGAAAAAGATAAAATACAATCATTAATTTAATGAGACTATATGGCTAATACATAATTCTAAAAAAACTTTTAAAAAGTTTCAAAGAAGAGAATATAGTGAACTTTTGTTTTCAAGAAAGTTTAAATTTACACTAAAAACAAGTTTTTAATTTTTTTCTTCATGATCCCATCATGATTTAAAGGTAATTGGTAGAGTTTTAAAACTGATATGAATGAATTTAATGAATGTTGGATAAATTCTCAAATCAGATGTAAGGTAGTTGGGTTTAAATTTTTTTTTCTTTTTTTTTGAGTAATCTTTTAATGTAGAGAAATTTCTCTTAAAAAAAAAAGTCACAAACTTTAGACCAATAAATGAACTTACAAATTTTAATATGGTAGAGATGTAGCAGGTAAGTGTACATCTTATCATGGAGAACCTAAGTTCTCGGTATTTCGACTGCATTCTAAATATATATCTATGTATTTCTAATTTGCAAATTATTCTATAGGATTATAAATATTTACTGTTATAAAATATATTTCATTTCTCTTAACAGTTTTGCTCTAATACAATAGCACACCACTACCTGCGATGGGAATAACCTAATCCTCAAAACTCTGAAATACATGACAAATTTATTGCTGGTCGGTACCTGAGTAGGTAAGGTACAAAGCGTTCCTTACTGCAAAACTTATTATAATATCGAATTTTGGCATTTTCTAAAAATAATCCTGGATATAAATAACATAAATAATGAATGTAATTTTCTATAGACATAATAAATAATTTTAACCAATTTTTTCCACTAAATAAATCCAAAAGTTTCAGTAAATATAAATTTTATTGCTACTCTTTCAAAATTATATACAAACACAGACACCCGCAAATTAATCGCGCTATTGGTAATTAGATCTGTTCGAGTAAGATTTGAGAGTGGACGATATTTGGGATAATTTTGACCTCATATTATATTAACCGAAAGTTTTGCTATTACTATTTTATTAAGAATTTAAATATACTCTATCTAAAAACGTAAACAAATATAAAATTTATTCATAAGTTTTCTTCTTTATTAATTTTTAAAGAAGGAAAACTATGTTTTATTTAAAGAATCGTAGAATGCAAATATCTCGAAAATGGTTAACTTTCGGAGAAATTTATTTTTTCCGAATGGGTAAAAGGATGGGGCCAAATTATCCCAAATAACCTCTAAAGGTTCCTGTCTGTTCATCAATAAACTTGTATATTATCAAACGAACTTGCACATTTTCTTGAATGTAGTCATAAAACAATAATAAATAGAACCGTCATTGGAAAAAGAATGGAATCGAAAAAAAAAAAATGATAAAATTAGAAATTTTTTTTAATTGTTTGATCTCCTATTTTATTAATACAATATATTATAATTCATTTATCTAATAAAAAGGTCGCAATGAAAAACGTTGCTACCGCTGACTGAACTTTGCTTTGACGTGACACCTGCTTCTGACGCTTGGCAAATATTGCTGGCTGTTCGCAGTAAAAGTCCATATCATTTCAAAATTCAGCATCTCAAATGTCCTATGAGCCAACAATAATATCGTTTATATCACATAAATTGTAATAAATTCATACCTGGGAGCGTATATTTTATATCATTGTGATAATGGTCTTATCAGGACTTTTATTTTCTGGCCTGATATATAAAAGTTATGATGTGATTTGTATTTCTTTATTGGAACTATAAGAGCCTATTCACATTATCGGTTTCTCTCCTGGTCCGCTCTCGATCTACCCCATTTACACTATTGCTCCGCTCCCGGTCCGATCTCCTAAAGTCTTATCATATTCACATCATATAATTTTACACCGTTCACGTTTGAAGCCATTAATATTCGAAATCGTATTTGGATTTTAATTAATAATTAACACTCAGTTATTAAATTATTTATTTATCCATCAATTTGACGGCCAAAAAAAGTTCAACTTTTCGTTTTTAAAAATAGCTGTTAAGTGTACTTTTCTTGATGAAGAAGATAATATTATCAAAACATATAATAAGAAGAATATATTGCAACAATATGATAATTATAAATTAATTTAATTAATGGTAAAGAAATAATGTAATTTTTTTTCCGAATGTATTCGAATACGCTTAAATTGATTTTTAAAAAATATATAACGCCAAAAAGATAATTAAACACGAAATCTTGTTTGTCCACGTGAAAAATTCATTTTATGTTGAAGATATGTTTTGCAACGAATTAATGTAAAAAACTGTAAATAGATTTATTGACTAGATACTCATTGCTATTGTAAAATAACGTTCAATTTGAAACGAATAAAAATGCAATATAAAAATGTCAGATCATTAACAAAAAAATATATTGAAGCAAAAAATAATCAAAATTTGAATCAGGAGGATGAAAAGGAGAGAACACTATCTGTAAATGCTGCACAGAGTTCAATCTCCTCAAATAAAATTTCATCAAGACCAATCTGGATGGAGCGGGAGCGGAGCGAGACCGGACCGATAGATGAATGGGGTAGACCGGGAGTGGAGCGAGACCGGACCTGTAAAAATATTGTGATTACCCTCTTTCTATTCCTCATAAGAATATATTGCCAGGAATATCGGACCGGGAGCGGACCGATAATGAGAATGGTTGAGATCGAGAGCGGAGCGAGACTGGATCGGTACCGATAGTGGAATACTCTCTTTCTATTTCTCTATAGAATATTTTGACAGACCGAGATCGAACCCGGAGCAGAGCGGGAGCGGACCTTATAGTGCAAATACGCTCTAAAAAACCTCTGGATTTGACTTTTATTATCTTTCCGAGAAAATACAAATAAGAGTTGATTTCAAAATCTGGTATTAACAATACCTACTCTAGCATGTCCCAAATGACACCAAAAACTTTTAAGCATTATAGTCGAGAACAAAATCTTAATTTTTCAATGTTAAGGAGGTTTTATTTGATTCTTTTTTTAAATAAAAATCAAAGAGGCCGTTAAATAAAAATATATTTTTCTCCATTCATCAATTTCACAAAGCATTTGAGCCTTTCATTTGACAGAATGTCTAACCCCAATTTCTATTTTTTTCTGCAAGCATTTTTACCTATTTATTTTGTAACAGTATGACAGAAATATTTAAACACACCAGATTAATAAAATATACACACGAAACAAATTGTTACGAATTTTCCAAAGAGGAAATAATTAATTCAATCCAAATTATTTAAAGTGCTTTCCTGCCAAACGTTAATAATGGAGTTAGCCATTCTATCAACTGAAAGGCTCATTAATATTATGTTTAGGCATTAGAAACAGATACCTCAATTTAGGATCACCTAATAATAAAGAATGCTTATAAAGTAAAATCTTTAGCTAGTTTAAATGTTTGTTTGAATAAATATTTATTCATAATTAATTAATAAATTAGAGAACAATAAATACATTTATTTAAAAAAAGGCCCATTCCACTTTATAAAATAAAAAATATTTTGAAACAATTCAACGGAGCAATGCAAAACTGTTTTAAATTTTGTTCAACAATTAAAATATATTTTAATTTAATAATGAAATATTTATTAATAGGTGTATCAATGTGTGGAACTAAGGACTGAGGGAATTCAGGTAGCTAAAGAGTGGGGGGAAAATTGTACCTACCGCTAGGTACCTCGGGTATATAAGGACCATCCCTAACCAAAAATTATAGTTGCTTTCTTAGAGTTCACTTGTGATCGTCTCTGAAGATTTGCTGTGCAGATCTGATTTTTGTTACATTTTGTGCTTCTCTACTTTAAAAAGTAAGTACTCTTTTCATTAATATATTATTTTTAGATTTATTTATTTTGGCGTTTCACAACAGTTTCATGCATATTCGAAAGGCTTATCTGCGATCTATAATCTCTACATTAGATAGTTCATAACATTAATGGAATAATCCGAAAAATATGAATTAAAGTTAAAGTTTTCATGAATTGCTTGTTGCTCTCCCCGTTGATAGCTTACAGGTTCCGCGATAAGAAATTCATCGGGCAAAGGGAATTTTTTTTTTTTTTTTTTAAATAAATTTTGTAGTGTAATATATTATAAATAATGTTTTGCCTCAAGTAATTTATCAATGTTCATGGTATGCACTTGTTTGAAAAAAGAAATTAAAAAATTCAATATTAAAGTTACCTGACGGATAAAATTTATAGAAATAATAATTTCTGTAAAACATTTTTCTGGAAATCGTAGAATCGTCCTATAGCCATCAATAACATAATTAAAAGGTTTTTTTATTTTGTTTGTAATTTCTGAATTTTCGAAATGAATTTCTGTTAGTATGGAAAAATCACTTATCATTACTATCGCTTTTGATTGGTACAAAATGTAACATCAACTAATTGAAATACAGGGTATGAAAAAATAAATTGATGTTTTCATTTTCGGTTGCGTAAACTTAATAAGTAAATTGACGTTTAATTTTTAGGCAGAGGGGGAAAGCCATGTTTTTTGCTAATTTTACATGAAGGTTTCTACGATCATGGGCCATTCCTTATAAAATTTACAAGGGTCTGAACCTTTAGGTCTTGGATTTTAATAGTTTTCGTTTATTTGTTGCATGCATCAATGTAAAAAAGATAAACAATTTAGCGGATATACATTTATGAGATATAAATGTTTAAAGCAATACAAAAACAAAAACGGAGCGTTTAAATAGTTCTTGGGTTAAATATTAAAATCTATTCGAACTACAAAGCATAAAAAGGTATCATATTGATTAATATTCTATGTTCTTTCTTATGATCCAGCATAAGAAAATATTCTATAGATCTGGTGCGATGCGCGCAACACACAACTTTCACTAACTAACTTAGAGTTGAAATTGAAGTGTTTTGATAAATATGTTAACGTTATTCATCAAATTCATACATTTTTTCCACATTCATTTCGTTATTTTTTGTTTGTATTTGCACTCTAAAGAACACAATAGTAGTATAAGTTATAATACTAATTGTTGAAAAAAAAGTTGTTACTTATGATAATTCGGCAAAGCAAGATAATACTCCATCACGTCTGATTTAATTCCCTATTTAGTTATTAAAAACTTCAATTAATTACCATGCGAACATATAATTACCATTAAGTGTGTATGATATCTATAATAATATTAATAAGCAGTATAAATCATTATTTTCCTGTTGTTTGTTACAACTTAAGGAGTCATATCTCTAACACCAAATAGACACTGTTTTCTATCCTTCTTATCTCCAGCTCGCAGCCCACTAAATGCCTAACTGGGCTCAACTTTCTCTATCCATTTTTTTTTTTCGGCCTTCCACGAAATTATATCAATCTTACAATTCTTTTATGAACAACAAAGATTATTTATCAAATAGAAGTAGTTAAATAAGCAATTGGCATGCTTTTCCTGTTTTCAGAATGCAACTCTTCATCTTTGTTTATTTGTTTTATCCAGCTTCTCATTGGTCTCCAACATTCTATCTTTTATACTTTTAAGGCATTCACTGTGGTGTAAAGTTTACTTAATATTATAGGTTTTTATTATTTTAAAACGTTGGTCAAAGTTCACCAGTGGATAATGGTGTAGTAAGAAAACAGCAAAGTCATAGGCTATCATTACATTTTTTATTTTTTTAAATTCATTCTTTAACCGAAATAAATAAAATCTATGAAAGATACTGAATATTTTCGAAATCCAACCCAAACCGACCGAAAAACCCCGCCACATTTTTTTAAGTTTCAGTGTGGTTTTTTTCTGATTCGTGATGATTTAATATTTTTCAAGTCTTAAAGTTGAACTTCCATTTTAATTCATACCTCATTCAAATGCGGAAATTAATATAATTTGTTTTGTTTTTTTGCTAAAACCAATGAGGTGTATCAATTCTATTCTATTATAGATTCATTCCAATACTTTCGTGAGTGGAATCACAGAAAGAATAATTCAGAAGTGCTTTCTTTTTGCTCATTGGTTCTCTTGTTCACCGAACATACCAGTCATAAATAAGGTTTAAGTTATATCAGGCAAAAATGTTCCTAGTATTCCTGCAATGGAATTTCCTTACATACTCGTATTATTCTTTTCCCCTTGTATATCCGAAGAATTTGTGGCTTTGGAGAAACATATTTGTATATATAATAGGTGTCTTTATGTAATAATAAAATTAATAAACAACTATAACATTGTAACATTTCAAAACTATATTGTTCTCATTGTCACTCCCGAGAGTAACAAAATGTAGGGATCAGATTATTTGAGTGACATAGGTAAATTTCATTGTACGTAATTCACAATATAGAGGTGTATAGACATACTTGTCACATATTGATTTTATGTACAGTGTATTCTTAATTTAATAAAATGAAAAAACAATAGCTATACTTACAACGTTGCTGATGAATATAGATACTAACAAACTATAAAACTCTTATGCGGCACGGCAAGTTCAGGACTTATATATATTATATGACGGTAATACCGTAAAGGGTAGAAGAGTTATTTTATGTGGTACCTGAGTGTAACATTAGCTATCCGATAATACGGGATTTCTAAAAGTAGACCGGAATTACTGGAAAGTGATATGTTTATATACAACAATATATCAATATTTGTTATATTATCTAACAGTTTATATAACAATATCTGTTAGAGAGAATATTCGGTCGGTATTTATTCGGTTTTGGCCTAAAACCACATCCGTAGTTTTCGATAATTTCCTCTGTAATTTCAGTTAATTCCGTTCATTTCTTTGACTGGTACGGATTAACGTTAATATTTTATAACTAACCGGAAGGAGTGACATTCCTCTCTAGTAATTAGTATCCATTAGCAATCCCTTTTTGTAAATCAGAAAAAAATTGACTTAAATTGACTACAACTTATTTCAATTTTCCTATACCCGAGTCGACTATCAATGGCCAAGCTCTTTTGTTCTATAAAACAGTAGACAAACAATTGATCCATTTTTAAAAATAATAATGAAGATTTCGTTAAATCTACTTTATTTGTTCACTGAATTGGATCTCCAATTTTTATTTTTAACTTCTAATTTTAGTCGTAGCTAATCCTAAAAATGTACTTGATATATTTATTTGCGCATTTCAACAATTTTTCAGTTTTGAGTAAGTGTATTGTTCAGAAATTTGATCGCTCAGATAGAAATGGCGAAAACAGTTGTCTTAAATAATAGTAATAGTAATGGTAATAAAAGAGAAAACATTAAACCACGGCCGGGAATTTGACCCATGTCCTCTGCATTCTTAAATAATATTAGTTTTAATTATATTACGTAAGTTAAAAGCTTTTATTTTATATTAATCTAATCTTATTTTGTGGGTGACCACCATTTTAAATTATTTTTAAATAATTTATTTTTTGAAGAGAAAAGATTTGGCTCCGCCGGGAGTCGAACCCGGGTCTCCCGCGTTACATGCGCGGATACTAACCACTGTACCACAGAGCTCGGCTCAAGGCAGAGCAGGAGTGGTGCAGTGGTGAAGTAGAAGGTATCAGTGAAGAGGAAGGATTTGCACTGCCTTGAGCCGAGCTCTGTGGTGCAGTGGTTAGCATCCGCGCATGTAACGCGGGAGCCCCGGGTTCGACTCCCGGCGGAGCCAAATCTTTTCTCTTCAAAAAATAAATTATTTAAAAGCTTTTATTATAAAAGATTATATTTTCTTAAATTAGTTAAAAGAATGTCCATTGAACCATGACTTTTAAATCCTTTTTTTTTTTCAACTGTCCCAAATTATTACCTGTTTAATACTATCACATTCCAGGATACTATCAAACTAAAATAAAAAATTAGAAAATCAAAAAGCTGATTGTCCATCTCGATTTAATTGTTTCATTTAGCCAAGTAAAATTTATCTATTCTAAGTTACTTTTTTTTTTTGGAGCTTGAAAGGACGTTACATTTTACAGAAATTCTTTTTATTAAAAATAATATCTGTATGATATTTGAAATATAACTTTCTTTAAGAAAAATGTTTATAACTTATAGTTTTATCTCTTTTCCAATCGATATTGGATACTGCGTATAGAGCAATTGACATTTTATGACAATTTTCAACAAAATAAATTTAATATTTTTCATTAGGGATTAATTAATACTCAATAAAAATACTTTATTCCGATTTCTGATAGAATATTTTTATTACAGATATGGCGATGAAGAAATTAGAAGAAGTGTACGGAGAGGAGTTGAATGGCCTGCTATCAGAAGGATTGGACTTCATCGCTCAGTTCCCGTCCTGCCCGCCATTCAGTCGCCTTAAACGCACATATTACCGGAACCAGGCTCTCATTAAGGGAGTGTTTACCACTATGTTCAGGGATGACATAGAAGAGTTTTCCACAACCAATCGTGCCGAAAATCTGCCCTACTTCCAACACCCATTTATGAAGTCGTTGTTTAAGGGTTCCCAACTTTTTTCCAAGAAAGTCGTAGAAAAGTGTATAGGCACCTTGGCTGAAATGGTGGTAGAAGAAAGACTGCTTCCACAACCAGCGCTAATAGCATCTATCACTGGACTTGAGGAGAAGTACCATCTTGCCGGACTATTTGTTCAAAAAGTGATATATTTCGCCAAGAGTCCTTACAAAGCGTCTAACAAGAAGAAGTCGGCAGACGTAAAGACAATTTCCACACAGACTTGTTTGGAGCCGGCGGTGAACCCCTACAATACCCAAATGTTTCTAGTCCAAGAAAGAGCCGATCCAGTGCAACGACCATTTCCGATGAGACCATCGCTTCAGTGTCCAGTTGAACTGGAAAACCGTAACATAATTGATAAGGTTTATAAGCTGCGCGAAGATTTGAGGTGTGGCGAATCTATTTCAGTGCTTATTAATATTTCTGTAGTAAGTAAGCGCATCGAGATTTTAAGGACTGTGTTATGGCATGGAGTTGATCCACAATTCTTGAACAAAGGAGGGAATGCACCAGAACATATATCTGATTTTGCTAACTGTTTTATGGCAGTGAAGTCTTCGACTTCTTACACTGCGAAGAGATCTCAGATTAACCGATCAGGGCAACTCCCTCCACAACCCGGTATTGAACTGAAAACAAAGTCAACAAACTGTATTGAAGCTGGGATTCCCGAGGATGATAATGCTCTCTTTATTGCACTTTATAATTGTGAAAAGAGAACTGTAGAGGCCTTAAAGAAGTTCGAGGATAAACCAGGTATGACTCATTTTAAAGAGAATATGCCACTTCTCGTCGTAATGAAGTCTTACGATCAAGAAATGGCTGAATTTTTAACTGAACAAGGAGCTGTAGTAATCGAGAAGTTGTGCCCTCTATATGAATACTTCAAAAAATCAACTATGAAAGAACAATCCGAGACAGAAACGGGGTCAGAAAAAGAAGATTCTTATGTTCTGAAGTCAGGAGCCTCTCAAGATCAGAAAACTGGTTATTGCGCTAAAATCAAAGAATTAACCGCTGAGGACAACGAATACGGGACCACTCACACTGATGCTTCAGAACAATTAGAATCTGTGAAGGTCTCGGAAGAAGAGAAATCTAAAAAGGTAAAGGATATTGAGGTTGTGTCAAATGATTTCCAGTCAGGAATCTCGCAAGAGTCGAAGGCCAATGATAGGCGTCATAGCCTATGAAATAGTTGTAACATCCATATAGTTTAATCAGAAGAAGTGGAGAGAGGAGTGCACGTGGACTGCAAAGGTACACACCCCTCCAATACGCAGCCCTGATCACTAGGGGCGCCGACATCAACTTAGGTAACGACTACAACTGGACTCCGCTCCAACACGCAGCATACCACAGCCGTAACAATATCGCAGAGTTCGTCAACTATGCTGGTGCCAACACTAGAATTGTAGACAATGGATTCGACAAAAGCTAACTCTGATATAAATATGTTTAGATATAATGGAACCTTTATATATATATATATATATATATATTTTTTTTTTTGATGAGCCAACAGATGAATGCAAAAATTTAATTAGGTCAAAGATAAATTTATTCCACGAGAGGGAGAATATATTATAATTTATTTACTATAATAAATATTCTATATATAATAAAAACATAGGATTGTTATATTTAAATGACTGACGATACTGTAAGCACACATATTATGACAAATTTTAAAGAGAAAATAAAATTAAAATAATACTTAATTTTTTATTGATGAAACCCTTCCATTGTCACTATTTATCAGGTATATGATCCCTTCAGTTGACAGAAGGACTAACTCCAATATCATATTTATTTCAGGAATGCACTTTTAATAATAATAATACTAATATTAATCATATATTATCGAAGGGATATGTTGTTTAACGCGATTTTCTGCAAAATGTTAAAATAGGAGTTGGTCATTCTTTCAATGAAAGGTTCGTGTTCAACATTCATCTGAATATTATCAAAGAGTACTGATACTTTAAAAAAAATACTAAACAAATGGCAAAGGGTATTATAATAATCACTTTAAATATAGTTATGGAAATACCAAGTTTCAGATATTTATAGTTTTAAACTACATTCTATACAAAAAGGTATTTATAAAAAATTAATGTAAAGAATGTATTATTATCAGGTATCAAATATTATGAATTGTTTAGGAAAACACGTGTTCACTTTCAATAAGTATTATTAATTGTAAATCTTTACAAGTAATTATTCAAAATCATAAGAAATAATATTTGATTTAATTAGTATTTCAGAATCAGAAAGGACTCCAAAGACTATTAAACACAAAGAAATAGTCATCTCAATTTTTGTTTTCCAAAAATATTTTACATACCTATTTAATATACATAATATGGGGTACATTATTTAAAAAATAATGCCTTTATTGATTGTTTATATATATATTTTTTTTTTAATTTTGAATAGAAAATAAAGTTAAAACATTTTCATGTTTCGTCCCGTAAAAAGTTAAAATAAAATAAAAAAGATTATATCTTGGTAGTTGGTAGATCTTTAAATATATTTAATAAAAGAATATACACCAGGACGATCTCAAAAGCCATTCTCTTACCGGATGACGCATATATGAAGGAAACCATAAAAGAAATTCTTAACACTTTAAAAAACAGCTTCAACCCAAAAAGGTTGAGATCTCTCCTAAACTAACAGATGAGAATCAATTTAAAAATAAAGTTCCGAATAGTGATACAGGCAATAAGAAGACAATAACTTGGAAAGCACCAAGTAAAGTAGCACCCTCTTACTGGCTTGATTAAATTACCTTGGCTGTCTAAGAGAGCCGATCTCTCATCCAGCGCCTTTTTAGTCTCCTCGTATCCATGCGTATGTCAGCCATATTACTGATTAAACTGTTAGCATGTCCGGTCAAGTTAATAAAATATCGTTTGTAAAGAGTCGTTATGAGCTGGTTGACTGTTGGTAGATGGAGGTCTGTATGTAAAGTTTTGTTAGTCACGTACCAGGGCGCCTTTGTAATAAGTCGTAAGAATTTTGATTGAAAAGTTTTTGTAAGTTAGTCGCTTTTGCAATGCCGAATATCTGTGAGGAGTATGTCCATATGGGCTTCAGTAAGTATGTATGTAGGTATTTAGTTTCTGTATCAGTTTTAGTCTATTTAGATATTGTACTCCTATAGATATACTCCATATTTTAAAATATAAAAAAATTAAATAGTGAGATCGTCCTGGTATATGTATTTAGATATTTAGTTCCTGTTTCAGTTTAATCTTGAAGATTTAGATATACTCCTATATAGATGTACTCCTATATAGATATACTCCATATTTTAAAATATAAAAAAAATAAATATTCTCTTAAAAAAAATGTTTTTAATTTTGAAATGCCAAACGAAACAATTATTGCTTAAATTTAATATTATTATTTTTATTAAAATTACATTTATCTTTTAAAATCAATTGCGATCTTGACGTGACAAGAAACAGATCCGCTAATGTAATTTAGAAGTAAACGAGTCAGTTCTCAAACCGACCAGGAGCAGACAAACACTTCACCACTAATTCCCTAAGAAGGATGATTCCAGTTGAAGAGATTAGAAAGGATCAAGCGTTGTATAGGGGCTACAGTATTTAATCAACAGACAGAACATCTCTCTGTCCAAGCGTTGTAAATAATAATAAGCATCGTAAATGTAATAAAAGCGGGAATACTCGATATGTGATGGTAGGTTTGTTTGTGTGCGGTTCTGGCGTAGAAGTCCAATGTAGTCAAATCCTCGTATCTTCATTTAAATAAGAGTTTTTAAACAAGTGAAGAATCTAAACTATAGGGAAAAGAGGATAGAAAGAAGAATTAAGAGAGAAAAAAAAAGGTTACTTACTTTTTTCCATTAATTTTAACGTGTTCATTTATGGAGGGATACAATATGACAGTGGAAAATAATAGAAACTGAAATATGTAAAATAAAAGTAGATAACAAAAAAATAAAGTAATAAAATTATTGATAACCATAATAAGGGCCGGGATAGCCGAGTGTGTTGGAGCGCGGCCCGCTTTAACACGCTCGAGCCGAACGGTGGCGGTTCGAATCCGCCCTGGGATGGTTGACTTTTATTTCGTGGAGGCCCCATGGTATAAATCTCGACCTACCCACCATGGTTAGAATAGGTTGGTTACACCTCTAGAGTAACCAACCCCCCGTATGCCACACATGGCCCGGTAGGGTTACCGA
This sequence comes from Aelia acuminata, assembly GCA_911387785.2. NCBI lineage: Eukaryota > Metazoa > Arthropoda > Insecta > Hemiptera > Pentatomidae > Aelia > Aelia acuminata. The sequence goes on along the minus strand of OU426978.1, from coordinate 47,477,883 downwards.
ACAAAAAAAAAAAAAAAACAAATAAAAAAAGATAACAATAATAATTATTTACAATAAAATACATTTATAGAAGAAAATGGTAGTAAATAATGCTGGTGATTTATTTTAAATTTTGTATAAGTTTATTATTTTGAATATTACTAATTCTTCATCTCCCATTGCCATACTGATATATGTTTATATTTTGAGTTGGTTCATAATCGCTTTGTAATGACGCCACAACTCGAAGATGTTTCTAATGCTAAGACTATGAATCACACTTTGGGCATATTGGTGGTACGCAATGAGCAACTCATAGCAATGAGTTTCCTAATCTAAGGCGAGCAAAAGCAACTTCTTAATGGCGTTTATTGCGGTTAGATGTAGCACATAGTTCAAAGTCCCTCTTTACAAGTTTTAATTTGCTCAAGAGACATTCCTCTCACGTTGCTAGCTATCTTCTATCAATCAATACATTCCTTGAGAGAGCGAGCAGTTAAGATTGCTGTCAGGAACTGTTTAACGAAATTGAACACTTTCCCCATTGTTCCCATTTATATTAATTTAAGCAGGATGACTTAATGAACAATGCTGCCAAATGCTCTTAAGCCATCATAGAAAACGGCTAACAATGTAGCGTTGGGCCTGGGTTTGATTTCCAGCCATGGTCAATCTTTCCTCTTCTATTAAAATTATTTAAAATCATCTCAAATTTGTTAAACACTGACAAAGACATATTGTGCTTCAGCTTCTAATACAACTAAATGATTTATCGTGGTCACTCGACGGAATCCGGTAAATAGAAGTTGTATTTCTTTTGTTTCCTCCACACAAGATGGTGGTTAAAGCGGAAAATTTGTTAACCACTCCTCTTAAGAGTGCCAGAATAGTAGTTGGGGAGATAAATACATTAATACTTTAAAGTGCAAAGGGAGGCAAGGCACAATTTTAAAAGTAAACATTCATTTATGAAGAAAATAGTCTAACGATGATAAGCAAAATCATGAGAGCTTCGGCATTAGCCATCAACCTCCAAAGGAAACCATGCACTTAAAAAGAAAGTGGGAGTTTTCCAATCAGAGAGAATAATCCACTTCTTAAGAATTTGGCCCATGCTGTCGAAGATGGATTGATTTCTATAAAAGCATAGTACCAGATGAAGAGGTCTAGGAATACCTAATTTGGAAAAATTATAATGATCTGCATAAATTAATTCACAAGCCTTATTATTTAAATCATATTGTATACATGTCTCACGAGTGACGGATAATAGTTATCCAAGTCTAAGTAAATTTATTGTAAATGATATTTATATATGAAGATAATAAAATTGCTTCACTACTATATTTATTTATATCAATTTTATTATAAGGTAGTTAGATTTATGTTTTAACGATAGATTATTTTTTTGAACCTACTGGTATTTATACTTATGCTTTAGTTATCAAATACGTGACCAACCACACTCTACATACGGACATCTACCAGCCAACAGTTGACCAGTACATAGCGACACTCTACAAACGTTTTCACACTAACCTACATGGACATAACAATCGCCTAATAATGGACATGGCAACAGCTGATATCCCAACAAATACGAGGAAGAGATTAAAAAGGCATTGGATGAGAGATCTCCTTACTTAAACAGCTCTAGTAATAGAATCAAGCCAGGAAGGGGGTGCTGCTGAGCACTTTTCTTTCCCATGCCTGACATGTCATTGTTTTCTCATCCGGCCACCACATTCGCTGATTGTCAGCTATATGCAGACAGGTGCGAATAAAAAAATAAAAGCCAAAAGAAAAGAATTTTTTTTTTTTTATTAAGTCCCTATTATTTTCGTAAATAAATAAGTATTCTTTTTGTAGGCGTTATATATGCCGATTTTTTTTTCGGGTCCACACTGTGTAGGCTTGTATCTAGTTTCTGTACAATTTTCAGTCTTGTTGATTTTCAACAACATAAATAAGATTTTAGTTCAGGTTCACGTATTATAATAGTCTGAGGAATTTAATTGTCGCCGATTTAAAGTGTTGGCCACCTGAATCGTTCAGTATTTTCAAACTATATAAAAATAAATAAGTAATGCTGACAAGATAAAATATACAAAGCGTGTGGGTTCCTGCTAATAAAAGTTCCTTAATGGGCGGAACTGAAAATAGCACAGACGTCAGCGTGCCCTACCAGCAAATAAAATGTAGCCATCATTAGTTATAATTACGTGCACTTAATCTATTCAAAGCCCGGCTATTCAGCAAATGGAACTCATTCAGAAGCATCCTTATTGACTTATCATCCCTCTTGCTATTCCAATCTATTATTAGCTGTTGATTCATTACAAAGTTAGTATGGATTGTTACCCAACAACCACTGGACAATTTAAATTTTAATTTCAGGAATAGCAACATTACTGGATATAATAAATTTCAATTATTCAATTTATAACAATAAATTTAATAATTAATTAATCAAATAAATAAATTAGAAATTTAATAGCGATCACGAGAAAATAAAAGATTAATGAATACTACTAAATTCTAATAATATAACAAAAGTTAGGTAGTCTAAAACAAATTCATCGTTTACTTAGATTGTTCCTGTCCTAATTTTATTTGTAACTATCTGATATGATCTGATGAGTCAACAATCTGATATGAACGCTTCATTGGGTATAATTAAAATTTATTAATTTTATCTTTATGTCATTACATACTGTGACGGATGAAACCAAAAGCAGATTTCCATTAACAGATATCTGTTATATGTTAACTGTAACTATAGGTCCGTAAGATCTATAGATTTCACTAATTAATTCTTTGAATATAACTGCCAACAGAGAAGGGTTTCTTGGTTTTGAGTTGTATAACTGGAAGTTATAGAACTTGAGTTATATGCTGTGGAGAAAAAAACTGGTTGTATGCAGGATTGTTTGACTGGAGTTTGGATTTTTTGGCGTCAAAACAGGATTTTTTTTGCGTGGAATTTAAACTGCTCCGTTGTTGGATTGTTTTTGTGTTTACTTGACTTCGTGTAAATTTACGTAAATAAATAATTATAGAAACTCATGTTGGTGTTACAATATTATTAATTTAACATGTAAAAATTCTTTAGTGAAACATTACCACAGACATCAAGTTATGAATTCTATTCAGATTGAAGTGCATGTTTAAAATAAGTCGTAAATGACTAGATGGCAAGCATTTGAGATGCACCATATTTTATAGAATATTTTGGTATATCAAAGGGATATCAACATATCAAAGGTTTTGAGATAGGGGTATATTTTAAATATTATCCTTTTGTGGAGTCTTGTTTGGCTGTATTTTATGTCGGGTTTAATTTGAAAAGAATTCTCCAACTTCTAGTTAAATTTAGAATTTAGAAGTTGGATCAATTATTACCTAAAATATATACCACAACGTCATCGATAAGTACACAAATCCGCAGGCCCATTTATACATATACTTATATAATTTTTAAGGTAAATTTCTGCATTAGAAGATTTAGTTAAATGAGTAGGAGGCTACAGTTAGGGCAATAATTAAGTTGAAAGGTTTTATTTTATTTTATTTTATGGAATATACAAAAAATCTCTTTACTTTATACTTAGTGCCTGAACTTTATGGCCCCCGGGCCATAAAGTTAAAATATGCCTATTTAAAATTTTAAATAGCTCGGTGAAAAGGAATTAATATCAACTGAATTAAAATCATTACCATTACAAGAAATTTAAGGAGGTATTTTTAATCGATTATAAAATAAAATTGTACGTTAACTTAATATAGTTATCGATAAGGCAGCTTCTCGAAAGTCAATAATGAATTTATCTTATTTCCCTATATCCTCTCTTTTAGAATATATTAGAAAGGTATAACAGGAACCTAACGACTCTGAAGTCTGTCTTCTTCTAAGTTGCTATATCTTCTTTACATTTCAGTTTTGTTAGTATTTTCTAACTGAGTGAACAGATGTCGTTTCTTTACTAGACACAAGATAGTGCTAGTTTTTGCTAAATACATAGTAATTAACACTTGAATTGAAAAGTCTCGAAATAAATAACTAAAAATATAAATTTGTTATTTCTTGTTCATCTCATTGAAATGATGAGAAAGCCGTATTGACTTTATTTGTAAATTTTCTTTTCTGATATCTAAAGGCGAATAAAGTGCCTTATTAAAGCAACACATGACTTATTAGAGGAAAAACATTTATAACATAAGATATATCGGAGAGAGGGCCTTAAAGAAGGGGGTGGTGCCCTCAAAGAACAAGTACTACCGCCCCCAGCCTGGCAGAAGTGGGTATCGACCTCCATGGAGTACCATCCATCGTAATCTGGGATCTACTAGCTCTTTGTTCTACGGCACTCAGGTCTTAGAGAGTGCAAGTAGGAAGCACGAGGAAGTGCATACCTTGGGTTCGTTTAAAAAATGCACTTTGAATTGGTAACTGAACATTGAAAAATTGCTCTAAAAATATTAGCAGAAATAATTAGTAGATAAAAAATCAAAATTTGGTCGTCAACGTCAAGAGAATGAGACAGTACTGAAAAAATAATAAAATTGAATATGTTTTATAGTCCTCCACATGGCAGTTACGTTTTTCAAGCTTTCTATTATTTGAAAATGGAAAACTTCCATATAATTAGGTTTTTTAAATCAATCAGTTTGCACATTCAACGAATTTGCTAAATGCGCTTCAGCACAGGCGCAATTCACGTAAGCTATAAATAAATAACATTCAAAATCACTATTGATATTCTTAGATCACTGTTTTCTTTTCAATTATGTAAGATTTTTTAAAAATTCAAACAAAAATCGTGTGTGTATCACTCATTTCTTTTTTCCTCCGTTAGATAGCAACATATACCATTCCGATTTAGACGGCATAATATTTCTTCTATAGAATCACAAAATTTGCATAGATTCCTTCTCCTATTTAATCCATGGACTGTAAGTGCTGTATATGCATACGAAACTCTGCAAGTGCATCCTATCTTAGCAGGTCTGACATCTCTTAGGATCTTCTCTTCCTAGACGCTATTGCTTCCTTTCAGTGCGATAAATCTTTTTTAGTCTTTCCCTGGTTCTATCAGACCAAAGCCTGTACTTCGGTTGCTCCGTTACTAATCTTTCTTTGGCAATTTTATCTGCCATTTCGATACCATTTATTTGGCACCAGAAGGTTAAATGAGAGCTACCTAGGAATCCACAAACAGCAAAAATCTCCTGGCATCCATATTTGAGAGGAATTTTAAGGTAGAATTTCATGTGCTTTACATTCGAAATTTCCTAGCCGGTTCCGATTGAAAAAAAAGAAATCTATTAATCTAATTATTGCCAAATTATATGATATAGATCTTTTTCTCGGCTCTTATGAGTAAGTATATCCAAACAAAGAATCGGAAAATTAAGAATATCATAGTAAAATAAAAATTCACTAGTTCGATAATGAAATGATTACTTCAAATGAAAATCCATTAATTAAAAGTTTTCAAAACTAAGCTGAACCTTACATCTTATAAATTTTATGTAAACTTTACGCTTAATTAAGTTTATGGGGCTAAGTTGATGAGTTAATGGGGGCCGATGCTGCCACTAACCCCCGTTGATGATTATGGGACTGCAGTAGAGCCACCACTCCTACAGAAGGTGCTGTCTCCCAGAATTTGAACTTTTTCATGAATAAAAAATATTAGTAGACATTAGGGGAATGTACTAATGCACATACTTACATCTTGTCATGTGGACAACAATTCCTGAAAAGCTAAACGGGTCATTGGACCCAGGAGACCCTGAGGGAGAGGGGGAACTCCTATAAGAGGAAGTCTGATTCAGGCACAGACAGAGAGAGGCATAGGGAGTCGGAGCCAGGAGGCAGTCGAGGGTCGGAGTCCGTGGACAGCCTGGAAGCCGAGTGGAAGTGGGAGTCCCCCGCGATGCGACAGCCAAAATTGATCAAACGGAGGGGGCACTTTATAAGTACAAAATTTACTCATTTTCTGGTGTATTTTTTTTTATTTACTCAAAAACGGCTCTAACGATTTTCATCAAACTAGGTATTTGATGTATATACCAAAGATGTTACAGCCAAAATTAGTGAAATGGAGGGGGCACTTTATTTATTAAATTTTGTCTCAGTTACAAGTTTTTTTGTTCTTTCTCAAAAACGGCTGTAACGATTTATATCAAATCGGGCATGTTATGTGTGATATGCCCGCGATATGACAGCCTAAATTTCAAATTCCGTTTTATCACTGTGAAATTAAAACTTTTATTTAACAAAAAAAAAATTATTTAACCTTTATTTAGAGAGTAAATATGTGATGCTCAAATTATTTGAAGCATTTAAGGAGTAAAAAAAATATAGGGGCATAAGATAATGTTTTATTAATTATATTTCAAAATAGAAATTTTAGTCCCATAGTCAATTTCTGAAGGCAATATAAAGTGATCTTAGAGGAATATAAGTAATCGTTCTCGATTTCCAGAAAGACATAAGAGACAAACTTTACTACGAGTCGTAAATACACCTCCTATCGATTCACCTTCGCGGCGTATTTACAAGAAGCAGGTCCCTTAAAAAAAGAAATAAGCAATACTGAATCGAAAAGTACTGAGAACTTTCAAGTTTTGCGTTACAGATGCGTTATAACTTATGGAGATATACAAATATAAGCAATATGAGCATATAAATGTGGAAAAGTGTAGCGTTTACATATTATCGAAACACGAAGATATATAAACTAAATAAGTTCGTATGTGAAAGTTGTTAGGCATAACGTACCAGGTTTTTATTATTACATTAAAACATGTTTTTCGATGGAATACAAAATGTCTGTACAGTCACTTCTTTGTTCGTCAGATAATAGCACTGTGCGATCAGCCGGGACATATAACTAAATCAATCGATTTTATTCCAGAGGTGGATGGATATAGGAGAGAGGGGGGGGGCTGGCGTCAGATGCCTACTGAATATTTACTGAAAAAGGCTCCAGTGACCGAGGCCCATGGAAATTGGAATGTAAATATTTAGTCCGTTCGGGCCATTACCTTCATCCAGGTATTCTATAGAAGCTAACATGTTGTGGCCATAGGTGTTAATTTGATTTGTCTTGGATAATATAGGGTCCTACAGCTTGAAGAATTAACTATAAGGAAATTTAATACTACAGAATAATACATGGAAAATAATTTTAAGAAATACAATGCTGTAAGCTGTAAGAAATCTTAAGATATTTATCAAATAATAAACTATTAAAGTTTGGAGTGTAAGAAGTACTTAAATACTACTAAAATAAATCTTGTAGGATTACTCTCAAAGTTACCAACAACATCTGATTTTCATTTTCACGATATATTAGACACGTGTATTAAGGGAAGAATTGCAATCGAATAATGTTCAAAATTGTGTAGCCTGAAGAGGACCTTCATTCCATTAATTAATTCCCATTTTTACGATTTTCCTCAAAACTGCAGGATGAATATTTATTAAACTCGTAAGTTTAATGATGATCAAGTATTCATTAACATCGGGCATATTTGTCGTCATAAAAATGTTCTGGTAAGATTAGAGATTTATACGAAAAAAAAAAAAGTTGTTCTATGTGTACATTTATTGTTTACACAAAGAATGAATATTCCTAAACTTTTTCATGAAATTCCAGAATCGGTATCAGTCGGCGATGCGATATAAATGTTTGAAAACATCAATATGTGATTAACCCTGACATTTAGCTTAATAAGTATAGAAAACAGGTCACCTCCAGAACTTGAAAGGCAGGGCCCAATACGCACAGTGGGGCAAACTAGGAAAAAAATCAAAATCCAATTTATCTGGAGTTAATTTTTTTTATTTATTTCATTCTTAAATAGTCAACACATTAAAAACGATAGGTTCCTTTCTTATCAAAAATTTCTTTTGAGTAGAATTTTTTTAAAAATATTTTGAGCTAGTTACAGCATATTTGAGTGATAGTTGTTTTACACCCTTTATGAGCGTATATAGACGTTCCACATTATAACAGTATCCATCCAATATAAACGATTAAATAAGCGAGAATCTTTTGCACAAAATAACTAATTTGAAGCATGATTACAGATAAAGCCTTATCCTGGCTTAAGATGACAGGGATCGAGCTAGGACCGGGATTTATCATAGAATATATTCCTCTGATTTCATTTGCCTTTTTTTGCCTGTTGGGTAGTTATTGTCAATTATGTGAAAAACTTCGCGACGCTAAAAAAAATTTCCGAAAAGTAAAATAGCGTAAAGTTGACTGTCTCCAATTTATTCAAAAATCATTGAATCACACTCCCACATACGTACACAATCGTGGTTTAATTTTTTTTTAATTTAAAATATGATATGGTTAGTGTAATACTTAATGAAGCTCGACAGCTGCTTCGGCCTCCTCCCAGAGGAAAATAGTTAAAGTACAATTTTCGACACTGGTTCTGGTCGAGCTGTTTTTATCTAGTCAAAATTGTCAGTATGAGGTGATTAGAAAGGCGATTAAAGACAGTGGTCTCAATATTTTCCCATAAAACGTTGCAAGACATTAGCTGACAAAAAAAAAAAAAAAAAAAAAAAAAAAAATGCTACCCTGGAGGAAATTTAAATTAAGATTGAGTTACATCAAAGTAAAATAAGCTAAATTAAGTAAGTTTGTTAACTGGGGTTTAAAAGGCATAAAACCCTAAGGTCATCAATGCCTTTGTTTATCTGTAGCTAAATTAAATTAGAAGTAAGTTCAATTTTTTTTTTTTAACTATTTAAAATACCTGTTCTTAAGTTTCCTTTATAATTATATATACATTAAATAATATCATTTTTAAATTGAGTTGCAATCTAATTGTAATTTTCCATCCTTAATCGAATGAAACAACTTCCATCTCGATAAGACAAACCGTTCCCGATATATAGAGTTTTTTTCAACTTTTTTGCCGTTTCGCCCCACTGTTATAGGTTCCACGTAAAAACTCAATCGAGCTTTGATACGTGCTGAGATTATTATAGCACAATTATCACTGTCTTGATCTTTTAGTTGCCTAGGCCAGAATTTAGAAGCTTCCTATATTTTTCAATGACTTTCACAATACGAATTCAAAATTCTAAATCGGAATTCTTCATGAAATTGTTTTTCTTTTGAAAACCGATGCTATTGCGCATTTTATTTACATTTATAATTATCACACTAATTAAAGGTATACATAATGCTTTTTTACTTTCACTTACCTATTTTTTTTTTTTTTTTTTTTTTTTTTTTTTTTTTTTTTTTTTTTTTTTTTTTTTTTTTTTTTGTTCTGTACCCCTACCTGGCCATGTGTGGCATACGGGGGGTTACTCTAGAGGTGTAACCAACCTATTCTAACCATGGTGGGAGGTTCGAGATTTATTCCGTGGGGCCTCCACGAAATAAAAAAGGGCGGATTCGAACCGCCGCCGTTCGGCTCGAGCGTGCAACAGCGGGTCGCGCTCCTTCACGCTCGGCTATCCCGGCCCTCACTTACCTATATATGAAATATATAGTAAGTGGAAGTATTGCGATCGTGAAAAATTTCGACTTCCGGTTTTCAACGGAAATACACGTTTTGGGGTCCCCTGAGTCGAAATAACCGAGTCCCGCGAAATGGTCTGTGTGTGTGTGTATTTAATAACTTTTTACGTTTTTTTTTTTATTTTCTCAAATACGGATCTAACGATTTTGATTAAACTGAGTATTTGATGTATTGATATGCCCGAGATATGACTGTAAAAATTTCTTCAAAATTGAACAACCGGAGGAGGGACTTTACTTAATAAATTTTGTATCATTTTCTCGTGTTTTTTTATTTACTCAAAAACGTTAACAATTTTGATCTACTTGGGTATTTGATGTATGTATATGCCAAAGATGTGATAGCCAACATTTCATCATGATTGGTCAAACGGAGGGGGCAATTTATTTCATAACTTTTTTACCAATTTTTACCTTTCTTTCGATTATCTCAAAAACGGCTTTAACGATTTTCATCAAATTCGTGGTATTTAATGAAAATTAGGTGTTCTTTAATATCAGGTAAGCTTTATTATTATTAAAATGTTCTGAGGGGGTTTAAATGGGGAAGGGGCCTTTTTTGTTTTCCTATAAAGTACCTTTGTATTTGTTTATATGGATAAATTATCTGTCTCTCGTTTCGCCTAAAAATAAGAAATGGCTAAATATGAGATATGATTAAAATCAAGTAAACATATAGAGGAGAAAAAAAGAAAAATATTCAGTCAACTCATAAAACACGTTGAGCCCACGCATACGGAGTACGCCTTTAATGACAGACCATTGTTCATAATTAAAGCTGATCTGTTCATTTAATGGAAATTATTTGTTTCATAGTAACTAAATGAAATATTCAACAAGTACGTAGAGAATTAAAAAATCAGACGACTTGGAGTAGTATGCTTGCATTGCCGAATTATCACAAGTAAATACTTTTATTTATTAATAAAATAAATTAGTCTTTTTTTTTTTTAGCAAATGAAAACAAAAATAAGAAATGAATGAGGAAAAATGTGCAACTTTGAGTAGTGGCAATTAACAAAACACATTAATTTCTAATCTAAGTAAGTTGGTAAGTGAAAGTTGTGTGTTGCGTGCACGCACCAGAGTTTTTTGGTATTTAAGCAGATTAAAGCCTTATTTAAATTTAAGTCTTCTTCAAGTTTCCGAAGGATCCTTTAAATTTAAAATCGTAGCCATATTGATTTAAATCATATTTTGATTTCCGAAGTTCTACTTGCTTATTTTCAATTGATTTAGGGGCCTTTAAAAAGGTTTCAGTAACCTACGACCTCTTCAAGAACACTCGGTCATTGCCTGATATTAATATAACACTGTATATTATTATGAGGCAGAAGAAGAATCGACACAAGATTTCATAATTACACTTAATTATGAAATCTTGAGCAGAGTTTTTCATTCTGAATTTTTTTTATACTATTCAAATTACTTATATCGGTTTTTAAAAAAAATCTCCAAATAAATATTAAAGGAATTTTTTAAAAAGTCCAAATCATATATCGCTCACTACTTTCATCGTTATATCTTTAAAATCTGTTATTATTCAAAGAAGATACAGTACATAGCTTGTTAGTTAGCACCGATTATTGGTAAAAAATCACAGTTTACGGCTAGATGACACTGCGGCCAACGAAAATATAAGTGTACAAGAAGAGATCTATCTTATTTTAGTTAAATAAAATATGTTATATGTTATCTTATGTATTAAATAACACAACTTTTTTTTATAAATTAAAATTATACTCTGTTAGCAGTTAATGTTAGTTCTCCGTTTTTTGTTAAAATAAATTTCTAAATCATATATAACATTTAACAATAAAGAGACCCGATTATTGTGATTTCCAACCAGAATGATAAAGGTTGGTTTAAAGAGAGAGATAGAGCGAGGGAGAACAAATGGGAGTGAGGAAGATAGCAACGGGTGAGGGGGGTGGAGGGGGGGGGGAGAGAAGAATGGTCGCTATCCTTCGCGGTCTGCCCAGTCCTTATCTGTTGTTCCAGATTTTATCTCCGCAGAGCCTGTTTTTAAGGATAACTTTTGGCATCCTCAGCCAAAAGTATATATTTCTTCCTATAATTTTTTTTATAATTTATTTATTGCAATATACAACTGGATAACAGCAATAAAATAAGTAAAAATGAAATAAATAGAGTAATGGCGTGTACAGGCATGCAAAGACACACTAACCAATGTTAGTAATCAAATATTGTTACTAATTTAATACATAGATCCCGAGGCCATTCTTTTTCCAGGCGCCTCGGAGGATTATTTTAAATTAAGGTAAGAAACAAGTGGGTTATTATGAGTAGTTTTCACCATATCTTTTCCTATCAGGAAAATACGACAGGAATATTCTGCTCATTGCAGAATATGTTTCTGTCAAAAATGTTTTTAAAAAATCCCAATGACTTCCGGCTTGACCATAAACGTATGTATTAACATATCCAAACAACGTAAACGTTGGCACACCTCTAAAATTGAGAAGACATTTAGACATAAAAATCAAAGTATTTGTATACTTTTTAAATAAACTCAATAACTTCATTAGGATCTATTAATAATTCATTAGGATTAAGTACTTTGGAGGTAATATCATGTCTATTTTTTTTATTGGATTATATTTAACACTATGAATTATAAAACCATTTTTGATATCCAAAATTAGATATATATATATTTTTTTACTTCCAGAGACAGCCTTAAGAAAGCCATTACATTGATTGACGATGTTCAGTAATTGAAAGTATTCATCATGGTATTTGAATCCAGAGTGGAAAATTTAAATCAATAAAAATATGGACATGTTTTTTTTTTAAATTAATACCTAAACTGATAAACAATTTCAACCCTTCCATTGGGTAGATTGAATTGTTCTTGAAATGAATAGCCCCCTCAGAACTTTTCAAGCCACATAAACTTTAAAAGTTTAGCTGAAATATTCAGCTTTACTGGACTTTAACATAACTTCAAAAAACTTCCCAAAACAACCACTTTCTTGGGTAGAAAATTAAGTCTCAGTTAACGAATTAACAAAAAAAAAAAAGTAATTTTTTTAAGATACACTTTTCTTCATTTTACTCTCAAGAAAATACATATTTAATAGGAAACATTTTGTCTTAATAAAACGGCGAAAATCATATGCATTTAAAACCATTTTTCGTTAAAGTAACAAGTACATGTAAAACGCTATGAAATACTTTTGCATTTATTGCAAACTTAATTGAAATCTAAAAGGATCCCATCAATGCAAAATAAAATTTGTATCAATTATCTCTTGAAAAATGCCTGCCGATGGCTGTAACCAGTCAGAGGCCCATTATCTGGTTAAATAGTGGAATCCCGTCATGATGACCAGACCCCTAGGGAGTAGGGTCGAGGAAGCGAAGGTGAAGGCAAGAGTTGTCAGGTGGGTGGGTCCTCGTGTTGTAGGCGGGAAACGCATTTTCGGTAGGCTTGCTAGACCGATAATGTAGGCTAGAGCCTGGTAACTCGAAGGCTCGTCAGGGCGTACGTAGGAGGCAACTCCTCCACCTGACTCGGTTAATATCCCACTTCCCTTTAACACCAAATATTATGTGACCCCAACGAGAAAATGCCGGCTGATTTCAAGGTATCAGACCCAATTCAGAATAGGATACTGGAACATTCTATCATTGTATAGACCAGGAGGATTCCAAGTTCTCTTATCCCAACTTGACCATTACCGACTAGAAATAACCGCCATTGGAGAGATCCGTTGGACCGGAAATGGGCTATTGGAAAAAAAATTCCAAACTATATATTACAAGTGTAACCCAAGAAATCAAACCTTCAGAGTTGGCTCCATTGTTCGAGGATGGATGAAGAACCGGGTGATAGGCTTTAGACCAATTAATGAAAGCCTTAGCTTTCTGCGCATAAAAGGAACTATCTACAACTACAGCCTTATTAGTTGTCATGTACCGACAGATGCATCTGACGATAAGATCAAAATAGCTATTACGATTCTCTTGAGAGGGCCTACAATAGCTGTTATTCAAGCGATATAAAGATATTACATTAGATTAATTCAACTCGAAGATATGTTAGATGGAAGCATACAGACCTATGATCGTCCATTACAGTCTACACGATACCATCAATAATAACGGAAATAGACTTATAGACCTGGCTATTTCAATGAATATGGTTATTGGGACACTCACTTTCCCCACACTCCTCCATTACCAGGATGGTTATGGATGGAGGATAAGGAAAAACAGGGAACATTACAACGTCTATGACGAACCGTATGTAGTCACGTTTGTGAGGTTGGGAAGGCTTGGTTGGGCAGGGAATGTTGCCATAATGACTGAACGGGAGATCCCGAGGTAGATACTTGAAGAGGACTTGCATCGGAGCCGGAGAGCTGGAAGACCAAAGCTGAGGTGGGCCGATGCTAGAAGCCTGTTTGGGGTCAGGAATTGGAGGGCGGTGGCATAGAAGAGAGCCGAATGGCGGCGGCTCATTGAAAAGGCCAACACCCACCCTTGGTTGTAGCGCCATGGAGGAATTCGAGGATTTAAAACGGAATGCTTAGGGCTGAGAAAAGCAGAGTTTAGATCCATCAAGATACGTGTGAATTAAGAAAGTGTAAAATAAATTTTAAATATAAAATTAAATATTTAAAAGACAAATATTAAACAAATGATGTTTGAAGATAATTTTGAGTTACAGAAATACTCATGCAAATCGGGCCGAGGATTTTAAGCAGATCACAATAATACAAACTATAAGTATTATAACATTGATAACATGCGCCTCTTATTTTATCTGGTTATTAAACTCAAAGATGAAAGTAGAATCATTTGGAAATCGCACCTGTGCAAAATCGGTTGTGAAGCCACAAATAAGTCATTAGTTGAATAAATATACTGAACGAGAAAGGTGGTGTGTATTGAGATTGCCACCTCCATTAGTTCACTATGTATACTGCATCCTAAACCACCAGCATCCTTTATAAACAGAGGCAACAGCAAATATTTGATGACAACAAGAGAACTAATTGTCATTAGCGCTTACAAAGTAGATTTCTAAGCTCACATGAGCATTTAATATTTGGATGTGCACAGCATCCGATTCCTCTGAAATAAAATACTACGATATAGATATCAACACATATTTTGCAGCCAACTAACTAAAAATGATTACATTACAGAATGCCCAAGAAACAAAAACATAATTTATAGCAGACAATTTTTTTCCTTCGTAAAGAGAATAAGTAACATTGTTTTATCAAAAAATAAAACATTTGGTAATTTTATTGCCTTAATCGTTAAGGCAATAATAATTAACATATGTTGATTACAACCTTTATCAAGCGATGAAGAGTTTCGAAGTGCATTTGAAAAAAATCTGGTGCGATGCACGCAACACACAACTTTCACTTACGAACTTACTTGGATTAGAAATCGACATGTTTCGATAATACGTAAACGCCATTCCTCAACTTCACACATTTTTCCATATTTAAGTATATACTTATATTTGTAGATCTCCATAAGTTTTACAGTATCTCTATAGCAAAATTTGGTAATTCTCAGCACTTTTCGATTCATTATTGCTAATTTATATATGGAGGGACTAATTTCATTAACAGTCGAGTTTTTTTGCTGCTTGCTTGTTTTTTACTACGAGTTGGTTTTTCCAAATACATCGTGAAGGTGAATCGATAGGTGTATTTACGTCTCTTATGCCTTTCGGGAAATCAAGAACGATTATTGTTCCTCTAAAATCGCTTTATATTGTTTTCAAAAATTTACTATCGAACAAAAGTTTCAAGACTAAAATATGCCTATATTAATTAGAGACTATTATCTTATACCATATTTCTCCCCCCCCTTTACATGTTTATTCGATTTTTTACACACCTACGATGCTTCAAAAATTTGAGCATTATGTATTTACTCTCTAAAGTAACATTAATCTTTTTATTAATAAATAAAAGTTTTTATTTTCATAATACGGTTAATAATATTTTGGCTGTCATATATGCATACATCAAATACCAAGTTTGATTAAAATCGTTAAATCCGTCTTTGAGTAATTAAAAAAAAACACGTGAAAATGGGACAACATTTATTAAGTAAAGTGCCCCAATTAATCAATTTTGATGAAATTTTTACTGTCGCTTCGCGGGCATATAGATACACCAAATACCGAGTTTAATCAAAATCGTTAGAGCCGTTTTTGAGAAAATCGAAAGAAACCTAAAAATTAGATAAAATTCTTTAAATAAAGTACCACCTCCGCTTTACCAATTTTAATGAAATTTTCGCTGTTACATCGCGAACATATACATACACTAAATACTAAGTTTGATTAAAATCGTTAAATCCGTCTTTAAGTAACTAAAAAAAAAATAGGTGAAAATGGGACAACATTTATTAAGTAAAGTGCCCCAATTAATCAATTTTGTGAAATTTTTACTGTCGCTTCGCGGGCATATAGATACACCAAATACCGAGTTTAATCAAAATCGTTAGAGCCGTTTTTGAGAAAATCGAAAGAAACCTAAAAATTAGATAAAATTCTTTAATTAAAGTACCACCTCCGCTTTACCAATTTTAATGAAATTTTCGCTGTCACATCGCGAACATATACATACACTAAATACTAAGTTTGATTAAAATCGTTAAATCCGTCTTTAAGTAACTAAAAAAAAAATAGGTGAAAATGGGACAACATTTATTAAGTAAAGTGCCCCAATTAATCAATTTTGATGAAATTTTTACTGTCGCTTCGCGGGCATATAGATACACCAAATACCGAGTTTAATCAAAATCGTTAGAGCCGTTTTTGAGAAAATCGAAAGAAACCTAAAAATTAGATAAAATTCTTTAATTAAAGTACCACCTCCGCTTTACCAATTTTAATGAAATTTTCGCTGTCACATCGCGGGCATATACATACACTAAATACTAAGTTTGATTAAAATCGTTAAATCCGTCTTTAAGTAACTAAAAAAAAACAGGTGAAAATGGGACAACATTTATTAAGTAAAGTGCCCCAATTAATCAATTTTGATGAAATTTTTACTGTCGCTTTGCGGGCATATAGATACACCAAATACCGAGTTTAATCAAAATCGTTAGAGCCGTTTTTGAGAAAATCGAAAAAAAACCTAAAAATTAGACTAAATTCTTTAAATAAAGTATCCCCTCCGTTTTACCAATTTTAATGAAATTTTCGCTGTCACATCGCGGGCATATGCATACACTAAATACCCAATTTCATGTCTGTGCGGTTTATAGTTTTTGAGCTAGTCTGTTCACATACATACACACACACACAGACCATTTCGCGGGACTTGGTTAATTGGACTCAGGGGACCCCAAAACCTGTATTTCCGTTGAAAACCAGAAGTCGAAATTTTTCATGATCGCAATACTTTCCTTACTATATATTTCATATATAGGTAAGTGAAAGTAAAAACAATAAACTTAGGTTGCTACTCGAAAAATTCACAAATTGGACAATGGAGTTTTTGCTAAGCAGCTCACCATTGCCAAGATTAATCACACATTTTTGTTAAATCGATTCTTCATACGAAATCTTGAACATTGATCGCAGCTAGAAACCTCCGTTATTGCCAGCGGTTATAATTAGCGGTAATGGTTGCTAATTGGTCTTCCACCAAAGCCTTCGATTTTCCTGGATGCAAAATTATCGTTAGTAATATATTAATTATTTTAAGAAATACTTTTATTCCCTAACTACTCTATTTACCTAAGATCAATAATAGAGTATACACCCTTTATTCCAAGGAACTAAAGAAGACTACACACAAGACCCTTTACCAACTCGATCCAACTCTTCGAGGGCTAACTTCAACACTTTGGACCCTTCAATCCTAACAATGTAGGAGCTCGTATCTTCTCACAACTTCCAAAGAAATCCGGAAGCTCAGATAGCGAAGATATATAATATATTAATCAAAATTTTCGAATGCTACTGATCAATAATTTTACTACATTTTTTTTACTTTCACTTACCTATATTATTTATTATTTATTAATAATAAATAACTTACGCACTTACCTATATATGAAATATATAGTAAGTGGAAGTATTGCGATCGTGAAAAATTTCGACTTCCGGTTCTCAACGGAAATACACGTTTTGGGGTCCCCTGAGTCCAAATAACCAAGTCCGGTGAAATGGTGTGTGTGTGTTTTTTTATTTACTCAAAAATGGTTTCAAAGATTTTAATCAAACTGGGTATTTGATGTATGTATATGCCAAAGATGTGATAGCCAACATTTCATCAAAATTGATCAACCGGAGGGGGACTTTACTTAATAAATTTTGTATGATTTTCACGTGTTTTTTTTTATTTACTCATAAATGGCTTTCACGATTTTTATCAAACTGGGTATTTGATGTAGGTATATGCCAAAGATGTGATAGCCAACATTTCATCAAAATTGATCAACCGGAGGGTGCACTTTATTTTATAACTTTTTTCCAATTTTTCGATTATCTCAAAAACGGCTTTAACGATTTTCATCATATTCGTCATGATTAATGAAAATTAGGTGTTATTCAACATCAGGTAAGCGTTATTATTATTAAAATGTTCTTAGGGGATTATAGAGCAACTGAAAAGAAAAATAAGAAATGAATGTGGAAAAATGTGTAACTTTGAGAAGTGGCATTAACAAAACGCATTAATTTCTTATCTAAGTAAGTTGGTAAGTGAAAGTTGTGTGTTGCGCGCACGCACCAGATTTTTTGCTATATGTTTTATTTTCAGTTAAATAAAAACGATATTAAATACATTGCATGTGAAAGTATTGTGATCGAAAAAAATTTCGAATTTGGATTTTCAACATAAAAACTCGTTTCGTGTGTTTAAGCAGAAAAGCTCAAAAACGAGAAGTCGGACGAAACTAAAATTATGTATTTAAGGTAGGTACGTGCCCTTGCTATGAGAGCGACGGATTCGTCAAAATCGGGAAGTGGCACATTATACTTACTACTTATTTAGGATTTTATACTTCCCAAAACTGCTCTAATATTTCTAATTAAACGTATCGTGCCGAGTAAGAATTAAGTATTCTTTAATATCAGGGAGGTTTTATCATAATTGCAATCCTCTGACAGGACTTTTAGGAGAAGAATAAACGCAAACAGAATAAAATAAAAACAGAAAATAATTTTTTTGCGATGTCTTAGCCGAACTAAAATGAAAGGCTTAATAGGGGCAAGAGTTTGTATTCTTAAAATGTAATAAAACATCATCATTCTTCTTCTCGAGAATTTCATTTTAAAGCCCCGAAAAATCGACGACCCCTTTCCTCATCCAAGATCAAAGAGAGATTTAAGGAACATATATAAAAAAAAAATCAGATCCTATCGAATTTCAAAGAATAAAAAAAGAAATAAGCAAAATGAATCAAAAAGTACTGAGAATTTTCAAGTTTTGCATTACAGATACATTATAACTTATGGAGATATACAAATGTGGAGAAGGGTGGCGTTTACATATTATTGAAACCCCTCGATTTCTAATCTGTGTAAGTTCGTAAGTGAAAGTTGTGTATAGCGCGCATCGCACCAGATTTTTTAAATTTGAAATGCAAAACCAAAAAAATTATTAGTTAAATTTAATATTAACATTTTCAATTACAATTGCATTGTTTATTTAAAATCAATTAGGTTCTGGACGTGACATGAAACAGATCCGCTAATGTAATTTAGATCTAAACGAGTAAGGTCTCAAACCGACCAAGAGCAGACAAACACCTCACCACTAATTCCCTAAGAAGGATGATTCCAGTTGAAGAGATTAGAAGGGATAAAGCGTTGTATAGGGGCTACAGTATCTAATCCACAGGCCGAACATCTCTCTGTCCATTGTTACCAAGCTTTGTATCAACCAGAGGGTGAGTATTCATGGGCTTTCGCAATTCAAAATAATTGTAAAATTATTTTAAGAAGTAATTAATGAATTAAAAATATTTTTATCTTCCTATTTTCATTCAGCCCACAGCAATAACATGACAATCATAAATATGCTAACACAAACATAGTTCGGGTAATGTTAGAAGGTATATGAGCCTCTCTTCCCGGTTTCACAATTAGTTCTTTGTTCCTAATTTAGTTCCCTTAATTCAAGAGAGAAGGTCTCTCATCAGGCAGCTTTTAAGGTATCTGCCAACGGCCATGTCCACCGTTGTCAAGTCTTTATAGTTCTGATGCAAGTTCGCATTATTTAATAAAAGAGGGAATACTCGATATGTTATCGTAGGTTCGTTTTTGTGGGTTTGAGGCGTAGATCAACAAGGTAATCAACTCCTTGTATCTTCATTTAAATAAGAGTGGTTAAACAACTTATGGATCTAAACTATATGAAAACGAGGACAAAAAAGAATAATAAAGAGAAAACAAAATTAAGTTAATTACTTTTAGATTAATTATAACGTATTCATTTATGGAGGGATATGGCAGTGGAAAATAAGGAAAATTTAAATATATAAAATCAAAATAGTCTATTACGGTTATATGTAGCACATAGTTCCAAGTCTATCTGAGAGGGGGGGGAAATAGTAACATTTTCTGGTTTCTTTCACTCGGGGTCCAATTTCATGTTATCGAGGACGGTGTTTTTAAAAGAAAATATTCATTTTGTATTTTAGTGGCGTCGGGGAGGGGGAGGGAGCTCTAGAAAATAGTTAGAGTTTTGGATTTATTTCACACGTGGGTCCATTATTATTTTATCGAGGACTGTGTTTTTGAAAAATATTTATTTTGTATTTTAGTGGCGGGTGGGGAGCGCACTAGAAAATAGTTAGAATTTCGAATTTCTTTCATACGGGGTCCAATTTAATGTTAATATTAATATTACTTACTTAATATTACGATTAACCTAGCTATTAATAGTAACATTTTGACTTCCTTAAAGCAAACGGTTTATGATTTCTTCGCAAATGATTGATTCTTAAATCATAACTTCCAGAGCACTATCGACTGTTATAATATAACAGTTCATTATATTATTTTTTTATAATAAACATAGAACATTGTCACATTATCAAACTTAAATTTGTTCCTTGACTGTTAAGTCTTTTGTACACGAAAAAATCAATGCAAAGATAAATTTATGCAAAATAACATTATTATATCGAACAATCAGCAGTTAAATCATTATTGGTATAAATTAGAGTCCATGGCCTGATTAAAGGCAATAGCACCATTTCGAAGGTAAATTGCAAATTGGTTTATAGGGTCATATGCAAATATTGTGAATTTGAATAATGTTGCAGGTCTGAATGCTTTCTTTGTCATAAATATTAAGTTTTTTCATATCCTATTTATACATTTATTTATTTTTTCATATCCTCCTCTAATTAAAAAAAACAAAAAAATAAAAAAACATGTAAACAGTACCTATACGTCTTGCTTTCCTACGAAATTTAAACTGGTTATCTATCTATCAATTAAACTAGTTATACATCTATCTATCAATTAAACTAGTTATACATCTATCTATCTATACTGAGTATTATATAATTATGATGTTATTGAGGCGCAAGTTTTATATCTTCAAGAGTATTGATACTGTTGTCTTCATTTTTAAAATATTCTCTTCAAAACACTTGTTCCAAGCACTAGCAAATATTTTTCAAAACGGGTCCTTTGTTCATCCTACAGTCGTGGTCATAGAAATTGCATCACCTATGATTGTTATCTTTTCAATCCTAAATGAGTATACAAGGAAGGGATTTCATTTGATTAGAGATAGATGTAATCAGTGACTTATAGTTAAGTTGGTTCCAGAGTGGCTGATATTAAACACGTTATTTTCTATTATTATGTCCGAGAGAAAGAGTTTCAAACAAATGTCTAGGGAGGAAAAAGTTTAAATAGTGGCATTTTCTGGTGCTGGACTTTCTTCGCGGGAGATAAAAATGAAAGTGAGGTGCAACCGGTCCACTGTGGTGAGATTAATAATAAACAAAAATTCTTCTCAGGGATCTACCGAGCGAAAGAAAGGGACTGGAAGGAAAAGGAAGACGGGTGAGCGTTTAGATCGCATGATGATGAGATTATCATTAGAAAATCGCTTCAAAACTGCAATGGAAATATCTAGAGATCTAGCAGATAGCAATTCAGCAGAAATAAATCGAGAAACAGGCTATTATCTGGCCATGGCAGCGTGGAGATTTCCGCTTTCCTGTTAAAAACTGCTTTAAGTATCCAAAAAAATATTGGTAAAGGTATTAAAAAATATGCATCTTTCAGCTAAGAATTTTTTTTAAATAAATAAATAATTAAATTACCGTTTTGGCTCTATGGTACGGAGCACAATCATTTTCAAAAATGAAGTCTCCACGGTGTGTAAGGTGGGAATTCATAGAGGGAAATAAACTGAATTCCAATTTTTTTTAATTTTTTTCTACATTAACCGTTCCGTCTATAAAGTTTATCGGGCCAATTCCAAAGTAAGAAAAACATTCCCAGACCATCAAACTTGCCAGATGTTTCACTGTTTCTAACATACAAGATTCGTCAAATCTTTCATTTCACCCACGTCTTACGTATGGAGCACATGCGAGAAGATGTTGAATTTACTTCCATCCAAAAACATCACTTTCCTCCAATCATTAGTCATCCAGTTTTCAAAATTCCGCACCTAATTTAGGCAAGATTGTTTCATTTTTTTGTTCAGAAATAGCTTATTGGCTGGTTTTCTTGTCCATAAACCTTTACTCTTAATCTTCTGCCTACTGTTTCTCGACTTACTTCTGCTGAATAGCTATCTGCTAGATCTCTAGATATTCCGTTGCAGTTTTGAAGCGATTTTCTAATAATAATCTCATCATCATGCGATCTAAACGCTCACCTGTCTTCCAGTCCCTTTCTTTCGCTCGGTAGATCCCTCTTTCTCCTCGGTAGAAGAATTATTTTTTTATTAAGCTCACCACAGTGGACCGGTTGCACCTCACTTTTATTTTTATCTCCCGCGAAGAAAGTCCAGCATCAGAAAATGCCATTATTTAAACTTTTCCTCCCTGGACATTTGTTTGAAACTCCCTCTATCAGACATAATGATAGGAAATAACGTGTTTAATATTAGCCACTCTGGAACCAACTAAACTATAAGTCACTAATTACATCTTTCTCTAATGCTAGCAGATAAACAAATGAAATCACTTACTTGTATACTCATTTAGGATTGAAATTATAGCAATCATAGGTGATGCAATTTCTATGACCACGAATGTAGTTATATGAATCAATAAAGTAGTTATTATCGTTTCAGGTAATTTTAATTTAGAATAATATAACAAATCCTTGTTTGTTTTTCTTTATGCGTATTGTTGTATAAATCTGAAAACATTGCAGATAAAAATCACTTTACCAGCGATAGACCAATCCTTAACTATCTGTCTTCTGTTTAAAATCAAGACCGTATTACCGTTCACTTACTATCTTATCCAATATTTTCCCTACGAAAGATATTTCTATCCGGAAAGGCTCAGAAATTTCTTCAAATCATCCAATCTTGGCGGGAGTACTTCAAGGACCAATACTAGCCACTTTACCCCTTAGCATATTAACTCACGACATAATCATTAGCACTGAGACATTGACAGAAACTTACGCTGATGATAAAACATTGGTATCAATCATTAACTTTATGGAAAATTAGACTCGATCATGAGAAATCAAAACACATCAAATATACGCTTAGAAAACATACATGCCCACCCGCTTATATTGACAACAACCAAATTCTACAGACAGGCATAGCACACTATCTGTGACTCACGTTTGACAGATGGATAAGATAAGGTCCAAAAGTCAAAATTAAAAAAAAAATATATTAATAAAAGACCCAAACTTCTACACCTATCATTTTCTAAATCTTCAAAACTAAAACTGAAAAAGAAACTAAATACATGCATATACTTACTCAAGCCCATATCTTCACAGATATTCGGCATAGCTAAAAATCCTCACATACAAAAACTTCAAACATTTCAATCTAAATTGTTGCGACTTATTACAAAAGCACCCTGGTACGTGACTAACAAAACTTTACACATAGACCTTCGTCTACCCAGACGAATGCCCAAGTAATGCTGCCGGTTATTGTGGATTAAACACACAGGAATTATATAACTTTATATGAATAGATACGATCATTAGGATAAGCGTAAATTACGATAGTAATTAATAAAAACGGAGTTTAAAAAATTCAATCGTTCTCTCCAATTAATAAAATGGTATTTTGTATACTACGGGTCGTAATAAGATGTTTTTACATAACCATTCGATTGTTTCAAATAAAAGTAGTTAAAAATACACTTATTAGACATTGAAATGGTTTTTAATAGAACCTCTTTTTCGAATAATAATTATATTTTGACCATATTTCATGAACCACATTATGTAGCATTTGGAGCATTAACACAATAGTTTACAAAACTTAATTCGTTTACTAGGTTCAAAATTGTTGAGAAAGTCACGCAATAAGTCGCAGTTTTTTTTAAGTAAATACTTTTGTTCCACTGTAAAAAAAAGTAGTTCTTGTTCTCTCATACGGTCGCGTTATTCGAATTATACCCTCGTCCCATGACATTGACAGATGACAACCCACTGTTAATACTCTCACACCCGCAGCAGCTGTTGGTAATGCATGCGAGCATATTTATGATGTTGCTTTACATTTACATGAATCGGTAGGCACCGTAATGCGGCATCAACCATTAATTCATCTAATTAACAGTGGACGGCAAATGCAGAAGTTGCTTTTGCTGACATTGTCTGTTGCTCATACGGCACAAAACAGTCTATACGTAACGAGGATCCTGAATTTATATTTAGCTTAGATAAAAATAATAAGAAAAATATAGTTCAGAATGGAGTTTGTCACAACCACTACTAATCGGAGAAAATGCATCTTACCAAATAAAAAATGAGTATAATGGTTAATCAATGCAAACACCTCTAGAAACACAACTTATGTAGTCAGTATCAACAATAAAATATTCATAAGTTTATATTAAATAATCTAATGAATTCCGATTTTTTTTCATCAAGTAATACTTTACAAAAAATAGTAATAACAAATTATAAATAATTTCATTGTTCTTGTTTTGTTTGTTTGTTTTAACGTCACTTTATGCCACTAAGGCTAATCGGACGATGCTACAGTGTGAGTCCTAAAGTTTGCCTATCCAGACCAATTAATGAAATAGGATAGGGATCTTTAACGAGTACCTGACATCGTACTGGCTCGTACTATCTCCATTTTACGTGCTATCCGAGGGGTGGCATAGACAAGGATATATGATCCCATGAAAAAACCCAAGGGCCACCTCGGGACGCGAACTCGTGACCTTTAGTATTGCAGGTTTCTATGCTAACCACTACACCACAGGTACCTCCAATAATTTCATTAATGAATCACCATGCAACAAACAGGTGAAAAATTATTGAACGTTGAAAATGAGTCGTACATCTAATATAGTAAATAAAAAGTCGTCATAAAATCATTTACTATTTATTTCTTTATCATTAGGATTCCTCCATTTGATAGTTTAGCATTTCTATAAGCCAGTTTAGGTCATTATATTTATTTAAATGTCATATTTACTTTTACTATTTTAGTCAGTATACTTGGCATTTTCAATAAATAATTTCTTCTTAAATATATTTTTTTGTTTAACATAATCAATTCAAGATTAATCCTATAGCTGAGCCCAATACAAAAGCGAACTCGAAAATCTATCGCTATTTCGGCATCTTCTAGAATATTTATTAGGTGCTTAGTAAGTGCAAAAATAGAAGTAAATTCTCGTTCGTTCCCATAGTTAATTTTTAAACTTCTTCATTCGAATTTCTACTTACTAAAACAGTTTATTGCAATTGACCATGCAGCATTAAAAGTCCTTAAAAAATTGCTACATATACATCCATTAACTTAAAAACAGGAGGGTTAATCATATTACGAAACCCGCAATTCCTTTCAATCATGCGGGCTTAGTATGCAACCGCGCCGTGATCATCTACAATATCTTCTGAAAGATATTACCTATACGTGAATAAAGCACACCGGAGGTTCATAATTATTTACTTTATACGTACAAAAGTAAATTTTAATTATTTTTTATTTTCATATTAAATAATTACATAATTGAACTTATTCAATTGCATAGCATCCTAATATCTATTACATTAATGCCTAGCAATACCTTTTCAATAAATAATTTCTTCTTAAATATATTTTTTTGTTTAACATAATCAATTCAAGATTAATCCTATAGCTGAGCCCATAGGCCCCCAAAACTGCATAACAATATCTATTTATTCAATTCTCTAAGGTTATTTGTATGGGAATTTGATTATAAAAAAAAAAAAAAAAAAAAACTTAATCCCATCAGGAATTATCGTAAAAAAATTCATTTATAAATACTAAACACCTTAAAAATAGCATATGAAGTTCTGAAGCCTATGAACAAAGCAAAGGCTTGTTTCCAATTAATAATTATTGTTTTTATTTATTAATAAATTTATTGTGAAATTTTTTCCTTGATCTCGACGTTTTTTATAGTATAATTTATACTGTTGATCGAGAAGTTAAGATGGATTAGATTTTTGGAATAAAAACCAAATAATATTAGTCATTTAAGGAGCCCCGTGTTCAAGGTATTCTAGACATTATTTTTGGACTCAGAACTTATCCGTCTGCCAACTCAAAGAACTATTATTAGTTACTAAACACTATAACTTGATAAGAGTTCTAAACTCCTTTGCAGGATTGACCGATCTTTGGGGGCTTTCTTACCCAATGGAAGGATCAGTTGACAGCATTAATATCCACAATTATTCGGCAATACAAGGAAGCCTATGACCTAGCACCTATTTGAGCAGAACAGAATAATTTTGTAAAATCTGTCAATGATTTCATCTTTAGAGCTCAGAATGGAAGAGACTCAGAATGATATATTAACATTGAAATCCGGCATGCTAATTATAACCAAAGACTGAATGGGAAAAAATAAAATCAGAAAATTACAGAGAGAGTTGCTTAATTGTAAGTTATATTCTGTTGCATGAGTATATAAAACATGTATAAAGACATCGAATCGCATTTTAAATCAAATCATGCCAATACTTAAAAAAATATTTATCTACTAGATTGAACCTATCATTAGCACACTCATAATACTACCTTCTTAAAATTTCAACAGGTCAAAAAATCAATTTAAAAGGAGAACAAATATTTCTCAGTAAAAACCTCCTAGACTAAAAATCTGCTGATTGTGAAATCTTGTTTGAAATGTGCGAATTCGAAAATGGGGTTGTAAAAATTGTATCTTTATTAAAATAAAAATTAAATCTTCTTATTGCCGAAACTCTGTTTTCAATTCATAAATAGGGTTCAAAAATAAAAATTTCACAGCGAAATAATAATCTGGATGTTTAGTTCTTATGATCCATGTGTGGAGTTGAGTTGTTAATTATTACGACTATTTGTATCCCCTGTTTGTCAATGTCAGAATAAAAAAAAACAACACAAATATATTGAAAAATAAAAACAAATCGTACCTATTTTTTATATATTTCCATAATTAGAAACACCATTTCTGATAGTCGTTTAAACTTTTGCCGAAATGCCGAAACCATGCTTTTTAGATCACGCACTACATCCATTGCTTTTTAATAAACTTTAATTGCTGTTAAATAACTTTTGTGAAATATCTAGTCAATCGACTACTTTTTTTCTTTTTGACTAAATTAATTGAAAAATTTAACAAAGGATAAAAATTTCCAAATAAAGTGGTCAGTTCTTTAAGTAAGTGGGATAGGGATGAGAGCTTCATTTAATATAAGAGAGTGGTCTCGGTCTAAGCAAGCTTCGTTGCCAAGGATCTATAAGCGAAATCCCTCTTCCATTAATAAATGAAGTATTCCTAAAATTAATCAAACAAAATGGAAGAAATACTTTAATTTTTTTTTTCAACGTCTTTCAGTATTCAATTTAACTTAAAATGTCCTCCAGAACAGTGGCAACAGATTTCATACCAATAATATAAACAAGGTGAATGTTCCACGTTTACAAATTCTTTGGTTTGAAAAAAAAAAATTAAACACCCGATCAAGAATTAGATGTATCCTCGAACTATCTTCTAAAATTCTAAAATGAAGCGAAAATCTTCAAATCATGATAATACGTAGATCACGATTTACAGAACGTTTAGAAAAAATCCTTTTAAAAAACATTATTAGTTTATCACAATAACTATTAAATACTTGAACATTTATACTTAAATCCGTACCCGGAAGTGTAATGTAAATAGATTATGCGAAATAATCTACATGCATTAAATATTTTTTGGATCCCTGCTCTTTAGAAAAGGACAAACAAGGTTAATCACATTTTAATTATATTGAGCGATTTGCATTAAAAGATGTATGAATTTTAAAAAAAAATTAAAAATTTCAAGTGTTTTAGTAACTTTTATTTTCGGGACGGTATCCATATCAGGCCAAAAATTTAATGAACGTGATTTGAGCCTTGAAAGGAAATCAGGATCAAGACGTGTTTCAGTAGTCAACCAGGACACTCTGCGTACTGCTATTGAAGCCGATCCTACGAAAAGCACTCGTGAGTTATCAGCTGAATTTGGCCACTCACAATCTACTGTGACTCGACCGGCGAGAGTTAGGAAAAGTGAAACGTGCTTGCCGAGAGGTTCCCCATATGCTTACACAACAGCAAGCTCAACGTCGTGTTGAAATTTGCGAGTTGCTTCTGAAAAATCCGACTACTAATCGTTTCATCAAAACAATAGTCACGTGTAATGAAATGTGGGTATATTGGCGTAATCCTAAAACAACAGGTCAATGGCTTGACTATGGTCAGGTAGCTCAACCCGTTGCCTCCCTCACCCTGCATACAGTCCAGACATAGCACTATCAGACTACCACGTGTTCAGATCAATGGCTCATTTCCTTCGTGGAAAAAACATTCAGCAACTTAAATGAAGTTGAAAATGGGGTTCGTGAGTTCTTCGATTCAAAACCCAAAGAGTGTTACCATCAAGAAATTATACAGCTGGCTTCCAGATAGCGTCAAACCATAGAGCATAATGGATTATATTTTGATTATTAAAAACCTTAAAAAAAAAGTAGAAAAAATAAATTTTGATTTTTACCAGTAAAACGGCAATTTTTTTTTACCCATCCCATTAGATTGTGAAATGTGAATAATAAGTAGGTCTAACTTTGTACTCTTAAGCCGCTGTTATCGCTCCTAATGCAGAAAGCACCACTCCAGAAACTTTCGAGTCCTAGAAAGGCCCTAGTAAGCTGTTTGAGAAAGTATAGAGCTAGAGTAGGTATGTAAGAGTAAGTCCTGCCTCAACCGCCTATTGTCTGCTCCGCGCCAACCTCATTCCTACCGAGGCCAGTATTTGTAATTTTATTTGTATTTTGCTAATAATAATAATAATAATAAATCTATATCCATATATGTAGGTCAGAGTTGGGCAAATTGTAATCTGAATAATGATTAATGAATATGAATAATTGTAATCATAAAACAAATAAATAATGAATAACTATTATTCATAATCAGTGCGGAGTATTTTTAATGATTATTGAGTATTTATGGTATTCATTTGAAATTAATAATGAATAACTGGTATTCAGTTATTCATGATTAAGGAATACTGTTAAATTCAGTTAGTCATTATTCATGAATAAAATATATTCATGAGCTAGGATTAATATAATATTCATCAATCATGAATACCTAATATTCATTAATCATGAATAGCAAATATTCACCAATCATCAATCATGAATATGATATATTCATAATCATTATTCATTTAAATTTTAAAAATAAGGTGAATTTCTGAATTAAAAATTGTCCTAATGAGCAAGAACAAGTCCTAAGAGTGGGTGTAGTCAATTGAACAGCATTTGAAGTCACAAGTAAAGAATTAGACCCTAATTCCAATGGGTATTAGTAAAGGTCTATTGACAAGAATGGAAAGAGCAAACAAATTTGCAATCATCATTCATGATTAGTTAGACCCAGAATTATGATTCTTTTTGTAATCATGATTAATGAATTTATTTTATTCATGATTAATGAATGATCTGTAATCATGAGTAGTGAATTCCCATTAGTCATGATTAATTAGTAATGAGTAATCATGAATAATGAATTCTTCTTAATCATGATTACTGACTAACATTTAATAATGAATAATGGTTATTCTTGATTGTTGAATACATTATATTCATGAATATTCCACGACCAGTGATTAATACAATTCATGATTAATGATTCCAAGCTAAAGAATGATTTGTGAATGATGATTACAATCATTATTCACATTTTTGATTATTAGTCATAATCATGATTACATTTTTATTTAAATATGCCCAACTCTGATGTAGGTATATGTTATTAAAATATAAAGATTTGATCGCTTCCACATAAGCGCAATTTTGCTTTTTGTTGCACCCATAAGTATTTCAAACGATCCACGGAGTAATATAAAAAGAGGTAAGGCATAAAAAAACAACGGTTACAACACACCAGACTCTTCTTGGAAGTGAATGAAACGAGAAAATGTTAATTCCTGTCTGAAGTGAAATTTATTTTCTAACCTCGTCTTACTAATACCCATTATAAAATAACAATGCATCAAGTGGGATTAAATAGTAACTAAATAACTTCTTAAGTTATTAGAATAATTTATGACTTTTCTAAAATGAATGACATTGGGTCTTGGATACTCATTAAAGTTAATTAAGAGGCAAAGTCGAATAGTTTGAAAAAGACATTCCTCATTCTTTGCGGTAATTAAAAAACTTTCCTGGCAGGAATCTTAAACCAGAAGGAAAGAATTGGGAGAAAAACTTAGTGCCTTCGGCATCATGGAGACCTCTTACAACTTCCAAGATATTCAACTTAAAGTGTCACTTTTCAACAGCACGTGTAATAATTAAAAAAAGATGTTTTTGTAGAAAAGTTAAATATAAACTCACTCATTTGAGCTTCAAAGGTAATTACCTAAGTAAAATTAGGATTATTGTATATAGATTTTAGACAAAATTGGTCCACTGGTTAGAGACAGGAATCAACAAAGGAAACCTAGGACTGTTCCATAAACATTGAATAAATCAACATCCCAAATGAAGTTAGCCAGAACTGGATTCAATTAGCGGCAAAGTCTCAATAGTTTCAGATTTGGGATGAGGTCGGTTTATTTTGATGGTATTTATTATCATAACAAATTATTCAATGAAATTATTGTAATGGTTTTAATTTTCCAATAATTTAAAATCGGCAAATCGTACAAAAAAAACTTACGAGATACTGTTATTAAAAAGAGAATATCTGTAAAACCATTTTTTTTGCTTCTATTACTGATTCGCACTTGTCTACATAATAATGACAATCAGCATCTCGGTGGCAGGATGAGAAAACACTGACATATCAGGCATGGGAAAGGAAAGTAATCAGCAGCAACCCCCTCCTGGCTTAAATCAATTACTGTAGTAGTTGAAGTAAGATCTTTCATCTATCGCCTCTTTAATCTTCTCGTATTTATATTGATTTCGGCTGTAGTCAAGTGCATTTATAAGGCGGTTTTTATGTACCTGTAAGTTAGTGTGAAAACGTTTGTCGTTGGTCAACTGTTGGTTGCTGGTCAGTATGTAGGGTCTGATTAGTCACGTACCAGGATAAGTTGGTTATGAGTCGTAAAAGTTTTTATTGAAGCCTCTGCCTCTGAATTTTACTCATGAGTGTGTTTTTAGCTGTTCGTATATCTGTGATGAGGAGTCAGGTATGGCAGAATAGCATCGAAAGAAGTATTGCAAATGTGAAGAGAAAGGACAGAGTAAGATGTGGGAAGCTTAAGAGAGAAATAGGCCTTAAAGATATTCTCACACAAATAAGGAAAATAACATGGAAACGGGCCGGATATCTACGGTGTAAAGACAACAGGTGGTCCAAAATTGTCACGGAATGGACGCCATACAACCAAAAGAGGAAAAGAGGCAGACAAATGAAGAGATGGAGTGATCCGATCCTTTCAAGTCAAGTTTAAGTAAATCGAGTAATCCTTTCAAGTTTAAGCGCGAACCGCTTTAGCATGCTTGAGCCGAACGGTGGCGGTTCGAATCCGCCCTGGGTTGGTTGACTTTCATTTCGTGAAGGCCCCACGGAATAAATCTCGTTCTACCCACCAGGGTTAGAATAGGTTGGTACCACCTCTAGAGTCCCCCCCGTATGCCACTCATGGCCAGGAAGGGGTACCGAACAAAAATAAATAAAATGGATTTTAAGATGAACTCTTATGTGATTTTAAAAAAAAAGGTACTGCTAAAATAAATAATTATGCTACAGGAAAGATATCTTCTAGGATATTGGTAGTCGGGAACCCCTTACAGCAATATGTGAATTTTCCAAAAAAAATTCTAATCCTATTAGCCATTCATTTGTTGATTCAGGGTATCGTTGTAATTTTTTTTTTAAATTGTTAATCACTTGACAGACCCTCCTTCTACCTAATTTATCTTTCCTTATCTATCATTGTTTATTTAAAGAATTTCCTTCAGGAATTAGTGTCAATTACTTTTTTCTATACTTTAAATTTATTCGCATATAAATATGCTTCGTTTTCATTACAATAGGCATGAAACAAAAGATGGAAATTTTCAAGCATACTCAACGAATATTCAAAATATTAATTCCAAACGTGTTGGCCCTTTTATAACTCAATTTATCAGTACACCTTAAAAGACGCTTGAAATAGAATCAATCATCTTCAAACGGAAAGGTTCAATGATTCCAGGTCATTACACATTCATGGCACCTTCTTTTAAGGACTATCTCAAGCAGAACACTCCTTTAGTTTCTATTTTTAACTGAATTCGAAAGAGGAGGTTATTAACCGAATTCCAAAGAGGAGGTTACTCAATTCGATACTTATGTGCTTTTTTTTTTCTATTTTTTTTTGTTTTTTGTTTTTTGTTCGGTACCCCTACCTGGTCATGTGTGGCATACGGGGGGTTACTCTACAGGTGTAACCAACCTATCCTAACCATGGTGGGTAGGTCGAGATTTATTCCGTGGGATAAAATAAATATTAAAGAAGAATTAAATGTTTGGAAATCGCTTCAGACTTTACCATACTGTAAAAATAAATTTTGATTTTTTTGTATGTGTTCTTCATTATCCTCATATAAACTATATACATATAATTTGTAAACCAAATACATATAACCCAAATTTCATTATAATTCCTTTACTTGGTTCTAAAATTTTACTTTATAATATTACCTTTGCAGGGTGGACGATGTCACGTATAAGTTGCGTGGAGTTGCTGGTATGTAACGTCCGAAACGGTGCCGAATGCAAAGCGTTAGTATGTTTTAGGAATATAAATGTTTTACAAAGTAATAGAATGCAAATTGTATTCAGGTATTGATCGCTAGAACGCACGCAGCAGTGGCCTTTCAAGCATTATCGGTCCCGTACAGGAAATAAGTTTGTATCTTGATGACGAAATCTCACCTCGGCTAACAGGCAGTAGGGGGCGCCCCAAAGTGCGACCAAGCACTCCATTTTTCGCCAAAATATTCTCCAATATCATTCATAAATATAACTATGTAAATATGTAAACTATTTATGCATAGAATGTAAGCATAAATATTCTTTGAACTGTCTTAAATACCTAATAATACTGAAATGAGATTAAATCGATTGTACCACGAAGGTAAGCAATTATTTTATTAATTAATAAAATATTAATATAATTAATTAAAAATATTAAATATTAAAATAAAATATATATAAATAAAATATTTATATATATATATATATATATATATATATATATATATAGGATTGATCCCACTCTGGTTTGGAAAAGTTCAAATTAGATTTGGAAATGCTGAATATATATTTACATAAGCTTGAAATTTTTTTCCTCAATTTTTCCTCAACGATTTTGTTAAAATTAAGTTCTTGAATAAAGCTTTAAATAAAGATATACAAAATACGTTATCACGTGCATTAATCAAATCATTATATCTTTTATTGTAAATTTAACTATAATTTAAAGTGTTCCATTATGCCATATTATTTTGTTTTCAATCTTTGCTTAATATTTTTGTATAAAATTGTTCAAACCCGTATTGGTGTTACAATACTTTACTTCGATCTTTTTAAAAGTTTAAATAATTGAATATTAATTACTTATCATAGTTACTACCTAGAGTAATTAATAAAATAAAAAAGGATTTACCAATTTCAGAAACAATGACAATATACCTAATACTGCCAGTAGTTTTACTGTACTGCTTATAATTTCGGTTAAATCTGCTCGGAAAGTTGATAATGAACGCGAGAACCCCGCATGGGGGCTCTTTGTTTAAGTTTGCTGATGCAGACTTCGCAACTTGTGAAATGTGCAATTATTGAGGCCGCTATATTATCAGCCTTTTCATAGTTGGCTTAGTCTTCGCCTAACTTTTGTTATCTCCACTTCAACTTTGTAAAAACTTCCTAACACAGGCGACTTTTACAAGAAATATTAAAATTGTCCGGCCTCATATGTCGGTAGTCAGCTTTTAATGGGATTAAATAATATATAGGATTACAGTTTTAAATAAACTTTTACAAAATAAAAGACATTTTTTTTTTTAGTTGGAAATGTATTTTACTGCAATCATGATATATAGATTTGACATTTAATTTAATATAGATAAGAATTATAGTATAATTAACTGATTTTCTTATTTCATTTCATCTACTTCAGTACCATTTTTAGACCTTCCTAAAAGGAACCAAGGAACATCAACAGTATAACTATTTTCAAGCTTCAGGACAAAAGGTGGTCTGCTAAAAGCACTGAAATGTCGACCATTGCATCAAGTAATCTGACTGTAAATTTTTCAGCTAAATTAAGTTTATATATCAGTTAAGACATCATCATCTCATCTTCTTATACAACATTGGCTGAAAATTACTGATAAGTTCAACTTAAGTCCTCTATCGATCTATCTCCAGCCTAAGAGTTCATGTCAGGTAAACTTCCCGAGCGTTTTTTTAGGAAAAATTCTGTGCCACATTCGAGACTGTGTTCTATCCTTCGCGGAATAGAAGGTTTATTTCGATAGCGGATGGTTCAGCGTACCACAGAAATAATTTAATTTTCTAAATAGCTCGAAATCGAAAAAAAAAAGATCCTTGAATTAATATATACAATTCTTTAAACACGGAAACTCCATTTCAAAGCTGTCAGTTTCAACATGAAAGGGTTATTTAATAAAAAATAATTTCGTCTTACTTTTTCTAAAGTTTTTGAACCTACTGATTAAAGCTCACTTCATATTTAACAGCTTTTTAGTCACGCTTTTCAAGAGCAAAGACCAAGATTATATTTCTGTCTCGACAATATGTCTATAGGCATGAAAAGGGAATTCAAGTGTTTTTTAAATTTTCGGGAAAAAGAGACAATTTGTTTTCGAATGAAATTATTTCTCCGGACTTTTAAATGCTTGCGAGCGACTATCCGTTGCTTTCTAAAAATGTGCATCTTCCCTGTAGGCTTGCATTTTAAAAAATATACTCGCCTTTTACATGGCAAGTTAGTAAATAATAATCCGTTGCGGCACTAAACATTTCGTGGAAGAGCCGCAGCTGATGAGTGAAATAGGCGTAGTTTGCTGATCACTGGTGTTTAGGGTAAAAAAAGAAAACAAATAGTCGAGATAACCTAAATGGAAATATTTAAAATCGTACCTATGTATATTAAATATCTTGTGGTAGCAGAACAAAAAAAAAAAAAAAAAATCTGGTGCGTGCGCGCAACACACAACTTTCACTTACCAACTTACTTAGATTAGAAATTGACGTGTTTTGCTAATTATCATTTCCCAAAGTCACACATTTTTCTACATTCATATCTTATTTTTGTTAATCGTTAAAGCCGTTTTTGAGTAAATAAAAAAACCCGTGAAAATGATACAAAATTTATTAAGTAAAGTCCCCCCTCCCGTAGATCAATTTTGATGAAATTTTTACAGTCATATATCGGGCATATAAATACATCAAATACCAAGTTTGATCAAAATCGTTAAAACCGTTTTTGAGTAAATAAAAAAACCCATGAAAATGATACAAAATTTATCAAGTAAAGTCCCCCCTCCCGTAGATCAATTTTGATGAAATTTTTACAGTCATATCTCGGGCATATATATACATCAAATACCAAGTTTGATCAAAATCGTTAAAACAGTTTTTGAGTAAATAAAAAAAACATGTGAAAATGGTACAAAATTTATTAAGTAAAGTCCCCCCTCCCGTAGATCAATTTTGATGAAATTTTTACAGTCACATCTCGGGCATATAAATACATCAAATACCAAGTTTGATCAAAATCGTTAAAACCGTTTTTGAGTAAATAAAAAAAACACGTGAAAATGATACAAAATTTATTAAGTAAAGTCCCCCCTCCGGTTAATCAATTTTGATGAAATTTTTACAGTCATATTTCGGGCATATAAATCGATCAAATACTCAGTTTAATCAAAATCGTTAGAGCCGTTTTTGAGAAAATCGAAAAAAACGTAAAAAGTTATTAAATAAAGTACCCCCTCCCTTTGAGCAATTTTGATGAAATTTTTGCTGTCACATCGCGGGCATATACCTACACTAAATACCCAATTTCAGGTTCCCACGGTTTATAGTTTTTGAGCTAGTCTGTTCACATACACACACACACACACACACACACACAGACCATTTCGCGGGACTTGGTTATTTCGACTCAGGGGGTCCCAAAACGTGTATTTCCGTTGAAAACCGGAAGTCGAAAATTTTCACGATCGCAATACTTCCACTTACTATATATTTCATATATAGGTAAGTGAAAGTAAAAAAAAACTGATATCACAATAAACAAAGGCCCTTAGTAATTGGAATATATTAGAGTAATGCTGACCCGCTCAACTTAGTTTGACTCATAGAGACAGCAAAATAAAAATTATGAACTTACAGTAAAGTGACCCCGAGGCTGGGGAAGATGCTGTGAGTACATTCTGTTCTCGATTGAAGATGACCCGGCCGACCGACGCACCGTTCGATAGCTAAATATAGAAGCCTATCGCACTCTGAAGTGATTATACACCCATTTATGGTGACAAACTTCCAGGATCTTAGTAGGATCTTCACAATTATTGAGCGTTTTGAGAAAACTATTTTAGAAAAATATTATTCTTCAAATCAGAATAAAATATCAAGAATGTAATATGTTTGAAGATAGAGGTATTTTCTTTTTAATTTAATCTAATTGTATATTGTATGCCGAGACAAAGGATATATAAAGGTTGATTAACTTCCTAATAGCCAAACTCTGGAGGGTGATTCTTGATAAAATTAAAATAAAAAATTCTTAAGAGGGTCACATTTTACGGGTAAAAAGTAAAAAAATTAATCAGCCGCACTTTTTTTTTTTTTTTTTTTCGGAAACACCAATAATATCATGCGAATTTTCAAATTTCTGATGTTTGCATATCGGACGTTTCTAAAGAAAAAAAAAAGTAATTTAAAATATAAAAATGTCAACATCAGAAGGTAGAAAAAATATTAATATTGTTAAGTAAACATATATTGCAATAAAATGGGCCAAATTGCATTATATTGTAACACTTATGCGGGTCAACAAATATTTATTAACGAAAATATAACAATATCAATGCCAACGAATTATCAAAACGTAAATCTTCGAGCAGGTCACAAAAATGATAATGTAAAAGCACACTGATCATATGACTTGAGCTTCACAGTCAAGACACAGACTTAGACTAATTGACCCAGTCACTCGCTCCTTATATATAGTCGCAAAATGAACCTTCTGGAAGGTTCCAGATCTTCGTGGAAGCTAGTCGAACGCCGTAGATGGATCTAGAACTGAACTGTTCGTTCCAACCGCTTAGTTTGTTCCAACAAACGGTTTGGGATATTAAACCTTTTTTTTTTATATTTGACGGTTTAACGTTACAATATTGTCTAAATGAATTTTGGTAAACTATAAACTTGAGAAAAATATATTTAATTCATTAAGATTAACGGTAAAATTGATTTTCTGAAGAACTGCTAATAACGCAAAAGTTTTTATTCTCCATAACTCACCAGGTTTTTCACTTATTATTTCCACAGCCTTCGTATTCCCTAACAGATTTCGAATTCCCTATTTTCAGATAAACTTCTAAACATAGGGAGCAGCATATCTGTGAAAATTAATTTGAAATTTACTAAGGAGAGCGATGAATTAACGAACCAGTTTTATCAAACATTGTAAAACAATAATCAGTTCTTAATGTCCAAGCTCAGGTAATATGTTATCCGGTTCAAAAGTTCTCTCTTGATATATATTTTAGTAGTACTTTACTTTATTGTTCCTGATGATGTAAGACCTCACCAAATGTGATTGCACCATATGAATTAAACCCGTTTTATCAAAAATTGTACAACAGTAAATAGTACTTAATGTCCAAGCTCAGGTAATCTGTTATTCGGTTCAAAAGTTCTCTCATGAGATATATTTTAGTAGTACTTTACTTTATTCCTATTACTTTAATAGATTACTATTGTTCCTGATGATGTAAGACCTCACCAAATGTGATTGCACCATATGAATGGTCATTAAATTTTCTTTCCGATGATGTAGGTAGTTTACTGAATTCAGAGACATTGAAGAACTCAGATTAGGGGTGTTCCCAGGGCGGATGATATTGAGGTTCGATCCACTCGCTACATTTCGAGAAAAAAAAATCTTGTATTATGGTACTAAAGTGAATTTATTTAATAACGTTCCTATTATTGAGGAAATGAAGTGAGTTTTATATTTCTTTTTCTACCGACGAAATCTCTCCCTATTTTTTTCTGGGACGCTGGCTGATATAATGGAAAAATCTGAAAATTTCTAAAGTTTCACATGAGGAGCTAACTACATTTGCCAATTTTTGTTTTGGTCTCATAAAAAAGTAAATTTACAGAACTGCCATAGTTTCAGTAGTTAGAAAGCAAAACAAAGTACCTAAGAAAACTTGACTCTAATAAATCAAGTTAAAAATTTACACTGGTCTGCGTAAATCATACTAGATTCAAGATATATTTTAAAAAGACGCAGGGTAACGAACTTAATCGCGATTTTTTTTTTCTTACTCGTCACATGACGACAGAAATTAACCAAAATGCTCTAGAACGGACGAGAGAAGAGGTGATTCAAGATAATATCGATCAGAGACAAAGCTTCTAACAGAGGGGACGTGGGCGACACCACAGATAAACAGGCCAACGAGGTAAACAAGATAATGATGAACTATTGTGGCGCGACACTCAGGCACCCCCTCCCTCCTCTCTCCTACCTGTAGGTGGGTGGGTCTCGGGTGTCAGTGAGGAGTCACACCTGGGGTTGGTCACACTAAAGGGAAAATGATATTCTAACAACAAAACTTGTTACAATAAGATTAAACACTTATTATCATGAAGAAACAAACAAAAAAAAAATTATTTAGATATACATAGTTTGATTTACATAGATTGAGATTAGATATACATAAAGGGGGGCGGGATGGCCGAGTAGGCAAACGAGTTGCCACGGACAACCGGACATATGATCGAGAACCAGAAGATAGAAAGTTCAAAACCCGGAGCCAGGGTTAAATCTCGGCATTAATCCCCACCACTGGCCTAGGAAACCCCGTATAGCCAAAACGGCGAGAAAGGAGAGCACTAGTAAATGTTCTTTGTCATTAACCGAGTGATTTTCAAGTGAAGAACCTGGCAGGGAACCTGTTGTTTTTGCAAACCATTCGTTTTTTTTCAGACAAATACCTCATGTTTCAGCCTTGACAAAATGTATATGTTTTTAGCCTACACATAGGTTTCCTTTCATAATT
This sequence comes from Aelia acuminata, assembly GCA_911387785.2. Lineage (NCBI taxonomy): Eukaryota > Metazoa > Arthropoda > Insecta > Hemiptera > Pentatomidae > Aelia > Aelia acuminata. The sequence continues at coordinate 47,438,373 of OU426978.1, read as the reverse complement.
TTTAATTATTTAATTGAGATTCTCGTATCGCGATATACCTTTGGAATAGAATCAGAATGGAGTATGGATGACACTGATCAGTTAATTTGAGTTTTTTATTTTTTGTATAGAGTAGTAAAGCATTTTTTGAAAGAAAAATAAATAAAATTACAGTGTTACATTTTTTTTATTTTCCATTTAAGTGAATTATATAGTAGAAGGGTGCTTACAGGAATAGGGTATCACTATTCCCCTATTAAAAACAAATATTTCGATTGCCGTATCGATAATTACAAAACTATATCGATTAGATAGCAAAAAGACGAAGCGACAAAAAAAAAGGCAAAAAAAAAAACAAATAAAAGACAAAGTGCAATAGAAAAAAAAATAAATCATTGTTTAATGCAGAATATCTTTTGGCCAACGCCCCAACAGCATTCTTACCGGATTCTAAGGGTTTGTGGGAGAGCGAGTAGAGCTGGAGTTAGTGGGTTGGAATTTACAGTAAGTCTGTCATGGAAGTCAGCGACGATCCATGTATCTTGCTTGAACGTAAAGCATGTCGAGGTCGGTGTGTAAAGTCTCCTTAGAGACATAAAAAGGGGCATCTAAGATTTTTATAAGTACTCTTGAGTGAAATGATTGTATAAATTGTACATTTGATTTTTCTTCTGTTTTTCATATGAAAGAATAAAATTAATAATAAATGAACAATATCTGCATATACTTTTCAAAATAGAGAAGTATATGCAAACCGTTTTACAAAGAAGCGATATTACCATTTTTATGCATAATCCCTTTATTTCATTAAGAACCTTTTAGAGTAAAGGTCGTCATATTCACAAGAGTCTTTCGATGGCATATGTACCAGCAATTTAAAAATATATAATTATTTTTCATCCTTCCTGGTATATATTAATATTCTGATAATATTCGAACCACCCACTCCTAGAAACGAGGTTATTATTTTATTCGATTATGCGCCACAAAAGTGTTTGCTTCCCTTATACAAACTATTCCCCTCTTGACTATCTATGCAACGAAGCGGTGTATGTATACTCAGGTCTCCTATTAATGCGGTCTCCAACTAATTTCAGCTTGGGATACCAGGAATTATATCTGAGCGATAAATTTATAGCTGTAACGAACTCCTTTGTCTCGATGTTATAATTTTCTAAACGGCTATGTTCTCTCTTTATTTTTCACCCCTAACTTAAGATATCTCCGCAGATCTATTACAGTTTATTTTTTTTTTATATGCCTAATACAGCATTCTTAAATATTGGCTGCCGGCAAGAGCCGCGTGATACGTGGATCGTAAAAGTTACTCATGTGACGTATGCATATTATTTTCAGACAAATTTATCGACCTTAAAAAAACTCAATAGCAATATTAAAACCAATAACAATACCAAAATACCAATAATAATAAATTATATTCTTCATACCACTGGAGTAAATTTCCTCGGAATAAAGTCTGATAGTTATATTGATTTTCGGTCTCAAGAAAAGACATATGGGGAGTGGGGGAGGGGTAATCTTTAGGTAATTACCAATCAGAGTTTTCTGTAGACTTACAATATTTTTTTTAACATTTTATGGACATAAGAATTCAAAATTAAAAAAAAAAAAAAAGGAGTTTACAGAATACAACTGTCTAAATATTTTTTGCAATGTTAATCATTTCCGAATTAACAATAAGCAAATGCGTAATATTCAAACTGGGTAAATTTCTAACTTATAATTTTTTTAATATTGTATGGATATAAGATTTCAAATTTAAAAAGAAAATGGGGGAGGGGCACGGTTTAAGAATACGACATTCTTAATATTTTCTGCAATTTTAATCATCAAATTTACTTTTAAAATTACAATTCTTCCAAATCTGATTTATACATCAAATATTACAGTCGACTCCGTTTAATTGGGTCATCGGATTATTGGAACTACCCCTGATTCAAGCCATTTTCTGACAATTATATTTCACATTAACCCTTGTCTTTCATCTCTAAGAGTGCTAATGTTATCTCCAAAAGCTGAAGTGTGAATAAAATAACGATCCTCATTTTTGGTCTGAGGAGCGTTTTTAGTAAAGTGCTTGGGGATTCTGGGGCACGGATATCTCGAACAAAAGAATTAGGCAACGGTTAGGAAGGCATTAAAAATTAAAATAAGAGGTCATGAATAAAGGGAAAAAGTTCACTGCTTTTCTCTCGTTCATTCTATATTAAACTCACCAATCCGAAGTTAATTAGAATTCAAAACGAAAAGGAGTAGAATTTTAAGTAACAAAGAAAGGGGGTTTGGTAAAATATATTTAATTATTAGGGTAAATGACTAGTTATGATCACTAAACCAATAATGGGCACAATTACATGGAATTTCTATAATTAAGTTGAAGGAATAAAATTTGGGAAAGGTTTAAGAGGTTTCTGGAAATTCATTATCTTAATTTCATTCTAGGTAACCCCATCTCTTTCTTTTCCCCAACAACTCCGTTTCATTCTAGTTTGACTTATGATTCCCCAGTTGAAGTGTATCTAACAGTTGATTCCCTTTGTATACTGATTATCATACTGATTATCATATATATATCATACTGATATACTGATAAGTTTTTTATTCATAAGGGAAGGACGTCGCTATTGTTCATCAGATTTTCATATTGTTGGTATGTACTAATTCTTTAGCATTTTTCTTACCACATGGGGTCACTTGTAATCAAATAAAAAATTGTCTATTAGTTTAAAGTATTTGTGCCCATAACTAGTCAATGAAAAAAAAATATTACGAAAGATATTATTATTCTCGATACTACACTATTGATTAAATTCAAAAGGTTGAGTCAATTAAGTTCGTAATTCCTTTCGATGAATTTTTGACTAACTTTATTACAGAAGTACTATGAATTATATCCTTCTTAATAAAATATTATTCAGAAAATAAATTGCTAAACACTGTTGCTTCAATTCTTATAATGGGCAGGTGTGACCATTACTCACTTTTGGCCGATCTCTAGCATTTTGCAATTACAAAATCAGAATAATTTTTTCGTACCAATCTGTTATTTTGTCAATAATATTTGACATCAATTAATAGCTTTGGTCATGGGTGCCCACGTTTCAACAGAAGATGACCATAACTGGTATTGGTCAGCCATTATTTCACTTATGGGCACATTATTTTCATTTCCAATCTTTTTTTAATGGGCTGAGTTAATGAGCATTCCCAATTGAACAAGGCCTAATATATTTCTACATTATTTTAGGTGGTTAAAATGCCTCGAAAACTTAACACATACACCGATCTAGATGTTGAGAGAGCTCGGGAAGAAATTGAAGCAGGTGCATCTGTCAAATCAACGGCTTTGAAGTATGTTTTTCTATTAGCAAAAATTAAAATCTTCTATTATTGTTTTGACAGAAAATTTTTTTGTAATAGATATGGGATACCAAGGATGACTTCAACTCGCAGAATTAAAGGTACTGGCTAAGATCGATGTGGGCCAGATCCAATTTTGACGAAAGAGGAAGAGGAATTGCTTGAAAAATGGTTAATTTTTTGCTCAAAACGGGGGTTCCCTCGGAGAAAAATAGATTTATATCTAAGTGTGAAAGAGCTTGTTTTGTTAAACAACAGAAATACTAATTTTAATAATGGCATGCCTGGAGAAGGTTGGTACAGGGGATTTCTTCGAAGAGATCCTCGCAGAACACCTGAACCTGTTTCAGTAGCGAGTAGTTGCGTTTCTGAAAAATATATCAGAGGTTGGTTTTCTAGTGTTGAAAACCTTGTAAAAGATGAGAACTGGTTCGATATTCTGTCTTAACCCTCACGAATATTCAACGGAGATGAGTCTGGATTTTTATTGAACCCGGGAAGTACTGGTTCAGCTCTTTCTCCGAAAGGTAGCAAAAACGTTTACGAAATCGATAGCGGCCCTGCGAAATGTTCCATAACAGTAATGTTTACATTCTCTGCTTCTGGCTTAATTGTTCCACCTATGATCGTTTATCCTTACAAAAGGATACCAACAGAAATTACTAGATCAGTACCTCTAGATTGGGGGATAGGGCGCAGTGATTCTGGATGGACGAGAGCAGAGATTTTTTTTTAGTAATGCACTTTTAGTACATTGGGAATATTTTCATTCCATTTCTAGAAAAAAATAGCATTCAATGACCAGTAATACTGTTTCTAGATGGTCATAAAAGTCATCTCACTCTCTAACTAAGTGAAATGTGTTCTGAGCAAGGAATTGTTCTAGTATCATTATATCCAAATGCCACGAGGATACTCAAGCCTGCTGATGTCTCCACTTTCCGACCTTTGAAAGAAATGTGTAGGCAAAGTGTTGCCTCCTGGAAAAATTCAAAGCCAGGCAGAGAAATAATGAGAAAAAATTTCGCTCCTATACTTGATATGGCATTAGCCAAATTGACTCCCGAGTCCATTACAAATGGATTTAAATCATGTGGATTATTTCCTTGGGATGCCAATTCAATTGATTTTGAAAAATGCATTGCAGGAACGCAACAAAACATGGTCGAGGATACAAATTTCAGTTTGCAATCAAATAATGTATTCTAGAAGCAAAAACTATTAAGCAAAGTTGGTTTCGAAGAAATTGTGGGAAGTGATATGTTGAACAAAATAGAACACACAGAAGATTTAAATGATGCTGAAAAAGTCCTGAAAAACGTTTGGAAATATTTTGGGTCTACTGAACTTGAAGATGATTCTGCTGCAAATATTGTGAGCTCAGAATTTAATGTACAGGGCGCAAAATTTAAAATTTTTAACACTGTACATTATGAAAATCTTCTCATGACGTCATGACGTAACATGTCATTTCTATTTTGCGCCGCCTCCGAAAAGATTGTGTTGTATTGAACATAGTATTTAATATTTTAATTTAATAGTTTTTATTAACAATTAGTGTGTAATTGTACAAATCAAAATAAAATTATTCGTCTTAATGTATTTTCCAATTTTTATACTATTTTCAATTTTGCTGTGTATTCATAAAAATCAGAAGGTAATTATTTTATACTTTTCAGTGAATTTAGTTTTACTGGTTCCTAGGTTTCGAAGTCGGTTTAATTTTTTTTTATAAAATGTTTTTTTATTTTATACTTTTTAGTTAGAAAAGATAACAATCGTAGAAAACCGTACGTTGGTTTAAAATAAAATTTCGAAATCTTTTTACGCTCTACCACGTTCGTCTTTCCCGGGTCTTTTTATTATTATACATTATTACAATAAGATGTTACAAATAGTCTCATATAGACATATTGTAGGCTGTGTATTAGCAATGCCCTATGTAGTTGGGCAGCATCTCTTTTACAATGAATAAAGTGTTTCTCTCTATATATAAACAGCCACCTTTTCAATTTTATGAATACACACAGAAAAGTGGTAAAATACATTTACAACTTACAAGTAGTATTATACAACTTTCAACCTACTACGTTATAATTAAAAATGGTTTCTATTTTTTTAAAGATCAATGTTCCATTGGGAAGGGTGTTTGCTAAATATTGTCGTCAGTAATTGACATTTACATACATCATCAGTGTTCCGAGATGTGTTGAGTTAAATATACATAAATACACAAATCCGGCCATTCCAAGATGAAGTCACTGAACAGTCGAGATTTTGGCCGGTTTTCGACAAGATATCGTTAATGGATAATCGATAAGGCTGGTAATATGACCTATAAATACGTTTTTTTAATTGTTTCGTACGATTTATCTTTGGGGTCCCAAGAGACTTCTCCGTCTCACCTTTATACGAAAGGTTAAAGTGGTTATACCCATCCTACCGCCGTAAATATTTCTTGGCCTCTTTCCTTTTCCAAGTAATCCGAATCCCGCCGTCCTTCATACATCACCGAACTTCTCCATTTCAAATCCTCTGTCCATTCCCGCAATCTTTAGATCTATACACTCCGGCCCACCGAACGTCAGCTTTTGAAAGATCTATCATTATCCGGTCCTCATCCCTATGGAACTCTATCCCCCCTTTTATTCGTCATTCCAACACACTCCCTACCTTTAAATCCCGCCTGTTCAATCTGTTTCCGGAACAATTGTAACCAGTTTAACTGTAAATATATATAGGCCTTTATTATTTATTTATCTTTAAAATATATGTTCCATTAAGTGTATGTGTAAATAAGTGTATATAAGTTTTTTTTCATTTTAAGTCAATAAGGATTTACTTAGTTTTAATTTTTTTTTTTTTTATCTCAAGAAGATTTCCTTATTATTTATAATTTTTTACTCAGCTTTTTTTTTGGTTATTTTTATCATTTTAATTTGCTCCATTTGTTTGTTTTTATTGTTTTCTTATATAGTACTCTAAGGCACTGAAGCCTATTATATGTATCTGTATAATACAGTATAATACAGTTTGTTCCTAAGAGACTAGTTCCCGGGACATTCAAAAAGGGTTTATTTATTTATAATGCTTGTAAATTGAAAAGTAATTTTAGAATTATGATCGCTTGGATATCCTTCTGAAGACTATGGCGATATTATGCACTACTCTGGTAGGGACCGTTAATATTGCTTTATTTAAATCGATCGCTGGAAAGTAGTGATTAAACAACATCATTGGATAGAAGTCCCAGCAAAAAAGGGGCAGCCATAAAATTGATCGATATCAAAAAGACTGCCCCGCTAGGATAGAAGCAACAGGGTATGAGAATCGTTTTATGGTTAATTTATTATTACGAAAGATATTATTATTCGCGATACTACACTACTGATTTAATTCAAAAGGTTGAGTCAATTAAGTTCGTAATTCCTTTCGATGAATTTTTGACTAACTTTATTACCGAAGTACTATGAATTATATCCTTCATAATAAAATATTATTTAGAAAATAAATTGCTAAACACTGTTGCTTCAATTCTAGTGGCGTAGCATTTATGATATCAATCATATCCATGGCTGCCAACTTTTTTATGAGGGGACTTTCATACAATGAGGTTGTTTTCTGGGAGATATCAAGTTTTATTTTGCACTTTTTATAGACGGATGAACATCCGCAAAAGCGTCAATAGTTGCAGAAACAAAATTAAAAACCGATAGTAGTAATTCCGATAGCATAACAGAAGTGTCACCCATGAAGATTCGGCAAAAGATCTACGACGATATATTCAACAGTGACCGAGTGTATCGGAAGAAGACAGAGGTATATTGTTAAGTCAACTGAAAATGAGTTTTTCCAGGAATTATTGTATTGCTTTTTAATGTGCATAGCGATTGGCTACGATTTTAAATTTAAACGAACCTTCGGGAACTTGAAAAAGTCTTAAATTCTGCATTAAAACGGTTATCAATACTCAGTCTTTCTTTGAATTCCACGAATTTTTTGGTCTTATGATAATGGTGTCCAACCGTCGATTAGATCTAAATCAAGAAGGTTTAGTGTTATCGGTGAATATATAAATCTATCTAATATTTATGCTAATAACGCTACAGAAAACGACTACGATATTATATATCTTTATTTAAATCTATTGTTGAAAAATAAGTTAAGGTTATGTACAGGTTTGTTCCAACAAGCACTTAATAAGCTTAATTGTTCCGATAAGCACTTATCATCAAACATCGATAACCAACAGACTGCTCATGTTCTCCCCCCACTCTTTTGATTCTGAATTTGATTGGTTGGTTTTCCTGTTTCATTCATCCAGTAGTAAAACAATATTGAGATTTGTTAGTTATCAATTAGTTTTAATAGCTTGTTGGAGTGTACCTTATGTTACATATACCATATGTTTTTCCAATAAGTAAACATTTTGAGCGATAATTAAATAATTATCTTTCTGTTTTTTCCCGATAACTTCTTAAATAAATTAAGAACCCAAAAAAGGTTTCAATGGGACCACCTTGGGAAAATACTCTACAAGATGCAAAAGGTTTCGTTCCAATTGGTCCATCCATCTCTAAGTAATCGGTGAACATACATAGAAAAAAAAAAAAAAAAAAAGTCACATACGTATCGAATAGAGTAACCTCCTCTTTCTTTCGAAGTCGGTAAAAAAAAAAAAAAAAATCTGGTGCGTGCTCGCAACACACAACTTTCACTTACCAACTTACTTAGATTAGAAATTAATGCGTTTTGTTAATTGCCACTTCTCAAATGACAAGAACGGCTTTAATTATGAACAATGGCCTGTCATTAAAGATGTACTCCGCATGCGTGGGCTTTTTCCTACTCTAATTTTCATTAAACATGACGAATTTGATAAAAATCGTTAAAGCCGTTTTTGAGATAATCGAAAAAAGTTAAAAATTGGAAATAAAGTCATAAAATAAAGTGCCCCCTCAGTTGGACCAATTTTGATGAAATGTTGGCTTTCACATCTTTGGCATATTCATACATCAAATACCAAGTTTGATCAAAATCGTTAAAGCCGTTTTTGAGTAAAAAAATAAAACACGTGAAAATGATACAAAATTTATTAAGTAAAGTCCCCACTCCGGTTGATCAATTTTGATGAAATTTTATAAGTCGTATCTCGAGCATATACATACATCATATACTCAGTTTGATCAAAATCGTTAAAGCCGTTTTTGAGTAAATAAAAAAAAACACTTGAAAATGATACAAAATTTATTAAGTAAAGTCCCCCCTCCAGTTAATCAATTTTGATGAAATTTTTACAGTCATATCTCGGGCATATAAATAGATCAAATACTCAGTTTAATTAAAATCGTTAGAGCCGTTTTTGAGAAAATCGAAAAAAACGTAAAAAGTTAATAAATAAAGTACCCCCTCCCTTTGAGCAATTTCGATGAAATTTTTGCTGTCACATCGCGGGCATATACCTACGGTTCCCACGGTTTATAGTTTTTGAGCTAGTCTGTTCACACACACACACACACACACACACACAGACCATTTCGCGGGACTTGGTTATTTCGACTCAGGGAGTCCCAAAACGTGTATTTCCGTTGAAAACCGGAAGTCGAAATTTTTCACGATCGCAACACTTCCACTTACTATATATTTCATATATAGGTAAGTGAAAGTAAAAATCTGGTGCGTGGGCGCAACACACAACTTTCACTTGCCAACTTACTTAGATTAGAAATTAATGCGTTGTTGTGGTCCCCTCCACGAGACCAATTTTGAGGAAATGTTGGCTATCGCATCTTTGGCATATAAATATATCAAATACCCAGTTTGATCAAAATCGTTAAAACTGTTTTTGAGTAAATAAAAAAAAAAAACACGTGAGAATGATACAAAATTTATTAAGTAAAGTCCCCCCTCCGGTTGATCAATTTTGATGAAATTTTTACAGGCATATCTCGGGCATATAAATATATCAAATACCCAGTTTGATCAAAATCGTAAAAACTGTTTTTGAGTAAATAAAAAAAGAAACACGTGAAAAGGATGCAAAATTTATTAAGTAAAGTCCCCCCTCCGGTTAATCAATTTTGATGAAATTTTTACACTCATATCTCAGGCATATAAATAAATCAAATACTCAGTTTAATCAAAATCGTTAAAGCCGTTTTTGAGAACGTAAAAAGTTATTAAATAAAGTACCCCCTCCCTTTGAGCAATTTTGATGAAATTTTTGCTGTCACATCGCGGGCATATACCTACTCTAAATACCCAATTTCAGGCTCCCACGGTTTATAGTTTTTGAGCTAGTCTGTTCACACAGACCATTTCGCGGGACTTGGTTATTTCGACTCAGGGGGTCCCAAAACGTGTATTTCCGTTGAAAACCGGAAGTCGAAATTTTTCACGATCGCAATACTTCCACTTACTATATATTTCATATAAAATTTTTCACGATCGCAATACTTCCACTTACTATATATTTCATATATAGGGTAAGTGAAAGTAAAAATTGGAAAAACATTATGAAATAAAGTCCCCCATCCTGTAGATCAATTTTAATGAAATTTTTACAGTCATATCTCGGTCATATAAATACATCAAATACAAAGTTTGATCAAAATCGTTAAAGCCTTTTTTGAGTAAATAAAAAAAAATACGTGAAAATGATACAAAATTTAATAAGTAAAGTCCCCTCTCCAGTTGATCAATTTTGATGAAATTTTTGCTGTCACATCGCGGGCATACACATACACTAAATACCCAATTTCAGGCTCCCACGGTTTATAGTTTTTGAGCTGGTCTGTTCACAATGACCATTTCGCGGGACTTGGTTATTTCGACTCAGGGGGTCCCAAAACGTGTATTTCCGTTGAAAACCGGAAGTCGAAATTTTTCACGATCGCAATACTTCCACAAAATTAGCTCAAAGGGAGGGGGTACTTTATTTAATAACTTTTTAAGTTTTTTTCGATTTTCTCAAAAACGGCTCTAACGATTTTGATTAAACTGAGTATTTGACTGTAAAAATTTCATCAAAATTGATCAACCGGAGGGGGGACTTTACTTAATAAATTTTGTATCATTTTCACATGTTTTTTTTATTTACTCAAAAACGGTTTTAACGATTTTGATCAAACTTGGTATTTGATGTATTTATATGCCAGAGATGTGATAACCAACATTTCATCACAATTCATCAACCGGAGGGGGGACTTTACTTAATAAATTTTGTATCATTTTCACGTTTTTTTTTATTCACTCAAAAACGGTTTTAAAGATTTTGATCAAACTTGGTATTTGATGTACTTATATGCCCGAGATATGACTGTAAAAATTTCATCAAAATTGATCTACGGTAGGGGGGACTTTACTTAATAAATTTTGTATCATTTTCACGGTTTTTTTTTATTTACTCAAAAACGGCTTTAACGATTAACAAAAATAAGATATGAATGTAGAAAAATGTGTGACTTTGGGAAATGATATTTAGCAAAACACGTCAATTACTAATCTAAGTAAGTTGGTAAGTGAAAGTTGTGTGTTGCGCGCACGCACCATATTTTTTTTAAATATTGCAATTGATTAATAAATCGACAGTTTTTATTTATTTCTTTTTCGGTTGCCTTTGCTTGGTGTAATGTATCTGATACTCAAATCATCTTGACTTTCATTTTGTTGAAATTATTAAATTAAACTACAGAACCAATCAGATTCGGAACCTGTTTAAACTAATTGGGCTACCTCTTAGACCATTCGCTACCCTTACACCATCCAACGACCTCCGTGCAATACGAATTTCAGCAAATCATCCCTAACGTGAACTACTGCTTCTCAGCCCTTACTTCTTTCGGACGTTTTCCATTCAATGTTAGCGTGCACGTTTTGCATTTTTAAAGAACCGCAGAAGGAATGATATTTTAGTAAACCCGAATTCTTAAGTTTTAAGGAAGAAGCCGTGAGCTAAGTAATTTCGTTAATTGCTAGAATTTCTTACCTCTAATCTTGCCTGAATTTCCTCTCCAGTTTCGAACGAACCTCAACCGGAAAAATAATCACCGACTTTATTGAATGTATCAGTCATACACATTTTTACTAAGTTTACTTTCTTTTGATCATATGGTGTTGTCTCCAAATTGGGATCCTGTTTATGCCATCGTTTATGGCTCTAACTTAATTCGATTTTTTCACTTTCGAATAAACCGGTAAAAAGTTTTCAATTAACTCCCCCCCACCCCCCATGAAACCTATTTATTTATAAAATTATTATTATTTATAAAAATGATGAGGAATTGGCCTTGTTATTTGACTTTGTTATATATTTCGTGACAATCGGATATGGCGGTCAAAAGTTAATATTTACCCTCCACCCCAAAACCTATGCATAAAACCATTAATGTGAAATGAATTCATTAGACGTCTATTCAGATAATCAAAAACCACCAATGTGACAAAATTTGTTGAAATCGGATGAAGCGGTACAATCTTAATAATTGCGCCACCCCCCCCCCATAAAAAACAAAACCAAAATAAACAGCAACATCAAACTGAAATAAATATACTTGCTCAATATTTAGGAGTGAGAACTCAAGTGCAAAGGACTACACTATACTATTAGGAAAATTGTTTAACTTCAAACAACCTATTTAAGATTTTTTTTATTTTATTATTTAAAATGCAAATGAAAATACTTTTTTTATTTTAGTATTTTAGAATTAAAATGAAAATACTTTTTTTTATTTGAGTATTTTAGAATTAAAATGAAAATAAACATGTGATTTATTTTATTTTAATTCTAAAATAATAAAATAAAAAAAAAGTATTTTCATTTGTATTTAAAATACTTTTATTTAAAATAATGCCCAGATCTGGTACGAATACATACTAACAGCTAATAAAAATTATTAAATTAAAAAATTAAATACCATGTTCAATACATCACAATCTTTTTGGAGGCGGCGCAAAATAGAAAAACAATTTTTTTTGACCTTCGAAAATAAAAAAAACGTTCACCTGAAAATCATTTAACCTATCGTAAAGAATAACTGTTGGCTTGCTACGTTCCTGGTCCTGGGTGAGGGTTACCAGAAACGGCATGTATCAAATTGATATATGTAATTAATGTAGTTAATACGCCTTAATATAAATTGGATACTTTTCCAACGGTGACGTGTATACCAATTCTATTTTATTCTAATAAACCTGTGGATTGGGTAAATGATAATAAAGAAACAAATCTAAATTGAACTATATCTTTAATTTTATTGACCAATAATGTAAGTCGTTTATACCTCCTTTAATATATCATTTAACTGACACAATTTAGTTAATGGATGCTGACTGGCAATTTAACATTATTCAATAAATACTGACCACACAATATTACAACTAGTACTGTATATGTATTAACCTTATCTGGTGGGCACTCTCTGGTGTTGTCTCTGGCCTATCTGCTGGACCAGTCCCTGCCATCTCTGAGGCTCTCTCAGACCCAGCACAGCATCCCCTCTCAGCCTGTCTGGCTTTCTGGACTTGCTCTCTCCCTGGACTTCCGTATTCCTTGTACTTCACTCTCCCCGAACTCTGTCCACCTCTGAACTCTCTCTCCTCCGAATTCCCTCTCCCGAACTCTCCACTCGACCCGCTCCTACTTTTTTATTTAATTTTTTTTTTTCTCAAAACCCCTAACTAATTGTTTTGGTGCGAGGTCAAAGTGGAAATTAAAAACTAATTTCCAGCTAAAGTGTGTTACGGCTTTGTACTGGAACTGGGTTCCATTTTAAAGCAGGTCTACATGCAAATTAAATAAGTTCAAATGGTGTTGGGGCACACAAATTTTCTAAATATCTTTTAGAAACCCGCTCCTACTTCTCTCCCCTCCGTATAATTCTTCTTTCTCCCACTCTATTCAGACTTCCTCTGATTGGCTGGCTGCAGAATTCTCCTAATTGATTGGTTTCAGACCCCTTCTGATTGGCTGGCTGACTAAAATTTCCGTTCCTTTCCATATTCAACGTGTTTCCCAGCGGCTTCTTTGCCGGGGCAAAACCAGGGTTTATGGCCACAAATTTCTCTAACAACCTTCTTAGGTATTTCCCTGGATGTTTGTCGACAGCATTGTCGGTCTTAGGCTTTGCTTATTTTGAATTTCTAACAGAAGGTTTATGGCCCCAATAACTTACAAGGCGCCATTTCCAAGACCTAGCCGCCTTCAGGTAAAACTGACCACCGGGTTGACCATATACAGTACTTAACATATTTTGTATTAAATTATTAATTCAATTTACTTTTCCTATCATGGCAGCATCCACAATACATAGCAGGCTATCTATAACCTCTAGAATTGAATTTTCCAGTAAGTGACAGGATAAAGCGAGTTTTAGAATAAAGTCCCCCATACCTTTACTCAATTTTGACGAAATCTTCGCTATCACTTAACGAGTATGTACCTACCTCAAAACTTGTCTGTTCCCAAAGACAACCACACAATCGGTAGACTTCAAAAGATGTATTCGCATTGAAAAATTGCTTGGCCGAAAATTTTCACGATCGCAGTAGTTTCTGTTACTATATTGGCTTTTGTATATAGATACATAAAATTAAAAACTTCATAGACTCATAGAGAAAATACCCATTGTTAGCACTACACTACTATATTGAAAGTCCCTGAAGTTATCATTACTTTCAAAAGTTTCGGTGGAATATAATAAATCGAGATGGAAGCAGGATTGGATACGAGTGAGTAAACTTTAACAAAATAGAAAGAATCTTTTATCTTCTAATAAAATAATTTAAAAATTATAAATTAAAATATTCAACCAAAGAACATAAATTAATGCATCATTTAATAATTTTAGTAACTGCGCGGCCTCTGAAAAGATTGTGATTTATTTAACATGGTATTTAATATTTTAATTTAACAATTTTTATTAGCAGTTAGTATATATTCGTACTAATCAAAATAAAATTATCCGTTTATATTATATTAGAAGGTCCCGAAGTCATACTACTTTCAGAAGCCCCAGTGAATTATAATGAATCGAGATGGAAGCAGGATTGGAAACGAGTGGGTAAACTTTTTTTGTAAATTTATGGTGAAAGGATGTTTGTTGTTCCAAAACCCTGTTATGTCCATTGCAGAAATTTTATATTAAAAAATAAACAAATTTTAAAATAAAAGTAAATGAAATTTGCTTTCTCGACAACTCTATTATTTATAAATGGGATATATTGTAAGTAAATAAGTAAATAAGTATTGGATGTCTTTTCGCACCAGTGCGCTCTTTCATGCAGCTTCTGCATCAAACGATTTATGGAGACATAATTTTAGTAATCAATCAACTAATGCGGAGGACCTGGGTTCGATTCCCGGCCGTGGTCGAATCTTTTATCTTCTAATAAAATAATTTAAAAATTATAAATTAAAATATTCAAGGAAAGACCATAAATAAATGCATCATTTAATAATTTTAGTAACTGCGCCGCCTCCGAAAAGATTGTGATGTATTTAACATGGTATTTAATATTTTAACTTAACAATTTTTACTAGCAGTTAGTATATATTCGTACTAATCAAAATAAAATTAGCCGTTTATATTATATTAGAAGTTCCGGAAGTCATACTACTTTCAGAAGCCGGGGTGAATTATAATGAATCGAGATGGAAGCAGGATTGGAAACGAATGGGTTACCTTTTTTTGTAAATTTATTGTGAAAGGATGTTTGTTGTTTTGAAACCCTGTTAGGTCCATTGCTGAAATTGTACATTAATGAAAAAAAAAAAAACGAACATTAAAATAAAATAAAATGAAATTTGCTCTTTCGATAACTCTATTATTTACAAATGGGATTTATAAGAATGTATTAGAAGTCTTTTTGCACCAGTGCGGTCTTTTCTGCAGCTTCAGCATCAAAGGAATTTTGGATACATAATTTTATTTATCAATCAACTAATGCGGAGGACCTGGGTTCGATTCCCGGCCGTGGTCTAATCTTTTATCTTCTAATAAAATAATTTAAAAATTATAAATTAAAATATTCAAGGAAAGACCATAAATAAATGCATCATTTAATAGTTTTAGTAACTGCGCCGCCTCCGAAAATATTGTGATGTATTTAACATGGTATTTAATATTTTAATTTAATAATTTTTATTAGCAGTTAGTATATATTCGTAGTAATCAAAATAAAATTATCCGTTTATATTATATAAGAAGGTCTCGAAGTCATACTACTTTCAGAAGCCGCGGTGAATTATAATGAATCGAGATGGAAGCAGGATTGGAAACGAGTGGGTAAACTTTTTTTGTGAATTTATTGTGAAAGGATGTTTGTTGTTGCAAAACCCTGTTATGTCCATTGCTGAAATTTAATATTAAAAAAAAAAAAAACGAACTTTAAAATAAAATAAAATGAAATTTGCTTTTTCGATAACTCTATTATTTAAAATGGGATATATAAGAATGTATTAGAGGTCTTTTGCACCAGTGCGGTCTTTTCTGCAGCTTCAGCATCAAAGGATTTTTGGATACATAATTTTAGTGATATATCAACTAATGCGATGGACCTGGGTTCGATTCCCGGCCGAGTTCAAATCTTTTATCTGCTAATAAAATAATTTAAAAATTATAAATTAAAATATTAAACTAAAGACCATAAATAAATGCATCATTTAATAATTTTAGTAACTGCGCCGCCTCCGAAAAGAATTATAATGAATCGATTTATTGTGAAAGGATGTTTGTTGTTCCAAAACCCTGTTATGTCCATTGCTGAAATTTTATATTAAAATATAAATAAATAAACGAATTTTAAAAATAAAAATAAATGAAATTTGCTCTTTCGATAACTCTATTATTTATAAATGGGATATATTTTACGTAAATAAGTAAGTAAATATTGGAGGTCTTTTTGCACCAGTGCGCTCTTTCATGCAGCTTCAGCATCAAACGATTTTTGGATACATAATTTTATTAATCAATCAACTAATGCGGAGGACCTGGGTTCGATTCCCGGCCGTGGTCGAATCTTTTATCTTCTAATAAAATAATTTAAAAATTATAAATTAAAATATTCAACCAAAGACCATAAATAAATGCATCATTTAATAATTTTAGTAACTGCGCCGCATCCGAAAAGAATTATAATGAATCGATTTATTGTGAAAGGATGTTTGTTGTTCCAAAACCCTGTTATGTCCATTGCTGAAATTTTATATTAAAATATAAATAAATAAACGAATTTTAAAAATAAAAATAAATGAAATTTGCTCTTTCGATAACTCTATTATTTATAAATGGGATATATTGTAAGTAAATAAGTATTGGAGGTCTTTTTGCACCAGTGCGCTCTTTTATGCAGCTTCAGCATCAAACGATTTTTGGATACATAATTTTAGTAATCAATCAACTAATGCGGAGGACCTGTGTTCGATTCCCGGCCGTGGTCGAAACATTTATCGCCTAATAAAATAATTTAAAAATTCTAAATTAAAATATTCAACCAAATACCATAAATAAATGCATCATTTAATAATTTTAGTAACTGCGCCGTCTCCGAAAAGATTGTGATGTATTTAAAATGGTATTTAATATTTTAATTTAACAATTTTTATTAGCAGTTAGTATATATTCGTACTAATCAAAATAAAATTATCCGTTTATATTATATTAGAAGGTCCCGAAGTCATACTACTTTCAGAAGCCCCGGTGAATTATAATGAATCGAGATGGAAGCAGGATTGGAAACGAGTGGGTAAACTTTTTTTGTGAATTTATTGTGAAAGGATGTTTGTTGTTCCAAAACCCTGTTATGTCCATTGGTGAAATTTTATATTAAAATATAAATAAATAAACGAATTTTAAAAATAAAAATAAATGAAATTTGCTCTTTCGATAACTCTATTATTTATAAATGGGATATATTTTACGTAAATAAGTAAGTAAATATTGGAGGTCTTTTTGCACCAGTGCGCTCTTTCATGCAGCTTCAGCATCAAACGATTTTTGGATACATAATTTTATTAATCAATCAACTAATGCGGAGGACCTGGGTTCGATTCCCGGCCGTGGTCGAATCTTTTATCTTCTAATAAAATAATTTAAAAATTATAAATTAAAATATTCAACCAAAGAACATAAATTAATGCATCATTTAATAAATTTAGTAACTGCGCCGCCTCTGAAAAGATTGTGATTTATTTAACATGGTATTTAATATTTTAATTTAACAATTTTTATTAGCAGTTAGTATATATTCGTACTAATCAAAATAAAATTATCCGTTTATATTATATTAGAAGGTCCCGAAGTCATACTACTTTCAGAAGCCCTCGTGAATTATAATGAATCGAGATGGAAGCAGGATTGGAAACGAGTGGGTAAACTTTTTTTGTGAATTTATTGTGAAAGGATGTTTGTTGTTCCAAAACCCTGTTATGTCCATTGCTAAAATTTTACATTTAAAAAAAAATTATAAACGAATTTTAAAATTAAAATAAACGAAATTTGCTTTCTTAACAACTCTATTATTTATAAATGGGATATATTGTAAGTAAATAAGTAAATAAGTATTGGAGGTCTTCTGGCACCAGTGCACTCTTTTAACCTGCTGCAGCTTCGCAATCAAACGATTTTTGGATACATAATTTTAGTAATCAATCAACTAATGCGGAGGACCTGGGTTCGATTCCTGGCCGTGGTCGAATCTTTTATCTTCTAATAAAGTAATTTAGAAATTATAAATTAAAATATTCAACCAAAGACCATAAATAAATGCATCATTTAATAGTTTTAGTAACTGCGCCACCTCCAAAAATATTGTGATGTATTTAACATGGTATTTAATATTTTAATTTAATAATTTTTATTAGCAGTTAGTATATATTCGTACTAATCAAAATAAAATTATCCGTTTATATTATATTAGAAGGTCCCGAAGTCATACTACTTTCAGAAGCCCCAGTGAATTATATTGAATCGAGATAAAAGCAGGATTGGAAACGAGTGGGTAAACATTTTTTGTGAATTTATTGTGAAAGGATGTTTGTTGTTCCAAAACCCTGTTATGTCCATTGCTGAAATTTTATATTAAAAAATAAACGAATTTTAATATAAAAGTAAATGAAATTTGCTTTCTCGACAACTCTATTATTTATAAATGGGATATATTGTAAGTAAATAAGTATTGGAGGTCTTTTTGCACCAGTGCGCTCTTTTATGCAGCTTCAGCATCAAACGATTTTTGGATACATAATTTTAGTAATCAATCAACTAATGCGGAGGACCTGTGTTCGATTCCCGGCCGTGGTCGAAACATTTATCGCCTAATAAAATAATTTAAAAATTCTAAATTAAAATATTCAACCAAATACCATAAATAAATGCATCATTTAATAATTTTAGTAACTGCGCCGTCTCCGAAAAGATTGTGATGTATTTAAAATGGTATTTAATATTTTAATTTAATAATTTTTATTAGCAGTTACTATATATTCGTACTAATCAAAATAAATTATCCGTTTATATTATATAAGAAGGTCCCGAAGTCATACTACTTTCAGAAGCCCCTGTGAATTAAAATGAATCGAGATAGAAGCAGGATTGGAAACGAGTAGGTAAACTTTTATTGTGAATTTATTGTGAAAGGATGTTTGTTGTTCCAAAACCCTGTTATGTCCATTGCTGAAATTTTACATTAAAAAAAAAATAAATAAAACGAACTTTAAAATAAAAAAAAATGATATTTGCTTTCTCGAAAACACTATTACTTATAAATGGGATATATTGTAAGTAAATAAGTAAATAAGTATTGGATGTCTTTTTGCACCAGTGCGCTCTTTCATGCAGCTTCTGCATCAAACGATTTATGGAGACATAATTTTAGTAATATATCAACTAATGCGGAGGACCTGGGATCGATTCCCGGCCGTGGTCGAATCTTTTATATTTTAATAAAATAATTTAAAAATTATTAATTAAAATATTCAACCAAAGACCATAAATAAATGCATCATTTAATAATTTTAGTAACTGCGCCGCATCCGAAAAGAATTATAATGAATCGATTTATTGTTAAAGGATGTTTGTTGTTCTAAAACCCTGTTATGTCCATTGCTGAAATTTTATATTAAAAAAAAAGTAAACGAATTTTAAAATAAAAAATAATGAAATGTGCTCTTTCGATAAATCTATTATTTATAAATGTGATATATGAGAATGTATTAGAGGTCTTTTTGTAGCAGTGCGCTCTTTCATGCAGCTTCTGCATCAAACGATTTTTGGAGACAGAATTTTAGTAATCAATCAACTAATGCGGAGGACCTGGGTTCGATTCCCGGCCATGGACGAATCTTTTATCTTCTAATAAAAAAATTTAAAAATTATTAATTTAAATTTTCAACAAAAGACCATAAATAAATGCATCATTTAATAATTTTAGTAACTGCGCCGCTTCCGAAAAGATTGTGATGAATTTAACATGGTATTTAATATTTTAATTTAATAATTTTTATTAGCAGTTAGTATATATTCGTACTAATCAAAATAAAATTATCCGTTTATATTATATTAGAAGGTCCCGAAGTCATAATACTTTCAGAAGCCCCAGTGAATTATATTGAATCGAGATAAAAGCAGGATTGGAAACGAGTGGGTAAACTTTTATTGTGAATTAATTGTGAAAGGATGTTTGTTGTTCCAAAACCCTGTTATGTCCATGGCTGAAATTTTATATTAAAAAATAAACGAATTTTAAAATAAAAGTAAATGAAATTTGCTTTCTCGACAACTCTATTATCTATAAATGGGATATATTGTAAGTAAATAAGTAAATAAGTATTGGGAGTCTTTTTGCACCAGTGCGCTCTTTTATGCAGCTTCAGCATCAAACGATTTTTGGATACATAATTTTAGTAATCAATCAACTAATGTGGAGGACCTGGGTTCGACTCACGGCCGTGGTCGAAACATTTATCGCCTAATAAAATAATTAAAAAATTATAAATTAAAATATTCAACCAAATACCATAAATAAATGCATCATTTAATAATTTTAGTAACTGCGCCGTCTCCGAAAAGATTGTGATGTATTTAAAATGGTATTTAATATTTTAATTTAATACTTTTTATTAGCAGTTACTATATATTCGTACTAATCAAAATAAAATTATCCGTTTATATTATATAAGAAAGTCCCGAAGTCATACTACTTTCAGAAGCCCCTGTGAATTAAAATGATTCGAGATAGAAGCAGGATTGGAAACGAGTAGGTAAACTTTTATTGTGAATTTATTGTGAAAGGATGTTTGTTGTTCCAAAACCCTGTTATGTCCATTGCTGAAATTTTACATTAAAAAAAAATAAATAAAACGAACTTTAAAATAAAAAAAAATGATATTTGCTTTCTCGAAAACACTATTATTTATAAATGGGATATATTGTAAGTAAATAAGTAAATAAGTATTGGATGTCTTTTTGCACCAGTGCGCTCTTTCATGCAGCTTCTGCATCAAACGATTTATGGAGACATAATTTTAGTAATATATCAACTAATGCGGAGGACCTGGGATCGATTCCCGGCCGTGGTCGAATCTTTTATATTTTAATAAAATAATTTAAAAATTATTAATTAAAATATTCAACCAAAGACCATAAATAAATGCATCATTTAATAATTTTAGTAACTGCGCCGCATCCGAAAAGAATTATAATGAATCGATTTATTGTTAAAGGATGGTTGTTGTTCTAAAACCCTGTTATGTCCATTGCTGAAATTTTATATTAAAAAAAAAGTAAACGAATTTTAAAATAAAAAATAATGAAATGTGCTCTTTCGATAAATCTATTATTTATAAATGTGATATATGAGAATGTATTAGAGGTCTTTTCGCACCAGTGCGCTCTTTCATGCAGCTTCTGCATCAAACGATTTATGGAGACATAATTTTAGTAATCAATCAACTAATGCGGAGGACCTGGGTTCGATTCCCGGCCCTGGTCGAATCTTTTATCTTGTAATAAAATAATTTAAAAATTATAAATTAAAATATTCAACCAAAGACCATAAATAAATGCATCATTTAATAGTTTTAGTAACTGCGCCACCTCCGAAAATTTTGTGATGTATTTAACATGGTATTTAATATTTTAATATAATAATTTTTATTAACAGGTAGTATATATTTGTACTAATCAAAATAAAATTATCCGTTTATTTTATATTAGAAGGTCCCGAAGTCATACTACTTTCAGAAGCCCCAGTGAATTATATTGAATCGAGATAGAAGCAGGATTGGAAACGAGTGGGTAAACTTTTTTTGTGAATTTATTGTGAAAGGATGTTTGTTGTTCCAAAACCCTGTTATGTCCATTGCAGAAATTTTATATTAAAAAATAAACAAATTTTAAAATAAAAGTAAATGAAATTTGCTTTCTCGACAACTCTATTATTTATAAATGGGATATATTGTAATTAAATAAGTAAATAAGTATTGGAGGTCTTTTTGCACTAGTGCGCTCTTTTATGCAGCTTCAGCATCAAACGATTTTTGGATACATAATTTTAGTAATCAATCAACTAATGTGGAGGACCTGGGTTCCTCTCACGGCCGTGGTCGAAACATTTACCGCCTAATAAAATAATTTAAAAATTATAAATTAAAATATTCAACCAAATAATATAAATAAATGCATCATTTAATAATTTTAGTAACTGCGCCGTCTCCGAAAAGATTGTGATGTATTTAAAATGGTATTTAATATTTTAATTTAATACTTTTTATTAGCAGTTACTATATATTCGTACTAATCAAAATAAAATTATCCGTTTATATTATATAAGAAGGTCCCGAAGTCATACTACTTTCAGAAGCCCCTGTGAATTAAAATGAATCGAGATAGAAGCAGGATTGGAAACGAGTAGGTAAACTTTTATTGTGAATTTATTGTGAAAGGATGTTTGTTGTTCCAAAACCCTGTTATGTCCATTGCTGAAATTTTACATTAAAAAAAAAATAAATAAAACGAACTTTAAAATAAAAATAAATGATATTTGCTTTCTCGAAAACACTATTATTTATAAATGGGATATATTGTAAGTAAATAAGTAAATAAGTATTAGATGTCTTTTTGCACCAGTGCGCTCTTTCATGCAGCTTCTGCATCAAACGATTTATGGAGACATAATTTTAGTAATCAAACAACTAATGCGGAGGACCGACGCTAAGAAATTGTATTTTGATCGCATTCTAGACTCACTATCAGAGATCAATAATTCTAAATTGTTTTGGCAAACCATTAAAAATTTTAATAGACCGAATCAGGTTGAAGTAGCGGTCTCCATCGAACAATTTGTTTCTTTTTATAAAGATTTCTATTCTGGAAAGGATTTTTACTCTGATTTTTCCCCCACAAATTCCGTTTTAGAATTGGATGTTCCCATAACTTTAAGTGAACTTCAAAAGGCAATCATTAAAAGTAAACCTAAAAAATCACCAGGTTCTGATAATTTACCATATGAAGTTTATAAACTAATGCCTCCTAACTGGGAACACTACCTGCTCAACCTTTTCAATAACGTTTTCCAACATGCGATCATTCCGGAAAAATGGGCGGAAATTTTGCTATTTCATTTATATAAAAAAGGTGATGTTAAAAACCCTGCTAATTATAGAGGAATAGCTCTAATAAACTGTGTAGTTAAGTTGTTTACAACAATCTTAGCTGATAGAATTACTCAATGGGCTGAAAAACGTCATTTAATACCGGAAGAGCAAAATGGTTTCAGGGCGGGCAGAGGTTGCATAGACAGTATTTTCACTTTAAATTCAATAATAAATATTTCGCTTGGTTACAAGGGCAATACTGTTTTCACTACATTTGTTGACTTTAAGCGAGCCTTTGATTCGTTAGATTATAAAAAATTATGGCCGAAACTCCACTATCTTGGCTTGAGTACTAAAATAATAAATATTTTGTCGGAGCTATATAAGGCAGCTGCTTTAGTTTTAAAAGATGAACATAAAACGGAGTCAGTAAAAATCACCCAAGGGGTATTACAGGGAGATTCCTTAAGTCCTTTGATATTTTCATTATACATTTCTGATTTAATGTCTCACTTTATAATTGATGGGTGCAAAGGTATAAATATTGATCACAAAACAGAAGTGATTGGTCTGATGTACGCGGACGATTTGATTTTACTTGATAACGGTTGGGCTGGAACAAATAATAAATTAATTTCTTTGTATAAATATTGCCAATTGAACTCTTTAATAGTTAATGTCGAAAAGACAAAATGCGTTATTTTCAAAAGGGGCAGTAATTTCGGTAAAGTTAAACCTCTTTTCTATGATAAATCAAGAATAGAGATCATTAAACAATACAGTTATTTAGGAGTAATATTCTCATCCTCGGGCCTATTTTCTAAAGCGGCAGATAACTTTGTAAAAAAATCGCAATTGGCTTCACATAGAGTTCGGGAAATTTTAACAAGATCCAAATCAGACTGTCTTGCAACTAAATTTAAATTGTTAAAGTCCATGGTTAACTCCGTTTTGTTATACTCGGCAGAAGTCTGGGCTCCATTATACTGCCAAAAATTAGAGCGAGTTGCTTTGAATTATTTTAAGACAATTTATCATTGGCCACGAAACACCCCAAACCATTACGTACGCCTGGAAACGGGTCTAGTAACTGTAGAGACAGAGGTCCTTAAAAGAATGATTCGTTGGTATCGAAAAGTAGAATTAATGGAAGATAATCGATTACCAAAATTATGTTTAAACATTTTGAAAAACCTCAGTTTAAATGTGTCAATAAATTCAAAATATAATTGGTATTTACAACTGCTAATCAAACTAAAATCAATAGATTCCGCTGATTTACTTAAAATTAAAAGCAAAGAGGTATTTGAAATAGAATTCAAAAACACCATTGAAAAATTCAAAAATAATCAACTCTCTATGGATGTTCAAGCTGTTCTGAATTCAAAGTATAATAAAAATTTTAGGAACATTAGCAACTTCGAAATGGGTGAATATTATCTAAAAATGAGAGCCCCAATAAGGAAGCATAGAGTGGTTAGCCAACTGAGGTTATGTCAACCTGACAGGTTAGAAGTAACTTTATATGGTTTTCAAAATAACTACCGAGATAATAGTGCTGAGTGCCATTTTTGTAATATGCAGGAGCCCGAAAATCTAAACCACTTCCTATTAAAATGCCCTATTTACAATATTTACAGAGACAAATATTTAAGTAAATATACTACTAATATTATGGATGATAAGTGCAAAGTAGAACAACTATTATTAATAGAAAATAAAAATAAATTTAATGATTTATTTAGGTATGTTGAAAATTGTCTAAAATTAAGAAAACTTTTTACATACATACAAGAATAGCCTTATTTTAATTGCAAAATGTAAATAATAATGGTTGAACTTTGTTTTTGTTTTTAATTTTAATTCGTTTAAGTAAGTTTGTTTTGTTTACTTTAATATTATATCTAGGAATTCACTATTATTTACATTGAGTTAGGAAGAATTATAAATATTGTATGAATAAAGGTACGTATTTACATTATCTTTTGTATGACATACATGTATATTAATTTTGCTAACTTTAAAATTATGTTCTATTAATTTTAGGAAATAATTTTTATTTGTATCCTTATTACCATTTGTATTTGTATACAAACGTACACATGCATACCTGCATGTTCACATTTATATGTGTATATTCTTTATTTTGTTCTTTATCATATTTATGAATTCTGTATTATTGCTCAACTCTATTTGTATGGGAATTTCCCAAAAACAAATAAAATTCTATTCTATTCTATTCTATTCTACTAATGCGGAGGACCTGGGTTCGATTCCCGGCCGTGGTCGAATCTTTTATCTTGTAATAAAATAATTTAAAAATTATTAATAAAAATATTCAACCAAAGACCATAAATAAATGCATCATTTAATAGTTTTAGTAACTGCGCCGTCTCCGAAAAGATTGTGATGTATTTAACATGGTATTTAATATTTTAATTTAATAATTTTTATTAGCAGTTACTATATATTCGTACTAATCAAAATAAAATTATCCGTTTATATTATATAAGAAGGTCCCCAAGTCATACTACTTTCAGAAGCCCCGGTGAATTATAATGAATCGAGATAGAAGCAGGATTGGAAACGAGTAGGTAAACTTTTATTGTGAATTTATTGTGAAAGGATGTTTGTTGTTCCAAAACCCTGTTATGTCCATTGCTGAAATTTTACATTAAAAAAAAAAAATAAATAAAACGAACTTTAAAATAAAAAAAAATGATATTTGCTTTCTCGAAAACACTATTATTTATAAATGGGATATATTGTAAGTAAATAAGTAAATAAGTATTGGATGTCTTTTTGCACCAGTGCGCTCTTTCATGCAGCTTCTGCATCAAACGATTTATGGAGACATAATTTTAGTAATATATCAACTAATGCGGAGGACCTGGGATCGATTCCCGGCCGTGGTCGAATCTTTTATCTTTTAATTAAATAATTTAAAAATTATTAATTAAAATATTCAATCAAAGACCATAAATAAATGCATCATTTAATAATTTTAGTAACTTCGCCGCATCCGAAAAGAATTATAATGAATCGATTTATTGTTAAAGGATGTTTGTTGTTCTAAAACCCTGTTATGTCCATTGCTGAAATTTTATATTAAAAAAAAAATAAACGAATTTTAAAATAAAAAATAATGAAATGTGCTCTTTCGATAAATCTATTATTTATAAATGTGATATATGAGAATGTATTAGAGGTCTTTTTGTACCAGTGCGCTCTTTCATGCAGCTTCTGCATCAAACGATTTTTGGAGACAGAATTTTAGTAATCAATCAACTAATGCGGAGGACCTGGGTTCGATTCCCGGCCGTGGTCGAATCTTTTATCTTGTAATAAAATAATATAAAAATTATTAATTTAAATATTCAACAAAAGACCATAAATAAATGCATCATTTAATAATTTTAGTAACTGCGCCGCCTCCGAAAAGATTGTGATGTATTTAACATGGTATTTAATATTTTAATTTAATAATTTTTATTAGCAGTTAGTATATATTCGTACTAATCAAAATAAAATTATCCGTTTATATTATATTAGAAGGTCCCGAAGTCATACTACTTTCAGAAGCCCCAGTGAATTATATTGAATCGAGATAAAAGCAGGATTGGAAACGAGTGGGTAAACATTTTTTGTGAATTTATTGTGAAAGGATGTTTGTTGTTCCAAAATCCTATTATGTCCATTTCTGAAATTTTACATTAAAAAAAAATAAAATCCAAATTTTAAAATAAAAATAAATAAAATTTGCTTTCTCAACAACTCTATTATTTATAAATGGGATTAAATTATTTATAAATGAAAGTAAATATGTATTGGAGGTCTTTTTGCACCAGTGTACTCTTTTAACCTGCTGCAGCTTTAGCATCTAACGATTTTTGGATAAATAATTTTAGTAATCAATCAACTAATGTGGAGGACCTGAGTTCGATTCCCGGCCGTGGTCTAATCTTTTATCTTGTAATAAAATAATTTAAAAATTATTAATTAAAATATTCAACAAAAGACCATAAATAAATGCATCATTTAATAATTTTAGTAACTGCGCAACCTCCGAAAAGATTGTGATGTATTTAACATGGTATTTAATATTTTAATTTAATAATTTTTATTAGCAGTTAGTATATATTCGTACTAATCAAAATAAAATTATCCGTTTATATTATATTAGAAGGTCCCGAAGTCATACTACTTTCAGAAGCCCCAGTGAATTATAATGAATCGAGATAGAAGCAGGATTGCAACCGAGTGGGTAAACTTTTTTTGTGAATTTATTGTGAAAGGATGTTTGTTGTTCCAAAACCCTGTTATGTCCATTGCTGAAATTTTACATTAAAAAAAAAATAAATAAAACGAACTTTAAAATAAAAATAAATGATATTTGCTTTCTCGAAAACACTATTATTTATAAATGGGATATATTGTAAGTAAATAAGTAAATAAGTATTGGATGTCTTTTCGCACCAGTGCGCTCTTTCATGCAGCTTCTGCATAAAACGATTTATGGAGACATAATTTTAGTAATCAATCAACTAATGCGGAGGACCTGGGTTCGATTCCCGGCCCTGGTCGAATCTTTTATCTTGTAATAAAATAATTTAAAAATTATAAATTAAAATATTCAACCAAAGACCATAAATAAATGCATCATTTAATAGTTTTAGTAACTGCGCCACCTCCGAAAATTTTGTGATGTATTTAAGATGGTATTTAATATTTTAATATAATAATTTTTATTAGCAGGTAGTATATATTTGTACTAATCAAAATAAAATTATCCGTTTATTTTATATTAGAAGGTCCCGAAGTCATACTACTTTCAGAAGCCCCAGTGAATTATATTGAATCGAGATAGAAGCAGGATTGGAAACGAGTGGGTAAACTTTTTTTGTGAATTTATTGTGAAAGGATGTTTGTTGTTCCAAAACCCTGTTATGTCCATTGCAGAAATTTTATATTAAAAAATAAACAAATTTTAAAATAAAAGTAAATGAAATTTGCTTTCTCGACAACTCTATTATTTATAAATGGGATATATTGTAATTAAATAAGTAAATAAGTATTGGAGGTCTTTTTGCACTAGTGCGCTCTTTTATGCAGCTTCAGCATCAAACGATTTTTGGATACATAATTTTAGTAATCAATCAACTAATGTGGAGGACCTGGGTTCCTCTCACGGCCGTGGTCGAAACATTTATCGCCTAATAAAATAATTTAAAAATTATAAATTAAAATATTCAACCAAATAATATAAATAAATACATCATTTAATAATTTTAGTAACTGCGCCGTCTCCGAAAAGATTGTGATGTATTTAAAATGGTATTTAATATTTTAATTTAATACTTTTTATTAGCAGTTACTATATATTCGTACTAATCAAAATAAAATTATCCGTTTATATTATATAAGAAGGTCCCGAAGTCATACTACTTTCAGAAGTCCCTGTGAATTAAAATGAATCGAGATAGAAGCAGGATTGGAAACGAGTAGGTAAACTTTTATTGTGAATTTATTGTGAAAGGATGTTTGTTGTTCCAAAACCCTGTTATGTCCATTGCTGAAATTTTACATTAAAAAAAAAATAAATAAAACGAACTTTAAAATAAAAATAAATGATATTTGCTTTCTCGAAAACACTATTATTTATAAATGGGATATATTGTAAGTAAATAAGTAAATAAGTATTAGATGTCTTTTTGCACCAGTGCGCTCTTTCATGCAGCTTCTGCATCAAACGATTTATGGAGACATAATTTTAGTAATCAAACAACTAATGCGGAGGACCTGGGTTTGATTCCCGGCCGTGGACGAATATTTTATCTTCTAATAAAATAATTTAAAAATTATAAATTAAAATATTCAACCAAACACCATAAATAAATGCATCATTTAATAATTTTAGTAACTGCGCCGTCTCCGAAAAGATTGTGATGTATTTAACATGGTATTTGATATTTTAATTTAATAATTTTTATTAGCAGTTACTATATATTCGTACTAATCAAAATAAAATTATCCGTTTATATTATATAAGAAGGTCCCGAAGTCATACTACTTTCAGAAGCCCCTGTAAATTAAAATGAATCGAGATAGAAGCAGGATTGGAAACGAGTAGGTAAACTTTTATTGTGAAAGGATGTTTGTTGTTCAAAACTCTTTTATGTCCATTGCTGAAATTTTACATTAAAAAAAAAAATAAACGAATTTAAAAAAAAAAATAAATGATTTTTGCTTTCGCGAAAAAACTATTATTTATAAATGGGATATATTGTAAGTAAATAAGTAAATAAGTATTGGATGTCTTTTTGCACCAGTGCGCTCTTTCATGCAGCTTCTGCATCAAACGATTTTTGGAGACATAATTTTAATAATCAATCAACTAATGCGGAGGACCTGGGTTCGATTCCCGGCCATGGACGAATCTTTTATCTTCTAATAAAATAATTTAAAAATTATAAATTAAAATATTCAACCAAAGACCATAAATAAATGCATCATTTGATAATTGTAGTAACTGCGCCGCCTCCGAAAAGATTGTGATGTATTTAACTTGGTATTTAATATTATAATTTAATAATTTTTATTATCAGGTAGTATATATTTGTACTAATCAAAATAAAATTATCCGTTAATATTATATTAGAAGGTCCCCAAGTCATACTACTTTCAGAAGCCCCGGTGAATTATAATGAATCGAGATGGAAGCAGGATTGGAAACGAGTGGGTAAACTTTTTTTGTGAATTGATTGTGAAAGGATGTTTGTTTTTCCTAAACACTGTTATGTCCATTGCTGAAATTTTATATTGAAAAAAAAATAAACGAATTTGAAAAAAAAAAAAAAAATGAAATTTGCTCTTTCGATAACTCTATTATTTATAAATGGGGGATATAAGAATGTATTAGAGGTCTTTTTGCACCAGTGCGGTCTTTTCTACAGCTTCAGCATCAAATGATTTTTGGATACATAATTTTAGTAATATATCAACTAATGCGGAGGACCTGGGTTCGATTCCCGCCGTGGTCGAATCATTGTTCTTCTAATAAAATAATTTAAAAATTATAAATTAAAATATTTAACCAAAGACCATAAATAAATGCATCATTTAATAGTTTTAGTAACTGCGCCGCCTCCGAAAATATTGTGATGTATTTAACATGGTATTTAATATTTTAATATAATAATTTTTATTAGCAGGTAGTATATATTTGTACTAATCAAAATAAAATTATCCGTTTATATTTTATTAGAAGGTCCCGAAGTCATACTACTTTCAGAAGCCCCAGTGAATTATATTGAATCGAGATAGAAGCAGGATTGGAAACGAGTGGGTAAACTTTTTTTGTGAATTTATTGTGAAAGGATGTTTGTTGTTCCAAAACCCTGTTATGTCCATTGCTGAAATTTTACATTAAAAAAAAAAAAAATAAAACGAATTTTAAAATAAAAATAAATGATATTTGCTTTCTCGAAAACACTATTATTTATAAATGGGATATATTGTAAGTAAATAAGTAAATAAGTATCGGAGGTCTTTTTGCACCAGTGCGCTCTTTCATGCAGCTTCTGCATCAAACGATTTTTGGAGACATAATTTTAGTAATCAATCGACTAATGCGGAGGACCTGGGTTCGATTCCGTCCGTAGTCGAATCTTTTCTCTTGTAATAAAATAATTTAAAAATTATAAATTAAAATATTCAACCAAAGACCATAAATAAATGCATCATTTAATAGTTTTAGTAACTGCGCCACCTCCGAAAATTTTGTGATGTATTTAAGATGGTATTTAATATTTTAATATAATAATTTTTATTAGCAGGTAGTATATATTTGTACTAATCAAAATAAAATTATCCGTTTATTTTATATTAGAAGGTCCCGAAGTCATACTACTTTCAGAAGCCCCAGTGAATTATATTGAATCGAGATAGAAGCAGGATTGGAAACGAGTGGGTAAACTTTTTTTGTGAATTTATTGTGAAAGGATGTTTGTTGTTCCAAAACCCTGTTATGTCCATTGCAGAAATTTTATATTAAAAAATAAACAAATTTTAAAATAAAAGTAAATGAAATTTGCTTTCTCGACAACTCTATTATTTATAAATGGGATATATTGTAATTAAATAAGTAAATAAGTATTGGAGGTCTTTTTGCACTAGTGCGCTCTTTTATGCAGCTTCAGCATCAAACGATTTTTGGATACATAATTTTAGTAATCAATCAACTAATGTGGAGGACCTGGGTTCCTCTCACGGCCGTGGTCGAAACATTTATCGCCTAATAAAATAATTTAAAAATTATAAATTAAAATATTCAACCAAATAATATAAATAAATACATCATTTAATAATTTTAGTAACTGCGCCGTCTCCGAAAAGATTGTGATGTATTTAAAATGGTATTTAATATTTTAATTTAATACTTTTTATTAGCAGTTACTATATATTCGTACTAATCAAAATAAAATTATCCGTTTATATTATATAAGAAGGTCCCGAAGTCATACTACTTTCAGAAGTCCCTGTGAATTAAAATGAATCGAGATAGAAGCAGGATTGGAAACGAGTAGGTAAACTTTTATTGTGAATTTATTGTGAAAGGATGTTTGTTGTTCCAAAACCCTGTTATGTCCATTGCTGAAATTTTACATTAAAAAAAAAATAAATAAAACGAACTTTAAAATAAAAATAAATGATATTTGCTTTCTCGAAAACACTATTATTTATAAATGGGATATATTGTAAGTAAATAAGTAAATAAGTATTAGATGTCTTTTTGCACCAGTGCGCTCTTTCATGCAGCTTCTGCATCAAACGATTTATGGAGACATAATTTTAGTAATCAAACAACTAATGCGGAGGACCTGGGTTTGATTCCCGGCCGTGGACGAATATTTTATCTTCTAATAAAATAATTTAAAAATTATAAATTAAAATATTCAACCAAACACCATAAATAAATGCATCATTTAATAATTTTAGTAACTGCGCCGTCTCCGAAAAGATTGTGATGTATTTAAAATGGTATTTAATATTTTAATTTAATACTTTTTATTAGCAGTTACTATATATTCGTACTAATCAAAATAAAATTATCCGTTTATATTATATAAGAAGGTCCCGAAGTCATACTACTTTCAGAAGTCCCTGTGAATTAAAATGAATCGAGATAGAAGCAGGATTGGAAACGAGTAGGTAAACTTTTATTGTGAATTTATTGTGAAAGGATGTTTGTTGTTCCAAAACCCTGTTATGTCCATTGCTGAAATTTTACATTAAAAAAAAAATAAATAAAACGAACTTTAAAATAAAAATAAATGATATTTGCTTTCTCGAAAACACTATTATTTATAAATGGGATATATTGTAAGTAAATAAGTAAATAAGTATTAGATGTCTTTTTGCACCAGTGCGCTCTTTCATGCAGCTTCTGCATCAAACGATTTATGGAGACATAATTTTAGTAATCAAACAACTAATGCGGAGGACCTGGGTTTGATTCCCGGCCGTGGACGAATATTTTATCTTCTAATAAAATAATTTAAAAATTATAAATTAAAATATTCAACCAAACACCATAAATAAATGCATCATTTAATAATTTTAGTAACTGCGCCGTCTCCGAAAA
This sequence comes from Aelia acuminata, assembly GCA_911387785.2. NCBI lineage: Eukaryota > Metazoa > Arthropoda > Insecta > Hemiptera > Pentatomidae > Aelia > Aelia acuminata. The sequence continues at coordinate 47,405,779 of OU426978.1, read as the reverse complement.
GATTGTGATGTATTTAACATGGTATTTGATATTTTAATTTAATAATTTTTATTAGCAGTTACTATATATTCGTACTAATCAAAATAAAATTATCCGTTTATATTATATAAGAAGGTCCCGAAGTCATACTACTTTCAGAAGCCCCTGTGAATTAAAATGAATCGAGATAGAAGCAGGATTGGAAACGAGTAGGTAAACTTTTATTGTGAATTTATTGTGAAAGGATGTTTGTTGTTCAAAACTCTTTTATGTCCATTGCTGAAATTTTACATTAAAAAAAAAAATAAACGAATTTAAAAAAAAAAATAAATGATTTTTGCTTTCGCGAAAAAACTATTATTTATAAATGGGATATATTGTAAGTAAATAAGTAAATAAGTATTGGATGTCTTTTTGCACCAGTGCGCTCTTTCATGCAGCTTCTGCATCAAACGATTTTTGGAGACATAATTTTAATAATCAATCAACTAATGCGGAGGACCTGGGTTCGATTCCCGGCCATGGACGAATCTTTTATCTTCTAATAAAATAATTTAAAAATTATAAATTAAAATATTCAACCAAAGACCATAAATAAATGCATCATTTGATAATTGTAGTAACTGCGCCGCCTCCGAAAAGATTGTGATGTATTTAACTTGGTATTTAATATTATAATTTAATAATTTTTATTATCAGGTAGTATATATTTGTACTAATCAAAATAAAATTATCCGTTAATATTATATTAGAAGGTCCCCAAGTCATACTACTTTCAGAAGCCCCGGTGAATTATAATGAATCGAGATGGAAGCAGGATTGGAAACGAGTGGGTAAACTTTTTTTGTGAATTTATTGTGAAAGGATGTTTGTTTTTCCTAAACACTGTTATGTCCATTGCTGAAATTTTATATTGAAAAAAAAATAAACGAATTTGAAAAAAAAAAAAAAAATGAAATTTGCTCTTTCGATAACTCTATTATTTATAAATGGGGGATATAAGAATGTATTAGAGGTCTTTTTGCACCAGTGCGGTCTTTTCTACAGCTTCAGCATCAAATGATTTTTGGATACATAATTTTAGTAATATATCAACTAATGCGGAGGACCTGGGTTCGATTCCCGCCGTGGTCGAATCATTGTTCTTCTAATAAAATAATTTAAAAATTATAAATTAAAATATTTAACCAAAGACCATAAATAAATGCATCATTTAATAGTTTTAGTAACTGCGCCGCCTCCGAAAATATTGTGATGTATTTAACATGGTATTTAATATAATAATTTTTATTAGCAGGTAGTATATATTTGTACTAATCAAAATAAAATTATCCGTTTATATTTTATTAGAAGGTCCCGAAGTCATACTACTTTCAGAAGCCCCAGTGAATTATATTGAATCGAGATAGAAGCAGGATTGGAAACGAGTGGGTAAACTTTTTTTGTGAATTTATTGTGAAAGGATGTTTGTTGTTCCAAAACCCTGTTATGTCCATTGCTGAAATTTTACATTAAAAAAAAAAAAAATAAAACGAATTTTAAAATAAAAATAAATGATATTTGCTTTCTCGAAAACACTATTATTTATAAATGGGATATATTGTAAGTAAATAAGTAAATAAGTATTGGAGGTCTTTTTGCACCAGTGCGCTCTTTCATGCAGCTTCTGCATCAAACGATTTTTGGAGACATAATTTTAGTAATCAATCGACTAATGCGGAGGACCTGGGTTCGATTCCGTCCGTAGTCGAATCTTTTCTCTTGTAATAAAATAATTTAAAAATTATTAATTAAAATATTCAACCAAAGACCATAAATAAATGCATCATTTAATAATTTTAGTAACTGCGCCGCCTCCGGAAAGATTGTGATGTATTTAACATGGTATTTAATATTTTAATTTAATAATTTTTATTAGCAGTTACTATATATTCGTACTAATCAAAATAAAATTATCCGTTTATATTATATAAGAAGGTCCCGAAGTCATACTACTTTCAGAAGCCCCGGTGAATTAAAATGAAACGAGATAGAAGCAGGATTGGAAACGAGCAGGTACACTTTTATTGTGAAAGGATGTTTGTTGTTCAAAACCCTGTTATGTCCATTGCTAAAAATGTTACATTAAAAAAAAATAAAAAAAAAATTTTAAAATAAAAATAAATGATATTTGCTTTCTCAACAACTCTATTATTTAAAAATGGGATTAAATTATTTATAAATGTAAGTAAATATGTATTGGAGGTCTTTTTGCACCAGTGCGCTCTTTTAACTTGCTGCAGCTTCAGCATCAAACGATTTTTGGATACATAATTTTAGTAATCAATCAACTAATGCGGAGGACCTGGGTTCGATTCCCGGCCGTGGTCGAATCTTTTATTTTGTAATAAAATAATTAAAAAATTATTAATTAAAATATTCAACCAAAGACCATAAATAAATGCATCATTTAATAATTTTAGTAACTGCGCCGCCTCCGAAAAGATTGTGATGTATTTAACATGGTATTTAATATTTTAATTTAATAATTTTTATTAGCAGTTACTATATATTCGTACTAATCAAAATAAAATAATCCGTTTATATTATATAAGAAGGTCCCAAAGTCATACTACTTTCAGAAGCCCCTGTGAATTAAAATGAATCGAGATAGAAGCAGGATTGGAAACGAGTAGGTAAACTTTTATTGTGAATTTATTGTGAAAGGATGTTTGTTGTTCAAAACTCTTTTATGTCCATTGCTGAAATTTTACATTAAAAAAAAAAATAAACGAATTTAAAAAAAAAAATAAATGATTTTTGCTTTCGCGAAAAAACTATTATTTATAAATGGGATATATTGTAAGTAAATAAGTAAATAAGTATTGGATGTCTTTTTGCACCAGTGCGCTCTTTCATGCAGCTTCTGCATCAAACGATTTTTGGAGACATAATTTTAATAATCAATCAACTAATGCGGAGGACCTGGGTTCGATTCCCGGCCATGGACGAATCTTTTATCTTCTAATAAAATAATTTAAAAATTATAAATTAAAATATTCAACCAAAGACCATAAATAAATGCATCATTTGATAATTGTAGTAACTGCGCCGCCTCCGAAAAGATTGTGATGTATTTAACTTGGTATTTAATATTTTAATTTAATAATTTTTATTATCAGGTAGTATATATTTGTACTAATCAAAATAAAATTATCCGTTAATATTATATTAGAAGGTCCCCAAGTCATACTACTTTCAGAAGCCCCGGTGAATTATAATGAATCGAGATGGAAGCAGGATTGGAAACGAGTGGGTAAACTTTTTTTGTGAATTTATTGTGAAAGGATGTTTGTTGTTCCTAAACACTGTTATGTCCATTGCTGAAATTTTATATTAAAAAAAAAAATAAACGAATTTGAAAAAAAAAAAAAAATGAAATTTGCTCTTTCGATAACTCTATTATTTATAAATGGGGGATATAAGAATGTATTAGAGGTCTTTTTGCACCAGTGCGGTCTTTTCTACAGCTTCAGCATCAAATGATTTTTGGATACATAATTTTAGTAATATATCAACTAATGCGGAGGACCTGGGTTCGATTCCCGCCTTGGTCGAATCATTGTTCTTCTAATAAAATAATTTAAAAATTATAAATTAAAATATTCAACCAAAGACCATAAATAAATGCATCATTTAATAGTTTTAGTAACTGCGCCGCCTCCGAAAATATTGTGATGTATTTAACATGGTATTTAATATTTTAATATAATAATTTTTATTAGCAGGTAGTATATATTTGTACTAATCCAAATAAAATTATCCGTTTATATTATATTAGAAGGTCCCGAAGTCATACTACTTTCAGAAGCCCCAGTGAATTATATTGAATCGAGATAGAAGCAGGATTGAAAACGAGTGGGTAAACTTTTTTTGTGAATTTATTGTGAAAGGATGTTTGTTGTTCCAAAACCCTGTTATGTCCATTGCTGAAATTTTATATTAAAAAAAAAAAAATAAAACGAATTTTAAAATAAAAATAAATGATATTTGCTTTCTCGAAAACACTATTATTTATAAATGGGATATATTGTAAGTAAATAAGTAAATAAGTATTGGAGGTCTTTTTGCACCAGTGCGCTCTTTCATGCAGCTTCTTCATCAAACGATTTTTGGTTACATAATTTTAGTAATCAATCAACTAATGCGGAGGACCTGGGTTCGATTCCCGGCCGTGGACGAATCTTTTATCTTCTAATAAAATATTTTAAATATTATAAATTAAAATATTCAACCAAAGACCATAAATAAATGCATCATTTGATAATTGTAGTAACTGCGCCGCCTCCGAAAAGATTGTGATGTATTTAACTTGGTATTTAATATTTTAATTTAATAATTTTTATTATCAGGTAGTATATATTTGTACTAATCAAAATAAAATTATCCGTTAATATTATATTAGAAGGTCCCCAAGTCATACTACTTTCAGAAGCCCCGGTGAATTATAATGAATCGAGATGGAAGCAGGATTGGAAACGAGTGGGTAAACTTTTTTTGTGAATTTATTGTGAAAGGATGTTTGTTGTTCCTAAACACTGTTATGTCCATTGCTGAAATTTTATATTAAAAAAAAAAATAAACGAATTTGAAAAAAAAAAAAAAATGAAATTTGCTCTTTCGATAACTCTATTATTTATAAATGGGGGATATAAGAATGTATTAGAGGTCTTTTTGCACCAGTGCGGTCTTTTCTACAGCTTCAGCATCAAATGATTTTTGGATACATAATTTTAGTAATATATCAACTAATGCGGAGGACCTGGGTTCGATTCCCGCCTTGGTCGAATCATTGTTCTTCTAATAAAATAATTTAAAAATTATAAATTAAAATATTCAACCAAAGACCATAAATAAATGCATCATTTAATAGTTTTAGTAACTGCGCCGCCTCCGAAAATATTGTGATGTATTTAACATGGTATTTAATATTTTAATATAATAATTTTTATTAGCAGGTAGTATATATTTGTACTAATCCAAATAAAATTATCCGTTTATATTATATTAGAAGGTCCCGAAGTCATACTACTTTCAGAAGCCCCAGTGAATTATATTGAATCGAGATAGAAGCAGGATTGGAAACGAGTGGGTAAACTTTTTTTGTGAATTTATTGTGAAAGGATGTTTGTTGTTCCAAAACCCTGTTATGTCCATTGCTGAAATTTTACATTAAAAAAAAAAAAAAATAAAACGAATTTTAAAATAAAAATAAACGTTATTTGCTTTCTCGAAAACACTATTATTTATAAATGGGATATATTGTAAGTAAATAAGTAAATAAGTATTGGAGGTCTTTTTGCACCAGTGCGCTCTTTCATGCAGCTTCTGCATCAAACGATTTTTGGAGACATAATTTTAGTAATCAATCGACTGATGCGAAGGACCTGGGTTCGATTCCCGGCCGTAGTCGAATCTTTTCTCTTGTAATAAAATAATTTAAAAATTATTAATTAAAATATTCAACCAAAGACCATAAATAAATGCATCATTTAATAATTTTAGTAACTGCGCCGCCTCCGAAAAGATTGTGATGTATTTAACATGGTATTTAGTATTTTAATTTAATAATTTTTAATAGCAGTTACTATATATTCGTACTATTCAAAATAAAATTATCCGTTTATATTATATAAGAAGGTCCCAAAGTCATACTACTTTCAGAAGCCCCGGTGAATTAAAATGAATCGAGATAGAAGCAGGATTGGAAACGAGCAGGTACACTTTTATTGTGAATTTATTGTGAAAGGATGTTTGTTGTTCAAAACCCTGTTATGTCCATTGCTAAAAATGTTAAATTAAAAAAAAAATAAAAAAAAAAAATTTAAAATAAAAATAAATGATATTTGCTTTCTCAACAACTCTATTATTTAAAAATGGGATTAAATTATTTATAAATGTAAGTAAATATGTATTGGAGGTCTTTTTGCACCAGTGCGCTCTTTTAACTTGCTGCAGCTTCAGCATCAAACGATTTTTGGATACATAATTTTAGTAATCAATCAACTAATGCGGAGGACCTGGGTTCGATTCCCGGCCGTGGTCGAATCTTTTATTTTGTAATAAAATAATTTAAAAATTATTAATTAAAATATTCAACCAAAGACCATAAATAAATGCATCATTTAATAATTTTAGTAACTGCGCCGCCTCCGAAATCATTGTGATGTATTTAACATGGTATTTAATATTTTAATATAATAATTTTTATTAGCAGTTAGTATATATTCGTACTAATCAAAATAAAATTATCCGTTTATATTATATTAGAAGGTCCCGAAGTCATACTACTTTCAGAAGCCCCGGTGAATTATAATGAATCGAGATAGAAGCAGGATTGGAAACGAGTGGGTAAACTTTTTTTGTGAATTTATTGTGAAAGGATGTTTGTTGTTCCAAAACCCTGTTATGTCCATTGCTGAAATTTTAATTAAAAAAAAATAAATAAACGAATTTTAAAATAAAAATAAATAAAATTTGCTTTCTCAACAACTCTATTATTTATAAATGGGATTAAATTATTTATAAATGTAATTAAATATGTATTGGAGGTCTTTTTGCACCAGTGCACTCTTTTAACCTGCTGCAGCTTCAGCATCAAACGATTTTTGGTTACATAATTTTAGTAATCAATCAACTAATGCGGAGGACCTGGGTTCGATTCCCGGCCGTGGACGAATCTTTTATCTTCTAATAAAATATTTTAAATATTATAAATTAAAATATTCAACCAAAGACCATAAATAAATGCATCATTTAATGATTTTAGTAACTTCGCCGTCCCCGAAAAGATTGTGATGTATTTAACATGGTATTTAATATTTTAATATAATAATTTTTATTAGCAGTTAGTATATATTCGTACTAATCAAAATAAAATTATCCGTTTATATTATATTAGAATGTCCCGAAGTCATACTACTTTCAGAAGCCCCGGTGAATTATAATGAATCGAGATAGAAGCAGGATTGGAAACGAGTGGGTAAACTTTTTTTGTGAATTTATTGTGAAAGGATGTTTGTTGTTCCAAAACCCTGTTATGTCTATTGCTGAAATTTTACATTAAAAAAAAAAAAAATAAAACGAACTTTATAATAAAAATAAATGATATCTGCTTTTTCGAAAACACTATTATTTATAAATGGGAGATATTGTAAGTAAATAAGTATTGGATGTCTTTTTGCACCAGTGCGCTTTTTCATGCAGCTTCTGCATCAAACGATTTTTGGATACATAATTTTAGTAATCAATCAACTAATGTGGAGGACCTGGGTTCGACTCACGGCAGTGGTCGAAACTTATATCGTCTAATAAAATAATTTAAAAATTATAAATTAAAATATTCAACCAAAGATCATAAATAAATGCATCATTTAATAATTTTTGTACCTGCGCAGCCTCCGAAAAGATTGTGATGTATTTAACATGGTATTTAATATTTTAATATAATAATTTTCATTGGCAGTTAGTATATATTCGTACTAATCAAAATAAAATTATCCACTTATATTATATTAGAAGGTCCCGAAGTCATACTATTTTCAGAAGCCCCTGTGAATTAAAATGAATCGAGATAGAAGCAGGATTGGAAACGAGTGGGTAAACTTTTTTTGTAAATTTATTGTGAAAGGATGTTTGTTGTTCCAAAACCCTGTTATGTCCATTGCTTAAATTTTAAAAAAAAAAAAAAAAAAAAAAAAAAGGAATTATAAAATAAAAATAAATGATATTTGCTTTCTCGAAAACACTATTATTTATAAATGGGATATATTGTAAGTAAATAAGTATTGGATGTCTTTTTGCACCAGTGCGCTCTTTCATGCAGCTTCTGCATCAAACGATTTTTGGAGACATAATTTTAGTAATCAATCAACTAATGCGGAGGACCTGGGTTCGATTCCCGGCCGTGGACGAATCTTTTATCTTCTAATAAAAAAATTATAAATTAAAATATTCAACCAAAGACCATAAATAAATGCATCATTTAATAATTTTAGTAACTGCGCCGCCTCCGAAAAGATTGTGATGTATTTAACATGGTATTTAATATTTTAATTTAATAATTTTTATTAGCAGTTACTATATATTCGTACTAATCAAAATAAACTAATCCGTTTGTATTATATAAGAAGGTCCCGAAGTCATACTACTTTCAGAAGCCCCTGTGAATTAAAATGAATCGAGATAGAAGCAGGATTGGAAACGAGTAGGTAAACTTTTTTCGTGATTTTATTGTGAAAGGATGTTTGTTGTTCCAAAAACCTGTTATGTCCATTGCTGAAATTTTACATTAAAAAAAAAATAAACGAATTTTAAAATAAAAATAAATGATATTTGCTTTCTCGAAAACACTATTATTTATAAATGGGATATATTGTAAGTAAATAAGTATTGGATGTCTTTTTGCACCAGTGCGCTTTTTCATGCAGCTTCTGCATCAAACGATTTTTGGATACATAATTTTAGTAATCAATCAACTAATGTGAAGGACCTGGGTTCGACTCACGGCAGTGGTCGAAACTTTTATCGATTAATAAAATAATTTAAAAATTATTAATTAAAATATTCAACCAAAGATCATAAATAAATGCATCATTTTATAATTTTAGTACCTGCGCCGCCTCTGAAAAGATTGTGATGTATTTAACATTGTATTTAATATTTTAATTTAATAATTTTTATTATCAGGTAGTATATATTTGTACTAATCAAAATAAAATTATCCGTTAATATTATATTAGAAGGTCCCCAAGTCATACTACTTTCAGAAGCCCCGGTGAATTATAATGAATCGAGATGGAAGCAGGATTGGAAACGAGTGGGTAAACTTTTTTTGTGAATTTATTGTGAAAGGATGTTTGTTGTTCCTAAACACTGTTATGTCCATTGCTGAAATTTTATATTAAAAAAAAAAATAAACGAATTTGAAAAAAAAAAAAAATGAAATTTGCTCTTTCGATAACTCTATTATTTATAAATGGGGGATATAAGAATGTATTAGAGGTCTTTTTGCACCAGTGCGGTCTTTTCTACAGCTTCAGCATCAAATGATTTTTGGATACATAATTTTAGTAATATATCAACTAATGCGGAGGACCTGGGTTCGATTCCCGCCTTGGTCGAATCATTGTTCTTCTAATAAAATAATTTAAAAATTATAAATTAAAATATTCAACCAAAGACCATAAATAAATGCATCATTTAATAGTTTTAGTAACTGCGCCGCCTCCGAAAATATTGTGATGTATTTAACATGGTATTTAATATTTTAATATAATAATTTTTATTAGCAGGTAGTATATATTTGTACTAATCCAAATAAAATTATCCGTTTATATTATATTAGAAGGTCCCGAAGTCATACTACTTTCAGAAGCCCCAGTGAATTATATTGAATCGAGATAGAAGCAGGATTGGAAACGAGTGGGTAAACTTTTTTTGTGAATTTATTGTGAAAGGATGTTTGTTGTTCCAAAACCCTGTTATGTCCATTGCTGAAATTTTACATTAAAAAAAAAAAAATAAAACGAATTTTAAAATAAAAATAAATGATATTTGCTTTCTCGAAAACACTATTATTTATAAATGGGATATATTGTAAGTAAATAAGTAAATAAGTATTGGAGGTCTTTTTGCACCAGTGCGCTCTTTCATGCAGCTTCTGCATCAAACGATTTTCGGAGACATAATTTTAGTAATCAATCGACTGATGCGAAGGACCTGGGTTCGATTCCCGGCCGTAGTCGAATCTTTTCTCTTGTAATAAAATAATTTAAAAATTATTAATTAAAATATTCAACCAAAGACCATAAATAAATGCATCATTTAATAATTTTAGTAACTGCGCCGCCTCCGAAAAGATTGTGATGTATTTAACATGGTATTTAGTATTTTAATTTAATAATTTTTAATAGCAGTTACTATATATTCGTACTAATCAAAATAAAATTATCCGTTTATATTATATAAGAAGGTCCCAAAGTCATACTACTTTCAGAAGCCCCGGTGAATTAAAATGAATCGAGATAGAAGCAGGATTGGAAACGAGCAGGTACACTTTTATTGTGAATTTATTGTGAAAGGATGTTTGTTGTTCAAAACCCTGTTATGTCCATTGCTAAAAATGTTACATTAAAAAAAAAATAAAAAAAAAAAATTTAAAATAAAAATAAATGATATTTGCTTTCTCAACAACTCTATTATTTAAAAATGGGATTAAATTATTTATAAATGTAAGTAAATATGTATTGGAGGTCTTTTTGCACCAGTGCGCTCTTTTAACTTGCTGCAGCTTCAGTATCAAACGATTTTTGGATACATAATTTTAGTAATCAATCAACTAATGCGGAGGACCTGGGTTCGATTCCCGGCCGTGGTCGAATCTTTTATTTTGTAATAAAATAATTTAAAAATTATTAATTAAAATATTCAACCAAAGACCATAAATAAATGCATCATTTAATAATTTTAGTAACTGCGCCGCCTCCGAAATCATTGTGATGTATTTAACATGGTATTTAATATTTTAATATAATAATTTTTATTAGCAGTTAGTATATATTCGTACTAATCAAAATAAAATTATCCGTTTATATTATATTAGAAGGTCCCGAAGTCATACTACTTTCAGAAGCCCCGGTGAATTATAATGAATCGAGATAGAAGCAGGATTGGAAACGAGTGGGTAAACTTTTTTTGTGAATTTATTGTGAAAGGATGTTTGTTGTTCCAAAACCCTGCTATGTCCATTGCTGAAATTTTAATTAAAAAAAAATAAATAAACGAATTTTAAAATAAAAATAAATAAAATTTGCTTTCTCAACAACTCTGTTATTTATAAATGGGATTAAATTATTTATAAATGTAATTAAATATGTATTGGAGGTCTTTTTGCACCAGTGCACTCTTTTAACCTGCTGCAGCTTCAGCATCAAACGATTTTTGGTTACATAATTTTAGTAATCAATCAACTAATGCGGAGGACCTGGGTTCGATTCCCGGCCGTGGACGAATCTTTTATCTTCTAATAAAATATTTTAAATATTATAAATTAAAATATTCAACCAAAGACCATAAATAAATGCATCATTTAATGATTTTAGTAACTTCGCCGTCCCCGAAAAGATTGTGATGTATTTAACATGGTATTTAATATTTTAATATAATAATTTTTATTAGCAGTTAGTATATATTCGTACTAATCAAAATAAAATTATCCGTTTATATTATATTAGAATGTCCCGAAGTCATACTACTTTCAGAAGCCCCGGTGAATTATAATGAATCGAGATAGAAGCAGGATTGGAAACGAGTGGGTAAACTTTTTTTGTGAATTTATTGTGAAAGGATGTTTGTTGTTCCAAAACCCTGTTATGTCTATTGCTGAAATTTTACATTAAAAAAAAAAAAATAAAACGTACTTTATAATAAAAATAAATGATATCTGCTTTTTCGAAAACACTATTATTTATAAATGGGATATATTGTAAGTAAATAAGTATTGGATGTCTTTTTGCACCAGTGCGCTTTTTCATGCAGCTTCTGCATCAAACGATTTTTGGATACATAATTTTAGTAATCAATCAACTAATGTGGAGGACCAGGGTTCGACTCACGGCAGTGGTCGAAACTTATATCGTCTAATAAAATAATTTAAAAATTATAAATTAAAATATTCAACCAAAGATCATAAATAAATGCATCATTTAATAATGTTTGTACCTGCGCAGCCTCCGAAAAGATTGTGATGTATTTAACATGGTATTTAATATTTTAATATAATAATTTTCATTGGCAGTTAGTATATATTCGTACTAATCAAAATAAAATTATCCACTTATATTATATTAGAAGGTCCCGAAGTCATACTATTTTCAGAAGCCCCTGTGAATTAAAATGAATCGAGATAGAAGCAGGATTGGAAACGAGTGGGTAAACTTTTTTTGTAAATTTATTGTGAAAGGATGTTTGTTGTTCCAAAACCCTGTTAAGTCCATTGCTGAAATTTTACAAAAAAAAAAAAAAAAAAAAAAAGGAATTATAAAATAAAAATAAATGATATTTGCTTTCTCGAAAACACTATTATTTATAAATGGGATATATTGTAAGTAAATAAGTATTGGATGTCTTTTTGCACCAGTGCGCTCTTTCATGCAGATTCTGCATCAAACGATTTTTGGAGACATAATTTTAGTAATCAATCAACTAATGCGGAGGACCTGGGTTCGATTCCCGGCCGTGGACGAATCTTTTATCTTCTAATAAAAAAATTATAAATTAAAATATTCAACCAAAGACCATAAATAAATGCATCATTTAATAATTTTAGTAACTGCGCCGCCTCCGAAAAGATTGTGATGTATTTAACATGGTATTTAATATTTTAATTTAATAATTTTTATTAGCAGTTACTATATATTCGTACTAATCAAAATAAACTAATCCGTTTGTATTATATAAGAAGGTCCCGAAGTCATACTACTTTCAGAAGCCCCTGTGAATTAAAATGAATCGAGATAGAAGCAGGATTGGAAACGAGTAGGTAAACTTTTTTCGTGATTTTATTGTGAAAGGATGTTTGTTGTTCCAAAAACCTGTTATGTCCATTGCTGAAATTTTACATTAAAAAAAAAATAAACGAATTTTAAAATAAAAATAAATGATATTTGCTTTCTCGAAAACACTATTATTTATAAATGGGATATATTGTAAGTAAATAAGTATTGGATGTCTTTTTGCACCAGTGCGCTTTTTCATGCAGCTTCTGCATCAAACGATTTTTGGATACATAATTTTAGTAATCAATCAACTAATGTGAAGGACCTGGGTTCGACTCACGGCAGTGGTCGAAACTTTTATCGATTAATAAAATAATTTAAAAATTATTAATTAAAATATTCAACCAAAGATCATAAATAAATGCATCATTTTATAATTTTAGTACCTGCGCCGCCTCTGAAAAGATTGTGATGTATTTAACATTGTATTTAATATTTTAATATAATAATTTTTATTAGCAGTTAGTATATTTTCGTACTAATCAAAATAAAATTATCCAATTATATTATATTAGAAGGTCCCGAAGTCATACTACTTTCAGAAGCCCCAGTGAATTATAATGAATCGAGATAGAAGCAGGATTGGAAACGAGTGGGTAAACTTTTTTCGTGATTTTATTGTGAAAGGATGTTTGTTGTTCCAAAACCCTGTTATGTCCATTGCTGAAATTTTACATTAAAAAAAAAAAAATAAACGAATTTAAAAAATAAATAAATGATATTTGCTTTCACGAAAACACTATTATTTATAAATGGGATATATCGTAAGTAAATAAGTAAATAAGTATTAGAGGTCTTTTTGCACCAGTGCGCTCTTTCATGCAGCTTCTGCATCAAACGATTTTTGGATATATAATTTTAGTAATCAATCAACTAATGCGGAGGACCAGGGTTCGATTCCCGGCCGTGTTCGAATCTTTTATTTTGTAATAAAATAATTTAAAAATTATTAATTAAAATATTCAACCAAAGACCATAAAAAAATGCATCATTTAATAATTTTAGTAACTGCGCCGCCTCCGAAAACATTGTGATGTATTTAACATGGTATTAATTATTTTAATATAATAATTTTTATTAGCAGTTAGTATATTTTCGTACTAATCAAAATAAAATTATCCAATTATATTATATTAGAAGGTCCCGAAGTCATACTACTTTCAGAAGCCCCAGTGAATTATAATGAATCGAGATAGAAGCAGGATTGGAAACGAGTGGGTAAACTTTTTTCGTGATTTTATTGTGAAAGGATGTTTGTTGTTCCAAAACCCTGTTATGTCCATTGTTGAAATTTTACATTAAAAAAAAAAATAAACGAATTTATAAAATAAATAAATGATATTTGCTTTCTCGAAAACACTATTATTTATAAATGGGATAAATTGTAAGTAAATAGGTAAATAAGTATTGGAGGTCTTTTTTCACCAGTGCGCTCTTTCATGCAGTTTCAGCATTAAACGATTTTTGGATACATAATTTTAGTAATATTAGTAATTAGCAGTTACTATATATTCGTACTAATCAAAATAAAATTATCCAATTATATTATATTAGAAGGTCCCGAAGTCATACTACTTTCAAAAGCCCCAGTGAATTATATTGAATCGAGATAGAAGCAGGATTGGAAACGAGTGGGTAAACTTTATTTGTGAATTTTTTGTGAAAGGATGTTTGTTGTTCAAAACCCTGTTATGTCCATTGCTAAAAATGTTACATTAAAAAAAAAATAAAAAAAAAAAATTTAAAATAAAAATAAATGATATTTGCTTTCTCAACAACTCTATTATTTAAAAATGGGATTAAATTATTTATAAATGTAAGTAAATATGTATTGGAGGTCTTTTTGCACCAGTGCGCTCTTTTAACTTGCTGCAGCTTCAGTATCAAACGATTTTTGGATACATAATTTTAGTAATCAATCAACTAATGCGGAGGACCTGGGTTCGATTCCCGGCCGTGGTCGAATCTTTTATTTTGTAATAAAATAATTTAAAAATTATTAATTAAAATATTCAACCAAAGACCATAAATAAATGCATCATTTAATAATTTTAGTAACTGCGCCGCCTCCGAAATCATTGTGATGTATTTAACATGGTATTTAATATTTTAATATAATAATTTTTATTAGCAGTTAGTATATATTCGTACTAATCAAAATAAAATTATCCGTTTATATTATATTAGAAGGTCCCGAAGTCATACTACTTTCAGAAGCCCCGGTGAATTATAATGAATCGAGATAGAAGCAGGATTGGAAACGAGTGGGTAAACTTTTTTTGTGAATTTATTGTGAAAGGATGTTTGTTGTTCCAAAACCCTGCTATGTCCATTGCTGAAATTTTAATTAAAAAAAAATAAATAAACGAATTTTAAAATAAAAATAAATAAAATTTGCTTTCTCAACAACTCTGTTATTTATAAATGGGATTAAATTATTTATAAATGTAATTAAATATGTATTGGAGGTCTTTTTGCACCAGTGCACTCTTTTAACCTGCTGCAGCTTCAGCATCAAACGATTTTTGGTTACATAATTTTAGTAATCAATCAACTAATGCGGAGGACCTGGGTTCGATTCCCGGCCGTGGACGAATCTTTTATCTTCTAATAAAATATTTTAAATATTATAAATTAAAATATTCAACCAAAGACCATAAATAAATGCATCATTTAATGATTTTAGTAACTTCGCCGTCCCCGAAAAGATTGTGATGTATTTAACATGGTATTTAATATTTTAATATAATAATTTTTATTAGCAGTTAGTATATATTCGTACTAATCAAAATAAAATTATCCGTTTATATTATATTAGAATGTCCCGAAGTCATACTACTTTCAGAAGCCCCGGTGAATTATAATGAATCGAGATAGAAGCAGGATTGGAAACGAGTGGGTAAACTTTTTTTGTGAATTTATTGTGAAAGGATGTTTGTTGTTCCAAAACCCTGTTATGTCTATTGCTGAAATTTTACATTAAAAAAAAAAAAATAAAACGTACTTTATAATAAAAATAAATGATATCTGCTTTTTCGAAAACACTATTATTTATAAATGGGATATATTGTAAGTAAATAAGTATTGGATGTCTTTTTGCACCAGTGCGCTTTTTCATGCAGCTTCTGCATCAAACGATTTTTGGATACATAATTTTAGTAATCAATCAACTAATGTGGAGGACCTGGGTTCGACTCACGGCAGTGGTCGAAACTTATATCGTCTAATAAAATAATTTAAAAATTATAAATTAAAATATTCAACCAAAGATCATAAATAAATGCATCATTTAATAATGTTTGTACCTGCGCAGCCTCCGAAAAGATTGTGATGTATTTAACATGGTATTTAATATTTTAATATAATAATTTTCATTGGCAGTTAGTATATATTCGTACTAATCAAAATAAAATTATCCACTTATATTATATTAGAAGGTCCCGAAGTCATACTATTTTCAGAAGCCCCTGTGAATTAAAATGAATCGAGATAGAAGCAGGATTGGAAACGAGTGGGTAAACTTTTTTTGTAAATTTATTGTGAAAGGATGTTTGTTGTTCCAAAACCCTGTTAAGTCCATTGCTGAAATTTTACAAAAAAAAAAAAAAAAAAAAAAGGAATTATAAAATAAAAATAAATGATATTTGCTTTCTCGAAAACACTATTATTTATAAATGGGATATATTGTAAGTAAATAAGTATTGGATGTCTTTTTGCACCAGTGCGCTCTTTCATGCAGATTCTGCATCAAACGATTTTTGGAGACATAATTTTAGTAATCAATCAACTAATGCGGAGGACCTGGGTTCGATTCCCGGCCGTGGACGAATCTTTTATCTTCTAATAAAAAAATTATAAATTAAAATATTCAACCAAAGACCATAAATAAATGCATCATTTAATAATTTTAGTAACTGCGCCGCCTCCGAAAAGATTGTGATGTATTTAACATGGTATTTAATATTTTAATTTAATAATTTTTATTAGCAGTTACTATATATTCGTACTAATCAAAATAAACTAATCCGTTTGTATTATATAAGAAGGTCCCGAAGTCATACTACTTTCAGAAGCCCCTGTGAATTAAAATGAATCGAGATAGAAGCAGGATTGGAAACGAGTAGGTAAACTTTTTTCGTGATTTTATTGTGAAAGGATGTTTGTTGTTCCAAAAACCTGTTATGTCCATTGCTGAAATTTTACATTAAAAAAAAAATAAACGAATTTTAAAATAAAAATAAATGATATTTGCTTTCTCGAAAACACTATTATTTATAAATGGGATATATTGTAAGTAAATAAGTATTGGATGTCTTTTTGCACCAGTGCGCTTTTTCATGCAGCTTCTGCATCAAACGATTTTTGGATACATAATTTTAGTAATCAATCAACTAATGTGAAGGACCTGGGTTCGACTCACGGCAGTGGTCGAAACTTTTATCGATTAATAAAATAATTTAAAAATTATTAATTAAAATATTCAACCAAAGATCATAAATAAATGCATCATTTTATAATTTTAGTACCTGCGCCGCCTCTGAAAAGATTGTGATGTATTTAACATTGTATTTAATATTTTAATATAATAATTTTTATTAGCAGTTAGTATATTTTCGTACTAATCAAAATAAAATTATCCAATTATATTATATTAGAAGGTCCCGAAGTCATACTACTTTCAGAAGCCCCAGTGAATTATAATGAATCGAGATAGAAGCAGGATTGGAAACGAGTGGGTAAACTTTTTTCGTGATTTTATTGTGAAAGGATGTTTGTTGTTCCAAAACCCTGTTATGTCCATTGCTGAAATTTTACATTAAAAAAAAAAAAATAAACGAATTTAAAAAATAAATAAATGATATTTGCTTTCACGAAAACACTATTATTTATAAATGGGATATATCGTAAGTAAATAAGTAAATAAGTATTAGAGGTCTTTTTGCACCAGTGCGCTCTTTCATGCAGCTTCTGCATCAAACGATTTTTGGATATATAATTTTAGTAATCAATCAACTAATGCGGAGGACCAGGGTTCGATTCCCGGCCGTGTTCGAATCTTTTATTTTGTAATAAAATAATTTAAAAATTATTAATTAAAATATTCAACCAAAGACCATAAAAAAATGCATCATTTAATAATTTTAGTAACTGCGCCGCCTCCGAAAACATTGTGATGTATTTAACATGGTATTAATTATTTTAATATAATAATTTTTATTAGCAGTTAGTATATATTCGTACTAATCAAAATAAAATTATCCGTTTATAATATATTAGAAGGTCCCGAAATCATACTACTTTCAGAAGCCCCAGTGAATTATATTTAATCGAGATAGAAGCAGGATTGGAAACGAGTGGGTAAACTTTTTTTGTGAATTTATTGTGAAAGGATGTTTGTTGTTCCTAAACACTGTTATGTCCATTGCTGAAATTCTATATTAAAAAAAAAAAAAAAAACGAATTTAAAAAATAAATGAATGATATTTGCTTTCTCGAAAACACTATTATTTATAAATGGGATATATTGTAAATAAATGAGTAAATAAGTATTAGAGGTCTTTTTGCACCAGTGCGCTCTTTCATGCAGCTTCAGCATCAAAGGATTTTTGGATACATAATTTTAGTAATATATCAACTAATGCGGAGAACCTGGGTTCGATACCCGCCGTGGTCGAATCATTTATCTTCTAATAAAATAATTTAAAAATTATAAATTAAAATATTCAACTAAAGACCCTAAATAAATGCATCATTTAATAATTTTAGTAACTGCGCCGCCTCCGAAAACATTGTGATGTATTTAACATGGTATTTAATATTTTAATATAATAGTTTTTATTAGCAGTTACTATATATTCGTACTAATCAAAATAAAATTATCCGTTTATATTATATTAGAAGGTCCCGAAGTCATACTACTTTCAGAAGCCCCAGTGAATTATATTTAATCGAGATAGAAGCAGGATTGGAAAAGAGTGGGTAAACTTTTTGTGAGAATTTATTGTGAAAGGATGTTTGTTGTTCCAAAACCCTGTTATGTCCATTGTTGAAATTTTACATTAAAAAAAAAAATAAACGAATTTATAAAATAAATAAATGATATTTGCTTTCTCGAAAACACTATTATTTATAAATGGGATAAATTGTAAGTAAATAGGTAAATAAGTATTGGAGGTCTTTTTTCACCAGTGCGCTCTTTCATGCAGTTTCAGCATTAAACGATTTTTGGATACATAATTTTAGTAATATTAGTAATTAGCAGTTACTATATATTCGTACTAATCAAAATAAAATTATCCAATTATATTATATTAGAAGGTCCCGAAGTCATACTACTTTCAAAAGCCCCAGTGAATTATATTGAATCGAGATAGAAGCAGGATTGGAAACGAGTGGGTAAACTTTATTTGTGAATTTTTTGTGAAAGGATGTTTGTTGTTCCAAAACCCTGTTAAGTCCATTGCTGAAATTTTAATTAAAAAAAAAATAAATAAACGAATTTTAAAATTAAAATAAATAAAATTTGCTTTCTCAACAACTCTATTATTTATAAATGGGATTAAATTATTTATAACCTGCTGCAGCTTCAGCATCAAACGATTTTTGGATACATAATTTTAGTAATATTAGTAATTAGCAGTTACTATATATTTGTACTAATCAAAATAAAATTATCCGTTTATATTATATAAGAAGGTCCCGAAGTCATACTACTTTCAGAAGCTCCTGTGAATTAAAATGAATCGAGATAGAAGCAGGATTGGAAACGAGTAGGTAAACTTTTATTGTGAATTTATTGTGAAAGGATGTTTGTTGTTCAAAACCCTTTTATGTCCATTGCTGAAATTTTACATTAAAAAAAAAAATAAACGAATTTTAAAATGAAAATAAATGATTTGTGCTTTCTCGAAAACACTATTATTTATAAATAGGATATATTGTAAGTAAATAAGTATTGGATGTCTTTTTGCACCAGTGCGCTTTTTCATGCAGCTTCTGCATCAAACGATTTTTGGATACATAATTTTAGTAATCAATCAACTAATGTGAAGGACCTGGGTTCGACTCACGGCAGTGGTCGAAACTTTTATTGATTAATAAAATAATTTAAAAATTATTAATTAAAATATTCAACCAAAGATCATAAATAAATGCATCATTTTATAATTTTAGTACCTGCGCCGCCTCTGAAAAGATTGTGATGTATTTAACATTGTATTTAATATTTTAATTTAATAATTTTTATTATCAGGTAGTATATATTTGTACTAATCAAAATAAAATTATCCGTTAATATTATATTAGAAGGTCCCCAAGTCATACTACTTTCAGAAGCCCCGGTGAATTATAATGAATCGAGATGGAAGCAGGATTGGAAACGAGTGGGTAAACTTTTTTTGTGAATTTATTGTGAAAGGATGTTTGTTGTTCCTAAACACTGTTATGTCCATTGCTGAAATTTTATATTAAAAAAAAAAATAAACGAATTTGAAAAAAAAAAAAAATGAAATTTGCTCTTTCGATAACTCTATTATTTATAAATGGGGGATATAAGAATGTATTAGAGGTCTTTTTGCACCAGTGCGGTCTTTTCTACAGCTTCAGCATCAAATGATTTTTGGATACATAATTTTAGTAATATATCAACTAATGCGGAGGACCTGGGTTCGATTCCCGCCTTGGTCGAATCATTGTTCTTCTAATAAAATAATTTAAAAATTATAAATTAAAATATTCAACCAAAGACCATAAATAAATGCATCATTTAATAGTTTTAGTAACTGCGCCGCCTCCGAAAATATTGTGATGTATTTAACATGGTATTTAATATTTTAATATAATAATTTTTATTAGCAGGTAGTATATATTTGTACTAATCCAAATAAAATTATCCGTTTATATTATATTAGAAGGTCCCGAAGTCATACTACTTTCAGAAGCCCCAGTGAATTATATTGAATCGAGATAGAAGCAGGATTGGAAACGAGTGGGTAAACTTTTATTGTGAATTTATTGTGAAAGGATGTTTGTTGTTCCAAAACCCTGTTATGTCCATTGCTGAAATTTTACATTAAAAAAAAAAAAAAAAAACGAATTTTAAAATAAAAATAAATGATATTTGCTTTCTCGAAAACACTATTATTTATAAATGGGATATATTGTAAGTAAATAAGTAAATAAGTATTGGAGGTCTTTTTGCACCAGTGCGCTCTTTCATGCAGCTTCTGCATCAAACGATTTTTGGAGACATAATTTTAGTAATCAATCGACTGATGCGAAGGACCTGGGTTCGATTCCCGGCCGTAGTCGAATATTTTCTCTTGTAATAAAATAATTTAAAAATTATTAATTAAAATATTCAACCAAAGACCATAAATAAATGCATCATTTAATAATTTTAGTAACTGCGCCGCCTCCGAAAAGATTGTGATGTATTTAACATGGTATTTAGTATTTTAATTTAATAAATTTTAATAGCAGTTACTATATATTCGTACTAATCAAAATAAAATTATCCGTTTATATTATATAAGAAGGTCCCAAAGTCATACTACTTTCAGAAGCCCCGGTGAATTAAAATGAATCGAGATAGAAGCAGGATTGGAAACGAGCAGGTAAACTTTTATTGTGAATTTATTGTGAAAGGATGTTTGTTGTTCAAAACCCTGTTATGTCCATTGCTAAAAATGTTACATTAAAAAAAAAATAAAAAAATAAATTTTAAAATAAAAATAAATGATATTTGCTTTCTCAACAACTCTATTATTTAAAAATGGGATTAAATTATTTATAAATGTAAGTAAATATGTATTGGAGGTCTTTTTGCACCAGTGCGCTCTTTTAACTTGCTGCAGCTTCAGCATCAAACGATTTTTGGATACATAATTTTAGTAATCAATCAACTAATGCGGAGGACCTGGGTTCGATTCCCGGCCGTGGTCGAATCTTTTATTTTGTAATAAAATAATTTAAAAATTATTAATTAAAATATTCAACCAAAGACCATAAATAAATGCATCATTTAATAATTTTAGTAACTGCGCCGCCTCCGAAATCATTGTGATGTATTTAACATGGTATTTAATATTTTAATATAATAATTTTTATTAGCAGTTAGTATATATTCGTACTAATCAAAATAAAATTATCCGTTTATATTATATTAGAAGGTCCCGAAGTCATACTACTTTCAGAAGCCCCGGTGAATTATAATGAATCGAGATAGAAGCAGGATTGGAAACGAGTGGGTAAACTTTTTTTGTGAATTTATTGTGAAAGGATGTTTGTTGTTCCAAAACCCTGTTATGTCCATTGCTGAAATTTTAATTAAAAAAAAATAAATAAACGAATTTTAAAATAAAAATAAATAAAATTTGCTTTCTCAACAACTCTATTATTTATAAATGGGATTAAATTATTTATAAATGTAATTAAATATGTATTGGAGGTCTTTTTGCACCAGTGCACTCTTTTAACCTGCTGCAGCTTCAGCATCAAACGATTTTTGGTTACATAATTTTAGTAATCAATCAACTAATGCGGAGGACCTGGGTTCGATTCCCGGCCGTGGACGAATCTTTTATCTTCTAATAAAATATTTTAAATATTATAAATTAAAATATTCAACCAAAGACCATAAATAAATGCATCATTTAATGATTTTAGTAACTTCGCCGTCCCCGAAAAGATTGTGATGTATTTAACATGGTATTTAATATTTTAATATAATAATTTTTATTAGCAGTTAGTATATATTCGTACTAATCAAAATAAAATTATCCGTTTATATTATATTAGAATGTCCCGAAGTCATACTACTTTCAGAAGCCCCGGTGAATTATAATGAATCGAGATAGAAGCAGGATTGGAAACGAGTGGGTAAACTTTTTTTGTGAATTTATTGTGAAAGGATGTTTGTTGTTCCAAAACCCTGTTATGTCTATTGCTGAAATTTTACATTAAAAAAAAAAAAATAAAACGAACTTTATAATAAAAATAAATGATATCTGCTTTTTCGAAAACACTATTATTTATAAATGGGATATATTGTAAGTAAATAAGTATTGGATGTCTTTTTGCACCAGTGCGCTTTTTCATGCAGCTTCTGCATCAAACGATTTTTGGATACATAATTTTAGTAATCAATCAACTAATGTGGAGGACCTGGGTTCGACTCACGGCAGTGGTCGAAACTTATATCGTCTAATAAAATAATTTAAAAATTATAAATTAAAATATTCAACCAAAGATCATAAATAAATGCATCATTTAATAATTTTTGTACCTGCGCAGCCTCCGAAAAGATTGTGATGTATTTAACATGGTATTTAATATTTTAATATAATAATTTTCATTGGCAGTTAGTATATATTCGTACTAATCAAAATAAAATTATCCACTTATATTATATTAGAAGGTCCCGAAGTCATACTATTTTCAGAAGCCCCTGTGAATTAAAATGAATCGAGATAGAAGCAGGATTGGAAACGAGTGGGTAAACTTTTTTTGTAAATTTATTGTGAAAGGATGTTTGTTGTTCCAAAACCCTGTTATGTCCATTGCTGAAATTTTACAAAAAAAAAAAAAAAAAAAAGGAATTATAAAATAAAAATAAATGATATTTGCTTTCTCGAAAACACTATTATTTATAAATGGGATATATTGTAAGTAAATAAGTATTGGATGTCTTTTTGCACCAGTGCGCTCTTTCATGCAGCTTCTGCATCAAACGATTTTTGGAGACATAATTTTAGTAATCAATCAACTAATGCGGAGGACCTGGGTTCGATTCCCGGCCGTGGACGAATCTTTTATCTTCTAATAAAAAAATTATAAATTAAAATATTCAACCAAAGACCATAAATAAATGCATCATTTAATAATTTTAGTAACTGCGCCGCCTCCGAAAAGATTGTGATGTATTTAACATGGTATTTAATATTTTAATTTAATAATTTTTATTAGCAGTTACTATATATTCGTACTAATCAAAATAAACTAATCCGTTTGTATTATATAAGAAGGTCCCGAAGTCATACTACTTTCAGAAGCCCCTGTGAATTAAAATGAATCGAGATAGAAGCAGGATTGGAAACGAGTAGGTAAACTTTTTTCGTGATTTTATTGTGAAAGGATGTTTGTTGTTCCAAAAACCTGTTATGTCCATTGCTGAAATTTTACATTAAAAAAAAAATAAACGAATTTTAAAATAAAAATAAATGATATTTGCTTTCTCGAAAACACTATTATTTATAAATGGGATATATTGTAAGTAAATAAGTATTGGATGTCTTTTTGCACCAGTGCGCTTTTTCATGCAGCTTCTGCATCAAACGATTTTTGGATACATAATTTTAGTAATCAATCAACTAATGTGAAGGACCTGGGTTCGACTCACGGCAGTGGTCGAAACTTTTATCGATTAATAAAATAATTTAAAAATTATTAATTAAAATATTCAACCAAAGATCATAAATAAATGCATCATTTTATAATTTTAGTACCTGCGCCGCCTCTGAAAAGATTGTGATGTATTTAACATTGTATTTAATATTTTAATATAATAATTTTTATTAGCAGTTAGTATATTTTCGTACTAATCAAAATAAAATTATCCAATTATATTATATTAGAAGGTCCCGAAGTCATACTACTTTCAGAAGCCCCAGTGAATTATAATGAATCGAGATAGAAGCAGGATTGGAAACGAGTGGGTAAACTTTTTTCGTGATTTTATTGTGAAAGGATGTTTGTTGTTCCAAAACCCTGTTATGTCCATTGCTGAAATTTTACATTAAAAAAAAAAAAATAAACGAATTTAAAAAATAAATAAATGATATTTGCTTTCACGAAAACACTATTATTTATAAATGGGATATATCGTAAGTAAATAAGTAAATAAGTATTGGATGTCTTTTTGCACCAGTGCGCTCTTTCATGCAGCTTCTGCATCAATCGATTTTTGGAGACATAATTTTAGTAATCAATCAACTAATGCGGAGGACCTGGATTCGATTCCCGGCCGTGGTCGAATCTTTTATTTTGTAATAAAATGATTTAA
Organism: Aelia acuminata; assembly: GCA_911387785.2. Classification (NCBI taxonomy): domain Eukaryota; kingdom Metazoa; phylum Arthropoda; class Insecta; order Hemiptera; family Pentatomidae; genus Aelia; species Aelia acuminata. The sequence continues at coordinate 47,381,143 of OU426978.1, read as the reverse complement.
AAATTATTAATTAAAATATTCAACCAAAGACCATAAATAAACGCATTATTTAATAATTTTAGTAACTGCGCCGCCTCCGAAAAGATTGTGATGTATTTAACATGGTATTTAATATTTTAATATAATCATTTTTATTAGCAGTTAGTATATATTCGTACTAATCAAAATCAAATTATCCCTTTATATTATATTAGAAGGTCCCGAAGTCATACTACTTTCAGAAGCCCCGGTAAATTATAATGAATCGAGATAGAAGCAGGATTGGAAACGAGTGGGTAAACTTATTTTGTGAATTTATTGTGAAAGGATGTTTGTTGTTCCAAAACCCTGTTATGTCCATTGCTGAAATTTTACAATAAAAAAAAAAAAAAAAATAAAACGAATTTTAAAATAAAAATAGATGATATTTGCTTTCTCGAAAACACTATTATTTATAAATGGGATATATTGTAAGTAAATAAGTAAATAAGTATTGGATGTCTTTTTGCACCAGTGCGCTCTTTCATGCAGCTTCACATCAAACGATTTTTGGAGACATAATTTTAGTAATCAATCAACTAATGCGGAGGACCTGGGTTCGATTCCCGGCCGTGGTAAAATATTTTATCTTGTAATAAAATAATTTAAAAATTATTAATTAAAATATTCAACCAAAGACCATAAATAAATGCATCATTTAATAATTTTAGTAACTGCGCCGCCTCCGAAAAGATTGTGATATATTTAACATAGTATTTAAAATTTTAATTTAATAATTTTTATTAGCAGTTACTATATATTCGTACTAATCAAAATAAAATTATCCGTTTATATTATATAAGAAGGTCCCGAAGTCATACTACTTTCAGAAGCCCCTGTGAATTAAAATGAATCGAGATAGAAGCAGGATGGGAAACGAGTAGGTAAACTTTTCTTTTGAATTAATTGTGAAAGGATGTTTGTTGTTCCTAAACACTGTTATGTCCATCGCTGAAATTCTATATTAAAAAAAAAAAAAAAAAAACGAATTTAAAAAATAAATGAATGATATTTGCTTTCTCGAAAACACTATTATTTATAAATGGGATATATTGTAAGTAAATGAGTAAATAAGTATTAGAGGTCTTTTTGCACCAGTGCGCTCTTTCATGCAGCTTCAGCATCAAAGGATTTTTGGATACATAATTTTAGTAATATATCAACTAATGCGGAGAACCTGGGTTCGATACCCGCCGTGGTCGAATCATTTATCTTCTAATAAAATAATTTAAAAATTATAAATTAAAATATTCAACCAAAGACTATAAATAAATGCATCATTTAATAGTTTTAGTAACTGCGCCGCCTCCGAAAATATTGTGATGTATTTAACATGGTATTAATTATTTTAATATAATAATTTTTATTAGCAGTTAGTATATATTCGTACTAATCAAAATAAAATTATCCGTTTATATTATATTAGAAGTTCCCGAAGTCATACTACTTTCAGAAGCCCCAGTGAATTATATTTAATCGAGATAGAAGCAGGATTGGAAACGAGTGGGTAAACGTTTTTTGTGAATTTATTGTGAAAGGATGTTTGTTGTTCCAAAACCCTGTTATGTCCATTGTTGAAATTTTACATTAAAAAAAAAAAAATAAACGAATTTATAAAATAAATAAATGATATTTGCTTTCTCGAAAACACTATTATTTATAAATGGGATAAATTGTAAGTAAATAGGTAAATAAGTATTGGAGGTCTTTTTTCACCAGTGCGCTCTTTCATGCAGCTTCAGCATTAAACGATTTTTGGATACATAATTTTAGTAAATAATCAACTAATGTAGAGGACCTGGGTTAAACTCACGGCCGTGGTCAAAACTTTTATCGTCTAATAAAATAATTTAAAAATTATAAATTAAAATATTCAACTAAAGACCCTAAATAAATGCATCATTTAATAATTTTAGTAACTGCGCCGCCTCCGAAAACATTGTGATGTATTTAACATGGTATTTAATATTTTAATATAATAATTTTTATTAGCAGTTACTATATATTCGTACTAATCAAAATAAAATTATCCGTTTATATTATATTAGAAGTTCCCGAAGTCATACTACTTTCAGAAGCCCCAGTGAATTATATTTAATCGAGATAGAAGCAGGATTGGAAACGAGTGGGTAAACTTTTTTTGTGAATTTATTGTGAAAGGATGTTTGTTGTTCCAAAACCCTGTTATGTCCATTGTTGAAATTTTACATTAAAAAAAAAAAAAAAAACGAATTTATAAAATAAATAAATGATATTTGCTTTCTCGAAAACACTATTATTTATAAATGGGATAAATTGTAAGTAAATAGGTAAATAAGTATTGGAGGTCTTTTTTCACCAGTGCGCTCTTTCATGCAGCTTCAGCATTAAACGATTTTTGGATACATAATTTTAGTAATATTAGTAATTAGCAGTTACTATATATTCGTACTAATCAAAATAAAATTATCCAATTATATTATATTAGAAGGTCCCGAAGTCATACTACTTTCAAAAGCCCCAGTGAATTATATTGAATCGAGATAGAAGCAGGATTGGAAACGAGTGGGTAAACTTTATTTGTGAATTTTTTGTGAAAGGATGTTTGTTGTTCCAAAACCCTGTTAAGTCCATTGCTGAAATTTTAATTAAAAAAAAAAATAAATAAACGAATTTTAAAATTAAAATAAATAAAATTTGCTTTCTCAACAACTCTATTATTTATAAATGGGATTAAATTATTTATAACCTGCTGCAGCTTCAGCATCAAACGATTTTTGGATACATAATTTTAGTAATATTAGTAATTAGCAGTTACTATATATTTGTACTAATCAAAATAAAATTATCCGTTTATATTATATAAGAAGGTCCCGAAGTCATACTACTTTCAGAAGCTCCTGTGAATTAAAATGAATCGAGATAGAAGCAGGATTGGAAACGAGTAGGTAAACTTTTATTGTGAATTTATTGTGAAAGGATGTTTGTTGTTCAAAACCCTTTTATGTCCATTGCTGAAATTTTACATTAAAAAAAAAAATAAACGATTTTTAAAATGAAAATAAATGATTTGTGCTTTCTCGAAAACACTATTATTTATAAATAGGATATATTGTAAGTAAATAAGTATTGGATGTCTTTTTGCACCAGTGCGCTCTTTCATGCAGCTTCTGCATCAATCGATTTTTGGAGACATAATTTTAGTAATCAATCAACTAATGCGGAGGACCTGGATTCGATTCCCGGCCGTGGTCGAATCTTTTATTTTGTAATAAAATAATTTAAAAATTATTAATTAAAATATTCAACCAAAGACCATAAATAAACGCATTATTTAATAATTTTAGAAACTGCGCCGCCTCCGAAAACATTGTGATATATTTAACATGGTATTTAATATTTTAATATAATCATTTTTATTAGCAGTTAGTATATATTCGTACTAATCAAAATAAAATTATCCCTTTATATTATATTAGAAGGTCCCGAAGTCATACTACTTTCAGAAGCCCCGGTAAATTATAATGAATCGAGATAGAAGCAGGATTGGAAACGAGTGGGTAAACTTATTTTGTGAATTTATTGTGAAAGGATGTTTGTTGTTCCAAAACCCTGTTATGTCCATTGCTGAAATTTTACAATAAAAAAAAAAAAAAAAATAAAACGAATTTTAAAATAAAAATAGATGATATTTGCTTTCTCGAAAACACTATTATTTATAAATGGGATATATTGTAAGTAAATAAGTATTGGATGTCTTTTTGCACCAGTGCGCTCTTTCATGCAGTTCACATCAAACGATTTTTGGAGACATAATTTTAGTAATCAATCTACTAATGCGGAGGACCTGGGTTCGATTCCCGGCCGTGGTAAAATATTTTATCTTGTAATAAAAAAATTTAAAAATTATTAATTAAAAAATTCAACCAAAGACCATAAATAAATGCATCATTTAATAATATTAGTACCTGCGCCGCCTCCGAAAAGATTGTGATGTATTTAACATGGTATTTAATATTTTAATATAATAATTTTTATTAGCAGTTAGTATATATTCGTACCAATCAAAATAAAATTATCCACTTATATTATATTAGAAGGTCCCGAAGTCATACTACTTTCAGAAGCCCCAGTGAATTATAGTGAATCGAGATAGAAGCAGGATTGGAAACGAGTGGGTAAACTTTTATTGTGAATTAATTGTGAAAGGATGTTTGTTGTTCCAAAACACTGTAATGTCCATTGCTGAAATTTTACATTAAAAAAAAAAAAATAAACGAATTTTAAAATAAAAATAAATGATATTTGCTTTCTCGAAAACACTATTATTTATAAATGGGATATATTGTAAGTAAATAAGTAAATAAGTATTGGAGGTCTTTTTGCACCAGTGCGGGCTTTTCTGCAGCTTCAGGATCAAAGGATTTTTGGATACATAATTTTAGTAATAAATCAACTAATGCGGAGGACCTGGGTTCGATTCCCGGCCGTGGTCGAATATTTTATCTTGTAATAAAATAATTTAAAAATTATTAATTATAATATTCAACCAAAGACCATAAATAAATGCATCATTTAGTAATTTTAGTACCTGCGCCGCCTCCGAAAAGATTGTGATATATTTAACATAGTATTTAAAATTTTAATTTAATAATTTTTATTAGCAGTTACTATATATTCGTACTAATCAAAATAAAATTATCCGTTTATATTATATAAGAAGGTCCCGAAGTCATACTACTTTCAGAAGCCCCTGTGAATTAAAATGAATCGAGATAGAAGCAGGATGGGAAACGAGTAGGTAAACTTTTCTTTTGAATTAATTGTGAAAGGATGTTTGTTGTTCAAAACCCTGTTATGCCATTGCTGAAATTTTACATTAAAAAAAAAAAAATAAAAGAATTTTAAAATAAAAATAAATGATATTTGCTTTCTCGAAAACACTATTATTTATAAATGGGATATATTGTAAGTAAATAAGTATTGGATGTCTTTTTGCACCAGTGCGCTTTTTCATGCAGCTTCTGCATCAAACGATTTTTGGATACATAATTTTAGTAATCAATCAACTAATGTGAAGGACCTGGGTTCGACTCACGGCAGTGGTCGAAACTTTTATCGATTAATAAAATAATTTAAAAATTATTAATTAAAATATTCAACCAAAGATCATAAATAAATGCATCATTTTATAATTTTAGTACCTGCGCCGCCTCTGAAAAGATTGTGATGTATTTAACATTGTATTTAATATTTTAATATAATAATTTTTATTAGCAGTTAGTATATTTTCGTACTAATCAAAATAAAATTATCCAATTATATTATATTAGAAGGTCCCGAAGTCATACTACTTTCAGAAGCCCCAGTGAATTATAATGAATCGAGATAGAAGCAGGATTGGAAACGAGTGGGTAAACTTTTTTCGTGATTTTATTGTGAAAGGATGTTTGTTGTTCCAAAACCCTGTTATGTCCATTGCTGAAATTTTACATTAAAAAAAAAAAAATAAACGAATTTAAAAAATAAATAAATGATATTTGCTTTCACGAAAACACTATTATTTATAAATGGGATATATCGTAAGTAAATAAGTAAATAAGTATTAGAGGTCTTTTTGCACCAGTGCGCTCTTTCATGCAGCTTCTGCATCAAACGATTTTTGGATATATAATTTTAGTAATCAATCAACTAATGCGGAGGACCAGGGTTCGATTCCCGGCCGTGTTCGAATCTTTTATTTTGTAATAAAATAATTTAAAAATTATTAATTAAAATATTCAACCAAAGACCATAAAAAAATGCATCATTTAATAATTTTAGTAACTGCGCCGCCTCCGAAAACATTGTGATGTATTTAACATGGTATTAATTATTTTAATATAATAATTTTTATTAGCAGTTAGTATATATTCGTACTAATCAAAATAAAATTATCCGTTTATAATATATTAGAAGGTCCCGAAATCATACTACTTTCAGAAGCCCCAGTGAATTATATTTAATCGAGATAGAAGCAAGATTGGAAACGAGTGGGTAAACTTTTTTTGTGAATTTATTGTGAAAGGATGTTTGTTGTTCCTAAACACTGTTATGTCCATTGCTGAAATTCTATATTAAAAAAAAAAAAAAAAACGAATTTAAAAAATAAATGAATGATATTTGCTTTCTCGAAAACACTATTATTTATAAATGGGATATATTGTAAGTAAATGAGTAAATAAGTATTAGAGGTCTTTTTGCACCAGTGCGCTCTTTCATGCAGCTTCAGCATCAAAGGATTTTTGGATACATAATTTTAGTAATATATCAACTAATGCGGTGAACCTGGGTTCGATACCCGCCGTGGTCGAATCATTTATCTTCTAATAAAATAATTTAAAAATTATAAATTAAAATATTCAACCAAAGACCATAAATAAATGCATCATTTAATAGTTTTAGTAACTGCGCCGCCTCCGAAAATATTGTGATGTATTTAACATGGTATTAATTATTTTAATATAATAATTTTTATTAGCAGTTAGTATATATTCGTACTAATCAAAATAAAATTATCCGTTTATATTATATTAGAAGTTCCCGAAGTCATACTACTTTCAGAAGCCCCAGTGAATTATATTTAATCGAGATAGAAGCAGGATTAGAAACGAGTGGGTAAACGTTTTTTGTGAATTTATTGTGAAAGGATGTTTGTTGTTCCAAAACCCTGTTATGTCCATTGTTGAAATTTTACATTAAAAAAAAAAAAATAAACGAATTTATAAAATAAATAAATGATATTTGCTTTCTCGAAAACACTATTATTTATAAATGGGATAAATTGTAAGTAAATAGGTAAATAAGTATTGGAGGTCTTTTTTCACCAGTGCGCTCTTTCATGCAGCTTCAGCATTAAACGATTTTTGGATACATAATTTTAGTAAATAATCAACTAATGTAGAGGACCTGGGTTAAACTCACGGCCGTGGTCAAAACTTTTATCGTCTAATAAAATAATTTAAAAATTATAAATTAAAATATTCAACTAAAGACCCTAAATAAATGCATCATTTAATAATTTTAGTAACTGCGCCGCCTCCGAAAACATTGTGATGTATTTAACATGGTATTTAATATTTTAATATAATAATTTTTATTAGCAGTTACTATATATTCGTACTAATCAAAATAAAATTATCCGTTTATATTATATTAGAAGTTCCCGAAGTCATACTACTTTCAGAAGCCCCAGTGAATTATATTTAATCGAGATAGAAGCAGGATTGGAAACGAGTGGGTAAACTTTTTTTGTGAATTTATTGTGAAAGGATGTTTGTTGTTCCAAAACCCTGTTATGTCCATTGTTGAAATTTTACATTAAAAAAAAAAAAAAAAACGAATTTATAAAATAAATAAATGATATTTGCTTTCTCGAAAACACTATTATTTATAAATGGGATAAATTGTAAGTAAATAGGTAAATAAGTATTGGAGGTCTTTTTTCACCAGTGCGCTCTTTCATGCAGCTTCAGCATTAAACGATTTTTGGATACATAATTTTAGTAATATTAGTAATTAGCAGTTACTATATATTCGTACTAATCAAAATAAAATTATCCAATTATATTATATTAGAAGGTCCCGAAGTCATACTACTTTCAAAAGCCCCAGTGAATTATATTGAATCGAGATAGAAGCAGGATTGGAAACGAGTGGGTAAACTTTATTTGTGAATTTTTTGTGAAAGGATGTTTGTTGTTCCAAAACCCTGTTAAGTCCATTGCTGAAATTTTAATTAAAAAAAAAAATAAATAAACGAATTTTAAAATTAAAATAAATAAAATTCGCTTTCTCAACAACTCTATTATTTATAAATGGGATTAAATTATTTATAACCTGCTGCAGCTTCAGCATCAAACGATTTTTGGATACATAATTTTAGTAATATTAGTAATTAGCAGTTACTATATATTTGTACTAATCAAAATAAAATTATCCGTTTATATTATATAAGAAGGTCCCGAAGTCATACTACTTTCAGAAGCTCCTGTGAATTAAAATGAATCGAGATAGAAGCAGGATTGGAAACGAGTAGGTAAACTTTTATTGTGAATTTATTGTGAAAGGATGTTTGTTGTTCAAAACCCTTTTATGTCCATTGCTGAAATTTTACATTAAAAAAAAAAATAAACGATTTTTAAAATGAAAATAAATGATTTGTGCTTTCTCGAAAACACTATTATTTATAAATAGGATATATTGTAAGTAAATAAGTATTGGATGTCTTTTTGCACCAGTGTGCTCTTTCATGCAGCTTCTGCATCAATCGATTTTTGGAGACATAATTTTAGTAATCAATCAACTAATGCGGAGGACCTGGATTCGATTCCCGGCCGTGGTCGAATCTTTTATTTTGTAATAAAATAATTTAAAAATTATTAATTAAAATATTCAACCAAAGACCATAAATAAACGCATTATTTAATAATTTTAGAAACTGCGCCGCCTCCGAAAACATTGTGATATATTTAACATGGTATTTAATATTTTAATATAATCATTTTTATTAGCAGTTAGTATATATTCGTACTAATCAAAATAAAATTATCCCTTTATATTATATTAGAAGGTCCCGAAGTCATACTACTTTCAGAAGCCCCGGTAAATTATAATGAATCGAGATTGAAGCAGGATTGGAAACGAGTGGGTAAACTTATTTTGTGAATTTATTGTGAAAGGATGTTTGTTGTTCCAAAACCCTGTTATGTCCATTGCTGAAATTTTACAATAAAAAAAAAAAAAATAAAACGAATTTTAAAATAAAAATAGATGATATTTGCTTTCTCGAAAACACTATTATTTATAAATGGGATATATTGTAAGTAAATAAGTATTGGATGTCTTTTTGCACCAGTGCGCTCTTTCATGCAGTTCACATCAAACGATTTTTGGAGACATAATTTTAGTAATCAATCTACTAATGCGGAGGACCTGGGTTCGATTCCCGGCCGTGGTAAAATATTTTATCTTGTAATAAAAAAATTTAAAAATTATTAATTAAAAAATTCAACCAAAGACCATAAATAAATGCATCATTTAATAATATTAGTACCAGCGCCGCCTCCGAAAAGATTGTGATGTATTTAACATGGTATTTAATATTTTAATATAATAATTTTTATTAGCAGTTAGTATATATTCGTACCAATCAAAATAAAATTATCCACTTATATTATATTAGAAGGTCCCGAAGTCATACTACTTTCAGAAGCCCCAGTGAATTATAGTGAATCGAGATAGAAGCAGGATTGGAAACGAGTGGGTAAACTTTTATTGTGAATTAATTGTGAAAGGATGTTTGTTGTTCCAAAACACTGTAATGTCCATTGCTGAAATTTTACATTAAAAAAAAAAAAAATAAACGAATTTTAAAATAAAAATAAATGATATTTGCTTTCTCGAAAACACTATTATTTATAAATGGGATATATTGTAAGTAAATAAGTAAATAAGTATTGGAGGTCTTTTTGCACCAGTGCGGGCTTTTCTGCAGCTTCAGGATCAAAGGATTTTTGGATACATAATTTTAGTAATAAATCAACTAATGCGGAGGACCTGGGTTCGATTCCCGGCCGTGGTCGAATATTTTATCTTGTAATAAAATAATTTAAAAATTATTAATTATAATATTCAACCAAAGACCATAAATAAATGCATCATTTAGTAATTTTAGTACCTGCGCCGCCTCCGAAAAGATTGTGATGTATTTAACATGGTATTTAATATTTTAATATAATAATTTTTATTAGCAGTTAGTATATATTCGTACTAATCAAAATAAAATTATCCGTTTATATTATATTAGAAGGTCCCGAAGTCATACTACTTTCAGAAGCCCCGGTAAATTATAATAAATCGAGATAGAAGCAGGATTGGAAACGAGTGGGTAAACTTTTTTTGTGAATTTATTGTGAAAGGATGTTTGTTGTTCCAAAACCCTGTTATGTCCATTGCTGAAGTTTTACATTAAAAAAAAAAAATAAACGAATTTTAAAATTAAAATAAATGATATTTGCTTTCTCGAAAACACTATTATTTATAAATGGGATATATTGTAAGTAAATAAGTATTGGATGTCTTTTTGCACCAGTGCGCTCTTTCATGCAGCTTCTGCATCAAACGATTTTTGGATACATAATTTTAGTAATCTATCAACTAATGTGGAGGACCTGGGTTCGACTCACGGCCGTGGTCGAAACTTTTATCGTCTAATAAAATAACTTAAAAATTATAAATTAAAATATTCAACTAAGGACCATAAATAAATGCATCATTTAATAATTTTAGAAACTGCGCCGCCTCCGAAAAGATTGTGATGTATTTAACATGGTATTTAATATTTTAATATAATCATTTTTATTAGCAGTTAGTATATATTCGTACTAATCAAAATAAAATTATCCGTTTATATTATATTAGAAGGTCCCGAAGTCATACTACTTTCAGAAGCCCCGGTAAATTATAATACATCGAGATAGAAGCAGGATTGGAAACGAGTGGGTAAACTTTTTTTGTGAATTTATTGTGAAAGGATGTTTGTTGTTCCAAAACCCTGTTATGTCCATTGCTGAAATTTTACATTAAAAAAAAAAAAAAATAAAACGAATTTTAAAATAAAAATAAATGATATTTGCTTTCTCGAAAACACTATTATATATAAATGGGATATATTGTAAGTAAATATGTATTGGATGTCTTTTTGCACCAGTGCGCCCTTTCATGCAGCTTCTGCATCAAACGATTTTTGGATACATAATTTTAGTAATCAATCAACTAATGTGGAGGACCTGGGTTCGACTCACGGAGGTGGTCGAAACTTATATCGTCTAATAAAATAATTTAAAAATTATAAATTAAAATATTCAACCAAAGACCATAGATAAATGCATCATTTAATAATTTTAGAAACTGCGCCGCCTCCGAAAAGATTGTGATGTATTTAACATGGTATTTAATATTTTAATATAATCATTTTTATTAGCAGTTAGTATATATTCGTACTAATCAAAATAAAATTATCCGTTTATATTATATTAGAAGGTCCCGAAGTCATACTACTTTCAGAAGCCCCGGTGAATTATAATGAATCGAGATAGAAGCAGGATTGGAAACGAGTGGGTAAACTTTTTTCGTTAATTTATTGTGAAAGGATGTTTGTTGTTCCAAAACCCTGTTATGTCCATTGCTGAAATTTTACATTAAAAAAAAAAAAATAAACGAATTTAAAAAATAAATAAATGATATTTGCTTTCTCGAAAACACTATTATTTATAAATGGGATATATTGTAAGTAAATAAGTAAATAAGTATGGGAGGTCTTTTTGCACCAGTGCGGTCTTTTCTGCAGCTTCAGGATCAAAGGATTTTTGGATACATTATTTTAGTAATATATCAACTAATGCGGAGGACCTTGGTTTGATTCCCGGCCGTGGTCGAATCTTTTATCTTCTAATAAAATAATTTAAAAATTATAAATTAAAATATTCAACCAAAGACCATAAATAAATGCATCATTTAATTGTTTTAGCAACTGCGCCGCCTCCGAAAAGATTGTGATGTATTTAACATGGTATTTAATATTTTAATATAACAATTTTTATTAGCAGTTAGTATATATTCGTACTAATCAAAATAAAATTATCCGTTTATATTATATTAGAAGGTCCCGAAGTCATACTACTTTCAGAGGCCCCAATGAATTATATTGAATCGAGATAGAAGCAGGATTGGAAACGAGTGGGTAAACTTTTTTTGTGAATTTATTGTGAAAGGTAGTTTGTTGTTCCAAAACCCTGTTATGTTCATTGCTGAAATTTTACATTAAAAAAAAAAATAATACGAATTTTAAAATAAAAATAAATGATATCTGCTTTCTCGAAAACACTATTATTTATAAATGGGATATATTGTAAGTAAATAAGTATTGGATGTCTTTTTGCACCAGTGCGCTCTTTCATGCAGCTTCTGCATCAAACGATTTTTGGATACATAATTTTAGTAATCTATCAACTAATGTGGAGGACCTGGGTTCGACTCACGGAGGTGGTCGAAACTTATATCGTCTAATAAAATAATTTAAAAATTATAAATTAAAATATTCAACCAAAGACCATAGATAAATGCATCATTTAATAATTTTAGAAACTGCGCCGCCTCCGAAAAGATTGTGATGTATTTATAATGGTATTTAATATTTTAATATAATCATTTTTATTAGCAGTTAGTATATATTCGTACTAATCAAAATAAAATTATCCGTTTATATTATATTAGAAGGTCCCGAAGTCATACTACTTTCAGAAGCCCCGGTGAATTATAATGAATCGAGATAGAAGCAGGATTGGAAACGAGTGGGTAAACTTTTTTCGTTAATTTATTGTGAAAGGATGTTTGTTGTTCCAAAACCCTGTTATGTCCATTGCTGAAATTTTACATTAAAAAAAAAAAAATAAACGAATTTAAAAAATAAATAAATGATATTTGCTTTCTCGAAAACACTATTATTTATAAATGGGATATATTGTAAGTAAAGAAGTAAATAAGTATGGGAGGTCTTTTTGCACCAGTGCGCTCTTTCATGCAGCTTCTGCATCAAACGATTTTTGGATATATAATTTTAGTAATCAATCAACTAATGCGGAGGACCTGGGTTCGATTCCCGGCCGTGGTCGAATCTTTTATCTTGTAATAAAATAATTTATAAATTATTAATTAAAATATTCAACCAAAGACCATAAATAAATGCATCATTTAATAATTTTAGTAACTGCGCCGCCTCCGAAAAGATTGTGATGTATTTAACATGGTATTTAATATTTTAATATAATAATTTTTGTTAGCAGTTAGTATATATTCGTACTAATCAAAATAAAATTATCCGTTTATATTATATAAGGAGGTCCCGAAGTTATACTACTTTCAGAAGCCCCTGTGAATTAAAATGAATCGAGATAGAAGCAGGATTGGAAACGAGTAGGTAAACTTTTATTGTGAATTTATTGTGAAAGGATGTTTGTTGTTCAAAACCCTGTTATGTCCATTGCTGAAATTTTACATAAAAAAAAAAAATAAACGAATTTCAAAATAAAAATAAATGATGTTTGCTCTTTCGATAACTCTATTATTTATAAATGGGATATATGAGAATGTATTAGTGGTTTTTTTGCACCAGTGCGGTCTTTTCTGCAGCTTCAGGATCAAAGGATTTTTGGATACATTATTTTAGTAATATATCAACTAATGCGGAGGACCTTGGTTTGATTCCCGGTCGTGGTCGAATCTTTTATCTTCTAATAAAATAATTTAAAAATTATAAATTAAAATATTCAACCAAAGACCATAAATAAATGCATCATTTAATTGTTTTAGCAACTGCGCCGCCTCCGAAAAGATTGTGATGTATTTAACATGGTATTTAATATTTTAATATAACAATTTTTATTAGCAGTTAGTATATATTCGTACTAATCAAAATAAAATTATCCGTTTATATTATATTAGAAGGTCCCGAAGTCATACTACTTTCAGAAGCCGCAATGAATTATATTGAATCGAGATAGAAGCAGGATTGGAAACGAGTGGGTAAACTTTTTTTGTGAATTTATTGTGAAAGGTAGTTTGTTGTTCCAAAACCCTGTTATGTTCATTGCTGAAATTTTACATTAAAAAAAAAAATAATACGAATTTTAAAATAAAAATAAATGATATCTGCTTTCTCGAAAACACTATTATTTATAAATGGGATATATTGTAAGTAAATAAGTAAATAAGTATTGGATGTCTTTTTGCACCAGTGCGCTCTTTCATGCAGTTCACATCAAACGATTTTTGGAGACATAATTTTAGTAATCAATCTACTAATGCGGAGGACCTGGGTTCGATTCCCGGCCGTGGTAAAATATTTTATCTTGTAATAAAAAAATTTAAAAATTATTAATTAAAAAATTCAACCAAAGACCATAAATAAATGCATCATTTAATAATATTAGTACCTGCGCCGCCTCCGAAAAGATTGTGATGTATTTAACATGGTATTTAATATTTTAATATAATAATTTTTATTAGCAGTTAGTATATATTCGTACCAATCAAAATAAAATTATCCACTTATATTATATTAGAAGGTCCCGAAGTCATACTACTTTCAGAAGCCCCGGTAAATTATAATAAATCGAGATAGAAGCAGGATTGGAAACGAGTGGGTAAACTTTTTTTGTGAATTTATTGTGAAAGGATGTTTGTTGTTCCAAAACCCTGTTATGTCCATTGCTGAAGTTTTACATTAAAAAAAAAAAATAAACGAATTTTAAAATTAAAATAAATGATATTTGCTTTCTCGAAAACACTATTATTTATAAATGGGATATATTGTAAGTAAATAAGTATTGGATGTCTTTTTGCACCAGTGCGCTCTTTCATGCAGCTTCTGCATCAAACGATTTTTGGATACATAATTTTAGTAATCTATCAACTAATGTGGAGGACCTGGGTTCGACTCACGGCCGTGGTCGAAACTTTTATCGTCTAATAAAATAACTTAAAAATTATAAATGAAAATATTCAACTAAGGACCATAAATAAATGCATCATTTAATAATTTTAGAAACTGCGCCGCCTCCGAAAAGATTGTGATGTATTTAACATGGTATTTAATATTTTAATATAATCATTTTTATTAGCAGTTAGTATATATTCGTACTAATCAAAATAAAATTATCCGTTTATATTATATTAGAAGGTCCCGAAGTCATACTACTTTCAGAAGCCCCGGTAAATTATAATACATCGAGATAGAAGCAGGATTGGAAACGAGTGGGTAAACTTTTTTTGTGAATTTATTGTGAAAGGATGTTTGTTGTTCCAAAACCCTGTTATGTCCATTGCTGAAATTTTACATTAAAAAAAAAAAAAAATAAAACGAATTTTAAAATAAAAATAAATGATATTTGCTTTCTCGAAAACACTATTATATATAAATGGGATATATTGTAAGTAAATATGTATTGGATGTCTTTTTGCACCAGTGCGCTCTTTCATGCAGCTTCTGCATCAAACGATTTTTGGATACATAATTTTAGTAATCAATCAACTAATGTGGAGGACCTGGGTTCGACTCACGGAGGTGGTCGAAACTTATATCGTCTAATAAAATAATTTAAAAATTATAAATTAAAATATTCAACCAAAGACCATAGATAAATGCATCATTTAATAATTTTAGAAACTGCGCCGCCTCCGAAAAGATTGTGATGTATTTAACATGGTATTTAATATTTTAATATAATCATTTTTATTAGCAGTTAGTATATATTCGTACTAATCAAAATAAAATTATCCGTTTATATTATATTAGAAGGTCCCGAAGTCATACTACTTTCAGAAGCCCCGGTGAATTATAATGAATCGAGATAGAAGCAGGATTGGAAACGAGTGGGTAAACTTTTTTCGTTAATTTATTGTGAAAGGATGTTTGTTGTTCCAAAACCCTGTTATGTCCATTGCTGAAATTTTACATTAAAAAAAAAAAAATAAACGAATTTAAAAAATAAATAAATGATATTTGCTTTCTCGAAAACACTATTATTTATAAATGGGATATATTGTAAGTAAATAAGTAAATAAGTATGGGAGGTCTTTTTGCACCAGTGCGGTCTTTTCTGCAGCTTCAGGATCAAAGGATTTTTGGATACATTATTTTAGTAATATATCAACTAATGCGGAGGACCTTGGTTTGATTCCCGGCCGTGGTCGAATCTTTTATCTTCTAATAAAATAATTTAAAAATTATAAATTAAAATATTCAACCAAAGACCATAAATAAATGCATCATTTAATTGTTTTAGCAACTGCGCCGCCTCCGAAAAGATTGTGATGTATTTAACATGGTATTTAATATTTTAATATAACAATTTTTATTAGCAGTTAGTATATATTCGTACTAATCAAAATAAAATTATCCGTTTATATTATATTAGAAGGTCCCGAAGTCATACTACTTTCAGAGGCCCCAATGAATTATATTGAATCGAGATAGAAGCAGGATTGGAAACGAGTGGGTAAACTTTTTTTGTGAATTTATTGTGAAAGGTAGTTTGTTGTTCCAAAACCCTGTTATGTTCATTGCTGAAATTTTACATTAAAAAAAAAAATAATACGAATTTTAAAATAAAAATAAATGATATCTGCTTTCTCGAAAACACTATTATTTATAAATGGGATATATTGTAAGTAAATAAGTAAATAAGTATTGGATGTCTTTTTGCACCAGTGCGCTCTTTCATGCAGCTTCTGTATCAAACGATTTTTGGAGACATAATTTTAGTAATCAATCAACTAATGCGGAGGACCTGGGTTCAATTCCCGGCCGTGGTCGAATATTTTATCTTGTAATAAAATAATTTAAAAATTATTAATTAAAATATTCAACCAAAGACCATAAAAAAATACATCATTTAATAATTTTAGTAACTGCGCCGCCTCCGAAAAGATTGTGATGAATTTAACATGGTATTTAATATTTTAATTTAAAAATTTTTATTAGCAGTTACTATATATTCGTACTAATCAAAATAAAATTATCCGTTTATATTATATAAGATGGTCCCGAAGTCATACTACTTTCAGAAGCCCCTGTGAATAAAATGAATCGAGATAGAAGCAGAATTGGAAACGAGTAGGTAAACTTTTATTGTGAATTTATTGTGAAAGGATGTTTGTTGTTCAAAACCCTGTTATGTCCATTGCTGAAATATTACATTAAAAAAAAAAAATAAACAAATTTTAAAATTAAAATAAATGATATTTGCTTTCTCGAAAACACTATTATTTATAAATGGGATATATTGTAAGTAAATAAGTAAATAAGTATTGGAGGTCTTTTTGCACCAGTGCGGGCTTTTCTGCAGCTTCAGGATCAAAGGATTTTTGGATACATAATTTTAGTAATAAATCAACTAATGCGGAGGACCTGGGTTCGATTCCCGGCCGTGGTCGAATATTTTATCTTGTAATAAAATAATTTAAAAATTATTAATTATAATATTCAACCAAAGACCATAAATAAATGCATCATTTAGTAATTTTAGTACCTGCGCCGCCTCCGAAAAGATTGTGATGTATTTAACATGGTATTTAATATTTGAATATATAATAATTTTTATTAGCAGTTAGTATATTTTCGTACTAATCAAAATAAAATTATCCGTTTATATTATATTAGAAGGTCCCGAAGTCATACTACTTTCAGAAGCCCCGGTAAATTATAATAAATCGAGATAGAAGCAGGATTGGAAACGAGTGGGTATACTTTTTTTGTGAATTTATTGTGAAAGGATGTTTGTTGTTCCAAAACCCTGTTATGTCCATTGCTGAAATTTTACATTAAAAAAAAAAAAATAAACGAATTTAAAAAATAAATAAATGATATTTGCTTTCTCGAAAACACTATTATTTATAAATGGGATATATTGTAAGTAAATAAGTATTGGATGTCTTTTTGTACCAGTGCGCTCTTTCATGCAGCTTCTGCATCAAACGATTTTTGGATACATAATTTTAGTAATCTATCAACTAATGTGGAGGACCTGGGTTCGACTCACGGCCGTGGTCGAAACTTTTATCGTCTAATAAAATAACTTAAAAATTATAAATTAAAATATTCAACTAAGGACCATAAATAAATGCATCATTTAATAATTTTAGAAACTGCGCCGCCTCCGAAAAGATGGTGATGTATTTAACATGGTATTTAATATTTTAATATAATCATTTTTATTAGCAGTTAGTATATATTCGTACTAATCAAAATAAAATTATCCGTTTATATTATATTAGAAGGTCCCGAAGTCATACTACTTTCAGAAGCCCCGGTAAATTATAATACATCGAGATAGAAGCAGGATTGGAAACGAGTGGGTAAACTTTTTTTGTGAATTTATTGTGAAAGGATGTTTGTTGTTCCAAAACCCTGTTATGTCCATTGCTGAAATTTTACATTAAAAAAAAAAAAATAAAACGAATTTTAAAATAAAAATAAATGATATTTGCTTTCTCGAAAACACTATTATATATAAATGGGATATATTGTAAGTAAATATGTATTGGATGTCTTTTTGCACCAGTGCGCTCTTTCATGCAGCTTCTGCATCAAACGATTTTTGGATACATAATTTTAGTAATCAATCAACTAATGTGGAGGACCTGGGTTCGACTCACGGAGGTGGTCGAAACTTATATCGTCTAATAAAATAATTTAAAAATTATAAATTAAAATATTTAACCAAAGACCATAGATAAATGCATCATTTAATAATTTTAGAAACTGCGCCGCCTCCGAAAAGATTGTGATGTATTTAACATGGTATTTAATATTTTAATATAATCATTTTTATTAGCAGTTAGTATATATTCGTACTAATCAAAATAAAATTATCCGTTTATATTATATTAGAAGGTCTCGAAGTCATACTACTTTCAGAAGCCCCGGTGAATTATAATGAATCGAGATAGAAGCAGGATTGGAAACGAGTGGGTAAACTTTTTTCGTTAATTTATTGTGAAAGGATGTTTGTTGTTCCAAAACCCTGTTATGTCCATTGCTGAAATTTTACATTAAAAAAAAAAAAATTAACGAATTTAAAAAATAAATAAATGATATTTGCTTTCTCGAAAACACTATTATTTATAAATGGGATATATTGTAAGTAAATAAGTAAATAAGTATGGGAGGTCTTTTTGCACCAGTGCGCTCTTTCATGCAGCTTCTGCATCAAACGATTTTTGGATTTATAATTTTAGTAATCAATCAACTAATGCGGAGGACCTGGGTTCGATTCCCGGCCGTGGTCGAATCTTTTATCTTGTAATAAAATAATTTAAAAATTAATAATTAAAATATTTAACCAAAGACCATAAATAAATGCATCATTTAATAATTTTAGTAACTGCGCCGCCTCCGAAAAGATTGTGATGAATTTAACATGGTATTTAATATTTTAATTTAAAAATTTTTATTAGCAGTTACTATATATTCGTACTAATCAAAATAAAATTATCCGTTTATATTATATAAGAAGGTCCCGAAGTCATACTACTTTCAGAAGCCCCTGTGAATAAAATGAATCGAGATAGAAGCAGAATTGGAAACGAGTAGGTAAACTTTTATTGTGAATTTATTGTGAAAGGATGTTTGTTGTTCAAAACCCTGTTATGTCCATTGCTGAAATATTACATTAAAAAAAAAAAAAAATAAAACGAATTTTAAAATAAAAATAAATGATATTTGCTTTCTCGAAAACACTATTATTTATAAATGGGATATATTGTAAGTAAATAAGTAAATAAGTATTGGATGTCTTTTTGCACCAGTGCGCTCTTTCATGCAGTTCACATCAAACGATTTTTGGAGACATAATTTTAGTAATCAATCTACTAATGCGGAGGACCTGGGTTCGATTCCCGGCCGTGGTAAAATATTTTATCTTGTAATAAAAAAATTTAAAAGTTATTAATTAAAAAATTCAACCAAAGACCATAAATAAATGCATCATTTAATAATATTAGTACCTGCGCCGCCTCCGAAAAGATTGTGATGTATTTAACATGGTATTTAATATTTTAATATAATAATTTTTATTAGCAGTTAGTATATATTCGTACCAATCAAAATAAAATTATCCACTTATATTATATTAGAAGGTCCCGAAGTCATACTACTTTCAGAAGCCCCAGTGAATTATAGTGAATCGAGATAGAAGCAGGATTGGAAACGAGTGGGTAAACTTTTATTGTGAATTAATTGTGAAAGGATGTTTGTTGTTCCAAAACACTGTAATGTCCATTGCTGAAATTTTACATTAAAAAAAAAAAAAATAAACGAATTTTAAAATAAAAATAAATGATATTTGCTTTCTCGAAAACACTATTATTTATAAATGGGATATATTGTAAGTAAATAAGTAAATAAGTATGGGAGGTCTTTTTGCACCAGTGCGCTCTTTCATGCAGCTTCTGCATCAAACGATTTATGGATATATAATTTTAGTAATCAATCAACTAATGCGGAGGACCTGGGTTCGATTCCCGGCCGTGGTCGAATCTTTTATCTTGTAATAAAATAATTTAAAAATTATTAATTAAAATATTCAACCAAAGACCATAAATAAATGCATCATTTAATAGTTTAAGTAACTGCGCCGCCTCCGAAAAGATTGTGATGTATTTAACATGGTATTTAATATTTTAATATAATAATTTTTATTAGCAGTTAGTATATATTCGTACTAATCAAAATAAAATTATCCGTTTATATTATATAAGGAGGTCCCGAAGTTATACTACTTTCAGAAGCCCCTGTGAATTAAAATGAATCGAGATAGAAGCAGGATTGGAAACGAGTAGGTAAACTTTTATTGTGAATTAATTGTGAAAGGATGTTTGTTGTTCAAAACCCTGTTATGTCCATTGCTGAAATTTTACATTAAGAAAAAAAATAAACGAATTTTAAAATAAAAATAAATGATATTTGCTTTCTCGAATACACTATTATTTATAAATGGGATATATTGTAAGTAAATAAGTATTGGATGTCTTTTTGCACCAGTGCGCTCTTTCATGCAGTTCACATCAAACGATTTTTGGAGACATAATTTTAGTAATCAATCTACTAATGCGGAGGACCTGGGTTCGATTCCCGGCCGTGGTAAAATATTTTATCTTGTAATAAAAAAATTTAAAAGTTATTAATTAAAAAATTCAACCAAAGACCATAAATAAATGCATCATTTAATAATATTAGTACCTGCGCCGCCTCCGAAAAGATTGTGATGTATTTAACATGGTATTTAATATTTTAATATAATAATTTTTATTAGCAGTTAGTATATATTCGTACCAATCAAAATAAAATTATCCACTTATATTATATTAGAAGGTCCCGAAGTCATACTACTTTCAGAAGCCCCAGTGAATTATAGTGAATCGAGATAGAAGCAGGATTGGAAACGAGTGGGTAAACTTTTATTGTGAATTAATTGTGAAAGGATGTTTGTTGTTCCAAAACACTGTAATGTCCATTGCTGAAATTTTACATTAAAAAAAAAAAAATAAACGAATTTTAAAATAAAAATAAATGATATTTGCTTTCTCGAAAACACTATTATTTATAAATGGGATATATTGTAAGTAAATAAGTAAATAAGTATGGGAGGTCTTTTTGCACCAGTGCGCTCTTTCATGCAGCTTCTGCATCAAACGATTTATGGATATATAATTTTATTAATCAATCAACTAATGCGGAGGACCTGGGTTCGATTCCCGGCCGTGGTCGAATCTTTTATCTTGTAATAAAATAATTTAAAAATTATTAATTAAAATATTCAACCAAAGACCATAAATAAATGCATCATTTAATAGTTTTAGTAACTGCGCCGCCTCCGAAAAGATTGTGATGTATTTAACATGGTATTTAATATTTTAATATAATAATTTTTATTAGCAGTTAGTATATATTCGTACTAATCAAAATAAAATTATCCGTTTATATTATATAAGGAGGTCCCGAAGTTATACTACTTTCAGAAGCCCCTGTGAATTAAAATGAATCGAGATAGAAGCAGGATTGGAAACGAGTAGGTAAACTTTTATTGTGAATTAATTGTGAAAGGATGTTTGTTGTTCAAAACCCTGTTATGTCCATTGCTGAAATTTTACATTAAGAAAAAAAATAAACGAATTTTAAAATAAAAATAAATGATATTTGCTTTCTCGAATACACTATTATTTATAAATGGGATATATTGTAAGTAAATAAGTATTGGATGTCTTTTTGCACCAGTGCGCTCTTTCATGCAGCTTCTGCATCAAACGATTTTTGGATACATAATTTTAGTAATCAATCAACTAATGTGGAGGACCTGGGTTCGACTCACGGCGGTGGTCGAAACTTATATCGTCTAATAAAATAATTTATAAATTATAAATTAAAATATTTAACCAAAGACCATAAATAAATGCATCATTTAGTAATTTTAGTACCTGCGCCGCCTCCGAAAAGATTGTGATGTATTTAACATGGTATTTAATATTTTAATATAATAATTTTTATTAGCAGTTACTATATATTCGTACTAATCAAAATAAAATTATCCGTTTATATTATATAAGATGGTCCCGAAGTCATACTACTTTCAGAAGCCCCTGTGAATAAAATGAATCGAGATAGAAGCAGAATTGGAAACGAGTAGGTAAACTTTTATTGTGAATTTATTGTGAAAGGATGTTTGTTGTTCAAAACCCTGTTATGTCCATTGCTGAAATATTACATTAAAAAAAAAAAATAAACAAATTTTAAAATTAAAATAAATGATATTTGCTTTCTCGAAAACACTATTATTTATAAATGGGATATATTGTAAGTAAATAAGTAAATAAGTATTGGAGGTCTTTTTGCACCAGTGCGGGCTTTTCTGCAGCTTCAGGATCAAAGGATTTTTGGATACATAATTTTAGTAATAAATCAACTAATGCGGAGGACCTGGGTTCGATTCCCGGCCGTGGTCGAATATTTTATCTTGTAATAAAATAATTTAAAAATTATTAATTATAATATTCAACCAAAGACCATAAATAAATGCATCATTTAGTAATTTTAGTACCTGCGCCGCCTCCGAAAAGATTGTGATGTATTTAACATGGTATTTAATATTTTAATATAATAATTTTTATTAGCAGTTAGTATATTTTCGTACTAATCAAAATAAAATTATCCGTTTATATTATATTAGAAGGTCCCGAAGTCATACTACTTTCAGAAGCCCCGGTAAATTATAATAAATCGAGATAGAAGCAGGATTGGAAACGAGTGGGTATACTTTTTTTGTGAATTTATTGTGAAAGGATGTTTGTTGTTCCAAAACCCTGTTATGTCCATTGCTGAAGTTTTACATTAAAAAAAAAAAATAAACAAATTTTAAAATTAAAATAAATGATATTTGCTTTCTCGAAAACACTATTATTTATAAATGGGATATATTGTAAGTAAATAAGTATTGGATGTCTTTTTGTACCAGTGCGCTCTTTCATGCAGCTTCTGCATCAAACGATTTTTGGATACATAATTTTAGTAATCTATCAACTAATGTGGAGGACCTGGGTTCGACTCACGGCCGTGGTCGAAACTTTTATCGTCTAATAAAATAACTTAAAAATTATAAATTAAAATATTCAACTAAGGACCATAAATAAATGCATCATTTAATAATTTTAGAAACTGCGCCGCCTCCGAAAAGATGGTGATGTATTTAACATGGTATTTAATATTTTAATATAATCATTTTTATTAGCAGTTAGTATATATTCGTACTAATCAAAATAAAATTATCCGTTTATATTATATTAGAAGGTCCCGAAGTCATACTACTTTCAGAAGCCCCGGTAAATTATAATACATCGAGATAGAAGCAGGATTGGAAACGAGTGGGTAAACTTTTTTTGTGAATTTATTGTGAAAGGATGTTTGTTGTTCCAAAACCCTGTTATGTCCATTGCTGAAATTTTACATTAAAAAAAAAAAAATAAAACGAATTTTAAAATAAAAATAAATGATATTTGCTTTCTCGAAAACACTATTATATATAAATGGGATATATTGTAAGTAAATATGTATTGGATGTCTTTTTGCACCAGTGCGCTCTTTCATGCAGCTTCTGCATCAAACGATTTTTGGATACATAATTTTAGTAATCAATCAACTAATGTTATATCGTAAATG
The DNA here is from genome assembly GCA_911387785.2 of Aelia acuminata. Classification (NCBI taxonomy): domain Eukaryota; kingdom Metazoa; phylum Arthropoda; class Insecta; order Hemiptera; family Pentatomidae; genus Aelia; species Aelia acuminata. Next base: position 47,357,337 of record OU426978.1, on the reverse strand, counting down.
GGATATATTGTAAGTAAATAAGTAAATAAGTATGGGAGGTCTTTTTGCACCAGTGCGCTCTTTCATGCAGCTTCTGCATCAAACGATTTTTGGATTTATAATTTTAGTAATCAATCAACTAATGCGGAGGACCTGGGTTCGATTCCCGGCCGTGGTCGAATCTTTTATCTTGTAATAAAATAATTTAAAAATTATTAATTAAAATATTTAACCAAAGACCATAAATAAATGCATCATTTAATAATTTTAGTAACTGCGCCGCCTCCGAAAAGATTGTGATGAATTTAACATGGTATTTAATATTTTAATTTAAAAATTTTTATTAGCAGTTACTATATATTCGTACTAATCAAAATAAAATTATCCGTTTATATTATATAAGAAGGTCCCGAAGTCATACTACTTTCAGAAGCCCCTGTGAATAAAATGAATCGAGATAGAAGCAGAATTGGAAACGAGTAGGTAAACTTTTATTGTGAATTTATTGTGAAAGGATGTTTGTTGTTCAAAACCCTGTTATGTCCATTGCTGAAATATTACATTAAAAAAAAAAAAAAATAAAACGAATTTTAAAATAAAAATAAATGATATTTGCTTTCTCGAAAACACTATTATTTATAAATGGGATATATTGTAAGTAAATAAGTAAATAAGAATTGGATGTCTTTTTGCACCAGTGCGCTCTTTCATGCAGTTCACATCAAACGATTTTTGGAGACATAATTTTAGTAATCAATCTACTAATGCGGAGGACCTGGGTTCGATTCCCGGCCGTGGTAAAATATTTTATCTTGTAATAAAAAAATTTAAAAGTTATTAATTAAAAAATTCAACCAAAGACCATAAATAAATGCATCATTTAATAATATTAGTACCTGCGCCGCCTCCGAAAAGATTGTGATGTATTTAACATGGTATTTAATATTTTAATATAATAATTTTTATTAGCAGTTAGTATATATTCGTACCAATCAAAATAAAATTATCCACTTATATTATATTAGAAGGTCCCGAAGTCATACTACTTTCAGAAGCCCCAGTGAATTATAGTGAATCGAGATAGAAGCAGGATTGGAAACGAGTGGGTAAACTTTTATTGTGAATTAATTGTGAAAGGATGTTTGTTGTTCCAAAACACTGTAATGTCCATTGCTGAAATTTTACATTAAAAAAAAAAAAATAAACGAATTTTAAAATAAAAATAAATGATATTTGCTTTCTCGAAAACACTATTATTTATAAATGGGATATATTGTAAGTAAATAAGTAAATAAGTATGGGAGGTCTTTTTGCACCAGTGCGCTCTTTCATGCAGCTTCTGCATCAAACGATTTATGGATATATAATTTTAGTAATCAATCAACTAATGCGGAGGACCTGGGTTCGATTCCCGGCCGTGGTCGAATCTTTTATCTTGTAATAAAATAATTTAAAAATTATTAATTAAAATATTCAACCAAAGACCATAAATAAATGCATCATTTAATAGTTTAAGTAACTGCGCCGCCTCCGAAAAGATTGTGATGTATTTAACATGGTATTTAATATTTTAATATAATAATTTTTATTAGCAGTTAGTATATATTCGTACTAATCAAAATAAAATTATCCGTTTATATTATATAAGGAGGTCCCGAAGTTATACTACTTTCAGAAGCCCCTGTGAATTAAAATGAATCGAGATAGAAGCAGGATTGGAAACGAGTAGGTAAACTTTTATTGTGAATTAATTGTGAAAGGATGTTTGTTGTTCAAAACCCTGTTATGTCCATTGCTGAAATTTTACATTAAGAAAAAAAATAAACGAATTTTAAAATAAAAATAAATGATATTTGCTTTCTCGAATACACTATTATTTATAAATGGGATATATTGTAAGTAAATAAGTATTGGATGTCTTTTTGCACCAGTGCGCTCTTTCATGCAGCTTCTGCATCAAACGATTTTTGGATACATAATTTTAGTAATCAATCAACTAATGTGGAGGACCTGGGTTCGACTCACGGCGGTGGTCGAAACTTATATCGTCTAATAAAATAATTTATAAATTATAAATTAAAATATTTAACCAAAGACCATAAATAAATGCATCATTTAGTAATTTTAGTACCTGCGCCGCCTCCGAAAATATTGTGATGTATTTAACATGGTATTTAATATTTTAATATAATAATTTTTATTAGCAGTTAGTATATATTCGTACTATTCAAAATAAAATTATCCACTTATATTATATTAGAAGGTCCCGAAGTCATACTACTTTCAGAAGCCCCAGTGAATTATAATGAATCGAGATAGAAGCAGGATTGGAAACGAGTGGTAAACTTTTTTTGTGAATTTATTGTGAAAGGATGTTTGTTGTTCCTAAACCCTGTTATGTCCATTGCTGAAATGTTACATTAAAAAAAAAAAAAATAAACGAATTTAAAAAATAAATAAATGATATTTGCTTTCTCTAAAACACTATTATTTATAAATGGGATATATTGTAAGTAAATAAGTAAATAAGTATTGGAGGTCTTTTTTTACCAGTGCGCTCTTTCATGCAGCTTCAGCATCAAACGATTTTTGGATACATAATTTTAGTAATCAATCAACTAATGTGGAGGACCTGGGTTCGACTCACGGCCGTGGTCGAAACTTATATCGTCTAATAAAATAATTTAAAAATTATAAATTAAAATATTCAACCAAAGACCATAGATAAATGCATCATTTAATAATTTTAGTACCTGCGCCGCCTCCGAAAAGATTGTGATGTATTTAACATGGTATTTAATATTTTAATATAATAATTTTTATTAGCAGTTAGTATATATTCGTACTAATCAAAATAAAATTATCCGTTTATATTATATTAGAAGGTCCCGAAGTCATACTACTTTCAGAAGCCCCGGTAAATTATAATAAATCGAGATAGAAGCAGGATTGGAAACGAGTGGGTAAACTTTTTTTGTGAATTTATTGTGAAAGGATGTTTGTTGTTCCAAAACCCTGTTATGTCCATTGCTGAAATTTTACATTAAAAAAAAAAAAAAAAACGAATTTTAAAATAAAAATAAATGATATTTGCTTTCTCGAAAACACTATTATATATAAATGGGATATATTGTAAGTAAATAAGTAAATAAGTATTGGATGTCTTTTTGCACCAGTGCGCTCTTTCATGCAGTTTCACATCAAACGATTTTTGGAGACATAATTTTAGTAATCAATCAACTAATGCGGAGGACCTGTTTTCGATTCCCGGCCGTGGTAAAATATTTTATTTTGTAATAAAATTATTTAAAAATTATTAATTAAAATATTCAACCAAAGACCATAAATCAATGCATCATTTAATAATTTTAGTAACTGCGCCGCCTCCGAAAAGATTGTGATGTATTTAACATGGTATTTAATATTTTAATATAATAATTTTTATTAGCAGTTAGTATATATTCGTACTAATCAAAATAAAATTATCCGTTTATATTATATAAGGAGGTCCCGAAGTTATACTACTTTCAGAAGCCCCTGTGAATTAAAATGAATCGAGATAGAAGCAGGATTGGAAACGAGTGGGTAAACTTTTTTTGTGAATTTATTGTGAAAGGATGTTTGTTGTTCCAAAACACTGTAATGTCCATTGCTGAAATTTTACATTAAAAAAAAAAAAATAAACGAATTTTAAAATAAAAATAAATGATATTTGCTTTCTCGAAAACACTATTATTTATAAATGGGATATATTGTAAGTAAATAAGTAAATAAGTATGGGAGGTCTTTTTGCACCAGTGCGCTCTTTCATGCAGCTTCTGCATCAAACGATTTATGGATATATAATTTTAGTAATCAATCAACTAATGCGGAGGACCTGGGTTCGATTCCCGGCCGTGGTCGAATCTTTTATCTTGTAATAAAATAATTTAAAAATTATTAATTAAAATATTCAACCAAAGACCATAAATAAATGCATCATTTAATAGTTTAAGTAACTGCGCCGCCTCCGAAAAGATTGTGATGTATTTAACATGGTATTTAATATTTTAATATAATAATTTTTATTAGCAGTTAGTATATATTCGTACTAATCAAAATAAAATTATCCGTTTATATTATATAAGGAGGTCCCGAAGTTATACTACTTTCAGAAGCCCCTGTGAATTAAAATGAATCGAGATAGAAGCAGGATTGGAAACGAGTAGGTAAACTTTTATTGTGAATTAATTGTGAAAGGATGTTTGTTGTTCAAAACCCTGTTATGTCCATTGCTGAAATTTTACATTAAGAAAAAAAATAAACGAATTTTAAAATAAAAATAAATGATATTTGCTTTCTCGAATACACTATTATTTATAAATGGGATATATTGTAAGTAAATAAGTATTGGATGTCTTTTTGCACCAGTGCGCTCTTTCATGCAGCTTCTGCATCAAACGATTTTTGGATACATAATTTTAGTAATCAATCAACTAATGTGGAGGACCTGGGTTCGACTCACGGCGGTGGTCGAAACTTATATCGTCTAATAAAATAATTTATAAATTATAAATTAAAATATTTAACCAAAGACCATAAATAAATGCATCATTTAGTAATTTTAGTACCTGCGCCGCCTCCGAAAATATTGTGATGTATTTAACATGGTATTTAATATTTTAATATAATAATTTTTATTAGCAGTTAGTATATATTCGTACTATTCAAAATAAAATTATCCACTTATATTATATTAGAAGGTCCCGAAGTCATACTACTTTCAGAAGCCCCAGTGAATTATAATGAATCGAGATAGAAGCAGGATTGGAAACGAGTGGTAAACTTTTTTTGTGAATTTATTGTGAAAGGATGTTTGTTGTTCCTAAACCCTGTTATGTCCATTGCTGAAATGTTACATTAAAAAAAAAAAAAATAAACGAATTTAAAAAATAAATAAATGATATTTGCTTTCTCTAAAACACTATTATTTATAAATGGGATATATTGTAAGTAAATAAGTAAATAAGTATTGGAGGTCTTTTTTTACCAGTGCGCTCTTTCATGCAGCTTCAGCATCAAACGATTTTTGGATACATAATTTTAGTAATCAATCAACTAATGTGGAGGACCTGGGTTCGACTCACGGCCGTGGTCGAAACTTATATCGTCTAATAAAATAATTTAAAAATTATAAATTAAAATATTCAACCAAAGACCATAGATAAATGCATCATTTAATAATTTTAGTACCTGCGCCGCCTCCGAAAAGATTGTAATGTATTTAACATGGTATTTAATATTTTAATATAATAATTTTTATTAGCAGTTAGTATATATTCGTACTAATCAAAATAAAATTATCCGTTTATATTATATTAGAAGGTCCCGAAGTCATACTACTTTCAGAAGCCCCGGTAAATTATAATAAATCGAGATAGAAGCAGGATTGGAAACGAGTGGGTAAACTTTTTTTGTGAATTTATTGTGAAAGGATGTTTGTTGTTCCAAAACCCTGTTATGTCCATTGCTGAAATTTTACATTAAAAAAAAAAAAAAAAACGAATTTTAAAATAAAAATAAATGATATTTGCTTTCTCGAAAACACTATTATATATAAATGGGATATATTGTAAGTAAATAAGTAAATAAGTATTGGATGTCTTTTTGCACCAGTGCGCTCTTTCATGCAGTTTCACATCAAACGATTTTTGGAGACATAATTTTAGTAATCAATCAACTAATGCGGAGGACCTGTTTTCGATTCCCGGCCGTGGTAAAATATTTTATTTTGTAATAAAATTATTTAAAAATTATTAATTAAAATATTCAACCAAAGACCATAAATCAATGCATCATTTAATAATTTTAGTAACTGCGCCGCCTCCGAAAAGATTGTGATGTATTTAACATGGTATTTAATATTTTAATATAATAATTTTTATTAGCAGTTAGTATATATTCGTACTAATCAAAATAAAATTATCCGTTTATATTATATAAGGAGGTCCCGAAGTTATACTACTTTCAGAAGCCCCTGTGAATTAAAATGAATCGAGATAGAAGCAGGATTGGAAACGAGTAGGTAAACTTTTATTGTGAATTAATTGTGAAAGGATGTTTGTTGTTCAAAACCCTGTTATGTCCATTGCTGAAATTTTACATTAAGAAAAAAAATAAACGAATTTTAAAATAAAAATAAATGATATTTGCTTTCTCGAATACACTATTATTTATAAATGGGATATATTGTAAGTAAATAAGTATTGGATGTCTTTTTGCACCAGTGCGCTCTTTCATGCAGCTTCTGCATCAAACGATTTTTGGATACATAATTTTAGTAATCAATCAACTAATGTGGAGGACCTGGGTTCGACTCACGGCGGTGGTCGAAACTTATATCGTCTAATAAAATAATTTATAAATTATAAATTAAAATATTTAACCAAAGACCATAAATAAATGCATCATTTAGTAATTTTAGTACCTGCGCCGCCTCCGAAAATATTGTGATGTATTTAACATGGTATTTAATATTTTAATATAATAATTTTTATTAGCAGTTAGTATATATTCGTACTATTCAAAATAAAATTATCCACTTATATTATATTAGAAGGTCCCGAAGTCATACTACTTTCAGAAGCCCCAGTGAATTATAATGAATCGAGATAGAAGCAGGATTGGAAACGAGTGGTAAACTTTTTTTGTGAATTTATTGTGAAAGGATGTTTGTTGTTCCTAAACCCTGTTATGTCCATTGCTGAAATTTTACATTAAAAAAAAAAAAAATAAACGAATTTAAAAAATAAATAAATGATATTTGCTTTCTCTAAAACACTATTATTTATAAATGGGATATATTGTAAGTAAATAAGTAAATAAGTATTGGAGGTCTTTTTTTACCAGTGCGCTCTTTCATGCAGCTTCAGCATCAAACGATTTTTGGATACATAATTTTAGTAATCAATCAACTAATGTGGAGGACCTGGGTTCGACTCACGGCCGTGGTCGAAACTTATATCGTCTAATAAAATAATTTAAAAATTATAAATTAAAATATTCAACCAAAGACCATAGATAAATGCATCATTTAATAATTTTAGTACCTGCGCCGCCTCCGAAAAGATTGTGATGTATTTAACATGGTATTTAATATTTTAATATAATAATTTTTATTAGCAGTTAGTATATATTCGTACTAATCAAAATAAAATTATCCGTTTATATTATATTAGAAGGTCCCGAAGTCATACTACTTTCAGAAGCCCCGGTAAATTATAATAAATCGAGATAGAAGCAGGATTGGAAACGAGTGGGTAAACTTTTTTTGTGAATTTATTGTGAAAGGATGTTTGTTGTTCCAAAACACTGTTATGTCCATTGCTGAAATTTTACATTAAAAAAAAAAAAAAAAAACGAATTTTAAAATAAAAATAAATGATATTTGCTTTCTCGAAAACACTATTATATATAAATGGGATATATTGTAAGTAAATAAGTAAATAAGTATTGGATGTCTTTTTGCACCAGTGCGCTCTTTCATGCAGTTTCACATCAAACGATTTTTGGAGACATAATTTTAGTAATCAATCAACTAATGCGGAGGACCTGTTTTCGATTCCCGGCCGTGGTAAAATATTTTATTTTGTAATAAAATTATTTAAAAATTATTAATTAAAATATTCAACCAAAGACCATAAATCAATGCATCATTTAATAATTTTAGTAACTGCGCCGCCTCCGAAAAGATTGTGATGTATTTAACATGGTATTTAAAATTTTAATTTAATAATTTTTATTAGCAGTTACTATATATTCGTACTAATCAAAATAAAATTATCCGTTTATATTATATAAGAAGGTCCCGAAGTCATACTACTTTCAGATGCCCCTGTGAATTAAAATGAATCGAGATAGAAGCAGGATTGGAAACGCGTAGGTAAACTTTTATTGTGAATTAATTGTGAAAGGATGTTTGTTGTTCAAAACCCTGTTATGTCCATTGCTGAAATTTTACATTAAAAAAAAAAAAATAAACGAATTTTAAAATAAAAATAAATGATATTTGCTTTCTCGAAAACACTATTATTTATAAATGGGATATATTGTAAGTAAATAAGTATTGGATGTCTTTTTGCACCAGTGCGCTCTTTCATGCAGCTTCTGCATCAAACGATTTTTGGATACATAATTTTAGTAATCTATCAACTAATGTGGAGGACCTGGGTTCGACTCACGGCCGTGGTCGAAACTTTTATCGACTAATAAAATAACTTAAAAATTATAAATTAAAATATTCAACTAAGGACCATAAATAAATGCATCATTTAATAATTTTAGAAACTGCGCCGCCTCCGAAAAGATTGTGATGTATTTAACATGGTATTTAATATTTTAATATAATCATTTTTATTAGCAGTTAGTATATATTCGTACTAATCAAAATAAAATTATCCGTTTATATTATATTAGAAGGTCCCGAAGTCATACTACTTTCAGAAGCCCCGGTAAATTATAATACATCGAGATAGAAGCAGGATTGGAAACGAGTGGGTAAACTTTTTTTGTGAATTTATTGTGAAAGGATGTTTGTTGTTCCAAAACCGTGTTATGTCCATTGCTGAAATTTTACATTAAAAAAAAAAAAAATAAAACGAATTTTAAAATAAAAATAAATGATATTTGCTTTCTCGAAAACACTATTATATATAAATGGGATATATTGTAAGTAAATAAGTAAATAAGTATTGGAGGTCTTTTTTTTACCAGTGCGCTCTTTCATGCAGCTTCAGCATCAAAAGGTTTTTTCGATACATAATTTTAGTAATCAATCAACTAATGTGGAGGACCTGGGTTCGACTCACGGCCGTGGTCGAAACTTATATCGTCTAATAAAATAATTTTTAAATTATAAATTAAAATATTCAACCAAAGACCATAAATAAATGCATCATTTAATAATTATAGTAACTGCGCCGCCTCCGAAAAGATTGTGATGTATTTAACATGGTATTTAAAATTTTAATTTAATAATTTTTATTAGCAGTTACTATATATTCGTACTAATCAAAATAAAATTATCCGTTTATATTATATAAGAAGGTCCCGAAGTCATACTACTTTCAGAAGCCCCTGTGAATTAAAATGAATCGAGATAGAAGCAGGATTGGAAACGAGTAGGTAAACTTTTATTGTTAATTAATTGTGAAAGGATGTTTGTTGTTCAAAACCCTGTGATGCCATTGCTGAAATTTTACATTAAAAAAAAAAAAATAAACGAATTTTAAAATTAAAATAAATGATATTTGCTTTCTCGAAAACACTATTATTTATATATGGAATATATTGTAAGTAAATAAGTATTGGATGTCTTTTTGCACCAGTGCGCTCTTTCATGCAGCTTCTGCATCAAACGATTTTTGGATACATAATTTTAGTAATCAATCAACTAATGTGGAGGACCTGGGTTCGACTCACGGCAGTGGTCGAAACTTATATCGTCTAATATAATAATTTAAAAATTATAAATTAAAATATTCAACCGAAGACCATAAATAAATGCATCATTTCATAATTTTAGTACCTGCGCCGCCTCCGAAAAGATTGTGATGTATTTAACATGGTATTTAATATTTTAATATAATAATTTTTATTAGCAGTTAGTATATATTCGTACTAATCAAAATAAAATTATCCGTTTATATTATATTAGAAGGTCCCGAAGTCATACTACTTTCAGAAGCCCCGGTAAATTATAATAAATCGAGATAGAACTAGGATTGGAAACGAGTGGTAAACTTTTTTTGTGAATTTATTGTCAAAGGATGTTTGTTGTTCCTAAACCCTGTTATGTCCATTGCTGAAATTTTACATTAAAAAAAAAAAAATAAACGAATTTAAAAAATAAATAAATGATATTTGCTTTCTCAAAAACACTATTATTTATAAATGGGATATATTGTAAGTAAATAAGTAAATAAGTATTGGAGGTCTTTTTTTACCAGTGCGCTCTTTCATGCAGCTTCAGCATCAAACGATTTTTGGATACATAATTTTAGTAATCAATCAACTAATGTGGAGGACCTGGGTTCGACTCACGGCCGTGGTCGAAACTTTTATCGTCTAATAAAATAATTTAAAAATTATAAATTAAAATATTCAACTAAAGACCATAAATAAATGCATCATTTAATAATTTTAGTAACTGCGCCGCCTCCGAAAAGATTGTGATGTATTTAACATGGTATTTAAAATTTTAATTTAATAATTTTTATTAGCAGTTACTATATATTCGTACTAATCAAAATAAAATTATCCGTTTATATTATATAAGAAGGTCCCGAAGTCATACTACTTTCAGAAGCCCCTGTGAATTAAAATGAATCGAGATAGAAGCAGGATTGGAAACGAGTAGGTAAACTTTTATTGTTAATTAATTGTGAAAGGATGTTTGTTGTTCAAAACCCGGTTATGCCATTGCTGAAATTTTACATTAAAAAAAAAAATAAACGAATTTTAAAATTAAAATAAATGATATTTGCTTTCTCGAAAACACTATTATTTATAAATGGGATATATAAGAATGTATTAGAGGTCTTTTTGCACCAGTGCGGTGTTTTCTGCAGCTTCAGCATCAAAGGATTTTTGGATACATAATTTTAGAAATATATTAACTAATGCGGAAGACCTGGGTTCGATTCCCGCCGTGGTCGAATCATTTATCTTCTAATAAAATAATTTAAAAATTATAAATTAAAATATTCAACCAAAGACCATAAATAAATGCATCATTTAATAGTTTTAGTAACTGCGCCGCCTCCGAAAAAATTGTGATGTATTAAACATGGTATTTAATATTTTAATATAATAATTTTTATTAGCAGTTAGTATATATTCGTACTAATCAAAATAAAATTATCCGTTTATATTATATTAGAAGGTCCCGAAGTCATACTACTTTCAGATGCCCCGGTGAATTATAATGAATCGAGATAGAAGCAGGATTGGAAACGAGTGGGTAAACTTTTTTTGTGAATTTATTGTGAAAGGATGTTTGTTGTTCCAAATCCCTGTTATGTCCATTGCTGAAATTTTACATTAAAAAAAAAAATAAATAAAACGAATTTTAAAATAAAAATAAATGATATTTGCTTTCTCAAAAACACTATTATTTATAAATGGGATATATTGTAAGTAAATAAGTATTGGATGTCTTTTTGCACCAGTGCGCTCATCAAACGATTTTTGGAGACATAATTTTAGTAATCAATCAACTAATGCGGAGGACCTGGTTTCGATTCCCGGCCGCGAATTTAAAAAAAAAAAAAAAATGAAATTTGCTCTTTCGATAACTCTATTATTTATAAATGGGATATATAAGAATGTATTAGAGGTCTTTTTGCACCAGTGCGCTCTTTCATGCAGCTTCAGCATCAAACGATTTTTGGATACATAATTTTAGTAATCAATTAACTAATGTGGAGGACCTGGGTTCGACTCACGGCCGTGGTCGAAACTTATATCGTCTAATAAAATAATTTAAAAATTATAAATTAAAATATTCAACCAAAGACCATAAATAAATGCATCATTTAATAATTTTAGTAACTGCGCCGCCTCCGAAAACATTGTGAAGTATTTAACATGGTATTTAATATTTTAATATAATAATTTTTATTAGCAGTTAGTATATATTCGTACTAATCAAAATAAAATTATCCGTTTATATTATATTAGAAGGTCCCGAAGTCATACTACTTTCAGAAGCCTCGGTGAATTATAATGAATCGAGATAGAAGCAGGATTAGAAACGAGTGGGTAAACTTTTTTTGTGAATTTATTGTGAAAGGATGTTTGTTGTTCCAAAACCCTGTTATGTCCATTTCTGAAATTTTACATTAAAAAAAAATAAAAAACCAAATTTTAAAATAAAAATAAATAAAATTTGCTTTCTCAACAACTCTATTATATATAAATGGGATTAAATTATTTATAAATGTATGTAAATATGTATTGGAAGTCTTTTTGCACCAGTGCACTCTTTTAACCTGCTGCAGCTTCAGCATCAAACGATTTTTGGATACATAATTTTAGTAATATATCAACTAATGCGGAGGACTTGGGTTCGATTCCCGCCGTGGTCGAATCATTTATCTTCTAATAAAATAATTTAAAAATTATAAATTAAAATATTCAACCAAAGACCATAAATAAATGCATCATTTTATAATTTTAGTAATCAATCAACTAATGTGGAGGACCTGGGTTCGACTCACGGCCGTGGTCGAAACTTTTATCGTCTAATAAAATAATTTAAAAATTATAAATTAAAATATTCAACCAATGACCGTAAATAAATGCATCATTTTATAGTTTTAGTAACTGCGCCGCCTCCGAAAATATTGTGATGTATTTAACATGGTATTTAATATTTTAATATAACAATTGTTATTAGCAGTTAGTATATATTCGTACTAATCAAAATAAAATTATCCGTTTATATTATATTAGAAGGTCCCGAAGTCATACTACTTTCAGAAGCCCCGGTGAATTATAACGAATCGAGATAGAAGCGGGATTGGAAACGAGTGGGTAAACTTTTTTTGTGAATTTATTGTGAAAGGATGTTTGTTGTTCCAAATCCCTGTTGTGTCCATTGCTGAAATTTTATATTAAAAAAAAAAATGAACTAATTAACCTTCGGTCGGGCGCATCTAATCTGTGAGATGAAGTATTTAGTTTTTTGGTGTGTTTACCGGCGGAGTTTGTAAACAATGGTGGCGGGCCAGAGTAGCTTCCTGATTCCACACCCCTAAAGCAAGGGTATTGTTCAAATTTCTCTAGTGCACTGATGATCTTCAAGATTGACGTTTTAATCTACTGGATGAGTTGCGCCCGATTACGTAAGTATTTTTGATTTCCGATATGAAAAAGTCTTTTCTCAAAACACTTATTTATTTACTTATTGTAATCGTATATGTATATTTCTGTCCCTAATTCAATGATATTTGTTGTTTTTTCGTAAATAATCTGCGAGATTAATTGCGCCCGATCATGTCGCCTAAACATTTGTTTTTGTTGATTGTTCAGAAAAATATGGCTTCTTCCAATCAAAGTCAAAAACAATCAAATCAACGCATCTTTAACTTGCAGAATCCCAGCTGATGTAGTAGCTATCCACGAAATTCTTCTAGCTGAAGATGATATACTTTTTCGGGAAGACAATGGAGACGAAGAAGACACCGACATGGAAGAAGAAATTCAGAAAAGAAACGAAGATTCTGAGACTGACCAAGATGCTGAAAGTTCTGATAATGAAGAACCTGGCCAAGAATTTTTTTTGGGCAAAGACAAAGTTACAAAGTGGTCAAAAAACAAGCCTTCGGCGAAAGTTCGACGAGAAGCACACAATGTCTTGCTGCGTTTGCCTGGCACCATTGGGGATGCCAGATAGGCGAAATCACCATATGAATGCTGGAAATGTATATTTTCAGAATCAATAACTGAAATGATTGTGAGATACACAAATATTTATATTGAGACAATAAAGGTAAATTACGAAAGAGAAAGGGACACCAAACCAAGTCAGTAGGTTTGAATTCAAAAGTTTTATTGGTGCTCCCCCAATGATTTTAATTAAGTTCATTGCGAGTAAGATGTATTCCTTTAATTATAACAAGCTTGTATTTGTATTTTTAATTATGTCAAAAAAATGTTATTTTCACTGTTACCAATCAGTTAAATATAGTTTTCTTTGTTTAGTAAATTAATAATTTTTTATGAATATTATATATGATTTTATTTGTAATGTTGTTTTAAAACAAAAATATAACGATTTTAAATTGAATAGTTGAGTAAAATGAATTTTTCCTTTACTTCTAACCAGAAATTTCTTTTTAATCTCACAGATGAGTTGCGCCCGAACGTGTTAGGATTTGCATTGCGCCCGACCGAAGGTTAAAAAAATGAAATTTGCTCTTTCGATAACTCTATTATTTATAAATGGGATATATAAGAATGTATTAGAGGTCTTTTTGCACCAGTGCGGTCTTTTCTGCAGCTTCAGCATCAAAGGATTTTTGGATACATAATTTTAGTAATATATCAACTAATGCGGAGGACCTGGGTTCGATTCCCACCGTGGTCGAATCATTTATCTTCTAATAAAATAATTTAAAAATTATAAATTATAAATATTCAACCAAAGACCATAAATAAATGCATCATTTAACATCATTGGAGGTCTTTTTGCACCAGTGCACTCTTTTAACCTGCTGCAGCTTCAGCATCAAACGATTTTTGGATACATAATTTTAGTAATATTAGTAATTAGCAGTTACTATATATTCGTACTAATCAAAATAAAATTATCCGTTTATATTATATAAGAAGTTCCCGAAGTCATACTACTTTCAGAAGCACCTGTGAATTAAACTGAATCGAGATAGAAGCAGGATTGGAAACGAGTATGTAAACTTTTATTGTGAATTTATTGTGAAAGGATGTTTGTTGTTCAAAACCCTTTTATGTCCATTGCTGAAATTTTACATTAAAAAAAAAAAAATGAAAATAAATGATTTTTGCTTTCTCGAAAACACTATTATTTATAAATGGGATATATTGTAAGTAAATAAGTAAATAAGTATTGGATGTCTTTTTGCACCAGTGCGCTCTTTCATGCAGCTTCTGCATCAAACGATTTTTGGATACATAATTTTAGTAATCTATCAACTAATGTGGAGGACCTGGGTTCGACTCACGGCCGTGGTCGAAACTTTTATCGTCTAATAAAATAATTTAAAAATTATAGATTAAAATATTCAACTAAGGACCATAAATAAATGCATCATTTAATAATTTTAGTAACTGCGCCGCCTCCGAAAAGATTGTGATGTATTTAACATGGTATTTAAAATTTTAATTTAATAATTTTTATTAGCAGTTACTATATATTCGTACTAATCAAAATAAAATTATCCGTTTATATTATATAAGAAGGTCCCGAAGTCATACTACTTTCAGAAGCCCCTGTGAATTAAAATGAATCGAGATAGAAGCAGGATTGGAAACGAGTAGGTAAACTTTTATTGTTAATTAATTGTGAAAGGATGTTTGTTGTTCAAAACCCGGTTATGCCATTCCTGAAATTTTACATTAAAAAAAAAAATAAACGAATTTTAAAATTAAAATAAATGATATTTGCTTTCTCGAAAACACTATTATTTATATATGGAATATATTGTAAGTAAATAAGTATTGGATGTCTTTTTGCACCAGTGCGCTCTTTCATGCAGCTTCTGCATCAAACGATTTTTGGATACATAATTTTAGTAATCAATCAACTAATGTAGAGGACCTGGGTTCGACTCACGGCAGTGGTCGAAACTTATATCGTCTAATAAAATAATTTAAAAATTATAAATTAAAATATTCAACCAAAGACCATAAATAAATGCATCATTTAATAATTTTAGTACCTGCGCCGCCTCCGAAAAGATTGTGATGTATTTAACATGGTATTTAATATTTTAATATAATCATTTTTATTAGCAGTTAGTATATATTCGTACTAATCAAAATAAAATTATCCGTTTATATTATATTAGAAGGTCCCGAAGTCATACTACTTTCAGAAGCCCCGGTAAATTATAATAAATCGAGATAGAAGCAGGATTGGAAACGAGTGGGTAAACTTTTTTCGTTAATTTATTGTGAAAGGATGTTTGTTGTTCCAAAACCCTGTTATGTCCATTGCTGAAATTTTACATTAAAAAAAAAAAAAAATAAAACGAATTTTAAAATAAAAATAAATGATATTTGCTTTCTCGAAAACACTATTATATATAAATGGGATATATTGTAAGTAAATAAGTAAATAAGTATTGGATGTCTTTTTGCACCAGTGCGCTCTTTCATGCAGTTTCACATCAAACGATTTTTGGAGACATAATTTTAGTAATCAATCAACTAATGCAGAGGACCTCTTTTCGATTCCCGGCCGTGGTAAAATATTTTATTTTGTAATAAAATAATTTAAAAATTATTAATTAAAATATTCAACCAAAGACCATAAATAAATGCATCATTTAATAATTTTAGTAACTGCGCCGCCTCCGAAAAGATTGTGATTTATTTAACATGGTATTTAATATTTTAATTTAATAATTTTTATTAGCAGTTACTATATATTCGTACTAATCAAAATAAAATTATCCGTTTATATTATATAAGAAGGTCCCGAAGTCATACTACTTTCAGAAGCCCCTGTGAATTAAAATGAATCGAGATAGAAGCAGGATTGGAAACGGGTAGGTAAACTTTTATTGTGAATTAATTGTGAAAGGATGTTTGTTGTTCAAAACCCTGTTATGCCATTGCTGAAATTTTACATTAAAAAAAAAAAAAACGAATTTTAAAATTAAAATAAATGATATTTGCTTTCTCGAAAACACTATTATTTATAAATGGGATATATTGTAAGTAAATAAGTATTGGATGTCTTTTTGCACCAGTGCGCTCTTTCATGCAGCTTCTGCATCAAACGATTTTTGGAGACATAATTTTAGTAATCAATCGACTAATGCGGAGGACCTGGGTTCGATTCCCGGCCGTAGTCGAATCTTTTATTTTGTAATAAAATAATTTAAAAATTATTAATTAAAATATTCAACCAAAGACCATAAATAAATGCATCATTTAATAATTTTAGTAACTGCGCCGCCTCCGAAAAGATTGTGATGTATTTAATATTTTAATTTAATAATTTTTATTATCAGGTAGTATATATTTGTACTAATCAAAATAAAATTATCCGTTAATATTATATTAGAAGGTCCCCAAGTCATACTACTTTCAGAAGCCCCGGTGAATTATAATGAATCGAGATGGAAGCAGGATTGGAAACGAGTGGGTAAACTTTATTTGTGAATTTATTGTAAAAGGATGTTTGTTGTTCCTAAACACTGTTATGTCCATTGCTGAAATTTTATATTAAAAAAAAAATAAACGAATTTAAAAAAAAAAAAAAATGAAATTTGCTCTTTCGATAACTCTATTATTTATAAATGGGATATATAAGAATGTATTAGAGGTCTTTTTGCACCAGTGTGGTCTTTTCTGCAGCTTCAGCATCAAAGGATTTTTGGATACATAATTTTAGTAATATATCAACTAATGCGGAAGACCTGGGTTCGATTCCCGCCGTAGTCGAATCATTTATCTTCTAATAAAATAATTTAAAAATTATAAATTAAAATATTCAACCAAAGACCATAAATAAATGCATCATTTAATAGTTTTAGTAACTGCGCCGCCTCCGAAAAAATTGTGATGTATTAAACATGGTATTTAATATTTTAATATAATAATTTTTATTAGCAGTTAGTATATATTCGTACTAATCAAAATAAAATTATCCGTTTATATTATATTAGAAGGTCCCGAAGTCATACTACTTTCAGATGCCCCGGTGAATTATAATGAATCGAGATAGAAGCAGGATTGGAAACGAGTGGGTAAACTTTTTTTGTGAATTTATTGTGAAAGGATGTTTGTTGTTCCAAATCCCTGTTATGTCCATTGCTGAAATTTTACATTAAAAAAAAAAATAAATAAAACGAATTTTAAAATAAAAATAAATGATATTTGCTTTCTCAAAAACACTATTATTTATAAATGGGATATATTGTAAGTAAATAAGTATTGGATGTCTTTTTGCACCAGTGCGCTCATCAAACGATTTTTGGAGACATAATTTTAGTAATCAATCAACTAATGCGGAGGACCTGGTTTCGATTCCCGGCCGCGAATTTAAAAAAAAAAAAAAAATGAAATTTGCTCTTTCGATAACTCTATTATTTATAAATGGGATATATAAGAATGTATTAGAGGTCTTTTTGCACCAGTGCGCTCTTTCATGCAGCTTCAGCATCAAACGATTTTTGGATACATAATTTTAGTAATCAATTAACTAATGTGGAGGACCTGGGTTCGACTCACGGCCGTGGTCGAAACTTATATCGTCTAATAAAATAATTTAAAAATTATAAATTAAAATATTCAACCAAAGACCATAAATAAATGCATCATTTAATAATTTTAGTAACTGCGCCGCCTCCGAAAACATTGTGAAGTATTTAACATGGTATTTAATATTTTAATATAATAATTTTTATTAGCAGTTAGTATATATTCGTACTAATCAAAATAAAATTATCCGTTTATATTATATTAGAAGGTCCCGAAGTCATACTACTTTCAGAAGCCTCGGTGAATTATAATGAATCGAGATAGAAGCAGGATTAGAAACGAGTGGGTAAACTTTTTTTGTGAATTTATTGTGAAAGGATGTTTGTTGTTCCAAAACCCTGTTATGTCCATTTCTGAAATTTTACATTAAAAAAAATAAAAAACCAAATTTTAAAATAAAAATAAATAAAATTTGCTTTCTCAACAACTCTATTATATATAAATGGGATTAAATTATTTATAAATGTAAGTAAATATGTATTGGAAGTCTTTTTGCACCAGTGCACTCTTTTAACCTGCTGCAGCTTCAGCATCAAACGATTTTTGGATACATAATTTTAGTAATATATCAACTAATGCGGAGGACTTGGGTTCGATTCCCGCCGTGGTCGAATCATTTATCTTCTAATAAAATAATTTAAAAATTATAAATTAAAATATTCAACCAAAGACCATAAATAAATGCATCATTTTATAATTTTAGTAATCAATCAACTAATGTGGAGGACCTGGGTTCGACTCACGGCCGTGGTCGAAACTTTTATCGTCTAATAAAATAATTTAAAAATTATAAATTAAAATATTCAACCAAAGACCGTAAATAAATGCATCATTTTATAGTTTTAGTAACTGCGCCGCCTCCGAAAATATTGTGATGTATTTAATATTTTAATATAACAATTGTTATTAGCAGTTAGTATATATTCGTACTAATCAAAATAAAATTATCCGTTTATATTATATTAGAAGGTCCCGAAGTCATACTACTTTCAGAAGCCCCGGTGAATTATAACGAATCGAGATAGAAGCGGGATTGGAAACGAGTGGGTAAACTTTTTTTGTGAATTTATTGTGAAAGGATGTTTGTTGTTCCAAATCCCTGTTGTGTCCATTGCTGAAATTTTATATTAAAAAAAAAATGAACTAATTAACCTTCGGTCGGGCGCATCTAATCTGTGAGATGAAGTATTTAGTTTTTTGGTGTGTTTACCGGCGGAGTTTGTAAACAATGGTGGCGGGCCAGAGTAGCTTCCTGATTCCACACCCCTAAAGCAAGGGTATTGTTCAAATTTCTCTAGTGCACTGATGATCTTCAAGATTGACGTTTTAATCTACTGGATGAGTTGCGCCCGATTACGTAAGTATTTTTGATTTCCGATATGAAAAAGTCTTTTCTCAAAACACTTATTTATTTACTTATTGTAATCGTATATGTATATTTCTGTCCCTAATTCAATGATATTTGTTGTTTTTTCGTAAATAATCTGCGAGATTAATTGCGCCCGATCATGTCGCCTAAACATTTGTTTTTGTTGATTGTTCAGAAAAATATGGCTTCTTCCAATCAAAGTCAAAAACAATCAAATCAACGCATCTTTAACTTGCAGAATCCCAGCTGATGTAGTAGCTATCCACGAAATTCTTCTAGCTGAAGATGATATACTTTTTCGGGAAGACAATGGAGACGAAGAAGACACCGACATGGAAGAAGAAATTCAGAAAAGAAACGAAGATTCTGAGACTGACCAAGATGCTGAAAGTTCTGATAATGAAGAACCTGGCCAAGAATTTTTTTTGGGCAAAGACAAAGTTACAAAGTGGTCAAAAAACAAGCCTTCGGCGAAAGTTCGACGAGAAGCACACAATGTCTTGCTGCGTTTGCCTGGCACCATTGGGGATGCCAGATAGGCGAAATCACCATATGAATGCTGGAAATGTATATTTTCAGAATCAATAACTGAAATGATTGTGAGATACACAAATATTTATATTGAGACAATAAAGGTAAATTACGAAAGAGAAAGGGACACCAAACCAAGTCAGTAGGTTTGAATTCAAAAGTTTTATTGGTGCTCCCCCAATGATTTTAATTAAGTTCATTGCGAGTAAGATGTATTCCTTTAATTATAACAAGCTTGTATTTGTATTTTTAATTATGTCAAAAAAATGTTATTTTCACTGTTACCAATCAGTTAAATATAGTTTTCTTTGTTTAGTAAATTAATAATTTTTTATGAATATTATATATGATTTTATTTGTAATGTTGTTTTAAAACAAAAATATAACGATTTTAAATTGAATAGTTGAGTAAAATGAATTTTTCCTTTACTTCTAACCAGAAATTTCTTTTTAATCTCACAGATGAGTTGCGCCCGAACGTGTTAGGATTTGCATTGCGCCCGACCGAAGGTTAAAAAAATGAAATTTGCTCTTTCGATAACTCTATTATTTATAAATGGGATATATAAGAATGTATTAGAGGTCTTTTTGCACCAGTGCGGTCTTTTCTGCAGCTTCAGCATCAAAGGATTTTTGGATACATAATTTTAGTAATATATCAACTAATGCGGAGGACCTGGGTTCGATTCCCACCGTGGTCGAATCATTTATCTTCTAATAAAATAATTTAAAAATTATAAATTATAAATATTCAACCAAAGACCATAAATAAATGCATCATTTAACATCATTGGAGGTCTTTTTGCACCAGTGCACTCTTTTAACCTGCTGCAGCTTCAGCATCAAACGATTTTTGGATACATAATTTTAGTAATATTAGTAATTAGCAGTTACTATATATTCGTACTAATCAAAATAAAATTATCCGTTTATATTATATAAGAAGTTCCCGAAGTCATACTACTTTCAGAAGCACCTGTGAATTAAACTGAATCGAGATAGAAGCAGGATTGGAAACGAGTATGTAAACTTTTATTGTGAATTTATTGTGAAAGGATGTTTGTTGTTCAAAACCCTTTTATGTCCATTGCTGAAATTTTACATTAAAAAAAAAAAAAATGAAAATAAATGATTTTTGCTTTCTCGAAAACACTATTATTTATAAATGGGATATATTGTAAGTAAATAAGTAAATAAGTATTGGATGTCTTTTTGCACCAGTGCGCTCTTTCATGCAGCTTCTGCATCAAACGATTTTTGGATACACAATTTTAGTAATCTATCAACTAATGTGGAGGACCTGGGTTCGACTCACGGCCGTGGTCGAAACTTTTATCGTCTAATAAAATAATTTAAAAATTATAGATTAAAATATTCAACTAAGGACCATAAATAAATGCATCATTTAATAATTTTAGTAACTGCGCCGCCTCCGAAAAGATTGTGATGTATTTAACATGGTATTTAAAATTTTAATTTAATAATTTTTATTAGCAGTTACTATATATTCGTACTAATCAAAATAAAATTATCCGTTTATATTATATAAGAAGGTCCCGAAGTCATACTACTTTCAGAAGCCCCTGTGAATTAAAATGAATCGAGATAGAAGCAGGATTGGAAACGAGTAGGTAAACTTTTATTGTTAATTAATTGTGAAAGGATGTTTGTTGTTCAAAACCCGGTTATGCCATTGCTGAAATTTTACATTAAAAAAAAAAATAAACGAATTTTAAAATTAAAATAAATGATATTTGCTTTCTCGAAAACACTATTATTTATATATGGAATATATTGTAAGTAAATAAGTATTGGATGTCTTTTTGCACCAGTGCGCTCTTTCATGCAGCTTCTGCATCAAACGATTTTTGGATACATAATTTTAGTAATCTATCAACTAATGTGGAGGACCTGGGTTCGACTCACGGCCGTGGTCGAAACTTTTATCGTCTAATAAAATAATTTAAAAAATATAGATTAAAATATTCAACTAAGGACCATAAATAAATGCATCATTTAATAATTTTAGAAACTGCGCCGCCTCCGAAAAGATTGTGATGTATTTAACATGGTATTTAATATTTTAATATAATAATTTTTATTAGCAGTTAGTATATATTCGTACTAATCAAAATAAAATTATCCGTTTATATTATATTAGAAGGTCCCGAAGTCATACTACTTTCAGAAGCCCCGGTAAATTATAATAAATCGAGATAGAAGCAGGATTGGAAACGAGTGGGTAAACTTTTTTTGTGAATTTATTGTGAAAGGATGTTTGTTGTTCCAAAACCCTGTTATGTCCATTGCTGAAATTTTACATTAAAAAAAAAAAAATAAAACGAATTTTAAAATAAAAATAAATGATATTTGCTTTCTCGAAAACACTATTATATATAAATGGGATATATTGTAAGTAAATAAGTAAATAAGTATTGGATGTCTTTTTGCACCAGTGCGCTCTTTCATGCAGTTTCACATCAAACGATTTTTGGATACATAATTTTAGTAATCAATCAACTAATGTGGAGGACCTGGGTTCGACTCACGGCGGTGGTCGAAACTTATATCGTCT
Organism: Aelia acuminata; assembly: GCA_911387785.2. Taxonomy (NCBI): domain Eukaryota; kingdom Metazoa; phylum Arthropoda; class Insecta; order Hemiptera; family Pentatomidae; genus Aelia; species Aelia acuminata. The sequence goes on along the minus strand of OU426978.1, from coordinate 47,334,874 downwards.
AATAAAATAATTTATAAATTATAAATTAAAATATTTAACCAAAGACCATAAATAAATGCATCATTTAGTAATTTTAGTACCTGCGCCGCCTCCGAAAAGATTGTGATGTATTTAACATGGTATTTAATATTTTAATATAATAATTTTTATTAGCAGTTAGTATATATTCCTACTAATCAAAATAAAATTATCCACTTATATTATATTAGAAGGTCCCGAAGTCATACTACTTTCAGAAGCCCCAGTGAATTATAATGAATCGAGATAGAAGCAGGATTGGAAACGAGTGGTAAACTTTTTTTGTGAATTTATTGTCAAAGGATGTTTGTTGTTCCTAAACCCTGTTATGTCCATTGCTGAAATTTTACATTAAAAAAAAAAAATAAACGAATTTAAAAAATAAATAAATGATTTTTGCTTTCTCGAAAACACTATTATTTATAAATGGGATATATTGTAAGTAAATAAGTAAATAAGTATTGGATGTCTTTTTGCACCAGTGCGCTCTTTCATGCAGCTTCTGCATCAAACGATTTTTGGATACACAATTTTAGTAATCTATCAACTAATGTGGAGGACCTGGGTTCGACTCACGGCCGTGGTCGAAACTTTTATCGTCTAATAAAATAATTTAAAAATTATAGATTAAAATATTCAACTAAGGACCATAAATAAATGCATCATTTAATAATTTTAGTAACTGCGCCGCCTCCGAAAAGATTGTGATGTATTTAACATGGTATTTAAAATTTTAATTTAATAATTTTTATTAGCAGTTACTATATATTCGTACTAATCAAAATAAAATTATCCGTTTATATTATATAAGAAGGTCCCGAAGTCATACTACTTTCAGAAGCCCCTGTGAATTAAAATGAATCGAGATAGAAGCAGGATTGGAAACGAGTAGGTAAACTTTTATTGTTAATTAATTGTGAAAGGATGTTTGTTGTTCAAAACCCTGTTATGTCCATTGCTGAAATTTTACATTAAAAAAAAAAAAATAAAACGAATTTTAAAATAAAAATAAATGATATTTGCTTTCTCGAAAACACTATTATATATAAATGGGATATATTGTAAGTAAATAAGTAAATAAGTATTGGATGTCTTTTTGCACCAGTGCGCTCTTTCATGCAGTTTCACATCAAACGATTTTTGGATACATAATTTTAGTAATCAATCAACTAATGTGGAGGACCTGGGTTCGACTCACGGCGGTGGTCGAAACTTATATCGTCTAATAAAATAATTTAAAAATTATAAATTAAAATATTCAACCAAAGACCATAAATAAATGCATCATTTAATAATTTTAGTACCTGCGCCGCCTCCGAAAAGATTGTGATGTATTTAACATGGTATTTAATATTTTAATATAATCATTTTTATTAGCAGTTAGTATATATTCGTACTAATCAAAATAAAATTATCCGTTTATATTATATTAGAAGGTCCCGAAGTCATACTACTTTCAGAAGCCCCGGTGAATTATAACGAATCGAGATAGAAGCGGGATTGGAAACGAGTGGGTAAACTTTTTTTGTGAATTTATTGTGAAAGGATGTTTGTTGTTCCAAATCCCTGTTGTGTCCATTGCTGAAATTTTATATTAAAAAAAAAATGAACTAATTTAAAAAATAAATAAATGATATTTGCTTTCTCAAAAACACTATTATTTATAAATGGGATATATTGTAAGTAAATAAGTAAATAAGTATTGGAGGTCTTTTTTTACCAGTGCGCTCTTTCATGCAGCTTCAGCATCAAACGATTTTTGGATACATAATTTTAGTAATCAATCAACTAATGCAGAGGACCTCTTTTCGATTCCCGGCCGTGGTAAAATATTTTATTTTGTAATAAAATAATTTAAAAATTATTAATTAAAATATTCAACCAAAGACCATAAATAAATGCATCATTTAATAATTTTAGTATCTGCGCCGCCTCCGAAAAGATTGTGATTTATTTAACATGGTATTTAATATTTTAATTTAATAATTTTTATTAGCAGTTACTATATATTCGTACTAATCAAAATAAAATTATCCGTTTATATTATATAAGAAGGTCCCGAAGTCATACTACTTTCAGAAGCCCCTGTGAATTAAAATGAATCGAGATAGAAGCAGGATTGGAAACGGGTAGGTAAACTTTTATTGTTAATTAATTGTGAAAGGATGTTTGTTGTTCAAAACCCTGTTATGCCATTGCTGAAATTATACATTAAAAAAAAAAAAAAAAAAAACGAATTTTAAAATAAAAATAAATGATATTTGCTTTCTCGAAAACACTATTATATATAAATGGGATATATTGTAAGTAAATAAGTAAATAAGTATTAGATGTCTTTTTGCACCAGTGCGCTCTTTCATGCAGCTTCTGCATCAAACGATTTTTGGATACATAATTTTAGTAATCAATCAACTAATGTAGAGGACCTGGGCTCGACTCACGGCAGTGGTCGAAACTTATATCGTCTAATAAAATAATTTAAAAATTATAAATTAAAATATTCAACCAAAGACCATAAATAAATGCATCATTTAATAATTTTAGTACCTGCGCCGCCTCCGAAAAGATTGTGATGTATTTAACATGGTATTTAATATTTTAATATAATCATTTTTATTAGCAGTTAGTATATATTCGTACTAATCAAAATAAAATTATCCGTTTATATTATATTAGAAGGTCCCGAAGTCATACTACTTTCAGAAGCCCCGGTAAATTATAATAAATCGAGATAGAAGCAGGATTGGAAACGAGTGGGTAAACTTTTTTCGTTAATTTATTGTGAAAGGATGTTTGTTGTTCCAAAACCCTGTTATGTCCATTACTGAAATTTTACATTAAAAAAAAAAAAATAAAACGAATTTTAAAATAAAAATAAATGATATTTGCTTTCTCGAAAACACTATTATATATAAATGGGATATATTGTAAGTAAATAAGTAAATAAGTATTGGATGTCTTTTTGCACCAGTGCGCTCTTTCATGCAGTTTCACATCAAACGATTTTTGGAGACATAATTTTAGTAATCAATCAACTAATGCAGAGGACCTCTTTTCGATTCCCGGCCGTGGTAAAATATTTTATTTTGTAATAAAATAATTTAAAAATTATTGATTAAAATATTCAACCAAACACCATAAATAAATGCATCATTTAATAATTTTAGTAACTGCGCCGCCTCCGAAAAGATTGTGATTCATTTAACATGGTATTTAATATTTTAATTTAATAATTTTTATTAGCAGTTACTATATATTCGTACTAATCAAAATAAAATTATCCGTTTATATTATATAAGAAGGTCCCGAAGTCATACTACTTTCAGAAGCCCCTGTGAATTAAAATGAATCGAGATAGAAGCAGGATTGGAAACGGGTAGGTAAACTTTTATTGTGAATTAATTGTGAAAGGATGTTTGTTGTTCAAAACCCTGTTATGCCATTGCTGAAATTTTACATTAAAAAAAAAAAAAAAACGAATTTTAAAATTAAAATAAATGATATTTGCTTTCTCGAAAACACTATTATTTATAAATGGGATATATTGTAAGTAAATAAGTATTGGATGTCTTTTTGCACCAGTGCGCTCTTTCATGCAGCTTCTGCATCAAACGATTTTTGGAGACATAATTTTAGTAATCAATCGACTAATGCGGAGGACCTGGGTTCGATTCCCGGCCGTAGTCGAATCTTTTATCTTGTAATAAAATAATTTAAAAATTATTAATTAAAATATTCAACCAAAGACCATAAATAAATGCATCATTTAATAATTTTAGTAACTGCGCCGCCTCCGAAAACATTGTGATGTATTTAACATGGTATTTAATATTTTAATATAATATTTTTTATTAGCAGTTAGTATATATTCGTACTAATCAAAATAAAATTATCCTTTTATATTATATTAGAAGGTCCCGAAGTCATACTACTTTCAGAAGCCTCGGTGAATTATAATGAATCGAGATAGAAGCAGGATTAGAAACGAGTGGGTAAACTTTTTTTGTGAATTTATTGTGAAAGGATGTTTGTTGTTCAAAACCCTGTTATGCCATTGCTGAAATTTTACATTAAAAAAAAAAAAAAAAAACGAATTTTAAAATAAAAATAAATGATATTTGCTTTCTCGAAAACACTATTATATATAAATGGGATATATTGTAAGTAAATAAGTAAATAAGTATTGGATGTCTTTTTGCACCAGTGCGCTCTTTCATGCAGTTTCACATCAAACGATTTTTGGATACATAATTTTAGTAATCAACCAACTAATGTGGAGGACCTGGGTTCGACTCACGGCGGTGGTCGAAACTTATATCGTCTAATAAAATAATTTATAAATTATAAATTAAAATATTTAACCAAAGACCATAAATAAATGCATCATTTAGTAATTTTAGTACCTGCGCCGCCTCCGAAAAGATTGTGATGTATTTAACATGGTATTTAATATTTTAATATAATAATTTTTATTAGCAGTTAGTATATATTCGTACTAATCAAAATAAAATTATCCACTTATATTATATTAGAAGGTCCCGAAGTCATACTACTTTCAGAAGCCCCAGTGAATTATAATGAATCGAGATAGAAGCAGGATTGGAAACGAGTGGTAAACTTTTTTTGTGAATTTATTGTCAAAGGATGTTTGTTGTTCCTAAACCCTGTTATGTCCATTGCTGAAATTTTACGTTAAAAAAAAAAAAATAAACGAATTTAAAAAATAAATAAATGATATTTGCTTTCTCAAGAACACTATTATTTATAAATGGGATATATTGTAAGTAAATAAGTAAATAAGTATTGGAGGTCTTTTTTTACCAGTGCGCTCTTTCATGCAGCTTCAGCATCAAACGATTTTTGGATACATAATTTTAGTAATCAATCAACTAATGTGGAGGACCTGGGTTCGACTCACGGCCGTGGTCGAAACTTTTATCGTCTAATAAAATAATTTAAAAATTATAAATTAAAATATTCAACTAAAGACCATAAATAAATGCATCATTTAATAATTTTAGTAACTACGCCGCCTCCGAAAAGATTGTGATGTATTTAACATGGTATTTAAAATTTTAATTTAATAATTTTTATTAGCAGTTACTATATATTCGTACTAATCAAAATAAAATTATCCGTTTATATTATATAAGAAGGTACCGAAGTCATACTACTTTCAGAAGCCCCTGTGAATTAAAATGAATCGAGATAGAAGCAGGATTGGAAACGAGTAGGTAAACTTTTATTGTTAATTAATTGTGAAAGGATGTTTGTTGTTCAAAACCCTGTTATGCCATTGCTGAAATTTTACATTAAAAAAAAAAATAAACGAATTTTAAAATTAAAATAAATGATATTTGCTTTCTCGAAAACACTATTATTTATATATGGAATATATTGTAAGTAAATAAGTATTGGATGTCTTTTTGCACCAGTGCGCTCTTTCATGCAGCTTCTGCATCAAACGATTTTTGGATACATAATTTTAGTAATCAATCAACTAATGTAGAGGACCTGGGCTCGACTCACGGCAGTGGTCGAAACTTATATCGTCTAATAAAATAATTTAAAAATTATAAATTAAAATATTCAACCAAAGACCATAAATAAATGCATCATTTAATAATTTTAGTACCTGCGCCGCCTCCGAAAATATTGTGATGTATTTAACATGGTATTTAATATTTTAATATAATCATTTTTATTAGCAGTTAGTATATATTCGTACTAATCAAAATAAAATTATCCGTTTATATTATATTAGAAGGTCCCGAAGTCATACTACTTTCAGAAGCCCCGGTAAATTATAATAAATCGAGATAGAAGCAGGATTGGAAACGAGTGGGTAAACTTTTTTCGTTAATTTATTGTGAAAGGATGTTTGTTGTTCCAAAACCCTGTTATGTCCATTACTGAAATTTTACATTAAAAAAAAAAAAAAATAGAACGAATTTTAAAATAAAAATAAATGATATTTGCTTTCTCGAAAACACTATTATATATAAATGGGATATATTGTAAGTAAATAAGTAAATAAGTATTGGATGTCTTTTTGCACCAGTGCGCTCTTTCATGCAGTTTCACATCAAACGATTTTTGGAGACATAATTTTAGTAATCAATCAACTAATGCAGAGGACCTCTTTTCGATTCCCGGCCGTGGTAAAATATTTTATTTTGTAATGAAATAATTTAAAAATTATTAATTAAAATATTCAACCAAAGACCATAAATAAATGCATCATTTAATAATTTTAGTAACTGCGCCGCCTCCGAAAAGATTTTGATTTATTTAACATGGTATTTAATATTTTTTTTTTTGGATTTATTAATTTTTATTAGCAGTTACTATATATTCGTACTAATCAAAATAAAATTATCCGTTTATATTATATAAGAAGGTCCCGAAGTCATACTACTTTCAGAAGCCCCTGTGAATTAAAATGAATCGAGATAGAAGCAGGATTGGAAACGGGTAGGTAAACTTTTATTGTGAATTAATTGTGAAAGGATGTTTGTTGTTCAAAACCCTGTTATGCCATTGCTGAAATTTTACATTAAAAAAAAAAAAAAACGAATTTTAAAATTAAAATAAATGATATTTGCTTTCTCGAAAACACTATTATTTATATATGGAATATATTGTAAGTAAATAAGTATTGGATGTCTTTTTGCACCAGTGCGCTCTTTCATGCAGCTTCTGCATCAAACGATTTTTGGATACATAATTTTAGTAATCAATCAACTAATGTAGAGGACCTGGGCTCGACTCACGGCAGTGGTCGAAACTTATATCGTCTAATAAAATAATTTAAAAATTATAAATTAAAATATTCAACCAAAGACCATAAATAAATGCATCATTTAATAATTTTAGTACCTGCGCCGCCTCCGAAAATATTGTGATGTATTTAACATGGTATTTAATATTTTAATATAATCATTTTTATTAGCAGTTAGTATATATTCGTACTAATCAAAATAAAATTATCCGTTTATATTATATTAGAAGGTCCCGAAGTCATACTACTTTCAGAAGCCCCGGTAAATTATAATAAATCGAGATAGAAGCAGGATTGGAAACGAGTGGGTAAACTTTTTTCGTTAATTTATTGTGAAAGGATGTTTGTTGTTCCAAAACCCTGTTATGTCCATTACTGAAATTTTACATTAAAAAAAAAAAAAAATAGAACGAATTTTAAAATAAAAATAAATGATATTTGCTTTCTCGAAAACACTATTATATATAAATGGGATATATTGTAAGTAAATAAGTAAATAAGTATTGGATGTCTTTTTGCACCAGTGCGCTCTTTCATGCAGTTTCACATCAAACGATTTTTGGAGACATAATTTTAGTAATCAATCAACTAATGCAGAGGACCTCTTTTCGATTCCCGGCCGTGGTAAAATATTTTATTTTGTAATGAAATAATTTAAAAATTATTAATTAAAATATTCAACCAAAGACCATAAATAAATGCATCATTTAATAATTTTAGTAACTGCGCCGCCTCCGAAAAGATTTTGATTTATTTAACATGGTATTTAATATTTTTTTTTTTGGATTTATTAATTTTTATTAGCAGTTACTATATATTCGTACTAATCAAAATAAAATTATCCGTTTATATTATATAAGAAGGTCCCGAAGTCATACTACTTTCAGAAGCCCCTGTGAATTAAAATGAATCGAGATAGAAGCAGGATTGGAAACGGGTAGGTAAACTTTTATTGTGAATTAATTGTGAAAGGATGTTTGTTGTTCAAAACCCTGTTATGCCATTGCTGAAATTTTACATTAAAAAAAAAAAAAAACGAATTTTAAAATTAAAATAAATGATATTTGCTTTCTCGAAAACACTATTATTTATAAATGGGATATATTGTAAGTAAATAAGTGTTGGATGTCTTTTTGCACCAGTGCGCTCTTTCATGCAGCTTCTGCATCAAACGATTTTTGGAGACATAATTTTAGTAATCAATCGACTAATGCGGAGGACCTGGGTTCGATTCCCGGCCGTAGTCGAATCTTTTATCTTGTAATAAAATAATTTAAAAATTATTAATTAAAATATTCAACCAAAGACTATAAATAAATGCATCATTTAATAATTTTAGTAACTGCGCCGCCTCCGAAAACATTGTGATGTATTTAACATGGTATTTAATATTTTAATATAATAATTTTTATTAGCAGTTAGTATATATTCGTACTAATCAAAATAAAATTATCCGTTTATATTATATTAGAAGGTCCCGAAGTCATACTACTTTCAGAAGCCTCGGTGAATTATAAGGAATCGAGATAGAAGCAGGATTAGAAACGAGTGGGTAAACTTATTTTGTGAATTTATTGTGAAAGGATGTTTGTTGTTCCAAAACCCTGTTATGTCCATTTCTGAAATTTTACATTAAAAAAAAATAAAAAACCAAATTTTAAAATAAAAATAAATAAAATTTGCTTTCTCAACAACTCTATTATATATAGATGGGATTAAATTATTTATAAATGTAAGTAAATATGTATTGGAAGTCTTTTTGCACCAGTGCACTCTTTTAACCTGCTGCAGCTTCAGCATCAAACGATTTTTGGATACATAATTTTAGTAATATATCAACTAATGCGGAGGACTTGGGTTCGATTCCCGCCGTGGTCGAATCATTTATCTTCTAATAAAATAATTTAAAAATTATAAATTAAAATATTCAACCAAAGACCATAAATAAATGCATCATTTTATAATTTTAGTAATCAATCAACTAATGTGGAGGACCTGGGTTCGACTCACGGCCGTGGTCGAAACTTTTATCGTCTAATAAAATAATTTAAAAATTATAAATTAAAATATTCAACCAAAGACCATAAATAAATGCATCATTTTATAGTTTTAGTAACTGAAAGGATGTTTGTTGTTCCAAATCCCTGTTGTGTCCATTGCTGAAATTTTATATTAAAAAAAAAAAATGAACTAATTAAAAAAATGAAATTTGCTCTTTCGATAACTCTATTATTTATAAATGGGATATATAAGAATGTATTAGAGGTCTTTTTGCACCAGTGCGGTCTTTTCTGCAGCTTCAGCATCAAAGGATTTTTGGATACATAATTTTAGTAATATATCAACTAATGCGGAAGACCTGGGTTCGATTCCCACCGTGGTCGAATCATTTATCTTCTAATAAAATAATTTAAAAATTATAAATTATAAATATTCAACCAAAGACCATAAATAAATGCATCATTTAACATCATTGGAGGTCTTTTTGCACCAGTGCACTCTTTTAACCTGCTGCAGCTTCAGCATCAAACGATTTTTGGATACATAATTTTAGTAATATTAGTAATTAGCAGTTACTATATATTCGTACTAATCAAAATAAAATTATCCGTTTATATTATATAAGAAGTTCCCGAAGTCATACTACTTTCAGAAGCACCTGTGAATTAAACTGAATCGAGATAGAAGCAGGATTGGAAACGAGTGGGTAAACTTTTTTCGTTAATTTATTGTGAAAGGATGTTTGTAAGTATTGGATGTCTTTTTGCACCAGTGCGCTCTTTCATGCAGTTTCACATCAAACGATTTTTGGAGACATAATTTTAGTAATCAATCAACTAATGCAGAGGACCTCTTTTCGATTCCCGGCCGTGGTAAAATATTTTATTTTGTAATAAAATAATTTAAAAATTATTAATTAAAATATTCAACCAAAGACCATAAATAAATGCATCATTTAATAATTTTAGTAACTGCGCCGCCTCCGAAAAGATTGTGATTTATTTAACATGGTATTTAATATTTTAATTTAATAATTTTTATTAGCAGTTACTATATATTCGTACTAATCAAAATAAAATTATCCGTTTATATTATATAAGAAGGTCCCGAAGTCATACTACTTTCAGAAGCTCCTGTGAATTAAAATGAATCGAGATAGAAGCAGGATTGAAAACGGGTAGGTAAACTTTTATTGTGAATTAATTGTGAAAGGATGTTTGTTGTTCAAAACCCTGTTATGCCATTGCTGAAATTTTACATTAAAAAAAAAAAAAAAAACGAATTTTAAAATTAAAATAAATGATATTTGCTTTCTCGAAAACACTATTATTTATAAATGGAATATATTGTAAGTAAATAAGTATTTGATGTCTTTTTGCACCAGTGCGCTCTTTCATGCAGCTTCTGCATCAAACGATTTTTGGAGACATAATTTTAGTAATCAATCGACTAATGCGGAGGACCTGGGTTCGATTCCCGGCCGTAGTCGAATCTTTTATTTTGTAATAAAATAATTTAAAAATTATTAATTAAAATATTCAACCAAAGACCATAAATAAATGCATCATTTAATAATTTTAGTAACTGCGCCGCCTCCGAAAAGATTGTGATGTATTTAATATTTTAATTTAATAATTTTTATTATCAGGTAGTATATATTTGTACTAATCAAAATAAAATTATCCGTTAATATTATATTAGAAGGTCCCCAAGTCATACTACTTTCAGAAGCCCCGGTGAATTATAATGAATCGAGATGGAAGCAGGATTGGAAACGAGTGGGTAAACTTTATTTGTGAATTTATTGTAAAAGGATGTTTGTTGTTCCTAAACACTGTTATGTCCATTGCTGAAATTTTATATTAAAAAAAAAATAAACGAATTTAAAAAAAAAAAAAATGAAATTTGCTCTTTCGATAACTCTATTATTTATAAATGGGATATATAAGCATGTATTAGAGGTCTTTTTGCACCAGTGCGGTCTTTTCTGCAGCTTCAGCATCAAAGGATTTTTGTATACATAATTTTAGTAATATATCAACTAATGCGGAAGACCTGGGTTCGATTCCCGCCGTGGTCGAATCATTCTTCTTCTAATAAAATAATTTAAAAATTATAAATTAAAATATTCAACCAAAGACCATAAATAAATGCATCATTTAATAGTTTTAGTAACTGCGCCGCCTCCGAAAAAATTGTGATGTATTAAACATGGTATTTAATATTTTAATGTAATAATTTTTATTAGCAGTTAGTATATATTCGTACTAATCATAATAAAATTATCCGTTTATATTATATTAGAAGGTCCCGAAGTCATACTACTTTCAGATGCCCCGGTGAATTATAATGAATCGAGATAGAAGCAGGATTGGAAACGAGTGGGTAAACTTTTTTTGTGAATTTATTGTGAAAGGATGTTTGTTGTTCCAAATCCCTGTTATGTCCATTGCTGAAATTTTACATTAAAAAAAAAAATAAATAAAACGAACTTTAAAATAAAAATAAATGATATTTGCTTTCTCGAAAACACTATTATTTATAAATGGGATATATTGTAAGTAAATAAGTATTGGATGTCTTTTTGCACCAGTGCGCTCATTAAACGATTTTTGGAGACATAATTTTAGTAATCAATCAACTAATGCGGAGGACCTGGTTTCGATTCCCGGCCGCGAATTTAAAAAAAAAAAAAAAATGAAATTTGCTCTTTCGATAACTCTATTATTTATAAATGGGATATATAAGAATGTATTAGAGGTCTTTTTGCACCAGTGCGCTCTTTCATGCAGCTTCAGCATCAAACGATTTTTGGATACATAATTTTAGTAATCAATCAACTAATGTGGAAGACCTGGGTTCGACTCACGGCCGTGGTCGAAACTTATATCGTCTAATAAAATAATTTAAAAATTATAAATTAAAATATTCAACCAAAGACCATAAATAAATGCATCATTTAATAATTTTAGTAACTGCGCCGCCTCCGAAAACATTGTGATGTATTTAACATGGTATTTAATATTTTAATATAATAATTTTTATTAGCAGTTAGTATATATTCGTACTAATCAAAATAAAATTATCCGTTTATATTATATTAGAAGGTCCCGAAGTCATACTACTTTCAGAAGCCCCGGTAAATTATAATAAATCGAGATAGAAGCAGGATTGGAAACGAGTGGGTAAACTTTTTTTGTGAATTTATTGTGAAAGGATGTTTGTTGTTCCAAAACCCTGTTATGTCCATTGCTGAAATTTTACATTAAAAAAAAATAAAAAACCAAATTTTAAAATAAAAATAAATGATATTTGCTTTCTCGAAAACACTATTATATATAAATGGGATATATTGTAAGTAAATAAGTAAATAAGTATTGGAGGTCTTTTTTTACCAGTGCGCTCTTTCATGCAGCTTCAGCATCAAACGATTTTTGGATACATAATTTTAGTAATCAATCAACTAATGTGGAGGACCTGGGTTCGACTCACGGCCGTGGTCGAAACTTTTATCGTCTAATAAAATAATTTAAAAATTATAAATTAAAATATTCAACTAAAGACCATAAATAAATGCATCATTTAATAATTTTAGTAACTGCGCCGCCTCCGAAAAGATTGTGATGTATTTAACATGGTATTTAAAATTTTAATTTAATAATTTTTATTAGCAGTTACTATATATTCGTACTAATCAAAATAAAATTATCCGTTTATATTATATAAGAAGGTCCCGAAGTCATACTACTTTCAGAAGCCCCTGTGAATTAAAATGAATCGAGATAGAAGCAGGATTGGAAACGAGTAGGTAAACTTTTATTGTTAATTAATTGTGAAAGGATGTTTGTTGTTCAAAACCCTGTTATGCCATTGCTGAAATTTTACATTAAAAAAAAAAAAATAAACGAATTTTAAAATTAAAATAAATGATATTTGCTTTCTCGAAAACACTATTATTTATATATGGAATATATTGTAAGTAAATAAGTATTGGATGTCTTTTTGCACCAGTGCGCTCTTTCATGCAGCTTCTGCATCAAACGATTTTTGGATACATAATTTTAGTAATCAATCAACTAATGTAGAGGACCTGGGCTCGACTCACGGCAGTGGTCGAAACTTATATCGTCTAATAAAATAATTTAAAAATTATAAATTAAAATATTCAACCAAAGACCATAAATAAATGCATCATTTAATAATTTTAGTACCTGCGCCGCCTCCGAAAAGATTGTGATGTATTTAACATGGTATTTAATATTTTAATATAATCATTTTTACTAGCAGTTAGTATATATTCGTACTAATCAAAATAAAATTATCCGTTTATATTATATTAGAAGGTCCCGAAGTCATACTACTTTCAGAAGCCCCGGTAAATTATAATAAATCGAGATAGAAGCAGGATTGGAAACGAGTGGGTAAACTTTTTTCGTTAATTTATTGTGAAAGGATGTTTGTTGTTCCTAAACCCTGTTATGTCCATTACTAAAATTTTACATTAAAAAAAAAAAAAATAAAACGAATTTTAAAATAAAAATAAATGATATTTGCTTTCTCGAAAACACTATTATATATAAATGGGATATATTGTAAGTAAATAAGTAAATAAGTATTGGATGTCTTTTTGCACCAGTGCGCTCTTTCATGCAGTTTCACATCAAACGATTTTTGGATACATAATTTTAGTAATCAATCAACTAATGTGGAGGACCTGGGTTCGACTCACGGCGGTGGTCGAAACTTATATCGTCTAATAAAATAATTTATAAATTATAAATTAAAATATTTAACCAAAGACCATAAATAAATGCATCATTTAGTAATTTTAGTACCTGCGCCGCCTCCGAAAAGATTGTGATGTATTTAACATGGTATTTAATATTTTAATATAATAATTTTTATTAGCAGTTAGTATATATTCGTACTAATCAAAATAAAATTATCCACTTATATTATATTAGAAGGTCCCGAAGTCATACTACTTTCAGAAGCCCCAGTGAATTATAATGAATCGAGATAGAAGCAGGATTGGAAACGAGTGGTAAACTTTTTTTGTGAATTTATTGTCAAAGGATGTTTGTTGTTCCTAAACCCTGTTATGTCCATTGCTGAAATTTTACATTAAAAAAAAAAAAAAAATAAACGAATTTAAAAAATAAATAAATGATATTTGCTTTCTCAAAAACACTATTATTTATAAATGGGATATATTGTAAGTAAATAAGTAAATAAGTATTGGAGGTCTTTTTTTACCAGTGCGCTCTTTCATGCAGCTTCAGCATCAAACGATTTTTGGATACATAATTTTAGTAATCAATCAACTAATGTGGAGGACCTGGGTTCGACTCACGGCCGTGGTCGAAACTTTTATCGTCTAATAAAATAATTTAAAAATTATAAATTAAAATATTCAACTAAAGACCATAAATAAATGCATCATTTAATAATTTTAGTAACTGCGCCGCCTCCGAAAAGATTGTGATGTATTTAACATGGTATTTAAAATTTTAATTTAATAATTTTTATTAGCAGTTACTATATATTCGTACTAATCAAAATAAAATTATCCGTTTATATTATATAAGAAGGTCCCGAAGTCATACTACTTTCAGAAGCCCCTGTGAATTAAAATGAATCGAGATAGAAGCAGGATTGGAAAGGAGTAGGTAAACTTTTATTGTTAATTAATTGTGAAAGGATGTTTGTTGTTCAAAACCCTGTTATGCCATTGCTGAAATTTTACATTAAAAAAAAAAAATAAACGAATTTTAAAATTAAAATAAATGATATTTGCTTTCTCGAAAACACTATTATTTATATATGGAATATATTGTAAGTAAATAAGTATTGGATGTCTTTTTGCACCAGTGCGCTCTTTCATGCAGCTTCTGCATCAAACGATTTTTGGATACATAATTTTAGTAATCAATCAACTAATGTAGAGGACCTGGGCTCGACTCACGGCAGTGGTCGAAACTTATATCGTCTAATAAAATAATTTAAAAATTATAAATTAAAATATTCAACCAAAGACCATAAATAAATGCATCATTTAATAATTTTAGTACCTGCGCCGCCTCCGAAAAGATTGTGATGTATTTAACATGGTATTTAATATTTTAATATAATCATTTTTACTAGCAGTTAGTATATATTCGTACTAATCAAAATAAAATTATCCGTTTATATTATATTAGAAGGTCCCGAAGTCATACTACTTTCAGAAGCCCCGGTAAATTATAATAAATCGAGATAGAAGCAGGATTGGAAACGAGTGGGTAAACTTTTTTCGTTAATTTATTGTGAAAGGATGTTTGTTGTTCCAAAACCCTGTTATGTCCATTACTGAAATTTTACATTAAAAAAAAAAAAAATAAAACGAATTTTAAAATAAAAATAAATGATATTTGCTTTCTCGAAAACACTATTATATATAAATGGGATATATTGTAAGTAAATAAGTAAATAAGTATTGGATGTCTTTTTGCACCAGTGCGCTCTTTAATGCAGTTTCACATCAAACGATTTTTGGAGACATAATTTTAGTAATCAATCAACTAATGTGGAGGACCTGGGTTCGACTCACGGCCGTGGTCGAAACTTTTATCGTCTAATAAAATAATTTAAAAATTATAAATTAAAATATTCAACTAAAGACCATAAATAAATGCATCATTTAATAATTTTAGTAACTGCGCCGCCTCCGAAAAGATTGTGATGTATTTAACATGGTATTTAAAATTTTAATTTAATAATTTTTATTAGCAGTTACTATATATTCGTACTAATCAAAATAAAATTATCCGTTTATATTATATAAGAAGGTCCCGAAGTCATACTACTTTCAGAAGCCCCTGTGAATTAAAATGAATCGAGATAGAAGCAGGATTGGAAAGGAGTAGGTAAACTTTTATTGTTAATTAATTGTGAAAGGATGTTTGTTGTTCAAAACCCTGTTATGCCATTGCTGAAATTTTACATTAAAAAAAAAAAATAAACGAATTTTAAAATTAAAATAAATGATATTTGCTTTCTCGAAAACACTATTATTTATATATGGAATATATTGTAAGTAAATAAGTATTGGATGTCTTTTTGCACCAGTGCGCTCTTTCATGCAGCTTCTGCATCAAACGATTTTTGGATACATAATTTTAGTAATCAATCAACTAATGTAGAGGACCTGGGCTCGACTCACGGCAGTGGTCGAAACTTATATCGTCTAATAAAATAATTTAAAAATTATAAATTAAAATATTCAACCAAAGACCATAAATAAATGCATCATTTAATAATTTTAGTACCTGCGCCGCCTCCGAAAAGATTGTGATGTATTTAACATGGTATTTAATATTTTAATATAATCATTTTTACTAGCAGTTAGTATATATTCGTACTAATCAAAATAAAATTATCCGTTTATATTATATTAGAAGGTCCCGAAGTCATACTACTTTCAGAAGCCCCGGTAAATTATAATAAATCGAGATAGAAGCAGGATTGGAAACGAGTGGGTAAACTTTTTTCGTTAATTTATTGTGAAAGGATGTTTGTTGTTCCAAAACCCTGTTATGTCCATTACTGAAATTTTACAATAAAAAAAAAAAAATAAAACGAATTTTAAAATAAAAATAAATGATATTTGCTTTCTCGAAAACACTATTATATATAAATGGGATATATTGTAAATAAATAAGTAAATAAGTATTGGATGTCTTTTTGCACCAGTGCGCTCTTTAATGCAGTTTCACATCAAACGATTTTTGGAGACATAATTTTAGTAATCAATCAACTAATGCAGAGGACCTCTTTTCGATTCCCGGCCGTGGTAAAATATTTTATTTTGTAATAAAATAATTTAAAAATTATTAATTAAAATATTCAACCAAAGACCATAAATAAATGCATCATTTAATAATTTTAGTAACTGCGCCGCCTCCGAAAAGATTGTGATTTATTTAACATGGTATTTAATATTTTAATTTAATAATTTTTATTAGCAGTTACTATATATTCGTACTAATCAAAATAAAATTATCCGTTTATATTATATAAGAAGGTCCCGAAGTCATACTACATTCAGAAGCCCCTGTGAATTAAAATGAATCGAGATAGAAGCAGGATTGGAAACGGGTAGGTAAACTTTTATTGTGAATTAATTGTGAAAGGATGTTTGTTGTTCAAAACCCTGTTATGCCATTGCTGAAATTTTACATTAAAAAAAAAAAAAAACGAATTTTAAAATAAAAATAAATGATATTTGCTTTCTCGAAAACACTATTATTTATAAATGGGATATATTGTAAGTAAATAAGTATTGGATGTCTTTTTGCACCAGTGCGCTCTTTCATGCAGCTTCTGCATCAAACGATTTTTGGAGACATAATTTTAGTAATCAATCGACTAATGCGGAGGACCTGGGTTCGATTCCCGGCCGTAGTCGAATCTTTTATCTTGTAATAAAATAATTTAAAAATTATTAATTAAAATATTCAACCAAAGACCATAAATAAATGCATCATTTAATAATTTTAGTAACTGCGCCGCCTCCGAAAAGATTGTGATTTATTTAACATGGTATTTAATATTTTATTTTAATAATTTTTATTAGCAGTTACTGTATATTCGTACTAATCAAAATAAAATTATCCGTTTATATTATATAAGAAGGTCCCGAAGTCATACTACTTTCAGAAACCTCTGTGAATTAAAATAAATCGAGATAGAAGCTGGATTGGAAATGAGTAGGTAAACTTTTATTGTGAATTTATTGTGAAAGGATGTTTGTTGTTCAAAACCCTGTAATGTCCATTGCTAAAAATGTTACATTAAAAAAAAATAAAAAAAAAAAATTTAAAATAAAAATAAATGATATTTGCTTTCTCAACAACTCTATTATTTATAAATGGGATATATTGTAAGTAAATAAGTATGCAGCTTTTGCATCAAACTATTTTTTGATACATAATTTTAGTAATCAATCAACTAATGTGGAGGACCTGGGTTCGACTCACGGCAGTGGTCGAAACTTATATCGTCTAATAAAATAATTTAAAAATTATAAATTAAAATATTTAACCAAAGATCATAAATAAATGCATCATTTAATAATTTTAGTACCTACGCCGCCTTCGAAAAGATTGTGATGTATTTAACATGGTATTTAATATTTTAATATATTAATTTTTATTAGCAGTTAGTATATATTCGCACTAATCAAAAAAAATTATCTAATTATATTATATTGGAAGGTCCCGAAGTCATACTACTTTCAGAAGCCCCAGTGAATTATAATGAATCGAGATAGAAGCAGGATTGGAAACGCAGGAGTGGGTAAACTTTTTTCGTGATTTTATTGTGAAAGGATGTTTGTTGTTCCAAAACCCTGTTATGTCCATTGCTGAAATTTTACATTAAAAAAAAAAAAATAAACGAATTTAAAAAATAAATAAAGGATATTTGCTTTCTCGAAAACACTATTATTTATAAATGGGATATATTGTAAGTAAATAAGTAAATAAGTATTGGATGTCTTTTTGCACCAGTGCGCTCTTTCATGCAGCTTCTGCATCAAATGATTTTTGGAGACATAATTTTAGTAATCAATAGACTAATGCGGAGGACCAGGGTTCGATTCCCGGCCGTGGTCGAATCTTTTATTTTGTAATAAAATAATTTAAAAATTATTAATTAAAATATTCAACCAAAGACCATAAATAAATGCATCATTTAATAATTTTAGTAACTGCGCCGCCTCCGAAAAGATTGTGATGTATTTAATATTTTAATTTAATAATTTTTATTATCAGGTAGTATATATTTGTACTAATCAAAATAAAATTATCCGTTAATATTATATTAGAAGGTCCCCAAGTCATACTACTTTCAGAAGCCCCGGTGAATTATAATGAATCGAGATGGAAGCAGGATTGGAAACGAGTGGGTAAACTTTATTTGTGAATTTATTGTAAAAGGATGTTTGTTGTTCCTAAACACTGTTATGTCCATTGCTGAAATTTTATATTAAAAAAAAAATAAACGAATTTAAAAAAAAAAAAAATGAAATTTGCTCTTTCGATAACTCTATTATTTATAAATGGGATATATAAGCATGTATTAGAGGTCTTTTTGCACCAGTGCGGTCTTTTCTGCAGCTTCAGCATCAAAGGATTTTTGTATACATAATTTTAGTAATATATCAACTAATGCGGAAGACCTGGGTTCGATTCCCGCCGTGGTCGAATCATTCTTCTTCTAATAAAATAATTTAAAAATTATAAATTAAAATATTCAACCAAAGACCATAAATAAATGCATCATTTAATAGTTTTAGTAACTGCGCCGCCTCCGAAAAAATTGTGATGTATTAAACATGGTATTTAATATTTTAATGTAATAATTTTTATTAGCAGTTAGTATATATTCGTACTAATCATAATAAAATTATCCGTTTATATTATATTAGAAGGTCCCGAAGTCATACTACTTTCAGATGCCCCGGTGAATTATAATGAATCGAGATAGAAGCAGGATTGGAAACGAGTGGGTAAACTTTTTTTGTGAATTTATTGTGAAAGGATGTTTGTTGTTCCAAATCCCTGTTATGTCCATTGCTGAAATTTTACATTAAAAAAAAAAATAAATAAAACGAACTTTAAAATAAAAATAAATGATATTTGCTTTCTCGAAAACACTATTATTTATAAATGGGATATATTGTAAGTAAATAAGTATTGGATGTCTTTTTGCACCAGTGCGCTCATTAAACGATTTTTGGAGACATAATTTTAGTAATCAATCAACTAATGCGGAGGACCTGGTTTCGATTCCCGGCCGCGAATTTAAAAAAAAAAAAAAAATGAAATTTGCTCTTTCGATAACTCTATTATTTATAAATGGGATATATAAGAATGTATTAGAGGTCTTTTTGCACCAGTGCGCTCTTTCATGCAGCTTCAGCATCAAACGATTTTTGGATACATAATTTTAGTAATCAATTAACTAATGTGGAAGACCTGGGTTCGACTCACGGCCGTGGTCGAAACTTATATCGTCTAATAAAATAATTTAAAAATTATAAATTAAAATATTCAACCAAAGACCATAAATAAATGCATCATTTAATAATTTTAGTAACTGCGCCGCCTCCGAAAACATTGTGATGTATTTAACATGGTATTTAATATTTTAATATAATAATTTTTATTAGCAGTTAGTATATATTCGTACTAATCAAAATAAAATTATCCGTTTATATTATATTAGAAGGTCCCGAAGTCATACTACTTTCAGAAGCCCCGGTAAATTATAATAAATCGAGATAGAAGCAGGATTGGAAACGAGTGGGTAAACTTTTTTTGTGAATTTATTGTGAAAGGATGTTTGTTGTTCCAAAACCCTGTTATGTCCATTGCTGAAATTTTACATTAAAAAAAAATAAAAAACCAAATTTTAAAATAAAAATAAATGATATTTGCTTTCTCGAAAACACTATTATATATAAATGGGATATATTGTAAGTAAATAAGTAAATAAGTATTGGAGGTCTTTTTTTACCAGTGCGCTCTTTCATGCAGCTTCAGCATCAAACGATTTTTGGATACATAATTTTAGTAATCAATCAACTAATGTGGAGGACCTGGGTTCGACTCACGGCCGTGGTCGAAACTTTTATCGTCTAATAAAATAATTTAAAAATTATAAATTAAAATATTCAACTAAAGACCATAAATAAATGCATCATTTAATAATTTTAGTAACTGCGCCGCCTCCGAAAAGATTGTGATGTATTTAACATGGTATTTAAAATTTTAATTTAATAATTTTTATTAGCAGTTACTATATATTCGTACTAATCAAAATAAAATTATCCGTTTATATTATATAAGAAGGTCCCGAAGTCATACTACTTTCAGAAGCCCCTGTGAATTAAAATGAATCGAGATAGAAGCAGGATTGGAAACGAGTAGGTAAACTTTTATTGTTAATTAATTGTGAAAGGATGTTTGTTGTTCAAAACCCTGTTATGCCATTGCTGAAATTTTACATTAAAAAAAAAAAAATAAACGAATTTTAAAATTAAAATAAATGATATTTGCTTTCTCGAAAACACTATTATTTATATATGGAATATATTGTAAGTAAATAAGTATTGGATGTCTTTTTGCACCAGTGCGCTCTTTCATGCAGCTTCTGCATCAAACGATTTTTGGATACATAATTTTAGTAATCAATCAACTAATGTAGAGGACCTGGGCTCGACTCACGGCAGTGGTCGAAACTTATATCGTCTAATAAAATAATTTAAAAATTATAAATTAAAATATTCAACCAAAGACCATAAATAAATGCATCATTTAATAATTTTAGTACCTGCGCCGCCTCCGAAAAGATTGTGATGTATTTAACATGGTATTTAATATTTTAATATAATCATTTTTACTAGCAGTTAGTATATATTCGTACTAATCAAAATAAAATTATCCGTTTATATTATATTAGAAGGTCCCGAAGTCATACTACTTTCAGAAGCCCCGGTAAATTATAATAAATCGAGATAGAAGCAGGATTGGAAACGAGTGGGTAAACTTTTTTCGTTAATTTATTGTGAAAGGATGTTTGTTGTTCCTAAACCCTGTTATGTCCATTACTAAAATTTTACATTAAAAAAAAAAAAAATAAAACGAATTTTAAAATAAAAATAAATGATATTTGCTTTCTCGAAAACACTATTATATATAAATGGGATATATTGTAAGTAAATAAGTAAATAAGTATTGGATGTCTTTTTGCACCAGTGCGCTCTTTCATGCAGTTTCACATCAAACGATTTTTGGATACATAATTTTAGTAATCAATCAACTAATGTGGAGGACCTGGGTTCGACTCACGGCGGTGGTCGAAACTTATATCGTCTAATAAAATAATTTATAAATTATAAATTAAAATATTTAACCAAAGACCATAAATAAATGCATCATTTAGTAATTTTAGTACCTGCGCCGCCTCCGAAAAGATTGTGATGTATTTAACATGGTATTTAATATTTTAATATAATAATTTTTATTAGCAGTTAGTATATATTCGTACTAATCAAAATAAAATTATCCACTTATATTATATTAGAAGGTCCCGAAGTCATACTACTTTCAGAAGCCCCAGTGAATTATAATGAATCGAGATAGAAGCAGGATTGGAAACGAGTGGTAAACTTTTTTTGTGAATTTATTGTCAAAGGATGTTTGTTGTTCCTAAACCCTGTTATGTCCATTGCTGAAATTTTACATTAAAAAAAAAAAAAAAATAAACGAATTTAAAAAATAAATAAATGATATTTGCTTTCTCAAAAACACTATTATTTATAAATGGGATATATTGTAAGTAAATAAGTAAATAAGTATTGGAGGTCTTTTTTTACCAGTGCGCTCTTTCATGCAGCTTCAGCATCAAACGATTTTTGGATACATAATTTTAGTAATCAATCAACTAATGTGGAGGACCTGGGTTCGACTCACGGCCGTGGTCGAAACTTTTATCGTCTAATAAAATAATTTAAAAATTATAAATTAAAATATTCAACTAAAGACCATAAATAAATGCATCATTTAATAATTTTAGTAACTGCGCCGCCTCCGAAAAGATTGTGATGTATTTAACATGGTATTTAAAATTTTAATTTAATAATTTTTATTAGCAGTTACTATATATTCGTACTAATCAAAATAAAATTATCCGTTTATATTATATAAGAAGGTCCCGAAGTCATACTACTTTCAGAAGCCCCTGTGAATTAAAATGAATCGAGATAGAAGCAGGATTGGAAAGGAGTAGGTAAACTTTTATTGTTAATTAATTGTGAAAGGATGTTTGTTGTTCAAAACCCTGTTATGCCATTGCTGAAATTTTACATTAAAAAAAAAAAATAAACGAATTTTAAAATTAAAATAAATGATATTTGCTTTCTCGAAAACACTATTATTTATATATGGAATATATTGTAAGTAAATAAGTATTGGATGTCTTTTTGCACCAGTGCGCTCTTTCATGCAGCTTCTGCATCAAACGATTTTTGGATACATAATTTTAGTAATCAATCAACTAATGTAGAGGACCTGGGCTCGACTCACGGCAGTGGTCGAAACTTATATCGTCTAATAAAATAATTTAAAAATTATAAATTAAAATATTCAACCAAAGACCATAAATAAATGCATCATTTAATAATTTTAGTACCTGCGCCGCCTCCGAAAAGATTGTGATGTATTTAACATGGTATTTAATATTTTAATATAATCATTTTTACTAGCAGTTAGTATATATTCGTACTAATCAAAATAAAATTATCCGTTTATATTATATTAGAAGGTCCCGAAGTCATACTACTTTCAGAAGCCCCGGTAAATTATAATAAATCGAGATAGAAGCAGGATTGGAAACGAGTGGGTAAACTTTTTTCGTTAATTTATTGTGAAAGGATGTTTGTTGTTCCAAAACCCTGTTATGTCCATTACTGAAATTTTACATTAAAAAAAAAAAAAATAAAACGAATTTTAAAATAAAAATAAATGATATTTGCTTTCTCGAAAACACTATTATATATAAATGGGATATATTGTAAGTAAATAAGTAAATAAGTATTGGATGTCTTTTTGCACCAGTGCGCTCTTTAATGCAGTTTCACATCAAACGATTTTTGGAGACATAATTTTAGTAATCAATCAACTAATGTGGAGGACCTGGGTTCGACTCACGGCCGTGGTCGAAACTTTTATCGTCTAATAAAATAATTTAAAAATTATAAATTAAAATATTCAACTAAAGACCATAAATAAATGCATCATTTAATAATTTTAGTAACTGCGCCGCCTCCGAAAAGATTGTGATGTATTTAACATGGTATTTAAAATTTTAATTTAATAATTTTTATTAGCAGTTACTATATATTCGTACTAATCAAAATAAAATTATCCGTTTATATTATATAAGAAGGTCCCGAAGTCATACTACTTTCAGAAGCCCCTGTGAATTAAAATGAATCGAGATAGAAGCAGGATTGGAAAGGAGTAGGTAAACTTTTATTGTTAATTAATTGTGAAAGGATGTTTGTTGTTCAAAACCCTGTTATGCCATTGCTGAAATTTTACATTAAAAAAAAAAAATAAACGAATTTTAAAATTAAAATAAATGATATTTGCTTTCTCGAAAACACTATTATTTATATATGGAATATATTGTAAGTAAATAAGTATTGGATGTCTTTTTGCACCAGTGCGCTCTTTCATGCAGCTTCTGCATCAAACGATTTTTGGATACATAATTTTAGTAATCAATCAACTAATGTAGAGGACCTGGGCTCGACTCACGGCAGTGGTCGAAACTTATATCGTCTAATAAAATAATTTAAAAATTATAAATTAAAATATTCAACCAAAGACCATAAATAAATGCATCATTTAATAATTTTAGTACCTGCGCCGCCTCCGAAAAGATTGTGATGTATTTAACATGGTATTTAATATTTTAATATAATCATTTTTACTAGCAGTTAGTATATATTCGTACTAATCAAAATAAAATTATCCGTTTATATTATATTAGAAGGTCCCGAAGTCATACTACTTTCAGAAGCCCCGGTAAATTATAATAAATCGAGATAGAAGCAGGATTGGAAACGAGTGGGTAAACTTTTTTCGTTAATTTATTGTGAAAGGATGTTTGTTGTTCCAAAACCCTGTTATGTCCATTACTGAAATTTTACAATAAAAAAAAAAAAATAAAACGAATTTTAAAATAAAAATAAATGATATTTGCTTTCTCGAAAACACTATTATATATAAATGGGATATATTGTAAATAAATAAGTAAATAAGTATTGGATGTCTTTTTGCACCAGTGCGCTCTTTAATGCAGTTTCACATCAAACGATTTTTGGAGACATAATTTTAGTAATCAATCAACTAATGCAGAGGACCTCTTTTCGATTCCCGGCCGTGGTAAAATATTTTATTTTGTAATAAAATAATTTAAAAATTATTAATTAAAATATTCAACCAAAGACCATAAATAAATGCATCATTTAATAATTTTAGTAACTGCGCCGCCTCCGAAAAGATTGTGATTTATTTAACATGGTATTTAATATTTTAATTTAATAATTTTTATTAGCAGTTACTATATATTCGTACTAATCAAAATAAAATTATCCGTTTATATTATATAAGAAGGTCCCGAAGTCATACTACATTCAGAAGCCCCTGTGAATTAAAATGAATCGAGATAGAAGCAGGATTGGAAACGGGTAGGTAAACTTTTATTGTGAATTAATTGTGAAAGGATGTTTGTTGTTCAAAACCCTGTTATGCCATTGCTGAAATTTTACATTAAAAAAAAAAAAAAACGAATTTTAAAATAAAAATAAATGATATTTGCTTTCTCGAAAACACTATTATTTATAAATGGGATATATTGTAAGTAAATAAGTATTGGATGTCTTTTTGCACCAGTGCGCTCTTTCATGCAGCTTCTGCATCAAACGATTTTTGGAGACATAATTTTAGTAATCAATCGACTAATGCGGAGGACCTGGGTTCGATTCCCGGCCGTAGTCGAATCTTTTATCTTGTAATAAAATAATTTAAAAATTATTAATTAAAATATTCAACCAAAGACCATAAATAAATGCATCATTTAATAATTTTAGTAACTGCGCCGCCTCCGAAAAGATTGTGATTTATTTAACATGGTATTTAATATTTTATTTTAATAATTTTTATTAGCAGTTACTGTATATTCGTACTAATCAAAATAAAATTATCCGTTTATATTATATAAGAAGGTCCCGAAGTCATACTACTTTCAGAAACCTCTGTGAATTAAAATAAATCGAGATAGAAGCTGGATTGGAAATGAGTAGGTAAACTTTTATTGTGAATTTATTGTGAAAGGATGTTTGTTGTTCAAAACCCTGTAATGTCCATTGCTAAAAATGTTACATTAAAAAAAAATAAAAAAAAAAAATTTAAAATAAAAATAAATGATATTTGCTTTCTCAACAACTCTATTATTTATAAATGGGATATATTGTAAGTAAATAAGTATGCAGCTTTTGCATCAAACTATTTTTTGATACATAATTTTAGTAATCAATCAACTAATGTGGAGGACCTGGGTTCGACTCACGGCAGTGGTCGAAACTTATATCGTCTAATAAAATAATTTAAAAATTATAAATTAAAATATTTAACCAAAGATCATAAATAAATGCATCATTTAATAATTTTAGTACCTACGCCGCCTTCGAAAAGATTGTGATGTATTTAACATGGTATTTAATATTTTAATATATTAATTTTTATTAGCAGTTAGTATATATTCGCACTAATCAAAAAAAATTATCTAATTATATTATATTGGAAGGTCCCGAAGTCATACTACTTTCAGAAGCCCCAGTGAATTATAATGAATCGAGATAGAAGCAGGATTGGAAACGCAGGAGTGGGTAAACTTTTTTCGTGATTTTATTGTGAAAGGATGTTTGTTGTTCCAAAACCCTGTTATGTCCATTGCTGAAATTTTACATTAAAAAAAAAAAAATAAACGAATTTAAAAAATAAATAAAGGATATTTGCTTTCTCGAAAACACTATTATTTATAAATGGGATATATTGTAAGTAAATAAGTAAATAAGTATTGGATGTCTTTTTGCACCAGTGCGCTCTTTCATGCAGCTTCTGCATCAAATGATTTTTGGAGACATAATTTTAGTAATCAATAGACTAATGCGGAGGACCAGGGTTCGATTCCCGGCCGTGGTCGAATCTTTTATTTTGTAATAAAATAATTTAAAAATTATTAATTAAAATATTCAACCAAAGACCATAAATAAATGCATCATTTAATAATTTTAGTAACTGCGCCGCCTCCGAAAAGATTGTGATGTATTTAATATTTTAATTTAATAATTTTTATTATCAGGTAGTATATATTTGTACTAATCAAAATAAAATTATCCGTTAATATTATATTAAAAGGTCCCCAAGTCATACTACTTTCAGAAGTCCCGGTGAATTATAATGAATCGAGATGGAAGCAGGATTGGAAACGAGTGGGTTAACTTTATTTGTGAATTTATTGTAAAAGGATGTTTGTTGTTCCTAAACACTGTTATGTCCATTGCTGAAATTTTATATTAAAAAAAAAATAAACGAATTTAAAAAAAAAAAAAAATGAAATTTGCTCTTTCGATAACTCTATTATTTATAAATGGGATATATAAGAATGTATTAGAGGTCTTTTTGCACCAGTGCGGTCTTTTCTGCAGCTTCAGCATCAAAGGATTTTTGGATACATAATTTTAGTAATATATCAACTAATGCGGAGGACCTGGGTTCGATTCCCGCCGTGGTCGAATCATTTATCTTCTAATAAAATAATTTAAAAATTATAAATTAAAATATTCAACCAAAGACCATAAATAAATGCATCATTTAATAGTTTTAGTAACTGCGCCGCCTCCGAAAAAATAGTGATGTATTAAACATGGTATTTAATATTTTAATATAATAATTTTTATTAGCAGTTAGTATATATTCGTACTAATCAAAATAAAATTATCCGTTTATATTATATTAGAAGGTCCCAAAGTCATACTACTTTCAGAAGCCCCGGTGAATTAAAATGAATCGAGATAGAAGCAGGATTGGAAACGAGTGGGTAAACTTTTTTTGTGAATTTATTGTGAGAGGATGTATGTTGTTCCAAATCCCTGTTATGTCCATTGCTGAAATTTTACATTAAAAAAAAATAAAAAACCAAATTTTAAAATAAAAATAAATAAAATTTGCTTTCTCAACAACTCTATTATATATAAATGGGATTAAATTATTTATAAATGTAAGTAAATATGTATTGGAAGTCTTTTTGCACCAGTGCACTCTTTTAACCTGCTGCAGCTTCAGCATCAAACGATTTTTGGATACATAATTTTAGTAATATATCAACTAATGCGGAGGACCTGGATTCGATTCCCGCCGTGGTCGAATCATTTATCTTCTAATAAAATAATTTAAAAATTATAAATTAAAATATTCAACCAAAGACCATAAATAAATGCATCATTTAATAGTTTTAGTAACTGCGCCGCCTCCGAAAAAATTGTGATGTATTAAACATGGTATTTAATATTTTAATATAATAATTTTTATTAGCAGTTAGTATATATTCGTACTAATCAAAATAAAATTATCCGTTTATATTATATTAGAAGGTCCCAAAGTCATACTACTTTCAGAAGCCCCGGTGAATTAAAATGAATCGAGATAGAAGCAGGATTGGAAACGAGTGGGTAAACTTTTTTTGTGAATTTATTGTGAGAGGATGTATGTTGTTCCAAATCCCTGTTGTGTACATTGCTGAAATTTTATATTAAAAAAAAAAATAAACGAATTTAAAAAAAAAAAAAAATGAAATTTGCTCTTTCGATAACTCTATTATTTATAAATGGGATATATAAGAATGTATTAGAGGTCTTTTTGCACCAGTGCGGTCTTTTCTGCAGCTTCAGCATCAAAGGATTTTCGGATACATAATTTTAGTAATATATCAACTAATGCGGAGGACCTGGGTTCGATTCCCGCCGTGGTCGAATCATTTATCTTCTAATAAAATAATTTGAAAATTATAAATTAAAATATTCAACCAAAGACCATAAATAAATGCATCATTTAATAGTTTTAGTAACTGCGCTGCCTCCGAAAATATTGTGATGTATTTAACATGGTATTTAATATTTTAATATAATAATTTTTATTAGCAGTTAGTATATATTCGTACTAATCAAAATAAAATTATCCGTTTATATTATATTAGAAGGTCCCAAAGTCATACTACTTTCAGAAGCCCCGGTGAATTAAAATGAATCGAGATAGAAGCAGGATTGGAAACGAGTGGGTAAACTTTTTTTGTGAATTTATTGTGAAAGGATGTTTGTTGTTCCAAATCCCTGTTATGTCCATTGCTGAAATTTTACATTAAAAAAAAAATAAATAAAACGAACTTTAAAATAAAAATAAATGATATTTGCTTTCTCGAAAACACTATTATTTATAAATGGGATATATTGTAAGTAAATAAGTATTGGATGTCTTTTTGCACCAGTGCGCTCATCAAACGATTTTTGGAGACATAATTTTAGTAATCAATCAACTAATGCGGAGGACCTGGGTTCGATTCCCGGCCGCGAATTTAAAAAAAAAAAAAATGAAATTTGCTCTTTCGATAACTCTATTATTTATAAATGGGATATATAAGAATGTATTAGAGGTCTTTTTGCACCAGTGCGCTCTTTCATGCAGCTTCAGCATCAAACGATTTTTGATCAACTAATGCGGAGGACCTGGGTTCGATTCCCGACCGTGGACGAATATTTTATCTTCTAATAAAATAATTTAAAAATTATAAATTAAAATATTCAACCAAAGACCAAAAATAAATGCATCATTTAATAATTTTAGTAACTGCGCCGTCTCCGAAAAGATTGTGATGTATTTAACATGGTATTTAATATTTTAATTTAATAATTCTTATTAGCAGTTACTATATATTCGTACTAATCAAAATAAAATTATCCGTTTATATTATATAAGAAGGTCCCGAAGTCATACTACTTTCAAAAGCCCCTGCGAATTAAAATGAATCGAGATAGAAGCAGGAATGGAAACGAGTAGGTAAACTTTTATTGTAAATTTATTGTGAAAGGATGTTTGCTGTTCAAAACCCTTTTATGTCCATTGCTGAAATTTCACATTAAAAAAAAAAATAAACGAATATAAAAAAAAAAAAAATGAAATTTGCTCTTTCGATAACTCTATTATTTATAAACGGGATATATAAGAATGTATTTGAGGTCTTTTTGCACCAGTGCGCTCTTTTATGCAGCTTCAGCATCAAACGATTTTTGGATACATAATTTTAGTAATCAATTAACTAATGTGGAGGACCTGGGTTCGACTCACGGCCGTGGTCGAAACTTATATCGTCTAATAAAATAATTTAAAAATTATAAATTAAAATATTCAACCAAAGACCATAAATAAATGCATCATTTAATAATTTTAGTAACTGCGCCGCCTCCGAAAACATTGTGATGTATTTAACATGGTATTTAATATTTTAATATAATAATTTTTATTAGCAGTTAGTATATATTCGTACTAATCAAAATAAAATTATCCGTTTATATTATATAAGAATGTTCCGAAGTCATACTACTTTCAGAAGCCCCTGTGAATTAAAATGAATCGAAATAGAAGCACGATTGGAAACGAGTAGGTAAACTTTTTTTGTGAATTTATTGTGAAAGGATGTTTGCTGTTCAAAACCCTTTTATGTCCAGTGCTGAAATTTTACATTAAAAAAAAAAAAAAAGTAAACAAATTTTAAAATGAAAATAAATGATTTTTGCTTTCTCGAAAACACTATTATTTATAAATGGGATATATTGTAAGTAAATAAGTATTGGATATCTTTTTGCACCAGTGCGCTCTTTCATCCAGCTTCTGCATCAAACGATTTTTGGATACATAATTTTAGTAATCAATTAACTAATGTGGAGGACCTGGGTTCGACTCACGGCAGTGGTCGAAACTTATATCGTCTAATAAAATAATTTAAAAATTATAAATTAAAATATTCAACCAAGGACCATAAATAAATGCATCATTTAATAACACTGTTATGTCCATTGCTGAAATTCTATATTAAAAAAAAAAAAAAACGAATTTAAAAAAAAAAATGAAATTTGCTCTTTAGATAACTCTATTACTTATAAATGGGATATATAAGAATGTATTAGAGGTCTTTTTGCACCAGTGCGGTCTTTTCTGCACCTTCAGCATCAAAGGATTTTTGGATACATAATTTTAGTAATATATCAACTAATGCGGAGGACCTGGGTTCGATTCATGCCGTGGTCGAATCATTTATCTTCTAATAAAATAATTTAAAAATTATAAATAAAAATATTCAACCAAAGACCATAAATAAATGCATCATTTAATAGTTTTAGTAACTGCGCCGCCTCCGAAAATATTGTGATGTATTTAACATGGTATTTAATATTTTAATATAATAATTTTTATTAGGAGTTAGTATATATTCGTACTAATCAAAATAAAATTATCCGTTTATATTATATTAGAAGGTCCCGAAGTCATACTACTTTCAGAAGCCCCAGTGAATTATATTGAATCGAGATAGAAGCAGAATTGGAAACGAGTGGGTAAACTTTTTTTGTGAATTTATTGTGAAAGGATGTTTGTTGTTCCAAAACCCTGTTATGTCCATTGCTGAAATTTTACATTAAAAAAAAAATAAATAAAACGAACTTTAAAATGAAAATAAATGATTTTTGCTTTCTCGAAAACACTATTATTTATAAATGGGATATATTGTAAGTAAATAAGTATTGGATATCTTTTTGCACCAGTGCGCTCTTTCATCCAGCTTCTGCATCAAACGATTTTTGGATACATAATTTTAGTAATCAATTAACTAATGTGGAGGACCTGGGTTCGACTCACGGCAGTGGTCGAAACTTATATCGTCTAATAAAATAATTTAAAAATTATAAATTAAAATATTCAACCAAGGACCATAAATAAATGCATCATTTAATAATTTTAGTAACTGCGCCGTCTCCGAAAAGATTGTGATGTATTTAACATGGTATTTAATATTTTAATATAATAATTTTTATTAGCAGTTAGTATATATTCGTACTAATCAAAATAAGATTATCCACTTATATTATATTAGAAGGTCCCGAAGTCATACTACTTTCAGAAGCCCCGGTGAATTATAATGAATCGAGATGGAAGCAGGATTGGAAACGAGTGGGTAAACTTTTTTTGTGAATTTATTGTGAAAGGATGTTTGTTGTTCCTTAACACTGTTATGTCCATTGCTGAAATTCTATATTAAAAAAAAAAAAAACGAATTTAAAAAAAAAAAATGAAATTTGCTCTTTAGATAACTCTATTACTTATAAATGGGATATATAAGAATGTATTAGAGGTCTTTTTGCACCAGTGCGGTCTTTTCTGCACCTTCAGCATCAAAGGATTTTTTGATACATAATTTTAGTAATATATCAACTAATGCGGAGGACCTGGGTTCGATTCATGCCGTGGTCGAATCATTTATCTTCTAATAAAATAATTTAAAAATTATAAATAAAAATATTCAACCAAAGACCATAAATAAATGCATCATTTAATAGTTTTCGTAACTGCGCCGCCTCCGAAAATATTGTGATGTATTTAACATGGTATTTAATATTTTAATATAATAATTTTTATTAGGAGTTAGTATATATTCGTACTAATCAAAATAAAATTATCCGTTTATATTATATTAGAAGGTTGTTGTTCCAAATCCCTGTTATGTCCATTGCTGAAATTTTAATTTAAAAAAAAAAAAAAAAAACGAATTTTAAAATAAAAATAAATAAAATTTGCTTTCTCAACAACTCTATTATTTATAAATGGGATTAAATTATTTATAAATGTAAGTAAATATGTATTGGAGGTCTTTTTGCACCAGTGCACTCTTTTAACCTGCTGCAGCTTCAGCATCAAACGATTTTTGGATACATAATTTTAGTAATATTAGTAATTAGCAGTTACTATATATTCGTACTAATCAAAATAAAATTATCCGTTTATATTATATAAGAAGGTCCCGAAGTCATACTACTTTCAGAAGCACCTGTGAATTAAACTGAATCGAGATAGAAGCAGGATTGGAAACGAGTATGTAAACTTTTATTGTGAATTTATTGTGAAAGGATGTTTGTTGTTCAAAACCCTTTTATGTCCATTGCTGAAATTTTACATTAAAAAAAAAAAAAATTAAACAAATTTTAAAATGAAAATAAATGATTTTTGCTTTTTCGAAAACACTATTATTTATAAATGGGATATATTGTAAGTAAATAAGTAAATAAGTATTGGATGTCTTTTTGCACCAGTGCGCTATTTCATGCAGCTTCTGCATCAAACGATGTTTGGATACATAATTTTAGTAATCAATCAACTAATGCGGAGGACCTGGGTTCGATTCCCGGCCGTGGACGAATCATTTATCTTCTAATAAAATAATTTAAAAATTATAAATTAAAATATTCAACCAAAGACCATAAATAAATGCATCATTTAATAATTTTAGTAACTGCGCCGCCTCCGAAAAGATTGTGATGTATTTAACTTGGTATTTAATATTTTAATTTAATAATTTTTATTATCAGGTAGTATATATTTGTACTAATCAAAAGAAAATTATCCGTTAATATTATATTAGAAGGTCCCCAAGTCATACTACTTTCAGAAGCCCCGGTGAATTATAATGAATCGAGATGGAAGCAGGATTGGAAACGAGTGGGTAAACTTTTTTTGTGAATTTATTGTGAAAGGATGTTTGTTGTTCCTAAACACTGTTATGTCCATTGCTGAAATTTTACATTAAAAAAAAAAAATAAAACGAATTTAATAATAAAAATAAATGATATTTGCTTTCTCGAAAACACTATTATTTATAAATGGGATATATTGTAAGTAAATAAGTATTGGATGTCTTTTTGCACCAGTGCGCTCTTTCATCCAGCTTCTGCATCAAACGATTTTTGGATACATAATTTTAGTAATCAATTAACTAATGCGGAGGACCTGGGTTCGATTCATGCCGTGGTCGAATCATTTATGTTCTAATAAAATAATTTAAAAATTATAAATAAAAATATTCAACCAAAGACCATAAATAAATGCATCGTTTAATAGTTTTAGTAACTGCGCCGCCTCCGAAAATATTGTGATGTATTTAACATGGTATTTAATATTTTAATATAATAATTTTTATTAGGAGTTAGTATATATTCGTACTAATCAAAATAAAATTATCCGTTTATATTATATTAGAAGGTTCCGAAGTCATACTACTTTCAGAAGCCTCGGTGAATTATAATGAATCGAGATAGAAGCAGGATTGGAAACGAGTGGGTAAACTTTTTTTGTGAATTTATTGTGAAAGGATGTTTGTTGTTCCAAATCCCTGTTATGTCCATTGCTGAAATTTTAATTTAAAAAAAAAATAAATAAACGAATTTTAAAATAAAAATAAATAAAATTTGCTTTCTCAACAACTCTATTATTTATAAATGGGATTAAATTATTTATAAATGTAAGTAAATATGTATTGGAGGTCTTTTTGCACCAGTGCACTCTTTTAACCTGCTGCAGCTTCAGCATCAAACGATTTTTGGATACATAATTTTAGTAATATTAGTAATTAGCAGTTACTATATATTCGTACTAATCAAAATAAAATTATCCGTTTATATTATATAAGAAGGTCCCGAAGTCATACTACTTTCAGAAGCACCTGTGAATTAAACTGAATCGAGATAGAAGCAGGATTGGAAACGAGTATGTAAACTTTTATTGTGAATTTATTGTGAAAGGATGTTTGTTGTTCAAAACCCTTTTATGTCCATTGCTGAAATTTTACATTAAAAAAAAAAAATAAACAAATTTAAAAATGAAAATAAATGATTTTTGCTTTCTCGAAAACACTATTATTTATAAATGGGATATATTGTAAGTAAATAAGTAAATAAGTATTGGATGTCTTTTTGCACCAGTGCGCGCTTTCATGCAGCTTCTGCATCAAACGATGTTTGGAGACATAATTTTAGTAATCAATCAACTAATGCGGAGGACCTGGGTTCGATTCCCGGCCGTGGACGAATCATTTATCTTCTAATAAAATAATTTAAAAATTATAAATTAAAATATTCAACCAAAGACCATAAATAAATGCATCATTTAATAATTTTAGTAACTGCGCCGCCTCCGAAAAGATTGTGATGTATTTAACTTGGTATTTAATATTTTAATTTAATAATTTTTATTATCAGGTAGTATATATTTGTACTAATCAAAAGAAAATTATCCGTTAATATTATATTAGAAGGTCCCCAAGTCATACTACTTTCAGAAGCACCTGTGAATTAAACTGAATCGAGATAGAAGCAGGATTGGAAACGAGTATGTAAACTTTTATTGTGAATTTATTGTGAAAGGATGTTTGTTGTTCAAAACCCTTTTATGTCCATTGCTGAAATTTTACATTAAAAAAAAAAAAATAAACAAATTTTAAAATGAAAATAAATGATTTTTGCTTTCTCGAAAACACTATTATTTATAAATGGGATATATTGTAAGGAAATAAGTAAATAAGTATTGGATGTCTTTTTGCACCAGTGCGCTCTTTCATGCAGCTTCTGCATCAAACGATGTTTGGAGACATAATTTTAGTAATCAATCAACTAATGCGGAGGACCTGGGTTCGATTCCCGGCCGTGGACGAATCATTTATCTTCTAATAAAATAATTTAAAAATTATAAATGAAAATATACAACCAAAGACCATAAATAAATGCATCATTTAATAATTTTAGTAACTGCGCCGCCTCCGAAAAGATTGTGATGTATTTAATATTTTAATTTAATAATCTTTATTATCAGTTAGTATATATTTGTACTAATCAAAATAAAATTATCCGTTAATATTATATTAGAAGGTCCCCAAGTCATACTACTTTCAGAAGCCCCGGTGAATTATAATGAATCGAGATGGAAGCAGGATTGGAAACGAGTGGGTAAACTTTTTTTGTGAATTTATTGTGAAAGGATGTTTGTTGTTCCTAAACACTGTTATGTCCATTGCTGAAATTTTTATATTAAAAAAAAAAATTAACGAATTTAAAAAAAAAAAAAATGAATTTTGCTCTTTCGATAACTCTATTATTTATAAATGGGATATATAAGAATGTATTAGAGGTCTTTTTGCACCAGTGCGGTCTTTTCTGCACCTTCAGCATCAAAGGATTTTTGGATACATAATTTTAGTAATATATCAACTAATGCGGAGGACCTGGGTTCGATTCATGCCGTGGTCGAATCATTTATCTTCTAATAAAATAATTTGAAAATTATAAATTAAAATATTCAACCAAAGACCATAAATAAATGCATCATTTAATAGTTTTAGTAACTGCGCCGCCTCCGAAAATATTGTGATGTATTTAACATGGTATTTAATATTTTAATATAATAATTTTTATTAGCAGTTAGTATATATTCGTACTAATCAAA
Organism: Aelia acuminata; assembly: GCA_911387785.2. Classification (NCBI taxonomy): domain Eukaryota; kingdom Metazoa; phylum Arthropoda; class Insecta; order Hemiptera; family Pentatomidae; genus Aelia; species Aelia acuminata. The sequence goes on along the minus strand of OU426978.1, from coordinate 47,298,865 downwards.
ATAAAATTATCCGTTTATATTATATTAGAAGGTCCCAAAGTCATACTACTTTCAGAAGCCCCGGTGAATTAAAATGAATCGAGATAGAAGCAGGATTGGAAACGAGTGGGTAAACTTTTTTTGTGAATTTATTGTGAAAGGATGTTTGTTGTTCCAAATCCCTGTTATGTCCATTGCTGAAATTTTAATTTAAAAAAATAAATAAATAAACGAATTTTAAAATAAAAATAAATAAAATTTGCTTTCTCAACAACTCTATTATTTATAAATGGGATTAAATTATTTATAAATGTAAGTAAATATGTATTGGAGGTCTTTTTGCACCAGTGCACTCTTTTAACCTGCTGCAGCTTCAGCATCAAACGATTTTTGGATATATAATTTTAGTAATATTAGTAATTAGCAGTTACTATATATTCGTACTAATCAAAATAAAATTATCCGTTTATATTATATAAGAAGGTCCCGAAGTCATACTACTTTCAGAAGCACCTGTGAATTAATCTGAATCGAGATAGAAGCAGGATTGGAAACGAGTATGTAAACTTTTATTGTGAATTTATTGTGAAAGGATGTTTGTTGTTCAAAACCCTTTTATGTCCATTGCTGAAATTTTACATTAAAAAAAAAAAAAAATAAACAAATTTTAAAATGAAAATAAACGATTTTTGCTTTCTCGAAAACACTATTATTTATAAATGGGATATATTGTAAGTAAATAAGTAAATAAGTATTGGATGTCTTTTTGCACCAGTGCGCTCTTTCATGCAGCTTCTGCATCAAACGATTTTTGGAGACATAATTTTAGTAATCAATCAACTAATGCGGAGGACCTGGGTTCGATTCCCGGCCGTGGACGAATCATTTATCTTTTAATAAAATAATTTAAAAATTATAAATTAAAATATTCAACCAAAGACCATAAATAAATGCATCATTTAATAATTTTAGTAACTGCGCCGCCTCCGAAAAGATTGTGATGTATTTAACTTGGTATTTAATATTTTAATTTAATAATTTTTATTATCAGGTAGTATATATTTGTACTAATCAAGAGAAAATTATCCGTTAATATTATATTAGAAGGCCCCCAAGTCATACTACTTTCAGAAGCCCCGGTGAATTATAATGAATCGAGATGGAAGCAGGATTGGAAACGAGTGGGTAAACTTTTTTTGTGAATTTATTGTGAAAGGATGTTTGTTGTTCCTAAACACTGTTATGTCCAATGCTGAAATTTTTATATTAAAAAAAAAATAAACGAATTTAAAAAAAAAAAAAATGAAATTTGCTCTTTCGATAACTCTATTATTTATAAATGGGATATATAAGAATGTATTAGAGGTCTTTTTGCACCAGTGCGGTCTTTTCTGCAGTTTCAGCATCAAAGGATTTTCGGATACATAATTTTAGCAATATATCAACTAATGCGGAGGACCTGGGTTCGATTCCCGCCGTGGTCGAATCACTGTTATCTTCTAATAAAATAATTTGAAAATTATAAATTAAAATATTCAACCAAAGACCATAAATAAATGCATCATTTAATAGTTTTAGTAACTGCGCCGCCTCCGAAAATATTGTGATGTATTTAACATGGTATTTAATATTTTAATATAATAATTTTTATTAGCAGTTAGTATATATTCGTACTAATCAAAATAAAATTATCCGTTTATATTATATTAGAAGGTCCCAAAGTCATACTACTTTCAGAAGCCCCGGTGAATTAAAATGAATCGAGATAGAAGCAGGATTGGAAACGAGTGGGTAAACTTTTTTTGTGAATTTATTGTGAAAGGATGTTTGTTGTTCCAAATCCCTGTTATGTCCATTGCTGAAATTTTACATTAAAAAAAAAATAAATAAAACGAACTTTAAAATAAAAATAAATGATATTTGCTTTCTCGAAAACACTATTATTTATAAATGGGATATATTGTAAGTAAATAAGTATTGGATGTCTTTTTGCACCAGTGCGCTCATCAAACGATTTTTGGAGACATAATTTTAGTAATCAATCAACTAATGCGGAGGACCTGGATTCGATTCCCGGCCGCGAATTTAAAAAAAAAAAAAATGAAATTTGCTCTTTCGATAACTCTATTATTTATAAATGGGATATATAAGAATGTATTAGAGGTCTTTTTGCACCAGTGCGCTCTTTCATGCAGCTTCAGCATCAAACGATTTTTGGATACATAATTTTAGTAATCAATTAACTAATGTGGAGGACCTGGGTTCGACTCACGGCCGTGGTCGAAACTTATATCGTCTAATAAAATAATTTAAAAATTATAAATTAAAATATTCAACCAAAGATCATAAATAAATGCATCATTTAATAATTTTAGTAACTGCGCCGCCTCCGAAAACATTGTGATGTATTTAACAAGGTATTTAATATTTTAATATAATAATTTTTATTAGCAGTTAGTATATATTCGTACTAATCAAAATAAAATTATCCGTTTATATTATATTAGAAGGTCCCGAAGTCATACTACTTTCAGAAGCCTCGGTGAATTATAATGAATCGAGATAGAAGCAGGATTGGAAACGAGTGGGTAAACTTTTTTTGTGAATTTATTGTGAAAGGATGTTTGTTGTTCCAAAACCCTGTTATGTCCATTTCTGAAATTTTACATTAAAAAAAAATAAAAAACCAAATCTATATAAATAAAGTTGAAATTCTGTTTGTTTGTTCTTTATAGAAATCCATACCATTTGTTCTAAATTCCCCAAATTTCGCTCAGTGGATCTTTCTTACTAGGTGCGAACACCTGCCCATATTAAAATCTCATAACTTCAGCCAGTCTCTGGGTATATTCTTTATTGTTATAAAAATCGTTATGATTCACTTTAAATTTGTTCACGTTTATTAGAAAAATGAAATTCCCCGGGTAAAACCGGGATATACAGCTAGTTTTAAAATAAAAATAAATAAAATTTGCTTTCTCAACAACTCTATTATATATAAATGGGATTAAATTATTTATAAATGTAAGTAAATATGTATTGGAAGTCTTTTTGCACCATTGCACTCTTTTAACCTGCTGCAGCTTCAGCATCAAACGATTTTTGGATACATAATTTTAGTAATCAATCAACTAATGCGGAGGACCTGGGTTCGATTCCCGACCGTGGACGAATATTTTATCTTCTAATAAAATAATTTAAAAATTATAAATTAAAATATTCAACCAAAGACCATAAATAAATGCATCATTTAATAATTTTAGTAACTGCGCCGTCTCCGAAAAGATTGTGATGTATTTAACATGGTATTTAATATTTTAATTTAATAATTCTTATTAGCAGTTACTATATATTAGTACTAATCAAAATAAAATTATCCGTTTATATTATATAAGAAGGTCCCGAAGTCATACTACTTTCAAAAGCCCCTGTGAATTAAAATGAATCGAGATAGAAGCAGGAATGGAAACGAGTAGGTAAACTTTTATTGTGAATTTATAGTGAAAGGATGTTTGTTGTTCAAAACCCTTTTATGTCCATTGCTGAAATTTCACATTAAAAAAAAAAATAAACGAATTTAAAAAAAAAAAAAAATGAAATTTGCTCTTTCGATAACTCTATTATTTATAAACGGGATATATAAGAATGTATTTGAGGTCTTTTTGCACCAGTGCGCTCTTTTATGCAGCTTCAGCATCAAACGATTTTTAGATACATAATTTTAGTAATCAATTAACTAATGTGGAGGACCTGGGTTCGACTCACGGCCGTGGTCGAAACTTATATCGTCTAATAAAATAATTTAAAAATTATAAATTAAAATATTCAACCAAAGACCATAAATAAATGCATCATTTAATAATTTTAGTAACTGCGCCGCCCCCGAAAACATTGTGATGTATTTAACATGGTATTTAATATTTTAATATAATAATTTTTATTAGCAGTTAGTATATATTCGTACTAATCAAAATAAAATTATCCGTTTATATTATATAAGAAGGTTCCGAAGTCATACTACTTTCAGAAGCCCCTGTGAATTAAAATGAATCGAAATAGAAGCACGATTGGAAACGAGTAGGTAAACTTTTTTTGTGAATTTATTGTGAAAGGATGTTTGTTGTTCAAAACCCTTTTATGTCCATTGTGAAATTGCTGAAACTCTATTATTTATAAATGGGATTAAATTATTTATAAATGTAAGTAAATATGTATTGGAGGTCTTTTTGCACCAGTGCACTCTTTTAACCTGCTGCAGCTTCAGCATCAAACGATTTTTGGATACATAATTTTAGTAATATTAGTAATTAGCATTTACTATATATTCGTACTAATCAAAATAAAATTATCCGTTTATATTACCATATATAAGAAGGTTCCGAAGTCATACTACTTTCAGAAGCCTCGGTGAATTATAATGAATCGAGATAGAAGCAGGATTGGAAACGAGTGGGTAAACTTTTTTTGTGAATTTATTGTGAAAGGATGTTTGTTGTTCCAAAACCCTGTTATGTCCATTTCTGAAATTTTACATTAAAAAAAAATAAAAAACCAAATCTATATAAATAAAGTTGAAATTCTGTTTGTTTGTTCTTTATAGAAATCCATACCATTTGTTCTAAATTCCCCAAATTTCGCTCAGTGGATCTTTCTTACTAGGTGCGAACACCTGCCCATATTAAAATCTCATAACTTCAGCCAGTCTCTGGGTATATTCTTTATTGTTATAAAAATCGTTATGATTCACTTTAAATTTGTTCACGTTTATTAGAAAAATGAAATTCCCCGGGTAAAACCGGGATATACAGCTAGTTTTAAAATAAAAATAAATAAAATTTGCTTTCTCAACAACTCTATTATATATAAATGGGATTAAATTATTTATAAATGTAAGTAAATATGTATTGGAAGTCTTTTTGCACCATTGCACTCTTTTAACCTGCTGCAGCTTCAGCATCAAACGATTTTTGGATACATAATTTTAGTAATCAATCAACTAATGCGGAGGACCTGGGTTCGATTCCCGACCGTGGACGAATATTTTATCTTCTAATAAAATAATTTAAAAATTATAAATTAAAATATTCAACCAAAGACCATAAATAAATGCATCATTTAATAATTTTAGTAACTGCGCCGTCTCCGAAAAGATTGTGATGTATTTAACATGGTATTTAATATTTTAATTTAATAATTCTTATTAGCAGTTACTATATATTCGTACTAATCAAAATAAAATTATCCGTTTATATTATATAAGAAGGTCCCGAAGTCATACTACTTTCAAAAGCCCCTGTGAATTAAAATGAATCGAGATAGAAGCAGGAATGGAAACGAGTAGGTAAACTTTTATTGTGAATTTATAGTGAAAGGATGTTTGTTGTTCAAAACCCTTTTATGTCCATTGCTGAAATTTCACATTAAAAAAAAAAATAAACGAATTTAAAAAAAAAAAAAATGAAATTTGCTCTTTCGATAACTCTATTATTTATAAACGGGATATATAAGAATGTATTTGAGGTCTTTTTGCACCAGTGCGCTCTTTTATGCAGCTTCAGCATCAAACGATTTTTAGATACATAATTTTAGTAATCAATTAACTAATGTGGAGGACCTGGGTTCGACTCACGGCCGTGGTCGAAACTTATATCGTCTAATAAAATAATTTAAAAATTATAAATTAAAATATTCAACCAAAGACCATAAATAAATGCATCATTTAATAATTTTAGTAACTGCGCCGCCTCCGAAAAGATTGTGATGTATTTAACTTGGTATTTAATATTTTAATTTAATAATTTTTATTATCAGGTAGTATATATTCGTACTAATCAAAATAAAATTATCCGTTTATATTATATTAGAAGGTCCCGAAGTCATACTACTTTCAGAAGCCCCGGTGGATTATAATGAATCGAGATAGAAGCAGGATTGGAAACGAGTGGGTAAACTTTTTTTGTTAATTTATTGTGAAAGGATGTTTGTTGTTCCAAAACACTGTAATGTCCATTACTGAAACTTTAATTAAAAAAAAAAATAAATAAACGAATTTTAAAATAAAAATAAATAAAATTTGCTTTCTCAACAACTCTATTATTTATAAATGGGATTAAATTATTTATTAATGTAAGTAAATATGTATTGGAGGTCTTTTTGCACCAGTGCACTCTTTTAACCTGCTGCAGCTTCAGCATCAAACGATTTTCGGATACATAATTTTAGTAATATTAGTAATTAGCAGTTACTATATATTCGTACTAATCAAAATGAAATTATCCGTTTATATTATATAAGAAGGTCCGGAAGTAATACTACTTTCAGAAGCCCATGTTTAAAATAAACGAATTTTAAAATGAAAATAAATGATTTTTGCTTTCTCGAAAACACTACTACTTTCAGAAGCCTCGGTGAATTATAATGAATCGAGATAGAAGCAGGATTGGAAACGAGTGGGTAAACTTTTTTTGTGAATTTATTGTGAAAGGATGTTTGTTGTTCCAAAACCCTGTTATGTCCATTTCTGAAATTTTACATTAAAAAAAAATAAAAAACCAAATCTATATAAATAAAGTTGAAATTCTGTTTGTTTGTTCTTTATAGAAATCCATACCATTTGTTCTAAATTCCCCAAATTTCGCTCAGTGGATCTTTCTTACTAGGTGCGAACACCTGCCCATATTAAAATCTCATAACTTCTGCCAGTCTCTGGGTATATTCTTTATTGTTATAAAAATCGTTATGATTCACTTTAAATTTGTTCACGTTTATTAGAAAAATGAAATTCCCCGGGTAAAACCGGGATATACAGCTAGTTTTAAAATAAAAATAAATAAAATTTGCTTTCTCAACAACTCTATTATATATAAATGGGATTAAATTATTTATAAATGTAAGTAAATATGTATTGGAAGTCTTTTTGCACCATTGCACTCTTTTAACCTGCTGCAGCTTCAGCATCAAACGATTTTTGGATACATAATTTTAGTAATCAATCAACTAATGCGGAGGACCTGGGTTCGATTCCCGACCGTGGACGAATATTTTATCTTCTAATAAAATAATTTAAAAATTATAAATTAAAATATTCAACCAAAGACCATAAATAAATGCATCATTTAATAATTTTAGTAACTGCGCCGTCTCCGAAAAGATTGTGATGTATTTAACATGGTATTTAATATTTTAATTTAATAATTCTTATTAGCAGTTACTATATATTCGTACTAATCAAAATAAAATTATCCGTTTATATTATATAAGAAGGTCCCGAAGTCATACTACTTTCAAAAGCCCCTGTGAATTAAAATGAATCGAGATAGAAGCAGGAATGGAAACGAGTAGGTAAACTTTTATTGTGAATTTATAGTGAAAGGATGTTTGTTGTTCAAAACCCTTTTATGTCCATTGCTGAAATTTCACATTAAAAAAAAAAATAAACGAATTTAAAAAAAAAAAAAAATGAAATTTGCTCTTTCGATAACTCTATTATTTATAAACGGGATATATAAGAATGTATTTGAGGTCTTTTTGCACCAGTGCGCTCTTTTATGCAGCTTCAGCATCAAACGATTTTTAGATACATAATTTTAGTAATCAATTAACTAATGTGGAGGACCTGGGTTCGACTCACGGCCGTGGTCGAAACTTATATCGTCTAATAAAATAATTTAAAAATTATAAATTAAAATATTCAACCAAAGACCATAAATAAATGCATCATTTAATAATTTTAGTAACTGCGCCGCCCCCGAAAACATTGTGATGTATTTAACATGGTATTTAATATTTTAATATAATAATTTTTATTAGCAGTTAGTATATATTCGTACTAATCAAAATAAAATTATCCGTTTATATTATATAAGAAGGTTCCGAAGTCATACTACTTTCAGAAGCCCCTGTGAATTAAAATGAATCGAAATAGAAGCACGATTGGAAACGAGTAGGTAAACTTTTTTTGTGAATTTATTGTGAAAGGATGTTTGTTGTTCAAAACCCTTTTATGTCCATTGCTGAAATTGCTGAAACTCTATTATTTATAAATGGGATTAAATTATTTATAAATGTAAGTAAATATGTATTGGAGGTCTTTTTGCACCAGTGCACTCTTTTAACCTGCTGCAGCTTCAGCATCAAACGATTTTTGGATACATAATTTTAGTAATATTAGTAATTAGCATTTACTATATATTCGTACTAATCAAAATAAAATTATCCGTTTATATTACCATATATAAGAAGGTTCCGAAGTCATACTACTTTCAGAAGCTCCTGTGAATTAAAATGAATCGAAATAGAAGCACGATTGGAAACGAGTAGGTAAACTTTTTTTGTGAATTTATTGTGAAAGGATGTTTGTTGTTCCTAAACACTGTTATGTCCATTGCTGAAATTTTATATTAAAAAAAAAATAAACGAATTAAAAAAAAAAAATGAAATTTGCTCTTTCGATAACTCTATTATTTATAAAGGGGATATATAAGAATGTATTAGAGGTCTTTTTGCACCAGTGCGGTCTTTTCTGCAGCTTCAGCATCAAAGGATTTTTGGATACATAATTTTAGTAATATATCAACTAATGCGGAGGACCTGGGTTCGACTCACGGCAGTGGTCGCAACTTATATCGTCTAATAAAATAATTTAAAAATTATAAATTAAAATATTCAACTAAAGACCATAAATAAATGCATCATTTAATAATTTTAGTACCTGCGCCGCCTCCGAAAAGATTGTGATGTATTTAACATGGTATTTAATATTTTAATATAATAATTTTTATTAGCAGTTAGTATATATTCGCACTAATCAAAATAAAATTATCCACTTATATTATATTAGGTCCCAAAGTCATACAACTTTCAGAAGCCCCGGTGAATTATAATGAATCGAGATGGAAGCAGGATTGGAAACGAGTGGGTAAACTTTTTTTGTGAATTTATTGTGAAAGGATGTTTGTTGTTCCTAAACACTGTTATGTCCATTGCTGAAATTCTATATTAAAAAAAAAAAAACGAATTTAAAAAAAAAAAAATGATATTTGCTTTCTCGAAAACACTATTATTTATAAATGGGATATATTGTAAGTAAATAAGTAAATAAGTATTAGATGTCTTTTTGCACCAGTGCGCTCTTTCATGCAGCTTCTGCATCAAACGATTTTTGGATACATAATTTTAGTAATATATCAACTAATGCGGAGGACCTGGGTTCGATTCCCGGCCGTGGACGAATCATTTATCTTCTAATAAAATAATTTAAAAATTATAAATTAAAATATTCAACCAAAGACCATAAATAAATGCATCATTTAATAATTTTAGTAACTGCGCCGCCTCCGAAAAGATTGTGATGTATTTAACTTGGTATTTAATATTTTAATTTAATAATTTTTATTATCAGGTAGTATATATTCGTACTAATCAAAATAAAATTATCCGTTTATATTATATTAGAAGGTCCCGAAGTCATACTACTTTCAGAAGCCCCGGTGGATTATAATGAATCGAGATAGAAGCAGGATTGGAAACGAGTGGGTAAACTTTTTTTGTGAATTTATTGTGAAAGGATGTTTGTTGTTCCAAAACCATGTAATATCCATTACTGAAATTTTAATTAAAAAAAAAAATAAATAAACGAATTTTAAAATAAAAATAAATAAAATTTGCTTTCTCAACAACTCTATTATTTATAAATGGGATTAAATTATTTATTAATGTAAGTAAATATGTATTGGAGGTCTTTTTGCACCAGTGCACTCTTTTAACGTGCTGCAGCTTCAGCATCAAACGATTTTTGGATACATAATTTTAGTAATATTAGTAATTAGCAGTTACTATATATTCGTACTAATCAAAATAAAATTATCCGTTTATATTATATAAGAAGGTCCCGAAGTAATACTACTTTCAGAAGCCCATGTTTAAAATAAACGAATTTTAAAATGAAAATAAATGATTTTTGCTTTCTCGAAAACACTATTATTTATAAATGGGATATATTGTAAGTAAATAAGTAAATATGTATTGGATGTCTTTTTGCACCAGTGCGCTCTTTCATGCAGCTTCTGCATCAAACGATTTTTGGATACATAATTTTAGTAATATATCAACTAATGCGGAGTACCTGGGTTCGATTCCCGGCCATGGACGAATCATTTATCTTCTAATAAAATAATTTAAAAATTATAAATTAAAATATTCAACCAAAGACCATAAATAAATGCATCATTTAATAATTTTAGTAACTGCGCCGCCTCCGAAAAGATTGTGATGTATTTAACATGGTATTTAATATTTTAATTTAATAATTTTTATTATCAGGTAGTATATATTTGTACTAATCAAAATAAAATTATCCGTTAATATTATATTAGAAGGTCCCGAAGTCATACTACTTTCAGAAGCCCCGGTGAATTATAATGAATCGAGATAGAAGCAGGATTGGAAACGAGTGGGTAAACTTTTTTTGTGAATTTATTGTGAAAGGATGTTTGTTGTTCCTAAACACTGTTATGTCCATTGCTGAAATTTTATATTAAAAAAAAAATAAACGAATTTAAAAAAAAAAAAAAAAATGAAATTTGCTCTTTCGATAACCCTATTATTTATAAATGGGATATATAAGAATGTATTAGAGGTCTTTTTGCACCAGTGCGGTCTTTTCTGCAGCTTCAGCATCAAAGGATTTTTGGATACATAATTTTAGTAATATATCAACTAATGCGGAGGACCTGGGTTCGATTCCCGCCGTGGTCGAATTATTTATCTTCTAATAAAATAATTTAAAAATTATAAATTAAAATATTCAACCAAAGACCATAAATAAATGCATCATTTAGTAGTTTTAGTAACTGCGCCGCCTCCGAAAATATTGTGATGTATTTAACATGGTATTTAATATTTTAATTTAATAATTCTTATTAGCAGTACTAACTGCTCTCTCTCAGAAGCCCCGGTAAATAATAATGAATCGAGATGGAAGCAGGATTGGAAAAGAGTGGGTAAACTTTTTTTGTGAATTTATTGTGAAAAGATGTTTGTTGTTCCAAAACCCTGTCAAATTTAACATTAAAAAAAAATAAACGAATTTTAAAATCAAAATAAATGATGTTTGCTTTCTCGACAACTCTATTATTTATAAATGGCATATATAAGAAAGTATTGGAGGTCTTATTGCACCTGTGCGCTCTGTTCTGCAGCTTCAGCATCAAAGGATTTTTGGATACATAATTTTAGTAATCAATCAACTAATGTGGAGGACCTGGGTTCGATTCCCGGCCGTGGTCGAATCTTTTATCTTCTAATAAAATAATTTAAAAATTATAAATTAAAAAATTCAACCAAAGACCATAACTAAATGCATCATTTTATAATTTTAGTAACTGTGCTGCCTCCGAAAAGATTGTGATGTATTTAATCAATTCGTACTAATTAAAATAAAATTATCCGTTTATATTATATTAGAAGGTCCCGAAGTTATACTACTTTTAGAAGCCCCGGTGAATTATAATGAATCGAGATGGAAACAGGATAGGAAACGAGTGGGTAACCTTCTTTTGTTAATTTATTGTGAAAGGATGTTTGTTGTTCCAAAACCCTGTCAAATTTTACATTAAAAAAAAATAAACGAATTTTAAAATAAAAATAAATGATGTTTGCTTTCTCGACAACTCTATTATTTATAAATGGGATATATAAGAAAGTATTGGAGGTTTTATTGAACCAGTGCGTTCTGTTCTGCAATTTCTGCATCAATGGATTTTTGGATTGCTTAATAATGCAAAGACCATAAATAAGTGCATCATTTTATAATTTTAGTAACCGCGCCGCCTCCGAAAAGATTGTGATGTATTTAACATGTTATTTAATATTTAAATTTAATAATTTTTATTAGCAGTTAGTATATATTCGTAGTAATCAAAATAAAATTATCCGTTTATATTATATTAGAAGGTCCCAAAGTCATACTACTCTCAGAAGCCCCTGTAAATTATAATGAATAGAGATGGAAGCAGGATTGGAAACGAGTGGGTAAACTTTTTTTGTGAATTTATTGTGAAAAGATGTTTGTTGTTCCAAAACCCTGTCAAATTTTACATTAAAAAAAAATAAACGAATTTTAAAATAAAAATAAATGATGTTTGCTTTCTCGACAACTCTATTATTTATAAATGGGATATATAAGAAAGTATTGGAGGTCTTATTGAACCAGTGCGTTCTGTTCTGCAATTTCTGCATCAATGGATTTTTGGATTGCTTAATAATGCAAAGACCATAAATAAGTGCATCATTTAATAATTTTAGTAACTGCGCCGCCTCCGAAAAGATTGTGATGTATTTAACATGTTATTTAATATTTTAATTTAATAATTTTTACTAGCAGTTAGTATATATTCGTAGTAATCAAAATAAAATTATCCGTTTATATTATATTAGAAGGTCCCGAAGTCATACTACTCTCAGAAGCCCCGGTAAATTATAATGAATCGAGATGGAAGCAGGATTGGAAACGAGTGGGTAAACTTTTTTTGTGAATTTATTGTAAAAAGATGTTTGTTGTTCCAAAACCCTGTCAAATTTTACATTAAAAAAAATTACGAATTTTAAAATAAAAATAAATGAAATTTGCTTTTTCGACAACTCTATTATTTATAAATGGGATATATAAGAAAGTATTGGAGGTCTTATTGCACCTGTGCGCTCTGTTCTGCAGCTTCAGCATCAAAGGATTTTTGGATATATAACTTTAGTTATTAATCAACTTATTTGGAGGACCTGGGTTCGATTCCCGGCCGTGGTCGAATTTTTTATCTTCTAATAAAATAATTTAAAAATTATAAATTAAAATATTCAACCAAAGACCATAAATAAATGCATCATTTAATAATTTTAGTAACCGCGCCGCCTCCGAAAAAATTGTGATTTATTTAACATGTTATTTAATATTTAAATTTAATAATTTTTATTAGCAGTTAGTATATATTCGTAGTAATTAAAATAAAATTATCCGTTTATATTATATTAGAAGGTCCCGAAGTCATACTACTCTCAGAAGCCCCGGTAAATTATAATGAATCAAGATGGAAGCAGGATTGGAAACGAGTGGGTAAACTTTTTTTGTGAATTTATTGTGAAAAGATGTTTGTTGTTCCAAAACCCTGTTATGTCCATTGCTGAAATTATACATTAAAAAAAAAAATAAACGAATTTTAAAATAAAAATAAATGAAATTTGCTTTTTCGACAACTCTATTATTTATAAATGGGATATATAAGAAAGTATTGGAGGTCATATTGCGCCTGTGCGCTCTGTTCTGCAGCTTCAGCTTCAAAGGATTTTTGGATACATAATTTTAGTAATCAATCAACTAATGTGGAGGACCTGGTTTCGATTCCCGGCCGTGTTCGAATCTTTTATCATCTAATAAAATAATTTAAAAATTATAAATTAAAAAATTCAACCAAAGACCATAACTAAATGCATCATTTTATAATTTTAGTAACTGCGCTGCCTCCGAAAAGATTGTGATGTATTAAATCAATTCGTACTAATTAAAATAAAATTATTCGTTTATATTATATTAGAAGGTCCCGAAGTTATACTACTTTCAGAAGCCCCGGTAAATTATAATGAATCGAGATGGAAGCAGGATTGGAAACGAGTGGGTAAACTTTTTTTGTGAATTTATTGTAAAAAGATGTTTGTTGTTCCAAAACCCTGTCAAATTTTACATTAAAAAAAATTACGAATTTTAAAATAAAAATAAATGAAATTTGCTTTTTCGACAACTCTATTATTTATAAATGGGATATATAAGAAAGTATTGGAGGTCTTTTTTTACCAGTGCGCTCTTTCATGCAGCTTCTGCATCAAACGATTTTTGGAGACATAATTTTAGTAATCAATCGACTAATGTGGAGGACCTGGGTTCGATTCCCGGCTGTGATCGAATCTTTTATCATCTAATAAAATAATTTAAAAATTATAAATTAAAATATTCAACCAAAGACCATAAATAAATGCATCATTTAATAATTTTAGTAACCGCGCCGCCTCCGAAAAGATTGTGATGTATTTAACATGTTATTTAATATTTAAATTTAATAATTTTTATTAGCAGTTAGTATATATTCGTAGTAATCAAAATAAGATTATCCGTTTATATTATATTAGAAGGTCCCCAAGTCATACTACTCTCAGAAGCCCCGGTAAATTATAATAAATCGAGATGGAAGCAGGATTGGAAACGAGTGGATAAACTTTTTTTGTGAATTTATTGTGAAAAGATGTTTGTTGTTCCAAAACCCTGTCAAATTTTACATTAAAAAAAAATAAACGAATTTTAAAATAAAAATAAATGATGTTTGCTTTCTCGACAACTCTATTATTTATAAATGGGATATATAAGAAAGTATTGGAGGTCTTATTGCTCCTGTGCGCTCTGTTCTGCAGCTTCAGCATCAAAGGATTTTTGGATACATAATTTTAGTAATCAATCAACTAATGTGGAGGACCTGGGTTCAATTCCCGGCCGTGGTCGAATCTTTTATCATCTAATAAAATAATTTAAAAATTATAAATTGAAAAATTCAACCAAAGACCATAACTAAATGCATCATTTTATAATTTTAGTAACTGCGCTGCCTCCGAAAAGATTGTGATGTATTCAATCAATTCGTACTAATTAAAATAAAATTATCCGTTTATATTATATTAGATGGTCCCGAAGTTATACTACTTTCAGAAGCCCCGGTGAATTATAATGAATCGAGATGGAAGCAGGATTGAAAACGAGTGGGTAACCTTTTTTTGTTAATTTATTGTGAAAGGATGTTTGTTGTTCCAAAACCCTGTCAAATTTTACATTAAAAAAAAATAAACGAATTTTAAAATAAAAATAAATGATGTTTGCTTTCTCGATAACTCTATTATTTATAAATGGGATATATAAGAAAGTATTGGAGGTCTTATTGAACCAGTGCGTTCTGTTCTGCAATTTCTGCATCAATGGATTTTTGGATTGCTTAATAATGCAAAGACCATAAATAAGTGCATCATTTAATAATTTTAGTAACCGCGCCGCCTCCGAAAAGATTGTGATGTATTTAACACGTTATTTAATATTTTAATTTAATAATTTTTACTAGCAGTTAGTATATATTCGTAGTAATTAAAATAAAATTATCCGTTTATATTATATTAGAAGGTGCCGAAGTCATACTACTCTCAGAAGCCCCGGTAAATTATAATGAATCAAGATAGAAGCAGGATTGGAAACGAGTGGGTAAACTTTTTTTGTGAATTTATTGTGAAAAGATGTTTGTTGTTCGAAAACCCTGTTATGTCCATTGCTGAAATTATACATTAAAAAAAAAAAAATAAACGAATTTTAAAATAAAAATAAATGTAATTTGCTTTCTCAACAACTCTATTATTTATAAATGGGATTAAATTATTTATAAATGTAAGTAAATATGTATTGGAGGTCTTTTTGCACCAGTGCACTCTTTTAACCTGCTGCAGCTTCAGCATCAAACGATTTTTGGATACATAATTTTAGTAATATTAGTAATTAGCAGTTACTATATATTCGTACTAATCAAAATAAAATTATCCGTTTATATTATATAAGAAGGTCCCGAAGTCATACTACTTTCAGAAGCACCTGTGAATTAAACTGAATCGAGATAGAAGCAGGATTGGAAACGAGTATGTAAACTTTTATTGTGAATTTATTGTGAAAGGATGTTTGTTGTTCAAAACCCTTTTATGTCCATTGCTGAAATTTTACATTAAAAAAAAAATAAATAAACAAATTTTAAAATGAAAATAAATGATTTTTGCTTTCTCGAAAACACTATTATTTTTAAATGGGATATATTGTAAGTAAATAAGTAAATAAGTATTGGATGTCTTTTTGCACCAGTGCGCTCTTTCATGCAGCTTCTGCATCAAACGATGTTTGGAGACATAATTTTAGTAATCAATCAACTAATGCGGAGGACCTGGGTTCGATTCCCGGCCGTGGACGAATCATTTATCTTCTAATAAAATAATTTAAAAATTATTAATTAAAATATTCAACCAAAGACCATAAATAAATGCATCATTTAATAATTTTAGTAACTGCGCCGCCTCCGAAAAGATTGTGATGTATTTAACTTGGTATTTAATATTTTAATTTAATAATTTTTATTATCAGGTAGTATATATTTGTACTAATCAAAAGAAAATTATCCGTTAATATTATATTAGAAGGTCCCCAAGTCATACTACTTTCAGAAGCCCCGGTGAATTATAATGAATCGAGATGGAAGCAGGATTGGAAACGAGTGGGTAAACTTTTTTTGTGAATTTATTGTGAAAGGATGTTTGTTGTTCCTAAACACTGTTATGTCCATTGCTGAAATTTTACATTAAAAAAAAAAAATAAAACGAATTTAATTAAAAAAATAAATGATATTTGCTTTCTCGAAAACACTATTATTTATAAATGGGATATATTGTAAGTAAATAAGTATTGGATGTCTTTTTGCACCAGTGCGCTCTTTCATCCAGCTTCTGCATCAAACGATATTTGGATACATAATTTTAGTAATCAATTAACTAATGCGGAGGACCTGGGTTCGATTCATGCCGTGGTCGAATCATTTATCTTCTAATAAAATAATTTAAAAATTATAAATTAAAATATTCAACCAAAGACCATAAATAAATGCATCATTTAATAGTTTTAGTAACTGCGCCGCCTCCGAAAATATTGTGATGTATTTAACATGGTATTTAATATTTTAATATAATAATTTTTATTAGGAGTTAGTATATATTCGTACTAATCAAAATAAAATTATCCGTTTATATTATATTAGAAGGTCCCGAAGTCATACTACTCTCAGAAGCCCCGGTAAATTATAATGAATCAAGATGGAAGCAGGATTGGAAACGAGTGGCCAAACTTTTTTTGTGAATTTATTGTGAAAAGATGTTTGTTGTTCCAAAACCCTGTTATGTCCATTGCTGAAATTATACATTAAAAAAAAAAAAAATAAACGAATTTTTAAATAAAAATAAATGAAATTTGCTTTTTCGACAACTCTATTATTTATAGATGGGATATATAAGAAAGTATTGGAGGTCATATTGCACCTGTGCGCTCTGTTCTGCAGCTTCAGCTTCAAAGGATTTTTGGATACATAATTTTAGTAATCAATCAACTAATGTGGAGGACCTGGGTTCGATTCCCGGCCGTGATCGAATCTTTTATCATCTAATAAAATAATTTAAAAATTATAAATTAAAATATTCAACCAAAGACCATAAATAAATGCATCATTTAATAATTTTAGTAACCGCGCCGCCTCCGAAAAGATTGTGATGTATTTAACATGTTATTTAATATTTAAATTTAATAATTTTTATTAGCAGTTAGTATATATTCGTAGTAATCAAAATAAGATTATCCGTTTATATTATATTAGAAGGTCCCCAAGTCATACTACTCTCAGAAGCCCCGGTAAATTATAATAAATCGAGATGGAAGCAGGATTGGAAACGAGTGGGTAAACTTTTTTTGTGAATTTATTGTGAAAAGATGTTTGTTGTTCCAAAACCCTGTCAAATTTTACATTAAAAAAAAATAAACGAATTTTAAAATAAAAATAAATGATGTTTGCTTTCTCGACAACTCTATTATTTATAAATGGGATATATAAGAAAGTATTGGAGGTCTTATTGCTCCTGTGCGCTCTGTTCTGCAGCTTCAGCATCAAAGGATTTTTGGATACATAATTTTAGTAATCAATCAACTAATGTGGAGGACCTGGGTTCGATTCCCGGCCGTGGTCGAATCTTTTATCATCTAATAAAATAATTTAAAAATTATAAATTGAAAAATTCAACCAAAGACCATAACTAAATGCATCATTTTATAATTTTAGTAACTGCGCTGCCTCCGAAAAGATTGTGATGTATTTAATCAATTCGTACTAATTAAAATAAAATTATCCGTTTATATTATATTAGATGGTCCCGAAGTTATACTACTTTCAGAAGCCCCGGTGAATTATAATGAATCGAGATGGAAGCAGGATTGAAAACGAGTGGGTAACCTTTTTTTGTTAATTTATTGTGAAAGGATGTTTGTTGTTCCAAAACCCTGTCAAATTTTACATTAAAAAAAAATAAACGAATTTTAAAATAAAAATAAATGATGTTTGCTTTCTCGATAACTCTATTATTTATAAATGGGATATATAAGAAAGTATTGGAGGTCTTATTGAACCAGTGCGTTCTGTTCTGCAATTTCTGCATCAATGGATTTTTGGATTGCTTAATAATGCAAAGACCATAAATAAGTGCATCATTTAATAATTTTAGTAACCGCGCCGCCTCCGAAAAGATTGTGATGTATTTAACACGTTATTTAATATTTTAATTTAATAATTTTTACTAGCAGTTAGTATATATTCGTAGTAATTAAAATAAAATTATCCGTTTATATTATATTAGAAGGTGCCGAAGTCATACTACTCTCAGAAGCCCCGGTAAATTATAATGAATCAAGATAGAAGCAGGATTGGAAACGAGTGGGTAAACTTTTTTTGTGAATTTATTGTGAAAAGATGTTTGTTGTTCGAAAACCCTGTTATGTCCATTGCTGAAATTATACATTAAAAAAAAAAAAATAAACGAATTTTAAAATAAAAATAAATGTAATTTGCTTTCTCAACAACTCTATTATTTATAAATGGGATTAAATTATTTATAAATGTAAGTAAATATGTATTGGAGGTCTTTTTGCACCAGTGCACTCTTTTAACCTGCTGCAGCTTCAGCATTAAACGATTTTTGGATACATAATTTTAGTAATATTAGTAATTAGCAGTTACTATATATTCGTACTAATTAAAATAAAATTATCCGTTTATATTATATAAGAAGGTCCCGAAGTCATACTACTTTCAGAAGCACCTGTGAATTAAACTGAATCGAGATAGAAGCAGGATTGGAAACGAGTATGTAAACTTTTATTGTGAATTTATTGTGAAAGGATGTTTGTTGTTCAAAACCCTTTTATGTCCATTGCTGAAATTTTACATTAAAAAAAAAAAAAATAAACAAATTTTAAAATGAAAATAAATGATTTTTGCTTTCTCGAAAACACTATTATTTTTAAATGGGATATATTGTAAGTAAATAAGTAAATAAGTATTGGATGTCTTTTTGCACCAGTGCGCTCTTTCATGCAGCTTCTGCATCAAACGATGTTTGGAGACATAATTTTAGTAATCAATCAACTAATGCGGAGGACCTGGGTTCGATTCCCGGCCGTGGACGAATCATTTATCTTCTAATAAAATAATTTAAAAATTATTAATTAAAATATTCAACCAAAGACCATAAATAAATGCATCATTTAATAATTTTAGTAACTGCGCCGCCTCCGAAAAGATTGTGATGTATTTAACTTGGTATTTAATATTTTAATTTAATAATTTTTATTATCAGGTAGTATATATTTGTACTAATCAAAAGAAAATTATCCGTTAATATTATATTAGAAGGTCCCCAAGTCATACTACTTTCAGAAGCCCCGGTGAATTATAATGAATCGAGATGGAAGCAGGATTGGAAACGAGTGGGTAAACTTTTTTTGTGAATTTATTGTGAAAGGATGTTTGTTGTTCCTAAACACTGTTATGTCCATTGCTGAAATTTTACATTAAAAAAAAAAAATAAAACGAATTTAATAATAAAAATAAATGATATTTGCTTTCTCGAAAACACTATTATTTACAAATGGGATTAAATTATTTTTAAATGTAAGTAAATATGTATTGGAGGTCTTTTTGCACCAGTGCACTCTTTTAACCTGCTGCAGCTTCAGCATCAAATGATTTTTGGATACATAATTTTAGTAATATTA
Source organism: Aelia acuminata (assembly GCA_911387785.2). Lineage (NCBI taxonomy): Eukaryota > Metazoa > Arthropoda > Insecta > Hemiptera > Pentatomidae > Aelia > Aelia acuminata. Next base: position 47,278,962 of record OU426978.1, on the reverse strand, counting down.
GTAATTAGCAGTTACTATATATTCGTACTAATCAAAATAAAATTATCCGTTTATATTATATAAGAAGGTTCCGAAGTCATACTACTTTCAGAAGCACCTGTGAATTAAACTGAATCGAGATAGAAGCAGGATTGGAAACGAGTATGTAAACTTTTATTGTGAATTTATTGTGAAAGGATGTTTGTTGTTCAAAACCCTTTTATGTCCATTGCTGAAATTTTACATTAAAAAAAAAAAAAATCAACAAATTTTAAAATGAAAATAAATGATTTTTGCTTTCTCGAAAACACTATTATTTATAAATGGGATATATTGTAAGTAAATAAGTAAATAAGTATTGGATGTCTTTTTGCACCAGTGCGCTCTTTCATGCAGCTTCTGCATCAAACGATGTTTGGAGACATAATTTTAGTAATCAATCAACTAATGCGGAGGACCTGGGTTCGATTCCCGGCCGTGGACGAATCATTTATCTTCTAATAAAATAATTTAAAAATTATAAATTAAAATATTCAACCAAAGACCATAAATAAATGCATCATTTAATAATTTTAGTAACTGCGCCGCCTCCGAAAAGATTGTGATGTATTTAACTTGGTATTTAATATTTTAATTTAATAATTTTTATTATCAGGTAGTATATATTTGTACTAATCAAAAGAAAATTATCCGTTAATATTATATTAGAAGGTCCCCAAGTCATACTACTTTCAGAAGCCCCGGTGAATTATAAGGAATCGAGATGGAAGCAGGATTGGAAACGAGTGGGTAAACTTTTTTTGTGAATTTATTGTGAAAGGATGTTTGTTGTTCCTAAACACTGTTATGTCCATTGCTGAAATTTTTATATTAAAAAAAAAATAAACGAATTTAAAAAAAAAAAATGAAATTTGCTCTTTCGATAACTCTATTATTTTTAAATGTAAGTAAATATGTATTGGAGGTCTTTTTGCACCAGTGCACTCTTTTAACCTGCTGCAGCTTCAGCATCAAATGATTTTTGGATACATAATTTTAGCAATATATCAACTAATGCGGAGGACCTGGGTTCGATTCCCGCCGTGGTCGAATCATTTATCTTCTAATAAAATAATTTGAAAATTATAAATTAAAATATTCAACCAAAGACCATAAATAAATGCATCATTTAATAGTTTTAGTAACTGCGCCGCCTTCGAAAATATTGTGATGTATTTAACATGGTATTTAATATTTTAATATAATAATTTTTATTAGCAGTTAGTATATATTCGTACTAATCAAAATAAAATTATCCGTTTATATTATATTAGAAGGTCCCAAAGTCATACTACTTTCAGAAGTCCCGGTGAATTAAAATGAATCGAGATAGAAGCAGGATTGGAAACGGGTGGGTAAACTTTTTTTGTGAATTTATTGTAAAAGGATGTTTGTTGTTCCAAATCCCTGTTATGTCCATTGCTGAAATTTTACATTAAAAAAAAAATAAATAAAACGAACTTTAAAATAAAAATAAATGATATTTGCTTTCTCGAAAACACTATTATTTATAAATGGGATATATTGTAAGTAAATAAGTATTGGATGTCTTTTTGCACCAGTGCGCTCATCAAACGATTTTTGGAGACATAATTTTAGTAATCAATCAACTAATGCGGAGGACCTGGGTTCGATTCCCGGCCGCGAATTTAAGAAAAAAAAAATGAAATTTGCTCTTTCGATAACTTTATTATTTATAAATGGGATATATAAGAATGTATTAGAGGTCTTTTTGCACCAGTGCGCTCTTTCATGCAGCTTCAGCATCAAACGATTTTTGGATACATAATTTTAGTAATCAATTAACTAATGTGGAGGACCTGGGTTCGACTCACGGCCGTGGTCGAAACTTATATCGTCTAATAAAATAATTTAAAAATTATAAATTAAAATATTCAACCAAAGACCATAAATAAATGCATCATTTAATAATTTTAGTAACTGCGCCGCCTCCGAAAACATTGTGATGTATTTAACATGGTATTTAATATTTTAATATAATAATTTTTATTAGCAGTTAGTATATATTCGTACTAATCAAAATAAAATTATCCGTTTATATTATATTAGAAGGTCCCGAAGTCATACTACTTTCAGAAGCCTCGGTGAATTATAATGAATCGAGATAGAAGCAGGATTGGAAACGAGTGGGTAAACTTTTTTTGTGAATTTATTGTGAAAGGATGTTTGTTGTTCCAAAACCCTGTTATGTCCATTTCTGAAATTTTACATTAAAAAAAAATAAAAAACCAAATCTATATAAATAAAGTTGAAATTCTGTTTGTTTGTTCTTTATAGAAATCCATACCGTTTGTTCTAAATTCTCCAAATTTCGCTCAGTGGTTCTTTGATACCAGGTGCGAACACCTGTCCATATTAAAATTGCATAACTTCAGCCAATCTCTTGGTATATTCTTTATTGTTAAAAAATTCGTCATGATCTCGCTTTACAATGGTTTTTTTTTACGAATTCGACCTGTTTGAGTCGAAAAAACGGCCTAAAAAATCATTTTATAAATTTTGAAGAGGCCAACAAGGCCCGGTAAGACCGTCCCTTGGTAGGCGTCGAGTTCTGGGATTTTTAAACCATATGTTTTTTGTTTTTTTTTAACATCACAATAGGTTTATTTACATGTATTACAGGTGAATTTATTTTTTATAAATGCCTCCTAATAAGCGAGCTTCAATAGGAGTAGTGATCTCAAAAGCTTAAAAACAACATCAAATACGAGCAGCTGAAACTCTCGACGAACATCAAAATAGGATTGAACAACAGATGCTTAGACAGGCAGAATCGCGGGAAACTGAGTCTGTCCAGGAATACGAGGCCCGCTTTGCGCCACAAAGGCTTAGGCAAGCCGATTTGCGAGAAGCTGAAACTGCAGGCCAATATTTCTGTTTGTTTGTTTGTTTTTTGTAGAAATCCATACCGTTTATCCTAAATTCTCCAAATTGCGCCAGTAGTTTTTTCATACCAGGTGCGAACACCTGTCCATATTAAAATTGCATAACTTCAGCCAATCTCTTGGTATATTCTTTATTGTTAAAAAATTCGTCATGATCTCGCTTTACAATGGTTTTTTTTACGAATTCGACCTGTTTGAGTCGAAAAAACGGCCTAAAAAATCATTTTATAGATTTTGAAGAGGCCAACAAGGCCCGGTAAGACCGTCCCTTGGTAGGCGTCGAGTTCTGGGATTTTTAAACCATATGTTTTTTGGTTTTTTTTAACATCACAATAGGTTTATTTACATGTATTACAGGTGAATTTATTTTTTATAAATGCCTCCTAATAAGCGAGCTTCAATAGGAGTAGTGATCTCAAAAGCTTAAAAACAACATCAAATACGAGCAGCTGAAACTCTCGACGAACATCAAAATAGGATTGAACAACAGATGCTTAGACAGGCAGAATCGCGGGAAACTGAGTCTGTCCAGGAATACGAGGCCCGCTTTGCGCCACAAAGGCTTAGGCAAGCCGATTTGCGAGAAGCTGAAACTGCAGGCCAATATTTCTGTTTGTTTGTTTGTTTTTTGTAGAAATCCATACCGTTTATCCTAAATTCTCCAAATTGCGCCAGTAGTTTTTTCATACCAGGTGCAAACACCTGTCCATATTAAAATTGCATAACTTCAGCCGATCTTCAGCTGATAGTCTTTATTGTTATAGAAATCGTAATGAACTCACTTTACAATGGTTTTTTACGAAATCAACCGTTTCATTAGAAAAATGAAATTCCCCGATCAAACCGGGTTATACAGCTTAAAGATGAATTTCTGTTAGTTTGTTTTTTCTTAGTAAAAATCCATACCATTTGTTCTAAATTCCCCAAATTTCGCTCAGTGGATCTTTCTTACTAGGTGCGAACACCTGCCCATATTAAAATCTCATAACTTCAGCCAGTCTCTGGGTATATTCTTTATTGTTATAAAAATCGTTATGATTCACTTTAAATTTGTTCACGTTTCTTAGAAAAATGAAATTCCCCGGGTAAAACCGGGATATACAGCTAGTTTTAAAATAAAAATAAATAAAATTTGCTTTCTCAACAACTCTATTATATATAAATGGGATTAAATTATTTATAAATGTAAGTAAATATGTATTGGAAGTCTTTTTGCACCATTGCACTCTTTTAACCTGCTGCAGCTTCAGCATCAAACGATTTTTGGATACATAATTTTAGTAATCAATCAACTAATGCGGAGGACCTGGGTTCGATTCCCGACCGTGGACGAATATTTTATCTTCTAATGAAATAATTTAAAAATTATAAATTAAAATATTCAACCAAAGACCATAAATAAATGCATCATTTAATAATTTTAGTAACTGCGCCGTCTCCGAAAAGATTGTGATGTATTTAACATGGTATTTAATATTTTAATTTAATAATTCTTATTAGCAGTTATTATATATTCGTACTAATCAAAATAAAATTATCCGTTTATATTATATAAGAAGGTCCCGAAGTCATACTACTTTCAAAAGCCCCTGTGAATTAAAATGAATCGAGATAGAAGCAGGAATGGAAACGAGTAGGTAAACTTTTATTGTGAATTTATAGTGAAAGGATGTTTGTTGTTCAAAACCCTTTTATGTCCATTGCTGAAATTTCACATTAAAAAAAAAAATAAACGAATTTAAAAAAAAAATGAAATTTGCTCTTTCGATAACTCTATTATTTATAAACGGGATATATAAGAATGTATTTGAGGTCTTTTTGCTCCAGTGCGCTCTTTTATGCAGCTTCAGCATCAAACGATTTTTGGATACATAATTTTAGTAATCAATTAACTAATGTGGAGGACCTGGGTTCGACTCACGGCCGTGGTCGCAACTTATATCGTCTAAAAAAATAATTTAAAAATTATAAATTAAAATATTCAACCAAAGACCATAAATAAATGCATCATTTAATAATTTTAGTAACTGCGCCGCCTCCGAAAACATTGTGATGTATTTAACATGGTATTTAATATTTTAATATAATAATTTTTATTAGCAGTTAGTATATATTCGTACTAATCAAAATAAAATTATCCGTTTATATTATATAAGAAGGTTCCGAAGTCATACTACTTTCAGAAGCCCCTGTGAATTAAAATGAATCGAAATAGAAGCACGATTGGAAACGAGTAGGTAAACTTTTTTTGTGAATTTATTGTGAAAGGATGTTTGTTGTTCAAAACCCTTTTATGCCCATTGCTGAAATTACTGAAACTCTATTATTTATAAATGGGATTAAATTATTTATAAATGTAAGTAAATATGTATTGGAGGTCTTTTTGCACCAGTGCACTCTTTTAACCTGCTGCAGCTTCAGCATCAAACGATTTTTGGATACATAATTTTAGTAATATTAGTAATTAGCATTTACTATATATTCGTACTAATCAAAATAAAATTATCCGTTTATATTACAATATATAAGAAGGTTCCGAAGTCATACTACTTTCAGAAGCTCCTGTGAATTAAAATGAATCGAAATAGAAGCACGATTGGAAACGAGTAGGTAAACTTTTTTTGTGAATTTATTGTGAAAGGATGTTTGTTGTTCCTAAACACTGTTATGTCCATCGCTGAAATTTTATATTAAAAAAAAAAATAAACGAATTAAAAAAAAAAAAATGAAATTTGCTCTTTCGATAACTCTATTATTTATAAATGGGATATATAAGAATGTATTAGAGGTCTTTTTGCACCAGTGCGGTCTTTTCTGCAGCTTCAGCATCAAAGGATTTTTGGATACATAATTTTAGTAATATATCAACTAATGCGGAGGACCTGGGTTCGACTCACGGCAGTGGTCGAAACTTATATCGTCTAATAAAATAATTTAAAAATTATAAATTAAAATATTCAACCAAAGCCCATAAATAAATGCATCATTTAATAATTTCAGTACCTGCGCCGCCTCCGAAAAGATTGTGATGTATTTAACATGGTATTTAATATTTTAATATAATAATTTTTATTAGCAGTTAGTATATATTCGTAGTAATCAAAATAAAATTATCCGTTTATATTATATTAGAAGGTCCCGAAGTCATACTACTTTCAGAAGTCCCGGTAAATTATAATGAATCGAGATTGGAGCAGGATTGGAAACGAGTGGGTAAACTTTTTTTGTGAATTTATTGTGAAAGGATGTTTGTGTTTCCAAAACCCTGTTATGTCCATTGCTGAAATTTTACATTAAAAAAAAATAAATAAACGAATTTTAAAATAAAAATAAATGAAATTCTCTTTTTTGACAACTCTATTATTTATAAATGGGATATATAAGAAAGTATTGGAGGTCTTATTGAACCAGTGCGTTCTGTTCTGCAGTTTCTGCATCAATGGATTTTTGGATACATAATTTCAGTAACCAATCAACAAATGCAGAGGACCTGGGTTCGATTCCCGGCCGTGGTCGAATTTTTTATCTTCTAATAAAATAATTTAAAAATTATAAATTAAAATATTCAACCAAAGACCATAAATAAATGCATCATTTAATAGTTTTAGCAACTGCGCCGCCTCCGAAAAGATTGTGATGTATTTAATATTTTAATACAACAATTTTTATTAGCAGTTAGTATATATTCGTACTAATCAAAATAAAATTATCCGTTTATATTATATTAGAAGGTCCCGAAGTCATACTACTTTCAGAAGCCCCAGTGAATTATATTGAATCGAGATAGAAGCAGAATTGGAAACGAGTGGGTAAACTTTTTTTGTGAATTTATTGTGAAAGGATGATTGTTGTTCCAAATCCCTGTTATGTCCAGTGCTGAAATTTTACATTAAAAAAAAAAAAATAAAACGAATTTAATAATAAAAATAAATGATATTTGCTTTCTCGAAAACACTATTATTTATAAATGGGATATATTGTAAGTAAATAAGTATTGGATGTCTTTTTGCACCAGTGCGTTCTTTCATGCAGCTTCTGCATCAAACGATTTTTGGATACATAATTTTAGTAATCAATCAACTAATGCGGAGGACCTGTGTTCGATTCCCGGCCGTGGTCGAATTTTTTATCTTCTAATAAAATAATTTAAAAATCATAAATTAAAATATTCAACCAAAGACCATAAATAAGTGCATCATTTAATGATTTTAGTAACCGCGCCGCCTCCGAAAAGATTGTGATGTATTTAACATGTTATTTAATATTTAAATTTAATAATTTTTATTAGCAGTTAGTATATATTCGTACTAATCAAAATAAAATTATCCGTTTATATTATATTAGAAGATCCCAAAGTCATACTACTCTCAGAAGCCCCTGTAAATTATAATGAATCGAGATGGAAGCAGGATTGGAAACGAGTGGGTAAACTTTTTTTGTGAATTTATTGTGAAAAGATGTTTGTTGTTCCAAAACCCTGTCAAATTTTACATTAAAAAAAAATAAACGAATTTTAAAATAAAAATAAATGATGTTTGCTTTCTCGACAACTCTATTATTTATAAATGGGATATATAAGAAAGTATTGGAGGTCTTATTGAACCAGTGCGTTCATGCGATTATATATGAAAATGATACAAAATTTATTAAGTAAAGTCCCCCCTCCGGTTGATCAATTTTGATGAAATGTTGGCTATCACATATTTGGCATATACATACATCAAATACCCAGTTTGATCAAAATCTTTAAAGCCGTTTTTGAGTAAATAAAAAAAACACGTGAAAATGATACAAAATTTAATAAGTAAAGTCCCCCCTCCGGTTAATCAATTTTGATGAAATTTTAACAGTCATATCTCGGGCATATAAATACATCAAATACCCAGTTTGACCAAAATCGTTAAAGCCGATTTAGAGTAAATAAAAAAAAACACATAAAAATGATACAAAAATTATTAAGTAAAGTCCCCCCTCCGGTTGATCAATTTTGATGAAATTTTTACAATCATATCTCGGGCATATAAATAGATCAAATACTCAGTTTAATCAAAATCGTTAGAGCCGTTTTTGAGAAAATCGAAAAAAACCTAAAAAGTTATTAAACAAAGTACCCCCTCCCTTTGAGCAATTTTGATAAAATTTTTGCTGTCACATCGCGGGCATATATCTACACTAAATACCCAATTTCAGGTTCGCACGGTTTATAGTTTTTGAGCTAGTCTGTTCACACACACACACACACACACACACACACAGACACACACACACACACACACACACACACACAAACACACACACACACAGACCATTTCGCGGGACTTGGTCATTTGGACTCAGGGGACCCCAAAACATGTATTTCCGTTGAAAACCGGAAGTCGAAATTTTTCACGATCGCAATACTTCCACTTACTATATATTTCATATATAGGTAAGTGAAAGTAAAAATAAATGATGTTTGCTTTCTCGACAACTCTATTATTTATAAATGGGATATATAAGAAAATATTGGAGGTCTTATTGAACCAGTGCGTTCTATTCTGCAGTTTCTGCATCAATGGATTTTTGGATACATAATTTCAGTAACCAATCAACAAATGCTGAGGACCTGGGTTCGATTCCCGGCCGTGGTCGAATTTTTTATCTTCTAATAAAATAATTTAAAAATTATAAATTAAAATATTCAACCAAAGACCATAAATAAGTGCATCATTAAATAATTTTAGTAACCGCGCCGCCTCCGAAAAGATTGTGATGTATTTAACATGTTATTTAATATTTTAATTTAATAATGTTTATTAGCAGTTAGTATATATTCGTAGTAATCAAAATAAAATTATCCGTTTATATTATATTAGAAGGTCCCGAAGTCATACTACTCTCAGAAGCCCCTGTAAATTATAATGAATCGAGATGGAAGCAGGATTGGAAACGAGTGGGTAAACATTTTTTGTGAATTTATTGTGAAAGGATGTTTGTGTTTCCAAAACCCTGTTATGTCCATTGCTGAAATTTTACATTAAAAAAAAATAAATAAACGAATTTTAAAATAAAAATAAATGATGTTTGCTTTCTCGACAACTCTATTATTTATAAATGGGATATATAAGAAAGTATTGGAGGTCTTATTGAACCAGTGCGTTCTGTTCTGCAATTTCTGCATCAATGGATTTTTGGATTGCTTAATAATGCAAAGACCATAAATAAGTGCATCATTTAATAATTTTAGTAACTGCGCCGCCTCCGAAAAGATTGTGATGTATTTAACATGTTATTATATATTTTAATTTAATAATTTTTACTAGCAGTTAGTATATATTCGTAGTAATCAAAATAAAATTATCCGTTTATATTATATTAGAAGGTCCCGAAGTCATACTACTCTCAGAAGCCCCGGTAAATTATAATGAATCAAGATGGAAGCAGAATTGGAAACGAGTGGGTAAACTTTTTTTGTGAATTTATTGTGAAAAGATGTTTGTTGTTCCAAAACCCTGTTATGTCCATTGCTGAAATTATACATTAAAAAAAAAAATAAACGAATTTTAAAATAAAAATAAATGAAATTTGCTTTTTCGACAACTCTATTATTTATAAATGGGATATATAAGAAAGTATTGGAGGTGCTATTGCACCTGTGCGCTCTGTTCTGCAGATTCAGCATCAAAGGATTTTTGGAAACATAACTTTAGTAATCAATCAACTAATTTGGAAGACCTGGGTTCGATTCCCGGCCGTGGTCGAATTTTTTATCTTCTAATAAAATAATTTAAACATTATAAATTAAAAAATTCAACCAAAGACCATAACTAAATGCATCATTTTATAATTTTAGTAACTGCGCTGCCTCCGAAAAGATTGTGATGTATTTAATCAATTCGTACTAATTAAAATAAAATTATCCGTTTATATTATATTAGAAGGTCCCGAAGTTATACTACTTTTAGAAGCCCCGGTGAATTATAATGAATCGAGATGGAAGCAGGATAGGAAACGAGTGGGTAACCTTCTTTTGTTAATTTATTGTGAAAGGATGTTTGTTGTTCCAAAACCCTGTCAAATTTTACATTAAAAAAATCTGGTGCGTGCGCGCAACACACAACTTTCACTTACCAACTTACTTAGATAAGAAATTAATGCGTTTTGTTAATGCCACTTCTCAAAGTTACACGTTTTCCACATTCATTTCTTATTTTTGTTTTCATTTGCTCTATAAACCCCTCAGGACATTTTAATAAACGCTTACCTGATATTAAATAACACTCAATTTTCATTAAACATGACGAATATGAAGAAAATCGTTAAAGCCGTTTTTGAGATAATCTAAAAATTAGAAAAAAAGTTATGAAATAAAGTGTCCGCTTCGGTTGATCAATCTTGATGAAATGTTGGCTATCACATCTTTGGCATATACATACATCAAATATCCAGTTTGATCAAAATCGTGAAAGCCGTTTTTGAGTAAATAAAAAAAAACACGTGAAAATGATACAAAATTTATTAAGTAAAGTCCCCCCTCCGGTTGATCAATTTTGATGAAATGTTGGCTATCACATCTTTTGCATATACATATATCAAATATCCAGTTTGATCAAAATCGTAAAAGCCGTTTTTGAGTAAATAAAAAAAAACACGTGAAAATGATACAAAATTTATTAAGTAAAGTCCCCCCTCCGGTTGATCAATTTTGATGAAATGTTGGCTATCACATCTTTTGCATATACATATATCAAATATCCAGTTTGATCAAAATCGTAAAAGCCGTTTTTGAGTAAATAAAAAAAAACACGTGAAAATGATACAAAATTTATTAAGTAAAGTCCCCCCTCCGGTTGATCAATTTTGATGAATTTTTTACAGTCATATCTCAGGCATATAAATAGATCAAATACTCAGTTTAATCAAAATCGTTAAAGCAGTTTTTGAGAAAATCGAAAAAAACGTAAAAAGTTATTAAATAAAGTACCTCCTCCCTTTGAGCAATTTTGATGAAATTTTTGCTGTCACATCGCGGGCATATACATACACTAAATATCTAATCTCAGGTTCGCACGGCTTATAGTTTTTGAGCTAGTCTGTTCACACACACACACACACACACACACACACACACACACACAGACACACACACACACACACAGACCATTTCGCGGGACTTGGTTAATTGGACTCAGGGGACCCCAAAACGTGTATTTCCGTTGAAAACCGGAAGTCGAAAATTTTCACGATCGCAATACTTCCACTTACTATATATTTCATATATAGGTAAGTGAAAGTAAAAAAATAAACGAATTTTAAAATAAAAATAAATGATGTTTGCTTTCTCGATAACTCTATTATTTATAAATGGGATATATAAGAAAGTATTGGAGGTCTTATTGAACCAGTGCGTTCTGTTCTGCAATTTCTGCATCAATGGATTTTTGGATTGCTTAATAATGCAAAGACCATAAATAAGTGCATCATTTAATAATTTTAGTAACTGCGCCGCCTCCGAAAAGATTGTGATGTATTTAACATGTTATTTAATATTTTAATTTAATAATTTTTACTAGCAGTTAGTATATATTCGTAGTAATCAAAATAAAATTATCCGTTTATATTATATTAGAAGGTCCCGAAGTCATACTACTCTCAGAAGCCCCGGTAAATTATAATGAATCGAGATGGAAGCAGGATTGGAAACGAGTGGGTAAACTTTTTTTGTGAATTTATTGTAAAAAGATGTTTGTTGTTCCAAAACCCTGTCAAATTTTACATTAAAAAAAATTACGAATTTTAAAATAAAAATAAATGAAATTTGCTTTTTCGACAACTCTATTATTTATAAATGGGATATATAAGAAAGTATTGGAGGTCTTATTGCACCTGTGCGCTCTGTTCTGCAGCTTCAGCATCAAAGGATTTTTGGATATATAACTTTAGTTATTAATCAACTTATTTGGAGGACCTGGGTTCGATTCCCGGCCGTGGTCGAATTTTTTATCTTCTAATAAAATAATTTAAAAATTATAAATTAAAATATTCAACCAAAGACCATAAATAAATGCATCATTTAATAATTTTAGTAACCGCGCCGCCTCCGAAAAAATTGTGATTTATTTAACATGTTATTTAATATTTAAATTTAATAATTTTTATTAGCAGTTAGTATATATTCGTAGTAATTAAAATAAAATTATCCGTTTATATTATATTAGAAGGTCCCGAAGTCATACTACTCTCAGAAGCCCCGGTAAATTATAATGAATCAAGATGGAAGCAGGATTGGAAACGAGTGGGTAAACTTTTTTTGTGAATTTATTGTGAAAAGATGTTTGTTGTTCCAAAACCCTGTTATGTCCATTGCTGAAATTATACATTAAAAAAAAAAATAAACGAATTTTAAAATAAAAATCTGGTGCGTGCGCGCAACACACAACTTTCACTTACCAACTTACTTAGATTAGTAATTGACGTGTTTTGCTAAATATCATTTCCCAAAGTCACACATTTTTCTACATTCATATCTTATTTTTGTTAATCGTTAAAGCCGTTTTTGAGTAAATAAAAAAACCCGTGAAAATGATACAAAATTTATTAAGTAAAGTCCCCCCTCCGGTTGATCAATTTTGATGAAATGTTGGCTATCACATATTTGGCATATACATACATCAAATACCCAGTTTGATCAAAATCTTTAAAGCCGTTTTTGAGTAAATAAAAAAAACACGTGAAAATGATACAAAATTTAATAAGTAAAGTCCCCCCTCCGGTTAATCAATTTTGATGAAATTTTAACAGTCATATCTCGGGCATATAAATACATCAAATACCCAGTTTGACCAAAATCGTTAAAGCCGATTTAGAGTAAATAAAAAAAAACACATAAAAATGATACAAAAATTATTAAGTAAAGTCCCCCCTCCGGTTGATCAATTTTGATGAAATTTTTACAATCATATCTCGGGCATATAAATAGATCAAATACTCAGTTTAATCAAAATCGTTAGAGCCGTTTTTGAGAAAATCGAAAAAAACCTAAAAAGTTATTAAACAAAGTACCCCCTCCCTTTGAGCAATTTTGATAAAATTTTTGCTGTCACATCGCGGGCATATATCTACACTAAATACCCAATTTCAGGTTCGCACGGTTTATAGTTTTTGAGCTAGTCTGTTCACACACACACACACACACACACAGACACACACACACACACACACACACACACACACACACACACAGACCATTTCGCGGGACTTGGTCATTTGGACTCAGGGGACCCCAAAACATGTATTTCCGTTAAAAACCGGAATTCGAAATTTTTCACGATCGCAATACTTCCACTTACTATATATTTCATATATAGGTAAGTGAAAGTAAAAATAAATGATGTTTGCTTTCTCGACAACTCTATTATTTATAAATGGGATATATAAGAAAATATTGGAGGTCTTATTGAACCAGTGCGTTCTATTCTGCAGTTTCTGCATCAATGGATTTTTGGATACATAATTTCAGTAACCAATCAACAAATGCTGAGGACCTGGGTTCGATTCCCGGCCGTGGTCGAATTTTTTATCTTCTAATAAAATAATTTAAAAATTATAAATTAAAATATTCAACCAAAGACCATAAATAAGTGCATCATTAAATAATTTTAGTAACCGCGCCGCCTCCGAAAAGATTGTGATGTATTTAACATGTTATTTAATATTTTAATTTAATAATGTTTATTAGCAGTTAGTATATATTCGTAGTAATCAAAATAAAATTATCCGTTTATATTATATTAGAAGGTCCCGAAGTCATACTACTCTCAGAAGCCCCTGTAAATTATAATGAATCGAGATGGAAGCAGGATTGGAAACGAGTGGGTAAACATTTTTTGTGAATTTATTGTGAAAGGATGTTTGTGTTTCCAAAACCCTGTTATGTCCATTGCTGAAATTTTACATTAAAAAAAAATAAATAAACGAATTTTAAAATAAAAATAAATGAAATTCTCTTTTTTGACAACTCTATTATTTATAAATGGGATATATAAGAAAGTATTGGAGGTCTTATTGCACCTGTGCGCTCTGTTCTGCAGCTTCAGCATCAAAGGATTTTTGGATACATAATTTTAGTAATCAATCAACTAATGTGGAGGACCTGTGTTCGATTCCTGGCCGTGGTCGAATCTTTTATCTTCCAATAAAATAATTTAAAAATTATAAATTAATGTATTCAACCAAAAACCATAAATAAATGCATCATTTAATAATTTTCGTAACTGCGCCGCCTCTGAAAAGATTGTGATGTATTAAAGATGGTATTTAATATTATAATAAATAATTTTTATTAGCAATTAGTATATATTCGTACTAATCAAAATAAAATTATGCGTTTATATTATATAAGAAGGTCCCGAAGTCATACTACTTTTAGAAGCCCCGGTGAATTATAATGAATCGAGATGGAAGCAGGATTGGAAACGAGAGAGTAAACTTTTTTTGTGAATTTATTGTGAAAGGATGTTTGTTGTTCCAAAACCCTGTTATGTCCTAGCTGAAATTTTACATTAAAAAAAAATAAAAGAATTTTAAAATAAAAATAAATGAAATTTGCTTTTTCGACAACTCTATTATTTATTAATGGGATATATAAGAAAGTATTGGAGGTCTTTTTGCACCAGTGCGCCCTTTTATGCAGCTTCAGCATTAAAGGATTTTAGGATACATAATTTTAGTAATCAATCAACAAATGCGGAGGACCTGGGTTCGATTCCCGGCCGTGGTAAAATCTTTTATCTTCTAATAAAATAATTTAAAAATTATAAATTAAATTATTTAACCAAAGACCATAAATAAATGCATCATTTAGTAATTTTAGTAACTGCGCCACCTCCGAAAAGATTGTGATGTATTAAACATGTTATTTAATATTTTAATTTAATAATTTTTATTAGCAGTTAGTATATATTCGTAGTAATCAAAATAAAATTATCCGTTTATATTATATTAGAAGGTCCCGAAGTCATACTACTTTCAGAAGTCCCGGTAAATTATAATGAATCGAGATGGAAGCAGGATTGGAAACGAGTGGGTAAACTTTTTTTGTGAATTTATTGTAAAAAGATGTTTGTTGTTCAAAACCCTTTTATGTCCATTGCTGAAATTTCACATTAAAAAAAAAAATAAACGAATTTAAAAATAAAAATAAAAGATGTTTGCTTTCTCGACAACTCTATTATTATGAATGGGATATATAAGAAAGCATTGGAGGTCTTATTGCACCTGTGCGCTCTGTTCTGCAGCTTCAGCATCAAAGGATTTTTGGATACATAATTTTAGTAATCAATCAACTAATGTGGAGGACCTGTGTTCGATTCCTGGCCGTGGTCGAATCTTTTATCTTCCAATAAAATAATATAAAAATTATAAATTAATGTATTCAACCAAAAACCATAAATAAATGCATCATTTAATAATTTTCGTAACTGCGCCGCCTCTGAAAAGATTGTGATGTATTAAAGATGGTATTTAGTATTTTAATAAATAATTTTTATTAGCAATTAGTATATATTCGTACTAATCAAAATAAAATTATGCGTTTATATTATATAAGAAGGTCCCGAAGTCATACTACTTTTAGAAGCCCCGGTGAATTATAATGAATCGAGATGGAAGCAGGATTGGAAACGAGAGGGTAAACCTTTTTTGTGAATTTATTGTGAAAGGATGTTTGTTGTTCCAAAACCCTGTTATGTCCTAGCTGAAATTTTACATTAAAAAAAAAATAAAGGAATTTTAAAATAAAAATAAATGAAATTTGCTTTTTCGACAGCTCTATTATTTATTAATGGGATATATAAGAAAGTATTGGAGATCTTTTTGCACCAGTGCGCCCTTTTATGCAGCTTCAGCATTAAAGGATTTTAGGATACATAATTTTAGTAATCAATCAACAAATGCGGAGGACCTGGGTTCGATTCCCGGCCGTGGTAAAATCTTTTATCTTCTAATAAAATATTTAAATATTTATTAAATATTCATAAAGATTGTGATGTATTTAACATGTTATTTAATATTTAAATTTAATAATTTTTATTAGCAGTTAGTATATATTCGTAGTAATCAAAATAAAATTATCCGTTTATATTATATTAGAAGGTCCCGAAGTCATACTACTCTCAGAAGCCCCTGTAAATTATAATGAATCGAGATGGAAGCAGGATTGGAAACGAGTGGGTAAACTTTTTATGTGAATTTATTGTGAAAAGATGTTTGTTGTTCCAAAACCCTGTCAAATTTTACATTAAAAAAATCTGGTGCGTGCTCGCAACACACAACTTTCACTTACCAACTTACTTAGATTAGAAATTGACGTGTTTTGCTAAATATCATTTCCCAAATTCACACATTTTTCAACATTCATATCTTATTTCTGTTAATCGTTAAAGCCGTTTTTGAGTAAATAAAAAAACCCGTGAAAATGATAAAAAAATTATTAAGAAAAGTCCCCCCTCCGGTTAATCAATTTTGATGAAATTTTTACAATCATATCTCGGGCATATAAATACATCAAATACCCAGTTTGATCAAAAGCTTTAAAGCCGTTTTTGAGTAAATAAAAAAACACGTGAAAATGATACAAAATTTATTAAGTAAAGTCCCCCCTCCGGTTAATCAATTTTGATGAAATTTTAACAGTCATATCTCGGGCATATACATACATCAAATACCCAGTTTGATCAAAATCTTTAAAGCCGTTTTTGAGTAAATAAAAAAACACTTGAAAATGATACAAAATTTATTAAGTAAAGTCCTCCCCCCGGTTAATTAATTTTGATGAAATTTTAACAGTCATATCTCGGGCATGTACATTCATCAAATACCCAGTTTGATCAAAATCGTTAAAGCCGATTTAGAGTAAATAAAAAAAAACACGTGAAAATGTTACAAAATTTATTAAGTAAAGTCCCCCCTCCGGTTAATCAATTTTGATGAAATTTTAACAGTCATATCTCGGGCATATACATACATCAAATACCCAGTTTGATCAAAATCTTTAAAGCCGTTTTTGAGTAAATAAAAAAACACTTGAAAATGATACAAAATTTATTAAGTAAAGTCCTCCCCCCGGTTAATCAATTTTGATGAAATTTTAACAGTCATATCTCGGGCATGTACATTCATCAAATACCCAGTTTGATCAAAATCGTTAAAGCCGATTTAGAGTAAATAAAAAAAAACACGTGAAAATGTTACAAAATTTATTAAGTAAAGTCCCCCCTCCGGTTAATCAATTTTGATGAAATTTTTACAGTCATATCTCGGGCATATAAATAGATGAAATACTCAGCTTAATCAAAATCGTTAGAGCCGTTTTTGAGAAAATCGAAAAAAACCTAAAAAGTTATTAAGTAAAGTACCCCCTCCCTTTAATTAATTTTGATGAAATTTTTGCTGTCACATCGCGGGCATATACCTACACTAAATACCCAATTTCAGAATCGCACGGTTTATAGTTTTTGAGCTAGTCTGTTCACACACACACACACACACACACAGACACACACACACACACACACACACACACAGACCATTTCGCGGGACTTGGTCATTTCGACTCAGAGGACCCCAAAACGTGTATTTCCGTTGAAAACCGGAAGTCGAAATTTTTCACGATCGCAATACTTCCACTTACTATATATTTCATATATAGGTAAGTGAAAGTAAAAAAATAAAAGAATTTTAAAATAAAAATAAATGATGTTTGCTTTCTCGACAACTCTATTATTTATAAATGGGATATATAAGAAAGTATTGGAGGTCTTATTGAAACAGTGCGTTCTGTTCTGCAATTTCTGCATCAATGGATTTTTGGATTGCTTAACAATGCAAAGACCATAAATAAGTGCATCATTTAATAATTTTAGTAACTGCGCCGCCTCCGAAAAGATTGTGATGTATTTAACATGTTAGTAATCAAAATAAAATTATCCGTTTATATTATATTAGAAGGTCCCGAAGTCATACTACTTTCAGAAGCCCCGGTAAATTATAATAAATCGAGATGGAAGCAGGATTGGAAACGAGTGGGTAAACTTTTTTTGTGAATTTATTGTGAAAGGATGTTTGTGTTTCCAAAACCCTGTTATGTCCATTGCTGAAATTTTACATTAAAAAAAAATAAATAAACGAATTTTAAAATAAAAATAAATGAAATTCTCTTTTTTGACAACTCTATTATTTATAAATGGGATATATAAGAAAGTATTGGAGGTCTTATTGCACCTGTGCGCTCTGTTCTGCAGCTTCAGCATCAATGGATTTTTGGATACATAATTTCAGTAACCAATCAACAAATGCGGAGGACCTGGGTTCGATTCCCGGCCGTGGTCGAATTTTTTATCTTCTAATAAAATAATTTAAAAATCATAAATTAAAATATTCAACCAAAGACCATAAATAAGTGCATCATTTAATGATTTTAGTAACCGCGCCGCCTCCGAAAAGATTGTGATGTATTTAACATGTTATTTAATATTTAAATTTAATAATTTTTATTAGCAGTTAGTATATATTCGTAGTAATCAAAATAAAATTATCCGTTTATATTATATTAGAAGGTCCCGAAGTCATACTACTCTCAGAAGCCCCTGTAAATTATAATGAATCGAGATGGAAGCAGGATTGGAAACGAGTGGGTAAACTTTTTTTGTGAATTTATTGTGAAAAGATGTTTGTTGTTCCAAAACCCTGTCAAATTTTACATTAAAAAAAAATAAACGAATTTTAAAATAAAAATAAATGATGTTTGCTTTCTCGACAACTCTATTATTTATAAATGGGATATATAAGAAAGTATTGGAGGTCTTATTGAACCAGTGCGTTCTGTTCTGCAATTTCTGCATCAATGGATTTTTGGATTGCTTAATATCGCAAAGACCATAAATAAGTGCATCATTTAATAATTTTAGTAACTGCGCCGCCTCCGAAAAGATTGTGATGTATTTAACATGTTATTTAATATTTTAATTTAATAATTTTTACTAGCAGTTAGTATATATTCGTACTAATCAAAATAAAATTATGCGTTTATATTATATAAGAAGGTCCCGAAGTCATACTACTTTCAGAAGCCCCAGTGAATTATAATGAATCGAGATAGAAGCAGGATTGGAAACGAGAGGGTAAACTTTTTTTGTGAATTTATTGTGAAAAGATGTTTGTTGTTCCAAAACCCTGTTATGTCCATTGCTGAAATTTTACATTAAAAAAAAAAAAAAAAGGAATTTTAAAATAAAAATGAATGAAATTTGCTTTTTCGACAACTCTATTATTTATTAATGGGATATATAAGAAAGTATTGGAGGTCTTATTGAACCAGTGCGTTCTGTTCTGCAGTTTCTGCATCAATGGATTTTTGGATACATAATTTCAGTAACCAATTAACTAATGCGGAGGACCTGGGTTCGATTCCCGGCCGTGGTCGAAATTTTTATCTTCTAATAAAATAATTTAAAAATCATAAATTAAAATATTCAACCAAAGACCATAAATAAGTGCATCATTTAATGATTTTAGTAACCGCGCCGCCTCCGAAAAGATTGTGATGTATTTAACATGTTATTTAATATTTAAATTTAATAATTTTTATTAGCAGTTAGTATATATTCGTAGTAATCAAAATAAAATTATCCGTTTATATTATATTAGAAGGTCCCGAAGTCATACTACTCTCAGAAGCCCCTGTAAATTATAATGAATCGAGATGGAAGCAGGATTGGAAACGAGTGGGTAAACTTTTTTTGTGAATTTATTGTGAAAAGATGTTTGTTGTTCCAAAACCCTGTCAAATTTTACATTAAAAAAAAATAAACGAATTTTAAAATAAAAATAAATGATGTTTGCTTTCTCGACAACTCTATTATTTATAAATGGGATATATAAGAAAGTATTGGAGGTCTTATTGAACCAGTGCGTTCTGTTCTGCAATTTCTGCATCAATGGATTTTTGGATTGCTTAATAATGCAAAGACCATAAATAGGTGCATCATTTAATAATTTTAGTAACTGCGCCGCCTCCGAAAAGATTGTGATGTATTTAACATGTTATTTAATATTTTAATTTAATAATTTTTACTAGCAGTTAGTGTATATTCGTAGTAATCAAAATAAAATTATCCGTTTATATTATATTAGAAGGTCCCGAAGTCATACTACTTTCAGAAGCCCCGGTAAATTATCTTGAATAGAGATGGAAGCAGGATTGGAAACGAGTGGGTAAACTTTTTTTGTGAATTTATTGTGAAAAGATGTTTGTTGTTCCAAAACCCTGTTATGTCCATTGCTGAAATTATACATTAAAATAATAAATAAACGAATTTTAAAATAAAAATAAATGAAATTTGCTTTTTCGACAACTCTATTATTTATAAATGGGATATATAAGAAAGTATTGGAGGTGCTATTGCACCTGTGCGCTCTGTTCTGCAGCTTCAGCATCAAAGGATTTTTGGATACATAATTTTAGTAATCAATCAACTAATATGGAGGACCTGGGTTCGATTCCCGGCCGTGGTCGAATCTTTTATCTTCTAATAAAATAATTTAAAAATTATAAATTATAATATTCAACCAAAGACCATAAATAAATGCATCATTTAATAATTTTAGTAACCGCGCCGCCACCGAAAAGATTGTGATGTATTTAACATGTTATTTAATATTTAAATTTAATAATATTTATTAGCAGTTAGTACATATTCGTAGTAATCAAAATAAAATTATTCGTTTATATTATATTAGAAGGTCCCGAAGTCATACTACTTTCAGAAGCCCCGGTAAATTATCTTGAATCGAGATGGAAGCAGGATTGGAAACGAGTGGGTAAACTTTTTTTGTGAATTTATTGTGAAAAGATGTTTGTTGTTCCAAAACCCTGTTATGTCCATTGCTGAAATTATACATTAAAATAATAAATAAACGAATTTTAAAATAAAAATAAATGAAATTTGCTTTTTCGACAACTCTATTATTTATAAATGGGATATATAAGAAAGTATTGGAGGTGCTATTGCACCTGTGCGCTCTGTTCTGCAGCTTCAGCATCAAAGGATTTTTGGATACATAATTTTAGTAATCAATCAACTAAGATGGAGGACCTGGGTTCGATTCCCGGCCGTGGTCGAATCTTTTATCTTCTAATAAAATAATTTAAAAATTATAAATTATAATATTTAACCAAAGACCATAAATAAATGCATCATTTAATAATTTTAGTAACCGCGCCGCCACCGAAAAGATTGTGATGTATTTAACATGTTATTTAATATTTAAATTTAATAATATTTATTAGCAGTTAGTACATATTCGTAGTAATCAAAATAAAATTATTCGTTTATATTATATTAGAAGGTCCCGAAGTCATACTACTTTCAGAAGCCCCGGTGAATTATAATGAATCGAGATGGAAGCAGGATAGGAAACGAGTGGGTAACCTTCTTTTGTTAATTTATTGTGAAAGGATATTTGTTGTTCCAAAACCCTGTCAAATTTTACATTAAAAAAAAATAAACGAATTTTAAAATAAAAATAAATGAAGTTTGCTTTCTCGACAACTCTATTATTTATAAATGGGATATATAAGAAAATATTGGAGGTCTTATTGAACCAGTGCGTTCTATTCTGCAGTTTCTGCATCAATGGATTTTTGGATACATAATTTCAGTAACCAATCAACAAATGCTGAGGACCAGGGTTCGATTCCCGGCCGTGGTCGAATTTTTTATCTTCTAATAAAATAATTTAAAAATTATAAATTAAAATATTCAACCAAAGACCATAAATAAGTGCATCATTAAATAATTTTAGTAACCGCGCCGCCTCCGAAAAGATTGTGATGTATTTAACATGTTATTTAATATTTTAATTTAATAATGTTTATTAGTAGTTAGTATATATTCGTAGTAATCAAAATAAAATTATCCGTTTATATTATATTAGAAGGTCCCGAAGTCATACTACTCTCAGAAGCCCCTGTAAATTATAATGAATCGAGATGGAAGCAGGATTGGAAACGAGTGGGTAAACATTTTTTGTGAATTTATTGTGAAAGGATGTTTGTGTTTCCAAAACCCTGTTATGTCCATTGCTGAAATTTTACATTAAAAAAAAATAAATAAACGAATTTTAAAATAAAAATAAATGAAATTCTCTTTTTTGACAACTCTAATATTTATAAATGGGATATATAAGAAAGTATTGGAGGTCTTATTGCACCTGTGCGCTCTGTTCTGCAGCTTCAGCATCAAAGGATTTTTCGTTACATAATTTTAGTAATCAATCAACTAATGTGGAGGACCTGTGTTCGATTCCTGGCCGTGGTCGAATCTTTTATCTTCCAATAAAATAATTTAAAAATTATAAATTAATGTATTCAACCAAAAACCATAAATAAATGCATCATTTAATAATTTTCGTAACTGCGCCGCCTCTGAAAAGATTGTGATGTATTAAAGATGGTATTTAATATTTTAATAAATAATTTTTATTAGCAGTTACTATATATTCGTACTAATCAAAATAAATTATCCGTTTATATTATATAAGAAGGTCCCGAAGTCATACTACTTTTAGAAGCCCCGTTGAATTATAATGAATCGAGATGGAAGCAGGATTGGAAACGAGAGGGTAAACTTTTTTTGTGAATTTATTGTGAAAGGATGTTTGTTGTTCCAAAACCCTGTTATGTCCTAGCTGAAATTTTACATTAAAAAAAAAATAAAAGAATTTTAAAATAAAAATAAATGAAATTTGCTTTTTCGACAACTCTATTATTTATTAATGGGATATATAAGAAAGTATTGGAGGTCTTTTTGCACCAGTGCGCCCTTTTATGCAGCTTCAGCATTAAAGGATTTTAGGATACATAATTTTAGTAATCAATCAACAAATGCGGAGGACCTGGGTTCGATTTCCGGCCGTGGTAAAATCTTTTATCTTCTAATAAAATAATTTAAAAATTATAAATTAAAATATTTAACCAAAGACCATAAATAAATGCATCATTTAGTAATTTTAGTAACTGCGCCACCTCCGAAAAGATTGTGATGTATTAAACATGTTATTTAATATTTTAATTTAATAATTTTTATTAGCAGTTAGTATATATTCGTAGTAATCAAAATAAAATTATCCGTTTATATTATATTAGAAGGTCCCGAAGTCATACTACTTTCAGAAGTCCCGGTAAATTATAATGAATCGAGATGGAAGCAGGATTGGAAACGAGTGGGTAATTTTTTTTTGTGAATTTATTGTGAAAAGATGTTTGTTGTTCCAAAACCCTATCAAATTTTACATTAAAAAAAATAAACGAATTTTAAAATAAAAATAAATGATGTTTGCTTTCTCGACAACTCTATTATTTATAAATGGGATATATAAGAAAGTATTGGAGGTCTTATTGAACCAGTGCGTTCTGTTCTGCAATTTCTGCATCAATGGATTTTTGGATACATAATTTCAGTAACCAATCAACAAATGCTGAGGACCTGGGTTCGATTCCCGGCCGTGGTCGAATTTTTTATCTTCTAATAAAATAATTTAAAAATTATAAATTAAAATATTCAACCAAAGACCATAAATAAGTGCATCATTAAATAGTTTTAGTAACCGCGCCGCCTCCGAAAAGATTGTGATGTATTTAACATGTTATTTAATATTTTAATTTAATAATGTTTATTAGCAGTTAGTATATATTCGTAGTAATCAAAATAAAATTATCCGTTTATATTATATTAGAAGGTCCTGAAGTTATACTACTTTCAGAAGCCCCGGTGAATTATAATGAATCGAGATAGAAGCAGGATTGGAAACGAGTGGGTAAACTTTTTTTGTGAATTTATTGTAAAAAGATGTTTGTTGTTCCGAAACCCTGTTATAAAACCCTGTCAAATTTTACATTAAAAAAAATAAACGAATTTTAAAATAAAAATAAAAGATGTTTGCTTTCTCGACAACTCTATTATTATGAATGGGATATATAAGAAAGCATTGGAGGTCTTATTGAACCAGTGCGTTCTGTTCTGCAGTTTCTGCATCAATGGATTTTTGGATACATAATTTCAGTAACCAATCAACAAATGCTGAGGACCTGGGTTCGATTCCCGGCCGTGGTCGAATTTTTTATCTTCTAATAAAATAATTTAAAAATTATAAATTAAAATATTCAACCAAAGACCATAAATAAGTGCATCATTAAATAGTTTTAGTAACCGCGCCGCCTCCGAAAAGATTGTGATGTATTTAACATGTTATTTAATATTTTAATTTAATAATGTTTATTAGCAGTTAGTATATATTCGTAGTAATCAAAATAAAATTATCCGTTTATATTATATTAGAAGGTCCTGAAGTTATACTACTTTCAGAAGCCCCGGTGAATTATAATGAATCGAGATGGAAGCAGAATTGGAAACGAGTGGGTAAACTTTTTTTGTGAATTTATTGTAAAAAGATGTTTGTTGTTCCGAAACCCTGTTATAAAACCCTGTCAAATTTTACATTAAAAAAAATAAACGAATTTTAAAATAAAAATAAAAGATGTTTGCTTTCTCGACAACTCTATTATTATGAATGGGATATATAAGAAAGCATTGGAGGTCTTATTGAACCAGTGCGTTCTGTTCTGCAGTTTCTGCATCAATGGATTTTTGGATACATAATTTCAGTAACCAATCAACAAATGCGGAGGACCTGGGTTCGATTCCCGGCCGTGGTCGAATTTTTTATCTTCTAATAAAATAATTTAAAAATCATAAATTAAAATATTCAACCAAAGACCATAAATAAGTGCATCATTTAATGATTTTAGTAACCGCGCCGCCTCCGAAAAGATTGTGATGTATTTAACATGTTATTTAATATTTAAATTTAATAATTTTTATTAGCAGTTAGTATATATTCGTAGTAATCAAAATAAAATTATCCGTTTATATTATATTAGAAGGTCCCGAAGTCATACTACTCTCAGAAGCCCCTGTAAATTATTATGAATCGAGATGGAAGCAGGATTGGAAACGAGTGGGTAAACTTTTTTTGTGAATTTATTGTGAAAAGATGTTTGTTGTTCCAAAACCCTGTCAAATTTTACATTAAAAAAAAATAAACGAATTTTAAAATAAAAATAAATGATGTTTGCTTTCTCGACAACTCTATTATTTATAAATGGGATATATAAGAAAGTATTGGAGGTCTTATTGAACCAGTTGTTGTTGATTATTGTTGATTATATATGTCATATGATTGTTGTTGATTATATATGTTGATAGGTCTTATTGAACCATTGTCCTGCAATTTCTGCATCAATGGATTTTTGGATACATAATTTTAGTAACCAATCAACAAATGCTGAGGACCTGGGTTCGATTCCCGGCCGTGGTCGAATTTTTTATCTTCTAATAAAATAATTTAAAAATTATAAATTAAAATATTCAACCAAAGATCATAAATAAGTGCATCATTAAATAATTTTAGTAACCGCGCCGCTTCCGAAAAGATTGTGATGTATTTAACATGTTATTTAATATTTTAATTTAATAATGTTTATTAGCAGTTAGTATATATTCGTACTTATCAAAATAAAATTATCCGTTTATATTATATTAGAAGGTCCTGAAGTCATACTACTTTCAGATGCCCCGGTAAATTATAATGAATCGAGATGGAAGCAGGATTGGAAACGAGTGGGTAAACTTTTTTTGTGAATTTATTGCAAAAGGATGTTTGTGTTTCCAAAACCCAGTTATGTCCATTGCTGAAATTTTACATTAAAAAAAAAATAAATAAACGAATTTTAAAATAAAAATAAATGAAATTATCTTTTTTTACAAATCTATTATTTATAAATGGGATATATAAGAAAGTATTGGAGGTCTTATTGCACCTGTGCGCTCTGTTCTGCAGCTTCAGCATCAAAGGATTTTTGGATACATAATTTTAGTAATCAATCAACTAATGCGGAGGACCTGTGTTCGATTCCCGGCCGTGGTCGAATTTTTTATCTTCTAATAAAATAATTTAAAAATCATAAATTAAAATATTCAACCAAAGACCATAAATAAGTGCATCATTTAATGATTTTAGTAACCGCGCCGCCTCCGAAAAGATTGTGATGTATTTAACATGTTATTTAATATTTAAATTTAATAATTTTTATTAGCAGTTAGTATATATTCGTAGTAATCAAAATAAAATTATCCGTTTATATTATATTAGAAGGTCCCGAAGTCATACTACTCTCAGAAGCCCCTGTAAATTATAATGAATCGAGATGGAAGCAGGATTGGAAACGAGTGGGTAAACTTTTTTTGTGAATTTATTGTGAAAAGATGTTTGTTGTTCCAAAACCCTGTCAAATTTTACATTAAAAAAAAATAAACGAATTTTAAAATAAAAATAAATGATGTTTGCTTTCTCGACAACTCTATTATTTATAAATGGGATATATAAGAAAGTATTGGAGGTCTTATTGAACCAGTTGTTGTTGATTATTGTTGATTATATATGTGATATGATTGTTGTTGATTATATATATTGATAGGTCTTAGTGAACCATTGTTCTGCAATTTCTGCATCAATGGATTTTTGGATACATAATTTCAGTAACCAATCAACAAATGCTGAGGACCAGGGTTCGATTCCCGGCCGTGGTCGAATTTTTTATCTTCTAATAAAATAATTTAAAAATTATAAATTAAAATATTCAACCAAAGACCATAAATAAGTGCATCATTAAATAATTTTAGTAACCGCGCCGCCTCCGAAAAGATTGTGATGTATTTAACATGTTATTTAATATTTTAATTTAATAATGTTTATTAGCAGTTAGTATATATTCGTAGTAATCAAAATAAAATTATCCGTTTATATTATATTAGAAGGTCCCGAAGTCATACTACTCTCAGAAGCCCCTGTAAATTATAATGAATCGAGATGGAAGCAGGATTGGAAACGAGTGGGTAAACATTTTTTGTGAATTTATTGTGAAAGGATGTTTGTGTTTCCAAAACCCTGTTATGTCCATTGCTGAAATTTTACATTAAAAAAAAATAAATAAACGAATTTTAAAATAAAAATAAATGAAATTCTCTTTTTTGACAACTCTAATATTTATAAATGGGATATATAAGAAAGTATTGGAGGTCTTATTGCACCTGTGCGCTCTGTTCTGCAGCTTCAGCATCAAAGGATTTTTGGATACATAATTTTAGTAATCAATCAACTAATGCGGAGGACCTGTGTTCGATTCCCGGCCGTGGTCGAATATTTTATCTTCCAATAAAATAATTTAAAAATTATAAATTAAAGTATTCAACCAAAAACCATAAATAAATGCATCATTTAATAATTTTCGTAACTGCGCCGCCTCTGAAAAGATTGTGATGTATTTAAGATGGTATTTAATATTTTAATAAATAATTTTTATTAGCAATTAGTATATATTCGTACTAATTAAAATAAAATTATGCATTTATATTATATAAGAAGGTCCCGAAGTCATACTACTTTCAGAAGCCCCAGTGAATTATAATGAATCGAGATAGAAGCAGGATTGGAAACGAGAGGGTAAACTTTTTTTGTGAATTTATTGTGAAAAGATGTTTGTTGTTCCAAAACCCTGTTATGTCCATTGCTGAAATATTACATTAAAAAAAAAAAAGGAATTATAAAATAAAAATAAATGAAATTTGCTTTTTCGACAACTCTATTATTTATTAATGGGATATATAAGAAAGTATTGGAGGTCTTTTTGCACCAGTGCGCCCTTTTATGCAGCTTCAGCATTAAAGGATTTTAGGATACATAATTTTAGTAATCAATCAACAAATGCGGAGGACCTGGGTTCGATTCCCGGCCGTGGTAAAATCTTTTATCTTCTAATAAAATAATTTAAAAATTATTAATTAAAATATTCAACCAAACACCATAAATAAATGCATCATTTAATAATTTTAGTAACTGCACCACCTCCGAAAAGATTGTGATGTATTAAACATGTTATTTAATATTTTAATTTAATAATTTTTATTAGCAGTTAGTATATATTCGTACTAATCAAAATAAAATTATCCGTTTATATTATATTAGAAGGTCCCGAAGTTATACTACTTTCAGAAGCCCCGGTGAATAATAATGAATCGAGATGGAAGCAGAATTGGAAACGAGTGGGTAAACTTTTTTTGTGAATTTATTGTAAAAAGATGTTTGTTGTTCCAAAACCCTGTTAAAAATCCCTGTCAAATTTTACGTTAAAAAAAATAAACGAATTTTAAAATAAAAATAAAAGATGTTTGCTTTCTCGACAACTCTATTATTATGAATGGGATATATAAGAAAGTATTGGAGGTCTTATTGAACCAGTGCGTTCTGTTCTGCAGTTTCTGCATCAATGGATTTTTGGATACATAATTTCAGTAACCAATCAACAAATGCTGAGGACCTGGGTTCGATTCCCGGCCGTGGTCGAATTTTTTATCTTCTAATAAAATAATTTAAAAATTATAAATTAAAATATTCAACCAAAGACCATAAATAAGTGCATCATTAAATAATTTTAGTAACCGCGCCGCCTCCGAAAAGATTGTGATGTATTTAACATGTTATTTAATATTTTAATTTAATAATGTTTATTAGCAGTTAGTATATATTCGTAGTAATCAAAATAAAATTATCCGTTTATATTATATTAGAAGGTCCCGAAGTCATACTACTTTCAGAAGTCCCGGTAAATTATAATGAATCGAGATGGAAGCAGAATTGGAAACGAGTGGGTAAACTTTTTTTGTGAATTTATTGTGAAAGGATGTTTGTGTTTCCAAAACCCTGTTATGTCCATTGCTGAAATTTTACATTAAAAAAAAATAAATAAACGAATTTTAAAATAAAAATAAATGAAATTATCTTTTTTGACAACTCTATTATTTATAAATGGGATATATAAGAAAGTATTGGAGGTCTTATTGAACCAGTGCGTTCTGTTCTGCAGTTTCTGCATCAATGGATTTTTGGATACATAATTTCAGTAACCAATCAACAAATGCGGAGGACCTGGGTTCGATTCCCGGCCGTGATCGAATTTTTTATCTTCTAATCAAATAATTTAAAAATTATAAATTAAAATATTCAACCAAAGACCATAAATAAGTGCATCATTTAATGATTTTAGTAACCGCGCCGCCTCCGAAAAGATTGTGATGTATTTAACATGTTATTTAATATTTAAATTTAATAATTTTTATTAGCAGTTAGTATATATTCGTAGTAATCAAAATAAAATTATCCGTTTATATTATATTAAAAGGTCCCGAAGTCATACTACTCTCAGAAGCCCCTGTAAATTATAATGAATCGAGATGGAAGCAGGATTGGAAACGAGTGGGTAAACTTTTTTTGTGAATTTATTGTGAAAAGATGTTTGTTGTTACAAAACCCTGTCAAATTTTACATTAAAAAAAAATAAACGAATTTTAAAATAAAAATAAATGATGTTTGCTTTCTCGACAACTCTATTATTTATAAATGGGATATATAAGAAAGTATTGGAGGTCTTATTGAACCAGTGCGTTCTGTTCTGCAATTTCTGCATCAATGGATTTTTGGATACATAATTTCAGTAACCAATCAACAAATGCTGAGGACCTGGGTTCGATTCCCGGCCGTGGTCGAATTTTTTATCTTCTAATAAAATAATTTAAAAATTATAAATTAAAATATTCAACCAAAGACCATAAATAAGTGCATCATTAAATAATTTTAGTAACCGCGCCGCCTCCGAAAAGATTGTGATGTATTTAACATGTTATTTAATATTTTAATTTAATAATTTTTACTAGCAGTTAGTATATATTCGTAGTAATCAAAATAAAATTATCCGTTTATATTATATTAGAAGGTCCCGAAGTCATACTACTTTCAGAAGCCCCGGTAAATTATAATGAATCGAGATGGAAGCAGGATTGGAAACGAGTGGGTAAACTTTTTTTGTGAATTTATTGTGAAAAGATGTTTGTTGTTCCAAAACCCTGTTATGTCCATCGCTGAAATTATACATTAAAAAAATAAATAAACGAATTTTAAAATAAAAATAAATAAAATTTGATTTTTCGACAACTCTATTATTTATAAATGGGATATATAAAAAAGTATTGGAGGTCTTATTGCACCTGTGCGCTCTGTTCTGCAGCTTCAGCATCAAAGGATTTTTGGATACATAATTTTAGTAATCAATCAACTAATATGGAGGACCTGGGTTCGATTCCCGGCCGTGGTCGAATCTTTTATCTTCTAATAAAATAATTTAAAAATTATAAATTATAATATTCAACCAAAGACCATAAATAAATGCATCATTTAATAATTTTAGTAACCGCGCCGCCACCGAAAAGATTGTGATGTATTTAACATGTTATTTAATATTTAAATTTAATAATATTTATTAGCAGTTAGTATATATTCGTAGTAATCAAAATAAAATTATTCGTTTATATTATATTAGAAGGTCCCGAAGTCATACTACTCTCAGAAGCCCCGGTAAATTATATTGAATCGAGATGGAAGCAGGATTGGAAACGAGTGGGTAAACTTTTTTTGTGAATTTATTGTGAAAAGATGTTTGTTGTTCCAAAACCCTGTTATAAAACCCTGTCAAATTTTACATTAAAAAAAATAAACGAATTTTAAAATAAAAATAAAAGATGTTTGCTTTCTCGACAACTCTATTATTTATAAATGGGATATATAAGAAAGCATTGGAGGTCTTTTTGAACCAGTGCGCTCTGTTCTGCAGCTTCTGCATCAATGGATTTTTGGATACATAATTTCAGTAATCAATCAACAAATGCGGAGGACCTGGGTTCGATTCCCGGCCGTGGTCGAATCTTTTATTTTCTAATAAAATAATTTAAAAATTATAAATTAAAATATTCAACCAATGACCATAAATAAGTGCTTCATTTAATAGAAGGTCCCGAAGTCATACTACTTTCAGAAGCCCCGGTAAATTATAATGAATCGAGATGGAAGCAGGATTGGAAACGAGTGGGTAAACTTTTTTTGTGAATTTATTGTGAAAGGATGTTTGTTGTTCCGAAACCCTGTTATGTCCATTGCTGAAATTGTTCATTAAAAAAAAATAATAAAGGAATTTTAAAATGAAAATAAATGAAATTTGCTTTTTCGACAACTCTATTATTTATAAATGGGATATATAAGAAAGTATTGGAGGTCTTTTTGCACCAGTGCGCTCTTTTATGCAGCTTCAGCATCAATGGATTTTTGGATACATAATTTTAGTAATCAATCAACAAATGCGGAGGACCTGGGTTCGATTCCCGGCCGTGGTCGAATCTTTTATCTTCTAATAAAATAATTTAAAAATTATAAATTAAAATATTCAACCAAAGACCATAAATAAGTGCATCATTAAATAATTTTAGTAACCGCGCCGCCTCCGAAAAGATTGTGATGTATTTAACATGTTATTTAATATTTTAATTTAATAATGTTTATTAGCAGTTAGTATATATTCGTAGTAATCAAAATAAAATTATCCGTTTATATTATATTAGAAGGTCCTGAAGTTATACTACTTTCAGAAGCCCCGGTGAATTATAATGAATCGAGATGGAAGCAGAATTGGAAACGAGTGGGTAAACTTTTTTTGTGAATTTATTGTAAAAAGATGTTTGTTGTTCCGAAACCCTGTTATAAAACCCTGTCAAATTTTACATTAAAAAAAATAAACGAATTTTAAAATAAAAATAAAAGATGTTTGCTTTCTCGACAACTCTATTATTATGAATGGGATATATAAGAAAGCATTGGAGGTCTTATTGAACCAGTGCGTTCTGTTCTGCAGTTTCTGCATCAATGGATTTTTGGATACATAATTTTAGTAATCAATCAACAAATGCGGAGGACCTGGGTTCGATTCCCGGCCGTGGTCGAATCTTTTATCTTCTAATAAAATAATTTAAAAATTATAAATTAAAATATTCAACCAAAGACCATAAATAAATGCATCATTTAATAATTTTATTAATTGCGCCACCTCCGAAAAGATTGTGATGTATCAAACATGTTATTTAATATTTTAATTTAATAATTTTTATTAGCAGTTAGTATAGGCCTTCTTGCCGGATTCTTAGAGTTCGTGGGAGTGAGTAGAGCTTGAGTTAGTGGGTTGGAATTTGGAGTAAGTCACGGTAACGATCCATGTATCTTGTTTGGACGTAAAGCATGTCGAGGTCAGGTGTGTAAGGTCTCTTTAGAGACATAAAAAGGGGCATCTAAGATTTTTATAAGTACTCTTGAGTGAAATGATTGTATAAATTGTACATTTGATTTTTCTTCTGTTTTTCATATGAAAGAATAAAATTAATAATAAATGAACAATATCTGCATATACTTTTCAAAATAGAGAAGTATATGCAAACCGTTTTACAAAGAAGCGATATTACCATTTTTATGCATAATCCCTTTATTTCATTAAGAACCTTTTAGAGTAAAGGTCGTCATGTTCACAAGAGTCTTTCGATGGCATATGTACCAGCAATTTAAAAATATATAATTATTTTTCATCCTTCCTGGTATATATTAATATTCTGATAATATTCGAACCACCCACTCCTAGAAACGAGGTTATTATTTTATTCGATTATGCGCCACAAAAGTGTTTGCTTCCCTTATACAAACTATTCCCCTCTTGACTATCTATGCAACGAAGCGGTGTATGTATACTCAGGTCTCCTATTAATGCGGTCTCCAACTAATTTCAGCTTGGGATACCAGGAATTATATCTGAGCGATAAATTTATAGCTGTAACGAACTCCTTTGTCTCGATGTTATAATTTTCTAAACGGCTATGTTCTCCCTTTATTTTTCACCCCTAACTTAAGATTTCTCCGCAGATCTATTACATTTTATTTTTTTTTATATGCCTAACACAGCATTCTTAAATATTGGCTGCCGGCAAGAGCCGCGTGATACGTGGATCGTAAAAGTTATTCATGTGACGTATGCATATTATTTTCAGACAAATATATCGACCTTAAAAAAAACCAATAGCAATATAAATACCAATAATAATACCAAAATACCAATAATAATAAATTATATTCTTCATACCACTGGAGTAAATTTCCTCGGAATAAAGACTGATAGATATATTGATTTTCGGTCTCAAGAAAAGACATAGAAAAGGGATATAAATTATAATCTGATGCCCATTGCAACAAAAATATATTTTTCTCTTTCGCAAAAGTTTTAGGTGTAATATATTATATTTCGTTCTCGCATTTTTTTTTTGGGGGGGGGGTGTAAAATTATAATCCTGGCATTAAGAATTGAAATTTATTTTTAAATTAAATATGACATTTTCAGTGTCCATTGGATGATTCAAAATTTAATTAATTGAAATGAACCAATCGTATTGTCTTTTAATTTTCAAAATAATATCAACCAAGCGAAATATAAGTAACAGAGAAAAAACATTAGAAACATAGTTAATCCAGGTATAAACGAAACTTGAGGCGCAGGTAATTCCCCAGGGGACTATTATCCAGTGAATATTTAAGGGAGGCGATTGTTGAAATAGCGGTTTAGTGGAATAATCACCGTTATTAACCTAGCCTCTACCTCAATTACCTCTATCGCACTCCCCTACTAGATAATTCAACAAGTTTGCGGATGAGGGGAAATTGTGCAATCTCGAAGAGGAGGATGTGCCTGGGTGTCGCTTAATGTCGGCGGAACTGCTTCTGAACAGCAGATAAAGGGATAAGAGCCTTCTTTTGCGTGGGAGTGGAGGGGGGGGGGTATATTTAGGATTAACAAACAGAGCTTTCTGCAGACTTTTATAGAAACGGGAATGCATATGAATCTCGAATGAATTATGTGAAAAAATGGTGATAAAACCATAGTTTTGATAGGTGGGTTTAGCCGGCACCCTAAGCAGACATTTTGTAAGAATAGGAACGTCCTTCGAAGCCTGTTATCCGCATCTTGACATATGCATAAACACAACTAAAAATTGCTAGTCAGTCAATATCTCCCTATATGAATACAAGAAGGTTTTGCATCTACTTTTTTCAATGTCTCTGACGATGCTGCTGGTCTTGTGAAACGAAACCGGATTCCTTCACTACCATCATCCTATCTTAACACCTTTAATATTCTACCTATCCTAGATTTACTATCTTATCTGCAGTATCGAGTATTTTGGGTATTGTATATAAATCTCCAAATATCCGTCAAACTTCCGACCAAGAATTTGAATTGAATATAAAGGTATATTCAATATTTTGGACTAATGCGGTTTCTGTGATGTTTAATTTTTTATTAAAAATCACTTATGGAGTCCAAATGAAAAGAGCGAAAAAAAATTTTAGTTTGGACTATCTAGAAGAGTAGTCAATTTATAATGGGACAGGTTATTTAGTTTCACACAACATTAAGTTTTAGGACAGGTTAACACATTAGTTTACTGTATTTTATTTGTTTAATTTACGCCATTTTATGCTACTAAGTCTAATCAGACGATGTTATAATGGGAGTCCTAAATTGTGCCAAGCTAGGGATAATTAGGATGGGAATCCTTAACGAGTAACTAACATTGTACAGGCTCAAGACCTACATTTTACGTTCTATTCGATGGACGGCATAGCTAAGGATTTTTTTTTGCAATTTGCAAGTTAGCAATAAGCAAATGCGTGGTATTCCAACTGGTTAAATTGAAGGGACGGGGCAAAATAGTGAATCATTAAATTTACAATTGTTCCAAATCCGTTTTGTACATCAAATATTACAGTCAACTTCGTATAATTGGGTCATCGGATTATTGGAACCACCACTTAATTGAGCCATTTTCGGACAAGTATATTTCACATTAACCCTTGTCTTTCATCACTACAAATAAGAGTGCTAATGTTACCTCCAAATGTTTAAGTGTGAATAAAATAACGATCCTCATTTTTATAACGATCTGAGGAGCTTTTTTTGTAAAGTGCTTGGGGATTCTGGGGCACGGATATCTCCCACAAAAGAATGAAGCAACGGTTAGGAAGGCATTAAAAATGAAAATAAGAGGTCTTGAATAAAGGGAAAAGTTCTCTGCTTTTCTCTCGTTCATTCTATATTAAACTAGCCTATCCGAAGTTAATTAGCATTCAAAACGAAAAGGAATAGAATTTTAAGTAACAAAGAAAGGACGTTTGGTAAAATATATTTAATTATTAATTAAAATTAAAAGCAATTTCTTTGTTATCATTCCTAGTTATGGAAAGATCTCTTAGAACAATATTTATTCTTCTAAATAATTTTGCCTGTATTTTAAAAAATATGTCTTGTAACAAGAGTATATATTTAGAAATAGCAAGTTAAGATTTATATAATTTTTTCTTCCGATATTAAAAATATAGCAAAAAATAAAATTTTACGTCTCCAGAATACATTTAAATACTCGCATCTTACCAGACATCAAAAATATAAATTTCCTTAAAAAATCCTAAGCAAACATAGCTATCTTCTCAATTCCAATTTAAGTAACAAATTACAAAACAACAATAAAAAAAAATTAAGCAGACTTTGTAGCAATTTACACATAGTGCAATAATAATAATAACAATAATAATTAGTACTAGATGAAACTCGAATTGATAAGTATGCTGTGTGTTATAGAAACCCAATGTATTTTGGTAGCATTGTTTTATTTAAAAAAATAAAGCATTTTAGGGGCCCGGTGTGGCTGTGCGGTAAAGCGCCGTACTCCCATGCCGGAGCTGCGGGTTCGAGTCCCGCCCTGGGTGGTGCTTTTCGTTCGTGGGAGAAGTATCACCCAGTGCCATGGGTGTTAATATGGGCAGTAAAAAAAAAAAGCATTTCTCTCTCTCTCGTCATATCTTATCTACTTCCAAAAATTTAAAAAATCGAATGAAAACTTCAAATTTTATCAAGAGGCAATTTATCAAAGATAAAAGAATGAATAGAATTCCTGAAATAATGAGGATTGTTTAATAAATCGATGAAAAGAGAAATGTAAAAAAAAATTTGTTTTTTAAATATTAAGTAAGTAATAAGAAATAATTAGAAGGCAAATAATGAAAAAAAATACAGTTTTCATATGCAATATAAAACAATAAATCTAACAAGACAATGGTATCTCATATCAAAGAATAATCGCATATTTTTGCTGCTGCTCTCTCTAATTCTTCTAAGGCCCCTGCTAATGCTGATATATTTCATAATATTATTACAACATCGTCAGCATAGTGTAAAACCATATATGTAAAAAATATTATGTGAGATATTAGAAAAATCATACCTATACACATATTTTTTATGGATACTTCTTAGGAAAATATAAGGAGATTTTTTTTATGGGGATGAATTCGGAAAAATAGCGAGGAATACGAACCCTACGTAGTCAGTTTATTGAAGCAATACCGATAGTTGGGTCATGTATATCACATGGAGGATGAAAGGACGTTACTAAAATGTTCGAACACTAGAAGAAAAGGAAGAACAATGGCGCGGTAACTCCAAGCCGTCGAAAAAGAAATGGCAGCGCTGGGAATAAGGTATCGAAAGGCAAGAGCACTGGGCAGATAAGTCTGGTGCAATTTTGTCAGGGAGGCCAAAGCCCACACTGGGCTGTATAGTATTATAGTAGTGCATTTCACACATAAAGAAGTTTATTAAATTATAATTAAATAACCCAGAATGAAATTAACCGTAGCTGAATCATTAATAATAATAAAGAAATTGACAGATGAATTGAATTGAATAAATTTAATGGTTCTTCCCCAAATTAATTTAAAGAAATGTAGAAAAGTGCGGATCTCAGATAAAGCACGAGGTGCCATGCCCTCGCTGTCCAAATAACACACTGCACAGCTAGGCACGCTATCCCACTTTCTGGGTTCTTGACGTGTAATTTCCTTTCAGGCGAAGAACAACGCGAGCAATAGCCGTGTTAAAAATGATAATGACCATTACGGCGATGAAGATGGATGCACTAGAGATATGAGATGGTAATTAAGATAAGCTCATGATGACAACTTGATGTTTATTGGGTTCAACGCTCTTGGATCCACCAACTAAGCCAGGAAGGTTTTCGTTAATCCGAAGGGTCGCTTCGATTTGACTCAAAATTGGAAGAATAGCATCTGTCTTCTGAATTGCTTGAGTTACTGCAGTTAGTTAATATAGTATAGCTATCGCGGCTTCGCTTTTCATAAATAAAATTATAAGTATATGGTTAGTTAAATAATCCGACATATAAGTATATTTTCAGAAATTAAAATCTGTTTTCTACTCCTAGGGTACTAATGAAACATTCGAGGAAAGATAAACCTTGTCTATGATGATGATAGGAAACTGAATAGTTAATTTTTACTTTTTTTAGTAATTCAACTATACTAGCTGACCCGTGTAAAGTATTCGCACTCTAACCTACTTAAACATCACTTAATTGAAGTACACACCGTATAGTTAATAGCGTTTAGAGCGTAGTGCGTCATGGGCATAGGTGAGGGTTTAAGTAAAGCCCCTGAGCAGTCCCCTTGCACTTGACAAAATGTGAAGCTAGGACACAAAAGGAGGAGCCAGGAATAAACTGCAATACAGAGAAGAGGTTAGGTTAGAAGATGGAATACATAAATATACATATCGGTTTCGCGGAAAGCGAGTGCGCTGTGGCTATAGGCTGTAGCGGTTAAAGAAGGCTTCGAAATGATGCCTCATTCATGAAATTTGAAGAAGTATTAAGAAAGTTATGGCGCATCGACAAAAGAAAAAAAGGCTTTCAGAAATAATATATATGATTTCATATTGAAAATAAATGGTTTAAAAATTCTAAGCGAATTCTATCTCATCAAATATTCAATGTGCCATATACATTACTCATATATTCTGCGGATCTCATCAATGAACTCCACCCACCAGGGCATCTAAAATGTAAAAAATAAACTTTTACGCCGTCATAGCACCACAGGGAAAATAAAATAGGGGGCACATGAGTGATATTTGCTTTTTTAGTGGTACTTGCAGACTGGTGCAATTGGAATTCTTCTTTATATGGAGCAATATCATCTTATCATTATATCATTGCCATATCCATGGTTATTTTATTCATAGATAGCAATAACTTTTACTTGCTTTTATATGCGTATATATATATATATATATATATATATATATATATATATATATATTATATTAATCTAATCTTTATTTTTTTGATGAGAAGAGATTTGGCTCCGCCGGTAGTCGAACCCGGGTCTCCCGCGTTACATGCGCGGATGCTAACCACTGCACCACAGAGCTCGGCTCAAGGCAGAGCAAATCTGTGTTTTTTTTTTTTTTCCATTCGCCAATATGACTTAAAATTCATAAATTTAAAGTTTCATAATTTTAATAACTTCTTACTTTTTATAGTGTACTGTCTATCAATAAATATTGTTACAGTAAAAATTTAAATATTTCTGATATGATAGGTGGACTGTTTTTTTATTTTATTAATAAACAAGTATTTGCCTAATTGGGTATGTATGTGGTTCTTTGTCTTTAGCAAGAAATATCAAAAGGCATGACCATAAAAAGCAGCAATGTAATTTTAAAAAAACCAAGACGATCTCCTCTAAGGCTAAAATATTAAATGAATTTTGTTCTAAGCATTAACACTGAATGGGCCATAGTACATGGTTAAAGCGATGTCAATCTATGGCCAAGCCAATAAACTATCTGTCAATCTATCTATATGGTGCTAAGGACCGCAACCTTGGTTATATAATGGAATAAGTAAATACATGACACTTTTTCAAAAATGGGTAAATATTTATTAATGTGGTATCTGCAATCGAAAGTAAATATCGATTGATATAAAATGTAAATGTTTTAGATGTCACATGATAATGCATTGTTGTTATTATTACAAGTTGAGTTTTGATGTACTTGTGGTTAATAAAAAATACGTTCCTAGTTTCCTTTTGTCTAAAATACAACACTGGCGACGAGGATGGGACAAGGCTTTAAACAATTTTTTGTTCACATATCGGATAACCCCTCATTGTTCTACTGGTATATCTCCTGGAGAACTTTTTCTTGGAAGAAAAGTACGGTGTCAGTTGGACGTACTAATGCCCCGAGAAGAACCTACTAGAAATGATGGTGATTTAAAACCAAAAAAATTAAAGGACTTCAGACCAGAAGAAGAGGTCTACATGGAGGTGTGGAAAGGTGGACGGAGAAGATGGACCCCAGCGGTGGTATGTAGAAAGCTGGGACGGAACACCTGGTTAGTAGAGGAGGAGTCTTTGGACGGCGACAGGAGGCGACGGATGAAAAAACACGCAGACCAATTACGCAGGCGTAAAGGGGGGAAGAATTAGCTAAGTGAGGAGGTGTGTGGTATCTGCAATCGAAAGTAAATATCGATTGATATAAAATGTAAATGTTTTAGATGTCACATGATAATGCATTGTTGTTATTATTACAAGTTGAGTTTTGATGTACTTGTGGTTAATAAAAAATACGTTCCTAGTTTCCTTTTGTCTAAAATACAACAATTAAAAAAAAGATTATTTTAATCTAATTTTTGATAAATTTTAATGTTGACAATTCGACTTGTGAGACTATTCTTTTTTTTCTTTTCTTCTTCACTTCTTTCTTTTTTTTCTATTTTAATATTTAGATAATTTAATAGTATAGTATCAAATAATAAAAATAAAATACCATGGAGGAGCTATGCGCAATAACAAATTGACCCGAAAAAAAAAATTAATACTTATTAAACAATCGATTTTGTCGAAATTTCTACCCCAACACAATGAAATAAAACTTAATATGTGCCGAAAGAAAATACTTTATATGAACCCAAAGAAACATATAAAATGTGATTCAATATACTTCAATCAGCATGGGTTCAGTTATATTACATGCCTATACAAAAAGTCTAAATCAATTGAATATTTGCAATAAATGCCAATCTGTTGGGAAAATTAATTTTATTCTGGAATTTTTTGTATTTTTAATAAATTTTGATGAAATGTAAAAAAACACAATTAA
The DNA here is from genome assembly GCA_911387785.2 of Aelia acuminata. Classification (NCBI taxonomy): domain Eukaryota; kingdom Metazoa; phylum Arthropoda; class Insecta; order Hemiptera; family Pentatomidae; genus Aelia; species Aelia acuminata. Next base: position 47,238,945 of record OU426978.1, on the reverse strand, counting down.
AAAGTAGTAATACTATGAAATTAAAGTGATAGATGGTGCATTAGGAAGAACAAAAATGTTTTTAAATAAAGACAAATGTCAGAAAAATAAATGTCATAACGTTGTTAAACGTGGCAGATCCCGCTTTATCAGTTGAAGAAGTTGCGTGAGAACCAGGACGTGCCGCAGGCGTAAGGGGAATCTTCTTCAAGCACTCTGACGTGCGTCTGTTGTGATGGAAAAAACGATCTCATTTCTCTTCTAAAAAACATATCCTGAAGCATGACGTCTAAACTTGCAGCGAGAGCGAAAGTAGAATACAAAATATCCCTGACATTTATTCGCAAGATGTATATGTCAGTGAATATTTATTACAGCACGAATGAAAATGAATAAAGTCCTGCATGATAAAATGAAGTCCTTAAATGTAAACTTTAATTAAACAAACAAGAAGCTAAGTCAATGTAACTCAAATCTATCTAATAACTACTGTGATATTAATAAATATACATGTATCATTTTAAATATTAAAACAAAAAAGGATGTGTAATAATATCAAAAAAGGAGTAGTTGCATTCGGATAAGTATGTATTATTTTATATTGTAAAGATTAAGAAAATATTCCAAAATGCTTATCTTTTATATAATAAAACCATTTTGGATTGATGAAAGGTTGCTGAAGAATTAAATTATGTCAAGAAAAGATAAGAAGTATAATAGCAAAATTCTTTGGGAAGACAACAGTCATAAATATTTTGAAAAATGTAGGTTATGTATTGAAAAGGTAAAATTTACCCTACTGGATTCAGAAAAAGTATATAAATATTTCATATAACTATCCTAATTCAACTCATTATTTTTTACTTACTATTTTCCAGCTACGACTAATGATAGAAGTAGAAGTAGTACTTACCTACAAAGGAAAAATATTATATTAAAATATTTATTCTGTAACATATAAAAAATAAATATATAAAGGCACATATTATCATATCATAATATTATTATTGACTATTGTCAATTTTCCTTTTTATTGCAAAACAACTATGAAATGTATTTATTCATTTATAGATCTTCATTGAACCTGGGCAGTTCAAACAAGGGAGTTATTATTTTTCGGGCTATACCTAGAGGAATTGGCCGACAAAACGTTTCTCCCAATGTCCAATGGAGCTGCTTTGCGTTCGCCCCATTTTACGTTTTTTGTGAAATAGGTTCCCCCGCATCTTCATGGCCTACGCGGCTCGACATCAAGATGGGCATAAGCCAGCATAATTGACACCACCCTTTGAAAGTATAGGCATATTTTTTCTCGCTTTAAAGAGAAAATTGGCAATTTAAGCAGCATATAACTTAAGGAAATAAAAAAAGATTTTTCCAGACGGAAAACTTCCTACAGAAAGTCTGGAAGGGAAGAAGTGATCTTCTGCCGACTCCGTATTGGGGCTAGGCCTGGAAGCCCAAACTT